>OY743087.1:13734161-16505003 GCA_963555665.1 Dircenna loreta
ATAATTATTATAAAAATGAATAAACAGTTCATTTAGTTCTTGTATGATCCGTCCTTAGATTTCTCGGGTAAACAAAATATATATATTCACATACAATTATATATAATTACATATAATTATATATAATTGTATCTAAATATATATATTATATATATAAACATACGTACCTACATTAGATGACGCCGACATACAAATAACAAATGGATTGTTTTATTCATATGATGAGAAATTTAAAGTATTTCGTTCAAATAAAGTTTAAGCCTATATAAATATACAGTTTATTTTAGATATTCAAGTACTATGTGAACGTCTTTTAAATAATTAACTAATTAACTTATAAGAACATATTATTAAACAAGTTCAAACATTTCCACTAATTAGTAGTTAATGAAATACAGAAGTTTATTTGCCTGCTGTTGTATTTTCAATATATAATATACTGAATTATTATTTTATTAATATTTACGTATTAATAATATTTGTGGTATAACTAACGGGAAGCAGATGTTTAAGTCTAAAATAACTCAAATCACATAATTAGTTGCACCGGGCCCTTTTGTATTAATATTGTTGCCGGTTCCTTTTTTATATGATTCGTAATTTTAGACTGTAGACAAAAACTTTGAGGCCACGCCATGAACTAACACATACTTTTGAATGCCTCCGCCATGTCATGGAATGCCTCCGCCGTAGTGATAAATAATAGGATTTTTTTTACATCTAGGAATAAAACAAATTATTGTCTTTCTTTTTTTTTTAATGTAGGTTTATTAAATGTAAAGATTGAATAAAAATATTATCCAAAAAGTTTTTATAACTATAACACGTAGAGAGTAACAACGGAAGGAGACAGATCTTTCATAAAATATGTGACGTTTGAACGAACAAGGACGAAGTAAACAGTTCTTGTTGCTTTCTTTTTTTATTATTTTTCTATATCATGGAAAGGCGAAAGAAACCAAGTCCATACAGCCTCAGAGTATATTACGATAGTTTTCTCTCATTTACATCTGAATGAATATTTTCATCTCTTAGAAAGCCAGATTCTGGTTTTGAATTATGTGGTTTTAAAGATGTTTTCATTTAAATATTTTTTTGCTGTTAGAAACATTTATTAACTGCTTTTTATAATGAATGTATTTCAAACATACCTTCGTCCATCAAGTCTGATTAGATCAATAATCAGAACTTAAAAAATTGTAATATAACATTGATGACAAAAAAAAAGATTTTTTATGCTCCAGAAAAAGATTTTTTATGGTAAAAGAACTGAATTACATATTTACAGGAACAGTTTAGAATGTATATTAATATTTGTTCATTTCCTTTTCTTTTAAATATTATTATTATGCAAGTATTTAGTTAAGCCTCCATATTTATCATATCACAATGTCAACACTAAAAGAAAATTAAATATAAATAAAATATTTATGTCATGTCGTCCGTTCAACTCAGTCAATATTTATATTTATTTTACTCAATACATATTTTAATATTCAGGTTTTTGTTATGAAAGGACGAATTGTAAGTATATAATTACTGTAATATTTCGTTAAGTCTCGATCGTTCGTAATATTTCAAACTCTGAATGTTGGTTGACAATATATATATTTTTTTAATCTATCCTTTTAGCGCTATTGGCTTTGAAGATTGACAGCGTCACTGTGGGTGGGCAAAAACGAATTCGAGATTTCGAGATTGCCATTTTATTAAAAAAAACTGTTAATTTCAATAGTTTCAATATTATTAACAACAGTATAAAGTTAAACAGTAAAATGTATTATTGACTTTTTTTTATATATTGATACATACACAATATTTTTTCTATATATACATAGAGATAAATAAATACGAGCTAATATTACCATAAGTTACTAACTAACGTATATATATTGGATCCTCTCAGAACATGACCCAAAGAGTCAAGCGGTTTGGAAATTACACGAACAGACTGCACGTACGATCATTTTATATATATTATATTGATATATATATATTAAATTAGATTTAAAAATTAATGAAGAGAGTATTTATGTGTGAAGTTCGTTTTACTTAAGAAGTTTAAAAGCTCGTCGACCTAGAAAATATACTTCACTTAAAACATCGTCCTCGATACACTACACGTGTGTCGAGCTTTTGTGTAATACGTTTTGGATAATTATTTTAAGTGAAAATTAAGATATTACCGATACTAATGTAACAATTGAACCACATATAAAAGATAATAAATTAAAGTTATTAATAAGTCATTTATTAAAATATAAACAAAAAGCTGCCAAGAATTTATTTCCAGGCTTTTTTTTTTTATAAAGATTTTCTGTAAGCTTTAACAAAACTAAAGATTATTTGTATGTATTTCAAAGATATTGAGATTCGTTTTATATAATTTAAGGAAATCGAAATGTTTATTTCCTATTTATTTACTTATATACTTACTTATATTTTTAAACAAAATAAGTTTGTTCCCTTTTAAAGGTCATTAGACGCAAGTGTGCTCTTAGCGGTGCATTTTGACATAAAATGTCTTTGATGCGTCATAAAAACTTAGTTTAGGTTATATCACCATTTTATATTTTCAGCGACGCGCTTTTCGTATATATTTCATTTATCAGAAAGTATACCTTATATTGCGAGTTATAGAGACACTTTTTCCATAAATGTATACGTATTTTATGAAATATCTTGATAAGACGGATTTTTAGTATTCCGAATTACCATTTTCTAGTGAAAATGCTCAAAGATCATCCACAGCACTCTCGCATAAATATAACGAATAAGATATAAGATAAGATTATATGGCGGATGTATTTCAGAGATAAAATTAACATTTACTGACTTTGACCTAATTTGAATATATACTTGTCTATTACTTAGGAACATAACGTGAAAAGTTAAGAGTGCTCATTAATTATTTCGTTCTTGGCAGATTTAAAAAATGTAAAAATATTTCTTTTTCTACACGAAGTATCGAAAATTACATATATATTTATTTTGTTACCGAATAACATTAATTTAGACTATGAAATAGAGTATTTTGGCGATATGTGAGAGGTAGGCTCATCCCTTCCTCGCACTTTTACAGGAATAACTGAATTTCAGACCGGCCACTCACGGTACGCTCGTGAGCCCGTTGGCATAAAACAATGACCTGCGACTGTACGACCTCTACTTCACCACGAACAACTTAAAAAATACACACTTCAATACTATGGGTTAAATTGTTCAATTCTCGACAACCATATTTGTTTTATATTTTTCCGCAAGAATTTTAAAGTTTATTCCATTTTGTCTTGTAATGTTCTGGAAAGTTATATATTACAATCAAGACATTTATGAGTATTCATAATAAGCTATTGAAAACGCTATAGAGTGAAAGATACGCCAACACAGAGAAGAATCGAACAGGTGACCTACTCTATATTGTCCCGTCACTCTGTCAACTGAGCTACCGTGTCTTTAACCACCATGATACATTTTCATTCTGAATTTTTACGAATTTCAATAAATATTTCTAACGAATTATAAAAAAAGGACAAATATAAGGAATTATAGGACAAAGCACAAATATAATAACAGTATAGTTGTTACGATTGTCTTATTTCCATAATTATTATTAGACCGATGACTAATTAATTACACTAACAACTAATAATGATATGATATATTTTATACTTGTATATTATTTTATACTTGTATATTATTTTATACTTGTATATTATTTTATACTTGCATCTACATAGGATGCATTTCTGTAAGGTCGTTGCTTATTCAAGATTTGTTTGTAATTTACTGCAAAATTGTAACAAAAACGTATGTTTTCACCATAGCTATTAATAATAACATATTTATATACTGTATATAAATAAGTTTAGGACGCGAAAAATTAATTAAATATCATTTCAACCAAGCTTAAGATTCAAGTCAATATTCTTGTCATTATTTAATTGTAAGTTTGTTTTACATTAAGGTATACAGACATCAATTCTGCCAATACTTTCTGTCAGCAGGATTAATAATGCTGGGGATGGATCTGTTATTGTCACCCTTAATCCAATGGTTTAGGAGAGCTGTGGAGAGGCTTAACATAATTCGAAGTAAGTGAAAGTGGATCAGTATTGAGCCTGTGGACTTAGACCAGTCGAGTTTCATCTTACTTACATCTGAACAGTTAAAAGTAAACCAAAATTACTTTTAACTGTTTAGATGACTAGGGTTATCGAACTTATTATTAAGTTATTTTATTTCTTGGTAATGAAACCCTAATTCCGGTTTTATTGCAGAGGCTTAGAATACGGTGACAGAGAAGAACCATGGCGACACTCCAGCTTAACTCTGACTCTGGTTCTATCGTGGTTTAATAATAGATTAATACGTATTATCTATGTTTACTGAGTTACAAATAAAAAAGATGGCAACACAGGCGCTAATTATGCACTTGTTGCAGAGGATATAGTTTCTTGGGAAGAAACTCTTCAGCATTACCCTCAGCTTGTTATCTCTTAGCTTTTAGAAATCAATTTTTGAAAAGAAAATAATGGTCCTATTAACAATAATAATCTGCAGAGCTAATAAAGGTTTTGGTAAATAAACCAAGCCAGGAGTAACGCGGTCAGTTGTATAATTCATGTTTCGTATCCAACCAGCTGCGCTTTGAGCATTCCGTGCCGGCTCTCATAATTATACCGTATGTAAACCAAAATTTACGTACACATTTAGTGTCATAATATCGCTTTAACGTATTTGTGAGACAAAACATCCAACCACTGTGTACCCTTTGTGTGGTTCGAAATTATCATGAAACGCCTTTTGAAAGTTACATTCAACCATGTATTTTTGAGTAACATTTTAAATCTATATAAATCTGTAAGTTTCGATTTTTCTTTTAAAATTTTGTGACAAATCTTCCTTTCATGATTCGCTGACACAATTTTGTTCTTAATGATTCGGTCTATATGTATGTTCTTTTGTAACTCAAAAACGAATTGACGGATCCTGACGAAAATTACTATATAGTAAGAACATGTATATTTATATATATATAGTTTTATATAAAGTCTGTTATATGTAAAGTTGGTGTTTATGTGATTTATCTTCAGGCTTTACAGTATCTGTAGTCAGCAAAAGATAGATTGAACCAGAGCCTGAATCTATTCGGTTTCTTGCATATTTAATGATTATAAGAACTCCTTTTGTGCTGTAATAAAAAATAAAAGATAAAGTAATATACATATTTGTTTATTAGCCTAGATAACTACGCTTTCAGAAGTCCCATTTAGAAGCCGCGTTATGGACTAAGTTGTTCGAACAACAAGAAATGAGACAAGAATGTCGATTCCAACAACGTTAACAGATAAATGAAACGAAATGTTCGTCCGTTTTAATATTAAATCAGTATTTAAGGAAAAGAACAACATTTTTAAAAAGAGATTTTATTTTTATTTCGATTTACCGCATCGAAACCTAGCCATGGTCGCAAGAACACACGTAATTCGGTCAGCCATATTGAATTTGCGCGGGAATGTCATATACCGCCTTGAATTCACTTAGCAGTAGAGATAGAGACAAAAAGCACAGATAAAATAATATTTAGATTAATTTCAAATAAACCACACCTATTCACAGGTACATATATGAAATAAGAATCATATTATATCATAATTTAAGCAAGGTAAAGCTATGGTGTTATAGTTAGTATTTGTTATAACTGAATCATACTTTTTCCGACGTGAATTGTTTTTCTATTTCATAGCATTAAAAAGTTCTGTCTCAAGGGTGAAATAGTAGAATTTGTGATTCATTTCCATAAACAAGTTTTTAGTTTAAAAATATAATATTCATAAGGAAACAGAGTTATTATATAACAAATACATATTATAAATACCTAGCTATCGTAAAGGTTTAGATAGCATATTTCATTTTGATAAAAAAAAAAGTTCATTCCAATTATCTGTTTTTATTTTTTTGTTAAAAATTTCAATATTTGCGATCTAAATATTTTGTTTTGTATATGAATATATTATAAACGATAGATGACACGTTTTAATTACTGACACATCTATATCTGACATTTTAAAAACGGTCCGTTCATTTTAGTAAAAATTTTTGTCTCTTTTTTGATAAAAAATGTAAATTATATTTTCGTAGTAATTTTTTTATTCTCAATATAATCGTTACATTAATACATACAACTGAGCATCAAAAATGTTTCTTTAAATATATATAAAGAATAAGTAATTTCTTAGTAGCCGTTTACTGAATATATAAATTAGTTTTATTTAAGAAGAAGCTCTTAAA
Organism: Dircenna loreta; assembly: GCA_963555665.1. Classification (NCBI taxonomy): domain Eukaryota; kingdom Metazoa; phylum Arthropoda; class Insecta; order Lepidoptera; family Nymphalidae; genus Dircenna; species Dircenna loreta. The sequence continues at coordinate 13,740,456 of OY743087.1, forward strand.
GTTCGCCGACCTATAAAATATACTTCACTAATTATCTCGTTATGATTTTATAAACGGAGTAGTGCCGTAGTGAAATAGCTTATATAAATTATATTAAAATTTACAAATATATGACGTAAAAGCAAATATCAAGAATATCAAGTTCAATTAAAAATTTATAAAATTAAATTATATTGTTATATTTAATATTGTGAATTATATATTATTAAACTTCTATGCAGACGCATTTCAGTATTCTATGAATATTTTATAAACCGATATGAATATTAATTTGAATTTTAAATATAATTTGAAAACTAAAATGTATGACATACAATATTTTAGCAGTATTTTTGGCATACATTCTGCCTTGTTAATATTGTATAATTAATAAAAGAATGAAAAAAAAAAACAATTAGTTGACCTTTTTACTAAACTCAGCGTAATCCGTAAACACCTCGGGGCCTTTCATCAAATAACTCTTGGACGAGTCATAAAAACTTTTTGTTTTATTTTTCAAATGGGTCCTTTTTAAATATATTCTCCAAGTAGGTTTTCATTCAAGAAAAACAGCTGGTTGATTTTGTAACCAACATCAACCATTTATTGAAAAAAAATCTATACATTGTACCATTCCAAGAAACTTCAGAATTTAATTATTATCTTACGAATAGAGATAAAATATACTGAAATTCTGAGATAACATATTATAATATATTTCATTGTTAAAAGTATCTTAACATAATTATAGTAATATAAGTACAGATACGTAATTATTCCTATGTACTTATCAAATATGAACTGGGTAGGGATGGGTTTCGTACTCAAGAGACTTAGATGAGTCGCGTTAATTGGTTTGCATCCCTTGGGCTCTATTTTTATATATCATAATACTCTATTATATGTGGGTAATATATCTTATATATTTCTTAACGAAAATAATATTAAGATATCCTTAAAAAATATGTTTCAAAAGACCCTATATCAAATGGATTTCGCGTTTGTTTTTTTAGGTGAGTGACCGAGGTACGGAGCGGTCGTTTTATTTTCAAGTTGACTGTTCACTCGTTTTGAACTCTCGTTGAAATAAAACATTTAACTGCAAAGTGTACACCTTGAACAACTTACAAAAATACACGGTACAATGGCTGGGTACATTTTCAGCTCTCCTTTTATTAGAACGAGCATTTAATTTAATATCACTTTTATATACCACTGTTTGAAAATATCTTTAAATGTATATAGCAACATTAATTGAAATAAATATATATTGTATAAGGTATAATTTAAACAGACACGGTAGCTCAATTTGTAGAGCGATAGGGAAATTTTCCAGAGGTCGCGGGTTCGAATCCCTGCCCGTAGCGGTTTTTTGTTCATTCTATATTTATTTAAATATATCATTAAATATTATTATGTCTCTGTCTGCTGAGATGCTCGCCAAAGGACCTCGATACTTAACGGTAATTATAGAAACATTACCACGTTTCAGAAGGAGGGAGAGATGAGATTAGAACACTTTAGAGTGGAAGGTGTCTTGGGAAACCGACTCCCTCACTCAGCACTTAACATGACCATCAGGCACTTCACACTTCATTTCCATTCGGTGCCATCTCAATCGAGCCAACACGAGCACACGATTTAGTTATTGAACTACAGATAACCCTTACATACTTTTACGAACTAGCTGTCACAGACTAAAATAGATAAATTTTTCTCTATGATTATTTTTTGTTATTCAAGATTATAACCTCTTTAATATATATATTTATCCGTCTGAAGTTACACTGATATTGGAAATAAGTACAAACAGATAAGTGTTCTTCTTGTAAGTTCGTACGCTCTATTAAGAACCAGTACTCCTAGTACGAGTTTTGATAGTACGAAATGTTGATAGTTTGTCGAGTTCTTGGTTGTGATTGGTTGATATTCGGTTATCAACCAATCACAATAAAGAAATCGTGTCGTGACTATTCGAAAACTTTATCGTTTCGCACTATCAAATCTATCTACTGAAATTGGTTCGAAATTAGTCCAGCAAACTCCGATATTGATTGACATAAGAACAGACAGTCAAATATATATAGCAGTAATAATGGGACATGGGAATATTTTAATTTAATTTAAAATACCGACAATCGACAGCTGAACTTATCCTATTTACCGACAGCCGGATTAATGAACCTGAAAACAGATTTGTTATTGTCATTCGTGATTGAACAGTTTTCGAATTACATTAGTTTATTTAAAATTTGATGTCACTTAAATTAGTTTATTATGCATTTATTAATAGTGTGTACAGTGGTGGTTTCTATACTAAAATAGGGGTAGAAATATCATTTCTTTCCGGATAAAACTATTTATACGATAAATGCTTATATATTTTCTCCGAAGTGACATGATGGGTGGGATGACCTTTGTCTGCACCCTTTCGGTGATGGGTAAGCATTGGGACATATAGACTGACATTTTAATCAACTTTTTTTTTAGGTTTATTACCTTCGCTTTTCTCAACAAATGTATATGAGCTATGGAGATCTATTTTATATAAATTTAAATATGTTTTCATATATACATTTAAATATTCTTTTGTTTCCGGTTTGTCAATTCAGAGGGAAAATTATGACTAAAAACCTCATTCAAAAACAAGTGATCCGTGCTTTAATTAGTTTTAAAAGTAAAAAGGAGTGACGTCACACTAATGTGGGAATAGCTGGATGACGCTAACTATATGCAGATATGCCGTCAGCGAAGTTGGTGTGACCAGCTGCGACGCACATGCTCTAAAAAATAATTATCTAGTTACTTTTCAGCTTCGAAAGTCCTATCGAGACCAAATTTTAGCACTAAAACACTTAGCAGCTAGGAAATAGGGTTTAGATTAGCATACATATTAATATTCCTCACATGATATTTAGGGCCCGGCGTGATACATTTTTAATTAATTACTGTTCCTCGCCTCGACGGGCTTCAGCAAAATTATCTGCACTTAAGTCTTCTTTAATTTTTTATAAAAAGGATGCTGAGAGATATTTGACAAAATAATACTAAAATAAAGATGTACATTATCTACATGTACGACTTAAAATTAAAAAATGACAAGATTAAAAATAAGAAATATTCTGGTATTTATTTTTACCGACGCATTTCAAAACACTAAATTTAAAATTAGAACAAGATATTCAAGTCGTCTTATAGGAGATAAACTGAGTAAAGACCACTAGCTTATAATATTAATATTAAATATAATACATTATTATTTCATAAAAAAAAATAATCTGTAAAATATAATAAACAAAATAAAAGTCAAAAAGTGTCCACAAGATGTCCGCCGACGAAACCGACCAGCTGCGCACTTTGTGGACATTTGTTCTGATATAATTATCTTATTTTTCACAAACCACATACAAACAAAAGTCACACATAGTCACATATACAAGATTTAGCTTATAAAACGTTATTTGACATAGACTAAGTATCGTATACCGCCTTTTTTTGTAACGTGAATGTATCGAATAGAGTTATTACTGGCACAAAAATGGCGGGAATCAGTTTTTTAATTTAAACCTTAAATTTCGAACACGTACATTTGTTCCAAGATGAAATGATTATAAAAAAAAATATGTTTATTATTTTCTATGTAATGTATAAACAGTACATACCTAATCTATCATTTTGTAACACGTACATCTACGAAGATACAGAGTTTTCAAAAGTTACATTACATTTGCGTTATGGAGTAAGTTCTTCAAGGAACGAAGTTGGAGCACGAGACAAGCATGACAATATCTATATTAACAAATATATGAAATAGAAACTTAGTTCGTTTTAATATAAGATCGCGTTATAATAATATTTATATTAAATATCGTGGTGTAAGAGTCGAAAGATATAAATTTAGTTCATATAACGAAATCGTCTCACCAAATCTGGAATAAATTTGAAATAAAGATTACTAATTTGAAATTTGATTAGACGTTCATTTTCCTTAGATGGGAGCGTTCGTATAATGAAGAGAAGACACGTACTTGTTTTTTTGAAATTAATACTGAGTTTGCATTTAATTTAAAGTAAATAAACTCGTTATATTAACATTTATATTTCCTACAATATATGTAAATATTATTATTAATTAAAACAGTACAAACAGTAAAATGAAAATATAAGATAATATAAAAATATAAACTTATTATAATTTACCACGAGCTTCATGTTGCTTCTTTTATGTTTACTTTAATAGTGTTTTTACTAAGAATTCTCCAACTGCAGTTGTATAATTATAAAAATAAAAACATGTTAAATATTATATTTAAACAGTTCTAAAATGACATAGTTTTAAAAGCATCGAATTAAATATCAAACGTTTGTTATAGCAATGAATTTACCGCATCAAAGTCACTCCGGCACATATACAAGTGTCCACTTAATACCGTCAGCCATTTTGTAAGTGCCGGGCGACATTTAGTGCTTTGAATACAACGACAATGATAAAGATTGACGATAGACGTATATATGATACATTTTATGAATTAATGTTAATAAGAGGTGAGAGTCCATTTTATACTGGTCATGATCTCCGACTTCAGCAGTTGTAGAGTTCCTGAATGCATATGAGTTGCTGATCAGCACTGAGTGTAAACACTCCTTACACGATGTATGAACTCACGCACACATGTACATTAAATATAACATACATAACACATGTTCTTGTATGTAATTAATACATTAGATGTGAGAGCGTAAGGCTCGTGATAATGAAGCTTTCGTTAGCGGGAAGTCTCTCACGCTCCATATTAAGACCATTAACTTACGGCCGATAAACCCCATTGTGGGATAAAATTATTATTCCGTATTTACACATACATAGATTTGTATTTCAAAACACTGGATATGTATATTTGTTATTATTTTCGTGTAAAATACGTTATATTGATTCTAGCTTGTAACCTTTTACCATTGAAATTAATTAGTATATATTAAATATGAATATATTATGTAAACATAATGTTTATATAATGTATGTTTAATTTTTAATTAATACGGACATTAATGCTAAACACCTATTGATAAATTGCCTATTAGCCTCGCGGTTGACTGACTATTTAGCACACTTGACAGTTTACAATAGGCTATTTATTGTAACACGTTGGCAGATTTTACTAATACCAATATTTATTTAGAATAGTACAGAATAATGTAATTATTTTAGGAATATAAGCCATGATATATTTTAAACATTTTATTGAATATATCAACAGCAAAGAATTTTATTTGAAATAGGCATACGGTGCATTTATGAGACGTCTGACTTTACTTGCGAGGTTCCAAAGGTCCATGAAGAAGAACCGGCAGGAAACTCCGTGGATACTTTTTAAATATATATTTAATTTCTTTTTTTTATAGTATTCAATATTACGTTTATATAAAATTATCAGTATTGGATGCGAACCTGCAGTTAGATAGGTATCGTGTCGCCATCCTGCCAACGGAGCTTTTGCTCCCGTGTCACTAGATAGCAAAAAATTATATATACAAATAACCTCCTAAATCTGATCTTATTTTGTGACAATTTACTGACGTTATTATAATGTTTCAAATATAAGTAAATTTTTTTTTACAGAGAAGACAAATATAATAAAGCATAATCTCGTCTTTTTGGTTTAAGTATTTCTTTAAGTGTAACAAACGCGAAATTTGTCGCAAAAAGACGATTTTAATTAAAAACTTACAACTAAAGTTTAATTTGTATGTTTACAGTAGAAATATTATTTACCTTAAAATATATTATAGAGATATTAAGTTATCTTTCATTAAATTGTATGTAAATAATTTGAGCAAAATAAAATTATTCTGGAAGATTGAATGAATGAATGATTGTTATTTTTTACGATATGAATATAACAAAAGCGCTGAGTGAGCACGCTCACGTGATATTGATAAATTGAACAAATCCGGTTATAAAATTTACCTGATTTTCACATTTTCCCATCCCTAATCACGCATTTGTATATATATATATATAGATATTTTTTTGTATGTATGTTTATATATTTTTGTTATAAAGACAAAATTGATCGCTTAAAAAACTTTCGTCTGCTTGTCTGAACAGTGCTCTATTACGGCTGAATCGGTTTCGATGGAACTACAATAAATGCTACAAGATTATTATAAGTTATCTAGACTACTATATGTAGAGTCTAAACTACTATATCTAGACTACTATTGAAAACTATCAAGCGTTTTATTTATAAATCATTATATAAGTACAAATTGCAGCGAATCCTAAAATGTATATTATTTATTGTTATTTTGTACATTAATTGTTGTATATATTTTTATTCACAGCATCCATAAGTCAATGGTACGTATTACGATACTGAATATACGTGATAGCGAAGAGAAACGTAATTTCTTTGTCTATATTCCCTTTCATGCCGCGCTGTATAAGTGAAGTTTGTATTATTCATTTTTAATACATAGATTTAATTTATTTTAATATCAAATATTGTAAACCATGAAATCTTGAGAATTAACCAGAATCAATAAATATCAATTAACATTATATTGTATATTTTAAGTTAAGTAACTCCAATAGCAATTACAAGTTGTAAAAGTACTGGTAGGTTGTTTATTGCTTGATTGAGTTTAAATGTTTCAGATGCTTTGTTTGACTGAAAAAAAAAAACTGCGAGTATTACGTTAAAATGTATAATTAATTCATTGTCAAAGTAAAAATTCAATACAAAATATAACAACCATTTTTGAGTATATTTATAAGACACGTGTGTTGGATTAAAATAAGGATTCTTCCTGGAAGTAATTAGGATGTAAGCCACATGTTTTAATAAAACCTCATTACACACACACTCACACACACACACACACACACGTACACACATGCACACGCACACACGCACACATACACAGACACATCTGATTAATCTGTACTGAGGTTCTTCAAAATCCATTAGAACTTTTCTCATAATAAATGAGTCAAATAAAATCAACCTTAGTTAGTGTTAAGTTAGTGCTCTTTCGACACTAACTCCAATCATTTATATGTATGTATGTGTGTATATGTATATATATGTACATTTATATCGAAATTATATATAACAAACTTTGAAATGTAATGCTAACATATTGTGAATTTCGCGCTGCACTTATGTTACCTAAGAGTTTGAACGTTAAGTTAGTAGTTAAGTTATACGAGTTTAAAACATACGAGTTTAATATTAAGTTTTTAATAAAGTTGTATTTATTAAATCCCGCTAGTTTAGTTTAGTGTATGTACAGTCAAGTCGGACTTTCAGTTATTAATACCAGGCTATGAACGGCACAGTTCGTGGCAAATAGTTAACGCGTAGGCGGAGAACAAAGCATTTCCCACCGACTGCATGAACACTAAACCCCGGGGTTATTTATACTCTGTTAACTAATTGTCTATGCTGCAAATGAAAATAGACTATATTATATACCAGCTTATAATTAAAATACAGATTGCTAAAATGTTTGACGTATCTATATTTCGTAACATATGTCAAAGGAAGCTCGATGTCATTTCGAACAATGATACATCTAGGTCGCAATACCGTTTCAACCTGTATTCACTTCGCTGATACTGTCGACTGTTTCATATTGTATCAGTATCAACACGTGGATCGATAGACGCCCACATGAAACGATATATTATTATTTTAATGTCGTTTATCTGAGTGCTTCCCGTTCGCAAAAAGCTCGCAGTTTTTAAAAGTACTGTTACGATTTACAAATAATTTCGAAAATCTGAAAGGAGGAGTTTCTTTTTAGAAAATAAATAAAATGTAACTTAAACAAACTTTGAACACAATGAAAAGATTCGATTCAGAGATTCAGCTCCGAATTTATTTATTAAGTTTCTTATTCACTTAAATAAATTCAGTGAACGTTACAATTTCCTACAATTTATACTAAAAGAACATTCATATGTAGAGGAAGATAGAAGACAATGGAAGAGCTCGTAGTTTCCAGTATTACGATGTCTCCAAGATAGTCCAAGTAGCTCACTCATTGCTCATTCGTGAAGTCTTGAGGACCGCTCATTCCTTGAGTGTAACCAAGCTTCTTTGTTTCACGAAAATCGAGTGTCATGTTGAAAGATAGATTAACAGAGGCTTATAACTAAATATATATTATCTACTTAAATATAATAAGTACCTATTAAAATGTAACATACAGGGTAGAGCCATCCATCAACGTCGTGTTTACAAAGACGCTATAAAATTATACCAAAAGTAAACAGAACTGTAAACGCTCTCAAATTTATTATTTATTGAATTTATCATTTACAAGGCGTAGAAAAAGATTTTTTTTGCGTCTCAAATATCATTTCCATAATTAAAGAAAGTTCCTAGAAAGTCAAACAATAATTAAAATTAATTTATACAAACGCGAAAAGCGAGATGACTCTACAAACTCTGATATTCGGCAAGTTTAAATTGGACAGGTGCTGTGGAACCAACAGAAAATAACATAAATATTTCACATGACATTTAAAATTCACTTTTAATATTTCAACTCGGGTTTTATGATTTCCTTAAATAAATAATAAGAATTGGAAAATGTTAGCTATGAGTTATGCGCTCTTGTCTCGCGTAAGTTTAAACTTCTATTTTACAACCCCAAGCGTGTTTCGCATACAATTTATGGTTTCAAAATATTTATAATTTATTAATATTCTGTATAAAATAATAATATACACTCAATGTGAAAGCACGCTCAGATTTTTTGTTTTTTTTTTAAAGACGCTAAAGTTCCTATCTTGATAGAAGAGGGTAAAATTTGTGAGCGAGGGCGAGGGGTGGGGGTACACGTGCGTATACGCATGCACGTGTGAGACATCTGCCGCAGGTTCACTGCACCGACTGCGACCCTTCAAGATCGAAGTGTTATATAAAAACTATAACCAGATTTGTGTAAGAAAGTCGGATTTTTACATATTTATACAGTCTATAAAATATTACATAATGTTGAAAAAGCTAATATTAACGAATATCTGTTCAATACATAGAAATAAAAACAAATTTTCATTATTTTTGTCTGTTGGTGCGTGAATAATGGAAGAACCACTCAAATGATTTTAATGAAATTACGTTTACTTGTAGATTATTGTCTGGAACAACATATACAATATATATAATATTCTAACAACATAAAATAAATACTCTACTTTTTACTAGAAAATAGAAAAGTGAATAAATAATAAGTTCTAATGGATGACCTCTAACAACCTCTAATGATAACTAAATCTGCATGAATATAATATAATAAACATGAATAAAGATATAAAACGGGGAATAAAGATATAAACGTTATTAAAGTTAACGAAGTAATTAAATTAAACTTTTTCTTTTCTTAAGCCGCCTCCCCTCGCAATTCACAAACAACTTCCTACTTAACTGAGTGAAGATTACAATGACGTATTGTTAAGGTTTATATATATATAATAATACGAGTTTTGATAGTACGATACCCACAATTTTTAATATTAATAAAGAAACGAATTCTTGGCTGTGATTGGTTGTTATTTGGTTTTGATTTGTAGTAAACCAATTACAACCGCATCACGTGGTCGTTCATCAACCAGATAGACCAATCAAGTGAAAGACTCATCGTCCTCCAAATTCTACCCGGTCGTGAGAGACGCGCTAGGTTGGAACCGGTGGAGGCAGGTCATACACTCAAAATGTTAACCCGAAGCTGACCACGATCCTCAGATATGAGGAACTGATCATAGAGAGAGAGAGAGAGAGAGAGATACAACCACTAAGAACTCGTTTCGTAACTGCTCGAAATCTATAAATGTTTCATACTATCAAAACTCGTACTAGGGGTTCAGCTTTTATTTGATTCGAATCTTTTAAACATCTCATTTATAGTACTATGACACTTAATAGTAAATTGCAAAGATAGTTTAGATTCCTACTTAGATTAAAACCTGGATACTTGGACCCGTGATAGTTTTTAATTAGATGATAAATCATGGTTCTCCAAATCGAATTATCTAGAAACTTCCAGTTAATACCATCATAAAATTACTTAAGTACTTTCTTGACATATTTGGAAATGAGTCGTACTCCAGAGCTCTAGCTATTATCATATGACATAAATATTTTAACAATTAGCAATTTGCAGCTTTTTTAGCCTTAGGTGTTCTTAATTCTAATTTTGGAAGACAATTACATTCAGAATTTTTTCTTTTAATTAGTAGCTTTTAATTATTTTTTATTTCATTGTTTATATTATTGACTATAATCGAAATTCTGTAAACATATTGATAGTGCTATCAAGTTGGCATTACCGGACTCTACGACTTTTTGATAGTAGACCATTGTCTATGACGTCTTATAAAGCCGATTTTTATTTAAAAAATCTCCACTTTTTTAAAGGATTCATGCATTTAACCAATCTAAGTATGGGTGTAATGAGTTTACTTTTACTTGTTCAGAAATCCTGGGGTTAGGAATGATGAAGTCTTGAAAGGGGATTATTATATCAACGGAGATGTAGTTTTTGTTGTAAAGTGTCATAAAAATTGGGAAAAAACTAACAAATTTTTCTAGTCTAGTTTAGTTTTTAGTTTTTGTAAATTTGAAACCCATTTTGCAATGTATTAACAAGTTTAATCGTGAAGGAGTACAAAAGACCAATTGACAAGTCTTGGTTGTTAGACAGCGAGCTTGTCCAACAACATTTGCAATTCATAAAAAATATCTGTGTAACTCTACCAGGTACACGTACCCCTATGTACTTTACAAGCAGCTTTTAATTTGAAATTGTTTGAGTGCCGATTAAAAGACCAAACAGCTTAACGTTCACCATAGACAAACCCACTTTTCATTACAACTGACAATCCAATTCCGAATAGTACGGCCATTCAAAAAGTTAATAAAACTATTTGGGACTTTTTGAGCTTTTTTTATCTTTTTATTTAATGTAAATGGATGAGTAAAGTTTTATCACCGATTAAAAAAGCTACTTACTCTTTCGTGATATGGGATGAATCTTCCACAATGGCTTTCCACTTTGTTAGGCTCATTGTTAAGATCAACGTTTTCAGAACGGAAGTCATCAATTCATAAACACAGCTTGCAGTACTTCATCCATACAAGTAGTTGTAATTTCATGGCATCTGTGTTGCCATGACGAAATATTCGAATATAACGCGGAGGTTACATTTCCTATTCCAGTCACAGAAAATGGCGGGAGTAAATAACAGACATTTTTATTTTATTATACCCTAAAAATAATATGGATTCTCAAGTTAAGGAAACCGTCGATTTTTACACTTAGTGCTTTTTTATAGATCGGAATGATCAAAAATGTTAATCAAACTCATTACAAGTAACAACTTAGATGAACTTTCAGAGTGGTATCCTAAAAAGAGGTTTGTTTAAAAGTTTCAAATAATTAGAAATTAATATATACAATAAATTTAAAATAACACAATATATTGTTATTGTTTGTAATTCAATCTATTGATTGAATCCAGAACGGCGTATTAATGAACAGCCAGAGAGCTTATTGTGAAAATAAAATATATAATTCAACATGTACATATTGGAATTAAATTAATTAGTATTTTTTATACCGTGCAGAACATGTTTTGTAATTATTTTTAATTTGGTCTGCGAAATGTATTTCTATGGAGTAAATTGAATAAACATGCACTATCGATATATTTTGCATTTAAACTATAAATTAAATATGTTTTTCATTTAATTATTATAACAAAAAAGTAATCGAGAGCTTATTCTATTTTAAAAGCATTTAAAAGTATTTAAGATATAAATGATTGGTTCGAAAGAATAAGTTAAAAGTTGTCTGTAAATAAAATGCAACCAGTTTTCAAGGCTCGCAGAGTAACCTTAAAATAGCATAGCAGCATAAAAGTTGCCTTAATAAATAGAATCATTTACTACTTTGCATTTGAGATGATTATGAGACGACTTATATACATATATACGCCAGATTTAGTAACTTTTATCTTTATATATTCCTGTGTGTACGTGTGCGTACGTACGTACGTGCGTACGTGCGTGCATGCGTGCGCGTGTTAAGTGAGTAGGTGTGTATCAATCAGTAGGTATGTACATTCACGCACATAACAAAATAATAAAGGATACACGATTAACACAAAAATCAATAATATTCTTTATTAATAAACATATTGTTATTTTTTAATTATAAAATTCAATAATACCTTCTGTTTGAAACTTCCTTTATCACATTGCTGGCCAAGGTTGGTTCAAATTACCACTTTCGCGGTAGATATATTGCGTAAATTCAATACCACCTCCCAATAACTATATATAACAGATGCCAATCCCACGTAGACAATTCACTATATGAATCACTTCCACAGCCAGGTAACATTTTTAGTACAATGGGTGTAACGTTGACAAATGGAAAGATCTTTTGTTAACAACTTCAAATGACGCGAGCAGGTGTTCCCGAACAATAACGAACATATATCCACTAAATTACGCCTTTTCTATAACATTGCGTTTCGACGTGATATTTCTTGGATATGTGAAAAATCTATTGTGATTTTTGATCGATTTATGTGTCTCTATTGGACCATAACGGAGTGTTACTCTCGGGATCGAAAACGTCGTAGAGGTATGGAGGTCAAGAGGTGGGACTTGCCTAACTGGAGACAGTCTGCCAAGGTTAGATCGAAATGGAAGAGTCTGGAGGAGGCCTATGTATTAGGACAACCTGACAAGGCTGATGTCTTTAGAAATTAAGATTAGCGTTAAATTTAGATAAATAAGCTAAGATGTTAGAGAAATAAAGGCTAATTTATTTTTTTATTTATTTATTTATTGGATCAGAAGCAAAAGTTTTGTACCTAATTGTAATACATTAACTGGAAACCGTGTAAGGATTGACTGGACGGTAAAAGCATCCGGGTAACCGGAACACCCTTTCACGAAGTTCGGTATTTTGTTGCTTTCAGAGCTGCGTTCTGCACTGAGAGTGGAAGAGCCCCCTCAAGCCACTGTCCATACTAATTTAGGATCTAGTCAACTTGCCTACTCCTTGTGCTTCTACAGATAAAAAAATAAGCATTAAAAATGCATAGTGACATCTCAACATTATAATAAGCTATTAAAAGCCAAATCTTATTAGGAAAGGTTGATTGCATTACGGAGTTGATGACATAAATGGTTCGAGTTAAAACCGAGCACGGACTTTCGTAACACGGATAGGCTCCGGGGATTTCATTTCGCTATCGGAACATCGTCTAAGATTAGAATAATGCTATCAGGGTCCAACTTTACTTTACCTAGTTTTAAAATTTTAAATAACTTAAAAAATATATTACAATTCGTTTATGAAGTGTATTATAATCCAACATCGATAAAAATAACTTTAATTTGATATTTTTGATATTTATAAGTCAAGTGCGAGGAAACTTAATTGCTTAGCAAATTGTCAAGTGCAAATATATATCTAAATACATTTACTTTGTGTATGCAGTTGCATCTATTCATTATGTCCGCTGTCTGTTTTTTACAAAGCCCAATTCACTTGATGCTAGAGGACGTCCATTAGTCACTATACTGTTTCTTTGCTAGATCTTTACGTGAACTTTAAGTGATAGCTCTAAAGATGTCTGAGCGAGTAACATATTATCCAAGCATGTACTAAATTAAAATCAGCAGATGCACGAACGTAACTGGTGTCGCGTTTTAAAACCTGTTACGAACCAAGACAACTTTTATAACTACTTGAAAAAATGTGAACAGTAAATATGATATTTTGATACACAAATATATAGCGCTGATATTACAAATATGTGATAAAATAGATATTATTTGCTTTGATACCGATATTGACAGGGATGGTCTGATCAAAGGCGATATTCTGACAGCAAATGTGTCAGATTGTTTGAACACGATATATGTCATGAGACTTGAGAACTCAGCTCTTACCAATATTATCAAGAGAGAGGGGAGGGGGTTTGTTTAATCTCGTTGAGCTTTGCATGACTTAGTGTCAGCATAGTATTAGCTAATTTTATGATAGAGTAACTCAACTAAACAGCGCTATTCTAGAACGCACTAGCATGAAGTTTGATCTACTTCTTATATGTCAAAATATGTGTGATTCCGCTTAGAAATAGGTAGGTAATTTCAGCTAGCGCTTTTATATGAGGCCGATTATGTGTCACCGGCAGGCAATAAATATGCACCCGCAGTCGCTTTCCATTACTATTTTGTATCCAAATACTTTATCATTTCAATAATATTTCAAATTTTCAATAAAAAATAATAAAATACGTGTATTAAATTACTTATAAAGTCATTTGCTCCTCATTAAAGTCTGAATTATTATCAACCATCTCTTGTTTTAACAAAAGCAAATGCCCTGAATATTAATTATATGTTCAAAGTAAAATATTTGCATATTAAATCACCCCAATTCAACTCACTGTCAGTTTTCGTAAATTTGTTCCTAGTTGAAGTAGAACCATTTTAAAATACGCTTCGTTTCTTTGTAAGCATTGTAATTTATAAGAATATATTATTTACTGGGTTCTAGAGAATGAAAAGAACTAATAAAAGGAGGTAGACTAGAAATGGAATAACCTTTTTTTTTATTTACATTTATTTATTTTTTTCTTTTTTAATACACATCTCTGTGGATTTTCTAATATAAATAATTTATTACTGACATTATTTTTTTTCATTAATTTATTTCAGCAACATTCAGGTCTATAACATTTAATTTAATTATTCAGACGTAAATTCGACACAAATGCTCTTTTATAAAAACAATAAATTACAAAACACATATAAAGGTAAAACTCACTGAATTACAGATGAATAAAAGCGCCATAATTCACGCTATCCGACCTATTTGGACCTAACCTACTTTGCCAGCCAGCGGTCCATTTACTGCCGTAACCCATTAATGCGACTGCTAAAATAAAACAAAACTAAAATGCACACATAGAAAGTGCCTCCTGTCTGTGTGTATATATGTTGTAGTTTTACTCACCCGTATATAGCCGCTGCGCCAGCGATAGCGCCACCGCACTGCGCCGCTACGTACAGCGCAGCGCGCAGCGGAGACACGCGCCGGCGCACGCACAGCGCCACTGACACCGCGGGGTTCACGTGCGCTCCTGTGGGACACATAGTGTGAATATATTAATGTTTTTAATATTATTACCTTATGAAAAGTAGAAATCGAGTTATTTGCAATTTCACAGCTTTGTTTCTATATGAAATATACCTTGCCCGGTTCTTAATTTTTTGTGAGTCATTAGATTTTCCACACGTTTATTAAATTTATTTTTTTTATTTTTATTCTGTTCGATCTAGCATATAAATAAATTTAGATAGTTAAGGAACTGTGATAAACGTTTAGACCAAAAAGTACACGTTGTAATTATTATGTAATTACATATGAAATATAATGAATAGATTAGAATAATGAATGTCTTTACCGAATACATACCTATCATGATTATTAGTCCCGGTTAGAAGGTATCGTATTTACTACTAGCAGCTAGATCGGATCGGTTTAATAAATAGAGAACAGTTTTTAAAACACTGGAATGACACAAGGAAGAAGGCAATACGACCATACAAACTTTTAAAATGTCATCTGAAAAAAACTGAATTTAAAAAAAAAAACATAAATCTTCAAAAAACTACAGATCTAAGCAACAGATGCGTTAACAAGAAACCTACATAACAAAAGCTAAAATTTACATGGATGTTTGAAACAGAAAGATTAACAAATAACAATAATTGAATTAATAAATAAATAACAGTATTCATTAACGGTTTTGTTTTATACAAATTAACTCATTTATATAAATTTCCGTATCTTTTTTTTATACTCTTTGCCTAAATGTTTTTTTTTAAATTACAGACTCGGTTTGGGTAATTGGGACCATAAAGTTCATAAATTGTTTATTAATTATAAAACAATCATAAATCATCAATAAATATACACTCATATATTTAATTTATCGCAAAAATCACATAAAACAAAATAAACCGTAAGTTACAACTCTGCCGTAATGTGGACAATTCGTCAATGAAACAGTGTATAATATTCAAATTTTTAATATTCAACCCCCTTTCTTTCTAGAGTAATATGAAATTAACTAAAATCCTCATAAACATCGTAGCTTATAAAACATGAAGCTTTCATTTCAAAATTGTCTTCAAAAACGGTTTGCTTAAAAAATATTTATTCTTTAATTGCCTAGTAATATATATAATATAGTAATATACTTTCTAAAATAATCGCCTGATGATATGATATTTAGGACAAAAGAACACAAGATTAAAAAACAATAAAATAAAATATTTAACAATATCGATTTACGAAAAGAGTCACGAGAAATAAAATAAACTAATATAAGTTAAATATGTGAGTCATAATTTATCAAACTAGCACTGATGTTTTTTAATAATAAAATAAAATACGTAGAAAATATACTGAATAATTTTTATTTCGATAATAAAAAATAATTACAACCACTGCAGTACATACGGCTAAATAACAGTTACAAAAGCAATCTCGCGAGAGACAAAGAGAATACAAACTTTGTGTACTTATTGCATATGCAAACTTCAAATACGCAAAAATATATTATTCATATTTACATATACGCGGTACAAATGCGGTAAGATTTTGGATCTAATACACGAATATACCCGGTGGCACACATAAAAGGTATAATAGCCAAAAAAATAAAGAAATGACAAAAAAATATTTCCTATTTGCCCTCTCTTTCACTCCTTTTATTATGGTTTTGTGTAACTGGATTAAATATAACAAATTAAAACTATAAATAAATGTCGTTGATTTACAAGAAATGGCGATGGTCTAACATTTTGAGTTTTTTTAGTAATCTGAATAATGTATCACAAAAAAAATATGGATTAATAATTTAAAATGTTGCTTTTATGACTCATTGGGACAAATGGTCATTGGGAGATTTCTAGATTGCCATAATATTAAAAAGAACATGGCCATTGAAAATGAAACAGATAAGAAATAAACAGATTAAAAAATGCACAGATAAAAATAGATATTATTCGAAAGCATTAATTATTCTATGCAATCCAGACAATTACTGCATAAAGGTCGAGAATAGTCTACACATTCTGAGGTACATATTTAAATGTCTCATGTAACCGTATCATCTAGTAGCGATTTCTCGAATAATCGAGTACACGAATACGGTCATTAAAGTAAAACGACACAAATCTTTTACGTGAACATTTAACTCAGCGTAGCAGATAACTCCACTGCGACTACAGATAAACGTTGATTTATTTTTATACCTAGTTTTATATGAAATATTGTGAGACAATTTTTTTTTTCTAAAAAGCATATTTAATAGATTAAAGACTGTCTTTAAGTTATATCAAAAATATGCAATTATTAAATAAGTATACTTTAAGCTATACCGCTACCTGTAACTTAATTTTCTATCACTGTCTTAGAATAAATATATATAAGACTATACTACTGCGATGTATAGTTGTGACAGCTGCCATCTTAAAGGATAGATATTAAATATTTAAACTTTCTTCTTCCCCAAAGTCTTCGTGATTGATGGTTGAAGGTTAATTTTTGGTTAACTTTGGTAAGGCGTTCATTTGAAAGTTTTCTTATTACTACAAGAAATAGTATAAAGTTTATTTACCCAACTTGACGAAACATTGTTTCTTTGTACATTTTTGTCAAATCTATGTGAAATTTAAAGCCATATTCTAAATTCTGTACTAGTATTGTAAATCTTCAAAAAATATTTAAAAAAAATAAAATATTTCGTAGTTTGCAAATTTTTTACGTCAAATAGACTTCCGGTTACTTTTGAAAGCTTAACAATAACTCCCATAAAAATGTGTTATAAATTTCACCGACGTACTTAAATGAAGGTAACAAACAAATCATCTAAATATACGTATATAATACAATGCAAAACGAATATTCACTATTCTGTATATTTCCGAAGAAAGGCTTTCCGTTCCTGTCGAGCAATTCCTTTTACACATCAGCGTGAAGATTGTTAATTTATAGACGATATACATTTTTATATCAAAGTTATTTATTTGACCTTACCCTTTAAAATTAAGTCCCATTGCCAAGAGTATAGAGTATATATATAAACAAGTATTCTGAGCATACTAATACATCAAGCTGTTTATAATTGTAGATTTTTTCACTGCTATGCACAACAAGATATTGATTTTACATCCTCTCACATCCTCTCAAAATAGGAGTACAAAATTAGCTCAAATTAGAGCGGCTGTTGTCCGCCGCGAATATATTTAAGATTTATTACTGCTTAAACCGTCCAGAGAATTAGCGTTATTGTAAGGACGCGAGCGGTCACGCGTCATTGTCATTATGACATAATTTAAAATGTCATTGTGGCCGCCATTATAAATTTATGAGGGATTAAAGGGTGAAGGGCGGACACGTGTGTGAAGATTTACAGCGTTATATTAAATTTTCTGATACGTTAGTAATTTAATATGAATTTATATTTTTAATATGAATTTAAATTTAAAACAATATAGCTTTTCTGCTATTAAAGAATTTTTTTCTTTAATAGCAGAAAAGCTATATTGTAACAAAGCTATATTGTAACAACACAAATATTTCTAACATTTTATTTTTAGGGATCATATCCATTACAAAAATTATAAGCAATTGTATTCTTAAAAAATATAGTCTTAACCTAAATACAAAATGGGGATCAAAGTATTTTTTTAACTCCACGATATCATTAGGATAATGCGAAACGGTATCATTATGGAGTTTTATAGTTGGCTGTATAGAAACGACTTATAAGAAAAAGAGAACATCTGCCTCATACGATGGCTGTTATCGCTTTATCCGAGCTTAGCTGTAACATTTACAGTTACGCATAATAAATGATTTTATTATGCATTTATAACCTTGAAATTATTTTTAGTTCTGCAATTGAATTGAATTGGCCATTCTGTAACTTAAAATTATATACTAATAAATAAACGTGACACTGATGTGATGCAAGCTTTTAATTCAATTCAATTACTTTATTTTTTTTTATAATTTCTTTTGTTACCACAACAATTACGGCTTTAAGTGCTTTGAATGTTGTAAAATCAACAATATAATGTTGTGTTACTGAGAGTAACAAACGTTACCTAATAAATTATTCTCACTTATAAGCGTGTCTAAGTTATCACAGTAGATATTAAACTTTAAATTACGTAAAAGTAATTTATCGTAGAGTTATGGAACATTAGTGTATTTAGAGCATGTAGAGCCTGGTATTAGAATATGCATATTAAACTCAAGATTAAATTCAAGATAACTTATTATTAAGTAGAATATATTATATTAAATGATAATTATACTGATTTATAAATATATTATGTAGATAAACTATAAATCTCTTTTTTTTTAATATATTGAGAGTGTACGTTGCAGCCGGCATGCAGCCTGCAACCCTCCAGATAACAAAAAAACAGCAGGTAACACACGTGAGCGCTTTCAAAATTGTTTTTTTTATCGCGAAACCATACACAAAGGAAGCGTAACTTTATACCCTACTATTAAAATTTGGTTTATCTGGTTTGATATTTTTTTAGAATTTGTTACAAATATTAAACTTGGTTATAACTGAACTCTTTTTAAGACTTTTGCTTACTTATTAACCCTTTAATATAATATAGAACTTCCATTTTTATTATAGGCTCTTACCAGAAATATGAGCGAAGCATAATGTTAGGGTAGCTATGGCACAGCCGGAAGCGAGTGCGGTGGCAAGAAGCACAGCTGAAGCGGACGCGCCGACGCCCGCTCCGCCAGCCGCGCCGCACACAATGAAAACATACAGGAAGGATGCTGCACATTCAGCCACCACGGCCTTCCACAACGAAAGAGTCCGCACTTCCAACCTAGCCGGCACCCGACCTGCCAGCATGTTTTCACTCGTATTTGCATCTCTACGTAAACACTCCAACTTTTCAAACAACGTAATTATGTGGTGTTCTAAATTGTTATCATCAATATTAAACGTTTGTTCACCCATTGTTACAAAAACAAACTAATAAACACTGGCCATTCTATTTATTTAAAAAAAAGGTTGACATTTACGAATTTCGCGCGCTATTGTCGAATCCGATGACACCCACGCGCGACAGTGTTCCGGTTCGAAGTGGTTCGCCGCTGCAAGTGAATGAATGACTGAATGGAGCGGGGAGCCCGCACATGTCCCGCCACTTGTTACACCCCCGCCCCGGGACCTGCAGTGAGGGTGTATCGTAATAAAATCACGAACTTGCCGCACGGATGCTACAATAGCATTTAATTACGGATCCTATTATCGAATGCATTTTTATCTCCTTTAAATATATGCGATCCATATGTAGAGTAATAATTTGTTATTTGTGTTTCGTAAATATATACCAAATGTCACTGGTTAGGAATACGATAGTTGCTTATTCCACTTTTATTACTTAACTTCAATCAACAACAACAAAAAAAAATATCAAGATTTTTGTATCTTCAAAATCATACACGCTATATTTGAGAACAATATAATTTCTTGTAGGTATTTACAAAACGTCAACCGGAGATTGGTTATGTAATTGGTAAATTGGTTATTAACTTGTAAACTCGTCTTTAAAGACCTGTTCAGATTTTTTGATTAGTTCTATTGTTAGGTGGAGGCCACACCGCCCACTAACCGCTTAGTTCTCGTAGCAGTGACATGTGTTCATATTTCGTATTTAGCTAAACTACGTGCATTAAACTGTCGTCTAAGTTAGCTTATGCGTGTTTCCTATGTTTTTTCATAAGGGTGTTGAAGCGTATAAGTCTAGTCGAATAGATTTCAATGCGGTTACTAGGTAACTCTGAGGAGAGCGTTATACCAAAGGTTTTGATAATTATATTAAACAACATAAAACAACATCATCATATTTATACATTTCGGTTTCATTGGTAATTTGAATTTTAGAATTGATTTTATATTTTTTGAGATTTCAAAAAAATACAACGATGTAAAAAAAATACTTTCCTCGGGAATTGTGTTACAAATTCCATTGAGCTGTATTATCATATACAACATATCCAAAATCTATCACGATCCGTTAAAATCCCTTTTTAAAATTGTTATTTGAAGTGCATTGCACCCTCGTTTAGGGGATGACAAGATGTTAGTACTTACATCACCTTTTCCTGAAACGGTGTATGATAATTTGAAAATATAATTTATTAGACGAAAATGAAATCCGTAAGATAGTTTCATTGAAATAAGTACTAGCATTCATGAAAACCATATAAAATATGACTATATTATATATTAACAAATATATTGACTTGTATAATAATTTGTCGGAAAACAGCATTTCATAAAAATCTGTCAAATTAGCTTGTGCGTGGTTTTGGAAACAAACGAAGATAAAAATAAAATTAACGGATGAAAGTCAAAACTTTTACTTTTAGAAGTATGTAGATGAAACTAAATATTTACGTTAAAGGTAGTCCATAGGTTTAACAAATGAAATGTTTCAAAAGATCTTAAATATATATAAAAGGTTAATCAAAACCATTTTTCTAATATTATTCTTAATAGGCTATCGCTTTTGTATTTTCCTTCACATTTTAATTCTTATAACTCAGCAAATAAATATAATTGTTATAATTCACTTGTTTTTGTATCAGATGATTGTTCCCTGCTTGCAAACATGCAGATTGTCCAAGCAGAAATAAAAATATTTTCAGCAAAGTATAAACCGAAATAGCTTATATCGTAACTCGTACAAAATTTTGTGTAACTTGTATTTTATATACTCTTATAAAGTAGGTACACAAACTTAAAGATTCCATTAATTAAATTGTTTTTAAATTAGCTATTATCCTACGAAATAATTCGATATATGTTGAATTAGGTATCAAAAAAACATAAAGTTTGCTCTTTTTTCTCAAAATCTGTCTAAAAACAGTTTCACATAAAAATCTAAGTTTCAATTAGGTTTATCGTTATTATATTCAGGTGTTAGGACTCAACAAAACACTACATAATATAGATATGTAACTAGATTAATAGCTGAGAATCTTTTGCGCGGTAATCATATTTAAAAAGTTCACTGACAGCCGTGGCATAGACAAGAGTGGTCAGCGCCATCTATAGTCTAAAACATACTGCAATGGTGGTTATAGTAGTGAATATTGACTGACTGCTTCTATTTTTGTTTTGTATTTTGTAATTAAAATAAAGTTAATCGCATTATAGTATATAGTGGCTGTAGCCATATCATGCTTTCTTATGTCGGGATCAGCTAAAACATCAGTTTTGGTCGAGGAGGGTGGTAATCAGTGTAGAAAACGTTCCCATTTAAGTGCAAGCAACGATCAGTGTAGCAAAAGATCAAAATTTGACGATATGAGTGCAAATGAAAAGAAATCTAACTTCTCCATGCTCAATCCTAATGTTAACGGTACAATAAAAATGACATCGTCATCAATGAACAAACCGGGCGCTACAACAAAAAAGCTAGTAATTAAAAACTTTAAAAGTATGTTTACGCTCTTATCGTAATTTCTTGTCATAACCTCCATGACATCTGGTAATGAATGCGAATATTTTTCAGGTAAACCGAATCTACCTGAAAACTACCAGGAGACGACATGGGGCAAATTACGAGAGGCGGTTATAGCTATACAAACTTCAAAGGCAATTGCCTATTCCTTAGAAGAATTATATCAAGCAGTCGAGAATATGTGTAGTCATAAGGTATTACATAGCTAATCATTATTTTGATCAACTATATCATCCGTTTTTATTATTGGACATGAATTAACAATTATTGAATACCATACCAATAGTAACATTATTAAATGTTAATAATACAGTAATAAGTCTGCCAGCATTAGCTTAATCAGCATAATACACAAAACCTATGTGAGCACTTTTTAACATTCAAATGTAACATAATAACTGGAACAAGATACAAAAACTCTAAAAGCATTTACTAAACTAAACTACTATGGATATTATAAAAATAACAATTCTTAAATAAATCTAATATTAAGACTTAAAGTAAAATCTGAATACTAGCTATCTAATAAGGCTATCATGCTTACAACATGCTTACAATGATGAAAGTCGTTATTATTAAAACAAAATAAACATTCCTTTAAATATATATATTTATATACATATTAGTAAAATATCAAAATAATAATATACTTCAATAATATAAAAAACTAGCAACCTGGCTCAGCTTTGCATAGGTGTAATTTTGTAATAAGGATAATATTTTTATTTTTTTTCAAAATTATCATATGAGTGTAATTTTTTTTATGGATTCATTTCAACCCTATTCTTACAATTAAAACATAAGAAAATACTGTTGCATTAGTGAGACATTTTCAAGACTTTACCCTTCTAAAGATAGTGAAAACTTATTGTTGTTGATTAATGTTCCCATAAAGAATTTTAACAAACATTTAACTTTCAGCACAGAATGTTTAAGACTACTACAAACTACAAATGCCCAAAATCTATTAACATATCAATGTATTTCTTTTTCATTACCATACAACACCTCAATCTAATAAATACACTAAGGCCCACTCGCGAAGCATTTTAAGAAGGGAATAAAGTTGTGCAATAAATTTAAATATAAAAATATTCATGTATTTTAATATTATTCCACTGTCGAAACAACTGAAAAAGGTTTTTTTAAAGTTGTATGGTCGGAATCAATACATATTTTTAAACATCATCTTCTAAAATGCTGTCTGACATCTAAAAATTTTTCCCTTCTGTATTTATATTATAATAACAACCGACTGACTGACTTAGTACCCACTTATGGAGTATAGTGAAACTGAATCCTACATATATATTTATATACTCATGTATTTTCTTGTATGTTGTTGTATAATATGGTACTTTGTCAGAATTGTAAATATATATACTTATTTACAATTAAAAATATGTATTAAGTACTCCACTTAGCCACTCCAAGGAACCTTTCCTTTTATAAGACTAGGGTTGTCTGGAAAAGATCAATAACATTCAATAAAACTCAAAAGTGTTTTCACAATTATTTTTTATGAGTGTGAGAAACATGTTAATTTAATATTGAATAGCGTAGAAGACCATATATTTGTTTAGTTATATATTTCCTATAAACATAAACAATATTATAATTGTTCTTATCATAAATCACATGTTATTATAACATTGATAAATATGAAGATATGTTTATATTATCTCATCAAACATCTTGCCTAGAAAGAAATAAATTATAAATGAATCTAAGCCACAGTACTACCTTGGCCATAGATATGTGGTTTCAATTTATTAAATCAACTCACAGCAATCAAATATTTAATTTTTAACTGTTATAAAGAAAACATTTTATTCTTTTGAAACCCTTATTTATTCAGAAATTATGATTATCTTATATTTATATTACAATAATTAATGTATATTTCAGATGGCATCGCAATTATATGTCAATCTAACAAATTTAGTAGAGGCTCATGTGAAGTCAAACATAGAGCAATTCCTGTCGGAGAGCATGGACCGCCAAGTGTTTCTCAAACGCATGGATGACTGCTGGCGAGCTCACTGCCGTCAGATGATTATGATTAGAAGCATCTTCTTATATCTTGACCGTACTTACGTACTGCAGAATCCTAGCATACACTCTATATGGTTAGAATAATGTATTATTTTATTTAAAAACACTTCATAATTATGTTTTAAAAAAATATATTTAAAACCTGGCTGTTCTATCAAATGTTAGCAAATTTATTTGATTTTAAAAAGATAATTTTTATATATTTACAATAGAAAGATTTATTATTACACCATAATAGGCACCATTTTGTATTAATAAAATGTAGTATGAAACTAATGAGATCCACTATTTAATGGTATAATGATTATTATAAAATAAACGGAATTTATTTCAGGGACATGGGTCTGGACCTATTCCGGCACCACATAGCCCTGAATACCCTGATCCAGACGCGCACGGTGGACGGGCTGCTGCAGCTCATAGAGCGCGAGCGCGGCGGGGACGCCGTCGACATCTCGCTGCTCAAGAGCCTGCTGCGGATGCTGTCCGACCTGCAGATCTATCAGGATGCCTTCGAACACAAGTATGGTCCTCATTACCGACACTTTCAAACTTTTGTATTGTTTTATATCTTGTCACCAAAAGTGATCTCTTACAAGCCTACTATTAAAAGAACCATTTTATTAAACAGGCAGTGACAGGTGATTAAATAATAAAGTATAGTATAGTAAAGTAATACATAATAGTATTTATAAAAATAACTTGTACAATTTTACATACACACTATTATATATTTCTTGTATATTTATTAATATACAAATACATACAATACTACATATATACCTATATAATGTAAATATTTTATTTAAATATTATTATTTAATATTCAAATATTTTAAATATTACAAGAATAAAACGGGTTCTTAAAAGGAGTGTAAGTGTCCCATGAAATAGCATTCTATTTCACGTGACGTCACTCATATGTTTTAACAGTAAAAGAATCACTAACACTGCATATAACAAAAGAATTTCAAATAAGTTATAATTTTACCAAAGAAGATTCTTGTTAAGGAGAGATTTTCCACCAACAAAGAGAAACATTCTTATAGAGGAGCTTAGCAGAGAAAATAATTTTGTATAGAACAGTAAAATGCAGATTCCGACGGTGTTGTATCGAAGCCATTTGACCTGAAGGCGATGCTTGGTGATGTGACCTTCTCGACCCAACTATGAATGTGATGCATACGTCTTGTAAGATTGTCAGTATTGAAAGTAGCTCTGTAGCAGCAGCTAAATTCCTTCGAAAACATCTTGGAGAGTCACCCCAATCCCGTAAACGCTGATGTTCCCCAAGACTGCTGCTGTCCCCAACACTGTCCCTTCTGCATATCAATGCTGTGTCAGATAAACCCAACATTCATTGTTAGGCAGTTTACAACAGCGTGTTTGTATTTGTATATTCCGGAGTCTCGGGGACATCGACCAATGTCGAAAGAAACTAGAGTCGTCTATTGAGAATATCTAAAGAAGGTTCGAAATAGGGTAAATTGAATTTTGTTCTCGTATCACTGCTCCTGGAGAACACTTCCCTCAATGCCTCGCCATCGTAGTACCGAGTCTGGACATATCAAGTGATTGCCAGTTTCCCGGTCACCTGGGAGGCCAGGCTGAGCTTCTAAGAAACTGGGACTGAACAACAGAGCGAGGCAATACTTCACAACGAACTAAAGGCTCGCGCTTTATAATCAACAACAGCAACAACGAGCCGCAGGAGTTGTAGGATACCCAGCTCTGTGAAAGACTGATACTTTGGCCTTGAAGGATATGGCATCTGTATGCGTCCTCTACCGCATCATCCATCACGAAGACTGTTCAGAACAGACCAACATGTGAAATGAACTTCCTTCGGCGGTGTTTCGAGGTCCATACGACATGGGATCAAAAGGATCGCCTATTCCCTCAAATCAAGGGCCGGCAACGCTATTGGGCTTCTTCTGATATTGCAAGAGATGGTGCAAAGATCACTGGCCATCAGATGACCCGGATGTTTTGCCCTCCATTTAATATTGAAAATCCAAGTAGCATTCTATCTTAATAATTAAAATACTTTGTTTTGTCCGTTAAAAGTGACCTAAGTGTATTTCAGATTCTTGCAAGCCACGGAGCGCCTGTACGCAGCGGAGGGCCAGCGCCTGATGCGGGAGCTGGCCGTGCCGCAGTACTTGGCTCACGTCGAGAAGAGACTCCGGGAGGAGAACGAGCGTCTTCTGCACTACCTGGACCCCTGCACCAAGTAAGACACACCAGTCACTAACATAAGACCTATATTTACTTTATTGTTTACGGTGTTGTTACAAAAAAAATATAATTTATTAATCAGAATGGTTTAAAAGTAATAAGTGTTTAAATATTCATTGTATTAGTTTATTTCTCCACATCAAATTACAATATTGACAGATGGCAGTTAATTCACACGGTGGAACGTCAGCTACTAAGTGAGCACGTGGGCGGAGTGCTCAGTAAGGGTCTGGAGTCACTCATGGACGGACCTCGTCTTAGGGACCTGGCTACATTATACTCCCTGTTCAGTCGAGTGAAAGACGGACTTACAGAGCTGTGTAATCACTTCAATGCGTACATTAAGGTGAGTTTAAATGGAATTGCGATATTGAGATTATAATAATAAAAACGACAAAAAATAAGTTAAATATTTTAAAAGGTTTAAATGTATATGTTGATTTCAGAAAAAAGGTAGGACAATAGTAATCGAGCCGGAACGCGATAAGACAATGGTGGCGGAACTGTTGGAGTTCAAGGAACAGTTGGACAACGTGGTGAGCACCTGCTTCCAGCGTAACGACCGGTTCCTGTACTCCATGAGAGAGGCCTTCGAGTACTTCATCAACCAACGACAGAACAAGCCCGCCGAACTAATTGGTATGAGCTCTCTATGATCTAATGACTCTATCGACACTTTATGTCAGCCAAGAGTACTTAAATATTTGTACTGCTTGTGACATTCACAAAAGTATATTTTAATTATTAATGTATTCACAATGTTTTTAGCCAAATTTGTTGATCTTAAATTAAGAGCCGGTAACAAAGAAGCCACGGAGGAGGAATTAGAAAGACTGCTAGATAAAATAATGGTATTATTCCGTTTCATTCACGGAAAGGATGTGTTCGAGGCATTCTACAAGAAGGATCTAGCAAAGAGGTTGTTGGTCGGCAAGTCCGCCTCGGTGGATGCCGAGAAATCTATGTTAAGTAAATTAAAACAGGAGTGCGGGGGCGGCTTCACCTGCAAACTAGAAGGGATGTTCAAAGATATGGAACTGTCCAAGGATATCAATATTACTTACAAACAGGTAAGTGGAGCTCCGTCCGTATTCAATATATTAAAACAAATATTGTCTAATATGTATATTGCAGCACCTTTCGGCCAGCAGCGAGGGCGGTGGCCTCGAGCTGTCCGTGTACATCCTGACGATGGGTTTCTGGCCGACGTACCCACCGGTGGAGGTGCGTCTGCCGGTGGAGCTGACGCGCCATCAGGACCACTTTGCCAAGTTCTACCTCGCCAAGCACTCGGGTCGCAAGCTGCAGTGGCAGGCCACGCTGGGCCACTGCGTGCTGCGGGCGCACTTCGCACAGGTACCACACACTTACCACCCATAGGACGCATTAATGCATTCGGTGCAACTAAATTTCTGCTCCTAATAGAACTTCTACATTTATCTGTCTGACAATTAACAAATCTCCCTCCTCTTAACGAATATTCTGTACGGTTCCAGGGTAACAAAGAGCTGCAGGTGTCGCTGTTCCAGGCGCTAGTACTATTATTATTCAACGACGGAGACAACCTCGCCTTCGAGGACATCAAGACTGCCACCAACATAGAGGAGGGAGAGTTGCGGCGCACGCTGCAGTCGCTGGCGTGCGGGAAGGCGCGCGTGCTCGTCAAGACTCCGCGCGGCCGCGACGTACAGGACAAGGACACCTTCGCCTTCCACAACGACTTCACCAACAAGCTGTTCCGCATCAAGATCAACCAGATACAGATGAAGGAGACGGTGAGTCTCCGTATAATTAGCTGTATATACAAGAGAGATTTTCACAAAAAAATATATCTCAACTACAGCGCCGTCTATGGGATTCAATTAAAGCTATAAACATCGTCTTGACATGACAAATTGATTATTTAATTAATAATATAGTTAAAACATATTTAAATGCGTTTTATGTTGGTTGTCCATCAGAGCGAGGAGCAGAAGGCGACGGAGGAGCGCGTGTTCCAGGACCGTCAGTACCAGATCGACGCGGCCATCGTCCGCGTCATGAAGATGCGTAAGGCGCTCTCGCACAACCTTCTCATCTCCGAGCTCTATAACCAGCTCAAGTTCCCCGTCAAGGTACTCAATCATACATTCTTATATATGTTTTTTTAATCATGGCTATAATTCACACTTAATATTTTGAATTCTTAATAAATATAATCTACACGTCAACTGTACTGTCCCCAGCCGGCCGATCTAAAGAAGCGCATAGAGTCGCTCATCGACAGAGACTACATGGAGCGCGACAAGGACAACCCCAACCAGTACAACTACGTCGCGTAATCTCACTCTCAACTGAACGTCTACCCCTTTTTGTATCTCATAAATATAACTGTCAAATAAATCTTAAAGTCCATAACAAATTACTTATTATTCAAATTTGGTCAAATTATTTACTTACATATTTAAATCCTTATCGATGGGTTCTATTGTTATAGTATAGATGAAATGAAGCAACAAAAAATAATAACATGAATTAATGTACAATGTATGAGGTCACTTCACATGCGGCCAACGATAAGCTAGACAATACACTGATAAATCTTCAAACATAAATCTTAAATATTGTACACTATTTCACCACGAATACGTATATTTAAATAATTGTACTATTTAAGAGATCCAAGTAACGTTAAGTATTAGTCGTATTTTGAAAAAAATAAATTGACTGCAGTCATTTGTGATTCAACAGATTCTAAAATGTGAGATGGTTGTTTGACGAGCGTTGTCTTGTAAAGATGGCATCTGTTTGAAATGCACTAGGGGTAGAAATCGTTTTGAAAATGTGAATCTAAATGGTTTCCAAACACACTGGCGTCGTGACGTGTGATATTAGAGTACGACCCTCCCGCCCGCACCCGTCTGTCCGAATGGATTGCAGCTAACAGCCTCTGTACGTTACTGTTTGTACATTTTGTATTTATAGTTTTGCGTGAAATGTGTTAGTCTAAAACTAAAAAATGTATTACATTTGCTGTTAGGAATTTGGTTGTGTACACACCGGGACGGATCACCAATAAAACTATTTATAATTTTCCAATTCTCTTTTATTTTTATCCTCTTAAATATTTATTGCAATAAATTCATGTTATGTAATACTATAAAATCGCAAACACTCTTAATATACATTATATTAAGTTGTAAAATTAAAGTAAATACTATGTACAGATAATTGCATTTGAGTCGTTTTAGTTACGCTTTTCATATATTTGTATTCATGCTCCATTACAATACGACCAAACCATAGAGTAAACCATAGAGTTTAAGCAACGCGTTCAAAAACGTCGCAACTGCATGGAACTGTACAGTTATGAAAGAATCAGTATTTATTAAATAACAAATGAAATTAAATATTAACAACATTACCCAATGTAATTATTCTGGATGAAATTTCACGGCTCATCTATACAATAATATTAATCTAAACCAGATCATTTCTAAAATATTTACATAAAAATGTATATAAAGTTATGTGCAGGAAGACATTAAACTGACCGACTAAGGGCCAGTTACGAATAAAAAATGAGTTTCTTATTGGCAAGTTAACGTGATATTGCTTTCAATTGTAACAGATTTAAAGCGGCCCTATATGGCAAATATTAACAAACTATCAACGAGTAAAGTTATTTGTCGGCGATTTTGAACACGGTGTCGAGACAGTCCCTGTGGTAGTCGAGCTCCTCCGTCAGCGCGCTCGCCAACGTCTGAGGTGTCACCTCTGTCTCCAGGTAGTCTTTTAGCAAAATCTGTTATGAAATTGAATTTATTACTTTATTTACTTATTACTTTACCAAAGCTATCAATCTCATTGGTGTTTCCTTCCATTTGCTTTCATTATTCGTAAACGAACTAATATAAGTAACGAACCACCGCATTAAATTATTCCTAAATATGTAGATATTGAATTGACCTTATATATATATTCACTTATTAGCTGGTAAATGTAATGTACTATGAAAATTTGATCGGCCCACGGTCCATCGAGTCAGTGAGCCTCTGTCGTCCGACATCACTAAGATTTTAGATCATACCATGTGCTCATTGTCAGGAAATCTCACATCACGTATAGTCTTAGTTAATATATATATATATATATATATATATATAAGAGTATGTTCTAACCTGCGGCGGCACGGACCCGCCGTGTCTCAGCAGGCCGTGCCTCAGTCGCTCGCCGGCCGCCCGGCTGAGCGGTTGCGTGTGGAAGTGCGTGCGCCACGCGCTCCACGCCAGCGCACGGGAGATCAGATACGAGTAGTACTTCGCGCCGTACCCGATCAGGTGACTGAAGCGGTGCTGCCACGCCTGACAATAGACAACAATAAAAGTCTAACATCTGTATTTATTCAATATAAATGTATTAAATAACCGCCACTCACCGTGTTCTCGACGTAGGGTAAACCATAATACTGTTTCTGAACTTGCCGCAGTACCTCCGTCGTGTCCTCTCCCTGACCCGCTTCCGGACCGTGGTACTGCTGGTCTAACGCTGAATAAAACACCTGGAATCGAATCGTTATTTATTATACAAACTGATTGATTGTAACTTTTATATTGAAAGTAGCAACACATTTTTTTTTATTACCTGTAATTGCATCTCGCTAGCACCGAACAGATGTTTGGAGGCGCAGAGACGCTGCAGCATGTCCTCCGGCATCGCCTCGCCCGTCTGGAAGTGACGCGCAAACCGACGAACCACCTGTACAGTAACTACTGTGAGAACCGAACTTTATACAAACTACACGACCTAGGAGATGAACGTCCGTTCATACAAACATACATTATATACACTAAGCAGTAGTTAACAAATGCTCTGTAATAATTTTAAAATTTCGGCATTCAATTGAAATATTCCAAACACGCACTTGTAAACGCTTTCAATAATAAGTGATCAGATCTTATGTAGAACCAGACTCCTAACTCTCCAAATTCAATATACTAGCTAATTGTTACATTGCCGTAGTATAAAGCAGCCATATGGCGCAAGTTAACACGTAACTAAACTGAGGGTAAGCTCGACACTAATGAGAGTGTAAACTCGACACTAAACACAAAGTAAATTGTACCCTAAACAGAGAGTAAACTCGACATTAATCAGAAAGTAAACTCGACACTAAACAGAAAGTAAATTGTACCCTAAACAGAGAGTAAACTCGACATTAATCAGAAAGTAAACTCGACACTAAACAGAAAGTAAACTCGACACTACACAGAAAGTAAACTCGACACTAAACAGTATGTAAACTCGACTCTAAGCAGAGTGTAAATAATGCTCAATGGACGTGATCGTAACGCACGCGTGGCTCGGCGGCGAAGTGCTCCATGAGCACGGAGGGCAGCTCGGCGAGGTCGGTGGCACAGCGCGTGCCGGCCACGTGCTGGTGCGGCGCGCGGGCCAGCATGGAGTGCATGGCGTGGCCCAGCTCGTGGAACAGGTTGTCCACGGCGCCCGGGCCGAGCAGCGCGGGGCCCGAGCGGTGCCCGCCCGACAGGGACAGCATCACCACCACTATGGGGTTCTGGGGAGGATTAAAGTTTCGAATCGACATATAACTTAAAATTGCTGCTTTATTATTTATAAAGCAATTATGTCATCCAAATTGGTCGCTCGATGTTTAAAAAATATTCTCGGAGTTGGTATTCTGAAGTCATCAATTACCGAGCCCAGTCGCCGTGCAGTTATTTTAAATTATGGTCGATAATAGTCGATATAAAATGGTGTAACACAATTCAAGTTTCAAAATCTATTTTCTCTATCCCGTTATTTGGTGTCTCTGTTTTTAACAAAAACATATTTGTGAATACCTGGTAGGATCCATCGGGTAGGCGCTTCCCTCCCCGGATGGTGAAGTGGCAGTCCTGGTGCGGTTTCCCGGGTCGCTCGTAGAGGTCGCAGTACACGTGTCCCAGGGGGCCCTCCGTGGCGTGCTCCACGCGCACCTTGTACACGTCGGGGGACCAGGACTCGCCTGTGGAAGGAGATTGTCACTTAGATAAGCCCTATATCAATTGGTTTTATTTCAATGACTTGTCGTCCTATTATTTATTATATATTTATTTATCGACGGATGATGAAAAATAGTATATATGGATACAGATAAAAAAATACCTGGCAACATTTCCTCAGACTTAAGAGTGATATTATACAGTTCCTGGCACAGCATGTTGAGACCCTCCATACAGGCACCCAGCGAGAAGTACGGACTGAAGTCTGAAGTGGACACGTTAAGGAGCTGTGCCTTTGCCTTGTGCGTGAAGTACGGCGTGTCCCAACACATCAGGGATTTCTGGAATATAAGTCAATTAAATAACATCTCAATCACCAAAATTTATGGAAACAATAATATGTAATTTGTTTTTTAATTAGGCCCTGGCTTATTTAATAAATTTTGTTTTTCATTTATTGTTTGTAACGAACCTGATATGGTGTTTCTTGGCGTTTCATCTTGGCCATGGCCTCGAAGTCGATGTTGGCTCTGTCGTGCAGGTTGTCGGACAGAATGTCCAGAAACTGACGCACATTGGCCGACGTCTCCATCGTACTGGCTTTTATCGCTCTGTAAAGTGTAGTCTGATAGTAGTGTGTCTGATGACTGTCATGCTAACGTCACATGTCATGATGTCACTGTTGGTAAAGAAGTTCCAGAACTACTCCAGAGTCTACGCTAGGATTGTGTAGTTAAGAATATAGACAAATTAGTAAAATATTTATATTCTTATATAAATATTTATAATTGTACATTCTTATTGAAATGTCTATTCAATTATTATATTTTCTTATTTTTCCAACTACCGTCATCGTCTGACAATAAAGCTCAACCAATCCATTGTCCTCTCACCGGTCGGCATAGCAGGAGAAGCCGCAGAGTCCCGCGAGCCCCTTGCGGGCCTGGAGACCGGTCGCCAGCAGGCGCTCCTGCTCGGGGTCGGGCGCCAGGTACAGGCGGTAGGCCGCCTCGCGCGCCCCTGCCTCCCCGCACTCCGCGTACACGCCGCTCACCGTCACGTGCTCGCCCTCCGCGCCGAAACTATTAACGGTTACATTTAATTAAAAAAACTTGAATAAGTTTGACATTATTAATTTAAATTCTATTGAATTCATTTAATTAATTAAGAAACCGAATAAATTTCGCCTCCTTAACGATAAAGACGATTATAAATAACTAGCTGTTGCTCAAGCTCAACTCAAGAACGGCTGAACTGATTTGGCTGAAAATTGGTGGGGAGCTTGAAACCAGGAGACGGACAAAGTATACTATTTAAATCGTCCGACCACGTTTATTAATATATTTTATTGAGAATTATAATATATTTTAGTCACAATTATCTGTTAGTTCCATACTATTCTAATAGATAGCAATAGATACAAGCGTATTTGTTGATTGGATTGAGTAAGTATATAATAGACGACGTTTTTTTAACACGCTTTTAACAGTTTCCCATTAACCTTATTAGGACCGCCAGGATTAATAAATAACAGGAAAAACGCTTATTATGTTATATGTTACAATCATTCTTGTGGCAACTATCTATAGGATTACGAGTAGTAAAATGCTCCCCATGCTTTTTACTCTGAATTGAATTATTATGTTAATAACTTAAATTTTCTTATAATATCATTTCTAGGTGATTAATTATGATTGATTGTTTAACCTTCTACTACTGTAATGCAAACTCTCTGAAATTAAAAATTATTTTCTCCTTTTAGTTCGAGTAGCATTCTTACGAGCCTTTTGTTCTGAAGTTCTCGCGCAAAAGCTAGTTAGTAATAAAAATATGACGGTGAATTACTAAATCGGCAATCTAATACGCAGTAGAAAAATTATCGATTCATTCGATTGTTTTTTTCGCATCAATCGCCCATCGCCAGTGTGAATGTTATGTAAATGTTGGTATGCCTAGAAATATTGCAGTCACACTTCCATTAGTCAAACAAACAGACACCCCCTTGAATACACTTTTGTGACAAAAATGTATTCAAGGGGGTGTCGCAGAAAGTGTAACAGATTGTGACAACGAGGGGGGACGGGTATAGAAAGGAGACTTTTCACATGGCATATTTTATGAACGGCTCACAACTATAATAATTTTTAACTTTGAAATTTACATTAAAACTAAAATAAGCAATTTATGTTTATATTTCAGAAACCCAATAATTGTCAATTAATATTTTGAATTCATTGATAGTGTGCAACTTTTCCTAAAATACTTGATAAACACTGAGATGGTTTGGTATGTTTGAAGGAGAACTATTAAAAAGTACAGTTACAGTATTTATTATTATTTCCTAAACAACCTTTATACATTTAAGTATACTTACAATTGCCTGACATTTTGTGGTATGATTGCTCTTGGTACTTTTCTTGGTTTTGCAGCTCCAGCCATGAACTGTTGTCCAGTTTGAAGGATAAGATCGTTTAGGGCAACCACTTTTTGTCGTGGTCCATCTGGCAAATGGATACCGCTCTGCTCGAAATCAAATAAGAATAATTCAGCTAGATGACGATCACCACAAGTATTGTTTCTTACTGAATTGCGTAAAGCTTCATACAAGCCCTTGTGCGTGTTTAATCTAAAATCAATTAGAATATTATAAAATCTTAATGAATATTTTTTAATTCCATGTAAAACACTAGGGCATATCACAAATAAAATAATTAATAATAATGTATTTTATTGTACATACTTCTCTACAACTCCACTGACACTGATGCAGGCCTCTTCAGCTGCATGTGCAAAATGTGGCTGTGGGTGTGCAATTCTAACGAACTCAGCCAAGTCAGCAACTTTGCAAAGTGTGTCTGAGAGCTCATCAAATATGTCCACCATTGGCCGAGTGGGGCTACCTGTGGCTTCATCTATAAGCCGATCAGTTGCTGCTATGGCTTGATCTTTTAGTGTGTAGAAACCTTCAAAGCTTGTTAGTTCTGGTTTATTAAAGAGGCCCTAAAACAAAATAGCATGTTTGAGGATTATTTATCTCATTATTTATCTTATTTAAATAATATTAGTAATATGATTATTTTTCCTAGTTGCATTTATTTGATATAAACTAGAGTCTAAAGCAGTAGATGTGTTTCTTACAGTTCTCTCCCTTAAGGAATCAAAAATTGGTCTGGTGGTAGGTCTGGTGTTGAATGCAGTTGCAAGTGGCGACCAGGTGCTTACACCCCTGCCACCCCGCACCCACAATGGCTTTAGTAAATTCATAATCCTATTCCTAAATTTTTGGGAAAAAATATTACGTATTTTTTGTTAAAGATATATCTTTTAAAACTACTATGAGTATAGACTTAGTGTTCGATTGAACAATAGATATATATAATATAACTACAAACAAGGTTAAATAAACTTGTTTTTAATGGCAAGAAAGTATGAAATAAGAAAAACAACTTTTATTTCCTTAGTTCTATTTACTCACGGACCTTTAAATAAATAATAATAAACGACACAAGAGAATGATTTAGTTTAGAACATAATTATCAGTAAATTACTTTTATGTGAATTCTTAAAATATTTAAAATATAAAAAGCATCAAAATCTTTCTTTGATCACTGATGACTTTGAATAAGACATTTATAATTGACAGCTGACAAAAGATATGACAAGTTGTCAATAAAAACTGACAAGTTCAGAATTTAGATTGCACTGACTTAGTACTAACATAAAAATAATATTTTTTAAATATTTTTTTTTGTGGTAGAGCCATGCTTCAGCAGACATGGACCGACTCAACAAGTGTGATACTATGGCCTCACTTTGAAACCACGATTTGCCTTTTCGCCTCTGAAATTTCCGGTGGCCCAATCCAGTTTCCGGAGGGATCGCTCAGCTGGTGACCATCTTGTATATCTAAGTACCGTTTGCCACAGGTAATTGAGACCAAAGATTAGGTTCTGGCAGTTAACTTGGACTTAGCGAAGGCCTTCGAACGAGTTTGGCATAAAGCGCTTGTCTCGAAGCTCCTTGCGTACAGATTTCTTGTGAAATTGTGCAACTGGGTCAATTCTGGTGTCGCTCAAGGCTGTGTTGTATCACCCACACTGTTTCACTGATGTTATGCCGCAAAGAAGCGGCATTAATTGCTATGCAGAAAATAGTACGGGTGCTGCCTTCTATACCGGCAGCACCAACATTTCACGGAAAAACGTCATTGATAGATGAAACAAACTTGTGTCTAAAGTCGAAATTTCTTTGAGAAAAGTTTCAGATGGAGTTCGACTTTAATAGTAGTTAGTCCAATTTAACCCCCCGAAGACACAGGCTTACACGTTCACTGCTAAAAAGATATTGTTTGTCGAATCACCTTCGTTTGAGAGTACTCCTCTTACTGCCGCAGCCAGCATTGAAATCCTTAGCGTTGATATATCGAGCGTACTACCTTCTAAAAGGGTGCCAAGGCCCTTGCAGCTCCTGAGTTGCAGGTGTCCCTAAACGACGGCAGTCGCTTAGGTGACTTGTTTCCTCTTTTGCCGCACTATTCCATAAAAAAAATATATAAATAGTAAGTCATTATTCATATAAATGATTGAAGACATGCTTTGATTATGTACATTTATATTATATATATATATATATATATGACATCTATCTAACGTGGTGTGGTAAATAGCGAATAGACGTCTCCACCAATTAGAGGGAAGCATTAACTCACTAACAGACATTTCACTATGCGATGCGATGTACGCTAGCTGAGATAGTGTCCCTTAAATTATATAATGAAATGAATGTATTCCAAAGTGTACGTAGAAAAGAAAGACTACTTGCTTGATTTATTTGTAATAACAAAGATCATTTACTCCATGTGTAATAGATAACTGTGAGTTTCTACTTTCAGTTTTCACTAAGTACATATTTATATTGTCATGTTTTAGATTATAAATATAATATAGCGTTTTCTTTTTTAGTAACGTACTTGTAGTGTTCGGAAAAATATAGGTTATAACACTTATTTAATTAAAGCTAAATACCTTAAAACTCGAATGTTTTAAAAAAACTGGTTACTTAAATTTCAAAAACGTGTCCGAATTTTGTTTAAATTCATTTAATTACAATCTCATTGAAAAATCGCGATAAAGAATATCCATTTTAAAAATATACAATAATTCGATACAACAGAATGTTAGGAAAATTTGATAGAAGAAAATATTTTGTGCATGATGTAGTATAAAATTTAACATAAAACTTATGAATAAAGAAACTCCTTATACATATTAGAAGAAGGGAAATCAAACGAAAATTTTGTTAATAAATATGATATGATTTATTATTTTACATCATTAATAATTAATCACTTATGAAAAGTTTATTTGGCACTCACTGCCAGCGTGACATTTCATATTAACTCCCCATCTCTACAATACAAAGTCCACTCAAAACGCTTTTTAAATTGGTATCTGGTATTTTACTCTGTGATAGATTTTTATACTTTCATTGGTATCAATCAACTGATATAATGAAATAATTTTGATTGTTGTTTTTTAATTGAATAAAAAAAAACTAATATTCTGAGTACTGTCAAAAAATTATACAGACAAACTGAATTGAGACTGGAATACATGTATTCCTTAACATAGAGAAAAAATGCACTGATACGTTTTACATTATTGTAAAAAAATACACATTTAAAAATACGTAAATTTACACAGTACAGTAATGATATATATATTATAAATATATATTATTCTATACAAATGACATATTTACATATTAAAACTAAGTGCGCATATTTTGTTTATTGTCAAAATTAATCATTATATTTTTATAAAAGTGAAATATTAAAAATGTGAAATAGAGAATAAAAAGCGGTAATTAAGGGTTTAACATATTAGTATGAGAATCTATTTAAGACAAAAACTATGAAATCATTTCCTTACATAAGAAATTACTTGGCTTATGTTTTCAAGATTAAAAATAATTTACAGAAGCAATAAATTTGTACGAATCAATCTAAAAAGTTTTAATAAATACAAAGTTGGATCTTCATTTTCCTTATAAATTTCTAATCTAATTAGTATGTTAGAAATCAATGCATTTGTATGGCGTCGCTGTAGCACCACGGCATGTCTTCTCCAAACTTGCAGCGATGCGCGTTGTTCTTGGCGTCGTAGAGCAGAGCGTTGTCGACATAGGCGTCGCACTCGCTGCACCACACCGACAGGTCGGTCAGCGACAGCGCCAGGGGATGGTGTGTGCTCTGGAAGTGTTCCTGCATGTGCCCGTTCACGTGTCGACCGCATGCCGTCTGAAAATTAAAAAATACAAATTACTTATGACATTCTTATGAAGTAACATTAAATGTTAACACAATATATGTTTTAATTTTAATTAATTTTATTTGTATATGATAATAGATATTATACTCACAATATAACAGTGAAGACAGACCCAATTCTCAACAGTGTGATCACAGCTGATGCATTTGACTCCCTGTTCCAACCTCACACTCCCCGGGATAGCGTACAGACTCTCCAAGTGAGGGCACCAGGTCAACGGAATCACCGCGAACATCTCTTCATTGACAATAGCATGCATGTTCTCTGATAAATAGTCGACTAGTGTTGTGGGTTTACTTCCCGGCCCTGCACTGCCACCCTGGTTCATCTGACTCGAGCCAGCACTTTCATTAGAACCTCCTTGGTTACCTTTGGGCACATCTGCTTTATCCGCTTCGTTTTCATCATCAGTCCCACAATGGATGCCATCGGGACAGCTGTTTTGTATACTCAGAGCAGAAATGTCCTCTGCTAGATTGCTGCCGTAATCTTTCTGCACTTTATCACTCACAGCCTTGGTATAGTCCACATGTGCCTCTTCCGAATCCGGTAAGCCTCTAGATTTTGGAAGCGGTCCGATGACATCCTCTATGGGCAGCGCTAGTTGAAATTTGAGAGACTTCCAATACTTCTTGTGAGTTTTGATGACATTGTTAATGGTCTCCACGGCCGACCAGTGGACCGTCTGTTTGGGGTCATAGTGGTACTGGATTGGGTCTCCGAGCAAAGCCTTAGTGCACATGGTCATGGCGTAAGAGATGCTGGTGACGTTGTAGCCTCCCTCCAGGCACAGTATGATGCGACCCCCCGCAAGGCCTCTCAGCATGTGCGTCATTCGACCGAAGCATTCTGGCGTGACTTTACAACCTGCCAGGCAATCAAAAGTAATGCTTATAATATTTCAAATGTATTTGTCTTTTAATATCCGTGAATACACTCAACTGATTTTTGTAAAATTATTATGTCTGATGATCTACAAAGACAAACGCATGCCATAAACATATACCAAGGCAAAAGTTGTCAAGTATACACTAATAGCCTATTTACCGACAGATTATAATTGTTAAAAAATTGGAGAAATATAATGTTTTTTCTGTAGTGAAGTATGTGAGCACGTGTGGAGTCGTACCGCCCAGCGGGTCCCCGACGCAGGCGTCGAAGCCGGCCGAGACCAGCACGAGGTCCGGGCTGTACTCGTAGGCCACCGGCAGCACCACCGCCGCCAGCGCCGCCAGGTACTCCGCGTCGCCCACGCCGCGCTGCAACAGGCCACTGCTCACTACACGAGTACTTTAGACTTTTGTTTTGGTCACATCTAGTAACTTTAGAAACTTTAATACCGCGAAATAGTAAACTAGTTCTTTCTATTTTCCGTCGCCATGAAGACGGGAAGCACACGATATTTTAATTGAAAGAGCAGAGAGCAGTTGGCTGAATTCCCGCACTGATGATTTATTAATTATATATTTATTTAAAATTTATTATCCACTAACCTTATTCCAGGGAATGTTGATATTGTACCCTTCCCCCTTCCCCTCCCCCACAGCTGTATAGTTCGCCGCAGTGGAGTGCGGGAAGAAAGAGCCATTGTCATACCGGTGTATTGATATATAGAGTATCTGTGACCGACAAATTGTATATAAAAGATTATATAAAAAATATTATCAGCCTTGCGGCTTTATACGATTCGTCATTAAAATACGGATAAATTAGTATACAAAAAAAAAAAAATATTTTTTTTGAGGAAAACAACGACTACCGATACATTCACTTTTATGTATTAGGTATATAAACATCTATTCGAAATCTACGATATGTCAAAATAAACAAGAAAGCGATGATATCATAAACACAATATAATTACACTGTTATTAAATAATGTTACACTTTAAAATATATATATATAAGTATATTATTGTGAATACAGCCGGTGTCCACCTTGTCGTCGTGGTAGGTGGCGGCCTGCGAGCCGTCCCCGTGGTGCACGTCCCAGTCCAGGAGCAGCACGCGGGCTCCGCCCTCGGCCGCCCGGCGCGCCGCCACGCACACGCTGTTGAGCAGACAGAAGCCCCGGGGCGTCGCCGCCGCCGCGTGGTGTCCGGGGGGGCGCACCACGCACGCGCCCGCGCCGCCCGACGACATCACCGCGTCCACCATCTGACCGTTATGGCCTCATTGATCATTTATTTCACTACACTAAAGCAGTTCTTATTGTGTACGAAATAGAGGCGACAGGTACCTGCAGCACGCCGCCCACCGCCGCGGCCGCGCTCTGCAGCGAGTCGGGGTGGAAGTACACGGAGTCGAAGGAGTTCTTCTGGCTGTTGAGGTCGCGGAGCTTCGTGCTCGAGAGTTCTTTTAGACTGGAAGTTAAATTTATATGGTCAAGATCAATTTAATATTAGTCTATATACAATTGTTCTAATATAACAATATTAATATAACATACAGTTTTAATCAATTTAAAATAATTTTGAACCCAACACCTAGACATGTCTCTTATAATTGGTATGGTGGCCGCAGGCAGCAGCTCTGCTGTGGTCATCGACCTGGAGCTTATTTACGAGCTGGATCGATCGAGGTCGTACCACTCTCTCACAGATAGATAGATTTCGTACAATGAGAGAGAGAGGGAAGACCAAGCTTCTTTCCTAGTTTTCTTCATACCACCAAGTGGACCTACTGATACTTCACTATTTGACAACGACTCCCACCTGTCGAGATACTCCTTGGTGTGTACGGAGAGTATCTCCTCGTCGGTGGCGCTCCTCGCGGGCAGGTGGTGCAGTCGGTCCAGCAGACCGAAGTCCCTGTGTCGCTCGTGGATACGCATTATACGTTCAGGACGCTCTACGTGACCCCTGGAGGACGTCAGTGATATAATGCAAGAGCTAACCAAAACTCTTTATCCAATAATTTTAAAAATTTGAATAAGTTAGAGTAGTGTGATAAGTTTGATTAAGTAAGTTGGAATAATCTGATAAGTTTTATAAGTCTGTTTCTTATTAATACAAAATTATAATAAAATAAATAAGCTCACGGTTCGCAAACATTATGGTGCTTTAACATGGTTTGGTCGTAGATGTATGATACAGGATTTTTCGGCAAACTCAAGTCCGTCACTGAAAACAAATACATACCATTATTTTAATAACACATATATGTCTGTGTGAATTATCGAACGAAGATATAAGGCAGAAATCATATATAATATTAACTATGAGATTATTTTTAAAACAATTTTTTTTTTACCCTTTTGCAAATGATCCAACTTTTCGTTTATTCTTTTTTTGAAGGCATCATCCTGTAGGGGATAACAATTTCTAGTTGCAAACTTGTCAGGTCTCGTTTCATCTCCCTCCCACTTGAAGATAACCTCATGTTTCTCTTTCTCTCCGTCACACACATTCAGAACAGATGTGTCTGTACTGTACGTCGGCTGGTAGTTGAAGCACCTCCAGTGCTTCTTGTGTGCGTATATACAGTTCAGAATGGAGTCTCTTATTCTGGTAGATTGAAAAGTATTGTAACATTTTAGTATCGTTAGCTGTTTAACTTATCAATAAAATATAATAAATATCAATTAAATATAAGTCTAGATTGTCTTATTACGTTTCTACGTTTAAGTGTGTGTGCGTCCATACATAAAAGAAGCGGGCATGATGGTGGTTAGATTTGTACGCTTGCGCATGTGTGTCGTACGATGTATATGATGTGTAGGATTATGTGCGTGTGTGTGTGTGTGTGTGTGTAAACTTTGGTGTGTGTAACTGAGTAAATACATGTGCGTACGTGTTTGAGGGCGTGTGTATGCCTTGGTGAGTATGTGTGTATGCTCACTGGTCGCAAGGCTCCGCCGGCGGCAGCGCGGGCGGGGCGTGTCCTAACATGGTGCGGAGCGTGAGAGCGGCCGCCTCGGCCAGTGAACGCAAGCAGTAGCCGCCTTCCAGCACAAGCAGTAGGCGAGGGCATACGCCCTGCAGCATGTGCACCAACGACGCGTAGCACGCCGGGGACACCTCCATTTCGCCCTGGATATTGGAGTTTTAAGACTTGGATTATCTACGTATATGTTAATCTGCATGCCACATAAATTTTGAGGTCTAGTTTTTATTGAATTTATATATTTTTTAAAAAATATTTGAAATCTTTGTGAAACTCGTTGTATATTTAAAATTAGAAAATAAATATTGGATAAAGTATTTTATTATCATGTATATATATATTGTCTTCAAGATAGATTTGTAATCTATAGTATTGTTAGGTGTCATCTTTGGACCTGTAATAATGTAATGTAATT
The DNA here is from genome assembly GCA_963555665.1 of Dircenna loreta. NCBI lineage: Eukaryota > Metazoa > Arthropoda > Insecta > Lepidoptera > Nymphalidae > Dircenna > Dircenna loreta. The sequence goes on from OY743087.1 coordinate 13,783,960, forward strand.
ATAAGACATAACAATTTAATATATAGGTATGGATACCATTTGACCTTGGCTGGAAATAACTAAACACAAACAAGGCAATTATTATATTAAATTAATGAAGGTGTATATATTAAATATTGTTAAATGTAAAATATATATTTATCTATTAATGACACCATATTTTTAACACGGATAAAATTATATTAAAGACGGTATACGTCCTTTTTGGTGCCATTTAAGATTGTACAAAAAGGACTCATTTTCCCGCGCAATTTGCAATGGACGCTAACAGCGGTGACAAGTGGAGAAATAAAGGAATCGTGATTTTCAATGAATTATTTCAGAGAATACTATAATTGTAAAATCTTTGTCTTGCTGATTAGAGGAAATGGAATAGTCGAGAGAAGTCGATAATTTTTTTTTTATTAAGAAATGTTGTTTAAATTGTTGGCTTTCGTCAACAGTATATACAGATTACAAATATATCTTGAACAGCTCATAAACCACGGATTGTGGTACGATTTATGTTTTTCATGAAGTTTGCAGTCATACAAATTATTATTGCAAAATATAACATTACCTTCGTATCACCAGACGTAACTATGATTCAATTCAGCACCTTTTGAGAACACACCTTCATAAAAATCAATGTGTCAAGAGCTAGAGTAGGACTTACCTTCTCATCACCAATCGCTGCATCATATCCAGCAGATACAATGATTAGTTCTGGTGAGAACTGAAAGAGACGTAGATAGTAGAGGAAAATGTAGAAAATGAGAGCGTGACGTCATGCGGAGAGAGAGAAAGAGCGCATGCGTAGAGAGGAAAGAGAGAGAGCATGCGGAGAGGAATACCTCTGGGCAGCCGAGGGCGGCGTCGTAGCCTGCAGACACCATCACCAACTCCGGCTGGTACTGTGCGAGGTACATGGGTCAGGAATGGCGTGGTGGGGCTTAGTACATTGTATATAACCATTGGACGGGATTCTTTTTTTTACTATTCTATATAAAATATTATTGGTTAAGATGTATGCATTTTATAAAAGCATACATTTTCAAAATTCACATTTTAATTTCTTCATCCATTTCAACATTATAATTGAAATAAATAATTATTAAAAAAAAATACAATTATAATTAAAAAAAACACAGGCACAGTCCAAACTGCTAAGTAAACAAACATTCATTTAAAAAAAAAGTAGTTTTTGACACTTTTTAAAATATTGGTTTTAAAAGCTCCGGACTCTTATGATGAATATTTAAAATTTTCTTATTTTGGGTGGTAAAAGCATACATTTTTAAGTCATTTGCAATTAAATTCTGCATATTTTAGACGAAATTATATTATATATAATCTGCCATCTAGCAACCATAGCAGCAATTTTGGGCAAGTCCCATACAGTTTATAAAATAAAAAAATAGTGTAAAGATTCACCGAACACTTACCTCAAAAGCCATAGGTAGCAATACTTGGTGCCATATCGCTATGTAGTCTGCGTCGCTCATACCCGTGTGGTTGAGAGGCACGTTGAAGGTGTACCCCTCCCCCTGGCCGCAGCCCGTGTAGGGGAAGTCCGACTGCCGCAGGTTGGGCCAGAACGACCCGTGCTCGTAGCGGTGGATGGAGAAGTACACCACTCTGAGGGTTGAGAGAGCTTTAGTTAATTGCAAGTATGAATATTTAAGTCGAATTTGGTTGAACAATACTTCAATAAAGTTAATATAATGTAAGTGTGAGTGATCCAATCATTCAGACTTTCTCAATACATTTAAAAACTCATCCGTGTAAACAGAAGTGCTACAGAATATACTATGAAAACCAAATACCATGGTGATGTGGCATCGTGAACGGTATCATTGTTTAAAAAACCTGGATGTTTCCCGGACAAGTATTACAATTGTTATAAGACGGGATGTGACACTTATTTAAAAGTGTATTATACCTCGGGTCGTCATAGAACATCTGCTGCGTGGCCTGTCCGTGATGCACGTCCCAATCCACGATTAATATTCTGGAGAAAAATAAAAGAATATCATCTATTATAGGAATTATAATAAAACACAAGCCTAACCTCTCCTCGTACAGACCGTTTGATCCCCAACTGAAGCGCTCGATGCGCCCCCAGCGCCACGTTGTTGTAGACGCAGTACCCGCAGGGCTCCGCCCTCATGGCGTGGTGGCCGGGCGGCCGCACCAGCGCCGCCGCGTTCTGCAGCTCGTCGCTCACGAGGCGCTCCACCATGTCCAGCGTGGAACCCGCCGAGGACAGCGCCATCTCGTGAGTGACCTGGAGACAATTGTAGTGACAGGTTATCGTATCGTTAAGAGCTACTAAAGTGAAACTTAAGGCTCGAGCAAATTAAAATATACACAGAGGCTTCCTGTGTATAATGTCGACTTGTTTTATCTTGATTTTTTTGTTATAAAATATATTTTATGGATTTGGTCGAGTGATTAAATATCTAAAAAAATAAGACCGAGGACTTCAGAGCCATAGCAAGTGTTATTTTATGGGGTTTTTTCACTTTTACAATTTCCAAGATTATAAAAACTCGTCAACTTATCAAGAGATCGAAGTAGAGATCTAGGTATTATTAATTAAAACACCGGACAGTTTTCTGGCGAAACAAAATACTGGTAAAGTCCGATTTTATGTAACTTACTGGATGTATATAAACAGCGTCAAATCCAGAGGACACTTCCTCTAAATATTCGAGGTCATTGCTCCCGTGCGTCCGCTCCATCAGACTGTAGACGGACGGAGCGTGCAGGGCGAGGATCTCCTCCTTTGTGGCAGCTCGAGGAGGGTACACCTTACACTGCTCTATCAGATTCAACTCCTGACACCTGTAGGGTATGAAACATTATTTGTATTCGATTTCAAAATAAAATAAATTGCCATTGGTGTGTTAAAAAAGAAATGATTCTGATTCTGGGCCAAAATTATTTGTATTATATTTATCCAGGTCTAGTCAGTAACAGGATATATGTTTATAAATAATCTGAATATCTTAAAAGAAACTACATCATATGTACTCCAAACTGCTGGGTTAAGTTCCGCTATATTTCCACAATTTAAAAGCAGACATAGGATGTGTACGAAGCTAATACTTGCTTATTATTTAAATTTAGTTTTTTTTTACTGTTTTTTTTTACACTTAATCTAAGTTAACGTTTGACTACATTCCACCTGATGGGAAGTGTTAATGTAGTCGTAGGTGGTAAAGCGCATCAACTTAGTAAAAGCCTAGTCACTTTTGCCTTGAAGACATGTATATTCATTAATTTTTATTTAAATACCTAAATGTCCACACTTATACTTCATCTCCTCTACCCAAAGGTTGCCGGGAAGAGATTGCTCTAGAGCAATAAGGCCGCCTGTTTATCTTCTTATTTTGCTTGTTATTGTTCTTTTTTTTTGTTTTGTTTTAATTTTAGTACAATAAAAAATGTCATATCATATCATATCATTGTACTCGGACGGACATACCAACGCAGGCAAGCTGATCCATTTTGTTTAAACTATTATTTGTATGTAGGTATAACCTTTCAAGGACACCGATGAGCCTTTCAGGACACTCGGGGTAGTTGTCATCCCACAGGCAGCGGTGCTCCGCCATGCGGGGGTCAGTCACGAACCCCGTGGGACCCTTAACCTTGGACTTCGAATCCATGGCCTGGAATGGAAAACTTTATAGTAATATTTTTACGATATGTAACATTTTTACATATTCAGTGCTAATGTTATAAAGCTAAAGAGGCCAGTTTTTTTGTTTGATATTTTGTTTTAACCTGAGAATCTCTAGAACTACAGGTCAGATTTGACAAGCTCTTTGCGTTAAATGGCCTATTTATTGAAAAAAGTTATTGGCTATATAACATATGCTACCATTCATAGCCAGCATTAGAAAACGCCTTAAACAAAAGTAATAAGTGCCTGAGGAACACGGTTCCATTAACACACGGGACGGTTCATATTTTTATATAAGATATTATTCTTATATTGGTTTTGATTCATTTAGCCAGTTTTCACTTAAAGCGGTTTGAACCAGATTTTCTGCATTCATTTAGTTTGAACCGGTGACTAAGGTGTGATACATTGTTCTGAATGTAAATATTTTCAAGTATGTAGTCTTGTTTATAATTTTACTTCAACATTAAAATGAAGAATATTACTGTTTATCATTAAACAAATATAAAATATTTTAATTAGACAAAAACAAAAAAAGATTTCAATCATTCACTTAAAATCAAACATTAAATGGAAACTATTGAACCTATAATACTATTTGTTTGAAATTAGTTCATTCGAAATATAAATACATCTTCTAATAAGTTCAAACATACATATAAATAGGTAAAAATATACTGAACCTAAGCAAGCCATTTGTTAAGGGAAAATATGTGCAAAATTCAATATAATACATAATAACTTACTATTTGGTATGGGTCTCTTAATATAGTGTCCATTGGCTGTTTCTTCTTCTGCTGTGCTTTACGTTTGGCAGCTATCACCGACGCTGATGGCTAACAAATAAAAACAATTCATTATTTCACTTATATCTTATCTCATATCAAATACATGTGTATTTAGGGTACTCCCAGCTTTGCCTTTGTTACTGATTTCTTATCTCAATACATTGTTTAAAACCAAGGACGAATCCACACTTGTCTTGTAATTTATCTAAAGTTTATTACATAACATATATTTTTATTTATTTTATATTTATTACACATTAAAAACACTCCATCTAGATTATTTAACATTAAAAGTAACATTCATAGAGTAAATATTCTTATTAACAGTACTTATTATATATCCAATAATAAACAGTATACTGATTGTGGTATGAATATTTACTTCTATGTCGTTACCTCTGTTGTAAAATGATACAATTATATGAATATTGTTTATATAAGTATTCAGTTATTTTTCTGTTTTTAAATGTAAAGGTATTCAGTTATTTTTTGTTTTTTTCAATCTTTTATCAGTATTTTACTTGTTTTGATTGATGGAATTAATGATAATATTTATGTTTTTTTTACAATATCAGAGTAATACTTTGTTTTTTTTAAGAATGTGGATTGAATAGCTTGGTGTCTTTTTAATGTTAGACAATTACAGCCTTCTATAAAAACTATGCTGTATATTGAATAAATGTCTGTGGATATGATATTATGGAAACAGATAGAAGATATTGATGAAATAATGTATTATGAAATTACTTGATATCTCTCTTTAAATAAATTTCAACTATCTAACTACTGCAAACTATTGCAAACATTTGCCTCAGATGAATTCTAAAGTTGTCTGGAAAACATTTATAAAGAAAAAAACTTTACAAGCATTTCCAAGCCCAAGCCATGTTTATAAGAAATGTCTTGAATATTTGGGGGAGTTGGTTTTTGTTTTATGAATATAATGCATTAATCATTTAAATGTTTATGATATACATATTTTACAACTTAATTCAATCTATTTTTCTATTTATTTATTTTATTAACAAGATTTTTTTCAAACATAAAGCAAATTATTCAAAATAATATAAAATGAAAAATTACTTGATCTTCTATGACTGGCATTTGTACAAAGGTATTTGTGTGTATGTATGTTGCTGACTTACCAATGGAAAGAATATATATATATATATTTCTAAACTAAAGACTTGTTCCTAAACTTTAATAACATCTTTTAATATAGCAACAGGTTTTTAATATATTATTTTTTATTTTATATATTATTGAAAAAAATAAATCAATATTTCTGTTATTATTTTATTGGTGAATAGTTAAGGTATTGTTGTGTCAATAAGCTTGATAAATATTTAATCTGGTTATTGTAAATTCTTTTAATAAAGCCATTATAAGAGAAGATTTGTAATTATTTATGGTTTAGTTGATTGTTTTAAGAGAAATGTTTTCTTTATTTCCGTGATTATTAATCAATATTAATCTCATAGTATCTTTAAATATTTATTTCCTTAAAAAAAATCCTTATTACAATTTATCTAATAGATCATATTAGTTTATTAATTAATCGTTTTAAAATGAGTATCAAAGTATAGCAAAGATATTAGTGATATATATATTATAAAGTATTAAGCATTGTTATTGTTATTTAAATAATACATATGTATAACACACCGATTATTAAATATTCCGCTTAGATATTTCATACATTACATATTTTGAGTTATAAGATATGTTCTTATTTTTTACCTTTGCTGCAGACATAGCACGTGTTTGTATTTTAGCTTTTCTTGCACCATTCCTTGTCACGATAGATGAAGGAGACGTCTTTTTTATCTCACCGGCGGAACGACGAGCCTGTGGTGGTGGTGAACTAGACTAAAACATTTAGCACTTTATAAACAAGCCGACCAACTGCTCAAACATGAACAAGATTTAGAATAAAATATTTACCATCACTATAAATTCCGTACAAGCATATGTATAACATGTAAAAGTGGTTATTTTTATTGTATTATATATGTAGAAAGCACATTTTAAAATGAGAGGCGTCGAATAGAAAAAAACAATAATTTTGCGCTATTTTGACGTATAGCAATTATGACAAATGATTATTGACTGACATTTGTACTGTCAATATTTTTTAGGGAAAAGTTTATTTTGTGATACAACTATTCGATCGACCTGACCACTCGCTAACAAACAACAAGTTGCACAATAATATATATCCGATATTAGACAGCCCTTTAACCTTTGAGGAATACTACATAATTAAGTTTTGTGACACAAAAATATACGATTCAAGCTTTTTAGCTTGAATTGATCATCCCATATATAATCATAAGGTTCCGAGTAGGCTAGGAGTTTTAACCATGATTTTATAAACAATAATATCAAAATTACTCATTGCCATTTGGCATCGTGTCACATCGTTGCAAGTAGGGATAGTAGGGATTCTTATGTAATTGTAAGTATGGTTAATATAAAAGTCATTTAGATCTTATTATTATTTAATTCACCCAGAAATAAAGATTACCTATACTTTTAGTTCATTTATTTATAGTTCCTTTTATTTTAGATTTGTTTTTATTTTGACCATGGTTCAACAGTAGCGAATAGAGTCATCGATTACTCGAGATTTGTAGTGTCTACTACTACTACGAACTCGATAGTTGTCAAATGTTATTTGTCACTGTCAAATGTCATCACAACTTAGTTTGCTCTACGCACCTCATTATCAATCGTTATCTTTTATCAATGCAGCAAATTTATGTATTTAGGATTATGATAACAGATCATTTTTATCAGTATTAAAAGGCGGGAAGTGATAATGTATTTGAAAACTGAGCTTTTGAAGGCTTTATCGTTTAAAAAAGCTGTGCGATTACCTTTGTCTTATTGGCTTCTAGTTTTAATAAGATTATTACTGACACTGTTTCCACAAACAGGATATATTCATCCAGATGAATTCTTTCAAAATGTAGAAGTTATAGCGGGTTTGTAGTTTTATGTTTAAATGAGGTATTTGAATATGTTATTAAAAATATAGTTTTTTTTTTTCAGGAGATATATTTCCAATAGATGTGGCCAGGACTTGGGAGTTCAATCCTAAATTTCCAATAAGGAATATATTTATACCAAAAATGATTCTGGGACCACCATTACATCTTATAGAAGCATTCAATCCTTATACCAAATACTTTTTAAATATTGATTTAAAAAAACCGTACTACTTGCTAATGATTCCTCGTTTATTTATTTGCTTTTTATCCTTCATTAATGACTATTGTCTTTACAAGATATGTGTAGCCTATGGGCAGAATTTTAGAAACAGACTCACAATATTTGCAAGTTCCTATGTTGTAATGGTATATTGCTGTAGAAGCTTTTCTAATGCATTTGAGACCATATTCTTCTCAATGCTGCTTTATTTAGTAGCAGAGTGTATGTTGAAATCAGATAAAGTAATATATCATGATGAATTTTTAAAAAGAAAATACCAGCAAGCTACTACACCTGTTGAGAAAGTAAAGTTATATAAACTTAAGACTCATTTGCCTGGACACTCTTTGAACTGGGTGGCAGTATTGGCAACAATAGTTGTTGTCGGTATATTCAATCGCCCAACTTTTATTGGTTTTGCATTCTCGCCTATATTCTTTTGGTTGCATAGAGGATTAGGTTCGAAGGTTGTTGGATTCAAAGACTTTCATCATAGAATCTTTACCTTTATTTTATGTGGGATACCCATATTTTTGTTGCTAATATTAGTAGACTCCGCATACTATGGGTATATTACACTGGCTGATGTTGAATCTTGGAAAATATCTTGGGATAATTGGGTGGTGACTCCTCTGAATTTCTTGAGATACAATACAGATATGAAGAATTTAAGTGACCATGGTATACATCCCCGGTGGCTGCACCTTGTTGTCAATGTACCACTTTTGTTTAACGTGCTTGGAATTAAAGCTGTTTTAGTTTTATCAGGACATTTATATAGGTATGAAATTTTATTAACATCGACTTTATTAATAATATTTATACCATATTACTACACTGTATAGTATAGTGTATAATATATATTATATAGTGGCCTACATCTCATAGCATAGCTTCTAGCTATCTTCGTGAAGTTTTCCTCAACCAATCAGACTCAAATTTGGTATCGAACCCAGTAACCGTTAATTTAAATGGAAGCATTGATAGTCTGTAAATAATTTAAAACTGAATATATTTTAAAACCTGCATAAACGAATACAATGCAATTTATTTTTGGGTTTAATGATTTCTCCTTTGATACTAAAGCGTAAAATGTATACCGTTCTAAATTAATGAATTATATTTCTTCCTTTGCCAGATTTGTTCGTGGGCAGTATAAAAAATTGCCAAGAATCCAAAGCATCACTGGTCTTATGATGTTCTCTTTAGTGATACCAGTCGCCGTCCTCTCCCTTTTTCCGCACCAGGAGGCGCGCTTTATTATGCCTGTTTTACTACCGCTGGTATACTTGTATGGAAACCGTTTATTTCCAAACGAAACTGATGCGCCGCGGACTAAAAGGCTAAAGACTACACTGCGTTATGTGTGGTATACCACGAATATAATACTAACAGTCTTCTTCGGGTTTGTTCACCAAGCTGGGATTTACCCTCTTGCAAGGAATCTTCACTTCGAAATGAAAAGCATCTATGCTCTCCATACGCACGTGATCACTACTCACAGTTACAGCATCCCCACATATCTGTTACAAATAGAGAGCACCACAAAAATATATAAGGATCGAAGAACTGGACATAATTACCGACTAGCACCTACGACTTTCCTGCACAAGTACGGTTCGATGCCTATGAACGAACTCTTCTTGAAGATAGACGATACATTAGCCAACGCTGAAAAGTTGTTACATGATAAAAATAGACAGTACAAGTTTTATGTTGCCTCGCCCTGCTCTATGGAAGAAAAAATTAGGAATGAGGGTGCTAATTATCCTCATATAGATTTAGAAGAAGAATTTTCTATCTATCCGCATTATAGTTCAGAAGCTTTACCGGAATTTCCAAGTAGACGTGACCAATATTGCTTTCATCATAATCTCAAACAATTAAAAGTATCTCTAGCAGTAGATCTGACTCTATCTCAACGAATCTCTTGCTATTTTAGTCGATTTTGTCTAAGGATTTATCGAGTGAGGCCAGGAAAAAAAACTCACATTTAAATTATCTTTAAAACACTAAACTTTCCTTATGCAATTATTGAAATATATATTATATACAGTTAGTGCACTAATTTTTGAATGCCATGATATGATATAATAAATTAAGGTTTATGTGATCGTGATATTTTTTTTAAAGATATTTTCTATAAGGTTTACTTTTGTATATTTTATTATTATTAATAAATACTCAAGTTTTACAAATGGACGTTAAAGAGTTAAGTAACGTGTAGGTAATTATATTTTTTTTGCATTATTATTTTGTTGTATATAATTTAATGTGGCTTGTCGACTATACTAACACTTTATTCAAGATAATTGTATAATATAACTGATAAATCTTTTTATTTGAAATTTTGGTATGATTTATAACATTCCAATATTTATAAATTTCACTATTTTGACTGAATATGTATTGTGTGTTTGTACTCATTAAATTCAATTTACTAATGTTTACAGATTTCATATTCACAAAACCCTTTGTATAAAGCTTTAAATATTTATCAAATAAAATAAATTGTTCTTTTTTTAATCACAACGTTTAAATAGTACCTACCTACATACATCTTTAAATTTAGACTAAAATAAAATGTAATATCTAGTGAACTAGAAAAAACAAAATTCCAGCGATTTATTTTAAGAAATTAATAATTCATTAATATATACATAAAATGTATACACAATCTACATTATAGGTTTTTTCTAAAAATAGCATATAAACAGTTTTGGGTTTTCCGTGTAATTTATAGCATTGAAAATGTTATTCCTTTATTTAAGATAACATAAATCAAATAAATTAATTAAGGAATACATTTTAATGCTATAACGTATTTAACTACGATCTTATCAGTATCTTTAATCAATGGGCCACAAAAGGTGAATCAAATTTGAAAGCAAACATTCTCAGAATACTCTTGGAACTAGTTCGAATTCCATTTAGAAGTGAAGCTGCTTTGGTTTTTATTACAGCAAAGAAACCATTTGTGTGATTTTGTGCAAACAAGTTTGATGCGCTACATTGGCGTGGTTTAATGGTTATTAATTCAGTTCTGTGTTTAAAGTATTCTGTGTATATACTTAATGCATAAGTTCCAAATGTAGAGGGTTTGACACTAGGCTGTCCATCAAGCTATTTTGACCTCTTTACTACAACGATACAATCTATAGATCTATAGATATTACTTCTTACATTCACCTAAGTTCACGTCCTTTATCATAAATGTTCTTTTGTACCAATATAATATATTACCTCAAAAATAATCTTGATTCCTCAAAATCATAGTAGGTAGTTTTAAATTCAAAAGACAATTAATTTAAAATATATTATTTAGGGATTCTAGCGTGTCCATTACATGTAGCAATTACTTTTTCAAAATACATTTAAGAACACATTTGACCCCGATACTATTTTATTAAAGGTTTAAATAAAAATGTAACAATCTATAATATGATGTTGTGTAACTCAGATAGACTTTCTGAAGTTCTTCTTCTTTCTGTATTTTGAAAGAAAACTTAATTTAATTATTTGCATAACACGGTCGCCCACATTGGAGAGGAAAGGTAACGGTGACGATTTTTTGAGTTTATTTCACAGGAAGACAAGTATTTATAGTACTTTATGGTCAAGCACCGTACTCAAAATAATGTAGAAGTTGGTTGTGTCAGACGTTAGATGTCATGTGTGATAAATAGCATCTGGTAATCAGCTGTTTGTTATATTTGACATTTGATCTCACGAATAATATTTATTTATCAATAACAATTCACCTTACTCAAATGATAATATTTTTTTAAAAATATTTACTTGAAGATTTCTTTCGTGTCTTTTATGTTACTAAATCTAATCGTGCGTATACACCGCCCAGCTCTTGAACATAATTACAATTTTAGTTTAGTTAAACGAACTCGAAATAATTGTATTAAACCGAATCAAATATGAATAAGCATGAAGAAACTGTAAAAAATGCTATAAATATGTGCTTAAAAGTTATAAAGGCTTTTGAATGGCTGTCGGATCTTTATGTCCTAGTGAGTACCTATTTTTTTGCTTATTGTACGAAGCCTTTTTTTATAATACTGTACAATTTAACCACAGGATTTCTTTGTGGATAATCACTGGAGTAAGCTTCCGCAATGTTGGCAAGAATGTTTCAATGATATGGACCCAAAGACCTTGGGTGACATTCTTGCAGGACACCAAACTAAACATATGCTACCTCTTTCTCTTTTGTCTCTTATAAAATCAGCCAGTGTGTTAAGCATACCTCGAGAAAATAATTATAAAAGTAGCACAGACACTGAACCAAATAAGGAACAGCAGTGGGGTAATAATCCAAAATTTAAAAGCCTTTTTCTTAAGCATGTAAAATTAAAGAAGAGACATGAAATAAGTTTTATGTCTGATTTTGTGAATAACACCGTGAGACAGACTAATTGTAATGCAGTCTTGGACTTTGGGTCTGGTTTGGGTCATTTAATAAGAATACTGAGCTACAAGTATAATCTCAATACTATTGGAATTGAAATGCAGACAAAGTTGACTGAGGAGGCTAGGTCTGTATTATTGGTATGTATTTTATCTTTTAATAAACCAGAAGAGTTTAAAAATAAACAATATGTGTACTATTATTTTTTTACAGGAAACTTGATTTAGAATTGGAGTACACAGTCAAAAAGCAACTCACAGCAGAACAGATATCAAATCTCCCCAGACCAAACCACATGAACTTAACATTATCTTCGTTGGACCAGTTGGAAGAAATACCTTTACAGTCTATAAAAGAATATGGTCTAATTGGTTTACACCCCTGTGGTGATCTAGGACCTTTATTAATTAAGCATTTTGTTAATTCTAATAAAGTAAAGTTCATTTGTGTTGTTGGTTGTTGCTTTATGAAATTATCATGCAATAAAGATCATTGTGGGTATCCAATGAGCACTTATCTGAAAAACTTAAACAATGATCTGTCATACACAAGCAGAGAAATATCTTGTCATGCTATTGAAACATATTGTAGAAGATTGTGTAAAGGAGACTATAAAGATTTAAAGGTAGGTAGATAAATATTAACTAATATTTCTATTTCCATTATGTTAAATGAAGGCTGAATACATAAATGGCTATGTAAACATTTCAGGTGCATGCATACAGAGCAGCTTTGGAGAAACTTTTGCAACAAATGGACCCAAAATTAAAACACATGCCTATCAGAAGTGTTAAACACACCAATGATATGACATTTCAAAGGTGAGATTTATATACATATAAACAAAATATACTACTTCTAAAGGAAAAAATGTATTTCAATAAACACCTGAAACAATGATAAACCATTTTAGATATATATGTATATATTTACAAAGTAAGCTCTAGGAACATTAGAAAAGGGAAAGTATTCTTTACAGTTGTATTATTACATGGACTTGCATTTACTGATTTTTAAGGATGTGAATTGCAATAACTTCCATTTTAGTGAGGTTTTTTGTTTCACCTTATTGTTCAAACTTCATTTTAAGCTCTAACAGTTTAGGCTCAGCATTAATTAAATTTATTAAAAGGATTATTTTTTGACAACCCTATTATAGGTTGGAAATATTTTCTAAATATAAGACATAATTTTCAGTTACTGCACTGCTGCTCTACATCGGCTGTCCATTGGCCCATTAAATTATTCAGATGTAGAGGCGGACCTAGTTCATTGGAAGCGAGTGGTGGTGCTATACACACTAAGGCTAGCTGTAGCGCCTCTTGTAGAGACTCTTATATTATTTGATAGAGTACTTTACATATTAGAACACGGTAAAAGAATATGATTTTATATTCAATAAAATTAAATACCATTATCAGTTTCTTGTAATAGACATTTATTAGAAGAAAATACATCAATTTACACACGTCTTATGTACAGATGTACAACAACAGCCCACTCAACTACAACAAAAGCTATGTTTAGTAAATCTTTGGCACATTATCTACTATTTGTAGCAATAAACTTAATTACTAAATGAGAAGGATTGGTCCGTTGGAATGTTGGGTTTTATAACTAATATTAATTATTAATAAATGTTCATAATTCACTAATAATCTTCTTCACAGCCGGTTTCTTGAAAGCTGATATAAATAATACTGATTTTTTTTTTAATTGGTTGCTATCGCGACAGCCAATCAGAATTTTGACAGTACCTTTTGTAAATAGTGAGCTGTCAAGTTTTTACTTTTATTATCCTTCAAAAAACCGGGCATTATTGATATAAAAATAATTATTAAAAATACTTTAAGTAAGCAAAAATGCTTCAGACGTTGGCGGTGGGTAATCATTATTTATTGCGAGGTTTCTCTTGAAGGTTAATTTATAATATATTTTCATGTTCTATAACTTTAACTATAAAAACATTAGATTAAAATGTGTAGACTTGACACATTTTAATCTAAATTATCGGGGCAATTTTGCGGTATTAATAAAAGGTTTACCTGTAACTTACGTAATAGATATTAGTGTTTTGAGTTTGCTTTAGCTATAATCAAACAAATATTTTCATTCATAAGTAAATTAAATGTACTTTTATTCCAGGTATATCGTGTTCAATTTATCCGGTGTTTGATCCAGAAATTTCGCCGCGCAATCATATCATAGTGGGGAAGAAGATGTAATGTAAAAAATATTTATATTTCTAATTCACTAAATAAAATAAAATTAACTATGAGGACTTTTTTTTCTTGGTCATGGTACATGCTATATGTATAATATTCAAATTTACAATACTATATAATGTTGCAAACAATAATTCTTAATACATAAAAGCTGTCATATTATTAAATTCCGTTAGAGTTTTTCATTACATTAAAATACGTATATATATACATAATACAAACAAAATGACGCTATATTTCAACTGCGTAGTGCGTACGTAGTACCAACCAGATTATTTATTTATATAAATATAAAACTAAGATATAAGTACATACTTAAATTAAGTAATGTTTTTTTTAGATAATTTAGGCACTATTTACAACGCTTACAAAAGCAATATTAGAATCAAAAAATCCAAAGCAGATATCGATAAGAAATCACTTAGTTTTAGTGCACGGCTGTTGCATCCATTACTTTACAAGGGTAAATGATATGCTTCTTAATAATGCACATTCTATTAACAATAAGAGGCCGAGGAACTGATTACTGATAGATCAGCTCATAGCAAGAGCTCAAATAATCCATTTCATTCGAAGCAGGATCCCTATTTTTTGATGTTAAAGAAATTTTCCTGAACCTGAAGTTGCAATTATTTATTTTCCGCAATAAGCCCATAATTAGTACTGATTTAGGACTGTCAAGTCGCATGGTGAGTTTTATTAATATATTTTACGCTGTGGGTGGCAACATGGGAGCGGGCTCGTCTTCTGAGTCGTCGGAATGTACGCGAGTGAAGCGTCGCCTTTCCAACAACCGGCGTAACTTGAACTGGCTGTGATCATATTCCCAGCGACGACGACCAACGGACTTGCGACCTGGGGTTCATATTCTGATGGTAATTTGTGTCGAGGTTGTTAGATATAAAATCGAAAATTAATACAGTTGCTACTTATCATATCATTAAAGTCACTCTCATATAATATATTATTTTAAATAGCGGTATCATATACTTGGAACAACATAACCTTATAATAATACATACCAATATTTATTTACGTAATTAAAAATAAAAATATTGTGCAAGACTTAAACTGTACATGCAGGTGCAGGAAATAAAAACACAGAAAGCCGTCAATAAATATATTTCAATAAATATTTCTTACATTTCAAATTACAATTCATTGCAAGCACATCTGTCACTAAGGCAAAGTAACATTACGTACATCATAAAAAAATAAATAAAAAGGGAATGAATAAAATATCTATAAGCAAATTTAGGGTAAACTTACAACAATACTTATTTAATATAAAGTTAAATTGTGACAGATAATAAAATTATTTAAATTTGTTATTTTATAACTTTAAATTCTCATATATAGTAGCGATGGGCGATTGTTGCGTAAAAAACAATCGAATGAATCGATAATTTTTCTACTGCGTATTCGATTATCAATTTAGTAGTTCAATATATCAATCTAGTAGTTTTAGTAAAGTATATCAATTTTGTAGTTTTAGTAGAAAATATTGAAAAAGTTAAATGTAATGTTAAGATCTCTTTTAATCTTTTCACTGATTTTATGTACTAGAAGAACATAATTCGAATAATGAAAACATATTTTTCTAAAAATGAAATTTAAATTTACATTTAAATATTCTAATGTTGTTGTACTATCCACCTAGTAACAATTAGTAAGAAACTCCTTTAATACCAAATGCAACTGCAGTTGTAAATAATAGTTGCAGGCGCAGCCAGACCGAATTTTATTTAACTATTTACTAGTAACCACTAATTTGTATTGCAGTGCACCGAACGCACGCGCTATCTTTTAGTAATAAGAATTAGTATTTACTATTTAGTAATACGCACGCTAACAACTAGTAAGTAGTAAATAGTTACTCGAAAAGCCGATGAGTACTAGTCGTTACTCGTTCCCCGCGGCCGCAGCGCGCGCTATTCCTTTAGTAATTAGTAGTATAAAAATCGACTGACTCAATAGTTATCGACTGCTAACATTTAGTTTCGACAATCGACTTATTCGATTGTTATTAGTAATTATCGCCTATCGCTAATATATAGTTATCTGTCATATAGTCATTACAAATTGTTTAGCCTATATTCTAAAAAATACAGAGATATGTTATCTATATTTAAATCAAAATATATATACGTATTTGTTTACTTACCTAATTCTAAATATTTTAGAGTAAGTAGTACAGGATATATTATTACGATTATAAGAGATTCACGCAAAAGGGTAATTTAGGGTAAACAGTAACAATTTTTTTGTTTAGTTATACTATAAATGTATAATATTCTATAATATGTTTGTTTTAATATAAATATTATTGACATAAATTAAAAAGGAATGTTTATAGGAACTTTTATGTAGCGATAAGACTACTTTAGTTATTGTAAATTTGTAAATATTATTAATAAAGATCTCAAAAGCGTCCAACAAAGCTTATAAAATATAACATTATTTTTTTACCCTATGAATATTTAACTATTTTATTTTGTCACTTACTACCAAATTAATTCCATAAAATATATAAAAAATAAACGTTGGATTAAATTATTGTAAGTATATTTTGGTGGTCAGAATATTTTCATCTTGACTACGGAGATTTAAAGTGTAACAAGAATGTGTGTCACTTATATGATAGTGTGTGTGTGTGTGTGTTAGGACAGCAGCTTGTCCCGTGCGCGGCTGCGTCGCTTACCGTCGCGCGCACGGCACAGCGCCAGCAGCAGCGCGCCGCACGCCGCGCCCAGCGCGCTGCCCGCCGCGCCCGCCCACGCGCCCCACCGCTCCCACTCACGCCCCGCTCCCGCACTCGCCACCTCTAAGACCACACCCCCGCGTTACTGACTACACGGGGCTACACCCTGTCGGTTTACTACTCAGATGTTTATGGTGTTATGGGTCATTATTTACACTCAACACCGTAAGACGAACGTTAGCAGAGCACATCTTATTTTAAGCGTATTAAGTCTGCAAAGTATTTAAACATGTTCATAATAAATGCCTTATTGCGGCGGTACGATTTTAATAATTAATTATTAAAAAATCGTTGATCATTTTGAAGACTAATATAACATGGGGAAATTCGTAGTTTGTTAAAATTTACACCCTCACGAAACTTATATGCAAAACTCAGAAAAACTTAGGTTAATAAAAAGATAAAGTAAAAATTTAACTCCTAGCTAAATGTAAAAAAAGGCAATTCCTTTTGTAACTTCACTGACTTACAATATGTATTTGCCACATCACTGGCTAGTGTAAATATCAAAGTATTAAAAAAAAATAATAATAATAAAATACAAACCTACTTACCGACAGTTGTGGGCTTAGTTTTGGTAACATTCACTTTCGTCTCGTTCTTGAGTGCGTCGTCAACGAACTTGTAAACTCTATGAGGATCCAACTCCGCAACATACACTGTACCGTCCTGTGAGACTACTACATCGTGAGGGTTGCTGAAGCTGTCTCCGGGGGCAAAGGTCTGAATCAGGCGCCCCGAGGTGTAGTCTATAACGTATCCTCGGACTGGAAGTCTGCCTATCGTTGGTCCGTTAACTATGTAAAGACGGCCACCTAGAGATATGATCACGGCCATGAGATATGTTTAAAATATTTATTAAAAATTTATTTGGAGGTTTATCGATTCAAAGTATTTAACATTTTTTGATGTAACATTATAAAGTATTATTGAATATTCAAACAAGATCTTGAAAATCATTTTTTAAAGACATAACTTGAAAAAAAATCAATACTTTTATACAAATATTATCTAAAACCATCAATAACGTTTATGGAATTTCATTAAAATAAATGTTTCCTTTTTTATTATTATTATTTATTAAATATTGATTGACCTAAATTTAACCGTCTGATGGAATTGTGTTCCCGATGGACATTTTATGATTATACCGCAGTGTATCATATGTCCATAGTCAATCGAACCCTCACCGTGCACGGGCGCGTACGCAACACTGAACAGTCGTGGTCCGACGAGCCAGTGCCTGTATGCGGTCTGGAAGGCCCCCGAGTCTGTCCGGAAGCACGCCACGCGGCCGCGCTCGCGGTCCGCCACACATAAGGACGAGCGCTCCTCGGCCAGCGCCAGCGCGTGTGGCACCGAGAACACGAAAGGGGACTCGCCTAGCCCTGAGGATTCCAGGACATTGTTTTGTCGAAAAATATCATCCGTATAAAAAGGACACGAAACTTCGTATAAAACCGAACTTATACAAATTTAAGGAATAGGTATATTATTACCAATTTAACAAAATAAATATATTGTAATAAAAATAAACTTACTAAAGAACACACACAACCATGATACTAGCGGTAACTTTATCTGATGTGTTTTACCCTAGGGTAACACGCAACAATATTTAACTCACGTTTCCCCCACTGCAGAATTTTGGTTCCATCTGACGCGTACTTCACAATCCGGGTGTTACAGTAACCGTCCGCTACGAAGAAGTCGCCGGTGCTCATCACAGCCACCGCGCTGGGCTTGCAGAAGTGCTTGTCATCGTCACCCGGAATGAATCTAATTGAATGATATTATGTAATTTTGTCAATTAATTTCATAGTATTCATTTAGCAGTTATATAAATGCACAGTAGTTCTTTTTATAGTTTTTTTTTCTCTGTCACAGCTTTTATACTTAGTTGTTTTTAGAGATCTTTAAAAAAATCACATTGTACTTACTTTTCTCCAAGGACGAGTGCTGGTGAAGTTCTATTATTAGGGGTAAACTTGAAGACCTGATGTAGAGCGACATCCGTTACCCACACGTTACCCTCGCTGTCTACCGTGATGCCATGTGGCATATAAAAACTAAAATTGGATATTTTTTCTTTTATTACACCTAAACTCGTGGCTCAACTAGATCTCTAAGACTGCTTACCCTTTTTTATTTACATATTACTCAATATAATATAGATCAAATAATATAATTTCAGTTATGTTGAAAGTTACATATCCATAAAAAGCTTTTATTTTTTTTTTTTTTTTTTTTTTACACTTAAACTAAGTTGACGCTTGACTACATTCCACGTGATGGGAAGTGGAAATGTAGTCGTAGGTGGTAAAGCGCATCAACTTAGTAAAAACCTATTCACTCTTGCCTTGAAGACACCCACATTGTACTTGGACGGATATACCGACGCAGGCAAGCTGTTCCACTCCTTCGCTGTCCGATTTAAAAAAGATGAAGCGTAGCGCTTCGTTCGGATATGCGGCGCGTCTACTACAAAAGGATGGATGCTCGCCGTGCGTCGGAACGTCCGGTGATGGAAGGGGGATGGGGGAATTAGTTCATGTAATTCCTTCGCACACTCACCAAAATGTATCCTATAGAATACTGAGAGGCTAGCAACTCTACGTCTATGTTCGAGGCTATGAAGATTGGCTTCCACCAATTCAGGGTCGCCAATTAGCCTTTTTGCACGCCTCTCAATTGTGTCCAGAGCAGCAAGATGACATTTTGCGGAACCAGCCATTAAATGGCCACAGTACTCCACACACGACCGGATATGTGCTTTATATAATGTAAGAAGTTGTCCCGGTGTGAAGTACTGCCGGACCTTTGCAAGGACGCCAAGCTTGCTGGCGGCTGCTCTTGCTCTAGACTCAATGAACCGACCAAAGTTGAGGTTCGAGGAAATCTCTATCCCTAGCAACTGAAGTCGGTCACTGTATTCCAAAGATACATTCCGGAAAGTAGGAGCCAAGGTGAAAGGGCTCCTTTTAGCAGTGAATAAACACGTCTGCGTTTTGGTGGCGTTGAATTTAACAAGATTGGCATTGCCCCATAGGGAGACTGCCTCTAGCTTGTCATTCAAACGCTGCACCATGGCTTCTCTTTCAGCCTGTACTTGATCTCTACTGGCCCGAGTACTCGGCAGGTATCTTTCCACCACTGTGCTGTCGTCTGCATACCCATAGATACCGGGTTTGAGCAGATCGTTAATATGCAGCAGGAAGAGAGTTGCAGAAAGAACGGACCCCTGAGGAACTCCGGCATTTATTGTTAAGGACTCCGATGAGCACCCGTCAACAACCACTCGGATAGTTCTTAGATTCAGGAAGTCCGTTACCCAGCCGATCAGACCAGGAGATATACCGTACGCTGAAAGCTTGCTTAAAAGGCCCGCATGCCAGACCCTGTCAAATGCCTTCGAGACGTCTAGAGAGACGGCGACCGCTTCTCCATTCTTCTCCAAGGCCTCGCCTAAAATGTGTGTAGCATAAACTAGAAGGTCCCCAGTGGACCTATTTCGGCGAAACCCGTACTGTCGGTCACTGAGGAGATCGTTACCTTCTAGGTATGCTAAGAGGCGCGAGTTCAATACACGCTCCATAATCTTGCAGAGTATGGAGGTGATTGAAATCGGTCTGTAATTGGCAGGATCGGCACGGCTACCTTTTTTGGGCACTGGCTGCACGTTAGCAAGCTTCCAGGATTTCGGCACTATTCCAGTCCTGAAAGAGAGGCGATATAGACGTGTTAATACAGGAGACAACTCAGCTGCACATGTTTTGAGCAGAATGGCTGGTATACCATCCGGACCACTGGCTTTATTCACATCTAGACGACACAATGCTTTCCATACCTCTTTGTTAGTGATGCGGATTTCAGGCATAGAAATTCCGCAGTGAGGAAGATGTGCTAGGGTAGCATTGCCAGTGTCTAGATGAGATTTATTAGCGAAAAGAGAAGCAAATAAATTTGCTTTCTCTTTCGCTCCATGAGCCAGAGATCCATCTGGTTTCAGCAGAGGTGGCAGTGAGGTTCGGCAGAAATTCGACTCGATCGCTTTGGCAAGGGACCAGAAAGCTCTACTGCCTGATGGCAGGACTGAAAGCTTTTCGCCAACCTTAGCGATACGACCGAGACGAACCCTACGTAATGCCTTTTTATAGGACTTAGCAGCTTGGTTAAAGGCTCTCTTCTTGGAACTCACATCCGGAGCTTTGCGGTTTCGAGCATCAACCCAAGTAACATATGCCAAATGTTTTTGCTTTTCAGCACGTCCACATTCGGCATTGAACCATGGGCGAGCTTTGCCACCGATAGGTACATCAGCAAAAGGAATGAAATACTCCATTGCCTGATGTACCACATCAGTTATAGCATCCGCGCAACTCGACGGATCCTCAGAAGAGAAGCAAACCTGCCGCCAAGGATAAGATGCAAAGAAGTGCCGCATCTCATCCCAATCTGCTGACTTGTATTTCCTAATTCGCCTAACACCATGGAAGTCCAAGTCCGGCTGGGAATAAGTTAATACAGATTTCACCAGACAGTGATCGGAGGTTCCCAAGGGGGAGGAAACCTCTACACGATACCTGTCTGGATCAGTTGTCAGCAGAAGGTCCAGGCAGTTGGCTGTATGTGACTCCACATCAGGCACCCTTGTCGCTTGCCTCACCAGCTGAAAGAGGTCCAATGACAACGCAAACTTCCGCGCCTCTCTTCCAGCGTGGTCTGTCCTCTGGTACGGGAACAGCCAGTCCTGATGACAGGCATTAAAGTCTCCCAGAAAGACGAGCTGCGCAGAAGGGTACCGATGCAGAGTCATATCAGCAGCCTCACTGAGATACTCAAATAATCTGGTTGTCTCCTGATCACCGCTGTGCGAACGGTAAACACAGGAATACAGGATTTTTTCGTTTCCTGTGTCTACCAAAACCCATAGGGAAGAAAAAGTGGGGTCTTCAAGGTGACGAAGGCGCTGGATACAGAGGTCGTTCCGCGTGTACACACAAACCCCGGCACGTGAGCGGAAATTGTGCTCTAACGTGTAACCAGGGTAAGCAAGGTACGCAGTGCTCAAAGGACATTGTATCTGCGTCTCCGTCAGAAAGAGTAAGTGCGGCTGCTCTGTCTCTAGATGGTGATGGACAGCTTCGAAATTTGAGTGCAATCCTCGAATATTAGCGAGGTGCACTAGGAGTGAGGAGGAGTGCAACCGCTGAGTAACCTTACTTTTCTTTTTCTTACTTTTCATAAAAAATTTAAATGGAGTGAATAGGATAGGAAATGGCAGTTGAACGAGGCGCTACGTATCGAACCCGACGTCGAAATTGATGTTGCTGTGCCAACGGGAGGCTAGTCTGGAGACTGCGGGGACGCCCGAACCCCCCCAGGGATCGCCATCGGGCCTCCTCATCTGGTCGCCAACCAGCACGATGGAGCCACCCTGGGATTTTTCGCAGCTGGCGGGGCAGCCTTTCATGGGGAGCTAATGCGGGCGGGCGGCCAGCGGAAAGCCGTCGCTTCGGATCCCGCTACCCTCCTCGACTAGGCACCCGACACAACAAACACTAACTCGACGACAAAACGGTTCACCAACGTAACGCAGCTGTTCAGACCCATTTCCCATATACGGCTTCATCGAGCAACGTAACGGAACACGACAGAGTCGCTTTGCGGTACGGCTTTGCCCGATGGGTGGTAATGGTAAAGTAATATGCCCATGATCCAAACACCCAGGACCAAGATTCTGGTCCTATAGTTTACCAATAGGTAATAATAAGCAATTACAATTGTTTTATTTTAATTCAATCTCCAAGAGATAAAAAGGTTGAAAGAAATGTATGTACTTATTTATGAAGTTATTTTGCTACCAGTTCTTTTCACTCAAAACTTTGTATAGAGCAAATATATTATAGTCCAAAATGCTATCTTTATGAAGCTACTAGATCCAAATTAAACACTACTAGTTTACTACCTGGAGATATTTCTAACCATGTACTTATACTTATTTATTAATTACTAAATTAGAGCCAAGATCACTAAGACAATAAATAAAAAATGCTGGTAATGTTGATACCATTATTTATGTACAAGTGTTAAAATTCTACAAATTCTATCTTAAAATAATTTAATAATAAAATAACAAGAGAATTTTAGTAGACATGAGACGAATTATATAATAATATAAACACCAAGTAAGTATGCAAAAACTGAAATTAATGTATATTATGTATGTACATAGACATTAAATTATATTGATGATTATTATATATTATGTATATTTATCTGGCTGTATGCATGTGGTATTATATCGAAATGTGCCTGAATAGTTTGGAACTTCAACACAATAGCCATGATCCACAAAAATGTTGATTTAAAAATATATTGACAATTAATACAATTTTAAATTTATGCATTGGAAGATCTCAGTTTAAAAATATAAATAGCAAATATTTTATTTAGCATGTTGGACAATCAATATAATATTGTATTGACACTAATATTCTAGGGTATTCCCAATAGAGTTATGTCATAGTATAATTATAACTGTATAAATATTATCATTCTTTTCAAAGTTATTTCTGATAATTCTTTAAGTAAATACTTACAGATTCTGCCCCCAGGAGTCAACCAGTCCTCCTGTATCATTAAACACCAGTATAGTAGGATGTGGGATAGCTGGCTCGCCTATAGCCTGGTAGACATGTCTGTCTGAAAATGTACTGGAGTCCCAAGTGTTTGATGCTCGATGAAACACAAGCAATAAACCGGCATTGTCAAGAGCCACCCCGGAAACTTGGCCCATTTGAATATTATCCGGCCAGTTAGGTACCCATTGTGGTGCTTAAAAAACAAAATGTTCTGTATTTTATTTTATTTCATTATTAATTTTAAATATTTTTGGAAGTACAAGGTGAATGATACCGGCTAAATGCCATGTATATAATATTTACCATGTTCCAGTTTCCCCAGTGCAGTATTTACTCTTGAGGATTGTTGGTTGTCATAAAAACTATCTGAATAATATTCTTCAGGCATCTGTAAATACAACTATAATTTCTTAATGATTTATGATAAAAATTTATTTAAATGATCAATATTTTTAACTAGCATACCCTTCTCGCAGCAATACAGGAGATGAACAACAACAACATTAACATTTGTAACATATTTTTTACGAAATTACTGCTAGAGTTAATCATTTTCATAATAAATACGAGATCTATATTCTTAAGTATTCAACATATGTGAGGTCAGTCTTTTGAAGTAATGTTTACACTATAATCTCGAGATTCCATAAAGACTAGTTCTTAATTGTTTTATTCACACAATTTATTAGTTTGCATAAAACTCCACATAACTCTAAGTAAGTGGAAATAATGTAATCTTTACAAAAAGCCTTCAACGCAGTAGTTTATTCGATTTATATTGAGTTCTTAAAGTTGTTTACAGCGCAGCCGCGTTAACAGCTGACAGGTGAGAAGTTAAAAGTGACACACACAGTGTGGTGAGTGGTGACAATCAAAATTATTGTGAATCTGTCCAAACAATTATTGTTTTTCTGGCCAAGGATTTTATCATTGATTTGTCATCACATATGTACTAAGTTTGTAATATCAATGCTGCATTATTTTTCTTATGCTATTGTAAATAATTAAAATTTTCATGATAACATTTTTTAAGGTCTACTAACATTTTTTCAAGTGAAATGTTGTGCTTTTCGGAAGATTTCTAATTATTATCAATTCATTTTGTTAAGATTTATATAATATTTTTGTAAACCTATGTTACAAATAAAGATTTTGGGTTTTACTTGTGAATTGAACAGGTAGGATTAATATTTGTATTACGCTGATATATTACGTCACAAAAGCTAGTGTTACAAAGCTTTACTACAGGTGGATATGGTGGTATCCTTTAAATAATGGATTTTTTAAAATAAACGTAATTTTAATAATAAACTATAAATATCCTTAATAAGGAAATAAAAAAGAAATTGCTTAATTGTTAAGATCTCTGAGGATTTATTATAAATATACATATTCATTTATATATTAGTTTTATAAGAATAAAGACAGAAATTTCAAATAAGAATTAAGAAAAAAAATTAAGTAAAAGTATATTATTAACTGTAACTTCACGTTTTCTTAGACTCCCCACTCCCAGCTAGTTTTGTCACACTAAGCGATTCCCTCCACCTTCAGAATGAACGTATCTGATCGACCCCTTTAGTGGAGTAATTAGTGAGAGTGACGACTTCAACGCCAGCCGCGAATTGTGACTAAGCACAGATTCTCCACTGCTAAAGTAAGCACTGTATCCAGAAAAAATAAAATTCTAAATCTTTTGCAAGGTAAAGATATTCTTTTCAAACTTGAAAATCATATAATGAATGTGTATATTAAATAAAAAACAGTGGCACATTACACTAAGAAGTTTTATTTTCACATGCACTTTTTTAGTGCACATACACCATACGGAAAAAGTCACAATTACATAAATATAATCCATCTCAATACTGGATGCAATATTTAAGCGACTTTCCCAAAACGAGGCGACCCTTATCGCCTATACATGAATGGCATTTTTGCCAAACTTTATATCCTTATCATAATCTAAAAGTTAGTTAAGAACAGTTGGGCCTGCTCTTGAATCTTCCTCATTTTCTTCAAAGCTCTTGAAGACATATGAGTCTTGTCGCCTAAAAAGGCAATTTTCATTTGTAGCTTCCTAACGAGTTCACTTCTTGTCTTCTTCAGAACTGAATCGATGGGGCGTGAATGGGCCAACCGCCTCTGATAAAACACAAGTTTATTCTTGGTTGCAGCTATTATTTGGGACGCATCATTCATGATGATGTTGTTCTCCTTTGCATCATCTTTTCCAACATTTGAATTGCGCTGAAAATTTTGGATCGGATTTAACATCTTTTGGTTCGGCTTCGGACTGACTTTAAAGGATTTATCATTCTTCTTCTTTTTAAAAGTGATCGAAGGTGGCTTATTGTAGAATTTGCTTAAGAGATCAGCATAATCGTCTCTCGGTATAGCAGCAAAGATGCAATGAAAGTGTTCCCCTATTTCTACGCGCAGGGATGTCGGGATATTCTTTTGTCTGAAATTGGTAAGTTTCTCCTGTAAAGAGTACAGCTCATTGAGGTGTTTCCTTCCATCAGCAAGACCGGCTTGTCCAAGAAGAACCATATTAAGTTTCCTCAGCATGACATTCATGTTATCCTTATTATTGGACAGTTGTTTAGGGCTGATGACTTTTTGATTGACAAGTTGTTGATGTTTGTTTTGCAAGAACATCAACTCTTTATAAAGAGTCTTAGGGTCTCCCAAGTCTTTCTTTAAAGAATCGAATGCTTTGTTGAGTTTACGCAATGCATTGTTTCTATTCTTGGGAATATTATTGCTCATTGTAGATACAGAGTCTTGGGTGACGTCGCCTTCACTTTCAGAGACGAAGCGTTCCCTCTCTTTCCCAAACTGTTTGTTTTTAATCCACTCTTTCAATTCCGATTGAAAAGCCTCTTGGTTACCAACAGTCCCGTTTATGCTCATATAAAAAGTTACCTTTTCATTTTCGAGTATCAAGTCATTGTTTTTAATAGTTGTATGAAGCCACAGATTACCTTCTTCCGTCATTAATTTATCTGATATTTCTTTAGTGATGTAAACTCGCGCCGAGGTTATAACCTCACTAGTATCTGATACTTCATTATCTTGGATCATTTGTCCTTGTTTGTCGTGATTTTCAGACGATATCGGAATAAAATCTGGGGCTTTCTCTGAACTCTGAGCTTCAGAGACGACTTTTTTATTTATGTTTGTCTCGGAGCTATTTTTACTGGTGGTATTGGGCTGATCCTTGCAAAGTGTAACTTTCCTTTGTTGATTACTGCTTATTGGACTTTTGATGCCTTGGTTTATTTCCACTTCTATTGGTCCAACATTCCTCTTTTTATTGAGATGGGTCTCGTGAAGAGATGGTGATTTTGACTGTCGCTTCAGTCTATCTTGTCTGGGTGTCAAAGATTCTTCAGAATTGTTTCTATTCTTATGCTTCTTATTTCCACAATCAGCCTGGGTGTTACTGTTGGCCAACATCTGGTAGACTGGTCGGTATATAGAGACATATGGAGAGTTTATTGGCAATCCTGAGAACGGTAGAGAGAGACGGCATGTGTGCACCAAATGACCGCGACGAGTGCAACCGCTGCAGAACATTTGGTAACTCTTCTTGGTCTGGCGGTTCTCTTCCAGTAGAGTATCACAATATAACTGTAAGAGAATAACATTGATATTAAAGACAAAATGTATTAATAATCCTATAATTAGTGATATATTTTTTATCTTAATTTGTTGAAGAGAAGAAGAGAGATATTTTGAAATTGAATTAATTTTTTAAATAGAACTCTTACAGTGTCGTGGTAGCGGCGCCAGATGTCGGGACAGTGGCTCGACGGGTGTCCGTTCTGTCCGCACTCGGCGCAATTTATAGACTTCCACGTGGAGCAATTGCGGCACATCGTAGAATACACATAGTTCGGCGATCCACACTAAAATATATTTTTAATAGATTATTCAAACAAGTCAACAGATTGGAAACTAATCAAATAAATATTATAATTTGAATTAGATCTATAAAGCACTACCAGCTACACTAACAAACATATACATGAAACTAAAGAATACTGTATTGAATTTGGTTAAAAATAATGAATCAAGTAATCTGATATCTAGATCTACGAAGTGTCAATTTTGCATCTAGATCTATTGTTATTAATTCCATAAGTAGTTACAAAAAGACTCTCATCAGTGGTAATGTTATATTGGTGGTGTCAACTCAACGTGTAGAGGCCAGTACTAACATTGACGCATATCTTCTTCGGGCAGCGCGGCTCGTAGTGTCCCGCGGCGCCGCACATGAAGCACACGGCCGGCTTGAAGTGACACGTGTCGTCACGGTGCCCGGGCCGGTTGCAGTAGTTACAGCTGTATAAACAAATATCATATCGTCATAGGCATGTATATGCATATATAAGTAAAAAAATGTTGCTGAATAGTATATTTCGTTTATTACGATTATTTGCGTTTGTATTTTTGGCTGATAATAAATCATTTTTAAGCAAGTTTCTACATAGGATGCTAAGTTGGGAAAGGTCTTTGTGTGATTTTTGGTTTTGAAGAATAACTTCCCTGGTGCACTGATTGTATGCAAGTTGATGATCACCAAGCTATAGCTCACTAGAGTTTTGGAATTGTAAAAGATTTATATTATTAACTTACGTGACTTTCCTTCTGGATAATGATGGCATTCGGTCCTTCGGATCTATCAGCCACAAGCTTTTGTCTCCTGAAATGAAAATATATTATAATAGCAAATCAATCCAAAATTCCATTGCATAGTATTATTTGCTTGAAATTTTAACTTAAGAACTTAAGAGGTTTTTTTTATTGAATAAGTATATGTACATTTATTTTATAAATTTTTGTAAATAAACTATTTGATAAATAATTACTTGACATATTTTTTTGTATCTCCCGATGGTTAAATTCCTCTCCTCCCCAGCTTTCATTATAGAACTTTTCCATTTCAGCTCGTAGAGTTGACAATGAGTATCGACGCCGCTTGGACATTTTGTTACTGCCTTTCAGATTATCAAAATCAAGATCCTCATTTAATATTGCAGGTATTTTAGTGGAGCCACATTTTGAAATATCCTGTATACAAGTATTGTCATCGCTGTATTCCTCCAGATCTGTGAATCCTGTGACATTAGCCATCACTATGTTCTCATTAATAGTTGTGTGTATGTCTGGTTCTGTGAGATCTACAACTGCTTTAACAGCATTAACAGTTTTTTTGGGTGTTTTAGGTGTTTTGGGTACTTCAATGACGGGTGTTTCTGTGGCATTGCTATCGGAACTATCAACATCATTTGTGGCTTCTTTTGTTGGAGATTCTTTAGCTTCTGATGGATTTGAATCTGATTCATAGACATCTGTGCTTGGTAAACTTGTGTCTGTAACTGAATATGTTTTCTGATTTTTATTACTCTCACTTAAAGATTGGTTGCTGTCAGAGTCATACACATCAGGGTTGGGTATACTTTTCTCCGACACTCGATATGTTTTTGTTCTCTGACGCTTTTTCTTTGCTTTACTCTTAGGGGTTGCAAAACATTCATCAACTGATGCAGCTACTGGTGTTACGCTCACAGGAGTAGAAACAGAAATAGGATTTGAAATTGGAGTTGTGGCATCTTTGTTTTTCTTTTTCTTTTTTTTCTTAGACGGTGTTTGATCCAAAAGGTCAGAGCCATGAAGACTAAAGTCAAAGCTTTCATTGCTAGGATGTTTTGAAGATATATTTAATGCAATGCAGTCACCTCTAATAAAATCATCAGAAATGGATGAAACAACTGATGGTACAGGACTAGCAGTAACTTCTCTATCTCCAGGGGTCTTACTTTCCTGTATTGGCTTGATCTCATCCTTCTTTAAGTCCAATTCAGTTGTAATTTGACAAATATCATCTTCATCAGAGCTTTCAATGGTGATGGTGGGTTTGGGTGGAAGAGCCACTTCAATTACTTCATCCTCATCACTTGATTCAAGTTCCACAACACATTTATCATCATCATGTTCCAAAATCTCTACAGTTTTCTTAACATTAGAGGATAAAGGTTGTTGGAAAATAGACAGATCTGATGAATTCAAGTCTGATGGTTTACTTTTATCATCTCTCGTTTTAGGCTGGCTTTTATCTGTTGTTTCTTTATTTGTAGTAGACTCTTTAGCTATGTTTATTTTCTGATAAGGTGTGTTTTGGTCAATGTTTGTACGCCAGTAGCGACGTACGGTGCTTTGAGGAACATTCTCAATAGTGTTGTTATCTTTAGGATTTGTGTTGACATTTCCCTGTGTTTCGTCTACATAGTGTATCATAGCATACATCTGTTCCTCCAGCTCATTTTCGCTAAGCTCCTAAAACAAAAGATTGCAACATTACCATGCGTTTTTGCTCATTATTGTGACACAACAAAAATATGGTAACCTAAACACTCACCTCTTCCATGTTTTCGTCGGAAATTTAGATCGAAAAGAAGAAGATACGAAATAAACATAATCGAAAGTTTTATTAGGGGCAATTAATAAACTGCTGTAAGCATTACAAGTAACGAAAAAAGGATTTGTATTTATTATGGTTTACGGACACGTCTGACACTCCATTTCGAGTCCTAAAAACTGACATTTTGGATGACAGATAAAATCTACCATTTCACTATTCCACCATTTAGTTCAGTAATGAACATAGATAACAAATCACATAAGTGGTGGAGCAACCAATTGGAATTGGAAAAATATGCATATTAATTTATAACTGATCGTGATAACATCAAGAAGTGATTGCAATTCATTTGACTTTATTTAAAAATAAATGTGTATTGTGTGTATAAGATTAATTTAAAATAAATACATATGTATATAGTTTTCAGCATTTAAGTATAGTTTTTTCTTCTATTAAAAAGTTTATGATACCATTATTTGTACACATATTTTAAAGATAAGCATCGACATTATATATGTTTATACATAATAAACAACAGTTATAACAAAATAAAAAATATAATTTACTGTCAATTAAATTGTATTTCTCTATATTAAAAGTCACACAAATAAAAATATCTAAACTTTAGTAATGTAAGTACTGCGTTTAAAGATAAATGTGAAATATATATACCCTGAATTGGAAACGTAAAATGTTATAGATATTTATATTATTAAAAAAAATAACGCCAAAAAGAATTTCTAGTATAGATTACATCAGTAAAAACTAATTATTGTAAGGCAACGATGCAATTATTATCAAAGGTTAAATAACTTGCAATGTAACTTACTAGACAAACCTTGTTATATCTACATCAAACTTGAGTTGCGAATCGCTGGGATATATCATGATAATTGCAAGGGTTGCACTAGATACTTGTAGATGGAAAGTCGACTGATATACAATTGCAGCTACTCGTAGAAATTACTTCAAAATTATCCTTTAACATTTCTTATTTATTTAATGGTAAGAAATTATAACGCTTTGACTACTGTTTTTGTAAAGGTACCTAAATAAAATAAACCCTTTTTTGCTGGAGGGTTTTTTGTTGAATAACAAAACCAATATAACCAAATCAATCAAAGAGAAAATGATGGAATATATCGACAGTCATATCTACTTAGAGAAACTGGTCTCATTTACGGATACAAACATAGAAGAAGTGGTTTGCGTACAAACACAGGTACAAATACTGGTATTCCAAAAACATAGTGCGTATCGTTGGTCTTTAATAATTTAAGCATAAAAGAATTACAAAAAAAAAATAAAAGGTACACTATATTTACTATGAAAAGTATACAAATTACGGGGAAGTGACGGAACTAAAAAAAAAGAACAATATTGTCACATGACCTTCATGACGTTTAAAACTAAAAGATGGCTGGACACTTAGCAGTATATACAGACCAATGATAGACGTATAAGTAACCTGTTGATCCGCACCATAACGATGAAGATGACCGGACAAACAAAAAATACGTCTTCATCTGCATTATACATTCATTGCTACAGAATTCAAAAACAAAACATACATAAAGAAATAGCGCTGTAACCAAAATGGGGTTTCCTTAAAAACACAAGAAGATTATTAATTCTGTATTTATATCTTTTCAAATTTTACAATCATATATTTTTTATTATTATTATAGGGAAGATATATTATGTAGAGTCGAAGTACGTTATATAGTACGTCGTGAAGCGTTCTTCTGTGGTCCTGGAGAAGAGGCTTCTTTTCTTATTCTGCAGGTGGTCTTGGGAAAATAGCTATTATTAAGATATATTTTTTATATTTAAATCAAATTCGAAATAAGCAAAAACATCACTAGGTAGTATTGCAAGATTTCTGTAACTTCATAATTTTTTATGAAAAATATTTTATACAATGAATGTATAAATAGACACAATGGAGTTACTAGCTTTGTAAACGTGTATCGTGGCGTAGCTATATTTTTTATTATTTCATTAAAAAAAAAGGTAGCTTTATTTATCATTGTATTGAGTGTACAAAAGATATATTTAATAAAAAAACTCTTTTCAGATAAAGCCTTCCTCAAGTCAAGGCTGGTTATAATTTGGTATTTAATTACAATTTGAGTCCCTCGATTTTATAATTCCGTCTCTTTATACTCTGTCAATGTTTTTATTATTCTTACCAACTGTTTTTTTCTACTCAAGAAGAAATCGATGTACATTATTTTATATAAAATACAGGCTACAGAAATTATAGTATTAATAGAAGTGTAGAGTTGTAAGATCAATTATTTTTATTAGTTAGGCATCTCTTTAAAATAAAAAAAATAATGATTATATTTTTATTGTTTTTTTTATAATATTTAACTTACATTACTTAGGTATACCTATATTAATACCAAACACTAGAGATATTAAATATTTCAGTAGATTTTTTTATTATGTTATAACATTCATCCATCCATAAATATATTTACTTATTTTGTGGACGGCGTTCCTGAAAAGAATAATACATGGATATTATTGAAAAGTTTATTTTTTTAAAATTTTTATTCCTCAAATTTAAGACTAGGTACTTATTTGATATATTTTTTTATATCTTCAAGCTTGTAAAAAAATAACATTACTTAGACAAAACTAAACGAAGTACCTAAACGAAAATCCATCGTGTGTAGTACAAGGAAAAAGCTCTTCAAGTATATTTTCAACCGTCTTTACAGTGGAGCCGCAGTCATCCACCCACAAAGGTTCGCAGTGGCAACTGTAGAGGTTATAGTTCCTTCAATGTTATAAACCTTCCAAAAATTACAGAGAAACAATATATCTTAAAATGAATTTACTAAAACTAGAAAGTATATAACCATTCATATATATAATATATACTTTTTTCATATCTATTTAAAATTCTTCTTTAAAGTTTGAAATGCTTTGCATAGATTGTGTTTACGGGAGACGTAGGTGTCTACGTCCAAATATCATCAAAAATAGTAATTTATTTAAATAGGATAAGACTGTCATCAATGATTTCATGTTGTTTTATTATTATACATTCAAGGCGGGTTCTCACAGCTTAGCTACGTGTATGAGCGCCGACCGTGTGAGCGCGCGGAAGGCGTCCGCGGCGCCGCTATACGCGTCCTTGCGTCCGGGACCAGGACCGGTCCCGGCCGCCCAGACCACGCTGCCACCCAGATTTACACTCAGAGATAGCGACTCTAGTAGCTTCGTGATAAATATATATAGTTAAAAACTGAACACATATTATTCTTAATAATCTAAAATAAACATATTAGCCGTGTCATGCTATAATTATTTTAAATAACTATTGAAAAATTCATCAACACTTGATGACACAACAATACATATTATACATTGCTAATTTAATGAAAAGATCACTGACACGATAGCTTTGTTTACTGGCCGTTAAGTATGGTATCATAAGTTGTAGGTTCGAGTACCTATTTGATATTCATATTTTATTATTTTAATTTAATTTAAAAGATTTTAAGAGTAAAAGTGTTAAAAGCAGGCCATCTCTCACTTGTAAGTTATTGTAAACATCCTCTGTTACAAGTTCTGAAATACCATCGAGTCCGTCTTTATAATCAGCTCCTATTATTATTAAACAGTCAATCTTATCCTCTCCCTCGATCTCATCCTTCCTAGAAGTTCGGACAGAACATCCGCGGTCTTCTAGCCTCCGTCTCAACTCTCGACCTAATATACTATTTGTGTTTGTTATCTGTAAGAATATCAGTTAATATTAATAAATAACAAGAATAATAATATTGAGACCAGTATTTATTTTTAAATTCTTACTAAAACATTTTTGATTGGTCTAAAATTTCGTTTGCGTCTAACAAGTTTTCGCCGCGTCGTATAGGCTATAAGAGCTGATGTGGCCAGTAATAAAGTGCCACCTTCCAAAGTAGCGAGCAACCGCCAAGCTATACCAGCGCCGGCTTCAAAGCCTTCTGCCATGTCCTGTGTAAAAAAAAAAGAAATAATAATTTTCAAACAATGATATTGTTAAGTGTTAACGCTAAATATATAAATTTGTGCTTGCACAGTTGAACATCATTAGTACTATATTACATAATGTAAACACAAACACGTGTTTGTAAAACTGTTTACCAAAAGGATGTTACACTATATACTGTATGTAAACAACGTGCTTAAGAGTTAAACATTTGTAATGTACCTTTCTTTTATAGGTAACCTAAAATATTTCACACCTGTACCAACGCTATGTTACCTGAGTTATTATCTCTGAACCAAGTAATGAACTAATATAACTGTTACCGCATGTAAACTGATACTATAATACGCGTTACACTGTCACCACAGTTTATTAACGACAATTACACTCCTTGCGCCTTGCGGTTGGAAAACTTGTGTAAGCATTGATACCTTTATGCCGCTGCCTTACGAAACTTAGGTACGCTTTTGCTATTGTTATCTAGATTTTACGAAATAAAACGATTTATTTGTCTGTAATATTATGATTCCTTTTAAATAGTATATGGTTACGATTAGCTCACATATAAATTCCACCTTATTTAAAAAGCAGCTTCTTTCTTAATAAATACTTATAACGTCCAAACCGGTATGACCTGTACGATAACTGTCTTTGGAATCTACAAGGAAGATTTGGTACAGTGTAGATTGACTTACACCTTACATTTCGAAAAACCCGTATATACTAGTGATATCACGAATATTCACATTAGCATTCGCGAATGTTCGCATATTTTCACATATTCGCATCCGCATTCGCAATGTTTAGCAGATATGAATATCAGAAAAATTTGATAATAATAGTAGGTTCATCCATGCTACCATAAAAAACATATATTTCTTATGTTTTTTAAAACTATATAAAGTAACTTAACCTCGTAATCACATCCCTAATTGTATTATTTGATATTTTTTTATTTATTTTCTTCACTTTGGGCAATGAAGGTTAACAATTAAATTTGAATTTGGATATTTGGGACAAAAAAAGATCTAATGCAACGTAAATGAAGAAAAACAATTTTTTCTATGAAATTTTGACACCAACTGAATGTTCGCATTCGTATTGGCGAATGTCGGTAGCAGATATTCGCATTCGCATCCGTATCGGCAAATATCCCAAAAATTAAATTCGTTACATCACTAGTAGATATACATACTTTATATATCATAAGGAAATACAGATAGAATACTATTCACAACAAAGACACTAATTACTTTATAATTATACCTAAAGTACCTACCTACTACATAATAGATTGCAAAAACAAGATGAAGTAAATAAAATAAAGAAAAAACCACGTTGGCATTGCATCTACGCAGTTGAGTAACGAAAGAGAGATCGACGAATAAAAACATCGACAAATAAACTAGAGCGGACCCCAAAGTATTATTGAAGCGAGTTATTGTAATTGATCAATAAAAAAATACAATTTAAGAACACTATTTCATAAATCATGATTATTTTTTACTCTATTGATATATTTTCTATATATATTTTATTCCGTGTAAGATTTTTGCAAGTTGCATTTAAACAAAAGTATTTTGATTTATATGTCGTTTACTTATAAACACGGTAATGGCATATACATAGATACTTGTAATATATATATATTTTTAAATATATGTCCGTTAAATAGAACTAAAAATTTCAGCATCATGGGCAAGCTCAAACCTGCAACCTCTAGGATACTCTGCCGGTGCTCTGTCAATTGAGCTACCATGTCGCTAGCCGTCATGATGAAACTAGCATTCTATATAAGTACAGTCCAGTAAGTAAGTACAGTACAGTAAGTACAGTACAGTACAGTTTCTAACTTTGCAGTTTAGAAAAACATTAAAAAGAAGCCACTACAAAATATAATTTGATTATAATTTGACTACAGTTTGAAATTGTCTAAAAAAGTTATCAACACTGGTTGGGATTTTCGAAAGATATCTAATGAAAAATACGTATCTCAATCTTGGAAGTCTGCCATTTCTACCTCAATTTCAAAATTAAATATAACATTCTTGTATGCCATCAGCCGAGTTAGGTTCGAAATGTCATCTGTAGGATTTTTTACCAGTTTAAATTTCGTGTAGGTATATTGGCAAGATCAGACACGTGTTGATAAATAAAATATATAAATTTAAATTACTAATATTCAATACAGAAAGCCTTCACACATATACTGTGCAAGTTTGAAAGGATTACTCATAATTAAAGTATAA
Source organism: Dircenna loreta (assembly GCA_963555665.1). Taxonomy (NCBI): domain Eukaryota; kingdom Metazoa; phylum Arthropoda; class Insecta; order Lepidoptera; family Nymphalidae; genus Dircenna; species Dircenna loreta. The sequence continues at coordinate 13,820,348 of OY743087.1, forward strand.
AGATAAATTTATTCTCACAACATCATTCATGGAATATATTATCATGAGACCAAATGGCGGTATTGAATGGTTTGTATTAAATTAATTGTTAAAGGCTAGAAACACAATTTATGATTGAATGTAAGCAAAAATTGTACTGAATCTACCAAAGGTACCTAAAATGGTAGATATTTAGTTCAAGAACCGGAAAGTATAGTAAACGCTGGGATAAATTAAAGCAAATTAAAGTAACTGTTGCTATAAATGCTAAGACTTTACAGATCATTTCAATTCCATTTTGTCGTGAACTCTGGTTTCTTCTAGATTCATGTTTCAAAGTAATAAAATCTTGGCATAATGACTTGTGATTACTGGACGTACATACCCAACATGCGCTTTAGTTAAACTTGTGTCCGAGATATAATCTTTAGAGTTTAAAAAAATATGAATAATGTGCAATTTATACATTTAAACAGGTATCTCAACTTTATAATGATGACATAAAGCCAGTTTGTCTGTAATAATGTTTTTTTTTTTAAAGACAAGTGCTACAAAATGGCGGTAATTGACGAATATGAAAAAACCAATGATGCAATTTGAAACATATTTTGTAACATGATTTCTTTTAATGTTAAATGTTTTAACAGACTTATATTTTATTGTATTTTTTTTCCAGCGTAAATCCAGCGTAATGTTTCTATTTCTCATTGGATAGCCCAAATGTGGTAGATCCGAAGTTCTCCGACAAAGAGACAAAATAATTTACATAACAATTATTTTATCAATATTTCAGCATTTCTCAAACAAGTTACTTAATGAAATTAAACGCCGTAATGGAAAATTAAGGAGCAGGCTTAATAACAAATTTGAGTTTTAAACTGGATGATTCTTGTAATTGAGATACGATCGAGAAGAATGACAATATTAGATCTAAAATATTTGTAAGTTTCAACGACAATTGTTTGTTCACGTTTGGTTGCGCACAAATTTATGCAGGGATATAATATCAGCCAGTTACAATGAGCTATCTTGACTCGCAATCTCTATAATTTGCAGAAGCTACCGAGAGTTTCTGTGTTCACCAAAGGTTTATTCCATTAAAAAAACTATTTTACAAAATTGATGTATTAGTAAACATGATCAGAAGATTGTATTTTAACAATATTTATATTAGTATATTCTAATTCTACAAAATTAGTTTCTTTTTTTTTTTTTTTTTTTAAACGGTCATCGATTATACAGGCACTAGATTTTCAAATATAAAGTCACACTTAAAATAAATAGAGTTCATTATTTAAGGTGCTTTTCATTAGTTCTTTATATTATTATTATTTTGATAAGGATTTTATTATTATTTTGTTAATACAAAGGGAGTGCCAAATAAACAAAGGGAACCTGTCGATAGGTCAACCACACCTGGGAACTACTGAGATACGAGTAATCTGCTAAGTTGTCTGCATTAGGCGCGTAAATGCCAGGTTTTGTATTATTTATTAGCTTTAAGTAATTGCGAAACTTAATAACAGTCCGTAGGGCTTTAGAAATGCAAATATCGAGACGCAAAGGTCTCGAGTCGACGACTTTGATTACTATTACTCATATGTTTGTTTTTAAAAAATATATAAAGACTTTAATTTGAAGTAAATCCTTAAATATATACCGCATATGTGTGTGTTAAGCGCTTGCGCATAAAGATAAAATTTTGAAGAATTATTTTCGTAAGCAAAGGGAAGTTTGTTCAACCTTTAACAAATATATAGCGACAAAAAATATCTTCAATGACTCGGCGTTTCCTTTTAGCTTACAAGATAATGACTATGTAATGGCTCCGGAGTCATGCTCGAACTAAATAGAAAATTATATAATGTACTATCCATCATAATAGGACGATGATGACTTTACGAATATGTTTTTTTTGCAGATTCGTGATGATTCTAATGATGGAATAAAGTAGGCTCAAAGTCAAAGGTATTTAAATTTGAACTTGACCTTTTCAATCCTTTGTATTCACATCTTATTATGGGATGTGGTTGATTATTCTGTTTCTTATTGAATAATTTCTTGCTAGATTACGTTTCATCTTTACATACTACTAAAATGTATAATCATGTACATTCAAGATAGGCAAAAAACTTCTTTTTTTTTTTTAATATTAAATGTTTGCGTATCTGTTTACATTTTCACAGACGTGTCTGTGCAGGCATTACGACAAAACTACTAACTGATTTTAATAATATTAGGTATGGTTTTGGCTTATTATCACTGTCAATATATGGGATTATTTGTCTCTTATTTTGACGGAAAACACAAAAACTGATTTCGGCTACATTTTCCATACAACAAAACTACTGAACGGTTTTGGATAAAATTTAGTGTTATTTGTTATTATTTAATTGAAAATAATGGCCTTTTGTTTCTGGAAATGAGAATGATAAGATGGAATGGATAGAAATGAGAGATTATTGTCACAGATTATAAAAAAACCTAAAAGGTATGGATTCGTATAAATATTAAGTGATAATCGATAATTATTTTTTTCAGACATTGTAGGAATAAGCAGAAATATATAGATATAAAGGCCGGCAAAACTCTTGTGTATCTTATGATATCGCTAGAAACCGTAGAGGGTGATTACTTACCGAATCAAATCAAATCAAATCAATAGTAAATAAACTCTGTAAAGTGGAACCTCTGTTTGTGTAGGAAAATAAATATTTAAACTCGTATTAACCTTTTTAGTTATTTTAATGTATTCCACAGTGTTTGGGGCGCGCTCACAAGGCCTGCGACTCTGTCCTTGGTCCACATCAGCCTCCGCTATCGATTTACGAGATGCTTATTAGATTCCCGTACCAATTCTATTAGAGTTCTCAGCGTGGATAGGAATGTATTACAGGAAGATTTTATCGTAACAAATTTATGATACTTTTTAACGTCATTTTAAATAGACATAGATAATTATATGTAATTTAAAAAGGAAGAAGCTGCACCTAAGTATATTTATACTTATTTAAATATATATATTATCTTCCATATATGATAGGGAGAGAAAGCTTATCTTAAGGTTATAACCGGCCCTTCACGAACTTATCGGGTGTTCTTGGACTAGAATTCGTTTTTCTAGGCTGGTGTGCAGTCTACTATTAATAGCCTTGATTATTTAACTGAACTGGACATGCGCAACAACTGATTGATTCATCATAAACGTAAAAAAAGGAAAACAATGCAATACAACTTCAAAGACTCTGTTTAAAGACAGACCTGTCCGAAGTAGGTACCTAATCACAAAATCTACGCCATATATATTGCTAAATGTATAAATATAATTTACAAGCTCTGTTACCTCAGAATTGAAAGGTAAAAAAACGTCCAGCTATTACGCTATCAAAAAACTAAATGGTAATATACCGTTCTATTTTTAAAATTTTTGATCAATACATAAAGATTAAAATTTAATACATAAAGATTATTACATGATCAATACATAAAGATTAAATTAGAACTCTTTTAATAAACATAGATTAAAATATTTTTTATTTAATCTTTCAACCCGGTCTGGTAACTGTAACGGTAACGTAAAATAACTGTATTTTCTTGTGAGGTAACGCTTAAAAAAAATACAGTTATTTTACATTCCACTAAAACTACCTACTACTAAAACTAAAAAATGGTGTATTTGTACTAACTTAGTAATTAATAATATTAAGTTCACACTCTACGTGGTCCCAATATTTACAGTGTATGTGGGTGTAGTTGACGGAAAAATGTAGTCATACATAATTATATTGATGGGAGTCATCAAATTTGTAATTCATTGAGACGTCTATTCCTGGCTATAAAAAAAAATTGAATGACCACTTAAATTCGAATATTATTTTTAATATTTATTGAAATAATAGTACAGACTATAAAAATGACTATTTATAAAGCCTAGAGTACATGTACATTGTACAGGTGCAAAAAAACCCTGTAACATATCCAATGCGCATATATAAAAATACAGCTGGGTAAATATAAATATAATAGTCATGGTTCAAGAAAGTTTAAATATTATAATATAAATACTATTTCAAAATTTTATCTTAATTAACCTCCGAACTAAAAACAGAAGTGTTATAAGTTCAGTTGGATTTAACGACAGGGTGTCAGTCGGTGGGATCGTAATTTTAAACGGATAAACAGATTTTGTTTTTTTTTATCTTTTCAAAGGCTATTTGATTCATCGAGATTTGTAGCTATCATTCAAAAAAATCTATTCGTTCGATGAGATATCACCAATTCAATATATAAAAATTCAAATTTTTAAATATTGAATCGGTGATACATAATTGTTTGTAGCAAAAATCTGAAGTCTAAATAAAATCGAACTTATTCAAAACATATGTATAATATATATATACATATGAATGAAACGATACGATATTCTTTATTTTGGATACTAAAATGATAATAAAATAAAAATATAAAAAAACGGTAACAAATAAAATAAAAAGATAGTACAACAGACGGCCTTATTGATAAGAGCCATAACTTCCAGCCAACCTTTCGGTAGAGAATATGGAGTATGAGCGTGAATATTTAGGTTTTGAAATAGGATAAATGTATACATATATATAGATAATATAATATGTATATATGCATTACAATTATAATTATAAAAAAATCCTAGAGAGGAATCTACGAACTCTTTATAATTTGTAGGTACTGTTAAGGATTTTCCGTTGTTATATAAATTAATAAACTTATGAATGTCTACCTCAAGTATAAAAAAAAAAAAAAAAGAAAAAAAAAATCTAACTGCCAGTATAACATATGAGAACATCATTAGAATGCATAAAAGTAAACAGAAAGACAAAGACTAAGATCTAGATCTATCTAGGTATGAATACTAATAATAAATACGATTGTATCTTGTTACAGTAACAGGAATTTCCCAGTGACAATAATTTCATCTTAGATTCATGGATCATTTATCTTTATTGAAATAAGAAATAATGGCTGATGTTCATTTAATAGTCGTATTTTCCATTTGACATGTAACTTCATTCAAGTGGGTAATTATTTAAGAGCCATTCTTATATTCATTCTAAGTGTTAAGGATATACTCGTATATGCATTATTTGTTTGTAATACTCATGATTGAGCACTTTAGCAAAACAAATGTTTGTTTGTTTAGTTGTACGGTTAGCTACCGAGGTCACAGGACGTCGATATTTTTGACGGGCATTTTTATTACGTGGATTGTTGTTTTCTGATAAATATAAAAATTATTACGTCAGCGTCTAATTTTACTCAGTTAACGGTTTTTTTAACAATAAATGATTTAAGATTGAATAGGCAATATTTTAAATGTTTTTATAAATATAGGATGAAAAATTACGATACCCTGAAACCTTTCCGTCGCTCTAGCAATTGAGCTGTCGTATTGCTACATGATTTGTTGAATTTTATCGTCTTTTTTTTATAATCGTATTTATTATTTTTTTACGCCGCGAATCCGCCATGTTCATGAGCAAGAACCCCGTATGAGCTTGAAACTTATCGGCATATTCCGAACAATTTCACGTGAATACAGCCGAGTAAAGATATATATAGCCTATAAGGTTTTACCATTTAATAATTTAAAACCTGCCATTTTTATTTTTTTACATATTCAACAATAAAATAATCTTAAACAGGAAATATTCTTGTTTTATGTATCATAAAATCTTTCTTGTAAGTCATCATCGAGTTCAAATATTAAACTTGACCTCATATAACATTGTAATTCCTACGTCATACGAAAACAATTTTACATACAAACATAATTATGACTTAGAATTAATTACAATGAAGCCTTTGTTGTTATATATATATATATATATATATATATATACATATATATATAACATAATAAGAAAACTGTTTACTTAAAATACTCAGAAATAATAAAATTAGAAACAGTCAGTTGTATATTTTTAATATGTATATAGAATATATATCTACATGCAATGTGTTGTCTATGTCGACATTGTTGCTCAAGAAAATTTATCATGAAAACTGAAATTATCAGATTTTCATATCGCGTTGACCGTCACGGCCTCATTATTATAAGCAAAGTTTTTTAAACTTACATTTAAAATTAAAATTATATATATTTAAAATTAAAATCTAATTTTAATAAGATTATCAAAAACAAAAACAAAAACAAAAAATTGCCGATAAAAATAACTAATGTATTTATAAAAAAATCTAAAATCTAAAAAATATATAAGAACTATATTTACGTACCAACTGATATATTCCTTATTATTTAGTCATGTATGATGTTTTTCAAACACTAATCAGTATAATTTGCACTAATTTACTGTAAATTGTCATTTTAACACAATTGATATATATAATAGTACAATAACTAAATTTTTGATTTATTTAAAAATAATAGAGCGAAATACAGTTCGATATTCAAACAGCGCGGTTACTGGGTGCGTTCAAAAGCAGCGCCTGAGCACGAATGCTGTTTCCATTATCGCAGTTCTAATACGGTAAAATAAAACAATTTAGTCAGCCTTGATTTTCCAGTCTTTTTAAGTGAAACAATAGATCTTTTTCTAATCGTATGTTTTCTCAATGAATATGAATGTTATTTCCAACATTGATTACTAGTGATAAATATTTATTTTGATTTAATTATTCTTTGACTTGACACGAGATTTTATCAGAAATCAAATGAGTAATTTATTTATGGAAATTGGAAACAGTGGAGTATTTGTCATCAGGAAAGATGTTTTGACACATTTCAGTTACCGCGGATTTTTTTTAAATGGCGGCAAAATTTCAAGTGTCATATTTTATACGGCGGCCACATTACATTATTATATTATAGATGGTAAATTTGTATATCCTTCTCTTAAGAAAATAATACAATTTAACAATGTATTAGTGGTTTTTCTTTGCAATGCTATAAAATGCGCATTAAAGGTTTGTTATACTTATAAATACCAAATAAGTAAATTATAGTTTTTACATAGAATTTTTACTTAATACATAAAGTTGTTTTTTTTTTTTAATGTTTATTTTGATAATGAAAAATGTATTTAATTAATGAATTTGTAAGAGTGTAATCGAGATCTGTAAGCTGCTGTAGGCTAGTACTTGTTACGTTACACCAGGAATTAATATTACGGAGTTTTACGTAACTGTTGAAAGTTACAGGGCTGTCAACATATATTATATGGAATTAAATACTAAAAATACCAACCATACAAACTCTAAGGTTTTGAAATACTTTTATGTAATTTTGGTTCTATTAGCGATCGATCCTAAATATATTTTTTTTAATGTAAGAATACTTCATAGATTTGTCAGTTATATCCCTTAATTATTATATTTTAACATTTCTATTATATTAGTTAACTCTATAAACATTTTCAAATTTTTCAATGGTACCTGTATTTTTTGTCTACTGCCTCAAAATATAAATACTATGATACACAACTAAGCAACCCTAGCTCCTAAGGACCAGTGCCCTACTAATCTATAAATTATATTATAGCAATTACATAATTTATATATCTCATTTATTTAAACCCTGACAGAACAAAATAAATAAACAAGAACTCAATCGCTCATTTAAAGATGATTTTGCGTTACAATAGCGAGAAATAATTATATACTTCTATATAATTGCACATTTAAGAATACAATAAATTATTCAAGATTATACCTATTATTCTTTGATTATTTTTATTGTCACTATAAACAAGAATTTAATGTATTATAAATTATAGTTAAGTGAGAAATAAGACATTTTTATCATTATTTACTAGTTTTTTTAAGAGACAATGCTCGATTTTAATGTACTACAAAACTGTCTTGTCGGTTTGTATAACTCCTGTCATATTTATATTAGAATATACCTACAATATATTTTACAAAAGACAAATATATATTTGTCTTTTATATATATGTAACACAACAAATATATATATATATATATATATATATATATATATATATATATATATATATATATATATATATATATATATATATAAACACAAAAAAGGAAACCAATTAAGCTTTTCCAACAATTATTCAGAATACTTATACAATCTATATGACAGCGAAAAAAACATCATCTGAATTGAATGAACAAAAATATTAAGATCGAAAGAAATGTAGTTTATTATTGATTCAATTGGACCAACTTTTTCTTTACACATTTTTGGTAATTATCTATCTTTATTTTTTATATATTTTTTTAGCCACGTACAAATTAAATATAAGTAAATTGAATCCGAAAAACGGAATGTTTACAATAATAAAAAACGATATAATTTAAGTCTATGGCGGATTCTCTCGGAGGGAAAAATGAATCAGCTGTCAACAGCCAGTCAGTCAATTTTTAATCATGCATTATATTCATTAATATTTAAGTAAAAAAAATCATTTAAACGGATACGGTGCAGTTGCATCGCAGAATTTACAACCATGTTACACAAAATGAAAGGAAACAGGCTAATTACGCACTTATACCGTCGGCATTGTAATTGTCCTATATTAGATTTCGTTTTGCTTTACAGCTATTATCATACTTATGACAGATATTATTACATACTTTACGGAACTTAGGTATATAACATGTCAGAAGACTGACAAATACTGCTGTTACCTATAACGCTTTTTATTTATTTCTGGGTGTCACGTAATAAAACCACTCAGGTCTACCAACATTAAGCACATAATAAAAACTTATAATGATTAGATCTTTTGATAATAATTTGTTCAAAGTGGGTTTTGAAGGGTTTACATCTATAATTATGACCCTTGGATCAAGCTCTACATTATCATAGACTGTCATTTTAACAACTCATTTTCTGAATATTTTTATGTACCTATATTTTAAAAGACCTTTCCATTAATACCCGTAATACGACTTTTACTATTGTGTAGTCTCTATCCGAAATTCATCTGTTTTATATGCTAATTTTTTTTAACCATAGAGAATAGAGAGCATAGGTATTCAACAATCAATATTAGTAGGAAGTTGAAAACGACATTTTAAAAATTTAAAAAACTTTTTGCAAGACGTAGATTTGAATTTGTTGGTATAGCATATAAGCTGTTAATTTGTTAAGGCCGTCTAGCGATCAATAGTATCTAATTAAGAGGCATAAAAACGTTGTTAGGTAACTTTAAATAAATTTACGCTCTGCTTATTTTTGCCCAAAAATTAATTATTTAAATAATTCTTAAAATAGTTTGACCTTTAGGTAGAAATGTAAAATTATTTACTATTATTATAAAAAATTTAGTAGATATCGTACTATGACGTCATTGGTGAGCAATTTTCTTAAGACGAATATAAACGAGGGTTATGAGTTATGACATGATTTTGGTGACACGACAGCGTCTGCTTTATTTTATTTATTTAGTTCATTGAGGTCAGTCAACGTATACCGAATTGTGATCATATTTGCTTTTGTCTTGCAAGGATTACGAAACCTGACCGACAAATATTATTTAAATAATATATGGTTTTGTAAGAGGCATATTTTTGTACTCCCTGCAATTATTGCTTCGTTTAACATAAAATGTCAATATTTATTAATTTATATTTTAAATATACGAAGTTATGCTATAAGCTATAGGTAAAGCCATTAACATTGATTTCGTTCCAATATCATCATACATCTGTGTCTGAGATTTATTCTTCTAATAATGTCTCAGTATATTTGAACTTAAAATAAGAACACAAGCATTTATAAGGCGATTTATTGGGTCGGTAACCCACGTTGCGCCTCCAAATTGCTGCAAAAAGTTCCGATGAGGCGGAAGACGGTGGGGTTTTTTTTAATTGCGTCATCACCTGATTTATTAATACTTATTTCAGTAATTTCCAATGTATGCGTATTCTGATATATAAAACCCAGTTTGTTTATTAACCTGTCCGTTCGTACGTCTAGCAGTTAAAGAGCACTAAAGCGATTTTGCCTTTCGTTGTATTTGTCATCATGTCTCATAATATTATAAGTTATACCTATTCTTTTAGTATGTGCGATCTTGGTTACATGAATTACTCATGTTGATTATCAAACAAACATTTCATAAGTGTTATACTTATGAAATGTTTAAGATTTAACAGGAAACATGCGAGGAATATAATATATAAATCTGCATTTAAGTTAGATCAACATAATCTTAAGAGTAATGCGATGAAACATAAATTGTTAATATTTTAAACACAATGTTGGTAGTATATATGTACATTAGAAAAAAACAAGTAACTTAACACTTCGAAGTAGATATGTCAAAAATCCCTCTGAATAAATTATTATCTAAATGTACAATGTCAAACTGATGTCAAACTGACCCCCACATTTGTGGTTAACAAATAAAATCACGCGGTAAGTGTTACCCGACGACCTTATGGGCTATTATTTCAATTTACTTTAAGCGTAAGCACGCATTGGTGTCATCGCTATTTTCTGATAACATATTTTCAGAGTTCAGACTGACTTAATGGTTGCTTGTAAAGTTGTCCTAGCATATGTCAGGCGTTTTGTAACGGACTCTATTTGAACCGTAAACCAAAATTCCGATTATGATTTTTCATGGCATCTTATATTGAAATAAAAAGTACTTGTTATCGATTTATACTGATAAATAAAGCCTTATAAGTTTTGTGAACTTGAACATAATATTATTTAGCTATTTAACGATAGATCCTATTTTGCCTAACTCCTCTACACAGTAAGCTTGTACGTTATATTAAAGTGCTAAGGAAATTTTTGTTAGAAATAAGGCGATGTTATACAATTTGCCCGACAGTATGTGATCTCCTTCAGCCAGTACCATGTTGCGAGACTAATTTATCTGTCAACATTATGTTTACTAACGAACTGGTAAAGTTTGTATAACATGTGTAACCAAATAAATTTAGGTCAAGTTTGGTCAGAATTTGCGATCTGATTGGTTAGGATTTGAACTTGTTAGTATACTCACCATGAACTAGAATTATCAGTTCATAATAGTTAACACCAATGCACTATTCAGTCTTAAACTCTTGTAGGTACCTCTTATAATAAGCTTAAGTAAATATCTATACAAACCTTTAATAAAACACTCACTAAATCTACACATTAGTCAAAAGTTTTCTGATAAAGATAATTGCAATAATATAACACTAGAAATAGGTATTTGTTAGTGTGTCTGTTTCCTTGCCAAGTATACAGAAAAAGGCTTTAATATTATTTAATTAATAGGGTAAAATATACTGTTGATCTTTTTTTAATCACACTTCATAAATAATTAAGACTGGTTTGAACTAAACTTACATTTACAATTAAATTGTTACTGCAACGGACTTAAAAAATTATGACCATTGCTCATTATTTTATTTAGTCTACCGTAGTGACATCTACATTCTGTAATACTCACTATATACAAGAAGCAGTCCCTACAACAGTACCGTTAAAACATAAGAGATGGCGTTTTCATAGAAATATATTTATAGATATAATTTCGATCAAAATTAAATTTATTTTTCAGCTAAAGTTATTTGTTTGTTATTAGTGTACGGTACTATTGTTGCGATAATAGTATTAAGAGATAATTTTTCAATCTTAATACATGCTTTTGCAATTATCAAGAGTTCTTACTTCAAGGACAACTTTTTTGTAATTGGCAAACATTAGATATCACAAAATCTAAGCAGGTTACAATGTTATATTCATTGCATAAAGAATGTTCTTTTTTCTTCATAAAATTATTAAACAAATATCTTATTTTTAGTTACTATAATGCATCCTATACATAAATAAAATACCAAACCTAGGTAAGTTATATTATCTAAAGCACCTAATACTAATAAGAATATTAACTACTAATGAAACTTATATAATAGTTACAAATAATTGCTGTAAATCAGTATGTTGTTTTTTTAATGATATTTTAATAAAAATATGGTACAACAAGTTTTGTTACACAGGCACTTGCAAAGACATCAGATCATTTAATTTCTTTACTCTTCTACGTTAACCATTATTTGCCTCTACATTGCTAACCGTACTTGAAGTCTCATCACTACTCTCTTCTTCGCTGGATTCTTCACTTGATTTATCGGAATTATTCCCTTTCATAGCCTTTTTTGCCATCATCTCTTTAAACTGTCGGACGGTTATCTTCCGGGGCATGATTTCTCTCAAGAAGTCCAAAGTATCATCTTGTTGAACCACTTCGGCAATGTGTTTGTACTCTAGGAAATTTTTTTCGCTGTTCTTATATGCTCTTTTCGCTAAGTCTGTTACAAATATTTCCTGAAAATAGCTGCAACTTAACTAATTTAAGTGATTTTTTTTAACAAAACTGAATGATTATCTACTTACAGTTACTTTTGTGACTAAGTAAAGAGGTTCTGGTCCCACTGCATCTACTTCAGGCGAACTCTTCATAATTGTTTTTACTCTAGATAAGGGCAAGTGTAAATCTTTCTCTGCTTTAGGTGTCGCCATTTCAAAGGATGATTATAAATATTTTTAATTAGATTTTCTAACTATTTAATTTAAATATGTCTTTAGTTTGAAAAGTTTATATTATTTAAGGCTTTGTAATATATTTTAGTTCAACTTTCAGTTGTAAATAAACGTCAAACAACTTTTTAAATAAAGACATTTGAAATAATTGTGCAATGTCAAATTAGCACCACAGATTAATAATATATAGTTTTCTGTAAAACAGTATGTAAGAACATGCGAACATACAAATAAAAATGTTCATATTTTTTTTACTTCAATTTTTATTATATATTTACTTATTTAAATTATCTTTTAATAACTAATGTTATCAACCACTTGGCACGACTGCAATTTACTATATTAAAACAATAAAAATAAAGTATCAGCCTATACGTGGCTCGTACATCGATCCCCGCAATTTTGTTCTGTCCGAACTCTATCCAAGCTTAGGGATGATTTTTAAAAAGGGATTCCTTCACATTTACTTGAATAAATATGCATAGTTATTTGAATAATATATCACAGAAAATGGTATTTCTTCACTTTTATTTGATTAACATAGCTGCTTTCAGCTAACTTTTCAACTTTATTTAGAGACCGAAACAATTTTGTTATGAAATTAATAAATACCATCGGAGCTCTATACACATCTAAAAGTTACCAAAAGACATATCATCAGAAAATCTCAAGATGATATAGTAACGTCCCTCCCAAAAGAAAGAAATGCATGAGAGCTCAAGTAACGACTTCAATTCCATAAACAGTTCATGTTAGGTGCTCCAATAAATAAAGCAGGGTTAGGATCTCGCAGGATAGTACAGGATATAAACTTAACAAAATCCTTTATTAGGCAAGATGAAAACGATAAGTATCGAGTGCACGCGATAAGAATAGAAATGCAAAATGAGTGGGGGCCATAGGTGACAATTCTATTTAAATGCATTTCACACCTAAAAGTCTTCACCTAAAAGTCTTCGCACCTAAAAGTCTTGCAATATCTGTGGAGAGGCAGTAGGAACGGCTAAACACTTGTTGGTAGGATGTACGGTGCTACTGGAAAAAGGTCAATACTCGCATCATCACGATAAAGTATTAAAAATCATACGTGAAGCTTTCAGTAGCAAGAGCGTAGAAGGGTATAGCAACCATCAAAAGGTTCATAGAGTACGTTAAAGAAGGCTCGTTTAAAAAAACAAAACAAAAGCCTCACTCTATCTTGGAGGCGGCACGCCATTGGACTATAATGATGAATACGTATGAGAAAGAGTATAGAACCCCTGAGGATATTGTTGTGACGGTCATTCAGATCGGACATATTCCTGTACTCTAGACAGTTAAAGCGCGTGTTACATATGGAACTTTCTGTTCCATGGGAAACAAATATCCCCAAAGATCACGCATTTAAGGTAAACAAGTATTACGAAGTGACCAACGAACTGACCAGGATTAGGTATATATTTAATTGTACGTTGTACGTAATAGTGTATCGTACGTAGAAGTGAGAGCGAAAGGTATAACAGAGTAATCTCTTTATAACCTACTTAAAGATCTTGGCCTCTCTAGACGTATCATTAGTTCATTTGTAGAAAGTACTTCAAGGGCGGCATTAGTAGGTTCGTTTCAAATTTGGTTAGGTAGGGAGAGGAGCGCAACCAGTGAAGGTGAGCGTTAGGTAATCCATATTTTAAAGTGTGAAACTTGCGACCCAGGTGTAGGCTTAAGAGGCCCGACACCGGCACCGGCCCGGCCTGCACGGTGATTCCATGAAATGCTAAGAAGCTTCATCTCTGTTAATATAGGAGCATTATTCTCTTTTGTGAGATACATTGATATTTCCGGATATAAATTGTATAAAAAGACATTGTAACTCAGACATACCATTTATTTAGTCTTTTAATTTTTACTAAGTGTGAAGTGAAAATATTATAATTCTATGACACTATACACTAGGCATATTATTTATTGTTTTGGGATTCACGATAGGAATGTGATTGGAAAACACATTGAAAATCATTGAAATTAATAGAACTTGTGTTATAAAGGTCTCAAAAAGAAAAAGTGCTTCATTATCTTATCAATAGTCTCAGGTCACTCCCTCAAGTTCGACGTTCAACATAGCAAAAAAAACCTAAACTGTGCGTACCTTATCCAATCCGTCTAGGAGATCCAATAGGATCCATCCATAAGTATACATTCAGGTCACTCCGTCAAGTCCGATGAAAAGATCCTATCAAAACCAACAAAACAAATCTAAACTCGACGCACCTTCTATACGTCTAGAAGATCCAGTATTATTCATCCATCAGTATACCTTTAGGTTACTCTGTCAAGTCTGATGGAAAGATCTTATCAAAACTGTCAAAACATGCCTAAACTCGGCTAACCTAGCCTTTTTCGTCTAGGAGATCTAGTAGCAGCCTTCAACGTTTTGACCAGATCAGGTCACAAACAATATTAATATCATATAATAAAACATAATTTTTAACATAAAAAATAGAATAATTTAACTTATTAAAAGTATAATATTTGAAAAATCAAACTATCAAAATTGTTTCATGTAGCCATTATTTCGCGACTATACATACGTATGTGTGCGTAGTCAAGCTTTGTCAATGTAGTTATGTGACTTGCTACCCATCTGTTTCGTAAACGCGTCCTTAAGTCACCGACAATGCAACTCTGACTGATTCTGAACACCTCTTTCCAAAGTCTGCCCGTGGCCTAAGACTGGCGATGACAAAATGTAGTTGAAAGGAGTCTTTCAAGACTGGGGGAATATGATATGGTCCGTAGTTTTTGTGCTAACTCCTGAAAAAAATGTCATAGCAATTTCAACAATCTTATTATTTATAATTTATATTTATATATGTTTTTTATATTAGTTATATATGTTTTCTATATTATATTCATCTACAATTTACAAGTAATAAATAAATTTCATTATCTTTTACGGGTCAACAAAATAAGACAAAATTTGTTCAGTACAATTATGTGCAATTGTAATTATGTAACTACATCTATCTTTAAAAGTAGCGGAGTTAAAAATTCCAATTTGACCGATACGAGTCACTCAGTACGGTATAGATTTTATATAGTTTTCTAAAAACTAGGAGACTCGAAAAGTTTTGAGACAAAATATTAGATATTATTTATTAAATATTTCGTCACATTCGACACCAGCGTCTATACAAGTTTATAAATACGTCTGAATTTTCCAAAGGACTTCCCGAAAGCAGTTCATCTCCTAGCAATTAATACTCTTGAGCGTGTTTTTAATTTTAGGAAACAACAAGTTACAGAGTGCCAAATCAAGGCTGTAAGGCATATGACCCAAAAATTTTACTGATGTGGTACCTAGGAAGTTCCTCGTCTTGAACGCGGAGTGGGCTGGTGCAATGTCGTATCGCAGAACAAGGCTTTGGAGTCCCGTGTTTGCTCACTTGTTGCTTGCATGATAGCGGGCTTGCGTGATTTTCTGTAACCAAATCGTGTCTTACCATCCTACACCAATTATTCTAGTGTAACAAAATTGTGTTTATTTCTATTTTTTGTATCGTATATGTTCAAGAAAAACGTACTAGTTTTATTTAATAGTTTTGACTTAATTTTTCAAATGAACTCAAAGAGACGTTTCTAACGATAGATACCCTTTGCATCCTTCTCGGATCATCCCCTAGTGGAACGTTAGTGGTTTTTTTTATAATCATATTGTTCTTATTTTTTATAAATTATTAATACTATTATCTAGAAATTTATATTTTTCTTTATATCCTTGACACCCTGACCGGTCTGGTCAGGGTGTCAAGGGTAGTCTGTCTGACTGTCAGGGAGTGTAATCTGTGGTGGTTGTTTTGGTTTCCGTGCTAAATATATGTTCCTTTAGGGAAATTTTGTCGATTTTTTTTTTGTAAAAGTAAAGAGAGATAATATATAAGTACTACAATTTTAACTAAGTTTTATTGAAAAACGTCAAATTCCTTTAAAATTATTATTACCCGTTACCTTTATTATCACCTTCTAAACTCTATTAGAAAAAAAAGACAAATAACAACAAGTAACAAATCAAGTGCTTAGATCATTATTACTTGTCTTAGGTTCTGATCTCAGAACACTCCAAAAGCATCCCGTGATCCGTCTCGATCCTCGGTAATATATATACCCTATACTAATATATATAAAGCAGAAGAGTTTGTTTGTTTGTTTCTTTAAACAAGCTAATCCCAGAAACCACTGCATCGATTTGAAACCTTTTTTCAGTTTCAGGTAATCCATTTGTCGAAGGCAATAAAATATCACAAAATTTAGAGCTTTCTTTGCGTGCGCTGAGTAAACGGTAAAAGATACGCAAAAATCATGTATTACAAAATTGTTTCCCTCTAAAAGTATTAAAAGAAAGTCCGCGACAGTATATGTCTAGCTTTTAAGATTAACCCATAACGATTTTTATAGTTATCAAAATAGATGTAAAATAATTCATTTTTTGCCAAGTAATTTTTATAAACATGATATTAATCCTTATTCAAATGAATGAGTTATTTATCACAGGCACTTATTTTTCAAAAAAATCACTCTAGACAGTATCTGATTTCAACCAATTCGTAAAGAGTTATTATAGTTTTTAAAATGATAATGGTCAAATACCATGCGCGCTTAGAGTGCATTTATGTGCGGGGTGCGTGAAGCGGTGAGGCGGGAGAACGCGGCTGACAGTTCTATATAAAATTGATTGATTCCACTTTTATATTTTTAAAATGTTCACTCATAAATAAAAGAATTGATTAAGAAATAAGACACTTAGATGAACTAATATATATAAAAGAGAGTCGTGTTAGTTAAATTATTTATAACTCAAGAACGGCTGAACCGATTTGGCTGAAAATTGGTGGAAAGGTAGTTTAAAACCAGGAGACGATATATTTATTAAAGGAATTATTTAATAATTAAATATATATAAAATGTATTATGTATATGAGAAGTATTAAATAATCAAATACTCGCACATTTTACATAAGACTCTACATAAAATTCGTGAATTATTCAAACGCCAAGTAACTTTATCTCAAGGAACTTCATTTCTATAAAGTGTATATGTATTTCGCACTTAATTCCTATATATAATGTATATATATATGTAGAAATATATATTTTGATATTTATTTATTTATTTATTCATTATCTTGCATATATTATTTAATTTTTCTATATTGTATAAAATATCCTTAACCACTGGTTATATGAATATTTGTAGTTTTATTTATTATTAAAATTTTATTATTCGTTCTTTTTTTTTCCACGCCTACTAGCTTTCCCTGCTGTACATTCGAAACTTGGCTGATACATAATGACTTTGTACCTCAATAATATTGAAAAGGCAGCCAGCCTTTTATGCATTATTTTGTATATTCTACAAAAACGATATAAATAAAAGTAATTCTTTATTTCACGGTTGCAGTTTAGTCAACTGAAAAAAATCAATGTTTTTTTTTGGTATTATATTTAATTTTACTTTTGGACTCGTTTTACTTAGGTAACTGTTATTTTGATCACTAATGGCGCAGCAATTTTTCTGAACGGAGCCATAAAACCAATGATTCAAGATGTCGTACATAAACACCTTAAATTACAACTTTAAGAGATTTCAAAGAAACTGTCGGTCAACACTCAACAGTTATTGTTTACTTTAACAGTTTTACAACTGAACACGTACAAGCAATAAATTCAAACAAACCTTTTGCAAATTTATTCCAAATTACTTATTGTGCAGATAGTTTATGTTATAGAGATCGTCAAAATATTTCTGAAGTTTATTTCTTCTTCGTTTCTTTCGTTTTATTTATTGGAAATTATTGATTAAAGTTAAAGATGTGTACTTCTAAGTAGAAGTTTTGGGCCCGAAGGGGAGGGAACGAGTTTTTTTTTTTAATTTATCGAGATTTCACTGTAGTTTTAGTCGTGATTGCTACACACTTAAATATAGTCCATCCGTGTGTATTTTTATGGCCGCTATAACAAAATATAGTAAAAATAAAGTAAAGATAAAAATGAATAGATCTTTTATCGAGATCGTAATAACTCATTTGTATGTGCGGTTATCTAGTATGACTATAGCGCATATTTTAAGAAAAATAGCCAATTACAAGTGCTAATAAATAATATCTCTATTTAATTTGTCCCTGCACCATACATCGGCTTCAAACTTGGTCTAACCTTAGTGAATATACTAATTAAAAACTCCGAACGTTTGTATTAAATTGAGCTTTTTCCCGGACACCAGAAAATTTTAAAGAAAATATATTTTTTTAAATTATAATAATAACATCGTTATTTTATTAATTTAAACAGCTTTTTTACGTTTTATTTAACAAAATTTGACTAAAATTGACAAATTTGACTAGTAACAAGTGAATTAATCTGGTAACACTTTTCTTTTTGATAACAAATTATAATTATAATGTTTGGTTCTGTAGTTAATAAAGTTGGCTACATTCTTCCATAGAACATAGTAAATGATATCCACAAAGGGATTCGTACCTTGGTCCTCTAGAAACCTAGCCGTCGCTCAAATTTCAATTGATCTACCATATGTCACCGGAGCGAGTGACGTGACGGAAGCTCATTAGTACCTAATAAGTTTTAATTTTGACAAATTATTTTTTTTATTCATATTTTGGTACTTGTCAGGCTGTCCATATTTTGCTGAAATGACATTCTTTGTCTAAGTCTAAATACTATAAGAGTGAAGTTACTCAGGTCGTAGAAATTATACTTAATTTTGAACAGAGACGAAATGTAAGCGTAATGAGTTACTCTCCTTCGTCCATTGTGTTTGCTACGTGACTAGCGAAAAGACTCTCTTTACGTTTGCTTTGTGAACTGGTATACAAAATTAATACTGCGCAATTTTAAGCTATTCAGAATATAAATAAATACTAGACTGTTTAATTTTTTTTAACTCAAACTGGTTTGCGTTTAACCGTTTATCTCCGTGACTAAGATTCAACTACAAACTTTTAAAATTGACCGTTCGTCCATAGACTTCGTGTCATCCATTTCTATACTGAGATTTCTTGAGGAAAGCAACTGCTTTTGCTAAATTTCACACGGAGTACTTTCAGTGATTATATTCAGTGATATGATATTTGTAAAATTCCTCCATTGGTTTTTCATACTTTTCTAATTAGGATATCACGTCTTTGTAAAAATCTATATATTTTTTATGTATTATTTTTCCTTTTCATTTATTTGAATCTTAATGGGCGTAAAGTTATAAAGTAAATAAAGTAAATAAAGGTTGATTTAATTCCGAATCAACGGATACCATTGAATGTTGGACAGGATTTGTCTGGTTGTTTTTGTCTATGCCGTGATGTTTGTAGCTTGGTCTTTCTTTCGAACAAGCTTTCTTTGTGTGTTTAAGTACTTTTTAATGTACAAAATACCTTTTATCTGCAATGTAAAGGTTTAGAGTGTAATGGAATTGTGCACAGCACTTCCTTATCACATATTTCTCTTTTAAATATAGGATATTTACTTTGCAATTCTTCAATCTTAAAAGAAATATAGACGCCAAGAATTAAATAACATGTGAAAAGTTACCTCCAGACACACTCGAACGCCCTCAAAACTAGGACGAATCCGAAAGAAACTCGGACGGATGGCAGCTCTACGCTGGGCCTGCCCGTAAAATCTTGCTACGAATGTAACGCTTGGAACTGGGCATGGATCCGTAGAATAAATGTAACGAAAGTAGCGCTCGCTACAGGGCATGGGTCCGTATAATGAATTTAAAATAGTTATATTTAAATATATATGTATATAATTTATGTTTTAATATATATATCTACAGTTATAAATATGATTTTTTTATAACTAGTCTAAGAATTTTGTAATGCTAGTTTTTTTTAATTAATACTGCCTTATTGCCTTTTTTTTCTTTTTATGGTTTTTTTTTAACTTTAACTGGTACAAAATGCTTTGTAGCTTTAAGTCCATTGTATTTTTTTTGGACAATAAATAATAAATAAATAAAAAAGTAATATTCTAAATTACCAAAATATATTTCTAATTATAAAAAAAAAAATATTTTTCCAAGATGAAAAATATAGAGATTAAAAAAATACATTGAATTTCTTTAAAATACACCCGTTTTATACTAAAATTTCCGACCGCTTTCTTCCACGGAGAATTGAAAATAATTTTAATCTTATACACAAATTGTTGAGGACGTATGAGTATTACGTCTTTAGCAGATTCCTATCTCAGTGGGTATCTTTTTTTTAAATAACTCGACGCATTTTGATGTGATTGTCAATACCATACAGGAAGAAAAGAAGGAAGATTACTTGTCTGTGCCTATAAAACATTTCAATTACTGACCTTTATGAATAATAAAGAAGCGAAGATTTATTTAAAATTAATAATTTTTCTACGTTCCAAACTATTAATTCTAGTCAGGCTTAACCTTGCTTTCTCTGAGTGATGAACTATGAAAGAAAAAACAGCAAACCAATGGTTTACAGACTACCGAGTCTGCTACGTCCAAATTGCTATGGAAAAAAACACAGACAAAACAGATCTACTATTATTATGAAACACTTCTAGCGACATCGTCTGCTCCTCTCTCTTTCAGACTCAAATAATATTTAATTATTTCTATATAACACAAATTTAAACAGATTTTTTTTTATTTAATTGTAGGTAATTAGGGCCCAGAACAAATTTGATGTTTTCTTATAAAAATGATAGAATTTTTCGATGTAAGAACTGCTATATTTCAATCCCACACTTCACTACTACCACCCCACCAAAAATCCCGACTACGTTTTTGGCATATACCTCGTAGTATTTATAACCTAAATAAGTTTTGTGTTTTCCCTTTCCCGATTTTCCAACCCGTTCTTAATTTTTTTATGCGATGACAAAAGAACAAAAATGATTGTCTTATTTTCATTATTGATATTTTCCTACAAAATACGTTACTGGTTTTTCCAGTGCATTTTATAAAAATAAAAAAAAAAACATTCAAGCATTGCCCTGACCATAACGAACATGACACTCATATTATTTTAACTAAAATACGGAAAACTGATTTGGGTTTATATTACAATACTTTTAACTGAATAACTAGGCAGAAATTAAATCAAATTATATTTTGAATCTTGTTTAGAGTGCTCTACATTCTATGAAAATCGCCCACTTTCTTGAATAACCTAAAAGAATTGGTTAATGGTTTTAAGTAATGGGGGAGGGGGGCGAAATAGGCGAAGTCAACAAGCTAGTAGCTATAATCATCTTTTATACAAAAAACACAAACCTGGAAACAATATTGCAGTACCAAAAAGTTCTTATGTATTTTTATTCAGAAAATAAGTATTTAATTTAAATTGTAAAATATAAAAAAATACACTACAAATTTTTTAACATACACATAGTAGATATATCTTATTTTATAGACATAAACAATCTTTTTATTTTATAAATAAAATGTTATGTATATAAGACTATAATTTCTTAAAATGTTCCTTGTTCTTAAAATTTTCACATCTTTAAAGAAAATCTAAACTAAATAAGAACCTCTGAGATTGAGAATTTATACAAAACATTTTTTTTGCTTAATATTACATTAACTTAAGAGATTTTAGACTTTTAATTTAGCTCTAAATTTAAATTAACAATACCTATATTCAATTTTCAAATAATACTAATATTTTGCAATAACTGCCATATTTTCTATAATTATGATGAAACAATTAGATGGTAAGATACGTGGTTAAAGAAGGAGAGTTCGAAAATGTAAAGTTTTCAGCTAAAAACGCATGAAACGCGATTAACACTAACATTATAAAGTAGAAAACAAATTCTACAATTTACATTTTTCCAGACAAAACAGATGTAATCTTGAAAGTAGATGGGTTAGGGTTAGAAATTATAGATTCTTCTTTATTGTAAAAGTTCCATGGAGTGTTGGCCTATGTGGCCCATATTGGCCCATTTGGCCCATGTTGGTTCCATGGAGTATAAGCCCATATGAAAACCGTATTCAATCAATAAATGTTATATTTCTTCTGGTTATACAAAATTAAATTGCTATTTTTCTTTGATATTGTGTATAATAAGCTGTAATTGATTTCTGTTTTCAATATGTATGTGTATTCTTATTAATATTTTTAAATGGCATAATCATTAAGATGTTAAAAATAAATAAAAATGAATTTATTCAACACCTACCATGTATTCATTAATACAATTGCTAGTTACTTCTAGTACTAGAGTTCTCATAATAGTTATATAATAAAAAAACAATATGTTCAACTTGAAAAGATGCTTCAATTATTTTTAATTAAAATCCAATGCAGAGAGGGCTTTTCATAAAAAAACTTTTTCCTGACGATCTAGTCTGTAAAAAGTCTATCTAGAAAGTTGAAATTAGGTACATGATTTTTTTTTATTTAGAGGTTGGACATTATTTAAGGACCAACACTTGAGCCTTTAATTAAAAATTAATTAATATGTATTTCAGGATAAGCGACGTTTTTAAGAAATTCCACCTGAAAGATGTTGGAGCTAGTCAGGTAGTAGGTACATTCGTAAATTTTCCAACAGATTAACTTTTGTAACAATTATTGCAATGTGAATCAAATAAGAGTGTCCTTAATTTCATATCAAATATTATTAGTTTCAATGTGTGGTAGTCGCGTTATGTGGAGGGATGAAAATAATTTAATCAAGTGTTTATAATATACATAAATATACAGATAAAGGCAGGCGAGTGATTTTTAGTATCAATAGTATATTTATTTTTCCATTAAAGCCTCCTGAAAACTGAAAAGAAATGGTATACGACAATCGCCATTTAATAGGACGCAAATTTAGTTGAGTTGAGAATATTTAACAATTAGGTTATATATATTATTTTATTGTATTCTTTTACTAGAAAAAAAAATATACCAGAAGTAAATCTATTGCTGTTTCAAACTACAATTAAAAATTACTATTTCAATTCATATTGCATTGTTGGATAAATTCACAAATGTAATGTATCTACATTATAATAACTTACGTAATGTAAAAATCTTATAACCTTTAACCATTTTTCCTAAAATAAGATTCATGACTAATATAAAATAGTAAACTAAAGAAAGTAAGGGTTTAAGACAAATAAATAATAAACAGTTGTGGTCTTAAAGTCTAGCTGTCTTTATTTTTCATTTCCTTATAGAAAATATTTTTACGAAAAACAGTATACAGGGCCGCCCGCGTGCCCCGAAGCCCCGAGGGGACTCCGTCAGCTAGTGTCGCCCGGCAGCCCGGCCAGCATCCAATACTTACGTGAAAACGATAAATAATACAAAAAAAATACTGATAGCGCGAGATCGTAGCTTACAGGGACTTCTCAATCTTGATCAGTTCCGCGATGCCGTCGTACATCTCCTTGACGGCGTCGTACTCGGTGAGCCCCATGCGCCTCTTGTTGGAGATGTCGTAGACGCCGCCCTCGGCCTCGGTGTGCTCCCCGCGGGTACCGCGGACCTGCAGGTGGTACTTGGACGCCACCTCCTCCAGCTTGGCCTTGTCGGCGGCCAGCTTGGGCAGCTTGATGTGCACGGAGGCGCGCACGGTGGTTCCCAGGTTGGTGGGACAGAAGGTCAGGAATCCGAGGCGGTCGTGGTGGGAGAAGGGGATCCTCTTCTCGATGTCGTTGACGGCGTTCACGAGCCTCTTGTACACCTGCTTCAGGTCACCGCCCATCTGCATGGAGATGATGCGGAGATGGTCCTCCTCGTTGCACCAGACCAGGAAAGTCTTGTTCTCGTTGTGGTAGATACCGCGACCGGATGGCCAGAATCTGCAGGCGTTGGCAGACTGGAGGAAACGGTCTCCCTCCTTGAACAGGAAATGGTCGTCGATGAGCTGCTGCTGGGTTTCCTTAGACATGCCAGTGAGTGGGAAGAAGGTACCCTTAAGTTCACCTTCCAGGCCCGAGAGGGTTGAGGCTACTTTCTCTTCCATTTCCTTGTATTGGACCTCGGATAGGCAGGGGTTGAAGGGATAGCCTTCCAGGGAACGGCCACAACGGACACGGGTGGAAACAATGAATTCACTGTTGGGGTCCAGGTCTCCCAGAGTTTCTACATCACCCCAGTTCTTGGCAGGGTGCTTGTCAGTAGTCTTGAAACCATTATGGTAGTCTTCAATGATGGGGTCAAACAGATCAGCAAAAACTGAGTATGCTTCGGCATCAGGAGCATAGATTCCAACACCAGAGTCCAAGTTTTCAACACCTGTAAACAAAAAGAAAACAGTGAATTAAGTCATATTATTGTTTAATAAATAAATTATAGTTTAAAATAATGTTTTGATGCATATTAATTATATCAATATAATGGTATACAATTATATGAAAAATATAATAAATATAATGTTATATACAAGTATATATAAAAAATTGCAGTAGGTAAGTATTATATAACACAAATAACATAACTATGCAATGTTTTATCATGCTGATATTATAGATATAAACCTAATCCATTAAAAGATATCATTATCTATAATAATATCATGATTTTCTAACAATAGTGATTTAATAATTTCAGTTTTCAGGAAGGCACAAGGTTTCAGGGTATTTTACAAGTCAAGTCATCCCTTTAAACAACATGAAGATTTTTCATTCTTATGCACTACATATATTGAATTTAATGAAGACCAATATACAACAGAGACTAATATACAATAAGTTTACATAATAAGTATGTACTGAGATACAAATAATTATTCAAAAGTTTTCCTTAAACCTTAAATTCAGAGTATTTAAAGTAAAAGCTTTAGATGATAGCATAAGATTATAAAATACAATGCACCTGTTTCTAAGATATATTATGTAAGCAGAATATTTGCAAGAAAAAATCATCTTTATGTTAAAAAAAATCACACAAAATGATAGATATATTAACAACTTTAGGACACTATTACTGAATTTATACAATCATACATATATATTTGTATATGATTATTATAAGACTAAACAGTTACAGTAAAAATATATAGAAATAAAACTTACCAGACTGGATGCAATCCAGAAGGGTAGAGCCGAATGAGGTCTTCTTGTTCTTCAGAGCCTCGAATACCTCTTTGGTGAGGTATTTCTTCAACAGTGACTTTGAGTCAGAAGCCTGGAGCTTGCTGAAACCAGCCTCCAATTTCTCAATAGTTGCGGCGTCCACCATTGCTGCGGCTTTTCTGTAAAAACATGATGTGTGAAAATTTAATTCATTATTTTTCAGAGATAAGACAATGATTTAATTATTATTCTAACGCCTTTAATGCCGCACATGTCGCTCGTGTACACATATTTACAGTCTTATTTATTTTACGTGAACTAGAATGCGAATTTTAAAACCGAATTTCAATTTTCAGTTTTCAAACGCCGCGCTTTAGACGTTTTGAAATAATCGGTATAGTCAAATTTGAACTTAATATATTTTTTTTAAAAGTCAACGTTTGAAAACACTAGGGTTGTAAAAACTCACTTCAAGCTACGGAATTCGATTAACATATTAAAAAATCAGGAAATATTAAATGTCACTTTAAATAACACACAAATAACGAACTATTTTTAATATATAAAAAACTTTTTAAAATCATTGGTCTCGGGAAAAATACGAACCGTCTGATGAGGTAATATGCAAGAACAGCACCACCGCAAATAACAACAGGAATCGTGACCTTTAGTTTATAATTCATGACGATGAATTGTAACTAAGAGGAAAAATGGTAGGTTCTAGCAACTAGGTGTCAGGGGAACGTCGGGTTTGGAATTGTTGTTCGAACACACCCAATAGTCCCTTGAATTTAGTTGGATTACGTAATTTGCTAGAGGTCGCCTTGAAAGCGCGCAAGTCACGTAGATTTTTCAGCTTACTGCGCACCGGTACTTCTTAGCTGCGCGCAGCCGGTACCTCCCACTCGTAGACTGCTTACGACCGTGTTATCGCGAGTTTCTTATTACCAAATGCATTCGTTTCTGAACAATAACGTAATAAATAACAAAGGGTCGTCAAATTACTAACTCACCGGTGGATCAGTTTAAAGAATGCTATGATATTATTTCAAATATGCCACTTAAACTTGACATCTATTTTCTTTAAATCATTCAAAATTATATTCAAGCATACATAATAAAATGTTTTACTATTTGCAAAGACAAATATATATAAAATTTGGATTATAAAATATATATTATAATAAAAAAGAAAATAATATTTTTCTTTATGTTAACACTAAAATAATAATATGTAGCATTTTCTTTAAAATTTTACAAGAAAGATGGAATAGCTTATAACCCATAGTTTGTAATATTTAGAAATAAAATTATGAAAGGGTACAAATCACTTATATTTTGAAATTTTTGTGGCGGATACTTATTTTTTTGAAAACATAGTGAAAAGAGTTAATTACTCAAATAAGGGACAAATGCCGCCCGAATATACGCACCCGTCGGCTTCACCGGCCGGTTTATTTTCCTTATTCTCTTTTGTCGCACAGCCACCCATTTTCACTAATTTGATATACAACTAACAGCTAAAACATGCACTATATCACAGAAAAACTATGGCAACTAAATAAAATGAACGGAGAATACTAAATGCAATGATGGAATGATATTTTGACCAAATGGATAATGCCTGTGCAGGGAGCGGCGAAAGCGAGGGGTGGCCCGATCGATTCCCGGTACGCACGCACGCGGCTCACGCTTCCCGCCCTTCGGGTATGGCTTGAAAACTTTTCGGAGGGAAATCTACCCCCGGCCAGCGCCACCGTTTACCTTCGCGGGTAATATTTGAATGTTGAACCGAACTCTTATCGCAAAGTAGAGTCTTTTCAGAGAAAGCACACTTAAAGTTATCATAGCACATCTTGAAACGTTTCAAATAGTCACTAGATAAAAGATATTATTTTATCAAAATCTTTGAAGTGGTGCCGTATAATAATCTTAGTTTGAGAGGCTGGTCGGGGCGGTAGAAATAATCTTAAGTGTCCACCGCTTACCTTACACAAGAACAACCGTTAGAGTCGACTGCGAGGTGTAGAATGGTTGGAGCGGGATCGCGCGGAACATTTAGCCCGCTACGCCCCGCGCCCGCACCGCAGCCCTAACGCTTCAACCTTGGCCTTGCTGGGATGCTCTGCGTCTGGCTAGGGCCACTGCAGACCTAACGTTAAACTTTTTGCAAATATCAATTAATGCTATTACTTTCTTATCCCTACTATCCTTCAATTCTGCAGTATATCCCTACTATCCTTCAATTCTACAATTTTTTTTATATAGACTATTATTATTTAATTTCTTACAATACAAGTTACATTTATGACAAAACAATTTGATGTGATTCTCAATAAGTAGGTTTGGTATGATAAGTCCAGCAAGATATTATTAAATCCGGTAATTCAACGCACAAAGTTGGACAAAATTAGGATGTTGCCAACTCTTTTTCTAAGCTGGATGAGCTCCAAGATCATTACGACATGACTTGTTCAATACCGGTATTATCAATGTCAAGATTATTTTTCACTTTCTGTAAGAATCTTTACACATATTATAATCTACAATTACCAATAAATTGTCCAATAATACGGATCCCAGAAAAACCGGGATTGGTAGATTTTGGAATACTCTATTCTTTTTTAGGTTATGGTATATTGAATTCAACTTAATATTTTTACGACCCTAATTCATAATACATAAACAATTATAATTAGATCTTAATTGTAGTAATGCTCACGTCTTGAAATCCTTCATACAAACCATCAGCATTTCGTGGCTTTCATAAAAAATCGTAAATCGCTTGTAGGTTTACGAGGAAGCCATAACGTTACCGCACAACAGCTGTTTCATAATCGAAATGACCTTGAAGGGAAGTTATCGATCTTAAAGCAACCTCGTTAGAAATTAACTATAAATTTTCCGAATAACTCCCAGTCTTAAAATTTTTAAAGCTTTACTACTCTAAGCTTTCAAGTAAACTATTCATAAAGATTATTTTCCTTGTTTTAGAACGTTCTAGTAATTCAAAATGCTTACACGCGAGACCTATAGGTATAAAGTTCTACTAATAATATAAAGTTTATTTTTGTTACAAATATACTGGTTGTTTTGATATTCTTCCCGTTACTGACCATTACATGAGTTTATATTCGCAATTAATTTTAGCTTATTCATGCTGGCAATAACGTACATTTAAAATATTTTCGGAGTTTAGATTAGGTCAGTACTTACTACGGTCTACGTTGTCAGAAACAATTATGCTCTTTGTAAGGAGGTAAATGCGTACAAAGAGGCTTGTCTTGTCTTTGTCTTGATAAGCATTGAAGTTATCCCGTTTCAAGGTTATCAACCCTTTTATAAAGCCGAGCTCATACAAAAAATAAAATTCCATGAACGGAAATTATTTATTTTTTGACGATAGTCTGCACACTACTCGTTAGGTAACCCTCATCCCAAGCTCGTTATTGATCAACATCTGAGGTTCATGCTGAAGGCCATGTATAAAATATGTGAAAGAAATTTAAACTGGGCCATTTTCAAATACTTTGCATTGAAATACGCCTGAATAAACTGAAAAACAGACACTGATCTAAAATAGATTATTCATTCATAAGCTCATAGCTCACACCTGTCAAAAACTAAAGACAAAAAAAGAGAAGCTTCTGGAAGCCTTGGCAGTGACACCGGACTGTGGCCTTGTGGTAACGATGTAGTTGCTGAAAATAAATTCGTTTTGATGTCGGTTGTTAAAGTGCAGAATATTGTCTTCACGGTTATCAACAAGATATTTTAAAACATTATTCGATATATTTATTTTTCTACAATTTTGTTGGAGTTACTTAAATGTTGAGTTTGGAAATTATGTCATTCAAACTTTTTTTAAATAATAATTAACTGATTACATAACGTAAGTATATGATATTGCGCTTTATATTAAGAATGCAAACCCATTTAATTCGACCTATCAGCATTAATAAAACAAGCATGATTCATATTCCCGTAGGAATTGCAAAAATTCCTACAAACAATTATATGGCACACTCGGCATGTTCCTTCCGTTTTATAAAGGCGATCATATTTCATTAATAATTCAGAGAATACCAATAGCAGAAATAAGGTTTGGTAAATATGTTCATTATTATTATAAAGGTATATTTTTAAATTAATTCTGGATGATAATGTGGATAATTGTAATATTATTTTTCGATTATTCACTTCAGGGCTAATTCGTCTATAATTCATAATATCTACGAATAACTTTTATATTATGAAGTTTTGTATAGGTACTGGCAAATCATCCATATCTATAATATATTTTAATTGTTGATCAAACAATAATTGATCTGTGTAGACCAATTATTGTTTTTTTTTAATGTTTAACAATTATATTATTTTAATATTATTGTTCATTGACATAATATTTAACGAAAATAATACAAAATGCTTTCCCCTATTATATAAACATGTTTACTTCCAGTTTTCATCTTTTATTAGCATAATCAGGATGTCGTGTAAACGACCAATTTCCATGTCGAAGCCCAAATGAACCAGCTGATGGCTTAGCGTGTGACCTTGCCCTTCCGCTCTTCCGGCCAATGTCATTGCCCAATTCGACGCTAGAGTTACGTCACGGGCTGTACTGAATACAGTTCTAACAACAGTTACATAACAAACAAATTTTCTCATATTTTTGTTATTTGCATTTGAATTTGGTTATAACGAAGCGAAATTGAAATATGTAGTTCAAACCTGCTGTTTTTTATTAGTTTTATCTTCATTAGCATTCATATATTGGTTTTAAAGTTTTGAAAAATATTTGTGACAGATGTCATACAATTGAGTGAACACTGAACGAAGAATGATGATGTGCTTAAGTCAAAAAAAAACTGTATATATGTATAAAATTTATATTGTAGTTTTGTAGTGTTAGATCAATATTTGCATCATATTATTGGGTCCTAGAGTACTAGGACCCTATAAAATAAAGCAAATATTACAAAACCACTTGATTTTTATACTTTGCGTTAAATTAAAAATGTTGCTCGACTTATACGTGATTTTACTTGTCGGGTGACTTGAATGAATGCTATGGTTTGATCTATACAGTCTATTAATCATTAATTGGTCTTCGTTTCGATGTATAATTTGCACCCACTGAACCTCATTGATTTTGAAAAGCCTATCGAAATATCATTTTAGAAAACCGAATCCCAGAGACATGTAAGACTTATTTCAAACCTAGGCTATTTTTGTTAAAACTGGCACATAATAAACGATGTTTTTTTTGAGTTGTGGCGTCATTTACAATGATGTATGGCATATTCTGCCAATTTCATAGATGTATGTTATACTGACTCTAAATATTCAAATTTGTACTTCTAATAAAACAACCATTAAAATTACAATAAAATAATAATAACGGCTGGTTAAGAGTGAGGGTTAGGTTTATTTAATTTCTAAAACGTCGATCTTCGAACTTCCAAATATAAAAATTTAGTGTTGTTACTCTTAAAAATTATATTGGTTGCGACAGATGGCTAGTCTACACAAACTTATCTGGCAACTTAAATGTTATTTCAATGATACTGATTGTTTTAATACCTATATATATATATATATATATATATATATATATATATATATATATATATATATATATATATATATATATATATATAATATCTAAACTTTAATGGAGCTGGCATTTTTGTTCCGATGCCAGCTCATTGGTATAATTATTGGGCTTATAAATTACTATTTGTCTTTTACTTTCAATGTATGTATTAACTAATTATTTGCTGTGGTTAGGACCCGTTGTTTCAGCTATGCAGATCTAGTTTTATGATAGTTCCAAATAGTATTTTCCTGTGTCTAAAAACAGTCAAATATTATGTTGAATCCTACAATATGTTGACTCAGACTAAGCTATCCATACAACACTATTACGCTTAATTCAACAATATCCGTCTCATAAAATATTGGTTCAAGATTGTTAGACTTTAGTTAAAAAAAACTCAATGTCTTACTACAACAAGTTTCTTAGTTAAATCCTTACCATTTATACTAAATTAAGATAAACTACACAAAAACAAATTTTTGTTTTAACAATACCAAAATCAGTAAATAATTTCCTTAACAGTGTGTTTTTTACTTCGAAAACAATGTGAGGATTTCTTGTAAATTAAATACGAAAATGAGGATATGTTTTGACTAAAATGACTAAGTAAGTGTAATGAATAAACAAAACGATTGTTTGTTTATGATGCCTTGGGATTTTACCAAAATAATTTTTCGGCGTATGAACTAGTCGCCAAAATGAATTTTTAGATTTTTAGAAACTTCTCTGTGATCTCTTATTTTTTTTTATTCTTAGAAACTTTATGTTAGAACTTTTTTATTATTACAGATTAAAAATATACATTATAGATTTAGACAGGATAAATGCATAAAACCTTTTAAGGGTTCGTCTGGATTTATTGTTCACAAATTATTGATACAGATAAACCAAATAAACGGTTACACATAAAAACTTTTTTAGCTCCCAACTTGTACGATCTTTATACAATAGACAATTATTGCAATTGATCAGTGTAAACTACAATTACATACACTCACACATGCATAAACTTGTGAAATTTAGCACATTTGCTTAGAAGTCTAGGAATACTAAAATGGAACAATATTTACATTATTACTTAGTTTCTAAGACTAACTTTTATAAAAATATACGGAGGACAATTATATGAAAAATATCTATGTATTTGTATAACATTATTATTTTTTGTATAATGCAATATTTAATTTTCATAACTAACATTCCAGCGATTTTATTTTAATATTGGAATGCTTAAAATTCTTAAAATTTTTATATTGGAATGCTTAAAAATATTTACATATTACAAAAATAGTCGTCTTTTATATAACATAAATGGATTATGTTGCTGTTTTTCTAGATTTATTGTTAAATAATGTTACAAATAAGATAATCTTATCAGAAATGATTGATCGAATAACGTATGTATTACCTCTCAATCCATTTCACTTTGCTGTAACTCCGACTCGATGCCTACTTTGCCAATGACATTGCGAATAGTAAAGGTCATCAAATCATTTTAGTGAATAATAATATAGTTAGCGGAATTTTGAAATACGAACGCGAAACGTATATATTTATATTTTATCTGGCAGTTAAACATTAAAAATATTAAATGTCAAAATCATTTGTACTAAGTATAAAGAGTCAATGTCAAAATATTTTTGTTCTAAAAAATATGTATTTAGAAAAAAGTAAATGATAATACATTTTTTGGTTTCACAAGTAATTGATTTATAAACTTCTATCAAATAATAACATCTACGTGTCGATTAGTTCGTTATTGGGTAATAAAATCGTACAAACCTGTAAGTGTATAGTGTTGACGACATAAACACGATGTACAGGATCCCGAGAGCAATATAAATACGAAACAAGTGCTTGGAAATATTTTTTATTGATAACGCCATTTTGGAAATTTCTAGACGGGCGTGACACTTGTGCGCTCGTCCGATAATCTTTATCTTTGATAAATTCAATCGTATTGCGATTAACTTATCGTATCAACTCAAAAATATACAACGGCTTGATATGACTTATGACAGTTTTCGATGTTTTTTCGTCTTATATGATAAACGTATTTAAAAATATATATTTTTATATTTTCAATTTTATTTTGAAAACTCAAAAATGAACTTATACTTTAATCCAAACACATACGTAGCTAACCCAATATGTATTTCTTATATATAAGTATCTAGCGTATCATATAAAAAATCATATTTTAAAATTCGAACTCATCTACTTACATAAACAGTAAAATTCAATTCAAACGAGATGGAATACAATAAAAGAATACATTGCAAATTCACCAGAGGACATAGGAGGGGCAGTGCAATTTGTTACACGAGCAATTTCCGGTCCCGCCTGCGTCCGAGCGTCATACCGGACCAACCCACGTATTATTTATCGTTCTAGAAATACAGTTAATAGATTCAAAAGAAGGAACATAAATGTTAAACACTATGCTATAAGTATATTTTCAAAATGGCACCGTTAACTGTCAAAAACTGAAAATATAAGTAAAATTATTCTTGAAAGTACTTAAAATAATGTCAAAAGTTAGTTGCGATAAATATATATTTACTTTTGGATAAAAAAAGTGTCTGTATGATAATTTTATTTGATTACAATATAACCAGATAAACACGAATTCGTTTAATTCGAATCAATCTAAGCGATGTATCCACCGTGCGTCACGGATAGTAGTACCATATTAATATTTTATATCAGGACAAGACGAAAATAACCAAAATCATTTAAAACGCTGAAAAACATAACATCTTTTAAGTATTGCAATCTACGAGTGTGTATACAATATAAGTAACGATGGTAATTCCGTATTTTCTTAAGTCCCTGTGTGCTACGTAGTGTGTTGTAGCACGATGTAGCAACGTATAGCTACAGACCCAAAGACAATCAAATTGACGTCTTATGTTTTTTTTTTAGTTTAAACGGGCATACACTAAAAACTTTGCTGATTCTGTTCTTATTTTTTAAAATGATAGTTTATTTTTCGAATTAAAATAGTACTATTAAGATATCCCGAATGACATTTAAAATCCAATAAAATTAGGAAAATAAAACCAAGTGCAAAATTCGATTACTTAGAACGTATGGTAAACCTAGTCCAATATAAATATCAAGAACGTTTCGGAGATTACCTAACTTAAAACTGTTTAGCAATAAAATAGTGCGAAGGAAAAGATTGTTTTTCTAAACTCTATCTAGATTCGATTTAATTAGATAATAAGTATTAATACAGTGCACCTGAATCTAACAAATCGCAAGGGGACAAGTAAATATTCGTTATATCAAGTAATTAGTGAAACTAAGGTTTGTTATATGAGGTAAGGTTGATTTAAAATTTGTTATTAAGAGGTAAAAACCTGTCGCGTCTGAATCACATGCTATGGGAATAAAGGTCATATATAGGGGACACACATATATATATACGAGCACGTTATAGAGAGGTTTTGTATTGACAAATTTCGTTAATTTCAGGTATTTAAACTTTTGGAATAGTTGAGAGTTATAGACAGGTTGTTCGTAAAAAAATCGTAATGTAAAGGTATATTTTGCATTAATTCTTATGGACAATTCTAGGGGATTACGAAAAATTGGTTATATCGGGGAAGTCGTTATATTACGGTTGCACTGTAATTACATAACTACGTTGTATATTAGTATAATATTTGTTAAAAACATTATATATTGTCGTATAATAATAAGCTATTAATATGCGGTGTTAAAAGTTACCACATGGCTTCACAGTGAGACAATTAAAAAAAAACAACTACACAATCCGAGTCAGAATAATGAAAGTAATGATGAATTTATAAAAAAAAAAACTGTCCAAGTCATGCCTCGTGGATATTTATTATATTACAACTGTTCAGTTTCAGTAGTTTTATATATATAATAAATCTGTAACGTAAACTTTTGTTTCATGAGATACAAGTCAGATTTCAATAATTATTTCTACATTTTATAATTCTCTAAATTAGAATGACTAGTCTATAAGAAATGGCTAACAATTATTATTAGAAATAACCTTTTACAAGTATAGCTGGCTGTAACATATCAAAGTATTGTATGTACATTATACAAAAGTATGACAGATAATTGTCACTTTCACGGGATCAATTACTAGTACGGAAATATTTAATGTAAGACACTTTTGTTGTTCACGCGGACGGAGTCGCGGGCAACAGCTATTTTAAGATTAAAATTAACCTGTCTGTCTGATAGAAATTGCCGCTTCATTTTCCATTGTTATTTTAATACTATGAAAACAAACACCCTTCAATAAATGCTATCAATGTCTGTTTGGATTAACCTTCGAAATAATTAAACGAATTTCGGTGGATCCATTTAGACACCACGAATAAAAAGTTGTCAAGAGTGATCTATGTATTATTTCTGAAATGTTAAAATTTCAAAAGTAAGCCGTTTATGATTTTACCGTGTACAATCAAAAAATATGTTCACTAATTCTACATAAATATAAATAAAAGTGTGTAAGTATTTATTTACAACGGTGCATCTACTCAGGACTATTTACGGGTTAGTACTGAATTTTTTTTTGGTACAAAAGGAATACTCTAAACCCAGCCATGTTTGGAAGCGCAGGACGTATGAGTCAGTCGGTAGCCCAGGGTTCATTAACCGTAATTACTAACTGCACTTGGCAACCATCACTCATCAAATGTCACGAATACAAACATGGCCGGCTATGGCGGCGGAATGTCTGTTCAGACGTATTAGTGATTTGTCAATAGTCTGCGAAATGAATTAATATTACTAGTTATTTTTGCTTTAAATGCAGCGTTACTCCAGCTGGGAGATGCATTATTTTCATGCACAAGTATTGTCTATTTTGTGCAGTTTAATTTTAATTTAGCATCCCATGCAGACACGCTCTCCTGCTGAGGATGCAACATGATGCAGCCAGGTGTGGCCAGTGTATCTATTTAAGAATACATTAGCAATTAAATAGAATTATGTACTTGTATAAAGATAATTCGGAAAGGAATTGTGTAAAATTTAAAACATATTATACGCGTATTGTATCTTCAAATTTGTCTATTAGTTGAAGTTGCATCAGATTCAAACTAAACTATTTAAAACATATTCAATGTATTTTTTTTTATTTGATTGATTGTTTTTCAAAATCGTGTTTATAAATAAATAATAAAAATATTCTAAAATCAATTTATAATTTCATCAATATACACTTAGTTAGTTCCATTTTCTTTACAAAAATTTTACTCAGACATGATACAAAAAATTCTTCAACCTTATCTAATTTCTATTGAATTGAAGTCAGCCGTTTATCTTTTTAAAATGTTTACATTTTTACATAGTCTGTATGGAGTGAAAGTCCAGTCTTTCACAGTTCAGCATGTTTTGTTGTGACACTGGGGCTATTTCTTACTTTACGAGTAAATTAGCTACGGACGAAAATCAATTTGCTTCAGAAATTGGATATCTGTCTGGAAATAGAATTGATAAAATGGAAAACGTGCCAACAGTATTCGATTCAATGCGTATTGTTGAACATTAGCATTTTTTAAACACTTTAGTTTTTATAAATTTAAACTGTCGTTATTGTATCTAAATACTTTCGAACTCAAAATAGTATTTTTAGAAAGGCAGTATAAATATTATTTTAAAAGCTTAGTTCAGAAAAAACATGAGTAAGATGTTAGATTTATTAAAAATATTGACTTTTCACGCTTGTTAAATAAAATAAAACTAATAAAAATATTTTATGATTATGATAGCATTAGCCGTTAGCTTCTTATACAAAAAGGTTTCTTTAAACAGATCAAGTGTTTGTAACAAATGCTTAAGCTGGCTTTATTTAGTCTTTTTCAAAGTACATATTGGATTATTTTTTAAATTAGTAATAACAATAGCCAATTATAAATTCAAATACGTTGCGCTTAGTTTAACAAAATATTTGTATTGTTTTTTTTAAATGTTAATAATATACAACATAAAATACAATTTAAGAGTTGTGATATTTGTTTCTATGAACGCTGAATGGATTTGGACATATTATGTTTATCATAAGTTGCATATTTTTGACACAAGTTTGACATAAGTTTGACACAAGTTTGACATAAGTTTGACACTTGAATATTTGTATTATTATAAAATTGTGTAATAATTCATTTATAACAATATTTAGAGATCAAAATAAGGAATGACTTAAAAAAAGAAATAATTTGAAAATTATAATTACGATAAAAGGAAACTACATTTAGAAACAGATGAAGTCTTTAGACTATAGATACAATAGGCGTAGGATACACGGTCTAATATTATCCACAATAATTTTTGATACACATACATACATACACTCGGCTACCGAATTATTCTATAAATGTATAACAAAGTGCTCTTCGTTCAAAGCGCTTGTTTATCGACCCGAGACAGAAATCAGAGCTCTATTGGAATGCATAAACATAAAAAAGACTTGGTTTTTGTCAGCAGCTCCGCTTGCGTGGTTATATATTTTTTTTCGTCATAAAAAGTGCATTACCTAGCCCTGCAACGGTTTTCAATGACCTAACCTAGTCTAGGTATCTAGGTCTAGGCTATTTCAAAAAAATAATTTACAACCAGATACAATTATCATTTAAATATGAAAGTGAAAAAATCAAAACCATTCATAAACATTAGTAAATTGAATTCTAAGAGGCCGTGGTTTGGAATTAACACCTGTATCGGTTTATTTTTAATTCTAAATTTATTTATTATGTATTTTAAGAAATTAACTCTCAAAACAAAACGTCTCCTTGTAATTTTTGTGTAGATTTATGAAGGATACATTTCTGTGTGTACTTTATAAACGTTGCAGTATAATCACAAGAATAACGACAAATTACAATATAGCTCATTTGTCTTTATATAGTTACGATGATATAACGTCTTCCATGAAAAGAATGAAGTGTTTCAGTTATCTATACAATGTATTGAATAATGTTTATAGGAATTTGGAATTAATTTATACAAACTTTATTGTTACTACGACCTATTATTAAAAAAAAATAAAGAGTTTTTTTTTAGGATTTTTTTTGGGATATTTAAAAAAAAACAATATTTTGATCGACCTACAACATAGAATTTGATTTACTGATCTTCTATCTTAAAACTACTTACCTGTTATTTATTTACTTCTCGTGAGTCAGTAGGTGTCTGTTGTATTTTATTGTTAGTACTTTGAAATTATTATTTTTCTCTCTGGTATGTTGCAGTCTTACATAAGATAATATAAACTATTATTTCGCGTACTAATGCTTGTCTTTGAATTGTCTCTGTCAGCCGTAAAAAATATATTTGTTCGGCGTGGTTCGAATCAGTAACGGAAAATCATATAAGAAAATCTTGCATATCTTAAACGAAACTTTCAACCTGTCTTAGTGTAGTAGTCTACCTTTCTTTAATATATATATATTGGAGGGCAAAAGCGCATCGGGAATCTAGTAGTGTTGATGAGAAGAGAGGAATCTAGTGACACTTAGGTTTGGGAGGACTTTGAAGAATAATTCGGCGTTTTTTAAGATTTTTGTATACGTGAAAAAAGTTCCATACAAGTCCAGAAAAGTACTCCACGTCTTCAGATGGTAGCGATGTTATTGTTCTGAGGTTGAAATCAGGACTCTATCCAACAGAGCCCTGATCCGACGTTTGGAGAGGGATAGTTTCTAGGTACAATAGAAGATGCTCAAGGCTCTCCAGTGGTCGAATGGTAGAAATTAATGCTAACGTGATCCAGAAATAAGAACGATGCTGCATTAATGGTCGGACCCTTACCTTATACAGCGCAAGCCTCTGGTCAGGCGTGAAGAGCTGTCTCGCTCTGTTGATAAATAACAGTTTCTTTGAAGACAGCAAAAAACCGTCGATGATGACCTATATTCGGATAGGTGACATAATTGGTTCTAATATATACAAGTGTTTGTTTGTCGATCTCGCAACACAATTATTAAACGTAAATCGAGGGTCACAGTTAGTAAAATAAATTGTAGAGCACAAAAAAAATAGCTATATATATTTTGGCTAGTGACAAACCGTCGCACAAGGACATCTGCAAATATGAGAAGTTGTAGACATATTGCCAGCTATGGACAAAAATAGGAGCCTAGAAAACTAGAAAGAAGGGAGATGGGGTGACTCTTCACATCTCTCAATGATCTTACGAAAGCTACCATGATATCTGGTTTAATCATTATCTAACCAGCCCCTATAAGAGCTACTAATGATTGCTACTATCTGATAACTTTAACTAGATTTGATAACCTGTCGAAATGTGGATATTTAGACCTACTAAGGATGCGTCATTTAGGCGCCTGAAAGGAAATCTACCATCTTTTTGAAACCAATACCACAAAACGTTTATATTAGATTGCATCATCATTTTGAATGAAGTAAACATATGTAAATTAAATCCAAAAGATAAACAAATCTTAAGTATCAGATCCACTTAGTAACGATATCAGTAATTAGTTTGATTTTATTTGAGATTGGACAAATTTATGTAATTTTCCGAAGACTAAGTGTTGAAAGTTTTCTTTTACCTTTACATTAGGTAATAATGGTGTATCTACTAAATATAGATTTTCCGCTAGAGCCACTTTAAGGTTTTAAGCGCCTTTATTTTGTATTACTTACTACAGTAGCTTAGAGAGTAAATTACAAATTTTCCAGTTATATTCGGACACTCGAAAAAATTTGAGAAATAAAAATGTTCTATCTTTTAAATTGTTTTTATTATATATTTGCACGGAACTTTTCAATAGCGTTTCTACAAAGTTTTATATATCTGAACGTATTTACAAGTTTGCTACGGGTACTTCCACGAGGCGATGTAGATTGTATCGCCTAATCTTGGCTTCTAATTTTAGGGAAAAAGGAGAAGTTCCACGATGGCAGATCAGGACTGTTTTAAGGGTGTCTAGGAAGATCAAAGTGCGCGATCGCGGAGTGAGTGATCGCATTTCGTGCTGGAGCAAAAGGCCTCGTCGAGCCATGTTCGGTAGCGTACCACTCCTCTGAATTGATGCTTCTTAGGTCTTTTAAGGAAATTGTTGTTAAATACTCTGTTAAAACTAATGATCAACATTTTTCCAGCGCTTCGCGATAATTTCACTATCGTTAAGTTCGTATTTTAACAGCCATATAGGTGAATGGCCCTTTGCTTCTGGATCATATTGATAAATCCAGATTTCATCACCTGGATTCCATCATTTCGATATCATATACCGACAGAAAGAATCATATTTTACCAATCATATCCCATCATTCTACGCGCATTTACTTCTGAGGATCAAATTCTGAACTCGAAGCGAATAAATCCGCGAAGCATAATAGTGGTAACGTATAGAATTTTATTAACACTTCCCGGTCCAATTTGCAGATTGTGCTGAATATCCTCGTATGTGATTCACCGGTTTTGTTGAATAAAAATATTCATTTATGGCACTTTTTCTTCCATAATAGTAAAGACGACCTTCTTTTTCATCCTTCAAATTCAAGCGACCGTACATAAACTCTACATACCAGCGGTACAAAATAGCCATTGCCCATAAAACCTAATGGAAGTTGAGTAACCAATTCATCAAGTGTCAAGTTTGATTTGAAGTCGTAAAATATTATTGCACTTTAATGTTCGCAGGTTCTTTTTTCCATGAAAAACGGCAGTTTTATATTGGATCAACATTTTTACTTTTAAATAATCGATCATTTTTAAAAAATGTTTACTTACCAGCTATGTTTGGAAACATGAGATTTATTTTCGCAAAACAATTGAGTGGCCTACTTATTAGGAAATATTGAATATAGAATGTAGAGACATTTAAGAAGGTCGCATATAAGCATAAAACCTTCTTGTTCAATAAAATATAATTACTTTGTGTAGATAATACTTTATTTGACGAAACTGTAACTGTCCGATAGTGTCGTGCAACATTGTTCTTGGTATATGTTAAGCAACTGTCTTATCTCATGTTCGTCACACTAATATTATTAGTAAAAATACAAAGATAGGTATTTAGATACCTAAATAGTACAATGTGTAATGGAATACTTAGTACTCGGAGAAAGGAAAATACATAATATATCTTATTTTTTTAATAAACCAAGACAAAGTATCTAATACCTATTTTATTTAAAAAATAAATGAAGCGATAAATGAAGCATACCGCTTGGACTCTATCCGATGTAATAAAACAAGATCTGAAACGCAATGCTTATAGTGGATATACAGGACATATCTTTTATATATGCTCACGGATAAAGAAAGAGGTATGTTCAAAAGGCATTCTATCCCGAATCGCAACTAAAAGACAACGAAAAATCTACTTCAGTTGTAAAAACATTTTTCAGGATGCTTTTCAGGCTATCACTAAAACAAGTGCAATGACAAAGTGTAAACTCACAGCTCTAAAGAAGCTCCACAATTGATCGCACAATGCGCAATGATTGAAGCAGAATTATTTCTGCGTGAATCATGTCAGTCATTTTGGGAAAAAGGAGGGAATATTTCCATCAAAATGTAAAAACCAAAACAGCCAAAACATTAAAACAAAATTAACCATGAACTTTCTAGCAAGACTTAATAAGGTCACAAGTGCCGAACTACCGAAGCCAGACTCTAATTAAATGTTTCGTACTCAGGTCTGAACTGCAAATTCGGGCTAGCTTTAGCGGAAAAGGCGTAGAAAAAAGCAGTAGAAAATTCAGAAGCAGCTAAATTTCCTACCTTTGACATTCTATGGAAACAGTTCATAATTCCATTGATTCGTGGCCAGAGTAAATTCCTAGGAACGATTTACAATTTGCAAAACACTTTTAATAGTCACATAATTACCTTATTCTTGATCATTCATCCATTCATTTATAAAATAAAAATAGGAAAATAAGTTTAGTCAGGATAAATCAGCTTCATTACAGAGATAACCTATATATTTTTTGCTTGATTTCTGGTAATTCTTATCGGATAATGCTTTGACTTGTTGGAAGAAATCAAGTGGCTCTCTTCTAAGCCATGATTCATCACAACTCTCAATGAACATTATGTAGACGACAAAAAATATTGAGATAACAAGATCATAGGTGCAAATGGAATACCACGCGTATTCCATTTGCACCTATGATACATATTAATTCGGACAACTGGAGTCGTATCCTTGGAGAATTTTAAAACGGACTTAATTCATCAGACATGTAGATATTAGGAGAGTAAAGTAATTCATAGATATTAGGATTTTGTACAAAACGATGCAACATTTTTTCCACAATATTATTTTTCTCTGTACCTATCATATATGGCTGCTCAACTGCATGTAAATAAAATGATATAAAATTTGGTAATTTTGGTTGAATGAATGAAATATGTAACTGGTTCAGTGATAACTTGAATTTGATAACTACAGAAAGTTATATATAATTTATAAAGAAAAATAACGTTGTTTGCAAACATAAAATAGATTTCTCATATATGTATTCTTATTGAGACCTTTTTTTCTGGTTTCTTGATACAATAATTGATATGAAGTGTGAAGTGTGACGACAGTGGCTGGAGTTTAGCTTTTTATTATTTATCTTACTACTAATTTAGATTAGGTCCATAAAAATGTAAATAATAAATTTTATTATGATATTTAACGTTTTTCTCCGAGAATGTATTTATTGGATACTTTTATGTTTTATTGGGTAAGATACATTATTTATAAAACTTTCTTCTTTTGATGTATTAAGATATAAGTAAATGAATAAAAAAAATAGTAATCAGTAAAACCATTATATTATATTAAAATAAATGTACATGTTTAAACTATAATAAACAATCTGTCACAAATCATAATCAGCGTTATAAATTTCAGCTCTTATTTGTCCACTGCTGAAAATACGAGTCCGCCATAAGACGCCATAAATGGCGTACCTGAGCTTACCTATCTAATCCGAGCCACGTATACATATTATGTATATATTTTATTGGAATAAAATTAAATAAACAATTATTGTTTCCATGCGGACGGATCATGTTCTTTATTATCCAAATTATCTTCTATCACGGCAGCAAAAGCTTGTAGTTCAGAAACTCCCTCTGCGGAATCTTGGCTCCTCATAGAATCATTGTTCTTGTCATATGAAATAATACGCATTTTAAAACTGACTTCTCTTGTCGGTGTCAGTTCTGGTTCGGAATCTGGTTTCTGTTATTTTGTTTTTCCTCCATGCTACCGTTACATAAGTTTTCTCTGAAAAAAAAAAACTGATTGTTGTCATCGGATTAAATGAGATAGTGTTATGAATAACGTACGTGCCTCTATGTCAGTCATTGATAACGATACCGATATAGGTTTATATTAAGACATTTTTGATACACAGGAAATTTTCCTAGATTTCGACATTCCTTTTTGTATTGTCTCTGCTGTTAGCCCTATTGGCTGTTACAGCGTCAGCGGATGATTTTGACCATCAGCAGCTTTTGGAGTAAGATCATAAAATTGTCATTAAGTTCTTGCTCCACGCTACTGCTACTATGATATGTGTATGTCTACATACATGTTATATATTGCTATAATTCGTTTTTGTAAAACTTGGAAAAGAGAACATCAATTCTCAGTACCAATCTTAATTTATTGTCAAAAATCATGAAATAGCACCCAAAATATTATCAAAATGACCGACTCGGATGATAATATGAAAATATTTAAACACAGCGAGTTGTTTACAGCGAGGAACGGATATTTTATCGCTGCCAAGTAGCCGTGGAATTGGCTATAGAAGATACAATAATATTTGATAAACTGAAGCAAAATAGCAGCTAGCGACCAAACAGCTCAGTTAAATGGGGAGAATTGTTGGATTCCGCCCAAAATTACTATCTATAACTTCGATTTAATTTAATTATGAAGCTGCGTTTAGCTCATGGCGTACTGAAAGTATAAACATTATATTTTGGTATTGGTTACAAAACCTATTGTATAA
Source organism: Dircenna loreta (assembly GCA_963555665.1). Classification (NCBI taxonomy): domain Eukaryota; kingdom Metazoa; phylum Arthropoda; class Insecta; order Lepidoptera; family Nymphalidae; genus Dircenna; species Dircenna loreta. The sequence continues at coordinate 13,864,467 of OY743087.1, forward strand.
TAAACTATTGCTTCCTCCACACTACTCACAAAGTTCCTCGGCAAAGAACTCTGAAAAATTTGCAGAGATAAGTCGAAGTGCCTCCACACTACTCACGAAGTTGTACGATGTTAGACGAATGCGAATAGTTTAGAGGCACTTCGACTTATCTCTGCAAATTTTTCAGAGTTCTTTGCCGAGGAACTTTGTGAGTAGTGTGGAGGAAGCATAACATACATTTAGAGAGTTGTAAAATTCAGTTTCAACGCCACAAGATACAAATCTTAATATATATAAATCTCGTGTCACAATGTTTGTCCCCGATGGACTCCTAAACTACTTAACCGATTTTAATGAAATTTTGTAGGTATCTATATTTTGGTCCAACTTAAAAGATAGGATATATTATATCTCATTTCATTTATTTATTTTATTGCAAATTATTTATTTATTATCTGACAGTCACAATTATCTGTTAATTCCATAAAATTCAAAGAGATGGCGGTATTTGTTGACTGGATTGAGAAAGTATCCAATAGATGGCGCTTTGCTAATGTACAAACCATTTATATACGTTAAAATTCAAAAAGGATAACTGACCACGTGTTTTTGTAACTAAAGTATATGTTAATTTTATATTATATTAAAATCATATGAATTTCAATATAAATACATTATACTTTTTATTCTATTCATTAACATCAGAAAAATAAATAGTTGACAATGACAGTGAAAAAGTAAACAATGAACCTATTCATTATGAATTTATAATAAAATTTCAACTTTCAGCACTCCTTTTCAATATAAACACAAACTATGACAAATCTTCTATTTTGATCTTAGTATTTTCTAATAGTATAGTGCGGTAAAGATTGTTTGTTTGTGGGTTTATACTTTATAAGTTAATTTGTTGGAGGTAATCTTGAAAGTAATTTATACGAACCTAATAATTCCTTAACAAATATTGAGAAATGACTGTCACGGTGAATCTAGGTTATATTATATTATTCCCTTGAAATAATAGTAGAGCTTTTCGTGGAGAGCAATTTTGGATATAAAGTTGAGCAAAAACAGCTCGAGCGAAGGAGCTTCTTACGAGCCCTGTATTCTAAATCACTCGCGGACGGAGTCGCGGGCAACAGCTAGTAATTTAATAAAGTCTCTATGATGACAAATATTATCTCTCAGTTTGATATTACAAACAAAGAGCAAACTTGAAACTAGTACTACGCGACGTACTAAAGTAGAGGAGTGTTCAAAATTATATGACTACTTCGATAAATAAACAATGAATTCTGCGTTACCTAAACTAACGGAATTTGCTAAAATATGCTATTAAAGTTTACCTAAAGATAACTACTCGTGGATTCAATGAAAAACGTTTGCTGAAAACAAAATTATGCGCAGCTATTGCCACAAATATTTGATCATAAAATTACGAATAATGAATCTTTGGAAAATTATTTCAACCGTAAAATTATATAGTTTAACAGTTGTGAAATTGATGGTAACGAAGACGGAAGCGTACGACTATTATTACAAGCAACAATTTATTTAGAGCCAGGAAGTTTATTGCCTCTTTTTAAATAATACAACCTGAAGATAGACGAATAATATTTTATATTAGTGCGCAAACGTTTTAATTATCAAAAATGTAATTTAAAACCATCAGTTATAATAAAGCGTTATTGCATGTTTCAATAGTGGAGATGAAGAGCACCCAAGTTTACCATAAGACCATATTTCATCTAATTGAAGACATCTGCAAAACGACAATAAAACAGTGAATGAAAACAGCCATATTATCTCTGAATTACAATTATTTACAATTTGTACATAAAAAAAATTGCCATTGTTGGTTAATCATGTACCAAGAAAGTGCTACGTCGGCAGACAGCCGATATACTTTAATAAGTCTTGAATATACCAGTAAATATAGTCTTTATATTTATATATATATATCTATAGTAAATATAGTCTTTATTTGGCAAAAACTGTATTCAAAGTTTTAACCGTAGAAAGGGATCTGAATAATAACCATCAAAAAGTTGACGATGAAATTTTCCGTATTGTAAAGAACCAATTCAAAGGTAGTTCAAAGGAAGTTGTAAATACTTAAGAACTACAATCAGCTAGATCAATTCGGATTTTAATAATAGAGACAGGGTACTTATTTTCTATTCTAACAATTTACGAACCCTTCGACACTTGGAACACGTACGACACGACCGACCGTTTAATATTTTGGTTATAATTAATGCGTATACTAAATATTTTACTTTTTATGATGCTAATAATAAAAATAATAAATGATAACTATTAAAAATAGTGCTTTGAATATAATAAATCAGTACGTTTGCAATAAGCAAAATACCTTTTCGAATAATAAGTGACAAACGTCAGAGGTCCATCATTCAGAAGTCAAACCTTTAAAGAACTTGTTGCAAAACATGGTGTCAGAGATTCGTTATAACCAAATTATTCTGACATCTTATCGATTTTTTCAAGCTATACTTTCGCCAAGAAAACCCAGCGCATACGCTGGATTTTCTTGGACGCTTTTTCTTCCATCAAACATATATGATGAAAGAAAAAGCGTGCAACAGTCGTAATACAGTTATAATAAAGTGTTTAAGGAAAGGAACAACAGTTCCACTGCTTTCTTTATAACTGGAGTAATCTTATAATCGTGGCTGATAATCGCTTTATCTTTTTAAAGTGAAACAACGTTTCGATATCTAAGTACTATCTTACTATCTTTATAACCAACTTGACAAGATGTATACTATTCAGCAATTCTGTAGTTTGCCGTATATGTTACAATATTTTTGGTAGATAAGTTGGACTACACGAAGTTTTCGTAATATCGAACAATATCTATAAATTACTAGCTGTTGCCAAACATTTCGTCTTTGCTATTTTGTCTTTGCTTTGCTCCAACTATTTCCGCCCCTTCAGACTCAAATCACAATCAATCTATCGTTCAAAATGGGTACCAATTTAGTTTTATTGCAGTTATGCCCAAATACATTTTTGTGTTTTACCGTGAAAATTAGAAAACTTTCCAAAGTTAAAATATGCTATATATTGACTTAGACTATATCAAAATCCGTCCGAAATACTTTGATATTATTTTAATTATATTATTAATCAGTTTTTGTGTGTTTTCGTAAAATTAGAGATTTTTCCGGTCTAATTACATATATAAACTATTTTAACAATTTATTAGTGATTTTAATTAAAGGTACATTTGAAGAACAGTGTTTTTAATTTTTATTTTATTAACATAATGTCAAATCAAAATCAGAAAATCACACAGCGACAGTAAATGAATTATCACCACGAGACCTTGCCGATGCATCGGACTGAAGTGCAGATGTGTTAATTTGAAAAAAACGGCTTGCAACATGAATAAAATAAGACTTTACTTACATATTACCATTACCATTACCATTACCATACCATTTAAATAGGCTTAGCATGAAATATATGTTTATAGATATGTAAAAATCAGACGCTACTCTATATAGAAAAAAATCCACCTAAAAACATTGAAAGTGAAAACTTACGTAATCTTTTTTCAAATGTTATTTTATGTAAATATATATATATTTTTGTTAAGCAGTACAACTGGATAACTGCAAATATTAACAATTACAGATGTGTTGCTCATCCAATGACCCTTGAGGAATAGAAAGAAGATTAAGACACGGAGAGGAAAGAAGGGCTTTAGAAATCGATCTCCATTCCGATTCAATCATTATACGAAACTTTCCATTCCGTTCCATTCCGTTCAAGCCAATCCGTAAATGACTACTGTCAAATTACTTCCTGTTAGATATTTCTCATTTAGGCCTAATCTGGATCCAAAATCTTGAGCAACTACAAGCAACTCCCGGAAATATTCCTTCTTTAAAAGATTGTATTATCATTTTTGACTTCAAACAAAGTACATATGTAAATTTGATACAAAATTTAGGAAACAAGTGCAAACCCTGAGATCCACTCATGACTACATCAGTATTATTACTCTGAACAAGAATTTTTCTAGGAATGTTAGACGGTTCATGCTATTTTCCATAAACAACTTATTATTTCCATAGACAATCGTTTCGTTATATAAACTATAATCCTTAATTTTGCTAATTAATGAGGATGTATATGTATACATTACGAAAAACAATTACAAATCATTTAAATAATTTAAAAATCATAACCTTTAAAATATATTAATTATATTATATTTATTTTTAATACAAATAATATATATTTAAAAGTATTCAATCTTCTTCATTTCCCAAATTTTCCTTTATCTCGGCAACGACTTCTTTCACCTCAGAAACTAAATTTTCTACAGTAGGGGAATCTTCGAACGTATCTTTCTTTTCTTCATGTGGAATAGGTTGTATATCAAATTCGGATTCTTTTGTTGTTGTTATTTCTGGTTGGGCATCTGGTTCTGAAACAACTGGTTCTGAAACATCTGATTCTGAAACATCTGGTTCTAAATCATCTGATTCTTGTTCTTTCGGCAATTTTTCCTTTTGGTCCGTGTCATCGTTACAGAAGTTTTCTCTGAAAAATAAATGGAGACTTATTATTAACAGTTTTGTCCTATCCACAAGAAAGATAATCTTAAGAGTTGTGTACCGCCTTCAAAGGCAGTCATTGATAATGCCTTTGCAGAACCTATATTATTAGAAAGATTTAACTAGGTAGAAGTTCGACATAGGCATGGGTGTAAAATCAGGAAAGCCGTCACTATTATCATTACCTCCTTTCAGCCAAACTACAATTTTTTTCATACACGTACATATGTACGTACCTCTAATTTGCGATACACGGATAGAATGGAGGCTATTAACATATAATTTAAATACTTGATCATATATTTTAATTTCTTATTGTTAGATTATCAGCAATGGTATTAATACATTTAAATATATTTTTCTCCGACTTAACAACCTTAGAATTTGTATTACATTTTAAATTTTAATTTTTATCCGAGTTCCCATGCCTTGCACCAATCGTGTTTAGGGGAAGAGTTAAATGTCTGTGAGTAAGTCAGTTAATTATTCATCTACCTCCAACATTTACGAGAATCCAGGTTAAACACAAAATGCACTAACAGGTTAGATAATGCGTCATAGATACGAGAATTGTAATTTTTCATGAGTTGGTCCCAGGAATTAGATCGGCTCCCACCATCTTGTATTTTAAAATTTTGCATTTATAGTACATTAAATTTAATATTATTATATGTCTCATGTGTATGAATATGTTTATTGTATGTTCAGACACTTCTAACTTGTTCTAGATGTGTGTTTTGTGATATAGATTTGTTCGCTAACTCTAGTACAGAAGCCCCTCTTTGTTTGACCAATGTATGAAATTTCACAATTACAGTCAAGTTTATATAAACCAGCTCTTTGTAAGGAATGATATTTTCAATTGCTCTCAAGAATTGACTCATTTTCAAAAGAGGTTTATAAATATTTGCTACATATATTAATACACCTTGTTTATAAATATTTATCATAGTAATATTAAAGAAAGAATTAAAGTTTAATTACATAATAAACTTTATACGCGAGTTACATTGAAAATAGTTTAATTTAACTAGATGTTTCTTAATTACTGTCATATTTTTGTATTAACACCCAAAATATTATCAAAATGACCGACTCGGGTGATAAATATGAAAATATTTAAACACAGCGAGTTGTTTACAGCGAGGAACGGATATTTTATCGCTGCCAAGTAGCCGTAGAATTGGCATTAGAAAATACAATAATATTTGATAAACTGAAGCAAAATAGCAGCTAGCGACCAAACAGCTCAGTTAAATGGGGGGGAATTGTTAGAGTTTTTATAACTCATATTATATATTTTCCCATCTCGTAGATTATTGGATTTCACCCAAAACCATTATCTGTTCATTAGATTCAATATTGTTATGAATCTGCATTTTTATCTCATGACGTGGTACAAACCACACTACACCACAAACCATAAACAAAGTTCCTAACCATAAATCAACAAGTTTTACGTTTACACAAGCTGAATATGATATATACAGTTTTTCATGATAATACTTATTTCACGTGAAACAAAATGATTATAGAACAAACCTACTGTCAGATAAAAATAAAAATATAGTGAAATGAAATAATTTAATTATCTGTACCGTCAGAATGTTTATTAACGTCACATTCTTATATTGTAATAAACGAATACACATAAAATGAGCTACAGTATAAAAATTAATACAGGTAATAAATTTTTAATTAAAAAAAAAACACACACATATATATTTATCTATATACTTCACTGTGCGTATATCATATCAATGGACTAATTTTACCTCGTTAAAATGTAATATATAGATTATTTAGGCAATAACTGGTTTTTCAAAAACAAATTACATTTCTAAAAAGTTTGATATAATTTAACGCTGAATTTAAAAGAAACTAGACTGTTTTTAAAAAATCCTTTCTGATTTTTAGCACGGAAATACGCTTGACAATTTTAGAAGCTTATATATCTTGCAAAATTCATATTCACTTAAACAATGAGTGTCAAAAACCTATAAAACGATAAGACTCATGATATGGTACGTGTAGAAAGGAACCATTGTTCTATGTAGGTACAGAGAATATCATTGATAATTAATAGAGGTAAATAATAAGTTTTTTCGTTAATTTTATCACATGCCAGACAAAATAAAATTATAAGTATACCATTTTAGTAATTGGTTACGGGATTGTAAGGGAATTTCAAGTAATCAAACTTCTTTTTCAAAATGCTAAATACCATTGAATATCGTCGTAATCGTCGTAATACTAAACAGAAATTAGCTGTTAGGTAATAAAATAGTATACAAATACAATCTAGGTATGATAACACAGCCTTGAGTTACTATGCATTTTATATGTCATTGTAAATATGTTTTTCAATAATGACGCAGCGACTGACCAGAAAAATCGATTTTTGTCGGTTCCGTGAGAACAATGATGTATGCAAAACAAAACATTTTTTTTCCATGTTGCTATGCTTTTCCCTAAATGTTAACAAGTATATAAAATTATAAATAAATATAGACTAAAAATAAACCGATAGGTACGGGATTATTTTTCAGTCTATATTTATTTAAAATTTAAATTAACTATACATGTTTATTTATAGATATTTACAAACAAGTATATAAAATAAAGCCGAAATAAATGACTAAAAACGATCGTTAAAAGTTCGACTGAAATTTTCCATGACTAAATGATACATTTTTCGTACATTATATAATGAAGATTGCTAGGAAATATTGCATTTACACAATGTATTTGCACATTGCAAATTATTTACCAACTCAGGGTCGTGTTCTTTGTAACTCGTCAGCAAAGTAACCTCTATCGCGTCATGGAAATGCGTTTAAGAACAATTCTTAATATTATATGTTATAGGTACACATTTATTCAGGTTATAGATACATATTTATGACAAAGTCGAGTCGAGCTGTACATATAAAACTTATTTGTCTAGTTAGATATAATATTTATATTATTATTATTATTTTATTCATATGATTTATTGATATTTTATCATTCTGTATGTATTAATAAATGAAGCATTCAGTCATCAACCATTCATCATCAAAATTCTAATTACCTTTTCAACTCTAGGCGGGGTCAGTATTTCCATATACACGTTTTCCACTTCTATTCTCTTCTATCTTTCATCAACTCTATTTCAACTTTCATCCCTCCTCATTGTGCCTCTACGACATTCATTTTTTCTGTTACAGGCCCAACTTTCAAACTACCCTCACATCCCCATAATCCCCAAATATCGTCTTAAAATATTTACAACTAATTTGCAAATAAATTATTTCGCTAGTGCTCTGATAAAAACTTAATTGAAAACAATAATTCTCTATTAATTGTCGTTAATATTTCCTGTTTAATTCTATTTAAATTATGTAATCAATTATACTGTAATCGTTTATTTCTTCATGTTTCACCGTATCGTCTATCGACCTTAGGATATTGGCGCTCCGCCAGCTATTCCCTTGAAGTTTAATTTCACATCACTGGCCAATTCTAATTTTGAAATATTTTTTATAGTGTAATGTTGTACATATTTGTTTGTAATATATTAACAAGTTTTTAAAAGACTTCAATGGTATTCATAATAAATAATTACAAAACGTCTGACCAGCGTTCTTATACAATTTCTTAATATAGTTATAAAATATATATTTCATTTTTTGACTTCAATTCCTTTATCTGTATTTCAGTTATCTAAATTCGCAATAGCCTTTTAATTATTAGTTTATTTAATGTGTGATTACAGGATAGGGTTATTTCTTTACTCTTTATATAACTATTTCCGTCCTCTAATGCGCCGTCGCTTAAACCCATTAGATTTGAGTTATTTTATTTGCACTAGACGGGCTATGCGCAGGCGCATCCAACGCTATTTCAAGCGTCGGCCGACAACCCCGTAGACGAGATAGCTCCCGAGTCTTAAATTACCAAACATGTCTATTATTTCCTCTTTGTTTTATAATTATTATCTGCAAAAAAATGTCTATTGTAAGAGTTTTAATTTGACAGTGTACGGTAATATTTTTTTAACATTTCACGTTCGAAACTTTAAAAAATTTGACGATAAAAAATCTACGTCATTTCTTACGTAAGGTTTGGCGAATATCATTTTCACAAAAAATCATTTCATGTAACACTTAGCTGAGCTATTAGCCGATATATTTAAAGAATTCTGATCATTGCTTAATACTTCTTATTTGTCTGTCAAAAAAAATTTCTTTTGTAATATTTTCAAAACGTTATATATTTTTCCAAGGATTAAGATTGTAGAAGGAAACGTATATTTTTATTTATTTACGGTGTTTATCTGTCGTCGTTGAAAATAATGTTGGATTTTGACGAAATTGGGTGTGCTTATAGTTATTTGCCGAAATCAACATATAGTAGTACTTTTACTCAGGTAAATTCTCTAATTTCAAGGGAAAATACTAAAACTGATTTGGGCTATAATGTCAATACAACAAAAGTACGCAATGGTTTTTTATTAAATTTAGTATACTGTTACTATCTAAGTCAAAATACAGGATGTTTCTTAGAACAACAAAAAAATCATATTAATTTGGGCAAAAACAAAAAATATATCTGGGCTATAATTAGAGTAGAATCTAAAAAAGATGGATATGTACAAATACTAAGTGATAATGAGTGGGTGCTATGAGTTGAATCAGTATGGGGAAGGGGGGCGTTCAGATGAAGTCACGGTCATTGTATACTCACTGTTGGTATACAATAAAAACATAACGTTAAGATTATGTCTTATGCATTATACCTCAATCGCGATCAGAAATATATTTAATTATGATAATGTTATGAGTAATTTATTTATTTAAATCCATCACGTAAAGTCAGTTTCCGAACCTTCATCAAAGATATAGATTTCTCTCCACAAGGATTCATTAAATAAGTCCCCTGGAGTCCATTAATGGTGAGTAACATGCAGGCAAGTCCGTCCACTTATTACACACATTGCAATATATAGGGGAATACTGGTAAAGTAAACAAAATAGTATAATTATAACCTTAATTTTGTACTTTTCTTTTAAATTGCTAATAAATTTTCAAAATTATCCTTCGGTTTTGTTGTTACTAAGTTCAAAATATATATATTAACAATACGAACTTAATTTATTAACGCCAAAATTCATCACTCCCTTTGTCCCTCTCCCACCTGTCCTTCTCCTTCTCTCACCAACTTATGTTACAGTTGAATATGGTTGACGGTAATCTCCAATCCCCAAAAATAAAAAGTAATTTAAGAAACGTTTGGCAATCAATTACTTATACTCTGTACCATCCCAAAATAGTATAACGTCAAATCTGCCCGTTACATAGTTTATGTAAACTAAACTGAACACATTATCTGTTTTTGTACATATTATTTAATACTAAGAAATATTCTAGAGACCTTCACCAGCAAATTAACAATACAATGCCTTAAAGGTTTTATTTCCTTTGATTCATTTAAATCGATCGTTACTAATCAACAAAATAAATAGACGAACATAAAATCTTGTCAAGTTTGTATGTTTGTACATTTAATAAAAAAAAACTATTAATTTTCTAAAATTAAATTTAAAATATATTTTTCATTCATTAATGAAAATCTATAATTGAATTTTAGACATATTAAAATACATTGAGGTATATGAAGCCTAACGTCCATATACATACGTTCCTTACATTTGGATTCTGCTAAAACAATGATTTCACAATGTCTTTCTGAAATTAATAAATTATTTTTTAAATATTTCCTAGCTAATTCAATGAGGTTCATAACTACGTAGTGTGTTTATTGAAAAGATTTATTAGTTATTGTTACTGAACGATTCCAAGGACAAATCCGTTTAAATCGATATTGGACATAAAACATTACGAACATCAGCTGGTGACTGTCTCATAAAACAAACCATCTGTTTGTAGTAAGAAGTTAGCACAAATTGTTTATAGTACTGTACCTAGAAGTATTATACAGACAAAGGTATTGTAGGATTAAAGACATAGTATTTACATTCAAAATATTTTTACACTTTCTTAAAATGATATATATATATATATATATATATATATATATATATATTTTGTTCTTCAATACATACATCTAAGAATTAGTTTATAACTTATCAAAGTACATATAACTATTTAGCTATACCTGTGACATATTTTCGCTAAAGATTCCTAGTAATAAGCCATATTATAACAACATATGTACATATATTTTCTTACAAAATACCTATACTACTGTTATTTTGTTATAATAACTAAACCTCAAATATGTTAGAGTTTCTTTCGCGGGAATATAAAAAAGTATTAAAAATTACCCAATTTTTTGATTCGTTCAACAAGCTATAAAAAAACATTTTACATCAAAATATTTATTATGTTGTGAAGTGCAAACAAACACGAACAGCCAAACAATTTGAAAAAATATTGCATAGCTCTCAGTGTCATGTTAAGTACTAAAACGTATCTTTAGTTCTAATATGTACTAAACATTTCAAAAAGCCACACAAAAGCAACAACAACTACTAAACATTTTTATATGCAGACTGGGACTCCTTATTTACTTGGCTAACTGCATAGTTAAGTTTGAAAAATATTTTCATACCTTGAAAATAATTTGGGTTGTTTGTTTATTACTAAAGAAGCTTTTCATGCGAAAATAATTGAATTATTTACATTTAAGTACAAAATAAATTTAAACCTAATTTGTAGGAATCCCTAGCGCTACTGATTATTGACAATGGCAGAAACGCGATTTCAATTTTTAATTGACATTTATCACAACAAATAATGTACATGTATAAAAATTACAATAATACACAACTTTTTCCTCAACAGGTAGAAACTTGAAATTAAGAATGGGAAATCCAGACTCCATTATTTTACATTTAAGAGTTTAGTACATGTGAGGAAACGTTGCATACGTAGCGAAATTTATTTATTATTAAGTTTGCAGTAAGTGATTTTAGTTTTTTAGTTTTGTCTTTAGTGTTTAGACTAAAGGGCGGGTTTTAGTAAATTATTATTATTACGATCAATGGCAAAATACCAATTTATTTTATATACTTTTAAATATCATGTAGTTTTCATAAATATAATATTTTAGGTGAAATATTGATTAACAATACAAAAAACTACAAAATAGAGTTTTAAACATGTCGGATACAAAGAGGAAAGTTCTATTTGTCTGTTTGGGTAAGTTAAAAGATTTCACATCCTTCCCTCATCTTAATATTTATATTTTTTTGTTTGTTGAGAGTTTGAAAATCTAGCTTAAAAATTGTTAAGTATAGATGAAAATTATTTTGTAATAAAATAACATTTTAACTATAATGAGTTAACTCTTTAGGTAATAGCTGTCGGTCTCCAATATCCGAAGGAGTATTTCAAAAGACAGTAGCAAAAATGGGTGCAATAGACCAATGGGAGATAGACAGTGCTGGCATAGCAGACTGGAACGTGGGTCGTTCACCCACAACCAGGGCATCAAACACCATGAAGAAACATGACATAAGATATCACAATGTTGGTAGACAGGTAAGAAAGAGGAGAAGAAAGAAATGACAATGAGTTTTTTAAGAAATATTATAGATTAACATGTTTTACAAAACAAATCTAATAAGAATTTTAATATTTTAGATAACAACAGAAGATTTTAACAAATTTGATTATATATTTGGGATGGATGACAATAACATGAGTGACCTGCATGATCTTGCACCTCCTGGGACTAAGGCCAAGATCCTTTTATTAGGGGACTTTGACCCTGAAGGGGATAGAATTATCCGAGACCCATATTTTGTAAGTGTATCAAGTTTGCTTAAAATTATTTTTTCATTATCTGTAATATTTTTTTTATTTTATTTTAATTTTGTTTTAGGATGGCAATGATTTGGGTTTTGAAAAATGTTACCAGCAGGCTGTAAGGTCCGTACAAGGCTTCTTGGAACAACTATCTAAGGGATTAATTTAAATGATGAAATATATATTCTCTTGATAATTCATTATTTATAATAAAAATGTAATATCTTTAGAAAATATTTTTATATTTATATTATTATAGAAATATGAATGAAATTCAAGTACTTGATAGATTATATTTATATTTACCCGATTTAATTTCTACGTGAATACAGCCGGGTAAATATAAATATAATAGTCATGGTTCACGAAAGCTTAAATATAAAAATTACTGAATAGATTGTAAGATTATATACACTCATTTTTATTTACAAAATAAATTTGAAGATATTTTTGCTATAATTGTATTTTTTGATTTACCTACTCCTATAACATTTTAAATGACAAACAAAATATATTTTATTTCCGATATAGATTATAGGTCAGTTTGTGGTAAGAAAAAAAAGCCAAGCTGCTGGACGAATCTTGACTAGGCTTTAGTAGTAGTTAGTGTTACGAGGTACATGCATTGTTTGTAAAATGTATCTATATTAGGGCAATATAAATTTAAAATCATGCAATTAGATGTCAATATCATATTAAAACCAAAGACAAACCGCCGTTTTCTAGATGATTAATCTGTCAAAAGTCGTGATTGGTTATTAACCACGTGATCTACCAATCCAAAATGGTTGTTGGGTTTTGATTCGAAAACAAATTTGTTATTTTTCGATCAATCAGTCTTCGAAATACTGGCTGTAAATGTAACGCTTAAATTAAATTGTCAAAAATTTCTAAGACGAACGTAAAATATCAAAGTTATTTGTTTCATCCTCTGTGTACTCGACAATAACTATTCCTTGAGTATCTCCATTAGTGCTCGTAGACTTATTGCGCATCCGGCGGAGACGTGAGTCAGACGCGTCGCATAACTTCCGTTGGGGGTCACTTGAGTCTCGAGATCAGTTCAAATTTTGAATTTAACTGGTTTAATTTAGATCGATTGAAGATATTTCAGGTCATTGACATTATTAACAATTCGTTAAATACATCTGCTTCTTCAGAAGTTCAATAAATTATTTATATTTTAGGAGACTGGATTTAAAATAAACAATACCCTACATTTTGTAATTGTATTATGACATAACACGGAATGGATTACTGAATGGATGATAAATATAATTATTATAATAAATGATGATATAATTATTCTTTATTTTATTAATTATATTAATTATTTTAATTTAAGAAGTATAAAAACAAGAAAATTAAGTCGCAAATAAAATATTTAATAGCTATATGTACTATGGACTATCTACTTATATCTGGTATATACAAATTCAATGGATGCTTGAGCAAGGTCAGGAGTTAATATCAGAATTTCTATTGACTCTAAGTAAAGTCCAATATCACATCAGTGAGATTCAATTAATGTTACGTCATATTTAGATCAACTCCAAAGTACCTACGTTTTATATGAAAGCCAGATTATTATTTACATTCTAAGAAAACTTAGTTTTTTAAAGAATGTGTGAATTCTACTTAAAATGTACGTAGGAGTTGTCTGATTAATATAAACCATATATACCTACTTATAACTGACAGAACTGTCCTATAATGAGTCATGACAAATTATAATATTTCCGATTTCGTCTCACAACATCCTAGAACTGGGAAAAGGTTAGTACCCAGCGGCGTTGGGTTACGTGACTTCTAACGAGTATACAAAACAGTTACTAAATAAAGTCATAGTTAATAAGAAATGACTTGTTGTAAATAAAGTCATAGTTAATAAGAAATGAAATGTTAAATCAGGATATTAAAATGTATACCTAGGTGTTGTTGGCAAAGAACAGATTTTGAGAAGCTACTAGACACTATATCTATTGTTGGAATGAAGTATTCTATGTCGTTAAAAATTAAAGTTGTTGCCAAAATTAAAAACACTCGTAAAACTTACCTACGAAGATGATTTTCTGATAAATATTTGTGTACCTTCTCTCGCAAATTTAATTATAATCCATTCGATATTAAAATCGTAACACGGGCCATCAATTAATTGTATATCATTTACACTTTGAAGACATACGTGATCACCTGTGTACGTCAAAAAACTGCATCGCATTATGTAGGTACTCATCTGTAGGTAAAAATGCATTATGTACTCATATGTGTATGTAAAAATAAATATTTTTTTAAAATATTGACTGTTTGTATAAACCTTATGGGCATGAAATTTAAAGTGCTTATTGGATGTTTCTTATTGCGGAAAATGTCACGTTCTCATTTGAATATATCTAACTAACGTATAAAAGTTTTGGTCTAGAACGGGGAGGTTTTAGTCCAGCAGGACTACCATGAACTTTTAAAACAATATTGAAATAATCTTATTTTCAAATAATTATTCATGTAATTTTACCTATTTTAATAGTAATTCGATAAGAAGACGTCATAATCCATTCATTATTTAATTCTTTTACAATAGGAAACATTATTCTCATTTCTCTCATACCATGAAGTGTGTCTTGACATTTGAAAGCATTTTATGTCACTAAGCAGAAATAAAACAATAATTTTTTATAGAGCTCATTTTACGAATCGAAGTATTATTGCAAAAATCTTCTTCAAACTATGATAGTTTTTAAGAGTTTAGTTTGACGGTAATTTATTAACATAGACAGAGAATTCTAGCCCTCAACACTTATATTCACATTTATTTTCATTTTACTATAAATTTTTAAGGAAAACATAAAAAAAATAAGTTTATTTGAACAGTAAATAGAAATTAAAGGCCGTTGTCTCGTTTCACCGCCCTCACTTGTAAAAAAAGAGGTTACGTCTCTGGTTTTTAAATAAATATTGATGATATGTATTTTAATCTGTAAGACATCAAAAACCTTACAATAATAAGCAAAATTCAATGGAAGCTTGAGCAAGGTCAGGAGTTAATATCAGAATTTCTATAAACTTTAAATAAAGTCCAATATCACATCAGTGACATTTCAACAATGCTACGTCATATTTAGAGCTACAATTTCAAAGTACGTTTTTTAAGAAATGAAAGACTATTATTTATATTATAAGACAACTTTTCGTTTTTTAATGAATGTGTGAATTCTACTAACAATGTCCTCATGAGTTGTCTAATTACTATAAACCACATATACCTACAAATAACTGACAAATGCCTTATAACGAGTCATCACGAATAATAATATTTCGTCTCACAAGTTCCTAGAACTGGGAAAAAGTTAGTACCTAGCGGCGTAGGGTTACGTGACTTCTGACAAGTATACAAATTAATCAATAAATAAAGTCATAGTTAATAAGAAATGACTTGTTATCAAATATTATGTTAAATCAAGATATTAAAATATGTACCTAGGTATTGTTGGCAAAGATCAGGTTTTGAGAAGCCACTAGGCACTAAATCTATTGTTGGAATGATGTATTCTATGTCGTAAAAAATTCAAACTGTTCAATTGATACCGTTGCCAAAATCAACAACACTTTCGAAGGTAATTTTGTGATAAATATGTTTTGTGTAATCTATAAATATATTAAAATAGTACCATCACCTATCAGTTAATTGTATTTCCTTATATCCTTTACAGTTTGTATCAATACCAGTACTCACTTGTGTACGTAAATGTTATGTACTAATATGTAATCCATTTGCATTGCATGCATTCTTACATTAGGAATAATATAACATTTTTTTTTCAGCTAAGCTCATGATGCGAATCCTAGTAATATTATTGCAATATTGCAAAAATCTTCTTGAAACTATGATAGTTTTGAAGAATTCATGACTGGTTATGAATTAATGAACTCAATTATTAACATAGATAGAGATGCTAATTATTGACAAATATATTCATTTATATTTTCATTTTACTGAACGTTTCTTATGCCAAAAAAATCAAAGAGGTAAGTTTATTTGAAAAGTAAATAGAAATTATAGACCGTTGTTTCGTTGCAGTTCAGTCACTTGTAAAAAGAGGTTACTTCTGTGGTTTTTAAATGGATATTGATAATTTAATATGTATATATATTTTATTCCATAATGATATTAAAATATGTCTACATATAATCAATATCCAACTAAATTATCCAATAAAATGTCAATCTACAACATACACAAAACATCAGCAAAGAAGTCGTCCCCCTCTTAAATATAATTTCTTTCCTGTTTGAAACCAATTAAAACTAATAACAGTGTACAATCATGCGGGTACATTCATAGTTACTTTAGGAATCATCACTGATTAATAAAACTTAAGTTAAATATGTCAGTATCATCAGATAAACGAAAACTTATACGCCAAGCCATTTAGTAACGAATTATTATTAATTTATTACTCGTAATAAAATAATTACTAGATATGTATAGGTCTAAACATTTTCTACATATGAACTATACGACACAACAATAGTTTTTTAATACATAATCTAAACAACCGTTTTTTATGTTGTCTGTTTGTCTTGTTTGGTGGGGAAGGGGGAGCAGATGAAGTCAAGACACAAGACATGACACGAGACAGGAGCTCCGATTGACTCGAGACGATTGTATAAACAAATGTGTACCTTATTTTGACTGTAGGATCCTATGGCCTGTGTAGAACAGTCAGTTTTATGAAGAGTACCTACCTTTCGTTCTATGCTTGTGATTACAATCAAATAAAAACAAAGGTCTTATGAAATAATAATATTTTTCACGTTAATTCACAAGACACGTGAACATACTACGAGCAAAAAAATAGATAAAAATAAACTGTAAGCACATAATAAAACCACTTAAGCAAGATTTTAAAACAAGATACATTGTATCAATTTATAAAGACAGGAATACATTTACGCGGATTCAACACATGAGACATTAGTTGTATATAAAAATAATAAAGGAGTAAGAGCGTTCATAGTATGGAAAATAACAATTATATGTTTATATATTTTCATTGTTACAATCGTTGCATGAAATATTATATTTTGCACTAGCAATAAAGTTTTAAATATGTTATTCACTACCATTCATAATCACAAAACGGCTGGAGAGCGATTATCTTTTATTCACTTAACCACAGATAATATATGTGTGCAGTAAATATGGATAATATTTTATGTATAACTAATTTTTATAGGTAACTTGGACCACATCACAATACGAAGTTTTAAACTAGAGTTGGCTCAGGCATTCCTCTGGACGTTGGCCAAAATCAAACTTACGTTACGTTAGTATTCGTATCATTTGTTTTGACATTACAATCTAAAGTTATCTATGAATATAACTAACACATAATAATAAATAACATCAGGTAATTATCACCTAATCATTAACAGTATTACCTAAGAATAATAACTTAGGAATTTAATTTCTATCCACGAAATTCAGCAATAAAATAAATAAAACCTGTAGTTGTTAGATATAAAAAACAATATATGAATAAATGCCTCTTAAAATGTCTATGAGTTTACAAACACATGGAGATAAGAATCATATATATATATATATATATATATATATATATATGTATGAAAATATATTTAAAGATGTACATTATATTTATTCAGCAATCAGCCTGACTACACGGTTAGTTTAATAGTAATTACATTAATAACACTGACACCTACATCTTCGCCTTCCCGTGAAAGATGTGGGTCCAATTTAAATATGACAATAATCATATATATTGTAATAATCATTTTACATACAAAGAACATTTATCCTAACATTTATTTATAAAAATATAATATTTATAAATCAATTACACTGTCCGTGTCCAAATTAATGAATTTCATCAAGGAATTTCGGTTGCAATCCAATAGATGTCACCTCTGTCAGGATAGAGACTATTATGTACACACTACTAAATGATTATTTTACATATTAACGCATAGAATTTTATAAGGATAAAAAAAATATTCATGTCTATAACTTATGTTCTCGAACACAATGTTTTTTCTATGACGCAAGCATTCGCTAAGATAGAATTTTCTACAAATTTAAGTACCCTTAAAGGAATTTAATTAGGAACGGAAGTTTGTATATAAAAAATATAGCAGATAATTTTAGTTAAACCCATGTATATTTTATTAAGGTTAACAGGTACTTAACTAAACTTTTGGATGAAATAAAATACATATTTCGTTTTTAAAAATTCTATCTTTACGAAATCAGAGAATGGATGTTTTTAAGAAAATATTTCATTTAAGATCGAAGTCGGAGTGGGTCTGCTAGAATAGTATAGAGCTGTACTGTAGTTGACTTTTAGCAATTAGCTTATTTCGATGTTCTTTGAAAAGCTGATATATATGTTAAATAAAGGTATTCTTTTCACATTATGTAATAAACAATATTTTTAGTTGTTATTTTTAAGTTTATAAGAGTCTCATATTAAACGCTGGATATTTTAGCTTCCTTTGCATTTACTACCGAAAAACACCAGAATCCAAAGACTAATATTATATAAGAAAGTTATTGAAATGACATTGACAATCGTCATTAATATCGAATAAAAATATTATCAAAAAAAATTGCAAAAAATCAGAAATTACAACTTACAGAACTAAATTTAAGACATGTCGGAAACAAAAAAGAAAGCTTTATTTATATGTTTGGGTAAGTTGTTAAAAACTAATTGTATTACCAATAATCGAAAAATGTAACTTCTAAGTTCATAAATAAATCGTGCGTCGTATTATTTTGAACCAGATTGTAAGTAGTAATGATAAAATTGATATTTTTAAAAGGAAACATTTGCCGATCGCCGATAGCTGAGGGGGTTTTTCGAAAAATAGCTGATGACCAGTGGGAGATAGATAGTGCGGCAATAGGCGGCTGGCACGCCGGTAACCCGCCGGACTGGAGAGCTATAGATACTATGAAAAAACATGATGTCCCATACGACAATTGTGCGAGGCAGGTATGTTATTATTATTACTACCATGTACCCCGGTTATGATAAACTGATGTTCCTTGAAATAAAAATGGCATCATGAAAAACATGTTTGTGATTAAAATTTAGTTTTATTATAAACTTCTCAAATTTTACAAGCATTGTCAGGCTTTTAAAAATGTACTAAAGAATAAAAATATGCTTATTTTATAGATAACGGCAAAAGATTTCAACCACTATGACTTCATATTTGGTATGGATGAAGAAAACATGCGAGACCTCAATAGGAAGGCACCAAAAGGATCCAAGGCTAAACTGTTACTGTTCGGAGATTTTGATCCTCAAGGGGACAGGATTATAAGAGACCCTTATTATGTATGAATCTACTATTATTGAAGCACATAAAAAATAAAACATTAAAGTTAAAAAAAAATAATGAATGCTTTTTCTTAAAATGTTTGTCATATAATTAAGAACATTATATTATGATCATTTAATATTTGTGTGAAATAATTAATAATATATTATTATTTTTCAGGACAGTGATTCTAAAGGATTTGAGAAATGTTACGAGCAGTCTGTACGTTGTTCCAATGGGTTCTTAGAGCAGTTAGCTCAAGGAAAAGTGAAATAAATTAATTCAATTGATATATCCAAACTATTAGGGTTGTGCATCAATTGAAATTCCATTAAAACTTTATTTCATTTTCAATCAAAACTATCTGCGATTAAAAATAGCTCTAAATATACTAACAATAGCCTATTACTTATCTTTAGTTTTATTGGAGTACTTTGTTAAAACTCTTAGAAATATATATATTACTGGATACATTATGTGAATTTGGTTGTTTTCATCTACCATAACCAAAAAGGTAGAATAAAAAAAAAGCTTTCTGTCTCAAGATCAATTACAATGACCTTACATATGCCTGATAGGGATGGATGCCAAATTGCTAAGTCAATGAAGTGAAACTGATAGTTGGCAATAATTATCTCATTATAAAAGACTGCTATAGTGAAATTGAAATCTATCACTAAGTAGTGCTGAAATAGTTTTTGGTTTTGGCATTGATCATTGTTTACTATGTAATATCTAGCTTAAGAAAGTGGCTGGGAATGTTGATATACAGAGTATTATACGTATAATTATAATCCTAATATATAATAATATTCCTATAATAATATTCCTAGTATCTGTTTTTTTAAATATGAAACAAAAACATATTTTTCTACTATATATTAAATGTTTTGTTGCCGCGTATCATTATAATAATAAATATTTTTTAACAAGTCTCGTTAAATTTTCTAATGCACTTACTTGCAGTAATTATAAGCTAGAGCGATGTACCAGAGAGCGAAGATAATTATTCCCTCCGCCATTTCAATGAAAATCTAAAATTGATTATGTATATTATTTGATTGAAATTTATAATATTTTTGAAAGATAATAGATTATTAGATAATTATTGAAATGCTGCCTCAATAAGCAACATCTCACAACTTGTAGGTTAACCATTAAAATTGAATATAATTTAGCTTCTTAGACTCTTATATGGCGATCGAATACCGGCCACTGAATTGACCTCTCCTGGGTTAGATCCCCAATTGTAACAAAACATATATTCTTTATCCTCGTCTCATCGGTAAAAACTTTGTAAAGATAACTTCACATCGCCTTAACGATACTTATATTGTGGCGTCTCTTACATTAGGAAGTTTATATTGGCCCTTAAAATTTACTCTACTTATAATAAAAATAGGTAACTTACTTGACCCTCTATTAGCAACTTGTAATTTTTCAAAATTATAATAGCGTTACAAAAAATGATAACCAGATATTAAGTCAATTCATATTATATAAACGTGGTAAATATGTATAAAAGTGTACAATTTAACTATGAATGGATACTTGATTAATGTGTTTATAAAACAATTCAAGAGGGCCTTGATGCTTTTTTAAAAAATTATAAACAAAGGTTAATTTATTAATAACCTTAAAATAAAATGAAATAACATCTATAATTATTTATAGATGTTATTTAAATCAAAATAAAATTTCTTATTTCCCATTTATAACATTTATTTAAATTTAAGTAAATATAAATATCACAATTTTGGACCACACTCTTAATAACATATTTAATGTTTACATTATTTGTAAAAAATAAATATCACTAGTATATATAAGGGATTGAATCCCGAAATAACGGAGTCTTAGTCTTACCCAGTTATTTAAGTATATTAAAAAAAACATGTTATGTTATTTCATTGATAAGACCCCTAGTTTATGTATTTTTGAACTATTTATTTATTTTATTTTAAGAAATAAACATTTTGCTCTAAGATTATATAAAGTTGCTATAATTTCATTACGTAAAAATGAATCTGAAAACAATATTATTATTTTAACTGTATACTTACTTTAGAAATTGGAAATTTAATTGAACTGAAAGTCAGTGGTAGGTTTTTAGAATTTACTTGATCCCATATAGAATATTGCACATTTGTAAAGATATAAATATTTGTTGGTGATTACCATTTAAACCGTTATACATAAAAAAATAAACATCTTTCACAAGGAATGCCTATTTTCCATTGTATATATATATATTTAAGCTAAGCTTAAGATCTTTCATCAACTCAGTATACATCAACAAAACCCTTTTCTAGCTTGTGAAGATACTCTTCCCTGCAGGGGAGATCATCAGCAGGGCGGTTGTATGGCAGCCACACCGGTTCCCCAATGAAGAAACGCTTAGCTCTAATGAAGTTCTGAAATATGTAGTAAACAAAATTTAAAAAAAAGCTTTATAGGGAAAGTGGTTTATTTGTTAAATATACTAAAGAATTCACTTTGGTTTGATAAAATTATGGATGAAAATGTTTATTTGTTTTCAGTAGTATAATATCAGAAAGTGTACAGAAGCATTTTTTAATTCGTAATATAGTAGTTACATTAATGTCAAGAGTGAATCTGTGGTAAATGCCACTGGGGATGACAATCATGTCACCGGCAGACACAGCGATACGGATCCACTGGTCACTTCCATCTCGCACATCAAAGTAGCCTGACCCATCCAGCACCAACCTGGAAATGTATTATAAAATATGTGAAACAGAATTAATGACAGTATGTTTGAATAGAAATTCTGTTTCTGATGTATATATTATTATAAATTCTGAGAAAAAATAAAAAAAACTATCAACAACATCATAGTTTTGAAATCATAAAGCTTACAATCTCTTAAAATAAATACTGTATTGTTCATAAATATGTTAATAAGCCTAAAGATTATTCCATCATTGTCATCTTACACAATAAACACTTACCTGATCTCTTCATCAGTGTGGAGATGCTCTTCAAAAAAAGATTTAATTTTTTCTTCATAATTTGGAAGACACTCTTTTGAGCAAACTATTTCATCTTCATAAGTATAACCTCTCTCTTTCTTGATTTTATCCAAAACACCATCTGTTGCAAAGGTGTTTACATTTATCTGCAAAAATACATAATTATTTTCATAACATAATAATTACCTACTTGTTATAAATATAGAATATTAAGTGCAATTTATACAATTATATAGTATATCACAACATATATTTATTACTATATCAAAGGAAATGACTAAGCAAAAGCCCTCGTTCAATTAATGAGTTATAGTAAGACGTAATACATACTATTTCTATAAGACTATTTGACTCTTAAAATAATAACTAAAACGTAATAGTTATCTTTGAAAAAGATATACTACTACAAATATGACCTTTGTGTACAAGGCGAATTATATATACATACATTTAAAAAAATACGATAACGAGCTATCTTAATGTAAATTCGAGTCCCCAGACTTACATAAAAATATTCAACACCAGTTTTCTTGTATAGATTGTCCAAGGACAGATATTCAGGTGGATTTCGGTGATGTTCCAATCGTTGATCACTGAAATCGTTGTCCATATACCACGCTTTGACCATATTGTTATTATAAAAATTTACTTCAATAACAGTATGAACTACACTTCAAAGTTTAAATACGAAATGCTTTTCGAGTAGTAATTTGTATTTCACAACTTGTTTTGACTTCTGCCGCTTGTCATATGTCAACATTTTTAAACTATTAGAGATAACCAGAGACAAATATTGCGCATATCATAAACATATGTGGAATGTAGAAGCAAGGAGTGCCAATTTCTCTAGGTGAACTAAAAAATAAATGGAACACTAAATAGCCTTAAAACAAATAGTATTTAAATACAAAGTGTTAATTGGAGCTGAAAGGAGTTATAAAATAAAACCTAAAATTTTAAAAACCTTAATATCTTTTGAGATCATTTTTCGTATAATATAGTTTAAATGAGATATTTTATATTATTTTGATATAACTATATTAAGAATAAGTATTATATCTACAATGTATGTATTAAGATCCTTAGGTTTGAGAATTTTTCATAACTTATATTGAAGTTGCGTCATTAAGTAGGTATTTGAAAAATTCTAATTTTTAATAATTGAATAGTATCTCGGCCCTCCACACTTTAAAATCTTACTTTTAGTGCTTTTTCGTTAATTTTTATATTAAATTTTATTATTCACCTAACCTATTGTTTGTAGTATCAGGTTAAATAAAAATTATCTACATATGGAATATTAGTCTTTAAGGTGGTAGTGCCTAGCAGTAGTAATTTCCCAAGGATAGCAGCACTTTGAATCTATATTTTAGACACCTTACTATCAACAATTAGATGAATCGACTGTACGTTTGCATGTTATTTCGTAGCAATTATCGGATATTTCTTTCAAAAAGAGGACACGAAGAGCACTAGTAAAGAAGAGAATATGTTCCTTAAACTTAATAATTGTAGATACAATGCAACATCACTTGAAGATCACGAAGCATCCAATAAATCGATCTCGCTCTCGATATGCAGATATCAGATATTGTAAGACAAAAGAATATATTTCTTCCATTAGCTACCAGTGGTACAATGTACATTAGAATTAAGGGAAACAATAAAACTAAAATTGGATTAAAAATAAATTTAATTACATTGAATGTCATAAAATCTAGTTTCACAACTAAATTACAAAACACATTTACATTTATGGGGTTTTTATGTCTATCAAAAATAATTTACACTATTTTATGTTAAGTTTAACAAAAATTGCTAATTCATGTTACTTAAAAAAAGTGCCAGAGCGGTTGAAAAATAATTCGAAAATATAATTTAAATAATACAAAATAAAGTAAATGTTTAAGAAACACACTGAATTATATAAAATTAAGATTTTAAAAATTTAACATGCAACATAACTTTTAAAATTAGATAATACTTTGATTTTATGGATTGTTTTATTTATATTTATTGTAAAATGTAAATTTGAAATTGTTTATAAACATGTTTAGCCTTATTAAGCTTATTTTTCAAAAGTTTGTTAGCGTAATATTTCTTCAAGAACAAGACAATATTTTTAATAATATTATAAATTATGTTTTCAATGACAGAACTAACATAAGGTGTAAAATAAGTAATAAAGTGCCATGTTTAAAACATAAAATACGAGGCAATAAAAAGTAAATTGGACGGAAATTGAAATCACAAACAAAAAATAATTATATCGGAATATGTAATAAAACCTAAACAAGGGGTATAATAAATAATAATAATAATTTTAACAGTATTTTTAATATATGGCCTATTTGTATGACAAAATTAGCTATATATTGTTAACTGGGATGGATAATTGTACATTTCATATTTTATTAATACATGTAACTGATAAGAGATAAACTCTACTTATAAATGAATTTCACATTGAGATCATAATCTTATTTCTATTCAGATTTTATTTATAATGAAATAATTTTAAAATCTTTAACATCTGAAGAAAAAAAATACTCAATAATTGTATACCGTATTGACATATACAAATAAATTCAATTTTAGTAACAAATATATTTATCACAATCAGATTTTTTTCATTATTTACAAAAAAAAAAAACTACAATTAATATAAATTATCTTATTAAAACGCATTTAGATGACACTATTCACCCATGAAATTATTTTTTAACATATAAAAAGTTTTTTTTAAATTAACGATTGGTGTGTATGTGTTCAGTGTTTCCATATTTAACAACATGTCTGGTCACCATAATATAATTATTTATTAGGGCTACAGCAACACTGAGACGAAACTGTATGGATAAAGGTCCAACAAAGGTCACATTGTTTGACACTTTATCTTTATTTATTTTTAATTTCAATTACTAAAACAATCAATAAATTCATGGGCAGTTTATTGGCGTGTCTTTTTTAAATATATTAAGTAATACTAAATTAGGTCTCGTCAGATGACTACAATAAATACACTGGGTATATAAAATACACAAAACACTCAAATTCTAATTGAAACTTCACTTTTTTTTCGCAATGTCAAAAGTCTGTCATTGGCAGCAACCTGTCATATTGCAGTTATGTCGATGTCATGGCGGCATCTCTAATTGTCACTTTATAGCTTGGTGTGTTTCACCGTGTCAGTCCAGTAGTTCTGGATAGTCATGGCTTCCAGAGAATTTAGGAATGAATCATTATCCAAACTATACATCTCTTCTGAGTTGTCCTGTAAATGAAAGACAAAAGTGTTTAAAACTACTATACTTATTATTATTTTAGAAAATAAAAAAAACAAAGTTTAATGGAAATATAAAAGTACCATTTTATTCAATGTGATTAATTTTAAAAGAGCTGAATACGTACCCTGATAGTGCTATCATCAAGATATCCACTGGAGTCAGGATTGGAGCATTTGTCATTCAAGGTCTGCGGTTTGTTGAGATACCTTCTTCGGTAAAGTACGAAGGCCGTGCTTCCAGCCAGTGCTGCCAGCACCACGGCCGCGAACGATATACCAGCTATCGCACTCGTGTCCATTCCCATACCCTCACCAGAATCTATTATCCGTCTAGAAGATTCTATATTTGGTGGAATCCTTGTCTGTAGGAATATCGTCTCGAGCGACAACGGTTTCTCCGTTACAATCCGACTTTCAGACGCTCCCTCTATAGTGAAATCCTCCTTCATAAAATCCGGCCTTGTTAGGTTTCGTTTTTTCGACGCGAATGTTGAATTCTGTGTTTCTGTAACGTTTGTATAGTCTGTTATATTTGGCTGTGTGGTGTTTTCCGGGAGTGGTATGATTGTGACGTTGGTATCGGTAGTATTGACCGGTGTCCATTGTTTTTCTTGTGTCCCATTCGCAACCGTTTCGTTGGTGTCAGCTTTTGTTTTAGCGATGGTACTATCTGTATCATTCGTCGGAGTGGGTTTAGTTGTCGTGACTGGTGCAGTCTTCGTGAAGTACATGGCCCTTGGTTGTCTCTCTTGTAATGGCCGATCAATTTGAAAGTCTGTAACGTGACGATATTCTGACTGAGGCGCCGCTAGGCTCCTTCCGGTGCTCGCTGGAATTAGATAAGCACAATTAGTGGATTTGGAATAATTATTCAGTAAAGTGGTTTTTGGAAAGTTATTATGTTTGAATGTGGGTCGCTCATTTGAATAATGCGTTTGACTTCGTGTTATATTAACGTGGCTACATATTTAAATATTGTCAACGGATGAAGGTTATCTGCTTTTATAGTCAAATTTAGTGTGTTGTATTCGGTAATAACTGGATCCTGTTTCAAGTCTCTCCAACTATGTAGCTATCTTTATTAGACAAATTCTAGTAATGGTATTTAAAAACAATATTATCGCATTTCAGATGGGAAAGTCAGTATTATAAAAAAACCCTAAATAACAAAAAAATCTTTGATATTAAAAGCATCTTTTAGAAAGATGAAGAAAAACGCGATTTCAGCGACCGTTAAAAGTGGATTATCGTTTTATTTAGCCACAGAATTCGCATCGAGTTTTATTTGTCGCAACAAAATGGAAGCCAACAAAATACTTTAAATCATTGGCATACAAAATTTTAACAATGGGGTAAGTGGATCAAATCTACGAAACAAAATATTATTATTACATTTTTTATTGCAGTAGCACAATTTTATTTCTTTCAGCCAGTTCTTCACTTCCGTTGTAATGTATGTACCATTCCATTAACTAACAAATGCTAAATATTACATTTACTCTTTACAGGATGACAAAATGTTGTTCGTAAAAATTTCAGTTTAATAATAAAATATATAATAAAATATTCAGTTTAAGCTCTGTCTTGTCTGAGCTCTGATCGTGGATCAGGAATATGACGGTAGCGTTCGTTATGTTTTTTTGGGCACTCTATTTAATAGTGCGCGAAATATGACTAAAATTCAGATACTAAAATATTTGATATTTTTATTACTCATAGACCATGAAAAAAAAAATATCTTTATAACCTACGTAATATTTAGATTTATTGAAAAATTATGTTAGTGATGCTAAAATAGTAAAATAAAAAGCAACGTAAGGCTAATTAAAATAGTAATTATGTAAATGAAAACGCTTTGAAACGTGTTAGTATTTAGTGAAACAACACCATACTATTGTATGTTATAAAAATACTTGAAATTAATTATTCAAGTTAGGTATATTTGTTCAGTATACGCAATAACTTATATTCTCAGTACAACCCTCAACGCAAACAGTCAACACGAGCGTGCCACGCCCAAGGTCGAGCAAGTTTACGTGAAAATAATTAACTTTCCACCCAGACAATGAACTGAACTGTAACTTAAATATCTTTGTTAACATAACAGTAGAAATTAGTTTGTATTATTTAATTCAAACTTGGGTCAAGTAGTCAGAAGGTCCCCTTACTCAAGAACTCGTGATGTATTCTGATTTAACGTAACCGTTCAAATAAAACTTTTCACGATATTTTGAAATACGAATTACAATACACTTAATGGTTTCAAATGAAAAATAACCAGTTACAAACTAGTTTGAAGCAGTTTCATTTTGGATGGTTTAATGCAATAATAACATTCACTTTGAGTTTCTAATTATTCTGATTTTGTTGGTGTTTATTTTTTATTAAGTTCTCCTTCCATAATAAGAACAATTCTTACTGTTGTTCTTTAAATCGACCATTATTCTTAATGCAGAAAATGCTCTACAAACAACAATAATAATTTTATTAGTCATTTTTGTCCATTTTAAATTAAATGCGTCGTAAATAGATAAGAAAGAAATGAAATATTCATCAAGACCCAAGAGACGGGTCCTTTAACGCCGTGGAAAGTGAAATAATTTAAGAAATACTTTACACTTCGACAACGAAAGCATTTATAGAAGAGATGGATTTTAAATGCACATTTATGTTTCTGTTTTTTTTTAAAGTAACGCTTAATTATTTAGTTACGATTTTTTGTCATACAAACATTTAAACAAAAAAAATATGTATAATAATAATTAATTACACACATACATTTAATACATCACGTAAGTAGTTAATCTAATTATAAACTACCCGCAATAATAACATTAACCTTGAATTATTTGCTGACCCTAAGTGGGTGTAAACCTCTTACGTGAAAGGCTTCCGGCTCCGGTAAAGAATTATATGTAAGGAGATTAATGTGCCGGCTCAAAATGATACAGCATTTTTTAAGTATACTTTTATTAATGTTAGTGAAAGCCTAAATAAATATAATACCCGTATATGATCTCATAATAGCCATAAAATGAATAAAACAAAAAATATCACCATTAAAGTTTATATATTAAAAAAAATGCAATATTTTCGAATATTTTCGAATCTATAGCTACAGCGTCGACACGATTTACGTTTGAACTTTACTTGAAATGCCAAATTATGGGAACAATAGTGATGCGAAAGATGGGATATGGTTTGTTCTATGAATAATGAATATGTATTTGCCCTTTTGCAATATCGTAATTTTCAGATACCTTTCACTATATATAAAACTTTTTAACTATATTTATATTCCATTGGCCTTGACTCTATAACTATATTTATTTACATAACTTTTAATTTATATTTTAGTTATATTGAGATCACAGAGCAATCATTTTCAACAATAACAAAGCAGCTAACTGTAATTCTGTTACGCGTTGACAAATCTTTAGCGAAAATAATGAGGTTCATAGACAGTCCATAGTTGGCAAGACTTGATGATGAAACTGTTGACGCAAGAGTTATAATAGTTACTTAGAAGACGGATATGTTTGTCAGTATGTACATACAACGTAAAGATAATATATGTAGATTAGCATTGTGTAAATATATATACTAAAATCATTATAATACAGATACAATATGATAAATATTTTGTGTCGTTTGATGGAATTCCAGAATTATATAGGTATTGGTATTCTTCCTTGGATGGAAAAAAAACCTTAGTTCAGGTTCTGTCAGATGATTTTCAATTCCTTAATCTCATACCTATGATTGTGAGCAGCATTGTCACCCAGAACCAGTGCATCCACCAGTGTAACGTCATGATGGCAGCGTGCTGAAGGAGTCACGAAATCCGACCTGAAAGCATTCGAGAAACTATTTATACTTATATGGATGATATGTAGTTATATTCCAATTTTAATATATTTTTTCAATATGTCGATTCTAGGCTGATAATAAAATTATGAATATTTTCAGTTCTTTACTTTGCTTCTATTCTTTATTTATTCAGTTATACGGTATAATTATTTTTGCAACATTTCATTGAAAATAAATAGCTATTTTATTTTTCAAACACTAGAAAAATGTAAAATAAGGAAAAATGAACAATTTAACATTACTTTTTGTGGGCAAATGAACTTATAGCAATGAGATGACTTTAAGCGCGTGATGTTTTTCCCATTATCTTGTTTGTCTGATGAGTTAGTTAAAACGGTTCGTTACTAACGAGTCGCAATGTGCTTCTAATTATCTAATTAAATAAGCCCGTTACTAATGAGAGCCTCGTGTTTAATAAACAACAATTATTGCATGAATTTACATAAACTACAAATGTTAAATTTCAGTTTTCATGTATTATTACGGTTAAGCTAACAATAATTTGTCTGCAATTTTTAATCATACGTTATAACTCGATACTGCTACAGATTTTCAATTATATTTCTACACTCGAGTTAACGACATTCCCGCGATTAATCGAAATCTATGTCGTTTTGTTTTTCGACAATTTTTACTTTGAATTCTGAATACTGTATACCAATTAGTAAAGAAACTGTTGTATAACTATTGCCCTTGTTTTTGTATAGAATACATTTCTCCAAGCGGGGCAAGGTGTAGAATGGACAAAGAAAAATATGAAGAATTCATTTTAGCAAACATTTGCTCATTAGACTGTATATTAAAAGACTGCGAGACAATTGAACTAGAACTCACTAGAACAAACTTGCAAACAAAACAATTCAAAACTATCGAAGCTTAACTCTTGTCTTATATATTGGTTGCGGATCACTGGTTCGACTGGCTTGATATCACCCTCTAAGATGAACGTAAAGTAGCTAAATTACAGTTACATTTCGTACAGTCATCCAGATGCCCAAGCCATCCTCCTAGGACAGATAGAAGAGGATAGGAGACTCCTCATACTTTTGAAATTTACAGATATCAATGAGCGACAAATAAACAAACAAATGGTTTCACTTACTATTTTGCCGTCTGTCTTTTGTCAATACCAGAAAAATATATGCAATATAGTTATTTTAAATTAGATTCAAAGTAATAGCGTGCGAGAGTACCGTCTATAATATCGACAATTTACAAGAGATTTCGATTACAGATCGACGTACCAGTACATGCATTCGCTTTGTGAAATCTTGACATGCTAAGAGGAAACGTCTGTACGGCATGTGACGTTTCGAAAAATGTACGCTTTATTGGAATTCTATTCGCAAAATTTATTTTCATATCAAATGTAACGTAAGAGTTGGGTTTTAATAATACATAATGGTAAATAGAATTCATAATAGAAAAATGGAACTAGAAATGAATACGATAGAATATGTTGCAGATAAAGACTGTTTTTTACTGGATCCTATAAATAAATAAGAAGAAAATTGAGTTTGTATTTGATTAAAGAACATAAATTTCGTCGCAAGCGAGTCTTTTGTTGAAACAACATTTGTTATTAGGGTTGAAGTAAAGTTAAAGTAAGGTAGGCGGAAAATTGCTCGTATATCGCGGCACAGTCATTAAACGTTCATTTCGCAACGACGGGCGTCTCGTGAATTCAAGCTTCTGTGCCGTTAATTTGGGGTTAAATTGCGTAAAATTGACGATTTACGACTCCACGCCTCGAGATTCAGACGACAATCTTACATGTGACGCCCCAGACGTTAATGATGTCAGAGGATGACTTTGACATTGCTTTCATGTGTTTTAAAGTCTGTTTTGTATAACTATGTATAATTCTATGGAAATGTTTAAACTTTAACTTGTTATGAGAGAAACGAGAAAATATATATATATTATTTTTTCTATGGATTACTTTTAAAAGCTACTAATTAAAATATAATATACATTTTAAATCGACACATAATATAACGTCATGTAAGTTCTGTTATTGGGTTTGTTTAGAGAAGAATTTGTATATAGGCTGCGTATTCACTTTGTTTCAAACCCATTCGTTATAAAGCTAGTACAGAATACAATGAGTACTAGGAACTGTTGTTTGAACCACATGTAACAACTGTGAGACAGACGAACTTATTCGTGTACAGTCATTTTTGTTTCTTTTTCAGTAGTGATTCGTTTATGAAAGCTTTCAATTTCAAATCAATATACGATATCTTTTAGCTTGTTTGTGTACAATCGAAAGTTAGTATATTTTAACAGATCTGTTATATAGATTATCAGTTTACAAACAATTTATATCTTTATATGTTGGTGATAGAGTTGTTTTTTGCGTACGTGACCGTATGGTGGAACCGAAACGCTGTTATTTTTTTGGGTGCGCGTGATCCGCTCCGATCCACATGAGGATCATTACCGTTACAATAGGGTTGTCAAAAGGAACAATAAACCTATTTAAATAATTATATTTAATAGATCGGACGAAGTAAATCAAAATGCTTTGTGAATGTGAATTGTTTATTTATGAAGTTTTTTTATAACATGTATAGATAAATAAGGAAAGTGAAAGTTTAAGGTATCTTGTAGATTATAAACTAATATCGGGTTTACTTCGCGATGTTTCGGCCGAATATCACCAGCCGTGGTCACGGTATTACTCTTATATTTATTAATGTGTATACAAATTCGGTGTGTTCCAACCCTGTGGTGTATGTGTGTTCGTTTCAGCTAGTTCGTACTAGAGCTTGATGTTTTCTAAAATGTAACGTTAAGAGGGAAAGTGTGCTTTTTATGATTTTATTACTTCAATGCTTTCACTAATCGATATTAAAACAAAATATTTATAAAAACCGTCTTGTTTCAACTTTGTATATACATAAAAAAATGGACGTCAATATATTTAAAAGACGCATTAAGATCAGATAGTATAGTTTCTTCCCAAAATTAGTTTCAAGAATTTTATATTTTGCGACCTTGAGTGATATTTCATATTCGGCTAGTTTGAGAAATAAAAGTTTTATTTGAAAAATAATCAACGCTAAATTAATTTTGCTTGGTAGCGACACGGTAGCTCAATTGTTAGAGCGACGGGACGGTTTGCACAGGTTGCAGGTTCGAATTCATGGCACCACCGACAGGATGGTGAATTTGTCATTCCATATTTACTTAAAAGTTCATTAAGATTAATATTGCCAAACATGTCAATTTGAGTAATTTTGTAGCGTCTTAATAAATTTGTTTGACGGTGATGAAGATTTATTATTTAATAACACATGTAATATAATAATACATGTAGTCTGATGCTCTCTCTAGAGACAAACGAGACATTTTTATAACTTCGTTATTATATCAACAAAAAATAAATAAAAAATAACTACGCAAGCTGTTGATATTATAAATAAAAATGACTCCAACATTTATACGTCAAAAGATTCAAATTTTAAAATGTAATAAATTCAAAGTTACACAGTTAAAGGTTTAAACAATTAATATTCTTAATTCTAAGCTACAATCAATTTATTTATTAGTAATGCATTTTTTTTTCACAGTATTAAGGGAATTTTAATACAAATTGGTAAAAAAAAAAACTGTCAAAAAGAAACAATTTTCTAATTACTGTTTTATTTATAATTTATAGATTATCTTAATTATTATTAATTATACAATATTATTATTTAATTTCCAGACTAGGGCGATAAGTTGTGGAATTATTAAATACTTTTTACAAATAATTAAAATACAAATGATAAATATTTTCCAATCCTTAACCAATGTTTTGGTGAATAATATTGTAAATCATCGTCGCACTTTCCCACACGTAACATTTAAATATTGAAAACAAAATGAAAAGAGATTAACCCGAATTTTCTGAAAAAAATCGACATCAGTCACATAAAAGTCAGATTTGTATGATATGGCACAACAAATATATATATTAATATATATACAGCCCACCATTATTATAGGACGTATGATATCCAAAATGGCTGTCTTTTAGACAATGGTCCATTGTTGTGAGTTGTTACTGCCAGAATTTAATACTTTATTATATAAATTTGCACACATGCACACATTTAAAAATTAAAAAAATACTAGATTAGTTGGGTGAGACAAAAAATATATTTATTTCACTTTTATATATATAATTTATGTACAACATATTATATATTATAATATATTAAATGTTATCTATTTTATTTATAAATGCTCTTACATACATTTCATAGCAATGACGTTGGTTTGGTCGAAGACCTTTAATAAGGAGGAGGAGGAGTTATATGAAAGACCACAGAATATAAAAGAATCGAAGTGGACAGATAAGGCAACCTCAAAAGCTTTCAAACTGTCATTACACCAAAGCGGTTTTAAGGCTTCCACTACACTGGCAGTAATAATATGATTTTTATTGACTGAAATGACAAAATATTTTCAAAGAAAATCAATACATACAAGTTATATTTATATTTCATAATTTTCTAGTATCAATAGTTTTTTTTTAACTGTCTCAGACAATTTCTTACAGAGTCCTTCATCTCTCTCGCTACCCATAATATTTTGACCTGTTTGGAATATTATATTATATACTAGATATTGCCAGGGACTGCATCAGCTCGAATAGTAAGACATATAACATAAAATGTTTACATATATATATATATAGGCAGGAGACATATGTTATATTGTACTTTGACAGACAGACAACAATTTCAATCTGATATTCCGATCTTCAAAATAAATTATAGCCTATATGTCGCCGAGGACTAATAGATATATAAAAAAAAAGTTTCATCAAAACCGTCCAGTAGTTTTTCCGGACCGGTCGGACGGACAGAAACAAACATTTTATTTTAAGATGATTTTTTTGGCTTTGATGATTGGATTTTTTAAAAGTTTTTGTTTAATGTACAGAAATGAACTCTTCCATATTTTAATTATATGTATAGATGTATATATAAATATTTATAACATTATAATGTATTGTAAGATAGATATTATTGACAAATTTGGTCTCAGCAGGTCTACGGTCTTTTAGTTTATTGAGAAATCCCAGCAGTGGGAAAAGGTCAGAGGATACAATCAGCCGTTCAATCTCCGGCTAACTATTAACGATGAATCTTTGTAAGATCTGAAGAAAAAGAATTTTAAATGAATAGAAATGTATTCTAGGAAGCTAAATGTAGTTTGACACTTTTTATATATTGTCTGTATAGAGAGCTCTAAGCTAATAATTTGATTGCTACATATATAAATAATAATTTCATTGGTATTACCTGAATCTTTCATAATCTATACAAATAAAATAAAATTGGAGTGTCTGCTTGTAACATTAACCGCATTTTACTACATTTATATGAATATAATATATATATTTTAATAATAATTTTGTCTGTCTGTTTGTTCCGACTAACCTCCGAAACGGCTGGACCGATATTGACGGGACTTTCACTGGCAGGTAGCTGATGTAATAAGGAGTAACTTATGCTACTTTTTTTTTGAGAAAATATATAAAATATTTTTTATCTACACATCAGAACAAATAAATAAAATCGGAGTGTCTGTTTGTAACATTAAAAATTACTAAATGCATGTGAATGTATATACGGTACATATATCAAAATAACCGAACCGACGAATAAATAATAACCAAATAAAAGGAACTAATAGACGTAATATTGAGTGGTGAGAAACATGACAGTGGGTTCGATTATGATGCCACAGTAAATTATTCGGCTGAGATAGACCCTATGAATATACGTTGCAACTATTGTAAAGCTTTAAGGTGAAAAGATGACTCAAACGGAAGAGGAAAGCCAGTAGTATTATTGTTTTTGCCTAAAAAAAACTCCAATAAAAGTAATACGAAAAACTGAAATTAAAGAATAATTAAAATAAAAATGATAAAACGAAACAAAATAATATTTTTTTTGTTAAATTTTACGCGAACGAAGTCGCGGGGCACAGATAGAGCTCAAATTATCTCAAATTAAGCTGAACATACAAAAGAAAAAAATACAAACTAGAATAGAATGTATTACAAGTACTTCAAATTAATCTGAAAAAAAAATCAAAAACACCGGAAAAAAAAAAAAAAAAAAAAACTAAAACGATGACATCACCAAACGCGGCAATGCTAATAAAAGTAATATGTTTAAATGTTTTAGGTAATATATTTAGTTTTCACACATTCAAACCAACGGTAAAGTAAACTAACACATCTGTACAAGGACGAGAAAGAATTACTGACCGATCACGTCGGCCGTGATTCACTGACGAGTCATACGATGACGACGGGCCGACACACCTGGAAATAAAAAATACATTATAACAGAAAATAATATAATATATACATATATCATTTAGAATGATTTCGTATTTACACGATTTAAGTCTGTTATTTATATTATCCATATATTAATATCAATTTATGTATATATTATTTACGTGTAAGAAATTGTTTTTTTTTAGAAAGAGACGTAAAAATATCTAGTTAATTTATAGAGTTACAGTAAAAAAGAACGTAATATTCAAGAACGTTGATAATGGCGACCTTGAAAACGTAAACAATTGCCTTAACAATTGACTTATCCTATGTAAGGTCATACGTATTAAGATAATGTGCGACGATTTCTTTTAATGATAAGCTTTGCATAGTTACATATATATAAATAAATATCTGTTGTTATGTTTGTCTGTTTGTACATCTTTTATACATTCTTAATTATTGAGAATCTTTTTTAAATTGTGAGTGTTTCTTAAAAAGTTAAGGCATAGTCACGGCGTTAAATTTTCAGTTATAACAATTCTTGAAAGAAACTTTTTTCAGAAAATTCTTGGAAAACGTTGTTAAATATATATATTTTTTAACAATATTGTCCCTCCATTACCGCTTCGTGGTTGTTGAGCTACATTTAAATTATGTCAGTATTTTTTCGTTTTTCCCTCCATTAGTCATCCAGGACGACCTTGCAATGAGAAAGGCTCATAATATAGCAAAAAGCTAAATAATTAAACCTCTTAGTTTTTAGAGATTGCGAAATGTTTTTTGTTGACTTATAAATTATACAAATTAAAAAAAATACGTTCTATTTTTGAAAATTTAAATAATGATTTATATAACTGTGTAAAATATAATATAATGACAAACAAACAAAGTTTACAAGACAATATTTATACAAGTGGAGTTAAGAATTCCAATACGTTTTAACTTTTAATGCTTTGTATGTTTGTATGAAGGTCGATTTTGCAACTTCTTAAATATAATGATGTTGGTGTAAGATGGGCCACTTCATTAAAACTGAATCAATAGTTGGCGCAAACATTGACTTAGACTTGGTAAATGTTTGAAGTTTGAACAAGTGGCCGTTTGATTTCGTAATCTTAGATTTGATTTTTGGTCTAATTTTTGACATCAAATTCATACTTGATTTACATATAAAAGATGCATTATTTATATTACATAAGAATTATGAAGTGGAAAATAATATACTTTACATATATTTAAATACTTTACATACATTTAAATACTTTACATACATTTTAAATACATTTTACCTAAAAAATCGAGTGAGACAAAAAACGCATGAGCTATAATACGTCAGCTTATCTTAAGACAAGTTAAATATGGTTTTAATATTCATGCTGATTCACTAGTTTTTATAGGAAAAAGCAAATTGTAAATGCAACTTCCCCAAACGTAGAATCTGGTCGGTTTAGTGAAGCTTCCCCTACATCGTCACTTATAACTGTCCCAAGCGTGGATCAAAGAGATTTCTTGATCAGTTGCCAATTTATAATAAACTCCATCTTTAATATATTTTAAAATTATAGCTTCAAAATATAAAAATGCATGTGTCTAATTAAAAACTTTAAGCACGTAGAACTTTTATATATACATCTCATAATGTAATATGCGAATTCGTTACACATATTTCCCTAACTTTAATATTATACCTTAGAAATATTTTTTATACACATTTTCATTTAATTGAAGATGGAAATAAAACACCAAATATTTCAAGTAACAAGAGGAATTTAAAATTTTCGACATCCAAACCAATCGGTACCAACAAAAAAAAAAAAAAAATTACGTAAAAATTATATTAATATAAGTTAATGTGTGAAATGTATATAATTATATATTATAAGCAGGCATCTAGACAGTGTAAGTTTAGTAATTCTACACGCTTCTGAGGTCTGGTGAGGTCGTTTAATCGGAGTGTAACTGATATGTAGGACAATGTAGCCAGCACAGTTGCTCCACACTATGACGGAATAACAATACCGACAATCTATCTTTACACTCGCCAAACAAAAAAATATATTAATTTCAACCTTATATCATTGCGATAAGGACGCTGGAGTTTATGACGTGTGATGGATTAGTTTTGTAAAACGCGTGTCATTATAAGCGGTCTGCATGACAGATTAAATATTACGCGGGTGGGTGTGGAGATTGGATGGACATTGGCTATGGAAAATGTATTACGAGTACTTTATAAAATGTTTACTATTTTTTTTTATTGTTCAAGAAGGACGAATTTTCGTTAGAAATGTATTTAAAATAGTTGTCTATAATAAAAAAAAAACAAATTAAATAATAAATTAAACCAGGAACAGGACTCGAACTTGTGACCTATTGGATTAACTCCTCTGCGTCCTGCAAAGTAAGTTATAGTTTACGCATACATGCCCTGATGAATTTACTATTCCATTGTAAGAGTCATCTTCAGGAAATTCTTATTGAAGGAAAAGACGGCCATGTTTGAATGAATAATTTCAAGTGAGAAAAACAGGAAGTACGGGTATTCAAGAAAAGAAAAGTTAGTGAAATTTTAACGAAGGCTTTAAAAATTTCAAGAATTTTCAGAAAGTATTTACTGAAATTCAAAGCGCAGAACTGATTCATTATACCAAATCTACTTATATAATAAAAATATTATCTTTTATTCTTAAACACTCAATATATTATATTAATAAATAATATTACAAGTAAGATGTGTGAAAAATAATATTAAATTATACCCAAAAGAATACAACAATAACAATAAATAAAAATAAGAAATTCTGACGTTTCCTAATTTCACCTCATACATTATTCTGCAGTTTACTTTTCTCCCTTCGGCATAACTTTATCTTTTGAAGCATTTGTCACAGTAGTATTCTGAGAAAGGAGTTCATTGACAAAGTTTGAGGAACCGAAAATATGAAACATTTAATATATCTTTGAAAAAAAATTATTATTGTTATATAATTAAAAACTATTCCCAAATAATATTTTGAAAATATCTATGTATAGCAATGTTAAGCGTATAGAATCAGTAATAAATTGCTACGGGCAGGGATTGAACCTGCGATCTCTGGGAAGCCGTCCCGTAGCTCTACCAATTGCGCTATTGTAACGCTACCTGCTTTGACGGGTTTAGTGTTATATTTGTCTTTATCGGAACGGTGGCGACACCTATTAGGCTTCTTTACCATGAGGTCACGGGTTAGAAACCCTGCGGGTATCGATTTTTTTTTCATTCTATTCATTTTCATTCCTTGAAATTAAAAAACCTTAGATATTTTAATTGCACATACAATTGAATAAAAATCATATCATTGGCAATTAACACACAAAAAACAGTCTCTGTCTTGTGTGTTCGGAAAATAAGATGAATTATTAATTACTAGGTATGTGTGTCATTTGAGTTTGAGTTCAGACTGTACGTACATACATTCACTCACAACTACCCGCAACTCACTTACAAGATAGTTTTCCTAGTTGACAGAGCCGTTCCCGTGATTTAAGTATTCGTTCAGCTTTTAAATATTAACCTTTACCTAAGTTTATTGATGTTTGCAATATAAGCATCAACAAACAACACTCCAGACCGTTTCTCAATAATATTTTTTCTAAAAGTTTAGTCAAAGCATTATAAGAGAAAGTTTCCAACAAAAGAAATGTTTACCCTCGTTATTAAAGATATTAAAAATTATGTGAGAAAAGGTACAAGATGTGTAATTATATTTATATATATATATATATATATATATATATATATATATATATACATTTTTTACTGATTCATTCAAAATCCAGAGCAACCAATATTTTAAGAGTTGCATCATTGACAGAACAGCGAAAATGTATTTACCAAAATGTATTTATATGTCTGTTTAATAATATAATATATTATAAATTTCTTTGTTAAAATAATTTTATCTTAAGCGCTAAATCTTATGTTTACTAAGCAAATAGAATTAATAATTATATTGAAATTCAGGCCTTTAGATGCCCGAGTTCAATTTATACCTCTAAGAAATGAATAAACAGACTTATTAGCCATTTTAAATTAAAAACAATGCACAGAAAACAAAGGCTTCTCGGTAAAGTTCAATTTCCAAGTAATGTTTTGTTATTCAAATTGGATTATTTTCTCTAAGACAAAGAACCGAGAAAAATGTAACAAATAAATAATTTGTATGAAAGAAGCTC
The DNA here is from genome assembly GCA_963555665.1 of Dircenna loreta. Lineage (NCBI taxonomy): Eukaryota > Metazoa > Arthropoda > Insecta > Lepidoptera > Nymphalidae > Dircenna > Dircenna loreta. The sequence goes on from OY743087.1 coordinate 13,904,853, forward strand.
TATCGATTGGAGTAACACTTAATGGGCATAAAGTGAAGGCAACTTTAGTTAAAAAAGACAAAATGAGCGAAACGACAATTTCAAGTCAAGGCTATTTAACTTTCGAAGAGCACAATGGGTGACATTGACCAAAGAGACGGGAGACTCCCAAAATGAATCAGAGCGTTTGCCCTTGGGACTGTTTGACAATTTTGAATCAATTGAAGGAAGTGACCTTAAATTACGAGTGAAACTAATGAGAAAACTATTTAAATTATATAAAAAAAAACGGTGAAATGTCATTGTCTTATAAACAATAAATACTACATGACGCGACAGGAGATGACACATATACATATATTAATTATCATACAATCCTAAATTAAATTAATTCAAGCGACACGATAGTTCAATTTGAAAGATGACACAGCATCATAAAAGGCGCAGGTTCGAATACTACTCATTACTTTTTTTATATTAATATTTATTCATATTAATCTTGTCTTATCTTCCTAAATCGGTAAATAGTTTGATTGGAATGAAGATATAAAATATACATTCAGTTTTCAGTTCAAATATCTTAATATTGTAACAATCACGAAAATACAGGATTAAATATTTGTTATACAAATATAAATATTAATAAACCGACCTTGTAAAGATTTTGCCGCTCACCGAGAAAAGATTGACATTTAAAGTGTCGTTATTCCGTTATGAAAATGGCTATAACTTTAGTTTGAAAAGTACAGATGAGATATTGGATCACCATTAAAACTCAATTCTGTACAATACGTCCATCACTTATAATTCTAAACGAGACTTCCTAAGTTTGACTCGAGTACGTGCTCAGTGTTTCATATTGTTTGTTGTCAATAGATCTTTCATGTATAAATAATTGAATAATAATTATCAAATTTAATTTATATAATAATAATATCAAATACGACCATCGTAAAATAAATTCAAAGATGATCAGAAATTTCGTTGCGGAAATTCAAATCGCTTATTGAACTATTCTATAAATAAATCATTTTGATTTCAAGAATGTATAAATAACCAGACGTTTTCATATCATGTGGGAATAAAACAACTTTGTTTAGATTACTACAGAAGTATAATATACTATTAATATGGAATTTAAGTAATGTTTGGAATTTTTGAATTAAAAATGCGTAATTGATACGACAAAATGTTCTCGTGTTCGAAATACTGTATACTTTTTATATAACAGCAATAAGGTACGTCACGTATAATAATCTATCATAAATTATATATTAAGAGGCACGTGCTACATGTAAAGAGGTGCGTGTCGGATTGACAAATAAGCGTTTAAACGTGAAAACAACAATATTTGAGCTCTCCCATATTTGGCATCGGTTCAAGGCACTCTCATTTGGCGATGTCATTGACTTACACCCGTGCAATTAATTCTAGTGTTGCCTCTCAACTAATTTCAAATTAAATTTATTTCTGCGTAAAATATTTATGCGGTAAGGTAGTGGGGGGAGGGGGGGGGTTGTTATATAGGATAGTGTAGGTGGTCAGATGAATTTAAAACTTCAATTTCCGGCATGAATTTTTTTTTACCTAATTGGCACCCAAGCAAAGTGTGTAAAAGTGTCAAAAATACCGGGTATTTTATTTTTTTTTGGAATCATCTGTCGCCTTATTACCCCCCATTTTCTTATGAATGATTAATTTTAAATTCTATATTCGTATTATCTAAATATAAAGCATATAAATCTTTTATATAAATATTTATTGATGTCACTATTGAATACAATTTCTTACATAACATACATACGTTTATATTTATTAGTTTTTTTTCATATAGATAATATTTAAGTGGATCTGTAAGGTTTTTTCTTTGATTGTTCAGTGTTGGCTGACAAAAGCATCTTGGTGAAGACTTTTTCTATACGTATGTGAAATTTAGGTCACGATTCGTCCTAAATATCTCAGTGGCCAAAAAAACATTGTAACTAAAATCTACTCAGTTATATTTCTCTCAGTATTTTAAGTGCTCTATAATATCTACTTAGGCACGTCTCTCTATAACTCTTGTGATCTCTTTTGTGTGAAGTTTTCCGAAGATATAATTGTCTCTTGGTTATCTGCCTTTATATATGCTTTGGCATATATTGAGGCTAAGCTTGAGCGATTTATTTCACAACGCACCAATATAAATTTAGATTTGAAATTATCTTTCCTTGAATAATATATAAGAGAATATATTTAAATAATCTAGTACTTTATTATGACAGAAACAAGATAAAAAAGAAAAAGTTAATATAAAGGAAACGGTTGTATTGCAATGTTTACGAGTTTGGCATAAAATTAAACCGAATTATGAAAAAAATAAAATAGAATGTAAAAATTCGTTTCATTCAACCCAACTAGTACATGTCGTAATCGATATTCCTATTTTAATCTCAGTCAAAGCATGCAAATATTATTCTGGTTTGGTTTTATTGGTTGTGACACAGCTTCCCAAATCGTACACGAGATTTATAACAGATGAAATGTGATACGAACGGATGAGCTTCCCATTGTTATTACATTTCCTGACTGCTTCTTCTTCATTCATTCAATTCATTCAACTTCATCATGGAATAATTTATTCTAGTTTTCAGTTAGATCCGAATGTGAATCGATAAATTTATTTTGTAATTATGAGAAATTTTGACAGATACAACACTGGTAAGTTTAATATGTTACATGTAAAAAGAGAAGTCAAATGGTGTCAGTCGGCCATATTGGAATTGTGGAATCAGGTATTTTACGTTCGAGCCGTTTGTGCTAAAGAATGAGAGCAGCAGATTTGAATTTTTAAACGAAATATATTGAATTAGAATTTGTTAAACTAGATTTTTACTTAAATTTGTAGAGATATATGTCTAATTTATGATACACTATTGATTTTTTAATAATAAGTGTATATTTATATAATATAAATACGTTCTAACATGGGTCTAGTGTAATGGTCTGCTGAAAGCAAAGAAGCAATAAAATCGAAATCATTATATCATATTAGTTTAGAATTGAAAAATATAGGACACGGTATTTTTTTATACATCGATATATAAATCAATTATTTTATTGTTGGAAATTGAATAAAAAAAATGTCTTAATAGAATTATTTACACATATAATTAGGGAAGTATATGTTAATATAATAAGCGCAAAGATAAGCAGTTGAAAATATAAAAAAATACTTTGTTTTTATATAAAATAATAATATTAAGGTGACAAATCTTATGAAAACAAAAGAGGTATTATATTATTATAAGAATATTTGTATTAACACTAATTGAAAAACTTTTCTTTTGAATTTTAATTCGTTCTTACGATGTTCGTTCCCGAGATATTATTCAACGTAGTTTCACCTGTTATGGAAATTTAATAACCGTAGTATGAAAGGGTATGAAAGGCTTTGAGAAAACGACCGATTAATATTTATTTGATTTTTCATATTATAGTTGTTTCAAGTGATTATAAATAGTTTACTGTTTCAATATCCGCAATACTGGCATTTAATAAGTAATTGTGATCTGTACGACATTTAATTTATATTTTCTTAGAATGTATTATTTTACAATAATGTTATATATCATGTACTATTTACATTAATAATCTGGTTTGAATTATAATTACAGATAACACAATATTCAAATAAAGAGACTCAAATGTAAAAACTTAAAACGTATTCGACCTTTTTGTTGACGTGCAAAATATAACAAAAGGGCGGTAAAACTGTTTGTATAAATAGTTCTCAAGGACAAAATATAATAAAACGCAATTTATAAGATATTCTATATGTTGGAGGTGCGTGAGGTTTTGTAGTTTGTGGTTTCCGGTAACCTGATCAATAACAGACAGACTAAAAATCATTGTTTTCATTTATTTGCTTTGGAAAATACTATATTATAAACGGAATCCTATCAAACGCTGAACTTTTATTAAAAATCAATGCAAGTATGAAATATCGTCACTACAACCGCTTGACCCGTTTGTCTGTTTTGTTTTTTTTTTTTTAATAAATGTCAGTTTGAGGGTTGTGTCAAAATAATTGATTTTACTAGTAAAATCTTCAATTTGTATGGTATTTTAGTATGGCTGTCGTTATATTCATAAATAAGGTTTGCCACCAAGTTGGTATACAATGGACACCCTAAATAACTAGAAATACTTAGATACGTTATAAGAAAAAACTAAATATTTTTAAGTGTACATCTATTCTTAATTATGGTTACATTTCATTTTACGATTTAAGCCATATGATTTGACCTTGGAGAATATATAATAGGCGTCTTCACCAATCGAAAGCACTAACTCACTAACAGCCATTTCACTAAGCGATACGATTTACGCCAGTTGAGATAAAGTGGCTCAGATCGTATAATGAAATGGGACTATTAGTAGATTGCATTGCGAAGCCGAATTCTTAGGTAGCCTGTTTCTTTTAATTGCGATTTGTAGAGATTTAGACAGACAAAATTATTTGAGATCAAAAACCTGATTTAGATAATGTATATGTGTGTGTATACAACTCTAGCTAAAAAAATATGGCATAAGCTTTAAAAAATAATTAAAAAGAATTTTCATCACTCCGCTAAAAGGTAATAAATAAATAATACCAATTATACCAGAGTTTTTAAAGGTAAAATATTTTATAAAGGAAAACGTATAAAAAAAGACGGCTTCAGTTTCTAAATATGCTTCGTAAACAAGTACTCGAAGGGTTCATTTATTTGTTTTGTGATGGAGCCAAGGCCTTTTGAGCCTTTCATTTTCACTATGGGGTCTGTTTGTCGGTGATCGGATACTACCTGAATAGCGGCTATTACTAATACAAACTTTTTTATAAACATACATACACTTGTTTAAGTATGTTATGTAAGTTGAAGATATATTATTTTGGGCATTTGAATATCTATTTAATAGTTAAAGCATACACAAATAGAAACTTCCAGATTACTTGTAATCAGATAAAATTCCCCGTTAAACCTTCCAATATCCGCCCACGCACTTCCTGAACCGGCATGTTTGCTAGGAAAACATGACAGACTGAAATGAAGATTCCAATATACAATAAAATAAATGTATGATCCATCATGTATATACATCCACTAGAATATAAACCAGCACTTTTTTAAAAACTACTTTATTAAGGTTTAAGGAAAAACAAAATATCCTACCTGGAAAAATATTAGTTATCCAATAAATTCTTATATCACACACACAATACTTCAAGTCAATAAACAAACACAGTTTTTAATATTACAGTTTATTAATACAAATTATAAAGAAATATTACGATGAACCAACACACGAGCACGCTGTTAGCGCGCCAAACCGCTACTGAGGTCTGAGATGCGAGCACGCTGTGGGTGGAATACGCGCTTCGCTTTCATCAATGAACAGCTCCAGCTACTTGGGCACATTTCATTTACACTTTTATTGCTCCGTAGAGGACAAACCCTTTTTACCACCAATTAAAATAAAACCCGAAGGGACATACGGAAACATAACACAAAGCAATTTATGATTGGATTGTGTTTGATTGAATTTATTGATTTTTTTTTATCTTTATCTCTGTATCGATACTGCAATGAACATGTGCTATTAATATAACAGTGGCATTCATCTTTTATATTTTTCAAAACCTGCACGTATCATTATACGCCATGAATATATTATACTTTCAAAAAAGGGTTCGCTACGGAAGTTGGAAGTATGAGTAGTCTTCTAATTTGGAAGAAGCCACAAATGGTAAAGGGATAAAGGGCCGAAGTACAGTTAATTAATATGAAAATAAACTTTAAATATATTCAAACGTATGCTAGATATATTCCAACTCCTAGTCCGCTAATGATGGACCACTTGATTGAGAAATCAATACACGAACAGAACAAAATTGCAATATTTCATTCCAAACATAAAACCCATTATCAAGCTAACGACTTTCTGTATACGTATGAATAGAATTCAACTATTTATTATGCGGATAGAGACGTTCAAAAACTTACAAATCTTACCCTTGACCTGCACGAAGCCTAGAATTAAATAGGAGCTAGTTTGTGTACAAAAATCAGATAAACATGATACTGTTAGGTCAAACTTGTAATTATTATAAAGCCTTGCCTACACTGCCTCTGTTAATACGCAATTAGAGTGCATATATTGATTTACGTTCTGCCCTTGAGACTGAACGTAATGCGCACATTTCATTATACGATCTAAGCGACACTATGTCCACTAACTGACATCGCATCGTACAGTGAAATGTCTGTTAGTGAGTTAGTGCTCTTTGATTGGTGGAGACGCCCATTCGCTATTTATCAAAGGTTAAATAATGCCGCCTAATTTGTATAATTAAATGGGTGTAAAAGCCATGTGTAACTGGTTTTAAGGTAATGTATTCTGTAGATAAATAGTGCGGTTGTTAAATGTGTCATTATTGCGCAATATTTTTAGTTTTATTCTTGGCTTTGATATTTCGAAGAACTTATCCAACGTCACACCTATGACCCTGATGATGGCAGGCGGCAAAACCAGGATACCTACAAGATTTATGGAGGTTTGATGACAGAGTAATACATTTTTTTTAATTTAATTTGTCATTGATATAATATGTCACTTCAATACGCATTAAAAAATATGTAAAAATAATGTTTTAATTTATATTATACTAATATTTTCTCTAAAAAGTTATTTTTTTTATAAATTTCTCAAAGGTAATTGAACTGTACTTTTTTTTTTTAATCTTTTGACAGTTACATAGTGAAGGAAGTAAAATCATATCATTTATAAATATTAGAATCCGCTTATTGAATTAAAACTAGCGTGTTTATAACGGCATTGTTTTTTTAATAGGAAATTACGAAAGAGATACATGCATATAAAGAATTACATTAAGGCGTAAAACATTGGACTTAGCAAATAACATTACATGTGACTCAGTTACAATGTTGTATGTTTGTTTATTAATATCATTATAAATACACGTTTGGACATGTTCAATTTATTAAAAAAAAAATTAGAATAATAAACGTTCACGTCCTCGCCGAAATACATAATATTTTTTTTTTTTTAATATATATAAATGTTGTTACATGGGCTATTGGATCATTTCTAGCTCAGATACAATCAGTCTGAACTGTTTTTTTTACAGATTGCTAGTTACTTTCGTAATATTTGAATACTTTGTTAATTTAGTTAACGTCAGCATGTTCCGATGTAATTCTTGGTACACATTACGTGCTGACTCATCATTCTTAGAGAATGATGAAGATTAAAGCTTAATATACATAATACGCAAGTAATAATTATGTTTGGAGAGGACAATGAGACCACAGCTTTATCACAAATTAATTACCTCACTGCTAAACCATATTTCTTTTTTGACATAGACGCTATTATATATGTATATATATCTATATATAAGCTTATTGAATAAAATAAATTATTTCGACCACAACGTTTTACACTCAAAATGTATTAGAATGTTGTTACGAGACATCTATACTGAACAATCCAATCAGTAACCAAAATACTTTCTCCGTTGAATACCGAATTAATTAAAAAAAAAAAGTGAAACAACCAGTAACCATAGTACGAGTTTCGATAGTATGAAACGTTGATATTTTACGAGCGGTGACACAACGAATACTTGGTTGTGATTGGTTGTTATTTGGTTATGGTCTGTAGTAAACCAATCACAACCAAGAACTTGTTACGTGACTATTCGAAAACTATCAACGTTTCATACTATCGAAACTCGTACTAGGGGTATACATATCGTATTAGTTCCAACTTCCTGAGTACAAGGCTGTTCGCATAAATTAGTAATTTACCTAATTCGTGGTAATGTGATGATGGAGATTTGTGTAGATGATTAATATTCAATCAGAATTTTTGCTTATGAAAGTTTCGAGATGGAAGTTAAAAAAAGGTCTTATGTATGTTGAAGTTCTTCAAGTATTACAATATTAAGCAAAACAAAATATAACGTAGTAACAGCAGGGTTTGTTCACGAAATATAATTATCTTATTACGTACATCATGCCTTTATTATAAAATTTGTTTTGCCGGTTGTTTTGTATATTAAAAATATGTTCAAAAATAATGTGTGATATAATGTCCTTAGAAGCGTTAATTTTAGATACCAACTAGATTTATTCTAGGCCGCTGTAAGCACTAGCTGCAGCTAAACACAAAATGGCGTCGCACATAATGGTCGTTCTAATTCAAAAACCTTGGCAACCGTGGGAACATAAACTAACCAATGTTTAGGATGTAGTTATGGGACAGACTAACAAACATTTGTTTTTATGTATACGGATAACTAGTGCGACAACATGTCCCTTTACGTAATACAAGTTTCTTACTATAATTGCATTTATTAATTGTCTATAAGTACTTGTTATACAGAAGATGCCAAATAAAATTGTAACTACCCACATTTTTGTATATAGATAGAAAAAAATACAAATTTACTAATTTTTTGTAATAACAAATGAATATAAAAAGGTAAAAAACATAATAATTATTTAATTTTAATTCCTGTCATGGTCTTTATTGTTAATTTAGAACAATTTAGTGTTTAGAGATAAACGTTTTGAAATCGACATTATTTGTCACTGTTCTAGATCAAGGATAACAAATTAAATGATATTATTTCATAAGAGACGTTCATAGTGCTGATAAAATAATATATATTTTTAAAATAATTTGTCAGCGCAATTATTTTTTTGATTGTCTATTCCTAAATATAGTAGAAAGCGCCGTGGGAGCCATTGTGTGGCGTTACGTCACTTCGGACAGGGTTTCGCCATAAAACTAGCGGTTTGAATGGATGTCGCTGGCATGATTCGGGCTGAAATTAACGGGAACTGCGATTACGAATAGTTTGCATTTTAGAGCTTTGGAAACAGCAATCAAAATATTATGTCAACGACCGTGTTGCATGTCTTTCTCAATGGTATTAATACCACTTCCACGCAAGATCTTTTATTATCTAATTTATTAAATAAAGCATGGTTAAATATCTTTCTGCCGGCGGCGCGTACGCAGTACTCCCCTCCATAATCTAATTATTTACATTAGGCATGTTCACAGAGGTCAACCCAGCACCAGTACAATGGACGAGTGTTGCCCTGGGGGCAGTCATGGTATCCACTACGCCTCATATAGAAAAACATGAATTGGCCTATTTAAATTGGGGGTAGTCATATTTTAGACAATCTTCACAAAAATCTTAACAGCGCGATGCAGTAAAATCAATAAATGAAATAGCGCCATCTAGTTACCACTTTTGAAAACTATCTTCAATTTTGTATTTGACTTAATATACTGCAAATAAACAAATAAAAACAGATATTTATTTTTATAAAGCGTTTCGAATTAGGAATTATCAAAAATAAAACGTGCTGGGCAAAATGATCACGCCGTCACGACTTATCCTCACGAAGCCACGTCCATATTGGAGATTGATATTTCATACTATTCAATATTGTAGCAAATTGTGATATAGATTAAATCACCATTGTAAAGAATATAACTGAGAAATTTATTGCGATTTTATTTAAAACAATGGATAGAGCGAAAGTATATTTAATACTCGTGTTAGATATACAGTTATTATATATTATATACCTTCCGTACTTTCAACCGTACCTACTATTTATTATCTTAATATATATAAATTACGTGTCACTGCTTTTGTTGGGTAATGATTCCTAAAAAACTGACCCAATTTTAATTAAATTTGCGCGACGTGTGCATTTTGATCCAACTTGAAGTTATAGAAGATGAGATATAAGACATTTATATATATATTAGTAATTATTTGGCTGTGATTTTTACTAAACCAATCACAGCCAACAACTCGTTTCGTGACTGCTCGAAAACTATCAACGTTTCGTAACGACAAAACTCGTACAAGGGATATTGAACGTACATGAATATACTTCTTTGTGAGATACTGTCTTGAATTATAAAACTGATATAACAATAGTATGTGAAGTGGATGTGATCCTTAGTTTCAAAAGGCTATTCAGAATACTAAAAACCGTAATAAATATATGAATATAATATACAATTAATAATCAACCAAAACCAATAGCTTATTTTCTGTTAATCAAATACAATTTGTAACACTTATTAAAATTACAATTTTACAAAATTATTTTAATCGGAACGTTCATCAATACTGTACCATACAAACTAATTATATACAATGCAATTAGCAATACAAATTGAAAGGCAACAGAGCATTGAAAATTACACGATATTACAAAGACTGTACCGCATTCAGCGGATCAATTATTTTCCTGTTCGAATCTGTTTAGGTTTTTCGGACATGAAACTTTATAATTAATAATTGATTTGATTTCAGAGAGAGCAAATTTTTTCATCGAAAGCAAAAAAATTATGGAGTAATTTTCAAATACAATTTCGTTTAGTAAGAGAGAAATAATCACGAACTAACCTTAATTAAGTTAATACGAAAAGAGTCGACATGAACAAAAGGAAAACTTTTACCTTGTAACGTTAAGGGTCCATTTGCACTAGGGTTATTTGCTAAGAGAGAGAGAGACTTAGAGACTGGAGAGATTTACGGAGATTTTGAAACTTTGAAACACAAAACCACAGGGAATAGATTGAAGTAATTCATTCACTCGAAAGCCAATAGGTTGTGAAATAAAATCAAAATAATGTTTAACTTATTCTGTTATTCAATTAAATTACAAAATATTCCAGAACTTTAATGTTAATTCTCAGAAACGAATCTAAAAGTCTTATTCTATTTGATCGCTTTATTTATCAAATGAAATTATGTTCATTTACGGTATTTGCCAAACTTTGTATTAATATTACAATTATTTGAATGAGGCAGAATTTTGTCCCAAACATTTTACGAGAGAAAATGTCTTAATAAGATTTCCAAACTTCTAACAAGGATGATATAATTTTAAGGAATTCATATTTTGCTAAGATTTATTATTAAATTGTTGGTTAAATAAAAATAAATGACGACACATTAATGTAAGGAAAAAGGTCAGGGATATATAAAGATGAAATGCTACGTTGACAAGAAAATATAAGAGCTCTTAAGAAAAGACGACTGAAAATAACAAGAAATCTAATATATTGAGATACAATAAATATTATTAGGCAATAAAAGGTCACAATTCTTCCATAATTTTGGCTGAAGTACAGAAATCCGTATCCAATCGCTTGTAATTAGCAATCGCAAGCCTTCCGTATACGCTTCACTGGCGTGGGTCAAGGACACGACTCGACGTGTTTTCTATTCCTTTTATATTACCAGTATACAATTACTTTAACTTATAATATATATTTTTGTTATTTTACTTCATATAATTGCTGTAATAAACCTGATAGTTGAAAGTATTATCTTGAACAGTTTTAAATATATTGATAGATGTTATAACATTTTATATAAAAATAACAAATAAACAAGTAAATGATATTACTACAGTACTTCTAGTATGAGTTAAGAAACGTTGACAGTTTTCGTGCAGTCGCAACGAATTCTCGGTTGTGATTATTAGTGAACCAATCACAATCGAGGGCTTTTTTCGTGTCTTCTTAAAAGTTATCAACGTTTCGTTACTTTAAAAATCCGTATTAGGATACAGATGTCGTAGCTTCGAGACTTTAAGCCTAACATGACCAAACATGTAGACAATTTCCAACAAAAAATACAAAGTTTAAATTAAAGTGTAAATAATAGCAGATATAAAATATTTTATAAGGATATACTAACCTTTCATAATGGCGGTAAGGTTAAACCAGATTAATTAGTACCCTTCGTCAATTCTAATCTCTTTAACGTAATTGGATTTTGTGGATATTATATGACATCGCGCGGTTCTTTGCGGCTGGTTTATCTTTCTTTAAACTAATAATTTTAAGATCCCTTCTAATTTAGCTTCGCTAGCTTAAGAACTTTGTTTCTTTAAACCGTTTTACTTTTACTTAGACAGGGTCCTTTATTTCGGTATCTCATTTAAAGCCATAATGTAATTATCGTTATTCTTTTAAAATTATCTCAATTTGTATGAATATTTATGACTGCAATTTATCTCACAACTTTTATGGATAATAATGTATGACTGAAATGACTTTTACAATTTTACTAGTTATTTTAATACTTTAAATAAATAACATAAATTTCAACACAACAGATGAAGGAACTGGATCATTAGCACATACGAGACAAATACAACACGTGAGAATTGGTGTTCGCCAGTTATTTGTATGGCGAGACTGTATTTACTACCAGGTCACGACATACCATGCAACTAAACAAACTTACATTGAACGTTTATTACTAAACCATATATGTGCTAAATAAAGTGATGATATATTAGATTATAATTTATAAAATCAGATCATAATATTGCGGTTCTCTTACTCATATTAAATATTATATTAATAAATTTCTAACTATTTTATATATTACAAAATTGAGTATTGTTTATTTTAAACTTATTTCCGCTGGCTTCTACAAATAGGTAGCCTTGATAGTGAAAATCAGTTTCTAACTTGGATATGTCATATATATTTTTTTTTGACATTACTTGTCCAAGATAAAGGTCAAGTTTGGTAGCTTACATAATAATAGAACCAAAGGGTACTATATCAAAATTCTCAATAAAGGATATCTGAAGTTTGTTTTAATATATATTCGATGCCATCCCTATCCTTCCTCCTTACTCTTCAGACAAATACAAGACTACCATCTACATGATGAGTTTGGCTTTGTCTACGAATCCTTTGGTTACGAATGCTCAAAGGACTTGGCTAAAAAAAACAACGACATATACTACACTACACGTGCTATGAAAGTTCGGTACTGAAAATGATTTTTCTAAATTGACTATTGGAATATCAGTAACATAGCTAAAGTACAATTTCAAAGTTCCCAGGTTCAAAGTAAATTTTATAACTTAAACAGTCTCAAGCTGATTAAATGATACGCTCTAAGAACAATACTTTTGTTTTTTACAAGGTTCCTTTGAAACAAAGAAATACGATCATAAAGATACGATTTTGATACTTTTATACAATTGAAGAATATTTATCATTCACGCTTATTAGCGATTTTACATAAGCTTACATTTATATACTTTATATGATATAGTACGTATATGTGTTACAGGATCAATAACAGTGATGAATTTATTTATCCCCCAAAAAACAAACTGAAATTAATTGTAAAGTAAAATTCATTTTAAATTGTAATATAAAACTTCATACAACTGTAAAATTAATATTTTCAAAAAACCTTAGTTCACACTATGTTATGCATATTTAAAAATATAACACTAATAATAACACTTAATAATTTAATAGGCTATTAATTATATTACTAATAATAATATAACAATTAAAAATAATTGTATAATTAAAAAACTAATAAATTTATTAATTAAATCTTTTAAAACATTTTTTTAATAGCCAGTAGTTGCTTAAAGGTGTTAGTTATATAATTTTTAGTCAAACTAATCATTTTTTTTTAAGCATGCGAGAGGGCGGACGTCTTGTGTCGTACAATGCGCTAGCGTGGCTCCATACATTGAACATTTATTTTTATTTTACACGCGGATTTATCACTCGACTAGTCCACCGAGATGTCTGCATACAAATCGTAGATCACGGATCGGTCGACGCTACCACACATAGAAGTATTTATAATAAATATTTGCATTCACATATCTAATTCAAATAAATAAGTGGTGGGGGTCATTTCAGCTTATACGATCTATACGTTTATATAAAACTATTTTGTTAATTTTAACAATACCTCAAAATCACAAAGTTATACGAAATGTATGTGCGTGTTAGTAGTAAACATAAACATTCAGTGTAATTAATTATTTACAGTAATTAATAATAAATGAAAAGTATAAAGAAAAATTAAATGCGGCGTAAGGTAAAATTAAATCAGACGGTTTCATGACGAAGAATAAATTTGAGAGGTTCATGGCAGGTAAGGAATGTAGAATTGAGATGAATAGGGTGAAAATGCCGCTTTATTATTATCTGTGACCCTTCAATCCTTGTATACCTAGATATGTTAAAGCTGGAAATATTAGAGAGCTGAAGCCAAACATGTAATCGTTATATTAATACGTGAAAAAAGCACTTTGTGAAAAATACGAGAACGTTTATGTTATTGGACACTGGTTAGGTTTATATGGAGAGGAAGCGCAGACAGAGAGAGAGAGAGAGAGAGAGAAAGAGAGTACTATAATTTTTTGATAATAAAGTATTTTTAATACATTTAATTTGTTAAATATTACACTTCATTATTTACGTCCACACTGTCAATGTCAAGTAACTATATATTAGTCAGATGTCAGATGTCAAATAGTCATTAAGAGTTGACTGTCACCTGTCAAACGAAATTAAAAAAACAAAAAGTAGGTATATAGGCATAGATGTTTTGGCGATAACCCTTATAAATATTTAAAACTTAAAATTACAATTGAATTTCGGCCAGTGGTCGACCACTAGTAGGTTTTTATTATATTTATTGTAGGCATAAAGAAAATCAGACTTGAAAAACAAAAGAACTTATTTACCCCAACATATTATAAAATACACTCGTATTAGATACTATCTACTTATTAGATTTACATGTTTTCATTGTACATAAATACATTATTCTGTCACGTATATATTTTGGTCACAGTAGATGGCGACAAATCTTTAAATTAAACGTTGGTTTCAAACAAATTTAACGAATATAATAGGCGAAGCAAACCCCTTTACGCTATGAATAGACGAGCGTTACAAAGGTCAAAGAAGGTTAAGGTCGAAAATTTCTTAAGTCAAGACTAATTGCAGAGAGACTTCAATTAATAGTTGAGTTTAAATTGAGAGCTGGTAATTGGACACTAATGAGACAATCTAATTTGATAATATATTTGAATTTCAAGTGGATTTAAATGCGATATATTTGCAAAATGTTTAAGGAACATCTATCACAGATTAAACAGATGTCATATTTATATAAATTTAAAAAGTTACAAAAGAAACAAAGCAACGGGTCACTCTAAAAATATATTCCAATAACAACTATCATATTAATAAAGTTTGTATTAAATACGAGTCATAGAAATATGTAAATATGTTCTTAGTTTTTATTTTTTCCAGTCCAAAAACCGATATAATACTAGGGTACTGCTGGCGTAAATTAAAAAAAAATCCTAGCAACAAGAATGGAACGTTTTATAAATACACAGTTAAATTGTAACAAATTTAAGCGCATTTTTAAGGGCATATCTATTAAGAGTCGATATATTTGGTATCGCTTTATAGTGATATAGACTAATAAGTTTTTAACTTCTATTTGTATCAAGTAACAATTTGTTTTAAAACCGAGACAGTTAAATAACAATACACATATAAAAAAAAACCTTTATCATCAAAATCACACCGTTTTCTCATAAGTCAGTATGAAAGCACAGTTTAAATATAAAAGGGAAAGATTTAACGGCAGCGAGCGTTAATGAAAGCCTCATTACCAAGTTTTTCTCTATCAAACTCACTGACCAGAAAAATATGGAAAATGGAGTCTTTTCAAGATACTGCTTTGAAATATTACCTACATTTAGAAGTTTATTTAAATTAAATCTTGTATAAATACATCTTCTTGAAAGAAAATATGCTCGTATATTTTTGGAGTTATATTATGACATTTCCGTCTTATTTTATAACAAGTATATATTACTTTAAATCTGTAATTATCATTACAAATAATTTTGTATACTATATAATATAAATATAATCTTAGTACACTATAACGTACAATAATATATTTTTATTTGTTAATTTATTATAAATATTTTTCCGTCGTTTAAGACAAATTAAATCCTTCCTCGGAAAACAACGTATAATATCTTATAAAAAATGGAAACCATTGATAGAAAACAGATATCAAAATTAAAATTATGTATTTTTTTTATCGTACGCAAAATAATAATAAAAGTACATTTCTTGAAATATTACACGAATGTAATTTATGCACAAAGGCGGACTTATCGAATGAAGGGATCTCAGTCAACCTCTGAGTAGTCGATAGGAAAAATAAAACATGGTAGATAAAAGTAAACAAAAACAAAAAAAAAAAATTAATAATACAATAAAACTGTGTACATTCAAATTATTAAATGTAGCAGAAAGAGAAAAGAAACAATATATTAGAAAGAACAAGAAATTAAAACTTAATGAGAATTGAAACGCCTTCCACATCAGCTGGAATGTAGTCAAGCGTCAACTTAGTTTTTTGTTAAAAAATAATATTAATAAGTATGTACTTTGCGTATAATTGGATTCCTCTTATAAGATAAAATTACAAATATTAATAATTTTGCTCCGTTCCGTAAGTAACTAACTGTCAATCAAACTCACCATTATCTATCTGCCTTGGTTCCAATTGCCTGTGATCAGCGCAATACGTCAATCTCATTCTCTAGCACACTCTTGTTTTTGACAGCATTTTAGAAAATTAAGAAACCGGCCACCGGCCTGACGTCAACCCTCTTTGGAAATGCCTCTTGGTGGCATATACCTGGCCTATACCCTTTGGAACACTGGTTTAGGATGGTATCCATCCTTTCACTTTGGAGCGACTCTTACAGCACCTTTGGTAAAATATGGAGATACCCTAATTATAACCCGCTACGAGATATTTAATTATGTAATATAATCAAAAGGATGTATGAATGAAACGTCTTAATAATTTGCATCAAATGAGCAAAAGCAAATTATACGCCACATGCATCCAACCCGGCGCTCAAGTCCGGAATCACGAGCGAACAGACGTTTAGATCGTAAATTATTTCGTAGTTTGAATAATAATATTACATAATATAAAAATATAATTATGTATACTACATTAATTCCTTGTAAATTTTAATCTGACGTTTATTGATCGGTGTGATTTGGACACACCCTATTGTAAAAACAACTTTGACTTTGAACTAATGGCTAGATATTGTTCTTTGGTTGGATTTAATCGTATTTGGTAACAAATAGGTGAATGACCGCCTTATTCATTGGTAACCTTGGATACCTTAAAATAAATCAGATTACGATTTTTTTTTTGTCAAATAAATACGCATCTATAGGAATTTCAGGTAGCAAAGGGATATTTGACAACAGACAATAGAAACAGCTCATTATTTTAGAAAAATAGCTGAGTGCTGACTCAGACTATGCGAGTGTCGGATGCTAATCTCGTAGCCCTCTCAAATTTAATAAGTTTCTTTGTTCCGCAACATCGACGAAATGCCATATACGAAAAAAATAACAAGTCTGACGCATTTCACTGACGCTATCTTGCCAATAATAGCTTGTACCTACTTCTATCATAGATAATGCGATATTAAAGATGATAAACAATTATATGATCAAATACGAAAATATATAATTTAATAATTACACACTAGCCACATGTAATTAATAACAATTACTAATAATAACTTTAATAGGCGGTATTATTAAGTGGTTATTATCTTATTATCTTAAATATTAATAATAATTAAAATTATTGTATAAAATGTAATTATTGTAAAATAAGTAATATCTAACTTTAATCAAATTAAAATTTCTTTATTCAAGTAAGCTTTTACATGCACTTTTGAATTGTCAATTATTACATTATAAAAATGACAGTATGTCAGTCCGTGAGTAAGCTACCACCAGCTCGGAATGCTGCTGCTGCTGAGAAGAGCTGGCCAGAAACTCAACAGTTGCTCTTTTAATAACAATGTTTGATGTATACATTAAAATATCCCGCAAATAAGTCAACAAGCAAAGCTCCACAACCTAACCTTTTAGTTGATCGTATTACTCTTGTACGATAAGCTCTATTTAACAGTATACTTTTAATTTTACATTTAAAAGTATGACGAGGAAGGTCTAAGATATCTTGTGGGGCCTTATTATGCGTAAGCTCATAAATGATTTCTTAACTTTTTGAAGACGTTATTTCCGCGTTGAAAGTTTATTTTATTTCTTGTATTTATTGCGTGTCACTTTTTTCACGTGTTCACTTTTTTACATATGTATTTAAATTGTGACGTACATATAACATGTTATTAAATATATTTATATAATTTATTAAACTATAAATTTATTATTATGTACTCATCATGTTTATATAAAGTGAATAATTCAAAAAAATTTTTGAATGCGAATTATAACTTTACATAACACAAGTCAGGGAAACAAATAAACCTGTTGAAGAAAACTTGACAAAATGTTTAATATTCAATATTTAAATCGTATACAAAGTTACTAAGAACGTTTTATACAATCTCTTTGGTTCGGTGAAGATACTTCAATGTTCTTAGCGTGAGATAGGACTCGGGTTCCAGCTAATAGACTCACCGGAGCATTGAACACGGGCTCGATAAATCTACCGAAAGGGAAATAGTAATAATAGCAGGAATCCGGGATCAAAGACCGTCAGCCCTTACCTGTTCTGTACGGCGGCAGGCTTATTTAGTATTAAAACCAGTCACGAGCAACGTAAATGGGACCTAGATTCTAAATGCAGTTTCCTAAGACTTTTAGGTCTTAGGAATTCCGTATTTAATGCTATTTCATTTACCTCTGACATTAGTAATGCATTTTGGTTAGTATTAGAACTAGATTCTGAGACTATAGATGACATATTTTTGAAAATAAACACGTAAAGAAAAAACAAATCTCAAATATCTAATCAAAATACTAACGCAGAATAGGGTCACGTGTTCTAATGCAATCCTGATCTATATTAGGTCATAATCATAACGGATGAAGAGACAGATAATATAACATATATCATCAAAAGTATATGTTAAGTCATTAAAATGTATTTATAAAAAAACTGCCAACACGGACAGGACTCGAACCTGCGTTTTGAAATACCGTCCCACACACGCCGCACACTGATATTTGATCTGCCGTGCCTTGATAAAACTTGCATTTCGCAAAACAATCGTCTTTATCGGTACGAAGCCACTACTAAATCTTCATTTGTAAATCCTAGCAATGTATCTAACTTTGTAAAATAAAATAAGATTTGAAAAAGATGACACTTCTAGAAGTTTTCTAGACTTATAATTAAATCTATTAGAATGTTAAATAACTGTATAAGTAAATTCATCAATTCATCAGCAGAGCTCCAACCTGCAAAATAAACCCTACAGGTTTAATCAGGTATGAGTCCTGTTTGTGTTAATGAAATTTATCATGTTTATTAAAAATTTAAGCTAAGAGATTTAAGTGAAGGTACAATAATAAAAAATAAACACCTTTTATATTTTATCTTAATATAAAAAGTAATATAGGACACTTTAGTTGTAATATCTTTTTAAAACTATCTTTTTAACATACAAATATATCTCAAGAAAGCCTACAACTAGTTATGCTGTGAACAAGAGACAGAGGGAGCTTGGGGCCGCATATTATTGGTATGCAACTTTCAAAACCCACACAGCCAAAAAAACTACATTGTGAAGCCATAAATTAAATTTAAAAAAATAAAAATAAATAAGAATGATGCTTAACATTATTTTTTTTAATAGGTTTGACTCTTCTTCAGTTTTTTGTATGTTTTTGTTGAGGTTTGGGGCTCTTCTATATTTCCTTTGCTGCTTGTTATGTCACCGACGCATCTAAGATAGTTGTCGCATCATATAACACAAATTCAAAATTATATAAAAATTACAAGAGCTTATTTACCCAGTTTCAAAGCAATCACTTTTACTTATATCGCAAAGCTCAGTTCATAAATTATTTTTCATCAAATATGTTTGTAGCTGATTTATGTTCAACTTATTTTACCAATTTCATACATAATTACAATTTGAGGAACAAAATTGTTTATTTTATTCAAACAATACTTTATATGTATTAAAAATTAATAAAGATCTTAAATTTGCAAAGAAAATATATTTATCCAATAACTTATATTCATTGCCTGATAATATTGTGTTAGTGTAACATAAAAAAAACAAAAGTTTTTTAACTAATTAAATGGTGTGGTATATGATAATGGCAAAAGAACAGACATAGAGACTTGGGAATGAATAGACACAATTCACAATATTAGTTTTCCCCTTCTGGTTTAAATTCTATCATGAACTTGAAATAAGTTTATACAAAACCTGTATTATAAATTTGACGATTTCAAAATATGTTTTTAGGCTCTTATCCTTTTATAGTGTATCAATGACCACACACACATATGAACTTCCAATGCAATACAGTTTAGTGAAAATAATGATATCTAACTAGAGAATTACAAGGATATAAATAATACTGAACTGACAAAAGACCTATCACTAAAATATTTTTAACATGTATAGCCAAGAATTTAATGGCAATTTTTAGCCAGTGACAGTCCATGGAATTAATAGTTTTGAAAGATATAAACATTAAAAAAAATAAAAACTTTAAAAAACAGCTTTAGGAATATAACAATACTTTTTGGTACATTAAAGTCTGAAGAACTTCTGATACATTGTATATTTAATGTAACTGGACTGGAAATTGTAAAACAATTTAGGCGGACAACATATTTTTTTACATTATAGTGGATATTTATTGTATGTAAGTTCTCTAGGGAGAACAGATTTCATGGAATTAGGTTACATGTACTGATTATTTATTTGAGTGAAGTGGATTAAAGAATAATAATCTTACCCTAACAAAGAAAATATGAATTTAGTAAGAAAAATTAGTAGAGAATTTATAATACCTATTTAAGTTTTTATTTATAAAAACAACAATGACAATGAACCTAAGAATGACAACTTTGGTTGAATTATTTAAGTATAAAAATGTTATAAGTAATCTTCTTTTGCGTTTATTTTACTACTTTGTAATTATAATTCTATGATATATAAAATAGGCAGCAATAACCTCTATAAAATTGTAAAAGTTTCTCAAGTACTAATAACAAAAAATAAACCTGAAGACTACGTATATTCAACAAACTTAAATAAATAAAACAAATCACGTACCTATTATTTCCGTTACAAAATCACCATACAGCACTGATTTCCAATAAGTTATTTCCATAAAACTATGAGGTATCACTTATAATAATTCAATACCTTATCAGTGAAATATCCTAGATCATATTATTTTACAACAAACACTTAAAAAACACTTAACATCAACAGTTCACGACTCAACTCCATTGTTTCTTTATCATTAGACACTAACATTGACATTTAAAATATGACAGTTTCGAATGGCAGTTCCTAATTATTTATTTTTTATCAGTAATTAATATTTGTTTATTTTTTAAGAGTATAATGTACATAATTATTTATTATAATTTAGTACCATCATCAGATATTTATATACTTTTGAAACAATATTATTAGTAATGCCATCTATTGGCCTATATAGGTACTTTTATAGTTCAATAATTAAGTTATCGTATAGGTGGCACTTAAATGAAATATTTTTTTATATTTAAATTTCTCTGGTAATTTGTAGGTAATTAAACCTTATTATATTTTTAACTTTTCTCGCTCTGTCTAGAATTATTCAATTTCATTCAAGATCAGCTCTTATTTATTTCAGTATTTGTATAAAAAGATATATTATATATAAAGGTATTTTTACAAATAAACTAAATGAATTATGATTGTCCTAAAGTATCTAGATTATATAAAAAAACCTTATAAATCCTAAAAATCAATGAAATCCTTGAAATAACTTTTGTTAAATCATCAATACTAAAAAAACTGTAACCTAGCAACAATCAGTATTGCGTAGTTGTCTGCCGATAACGCGTTAACTCTACATCATATCTGTATGTATATGGTCTAAACAGGGGAAATAGAAACACGGACATACATTGTAAGTAATAGCTATAGTAAAGATCGACCTAACTTCGGCTTGTTGTCGTGTATGCCCATTAACAAATTAGGTCAGGAGTATCTATATGTGCACTTTAGACTGTAAGATTCGAATATAGTTTCTGATTTGAGATATACTATTTAGTGGTTAAAATAGCGTTGTTTTTTTAATTAAAAACATTAAACGTTTAAATAAGTTTAGGATATCGCTGTGATTTAATGATGGCGCGCTTAATAATGGATGATCTGTCAAGTGACGTTCTT
This sequence comes from Dircenna loreta, assembly GCA_963555665.1. Taxonomy (NCBI): domain Eukaryota; kingdom Metazoa; phylum Arthropoda; class Insecta; order Lepidoptera; family Nymphalidae; genus Dircenna; species Dircenna loreta. Next base: position 13,926,998 of record OY743087.1, read on the forward strand.
TTTTTTTTTATTAAGTTATGGCTTCGAGTTACATTCTTTGCGAAATTACAACTGCTCATGTCATTTTATTAATGTCATTCATGTTCTATTTTTATTAGTCGTTAAGCTTTTAGTCTAGCGCCTCACACTCGTAACCTTATGTAATGAAGTCTTATTACTTGGAATTCTGTTTTTTTCCTTGGTAGGTTCAAAAGTTTACGGTACAGCACTATCTTACCTTTACCTGTACATATCTATTACCTAAGCTGCTTTCGCTCTTTAACTTTATAAATCTTTATTTAGTTTACTTAAAAAAAAAATACATAATTTTTTGTATAAGATTGATTTCAGATAGACCTTAAACTTTACGGCTGTCTATGTATCACATTTTAATATATAGCTGGCCATGAATATTGATTTAATTACGAAACTTACCAATTTTTGTGTTTTGAAAGAAAACGGTTTTTTATTACTGACTTACACAAAGTGAGTGTGTGTGTAAGTTTTCAAAGCCCTTTAAAAACTGGATATAAACCATATGTGCGAATACTTATCGTATCGACAGATATAACAATACTTTCACAAACATTTGGACACCGTTCTGTTCACTCTGTCAAGGTTGTTTATGCCGCAAAAGTCAGAATTCGCCGAAGCACCGTGAGGAAATAAAAAAAATCTTAAGATTGAAATAAAGATATCTGAATCTAGGACTCTGTTGAATTCATAAACGATTTTATTATAGCTAGGTGACATGCCCACACTCAATTCATACAGTTACTGAGAGAGAATCGATCAAAACACCTTCTTTCGGGACGGGACGGATCGGACACCGATACGAAGGTGAAAGGCACAGAAATATTATTTTTACTGAAAAAATAAACATAATTGAATAACACTACAATAATCAAAATCACAAACTGACGGTTGTAAAGAAGCAGGGTCGGAAATGTCAAACGAGATCATGATGCAGCTTTCAGTTACCGTTTTTTTGACCAACGAGTCACCCAGCATCATTTTTGCCAAAACGAAATGAAGGTCCCATCAATAATAAACATCATAAACATAATTGTATAAGTAGTAGGTTATGTTAACTAAATATAATTCAAATTCTGAATATAACGAAAACTGAAACGTTCGTAATTTCCATTGTTTTGACAGATACAAGTCCCATAAATACAGACGATTTTGTAGATCATGATCTATTACGTATTGCTTCCGTTTACAATATTGAAGATGATTTATTATCTTGTATAGTTAAGGAGACTAGAAAAGCTCTTGTATAGTTAAGGAGACTAGATATGGCAGGGATATTAAAGAGGTTTCTTCATGGTAATGATGAAAAAAAATTAAAGGCTGTGAAAAATCTTACTAAATAAATAACGACATATTGTTCATTAACTGTATTTATAACTATTAAATATCACAAAATCATCATAAATCTTTCTTGTAACGAATTAATTAATATAATATATTATAATTATTATATTAATTACTTCGTTTTAAGAAAGTCTTACGTAAGTCATAGTAAGAGTAATTGTCTTATAATCTATGAAGGCAATAGTTCTAAGTTCGTACCTCGCACCAGCAGACACTAGCAATAGAGCCGCTAATTGCAGCGTAACTTTGGTTCAGATTAGATTGGGTTTGAATTACCTCAGCTATGTAACAGCCAATGAAGTTTAGAACATCAAAATATCGGCATGAAATTAAACCTGCGGGCCTACCATGAACTATTAAAAGGTATCATAGTTTTAAGAAGTTTGGTTGCAACTTTATTTAACTTTATTACCCCGTTTTGTGCCAATGGCCCTAAAAAAAACAGTTTGTTTGATACCCGCTTAATAGCGAAAAAGAATGAATGCTTTTATGAATTTAACATGAAAAAAATATTACATTAATTAATTCAAATGTCAAAACACACTTCATGGTACAAGTTAATGACGTTTCCTATATTAAAAGATTAATGATTTAGAATGACGTCATCAAAATTTCTTATCGAAACATTTTTAAGGTAATATTGTTTTTAGGATTAATTCTAATATATAACGGTTATGTTCCGCGTCATCTGTGGTGACGTTGTTTCTTCTTACCATACGTTATTAATATATCTAAATTATGATAATTATATATGACAATTATGTCATATATAATTGTTTTTCTTCGTAATTAGGATGTCACTTCATTATTTTATATAATTTACATAATACATCAATTCATCAAGCCAATTTTATTGTTGTTTTCGCGAGTTAACATTGTAACAATGAATTTTTTTTCAAAATTCTCTTTTAGTTACTCTTTTTTTTTTATCTTTTTCCTACATAAAATAAATATCATCAATACACATCGCGCCAGTCAGGGAGTTTAACTCTAAATCAAATATTTTTGTGTGTCGAAATTTAAAAAAAAATAACAATTGCCTATACTACTAACTAACTACTAACTATAGCGTTTTTAAAGTATAATCTTGTGCTTTTAAGATTAAAATTGAAATCTTAAGAATAAGAGAGAAATTTTGTTTAAGAATTCTTAAAAAGTTAAGTAAAATGTTATTAGTAAGTTTCAGTAAAACGTTTTCTTTTTTTAAGGGTTTTTGTATGGTTTTTAAAAGCCTATATATATATTTTAAATAAGCAAAACCCACCAATATTTTTCATATTTCATCCAGGCAATGTCAGACAAGAAGCCACCTCATCAGATCAGTATGGCTGCGAGTGCGATCGCACTGCGAGGGGTGCATATATTCCTCAACGCGAGTAGGGCTGCTGCTGACAAACGAGCGCAGACGCGGGCGAGGGCGAAGCGCCCTCTGCCGGGTTACAAGATGCAGACGGGAGTGCTGGATGTGCTGCTCAGAGTTACGAAGTTTGATAAGTAATTAGAACTTGATTTGAATTCTTAGCTTATAATAATATTATTATATTGATACACATAACAAAATAGGAACGACACAAAATCTGAAAACGAAATATTCTTAGAAAAAGATTAAATAGTAATTATCAGTAAATGTACAACAAAAAACTTTGTTAGCTTGTTTGTATCTGCGCAGAAAACGACTGGAGTGATTTTTATGTTTTTTTTTGTTTATGGTTTACATATAGAAAATACTTTTTACTTTGAAAAATCGCTTTCAGAAAGCACATAAATAGGTTTTCAGCTATTTTTACAATCAAATAAATTTTATACAATTTTTGTGATCAAATATGATTTATTATTTGAGTTTGGCAGACGAAGTAGCTGGCAACAGCGGTTATTAAAGTAATACAAATATAATAATTTTCACGTAATCCCCCATGAATTACTAACTACTAATTACCGCGTGGATGGTTTACTAATTACTTATTACCGCGATGTACAATATTAGAAATTTTAATCAACGCCATCTATGATTTCGATAACATACTGTTAAATTTACATTTTTTTAAGCATGTAAGAGTATGAGAAGAAATGTTTTTTTTAACAACGCACCGGAAGACAGCAGTTATGCAATAGCTTCTATAACATAAAGTACCTACTTTAAAATAAGGCAATTTTAAAATACAGATTAAATTCAAATATGTTTATCTGTGACTTCTCGTCTGTCGCCTAATTTGTTAATATTACGCCATATTGAAATATAATACTAGAAAAGCTAACATCCATATAATGTTGTTTGTGCAAATAATATTTCCAAAAACAATGTTCAGGAGAAATCAGCTCAAATAATTTCATGAAATATAACGTTGATCTAATTTATCTTTACAAAATATTCAGAACTGTGTTAAGTTTTAATTACATTACCTTAAATAAATTCACGAACTCGAACACGCGACAGACGAATTAGGAGGATTCAATAATTTTGCGACTTCTAATTAAATTTGAGGGTAGATTACAAATTCACGAAGTTTATTATCTGATGTAAACATTAATATTCATAATAATTGTTTTTTTTTATAACAATCTGCAACATACTAATTTTAGTTATAAATATTATAACGCCTTTAAGTATAGCACAAAAAATTATTAGTTGTAAATGTATAATATGTTTGTTTGTATGTATCTAGTATAATTTATCAAGGTGCTTGCCAGGTACAAATTTATAGAGTAAATATTTTGACTGAATATATTATGACTTTTGATGAGTTTCTTTTTAAAATTTGGCTTCAGATGAACGTTATTTTATTAGCATAAAATAGCTGTAGAAAACAGCTAGATATTCATCTATATAAATATTATAGATACTACTTAAAAATCATGGTTTAGGCAATTAAAATAATTTAATTATTATTAAAAATAATATTAATTGCCTATTTCACGAAATATATTTATATATTATCGAGTTACGTAGAAGCAGGCAAGCCATAACAGAACGATTTTTTTTATACGACCAAATCGGAATGTTGGAAACACATTTTTACATTACGATACGATATGCTTTATTGTACCATAACAAACAAAAAAAAAACAATAACAAATAAAAGATAAGCTAGTACAAAAGGCGGCCTTATTGCTAAAGAGCAATCTTCCAGGCAACCTTTGGGTAGAGTCAACTTTAATTAAATATTGTATTTCTTCAAATAAGTGAAAAATAATAATAAATAAGTACTTACCTGATTGGTGATTATTACAAGATACCTTTCAAAAGTTTTGAAACGGTTTTAAATCGATAACTTTTTGATTCAAAAATATGAAAAAAAAAATGGTGTGCTGTACAGCACGGTTTCAGCATTTAATACTAATTTAGAGTTATTTTATAATTAACTATAAATCGAATGAAATGAAAGAGAATAAACACCATTTTCCTTCCAATGTTTTATGAAATGTTATATGCTTAAAAGGGTTTTTTCTTGAAATATTAAAATGCAAAAACTGCGAGTTACTAATTTTTTTGTAAAAAAATATCAGAATTGTGTTTTACTATATACATATTTGTTGAATTTCAACTTTTCAGGTGAATATAATATTAGTAATCCCTTCGTTAAATATATATATATTTATATATATGTTTGTATGTTTGTAAATTAAAGAATTGTGTAGATATTATAGGTTCTTGTAAATGATGACATTTTGTGTATAAAATTAAAACTTTACGTACGCATGGTATAAACCGTGTACTTTAATTTTTATGCTTAATGCTTATAATTTATAGAATAAGTACTACAATCTCGGATATGTTACAACGTAACGTCATACGAATTAGTAGATGCGGATGTCTCTTAAATATTATATAAATATTAAATAAAAATATTTGTAGATATATAAGCTCCTATATGTCTCTGTTTAAAATCTTAGACGATAGTTTTAAAGTACCACAGTGGGTGGTACTCATGGTAGCTAGCTATACTCATACATCCTAGCCAGTCGAACTCATGGGCTTCGTGAAGACTGTCGCGTGACCGACGCATTCCTGTATGAACTTTGAAATGCCGTACAGACAACTTAAAGAAAAGACGCTAGAATTATTGTATAGAACCACGCGTTTTAGCAAGTGAGTTTGACATGTGAATAGTTGTTTGAAGTTTCCGAAATATGTTACATAAGTTGTTTTTGTTTTAATGTAATTTAAAATGTCGTTAATGTGTCTTCAAATCATCAGTATTTGTGATAGTTTATTACTGGTTGAAGAAAACTGTAATAAACCTTGTTTGATCTGAAAGAGGGCATTTTGAATGTGATTTTAAATATTTACCAGAAAGATCGTTCTAAAAAATTCATGCCTATAATAAATCAATAATTGTTTAATACGTACAACTTATATTTAATATCAAGATGTAGGATAAGTAATTTGAATGACAGTGAAAAATATAATTATGTAAAAATTTAAGTTCTCCTTTGGTAATGAGAGACTAATAGGACCCACAGCACTTCCTCACCATGGATAACTTGTTACAGAAATGAGCTGGAGGCACTCTTCACAATGTACAGGAAGTTGGTGACAGCAGCTCAGAACGCAGCACCGGCCAGTGTGATTGGACAACCGGTGGCTAAAGTCGATGTATGTTTATTGTTTTTTCTCGTTATTTATATTAAAGTTTTTAATGATTTCATTTTATTTATAATTTACTTTAATAAGTCTGTAACATTGTTTATGAATTAAGAATACGTATAAATACACAAGCAGTTAAAACCTATCAATTGGTATTTATTTAATATATTATGATTTGTCGTACCTTAAAGCAGTTTCAGGTCGTTTTTGTTTACGTATTATAGTTAGTATAATAAGCAATTTTCTTTCTATAATATCTACAGAAAGTTTTGACGATCGTAAATATCGTTACTATGTAACCGACATGATATAAATACACGCAATTCAAAATACCCGAAGCCGCGTGATTTAGTATTATTACATCAACTCTGAGCTTAAATAATTGTATACAAAATATATTATTAATCTGTTACAACCTCCTTTTAGACAAGGATAATGGGAATTACGACAAAAATTTGACACTTATCTACTTCAAGAAGCTTTGGCGCCTTTTTTTTTTTAATTATGCGTAAGGCGCGATACAATGCAATCAAATGGTTTCGTTTTTAATATTTTATTACTAGAAAATTATAATGATAAGCTTACTTAACTTTGTACGCGTAGATATGGGCTACTTAAAAAACCATTAACTACCAACCTTCGATTTTCATACAACTAGAATTCATAAGCGGAAGATATTGTTTTATATTTTGGAACAATTTTTTATGAGCCAAAAGTTCTTGTAAGTACATTTTGGTCGAACAAAGACTATTCTTTGTTGAAATTAGAACATTTATAAAAAACAGCCATATTTACTTATGTAAGTTATGCCTTTCTTCATCTACATTTTAAATAAGTAGGAACCTTTTCTTATATCTGTATAACTCATTCGTCGTCGTTCGTCGTTCATATATTTTTGTGGTAGGGAATAATAATAATTGCTTCTTCGTATATTATATATTATATTTAAAGTATTTATATTATAAATTATTTATTTTATTGTAACATGCTCAAGACATGAAATCAACTTGTGCTTTCGTATGATTATACTAAAAGCATAGCGTGAGCTAGGAGACGCTATAAAATAAAATTATATTTCATTCTACCGTCGTATCGTAAGATATGTAAAATATAAAGATATGTGGGACATATATTAACATTTTATTGTTTTATATGCTGACTGTATGTCCTCATATATTCGTAGCAACCTTTTGTGAAAAAGTAACATTTTGATTCAAGATATGAGATAACGGAAAATATTACAGCAGATGAAATTGCTGATAAATACTATTGTATTGTAAATGTCGGTAATTTCAAGGTTCTGTTTCTGATTTGTACTTTTTTTCATATCTAGAACAAATGCCTTATATATATAAATATATATTTTTGAACATGTTTGAATTTGTCAAAGCTACCACCGCTTTAGAAAGTTTTTTGCCACAAGCCCGAAAAAAGGGGGTGGCGAAAAAACTGGGCTTGTATTTTAGTTTTTAACAGCCATCAATTTAACCGTTCTTTTTTATTAAAAATATTCAGGGCATCGACCAAAACACCTTTCGAGACGTGATGCATAATACCTTCGACCTAGTAACAGAGGATGTGGTGTTGGACCGAGTGTGGCTGACCTGGGAGCGGGGGGCCAATGGTGGGGAAGGGGCCTTGAAGTTTGAAGCGTGGGCGAGGGGCCTAAGCGTGCTTTTAAGAGGCTCCGATGAAGAGAGGCGAACTCATTGCTTTGCCGTGTATGATTTGAACGGTGACGGATTTATAACGAGAGATGAAATGTTCAACCTTCTGAAGTGAGTTATTTTCTAAAATAATTTTCTACATAATACAATTAATGATTAAGTATTGAACTATAAATGTAACTACAACTATTGGTATATCACAGAATTTCTGCCACAATTTCTATCACACTCGCAGAAATAAATATTCTCATGCCCAGGTTTTGGAAAATTGTGAGGCTATTAGTTGTATGATATGAAGAGGCGGCTATAAGTGGTATTATATTAAAAGGCGGCTATAAATGGTATAAAAAATACTAAATATTTATTAATGATATTGATCACAAAAACTCAAACTAAAGATATCTTATCATTTCAATTATTCTGCCTCGTTGGAACTTTGCATTGTTACAAAGTTGCACTTTACGTCACGTCATAAACATACAATGTTTATTTTTTGGGACTTAATACAGGAGGAAGGAATAATACATTATAGTTATAGGAAAACACATTATAATACGGGATCAGAATATATATGGACATGTAATCTTTAATAGTTATTGAAAAAAATATTTAGATATCTGTAAAATATGAAAGATATTTTGCTAAAGTTCAGCCACTTGAAGAATTGTGTATTCAATAATATTAATTAACTACCATTCTATAAATACATTAGCCAAATTCATCCAAACCACTTTCAAATCCAATTGAACCCAACCCGATCGATCAAATCGGCCCGGAACCCAGATTTGACCGGAGCTATTAAATCGGATCCAATCGAATGTACGGAGAGAACACAAGCTGCGACTTTAATTACTTGTTAACAATTCGAAAGCTTTAGTAAAAATTAAAATAACGGAAAACCAAAGAATGCTTTAACAGTGATATATCGTCTCTTTAGGAACTCCCTCCTAAAGCAGCCGGGTGACGAGGACCCGGACGAGGGTGTGCGCGAGCTGGTGGAATTGGTGCTGAGGAAGATGGACCTCGACAACGACGGCAAGCTCTCCGTGGAAGATTACAGGTGACTTATGTCTCCAATTACAATTATAGGACTATGGAGATATTAATTGTTTAATTATTGAAGCTGGTGCCAGCGATTTGAATTGCTCACTCCGCTGCTGATACATCTAATATAACATTTATACAATTCTGTTCTTATCTAGTATTATTGTAAATATGCTATCCAAATCAGTATTCGTATTTTACGGTGTGAACAAAATTGTCTGCATTAGCATTTTTCCTTTTGTTATAAAGTGATGAAAAATTGACACCTAATTACTTTTTTGGGGCTCTGTATCATGTACCATCTTAACACGTAGCGTTGTATTTAAAAACTTTACAGCTTTATTTACATTGATAACTTGTTCCATGTATAGTTATTAATTAATAATGTCATTGAATAAAATATCCTTCCACGTTTTTTTTTCAGCCGAGCCGTTCAGCAAGAACCGCTTCTTTTGGAAGCTTTTGGGCAATGTCTGCCTTCGAAGAGACATTCAGCCGCCTTTCTTAAGAATTTAAACACTAAATAATTGAAAAAAAAATATTATTATTCAAAGGGAAGATATCCGTGTGTATGCTTAGTCATGGAAGATGGGAAGAAATCGCAAATTTCGCAATATTTTATTCCATTAATATTAAATATAATAAATAAGTGTTAAATATTGTTGTAGAAATGAATAATTATAATATATTTTTTTTTCCTAATTATATTATGTGACGTCTAAAGTATTTTTATGAGTAAAACGGTTTTTCTTACTTCGAACTAGTGAGTGCAAAAGACACGAACTATCGACTCTTCTAGTTTGACGGTATAATTATCGATTTTATTGTTGTGACGAAAAATAACGTTTAAGTTATAATAAATGTAATAAATATTTTATTTCTTCATTATCTTTTTAATTTATTCATACAAGATTGTTGTGAAATTTAGGACAAAAAAATCAAGGAATTTATTTATAATACACCCGTTGTTAATTTGATCATCGCAAATAAATTAATGAAGCAATCTTTTAAGAATAAATTGAAAAGATACAGTATGTTAATACTTACTTATAAAATAAGTTACTTATATAATAATTACGAGTAAGACCCATATACTATAATTTCTATTGCTTTATGCCAAAACGAAATTTGAATACTTAGAAAAAAATGTTACATTTTTATATACTTTTTGTAATAGAGTATAAAAAATCTAAGTAATTTTCTTAAGATTTAGAGAAAGAGAAAGATAAAACTACTTCAAAATTATATATTATTTTTACTATTTTTATATTTTAACAGACAATTATTAATGTGTTACATTATTTTATATTAAGATAATGAATTCTTTTTAGAAGATAACTTGGCGACTGGTCAAAGTACAAAAAACCAATCATATAGATGTAGATAAAGTATTTGAAATTACCGATAAAGTATAATTAATTATAAGAAATAAATAATACATATAAATCACTTATAGTATAATAATTTATTTTTAATTAATCACGTACGCTATTTCGATTATATAAGTATATAAAGGTACAAAACTTAAATTGAATAATAAATTAAATTTAATATTATGTTACTCGTGAGCGCCCACCCCGGTGTTGAAGAAGTCGTTCCAGGCCACAGCAGCAGGGAATGGCAGCAGACGGTAAATGTACTAAAAAAAATGAAATATTTCTATTTAATGAGAGATTTTAATTTATTGAAAGTAATGAGAGAGATGAGATGATGATTTTGCATAATAATATTTAAAAAAGAACAGTGACGTTTTTAATTTATTGTTTGATCTAGATAGTAAAAAAACCTACCCTATTTATGTAATGTAATTCCTGAGGGACGGTGATCTCGACGAGGTCTCTTCGCACGGCGTTAATAATCAAGTCAGCCGTTTCTCCGGCGCTCACCACCTTCATGACGCTGGGGAACCGAATCTTTGGGTTCTTGCACAGCCCCGTGTCCACCATGTACGGACAGATTGTAGTGAATTTAATCTGAAAATATATACATTTATTTCAGGTTTCTTCAGTGCTAATTCTAAAATAATAATATATTTTGCATAGATGCCATAATAAAAATATTTATCTAATCTAAGATCTGTAACACACTTCTTATAAGTCTATGATAAAAAGAATAAAGCAAAATATTATGGATTTTAATTTTTTTATTTCTGATGAAAGATTAGAAATGATAATAAGATATACTATTACTAAGCAATTAACTAATTAAGATAAACACTAAACTATTGTAGTTATTTTGTAAAAGACGAAAATTTTTGGAACTATTATAGCTGGTGAAATTTCCCTGAATTAATACAGAGTTATTTAAGGGGAATTCCTCTATCATATCACATGAAAATATACGGTTATTAGTATCATTATTTTCATATAAACTGGAATAAAATACTGGAATAATAATACTGGAATAAAATACTGGAATAATAATACTGGAATAAAATAAAATGAATCATATAATAAAGTATTATACTATATGATAAATACTAAGTCTGAGACTAGTGGCTCTGTAAAAGCAGTAGACCTCGTGAGTAGATTACTATTTTATAGTATAGCTTTCACACTTAAAATTGAATTATTGGTTCTGTAGAGGCAATGTTGTTTTTTGACCTGTTGGGCAGGTTTGCTATTTCATGGGCAACTAAAGAGTTGTAAATCGGCTGGTGATTGGCGTCACAGCAAACTTCCTCCTTTTCCCCCCCAATCAAAAATCGCCACAATTATTCTTTTAATCTAGTATCAAATAATCAATCCCAATGATGGTGATTTGTGAGGTGGCAGTTTGGAATAGGACCGTCCCATGTCACCCAATGAAAGTGGATTCCATAGTCCTATTAACTTCTCCCAAATGCTTTGCAATATGCTGGATAAATTGCCCCGACCTCAATTAATTGGGTTAGGGGCAGGTCGATGATCATTAGAATTCATTATCAAATTCATGGACACAATATTAGTTAGACTGACTGACGTCACGATTAGGCTTGATAACGGTTATCATATTAATCAATCTATAATAACAATTAATCTACAATCCGAGATTGAAACCAACCTTCACAACAACTCAATCCACATGTCGGTTATCGCCACTACCTTGTAACGATTGAACGAACCTTGTATCGGATCATTTTTGGATAAAAAATTTCACTATGATTTATTATTGGAATCATAAAACAATAGATTTCTGGCAAAATACCCCGTTAAATTCTCTAGGATCCTCCCTCAGTTCTATGGCCAGTGCTTCCATGATGCCGCGCACCGCGTACTTGGAGCCGCAGTAGGGCACCAGGTTGGTGAGCCCCATCACACCCGCCATGGACGACATGGCGACAATGTGACCGTGGTTACGAGTCATCATGTCGGGAACGAAGGCTTGGAGCATCTAAATAGAAGCAATGAATATTTCGTTGTTCAAATATTAATAGCCAAAATTTATGAATATGTACATTTAGTGCGTTAAAACTAATTTATTATTATAATTCCAAGACGCTTTGTGTCGACCACTAAATGTACTGGCAATTATTATATGGCAATAAATATCATAAATTATAAATTAATATTGAGCAGTATAAGCAATATAGTTACACTTTTGCAAATTTGCTTGTCAAATATAAAGTACAAAAACATGAAGGATTTGATGCAAAAAAAAAAATATAAAAACATATAAAGATACTTTTTTATGAGTTATAGACATCAGTCATAGTTTTCCTCAAATATTAAAAAACTCTCACCCAAAGGTTAGCGTTGATGTTGATATCATTCATGAGTCTGATCTCCTTCTCTGTCTGGGCGAATAACGACTTGCAGGGCATGATTCCAGCATTGTTCACGAGTATTGAGACTTCGCCAACCTCTCTACTGACCTTGGCTGCTAGTTGCATTACAGCAGAACGATCCGTTACATCACACCTGTCAAATAAATGAGCGTATTTTATGTTAAAAAAATAACGTTTTTCTGCTTTTTGATTTTTGTAAACATCTTTCGAAGATCAACAGAGATCGGAGAATGATGGACACCGGTCTTCGCACACACCAATCGCTGTTAATATTTATCTTCTTCAATTTTAATATAAATTAAATTCTAATATAAACAAACAAGAAAATAATCTCTTTCGGTTTTAGCATTCAAATTGCTATTTTATCTGTATTATCCTGCTTAGAGACAACTGTTACGCATTCGGCTTACCAACTTGATCGTAATCGGAGCTTACCAGTAAATTGATGAGCAGCTTTTAAAGATAAATGTTATTGATTAAAAAAAATACCTAAGTAGTTTTACCTTGAACTTGACTTTTATTTTTGGTTACTTTATATTATTTGACAGAAAAAATATTTTTTTGTAATATATTTTTTTATAAGACGTAAATAATTGTTCATTACTTTACTAAACTTAGCATCCGACAAACAAACAGACAGAAATACGAGGCACATGAGAACGACTTAATAATGCATTGTCATGTATTTCAATTTACAGATAAGACATTTGCTACCGTACTTATAAGATAATAAAAGGTATTAAAAATAAACATATGAAAATGTTGACAACGTACTGATAAGCGAAAGCCTTCAGATTCTCTTCTTTAATCATCCTAACAGTATCCTCGTTGGTGCTCGCATTGATGTCGACACACACGACCCTGGCTCCCAGCCTCGCGAAGCGCAAAGCCAGCTCCCTACCGATGCCATGACCGGTGCCTGTAATCTGAAGTAACGCAAGCATTACAAATTTACTATTTTCTTACAAGATTTATCCGCCTGGCTTTGAATATGAACGCCCTATATCTACGAGGGTATCGTAACAGCCAACTAAGTAATAAAATACAAGTTGATCCTTGACCACTTAACCACAAGCTGGTATAAATACGTTTCATTCATTTCTTTTAAATCTGATAACATTATAAGCGTTCTTTAGTTGCATATATTTGAAAAAGTTACATTTAGATATTTTATATTCGTTATATATATTAACGTTAGGCAATTCTAAGATCAAATGTCGTTAGTAATCATATATAATTCCATTAAGCTTGAGCTTTAACAGCTTGCAAAATCTATAAACCTGACTTATATGACTTATTACTTCATAAACGTGTAAGATCAGATCTTTGCGTGTTATCAAACGAAGGTCATGTATTTACAAGGTGACAGTAGTTTAATTAGTTCAAACTGTCTTACCAATACAATTTCCTGGCTGACGTCCTTGGGATCCAGCGGCAGTATTGTCTGCCAAATTCCCTTTATCGTCAAGTAGTTAACCTTCAATATGGTCCATAGAAAATCGAGTACGATTGCGAAGGCTCCTTGAAAATCCCTGGAATTAGAAAGAAAATCAAATAATAAAAAAAAGTATTTAAAAATATTTAATTATATAATATATTGTGTTAGTAGCAAAGTACGTGAAACATATGTTTATATATTTATGAATGTAATTGATACATTATACATGTTACATATGTTTGGGATTTCGTAATTAAAATTACTTCAGAGAAATACACATGACAGGCCCGCTGAATTTTTATCGCCAGCTCTTCGCAGGTCAGTGGCAATAAATTTTCTTACAGGTAGCTTTGTCAGCGAAGTTTTGTATTAAACTTATTTTCTTTATTGAAAACAGTTTATTTTTTAATTTTTGGGTTGCAAGTTTCCTATTAATTTCCCGAATTTAAGCCATAAGTACGGGTAGTACCCATTTTATGTTTATATGAAGTGTTTTTCTTTCATTGTTTCTCATGGTCCTACCTTCTTGGCACACAGGTTCTTATTCAGTTATGATCAATGATTTGCCCAATAATTGATTCTAATAGCACCGACAGTAATTTTTGAAATAGGGGATTTCTTTTTCTAAAGTATTTTTCTATTTTGAATGAGTCCTTTTTTCGAATTGTATTCTGGCTCTACTACGACTATATATGTTAGTAGAATGTCTTTATATTCAATCCATTGTTCAAAGAATGCTTTCCATATATTTCTATGTAGAAGAGAATCAAATGCTTTGCTGTAGTCGAAAAATGCTACATGATAAGAAAGCAGAAATTCCAATGAATAGGGAACTACCATGGGCGCGGCCAGGATTATTCTATTAACCTATACACAATATAGAAATAAACATGTATGACTTTGTTGATTTCTCATGAAAATTATAAAGCCTATGTCACTCACACGGTCTTCAAGAATCTAACGATACGTCGTTTGCTAAAAACAGTCAAGCCTTTTGGACTGTAGCTTGTACTATCGAAATGGTCCTATATACGTACATATAAACATACATACATATATATATATATATATATATATATAGTTATATATATAGTATATGTTAGTATATATATATATATATATATATATATATATGTGTGGGACTTCAGACTAATAGGGGGATAGTTTTCAATGTTGTGTTTATATATTTCTGTCTACATAATAATATAAACGTTTCAAAAGCTTTAAATATTTAAATTGTGTTTTTTTATCTGTATTATCAATCTAGCAGCAATTGTTCTGCATATTTTTTTATCTTACGTAATCAAAGATTACCAGTTGATGGATTAGTAATGTTAAAATAAATATTACTGATAAAAAAAATATAGAATAACGAGGACTTCGACCTTGGTCTTGTGAGATTATCCTTTGCCTTTTAGAATGTATTATTTGACAGATTAAAATTATTTTTAATAAAAATATAATGTTGTAGACCACAGATGTAAGTGACGCGGCGAATGTATAACATTCAGAAATGTAAAAATTGGAAAATAAATATGAAAATATGGGCTAAGACAGAGATTGTACTTTTTTGTTTTACTTTGAATTGTAGTTTTGAAAACTGTCTGTAACATATCCATAATCTTATTTTCTTTGTTTAGATTATTTAAAATCTACGACATATTGGCTTACAATGAAACGAGGATCTAATTTCACTGATATTATATATAGATATGAAGTAAATTAAATAAAAATATTTAATTTGACGGGGGTCAGTCGTACTGGAGTTATCTCATCGGTTCTTCGATATGATATACTATTTGTACTTTATACTATTTGTGATGAAACTTAACAATTCTTATTTAATCACTCAATAAACATTGATAATATATATGAATAACTTAGAAATAGTTTCTAAAGCGTACTGGATATTATAAAGGTCGGTATGATAATTGTATGGGTTTATATGTCTGGGTTCAATGTTTTTATTAAGAATTGTACAAAGTTAATCTAGAAACACTACTAGATACATGAAAAGTCAGAGACTGAGAGCTCTCGTTAGTGTAGCATATTCCTTTATGAAATAAATAAAATGAAATTTGGTTCTCTGCGCCTTATATATAAAGGGTATAAAAAATAATAGATATAATGCATCATAAAAAAACTATCATGGTATAAACTAGATCAAAACGATGACGGAAATATAATACAAATATGCCTATTTAAATATATGTGCTAGATCATTCAGACTCGGCAAAATATACGTACATATAGATTACACGACTACCAATTTTACTTTATTTTGGAAAGATGAAGGTTCTATTTTGGATCTTTTGTTAATTAATAAAAATAAAAATACAAGCTTTGCTAAGTTTCGAAACTGTATTTATATCTACCTGAAAACGGTAGTTATTTAAAAAATAGTCTTCATGTTAAATAGTCAATAGAAACATTAACATGAAAAACATGTTCAGCAAACTTTATTATACACATGTTTAATGGTTAATAATGACATTAAGAAAAAAATACCTCTAACAGTATTTTCTAATATAGTTAGTTCGCCATTTCAAGAACGTCAACCAATCACGAATATCAAGTCAAAACAAATTCCCTTCAAACCTCAATATAATGACATAACACGTAATAAACATATATAATTTAAATAATATACATTTTAAATATATTTTTTCGTCAATAAATATAGATTTTACTATTGAAATAATAATACGTACAAAACATATACTCCGCACATATGACCCAGGCATTTTAATTGCATATTTCTATAACAATTCACTCTAGCAAAGCACAAATTATAAATAATTATACAGAGTACGATATTCAAAGTAAGTTTTTTTTACGCTCATTGTATTTACATTTGGTATGCAGATAAAAATGTGTCAAAGTAAACGAACTTGACGCTATTTCATTCTAATTAAGCGATTTTTATTGTATTCTACCCTATTATTGCATTGTTTTTTTATACCAAATTATTTGTCTCTTGGGTCAAGCAAATATATAACTGAATTAATTAAGAATGATTGAACACTTAGCACAGCCTTTACTCACAGATGATGCCCAATTATTTCTCATATATATATTTTGATTTATAACAAATATTTGATTTTGTATACTTATGTAATTAAACATATTGTCAAGTAGAGATGCATGGGTCGTTGATTCATATATAAAGGAATAACTACCGATATATATCTTTGATTCTAATATTTATTGTTCAATGAAACGAAACAATTTAGATGATATATGCATTGAAACAAATAATTGAAATTTATGAGTTTTCATTAAATATTTATTAAAAATGTAAATCTATACAGCGTCTTTATGTAATTGTCTATATAAAATAGTTTTTATTTGTTTAGATTTAACAAGGCGGGAAGCAAGAACAAGGGTAAACATTTTATAGACGACATCAAATGAAAATTTTGGTTGTGGTGTCTTTTCAATCTTGCGAAGTTGGAACCATTGGTTAGGAATTAGGGAAGCAGCCTAGAAGATATCGCCACCGTCCCAATAAAGACAAATGGAAAGCTAGATTCATCTATCTGAGTAGCTGCCCGGTAGCTCAATTGGCAGAGCGACGGTATTCTATCTCAGACGTCATACGTTCGAGTCCTGCCCGTGTTGATGAAATTTACATCTATGTAAATAAATATATATTTCTAGTAACATTTAAATAATCACATAAAAAATAACAAGTGTTCGTGCTGAAGCATTGCGTAACTCTTGTTTCGCTATAGTTCTGACAAGACTCGATTAAAATAATATTGACAGTTAAGATAAAATGCCACTGACTGAAAAAGGTTGAATATAAATTAATCGTTTTTGTGAAAAGGTTGAGAATAACGATGAAAATTATAAAAAAAAATCAGCTCGCTCAGATCACTGGAAGTAATCTGTCTAATATACAAATTTGAAGTATATAATAAACATATCAATACTTCGTTGCTTGAATTTTGTCCAACACTACGTTTGTTTTTATGTGATTTACGATATAAAGTTTATTACAATTCATTATTTATGACTTAATACACGCTATAAAAATATAGCTCAATAAAATATCTTCCATAAAATAAATGTATGCAATAAACAGTACCTACAGAGTAATAACAAATGCGACCATTGATTTCAGAATATGCTGTGATAAAAGTAAAAAATAATGCTTATTTCATACATAAGAAAATAATATTATATATAAGAAAAATTATAATAAACTTACATGTCTTATAACATACGTGTGGTGCTCGCAGCTACTCTTGAGGATATCCACGGAATAGTAGAGTTGATAAACGATATCATGCGGCTATAGACTCGTCATACACGCGGTTTTATCGCTTTATATATAGCAATAAGTAATATATAAGTATATTTCACTTATAAGAATTACCTGTTAAATCAGTGTTAACGTCATCGCTATAACTGTACCACTGTTATTAACTAACTGTGGTATGATAAGCTCAGTTTGTTTGGACTCTACACAGTATTACTTATTCATAATTTAGAAGAAAAACAACCAGTATAGGATATACTGGCATTATATTAGGTCTAAAGTAATATTTTTTATATAAAAATATACAGTCGGGAAGATTTACTGAGATTTAATTATGTTAATTCGGAGAATATGTGCCGAGAATAGTCGGAGACAAAAGAAAAGTATGGTGTCACAGGGCACACCCCTAAAGTATTATATCATTTTGTCCCTCTCTATTCCCCACACATATTTTCCGTATTAATATCTTTTTTTCCAGCCAGGACACATCCTGGATAAAGAAAATACACAGAATAAGAATATAGATAACAGGCTGTTAAATCATTAACAGCGTAATTCAAAATCTTATTAACGAATATATATTTTGGAAGAACATATGTACAGACAACTATTTTATTAGGGATACTAGGTTATTTTTTATACCTTGAAAATTAATACAAAACTGTCATTATAATTTTGTTTTTATTACACTGATACAATGAAAAAAAAACAACACGTACACATTGACCTTGCAACTCTAAGCATATAGTGACTGATAAGAGGATAAGAGGAGATAACACGAGATTACGAACATGTCCGCGGACAGGTCACTGTGTGTGTGTGTTTATAAATAACTATTCCGTCTAGCGAACTGTAATCTTTTTAAGAATCCTTCATCCTTATCCCATATGAGACCACAATCCCAATACATCAAAAGTATGATTTAATGAATGAGTTCATTCATTAATTTTCATTCTTTCATTCCATTATGTCCATTGTCTATAAAAGAAGAAAGAGACAATAATACCTGTGGCATTCTTATAATAAAATATTTCCAATAATTAAATATTTTAATGATGAATTTTGATCTTGAACTTCGTGGATAAAATTTTATTTTTGCACTTTGATTAATTATTTTTACTAACCGATTTGCAAATTCAAAAAATTAATGAAAATATCATAAAAGTGTATGAATTTGAATTAGTTATTATGTATTCAATACGCCTACAATAAAAATAAAGCAATAACTCACCTTTGCGGAATAATGAAGTATAAAAAAACTGATTTTACATGATGTAAATAACCTTACGGAATAAAATATAAAATTACATATTTAAAATCACTTAATATGTTTCTAAGTTACTTAATTATAAAATATCTTAATAATTATTAATGGATAGACAATTATTTTTTATTTTGTCTCCTTTTCTAAAAGCATCTAAATATTAGTTAAAGAATCAAGTTCACACTAACTATTACATAGTAAAATATGAGATATTTAACAACTTCATGAGAAATTGTTGTTAATTTAGGGTGTATCAGGGTTAGGTTAAATAAAACGTTTTAAAATAATCAACGAATAAGTACCCAATGCAAAGTTTAGTTCCCAGTAATGAAAAGTATATTAAAACTTTATCTAATTTTATTTTCTCGTAAGGTTTTTAAACTTTGATTTACTTTTTATCATACAATTTTCATATCATAGTATTAGTCTATAACACCGTACATTTTTGCAGGGCGTTGAGATCCATTTCATGCATGCATGTTTATATATATATATATATATATATTTTTACCTCCGGACAAGTCGTCTGTGCTCTTTTAGACGTTTTATTGTTTATTATATTAAAAAAATTATAAATTGAAATTAAAAAAAAAACATGAATGTACTTCGTAAGTAAATAAGAAACAAAGATTTAGAATATTAAGTCAATAAGAGAACTTCTAAATTAGTATTTCTTTAAGCAACTGTTAGTTTTGAACAATGGATTAGTAATTATATAGTAGTGAAATAAATTAAAGACCATTATTAAAATAAATTAAGACTGTTTAAGATAATTATTTATTCTCTTCATATTTTGCATTGCGTTAGGTATATTTTTTTGGCTATAATTCCTTACATTTTTTACTGCAACATATTTTTATTTTTCCATATTTTCCTGGTTATTTTTTTTTTTGAATCTATGCAAAAGAAGCAAAAGTCAACCTTGTGTGTACGTCAAATCTCAGCAGAATTTCGTCAGTAAACACTGTTGAAGATATGCATATAGGTACATATTTCTTTAAAATATTTCGCAAATGGTTGAGAAACATCTGGACAGCCACATTCATACCTTGTGTGAAAGTATTTTATATACTGCCCTTATAATAATTATATATTTTTGTCAATTAAATGTTTTGAAGTTTAACATTGTTCTAAACCAATTTGAATAAAGTTAATGTTTGAAATGGCAATATTAAATTAAAATTAATGTTAGTCACGGAAATAAAAGCAAAATGTTTTCTTTTTTTTTTTTTTTTAAACACCTTTACATATTTTAATTTATAAAGTTCATTATAATATTAATTAGACACGTTAAACTTATTATAAGAATATGGCTGACAAATCAGCTGACACCCAGTAACGAAATGAATTCAGGTCGATACACCCTCGATATGACATAGAAATGGCTGACCAGATATAGAGGATAGACGAATGGCAAAAGTTGGTTGTAGATTCCATTTAAATGTATGGACGTTAGCGATAGTACAGCGTCATATAATGTCAATCTCATTAATCTATAATTATATTGGACTAGTGGCAATGCCATTTTACCAAGACCTTTGTGGGTTTAGATGGCATTAACGCTTGACTAGAATGGCATATGTATATATTTGGCATTAGAGTAGGCTATACTAGCTCTTACGTTCAGTGATTTATGTAGAATCGTCAACGAGCGTTTGCACTTGTCTAGACCCTCATGTCGATAGCATTGAACTCCAAACTCCGACGAACAAGCACATAAACAATGTTGAAGCCCTTTTTTTGAGACCAAATAATTGGTCTCCATTTACAACAATTTTCACCTCATAGTTACTTCACTACAGTGACCTTGTGCTCGAATGTGTTTGTATGCCTTCTTGCTTCTGGTGTCACGGCGCCATACATTCTCTTTGAAGGTCCCCCAGTCTTGAATTATTTGGGTTTTGAAATAAAGGCTTATTTTATATTTCTTTATGTTATAAAATGTTGAGAAATGCTTACACCGCCGACTCAAGGAATAACAGTCTTCTCCATAGGAGTGGTAGGCAGTAAGGTTCTCTTTTATCTAGGATTATGTGGGAGTCACTGGCAGAGAAGGTATCAGGATACACGCTAAGATTCAACCTACCGCCATTACCACTATCATCACTTCCGCATTTCATTACAACGACCCCCAAATCCAAGTCTATTTTAACATCACACTTCTTAAAATTTACAAACAGGTTTGGAGTTCATTGTTTAGTAAACAAATATATGAGGATATTTAGATGTTTTACTTTTAAAGGAAATAATATGTCAGTAGGAAGTTATCAATAATTAATTGTATTTTAAAAGAGCTTCCTGAAGTTTAAAATCTTGTTTTAAATACAACAGTTTAATTGCAAGATATATAAGGAAATATTGTAACATTTTCTTGAGCAACATCATCTGGTTATATCTAGCTATAATTGGAAGTTAATTAGAGTACGACCTTCTTAAAGAAGTTTCTTAAGCACTGATAAATGAGATGACAAAATATCCATCGAATTTTTTAAATTTATATTAATACAAATATTTTATGATCAATTCAATTATTTCTGAACGGTCCATTATATAATTGCAATTTAGTGAATTAAGCTCGTATTACTCTAGTAAGTAAGCAGTAAACAACTAATCAAAAATTTCAATAACTATCCAGAAGACTTATAAGCAGACCAGACCTTGCGGTGAAACATTTTTATTATAGAAAATACTCACCCTAATAAACGGAGAAGTTTATGATGGACAGACCCAGGGTCTGGCACGTTACTAAATTTTTAGACTCGTCATCTTTTTAACAATGAAATAAAGTTAGATTATTTAATTCACATTCATTGTTCTACGAACCTTCAAGTTATAATATATGTATTTTTTCGGTAAATAATGTTGCTTTAAATTTTGTGTATAATATCGTTCGATCGTGTTTTTTTTAACTAAACATATAGTAAACTTTGACTGTAGTTCAATTTAAACGATAGAGTATTATTTTATTATTTAAAATATTTAAAACCAATGGTGTTTTTATTATGTCTCCGAGCAGCCGTACAAACCAACTATATATCAGAAACATTGTATTTATGTAAGTAAACTGTAACCTCTCATTTTTTCCTTAATATGACAAGGCTAAATCTTACGGAAACTTAAGTATGCAAATTTGTCATAATAACAAAATATCTGGTGCCAAGTGTGGAAACATTTCTTTTAAAATATATCAATGTCAATTATTGAACTGGAAAGCAGGAAGGAATACATTTTTAAAAATGAAACCTATAACTTCCGTCAAGTGACCTTCGTGTTTGATTTATTCATTATTTTTTATGATTTTTAATTTATACTAATATAAAAAACTAAGGAGTATTTCTTTTGTTTGTTTTTGTTTGGATTCATTAAATTAGCTGTCGGATTTGGATAAAAAACATATATTTTTTGTGGGCTTGATAATTGAGGATGGAATTGTGGCCATAACATAAAATCACGTTACAATACCAATAAAATAAAATATAGCCAATACAAAGATAATGCTACTGCTTGCAAGGCTTACCGACCGGTAAATCCAAAACACCATTTTGTAGTCATATTTACATAGATACATATCTATCTATCTTAAATGCTCATGATATTGAAAAAA
The DNA here is from genome assembly GCA_963555665.1 of Dircenna loreta. Classification (NCBI taxonomy): domain Eukaryota; kingdom Metazoa; phylum Arthropoda; class Insecta; order Lepidoptera; family Nymphalidae; genus Dircenna; species Dircenna loreta. The sequence continues at coordinate 13,949,986 of OY743087.1, forward strand.
AAAATGTTATATTTGTAAAAGATGCAAAACATGAGATCTACAATTATTTATTCTTCCATTTGTCTGTACATACTGCACGGTTGATTGACACTAAGAGCGGTATAAACTTCTCAATGGCAGTTAATTCAACCCAATTTCTGAACGCATCGCGAATCTCGGACAGTCATTCGCGGTTTATGTCGTCGAGAGGTCGCGTCGAAAATACCGCGAACTCCACGCTATATTTGTCAGTTAAGTGTTTTGAGTCTCAGATATATAAAAGTAAGTTCTTTATTTAGCAATATTATTCCACATTTAATTTATACAATTTTAATTGGATTATATCGTTAAATTTTAGCGCTTTAGTGCAGTTTTAATATACTTTGAATATGAATAGTAAAGCATCAAATGATTATTTATTTTGTGTAAATGTGTTCTTCTTTTGTTAATATATTTGTACTTTGATTAATGTTAAAAAATGTAAACTTACATAATTTTACGAATGAAGGTATTTAGTTCGATATTATTCGCAGTGACGGTGCTATTTTATTTTAAACATTCAGTTCGTCCTTAGTATTGCTATTAATATTATTGGTATGATAAAACATTATTTCATATGACGTTTTTGATGTGATAAACATTATTTCATATGACGTTTTTGATGTGAGGATCCGATGATTGATAAAATATATCCGGGAACGATGCGTAGCCATTGATAATTATTATACTTTTTGAATTTCGTTCCCAACTGTTTGATAAGTTATCTTTAAAAGTTTAAGCTTTAATGACAAAAAATAAAACTTAAAACAGAAATATTCACTTTAAGACATATTTATATTCGAGTTAGGTACCAATCTAATATCATATTACGTTTGAACTTGAAATCAGAACGTCATAACCGCTTTTCATTCTAAACATGTTATATATTTCCTAGCTATTTCCAGCGCTTGCTCCCGCGCTGTATAGAAAAAAAAGCACTCGTGTATTGTCGGACGGCCTTCCATCCCTCGGTAAAAGTACTTTTTATGAGATGAAAGGGTGTCCTATGTTCTCTGTTATTTCATGATGATATCTTGAGTAGTTCGGATGGGAAGAGTAACAAACGAAATTATATCGAAATGTAAAGAAGGGTTTTTGATTTATAAATAAATGAAATAATAATAAGATATAATTTATTATAAAACATATTATTTAGTGAAATTACAGTCAAATGTAAGTCGAATAATTTAATTAAAATAACTAAGTGTTAAAGTCACTTAAAGTCATGAAAAAAAAGAAAAAAAAATCGAAGTATGTGTATACTTTGTAATAGCTATAATTTTTATTATATGAGGAAAAAATATCTTATATTTTGTTTTTAATAAAATATTTTTTTTCAGATAACAATGGCGACAGTTCCTCAAAAAAATGGTGACGCTCAAAATTTAATAGCTCATGCTCCTTGGTAAGTTGATTATATATTATTTTTATTGATTTTTACCGTCTTCTTTTTATTAATATAAAACTTTAATAAAATACGCTCAGCACTGCTATATAAAAAAGAAGAATAAAATATAAATAGACAAATAATAAATAAATATTTATAAATGCTTCGTCAAGCGGAATTTAATGTACTTATAATTTTTGAATACAATAAAAACTAAGCAACTATAAGATAACATTCAACAAACAAACAATATAATCAAAATTAAAATCGGAAACCTGTCTGTATAATTAAATAATAAAACTCTTATAAGTCTGTCTGTATAATTGACATAAAAAAAAATATATTTTTCAAATATAAGAAATAACCTAAAAATACTCTGACTCAGTACTTCAAATGCAGTCATATCGAAAGATTTTAGTCCGTCTGTGAATTTAAATAAAATTTTATTTTACTTTATAAATACCATTTGCGTAGAATGTACCGATTTCTTCATAATTGTATCTCGTAATAAAATAAAAGAAATAGATTTCTGTCTCTCTCTCTCGTCTGAATAAATAACAATGAATAAATAAATCTTTTCACATCTTTACAATTAAATAAAATATATCCTGATAACTTCAAGACAGACCGACCGACCTACAATTCCCCAATAAGAGTAGAAAATGTATTATTTATAAAAATACCGCGTATAATAATGAGGTTTGAACTTTGATATTCGTTTGTGTTGAGACAAATTAAAACGCAACGCGAACATAACAAGGATAAATAAAAAATAGCTTTATATGTTTTTCAACATTCATATAGGATTTCACACGGAAATAAACTTGATGTTTTTATAGATTTCTACAAAATATGTGTCAAAATATACATCGGATATGATAATTACGACGTCCTTACTATATATATATGTCATTAATTATTTGTGGAATTAAAATTCAGCCGTTATTATTTCTTACATATATAAATCGTATTCCTGTCTATCTATATGTCCGTTGCTGAGCTATTGACTCGAAAACAGCTGGTCCGTTGGAAAGTATAAAATAATTACAATAAAATTCTCTATTATTAAAATATTATTTTTTGTAGATATTTAAATATATATATATGTATATAGTTTGAGTGAAAACCGTTTAATTTAAATCCTGGTCAATAGATTTATGTACTTTGTTAAATTTAAAGACAGAATAAAAAAATAAACAAACTAAATATTAAAAATTAAAGAAACAGCTGTTGAATGAGTCCGGTTCGAAAAATATATTTTATATTCACATAGCTTTTGCAACTTGCTTCAATGATTGTTGATAATTTTTATCTTTTTTAAGGGAAATGGAGTTTTTATTTTTTTTATATAAATAAATATTAATTCTCAAATAATCATGGTGTATAAATACCATAATACCTTTAAATTCTTGCATTGTTTTTAATGAAAAATCAGTAAAATATGTAAATTTTTTATTCCTATAAGAACTCTTAACAGTAAACATTGTTTTAAAAACGTATCTTACTTCTAAGTAGTTACCGTTTTTAAAATATTATAAGTATAAATAGGTACGTTAAAATCAGTGCTTTGAAATTATATTGTACAATAATAGATCCACCACGTGTCTGAACAACTTTATTGTAACTAAGTCTAAGGTTAAGTATTCAAGGACAACCATGGTTTCAATGAAAGCACTATCAGCCGATTTAAGTGTATGCGCACGCGCAGTTACTCAACCTGCGTGCAGTATCACGTGTCCGTTATTAACCTTATACGTGAGTCGAAGCGGATTATGGGTTTAATACCCGGTTCAAGGTTAAACAACATAGAAATAAAAATATCGTACAAACAAAAAAAAACGTTAAATAATACTGTCAACATTTACTGGACTGAGATCCTTGTTTGAAAGATTATTTCATAAAGTAATAGAAAGCTCCAAACTACGAACAATCTAAATTTGAATAAGAACAATAATATTGGTGTGGTCAAATACATTTAAAATTTTTCAAAAATCAATACCTCCCCTTCTTAGCTAAACGCCCGGCAAGTCCGCCACGTTGGCTTGGCATCTCATGTAGTAGGTATAGGGGTTTCACTGTACCAAAAACCCAGGGCTGGTCAACTACATATAGGTAGCCGCCCAATGGCTCTTTAGCTATATATTTATCAGCGTATTTTTAAACTTGATATGTCTAGTGAATAATACTATTGTATTTTTTTTATAATTGCGTATGGCGCTAAGCTAAGTCGGTTATGATTTATTATTATTATTTATTTCATTTCAGACATAGTCCATAACATATTATTAAATATTAGTATTGTAAGGCAACCTTATATCTAGTGTTAGTAAATAATAATATAAAAAAAAAATTAAAGCAACTTAAAGCCTTCTGAGCCCGGCCCTCGCTAGACAGCATGTAATCTTACCCAGTGGCTTAGAAATGCCGAGTCCCAGCGGTTCCCCAGTGAACACAGAATGCCGTTCCAGTCCGTAATCTCTCGATCAGAGATGCAGCACTTTTTACTCATATTAGTCATTATTTATATTAGAGACCTAATTTTATTGATAATTAAAGTTAGTTTTTCCTGAATATAACTTGGAGCTACAAATGATACAAGGCGTTTAGTCCTATATTACATGTATAAAGTAAAAGTATAAAAAACATTGTTTTTTTTTTCTAAACAATTTAGCATCACACATATTTATCTATTAATTGGAGATCAGTTTAAAAAAAAAACTAATCCATTGACGCGATGGAATCGTTTTTAAAGAGTTATAGACTTATATTCTGTACTTAGGATATCTATTAAATTCCCAATAAACTATATTTACAATAATCTCAGCCTAGACTTATTTATAAATAGCAATTTTATAGATAATTTTTATCATGCCGTTGAACTCTCTACCGTTCACCTGTAACCCCTATCAAGTTGAAATTAAAAACCGAGAGTTGACTCATCCTTTTCTTTGGACTCGCAAGGCCAGGGTCAGTAACTTAAGTTTATTGGCTGTGGTGACAAAAATCTGACCAATATGAAGAACTTATGTAACTAACATATGTAGATATCCTTGAACGTTTTATTATATGCCATTGATTATATGTAAAAACTAATGAGTGAAGGTGTGACACGCAACTAAGTGTTGACATTTAAAAGCTTACATCTGCCTTTTATTGCTTTGTATTTCCGTAAACATTAATATTGTAATTAAAATAAAGTAATAACGTATTTAACATAGACGATCAAATAAGCTGGAATTAATTATTATATATACAAGGGTACACTTATAAACATTCGTTAATAATTTTGCTAAATTATTTTAGTCTAGAGACTAACCTTTGCCGACAAACGACCGACCACACGAAACAGTTTAGCAGTTAGTTTGAAGGTCTGATTAGAATGCAAATCAGATATAATATTTACATTATATATTTCGAATTAATATAATTCAAATGACCGGTTTTTAAGAACATCGAACCGTAAAAGCAAAAATAATATATTACGATGAATTTAAATTCAAAAGTAACTTTGCCAGAGCTCGTCACATTATCTTACTATATACTAATTCTTATCAAGATTGATCAAAACCGTTTATTTTTAATTTATAAAAGGATATAGTAAGACTGGTTGAATAAAAAAAAAGAAACCTACAAAATTGTATAGGGCTATTGTAGATTTTTAAAACGCATTTGGTCTGGTACCATCACAGTGGGACAATACGAAAAATGTTTTAGGTTTTAGACCCATACTACTGGGTGCCCCGCTAATCCACCAAGACATTAAACATGACCGGTAAAAACACAATAATACCACTGAGATCAAGAATAAATTATATATAAAATAAAAATAAAAGAAAAATTTAAAAAAATGCCGATGTAAAACAAAAGGCGAAACATTTTATTTGAACACAAAATGAACCATAACTAAAAGGTGTGTATGTGTGCTGTGTTGTGTGTGTGGGTAGGTTGTATTATCTGTGGTTACTGTATTGTTGCTATTTTTAATTCCTGCATGGCCACTTATCAATATAATTTAAATCTGGAAAACAGACAGAGCTTTGTAAGTGGTGATAAGGTAAAACAATTTAAGTCTCAACATGTCTTAATTTTTTGAATATCCTGAGTTTTCCTATTCTGTAAGTAAGGTTAAATATATATATATACATATATGGACTCCAGTCAAGATGTTGGCTGATAGTAGTACCGAGGTATTTTACAATATTAGCGCTGGTAGTCTTTTCACATGGCCCAGTTACATAATTCTGGATGCTTACAATTATAGCCTCTTATGATATAATTAGGGTCAGCTAAAGTATTTTTACGTATAGTATGACTTTTTTTTTAAGGTAAGGGTTAGGAGGTTGCAATTTAGCCAGTTTGAGACATATTTGATGCCAGATTTAGCTATATTTTAATTTTTTCCAAGGATTATCATGAAAGATCAGAGCCGTGTATCAGCGTAGGTATAATTATAGTAGGACCGAGGGTTTAATTTGCTTAGATCATTTACATAAACTAGAAATTAGGCTGGACCGAGAAAACTGCCATGTGGAACGCCAAAAGAAACGTTTGATGGTCGGTTGATGCAATCTGCTAGTTTAAGCTGGTTTTTGTGATCAGTTAGATAATCGGTAGCTGATGAGGCTTCCATGAGGCATGAGGATTCCTTATGCCAATGTTAACTAACTTGTCGAATAGGATAGGTAAAGAAACGGCGTCGAACGTTTTAGCTAGATCCTACCAAACACCAGGTTTTTGATAATGTGTTTGTTCTGTTAGGGCAAAGACGGCGTCGGTGGGTATACCATTTTTTAAACCAAATTGATTGCTAGAGACCAGATTGTTATATATGATAATTTTATTCAAGTGTTTGTAAATAAGTTTCCCTAGAGTCCGTCACCTGATATAATACTGTAATAAAATATAATGCATACAATTTTTTTTGTATTATATGTATGCTGTTAGCCCTATTGGCTGTTACAGCGTCATCGGGGGAGTGGGTGGGTACTGAGACTATCCCTTGCGAAAGGGGGGCCTGAAGAGCCCCCAGGGAATAATGCGTACTTAGTCATGATCTCACTTCATCCACACAAGTAAGACGTTTATTAAAAGATTTTATTAAGACAATTAATTCACAATCACGCATACTCATTACCCAATTATTGGATTACTCGTTATCGCGGCCTAGTTGTGAAGTACTTAGTTTGTAACTTATTTTATTGTTATTGTGAATATATTTTATCGTATTTAATTTTTTTCCTTACCCTTATTATAGTTTTCTATAATATACTACCAAAGTGTATGTCATAATATAGAAAAGACGGTAAATGCGCGGAGCAGTATTATTTACGTCACATTTCATAACGTTTCTAATATATATTACAAATATTGCGTGCCAGCACTGTTATAATCACTGCAGGTTTATTTGTATTATCAGTAAAAAACACTATGTTTTAAATATATCCTATTATATGCTTTTAAAGGATAAAGAAGTCAAATAGTTGGCATCTTGTTCGCTTTTGGTTGTAAATACTCATCTGATAATTTATAAGAGCTTGAATATTCAAGAATCACTGTGGTGATATATTTTATAATAATTTTTCATTTTTGTATTTAATGACATGCGTAAAAAACAAGTCAACCTTGATAAATTTTGTTTTTCAATACATTTTATATCAACCATTAAAAGATATATAAGTAAAAAAATTATTAACATTTAATTTATTTTCAACTAATTCTATGTCTAGCACAAATTTGTATAGTATAGTTTCGTATAGTAGTGTATAGTACAGATTCGTTCTCTGCTCATTAACAATAGCTATAATGTTACGCTGCTCGTACTTACGCTGCTTGCTGTTACGGCATGGACATCAATAAACTTAACAGTACGATTACACTCAGATTATATAAACTACCTTTACCTACCGGGAAATGAACTTTGGTGACCTAAACGTAAGGAATATATACTATACAGCACTAGACAACTGTACGAAAGTATCACTTTGTATTGTTTAAACCTTCGTTAAACAATAGTATAGAAAAAAATATATTTCTTGAGAATTTTACTATAAATAAAATTTATTAGTCACTGATGTGCTATGTTGACTTAATTAGAAACAATAAAAAAAATAGTTTATGGTTATATAATTAAAAGGGGGTATAAAAAAAATAGACGAACAAACACACATATCTTAACGTACGTTTATTAGCTATATCGCTGCTAAATAGCGGAATTAGGGAAGGATAAACACGCAGGATGTCTGATTATTTTCGAAACGTTTCCACCAATTATGCAACGAATGCACTAGCATTGCATTAGTGAAAGTCTCAGCGGCCGCACGCCTGCTAGCTCACTGTCAGTGCGCTGTGGATGCAGGGTCTAAGTGATGTGGCTCAACGTGTCCATGGTACAGACCGGGAAAAAGAAAAAAGTATTGTTTTTTGAGTGAGTAGACTTGTTTTTAATTTTGGAATATTTTTTACATTTAACTTTCGAACGATCTGTAAATAGATGATTTAAAAAAAAAATCACCTGGAGCTGGAAAAAATTAAAAAAAAAAAAAAATTGTTCCGTGATTATATCTGGACATCTGAACAAAATTAATGACCATTATAATTACACAAATAAATCGTATCACAAGCAAATAGTAAAATAAAAATATAAACAATATAATTTACTCTGAATGTGCAATCGATACAATTACTTGCCATCTAAAGCACGCGTAATATGTTTTTTCCGCTTATAATTTTCCTATGTGGTGCTTTTTCCAGCTGTTACGTTCTGTGGCTTCGATCACATACTCGTTTGTTACACAATCTGGTTTTGCAATTTAATCTAGGAAAGCTACTGTGACAATTATACACTGCTAATTTTAACCTATATTTGAAAAAGTTTAATAAATATAAAAAAAAAATTTTGACAATCGCTTATATGATTCATAAAGGCTACAAAAAATATTGTTTACAAATGCTAATATGATTAATATTGATTAAAAAAGGCAACAAAATATTCTCTTTCACAAACAATTTATTAAGGCAATAAAAAATATTATTGAAAACTGTTAAATTTTTTAGTTTAGTTTTAATTTTAAAGTATACAAAATCGTACCTAATTAGATATTTAGTTTCGGGTGATTTATTTATAATAAATTTAGAATGTTACGTATTTGATTGTAGATCCAGTCTCAGCTTCATAATAATTTTTCTAAAATACCACTACAGGGAAAGTGTTTAAATTAACCGTTTAATAGCAGTTAAAGAGTAAGGAAGTTAACCTTAAAAAAAAATCTTAAAAATTTTGTGATATAATTGATACTGAACCCGGATTGAAATTATATTTAATCAACAACTGAACTTTAAACAATTACGACAACTGACTGAATGAGAAACCTCCCTAGGTCTGGTTCGTAGTAAAATTATATTTAATCAAAATCATCAAAAATCAAGCTGAAAGAATATTACTATGTTCTTATCAGATTTGAGTCCAACTTTGACATTTTTATCTATAATTTGACCATTATGATAACAAAGTAATGTAACGCCTTTCATAAAATAAACTTATTGCCTAGGACCAACTTAATCTAGATCAGAGATTCTACTAAAAACGTAAGCAACCATATATTATAAATAAATATTGTAGATCTTAATAAACAAATTATAGATATTATAAAACATAAGAAAATTTAATAAAAGGATGTAAAAAAATTGTGGTTTCTTAATTCCAGATAACAAATATTTTGTTCTATATGGTAGCTTTATACAAATAATGGAACTTTAGCAGTACTAATGGAACTTTAGCAGTACTAATGGAACTTTGACAGTACTAATGGAACTTTAGCAGTACTAATGGAACTTTGACAGTACTAATGGAACTTTAGCAGTACTAATGGAACTTTAGCGGTACTAATGACTAGATATGAACCGTTTAAGACCATTGTTTGTAAAATTGTTTTGTCTGATGACTGCCTAATTGAATATTTATCTGAGTCGGTCAGTGAAGGATAGTACGAGTAGAACGCTTTGTGTGTTTGAATACCAAATGTTAGTTTTTGATCTACTAGTAGTAGTAGAGCAGTAATTTGTATGTACTTTTTTGTATAACTCATAAAACATTAGAATAATTAGTTATTACATACAATAACAAAAGTTTGGTTAAAAAATATATAAGTCAATAAAAAATAAACAAAGAAAAGAAGAAGAACATGTATCTGATATAGTATAAGTAATAAAAATACTATTTACAAAAGGAAAAAAGTAAATGAAAAAGACAAAATACACTGCGAGAGAAGAATCAGTCCATAAAAAAAATAAAACATCTGCTAAAGAAGAAGAATTTTATAGGAATGTTACTTGTTAGTTGATTATTTGCAGAACGAGAAACGGGAAGACCTTGTAAAAAATATATAGTTCTCTGCTTCACAATAAAAATAATACATACTATTTTAGCATAATTTGGTGATTAATTAAAGCCTATCACACTTCTTTATTGATTTTACAAAAACGTTACATGATGATAAAAAAAATTAAGACAAAAACAAATATAGGTGGAGCGAATTTCTAAAGTTCAGTGTTCAAGTGAAGTCTACCAGCTATATCTCAGTGATGTTTTTGATAAAAGCACAGAAATAGATACATATATTATATATTCGTAACAAGAAATAACTAACTGAATACTATTTACATTATAAATTTAATTATAATAATGTAATATAATTACGCAATACAATATATTTAACAATATACTTTGAAATAAAATTTAATGTGGGAATTTAATTTTGGGCATAATACTAATTATTCATAGCATTTTATTTATAAAAATAAGACAAACAAAATGTAATTGTAATGCTAGTTTTTATGTAGAATATAAATGTTATGCAAAATGTAGGTGACTAAATAAATATTATATATAAAGTATAAAAACAGTTACATTTCTGTCCGGTCGTCCCTGGAAAATAAATAAAAACCACAGCATATATAAGCAGAACTACAATTTAACGTTTTTTAACAGCATGTATCACGTATTTCACAGTCCATTCACAAGCAAGCGTGTCAATGTGAAGGTGAGCGCAATACTTGCTGCAATGCGCACGCGCATATGCAACTATACTGTTTGAATTTAATCATTTATATCATTTATATCATTTATATCAATGTATTAAAATGATTTTTTTTCTGTGCTCATCTATTGCTGTAATTTAGTTTTTTTCGTCTTTTCTGTCGATTATTTTTTTTTTGTCCTCAGTTTTTTTGTCTCCGTAGATCATTATTTAAAGCTTTAGTGCCTGAATTAATTATAATGGACTAAAAGTTTTTTACGTATTTCATAACTTAAAATTTTTAAAATAAATTTTACTACTTCAAGAAAATCTATCTTAAGCTGCATTCTAAATTTATCATAGAACAACTATATTTGTTTCACATCACGATAAATAAGAATAGAATGATAAAATTTGTTCCACTGTTAGATGAATTGATAATTTGTTAGCTTTGCAGGAATGTCTCTCAAAATGTATACTTCTATTTATTTACAATATTACATTAATATTGGTATTTATTACTTTAATTTTATATACTTTGACTTATTTCATAGTTTTAATTTAAATTTAGTGTTTGCGTATATTAACAAATAAACTAGTCACCTTGCCCCCGATAGGTGCGTATATTTCTTACGTGCCGTTTACATTTGCACAATTATGACAAACAGACGTTATTGAAATTACAAATTACGATATCTTCTTGAAATTCTAATAGTCGATTACAATAAATCAATCAATCAAAAAAAACAAATCATTTTTTTTTATTATACGATGTTTATAATCTTTGAATTATTGTAATTGATATATTACTCGTAAACAATATAAAAAAAAATAACTATAAAAAGTCATGTGACTGTTCATATACCTATAATCTTATTCCATACTATATATATAACACGAAATAAATTTACCATTAGATTTTTTTTTTATAAATTTAACCATTGTATTTCAATGTGGCACTTGATTTATGTAAATGACGATTCTATTTCAAAATTCGTTGCTGATTTAAATCCATAACATCCCAACACCGCCATTACAAAATAATGCCAAGCGTTTAGTATCTAAAAGAAGTTAATAAATTCCAAAACCGGTTTTAAATGCTGAGTCTAGCGGCTCGGGTCACTGGTTATATAATGATCTTAGAACGAACTAGAGGAACCTGTTTGTAGCATTGTTCAATTATAATTCGTTCATAATTAGTTAATTACAACTCGACATGCATTTTATTTTATATATATTAAATTATAAAATATATAACAAAAGCAAATAATCTAATATGGTGGTATTAACAGTAATGATCGAATTTACAAACAATTTAATTCCTACAGGGAAAAAATACTCGAAGTCAAAGTATTTTTTCATTTCAAATAGGCATACTTTGTGCTTATAGCTGCGTGGTTCCACGTCTCTAGAGTAAGTCAGTGGAAAAGATCCGGCAAAAAACTCCATCACTTATAAAATTACAATTATCCGTAATTATCACTAAATAGTGAACGTACTCAAATGAGGACGTACTGAAAAGAAGACCAATATCTACTATGATAATACTAGCTGATATTCTTATTTAAAAAGAGCTTACAATTTTTTTACAATAATCATTCAAAATAATATGCCTTAACTTCGAACCAAGAAAGCCAATAGACAACCTTGGAATGTTTATAATATTCGTTGATCAACGCATATTATAAACCTAATAGTATATAAAAATAAATAAAGCGTAGGTGATTTTATATTAAGTAGCACTTTAGATTTAAACACACACAAAGCCAATCGGAAGCCTTGTATTTGGTAAGCGCTATGGTACGAGAATATCAAGGTGTTTCCTGATTTATGATATCGTGAGTTTATGTCGAACAAACGTCAAATCGTTATTATTTGAAAAATATCTAATTTTCTGTCAAAATCTGTTATCTTTTCTGATTGGTTGCTGTGACAGCCAATCACAGTTCACTTTAATCATCCATCCAGAAACGGCCGTTAAGTTAAATTAGCTGTGATAAAAACGTTCCACCTGGTGTTTAGAATATAATTGCCCTACTCTCAAGGACTATAACAGACAAACACTTCGTCATTCTAGAAAAATGGATCAATGTATATCTATGTTATTATTCAGCGTGACTGACAGGTCACTGTCGACTCAAGCTCACAAGGTCAAATTCATTTGGTTATAACAGGTATATAAGGTATAATTGTATGTTTTTTATAGGTACGTTATTAATATAGCTTGTTAGTATGTACACCGTAAAAGTGTTTATAATGAATATTTATATGAGATGGATGATAAACGGACTACAAATTATGTATTATAACTTATAACTACGATTTACAATTCTAATTAGCAACCTGTGCGCTACTGGTGATTCTACTTGTATTAAAAACCCATCAAAAGTGCTCAACCACTGGTAAAACATAAATTAGAACTTGGATATTAATATTTGGGTCAAGGTTTTTGAGGATGTGTCCTCGTATGAGTGTATTTTTCAAAAGCAGTGTTTATATAAAGCGGAGAGATTTGAAACTGTGGGGACAGTTGGACTAAAGGACAAATTATGAAATTGTAATAAAATGTTAGAAAAAATCTGAGTCATCTTAGAATTTTTTAAACAGTTTGGCGAGAATCTGATATCTTCTTAGACGTTACACTGACTTGATATCTGGGGGAAGAAAACATCAATACACTATGCTGCTCGTAAGCTTCGATAAAAACTAAATCATTACAAATATAAGGCTAACCAAAAAACTATTTGTCTGCAGGACGGACGAACAAGGCATCAGCATGAAGATCTACCAGGGTGTGGTGCTAACTCTGGAGGTGCTCGTGCTCATCGTCAAGATGTACGCCACTTGGTTCTACTATGTCTATAAGTTCTTCGTGCCCCAGGCGCCTAAGAGTCTTAAAGGAGAAATTGTACTGGTGAGTTAAATTATTGCAATTATGTTTTTTTTTCTCTCAACTCGAAAGCTAACTGCTGTATTTTTAAAATTGCCGCTTTCTGCGTTCATGTATGAGATAATTTTGGTTTTCTGAACATGAGATTAAGTTTATTGGTAGTAAAAAAAATTATGGAGTTCTAAAAATACCGAAATTAAGGATACATCTAGTAACTTATCACCATTGCTCATTGTATTATTATTTTTTTAGATATAAATTTAAGCAACAATATAAACCAACCAACCAAGTCGCAAGATTTAAAAAAACCTACGTCAATCATGTACCAAAAACACAATTAGGATAAATGAGTTCTCAAAAATCTTCAATGGACAGTTACTAGTTTTTGGGTTACATATTTACGGTTCCATGTATTATTCTGGCTGATGTTTTCTCAGATCTCTTCAATTAATTCTACACGAGTTAGACACGACGAATAGACAGCTAAATTTAGTCTTGCGAACTGAACTGTGTGAATGAGCTCGATTGAAGCCGATAAAAATGATAACGTCAACAATTTACGCTAGCTTAAGCTATAATTTTTTTTATATTCATCAAAGTCCATTATTATTGCAGCTGTTCCCTTTCGTGAAATATATTAAACTGTAAATGGACATTCCTCAATCAGATAACAGGTGCTGGTCATGGAATGGGTCGTGAGATGGCTCTTAGTTTCGCAAAGCTGGGCAGCATTGTGGTGTGTGTGGACATCAACCCCACTGGGAATAAGGAAACTCTGGACATCATAAAAGAGGAAAAGGGACAAGCCCACAGCTATACGTGAGCAATACCATATTTAATAATATTTGATTGTTGAAAATGTATATTTTATTTTTGATTAATTTCCAAGAATTACTAGGAAAATCGTCGATTAAATAAATTGATCTAAGAATATTTTATAATAGATAACAAAGAATCGAATATGCAATAATATGACCTTTGAATGCATAACACATCCGATTGAGCTTCGAAAGTGGATATACGTTATAATTGATAGACTGAATACAAGGTTATGTTTCTAAAATGGAAACAGTAATCATGATAAAAATACCAAATTACTTTTGCATATTAACTATGATTTATAAGGGACAAATACAATATCCAGCATTTAAATAAATAATTCTTTATACGTGAGGACTTTAGAATACAATACCCGTAAGAAGCTCCTTCGCTCGAGCTTTTTTCGGTCAACTTTATTTACAAAATTGCTCTCCACGTAAAGCTCTACTATTATTTCAAGAGAATAATAAACCTAGATTCACCGTGAAATTAATTTCTTAAGATAAATTACTTTGAAGATTACTTCCAAGAAATTAACTTATAAAGTATAAATCACAAACAAACATACTTTACCCCACTATACTATTAGAAAAGACTAAGATCAATATATGAGATTTGTCATAGTTATAGTTTGCAGTGCTGAAAGCTTAAATTCTACTATAAATTGGTAATGAATAATTTCATTGTTTACTTTCACACTGTCATTGTCACTTATATATTTTTCTGATGTTAATGAATAGTATAATATATTTTTTATGTTGAATTTTATAGCATTGCTTTAACTATAATATAAATTTAATACTTTATTATACTTTAGCCTCAGCAACACGTGGTGATGCTGAATTTTAACTTATATAAAACGTTTGTACTTTGACAAAGCGCTATCTATTGGATACTTCCTCAACCCAGTTAACAAATGCCCTAATACCGCCATCTATTAGAATTGTATGGAATTAACAGATAATTATGAATGTCACATAATAAATTAATATTTTTCAATAAAATAAATAAATGAATTGAGATATAAAGTATCCTATCTTTTAAGTTGAACCAAACAATAGATAGACCTACAAAATTTCATTAAAATCGGTTTAGTAGTTTAGGAGTCCATCGAGGACAAACACTGTGACACGTAATTTATATATATTAAGATTTTTAATCCATTGTCAACAAACAAATCACGATTATTGGCGTAAATTATACATAATGATTTGCAATTATTCTTTTGTACTATTAAGTTAATTACAATGTACGGTTATACATAATGACTGAATTATTTGTTTTCTTCTTTGAGCCGACATTTTAACTTTAATTCTTAGTTGTGACGTAACAAATCGATCAGCCATTAACGAAATGGCGGAGAAGATCCGCAAGGAGGTTGGTGAGGTCAGCTTCCTCATCAACAACGCCGGTGTGATGCCATGTAAGCCGCTGTTACAGACCGGAGAGCAGGAGATCAGAACTGCCTTCGAAATCAACTGCCTGGCTCATCTCTGGGTGAGTTCCACTTTTTTTGAGGAGATTCACGTATAGCTTACAGTATAATATATATTGTATTTATCAGACATAATAAATGTGTCAAACTCTTATTATACTTAAAACATATTTAATACAAGCAGTAATAAATGCGAAAATGAATAAAAGATTAGAAAAAAATGTTTAATGTGTGGCTTTGGCGTCGGACAGTAAGGTTTTTTCGCTGAGTGCAAAAGCGATCCCGTGGCGTCTTACTTTGGCGATTTATTTATTTAATTTTGGACTAGTAGCTAATAAAGAAAATCTTAAATCTAATACTAGTGCTTAAATATGTAATAAGGTAGCTGTACAGCTTATGAAGGTGTCACAGCGTGCTGCAGTGATGAGGACAACCGTTGCTTTTTTAATGGGTATTCTTAAAAATGACAGCGTTATCTATGCTGGCACGCGGGTATCCGTAAAGAAATTTTCCATTGATAAAAAAAAGGTATTAGTACGGGCCATGGTTATCATTGCTGTTCTCCCACCAGCTGCTGCAAGCCTTCCTTCCCAGCATGATGGAGCGCAACCACGGTCACATCGTGGCCATGTCGTCGATGGCGGGCGTGATCGGACTCCGCAACCTCGTGCCGTACTGCGGAACGAAGTTCGCGGTACGAGGCATGATGGAGGCCATCTATGAAGAACTCAGGGAAGACCCCAGGGACTTCAGTGGAGTGAGTACACATTTTTACTCTTTTTTTTTTTTATAATTTTTCAGTACCGATTTTGCAATTTTAACTACAATGTGCCTTCGTTGGATTAATAACTTCCAACATAGAGCTGCAAAGGTAAAAGTGATTTTAATTCGGTCTTTTTTTTCTTTTTTTTTTATATTAGTTGCATTAATTCATTATATTTCTATAGTTAATTAGTAGATACTACTTCTAGAACAGAAATATGTATAATAAGTTTTCTTATTTATGTTCCTAGATCCACCTGACCGTCGTCTGTCCGTACATAGTAGACACGGGTCTTTGTAAGAACCCGAAGATCAAGTTCCCCTCCCTCATGAAGATCCTCTCCCCCAAGGAGGCGGTGGAGTGCATCATGGACGCCGTGAGGAGAAACTACAACGAGATTACCATACCCAGCCCGCTATACTACGTCAACCAGGTATTTTAAAAAAGAGCCATATTTAAAAAAAAATACCGTGAAATTAACTAAAAATTTTAATATCTAAAAATAGAATCAAAAAATGGTTGATGAAATTTCAGTCTGGATTTATAAAAAAAATATATGTATAAAGTGGTTAACATTTTTATAGACAATTTAAAATTCGTTTTTTTTTTGTTGCAATTGTAAGTTATTATAGAGACCACGATCTGACAATAAATGAAAGCTGATATTTATTATGACATTTCATATACAATTTTTTTTGACCCAACTAGTCTGTCTCAATATAATCTCTTTTAATTTTAAAAGTAAACCATATGAAAGAGACTTAATAGCATGGAATAAACATTGAAAATTCTATAATCTTTTTTTGTCTGAAAGTAGGTATGTAAGTACATTCCACAGGAACGTCATTTTAAATTGGACAACTAATTGAATTGTCTAATGAATAGTGCACGAGTTGACCCTAATGGGCCCATTTCATTATCCAATTAAGCGGCACTATTTGACCCCAAAAATAGCGAGTAAGAGTCTCCACCAATCAGAGAGAACTAACTCACAAACAGCAATTTTATCATGCAATACGCTAGTTGTAACTTATAAATAGTTATATAATAGTTTAATTGTATATAAAATGGACGTATATATATACTGGATACCCATACAATCTCATTAAATACCTGACTATCTCGCCATCTGTTTTTACACAATACGATATTAGTACCCTAGATGACCTAGTGTTGGATGAATTGGATAGTGTAATGAGTGCCACGTCACGTAACATTGTGTTGTTTATTTTTTTGTGTATTTCAGTTTAAATTTATTTAATATCTATAAATATTATATTGAAGGTAGTTCTGTTATTTAAATTAATATCCTGTTTTCTGTCCTTTTATAAATTATTTTTTTTCTTTTCAGTTTTGCAGACTTTTCCCTCGAAAAGTCCCTCTTCACATCAAAGATTTCCTGGACTCTGGTTTGGAAGCTCAATAAAAGTAAATGTGAATTTAATATATTTCCAATATTGGAACAAATTTGAGTATATTTAATACTTTTTCCATAAAAAAAATCTGGTCGTGTTAACTTATTAGTTTTTTTATTAACACCAATAGAAGATGGCCTTAAAGGCATTTCCCGCCCACTTCGGGACCTCACACTGGAAAATTAAATAATTCGAAAAATAAGTAATGAATTTGAGAAAAACAAATACATCAAACATGTTGAACAATCGAGCCATGTTAATGATGAATTGCTACTTTACTTTATTTTTATCGAAAATATATACATTAAATTCTTGCCGTTTTAAAGAACAACTTAAATAGGAGCTTAGTTATTCTTATTTATAGATACTGTAAATAAAAATTAAATAAGCTTAATAGATTTTATATTAATAGTGTAGTTAGTAATACCATGAATAGACGTCAATGCAGCATTGACAGAACAAATGACAGTGACAAGAAGAATCGTTTGTCTCCTTCTCAATATCATTGGTTTATACAAGTGCGAGAGAGATAGGTAACGGCGTGTGAATTTTTTTTTTTTTAATGTTTGTATTTTGTATAACTATGTACGTATTTATATAATTTTATTAAAATATGTACCTTTTTCAGGCAACGTATAATAATTATAAATTGAAGTATTTATCCGGGTTTTTTTGTGTTGTTTTTTTTTTTTATTAAGTCAACGATGATAGAATAAAAATGGCTATTTTATTTTTTTATTTATTGGCAGTTGACGTATAGACTGGAGAAATGCATTTTCGAATTTAGGACCATTAACAAAATAAGAAATCTGATAATAATAAAAAGAATTTTTATTGAAATAGAAAACTTTTTTCGTTTCCTATATTTCTGAAAATTAAATTGCTTAAAAGTTCTGGGAAATTAACATGGTATTTGTGTGTGTTTTGTCTGTCATTATATAAAGTTTGTACTAAATGTTATTATATGTATAAATGTATTATATTGAAGTGCCATCAGAAGGTCATTAACCCGATTTTTTATATTCAAACATATTATTTGGACAATTTGTTTTTCTGTTCTTAGAACACATTAATTAAACCATCATATATATATTTCTCATTCTCATTTTGTTTAAAAAGAAACACTTACTTTTTTTTTGATGAATAATATGTATAAAATCAATTTGAAATCACAATGTTTATTTTATTTATATAATGTGAATGGTGATATTATAATAAGGGGTTGTTAGACAATAATTAATGCTGAATAAAAGTTTTAAGAGTTTTATTTTTTTTTATTTTCCCCAAGTAAGAAAATATAAAACATTATTATAATTACATACGTTATATGTGATTTATTTATATGTATATGTAATTTATATATAGCTGTATATGATTATATAAAATTGTTCTTATGGTTTTGTATAAGAAATTATATTAGTTCTGAATCACGCTATTGAAGTTTTTTTGATCGCTCGCTATATATACAACAGCTTCGATAGTATAGCAAAAAAAAAAGCATTTTAAGCATTCCGTGTCTATATGGTAAGCAAGTAAGTAAACTTGTTTTAACTCAGCTCTTCAAACTTTTGATTTATGAGTCAGTCATGTGATTTTATGTGTTTTTGATTTTTATGTAAATATAATTATATACGGTCATTTTTCATATTTTTTTTACCCACGAAATTGGATATAAAAAGGTTTTATACCAAATGAAACAAAAGTATTTAAATCCTATTTATTTCGGATATACATTTAAGAACTGGGCATCATTTTATAAAATCAGGGTTTTATAATGTTTTTGTTACAATGACACTTCTAACAGACCTAATGCTACGCTACTTTGAACTTGATTCTCATTCAATGTACACCTTATTTATATAATAAGTACATACAGACGTACTATACAAAAATGGGCTAAAATACATATACGTAATTAAATTAATATTTTGAGCTAATGTACTAACAAAATTACTATATATTTTCAACAACAAATTCATCTACTTTATATTTTATTTACACAATTTATAAGTAATAATTGTAAAATATTATTTTATCAAAATAGATTTTGTAGCAGATATTTCTTTTTAATATTAACAAAACAAAAATGAATAATAGTTCCTTTAATTCTTTCAAATCGTTATTTTAATGATACCAATTATCAAATACATAAATATTCATTATAATTAAGTAAAATAAAGGAATTAAAAAACAATACCTCTATACAAAGTATATATCAATTTACTTGATTAAAATAAACGACTTCTTGACCTTTCAACGTTCAGTGTTAATAGGTACGATGAATCAATCATAGACTAAAAATCATAGTTTACATACATTCATTAATTAACTAACTGAATACAAATAAGCAATGGATTTAAATTTTTGACCAAAAAAATATATAAAACAATACTTCATTAGTATTTTTATTGGATATATATTTATTTATAACATTTTAAAATATTTCTACTTAAAGCTAGCGATAATTTACCGTCTATTGGTCTACACAAATGTTATAACGATGGAATAATTAGTTAATAGTTAGTGCATGTTTTAGAAATCATTGTTTGTTTAGAAAATGGCTTACTTTTAACGATTTTAATTTGTGAGTGAGGATCAAATCGTTCTCATTGTATTTGGTTTTATGAGATTGAACTTTATGGATTCGGTTGTTCATTTGACAATTTGTAGATATCTTTTGTTTAAAAAAAAAATATGTATTTGATATATGTTCGCTCGTGCATTAAAAGTATTGAGTGGTGCTTGGTGCCTACCCAAAGCGTTCCTTAATTACACAATATAAAATATTTCTCTTGTTAACAAGTCTGAGTACATGGCTATGAATTTTAGAAAATATCGACATCTTTCAGGTGCTGGTAGTTGCGGTCCCAGTAGCCGCCATTGTACAACCAGTCTTCTTGCTTCGTGTACGGATTCGTGCCCTGACTGAACCATCTGAATATACAATAAGATAATGTTAAGTTCGTTGTTATTACAATGATGCATATATGTACATTATAAGTCTGTACCTGGCCTGCCAGCCTTCAGCGCTCTTCTTGAGCGCTTTCCTGGCGGCGCGCTGCTTCTCCTCGAGGCGCGTCTTCTCTGCAGCGGCTCCGTCGATGTCCCCGGACTCCAGCAGACGCACGTCGGGGCGCAGGCGGCTGTCCGTGGGACACAGCTGGCCCTTCATGTCGCGCTCCAGCTCGTTCAGGGACATAGCGAATTCCGTGAATTGATAATACTGGAAAACGAATATGGTCGGACGTTAGTAGTAGCCAAGTTCGACAGGCGACAATATTAATCTTCAATTTAAATTTGACTGTTTTCAGATTTTATTTCTTTCATAAAATTATTCATTTATTGACTCATTCCTTATTTATTCCTAATTCTGGATTATAAAAGGTCATTTCACCCGTTATGTAGACGATGTTTTACAATATGGTATATGTTTATTATAGCTGCTGTTTTTAGTTAATCTTTGGACTGTTTTTGGTCTTATTAATCTTATTGATGAGCCATTCCCGTATAACAAATGTGTTTTAAACTTTTAAATAATATATATTTTAAACTTTCGATAACTTCCATATCTGCTACAAATAAGTGACACTCATGGTTACCTGCGCACTAGTGCTGGGCCGCGGCCGCGCCTCCCACAGCGTGGTGGAATCGGGAATGTCTATATTATAAGTATCATCCGATTTCGGAACTTCATCGGAATTATCGGCGTCATCACTCTGCAAAAACTCAAAGATTACTCTCGGATCAGAATCTCACAATTGTAATCTATAAAACTCACATCTTGTATGGACATGGAGCGGAGAGCCCCGACTTTGAAGCTGTTGAGCTTGGCGAGGACCTTCTTGGGCGTGTGCGAGGGCGTCTGGTGCGCATCGTCGCCGCGCTCACGGGACCACGCCTCGTGCGCGCTCGACGGACACACCTTGATGCACTCCGTCCACTTGCCGTACAGGAAGCGGAGACGCTTTTTGCTTTTAACAATTGCGACACGTTATAGAGACTTTAGTTGCGAAGTTTGATAGCCTTTACATTTATGAGTGAAATATACATTTTACCAAAGACACAAATCCAGAACCTTAAGTGGAAAAGACTGTAATTTGAAACAATTGACAAAGCAATAATAATAGCCATTAGAGGGTTTGAAATCATTGAGGTAGACGTCGATGATTTATATAATCAAAGCTCTTCAACCTCTTACATGTATAGGTTAGTAGATATTATTTAAGTGACTAGTAGTTCATCTGAAGGGTCACTTAATAGCTATTACCGACTTATCTAAGCTTTATAACTACTTCTGCTATTGTTAAATATATCATCTTGTATAACGATGACAAGTTTTCATCGTTGTATTCAAAAAATATTGAAGTTCGAATATTTCACAGCATACATACATAGTGATCAAATTTTCACAGTTAAAAATGCTGAATGCTTACTTTTGGTCTGTAATGAACCCGTCTACCCTGTGCAGGTCTCTATTGTTGAACCCTGCTGGTTTGAAAGCCAGGTTTGCTTTAAGTCCGGCGCCGCCGTGGCAGGTAACCTCCATAGCTCCGTACTGCTCGATCCACAGTTTGCCAACGATGACGTTGTGAACGCAGCAGTTTACGTTAGTCCAAGTGTAAGCTTCACCCCAACTGCAAATAATAATTTAAAGATTTTAGTACATGATTAAGGCTTAAAATATCCAAGATAAATCTTATTACTCTTAAGATATAAGAGAAATATATACTCTTTAATTATTCTTAAGGGAATACAAATAGTTTAGGATAATATATTACCGCGGTAATTCGACAGTTACGTGTCCCTTAGGTTGTATCTCGACGCTCTTGCCGCAGAATTTGAGTTTGGGATGCACAGAGCCATGGAACACGAAGTGAGGACTGTCTGCATGGAACGCGGAGACTGGAGGGTGATGAGATACCTGTCCATCATATTCAGTTTCTTATAAGTCAAAGTTGAAGGTAATGTGAGAAATGTTTTTTTGTTGGAAAGCAAAAAGTTTTATACATTGCAAGTTGGAGTAAAAAGTTTGATTTATAATTAAATATCACTGCAAACTTTATAACCCATAAGTGATAGGAAACTTAAGGTGAATAATTTCTAGTGCTTTTAAAGGAATTACTTCGTCGTACCCGCTCTCAGTTTTGCTCGAACTTAACTCAAGTTCAAAGCACTTAGGGCTTGAGTACTTCGTAGAGAACTTATAATGAGGAGCCTGGGAACATTGAACCGCTTAGAATCTTGTTACATGAAAATGAATTTACGATTATAAGATTTAATTCAATTATAATACATACTTGTAATTTCTAGCCATAGCTTAAAGTTTTTGACCGTATATATGAAAATATGTTAAATATTATTTATTTCAAAATGATCTAAACGTGTTATTCATATATTGCTTTTTTAATTACAAAAATATACAGGCTTTTCCACAAGCAGGATTCAAACCTATAGGTTTTGGGAGTCCGTTCTGTCACGGGGAATAAGATTTCTTTATATTTTTGTGTAAAAGGCATACCTGTTCACAAACTGCTCTAAACTCAGGTCGTTCTAGCTCGTAGGTCTCTCCAAGAAGAGGGTTGAAAGGTTTTCCCAGACGCTCCCAGTTGGATGCCAGAGCGCTAACTGCAAACGCTGATAATAATATGATATAATTAATAAATTTTATGCAAGTTGCAGACATGGAGAAGAATCATCAGGATTATAGAACTATATTAACTTATTTATAAAGTTTCATTATTTCTTAGTTTTGATTATTAAAGTCACAGACAGTTGTAATCGTAACTCGGACGGAAATACCGACGCAGGCAAACTGTTCCACTCCTTCGCTGTCCGTTTAAAAAAGAAGAAGCATAGAGTTCGTTCGGACAGGAGGCATATCTACTACAAAAGGATGGAACGTCCGGTGATGGAAGGGGGATGGAGGAATTAGGTCATGTGATTCCAACGCACATTCACCAAAATATAACCTACCTATAAAATACTGAGAGGCTGGCAACTCTACGTCTACGTTCGAGGCTATGGAGATTGGCTTCCACCAGCTCTGGGTCACCAATTAGCCTCTTTTCTCGCCTCTCAATTTTATCTAGAGCTGCAAGATGACATTTTGCGGAACCGGGTAATAAATGGCCACAATACTCCACACACTACCAGATCTGTGATTTATATAATACTTCCTTTATTTAATTTCAAATGCCTTTGAGACGTCCAGAAAGACGAGAATCTCTCCGTTCCTCTTAACAGCTTCGCCCAAAATGTGTTTAGCATACACTAAAACGTCCCCAGATGAAAGAGAGGCGACACAGACGTGTTAATATAGGAGAAAACTCAGCTGCATATGTCTTGCGCAGAATTGGCTTGGCTTTATTCATATCTAGACGACAGAATGCTCTCCATACCTCTTTGTTTGTGATGGTGATTTCAGGCATCGAAATCTCGCAGTGAGGAAGAAGCGCTGGGGTAGTGTTGCCAGTGTCTAGGTGAGATAGCGAAAAGAGAATCAAATAGATTAGCTTCCTCTTTCGCCCCATAAGCCCGAGATCGATCTTGCTCCCGCAGAGGTGGCAGTGAGGTTCGGCAGAAATTCGACTCGATCGCTTTGGCAAGTGGACCAAAAAGCTCGACTGCCTGATGGCTTATCTTACCTTAGTGATACTACCAAGAGGAACCCTACGTTATTCCTTTTCATAGGACTTAGCAGCCTGGTTAAAGGCTCTCTTCTTGGAACTTACATCCGGAGCTTTGCGGTTTCGAACTTCAGCCCAAGTGACATATGTCGAATGTTTTTGCTTTGATGATGAATGATCGCATTCGGCATTGAGTCATGGGCGAGCTTTGCCAATGTTAGGTACATCAAGAAAAGGAATGAAATTGCCTGATGCACACACAATAAATAGCACTTACGGTCTAATTAAATGTACAACTTCATATTTACTAAATTTCTCAAACAAGCCATTGGAAATGCGGCAAATCTGACCAGATTTTGTTAGTAATAAAAAAATACATTTAAAGAATAATAGTAGTATAATAAATACATTTAAAGAATCATTTTTAAAATATCCGTTACTGTTGCAATTGATCAACCCTGTACAGATCTCAACAAACATTTGTTTATTTAGATTTAACAGTGATACCTCCTTATATTTTTAAGAACGGACTCACAGGCAACAAGTGGTTTATAAATACACCCAAAATAAAATAAATCCTTTTAAGAATACGACAACGAAAGCAACAAAAGCTCTTAATAAAGGGTACTATAAAATTCCAACCATAGAAAACAGTTGTTCTCTTTTATTTAGACTCTAGCGCGGACGAGAAAGAAAAACAGCCTCAGGCATAGATGAGTTTTTTAGTACAAAGCAATATTCATTGCAATTCTGCCAACTTGTTAAGAGTTAAGCTAAAAGGTCCATTGTATTTCACTTCCGCACCTACTTAACTTTAAGAGCGTAATTAGAAAGGCAATGCTGTGGTTCGCATGAAATATTAATGAGAGAACTTACACTTCCTCTGTTTGAACTTTAACATAGAAGCAAAAGTTTTTAAAGTCTTAATAATTGCAAATAAAGCCAACAACAAACTTAGAATTGTTTTCTTATCATATATTAATTTTGTATTCGATTTCATTTTCATTATCAATAGAGATAAATTAACTTAAAAAAAAACCACAACCACACTTAACAAATTATTCATGCAGCCAATATCTTTACCGAAGTTCATATAGTATTTCCTTTCATATACTTATCTGGTTTATTGTTTCTATTTTTCGACATTTCATTCAAGAGTAAGGTTAGGCTTACCAGCGATATGTTCCATCCGCGCCACCGGGTCGGTCTGTTCGGACGCCATCCTCAACAGATGTGCATACTCGAGGTACTCTAGCATCCGTTGTAGGAAGGACAGAGGCTCGTTGAACACCACCGGCATCGTGATTTTGGATAGCTCCTTCCCAACGCAGTTCTTCAGAACCGACCAGAGGGAGAAGTCACCTCGGCTGAACTGTGCCACTGGTAAAGAGGTCCTGTAAAACATATACGTGGATTTGTTTAATTCATTCATGAAAAATAATCTTAACATGATTGATGAAGAAACTTAAATGCTTTAAGGCAGCACTGGTACGGGGAAATTGATTTTGATAGCTTCCTGATGACACAGATTCAATCACTATAATAATTTCCAGTTAAGGAGGCAATATTCAGTCCTATATTTTATGGTTATAATGATACCAATATATACCATTAAAAACTGATATGTTTTTAATTTTGTTTTCTTTATTGCGATAATTATTAAGGAAGATAAATCTATAAAAGACACAAGGTTTAAAAATGTTGCCCTTCCCTTTTAAAATAAAGGTTGTAGTATTTTTCATAGCATTTTTATCATATAGGTAATACCTTAAGTTCTTTTACATAAAAAAAAGAAGGTTCTCGATTCACCGGATATTTTAATAAAGACAACATTTTACAAATGCTAACATCATTTCCTTATAATCTTATAACAACCATTAATTATTAATTGTTAATTTAGTTTATTCTTACTGACATTGTACTGTTAATTTGTTATCTGAAGGAATTGTAATCAAAGAGGCAATTAAACTTTTGGTTGTTAGGCTTTAATTAAAAAGTTTCAAGTCCTATTAGTAGTTATAGATTTTTTAGAACGACGGTACTCTCGCGTCTTTTTTTATCTGTTGTTGTCCTTTTTCAGAAGTGAAAAACAAACACTAATTTGTATTTTAGAATTATATTAGGTATTTAGCTTTTCAATTTATTTGTATTTATCAACCATCAAACAGAAGTATAACGTTACCACACGAATCTATATAAAGAATAAGTTTAGATATGAACTAAATAAATGAAATTTTGCTAATTGAATACATTTATTATATTTAGTGCAATGTGAAACTCAAGCTATTAAATTATGAAATGGACTAAAGAAAATACATTTGATATAATTGTCAAATTAATTGGGCATCAAATTCTTGGTAGTTAAAAATTATACACAACACAGTTATCTTTATTTAGAGGTATAAATAAGTATAAATACATTATTCTCACATTGTTACTGTTGTATATATATATATATATATATATTATTCTGGAAAATAAATACTATCTAATACAAGAATATATAAGAGACAAATCATCAAAAAATTACTCTCTCAGTTTGTTCGAGGTATCTCAAACACGTTCTTTTTGTATTCTTCGCAGCTTGTTCAAGGTCGGACGACCCGGAGCGGATCGATACGTTCCCGCTTTCAGAGGAATCATTTGTGAAATTGTTTCGGCGTTAATTTTCAGGTTAGAAAATAATATTTTAACATGTTATGTTTTATAAATGAACATTACATGGCAAAAAATTTCAATGTTCATTAATAAATTTGTTTAATGTTAAAGCCTTTTGTTTTATTCTTGTTCGTAAAATTACAATATGCAAATGTTAAATTTTGAATTAAAAGGGTATTAACACGTTCGAAAATTCGAATACTCGTATGTTGTAATTCTACGTTATTATAAAAAAAAATATATATACAAGTACATGTTGTTTAAGAGGTTTTAATGTCGTATAATTACGAAATATATACAAATAATTATTTATATTTATATTCATATAATAAAGATAGAGAGATTGCTATTTTGTTTTTGTTTAATTCCAATTTCTGGAAATACCACGGATTTGAATAATTGTTTTCTAATTTGATTCGTTATATGTGTACAGCAATATATTTTTTTACATAATAACACGCAATAACCTACCGGTGAATTAAGATTAATTTTGGTATTAACTTATATATATATATTACGTGTGACAAAAGCACAATGTCACCACGCAAATAAAATCGTAGGCAACAGCTAGTTATAAATACATTTTTATATTAATGGAAAATCAGCTTTATCGACGCAATCCCTGGGCGTTAATTAGATTTATTAAGCCCCAGCTGCGCGATTGAATTTTCATTCTGTTCTTTATTTTTTATTTTAACTTTTATTTTTCCTATAAAAACATTTTGTGGTACAAAATATAACACATAGATGATTTAAATCAAATCGTGTATGTTTGGATAGTACCGTGCACTGGACAGGCTTTGAAGATTTTATTAAAAATATAAATAATTCGTTGAAATATTGTATAGATGAAACAAGAGCTTCGCTGTCAGTGATGTGGGGCATCTGTCATCTCATCTGAGTAGGGTAGGTCACATACATCTGGGCGGAGGCTTGCTATTGATTGGTGTGGCGACCTTGTAACTTGTGGTATATTTGACCAAATGTTCTGCGTTTCAAGATCTACAACATTGTTAAATTGATGCGTAAATATTCCGTATATTGTTATAGTATTTTGTTATTCCTAACATGAAAAGTCTGTCCTCTTAATGGAACAAAGTTGATAGGCAATTAGTTGATTCCATTCTGGTGTTTAATTAACAATTGAATGGCGGAGCAAGTACGTGAGATGATCCGAGTGTCTCACGCCTACATGAACCCGTCGTTGTGGATATACTGGCTTATAATTAAGTTCTTCCAGGTCGTATGTTATAACGTTATATTTATAATAATAATAGGAAATTTATTTAAGTAGTTAGATCAGAAAAGTCAGTTCAATTAACTATACATCAATATTTAAATGATATTTGAATGCTACTGAGAATACATGAACTCAGCTTTGTAGGTATGAACGCAGGTCACTAGGTTATTTTTCTCTTGCAATACTAATTAGTTTCCGCTGAAAAAACTGAACTCTTGTTTCACTTTTTATTCATTAAAATTCTACTGTATAATCAATTGTAATTTGTACTGTTGTTTGTCATGCTTCTTGCTACATAAGTAAATTACATAAATTTCTTTAACGATTGCTGAAAACTTTTAGCAAAACGGAAGATAATTTTCAAATTAAATATTTTTTAAGTTTTATGTAGTTACAATGAAGAAATTCTAGTCGGTTGAGTTTTCTATTGAAATTTCAAGACCAACCCGGTAAGGCCAAAATTATATTAATAAAAAGAAGGCGAAAGGATCGCTGGTCCGAGCATATTTGGAAGTGGAGATCAATACTGCCAGGTCACTGATACCATACTGAGAGGTCAAAAAAATACACTGTATTGAAAGCGATAAACTCAGTACAGCACAGAACATTAGACTTTATTGAATAATATCAAAATATTAATCAAATTAACTAACAGAAATGTTATAAGTTTCCAAGTATTTATAATTATTAAAATATGAAATTATAATTTCAATACGGAGCGCTAAAATTATTACAGAAACCATTATAACAAAAATTCATAACATTCTGCCATTGATTTATTCATTTTCATTATAACTTGTAATGGCTCGTATTTCAGAACGGCGACGATATTTAACGATTGGTAATAAACTTGTCCCATTTGAAACAGGGTTCAAAATACTAAAATACACCATTGTATTTCAGTCCATTATCCCTTTTATTTTATTTAAATTAAATAAAATACATTTTTTAATTTCAGTTTGTTACTTCTAACTTTGTAAAACATTTTACCATTAAATTTCATACTGAACAAGTTAATTATTCCGGCTGTTCCGTTTCAATCATGTCTAAATCTAACTAAATCAATAAAATTAACTCTCTCGAGACTGCATCGATAATTCCATTAACACGACACAATAAACAGCTTCCTGTTAGTTGTGAGGATTAGTGGCCTCCTCATCTCCAGGGAGGGATGGTATCACTCATAAGATAACAAAAGACAGTACTCTTATATTTATACAGGAATGTTTGATTGAAATCCTATAATGTCTGTTTCCTGTCGTGATGAGTTCATAACACTGGGTGGGATGAACTTAATAGCTTAACTATTTTAGATAATATTTTACAAACTTTTGAATGCTAATAAAAATTATTTAAGCAATGGGTATATTCCTAAGTCTATACATTTTTTAGCTTTGAGTAATGTTGCCAATGTTTCCAATGTACAACATATTTTGTAGAAACGTCTTTCCTTATTTCCTTACAATTTAGTGTCCTTTGGGAGTGACATATCTTTAGCACAAACATAAAACGCCGTCTTGATCCTTTATAGCAATAAACTTAGCCATCGCATTTGTTATCTTCAAGCCTTACATGTCTACATTTACCACGACTAATGTCACCAAACATGTGTAGAGTAATTTGAAGCAAAGTTAGAGCTTTTTAATCCACACAGTACTCACCTATTTACGTAGGGCCGGCGTTCATTATCTTCCATCTTCCCCCTCACCTCACCCTCGTCTCTCCGCGAGCTACACTATATAGCACACACACTAATGTCTGACTTCCTGGATTCTGTTACTAGATCATTTCCATTCTATTTACACACCTAGAGGACAATCATTGGATATCAGCACCAATCCTAATCATGCTTGTTATATGATTACTACCTTAACTCAAAATTAAACTACATATAATTGTAACGAAATGACAAGAGCTACGAAAACTTCGCTTTGTTTTTTATGGAACAGTAGTCAATTGGATAAAAGCTGATGTTACTCTCGTCCGGACGCTTTAAATCTTGTGAAATTGGAACCTAAAATTAGCTGTCATATTAAGTAGATTTATTATATTCAAACTAAAATTATTAAATATTTACTGTATGATAAATGGAATAAAATGACATTCCTTAAACTTTAAGATCTGTTAATCGTATAAAAAATAAGTCTGTTAAAAAGATAACTTGTCAAATGTAACCGGGTGCTTTCAGTGCATTTTCGTATTTTTTTTTTGTACATATATCTGTATACATGTTCCCCCACCTTTATTGACATTATCAGCCATTTGAAATATTTAGTTTAGTTTTTTACAAATATAAAAGCATTATGTATTCGTTAATTGGTCGATTTTGTGTGATATTGAAATGTTAATGGTCGCATTTGAGAATCTGCTAGCTACAAAAAAATATACATAACTTCCCGAAAAGAGAGAAAATTTCCGCCCTGGACAAACACACCAATGAAACTATGAAGCAATGAAAACAATCAATACTTTGAATTGACGAATCGCTGTGAGAGAAGTAAGTAACAATTGGATTTATTTGCAATTATTTAGGCGTGAAATATCAGTTTTTGCAAAATGAGTTGCATTGCAAAAAAACACGTTGAATGAAGTCCACGTTGCTGGAATTAAGGCGGAGAATTTAGGAAGTCTTCTCCATGGATTTACTCTTTGCAACCGCTCAACTAGAGTCTGACGTTCCATAATTGCGATACATGACTTTGAAATAGAAAACTTTCACTTTGACCCACATTTGGACAAAAGGCATGGACTGGTAACCTGGAAATATATATTTATGGATATTACATCGAAACCAAAGGAAATAATCGCAACTACAAAGCCAGAAAATAAATGATTGAAAAAAATTGATAACCAAGTTTATACAAATGAACAAGTGATCCAGAAGGTCGTACGGTCAATAAGGAATATTACTTTGAAGGTATACGGCTTTAACGTAAAGAAATACGAAAAATAAGTTATGGACATTACACCACATTAATTCGACAGCACAAATTGCTTAAGTAATTTTTTGGCTAAAACAAACACTTATCTTACCTTAGTTACCGTATTTACCGGATTAGCCCCGTGGGACTTTTTAGGATTTTCAAAACTGAAAACAACCATGGGATTAAGACTTTTTTTTCAATGAAGAGAAAAACTCAAGACCATTCCAAATAGCTTATTTCAGGAGAGCTTCGAGAAAAAGTAAAATTGCTGACACAGATTTACCACCTTCACGGGGACAAAAAAGTATATTAATTAATAAATATATATTTATCGAAAAAATCCCTTTTTATAAAAACTTAAAGTGAGCAAGTTTTTATTGTTTGTTTTTGGAAGCAGTTTCAAATATTTCAAAGGTTATGGTAGTATGGAACGGTAACTTATAAGACTACACATATAGGAACTGAGATGAATTGTATTGTTGAGTGACATCTAAATATAATTGTGTTTAATCTGTTTGTATGTATAATTGTTTTTGGTTAAATTAGAACATTAGTTATTTTATTGACTCTTAAAATGGTACGTATATAAACATTTTGTGTACACAGAATATGTATTAAGGTTTTTATACTTATGTTAAACTTTAATTGAAGTAAAAAATAGTTTATAATTTATTGAAACAAAAAGCTTATTTAATAAATTATGTAATAGAATACAGCTAACGCGTCTCTGTTTAAGCATTATCAGAAAACAATTTTACGTGACTGGAAGGTAATATTCATTTTATCTATTAAAAAAATGTTGGCTACTAAAAAAGTCATCATGTATCCTATTTATTTTCGGCGTAATACCTGCCTTTATCCTACTTATTTTCGGCGTAATATGTCAATTTTTGCCACGCTCTTGTATCATACGTCTAACTGTTCCTTTGTCATGTCACGTGCGTGAAAAAATATATTTTCTTCGGCCTCTTCTATTCCAACCATCCACATTCACACTCAAGACTTGTCTGGTTACATCATGTTTATCCGTCCGCATGACATGACCCACGATTAATTCTTAACTTTTCTATTGACCACGCTACATTTAAAGCTTGCATATCGATCTGCAGTCATATTTAATTCCAAGTAAATGCACCCTCTGATAAAACAAATATTTCACGGAGATGACTCACCGCAATTCATGCGATGTCGGTACAGTTAAATGAATGTTACCTTACTACAGCGCCACTGTGTCCGCGCGGTCTGCATATGTAAAAGCCGGGGGGCGTAAAATGTTTCCCTGTACCCCCCGTTATTCAGACGACTTGCCAATAGTTTACGGAACAATTAACATCCTAATTATGTATTTTTGTTAATTCCTAATATATCAGTTCTATCGTGTGAGTCGCCTTATTTATGTTCCCTTACGGAACATAAGTTGAAACGCATCGCAGAAGCGTTTACTATAGTAGTGAATAGCTATTCATGAAAAACGAATTTAACGTCGATACTTCTAGAAGAATCTAGATATTATGGTAGTATATATAAAAAATCTTTTAAACGGTAAGAAGAAAGAAATAAAATTATTCACCGACAATAGGTAAAAATATGGCCTCAGATAATCCAGCTCGCATTAACGTTTCATAAACCTATTAAAGCCATAAATATAAAAATTCTTAAACAGAATGTAATCGAATGTTATTTTATCCCAAATAACTTTAGGGTAATGTGAGCTTACAAAAAAATCTCACTCCTACGCTTAAAGCGGTTTGGGTTAATTGAAATTTCACTGCTGAGCCATAAACATAATTATTTTTACGTATAAGCCAGACGTTTACTTTGTAAAATATAAACTTAACTCAGTTGGAAAATATTATTTTACTTTAACCGGAAATTATTGGAAAATAAAATGTTTAGAATCCTAAGGGTGTCGTGAAACTTACATAATATATGCGTAGGTATATATTGTTATATATTTATGGTAGACATGTTAAGAATATTCATTGAGTTTGACATGACCTTGGAACCGTGCCTCTAGATAGATAGGTATAGATAAATAATAAATAGGAATTTCTTAATAAGTAGAATAAATTTGGGTATGTTTGTGAATGGCTACAAACGTCTAAATACCACAAAATTACTTTAACAGGTTTCTTTTTTGGCGAAGACATAAAATTTCATAAAATTTGCTTCAAAAGTAACGATTATTGTTCGAGCGCTATCTTACGCGCTGCGACATTCGACTTACTTTAGTCGTAAAATACAACAATATTCTCGTCCTGGACGAAACCTGAACTACACTCAGCAATGGTTTTATCTATATTACAATAGAAACGTTATTATGTAATACTCTATATTGCTAATATTATTACCTTTATAATAAACCAATCTATTAATATTTTGGATATAAAAGACATTTCAAAAGTGACGCACTAAGTAGCTATTACTTCATCTCAATACATATTTGGAAAAAAGGAATTCTGGTTTGAGTCAAGTAAGGAATTTTATTATCTTTTACAATATTTATGTATCAAATATAGAGTCCTGTCTAACAAACGGCCTTACGTATAATTCTTCTTAAACTGATTCATAATTATAGTTTTTAACGTGTAACCACATGAATGACGAAACAATATCTAGGTATACTGTACGTGCACATTAAGTTATTAGTTCGTTTCAAATAATATATCAAACCTAACGTTTTTTTTCACATTCAATATGCGGGACGGTAAAATTTAGGAAGGGATTATACAAGTATAGAAGAATATGTTTTATTTTCTCATTATTTTGTTAAGCCATACATTATAAACGATTACGGCGTATATTTTCTAACTTGATATTTTAACTTAACGTTATATGCTTTTCTAAATTAATCCCCTTCCTAACTGAGATATAAGGTTAGAAAATAAGCACACAAAGCCTTTTCAAGGTTTCGATAAAAAACAACATGAAGCTCCGAGATAAAAAAAAAAACACATTGACAGAAACATCTATTTAAAGCCGATAGTCCAATTACATAACACTCACGATCCGACAGGCATGTGTGGATATTAACGATTATGAGACAAGTGCACGCGGCGACTGCTGCGGCGCAACTAACGGAGACGGTACGTCGCCTGGCCTCCCCACGCCGCCCGGTATGAAAGTGGCGCCCAGCGTGGGGCGGAATACTTTCAGTGCGATGTTACCGCGATAATAGAGGAAAATCTCACAAAATATTGCAGGTATATAGTTTCATTCCCTTGAGTGCCGGTTTATGAAGTGTTTATTTCATTGGGTTTAGCGGAATGACGGGTAATTGGAAGAAATCATTTATTTTTATTACAAATTATTTTATACATTCCATGATATAATTATTATACAATAATATAATTCAATTTGAACCGGCAAACCTTACCCATATATAGTGAAATATACGACTTACTTATATAACGCAATCTTATTTTTCAGTGATTTTACATAAAATTGTTTTTGTACAAGTTGTGGACACTAAAATTTAGCTAATAATAATTTATTGATTTTTAAATTCGTAGAGCGACGGGACGGTTTTCCAGAGATCGAGGATTCTTCTTTTATTCGATTCTGTGTATCAAAGTATATTTTGAAGTTACTCATTGCTTACAAAAATATTCAGCCTGAATAGTGTGATTTATATATTTTAGTAATTAAGTACTAATCCAGTTCACGCCGCAACCTCGCCATGCTTCGAGCTCATGATTAAAAACCCCAATGGGTTATAAACTAGTTGGGTATATTCCGATATAATTCTACGTGAATACCACCGGGTAAATATAAATATAATAGTCATGGTTATATAGAAATATAAATTTAATTAGTGAAATGAATAATTCACCAACACGGACTGGTCTTGAACTTAGGATTATTGGGAAACCTTTTAGACAGCGAAGGAACTATGTAATAAATTTTCAACTCTGGCAGATATGTGTGATGATAAAAATGAAATCTATTCCCTTGTTACCTTTAATCTGAGGATTAAGAATCATCCTTGACGTTATTCCTTATATTTTAGTCTTTTTTTACCTTACTTTAGAAACTGGGTTAAAATGTTAATTGTTTTTTATAATTTTGGACTATTGTACCTTTTATGACCACTTTTAATTTCAATGATGCACTTTAATATTTGATAATTAATATTAGTTGACTCGCAACTCGTAATCGAAATTTAAAACGTCAATATTAACGTTTTAAATTACGTTTTACGTTTCGTTTCGAGAAAGAAATAATATTTTAATATTTATCAAAAAATTTCCACAAAATAAAGATGTTTTATTAAATTACTTATAAAGGTCAGCCCTCGTTC
Source organism: Dircenna loreta (assembly GCA_963555665.1). NCBI lineage: Eukaryota > Metazoa > Arthropoda > Insecta > Lepidoptera > Nymphalidae > Dircenna > Dircenna loreta. The sequence continues at coordinate 13,985,475 of OY743087.1, forward strand.
CTGTTTTAATTTCCTCGTTCCCAAATTTCGCCTACCCTCGTAATTCATGTAAATATTTCGGTAAGCCAAACCCACGTTTATAAGAATAAACGTTATATTTGTTTTTGTAAAAAATTCAAGTTAAATGAAATATATTTTCGTATCATACCCAAAATAAGAAAACAGTAAAAACAATAAGGAGGCAAAAAATACAAAATAAAACATGGTATAAATAAAATAAACTCTTTAATATAAAATGAATGAGTCTAAATAATAAATAATATAAACAAGAGTCTTATCATAAATATCACAATGTTAACACTTTGTACGTCAGTTACCTTACATAAATATAATAACAACCAATAGAAATTAAGTACGATTTATATTATCCAATCGGAGGTCATTTAAATTCAACATAAACCAATTGACCAATTACTTTTGAGTTAAGTTTTAGTCCATCCAATCAATTATTAGGAACAAAATATATCTTCTTGTTATTTATAGATTTTATATTTATTTTTTATGCAAATTAAATGAAAGTATGAAAAATAATACTAATAATAAACGCATAATGAGAAAATACAGAATTAAATAATTAATTCTTATATTCAAAGCTTATTACAAATAATATATTTATTTTTGTATGTATATATATTTTTAATGTTTTGCTTTGATTTTTTATGGCATTTCACACAACAGTAATCAATAATACGCGTGAACAGACTCTTTAAAAATAAATACAATAAATAAATAACGATGACCTCCAAATATCAATTTAATTTAAATACAATGATATAAAACATTTAGAATTATTTAACAAAGTCGGTATCAGTATATTTTTGAGTTTCTTCAGGGTCAACTATTCAGGTTAACGAAATTAAATTTATTATAATTATTTTAATCAATGTTAAAATAAAAAGCGGAAATACTAATTCATCAAAACAGAGATCTGTGTGACAACGCTTTTATAATTTAATTGCATTAAATATAATTTTAATAATATTTTGTATATATTAAAAAAGTATATCACAAATAGTATAATATAATAGTATTGAAGATTTCATTCAGATCTGTAGTCATTTTTAATAATATCAATTTGTACGAACAAGCAAATATTTTCTTTAGAGTAAGTAAACAATAAAATAACATGGAATGAAATAAAAAATGCAAGCATTATTTGCCTAAGTCAGAGATAAAAAAGAGCTTATAAAATTATTAATTTTTCATAATTTTCAGACACGGTTTAAAGAGACCAATGCGAACTGAAACAAAAGGAACTGAAATAAGAAAAATAATCAAAATATATTTAGTAATTAGAAGGTCCGGAAAGCCTGAAATTAAAAAAAGATAGTACCGACACGATATCTCAGTTGTTAGAGCGACGGACGGAGTCCTAGAGCTATACTGTAATACTGATATCTTACAAACTTTAATAGTACGAGGAAAAAAGTAGATCCAAATGTACCATCTTCCTTAAAAGGTCCCAAAATACATTTCTTATATAAAATATTTTGTAATATGAGGTCCAAGTTCTCTATATTCATCTAAGTTTGTCGACTGAAGTCAAAGTTTTATTTTTTTACTTTCACCAGCTTGAAGCATTTCAAGTCGGTGAAAGTAAAAAAATACCTTTCTTATATTATTTTTTTTTTTAAGTTCAGTAGGTCCAAATAAGGCGAGGTATATAATTCTTACATATCCTATATACGGAAGCGGTCTTCGTGACAAAAGGAGTTTCTTATTAAACTAGATTTAAGTTCAACACTGCTATTAAAAATCTTTAGATATATTAGAGGTCCAAGGTACCTGGGTGTTGTGGACCTCTTGTAGGGTCGTGCGTTCCTGTACACGTGACCCCCGAAGGACACCAGCGTGCCCCGCGAGCTGGCCGGGCTCAGCGCCGTGTGCAGGGACGGAGACCACGACGGGGGGGATGGTGACCGGGACGGGGGAGAGCGGGACAGCGAGGGGGGGGAGCGGGATGGGAGGTCCAAATTCATGTCTTCGTTGGTTGGAGTTCTGTCACCTGCGGACATATGCGATGTGAAATGATAATATTTATTTGTCTATGATAATTTATTGACCGTTGTTGACGATTTTATATATTGAAGTAGAAGATGTAGCACGCATCCGTACCGTCTCCCGGCGTGAGACGCTGGGGGCTGCCCCACGGGCTCAGGGCTCCCAGCGGACTGCACAGACCGGCCGTCACCAACGTGTCGTCGTCGGAGTCTGAGGATATGTCAGTAGAAGACGTGATAACTGAATGATTTAGTTGACATATCCTATCGAGACGAGATGCTCAAATGGGTAGGGTATTTTTGGGTATTTGAGTAATAATAAGATAACATATTTTTAAACGAAGATGTATAATATTCTATGCTGTAGCCTAAATAACACTGAATATTAGTATATTTATAAAAAGACACAATCAAATCAAATAGAAAGACTTACCGTCATCATAAACATCATAGAAATTTTCTTTCGAATCGTTCGTTGATTGGGACATTTTTTTCTTTCGTTTACTCTGGGATGGAAAAAAAATACGTAAATTGTTATTATTTTGAATGTTACAAATATAGATCAGAAATAAAAATGCTTTTTTGACTAGGAATAATTAGTGACTAGGGCCAAGAGTCATCTCGGAAGTGAAGTGGGACACTTGAGATGATGACTATTTTCGCTCAAAGTATCAATGGTATATCGGGTAAACCTATCAACAAACCAGACAAAACTATTTCCAAGGGCATATTTTTCTGAAAAACCGATATATGAACCTGAAAAGCTTGAATTTTACAGCCACTTTACAATAAAAAATTGTTTTAATTCGTATCGTATTCACAAAGGCCCTAAGTGTTCTGGACGCACACAAGGAATGCATATTAAAATATATCGATTAGTACGACGTGGATAGCCACATCCCCTCTTTGTTGGGTTCTATTGACTACACATGCCGATGAATACCAATGCTGGGACCATTGTCTGGTACAGAGTGTAGTGCTCAATCCACGACCGCATCTGAAGACCCGACGCACCAGGCAGTACCAGTTCCCGGAATGATTTAGCATGCGGCCTTTTTATGCATCCTACTCTTGGAGGCAGGTTTGTATCCCTCGTGACGACCCTAGAGTTAGCACTGGTGCTGTCGCCGAAGTGATACAACAGGGAATGGATACCTTTATACCAAATCTGGTGCGAATTGGCAGGAAATTGGTGGAATTAGTATCTTGATGTCCATCGTATTGAGCCTTGCCATCTTATTACGCTATTTGATCTGATCCGCAGACTTCCATTATCCCCCTGTACGCCACCGGGCACGTAACCGCCACTTACATACGGGGCGTTCTTCTAAAGTGACATTTTCGAGAAACTTTCTTCCACACACCATTTAAATATGGATTACGTATATACTAGGTGCTATATATACTCGGCGATATTCCAGGTCGAGACATGGGTAAAATCAAACACACTTCTACTTAAAAGTCCGGCGTTGGCCCTCATATAATATAAACCTGTAATATAATTTAATTTAAACATGTCATCTATATCTAAATGACTGCTTACTTTAGTGAGTTCCTCCGCCACGGACATCTCCAGTGCGTGGTGCGTGCGAGCGAGCGCGGCTAGCGACTCCTCCAACACACGGTTCCTTTCTATCTGTTAGAGAGGGGAGGGGGTGGGGGTGGGTAAAAATTAACATTAATATTATTATAACATTTTATCGATTTAACATTACGTAAGGTATTAGGTTATTTCGAGTACTGTTTTGCCGATATTGAAAATAATGTCCATATAAAGATATAGTATCAAAAGGTTTATTCTGAATGTATGTGTTGCAACATACACACCAACACTCAAAAACACACACGCGTGTAAACAAACACCCCGCACCTGGTGCGCCAGCGCGCGCTGGTCCCTGTCCCGCTGCTGCGCCACCAGCGCGCCGCAGTGCTTCAGCGCGCACAGCGCTGCCTGCCCTGAACCACACGCGTGCTGGAAGCGCTGCACGGGATGAAGACACACGTCATCAACGTGACGTATACAATATTACACTATTCTAACCAATATTGTAAACTGTCACATTATTATTTAAATTTTAGATTTAATATCCACGACATTCGGCTCGGTAGGACCACTAGATCATTAGTTCATAATAAAAATATAAAACATGGTCTTCGTTTCGTTTTATCGTTACTAATCCGTCCAAGTCCAGCTCACCATGTAGGCGGAGTGGTGCAGTGAGTTCCCCACGTTAACGCTCTTGTCCAGCGCGGCCACGATGGCGGCGCACTCCCTGAGCTGGGTGTCCAACATGGCCAGGCTGTTGGTGGCGGCCGTCAGCGCGTCCTGCATCGAGCCTGGTGACGAGCTTGAGTGATTCATCAACTGATTCCATCGATTAGAGAATACAGGAAAATCAATAGTTCAGACGCTTTTATTATCTGTCTATTTCAATAACTTCTGATAATTGAAAAATTACAAGAGTACATGATTGTAAGAGGATATTTCTAGCTCATTCTCATGTCTATTCCCGAGCCAATTTACCCAGTACTCCTTACCTAATGGTTTGCACTCGTCCTCCAGATCCTCGGTGGCCTCCTTAGCGGCATCGGCGGCTCCCGCCCACAGGTAGTGACCAGAGTACGCTATGTGCTCCTTGAAAGCCGTTATCCATGACTGGGAATTTTTCATTAAATTTTACTGATAATTCGACCCCATCGGCCCTTCGCCAAAGTTTGTGATCATTTTTTATACCAAAAACTGGTGTGCCGTACTTTTATAGATTATAGTGAGTGCATTTATTATTTTAAGGTGACCACAGCGCCATTAGTCAAATCTTATAAAATCTAATACAGACCTGTCGGCAGGCGGGCACGGAGTCCCCCCGCGGCACGGCCAGGCGGTGGCTGTCGCCGTCGCTGTAGTGCACCAGCAGCAGCGCGGGCTCGGCGTCGGGCGCGGACAGCTTGGCGCCGTCGAGGTACTTGCGGTCCCTCCAGCGCGCCCCCTGGCGGGCGGCCTCCGCGCGGGACCCGTAGTACAGCAGCACGCCGCGCTGCAGGACCGCCTGCGGGCACGAGTATTATACGCGATGGGGTGTGTTCATTACATTTCTTTAATAAAGTTTGGTTCAAAATACATATAGAATGATAGATTCCTTAATGACAGTTAAGACGCGATAGTTCATTTGATTCATAAGAAAAGCGGCTTCCTGCTCGTGTCGAATATTTTTTTTAAATCCTAAGACGCATATTCATGAAAATATGATAACTATATATCACAATAACTGAATGAAATATGTTTCTCAACTCATTTGTAACAACTACTCAAATATACTATGGAATAAACAGAGTCCGGTACTACTTGAATAGAAATATTGGACATAAACAATTGTCAAATGTGAGGACCGACTCGTCTGGCTCACATCTATATAGCTACCGATACGGAAAAGTCAGCTCACCCATACAGGTCTCCAGCCCAGGAAGCGCGACCTCTTCAGCAGCGCGCCCTCGCAGCGCTGCGCCGTGCGCTGCAGCCGCTGCACGGGCCGCACGCTCAGCACCTCGCGCATCTCGTCGTCCTTTGATAACTCTATTGCTAGCTGGCCTGGGTTTCATGACTCGTTAAGCTAACTAACACCACTTGGGACATTTCATTTAAGCTTACTTTGGGAAACATATTTTTAAGAACTGAAATACCATTGATTTATTTTTAACCATTTTTAAGGGCGTTTATCCGGATTGAGAGAGAGATTGCCGATATTAATGAAATAAAGCATTGCATCGGAACCGTAGGCAATTATTCGCACAAAATTGGTTATAGAAAATGCGGAGTATTATAGGTTTGAGGTGTGTATCTGCCATCGTAGTTTCAAAACGGATAAATCGATTCAGATTACATTTTTCGGGTAAATAGTGATCATAATCAAGAGTCTCTATTATTCAATAAAATCATATCATTTGTATTGGATGAGGGAGTTTTGCCTGGAGGCCGATTCCTCACCGCCGTTATTCCGGAGTGTGGTGTCAACGCCGTGTTGCAGCAGGAGCACGGCGACGCGGGCGTGTCCTCGGTAGGCGGCACAGTGCAGGCACGAGTTGCCCTGCGCGTCCACACTGTTGATGTTGGGGGGACTGGGACCGCTCAGCTGGCGGGAGAAAGGAGGGAGTGGGAACGTTCCGGATTAGTGCGTTAGATATAATTTCACTCCCTTTGGGCGAGTTTTCAACTTTCAGCTTTAGAGCAACACGGTCTCTCAAAAAGCTATATCTGTCTGTCAAAAAGTTATCATTTTTGAACTGTAATAGATAGACTATTATAATTAAAACTATAACAGCCCTACAGCAAACTGACAGATTGTTAAGCATATGAAAATCCGGATAAAAATTATTTATTTCAAAATAAACTTAAAAATTATTATATTATCTGTGTAATGTTTTTATAGTATTAATAAACTGTGAAACATGTTTATATAATTTCTAAGCTGTGAAATATTGTATTATTATTTTTAAACTGTGAAAATTTGTGGTAACATTACAGCAAGAAATAATTTGAGAAACTTATTTTAAAACCGTGATCGTATTTGTAAGAGTATATCCGCATTATGGTCTTTCTAATATTACTAAAGTATAACAACTTTATTTTTTTATACATACCAATGCCTGTACATCATCAATCCGTCCCTCTCTAGCAGCATTCAACAACTTTCTTTCTCTATCCCGTCTCTCTGCTAGTCCAGCTGCCTCTAACAGCCTCTGTACATCCTGTGTGTTGCACACATCAGCCGCGGTCTTACCTTCTCCATTCATTATATTTACATCTGCTTTATAGTTCAGTAGAAGAATTACCAGTTCCTGAAATGAAGTCATTAAAATAAGTATGACATTATATTATAATTCAATTTGTCTCCTTATAGTATGGCTGAAGTGTATTGTTAATTGTATCGCTGATTTGAACTAAAAACATTGACTTTGATATCAAAGTTCGAGAGGCATTTACTTTATTTTTTTTATTTATTTTTTTAGATCTTTACCACTTTGAATCATTACTAATGATCACTTGTGAGCGTTAAATAGGGTCAGGAGGGGCTACTTTGTTACCGTTCTTATCAAAATAAGCCCTTCCGCAAGGACACCTCTCAACTTAAAATTACGAGGGTTCCAAATGCGCCCTGGTTTGAGAAGAACCACACAACAAACTCATCTGGGTATTTCTTTATTGTGATCTGTTTTGACGATTTTTAAGTTTGATAAGTATATTTAACCCATTTAGTATTTTTTTCGTTGAGTAATAGATTATTAGTGAACAATGTCTGAGAGATAATTGTTTACATCGTTAATTACTTATTGATTTCTATTCATTTAAAAAATGCATAATCAGCAAACAATACTAACCCATGTTTATCCCTTACACAGTAAGGTACAAACAAGGAAAGTAGGAACAAGAAAGGTCTTAAATATAGAGCCTTGTGGCACGCCCATTTTGACAAATGAACCAGGGGAATGCTTTCCATTTACGTCTTCATCGTCATTTACTTTTGAATTCTTTCATTAAGATGAACTAATCAAATCAAGGTCTTATTTCCTAATTCAATAATGCTGTAATTTTGGAATTAGAGCTTTATGCTGAACAGTCAAATGCCTGTGATAAATCACCGAAAATACCATAAAATCTCGTGATGCTTCCCAAACCCCAAATATATTCAGCAATAACTCAACTCCAGCGTCTGTTGAGCGACCGGGAGGGAAACCAAACTGTTATTTATGTACAATGTAATTTTTATTAAAATGTGGTACTAATTGAGTGAGGAATTTTTTTCATTCTTATTATTAAATATAATATTTAACTTATTAAATTCTAAAAACGGCCATATTTATTTACTAACACAATTTCAACACTAATTTAGAACACCAGGGAAATCCATGAAAAGATCCCTGCCTACATGATATGTACAGAATATTGAGATAGTTCCACCCATTTGTTGGCTCATTTTCCAATTATTAATTTTTGTCAAATAATAAATGAATATTACTTTTATATTTTTTTTTCAATTTTCATATATTTTTTGAATGGAGTAAAAGTATTGTCTACATCAAACCTGATTCCCAATAAAAGCCGCTTTATGAAGAGCAGTGTCCCCTGTATCATTGACCTCATCCACATTGGCTCCAACATCTAACAATGCCTCAACCACAGCTATGTGTCTAAAGTACGTAGCAAGGTGCAGCGGTGTCCAGCCAAGGTTACTTTTGTTTTTACCTACAAAATAGATAGCACACTTTTAATTGATTATAACAATACATATAATTAAACAGTATCTTATCTGAAATCAATTGCTAATGCAATTGCTTCCACTGATGTGCCATTTGCTGTTCCTGAAAATGGCACATATTAGTGGACAATTAGGCAGGCAATATTGTACAGGTAGTCTAATATGCAATTAATGTTTTCTGAAATGTCTTTTTGTAATGTTTTTTTATAACTTTGTTTCTTTAATATTTTTGTCATTTTTAAATGTCATAGTATATTTTTATTTTTAATTGTTTCCAAATGTTATAAATGCATTTCTTATCAGTAGAAAATTTTCTGATCTTTGTATTTATTGTAAATTTCATTGTTTCAAATTTTCATATTGGTTGTTTTCTGAATAAAAATGAATATATAGCTTTCTCTTCCTTATTCACTTTCATATGACAAATAAGTATTCTTCTTACTCTTTGAATGTATTCTTCTTTCTTATTATACAGAAATATATATTTTTTATTCAAAGAGTCAGAGGATACTTATTTAGGTATAGTCATTATTTATAAGTAATTATTGTAAGTAAAAAAAATGAAAGGCTATTTCAATCTTATATTGAATCCATATCAAGGACAGCTCATTTGTCACATGACATTATACTCATATTGTATACTAATGACCTTAAGATATCCCATTTCCAACACTATATATATATATATATATATATATATTATTATTTTCTAACATCCATTGAAATACCTAGTTACATTGTTCTGATGATAATAATAAACTTACCTTTGCCATTAATATCTAAAGTTAATTTCCCTTCTTGTCTAGCCTCTAACAAAGCTTTAACAACCGCCAGTTCCCCGTGTCTTGAAGAATACAAAAGAGACTCTTCAGCCTCCTGTCCTGGATTCTCTTCTTTAGTCGACATCTCAATTTATTTTGTAAATAAATGATTATTTAAAAGCAATACATAAGTACACGTTTGAATACTTTCTTTATATTGTAATTAAACTGTGTGCGAAATAAGTACTTAGTACTATCTAATAAATATTTGTGCTATATTTTATATTTTTTGTGCGAAATAAAATATGAACTGACGGCAAATTGTAATCCTGTGAAGGAATTTAAGTCATTTAGACATTTAAAACTGACACTAGTCATTTAGACATTTATAAATGTCACTTTCTTGTCAGAAGTCACAGTTAACGTGTAGTTATTTAATTTAATTACTTTTTATGATTGTCAATGTTGTGTGCTAATTTTGTAAATATACGGGTATGTATGAATTAGTAATCTTAAAAAAAATCTGGCTATATTATTTCACCAATATTTAGAAGTTATTTTTTTGGTGGATATAGGGTGTATATTTAAATAAAAAGGTTTTTAACGAAGCCACGACCCACGGGGAACAGTATTTACCTAGCCTAGAATTTTTCAAAATAAATGCCTTTTTTTAAATATTAAAACTATCAAAACAGGTGATAAAATGACTAGTGGTGTGTATAACCAGTACCTACTAATATTTATTACTAATATATTTTAGTAAAACAATATTTACTGAGCAGCCTTCGGCTTATCTTTCAATTTTTAAATGTCATTTCAGATCATTAAGTGTCTACTGTCAAAAAACACCTGTTTAAATCTTGGTAAACAATAACATTAGGCAATTTTAAATAAAGTGAGATAAATATAATAATTATCTTATTAAATGGAAGATAACATGAAATGTTGTCGTATTTGTCTAGACATGGAATCCCGGCATGTGTCAATATTTGAAGACACAACAATACATTTGCACATAAAATCATGTCTTCCTATTACTGTAAATACCAGCGATCATCTACCAAAGAGTATTTGCGAGTCCTGTATATCGCGGCTGAACGATTTCTACAACTTCCAACTCAACGCACGATCTTCAGAAGATTGGTTAGAATCATCACTCCAAGAGAAAATTAAAAAGCCAAACGAAAATAAGACTCACGTACAACCACTTCCTGATTCAGAGTATAACTCTGACTCTCTACTAGAATTCCTCAACAATACTGCAAATATTGAAGAATACTTAAATAATTTAGGCAAAGAAGACATTCCAGCTATTGTTAATATGTTAGATAGGACAGAGGAGACAGATTTTAAATTAAATGTTAAACAAAACAAAGTTCCTACTCCCAAAAAGAAAGAATCTCCAAACAAAACCAAGAAACCAATAAAAATGGACATAGATGTACTTGACTCTGATATAGAGGTAGTTGAAGAGTTATTAAGAAAGGAAATTGAGCCTAAGAGAAAAACCACAGATAAACAATTCTCTTGTTTTGCTTGTAAGACCAAAGAGGACAGTATACAGAAACTATCCAACCATTTAGGAATATGTGATAATGCCTTGCGTACATGTGTCCACTGCGGCATCTTATTTGATTCTAAACAGAAGATGAAACAACATTTATTAACACATAGTTTGTTAACACCTTTAACATGCAATTGTGGTAAACAGTTTGATAATAAAGAAAAGCTCTCAGCTCACTGTAAGAAGTGTGATATAGATCATATTGCTTCCATGGGTTTTGTATATTCATGCAAGCAATGTGGAGATACCTTTAATGAAAGGTTTCAATTGTATAAACATGCCAAAGATCATGTACAAAAGTCTCAGGAAAGAGTGTGTGATGTATGTGGACACACCTTTATTGGTAATGAAGCTTTGTCCAAACATAAAAAGGAAGAGCATGAAAAAACTGAAAATATTTGCTACAGGTATGATAAAACTTAATTGTAGGTCTTTATAAATGTTTAACTTTATAATATTATAGCTTCAAATAGTTTTTAACAAAATAAGTGAAACTTTTTCAAGTTAACTATTGATTGCCTGTAACTTATATTCATGATTTATTAATTTTCAGATGTAAAGTATGTAGTTTTACAACACCAGACCGCAAAACAATTTATACTCATGTTCAAAAGCACGCACAAATCAAAGAGCCGAATCGGCATTTGTGTGAGTCATGTGGTCGCAGATTTGCCACACACGCCACACTCCAACGACACTCATTAAAACACGATTCAATTTGCCACAAATGCCATATTTGCAACAAGCAGTTTGCAGATATCAAATCTAGGGATGAACATTTAGTGGAACATGTAGAAGTGTCTATGTGTGAAAAGTGTGGACAAACAGTTAATAGACTGGATGTGCATTTTTGTACTTGAAATACTTGGGGGGTGGGGGGAGAGGTGTTGGGTGTTCTGACGTTATACGTTCTTTACATGTAGGAATGTGCGTCTTCCAATGAGTGAACATTTGAGAGCGTTATGGGAAGCAACTGAAATCTATTTTTCCTGTCTATTTAAAATGTTATCTACATTTTATTAATTCAAAAGCATTTTGAAGCTATATAATATAAATAAAATCTGTGACTTTCGTTTTCTGAATATTGCTTAAATTATTTAATATTAATACAACTTGGCATTGTTTACTTACATCCCACGTATCATATCCTAATAGGGGGTCAAATATCGCCAAAAATTGTTCTTACGTAAATAATGGTTGGTCCCATCATTGTTGCGAAACATAAGGGTAATTATTTTTATTATGTAAAGTTACATAATTCTTAAGTAGACTCTTACAAGAAATAACAATCAGTAAGACCGGTACGTTATTTTATTAATTGTAACATTATAATTAAAAAAAGTAGGTATCCTGATTTTCTACACCAAAGTTTAAAATATAAAATATATTATCTCTGAAACATCACCAACAATTTTAAATGTAATAAAACTATTCACGATACGACTTAAATGATTATCTTAAAATAAATATCTTCTTAGCAAAAACAGAACCAGCCGCGACATCCGAAATTAAAGAAATCCGTAAATATAACTCGTATTCTATAAGGCAGCAAGTTGTAGAGATTTATAAGAAGTTTCATATATGATGGAATACAAATGCATTTCTTGTTTTTGCGAATACCTGAAAACAATAATAATTATTTTAATTTCACTTACACGTTAGTTATGAAACTGCAGATTAGGCAACTCTTTTATTTAGCTGTTGCAGGTAAGTGTTGACGTCAGTGCGTCAACTTGATATCTGAGAACTATGATACAAGTTCTTAATTGATACATTTCGTAATATTATAAAGTAATATAACCTTCTATAATAATTCTGGCGGCCTCTTTAGCGCTTATCTCAGAGTAACAAGATACGAAACGGTGTGAAGGTGCTGGATACATTCCTGTTGATACGGTGGACAAGTACACTGAAGTCGTGTTGATATTCTTAGTCCATGTGTCCAAGCGTAGTTCTTCAGTCAACGAGTCCATTAGTCCTGAATGTAAAATCGAATGATATATATGTAATAGGCATCTACTCTCTATCGAAAGTTATCTGAGGCTGAGACTATATCCGTTTTCCTACAGCTTATTTTAAAATTTTGAATGGAGTAATAAGCATCACAAGGCACACATGGCTCATATGTTCTAAATATTTATAACCAAATTTTTTACCTCTTAAACCAAATTTGGCAGCGCAGTATGGCACCATGTCAGCACAAGGTACTAAACCTAAACTTGAGTTAATAGCTACTATGTGTCCCTGCCGTCTATCCATCATATTGGGCAAAAATGATTGGATTATCTGGAACCATATATTTTTATATTTAAACTTACGTGAACCATGACTATTATATTTATATTTACCCAGCTGTATTTAGCTGGAATTACATAGGAATGTGGCCGACTAGTTCGCCACGCTTCGAGCTCATCAGTAAGAAACCCGAATGAGTTCGAAAATATTCGGGCAAATTCCGATATAATTCCACGTGAAAAGAGCCGGGTAAATATAAATATAAAGATATATATGCTTAACATTTTTGAAACCTTGTCATAAATATGTGGCGATAGTTAAATTCAAAGAATACCCAAATATGAGCCAATAAATTAACTTCAATAAGTTTCTCAGCCGTTTCTGGTCGTAGCTGACAAATCGGTGCACAAGTCAAAGCGCCCGCGTTGCTTATCACCATAGACACGTCTGTTTGTTGGCGGCGCATTCGTAAAGCTATTGCAGCCACCTGATCACGCACCGTCACATCCACCGTGTAACCAAAACACTAAAAATAAGGAAACGAATGTTTAAATTGTTTGCTACTTACGATCTATCTATCTATCACTATTGTCATAGGCAACTATTTAGAATGTCAATAAGGTGTATGAAACAGAAAGTTTGCTAACGTCTCCATCTCTTTTTCTTATTTCCTCAACTACTGCCATGTTTCTTCTGGTATCCCTATCCCAACAGACAACTGTTGCTTCTAGTTCTGCCAACTGAAGAGCCAGTTCTCGCCCTATTCCTGCTCCTGCCCCTGTTATCTGAGCATGAAGGAACATTATTAATTATACATATAATAAAACAGTAACTAAGCAAGACTACTAACTCGTAGCAACTACTACTTGCTACGAGTTCAGCTACGTACGTTACGTTCGCTACGTACGCTACGTTCAGCTTGGTTAGATTGATCGTGGTGTAATAATACTAGATATTTTTTTACCAATATGGTTTCTCCGCATAATTTCTTCATGGTCGGTGGTAATAGCACTCTTACAACTGCCATTACACATGTTGAACAGACTTTCGCAACTAATACGAATATGTCGAGAGCCCAAAGTGGAATTGCCGCTACACCACCACTACACCACCAAGGCAAGATCCATGATTCTTGGAAGGCTCTAAATTTTCTAGCTACAGACCCCACGGAACGTATAAAAATATTTTTTCTACGCATATAAGTAAATTATATAAAACTCAGATGACAGTCGACCGCTACGTTTAAATTGTCACTGTTATTGTATTTTCAAACCAGTTCATCTTATATTGTACAAAGATACATTTGTTTTTTTTAGTTGATAAAATAATGATTCCAAAGCATAAAGCGAAACCGATATTATTATTAGAATGGTTATAAAATATAACGCAATATAGAAGGTTATGTACATTCTAAAATATAAGATAATTATAATTAATTTACTTTATTAATATAAAAACAATTAGGTACTGTCAACAAAAATCAATGACACATAAAAAAAAAATCATGTTCACCGTCCCAAATACTTTTAGTATTGATACGTTGAAAATATAACATATACTTACAAATATACAAAATGGCAAAGCCCTTACAAAAGGAGAGGGAAAATAGGTCAGCGGAAAAGAAGGATTTATCTTTTCATCCTTATAACATAACACCAGAAAGCGCACACACCTCCATATTACTTCTAGAATCAGCCGAGTCTGAAATCCTATGCCAGGTAAATTATAAGAAACATATTATACCATTCAAATAGTAGATATTTGAAAATAGTAAAAAGGTCCTACTTGTATTTTATTTGCCTGTTCTTAAAATGCATTGTATAATTTGTTGATGTGTCAATCAGACTCTTCGAGCAATAACAAAGTTTTCCGCTCAAGAGATGCAAAACCGACATGTGCTCTTTAATTTGGACGCGATAAAGTATATCCTCCCACACGTGGAACATTCTGAACTCAACATAAGGCGTTTTGCCTTAAAAGCTCTAGCCCAGCTCTGTCAGCTACCTCGAGGACCGGAACAAGTATTATCTAATTCTCAGAATTTGAGGAAAATTGCTCTTATGTTGGTTAAGGTATGTCTACTGAATGTAATAAAACATCGTTTTTATAAAACTATTGCAAATGCATATATTAAAATAATATTTTACTGAAACAGATTGAGGATGTATTTGTTTTGGAGTTTGCTTCTTTGGTGCTATCAGAATTGACTAGAGAACCCCTCGGATGTGAGCAATTAGTGTCAGCTAACATCCTGAACAGTCTATGTGCGCGGATGAAGAACAGCCTAGATCCAGATGTCCAAAAAAATTGTTTACAGGTTTTCTAAACATATGTTTTATTATAAAGAATGTGTGTGAAAACAATAATTTATTTTGGAATCACTTCATATTTTTTAATGATTTGCTTTACAGACTTTAAGCAATTTGCTTGAGGACCCCGTATGTGCATCGGAAGTTACAAAAAACCAACAATTCAGCTGGCCGTCTCTTCTTGCGCTGATGCAGAGTAAATACCTCGCGATACAGCACGCGGCGCTCAGAACTGTGGACCAATTGATTTGTAGATACAAAGATCAAAACGTACAAAAGTCCTTTCGTGCTTCAACTGGTGTTTTGGATCTCTGCGATATTCTAGAGGTGGTATTTTAGGCCAATATGCTAAGTACCTGCCAAAATCTTATATTTTTATTAGTATTGTAAAAAAAAATAACCGGCAATAATGCTAATTAACTAGACATAAAAATGATTTGTCACATTCTTACCCTTAAAGCCTTAAAAAATATAGGTAGATATTTAAATACTTTTACTTCAAATAACTGTATCTTATTGTGTATACACCGCCATAGGTTAGTTTTGACTGACAGGTTCAATAAGCGATAGATAGATATAAGATACGCTAAGTTCTCATCTATCCAGTCATATGAGTTCCGTGACGTCCACACACAAGTGCTGGGAGTGCTGCGGAACTACGTGGAGACGGAGGAGAACGCGTCACACCTGTACCAGTCGGGGTGCATCCTGCGCCTGCTAGCTTACCTCGAGATGGCTCTGCCGGCTATGAAGCCGCATTGCCTCGCCGTGCTCACCAAGATGTCCTTTACTGCCAATGGGAGAGATGTATGAATTCTCTATTATAAATGTTTATATAATAAAAGATATATTTTTTTAATGGGATGTTGAATTGTATCAGGGTTTTTCCTTTTCTGTTTTGTTTTGTCTTAATATCCAGAGATTATCAACTTCAAGCATGTTACTGGCTTCATCCGGATAGAACCACTCTCTTAAGGAAAATAACTTACAGGAGCTATTTATAAGCTACTTTTGTACGGCTAGTGGGAGATCCACATATGTTCCGTATTTTTTAAGGATCACTCTTTCTAAGGCGCAAATATTCCTATGTGGTTGTACATAGGCTTGGACAAATACATGGTTTTTATTCTGTTAGCTTCTTGGCTATGACATCTAGCAAATTTAATAAGACTAATTTTGTTAAAAAGGAATTCTTTAGTGTATGCTGTTAATTAATTATCTTCTAAATTCCTTAACCTTTGCAGTAAGTATAATAAAGGGGTAGTATAAAATTTACTTTTTTTCTAGGCGTTGTACCAAACAGGCACGGACCTGGTGTTCTGTCACCAGCTTCTTAGTTCCAACGTGGAGTTGTTGTCTGACGCGGCCATGGGCGTCGCCAATATGACTAAGCTGCTGCCGGCAGCTGTCCGCATGTCCGATACTAATATTATTGAAGCGCTTTGTGGTAAAGTACATTATATCTATAATAACATTATGGGTTTTAAATACGTTTGACTCATTTAAGACATTTTCCAGCAATATTGAGTGACGACGCTGCTGTATGGTTCTATATACGTATGAACTCTCTTCATGCCTTGGCTGAACTATGTCTTATCATTCCCAAAGCTGCCTTTAGTGTTATTGAACCAAAGACATTTGCCTCTTTGAGAAATATCAACAAAAAATGTAAGTCAATCATCTGTTTAATCTGTTATTATCCACATCGTGATGAATTTTGCATATATGTATGCATTATTAGATATTTCAAATTGCTCATTAAATATGGTATATTTAAATATAAAGTGCGTAAATTTACCTCCCTGCCAGTCAAAGACACGCCAATAGAGGCTCAGCGGCTGGCGGTGCAATGTTACATCAATCTTCAGAATTACCACCTGAGCACAAAAGCCATGCTCAACGCGGACTTCATGCAGGAACTCTTGAATATATTACAAGTAATATTATAATTTCCCTAAACTAATGAATGCCTCTATTATCTGCCAATAAAATAAGGATCCGTTGTTTTAGCGAATCGACATTAGATTGAAAATAATGACATGTGCCGTTTTAAGTGGGCTTATGAAGGAAGAGGTTGCAAAGGACCTTTTTACATCCAAACAAGGAGAAGAGGTAACTATATCAGGATATTATTTTATATCATTGTATTGTCACTTGTAGGCTTCAGCTCAGCTTCAGTACTTGAATATTCAAACAATAAGAAACATAAGTGTCTTCATCGGTTGATGTCTGACGGTTTTTTAAAAATTAAGCTTAATTGTTTTAAACTGTTTTTAACAAATTTGAATTAAAATTTTCTTATATAGGTGGTCTCAAACAATCTACGAGTAGAGCACATTGGATTACGTACAGCGCTCTGTCAGTTGATATGTGCGAGTGTGACGGATGAGGGCGCTGACGTTTACCTCGAACTAGGAACTCTACATTAGTAATACATGTTTAATTCTAGCTTCACAAATATGAAATTAAATCAAGTATACGATGAAGTATACAACAATTTTATTCATGAATTTATGATCTTCGTGTAAAGTCTTATTTGATCATAGGATTATTCATTATGCATACTCATTCTGCAGTATGGTAGAGAATAAGCAAGCTCGGTACGTGGTGAGTGCGTGGGAGGCGGCTCTGGAGACGATCTTCCGTCACCATCCCTCCGCCAAACTCGCCTACACCGGGCGCTTGGATATCAACGACTTCACTCAGGTAAAACTTGCATGATATTGGTTAGCAATTACTGTTAATAATTTAATCACAACATGGAGCGCCACATTTCGGGATCAATTTGTGTACTTAATGAAGAATAACATTTTAACGCCGATTAAAAATCTAAGCAACATTTTCTTTGACATAAATCACAAATGTTGAGAACTCGAATCATTTTTTTTTTATCAAATGCAAATGCAACGGTATTTTAGGATAATGTAACTTTGTGATAGAGAAAAAAGGGTTGAGTAGAGTTTATCGTTCACAAACAACAAATTATAACAGGCATAGTAATAATAATAAGCTTTTTTTTATTGACCATTTCATTTCATATCTTTCATTTAATTATCATAATATTTAATTCATTTAATTATCATAATATTTAATTCATTTAATAATCGTAATATTTGGATGATTTTATTTTCTTGAATTTACGAGCGTAATGAAAACAATACTCTTGAGTCATGACTGATATTCCCCTAGGAAGGTTTCTACGTCCAGAAGCGCCTGGATTCGTCGTGTCGCTCGCTGCAGCAGCTGGCGGCGGCGGGGTCACGAGAGCCCGTGTACTGCGCCGTGTTTCAACAGCGCGTGTGGGGCTCCGCTGACGAACTGGATATTAGATCCCCGTGTGAGTACACTTAGGATAGCGGTAGTTAGGTGATATAGAACTGACTGATTTATATTAAGATTACACTTTTGTGCTTCCTAAACCGAGGTATAAATTAAAATTTAGGTAAAATTTATTTCAAATTTATTAGTACGTTATGAATTCGAGGCAGCCAATAATTTCAGATCATCCTTCGGAATCTCGATTGACAATGACACTTTCGAGCAGGCTACGTTTACCTGCACTACCAGACGATTCCAATTTGCGTAATTATCTTTTGCGCCTGCGCATATGGTTTGGAGATCCGTAAGTCTTCTAACCACATATACAACATACACGAATATTATTTGATATTCTATTTATGAATTTCTTTTGCAGTGCAAAATCTCTTCATTACTTCGAAATAGAAGATGCACATTATGAAGTAAGGTAAAAGTAAATTATAAATAGGTACTCATATTTACAAAATATCAAATCAACAGTGGGCCGTTACAGCCGTGTTTTGGTAAAAAAACCGATAGTCTAAAGAGGCTACATTAATGTAATGTTGTTTAAAAATAATAACTCAACTAAAATTTAATAAATCATATATTTAAATATATATACACACTGATATAAAAAAAAAACCTGTGCAAAGGATGCGCTAACATAGTTTTTAAGATTCCTACTAATAATCTCTTCTGTTATGCATGTTTTTAAAATATCAATTTATAAATTATAATTTAACATGACAAAAATTGTAAAACGTCAAAAAAAACACGGATGACGTGTCCGTGGGTAATAATTATGAATAAAAAAAATACTCATATTTAATATAGTATTCTGTTGTACTAAAATTGAAAGTACTATTAATGTCTAAGATACCGAGACAAATGTGAAGAAGTGTCCACGTCGCTTAAGCAAAGAGCACAGCTCTTAGGAGAGTTCGTAGCGGAACAAATGTCCGGATTGACGCAGGAGAGGAACTGCGACGTGGCGAGCGTTCACTTACATTTAGCAGATATTATGGTACTTACAATATTTATAACTTATAATTTAACTCTAATTCCTTTCTTAATGAAATGAGAAACTTAGTTGTCATTTAGGTTATTACTTATTAACGGAATTGGCGAGAAGTGTTTATTTCAGCAATAAAG
This sequence comes from Dircenna loreta, assembly GCA_963555665.1. Lineage (NCBI taxonomy): Eukaryota > Metazoa > Arthropoda > Insecta > Lepidoptera > Nymphalidae > Dircenna > Dircenna loreta. Next base: position 14,005,047 of record OY743087.1, read on the forward strand.
TAAAAAAATATTAAACAGCTAGTAATTATAATCGTTTTAAAAAGCGATAGGCCGGTATCAAATAAAAATAATAATTAAAAAGCCGATTACATATTCTTATGACGGCTAAATTGTACGTAAGGTAAATTCCGAACTCCTTTTTTCCTCAACCCTCTCAGAATGAACTGAAGTCGTGCATCATTGGGCTGGGCTACGTGCGCGTGGGCGGCGCGCTGGAGCGGGCGCTGCTGTACAAGGTTCTGGCGGATCGCGTGGGGCTGCCGTGCGCGCTGCACAGACATGGCAGCGCGCACGCCTGGTGTGAGGTGGCCGTACCGGAGGTGGACCCGGTAATATTTGTATACAAATAATTCAGAATCAAAAATCACTACTCGACGTTAGGCATCAGCACATATACGACTTTATAATAATTTTACATAATCCCATAGGAAGAAGAACTGTCCGAAGAAGAATCCTACCCGGCGGGGCTGCTACGAGCTAACTATGTAGTGGACCTCATGGAGCAGCCCGGCCGACTGCTCCCACTGACGTCCCCGGAGGCGGGTCGCGTGTGCGGGCGGCAGTGCACGCCGTACACTGCGCGCGCGCTGCCCACCGTGTGTAAGTGCGAACATTGAAACCCATCCATGGATTGTGAATGTTGCATTCAAAGACTTTTCTATGCTATACTTTGCTTGTTAATTTTTTGCTCTATGAAAATAAATACCAATCTTCAAGATTTCATTGTATTCATTTTATATACTATAATAGTATAATACAAGAAATATTTCAAAGACAATCCTTTCATCCGTATAAGATATACCTATTCTATGGATAATATGTATATGTGGTACGCGTTTCAAAAACAGATAAGCAGCAAAGCTTTAGTACGCAACGTCGCGGAAGTAATGTGTAAACGAAACAATTTTGATAGTTGAATATTGTTTTTTCATATTTATTATATTGTTCATTTATATTTTTTCATATATTAACTTTGGCATTTTTTATAACTTATTTTTTTTTAATACATGTACAATGACATGTAATAATATTATATATTATTATAATACAAAATAAGTTTTATTGATCTAGATTCTAGACGATAAATGCTAGATCAATAGTTACAGTACAGTACAGTTTACAGTACAGTTTTACAGTACAGTACAGTACAGTACAGTACAGTTTTTTTTTTTTTTTTTTTCTTTTTTTTTCTTTTTTTTTTTTTTTTTTTTTTTTTTTTTTTTTTGCTTTTTTTTTTTTTTTTTATGTGGGTAGGTTGAACAGTTAACATCGTTTTAAACGCTCTTATATATTTTTATTACTAATTAATAGTATTATTGAGTTTATCAAGAATTGAAATGCATATTGAGCTTTACGAGTAAAAAGTGTCACCCACCAGCAAGTATTCCATATATTATTCACTGTATTTAACACAAATCACTTCCACTTTCTTCACTAACAATGGAGTCCTTAAAAGAGTCTTTATCCTCAATGGCAGACCATTTCAACTCTAGGATGAATGAGTTTCAACAAAATCTACAGAAGAGCTCTTCACCAGCTACAATGTCATCCTTGACGGCAGAATTTAACTCTTTTAAAAAATTTATCTTAATAGCCTTGAACAGCTTACAAAAGCAAGTAGAATTCTTAAGTCGAGAAGTGGATCGCCAGGACATGCGAGCGCGTCGGAAGATGCTACTTATCCATAGAGTCCCGGAAGACAAAGGTGAAGCTGTCACTGCTCGCGTTACCTCAATTATAGCAGAGCACCTTAATCTGCCAAATTTTTCAAGTGCCAGCATCAAGGAATCACACCGCCTCGGCCGTCCATCTGAGAGAACTCGCCCAATAGTCATCAAATTTTCAGACATTGAAGTGCGTGATAAAGTTTGGTTCGCAAAAACCAAACTTAAAGGTACTGGATTCACACAGTCAGAGTTTTTGACAAAGACGCGACATGATGCTTTTCTGGCGGCTAGACAGCGTTTCGGCATCGAAAAATGTTGGACGCGCGACGGCTGCATATTTGTCATTGGGTCAGATGGAAAGCGTCACAGAGCTGTATGCTTGGCTGATGTTGAGGGTATCGCAGACGAACTTCCAATTCCACAATTAATGTCTACTTCTCCTGCAGCTCCAGTTACAGTGGAAAACAAAGCGACTATTCCTCGTACAAAAAGAATTACTAGAAAGTAAGTTTTAGTATCACTGCGTTATCACTGTGTCAGTAGTAGTTATCATTGTAATATTTTCATATGAATAAGTATTTTATTTTTATTTATCCAAACGTCACTCTTATTCTGTTTTTACTAAATGTTTATATTTCTTATTTACTTTATATTTATTTCCACATCAGAAATTGTTATTTATTACAAAGTGACAGTTGTTATTTCTTGTATTGACAGCTAATAGTGATAAATGTTTTGTTGGTCTGCTCTGGATGCCAGGCTGTCATTCATGTCTTTGACTAATTCCACAATAGTAACTACCAACTTTTATATACTACTTACCAATGTCTATAGCATTATTGTATATATTTAGATTCGTTTTAAATTCAGGTGTCCTTTAAATGATGTTTCTTTTTTATATTATTTTTTTTTTAATTATTTTTTTTTTCTGCTTTCTCAAATTAACGTGAATATTTACCTTCAGTTTTCTTTTTTATGCAGCTGGCGGGTAAATGGCATTTTAGTATAACATATATATTTATATATATACTTGTTATTTTTTGTTTAATTTAAATTGAATATACATTGTAATATAGCTGTAATATAATTTTTATTTAGATTATTTTGCTTTATTATATACATAAAGTGTAGTATTGATTATTTTATTTCTAAATATATTTATAATATTAAGCAACTATATTTATACATATTTTCTTACTTTTGTTTATTACTATATACATTTATTTATTTACCTATTACTCAATGACTTTAAGCCATGACGATTCATTTATGTCCCTTTTATCCTCGTCTGAGGAAGCGAACAGTGAAGACAGTTTCCACAGTATTCCTTCTTTAGCTGATAATCTCGATTCCAAATTTTCAAATGCCCCACAAAATTTCAACATTACTCACATAAATGCTCAGAGCATTCCTGCACATTACCCTGATTTACTGTCCGCCTTTCAAAGCAAAAACATTCATTCAGTACTAGTCTCTGAATCTTGGCTTAAGCCATGTCTGCCTTCTATCTCTTACTCTATACCCGGATTCCATTTGATTCGTAATGATCGTGTCGATCGGACTGGTGGTGGTGTTGCAATCTATCTTCGTTCTCACATTCCTTTCTCTGTTATAAGTTCTTCTAATTCTCAAACTGGTGGTAAAGCGGAGTACATTTTTATCGAGGTGGTTCTCTCTCACACAAAATTACTTCTTGGTGTGTTTTACAGCCCAAGCATTGCTGTCAACTATTTTGTGGAGTTTGAACTCATACTTCAACAGTTAACACCATCCTACAGTCACACAATAATAATGGGTGACTTCAACACGTGCTTAATTAAAAACGATCACCGATCATCTCGTCTCAAATCTTTAATTAATGGAGCAAACTTACATATCCTTCCTTCACTTGCTACTCATTTCTCCCCAAATTGTTCTCCTTCGCTCCTTGATTTATCTATTGTTTCTTCTATTGATTACATCGAAAAGCATGGACAATGCTCTGCATATGAATTTTCATATCACAACCTTATCTATCTCTCATACAAGATTAAGCCCCCTAAGGCCAAATCTAGAATACTTCTGCAGCGCAATTTTGGTGGTATGGATCTGGCTCGCTTACAGGAGGATGCCTCCAAGATTGACTGGTCCAATGTTTTGAATACTAGCTGTGTGGATGATCAAGTAGATTTGTTAAATGCCTCACTTACAGCACTCTATGATACGCATGCACCGATACGCCCGGTTCGTGTTAAACACCTCCCTGCGCCTTGGCTTACACCAGAAATTAAAAAAATACAGGAGAAGAAGCATAAAGCTAAGGGAAAGTATGTCCACGACTCGAGTGATAGCAATTGGGAGAAATATGTTGTAATTCGAAATCGATGTAACAAACTGTGTAGAGACAAACAACGTCGCCATATCTACAAATCGGTCATAGAAGAAAAAGACTCCGGAAGGGTGTGGCATTTTCTTCAGTCATTAGGAGTTGGCAAAACACGTCAAGATGTTAATGTAGGTAATTTAGATTTAAACTGCATGAATAAGCATTTTTCAAATTCTGTTGCAATTGATAATGCAATTAAAGTAAAAACGATAAATCATATTTCTACTTGCCAAACTCCTGACATTCCTTTATTCTTTCTAAGTCAGTTCTCTGAAAGTGATGTTAAGAAGAACATTTTGGCTATTAAATCCGATGCTGTTGGTTCTGACTGTATTAGTCGTAAGATGATCACTCCCCTACTTCCTATTTTAATTCCCGTCTTAACCTCTATCTTCAATAATTCCATTAACACGAATAGTTTTCCAAGCTTGTGGAAAGGCGCTCAGATTATACCATTACCCAAAAAACGAAATGCATCCGCCTTTTCCGATTACCGTCCTATATCTATACTCCCTTTCCTATCCAAAGTGCTTGAGCGTCTTGTCCACCAACAATTAAGTAGTTTTCTCACGAAATATAATCTCTTAAATCCTTTCCAATCTGGTTTCCGTCCTGGTCATAGTACGACCACTACATTAGTCAAGATAACTGATGACATACGAGAAAGCATGGACAATAAACAGGTCACGGTATTAACGTTGCTTGATTTCAGTAACGCATTTAATTCTGTGGACTTTGATATTCTGCTGGCTATCCTTAGTTCTCTTAACATATCTCCTGCGGCGACTGACTGGTTTCATAGTTACTTGTATGGACGCCGGCAAAGAGTTTCCGCAAGGAACTCATGTTCTAAGTGGCTACAAGTCAATGCCGGTGTTCCGCAAGGTGGCGTGTTATCTCCTTTGCTATTTTCTTTGTTTATAAATACAATAAATCTAAGCTTATCCTCTCTCTACCATTTGTATGCAGACGATCTCCAGATATACACACATTCTAGTGTATCGGAACTCCCACTTGCTATCAGTCGGATTAATACAGATCTGCAGATCATACACAGATGGTGTAATTACCATGGGCTGCATATCAACCAGTCTAAAACCCAAGCTATCATTATTGGTAGCTCAAAGCTTTTAACCAAAATTGATTTTTTCCAACTCCCAGGCTTAGTATTTAATAACATTATTATTCCGTATAGTAACTCCGTTATCAGTTTGGGTGTTACATTGGACCGGTATCTTCGATGGGGTCCCCATGTAACCGAAGTTAGCAGGAGGGTTTTTGCCTCTGCTGCATCTTTGAGCAGGTTGCGAAACTTTCTCCCCATTTCCACCAAAACTGTTCTTGCACAATGTCTCCTCTTACCAATTCTTGATTATGCCGACATATGCTATGTCGACATAAGTGAGGAGCTATTAAACAAACTTGAGAGCCTACAGAACTTCTGTATCCGATTCATTTTTGGTCTTCGCAAATATGACCACGTTTCCCATTTTCGTGCTAAACTCAAGTGGCTCCCGATTCGCCTTCGCAGGAATGCTCATATCCTAAATACTCTTTATTCCATACTGTTCAATCCCACTACCCCTTCCTACCTCAAAGAACGTTTTATATTTTTGGGTGCGTCACACGAACGTTCCCTTCGTTCTGAGGATAACTTAACCCTAAAAATTCCTCCCCACTCTTCCTCTTTCTACTCAAATTCCTTCACAGTTCAAGCTGCTCGTTTATGGAACTCCTTGCCCTATTCCATTAAGTGTGCAAAGTCCCAGGCATCTTTTAAAACAAAAGTCAAGGAGCATTATCTTAACTCCCTGACTTCTACCTAAATTCCTACTTTCCCTTCACAAAGTCATAACATAAGCTTTCTTAAATGTAATGTATGTAATGTATGTAGTGTACACTATTTATATAATTATTTATTTATATAAGTAAGTGTATGTATGTATATATGTATATATATATATGTGTATATGTATGTATGTGTATGTATATATGTGTGTATGTATGAATATGTATGTATATATGTTTCATAATATTTTATTTTATTATATTATATTATATTATCCTGTACTGTGCTGTACCTAAATACCCACCTTCATATTTCGTGTCCTCTACCCAAAGGTTGCCTGGAAGAGATTGCTCTTTAGCAATAAGGCCGCCTTTTGTACTAATTCATCTTTTATGTGTTATTGTTTTTTATATATTCCATTTGTTTGTGGTACAATAAAGAATATCGTATCGTATCGTATCGTATCGTACAATGAGATATTCCCTCCAGACTTGGTGAAGTGACCTGAAGGTACACTGACGGAGGGGTCTCCTCGAAGAATAAACTAAAAGGCCGTGTTTAAGTTTGTTGTAAAAGCATCAACAAAATAAGCAAATAAAATAAACCTTATAGTTATACTAAAAGATTTATTTGCTAACTACAAATACGCGATAAAAATTTAAAATATATATATTTTTTAAATATTATGCAAGGTATTTTCACAGATTTATAGTGATATGTGTGAAGAAGTGACAGTTTTTTTTCAATTATTTGTTTTTTGTCCAAGAGTTAAAGATAAAAACTATTCTATTCGTTGCACTCTTTCGTTTCATTAAATTACATTGGATTGAGTAGCAATATTTACCGAAAACTTCATAATTTTAATGTAAACGAAATTATGAGGAAAATTAACAAACAAAATGCGATGTTTATATTGAATATGAAAAATAACAATAAAAAATATGCAGTGTAAATACCAACTTTATTAAAATCATTAAATTTGCAGTATCATATATTTGTTGCTCATAGAACACATTGTTGCACAATACTTATAGTATAGGACACCTCGTGGTGCGGACGGTTGACAATCACATACAATTACTTATATCTATATTATTATTAACTTAAATTTACTTAGCATAATATACTTAAATTTACTTAACATATACTTAAATTTACTTAACAAAGTTCTAAAATGTATAGATAGCAAAATATTTGAACTCTATTCAATATGAGCTGCCTGAACCCGGTAAAAAGTTAAAATTAGTACAATTTGATTTAATCTATCAATAATTTAATAAAAATCACTCATTATTTTGATCACATTTGAATTAAAAACTATTCAAAATAATATAAAAAAAAAATATAAGCATTGCCTTATTTATAATGGCATTTAGTGTTTAATAAATTTTTAATTGGATGTATTAAGAAAATATAGTTTATAAAAGTAGTCTTTTAAAACTTACTTATTTGTTATATATATCATATTAAATTATATTTTTATGGTTTTAACATTAAAAGAAGCAAAATTAAAATTATAAAAAAATATAAGGTAAACAATAACCTAAGCTTTTAAAGCCTTTAAAGGAATTCAAAGAATTCAATTAAAATATAATAAAACATATTTTTACTGGAAGAAATATTAAAAATATAATTTATATAAACTAAAATAGCTGAAGTCCTTTTAATATTAAAAAATGTGTTAAAACTAATTACTCTAACGGTGGTCACAAACATTTTATTGTTATTATTATTAAAAATAAGTTTTTTATTTGATAGAAAAAAAAAAAGATCTCAACCATAGACTGCATACTATTAACATTTTGTTATGAAAACAAATAGTGACTTTTAAACATTTCATTTCATTTTATTATTTTTTTTTAAATTCATGGGTTATATAAATAATATTATTAAATAAAAGATAAATGCAAGAGACAGACTGATTCCTCTAAATTGGAGATTTAAAAACCTCATATTACTATGATTAACACCAACTAATACAAACAGTAGTTCTAGTTTAAATCAGAGTACTTATATTGAAAATTAAAATACAAAGACTTACTCCTATTTCATCATCGAGGCTGCATCTTGGTCCATGGCATTAGACCACATCAAAAACACACTGTCCTTTGTGACATCACTTTAACACACTTTGACACCATCGGCCACCACAGATGAAACAAACACACTATCACTATTAGACTGTAGTCTGTGGAACGCCCCTCACGAGCTGCGTGCGGGGCGCGGGGGCGGGGGCCGGGGTGGAGCGCGGGGGCTCCTTGAGAGAGAGGCACTCCGACGACACCGACGATACCGCGGACGACGGCAGCGTGGCCGGCTGACTTATCTGAGGGTGAGAGGTCATTGTCATTAAATTTGGTAGAATGTTATGAATTTAAGTCATTTATAAACATGTCATTTAGATACCATTTAAGTGCTTTAAAAATAATTATCTAAAATGTCTGATATGTATCACTGCCTTGTTTTGTTGACACAGACCATACTTCATGTGAACATTTATGCTTTGAAGTAAATGGAAGGGATATAAAATATATATATATATATATATATATATATATATATATATATATATATATATATATATATATTGTGTGGATTAGCAACCGTTTTCATACTGAATGTACTTTTATGAGTTCTAAAAACTGCCGGGAATCCCAATGACATCCAATAATATATACGAGTCTCACCGTCCTGGTGATGGTCTGCGGCGTGGCTCCTCTCTTGACAGGTACGTCTCTGTACTCGTAGATGTTCTCTCTGGAGCGCGTGTTGTTGTCGACGCCGCTCTCCTCCACCTCGGGCACCATGAAGATGTCGCCGTCGTAAAAGCGGTCGGTCTCTCTTTATAATATTAAATATTCATGTTAGAATGGGGAAAATAAATATGAAAGTATTGTGTGTCTACAAAGCGGAGTGTTCAGGGTTAGTGGTTTAGCAATATATAGCGCGTTATACTAATAATTAGATAATAAATACACCTACATGGCTGGAATAAGTTTCCATTTGGGAGGTATAGCCCTGGAGGAATAGTTAATGTTAGAAGAAATTGTTAGGTATAAAGATACATAATATGATTGAAAACATACAATGGTTAAAAATATAAATTAAATATTAAGTTATTTTAATTGTTTAAATGCACTTAGAATTATTTTATTTATCAAAAACGCCAGTATTTTAAGGTATTGTTAGTATCCCTTCTGAGAAAACCAGTACATATAAGGATGTCATAATTTATTATTAGCTCATATGTAATTGAACGGTATGCCACCTCTTGGCGTTCCTCCACAGCATACATAGCACCACCAGCAGCACGAGCAGCAGCAGGCAGGCGCTCGACACCGACCAGAACGCTATCTGCAGCGGCTGCTTGGGCTCCCACCAGTACTGCGGGGAGGTGTGATTGATACATTTGCAATGTAATGGGGATAGGTTTATTTCTTTCAAGGATGAGAACAAATATACTTGTCATATTGTTTGGTGTTTTTTTAAAGTGGAATGTTAGAGTAATGCTAAGATAAAAAGTGTCTGATTTTATTTCAGATATACATGAACTTAAAAAACAATTTACAAGATTTCAAATAAGTCAAGGCGCTTTCATTTCGATATGGTTTTTATTTTTCATATTTTGTATAATTTTGCAAGAATCATGTTTATAGTAAATGTTTTCAATCTTTTAAATCGGTTCAATTTTTTAAATACGCGTTTTAATGAAATTACTATCTTCACCAATTTATTAGTTTCTAGGTTGTACTAAAAGCAAGTAACACAGTCTAGACAAATGAGAATACAAAGATATATATTACTGTTTTTTTAAATATAAATAAAGTAAAACAAATCTTTAATCAAAAAAGATTTCCTGATATGTATTAAAATGTATTTTACCTCAGTAATAGGAGGATAAGTAGGCACGAGTCGTCCAATAACGGTGGGCAGATACATACTCCAGAACGCAAGTTCTGTCTGTCGGTAGTTCAGTAGTATTGAGGAATTGAAAGTAGTGTTTAAGTTGAGGTAGCGTAGTTGTCCAGCTTCAGCCACTTCAAAATGTAGACCCAGGATGCGGGAACGGGTTGGGTTTCTGAAAAATATTATTTTTATAATTATGATATAATTATTGATGGATTTACCAAATAATAAAAATGAATATTCGTACAACTTACCCAAATCTCGCAAAATCCGAAAACGCCTTCATAAAGAAGTGACTCATGTTCCTATCATTGGGCGTCCAAGCTTTTCTGTCGAGTCTCTGGTTCCAGGGGAAGAATTCTTGATCCATAAATGGTGCTCCAGTGAGGAAGAAATGCTCCGTGTCGTGGGAGTAGCGCCTCCACTCCGGCCAGTTGAAGGCCTCCACAGTCGTGTTGAGGACGTACATATACACTGGTACCTTTTGTTCTAAAAGAATCTTCACCATTTTGTCAGTTGGAGCTCGATACAGAAAATCTGAAAGCAGCTGTATTGTTTTTGTCATTAGTTTAAAAAAGCAAAAATATAGATTTCAAAATAATTTAAACAAAAATCAATAAACCACTTAATATTGAGTAAATGAGGGGCTCGCTCGTGTAACATAATATAGAATGAAAAAATCTTCAACAAGTTTTTTTTTAAAGAAATGAGACAAGCAAACAACTCTTCAATCGCGGGGTGGCTCGTAGTCTAGTCCTGTTACTGGTCCCGGAGCGCCAGGCGGGGTGATGGGAGGTGTGACTCACGTGTACGTACTGGTCCCGGAGCGCCAGGCGGGGTGGTGGGAGGTGTGACTCACGTGTACGTACTGGGGTCCCGGAGCGCCAGGCGGGGTGGTGGGAGGTGTGACTCACGTGTACGTACTGGGGTCCCGGAGCGCCAGGCGGGGTGGTGGGAGGTGTGACTCACGTGTACGTACTGGTCCCGGAGCGCCAGGCGGGGTGGTGGGAGGTGTGACTCACGTGTACGTACTGGGGTCCCGGAGCGCCAGGCGGGGTGGTGGGAGGTGTGACTCACGTGTACGTACTGGGGTCCCGGAGCGCCAGGCGGGGTGGTGGGAGGTGTGACTCACGTGTACGTACTGGTCCCGGAGCGCGGCGCGGTCTCGTGGCGCGGGGTGGTAGGTGTACATGTACCGCAGCGCCTCGTACACGCCGCGAGGGTTCAGCGTGTAGTTGTAGCGCAGCACCAGCTCCTGCAGCTTCTGCTGGAACCACTGCTCGTCTATCGCGTAGTTAGGGGCCAAAGACTCGTTCTTGTCTAAAATGAAGACGACATAATTTAAATTTTCTTTAAACCTGTTAGCCATGTTATGACCACTATAAGAAGACGAAGAGGTGAAGAAGAAATCTCTTTGAAAAGGTAAGTTACCCCATGTACAAAAAAAAAAATATGAATATAGAATTAAAGAGACGAGCTTAAGTTTTACCCGTATTGGGTATTTGTTTATTTAATATTTATTAAATACAATATACTCAGCGTCGTCGGTCGTTGCTTAGAGATATCAATGAAAACTATCACATAATTATATGACGTTAATTTGGTCCTAGTGTGAGTGACCCGACTCACATAGTACATAGGCGGCCTCCTGTGTGGTGACGCCGGTCATGTACCGCAGGCCGGGCGGGGCTCCGGCGGTGGCCAGCAGGTGCGCGGGTGTGCGGTCCAACAGGCGCCAGTCGGCCGCGCGCCAGCCCTCGTACCAGCCGTCGCCGGGAAACGTGAAGTTGTCTTCCAGCACGGGACCCCACGGGATGAAGCCCACTTGCGGCTGGAGATGTCATATTAATCAATGAATCTAGTGTATTCAATGTTATAATTATCATCTAGCGTATTTGATTTTTCATAAATGTGAGGAAACATATAAAAATTGGAAGCATATCGAATTGAAATAACGGTACCTGAAACTCGGCATTCCCGAGCTCATAAAAGCTCCTCCCCTGTCTCAGACAGTTCACGAGCTTCCAGGAGGAGTCTATCGGACAACCCAGCAGTCTGCCGAACACTAGCGACGTGTTCTGGACACGGAACTTATCCTCTATCAGCGCCCAGTCCGCGAGCACTGACCCACTCTGGAAGTTACCAGTAAACGTTGATTGATAAAAATACAAATTGTAGTAATAATAATATTTAGAGGTATCACTTTATTTTAAAAATTATTGACATAAAGCCTAATTCTTTCCCCCCTACAAATGAATGTACGCACCTGTGCGATGACGCTCCGCACCATGTCCCTGGTCTGCGGCGCCAGGGCCAGCAGGCCGGCGGAGGCGGCGCCGGCGCCCGGACCGAACAGCGTGATGGCGCCGGGGTCGCCGTTGAAGGGCGCTATGTTGTCCCTCACCCACCGGAGCGCCATCATCTGGTCCAGGATGCCATAGTTGCCAGGTGAATTTTCGTCGGCCGTCGATAGAAAACCTGAAATATTTTAGTGTTTATATGATTGGTTGTTGTTGGTAACCTTGAATAAATGAATTATTAAATAGTACTAGTTAAATAGTAGTAGCACCCGTAGACCAAGTTAAATAGTTCTGCCAAAAATAAGAACCAAATTTGCTGAAAAAAATATTACTTTTGATGGAGCACAACTTTATAACAAATTACCCACTTCCATAAAAAATATAAACTCAGATAATGGATTTAAGTCTCAACTATTAAAATATATTTTGCAGAATACCCACTTTTGCAACTATTAAAACAATAAACTATTATAATGTTACATTCCGTTAACTGAGTACTTTTAAGGCAACTATTTGAATCGTTACATTTATTATATAATTCTCATGTAAGTGAATCTGTATACTTTTTGAGAATAACATTCTTTAAACACAGTTCTATATAAAATAGCTGTTTACTTATGGTAGGCAAAATATCTGGTGAAGTGTCTGGTCATTTACCAGCCATAGAAAACTATAAAACACCAGCTCACCAAGCGCTCCAAGTCTATAGTTGATCGTCACGACAACAACGCCGTAGAAGCCGGCCAGCATGTGCGCCGGGAACAGGTTGGATGCACCAGACGAGAACTGACCGCCGTGGATGTACACCATCACTGGATACTTCTGAGCTGTAGAACCCGCTTCCGTCTGTGATGGCATGGAAAAAATATAATAAAATAAATAACGTAGTATTATTTTCTTAAAATATAGTTTTAAATCAAGTCGATTAATTAATATTTTGTCGACCTTATGTCTCACTATTATTATAAATGTTGAATTATGTTTTTGATTTTCATTCGTTAAATAATATAAATGCAGTGAATGAATAAGTATTGGTTTTTTCACACAAATATATTATAATCTAGAACCATTCAAAACGTTTTTAACTTTAAAAGTCTTGGCATTATCGAAAACTTTAGTTAGAACTTATTTTTAAGTTGTTTTCTGTTTCCTATACCCCATTCAATGCGAGAGTAACTTAGTAGTATACTAGTAAAAATAAATTATTTTTAATATTTGCCGGGTTATTTGACAAAAAACACTGTAAAACAAATATGTAATGTAAAAAATAGTTAAATTTAAAATAAATACGCCGCACTTTAAGATCCTGTATTTTGTATTTATAAATAATAATATATATTATATTTAGAGCTTTATTATAATATAGCAGTTACTAGCGAAGTTCCTTATTATTACATTATTAGATTTGCCGACGCCAACGAGTTCGTCCGCATTTTTTCTGGCGTGCCCTAATTAAATAATATTTGGTCGAACCAGACTTCAACGCTACATAAGGATATCTAAACAATATAATTATATAGAATAAATACAGTCAAGGTTGTTTATTGAATTCATATGTATTAATTCTATTGTAGTTTTATAATGGAATCCCCGTGTGATTTTTATTAAAATGTCAAGGTTGCTTTGTTTATATTTATAATAGTTTATACCATTTTGTGAAAAATATATTTTTTTATACTGAACTAACTGTTGCCCGCGACTGCGTCTGAGTTGACTAGAAATGCATTATAAGTATTGAATACAGTAGTTCGGAAAGACTGATCACACCCAGCCAGGAATCATCATATCATTAAATTATACCTATATGATATACGTAGTTAAGTTTCTTTAATATTCGTACAATTGTTTGAAAATATCTATAAACATGTATAGTCATGTTAAGCTTGTTTATAGTCTATCTATAATATAGAATGAAAAATAGGCCGATATGTTAGTAGGGATTCAAACCCGCTACCTCTGGGAAAACGCGGCGGGTAGCGATACGGTAGCTCAATTGGTAGAGCGACGGAACGGTTGCTCAAATGCTGCGGGTTCGATTTTTTTTTTATTTGTTTAAATTAAAATAGGCTTAAAATGGCTTTAAATGTTTATAGATATTTTCAAACAATCATCTATCTTCATAATCTTTCAACTGTATAATATTACGATGACTTTCCATAAATTCAAGATACAAATTGTGTAATTGGATGAAGGTCCCTCTTGTAAGCCGAAGCAGAACGTGATTAAATCAGATCGACGTTCATGAATCATTAGTCACTAGTTGATTGGTCCAATTTGTAGCCAGCGACTGACTACTTGAATTGACTTGACTCATGGAAGCGGAAGCGTTTGATTTAGGTGGTGACTAATTAATTATTATGATTTAGGTATATTTAGAGGATAAGATGGCGATTTCGGCTATTATCAACGTTTTTGATATAATTTGATGATTTTTATTGGTATTTATATTTAGACTGCTAAGTTAATGATTGTCAGATATAAATCAAATATGTTATGTCACATTCAAGTTGTCTTACCTACAATATTTAAATAATTTAAAATGAAGATAATGTATTGTTCCAGCACATGTTAGATGCAGCCCTTCCGTAATGACATTTAAACGAAGACTGAAGCACTATTATCTATCACAATCATAAATTATATATATAATTATGTATGTATTTTTATTTATTGTTATTAAATGTATTTTTTATTTATATTAGCATTAAGTATCTGATTAAATATCTATGTACCTATCTCTGCCATCTAAAACCTATCCAACACTCACAGGTAGCTGGAAGAGATCTCTCTGTAGAGATAAGCTTATCCTATGTATATTTCTTTGTTCATTTTCATTTTTGTGTAACTAATTGTGGTACATGAAATAAATAAATATATAATATCAAAAACTTAATATTTATTAATTGTATATAAATTATACTTACATTAGGAGAGAATATATTAAGATAGAGGCAGTCCTCGTCCATGTCCCTGACTCCCTTTGTGGCTCCAGTAAAGCGAACAGGCTGAGGGCACGCGGGGCCCCAGTCCACTGCCTGTAGCAGCTGCCAGCCGGGGTGCTGCCGGGGCGGCTGGGAGGATGGACTTATATGTACTATTTATACACTGTTGCTGTTCTTCAGTTAACAAATTGATGGCTCAATGTTTAGAGTAGTTGTTTTTAAAGTATTTGACATTGATTTGTATTCAAATAGGAAATATAATCAGTTTGATCAGTGGGTTAGTTTTGAACTAGCTTGCAACTATGGCCAAAGAACATAGAGATAGATACAAGAAAATATTCTTGAATTTACATACATATTTATATTAACTTTTTAAAAATTTAAATACCTTAAATCTGCCTTCCAAAACAGGTGGTCTTGCATATGGTATACCAAGAAACACAGACACTTCTCCTTGTATTCTTTCCACAGGTGTCAGCCATGGCCGATAACCAGAGTCTGGGTCAGGATTGTCATATAAATATACCTATAGCAAAAGATATATGTTAAGCACTATACTTTAAAAACAATTCTTCAACTTTAGGGAATATTCATTAATATTATAACTTTGCCAAATACTTTGCAATATGTAAAATATTAACATATTGTGCCAACACTAAATAAATGTGATTGGACTGGCTGGATTTTAAATAAATACATATAACAACTAATTTATTACAAAACTGACAACTTACTTTAAATCCTTGCACCTGCCCAAAGTTTGTATTGACAAATATATCTCTCTTTAATTGCCGTGAGTCCCTTCTCTCCTTCCCTTGTAGATCCTCTCTCCACCCTCCAAGCACACCCGGAAACAATGCATCTGGGTTGTTGGGGTCTCTATTCTGTTGATAATAAAACACTAACATAAAATACAAGACTTAAGATAACCTCAATAAGTTTTAGAACTCTTATAATTACAGTTTCATTCTGAAATATATGTTTATTTATTTCTATTATTGAAAAGCTAAAACTTTTATAAAACTGAACCATACAAAGCATGTATTTAATAATTTAATGCTTTTTAACTTACAGTATTGTATTTAAATTGATCATCCAGTGGATTTGTATCTATTGGATTATATGGAAAACCTCCAGGCTGGTTTATATTAGGATTGTATGGATTATATCTTGATGGATCTGTCCCGTATCGTCTGCTATTATAAACGTAGGTCCTGTAGTCAGTATCACCTGGGTTGGGGAGCCTGGATTTTTGTTTGTTTTGTACTCCAGAGTAAAATTCATTATTGAACTGTCCGTTGTATAAATCTTTATTTGATTGCGATTGCACATTCATACACAATAAAAAAGATAAAACCACTCTTGTTAACATTTTTCCTCACGTTATGATATTTTCATATTGGTATGTATTTATAGATATAATTTGAGTTTTTGATAACACTGGTCAATCAAAGTACTAGTTTATATCTCGGTTTACTAATTTAATTCACTTTTTGACCATAATAATTTGGAATAAATTGAAGAAAAACACAATCAGAAGAATTTAATTTGGTAACAATAACTTTCAAATATTATAACATATAAATAAATTTTGTAGTAAAACAATATAATAAAGTAGAACAATCAAGCAGGGATGAGTAACCTTATCAAGTTATCACAGTAATCAATGGATTATCAGTTAAAACAAAGTGTGGCAACGCCCACAGCGTTCACTATTCACGGTTTTGTTTATCATTTTCAAGTTTCAACATCAAAACTAAATGATCACAGTGAAGTTTGTAAAGATTCGTTCGAAAACCAAATTGAAAGTAATGAATTAGTAAATTAGATTATAATATATTAATTGTATTATTTCAAAAGTAGTACGAATGCTTTTTTAAATATTATATCTTTAGTTTAAATACACAATAAAAAGTTGCTGTTGATGTTAATTTCAGTTATTTCAAAAAGAAAAGTTATATTTAGGTTTCATAAATATATAACCTGGGATTAAATTTGATAATAATCGGTATGAAGTATAAAATATGTGAGTGTTGAAATTTAAGATAAAACGAAAAATACGTTAAATCATGAGTTAACAATTCAACAAGTTGTCAAAAAGGCGCTAGTGTTTCACCAGTTTCAAATAAAACTATAGGCTATTGACGAATACATGAAGTATGTCTAAGAAGAAATAAGTAAATTTAATCTCAACTGTTCACTTATATAAAGAAATTCAATTGTAAAAGTTTATCATGGCATATTAAAACCTGTTTGGCTTATTAATTCACCAAGCAGTAAATGGAAATTTCGAAAATATCAGAAATAGTTTTTTGTTTTACCTTGATGAAACCGTAGCGCCAGTTATTTGTTACTTTTGACAGATTCTTTTTTTTGCTACATAGAACTCCTAATTCGTACATTTGTCCTGTTATGAACAAATCTCAATAATTATGTTGATGACATTTGGTTATATTTAACAACTATCCGTTCAATCGAACTAGGGACATAGTTAACTTGAAGCTAGATGATGATCCCGACATGATATTATTTATGTCGCCTAATAATTTAAACATCCTTAACTATCTATTATAATCCAAATACGAAACTTGATACGAATACATTTCCATGTTCTTAGAAATAATCATGATTTCCTGAATTTTTTGGCCATCAACAACAGTAGATGAGAAAATTTCCTTACCAATACCTTTATTTTTGAAGATTAGACAAGATTATATTTGCAATAATGAGCTAGATTTCGAGTCTGTTTGTATAAGATATAACCAGATGGTACAAATTGCTGAAGGCCCATATATCAGGCCAGCCTATGTGTGCAATGATCCTTCTTCAACTTTTAACGTCATAAATTATGACTTTCACAGAAGGAAGAGATAGGGAGTAATGATAACAATTTATTCAAAGCCTGTCTATAGGAATGAAGTAGGTATTTTATTAAACATTATATATTTTTTTTATATAGAAAGGAGGGCAAAATTAGTGATATAGATCACTACTGTCCAAAGTTTTTAGTAATATCAGAGGATGCACAACGGTTGTGCTGGTCTTTGAGGAAGGAGTAATCGCGTCAACAATGTCGGATCGATTTGGAAACACCGTGGAAGGGAGCTTGTAACTCATCAGGCATCCCGATGGTCGCCATAGTTGAAGGCCTGCAGTGTGAAAATCCGCAAAAGCCATATTCATGATCATTGATTATCTGGCGATCCTAAAGATAAACCAAGAGCAAGGTGGTTTATTATAAGGCTTTTAATCTTCTCATTTTTTATTTTATTAGTTTACGCTAAAGGAAACATGTAATAACCTAATTAATGTGTAATAAACTATAGTTTGCAAACAGAGATATATTTAATTTATATATTCGAATGCAATAAAATACTTTTAAATAATGTTATGTTTCCACGACATACTTGAAAGCTACAAAAAAAGAACAAATAAACACAAACAAAGGTATGTATCCCGTACCATTTCCGCAGAAGAATTTAGACGTTTGGATAAAAATATTCGCGGTTACATTTCCGTCACAAATTATTTTTGTGAGTGTCGTCACTGTGGTATAGGGTTTTAGTTACGAGGTTGGGTTTTTGCATAGACGACATATACCACAGAGCCTTCGTTGCTTATTTTGATATGTTTTTTATGTGCTGTAAACTTTAGTTGTTTTTCTTTTTTGTTTATTAAAAAAATATGTTTTTAAATATGTTTTTGTATTGGTGTAGTTGAAACATATTTTAAAAATTATAAAATTAATTCACTTTCGAGTCGTTGATTGTAAAAGTAAATGCTGTCAAAGGGCGTCTTTAATAGTCTGATATTGTTTTGTTTTTTTTTTAATTAAACGTCCTGATCCAAGGTGACTAAAATGTATATTTATCCGGTTGTATTCACGGCAATTATATCGGAATTTTGTCCGAATAGTTTCGGATCCACTCATGAGCTGGAAGTATGGCATTTTCGCGGTTTGAACTGCGTTCAAAATTCAGATATAGTTAACATGAATTCAGAGGTTTAAATAAATAAGTATATATATATATATATCCACTCTAAGAAACGAGTCCAGTATCCCTAATACTGGACTCGTTTCTTAGAGTAAGTCGTAAAAGTTCTGTTCTTTCAACACGTTTATTATTTCGACGTTTCTACTATCAACGTTTCGTAACATCAAAACTCTTATTAGGGTTACAGTTAGGGTTCAGTCCCGTAGTTACTCTGTGTGGGGAAATAATCTAAAAGGCGGCGAAATGAATAATTTTACGTGTGTTTTATACGACGAGCATTTACGAATGAGACGCCGGAGAATCGCGATTTTTCCTTGATGGTCCAATAAAAAATACATAAAGAGATATCAATATTAATAAGATCAGATTAATTAAATGATTTTATTTATTAAATCTTAGACAGCTTAGGCAAGGAGGTTTTATCATAGATAAAGTTGTATATAAAAACTATACCATAGAAAATTTATTTATAATCAAAATGCATAAATTCCGTTGCTTTTCGTTATATTATTAAGGATATCAGAATATAGGTTACTTGGGTCGTCGCTAAAATGTTTGTGATCGGATTGCTTGATAGATTGGATCCAACATCCGAACGATATAACGCCAGGCGCCATGTAATTTATGATGCATTGAGTTTCACACAATCAGGGACTGCGGTTGTTATATGAAAATGCATACTAAATTCCCGATGGAATGTACACATACAATTCTATTGTTTCCAAATTATAAAGAAAGGGTTTCAGATACAAACATTAAGTTATTCATACTTTCAATTGATACGCTTTTATATTCTTTGATTATTTGATTATTATAAAATAATATAGGTGAAGAAAGTATTTACGTTCATGTAAAATGTTTCTAAGGACAGATACAACAGTTCGTTAAAAATAAAAAATCTTATGATTAAAAATGAAATTAATTAAAAAAATATATTCGATCGACTTTTCTCTCTCTATCATTTAATAAATGGATCGAAAGTTATATCAACAAATGAACACTTAAGAAATAATTTTCTTCCCTATTAGTAGATATTTAATATTCTATATTCAAAAGATACTTATATTTAGCAGATAAGTTAGGATCTAGGTGCTAAAACAAAAATATTTACCAAATAGAATAAGTTCAACTATTTTCAACAGCACATGTAAATGATATTACCTAGTTATAGGATAACTGAAAACGATTCACCGATCAAGTGCTCTTTATAAATCCCTGTGGCGCTGCACCTGGCAGTTATAATTGGTTGTTTTGACCAAATAGGTGTAGTAAGTCCAATGTTATTTAAAACATAATTTCAGAGTGACAAATTTAAAAATTAGTTTTCTGTCACTGAATGATTTTTCTTGTAGAGTTTACTTATTTCTTAAAATATGTATTTATTTCATTTCCTAAAGATTTGAATTATTCTTCTTAGACTTTATCCTAGCCTTCATTAAAAATAAAAGTATTAACAACTGAGGTTCTGATATAATGTGCTTTAAAAAAATATATAGAATAAAAAAAAACACGATACAAGCAATGCGTCGAGCCCGTGCTTCTTTTTTATCAATTTCTTTTAAATTCTATATTTATAGCAATATTACATAAGCTTGTGTCATGTTTATACATTCTTTTAGATATTTTCAAAGACGTCTTTACTTTTAAATATAATACATAGACATTCTAATATTCCTCAGGTAACCTAAAACTAAACTAATCAATTATGTTTTTTTTTAAATCTTTTTACACAACAATGAAAAGTGACAGCGACTGAATTAGCTGTTTGACAATAATGCTATTATTTTGACATAATCTGTCACTTTCCATCTTAACTATATATATAGCAAAATTTTAGTTTAAGTATAAGTTTATTAATATTATGTGCCTCTTCTAGCATAACTTATAACAACTCTTGAAATGGTAGCAATTTTGTAGGATATATTAGATGTTACAGAACGCTACCTACCCACTAAATGACAATGAAATCCTGAATAAAATATAATATCGTCCCATTACAAGAATAATGTTTCAGAACGGAAATGAGTTTTTCTACATTTGTGTTATATTTAAAGAGAAAAGGTATTTTTTATAGATATATCAATTGAAGATAGTTTCATACGAAATAACTGCTGTTATTTATCTATATATGTATAGATATTAGATTGCTTTCTAGAATGTTATTTTGTCAAGTAAAACTATAGGTTCTGTACGTTTAGATCGTAGTTGCTAAAAATAAGGGTAACAGAAAATATTATGACTCCCTGAAAAATTAAATTTATAATATGCCTAAGCCATATGCAAAATAACTACAGACAAAAATTTAAGTGACTTTAGTAAAATACGAATGTCTTTGAGATTACATTATTATTCAAATGAGACGATATATCAAGAAACAGATGCAACTTTATACTCGTAAAATAAAGCCGAGCTATGCATCCAAGCATCTTCTGAATATAGTACTATTTCAATGTGACAACACATAAACTTATTCCATGAATAAAGAAACAACAAAATATAGATTCATTGAATGTGCTAAATAATAAAAAAAAACCCTTAGATTATTTAAAACGTCGTCGTATATGAAATATCGCAGCAGAATGTTGTAGATATGACATTTCCGAGGCGTAATGTCCCGTATAACGGTAGGGGTGATTTGTGTGCAGCAGTCGATCACATTCGATCAGATCAGCGATTCCCTTTATACGATATCTACGTTTATTTTGTGATGTATGGCTGTGGCCTAGATGTAGTATCTTGATAGATTTTGATGCTTATACGTCGTGGCTGAAGGCAGTTATCTATGATGGATTTTATGGATATCGAATTTTTTACGACTTATATTATTATAGTTGGAAATATGTTTTTTTGTAATAAAGTTACGCCATAGAATCATAGGTCTATATTTGTTTGGATTGTTTCGATGACTCATAAAAGAATCGATTGGGCTTGTAAATTTTGAGGACACTTGCATTGTGAAATATTTAAAATATCGGAAAACACCAGAGAAGGTAATTGCTTATTTTAAGTAGGTGAATAAAATCCCTCTCAATATACGTTATATAAATTAACAAATAATTCCTCAAAAATACCCAACAGGATAAAAAAGGTAAACGAATCTAAACATTTATATATATAAACATTTTCAAACCGTAAGGTCAAAGTATATGAGCTTTGAGAGGCTCTAATAAAATAAAAGCAAATATTATAGCTTTCGACAAGGGTCGAATTTACTGAGAGTAGAAAAGTTGACTTTGCAAAGAATATATTTAATCGTGGAATTGTCTGGAATAGGCACATTGGTTTATGTGGGCCTTTATAAGAGAGTACGGTGATTCTTCGAGTAGATCTAAAAGATTTAGATTAATGGACTTAGAATTAGGATATAACATCGCTTTTTCTATAGTGAAGCTAAAAAACAAAAATTTATTAAAAATATAAAAAAAAGTATAATTAATTAAATTACTTATTTTATTCTGGACTACCTAAATGCATGAAAACTACAGCAAAAGGTAAAGATAAACCCTTTATTATTGAAAAAAATCCACAGAGAAAAATATTTCTCTTTCTAAAGATATTATTGTATAAAAGTATTTTGTTTAAGAGACTTAAATTTATATCTTTATATAAATATTTCCTTTTAATAAGATTTCCCTTGCAATATCACGCGAAGCGGCTTAATATAAGGAACACCAATTAGACAGACGACGCAAAAGTTATTAAGAAATTTTAGAATTAGATACCGAGTTGGGTAGAGAGGCTTGTTTGGCTGCTTATAACATTGTAGGGATAGAAAGAAATCACTTTTTTAATATATTCTGACGTTTATGATGTATTATATTCCATATCTATTACTATTCTGGTATTAATATTAATGAGAAAGCATTTCAACTAAACCGTATTAATAAATAAAAAGTCTGAGCTTATTAAAGCTATAAATATCTCAACTATAATATTTATATTAATATGGTTGATCGTGTATTTTAAATATATCCCACGCTTTTGAACTACCTTCTAGAACTTTTTAGAAATTAAGTCATGAGTATTAAAAAAATAGTTTAAGAATAATTGTAGTTTGTACTGAAGTATCAGTTCATAATTTTAGACTGATCATATCATTTTAAAATTAACAGTATTGAATCATAATATGTTATTTTATTAATTATTTTAAAATGGAAATAAAAGAAATATAGGTTATATCTTAAAGAAATATAGGTTATAATACTCGAACAATGTATTTATTTGCACACTATACCTGGATTTGACAAGTTTGAGTTGTATTTCCCGCTTCTTAGATCTCGAACACAACTTTGAAAAGATGATTAAACTGTGGCAACTACAGGCACAAGTAGAATTGGATTTCAGTTTTAATCATGTAATTTTATGACAAAGGTAGACTCTTTATGGCAATTAAGTACTATGAATGTGATAAAGTTTGAATAACTATAAAATTAATTGTAATCTTAAAACATGAATTAATTACGAACTTATTTTAAATTCAATTTTTAAAATTATATATTATTATTCAATATTTTAAATTAAACATTATTATTAGGTATAATCAATAAATTATTTTTAATTTTTTTTTTTCCTATTCTTTTTAATTTTGGACCTTTATTCAAAGTAATCAGACGTAATTAATAATTAACTAAAAATATTATAAAACGGAACGCAAAATGTCATTACATTTGCTATATTACCGCCACATAAAGGCATACAAAAGAATATTAAATATCACCGTTCCGGTATCGGTTATCGGTATTGCTGAATAAATTGACAGTTGACTTGATACAGCTCCGTTCATTTTAAGTTCCGTTCCTTTCGGATCAATCCGCAATCCCCTAGCCCGAGTTTTGATAGAATGAAACGTTGATAGTTTTAGGGCAGTTACGAAACGTGTTCTTGGTTGTGATTGGTTGTTATTGGGCTACGATTTGAAGTCAACCAATCACAACCAAGAACTCGTTTCGTGACTGTTCGAAATCTATCAACGTTTCATGCTATCCTAACTCATACTAGGGGTACTGGAATTCCTTTGGGAGTACGACAATGTGGGATTCTGTTGGATCTCGCTGAGTCCCGAATCCCGTGGCGTTAGCAGGGCTGTCACTAACCGAATAGATATTAATAAATATATTTATTTTGTAGATACTGATATATATATTTTTTTATATAACGACTTATATTTAGTGTCATTCAATTTAAATTATTATTTTATATTTTATTTCAGATATAGTCCATAACATATTACTAAGTATTAGTATTAAAAAAAACTTGTATCCAGTGTTAGAAAACAATACATACATTGTTAAATTGTTTTTTAAAAAAGAGCAACTGTTGAGTTTCTGGCCAGCTCTTCTCAGCAGAACCGCATTCCGAGCTGGTTGTAGCTTACTCACGGACTGACATACTGACATACTATACTGACGTTTTTTTTAATGTAATGTAATGTAATTTGACGATTCAAAAGTGCATGTAAATGCCTACTTGAATAAAGATATTTTTGATTTTGATTTTGATTTTGAAATAATAAAAACGTAAAATCAAATATGTATATACTTTTCAAACAAAAATATATGAATCAAAATAAATGAATCTATTCTTTACTTCTAATGTCAGATCGACGTTACGTAAAAACTGTACTACATTTTACCCGTGGCTTTGCACGTTCTGTAAAGGTTAAATAATATATTGTGTATAATATATCTCGGTATGAGAAATTCAAGTCTAAATTCATTTAGATTTACAAGTCCCGCAACCACAACTGCTGTTACCACACGGCAACCACTTGGGCGTTACATTAGCGAGGGTTATATCATCGGCTACAAATCTGTCATACCTTTATCCACGTATTCCTCATTTTGTTTTTATTGTTCTTAATTACACGAATAAAACGCGAACATTCGCAGTCTGTTACGTTTTCAATAACGTGGATGTGTTATAATGGAATTAGTTTTTTGCTAATAGCTTAACTTGTACTCGTTGGGTTTATATTTAAGGTATATCTAAACCTGAATGACATTTTAAGGCTTCCATCATCCAAAACCAGATTTTAATCGGTTCATTAGTTTTTTGCTGTGCGTGAAAATATAGACAGACGGGTAATATTATATATGTATATTGATTATAATGACAATACTGGTTTTAAGGCAAAAATAGTTTTTTAATTTTCTCTGAAATGTTGTGTTTTTTTTCTGGTTACTGCTTTATCTATATTTAGCTTAAGTAAATGAATGTCTTTACTTGTGATAAATTATAAACGTTTATTTTAAATGTACATGCGCAAGAATTTTCTAAGAACGATTAAAAATGATTTTAAAATTTATTTGTATATGCTTATATAGTCATCATTAATTATGATTTAAATCACTACACGATCATAGCTATTTACTTACCGTGACTTTGCTTGACAAAAATACATAGAGTTGATCCATTTGTATCGAACTATTTTTAGATAGTAAAAATAACAAAGATTCGAAGCAAATGTTGAATATTTGCCAATCAATTTATAATTTACGAAATATAATATTATTATTTATTTTATTGTTATATAAATTACGTAAAGGCTTGACAAATTTTAACCATTATAAATGAAAATGTAATCGAATAACCATTGATAGTAAACTAGTATTGAAATGAAATTAATAGAAACGCTTTGTGTCCGTTTCATCCGAAGCCATACAATTTACAGTTTCAGTCACATTTATTACAGTTGTTAACATACAATAAAATGTATCATTTTAATCTATAAATAGAAATATAATTTAGACAAATTATTTAATTAATGGTTATTTATGTTCGTCTCAGCCTTTTAATCTATAGTTGTTATAAAGATGGAGATTATTTGATTTTCTTAACGTGCTTTTATCTAGAATGAATTTGATTCGAAAAATATTTTGACACCCAATATCAAAAAAGTGCCTTTGAACGTCCAGAAAATATTATAATAATTTTCTTTACGAGCTAGACTACGTTTCCTAGCGACAGAGACGCGGGGAAAATATAGTTAGCTATACCTATATATATTTTAAGATTTTCGATATACATAAAATGTATTACACTAAACTCTTAAAATATCTTTATGACAGTTCTTAATTTAGCCGTGGTTATATTGACTGTCAAACAAAAAACAAATGAAAAAGATCAAAAAGTATCAAACTAGTTACAAACGAGGACGCAACAATTTCAATTCGACATTCTTAAATGTGGTTGTCATTGGTAACGTGTGACATGACTGACGTAACGTCGTCATGTCACACGTTACCAATTATTAAACCAATTAACAAACGTTTCTGGTCTATAACGATTTGAAATAATTTAAGACGTTTCGACTTAATTACTTCACAATTGTTTAAATGCCATGCTAAAATGCTATATGTAAACCAAAATATGAACCATAATATAGCTATTAAAACAAGTATTTTTTTATTTGATCTAGTATCTGTTGGTAACCCTGTTTCGGATCAGTTCGACGCTGACAATGTGGATGCAAATTTGCAATTCCACGAATTGTTCTAATGGACTAACAGGGTAACTTCGAAAAGATTCCGCTCGGACGAATAGGTTTGTATAAATGCAGTAATAAATCAGATTTCCATTAAGGTTTGGGTCTGTCACTACTTGAATTTTATCTATTTGTATTCTTATGGAATAAAAGAAAAATGCTCTTGACAAAAAGATTACTCGGTGTTGCGTGATAAAGAGACTTATTATAAAGTTAACTTACCGAAAATATATTTGTTCATAGAATTTTTCTTTTATTCTATTAGAATAAAAATAAATGGTAGCCTGGTAGTATTTTGGAAACGTGCAACTGGAGTCTAACGTCTTGTCATACTTAAAGAAAAGCATTTTTTTATATACAATAAAAAAAACATACTTTGTCTTTGACTTATTCTGACGTTTTACAATTACGAACAACATTGCTTTATCATATATGCTCCAGAAAATTTATATTTATATAGATGTATTTACTTGTATTTTTGTTATAAATAGTTTGACAAATACGTTTTATACGTTCAAACTTATCTTATTTAAATGCTATGTACTTTTTGAATTAATTGTTCCCGCTACATTTCAAAAGTTTTTAAGAAAGCAACAAAAAAAAAACACAAAAATTCGCTTAAGCTCCCCTTTTAAAATACTTTGTATGCGCAAAGAGTTCCCGCTAAATTAGTTCTCGAGTTACTAGCAAAATTAGGGAAACATTCAGAAAAATTGGCTGAATTAAATTAAAATGGGAACAA
This sequence comes from Dircenna loreta, assembly GCA_963555665.1. Taxonomy (NCBI): domain Eukaryota; kingdom Metazoa; phylum Arthropoda; class Insecta; order Lepidoptera; family Nymphalidae; genus Dircenna; species Dircenna loreta. Next base: position 14,032,236 of record OY743087.1, read on the forward strand.
TACTTTCATTTAGTCTATAAGTGGCAGCATTTTTAAATTTTGCTCTCGGTATTTCTTCCCATGTATATAACAGATATCAGATTATTAACTTTCCGACGGCTTATATATTTTTTATAAGTTTGGCTAAGCTGGAATATATACTTATAGCGCTTTTGATTACTTAATAGGATTTATTAGTTAATTTATATAAAATAAAATTCGATGGGGATATTTTTTATTATTCTAACACCTTGACGTGAGTTTATACGGCAGACATCTCTGCCGTTTTCTTTGTCTGTGGCGTCATCTGCCCGAAACGGGTTGATTTCTTTTTGTTCGTCTGAATGCCGGCTATTCGAGCTGGTTTTAAGAAAGATTGCTAAATATCTCGACGTGACTTTCTCCTTTTATTATATATTATTCTTATATAGGATATATTTGTGAATTACATATATACAAATAGACTTCAATTTTACATAAATACCATTAGAGTGCCGGAAACAAATTAAATTACATTGAAGTATAATTATTCACTCGTTTTTTAAAATCCGTTTACATAATAAGCCTAATTAAATCTATTGGATCTCAAATCGAGCTCACAGCTAGTGTGTCGGCCATTTTTCAATTGTTTATGTTCTAGGAATCCTCAACAGATTTATCTGAAACTTCAAACTTAGCTCTTCCGTGAAAGCTAACTAACTTTTTAGTTGTAAAGCTGTTCTATCCAAGTTGACTTTAGTTGTGTTCTTGTTACAGGTTGAACTTATGGCCTTGGTTACCTGGAACCAAATAAACGAGGCCACCTTGTTCCATAATGTCAGCAAAAAACATTTATTTATATTTAAATATGCTTTGAAAACATAGACAAAATATTTAAATTACATTAATTAAGCTTTATATATTCGTTGGTTCGTCTGTTAGCATTGTGTAATTTCTGATGATTTTCAGTTATTGAGATCATACTTAAAAATAAGTTTGTCAAAACGCGGATAGATGGGTGGTCGTAAAATAAATTTAGAATGAAAATTACTGTAGGCTAGTTATATCCGTTCCGATAAAGATTATAAATAATATGTTAGATTCATCAAGGATGCCGTCATGGTACATAAATTGGCAGACTGACGGGACGGTCTCTCAGAGGTCATCGGTTCCAGTCCTGGCCGTGTTGATACTTTTCCAAATTATCCTATTCTATAGTTATAAAAAACAAATCTATTCGTCTGCTAAAAAAAAAAAACTCATTTTTATATATACTCTAAAAGTCGTAGGTCTGACCGACCATATATATGATTATAGACTCACACATTAAGAGAATATTCAAAATGGTCTTAGTGATAAATTATAATACACTTTAAATATTTGATGAAACTAATAGGATATTAAATGAATGTTAGAGATTTACTCATATACGTCATTAATTTTCATATCAAGGTACATTATTTCATCTATCTCCGTAGTTGTATTCATGTTCTGGATAAATCTATTGAAGTGCCGAATAATTGAAGCGGAAGCTGTCGTCGGCCATTGCAGCTCCATTAGGGTGCGCCATGGATATTGACGACAGGATGGGTTATAAATTCCCATAAACAAATATTGCAATATTTGATTTACTGTTTCACCATAAATAAATATTGCAATATTTGATTTACGTTTTATAAATATCAATAAAAATATATTTATTTGTATCTATAATAATTTCATCACTTAATAATAATAAACTTTTGGAAAAGCAAACAATAGCATTGTTATAGAGTCGGCATAAATCTAAAAATATTAAGCTATTTTTTTGCATTTTTTTTTCTTATATTTATGACTCTTCCGTTAAATCTTAGCGTATGACGTCACTTCCGTAGCCGTACACATCAATTAGCTCGGACGCTGATTCGATATTCTAACCAAATTATATCGACATCTGCGTGAGATAAAATGTATTTAAGCTATACAAAATGTTGAATAGAAAAGAGCTTTTTTCACGTAAATAAGAGTTTTTTCTAATAAAAATATTACAATATTGATCAAGATATTAATATATTATGAAAGCAAATTTCATTAAAATCTCATTAGTTAAATCAAATCAAAAAAAAAATTTTTTTTTTAATCATATACATAAATTATATGTAGCAATTTATTGGTCTAAAATTATTAACTGTACATAAGTTCAAGATATTATTTTATTATATTAACCGATTTCGAATTCCAGACCACAGAAACATATTTTCCATGTCACGTTAAAATATAAAAATGTAAGAAAACACTACCAAATAGCAAGAATATATCGTTGTATCTCATAATTCTTGCTAACTCGGTTTTCCTTACACTATGCTTCTAGTGATAGCATCGTAACGAAAATGTACAGTATTTATGAGTACAGGAATCTATTTAATGTAGTCTAGTGAGATTTACGATGCCAGATATGTTTGTAAACGACTAAAACACAAAAGCAACAGAATATATAGAGGTGAAATACGAATCGGAAGCTCTGGTAACAGTTTGTTTTATCTCAAGATGTATACAGATTTAAGATTACTGAGGAAATAAATCTACTTGGATTGGAAAAAATGGTTAAGTTATAAATTGTGTTTGTAGACATTTGAAGTTTGTTATTATATGAAGCTTAATAAATCCAATGTGAGCAATAAATTCAATGTCTACAACATTTTAATGTTAGAAGATTACATATGTATCTTTGTTTCTAAGTATAACTCTTAAAAAGTATAGCTACGTGAAGCAATGAGTGTACAATCTACTAGTTCGACATAATACTGCATTACAAACACTTTCGAAGTATCACTATCAGAGGGAATTTCCGCGAAGCTAAACTAGAATTGAATTCAAACAATTTAAACCGAACAAAACAATCATTGTAACATTCTACAGGAAATTTACGATAAAGACCTTACAATCTGGCTCGTATTTCTTTCTTAATGTTACAAAAGCTTCCAGTAACCTGCAGTAACCTTCGGACACTCGATCTCAATTGGAATTTCAATTGTTCTCTCTGTTTGAGAATTAATCTAAAGTGGAAAGTGCTTCAAACTATGTTCGATCACTTAATTGAAGAGAAAAGTTTTCTTAGCCTTTCATACCTGTTTAACTAAACCATTAGATTTCCTTAAGATGGGTTTGGTTCAACAAATGTGACACTAATTAAATTTAACCAAATTCAATAAAAACACGACAGCCAATAAATTTATTACATGATAAAAAAATCAAATCGAATTCGTAACCTGACACATTTTTTTTTCTTAAGAGAAATAATGAAATCAAATTTTCCTTATAATGAACAAAATAAAAACTTCATCTAGACGTTATGAATTCATAAAATGTTCCTCGCAAGGCCATTTCATTTGCCCGGAGCTTATTTTCAATGATACATACGGTTTTAAAATTTATTTTCAAACTTAAACTTAATTGTGTAGTCTCTTAAAATAATGGTACTACAACATATGCATAGTAAAATGTACAAATAAATAGATTCTGTTGTATTTCAATAGTATTATAACTTGTCGTAATATGAAATGAAATATAAAGATAGTTACTAAATATAAAAGAAAAATAAAATACAAATATAAAAGTTGCGATTTCTAACGAAATAAAAGGTCGTATATTTTCATTCTACTTTATATTACTTGGCTCATTGCTTTACATCTGTCAAATCTTGAGAGGTATTTGCCGGCTCCTTATAACTTTAGAAGACGTAGTTTATATTAGGATTGGTTATAAAAATATTTAAAACTGACAATTTCTTTTTAGATTTTCAAACAGAGTATAGAACGTAGATGTTTTTCAGATAATGATTTTAAATGAGTCACTGATATTTTGTGATAATACAACCAAAAATTAAACAATTTTTTCCTTGAAATAGCTTTAAGATTATTCCGTAACTATTAAGGTCTCTTAGAATATTTACTGGTTACTTAATAGTAAATATTATATTAGTAAGTATTATATTAGTAAGTTATATTTACTGGTTGTTTTTGTTTAAGTATATTATGACTTCACAGTTTTCAATAAAAAATCACTCCCATTGAGGTTTGAAGTCGGTATTGGTAGCTTGCTAAACATAATATTGTAGTTAAAATTCAGACCAATAAATAAGAAGTTTTACGACGTGCTAAAAAAAGAAACGTAAAAAATAACACAATATAAAATCCTATTGTGAGTTAGCCTTTTGAAAATGAAATGGAACAACACCATGGCTAATAAATCGTGAAGGAAAACCTCACCTTTCATTTCTACAAAACAATCGTTGATTAAAACGCCCGTTTCCCTGAAAACTTTGCTCAAAAACACCGCTGTTCACAGACAATGCTCCCGTACAAATTTAATTACATAACAAATCCAGCCGCAAAACAACCACTGATATCTTTATATTTATATAGTGTATATAATAGATCGTTTATATTACTGCATTAAATGTAAAATACAATATAATTAACATTTAATTTACATTACATATTCACAATACACTCTTGAACGCGAAAGGGGAATATTTGAGAGAGAGAAAAAGCAGAGCTTGCGAGCAGAGCCACGAGATATACCTAGAGTTATATTTATATCAGCTAATAGAATTTAAAGCTATAATTTTTCAAAAGGTAAAAATATAAAATAAAATTTTAATGTTTCCGATATAAATAATATCTCATATGAAATACGATATTTTATGAAACATCGTTAAAAATAATATCAACAGAAGTTTATAATATTTTCAATAACATCAATTTATAAAATTTATACAAGCTCGAATTCTGTTTTATTATGTTCCAAAAAATATGTGACCGTTGTAAAATAATAAACACGACACTTGGATCTTATATTTTATTACTACAGGGGATCGACTTTGAAGGCGAGCAAGCACTAAGTTAATGACAGACAGAAGATAATCAGTATTCAGCTCACTTCACCTGTCTTGAAATTTTAGTACATTTGGGTACATGATATATTTTTGTTTCTGTTTTGGACAATATCGAGCCTCTAGGTAAAAGAATACCCCGTATTGTTTGTGGCTGAATAAACAGTGGTTTTTATTTTAAATATATAAATATAGAGTTACTTTTCACATTATTTCATTGCTGAGGAAAAGACAATCGTTTTGAAATCAGTAACATTGAAGACGTAGCAAAGAACAATTGCAATCAGAGAGCACCACCTGCTCTCAGTTCTCGTTATTTCTCTCAAGTCTAGTCTCGAATCTTATAATCAGCATTCAGTGCAGCGTCCCATATACATACATTACATATTATAGATTTCGTCTAAGAGATACACGAATTCCTCACGGTATTATAGATAACTGAACAGACCCGCAGAGACATATTATGTATTCACGATACATATTTTTTTCGTCTGGTCAAACACGGGATCTGTCAGTAGCAAGTGTCCGCAAGATACCATTGATATTGAAGACAATCGAAACCATATAAAAATTAAAGTTTTACCTTTGAAAGGAATAAAATTGAAGAGAGATACTAAAACTAGTCTTAAATTATGTTTTTAACAGTCATTACTTTTGATCGAACGGCTATTTTAATAATTACGGTAACGGAATGCTATTGGTTTTTTAGTAAAAGGTTGTAAAAAAATATAAATAGGTATTTGACTTTTTAGTCAGACTGTCTCATATGCAATAATCTGATATGGATATATATATATAATCCTATTATCGGTATTTAATATTTTGCTATTAAGACCTAATAGTGCCGATAGTATATCTGAAGTATAATACTTTTGCTAAAAAGTATTCTGTTCGTTTTCTTATCACCTTATCATGTATTAAACAGAATTTAAATCATATTTTAATATTAAAAGTTAAAAAGCTTTATAGGTGAGGAAATGTGGCAGACAATTTAGTTAAGTTCTATAATATTTATTTCACTATAATATATGGAAATAATGATTTCTTCATAGTAAAATAAACAAAAACAATATTTTCTTATAATAATTTCTTCGATATCGTTGGTTCCTGTTTAATTAAGCTGCTCGGCTTCTTGAATGGCCGGCCCAGGTTGAGGTGAAGGGAAGACAGGCTCAGGAATGATCGCTGGTGCTGGTAGTGGACCCTCGATTTCTTCTGGAAACTGGTCAATAATTGCGGGTCCGACGTGAATGGGACTGTTAACATCGACTTGATCTTGAGACTTCACGTTTATGATGATTTGAACAAGACTGGGAGAAATTGGTTTTCCATCAACTAAACCAGGCCCAACGGAAATAGGTGACTCATCTACAATGACGGGTCCAACGGAGATTGGGGATTCGTCAACAATGACAGGTCCAACGGAGATCGGGGATTCGTCAACAATGACGGGTCCAACAGAGATTGGTGATTCGTCAACAATGGCGGGTCCAACGGAGATCGGGGATTCGTCAACAATGACGGGTCCAACGGAGATTGGTGATTCGTCAACAATGACGGGTCCAACGGAGATTGGTAATTCGTCGACAACGGAGGGTCGAACGGTGATCGGGGCTACCTCTGCGTCAGGTGGTATCGGGATGATGCAGCGGTGAGCCGGACCGGCTGCGACTTTGCCAATTTCAGGTCGAACGGGTATTAGTGACCCATCAATAATGGAGGGTCGAACGGTGCTCGGGGCTACGTCTGCATCAGGTGGTATCGGAATAATGCAGCGGTAAGCCGGGCTGGCCGCGGCAATGCCAATAATGGCGACGGTGAACAACAGCGATTTCATTTCAATTCTGGAATAAAAAGAAATGCTTTTGACATACGATATACAACATTAATGAGTTTTAAGAGCGCAATTTTGTAAAATAATATTTAGTATTCCCGTAAATAAATCCAACATTTTTGTATATTAAATAAATGTAAATTTGAATCTGAACGGAATCTTCCTAAAAACACAAAATACACCTCCTACCTGTTGTGTGTGTGTGTGTTCTCGACGATCTCGAAAACTATGTTCTATTCATTTGGTCTGTCTCTTTATATACAAGTGTTTATCATTTGTATTGGGAGATTAATGTTTCGATTATATTTTTTTATTTATTGCACTTAATACTGGCTTATTATGTTTAATATTGAGGCGATTATTTTTATCTAACACTATCTTTTTAAATATCTTCATGTAATATTTTTTATGTTTGTGAAATTAAATAAATAATAATAGTAATATGTTTTATACATAATTATAACTATCCTAATGCGTTTAGAACGGAGCTATTTTGGTATTTATATAGAAACAAAGTTAGGTTGGCACAAGATGAAATGTATCGAGTGTAAAGTATACATTTTGTCATATTATATATGATCACCGATTCTTAATAATCCTAATAAAACTGTAAATGTATAGAAAATTAATACCACAATTTTAAATATATCTGTTTTATTGACAACAGTATATATAAATTTCTCCTATTGGTAAATATCAATTGTGATTACCGATGAATAGAAAAAAAGTGTATTATAAAACCAGCTATTATACTATTGCATGGGCATTGCAGTTTAAGATTTTGGATTCGTTTCCAAAATCAAATATTTAACATTTTTTGTTTTTTTTTTTAACATTGTTTCCAAAAATTCTCCATAAGAAAAGCCTTATTATTATTTTACGGAAACACTATAATATAATATTGTATAACCTAGAACCAACGTGAAAGTTATTTCTAAACACTGGTTAAGAAATTTTTAGATTCGGATAAGTTACTTCGAATATAACCTCCAACAAATAATATTTTAAAATATAGCAATGCCCCGCGGCTACACACTCGTAGACACCGATCTCGTCGTAACAAGTCGGAGTATAGACTTATTTTTTCTTTTAATAAAGTTTTATTTCACTTAGTTTTCTTAGTTTTTATGACTTCCTTTCAGATTATTAGTTAGACACTGACATTCATAATCTCATCAATATACAGATTGTACTTTACAAAGAATATATGTATATCTTATACATTTTTAAATACATGACACCAGCTACGAAGAATGTTCGACCTTAGTAAAATTATTTATTGATAATAAAATATTTTTTAAAGGGATTCAGTAGTTTTTTGGCTTAATTATTTTTTATTGTTGAAAATAAAAATTATAAATGTAAAACTTTCTTCCACGGTGTTAGAGAAGAAATTTATTTGTAAAATTTTTCAAAACTCCCCTTTATACACAAACAACACTTGACGTAGTTTTTATTGTGATCGCATAATAATTTGTTGTTCTGAGTTTCGACTCGGGATGGGTCAACACACAATTGCCCATGGGTAAAACATTATATACGGTGGTCAATCCCTACAAAATTGAAAGTTTGGCCCTCGGACTTTTTGAAAATTAAGAAAATTAAGAAAATTAAGGAAGTTTTAACCGGAAATTAAGTTCTTTTATAAAGTACACGTATATCCGTGGATATCATTGGTTGCATCGGAATATGAGCTAACTCACCAGTTTCTTGGCTTGCAATCTAATTGTATTCTCAGTAAGATGCTGCTAGCGTTCGGCGCTAAGCTGTCTTTTGTGTAATTGTGACAAATCTCATAGTTAATTTTATAAGACGAAGGAAACGTTCAGCGCTAGATTCCTGAGCACGCCTTTAGGTCGATTATATCCGTTGTTAGGCAAGCGGAGTAAAATGTCCTCACGCAATAAGGTCAACCTTTACAAAGCCTGCATACGTTCCGGCATGTCCTATGCGAGTTTCGCTTTTGCGAATGCAAATCTAAGATCCCTTTAGGTCCTACAGAACAAGTTCACACGGATGGCCACCGGGGCACGGTGGTTCGTTCGCAAAATCGACCTCCATAGAGATCTTGAACTTCCGACGATCGCACAGTACTTCAAGGGGCTCTCCAAACGCTACTTTGACAGGACTGTGGATCACCCGAACCCACTTATGGTTAATGCCACTAATTAGAACCCGCGTATGACTCTTATAGCCAAATTAAGAAAACCGAAGTCGGCACTCGCAGATCCCGACGACGCGATAACGTTAGGAAACGCGACGCGCGCCGACAGTACTCAAAGTCCTCGCCGGCGAAGACGAGGCTTCCCTTACACGTGGCTCCGGCGTTCTGTCGTCGGAGGACGTTAGTGTCCGATACAATCCAGAATTCCTTCCTAACTAATGACGTCCTAAGCCGTGGTTCGAGCCTCACATGAGGCGCCCTTGGGACGTACGTTCCCCTGGAGGCTCTTCAGACCCACCTTTCTCAAGGGTGAGTCGCAGTACCCATCCACTCCCCCGGTGATACTGTAACAGCCATTAGGACTAACAGGATAGACATAATAAAAAAAAAATTGCACGCCTTTGCATGATCTTAAATTTATTATAAACAAGATACTCCGAGCGTTCAGCGCTACATTTGCGAGCCCGTGTGTGCGAAATTTTAGCTCTATTGTCAGCAAGACGAAGTAAATATTAAAAGCTGAATTTTCAGAAGAAGAGTCTCCTATACGACGAATTTTTGCTAATCTCGCTCGGAAACTAAATGTAAATAGTTACGAATTTATTTTTCGCAGCATAATTATTTCGTGAAAGTTTTATTTAAGACATACATAGATGTAATTTGAAAGAGAGAGAATACTATGAAAATAATAAAAAATATAGTAGTCCTAAAAAGTATCTACAGTTTACCTGGAACAAAAATTCGCTTGAAGACTCAAAACATTCAATTTCGGCTGGCCTAGGAAACCGATCGCGCGAATTAGCCGCGCGGCTAACTATCACAGTTAACCCCCCCCCTCCCCCCCCCCCTTCATCAGCGTCACCCGCTACGCAGCGCCGGGCTGCCCAGACTGCTTTATTCTATTATTGCATTTTAATCTTTAGTTTATCATTTTTTTAATTCATTATATCTTTTGAATGGTATTTCCAGTTTTGATAATTTCAATAGTATTTTATAGATATTGAAAAGGTCGTAATAAAATATCATTTTTTAAAGATATGGTTTCATTAAACATCTGTAATATATATATACATATAAATTACATAAGTAAATATATATTATATAGACAATATTAAATATGAGTAATCCATAGATAATTATTACACAAATGACTTTTAAATATTGAATGTGTTCCTGAACGTTGGATTTCAATCGCCGAGCCAAGATAGATAGATAGGTAGATAGATAGATAGATAGTTAGATAGATAGATAGAGAAGAAATAGAGAGCCAAGATACCCGTAGATAGAAAATTGAGTTTAGGAGTAACGTGTGTATCACCCAAATCTGATGGAGAGCTATTTCAGACGAGTTCTAAACTCGCATTTTTTTACTGCAAAATATAAAACTTAATTAGGCCATAAGTATAATATAACAAAACTAGTCATACAATTCACACTTATTCAATTATTTATTAAAATAGCCATGTCATTAAAATAAAGGGTACCTTTTACCCCTACAAATTATTTTTTAATATTCATAGAACAACACGAAACTCCAACTATCATTGAAATTTACAAATAAAAATACAGGAATAACTAATTTATTGTAATATATGTTTTTATTTTTGTCTGAAATATGGGGATAAATAGAAATTTTAAAAAGCATTCCAAGCCAAGCCTTTTCTATTTTAACGGCGATTATATTGAGTTACTCTGTAAACAAACACCACTAAAAAGTTGTTATACAAAACATATAAGTCATAAAATATATACACATTTGTTAATTTAACTAAAACTAATGTAGTCAAGCGTCAACTTAGTTTAAGAGAAAAAAGAAAAAAAAATCTAAAGCAAAGCAAAACTTTTGGTAAAAGAATATTCTCATCTTATCTTGTGATTACAAATAATTAATTCGAAAGTAAATAAAGTGAATTGAAACATAGGATACGCGATATTCTTTATCTGTTTTATTTGAAAATGTAAGTATGCATACATAACGCAAAAAGTCAAATTTTCTTAAATTTGATAACAATTGGTGCAATTGCTTCTGGAGATATATCGCAGAACTGGAACAGAACTGCAGAACTGCAATATCGTATCAGAAAAAATATGTCTTTTGAGGATTGCCTAGAAATGAAACAAGTTCAAAATGCTATTACTATTATGGAAGATCAAATTTATAATGGATAATATAATTGATTGCATTTAGATCAATTCATAAAATTTTTAATACAAGAAAATATCTTGGGTCGTAGCAGTGTCCCTACCAAGTCATGCAGTAACCAAGCAAGCAGTGTATAAACACGGTGTATTTGAAAACTTCATTAAATTTGAACTAATAGTTTAAGAATTATGACTAATCAATGTTCCTAATTTTGTCACTCACTGCCCGATCATCAAAAGTCTGAGGCACTTCTAGCAGACATAGAAACTTTCAAATTTAGAATACACTTAGTGTTTAGTGTAAAAATCAAGGAGAAACTAAAATTTTGCGACTGAAGTCTAGTTTTCTAGAAAAATCAACTGCATAAAAAAATTTTAATCCCATGTAAATACATAGGATTACCAAGTTAAATTTGCAGTTAATTATTCAGTGTACTAATATAGAGTTAGATAAGATAGGTGCGAGCGAGCATTTTTGGTATTCAAGAAGTTAAAGGTATCGTAGAGGGAAAAGGTAGGACTATCTATAAAAAGAAATGAGATCCCATAAAAAACAATACTGGTTAAAAACCAAGTCACGCACCGCAGTTATTCTGTCGTAAAATGTTGTAAGATCCATGTAATACCAAGTCGGTTATTAATTTATTCCGTCCCTACTGTAGGAACCTTCTGTCTTAAATTGTTACGTAATTAGTTAACCTAATAACATCCTGTAATATCTATTAAAAGTTTTTTTTATTTTATATAAATAAATTTCAATACACGCTCCAAAATCATGCACAGTATGGAGGTGATTGAAATTTGGTCTTTAATTTGCTGGATTACCACGGCTGCCTCTTCTAGGCAGGTTTTCAGGTTTTCGGCACTATACCAGTCTTGAAAAAGAGACGATAGAGACGTGTCGATATGGGAGACAACTCCGCTGCATATGTCTTGAGCAGAATGGCTGGTATACCATCGGGACCACTGGCTTTATTCATATCTAGACGACACAATGCTCTCCATACCTCTTTGTTTGTGATGATGATTTCAGGCATCTACATAAATAAATTACATGGTGTCAGTGTAAATTTTCTTAAAAATTTTAAATATTTGATTTTGGAAACGAATCTAAAATGTTAAACTGCAATGCTCATGCGATAGTATAATAGCTGGTTTTATAATACACTTTTTTCTATTCATCGGTAATCACAATTGATATTTACCAAAGCGGAGAAGTTTATATATACTGTTGTCAATAAAACAGATATAATTAAAAATAGTGGTATTAATTTTCTAAACATTTACAGTTTTATTAGGATTATTAAGAACCTTAAATTGTATATGACCACCTAGGTCATATACAATATGAAAAAATATACACGTTACACTCGAAACATTTTATCTTGTGCCAACCTAACTTTGTTTCTATATTAATACCAAAATAGCTCCGTTCTAAACGCATTAGGATAGCTATAATTATGTATAAAACATATTATTATTATTATTTATTTAATTTCACAAACATAAGAAATATTACATGAAGATATTTATAAAGACAGTGTGAGATAAAAATAATCGCCCCAATATTAAACATAATAAGCCAGTATTAAGTGCAATAAATAAAAAAATATAATCGAAACATTAATCTCCCAATACAAATGATAAACACTTGTATATAAAGAGACAGACTAAATGAATAGAACATAGTTTTCGAGATCGTCGAAAACACACACACACACAACAGGTAGGAGGTGTATTTTGTGTTTTTAGGAAGATTCCGTTCAGATTCAAATTTACATTTATTTAATATACAAAAATGTTAGATTTATTTATGGGAATACCAAATATTATTTTACAAAATTGCGCTCTTAAAACTCATATATGTTGTATATCGTATGTCAAAAGCATTTCTTTTTATTCCAGAATTGAAATGAAATCGCTGTTGTTCACCGTCGCCATTTTTGGCATTGCCGCGGCCAGCCCGGCTTACCGCTGCATTATTCCGATACCACCTGATGCAGACGTAGCCCCGAGCACCGTTCGACCTTCCATTATTGATGGGTCACTAATACCCGTTCGACCTGAAATTGGCAAAGTCGCAGCCGGTCCGGCTCACCGCTGCATCATCCCGATACCACCTGACGCAGAGGTAGCCCCGATCACCGTTCGACCCTCCGTTGTCGACGAATTACCAATCTCCGTTGGACCCGTCATTGTTGACGAATCACCAATCTCCGTTGGACCCGTCATTGTTGACGAATCCCCGATCTCCGTTGGACCCGCCATTGTTGACGAATCACCAATCTCTGTTGGACCCGTCATTGTTGACGAATCCCCGATCTCCGTTGGACCTGTCATTGTTGACGAATCCCCAATCTCCGTTGGACCCGTCATTGTAGATGAGTCACCTATTTCCGTTGGGCCTGGTTTAGTTGATGGAAAACCAATTTCTCCCAGTCTTGTTCAAATCATCATAAACGTGAAGTCTCAAGATCAAGTCGATGTTAACAGTCCCATTCACGTCGGACCCGCAATTATTGACCAGTTTCCAGAAGAAATCGAGGGTCCACTACCAGCACCAGCGATCATTCCTGAGCCTGTCTTCCCTTCACCTCAACCTGGGCCGGCCATTCAAGAAGCCGAGCAGCTTAATTAAACAGGAACCAACGATATCGAAGAAATTATTATAAGAAAATATTGTTTTTGTTTATTTTACTATGAAGAAATCATTATTTCCATATATTATAGTGAAATAAATATTATAGAACTTAACTAAATTGTCTGCCACATTTCCTCACCTATAAAGCTTTTTAACTTTTAATATTAAAATATGATTTAAATTCTGTTTTATACATGATAAGGTGATAAGAAAACGAACAGAATACTTTTTAGCAAAAGTATTATACTTCAAATATACTATCGGCACTATTAGGTTTTAATAGCAAAATATTAAATACCGATAATAGGATTATATATATATATCCATATCAGATTATTGCATATGAGACAGTCTGACTCAAAAGTCAAATACCTATTTATATTTTTTTACAACCTTTTACTAAAAAACAACCAATAGCATTCCGTTATCATAATTATTAAAATAGCCGTTCGATCAAAAGTAATGACTGTTAAAAAAATAATTTAAGACTAGTTTTAGTATCTCTCTTCAATTTTATTCCTTTCGAAGGTAAAACTTTAATTTTTAATTGGTTTCGATTGTCTTCAATATCAATGGTATCTCGCGGACACTTGCTACTGACAGATCCCGTGTTTGACCAGACGAAAAAAATATGTATCGTGAATACATAATATGTCTCTGCGGGTCTGTTCAGTTATCTATAATACCGTGAGGAATTCGTGTATCTCTTAGACGAAATCTATAATATGTAATGTATGTATATGGGACGCTGGACTGAATACTGATTATAAGATTCGAGACTAGACTTGAGAGAAATAACTAGAACTGAACTCAGGTGGTGCTCTCTGATTGAAATTGTTCTTTGCTACGTCTTTAATGTGACTGATTTTAAAACTATTGTCTTTTCCTCAGCAAAGAAATAATGTTAAAAGTAACTTTAGAATTACTGGTAAAAACTGTAAAATATTGTATTGTAATCTTAAATATAACTAATATTATGTGATACTTATGAAATGAAAATAATTATTTTATTATTTGAAAGCTACACATTGTAATAAGGCTAAATTTGTATTAAAAAATGATCAGTTAGAAAATTATGATCTTTCTAGAAAATACATATACCTTGAGATAATTGCACATATACCAAATTAATGGTGTATATTCTTTCATTCTGTATCTATATATTATAATGCTATATGTGTAGAAATGATATGATAAAAAAAAGTTTTTTGGATTTAAAAATAAAATCAATATAATTAAAAAAAAAAATTTACACAAAACTAAAAAAGTACAAAAGTTCATGAAGCAGATGATAGATATTATATTTATATTTACCCGGCTGTATTCACGTAGACCTGCAAGAGACCTCTGAAGACATCACTACATCTTACCCCCCACCGCCGCCGCCACCTTTGCGTTGAGCCCAGAGAGAGCTTGAATTTGTTATATTACAAATGATACACAAATCAATAAAAAACTCTTATTTAATAATAAATTTGATTTTCTTTGTCACACACACACAAATAGCGTAACATATTACATCTATTATAATACAATATATTCAATATCAACTGAATAAAACTGTTTAGACAAAATCAGACATTAAAAAAGGCTTTAATCCACTAAAGTCACATTAGCTTTCAGGCAGGTATAACAGAGACCGGAATCTGTCTTAAATTCTTGCAACTGCATATGTATCTGAAATTCTGTTAGTACCTGTAAAATATATATTTTTAAATCTATAATATAAAGAAACTTAAAAATGTTGTAAGAATGAATAAATGTACATGTTTTTATGTATATGAATGTTTGTTAATTTTTCACATAAAACTTGGTTGCAATTTTACTGAAAACTTAAACCGTAAAGAATTTTACATCTAAATCTAACTCCAGAGACGAAAAACAGTTTTCATTTCTTCAGAGTTGTTAATTTAATTAAGGTTCAATGAGACTTACACAAATAGAGAAATATTCTCAGCTGCTAATATTTTGTAGCGCGCAGATAAAATCACTAGTTTACACTTTTTTTTTGTTTTTTGTTCAAATTCCGCTAAAATTTAGGGCTAACGATCAAAATATTTAACTCCCTTGGCTTCTTGTCCGTCAACGTCTTGTTTAACGCCCTTGGAGGATAGAAACGTGGTTATCATATACTTTTGGATTTTTTTTTGTATTTATATATAGGTCTAGGATGGTCACCTTAAACCTAAAAATTTCCCCTGAATAATATTTTTTGATGCGTCTTTGTCGATATATTCTTGTTGCGGTTGATAACGGTATTTTCCATGCAGTTTTTGTTTCCAATTGTTAATTTTGTGATCTTCTGTAACTATTTCTTCTGTGGGTGTGCTATTATCGTTTAATTTTAAAGATGCTACTTATGTAGATATTAACGTAAGAGCTTTATGTATGAGGCAATTGTTAGCTTTTCGTTTCATGTATACGTGTGTGATGTTTATTTGCTTATTGTGTAGATTTTTTTCTAGCGGCAAATCCTCTACCTCTTAACTTTCAGTTAAGAGTGAATCTGTTGCTGTTGCTCTGTTGCTGAGTGAATGTGGTGCATGTTGTGTTGGCTTCATGTTGTTCATCTAAGTATATTAAGCTATTTTTATATTTAAACTTTCGTGAACCATGGCATATTTTTATTTACCCGGCTGTATTCCGGTTATTAGATTTCATGCCGCGACTCTGCCACACTTAGAGATCATGAGTAAAAACCCCAAATGGTTTCGAAACTGGTCGGGCACATTTCGATATAATTCCACGTGAATACAGTTGGGTAAACATAAATATCCATTAAGTTAATTTTTATCTATAAATGTCCATTTTCTAATCCCAAAAGAATATTTTAAAACTGGTACAGCATATATTTATCGCTTTAATTGTATTTGGTATTCTGTGTACACTATTTGTGTACTTTTTCGCTTATTCTGTTTTTTTATTTTAGTGTGATCTAAACGTGTAATTTGTGGATATCCTAAATATTTATACGTAGATATCATTTATTTCCATTTTATTGTGTGAATTGTGTTATGTTTGTAATATAGTTATACAGTTTATATTTTTCTTTCATTATACTGTTTATTTTACATTTATCTATACCAATATTAATTTTAATATCATAACTAAATATTTCCGTGGCTTTTTATAGTGGTATATTTGCAGTGTGGTAGCTGGTTGTAATTTTACATCGTCCATGTGTCCAAAATGTGTTATTTTAGTGTTGGTTTCTTTGTGTAGTGAATATTCCTTTTTTGTGTTATATAATATTCTTGATAATGGTTTTAAGATAATAGAGAATTATAGCGGGCTTAAAGCATTCTCTTAAAATAATACCGCGTAATATTTTTATGGACCTTTTACCGGAAATTACCGGAATCTATGCTTTTATTTATTACAGCTTTCCAGTTTTTTCATGGTTCTATTATCTATTTTATATTCTTTTTATATATCTTTAGAACCTGCACTAGCCATTATTGAGGTACGATGTCAGACGCCTTTTGGTAATCTAAATATGCAAAATATACTAATTATTCTTTACAACCCAAAGCCATATTTAGCTAAAATATTGTTTAGTATAAGTGGCTTCATTTGATATGAGATGATGAATATGAGAAGTTTATATAACGCTGAAAGACATGTTATTGGGTGATATTTGGTTGGGTTCGATGTAGACGTATCATTCGGTTTTTAATAGGTATTTCTCATG
This sequence comes from Dircenna loreta, assembly GCA_963555665.1. Taxonomy (NCBI): domain Eukaryota; kingdom Metazoa; phylum Arthropoda; class Insecta; order Lepidoptera; family Nymphalidae; genus Dircenna; species Dircenna loreta. Next base: position 14,049,539 of record OY743087.1, read on the forward strand.
ATAAGAAATTTAGGTGTGTTATCTGGATCTCGAATGAGCTCATTACAAGCGTCTGCGATGTATTTGTGTTAAAAATTATATAGATAAATAAAAATGGATTATAAAATACATAGGGTGTTGTGAAAACAATTGTTGGAAGAGGGGGGAAACGGGCCAAGGGCGTGCAAACGAACTAGTTTTTTATTTCAGCCCTGTTTAAATTAATTATATTAATCATATTTTATAAATTCTCTTTCAATTGATTTAATTTGACAAAGATTATGTCGGCGGATATTGTATCTGATGAACCAGTTCAATTTGAAGTTTCAATGCTATACTGAAAAATATGACATCTACTTGCGACGTCTGCTACTCATACAGAACCACAAGTTATAATATTACGATATTCAAGTATGGCAATAGGAATTAGATAATAAATATAATTCATAATATATTTTACATACATAGCATAATTTATCGTAAAACGTATTACCTTTAGATAAACATTCGTTCTAATATCTGATTTTTTTTTTATTGACAAAATATGAATATTACGTATGTTTGTTAAACAAACTTACAAAATAGATAAATCATTAGACATTTATTTCTTTCGAGATAGCGACAATATTTTTTTTAACTAATCCATACGTAAATACACAGTGAATTAAATTAAAAAAAAAACAATCACTTGTGACAATTAAAAACAAATAGTAGAACGAATGGAAATGGGCAAATAAAAAAAATAAAACTGAAACTTCAACGGACAACTAAAATTGAAACTTCAACGGACAAGTGGAAAAACGGCAAAAGAAAATTGGAATTAATTTTGAATTTGAAGTTTTACGGATAGATTTTCAAATGTGACAAGTAAATGAACAATAACATTGTCCTTTGGCATTCGTTTTTCCACTTGTCCGTTACAATTAGTTTTCCAACTTGTTCATTTCACATTTTCAATATTTGTAGGTATTGATTTGGCCATCTATGATTTAATTGATAAACTAAATATGACTTTTATGCTTTGCAATGCTGCAATTCAAAAACAGATGGCGTTTGAATTCAAATATGAACTTAAACATATTTTAATCGATTGCCATTTTGTACGCATGAGAAATATTTAACATTTAAAATTGTATATATAGTATGAGGTTTCATGATCTTGATGAAATTAAAATTATAATTGTCACTGAAACATTGAATATTTGAAATTTGTAACAATTATTTACTTACTTTCTTTTGGATCATTACGGACGATTGAAGGCAGTTACTTTAGAAATGTTTAAAGGAGTATCTATTGATATACAAAACCTTGCACGTAATCTTTTAAACTCATTAATCTAATGGTGAACATAAAATAAGTTTGTTTGGCAATAATTTTTTCACCAATACTATTCCGTTTACAATATATTTTCACACATAAGGAATTAAGCCAACCTACACACATTGAATTTAGGGAATTATTACATTGAATTATTATAGTCGTCTAAAGTGAAAGAAAATAATTAATAAATGTTAGAGAATACAAAATATATAATATCAGATATTAATCTAAAAACTCCATCCGAGAGACAGCGAAAGTACAGACAGAAGATCACATTAAAGAGCAGAGCACAAAGTATTCTGAAAACATCCAAATATTGTGGAAATGAGTATATACTGCGACATAGATTATAACGACTTCGTGGAAGTCTTGATGTTGTCCATAGCTGATTCTGCTTAAATGGTTCTAATTCAAGTAGCAGGATTTCCCAGGTTCGTCGCACCTGTAATTTAATTACTGCACGGTTGGTCCTACAATCACACAGCACGGAGCAGGCATCAAAACTGTACAATCTATGTCCCCAAACAGAAAACGAATAATTCAAGACAGTATGATGATTATAAGTAAAAATAAATGTATCTTTTCTAAGTTAAGGAATGAGGTTGAATCAACGAACATATTTATTTCCATTTTTGGAACGAATGTCACATGACATTCATTTCAATTTACGAATAGCAATAATTTACTTCTGAGAATATTTGAACAACCATTTAATTAAAACTATTTTTAAGGACGTTTCGAATGTTCAGGATCAGTTCAGGATGCACATAAACGCACTAAATCTTAAGGTTTCACAGTGTGGTTACAGACATGGGATTTTACATTGTTCATGACGGGTCCCAGGTGTTAGAAAGTTTCCAACCGTCTTCTCTACTAAAATTTGTTTATTTTTTTACTTCAATGGCCTCGCGAATCATTTTAGATATGTAGCGGTGTTCCTTAGAGAGGATTTGTGGATTATCAAATCTAATATTGATAGATAGTTGGAAAACCGTTTCCGTTTCGTACAGGAATACGTAAACGAAAACCGTTTCCGTTTAGTACAGTAATACGTAAACGAAAACCGTTTCCGTTTCGTACAGGGATATGTAAACGAAAAAACGTTTCCGTTTCGTACAGGAATATGTAAACGAAAAACGTTTCCGTTTCGTACAGTAATACGTAAACGAAAACCGTTTCCGTTTCGTACAGGAATATGTAAACGAAAAACGTTTCCGTTTCGTACCGGAATACGTAAACGAAAACCGTTTCCGTTTCGTACAGTAATACGTAAACGAAAACCGTTTCCGTTTCGTACAGTAATACGTAAACGAAAACCGTTTCCGTTTCGTACAGGAATATGTAAACGAAAAACTTTTCCGTTTCGTACCGGAATACGTAATTATTATTATAAATTTTTATAGATGTTTATTAACTTACAAAAATTTCGTTGACTACTTTGATTTGATTAATATGAAGTATTTAATTAGTTAATCTTTACGAACGATAATCAACATAATGCGTCGACATACTTTCATCTAACTTATAATTCCAAAGTACTATAAAATACATATAATTTATTTCAATTATCAAACTTATTCTATCCCGTATCAACATAAATTATTTGACGGTAGTAGTAGGAATACCAGAGTTCTGCCTCTGCGAGGCAGAACTCTGGTATTCTCACCTTGGTTCCTAAAAAAAAAAAGAAAAAAAAAAAAGGTTTTGGGGTGCTCTGAATCGATTGGTGCAATCCTTTTTCTGATATCTCATCAGAATCAGGAGATAGCTTCCATAATTTAAACACTCCAATACCTCTCATTAATCTAATGTTAATGACATGCTCGCTGCTTTATTGTTCTCCTAATTACGTGGTATTCAATGTTATCATTACCTAATTACTTTTAACATTCCTTAGCTGTAGGTACAATAAAAGTAGTTCTTTTTTATTTTTCCGTATCCTTTATTTAAAATAATATTTGAATAATTCATTAGCGTTAGGTTTATATCGAATATATTAGTAAAATCTAACATGTCATTTCCATGGAACTTAAAATATAAATATAACAAGCAGTACTCTCCACATACTGATGTCCATTCATTTTGAATCCTCTTACTGTTGTTACTCCATACTCTACAATTTCTATTCACAAATGTTCTATGTAAAATAAAATAAAAGAATACATTTGTAGAAGACATTTATTATATCTCAATCATTTGTTAGATTTATTTCAATATTGCGTTTTGATTAAACATTATTTAAAACCATATTTACACTGTTAATTATAAACAAGTACATACTTATAAATTATACATTTATCTTAGATTATGATATATTAACCTATTTTAAGTTATATCTATAATAAGTTTATACATTGAAATATTTATTTATTACTGCTTTTTTTACACTGTTTCTTTAAAATAACAACACATAATTTTAAGATTTATCTTAATTTATAATGTCCCCAAGCTAAGGTATCCACATTATTAGGTAAAATAAAACGTTTAGTATCATTATGAGATAGACATATTTTGGTAATTTGTTGAGTGAATATTGAGTGTTTAAGTGATCTAAACCTATACATTGTATCATACTGATTATTTTTATTGAAGAGACATGATTTATAATTTTGAAGCGTCATCCGTTTAGTAACACTTTTGTTAACTCCTTTAGCTTTAGAGGTAAATTTATTTTCGGTTTGAATGGCATACATCTTTGATCGTAATCCTACAAATTCTTTAACAATATTCCCATTATATTCATCTTTGAAAAAACCAACCTTTTTTTTGTTTATTAGCGGATAACCAAACACATTGCTTGTTGGATAATCGGATGTATCAAAACGAGAAAAGAGATCAGTTTTAATATCATTATAGAAATCATCCGTAAAAATTTGATAAATTAAACTATCAGTGTCTGTGTATAACAATTTAGTATTGCTACCAAACTTATTTAGCATATAGTCATAATGAAAATCATACATTAATGTTTTTGATATATCTAGGATGGTAAACCCTAAATAAATAGGTTTGTCATAAAACACTTTGGTTTTTTGAAGCTGAACAGCTACTAAGTTTTCCGCAAAAATAGAAATATTTTTAAATTCAGGTTTTGCTATTAAATCTTGGACACCTAAAGATTTACCTCGATTATTCCAGTGAGTAAGTAATTTAACATTTACTCTTTTCTCAACATTTTCCATAGTTTTACCAAATACCGAGTTATTCATTAATTTAAAAAAATCCTTCTCAAAATCTGAAGTGGCTCGTGTTCTGAGTTCAGTATTTAGATCAATATATTTTTTTAACCAAGGACTTTGTTTAAATTTTAATATTCGATGTATTTTTGATAATTTGAGACCCATTTTAAGACATTGTTTTAGATTTCGGTAATGAATTTTATATTTTTCTTTATTATTTAAATTTAGGATGAGTTTTTTTTTTTTAACCCCCTGCGAAAATATTTTCAGGACACAAATGGTAAGTCAGAATGAATATCATGAAGTTCATCAGGATATTCCAAGTCCACTTCTAAAATAAAGCCGTATGCAGAATCTTCTGCAACTTCATAATTGGTCTCCGGACTCACCCATTCAAAGTCTCCTTCAGGAAGGTATTGTGACATGGCCCAACCATAAAGGTTATTAGCATCGAAATAGGCTAAGTATGATATAGGATTATCATTATTAAAATCCTCTAAATATTTATTATTTGCTTTTGCATGACGATGACTACACTGAGAAACACCACCTCTTACGACGGGTATGTCTTAATGAATGCAATTTGTTCAATATCTGTTAACAATTCTAATTTCACTTTAGTTTCTTTTAACATAGCATCCCAACTGAGCCCAGGTGCTGTATAGATGTTAAAAATTCAGATGAAATGTGTTTTAAATGGGCATTACTCTCAGCGTTATATCCTGTGAGGAAAAACTCCGATCGAGTGTCCACTTACAACATTCATTCAAATAAATTAAAATTTAATGGTATACCTTTTCCGATAAAATTGAATGACATAGTAAAAGTAGAGAAAATAAATAATATTAGTGTGAATGTCTTTGGATTAGAATTTGATGACAAATCAAAAAAACATTCTGTTGTCGGTCCTCTATATTTCACGAAGGAACGTAAAAATACACATGTAAATTTATTGTATATACAAAATGATAGAAAAGGTCATTATTGCTATATAAAAAATCTGTCTAGACTAGTAAGTAAACAAATATCTAATACAAACGGTGTAGTACATATTTGTGATGGTTGTTTAGTGCGTTTTACCACTCAAGAAAAATTAACTAACCATCAACAACATGACTGTTTTCACATAACAACCAATTTACCCAGCAGTGAGCTTTCTTCTAAAAATTGGTACGGTCAACCTGTATCAAACAAAGAATTAAAGTTTAATAAATTTCAAAAGAAATTTAAAATTCCCTTTGTAGTTTATGCTGATTTTGAAGCATTTTTGAAACCGATACAGACATGTTCTAATGATCCATCAAAATCTCATTCAGAAAACATACAAAAACATGAACCATATAGTTTCGGATATTATATTAAATGCTCCTTCGATGATAGTTTATCTAAGTATGAAACTTATAGTGGACCTAACTGTGCAGATATATTTTTGAATAGATTACATGATGACTTAAAATTAATATGTGAGAGAAATTATTATCAAAAATCAGAACCAAAACCTTTAACAAATTCAGTTAACTTTAATATAGCTAACTCCAAAGTATGTCATGTTTGTGAAACTGAGTTAAATGGAGATAAAACAATTGATTTTGACTTTCAAACAGGTGATTTTAGAGGAGTTGTACATGAGTTATGCGGGAAAAAATTTCGTGTCCCTGATTATATTCCAGTCTTTTTACATAATCTAAGTAATTATGATACACATTTTATTGTGCATGCGCTTAACTTCACTGAAGGAGACATTGATTTGATACCTCAAAATAAAGAGAAATATATTTCATTTACAAAACATCTTTCAATTAATAATAAAAAAATCAATCTGAGATTTGTAGATTCCTTTAAGTTTTTATCATGTAGTCTTGATCAGTTGGCTAAAAATTTGAAAGATGATGAATTCCATGATCTCGAAATCAACTTTCCGAACAAAGAAGATTTTGATCGTCTTAGAAAGAAAGGTGTTTACCCATATGAATTCATGAAATCTTTTGAATCCCTAAATGAAACTTCATTACCAAATCAAGATCAATTCTTTAATACATTAACTAGTTCAAAAATTTCAGATGATGATTATAAACGCGCTCAAGACGTATGGCGACACTTTGGTTGTCAAAATATGTTAGATTATTCCAATTTATATTTAAAGACAGATGTTTTATTGCTTGTAGATGTTTTCGAAAATTTTAGAGACCTATGTCTCAAAACTTATAGGTTAGATCCTACACATTACTATACAGCACCTGGGCTCAGTTGGGATGCTATGTTAAAAGAAACTAAAGTGAAATTAGAATTGTTAACAGATATTGAACAAATTGCATTCATTAAGACATACCCGTCGTAAGAGGTGGTGTTTCTCAGTGTAGTCATCGTCATGCAAAAGCAAATAATAAATATTTAGAGGATTTTAATAATGATAATCCTATATCATACTTAGCCTATTTCGATGCTAATAACCTTTATGGTTGGGCCATGTCACAATACCTTCCTGAAGGAGACTTTGAATGGGTGAGTCCGGAGACCAATTATGAAGTTGCAGAAGATTCTGCATACGGCTTTATTTTAGAAGTGGACTTGGAATATCCTGATGAACTTCATGATATTCATTCTGACTTACCATTTGTGTCCTGAAAATATTTTCGCAGGGGGTTAAAAAAAAAAAACTCATCCTAAATTTAAATAATAAAGAAAAATATAAAATTCATTACCGAAATCTAAAACAATGTCTTAAAATGGGTCTCAAATTATCAAAAATACATCGAATATTAAAATTTAAACAAAGTCCTTGGTTAAAAAAATATATTGATCTAAATACTGAACTCAGAACACGAGCCACTTCAGATTTTGAGAAGGATTTTTTTAAATTAATGAATAACTCGGTATTTGGTAAAACTATGGAAAATGTTGAGAAAAGAGTAAATGTTAAATTACTTACTCACTGGAATAATCGAGGTAAATCTTTAGGTGTCCAAGATTTAATAGCAAAACCTGAATTTAAAAATATTTCTATTTTTGCGGAAAACTTAGTAGCTGTTCAGCTTCAAAAAACCAAAGTGTTTTATGACAAACCTATTTATTTAGGGTTTACCATCCTAGATATATCAAAAACATTAATGTATGATTTTCATTATGACTATATGCTAAATAAGTTTGGTAGCAATACTAAATTGTTATACACAGACACTGATAGTTTAATTTATCAAATTTTTACGGATGATTTCTATAATGATATTAAAACTGATCTCTTTTCTCGTTTTGATACATCCGATTATCCAACAAGCAATGTGTTTGGTTATCCGCTAATAAACAAAAAAAAGGTTGGTTTTTTCAAAGATGAATATAATGGGAATATTGTTAAAGAATTTGTAGGATTACGATCAAAGATGTATGCCATTCAAACCGAAAATAAATTTACCTCTAAAGCTAAAGGAGTTAACAAAAGTGTTACTAAACGGATGACGCTTCAAAATTATAAATCATGTCTCTTCAATAAAAATAATCAGTATGATACAATGTATAGGTTTAGATCACTTAAACACTCAATATTCACTCAACAAATTACCAAAATATGTCTATCTCATAATGATACTAAACGTTTTATTTTACCTAATAATGTGGATACCTTAGCTTGGGGACATTATAAATTAAGATAAATCTTAAAATTATGTGTTGTTATTTTAAAGAAACAGTGTAAAAAAAGCAGTAATAAATAAATATTTCAATGTATAAACTTATTATAGATATAACTTAAAATAGGTTAATATATCATAATCTAAGATAAATGTATAATTTATAAGTATGTACTTGTTTATAATTAACAGTGTAAATATGGTTTTAAATAATGTTTAATCAAAACGCAATATTGAAATAAATCTAACAAATGATTGAGATATAATAAATGTCTTCTACAAATGTATTCTTTTATTTTATTTTACATAGAACATTTGTGAATAGAAATTGTAGAGTATGGAGTAACAACAGTAAGAGGATTCAAAATGAATGGACATCAGTATGTGGAGAGTACTGCTTGTTATATTTATATTTTAAGTTCCATGGAAATGACATGTTAGATTTTACTAATATATTCGATATAAACCTAACGCTAATGAATTATTCAAATATTATTTTAAATAAAGGATACGGAAAAATAAAAAAGAACTACTTTTATTGTACCTACAGCTAAGGAATGTTAAAAGTAATTAGGTAATGATAACATTGAATACCACGTAATTAGGAGAACAATAAAGCAGCGAGCATGTCATTAACATTAGATTAATGAGAGGTATTGGAGTGTTTAAATTATGGAAGCTATCTCCTGATTCTGATGAGATATCAGAAAAAGGATTGCACCAATCGATTCAGAGCACCCCAAAACCTTTTTTTTTTTTCTTTTTTTTTTTAGGAACCAAGGTGAGAATACCAGAGTTCTGCCTCGCAGAGGCAGAACTCTGGTATTCCTACTACTGACGGTTATTATGTACTACAATGTGTCGTTCTAATAACTTTACGTTAAACGATTTACGAGTATAGCAAATACGAGTACTATATTTAACGCGTCAAGCTGCATTTAAGCAGTATTGTAGGGGGTTAAGTTCGTTATCCTTTCCATAATTGATTGGTTGATTATGAAAATATATTTTACAAAAATAAAAATAGTATAAGCTTATAGATATTTTTATAGCGGGTGAAGTAGCAGCTGGAAATGCAAACATTTTTACAATTGTGAAGACATCGCTTCAGGTCTCTGACATACCTGCCTGAAAGCTAATATAACTTTAGAAGATTAACGCCTTCTTAAAATATAAATAATAAATGTGTGGATTTGATATAAATTTATCTTTAAATATAAAATTAGCTTGAGATGCCATGTGTAGCTTTTTAATAGTAAAATAATTATTTCATAAAAATATTTACAGTTACGTTTTTAATTTAAGACTATATTGAAATAGTTTTTACAATTTTTATTAATGTCACAAATAAATTTAAAATATTTACAAGAACGGAAACTTAAAAATAATTTTGAAACAATCATTCTTAAATTACTTTTTACATTATTTCTTTGCCAAGAAAAGAAAATCGTTTTAAAATCAGTAACATTGAAGACGTAGCAAAGAACAATTGCAATCAGAGAGCACCACCTGCGTTCAGTTCTCGTTATTTCTTACCTATATGGCTACCTACAACTTTACTTACTTAACTACTACCTAGCTTTTTGTGATACTAAGTTTGCTATCGATGTAAGGACTCAATCGTAACTTCCTAATTCATATTTCGTATATAAGAAAAGCGATAAGGCCGTCCCATGTCGACTGAGTGTTACAGAATTCATATTGCCTTTTCTACCTTTTGGGGAAAAAGGTAGCACGATAAAAAGACAGCCTTACGAGCTTCCTAAACTTTATAGTGCTGACGTTTGAGATGGCATTGGAAATAAGATATATAAATTACAAGTAATATACAGTAAAAATGTATACCTCAAATATACACAGCCCTAACTAATTTAAACATATGCCGCGGTTAGGGTGATGGGTACAAATTAAAAATGTGGTCTTAGATATACAGGGATTCCTCTTGGTATTATCAATCACTGATCAGACCTGGAGATATACGAGTATATGTATTAATAGACACATATTTTTTCGTCTGGCCAGACGTGACCCCTTCAGTAACATGCGTTCGCAGGGCTACCCTTGACATTTGTAACAATATAAATATTTTATGTTTCTTAAATTAATCTTTGAAAGGATTTATATTTAATAGATCTACTAAACTAGTATTAAATGATGTTTTTAGCTGTCATTACTTTTGATTGAACAACTTTTTAAATAATTATCGTAACAGAATAATAATAGGTTATAAAATAATATAAATAGGTGTCTCATTTTTGAGTTTGACTATCTCATATATGATGGGAAATGGATATTTATGACCCTATTATCGGTATTTGAAATATTGCTATAAAGATTTAATAAAGCCATTAGTACATCTGATATATAGTATTTTTGAATAGTATTTTAATGTTTAGAGTTTACATTTTTTTTAGAAATGAGGCAGAAAATTTTGTCTAATTGTATAAAATTTATTACGACATCATAAAAACAAAAAATGATTTCATCTTAATAAAAAAAAATATATACAATATTTTGTTATAATAATTTCTTCATAGCGAGGGTTTCTGTTTAATTAAGCTGCTCGGCTTCTTGAATGGCCGGTCCAGGTTGAGGGGAAGGGAATACAGGCTCAGGAATGATCGCTGGTGCTGGTAGGGGCGCCTCGATTTCTTCCGGAAATTGGTCAATAATTGCGGGTCCGACGTGGATGGGACTATTAACATCGACTTGGTCTGCAGCCTCCACGTTAATGATGATTTGAACAAGACTGGAAGGAATTGGTCTTCCATCGATTAAAACAGGCCCAACGGAAATAGGTGACTCATCAACAATGACGGGTCCTACGGAGATTGGTGACTCGTCAACAATGACGGGTCCTACGGAGATTGGTGACTCGTCAACAATGACGGGCCCAACGGAGATTGGTGACTCATCAACAATGACGGGTCCTACGGAGATTGGTGACTCGTCAACAATGACGGGTCCAACGGAAATTGGTGACTCGTCAACAATGACGGGTCCTACGGAGATTGGTGACTCGTCAACAATGACGGGTCCAACGGAGATTGGTGACTCATCAACAATGACGGGTCCTACGGAGATTGGTAACTCGTCGACAATGACGGGTCCAACGGAGATTGGTGACTCATCAACAATGACGGGTCCTACGGAGATTGGTGACTCGTCAACAATGACGGGTCCAACGGAGATTGGTGACTCATCAACAATGACGGGTCCTACGGAGATTGGTGACTCGTCAACAATGACGGGTCCAACGGAGATTGGTGACTCGTCAACAATGACGGGTCCTACGGAGATTGGTGACTCGTCAACAATGACGGGTCCTACGGAGATTGGTGACTCATCAACAATGACGGGTCCTACGGAGATTGGTGACTCGTCAACAATGACGGGTCCAACGGAGATTGGTGACTCGTCAACAATGACGGGTCCTACGGAGATTGGTGACTCGTCAACAATGACAGGTCCAACGGAGATTGGTGACTCGTCAACAATGACGGGTCCTACGGAGATTGGTGACTCGTCAACAATGACGGGTCCTACGGAGATTGGTGACTCATCAACAATGACGGGTCCTACGGAGATTGGTGACTCGTCAACAATGACGGGTCCAACGGAGATTGGTGACTCGTCAACAATGACGGGTCCAACGGAGATTGGTGACTCATCAACAATTACGGGTCCTACGGAGATTGGTGACTCGTCAACAATGACGGGTCCTACGGAGATTGGTGACTCGTCAACAATGACGGGTCCAACGGAGATTGGTGACTCATCAACAATTACGGGTCCTACGGAGATTGGTGACTCGTCAACAATGACGGGTCCTACGGAGATTGGGGCTTCATCAATTATAGCAGGTCCAACGGAGATGGGCTGTGGTTGAATGATAGCTGGTCCCGCGATAATGAAGCGGCGAGTCGGACTGGCTGCGACAATGCCAATAATGGCGACGGTGAAAAACAGCAATTTCATTACAGGTCTAGAATAAAAAAAAATATTTATAGTTAACAATAAACAAGGTATAAATAATAATAGCAACAAGTTTCAGAAGCGCAATTTTCTGAAAAAATGTTTGATATTTCCAGAAACAAATTTAACTTTTTGTAAAGTAAAAGAATTAAAATAGATCTTTCTGAAAACACAAAATACACTTACCTGTTGTGTGTGTTTGTGTTTTCGACGATCTCGAAAACTATGTTCTATTCATTTGGTCTGTCTCTTTATATACAAGTGTTTATCATTTGTATTGGAGATCAATGTTTCGATAATTTTTTTTATTTATTGCACTTAATACTGGCGTAGTATATTTTATATCGTGGGATTATTTTTATTATAGTATGTATATCTTAGACTATCTCTTTAAATATCAACATTTATTATTTGTATTGTTTGTAATAATAATTAATGTCTAATTTATAATTAAAGGCCTTGGCCTTTAAAACCAAGGTTTTTCGTGTAAATGTGGAAACATAATGATTTTCAAGTAAGATTCGCACAGGATGAAACGTTTCTTACTATATATAGCCACTATAATTTATTCGTATCATTTATGAAGACCTACTTTTAATAATTCTTATCAAACTGTAATATTATTGAAAAATTAACATAATTGGTATATCTTACTTGTGATTACCAATGAATAGACAAACAAGAGTGTATTACAAAAAACAGCTATTCTTATGTCATTTTAATGTATCGGGTATGCATGCCTGTATGCATCGCAGTTTAATGTTTTGGGTTTATTTCCAACATCATGTATCCAATATTTTCATAGAATAACACACTGTCCTATGATTTATGTATATTTCAAAAATTATAATTAGTAAATAGTTGAAATAAAACAACTTACATTTAGAAGAGATTGTTAGATAAATATCGTAATTTGAAACCATATTTTTATTCTACTATTCTTAAACACAGTACCAATTAAAAATCATATCATAGAAACATGTTATATTATGCTTGTGTAGGATGTATTTTCTTATCGTAAAATTGTTACTGTATATAAGGATATACAATGTTATTAGATTAAAGTATCTTTATGAAATAATGTATATATTAACAATCAGATAAATCATCAATTGGATGGTTACTTTTAGATGTAACTGTATTTAAAATGCCTATAATATTTGTTTTATCGTGTGTGTTTGTATAAAACGTGATAATTTCCATAATAGAGGCAATATTTTCTATTGGTGTCCGTTCTATCAACAATACATTTTTTTTATAACGATGACGTTATCCATAAAGAGCTTATTTAGTTTGGTATGGGCTTCTTCTTCTTCTACTGGACCTTATTTCATTATCTGGGGTCGGCTCTGCTTGTCCGTTTCTTCCATTGAGCGCGGTCTTGCGTTGTGGCATCATCTAGAGCGTTCTCTTTCAGGTCTCTCTGGACGGTCGTTATCCAGGTGGCGGGAGGTCTTCCACGGCGTCGGGCAGTCGTCGTTGTCAGACCTCAGAGTAGTTTGATATGGGATTGAAATGAATAAACTTATTTCATATAACCTGAAAAACAGAAAATGTTATAGTTTTGATATCTTTATATATATTATCAGAAGCAACAGGACTATCAATGTAAGAAACTATAAGAAAAAATAATTCTCTGACAACAAACATACATTACCTGAATTTCAATTAAAACAGATTAAAAATAGCGCGTATCTCATGGTTCAATTTACAAAATGTGTATATTAGAATTAATGATTTATTTTTATAAGACAATATTCATTCACCAAAATATTTTACTTTCTTTTAGTAAAATTAACAAATGTGTATATTTTAAAAAATATATATTTTTATTATAACTTTCTAGTGGTGTTTGCTTACAAAGTAACGCAATATGAACGCCATTAAAACGGAAAACGCTAACGGGCTTAGAATTCTTTTTAAAATTGCTTTTTTATGATTAACTTCTATATAAAATAAAAACATTAGTATATTCACCATAAACTCATATTCCTGTATTTTTTCGGAAATTCACAAATTGATGGAATGGGAGTTTTATATTTTTTAGTGACAATTATATATTTATTATAAAAACTACCCCATATATAATATATAAACTTTGATATACCTGTAATTATAAAAATAAATATTATTTTATTTAAAATATATGAATTTGTAGTATTGTCGTATTATAATAACAGCCTAGACCGCTTTTGCATTTTATAGGAAAAATCTGTCATCTATTTGCCTAATCAGAATTATTATTATTTATTATAAATATTATTATATTAATTATAAATTTGGGGTTCGCTCAATATGTTAATTCCTTTCATACTTTTCTATCATATGCCATCTCAGTGCAGTTTTATATTAAAATATTTATTGAGATGTGTTATCCAATATTATAGAATAATAGTATAAGCATATATTAGAACATATATACATATATTTTTGTTACTTTACTTAGTACATTTAAGGAAGTGCATGCTAGAGTTAAGATTTAATACTGTTAGTGTTGTTATTTAGAATATTTTTTTTCATTTTTATTTTTTATTACACATGTTGAGTTAATCTTTAAGTGTCGATGTATAATATTTACTTACGTATAATTTATATTTAAGGTAATATTGTATGTCACGTTGGTTTCCTATGCAATAAATAAATAAATAAATATTAAAGGCATTAATTAGTTTCGATTGTTCCGCTGTGTGAATATAACTGTGTAACGCAGCGTATTTTAAGTTGATATTTGACTACATTCCATCTGATGGGAAGTGGAAATGTAGTCATAGGTGGTAAAACGCATCAACTTAATAAAAGCCTACTCACTCTTGCCTTGAAGACACCACATTTTACTTCAATGTTTTCATGGAAAAGAAAGATAAGTTTTCTCGAGAGGCTAAGTGATCTTCTATTTAGGATAGATACTTTTTATGAATACACTGCTTTATGGATACATCCTGACCAAGAATATGGCAGGCACGTTTATGCGAGACAAGCCGTATGCATAAGGAACGCTGTCATTTTCAAGGCTAAGTACGCACTGAACAGTTACCCTCATTGCCTTTACCAGTTGGAGATCAAGGCATCGCTTTCACACGCGACCGTGACAGTCAAGAGTAGACCGTATCAATAGACAATTGACAGTTCGTTTGGAGTAGTAACCATCTGGCTGTGGGTGTGACCTGAATGTCCAATCTCATCCTATTTCTTTGTTCCTTAAGGCTTCCTAATCCTCAGATGGAATCACATTTGCTGGTATTACCCAACCCATATTTGTATTCACAGAAACCACTTACCATCAGGTGAATTGTCTGCTCGTTTATGCTTTGGTAAAAACAATGATATAGACTTTGCTTCATTACCTCGTCCCTCAAAAGTATAGATCTTCCTAAATTCTAATATTAAGATTAAATTTTATATAAGTTTCAGAATAAAAACGTACTTTTACCAAATCAATTTAGTGTCAGATATAACTAATTAAAACTAAACTAATTTCCAAATCATTAGTTTCTATCTATTCTTTGTCATTATAAATAATAAATTAGGCAATAAATATGTTATAATTATCTCTGTATTGTGATATGTTTTATAATGACGACAAATTATAAATGAAATCCCAACCCTCAATTATACTGCCTGGTTAATTCGTGGCTCCACATTAACTTATAATTTAAATTTAATTCTCAGGTGATATAAAATTAATTAAAAATAATTTTGTATTGTTTTCCATTTTAATTATTTTTTTTTTACAATTCTGATGCGAAATTCCAGAGGTCAACAAATTTGATTATTATTTTGTATGACATTGTTTCTAATGTTAAAAAGTTGAGTAGATTATAAAATAAGTGTTCAACATTGACGATAATGGACTACGGTTAGGTGTGATACGATAAATCGTTTGGATTTCGATAAAATTTCAGTACTGTCGTACTCGCAAAACACTTATACCACAGACTAATAACTCTCAGTGTCATAAATGTATTACATTTATATATATTTCATATGTATTTTAATAGCATTTTAATATGAATATTAATTTTAAGAATACCTTTTTTAAGAAATTATATTTTATAATCACAAAAATTACGCTTCCAAATTAAAAGACTATTATAAATTGTTATGTGTCTATGAGATGGAACCCAGGGGGGCCCTTGCTCTAAATTATTTACTGCTTGCTATAAAATGAGATAACAGACAAACGTTTTTACAATAGATATGTAGTTTTAGTGTTTTAAAATTTGATTTTTTTCAGATCCCTTATATCCACTACAGACGGATAAAATATAAAAGAAAGTGGTTAATATTTAAAATTTTATTAAAGAATAATAAATTCAAATGAAGATATTAATAAAAAAAATATATTTACGTATTGTCAAAATTGGCTTTTGTTTAAATTTGAAATGAATATTTCATGGTGATTATTCAGTTAAGCTGTTCGGATTCTTGGATGACCGGTGAGGGTTGAGGTGCAGGGAGCACGGGCTCGGGCATGATCACTGGTGCTGGTTGAGGAGCCACGCCTATTTCCGGAACTTCATCAATAACGACAGGTCCGACATCGATGGGATTCTCAATGTCAACTCGGCCTTGAGAGTCCACGTTAATGACGATTTGGATGAGACTTGGTTTCTGTTCTGGTTCTACAACAGCTGGTCCGACAAAGATGGGACTGGACTGGTCGAAGTCAATTGGGGCCGGTCCCATGTCCCCTGGCTGCACCAATACGGGGACAGCGACGGCAACTGCCACAAGGGCGGCGGAGATGAGGAAGAACTTCATAACTACGGCTGGAAAATAATTAAAAAAATATTGATTCTCAAATATTTTAAAAAGAAAGTGTACTTATTTAATAAATATATTACCTTACCTTTTCTTTGATTACTGTTAACAAACTATTCTCGTTAGGTTTTAATCTTTCTTTTATATTAATATGTTATCTTTGGATTATAATAATTAACATATATTAACACATATATATATTGCTTGTAATCCATTTTATTTATCACAAACATGGAATTATCATTTGATCGATTACTCAGAATTCTCACTAGAGATAGCAAATATTACAAGGTTAAGGAAAAAAAAATATTTTAGAAAAATACACCATAAAATATATAGTTAATAGATATAAATATTTCCTGTATATTTTATGGTATAAATATATATATATTTGATTGAAGTAACTGACAATTAGATAGCTTCTTGAACACATTATATGTTTTTATATAATCACCCAGTTTATTGGGAGTTAAGTTAGACTAACTACTTATTAACTATTTAAGTTTTTATTTTAACTAAGAGATATAAAAGTTTGTACATGTTTCTACAAAACTACTTTGTTTTCGTGACGTTTTTTGAAGCTTTTGAAAGTATCGTCATCAATACTAATATATAAACATTTCTTAATGTAAGTTGAAACGTATATAAATATAACTTGGTTTAGAATTTTCCCTTTAATTAAAAAAGAAAAAAAAATGTATTTTTCGTGAAGCTAACATTAAAACTATGTAGACTTAACGAAAAATCAAATTAAAAATAGTCACACATTGAGTATTTTTGACTTGAAATTTTAAAATATATATATTGAATAATAAATTGATATGGGCAGGGATTCCAACCCGCACCCCCTGAGGAATAGTGCCATCGCTTAATCAATTGAGCTACAGTATCGCTTCCTGCCACGGTGAATTTAGCATTCTATACATATTCGACTTGATTGGTTAGTATTTTTGAAAGGAGCTTAACAGATGTCACCACCGTCCCGATAAAGAACAAGTCGTTAATCATTACTAAGACGTAATATATATATTCCTATTTCGATTGTTTCTAATTGAAATAATTATAAACAGTGTCAATGACCGTTGAAAAGTTATTTCGGCTTAAATCGAATTATTATGATATCTTAAAAATTACCAACGCCTTGATATGACAAATACACAAAATTGCTTTTTGTTCTTTTCTTCGGAATAGAAGAAATGATTTTACAAAACAAAGTGTTTAAATAATTTGAAAATATTTTAATAGTGATTTAAAAAATACATTAATATATTAAATCTGACCTTGTCCGAAATATGCATATTAATTATGCAGTCCCTAAGTTGCGGTCGAAGACTATGACACCGCAGTATTTCGCCGCCGCCCACGTCGCCCTGGAATTTCAATATACCTCAAACCTCTTAATTAATATGTAAATATAAATTTGAGTTATCCTATATTTTTTACATTATTTCATTTTTATCACGAATGTAGAATATGTCTCCTAAATCTACGTAGATTTTTATTTTGTTATTTTTTTTCATATTCCTAAAACTGCTATTAATTCTCGCATGTTATTGTTTTCGGTCAATTTTTAATCCCAGAAAGCTATATACGTTAATATCTTCGTACATCTGTAGCTTCGACCGCAGGCTCGTACATTCAAAAAGGTACAGTCAAGAGAAAAAGTGTCTGATAAATTAAAATGATTTTATAGTGTAAATACACTAAATATAATATTTAAATTACAACTTACTATGATATCAACAGATATGTAACGTGTATGTGGATATTTAAAAAATCATCTCATATTTTAGTACTCTTAGAAATATGAGATCAAAATTTTGGTTCAGATAACAATTATTAATTATTTCTATTGAAATTTACTATACAATAAAAAATTAAAAAAATATATATGTATAACAAATTAGTAGTCTATACATTTTTTTGGTGACTGTACCAATATTAAACACTCGCACTCGTTTGCAGGTGTGGGTCAATACTCTGGATGTCTGATAGCTCTCGACCGGAGCCTATCTATTGGGTCGTTATACTTTATAGTAGAAGAGCTTGAAGCCTAAATTAATTAAAATAAAAATATAGTAAATTATTAACTTTTGAAGTATTCTTATTTATCAATACAATAATCAAGTATTATTCATACATCTGTCTTGATTTTCCGAAATCCTTTAGGTTTTTTTTTATTATTTCCAATGCTTTCTATCAGTTACTGTCTGAAGAATTAATAGATAGATTAAGAAAAACAGTTATTTTCTTAATACATATATTATTTATTTTTATTTTCTTAATTAATTTGGTATATGTAAAGAATTTTAAGTTTTTTTTTTTAATAATTTTGTCTTTCAGTTTCTGTCTGTTTGTTTATTAAATATAATATGTGTGGTACTAAATATGATATGGGTTCCTCGCCTACTATTCCTCAAACAGAATGAGGTTTGCCGTTCGATTCCCATTTCTAAATCCAATTCCGTTCACTTTAACTGAATTTACACAGGTGTTTCACTCCGTCTCTTTGTGAAAATTACATTTAGTTATTGGATATTCCGGATATGTTTCATTTTTATAAAATATATATCACACCGTTCTCAATATGGTCGAAAAAGTTCGCAAAAAATATCATAAGAACAAACCAACCATGATCAATGTGGTATGATTTATATTATTGCTTTGAAAGTTGAGTTGAAAAACAGTGAGTCATGGAGTCAGCAACTGTCGCGTAGAATTTATAAAATATTTCCAAGAAATCAAAAGTTAAGTTGTAAGGAAAACAAATATTTCTCAAGTCATATAAAATGCTACACTCAATAAGTTCTAAGTCCAGCATCCCCGTGGTGAGAGAACGAATGACACACAACAAGAATTTAAAAATAAATATGAATAAAATGTTACACGATGAATTTGGAAAATATATAACCAATGTATGGGGAGATATTTGGTTCTTATTAAATTTAATTTAAAATTGTTGTAAATAAACAGAAGTCTGTAAAAGAAATTATTTTATTATTTTACAGATACTCAGTTTGAAATACTATATTATAACATTTGTAATTAACTCAGCAGATTATTAAATACGCATAGGGTATAAATAATAAATTAATATTCTATATATGTGTACTGATTAAATTCCTAGTCTGAGTTACTTATTCATTTCATACAAATGTAAAGACAGTCTGAGCAATTTTATCTTCTCGTCCAAAATCGATATTGGTCTTCATTGCAAAATTGCAAACTCAATCAGAGGCGATAAATAATTCTGTGATATCGTTCCGGCCCCAGGCTAGGGTTGACATCTCTTGACTGCTTGTGGGGTTTACTACAATCATAATTTATGATTCATACATACTACCACTGCAAATGTGCTGTAACTGCAAATGTGTATTAACTTACATTTAAGTATAAAGCAAACCTTGATATGTAGTGAATGATAAATTGAACAAACTGTATTTTTTTTATTACGTATTTCCATACGTGTATTGTAATGATTAAAAAAATGGCTGTGTTCTTGCACAGTCTATTTGTATATTTTATTAGATTTTAGGACATGTAATATTTTTGACAACCCTAGCCAAGGTCGAAGTTTCTTAGACAAACAGTGGAGGCCAATCCGTCGGGCGTACACCATGGCTTACACAAACTTTATAAGAAAAATATTAGTTTTGTATCCACTTTGATTTTCTGTTTAACAATGTTTGGGAATTTACCTTTGATGTTATTTTTATTATTATTGGTTGTTATATCTTGACAAAATTGTTTCGTACAGTGTTTTGTAAATACTTTAATATTTTGGCAATGATGTATTTATTTTATTTTTTTAATTATTTTCCACTTTGAATTTTGAATTTGAAACTAATGATCACTTGTGTAAGTCAAATGGATGTGTCAGGAGCCTATTTTGATAGCATACTTATCGAAATAAGCCCTTCTGCAAGAACACCTCTGAACTTAAAGTTAAAATTACTAGGGTTCCAGGTTCTGGTCTGAGAAGAACCACACAACAAACTCAGCCGGCTATTTCTTTAACGTGATTACTGTTTCTCAAATGTCAATATAATTAAATGAAATAAACATCATAACAGTATGCACACAATACTATTAAAAAATAAATCTTCACTAAATTCATTCAAGGATAAAAATGTTATATTCAAAAACTTTTTTAATTTCAATCATACATGCCTAGCAAAGTTGTTAAATTTCTAGCGAGAAGTTTAAGAGGAAATCCTTCGTTTAAATGTGTTCATTTTATATGTGATAAAGTTCTCAGCGCTGATGTTATATATGAAATTTTGGATAAAATTTGGTTAAAATTTTACTCAAAATGCAAATGAAATGGATTACCTTAATGACAATGGCACAAACCCATAAAAATCGCGACTTTATTACATTTAAAACCTAAATACGTTCTAATTAAATGGTGGTCGACTTTAAGAAGCTAAATTATTGTTAATATAATTAAATAGTTTTTTATTCTACTAAAAAAATCAGAAATAAAATGATTCTTGCTAACTAATAAGGACATGTGTTGAAATATGAAAGTTCTCGTCACCAAGATTAAATTTTAAAACGTCTCCATTGTAAGTAGGTAGTGACTTGGAAGGTTGGAGTGAAACTGTCGTATCTTATATGTCTTTTTCATTATTGCTTTATAGTGGAGCGGAGGGAGCCGAATGAATTACGACACCACGTAGGATTCTATTATAAGAGAACACTCTTACGTATTGTGGTGTATGAGCAAGCGTCTAGCGTTTTGGATATTTGTTATGGAGCTTATAAAACAAGTAAAAATATATATCTTTTATTATCTACGAGTGGAGGTATTGTCTGTCCGTTTTTTAATACATTCCTATAATTACCCCGAGCTTTGCCAACTTTGCCGATTCATTGAATTGAATACTTTTAACGTAAAAGCCTTGATCAAATCCAGACTTCCAAAAACGTTAGCCACCGTAATATACAATACAAAATGTAGTCTCTGTAAAAAAAAAATCAAAAAAATATTCTCAATTTTGAAACGTAAGGAAACAAGAAGGATTCAATTATTAAAGGATTCAAACTTTGATTGGCTTCTATGATTAATGTATAAAAAATTAGCGCTTCACAATAAATAGATATAATTTAAGAACGAATGGTTCTAAAAATGTCAAAATAATCTAAAAACAAAATGTCAGTAACGTAACATGTGTAGAATTGCCAATTGGTAATTGACAAACCATCCTGTCGTCAGCATATATATTTTTATAAACATGTGTGCAACTGAACGAAAAGTTTATCAAGTGTGTTGATTAGATCCTCTCAACGTAATTTTGAATCTAAGGATAAATCTAAAAGTATAGATTCATTTATAGTGTCAGTTACGTTGACGTCGAGAATTACATTTTAGGTCTAATTGGTGAATTTAAAGTCTTCGCTGTCTATTTAAAAATATAGTGAAGTATCATTAGCGAACGAAATTATCAAAATTACCATCAATTAGGCTAAATGATTAATATGATCAAATAAGCCAGCTAAGACAAAAAAAGGACCAAGTGTGGATCCTTGAGTAACACCCATTCTTATTAATGTAACCGAAGAAATTACACCATTAATAGTAATTTTCTATTTTATTGTCTAATGGATAAGTAAAATAAAACAATATCAGCAGCCCATGTACTCTATAGTAGTCAAGCATTATGGTTAGCACAAACAAAGATCGAAAGAGAGATCATAAAAATATCCAATTGCATCCGTTGCATTTATCCAAACCGAGAAGGTACGCGGATCAGTCAACACCTGCATCAATGGTCGACCTACCTTTTAAGATACCAAACTGTTGTCTATGAATTATTAGGTTTAAATTCAACTGACACATCATTTGCTCTAGCATAATTTTCTCATAAATTTAACTTTTAAACTTAGAAAATGTGTATAACTTTAAGTGTTTCATTAATTCTGAAAATAAACCGTTACTATGCACTGATTAAAATGCTTCTAAGTAAAGGAGCCATAGGAATAATGATAGAAAGGATTTTTAACAGAAATGCCTCATGAGTTCTCGGTATTGTTTGAATTCATACTTTTGAATGATTTGATTATTGTTTTTGGAGTATTAGTTTAAATTATAAATTAGTTATTTTTGTATGAAAATGATCTATAAGAAACAATCCTGATAACACGCAAGAAAATTTAATAAGTTCAATTTAAGGGCGTTAGGGATTTCGTATTTGCCAGTAATGTTTCTGTTAAGTGAGTATACGTCGACCTCTGTCCTTTAAATTTCACGTTTCTTTTTTTATTAGGACCTGCCACATAGTTTTTACATATTTTATTAGTTGAAGGAGCTATTATATTAATAATTACATCAGATATGTATTTAGATTGTTTACAAAATCGGTTAACTAAATGGATACTCCTTTACACTATTTAAAAAAATACATACTTTATATTATTATATTCAATAGTTTTAAATTTCTTAGTTTACACTAAATTTGTTATTCTAGATATTTTAATGAATGTTGTATTTTTCTTTAAATTAAAATGGTTTTTAATGTTAAAGTTTTCTATCAGTCATTAATAGAAAATCATGATGCATCCCACACTGTAAAAAAAATCACTATAAGGTCACTTCAAGTTTTAATGTTTATACGAATTTTAATAAGTGGGAGATGATATGAAAATAAATTTGAAACAAAATTTTGACAAGCCGCTGACTTTCTGCCGCCGGATATTTACAAGTCTGGGACAATAACTTTTCCGACTCGATGGTAGTTTTGACAATGATAATGTTGGTTAAGAATTGACTTCCAATAAAGATTTTTGACTTTGACTTTGATTTTAATCCTTCTTACTGTCTTTCCACTTGAATATAAACTAATTCAAGTGTTTTAGATTTTAATGAAGTGTAAATGCCTAGAGACCAGATGTTTTTTTTAGATATAAAAGTGTTATATGACTTTTTTAAAAGCATTTTATTTCGGTTTATTCCTTAATGTACTAATGTCCATTGGTAATGAAACCACCCACAATTCAGAGAACCGACTGCTCGTTTGTCACCTCTCAAAAATAATAAAATAAAACTGATTGGTATCAAAACCTTATTATTAGCAAATAAAATTGCAATTATTCATTATTATTCAAGTAGGATTTTGTAGATTACATTTTACCAAAAAACAGGAAGGAAAATTGATAAGAAAACAATCATTTTATTTCACATAGGACTTTTCAATTATAAAAACGTCACGAAGTTTGTGTTAGCTTCCTACTAAGATATAATACACACATGTATAGGATAATATTTTAAAGTGTACACACACGCATAGAAAATGCATAGGATAAATATGAACGAATATATTACAACACCGCCGTCGCGTTGTTCTTGATCCACGCCATAAATTCGGCGGAATAATGGAGTGTCGACGGTAACGAGGTTTGGATCAACGCTGTGCTGTTTCGGGCGATTTAATTATTGTATAGGAAACCCACGAATTTTCTAGTAAACTATTATACAACTAAACGTAAACAAAGTTAGCTTGTTTGTGAACTCGACTTACGATTTCCGGCTTGTTTTGTGTCAACTGATTTTCCTAGTTTGTATCTTAGTTTAATATTTATAAGGTACATTTTACGCTAATTATTTTGTAGTATAGATAACGAGATGATAGTATTACGTTCCTTGTCATAGTATTATTACATGAAAAATAGTACAAAAAGTATAAAATGCTGTGAATGTTTGTCTAATGAGCTTAGTTTAGAGGCAAAAAGTCAACGTTCCCGTAACGTTGCTGGCTACGTTAATTTATCTGGCACAAACGCAAATTTTTATGCTAATGGCGGACTACGGCGTGGAAACCATTAGAAATAAATGATAGGAATTTAAGTCTTAGCAAAACGATGCAATATTTTTGTTCTTTAGAAAATGTTGATTTAAATTTTTGTAATTAATATACAATGTCTGTTTTATTGAGCAACGCATAAATAGTTATTTATTGTTTGTTAGAAGTATGTATTTTGTATTGTATTTTCTTTGAAGAAAGAATAAATTTATGAACAAGATACCATTCAAAAATAATTATTTGTAAGTTCAAGGCATAATACAGCTTACAAATTGGCACGACAACAAGAGTATAATAAACATTCAGTCAAAATGTAAACTTCCAAAAGCAGGGAAGTCGAACAAAGAAAATTGTAACAAAGACAATGCAAGAAATACAAACAATATTTTTACAAAGGAGGTCACCTAGGCGTGTCTTATGAGAATAATAAGAGCTCGACTTACAAGATAATTTAACAAATTTATATTTAACCAAATATTTATATTACGTCCGTACGTAATATTATTAAATTTTCATCGTTAATTTCCTCGTATGGAGTAAATATTTAGACTTTTTAAATATTTCTAAAATATGTATTTCGTAAAAGAGTTTTTGGGAAAGCATCTACACTATTGATAATCAAGAGAGATTAGTTTATATTGCCCTTATAGATAATCAATCATTTTAATACCATGATAAACTAGCTTTATAATTTGGATCAGTAAAGAGATAAGCTTCACCGTATGTGGTTTAAAAACTTTTTAATCTTATTAGTGGTGACACAATAATTGAATGAATTTATCATCGCTGGCAAGACTCAAACTTGCGACCTATCAAATACTGCGCCAGTTACTTTGTCAATTGTGTCATTATCTCCCTTGTTAAATGAGCCTTTATAAGCAATTATAAATGCATAATTTTCTTTTTCGGGATGGCGGTGACAATCCTACAAAAGCCCTAATGTTACAAACAAATTGACAGCTCTAGTTAACACAATATCCCTGTTGGTATAAAACATGTCTGACAATTCAATTTCAAACATAATAAATGTTAGGTTTCAATACAGGAATAACGATTATTTCAATAAAATTATCTAACTCTTGGTTCGATAACGATTGATATATTAATTTCACAAGGTCTATATTATCAGACTTTATTCATAATATTTAAATATACTTTACAATATAAAGCAAATTAAAAAAAGGTACGTAAGGTATACTTAAAAAAAACCTTGGTTGTATATTCCTCGCAATTTAAAAGAATTTATTTATTATTTTGCATAATTACTTACGTTCAAGGTTCTTTATAAAATATAACAATATTGCAAATGTTGCTAAACCATTTTCCCGTAAACTCAACTAAAGTTCTAATTAATGCCTAACTATCATATGTATTGAGTTTTGTTTAAGTAGTTTCATATCATTCTATAACAAACAGCACCCAATTTAGTTATCAGCAGGCAGACTTTGAGTTCTGAGTTGAGTTGAGTTTATAGCGAGGTGTTTGAGTGAAATTCGAAACTAAGCGATACATGAGAACACCAGAGCTTGTCATTCACACTTGGTATTAATAAAACTAGAACTACATAGACTTTTTTGTCTACAGTTTTTTTCATTCTGGAAAAATATTTACTAAAATATATATTGTCATTTTATTTATTTACCGTTTATAATGGAAAGTGTAAGAAAGTTATTTAATTTTCTTACACTTTCCATTATAAACGGTATTATTTATGTAGAGAAAAAAAATACGGAGGCACTGATATATGATAAGCAATTACGACAGCTTCCCATCAAATTTAGCATTAAGAGCAGATCCATTCAAGATTAGTTCTCTCGTAGTGGTTTCTGTTGAGCCTCGTTGATTGTTTCCTTGTAAGCGGATTGTAAGCCTTGAGTAATGTTCATTGCTCGTGATTTCCAACATATATATATGAAGCATTAATTAATTGATTAAAATTCATAAAACGTCATACCATTACCTACATGTGACTTTGTAGTGACCTTAAATTATTTTAAAAGTTTGTAAATGTTTAAAATTCGGAACTGAATTTCCGTGCCAGAACTCTGACAATATTTTACTTAACAGAATATAATTATTATATATTTCATTGATAGAAATCATTAATCTCGGCTAAATTCTCATATTCAGTATTGAAAAGTGACTTAATAGAACATAGCCACAAAAGTGTATCGGCATTGTCGAAATGAAATATGTGGATATTTCATTTGAAGTATCAATTTAGATAACGGTTCAGTGAATTTTGGTTTAATTGATTAATACTCGTATTATGATAAATATCGCTTTATTTAAATATTCAATAGTTTAATGAATATAGTATACAACTTATAAAATAAAACCCAACAACAACCAAATAAAATAAAGGCCAAGACGCCTTTTTTAATGTGCAATATTTAGTAAATCTATTGGATTAGTTTATTTCAATTAATTTTTACAAATGTTAAGTATTACGAACTGACCAACGAACTGACCAGGAATAGGTATATAGTTAATTTTTTTTTGTGTTATAAGTTTACCCAATTATTGTTTCTTTTTCTGTATTGTTAATTTTTGCGTTGACTGCTAGAAAATGTCTTATTGCATTAAGTCCATCTATTGTACCTTTGTTTGTTTTTGCAAATAATAATAAATTAAATATATAAATTATCTTGCTAAAATGTTTCAATACAATTAAATTGCAATGATAAAGCTATAAAGCTAGATTTTTAATTATTTATTATCAGCAATAAACTTAATTGCTAATTAGAGCTCCAGTTCCCAACAGAAGACCCAAAGGGTCCAATTGAGACGAATGCGATAATAATGTAGGCGAGCGAGATCGGTCATTTACAATGCTCTAAGAAAATAGCCGCTTTCATCAAATGACTAGCAATTTACCTCACAATTATTTTTAATATTGCATGATATATTTATACATTTAAATGATTATTTAGCTAGTTATATAATTTTAATAATTTAGCTGTTTTTAGTTTACATTACCTTTACATTAAAATAAATAAATACTTATTAAATCACTTGTTTGTTGGTTTGTTTGGTCGTATTTTTTTATAATGAGATGCTTCTCACATCTTCCCTTGCCTCACTTCTTACGATTTAAATCATAAACCATATTTCATCACGTAAAATAAAAATCCATCCACTTTTGTTTTTATTCTAATTTAATTCCAGACCAATTTTGGTATTTATCTTGTGAAAATGTGTAAATTTTCTTTGAAACGTAATGTATGACTTAAGTAATCAGCCAACATCTCATTAAATTTCAATAAACGCCGTTCAGTAGTATTTCCGTGATGTGCAAACAAACAAACAGACAAAAAGATATAATCTCCTCTTCTGTATTCTGTGACAAATACTAAACATATAGCAAATAGTTTTTATATATTTATACATATACGAATATTGCCTACTTACTAATTTGTTTTAGGTAAGTACATTTATTTTAAGTAAATTTAAGTAAGTTTCAATTAATTTATTATAAGTAAGTTTTTCTATTACAAACTTACATTTGCAGATGGCGAATGGTTCCTAACGTATAACAAGTGATCGAAATACGATTTTTGAACTACAAAATACAATTTGTCAAACATTTCAACAAGCACGCGTTAGAACAAAGTCCTCATAAGTCTTACATTGTAAATTGGTTAAGTATTCCGATAGTGTATAAAAAAACAATCCTAACTAATAACTAATTTATAAAAATAGAAGTATGAAGATTAATACCTTTCGTTCGTTCTTCTTGGCAATAAATCATTTATTGAATCGATGGTCCAAGAACCAGAGCAGCTTGATCATTAATACATTTTTACACCTTTCATATTGCGAGCTATATTTTCCTGAAATATTTTCACCTAAATCAACATAATAACAATGTAAATTGGACTCGATATTAAATAATGCGTCACATATTTTGATAAGAGATATTTTAAATTTATTATTATACAACTTAATCTGTAATTTATGGCTCTTTATTTAATCGTAAAAGAGATAACGAACAATGAACAAAAAATTAAGCTAATCTTAGTAAGTTTGTAATTGTTTTAATATTATAAATAATGGGAATAAACTTAACCTCTTTCGATTTAATGTGATTTGACAATGTTGTGATTTTTTTTTAATATTCTAATTTATTATAAAATAATAATGGCTCTGAAATCTAACTAATATGAAATTTTCTGAACTTTAACTTCATATGGAAAATATTTCTTAACAGTTTGAAAATCTAACTGTAAATGTATCAAATATTCTCTTCATTATATATTTTAACTAAGTGGCTTTTATTTGCGTCTCATATAATTGTAAAATATAAACTTATATAGGAATCTTAAAAATAATTTATAAGTTTATATTTAATAAATATACTTCATTTCCTAGTTCCACTGTAAAACGAAGCTGACGATTTTATCGCTGATAAACTCCTGTCAGTGTACAGTTACTTTATTTATTAACGTTTGCTTTGTAACGACGACTTTCATTTCGACATTATCATGAAGGAAGTCTTAACAATTTGATATAAAAATGATAGCCAAATAATAATCCAGTTGAAGTTTATATTTGTTGCTATCAATAACGTGATCAGATAGACTTTTTGGTTTTACTATTCGTTATATAAAAAGTGTAATAAAAGTACAAATGATTGTAATTTAGTTGTGGAGCAGACGAGTTGTTATTTATATTTATATTTACGGGCTATATTCACGCAGAATTAAATCGGAATGGGCTCGACTAGTTTCGAACCCATTCTCTGCATCGCTGCGAGTCCGCTACGCTTAGAGCTCATGAATAAGAACCCCGAATGGGATCGAAACTAATCAGGCACATTCCGATTTAATTATATGTGAATACAACTGGGTAAATATAAATATAATAGTCTTGCTTCAAGAAAGTTTAAATATAAAAAGATTTGTTATTTACTCAAAGAATGATTAATTTACTATGTTGTGTTATCTTTTTAAAATAATTTATCATTTTTATACTTTATTGAAGAATGTTGCTAAGGCTGCATTTTTTGCTTACAAATAAAGCGTTTTTCCGATGGGAAATCATAGAAGAGGCAATAAATACAAAATTTCCCAGCATGTAAAACGCTTGAGGCCATTTTACCGTTAAGTTTGGAGACTTTTATAAGTGGATAATATTTCATGTAAACGGCTAGACTTCTTCGCTTTACCGAAACTCGTTGAAAAGTTATTTGTTTTTTGTTTGACCTTCAGATAAAATTATCTACCTAACATTAAAAATCTCATTTCGCTATATTTATTTTATCCACTGATAGGCTTACCTTTTCATTTTATATTATTTTTTCGATATATCTCGTTAGTAAAAAAAAAACTGTCACTATTATTTTAATTCGATTTTTTTATAAATACATTTAAAAAAATAAAAAATAAAATGACTGATATTTGGTAGTCTTACTTTACCATTATTATATTATGCAAGCCTTTTATAGGACCTCAAAGAAGTAAAAAAAAAGCGTCTACACATTAAACACATTAAATATATGTGTTTAATGTGTAGACGCTTTTTTTTTCATTTATCCCGTGTTTTGAAATTATTTATAATGAAAGATATGTAAAGCTTATTAAGAAAAAGCGCTTACTTACTTACTTTAACCAAAACTGCTTTTAAAACGTAATGATGACGACTTTTGCAGATTAGAGTTTTGCATATTACGTAATGAGTGTAGAAAAATATACAAAGCCATCCAACGAAAATATTAATTATACCGATATACAATTTAAGAACGCATTTAAGAATACAATGTCATCATCCAACGAAAATGGTAATTCTACCGATTTAAGAACGCATTTCGAAAATCCTTTTTTTACAGCTTACGTAATGTATTAATTGCTTTTAAATATTTTATTGCTGATAAGCAAGATCTGACCTGTACATGTATGCAATATCAGAGACAAGATATTATTCCAGCAAATATCAACACAGACAAGCATGCAGCAAAGCAAATAAACAAACAAATGACTTATGATGGCAGTTGCAGTTTCTGTCATCTGTTCATTTGTGTCGATCTCATGTTAAATATGAAATAATGTCGTAGAAAGAGAATATACATTGACTAAGTGAATTATTGCCGTTTTAGATATAAATTTATTTGGAGTGATATCAAAATAAAAAATAATCACTGATCCATTTTTATATAACACAATAGATAAAGGTGAATTTAGCATTATTCTAAAGTTACATTGTTACTCCAATTTTAATCTCTGTTCTGATTTGTCACGTATTTCTTATACCTCGTATGTATAAACTATTTTTTTGTATGCCACTCAGGTTCGCTGGGAAATTAGATTGGAAGAAGACTGCATTATAGTATAAAACGTAAATTAATATATTAAAGATCAGTGGGCCCGACAGACGTTGTCCTTTCTTAACAATAAATATTACATTGATAAAATTAATATTTATAAATAAATTAAATATAAATTCGACCGATTTGTCTGCTTTGGACATAATTATCAATCGCGTATTTTATCTCGACAACTGTCAAACGTCTGACAGTTCTGACAAAATCAATATAGTTACATAAGTAGAGTTGATGTGTTCGTTAAGTTATTTCAATTTTAAATTATAGCTCATGTGTCTTATGTTTTTCTTTCATATTCATCGTCTCCTGACCGTAACAAACACATCAACAAAAAAAAAGAATAAAGAAAACGGCCCAATAGTTTTCACGTGTATCGTTTGCAGAGAAAAATAAAAGTTTTATATACAGATTACAGCCTATATGTTGCCGAGGAGTAATAGCTATATAAAAAATAAAGTTTCATCAAAATGAGTCCAGCAGATTTTGCGTTAAAGCCGGACAACGGACAGACGGACAAAAATTTCAAAATGTTTCTTTTGGCTTGTTTTACTTGTATCAAGATCCCTAGAGGTATATATATATATATATATATATTTGTTTAATTTATAGAATTAAACTCTTCTAAAGTTTACGATGTGGCTGAGATGAATATAGCGTATTTAACAAAGAACAAGGAATAATTTATAGTTCAGTTCGATTAAGTTATTCAGTTCTATAGCTTGGAAAGTTTTAGTTCAGGATATTGTGTAAGATATTGAATGGTGTAAGTGCAACAGTGCATGAAGTGGACGATATAACCCGAAGGGAAATTAAATGAATGCAATAAATAAAAACAATCTTCCTTAAAACATTCCCCGAGGTTCTTTTACGAGTTTTTAAGCTCGAGAGTTTGAGTGTTGAAGATTTTATTTTTCGTTGATAATATGTGGTTGTAGGTGGTTCATTCCTGTCACGGTGAGTACGACAAGCGATCCCGTGGCGTCCCACTATGGCGGGTAACCGTTGGTTTTTAGTGGGTAGCCTAGTGGCGTCTTCTATGCTGCCGGGTAGTCCCGCATAACCACTGGATAAATAAACAAAAAGGAGACAACAATTATAGACACTTATAAAAGTATTATCCATCACTGTCACCAATAAATAGAAGATACGAGCTAAATTTATACAAAAGCTAAACAGAATATCTGAGGCAGAGAAACCTAAAATACCTTTTCTATTCAAGCTAATAACTATTAAGTTTGCAGGAATTAAAAATAACAGGAATGAAAAAGTTTGGATATCAGGTTGGCTTGGGTTCGCGGACTTACAGACTTTTTCAATTAGAAGTAGGTCGGTCTAGTCAACTGTTGGGTAACTTGCAGTTTTGACAGTAAGTAACTGTTAATTTGTAAGCTTTTCCATTTATTCTTATTTGAGCAAAAAAAAAATGTACAAATAGACAAAAGAATATTAAATTTGATTTAGATATTTTTTTATAAATCACAGATTCGTAAATTTTGAATAGTTTTATATTAAACTTTTAACTGACGTCTTACAGTCTTATATATATATAATTGTCAATATGAATGCTGGTACTATTGCAGAAACAGTGAGTACTCAGGGAATTTGGATCAATTAATGGTACTCAATGAATTTGGATCATGTTGAACCAGGTACTCAAAGTGGTTTCCAGAATGCGTTTACTCGAATATCTCTATACTATATTACATTGGATTATTCTATTTTAAATCAAGCATGGTAGACTTATTTATTTAGTTTTACGTACATTTTGAACGTTATATCAATAAAACGGTTTTTAACCGCTTATTCTTACCCAAGTTTAATTTATGTATTGATAAATATAAGACATATTGTTGGCCCTCTTCAACTTACACAATAAGGAATTTCGGGCGATATTAAACATTCTTATAGGTTCCAAACCGTGCTTTTTGAATGTGATGACATTGCAATAAATTTATTACTCAGGGGGTTAGAAGTAATAAATTTTCTAATATATTACGAAAAAAAATCGATATATTTTTCTCAGGTTCTAAGAGAAAATTTATAATATATAGACTATAGCATGATTTTACAGATGTAATTTTTTTTTTAAATTATTAATAATATTATATCATTATAAAATAATATTTGAAGGTATAAGTAGATGAAAATAGGATTAAAATATCCTTTTTTTAAATATCCCATCCCTTCCACTGGTACGGTTATTGTACGTACGTACGTTAGTTATTTACAGTACGCACTATAATTTTTTTTCCCTAATCTAGTTATGGAATAAAAAAATATATAGTATTGTGAAAAAGAAAAGAGTGGTACAAAAAAATGTTGTTAATTGTTACTTTTATATTCACCAACCGTCCAATGAAAATCTTCTCCATAATATACGGAGAAGATTTAATTATTCTAAATAAGTTTTATTTAAGATAAATATCATACATTGGAGTAATCGATGACGTAAGATTAGACACTACAATGAAAAAGTCAAACTCCCAATGGGTAAAATGGTTTTGTGGGGATTAAAAAACAAAGCGGACAGACAGGGTAAATCTACGGACGTTCAAAACTTTGTATAGCGACAGTTTCAGCTGGACATGCCGTCTCTATCTGTTTAAAGCTCTATATCAGCTATATATAGTTGTAGAGTCCAAAGTTTTTTACTACGCTCAGAGTATTTAATTTAAAAATCATATTTAATGTTTATATTTCTAGAAAAATATACATGGTTATGTAAGAAATATTAAAGATATGTAATGTTTTTTTTTAAATTATCTAATATATTCAATATGTTTTACTCAATATTCGAAGTGAATTCAAACAAGATTCAAATTACTGTAATATCTTTGACAACAAAAAATATATGTAACAATATTGGTACTGCTACGCCAATTAATAAATCACGTTTAATGAACTATTATTCACGTCTAAGTCTTTTGTAACACAAGATCTGCAAATAGGATTTATCTGAACTATGAAATATACGCTCAATATCAAGGCTTACGGAGCATTCTACACTGAAACGAGAACAAATTCTCGCATTTATTCCCTCTCCCAATCATAATAGAACATTGGGAAAAAATATATTTTACGTTCATTAACTCATTTTGCAGGATTATTATTTAAGAAAGACACAATTGTTTGGTAAAAGAATATCTCAAGACATGCATGAAAAACATGAAAAATGTTTATATAATTTAGGTTTCAATAAAGAATTTAGGTTTTAATTTGTAAATAAAAAATTATAGAAGTCATGAGTCAAATTCATTTCGCCAAATATAAATCTCATCTCATTTGACACAAATTGAGTTAAGATTAACTGAGTTCTGATATCTACATATATAATAGTCCACGTATTTAAATTTTAATAAATCTATAATGAAAAATAAACCGATAATGGCGGGGATTTTATTTGAATAAGCTTCACATGGTTATACATGTTTATAAAAATTTTCAAACATGTTAACGTATTACTCATTACGGTACTCGGGCATGGAGAATATTGACAATCTTCCTATAGGGAGGGATGTTAGTTAGAGGGGGAGGGGGGAGAGGGTTTGGTCTCCTTCTCTCTCCATACAAAAACCGGTGAGAGTGTGGAATCGCACACCTCGAGCTGCCATTAAATGCTAGGCTAGGCATTTATTCATTTAAAAAAAAGTGTGAGTCACTCTAATGGTTTTACAGGTTGTTTATTTTTATATAATGGTAAACAAAAAAGAAACAAAACACTATAAAGTTACGTAGGAAATCTAAAGAATAGATGAAATAAAAAATCGTTCACTTTTGTGCTCGATTTTTACGGAATGCGTTTAATGAAAAGAAACACATAATAGACTCGTTTCAAATTTATTGCGATAAATAACGTTACATACATCGCGAGTCACGTCGGTGACCCTCGTCAAGAGGGACGAGGATCACACATTTGATTGAAAGAAACATGTTCTCACAGCTTAACAGTATTTACGACACTTTGAAATTGTGCTCAGTTAGATTTTAATAGTAAAAGAAAACATCAAAAATATATAGTTGTTAACGCGTTTCTATATTCTAATATTACTTTGTGAGTTTATACACACTTATATAGGAATCAATATACCCTAATTATTTAAATGATAAAGTGCTTTGAATTTAAATGCCTGGCTATATTGATTGTTTATGGTTTAGTTCTCTTAATCTAAATATCAATTAATAAACACCAACGTATAAGTATTACATTAAATTAGAATTATTATTGAAAAGCGAGGACGAGAGAGAATGATGAATATTTTAAATTAGTTCCATGTATCTTTATTAAGCACTAATTCGTAAATATATTTTCTAAAAGTAATATTTATTGGAGCAATAAATTTTATGACCTATTTATTTTATGGATTATCCACATTTTTTATTTATGGTAGTAATTGAGTCAAACTAAAAAAAATGTGATTTGATAAAATGCAATGCTAAAAAAATATAATTGTAGTAACTATCGATATTCCATGTATTATATATAGTTAGTATATCTATATTAAATATATTCACAACTAACTAATATTATATATTTGCAAATGTAAGTTTGTTTGTTTGTTTTATACGCTTTCACGCCTAAAGTACACTTTTCATCATGACATTTAAAAAAAAAAAAAACTAGGGAAGAAGAAGAAAACGGCTGTCCAACATAACAAGTCTGGAATTTAAATTATGAAAAATATTGTATTTCAAGAAATCAATTAGAGAACTTGAATTATTGTAATGTTATAAGTATCCAATTATATTTAAGGAATAATAAAATATGTCATAAGCAAGAAAGATACGTGCTTTAAATTTATAGCGGCTCATAATTATAAAATAAGCACATTTAAGTTCTGCTGATTTAAAATCTATGAAGCAAGTAAGCAAGTAATAAATATATATTTTTATCTCTCAAACAATTTTACAATATACTCAGAGAAAATGTAATTATTACCTCTACGGTTTTTATATGGCAATTTATATGATAAATTTGTAAGCGTTAATAAGTTTTCTGGATGGTTATTTAAAATTAAATTGCCGCTGCATTTTACGAACACTACGTGAGGGTTACACAGGTTACTGGAGGTCAAGCTGTGTTCAAACGTATTAAGAGATAAACGAATCAACGGAATTATCGTTAATATCGTAGTCCCATTGCTCACATTCGATGGCTAATATCTGCGGCTGCTACGTATTTCTCCTTCGCGGAATATATTTTCATTAATGAGTCGTAAATATTCTGGAATAAAAATGGTCAATAATCCCATTTTAAATCAAAATTTTAATTTTTTATAAGTCTTCGAAAACGCGAAGTAAGAGATAAAAATTTCAAATCATTGTATCATCATATTTCATATGAAGTATTCAAAGAAAAATCAGTTTAAATATTATAATATAATAACAGAAATCGTTCATACATAAAAGATAAGCGGACCTCAGTCACTGTCACAATCAGTGATATCGTGAAAATATAATGGGAGGTTATTTGGGTAAAATGTCAGGTTTTCTGTATTCGTTATTTATCAGTTAAATTATGTTTCATTTCCCGTGATTTTGTTATGTTGACTAATTTTCATGAATTTAATGTTCGTATTTAATTTTTACATTTTGTACGTATTCTGGTATTGTAAATGTTAATTCTGTATATTTTTACATTTGGATTTTTTTTCATCAATCGTGCAAAAATTGTTACGTACTGTACAAATTAATGAAACTTGGTACTGATATACATTGAAAAGGAAAGAGGGTATTTTTATTCTAGAGCTAAAATAAGGTTTCTGTGGAAAAAATATCGAAATCATTTGCCACGCCACAGAGGGTGCTACGACGCCGAAACTCTTAAAGTAACAACTGTATTAAAAAAAATCTGCTTCCCTTCCCTTGCAAACCTAACAGAAGCTAGTTTTTATATAAGGCTACAATCTTGTATGTATATTACAAATGTAATGTATTGGTACAGTACAGGATAATATAATGTAAATGTATTATTTAATATTATTCTGTACTGTACTGTACCTAAATACCCACTTTCATATTTAATGTCCTCTACCCAAAGGTCGCCTGGAATAGATTTCTCTTTAGCAATAAGGCCGCCTGTTGTACTATCTATTCTTTTATTTGTTATTGTTTTTATATTCTTTGTTTGTATTAGTACAATAAAGCATGTCGTATCGTATAGTATCGTATCGTATCGTATCGTAATGCATATAATATACGTTAATTAAAATAATTATATACAGTTATGAGGTAGTTATTGCTTGGAAACTATTTTATGGCACAAATGCAACAGCGAATGGCGGAGGCAATCTACCCCGAAGGGAAATTAAAAGAAGCAATAAAGCAAGAATTTCTTTATGAAACATTCCCGGAGGCTTTTTCACGAGTTTTCTTTGAAAGATCGAGAGTTTGAGCTTAAGATTAGAAAAAACATTTTTTTTATAATCGTTGCTTTATTTAAGTTATATTATAAAAAAAAGATAAGATAAAAAAAAAGATAAAAGCGGATTATAAAAATAGAAATAAACTAATCATAATGTTATCATTCTCTTATCATTATCAAACTTATCATTTATTAGTGATGTTACCTTACAGGATTATTGGCGGTCATTAATCTTTTAGTCTCTTTGAGCAAAATTTTCTCAATATTTTTAAAATATTAATTTCTTAACTGTTTAGTTTAATAGAGTAGATATTAAAATATATATAATAATATTAATATTTTACTTTAAACGCCTGCAACTTTTTAACATAAAATATAAAAATATTAACTATGTTTTTCCACCG
Organism: Dircenna loreta; assembly: GCA_963555665.1. Classification (NCBI taxonomy): domain Eukaryota; kingdom Metazoa; phylum Arthropoda; class Insecta; order Lepidoptera; family Nymphalidae; genus Dircenna; species Dircenna loreta. Next base: position 14,087,263 of record OY743087.1, read on the forward strand.
ACTTCGTTCGACTAAAAAGACAACATTGGTAAAAAACTTAATCTCTTGATAGTTTTTTTTGAGAATTTAGTTTTACCAATATGACCTCTACAAAAAATATATAATATATAATCTCTATAATCTCGAAAGTCCTTTTGAAATATTAGTAAAAGGTTTTTTGAAATTGAAAGTGTAGTTTTTATATTACCTATTACATCTAACCATAATATTACATATTACTTTAAAAAATCATCTCTTTTTATTATTAGTAAAGACAAGACTCAGTGGAATACATATTTATATAATGCGGTAAATAATTCCAAACTCATCTTCACCAACTTAATACATTGGAAACTATTGTCTGAGTCTGACTGTGGCAGTGAGTTTGAACTTTAATTTATATTTGAACTAATAATTATTCAGTTTGCACGAATATATAACTTAGTTGTCGGCTGGTGCTATTTAACTGTCACGATTAAAAATATATTTTCATAAACTACATTGAGTTACAAATAAATAATTTAATACTTAAAAGTCGTCCCCATGAAAGTAGTCAATTTATATTATTTTTTTCGATTGCATATTTGACACAAAATAAAACTTTTATATATGACATAAATTGTATTGTGAAATAAGAAAAAAACATTACTTGTAAATATTATGGTATTATGAATGTATACTTTGATAAATTTCATTGTGGTAGCGAAAAAAGGTACATTTTTGACCCTCGTCAAGTAACAAAATAACGAATTCGATGTGGGGATGCCTTCCTTGTATTGAAGAGTGCTGGTCTTTCAATGTGACGCTAGTTCAGTATCAATAAGCCTCACAAGCTCTCACAATAAATACAACGTACATAATATATCCTCTTTGAAAATCGGAAATTGTCAATGGCTAAAATTCGGGTGATCCAAAGAAGTATTTAGTCTAAGAATTTTGTAATGTTGCTTTTTTTTTGGGTAATACTGTCTTATTGCCTTTTTTTTCTTTTTATTGTTTTTTTTTCTTCGGGTTGACTGGTAGAAAATGTTTTATACCATTAAGTCCGCTCATTGTACATTTTTTGGACGATAAAGAATAAATAAATAAGTGTTATTCCGTGAAATGATGAAGGATTTTGAATGGTTCGTTGGTGACATGTGGACTGGTGGTCTTGAAGATGTTTGCATTGACCTCTTCTGGGTTCAAATAACTTGATTGACGTTGAAGAACAACGTGAGAGATCTAAGAAGATGCAGACGACATTGTATTATAAGTAGCTCGGTAATCCGCAAAAGAGGTATTGAATTAAGCTCCGCAGTAAAAGTCACATCAGTCAAATATTATTATTTCAAACAAGCATACATTTTTATTTAGTTCAATTTAGATTCCATATTTCCGTAATTCGAAAATAGGCGTGTAACCTAATATAGGATTTTTACAATATAACTTATTAACAATATTAAAAGAAACATAATTGAGTTCCAAGGTTACAATAGTCCCCCATTACTCATATTAGATAAACGTATCGTGCTCAGCAGAAAAATATAAATCAAAATTGAGCCTCCAAAGCAGCTCTATACATCACGACTAATGATTTATGATTCACTTCTAAGCCATCTATAACATAGAAATGGACAAAAGACTTATTATAGGGACTGAAATAAAAGCTTTGAAACAAATAACAAATTTGTGGAATTGCTTCCCAATCCTTAATATAGTTTTTAATTACATTTCTTATTTAAGATCATAAATGTCATACAATTTATTATTTTTAATAATAAAATTAATGCTTTCAAGGTTGCTTAAAGTAAAAATTAGACAACTCTGGCAATGTATACGAGTATATCTGGCATGCATCTTGAATCAATTGGCAAGACTTGGTTTTAAAATTATTTGCAAGGAAATTGTAATGTATTATAATTTTGAATTAAAATACGTTACTGTTTCGTAGTCTATTGTTGTAAATAAACAGGTTCTTATTATCACCAGTAAATGGGATCGTTATTGAGTAATCTAATGTTATCTAAATATCTAATGTTTACATTCGAACTGAGCCGTATTGTAATCTTTGTTTCGTATTGAAATTAAATCGATATTTCACATTTTAATTCATATTTCATCAGTTTATACTAATACGAGAAAGTTATATGAAATGTAGGAGTACTGAAGATATAAAAGCAACGGTTCTTTATTGCGGCTCTTGTAAAAATGGATAATACTTGCCCATAGGACATAATTAGATTATTTTTATAGCGCGTCAGTTATACTTCTATGCAATCTGACAGTTGAAAGTTGCTATGAGATTCGTTGCGGTCATTGTAACGTACGGCTATCTTATCCGAAGTGTATATGTTATTTGAATACTTTACGAGAACGCACCATGCAGTGAGATTTGTAAGAAATTACACACCGTAGTTTGAATTCAAAGTAGTTAATAGTTTTTAAAACAAAAAAAGTTAAAATTTACAAGTAATTTGAAGTTTTTATAAGTATATCTGAACAAATATTACCATTTATTCTAGATATGTTTATAGGGCTTTTTTTAGTTACGTTGTAAATTTAGAGCATCTAGTGTATTGTCTAAAGATTCAATTATTTACAAATAAATCAAATAACACACTCATTATTCAAATAAAGACTACGTACGATGTTATATACACAGACAGAAGACTGATTGATATTACACATGTAGAAAGTTTAGTTCATCTGTCCCGCAATGAGAAAACTTTGAAAGATTTTCACAACTCACACGTCATGACATATTTTCTTTGAAATGAAAATAACATACAGACGGTTTTCCGGACTTTGTTAAGACTTTCATAGGTTTAAATATGACACTACTTTTATATGTTCATGACTGAAATTAGAGAAATAAGACGAACAGTAAAAACTGTTTGGTGAAATAATTAAACTTTGGCTGTAGTTTTCCTTATTTAAAAAAAAAACGTTATTGTAGTTGCCCTTATGTGTCAGATAATATTACTTGCTAATATTTCATGATTATATGACGGCTTTTTCATAATAGACGCTGCCGGCAGGTGTAGGGGACGTTTTATTTACAATTTAACTGCCATGGACCGTGAGTTGAGCGATAGGCATTGGAATATTAGGGCAAGGAATTGATAATACATAGAATATTGACAATATTCTAGTTAATATTATGTATTACATACCTTGCTATACACTAATATTATAAAGAAGTAACATTATAATTTGTGTTTTTGTATGTTTGTTCTGTTTTCACACAAAACCTACTGAACCGATTTCAAAAATTCTGTCACCATTTGAAAGCTGTATCTTCACTGAGTGACAAAGGCTATATAAAATTTTAAAAATATAAAAAGGACCCTTAATAAGTATGCAATAATGTAACTAAGGTTTGAAAAAATATCATAAAATAATTGTCATCGCGCGTGGAAACTACGGACGATAAAAATAAAAAATATTCTTCAGTAGTATAAAACGTATCAAGACCAAGGGTATAAAGTCTCAAATACCATATGTCCAACTACTGTAGTTACGTCACTACTAACTAATTTTTTACATTTTCCAGATGATAAAAATGCGATAATATTCAAACCATATTCTTCTACCTCTGTTTTAATATTTATCCTAGTAAATTTCAATCCCGTTTCAATACCTGTAAAATAATTTTTTAATTATTGAAATTGGACTTTCCATTCAAAAGATATAACGAATTTTAAAGTGTCAATCTAAGTAAAATAATGCGATAGTAAATTCCGGTGCAGATGGGCCCGCGCAGTAACGGGTAACGCTTTAGGGGCAACGATATCTGTACTTTATAAGTTTATTTGTAGGACTAAATTTTCAAAATAATTTATTTGAATTGAAAAATATCTTAACCAATATTTAGAAATAACTTTCACGGTGTATATAACGTGTATCTTATACCCTTGAAATAATTTACGTGAAAAGCAATTTTAAAAATAAAGATGACAAAAAATCTCGAGCGAAGGAGTTTCTTATGAGCTTTGTGTTTTAAGGTCCTCGCGAACGAAGTCGCGGGCGAGAGCTAGTTTGTAATAAATAAGAAATGTGATATACATAACCTAAAATATTTATATAAAACAGCACACTTAGAAAAGGTCGGAACATAAAAGGGACTCGTGAAGGTAAGTCAAGAGCCACGTCAAAGGAATTAGCACTTTTCCTTGTCTTGATCTTCCTTCACTTACATCGTCCATCTTTATATCTGGAGACAAAATAAATGATGCCAATGTAATTAGAAACGCCTTGTTAGTTACGACCACGTATTATTAAATTCATCCTTACATTTAATAAAATAGTATGAAGAATACTATTCCTTTATTGACTTCTTTAATAGTCTGTGCATAAACTCGTTTAGTAAAGGATTTTATAGACTATGTAAATTACAGTATAATCTGTATTACCTATATGAGAAATTGCTTTAAAAAAAATAAAGCGAAGTATTGTAAGAATCTTGTACAAAAATATATATGTAAGAATACCAGTGAAGTTTTACAGGTCTATAATTTGAGTTGGTAAAAGGTAATTATTTTTATATATTATATACTATTATCAATCAATTATTACTTTTCAGAAGCTTTCAGATGTCTAAATAGTGTTTTCTAGATTCGATAATAACTGCAAATTTGCTTCCCAATCAAGCTTCTGCAATTTATACATGTTTCCTGATTTATTATGAATATAATTAAACTCTTCTTTTATAGAATATTTATTATGACCGATGGCGTATTTAACAAACATAGATGCGAAGTTTGTGAAAGCTACTTAGGAAATAAATACAATTCAGAAGCACATGGACCCAAGAAATCGCTTCACTTATAAATATCGTGGTTAGTCTCTTAAGTTTGACTGCAGTAGCAATTCTAAAATGCTTAAAAACGCTTACAAAACTGCCGAATTATAAAAAAACTGGAAGTACTTAAAAATTACTTGGATTGGAAAAGATTTAGAAAGATGAGAAAATGACGCATTTTTGATGATTATACGGACTCGAATCTTTTCATAACAATTCATTGAAAAGTAATTTATGTTTATTAAAAATTCTTTTGTTTTCCAAAAACTTGAATAAACATTTATCGTTTCCAATTATTCATTTGAATAAAACGAAATAATAACTCATTATAAATGATATTATAATAAATTACTGCATTTTTAAAGACATTATTTCAGCTAAGGATTAATTTAAATCGGGCAGCATTATTCTTTAACGTAAATAATATATAAGCTTAATTAAGTTTTCTTCAAGTAAATGCTAAGATCGACCATTAATTTACTTAATGCTGCGCTAATTTGTTTGCGCCACAAGATTTATAAGATTCACGTAAATAGTTTTAACGAAAGAACCTTTATTTTTTATTTACTAGATTAAAATAATGTTATTTATAAATTTAATTACTTATTTTTTTTTAAACTAATTAATTATTCAAACCAATTACACTACTAATAAATATAAATCATCTGTTACATTTTAACTATCCTTAAAAAATATATTAGACTCTAAAAGTAGCCTGTCTCCGGGTTATTTGAAAATGTTTTGTTAAATAGGAATCGTATTTTAATAACCTGAGAGAGAAAAAAGTTTTATAGTTGAAAGTAATGACATACAAGTAAAATTATTTAATTATAAAATAAATATCATAAATAGTTCAATACACGCTACATAAGACTCAGATGCAATCGAATGCGAGTAAAGTTACAGCTGAACAAGTTGTCCAACTTTCAGGAATCCACGTTCCGTTACAGGATGAAGATGAGGGAGTTTTCGAAGAAGTTGACCGAAAAATTATGCTCCATTCGAAATATTGGGTGTTTGTAATAATTTCACGTATGTTTCAGACACTTTTATAATTTTATACATTAATTAACTTAGAATTAAATTCTTATAGTCAAATTAGAAAACAGTTTGCTACGACTGTTAAAGAGCTATTTCTGTCAATATATATAATATGCTTACATGGATATAAATACTTTCATTCGATTTAAATCATTAAAATATAGTAAGTAGTGAATTTGGTTTAGACATCGCTTAGCGTAGATAAAAAAAATATTTAGCTGAATTGACCACCTCCATTTCTAAAGTTGGTTAAGACTCGAGCGGAAACTTACATAAACATTTGAATAGAAATATATAAAACCTCTAGAATAGTTTATTTTTATTGATATCAGTTTTTGGATATTAAGCCATTATTAAATCTTGATTAAAAATATGATATAAGTCTTTGCCTTCGCAAAATTCATGCAAGAACCTGCGCATATTTCGTTACACTACGGAACGGAAGGAACGGAACGTGCTACGGAAAAGAAGGGAATATTATATTATATCTACATTCGCGGAGTTTTTACTTATAGATACTACATCTAAAGAAATCCGATTTTGCTACGAAATCTGGACTTGACCAAGACAAGGGTTCTTAATGATATTTCTGCAATTGTACAGAAGACTGTTACTATTTTATAATTATAGTATACCTATCCATTGTTTCCATTATATTTTATGGATATATTTTATGGATTCAGCTAAAAAGGGGTTTGGACGGTTACGTGGGAGTACCTAGTATTAAAAAACGCTATTATTTTTAAGACTATATATAAATTTAATTGATGACTTTATTCAACAAAAAAACATATAAATAGAAAATAATTATCATCACTTATTCTGAGAATATCAATAATGAAACTATTGATACTTTTTAAGAATTAAAAGATTCGTCTGGATTGTGGAGAGAGATATCTTCTATCATGTATTAAATAGCGCTTGTTGGGAACTTGAAGGATTACAGGTTTGATTAAATTACGCGCTGAGTCGTCTCAGCCACGAAGTAGGTTTTAATTACACCGCTTAGTTATCTCGATATATTTCCTTATTATCTTTACATCCACTAATTGTTAAAATAATTTCGATATACAATATTAATTCTACAAAATTATTAAGTACAAAGAGCTGGCACTGCAGTAAAATATTAAAATAAGCCAGTTACGACATGTAATAAATACCACAGATTAATAAATTCTTTGAATATGTTCAGCACTTGTTTGAATTTGAATATGTTCAGCACTAGTTTGAGATTCTTTATGTGAAAAAAAAATCTTGTTTTTTTAAAAATGTAGAAGTACTGCGTCGAGAGCTACTAGAATATAAAAAAAAAGGAAAGGCAATTACAAATATTTTTTTTTAATCCGAATAAGATCTTATTATCACAAAAAGAAAGCTTTCTGCTTAAAGCTAGAGGATTTACAATCTATTAATTCGCCTCTATAATAATAAAACTTAATTTATTATGAATACATTAAAAAATAAATATATCATATTTATTAGAATGACGTTAAATTGAATGAGAGTAAAGTATCAAGCGTCAAACTTTCAGGCATCTAGCCTGAGTTACAGGATGAAGACGAGAAAGTTTCCAAAGAAGTTGAATGACACAATGGAGACAGAATTTGTAATACCAAATATGATACGTAATGTCTGCCATTTAATATATTATTTATTTTTTTTTGAATAAGTTGCGTTAAAGTTAGCATAACTTTGTTCGACGTCAGTTATTTGCAAGCTTTTTTGCATACAACGGAACAGACATATAAAAACAAAATTTATCTTAATGCATTATAAATTTTGTACATTGTATTATGTTTTGGTGTAAAATAGGATAACATTTTCATTAAATTAAATGTTACATAATAAATAATGTAATATAATTCAAATAGTAAAAAATTACGTTACAATAAATAAAATTTCCAAAAAAGTATTGAATTATGACGAAAGGTCAATCACGTAGTGGGGCTGAAACAAAGAACCGAACGAAACATAGCAAAGTAATACGCCTTTTAATTTGATAATGCTACAAATGTCTTTTACAGTTCGCTTTCTATCCTTTTAATAAAATTAATTTGCTTTACAATAAACAGTTCGCTTTTACAAAAGATTTCTCTATTTCTACTGAATCCTCTCGCTTATATTTCAGGACTCCGAGGAATTATTAATTATTTTCATGGCATAATACTGCATGGTATTCGACTCTGTGGTAGCGCTGCTGCTAAAAAAAAAAGATCTTACAAAAGTATTCCTGCAAATTACATTCTCTGCCCTGAAGATTCTTTACAAATCAATTTACTACTGATAACTTTGTAAAGCATATATGATTTAAATACGAGAAATAAATAGAATCTCCCGTCACCGCATTAATGGCTACGAAAATGTAGAATAATACCTATTTGAAAAAGGCAAATATTTTAGCGCTTTTAGTGGATACTCTAAAGTTACTTGCCACCAGATGGTTTAAACGATTGCATTGAAATTTAATAGCTTTAGGCATATACTAAAAAATAAGAAGAATTTTAAACAGGGTATTTTTTGGACATCACAACTTACACCGTATTATTCTGGCAAGTTGTACGTTAGGTTTTATCTTTATTGACACCTGGAGAGGTGCTGCTTTCAATTGAAACTAGTAGGTGTCTCTATTTATTTTTTTCCAGGTGTTAGTTCCATGTTTGACAGTTCATTGTTCAAATACAACTTTGTGTTTAACACATGTTCATCTCGTACCTGCAGAAATGTTACTTAATAAATAAGCTGAGACGAGAAACTCTACTTACCAATCCAAATAACACCATTTGACTTTGGTAATAAATTTTGAGGTGAAAATTTTAACGTTAATTTTAATATAACAATAATTTACAGCTAAAATAAAACTTATAACACGAAAATATATTTATTTCAAATTATAGTCAAAATGAAACAATATTTATTACGATTTCTAAATGTCATCAGATAAATATTGGTAGAGCATTTCGATATTGACAAGAAGCTTATTTTGTAATTGGACCGGTCTCATGCATCTCCTGCTTTATTTGTATAGATGGACTGGGTGGAACTTGATAGAACTGAAATAAAATGAAAAAGACATAACGAGGTATTTATATTAAATTAATCAATAATTAAATCTGCATTAAATACAAGTAATGTCGGCTTTATTTACAAACAACATTGAATAAAACAGTTACAAATAAATTTATTAATAATTAAATCTGCATTAAATACAAGTAATGTCGGCTTTATTTACAAACAACGTTAAATAAAACAGTTACAAATAAAACGATAAAAAGCTTCAATAAAACGGTTTCCAATTTGAAGAGAAAAAATAACGTATTTCATTTATTTTAAATAGGGCTTGTTGGGAACTTGAAGAATTACAAGTTTGATCACATTACGTGCTGAGTCGAGATGAGCTGTGGAATTTGATCTCTTATCCTACAGCTTCGTTACCTCGGAGAAACTCTACCTACGGTTTTAATGTTTTATTCCGCATGCAAATATGTTCACACGTATTTTACATATTTATTTAACGTGTTGTTATATATTGTTTATTAACTTTTTTTTTAACTTAGCTAAATGGCGGGAAGACACCAGCATACTTTACATACATTAAAAAACTACATTAAAAAGAGCTTGTAATGAGACTATTGTTTATCCCATACCAATTTTATACCAATAAGTAATTAATAATTTTATAATAATAATAAATAATACCAATTCTATCCCTACATACAGACATACGTTTTAATATGTAAAATAGTTGTATTGAAGTAGCCTGTTAGTTAATTAAGTAACTAAACACGGAGCATTTGTAAGTTTACCGAGTTCTTTGAATCAATATTCATACAAATAATAATAATATATACATATAAATACATATCATACATAAAAACGTAAATACATACAAATGCAACGGAATTAGCTCATATAGAAATGCAACGGAACCTATCACTAAGCTAAAAAAAATTGCCTAGAATAGGTGATAAGTTTCGTTGCATGGAGTTGCATTGATCCTAGCTTGAGCTTGGTGTAATGATTGTACATAATATAAATTTTATTTGGATTATTGTCTACATGTATTTCTAATATGACTTTTTCAATATTGTAATATGACTCTCAGTTAAATTGTAGGTACTGAAATAAATTTATATTAAATTACAAGTTAACTAAGATTCAAAAATACAATACTATTCATTCATCGTAAATTTTTAGAACCAAATTACAGTGACTTCTGGCAAACAAGAAATAAAGGGATATAATTTAACCACAATACGTTGAATACTCCGTCTCCTTCGTGGAATTATTGCGAATAGCATATTTCATCAGTTTAATTAAATTTTATTTAAAGAAATATTAATGAAGCGCTTCATTCGCTTGATGTTAATTACTGCGACTAATTTGTTTATGTTCCAATATTAATTACTTAAAGGATATGGAATAAGTCTGTAAATAGAATGTCCTTAATTTTTCTTTTTAAACTGTTAAATATATAGAGAATTTCAATAATAACATTTGTGTAGTTCAAGAAACAAAGAAGTGAAAAAAAATCGGTGTGCTGTAAGTGCTGGATGGTACAGTCCACGGAAAATTTTTGAGCATGTCTGTTCAAAAATTGTATCTTAAATAATAAACGTATTTGATAAGTACATCCATCTTTGCTTTTAATGTCTTCCTTTTTTGTTACGACCCTGGAAAATTATATTCATAGCTTTAATATGAGGTAATATATATAAATAAGTTAAGTAAAGATTGTTATTGTAAAGTACTGCAAGTGATCAAATATGTTTTGCCGTAAAAATTTAATTTGTACTAAGATTATGTCGAGACTAAGAAATAATATTACCGACAAAGTAAAACATTGTGTAATTTAATATCCGTGCACCTTTAATAAATGCGCCACAAAGTTGCAATATTGCCTTTGACGGCTCGCTTGATTTAAAATACATAGAGTAATGTTTACGTAGAGCTGTCTGCCTGACAACAACTGTTGCCTCGTTAAATACATTTAGTTATAGACTTAAAGCACCATCAGAATAAAGTATATTGAAATCAGAAAATCAAATTATAAAAATTCAATTAACTTATAAGGGAATGGTTTTATGAAAATGTGTATTTTTATAAGTTAAAAAATATTATCACGTCAAAGTAATTATAGCTCTGGTCATCCACTCCTCTGTACATTATGTAACACAGTATATAAAGATACATGATACTGGAAGTATGTAACCTCTAATATAATTTATAATTAGATTGGCAAATATTTAATTGTAAAATATGCATTGATTGTTTGAACTAAGTCATGTAAATATGGCGCTTATGACAATGCGTGTGTAAATATATGGTACGAGCCTGATTCGTAATGTTGATCGATTTTGTATGAATTGTTATCAGCGTCAGTTTAAAAGATAGTTAAAATAAACAGTAAAACTATATAATAAATAATATATATTCTATATTATATTAAAATAATAATATTTCTTTAAATTATTGATTAATTTGCACAAAAGGACATACTCGTAAGTATAACATATTGAGATGAAAGTTTGTTATCGTTTGGATCAAAATATTATGAAAAAATGTTATATCATTTACTTATTCCTGATCAGACAACATTCATACCGTGTCAGGATTCATATATGATATATTATTTACAAGAAGCACGAGTTTTAGTATTTTTTATTGAAATTTTAATGTTTTTTTTTTTTTGTTTTCACTTTCTGATTCTCGTTTGGAGACGTCGTTTTTCCAGCGATCTGGCGTCTGATTCACTAACTTTGTAGTAAATGTTAACATTGAAAAGATGCCACGACCGATATTTATGTTTGAAAATACCTACAAGCATACATTGGTTAGGATTGATTGAAAATAATCTATTAGAACCATTGGCTAAGATTTTCACAATAAGCCCAATAGATGTCACCACCGTACCGATACCGACGAATATGAAGTGCTAAATTCACCGAGCCTGGCAGCGATATGGCACTTTGGTAGAGAGACGGGACGGTTCTATCATAGCTCAAATTAATTGCCACTGATATTTACAACACAACATACTGTATATATATTTACTTTAATTATATTTGAACGGTTCTTTAGCACAAAGATATTATTTCACTATAATTGTTTTGGGACCCGCGTTTGAAATCATATTTGTTTTTAATTTAATATTGTTTAGACCTTACACTGACTCACAAATGAAAGCGTCTACCCTTCGGCGTTTAGTCTGTGTCGGCGTGACAGGACTTAATAGAGCCATTTACTTCACTGCCTTTTAATAGCATGTGACGGAAACATCAACACAGATATGTTACTTCGAAAATAAGTTTATTTATTTTGTTGCCATATATTAAAAGTAATAGAGAGATCGTAACATTTGTTTTACTAGAAATCTAAACATTGAAAATACATATCTAAGGATAGTTATAAATTGATTAATTTCTGAGCAGTTTTTGTATATTAAATATATACAAAATAGTTGAATTGATATTTACAAAATTCTTCAAACAAATATCCTTTATTATATATATTCTACTGCGCTATTCTTCATTTCACGCTGGTTTCAGTGTTTAATCTTTTGAATACTTAAAATTTTACTGACAATCTATAGTAATATATTCCTGAAGAGTTTGTTTGTTTGATTATGTATCACTGTAACGAGTAATCAAATTAGATTTTTTTTCCATTAATAAGGGAGTTTAAAGGATATAGACTTGCAACATTACAATAAAATCTTACAAAACAGAAGTGACAATATAGCCAATATACAAAATATTCATTCTTAATTCCAACTAAATTTATATATTTTATGTTAGTTATAAATAATAATTACTATATTTTCTTAATGATGATGAAAATCGCATCAAAATGTTATTATATTAAAAGAAGCATCTTAGATTTAATATATTATACATTCTAAATAAACTGCTCCGAGATTAAATTCCGCCATTTTGTCATGCGCCCGGAGAGTAATGTTAGACACATAGATTAACTATAAAAGCTTGTTGCACTAAATATATCACAAAATATTTAAATATTTATTTCTCGCCCAACCTAATAAAAGCACAGCCTCAGTCTGTTTATGTTATTTTTGTTTACGTACTCATATTATTTACGAAATACTTGTATACGCAGACGGAGGATCTTTTTTAATTTACGTTGACATTGTCAATGTCAAATATATATATTTTTTTCTACATTTTATTCATGACTATGGATGTTAAGTATAAATAAGTCTCTAGTCAAATAGTCGCAAAAAGTTGATTTTCACCTGACAAAATAGATTAAAAATAACAAAATATAATCCATGCATATATATATTTTGTGTCAATTTTGGTCCAAATAAACATTAAGTCGTAATATAACAGTCGAATATCCGCCACCGGGCGGCCCGTTAGTAAATAAGTTTATTTAATACAAAATATAATTTGTAATAACGAATTGTTAATGCTTGCAAATTAGAAATCCATTCAACAACTGTTTGATACCAAAATAAATAAAGAATAAAAATTAAGAGTTTTAAACAACTTTATCAGAATAGTCAAAGGAATGTGAGTGGTGTGATGAAAGTTAATGGAGGCTTTTGGAAGTTCGTTATTCGTAAATTTGGTATTCGTAGCGTAGTCTTATAAACTTCTTGCTGAGGGTCTCTTCACTTTTGTTAGAGATTGAATTTGGAAAAAAAATATTGATTCATTTAACATTCTTATAAATGAGAATAAATTATACATTTATATATTATATTTATATCGGCAAAAACAGACGCCTATATTATATTTGAGTAATTTGTGTTGGATATATATATTTTTTCTTTTTGTATTATAACAAAAAGATATCATTATATCTAATTGGATTTGTTTCATCCTACTAATTTAAAATAATAAAGTCGTTACTATCAGAAGTGTTTGTAAGAGGTTGACTAATAATAAAATCAACGAATTAATCCATTAGTCAACTTCAGGAAAGAAATATCTTGACTTTTACATATATATACAATAATGGTTACATAAACAAATATATCAGTAAACTATTATATATATCCTTAACATTGTATAGAAATATTTGAGAGAACATAGCTTGTAGTAAATAATATTAATAAAAAAAACAGATTTTCTAAATCTGCTCAACTAACTTTGCTATATTTCATTCTATTTCAAAGCTAACAAAGAAAATGTAAAATTTAATGAAAATCGTGAAAAAGTCGTTTCTCCGTCCTAAATATTTCCTCAAACTCGTTGAAACATAATTCCAAGATGGCCGCCGGAATCTGTAATATATTGGGCTAATGAGAGGTTTGTGTTAACAGACTTTGATTGTCAAGGACACCAACTAAATGAAACATTATAGTTTATATCAGACAACACAGATAGGGAAAAGTTTTTTAAATATGTTCTTAGAATCAGTAAAAATGTTGTAAATAGAAATTATACACTATAAAAAAGTGCTAAGTGTTTTATTTATTCTTAAACTATTTTTATTACAGATACATAAATCTAAATAACAAACTTACTTAAATTAAAATAAATAATAGACTCATAAAATGTGCTCTCACAACAAACCATAAGATTAATGAGACTCATTAAACACGGCTGAGAGCTACTTCTAAAGTATTAGCACTTGTCTTGACTTTCCGTATGAATGTTTTACACGACTTTTATATCAGGGACAAATGTAATGAAATATAGATATAGTTTTACTCTATTACTCTATTACTCTGTGCAATCTAGTTTCAACTTTTTAATTTAAATTACCACTTAGTGTTATATTCACATAACTTTTAACTTAACCGCCCCCAAAAGACCACAAGATAAGATATTTCGTTACCTTGTTTGTTTTTTAATCTTCAATCTGATCAAAATTATTTTTAACATCTCAAATAGTTTAGCTAATGTTTGTTAGATTTGAAGCGTTGGTCTTACGCGGTAGGTATTTAGTCATGGGTGTATAAGGCTGGTTAGTAAATATTTTTCAATTTGTGACAATCGATATATCACATATTCACAGGTTAAGAAATCAATCTTTCTAGTTCTATTAAAATTTACGTAATAATATAGAATGACTACTTATTTTACATGCCAAGCTTGTAAAATTTATAAACGTATTATTTTCAGGGCATAATTAAAATGTATATACGAACATTATTACATTAAATTGTCGAAAAGGTTAATTCATAAACAACAGAATGTTTACCATTAATTCCCAACACAAGTATCAAATGATATTTTTCTGGGAAGCCCCAGTAACAAACTTGTAATTGATAAACAACAATATATATATTTATTACATAAAATACTACCTTAGTTAAAAAAACGAGAAAAATAAATAAAATTTGTCATAAACATTAAAATGGGATAGAAATTAGAATATAAAAATATTCCATAAACAAATATATAAATTTATAATGTATATTGTGTATGTAGCTTAGTATTTAGCTCCACTAATTCCAAATTTAATACGAGTTTAATGATCGCTAATCGTTTTTAATCAAACTGATATTGAAATCTCCCATTATTACTCTATGAATGTGTTATTTGTTGAAGAATGCGTTTAAACAACGCAAAATAGTCAGTGACAGTAACACTTGAGTCCTAAAACACACTGAGAAGTAATTTAGTGCAAGAGAGAAGCACTTCAATAAAAATATACTCTGCTTTACCACCAGTCTGGAAATATGAAGATGTAACGTGAATAAGTAACTAAGAAATGAATGTGAGAACTATGGCAGATTGCACCAGCACTACCACGGTTGTTACGAATAAGCTGAAATCTGGGTATAGAGTAGGAGATAAAGGCAGACATGGCCAAGATGCAGAAACGAATGAAATTAAGATATATCATCATAAAAATAATAAATACATTTCAATTATCAAAGGTCAAGAAAATAATCACACCGAACAGGATATACAAAACGTGAAGACTACTGGAATTTGGCCAATTGAAATTCAATTCAAACAGAGTTTATAAACGATGATGACGCTTGACTACATTCCACCTGATGGGAAGTGGAAATGTAGTCGTAGGTGGGAAAGCGCATCAACTTAGTAAAAGCCTATTCACTCTTCCCTTGAAGACCACATTGTACTCTGACGGAAATACCGACGCGGGCAAGCTGTTCCACTCCTTCGCTGTCCGATTTTAAAAAGATGAAGCGTAGCGCTTCGTTCGGACCTGGCGCGCGTCTACTACAAAAGGATGGATGCTCGCCGTGCGTCGGAACGTCCGGTGATGGAAGGGGGATGGGGGAATTAGTTCATGTAATTCCTTCGCACACTCACTAAAATGTATCCTATAGAGTACTGAGAGGTTGGCAACTCTACGTCTATGTTCGAGGCCATGAAGATTAGCTCCATACTTGTATTAACGCGTGACAAAAGTACCAGCTCATTTTAATGACTGTTATACCTACAGAGTACAGATACTGTAATGGTAATACATAGATCCAAGAATAATTAATAAATTTATAAAGCTTAATTACTTCTCATGGAAACAAAATTAAAAAGTTATATGCTTTATGACATAAAAAATATGACTAGTACGATACAGTAGATATTTACAAATATATATTTAATTTGACGTACGTACATACACAAGTTTAGCCATATATATAATATATAGGGAGGAGACGAAGCTTCTTAGCATTCCATGGCATGGCATGGCTTCTTAGCATTTACCGTGTGGGTGCCGGGCCCATTGTGTTGCAGGGAGTGGAGTGCAAACAGCTCTTGGAACTTGCGACCCAGGTGTCCCTTTAAAATGAGCATTAAAGCTCACCTTCACTGGTTGCGCTCCTCCTTGGTTTAAATTTAAACATGTTTAAATAGGTTTAGGGACCAACAAACTGTCATCGATTAATTAAATTAAAAATATACTTAAAAACTAATAATAGTTTTTATATTATTATATTCTTTTTTCTGCCCTCAAAAATAATATATTATTACTATATATTTTATTTACAATTTGTATTACTTCGTTTTTAGTATTTATGAGTCCGTTTTCCATTAAGGGTCTTCAAATATCGTTTTTATTTATTTTTATAATACCATTGCGTCTTCTTCTCATTGCTTTGACAAGTACAGGGCTGTGTAGTATTATTTATTTATATATCTATAGATACTTTCGATTGTTCATAGAATTCAGACTAAATATACTTATAAGGTGCAGAATATTTATTAATCTTGAAATTAAATTTTAAAACAAAATCAAATTATCTTAGAAACGACATAAAATCAACTTTTGGAACCAGATAAAATAATAAGTTATGGAAGTACTTCTGACAAACCCATTCAATCCTTTAATCAAAGGCGTGATAAGCTCCCTAGCTATTGCAAACTCTATATTGAAGCACGTAAATTTACTTAGTGACGGATTAGTAGACACAAATGTATCAAAATACGATTTAATATTACTTTTATAACCAACATAAAGCGACTCCACTGAAATGGCATTATTCATATTCAGATCATTTTATCCATAAAATACGAAAATCATCCTCCATTACCACTCTCTATCGCTAGACTGTTTGAAATCGAAATTTAATGATCACGTTCAGAGAGCCATTACAGTTATTAACTGCTTACATAAAGTGACTGAGCATTTGAGCTATTTATTATCTATTTATTTAGGTTAAATTATAAAATTTACTAATGTATTAAATATGAAAATGTACATGTAAAGAATATAACTCCTAAGTAAATACTTTTTTTTATAGATAATTTTGGCAGCTGTTACATGAAATGATGCAAAAAGCTTTTTAAAAATCTCATGTACTCGTAAATGTCTAACTCAGTTTGTGGACGACAGTTACTAGTCTATGACATTTTAGATGTCACCAAATATATTTTTTATATATTTTTTTTCTTCCAATTACTCGTATACAAGTGACTTTTAATAGTAACACGGATAAAGGATCTTGATAAATGACTTTTTGGCGAAGTATAGAAAAAAAAAACTGTTTATTGATTATTTTTCTATTATTAATGACTACGAAATTAAATTTTAAGACTTTAGTAGATCGTGTAATAATTTGTAAAAAATCTTCGTAATTATCATTGAAATTATGTTACGTCTTTACAAAGTTATATCGAATAGGAAAGCATGATACGTCAAAAGATACCTTCTAGATTAGATGGACTAAAGTGCATTTTGCGCTTTTGAACTGAAGCTTTATATAATATAAAATATTATATGTATAGAATAGAGGATTCTAAATGTATATATCTTGTGGGAAGTTATTCCATAAAGTGCTTTTATGTGGATAAGGTTTGTTTTTGTTTGCGCTACTCCGAGATATTCATATTTCTCTTGCATCCCGAAGTACTCGCATGATGGCTTGTGTATCTTTCACATATGTTTGTTTTTACAATAATGAAAATAAATTTACCTAAATTACATTTGATGAATATTCTTAATGTAAAGTATATTTGTATAAGTGTAAATGAATATACGAGTATATTTTTTTATGTAAAAGTAACCGTAAAACCATATTGTAACCATAGACAACGCGCAGTGATGTATAATATTGTTTGGGTAAAGACAAATAAAATGATTTCTTAAAATCGGGACTTTGGAATTAACTTTATAACTTGTGTATTCGTTTTTGTTTCGTTTAAAAAAATCAAATTAATTGCTTGTTATAAAATTTTATAAAAGTTGCATTTACTTGCATTTACTACGTCAATAGCAGAGTGTTTACATATTAAAGTGGGGGGATGAATGAGGACAGCCACTAAAAAGATGGATAGTTTGGGGTGGCGTTGTGGAAAGGAAGGGAGTGTGTACAAGAATGAGGAGTTGCAGGGGAGTACGGAAGGCAAAAACAACCTGCTTCGACCCCTCACAGGGAAGAAGATGATATGATGATAGAAGAAGATGATAAGGGAGGAATATGATGTAGGTATCTGGTAAATATGTATGTATATATTATTTTTGTGTAAATAAAAAAAAATGTTTTGTTTCTTATTAATAACTATATACGATGCATACAATTATTTATACAGTACAAGGACAAGTTTGCTACCGTATCACTTTGGACATTTTGGAACCACAAATTTTACAGGTTTTAAGTTGTACTGTTACCAAATGTTTTCCATGCAAGCGAAGCCTCGGGCAAAAACTAGTAAGAGATAAATATCTGAAACCATTGTATCATTATGTTTCAGATGAAATATTATTCCGAGGAAAATCAATTTAAATTATAATATAATAACAGAATTCATTCATACATCAAAGATACGGGGAATTCAATCACTGTCATTTTTGTGATATCGTGAAATTATATTGAGACCTAATTTCGGTATAACGTCAGTATTTTCTGTATTCTTTATTTATCAAAATAATTATGTTCATGTGTGATTGAGATTTTCTTTGATTTTCGTGGGAAAGGTTTTACGAAACAAATGCAACAGTGAATGACGGAGGTAATAAACCCTAAAGGGAAATTAAGAGAAGCAATAATAGACGAATTTCTTTATGAAATATCCCCGGAGGAGTTTTCACGAGTTTCCTTTGAAAGAGTTAGGGCTTAATTTTTTTTTAGTGATGTTACTTTATTTCCGACTAGGATTAATTAGCTTAAAATATATTACATTGTGTAACTAATATTTAAGAATCTACAATCATTTTTGACATTGGATTTATAGTTTTAGATTACCTTCTACATAAAAACTTCGCTTCTTTGTAGTATTAGTATAGAGTGACTTAGCCGATCACAGATTTATATCCAACGGTACATCATCCTGATCTCATCTTCCCTTACTTAAATGCAATGGAAACTATTGTCTGAGTCTGTCTGCAGCAGTGAGTTTGAAGCCTGTCTGTGAGAGTTAGTTGTCAAATTGTTATTTAATTGTTACAACTTAGATAATTTCTTTTCATTTAATTCATCAAGATACAAATAAATTATATGAACTTTAAATAAAAATAAATTTATTTAAAATATTAATAATTTTTAAAAATCTTTTACTAAGTAGACTGGTATTTCTGGTTCAAAAGAAACATCAGTAACAATTGAAAGTTAATTGAAAAGTTTGATTGAAAGTGAATGTCAGTCAAAATTTTCTATTACAAATAAGCATTAGAAACGGAGCATTACCCTTCAGGCTCCGTTTCTAATTCGGTCAATGCTCGTGTCCCTCAAGGCTGTGTGCTGTCACCCACACTGTTCTTTCTGCATATTAATGACATACTGCAAAGTAGCGGCAATGATTGCTATGCAGATGTGTGTTAGAATATAACTCATTAAAGATATTAGACACAAACACACACACTTGAGTTCCAAGGTTACAATAGTCCCCTACTACTCATATTAGATAAACGTATCGTTCTCAGCAGAAAAATATAAATCAAAATTGAGCCTCCAAAGCAGCTCTATACATCACGACTAATGATTTATGATTCACTTCTAAGCCATCTATAACATAGAAATGGGCAAAAGACTTATTATAGGGATTGAAATAAAAGCTTCGAAACAAATAACAAATTTGTGGAATCAAAGAGCAAATCGAAACAAATAACAAATTTATTTGATGAAATATAGCTTTTTAATACATAATGGTATTTTTGATTCAAAATCGAATCATAAATGTATATATTTTTTTATTTATAATGATGATGTGTTGGAAAGTTATGTTTTCATGCAAAATTGATGCTCTAAAGGTTTTTTATGAATGAGCTACTAACAATGATAAGACACTTGTCAGTATATATTATTAATTTGGTGACACTTGTTATTAAAGCTATATGTACCAAAATCGATATAATATATAATTACTTGAATTACGTTACTGCTTCGTAGTCTCATGTTGGAAATATTTTTTTATTAAATAAATATTGGCGTTCTCATGTTCCCATTCCAACATCACTAAATTTAGTCCATTGTTTCCTTATATATAATTATCTATAAATGAGTGAAATAACACACTGATTATTCAAATAAAGACTACGTACGATGTTATATACACAGATAGAAGACGGATTGATATTACACATGTAGAAAGTTTAGTCATCTGTCCCGCAATGAGAAAACTTTGAGAGATTTTCATAACTCACACATCATGACATATTTTCTTTGAAATGAAAATAACATAAAGACAGTTTTTCGGACTTTGTTAAGACTTTTATAGGTTTTAATACGAGACCGCTTAAATAAACCGCGTAAATTCAATCTGTATTGGTTTATAATTAAAATTGTTAATCTTAGTCTGTAGTTTTCCTTATTCCTTATTTAATGTTAGTCTGTAGTTTTCCTTATTTAAACACAAAACAGAATTGCAGTTGCCTTTATATGTCAGTCAGTAATATTTTATAGAATGTCCTTTTCTTTTTAAATTTAGAATGGTATCTTTGTAGAGGAAGCGATCGTTTTTAGAATATCAGCGTAATAAATAGAATAAAATATTTGCTTATTTAAAATAAATTAGTAATGTGGTAAAAAATAATTTAAATCTTTTTATATAACAACACTCTAAGACAAGATCAAAACATAAAAGGGACTCGTGAAGGTAAGTCAAGAGCCACGTCAAAGGAATTAGCACTTTTCCTTATCTTGATCTTCCTTCACTTACATCGTCCATCTTTATATCTGGAGACAAAATATTTATTGCCAATGTAATTAGAGATGCCTTGTTAGTTACGACCACATCTTATTCCTTACATTTACTAAAATAATTTCTTTAGGTACTATATTTCTTTATTATACTATATGCAGAAGTCTGTACATTAAAAAAAAGTTGAAAAATTATTTGCTACGTGTTATATAAAATAGACATCTAACTCTCAACATTGGCAATTTAATAGACTATATAAAGTATATTTTTACTTTTATAAGAAATGATTTCATTATTGATGATTGCATTATTTGAAAATTAAAGTTATTCGTCATTGATATAAAATAGTTTTATTAGGAATGACCAAAAGCATATTTTACAAACATAGATGAGAAAATTAAAAGAAGCTAAGTTTAAAATAAATACAGTTTAAAAGCACATTAATCCCAGAAAGTTGCACTTACAAAGATTGTAATAAATCGCTTAAGTTTTCGCCGCATCCAAGTACTGCTGATGTAGCTTAAATGCAATGGTAACATTTTTCAAACTCTTACAAAATTGCGGAAATATGGCAAAAGTTAAAAGTACTTGTACATAAATTGATTATTGATCAAGTATAGAAAAATATAAAAAAGATAAGAATAGGTCGCAACGTTTATAATGATGAGTAATTTACTTTTACTCTAAAATATTTTTTTTCACTAACTTGAATTAATGTTACACTTTACAAATTTTAATTTGAATTAAATAAAATAATAACACTTTATAAATGTTATAACAAAAATTATTGCATTTCCACAAACGTTATTTCAGTGAAAGATTAATTTAAAACCGGGCAGCATTATTCTTTAACGTAAATAATATATAAGCTTAATTAAGTTTTCTTCAAGTAAATGCTAAGATCGACCATTAATTTACTTAATGCTGCGCTAATTTGTTTGCGCCACAAGATTTATAAGATTCACGTAAATAGTTTTAACGAAAGAACCTTTTTTTTTTTATTTACTAGATTAAAAGTATATTATTTATAAATTTGATTACTTAGTTTTTTATTAAATTAATTAATGACTAAGGCCCCAAAACTGTGATAGGAATAATAGCTTATCTATATATAACTAATAAACTAACATACTAGACAAAAAAGGAAATTTAATCAAAAAGTTTGGATTTTTTTTGATATCATTATCTTCAATGGTTTGTATGAATTCATGACGTTGCTATTTTTTTGAATTGCAATTTTCTCCGCCTCCACCTCCAAAATTATTTTAATTTATTGAAATACAGCAACATATAAGAAAATAATTAAGAATAAAGGCACAGGTATTTATAAATATTCGCAAATTTATTCACGCCATGCACAAACTTACTTACTTGAAGTTAAATACAAAACAAGTATAGTTTAAAAATATAAAACTCCACAAAATTGCTGCACTTAGAGGGATTGTGATTAATCGGTTAAGTTTTCACCGCATTATGCTTTTGCTGACGCTACTTGAAAGTAGTGAGATTTTTCAAATAAAATAAACTGTAATAGCATATATATTTTCCTTAACTTTTAATACAAATAAATCTTTACCATGACTATAAACGAAATCTATCTGTAATCTAACAATTTCATTCACTCAAAGTTAACTTCTTTAATTGCTAAATTTAAATTATTACTTTACTGACTAAAAAATCATTTAAATGAAAAATATTATTATCAATGAATTAGTAGCTTCTTAATAATTAATAATTCGGTGTTGATTGAGGAATGAGATCTTTTCTTTCGTTTATTATAAATAACATTTGCACTTAAAGGGTGACAAGTTATCATACATTACGTGCTGAGTCGAGCTGAGACGCGGTGTGGATTCTTGAAAGACGCTTCAATACCTCAATACTTCATGTAGGGAAAATACATACTATTATATTCATATATCCACTCACTGTTTATATAATGTTAGTTAAAAAAATCTCTTAGGAAAGCTGAGTAATTAAATGCAGAGTATTCGTGAACATCAAACAGAGCTATCACTGCAGTACAGTCCTATTGGAGTATTCATATTTAGTAAGCACATTGTGAGATGTAACGCAACCGATTCATAAATCTATCGATAAGTCCGTCTTATGTAAAAGGTACCTTTTGACGTTTCATACTTTTAATATTGATGAAACTTCGTATCGACGTGAATAACATAATTTCAATAACATTTTCCGTAAAAGAATTATGATGCAAGTTTTATTTTATCACAAGATGTACAATTCTTAATTACTAAATCTAAATTAAAATCTAAAAAATCAATTTACAAAATTGACACTTTTTTTTTCTATATATAACTATAAATTCACTTAGTTTGAAATATAATATTATGGTCATTACTGATGTAATACTGCAGTTTCTAAAATATTTATCAAAATAGAAAGCCATAAAAAAAAAGGTTTTAAATCAGTCTAAAATCTAATTACCTCAAAAAAAATGTTAAAGCTTTATAGAATGAAATAATCCAAATTTATAAACAATAACGCTAAATAAAATATAAATAAAATTATATCCAAATTGTATTATCGATAAGCGCGCTACACTAGTCACGTGAAATCGATTGAGAGGAAACTATGACTACAACAAGCCGTCAAACTTTCAGGAATCTAGCCTGAGTTACAGGATGACGAAGGAAAGTTTTCAAAGAAGTTGAACGACAAAATGGAGACGCCATTTGCAAAACTAAACATTAAAATACATATATAATATGTTGTATATAGAATTGGCTTATAAAAAAATTAGGTTGTGTTAAAGTAAGCGTCGCTTTTCAACGTCAATTATTTTGAAGCTTTTTTGTATAAAATAGAAATAGTTTTATCTTAAGGCATATATGTTATACATTGTATTTTAAACATTGTTTTGTTTCGGTGAAATTTAAGATGTATAAAAATAAGCTTCAGAATCTTTGTACAACTAATTCAAGAGGATTCCCTTTTTATCCAATGTTTTATATGCCCGGGATATGGGCATGAAAGAAAATTGTAGAATACCTACAATTGTCAGAGGTAGAAAAGTCAAATTTCCGTCAAAAACGAGATACCGCACGAGAGCATACTGGGAATTCTGCTTATAAAATATAGATTGCATAAAATAAATGTACAGAGCATGAAGATTTTGAAGGTCTTTTTAGCTAATTTACTCTTGTAACTATAGATGGGTAGTTTCAATTTGATTAAAATACCTAATTGATAATAAATTATGATATATCCTGGTTAGTCTGTAAAATCAGAAAAGTATATAAATATTGATTAAAATTAAAAGTGATAATGGTTTTTATTTTAAACGGTTTTTCACTTATATAGTAGTAAGCCGTCATTATATTCGGTATGATATAATTTGTTATATTTTTCTTCTATACTTACAATAAAAGGAAAATTATAGTTTATGGGTTTTATTAATATCATAGTATTTTCAATTAGTTGCATGGAATATCCCTTACCACATTTATTTATCTGGCAGTGTGCCAGATGTAACAAGTTATGTTAAGTGACAATATGTGACACTTGGCGACCAGACGCCTCATACAACGCGTTGTTAGAATACGTGGTTTGATTGTTAAACTTATTCAATTTATAATAAACTATAATGTATAAAGTGGTTTTAAATAGTTTCTTATGAAATGCCTAATTTTATATTGTGTATAATCCAGACTTGTATAACTGCTACAAAGTGACAATATTGGCCTAATGTGTTACTCGATTTAAGACCCATCACTTCTTGAGCGTTTAGGTCTTATATTATTGAAATATTTAGATTAAAGCAAAAATGTTGGAAAAATAGGCATTTGAAAGATACGTCGCCACAAATGACATTTAGAACGTAATAATATCTTAAGATTAATTTTTGATAAAGGATTAACTCTAGACTCTATAAATGTATGTATATTTAATCAACGGTACCATCCCCATTGAGGGCGAATTAAATAATGTAGAATAGAACAAATATCTATAACAATATTATAACATCTTACTGATGTAAAAAAATCAACGGCTTATCATTTCATAGAACCTTGAAGTTTGTTTTGTTATTTTATTTGTTTTACTATGGACAGTTATTTAGCGTAGTTTTTTTTAATACTTATCCAAAAATCTCCTAGCTCCTTGGTGTAATTATAAATGTTACATATTTTTTATTCCATTTGGATAATCAAATATGTAAATTGATATCGTAGGTGCTGAAATTATTTGCTTTTATTTTACATTACTTAACTATTTGATAACAGTACCTCAAATACCAGTAAAAGTACCTCAAATGATGGGTATAAAAAAATAATACAGTAAAAAAAAGTAGGACACTAAACTATTTTTTTCTCATAAAATTGTATAATAAAATAACAGATAAAACATTTAAAGAACTTGTCGATATCATTTAACAACCAGTCTTGGCAGACTGTTTCATTACCATGGATAGTTTATTTCACCAGCTTAACTGAGATTTCTCCACGGAAACATTAAGATGAAGCGATTAATTTTCTTAATGCTTCTCTAATTTGTTTATGTTCCAGGATTCATTGCTTAAAGAATGTAAAAATAGTTGCTTCTTAGAAGTAAATTATCCTTAATTTTTCTATTCAAAGAGTTATATATATATATTTGCAGCAGACGTTAAAGTCAACAAGTTTCACTTTCGATATATTTCCGACACAATTAATTATTATTAATAACTTGATCCCCTTCTTTTTCTAAGTGACGTTTGATAAGTGGGGGTTTTTCTGACAATTATATAATACGTAAAACTAACTGTGGCATAAAATACACGCCTACAGGCACGGGAAGTATGAGAAACATCCATGGCATTACTGCTCACGTCCATCCATGGTGTAGGCCTACTGGATCCGGTCATTTAAAATAACGGGGACGTATCGTACGATACAGTACCTACATGGTGATGGGAAAAGCTGTCATTCATATCTTTTAAACTCATATAATTATATAAAACCTTACGTTATTATCTGGGTGTGTGAATTAAGAAATATTCTGACCGCTGACAATGACAATTATACAGTTATAGGAGTATAGAGATATAGTTATAGGAGCTAAATATTTAAAGATACAAATTTTTGGAATGTAGGAATTGCAGCAAACAAATTCCTTGAGCTTAATAGATGATCTGTTTATCTCATCACCCCCCTCTCGTATCTCAACTCGTATTGGTCGATGCTGCAGCAACATTTTCCATACATATTTGTCTTGATACTCATAGCTTGTACAATATGTTCCCTCTGGTGGTAATATATGTAAACTAGTGCTTTATTTGTTTTACCGTACAAATTTAATTTATACGAAGAATGTGTTGTAACTAAGATATAACGTTATCGACAAAGTACAACATTCATTAATAAATGCGTCACAAAGTCGCCATATTTGCCTTTGACGGCTCGCTTGGTTTAATACCTAGAGTAATGTTTACGCAGAGCTGTCTGTCTGAATAATAACAGCGGTTGCATAGTTAATAATATGAAATGTTAAAAATAACTACTTATTGTAAACTTAAAGAGTCAAGACATTCATAGAAAAATTGCACTTAAAATGAAATATATTAAAATCAACAATCAAAATATAAGAATTCAATAAAAATGTAAGGATATCGTTATTGTTAAAAGTGTTTATTTAAGTTTACATACGTTATGAAATTAAAGAAATCATAGCTCTGTTCACCCTATACTCTGTACATCATAGAGCACACACAGACACACATACACACACGCACACACATAATATTAAAACATGAACGCATCCTTATTGCAATTCTAACCTACAAATGACTTGGAAAAAGGTAACATATACTATAATTTATAATTAAATGACCAGTCATTTTAACCGTATCAGTTATTTTATATTAAGTTGTGTTGTTTTTTTACATTATGTTCTAACATTCTAACAAACTGCACACACGGGTAACACATGTTTTCTATCAAAATCAAAGCTTGTCTAGGGTTGGACGTTTCGATGGGAAAATGTCGATTAAAAATATATATACAGTAATAAGTATGAATCACAATAATAATTGAATTGTTAGAATGAATTTGAACTTAAGTAAATCGCGATATCAAATACCAGACTAGAATTGGTTATAATATATAATTTGTGACGAATCGATAACATATTGATTGTCGTCAGCTCATTCTTTTTTAAATTAACGGTAAATAAATAGTGATAAATTTATTGTAAAAAATAATTCCATTGCCAAAACTTTTTTTTTGTCTTAGTGTGTGTATTTGAGATAGTTATTTTTTTTGATTATTTGAAATTTTATTATGAAATTACCTTTTTACTTTAGATATTTGCAGTTTTTACATTTTGTTTTCTATGTATTTACATTATAAGGTAAAGTGGAAATGCAAGTATTGTAGTGTCCTTGAAAACATTTCTTTGAAATAAAATAAATAAAAATTAATTCTACATCTCCTAATGCCCCTTATTTGTAGAACAGAATAATACCATAACTAAAACTTTACAAAATAAACCTAGATTGTCTAGACCTAGACCTAGCTGTGATATTAGCAATTCACTGTCTAATTTTCCTAACCATATATACCGCTGAGCTCAAAGGTTTAGTTGAAGTGATTTGAAACCTTCAAATATCCCTTTCAGTATGAACTCATTTATAGTCTCCATTAAGTATAAGTAGCTACCAAGAATTAAATAAAGACCTATTATTCGTACATTAGGAAAAGAACATTTTAGAAATTTAATTGTGCTATAAATAACCTTTTACATTTGAAAAAGCAAAAGGTTATTTGCCGCAAACTAATTGGAAAACCATAAATTAACTAAACACTAAGTTATAGTTTATATGTAAAACGTCGTTCCTTTTCTGTCTTATATAAAAAGAAGGAAAATTTCAAGATTATATTACATTTATTCGTCCTCAAATTGAGTAGATCGTTGACGTAGTTAAGAAGAAAAAACGACGAAATAAATAAATATAAAATCAATACCGTTTACTCCACTATATGATGAATACTAGGCTTCAATATCAGCGACCTGTGTAATGGCGAAGTTTCCGTATTAAGGTATTATGGTCAATGAAAAAAATGAATTTAGTAAAGACGACGAGACGATATCTTTTAGGTATATTTGAAAATCGTTATCTTTGCAGCATATTGTAAAATATAAAAAAATATCTTTGTTAACTTTCCATCTTCCTGATTTCGTGCTCTATCTATTCTAATAAAGTTGAACATTACTTACCAGACGTTACTCTGTCCGTCGGATACTTCATAAAAACTGCTAGGTTTCATTTAAAACGTTTTCCGCGACTTTTGAACTTTGTCGTTTCTTGCGTTCCTTGAAATATTATGACCTTAATAATGCAATAGTTTTGCTCAGTTTACTGTTTTTTTATAGCTGGTACTAACTTTTCAATTCCAGCGAAAAACTATTTATTTATCGTTCGCGTTCGAAATTCCTTAACCATCTCAGTATTTTTATAAATGTCAATCCGTAACTCCAAACTCTGGTTTTGACAGAACGTGTTGCATTTGGCGCGTAGCCAGCTGAATAATTCTGATGCGGGATGCTCGAACCATTTAATATAAACAAATATAAATTACTAATATACACTAGATAAAAAATATGCTATACCCTGGTGACGCTAAATATATATAATGGTAATATGATGGTACCCGTAATATATTACCATTTCAGTGCTGGAGCTCTTCTATGTAAAATATTGCATTGTAATAAATGTGGACCAATGTTTTATATGAGCGTACACAGTTTTTAAAGTCCAACAAACAATATCATAATAGAGGTTACAAAAACGAGGGAAAAAATAAAATAAAAAATAAAATATACCTCCGAAATTGTACTAAAAACTAAATTTACACCATTAGCGTTAATAAATAATAGCTTTCTGCTTTTTTAAACTCGCAATAGCAAGCTTCGTTGCTCATTTAAACAATTTCTAAGAAATACTTACAGTTCTATGCAGCTAGCACTTACATTTTGAAAGAGAAGTCTCTGAAAAGACTACTCGAACACTAACTCCCTTTTGACTCTATTATAACTTAGTGGCGCTTGGTAGCTACGTGTAACACATCGATACTTTTTGAACATAAACGTTTTTTTAAGTTTGTTGTTTTGTTTACAAGTGTCCGATTTCAAGCGCCGTAATTAGACACCACGAGGCTGATATTAAATTAGCGGTCTTTGGACGGTTGGGTTAAAATGGATGACCTGCGTTTGAAAACATATTTGTTTTTAATTTAATGTTGTTTAGACTTTACGCCGACTCATAAATGAAAGCGTCTACCCTTCGGCGTTTAGTCTGTGTCGGCGTGACAGGACTTAATAGAGCCATTTACTTCACTGCCTTTTAATAGCACGTGACGAAAACATCAACACGGGTACCTGTAGGCAACGCCAAAAACAACAAACTTATATTTCAACAAACAGGCCTTTGTTGTTGTTGATAAATATAACAAAATGGTAAAGTATTTATTTCTTGTTTAATCTAATAACAGCACAGCCTCTATCTGTGTCTATTTTTTTGTTATTTATGTACTTATATTAATTATTTTCATATTGAAAGCAAAAAAAATATATCTTTTTTACGAGGATTATGAAATTTTCCTTATTTACGTTGATATTCTCGATGACAAGTAATAGTCTGATCTCAAATCGTCACAAAAGTGTCGCGTGAAAATATACATTAAAACTGTAAATTTAATATGCATATATAATTTTTTGTGTCGGTCCAAACCTTCATAAACATTGAAATTTACAATTATGGTCGATTGGCTACTAGTAAAAATAAATAAATTTTAAAATAAATCATCAAATCAAAAATAAATCATCAAATCAAAATCAAAATCAAAAAATCCGTTCAATCATGTATAAATGATTGCAAATTTGAAACTCTTTTAAACGATTGTTCCTTAAAAATCTTGAGTATGAAATAACTTTATCAGACAAACAAATGCGAGTGGTGTGATGAAAGCTAATGAAGCTTCATATAAGTCGTGACTCTTACTTCTTGTTGACGGTCTTGAATTTGAATATTTGTATTGAATTTCGAAAAACGTTCATTACTTAAAGGCTGTTCGAAAACATCGTTAAAATCGACGAGTTTCAAGAGCACTACTTCAGGACAACTAACATCTCAGACTATAGCAATGATTGACAGACATTCATTACAACTGTTGTCATTTAGACTCACACAAATGTTTTTAAGGTCATCGATCATCCGTATAGTGTGATATCAATGTGTGTGTGAGCATCTATGACGTCACGAGGAGGGTGTCTGTGACGTCTTTCATTTAGTATACTTAATTATAAATATATGTATGTCATTTATGTATATATATATATATAAACTATCAAGAAATATTATGTTTACTATATCAAGAAATATTATGTTTACTATATTTTGTTATTTTGTTAACTTACGTTTATTAAAATATAATATAACAAAGAGAGAATTCAAAATGTATATATTTCGTGGCAAGTTATTCCAAAATTGCACTTGCATGGTTAGGGTTTGTTTTTGTGTGCTCTACTCCGAGATATTAATATTTGTCTAACTTCAAAGTACTCACATGAAAGCTTGTTTATCTTTCCCGTATGCCTGTTTTTATTTAAGTTTTTTTTTTAATTCGAGTGTTAGTTATTATATATAATAGATATTATATATAATAACTAACAATAATTATTATATATAATAGAAATTAGTTATATTAAACGTTATATTTCTTGACAAGTTTATATATATATATACATATATAATTATATATATATTTGGTAATGAGATTAAAAGTAGAGAGTTATGTAACATTACTTTAAAGCCGATATATACTGTCTTTACTGATATATTGTTGTATATTTTGGGATCAGTTTCTTCTTTGATATATTTTATGTTTTTTCTGTTTCTGTTTGCTTTGTCGTGTCTGGTTGTCTGTTCTTAGCTTACAAATTACTGACCCGTTTCAAATTTTGATTTAACTGTTGTTGCCTTAAATCCCAATAAACATGCTACATTATTATGCTATTTTTGTACCACGCTATTTTAAACATTTGAAAAGCTTTAAGCAATTTTGCTTTTTTTAGTAATTTTTATGATACAAATTTGTGAAATGTATAAATAGTAATTAAATAGTATAAAATAATAAGCACTTCTAATAATTTATTTAAGCAAATCTTGTTCATAATCAATATGTATGATGTAAATGCTTGAAACCTATTATTCAAGCATTTAATCACGTAAATAGATGATCAAGTAATTTCGGCCACATAGGACAATTAGTAACTACAATTAGGTATTTACTTATATGTAATAATTATCCTGTATGTGGCTTGGAATTTAGAACTGATGAGCAATATATGTCTGAATATGGTACGTAACACCAGTGTGTATAATAATATTAAATAACTTTAATATAACGATATTTAATCAAATAATATTATACGCGTTGCAAAGGGGGGTGAAGAGAAAAAAATCTAGGGTAAATTAAATTTTGAGGTTCCTTTTGGCTTCAAATAAAAAAAATATATAATCTATCATGCAAAAATAGAAACATCTGTTAGGATTTTCGAAAGAAGCCTGAGAGATGTCACCATCGTCTCGATAAAGACGAATATATATTGTTAAATTCACCGAGTCTGACCACGATATGGTAGCTAAATTGGTGGAGCGACGGGACGGTGTCCTAGAGGTCACGGATTTTAATCTTTCTCCATTTCGGTTTTTTTTATTTTATATATATTTAAAATACTAGCTGATGCCAGCGACTTCGTCAGCTCCCACAAATCTCATGACTAAAATAATACGGTGCCAGATTTAAACTCTATACCCAATATTGTAGTTACTTTATGGCAAGGAGTCATTGCTAAACACAACGCTTGCGCCTATCCAATATTTTTTTCGTGGAAGCCGGACCACATGGATAAAGACAAAAATTTCCATCTGATATTCCGATATTCTGAAAGCTTAATACATAAAATTTTCTTCCCATTAAAACAAAAAATTCCTTAGCTCATTCTCTACTCTTACCTCTTTTAGACTATGCTGACTCTGCCTATCCTGATCTTTCTGAGGGAAAACTTGATAAGCTTAAGCGCCTCCAAAACCCTTATATTAGGTTTATCTTTGGATTACGTAAATTTGATCACGTGTCCGAGATTAGGGCTCGTCTGAAATGGCTTCCAATCAGGTTTAGGAGACACCTACACTGCTCTGACTGCTGCTGACTCTTCTTAACTCAATTCTTTATAATCCTAAAAACAGCGTTTCTCTTATCTTGGCTCGGATAATGAAAGACAAAATCTGAGATCGTGTAAAGACAATCGTTTGCACAACCCTACTAGGCTATTATAATAACTCGTTTACTTGTAAGTCGGCGGCATTGTGGAATGTACTCTCCGCTGAAATCCGACATTCAAGATCACTCTCAATATTTAAAAGTCGTTTGTATACTCATTGCCTATCAATTACTAATATTTAATAATGTGTTTTTATTGTATTATTATGTATTGTGTATATATATAGTAAATTATAGTATTAGTAATATTATTCTAATTATTTATTTGTTTTTTACACTGTACCGCGTTCTCATAAACTATTACTTTTCTGTAAGAGATTGCTTTAGCAATAAGACCGCCTTTGCACCCCTTTTGTGTATCCTTTTTTTTTATTTCACTGTTTTGTATATTGTTTTGATTTAGTGTGTGCAATAAAGATTATATCTATCTATCTACATAAGCAAAGTACATAATCTTAGTACATAAACTAAGAATATAGGCTTAGTTCATAAGCTATATATATAAGCTTAGTTTATTTTCTAAGTACCTTAGCAAACACATATGCATAAAACGTAAGCATAGCACGTTAACTGAGAACATAAGCTTAGTATATAAGCTTAGTTCATTAGCTAAGTATATAAGCTAACATAAGCTTAGTCAATATTGCTCCTCCCCTATTTATCTTAGCGTGATATTATATAGCCTATAGCACTCCTCGATAAATGGACTATCTTACACTGAAATAATTTTTCAAGTCGTCTTAGTAGTTCCTGAGATTAGCGCGCTCAAACAAACAAACTCTTCTGGTTAATATATTAGTATAGATTTTTTGTTTTTACTTTTTATGTACATTTACACATTCAAAAATCGTTAATTTAATATACCAGTATCAGTCCTTACAATTTAAATAATGTACTTCAAATACAAAACAATTCAGAGCCATGACATTTAATTACAAACAAATATAAATATTATATAATTATTTTTTTATTAATAATACTAAAGCTTGTCAAGCTAGATAATAAAAAGAAAAAATATAGATAGACATGAATAGATAAAAAAAAAGATACTGAACTGTTTTTTCTCGGAATATTTATATATATGTATATATGGGTCTAATATATATAGATTGAGCCCAGCGGTATCAATATCACCATTATTGTAAAAATAGTCAACATTTTCTTCTAACGATTTTTATTATTGAAGTGAAAATCACAAAAGAATTATCATCGCAGAAATTTTATAATATTCATACAAAGTAAATGTCAATTTATTCCTTGAGCAGTAAGTGAGACAAGTTACTTTTGTCCTTCGGACTCAAATATGTGTTCGGTAAATTTAGTCCGTTTAGCGTTTCTCAGAAGATGGAGTCATTATGCAAATATTAAATGTCTCAGACAGTATTGTATGCGACATGGGCTATATACTACTTTATGGCTAGTTCGTGGGTTCACAACTTCGATGGTTACACAAAAGAAAACTATTATAAAAAAAAAACATAGTTAGCTAGTATCGTTTGAAGGGATGAGGACATAATATATATAGGAAGGTACTCGTAATAATAAATTAACTGCTTTATTTTATCATTACTTTAGACACTTGTCGTATTTGAACATATAAGTATCAATAAAAAGATAAATTGATTCATGAATATTAATCAATCAATCAACCACAATCCAGAAGTCCCTATTGAGGTCGTCACAGTGTATATACTAGTATATATAGGGAATATAGATATTGTTTTAATCAAAGTTTCATGCGCGTGATAGTCTTGGAGCTTTGAGAGATCCGATATTGTAACCATTGTACGCTGTAAGGACTTGGTCAATCTTTTATAATATAGCAGTGAAGAGCCAGAAGTACTTGGTCAATCCTTCATATCACAGTATGAATGGGCCAGGGGAGCTTGGTTAATCATCACACAGAGCATTTTGACTTGAATCACAACATTTTTAACTCACTCTAACAAATCTAAACCTATCTCTTCAATACCTACTTATATTCCTGGGACTAAATGTGTTTAATATCACGCTGCCAATAAAATATGATTTGGTTATTAAGACCCGTTTGATGCGAATTACTTGCAAATAATATAAAAACAATGTAAATATTTATGGCAGTGATCATGACTGTCGAAAGTTTTATTACCAAAATAATATATTCTTATTAAAAAAGTAGATATATTCTATCATATTGCCGTAGCTTTCATTTCCTAGGCTCAAATTATATGAGTCATCTAAATTCTGGGATTGAAATCAACTGTTCATTGTTTCATGCAAAGTCTATGGTTTTTATATATAAACCAAGAAACAGATTTTAATAACAATATTTAGTAGACAAATGGGATCATGACCGATCATAAAATTAAGCTATACGATAGCAAATTATATTCTTATTCGAACCGGTTTTTCCCTTTATAAGATCGTTACTCCAAAAGATAACCTTGTACAAAAATAGTCAGACAAATTGGTGAATGTCATTGATATCCTCTCAATTAACAATTAATATTTTACTATTTTTCCTTATTTTTCTCGTTATAACATAGTTACTTTGTTATCATGATAAAACTGATTGTTTAAAATTGGAAATTGTAAAATATTTCATTGAATTCATAATGTTGCGTCGGTAAATAATTCACTTTTTTTACTTATATTGGATGTAAACATGAGGAATTAAAACGATATTTTTGTTTTGATTTTATTATAAAAACCTGGATATTTTTTACTTTTTAACACCATAAAATGTTTGAGCGCTTTGTGTGTTATATTGTGTGATAATACATTTTTTTTTACAAATACACACTGTAGATATTTATGATCTTTAAATCTCATATTTTAATTGTTTTATTTTTCTTTAAAAAAATTTAAAGCGTCAAAGTCTGACTCATTGCTTTATTTACCGATAAGATGGAAGTATTAATTATGACCTACAGTCCTTATATAAGCAGTTGATTCTGAGCACTAGTGAATACAGTTAACAACAGACAATGTTTGCTCTCGTTGTCTTAGGATTAGTAGCTTGCGATAGTGCATCTTCACTAAATTTCTATAAAAAGACGGATAATCATGATACAGTAATATATTACCCTAATATTTCACCTAGCAATAACTATGACAGTAAAATTGTGATTCTTAATGAACAAAAGAAGAATATTACTATGAAAAAAGAAAATTTAAATATAAACATTGAAAACATTGAGAAGCGAAAAATGAATCTATACAGAGAAGTGGAGAAAATCTACAAGAAAAAAGAGTATCTTGATAGAAAAATAGAGAAACTAAACAGGCAAAAAAATAATCTTGATAAAGAAACTGACCTTATCCTTAAAAAAATTGATAGTTTGGACAGAGAAATTAACAATTTCAATACACAAAAAGATCAACTCGATAGTGAAATCGAGAAAATAGATTTAGAACAAGAGGAACATAATAGAGATGGCGATTGCAGCAAGTATAAAATTCGTCGTGCAGCAGTCGAAGATAACGAATATAGGATTACTATTGATTTGCCAGGATACAAAGAGAGCGAAATTGTTGTTAAATCTGGAACAGGACGTTTAGTCGTTCAGGCTGTTCACGATGTATTTGGTGAGCCTAAAAGGAGTTTACAGAATGTTAGAAATTTGCCAAATTTTGTTACAGAAAATGGAAGTTGGTCATATAAGTGCGGCGTGTTAAGGATTGTTTTTCAAGTAATACAACGTACAAGATATGAAACAAAAAAAAAAGTTTACAGAAATGGCGTTACTGGTAAAGGTGATTTAGATACAAAAAATAATATAAGCAGCGCGGGAACAGCTCAGGTTCCAACAACGTGCGTTTCGACACAAGATATTGATGTAAAAGTGGCCACCCAAATTGGGGGGGATGACATTGTGGCAAACACCAACAGTGAAAATGAAGACGGTGAAGTTGACTCACCAACTTCTTCTTCTAGTCCAGAGGATGGAATAGAAACAACCACCTATGGGTCGAATCAAAAAGATGATATACAAACAAACGTCTCCGTTTCGAAGCAGGACGATGGTTTAGGAGTAACTCCTACCCTCGAACCATTTCAACAGGATTATACAATGACATCCACCTACATCCCAAACCAAGAAACCACAACATACTCCGATACTACGAATGATGACATTTTATTAACGCCTGTATATTAGTAAAATGTGTATTTTATATTTAAATTTTTTATTTATCGATATGTAATACAACAAAAAAAAACAATAAAATGCGATACTAAAATATAGTGTAATTTTTTTAAATGTCATGCGAGAACCAAGAATATATTTGAATGGTAAGGTTAGACTCTTTAACCTATATTTGATTTTCGTATTGTAAAAAATAATAATTTAGTGCATTGAATAAGCCTTAAAAACAATGAAGTCTCATTAGAGAGGTATGACTATTAGAGAAATTGGGTAAATTTCAACAGAGGTGGAATCCTATCGAAGGAATTGTAACAAATAAAAAAGTTAAAAATTTGTAAAATATTGTAACGTACTAAGTTATGATAATGTGTGTTTTGAATTCTACATGAATCAATTTTCAGAATTTCATTGGTTTATATCAGTTTGAGTCTTCTTTCATTCCTAAAACATGGGCCATAAATATGTCAGGTATTAAAAATAAATATGCCAAGAAATCGAACCTAAGGCTCAGACCAATTTTTCTATTGGGAGTCATTTCATCAGGAAGAGATCTCATTGAAATACCCATTTAGTTTAGTTTGGAGTAACTGTTCTCTTTAATACCTTTTATAGTTCTGTGGTAAAATATATTTTGATTATAACACCGAACCAAAAAGTATAATTATAATAAAAATATAGCACGTTTTGCTTTTATTTCTTGGAAGATGGTTATAAATATTAAAATTTAAGTACGTCATAAACTCTTTATGCAATTTTGTTTCATTATAGTAATATTTAAATATCAACTAATAAAATATATTATTATCTTAGTACTCATTTAAAGTTAAAAATCATTTGTAACTTTTTAATAAGGTTTTTGATAAGTTAATGTATTCTTATCACAATGACGGGAATTCCAATGTGTTAATAGTTAATGTGTCACTGGGAATTTATTATAAACGTCTGGTATTTATATCATAGCTGTTTGTATGATAAACTATTCAAAATAAATAAAAATATTTTTTTTACTTAATCAAAAGTTATATATATAATTAATTACTAACAGACTGCACTGTAAAATATTATAGTCACTATATCTTTATTGTAATGCAATTAGAAAGAAAATAAATTCAATAGTTTTTTATTCTCAAAAATATATTAAATACAGGCCTCATAGACCTCGTATAATCTTTTTAAAAATTATTATCAATAATGCAATTAAAAATTAAACAACATTAATATACAATAATTTTACTGTAATAAATATATATTTACAATAAGCCTGTGTATTGACGGGTGCTGGGTTCGATCGCATTGTCGGTGAAAGCAGCATGAGTAAAGTCAAAGTCTGTGCTAAAGTCAAAGACTAAATAAATTATTTTTTATACATATTATAGGATTATTAACATAAATCCACATCTACTCCAAATACAAATATATAACTAATTTTAAATATCAATTACAATAAACTAAAAATCAAAAAACGGTATAAAAAATAACTACATATTCTTACAAGCTACTACTGACCCTTAATATTATAGTTTGTCTATTGACTAAGTCTCGTGTGGTACATCGTCCCGTTAACGTGAATATTGAATTTCATCAGCTTGATTAAGATTATGCGGGATATCTAAGATGGACTAATTCGTATGTTTATTGGTAATCCCCTTAACGCTAAATTTATTTACGCTTAGAATTCGTAACACACTTTTAACAGTTACTTTTTGTGATCATAGTGTTACAATCTTTAAATTTATAAAAGTTTTGGAATGTCTTCCAAAAACAGAATTCACAAAAGAGTTATTTAAAAATATTGAATTACATTAAAAATATACATTTTTTGAATTGTTTACTATTATTTTATAGCAGCATTGCTGTATTTAGAATATGAGTATGTTTGTAAATATTTGATAATATTTTTTGCAATCGTTAATTTTGTGTTGGAATTGGAATTGATACTTTCGTAAAACAACTTTAAAATTGGTTTGAAACTTTTTTGTGATCTAAAATAATCACAGGAAGTAAACCTATGAATAGAAAAGCAAAAGTAATTTATCCGTTACAAATACAACAAGCAAATTATGTTGTAAGTGTAAAAAGCGTAAGTCTCCTAGTTCAGACAGAAGAATCAAGAGCTAATTAAAAAAGTTCCTAAAGAGCTTTCAAAAGTTTATCTTTATAAACTGTAAGTGCTAGACGCATCATGAATTGTGAAGTCTTTCTTTAAACAGATTTTAAATTAAAATGAGTTAGAAATATAAGAGTTGTTTCAAATACAAGGTTTTATTTTGCTAAATTAGTTATACCTTCAGGTTTATGGAAAGTTAATGTATTGTCGTTATTATGAATTTATTCTAATTAGTTCATAAGATTGTTTGAATGGCTCTAAATCTTAAGAATCTTAAAGTCTAACGTACGTAAAGACTAACGTACTTTTGATACTTTGGAGCTCTGACTAATTTATACATATATTAATATCATACCTAATAAATAGCACAGGATTTGATCTTGTTTATTTACTTATAATATAATGTAATAAAATGTATTTAATGTAATAGAAAGAATATGTAAGGTTCCGGACTCTAAGTTACTAAATGGTTAAGAGTTGTTTTAATTATATAATATTTTATGTCGTTTTTTAATTGTTTTTAATAGTTTTTCTTCTTTGATTGTTTAGTTTGGACTTAATAATAAAACAGAAGTTATCTTACAATACTAATTAATTAATATATTTACGTTTTTATATTGCAGTAAAATTTTATTTTTGTATTTTTTAATATCTCAACATGATATAACATTAAAAATATTAGCAGTAAAAGTGATAAAAGTGCCTGTCAAATGTCAAATTTATTATCAAAGTATTATATAACCTTTTTTCGGTACGTTCTCAGTTATATTTACGCGCATGAGAGTGACGCCGTAGCGCAGGTGAACGCGTCCTCTCTCGTAGCCCTCGTAGCGTTCTGATTTTAAAGTAGTTGAATTCGGTGTTTTCAAAAATTATAACTAATTTGTAAAATATTTTATTAAATTGTTTCACTATTTTTAAAAATATTTTAGAAGTATTATGTTAATTTTTTTTTTCTTTAAAATCCATTTTTCATGATGTTAAATGAGATTTACTTAAAAACCGATTATTTTTTATTTTTTTTTACTTGATATGTAAGTATTTTTTGGAGAATCTTCACTTAGAAATTGACGATTAAAATGAAATTAATATCTTTGTTTAGTTTACTGGTTATAATTTTGGAAATTTTGAAATAAATATTTCATCAGTCTAGTTTTCTATTATAGTTGATAAGTAACATGATTTTAAAATACGGGATCAAAATGTGTGTGAATAGTACTTCAAGGAAGAACAATTTTTCACTAAATAAAACTGTATTTTAATATTGTACAAAACTGTAATTGTGTTTTTTATTAAAAGAAATATTATAATAAATACCACATTATTAATTACAACTGTTATTAATAAATGTGACGATATCAAATAACAATCTTATTATTTTTAACATTAACGAAAGAATCCAATATTTTGACAATTTAGAATCTTTATCTTTATATTATTATGTTGATTTGTAGCTTATTTACCCTTATTTGTCAAACCGAACAATATTCATTGATTGTTTCGTATCGAACATAAATTCCGAAAGTATAAATATAAAAGCATTTTTTTATCGTTCGCTGTGAAAGTCACGTCACGTCACGTTAAATGGGTATTGTAAAATGAGCTTTCCGCACCAGATTCGTGAGGCTAGAAGCGGCAACAAGTTATGTTAATTTTACGTATTACATATGCGTATTAGATTGACTTGAGCCAAGTATGCTGGCGTGCTAGTTGACACGTTCTAAGCACAGTAGTGCTGTGAGACAAATCGTGAATCTCACTTAACCGACCGGACATTGATGATATTGCAAAATACCGTTAGTTCCGGTTGTTATACTACTTATAATATTTGGTTCCTTTATCAAAAATGTTTATGTTTAATCACACACAAATGCATAAAGTTCTTTTACTTATTTTTGTTTTTATTGAGTAGATCTTCTTAATGGTGAAACAAAATTAGGTTTATCGAGATCAATGATTGAGATATCTGGCTGTTATATTTAATTATTCGTTTACGGTTGGTAAAAGGGAATGTGAACTATTGAATATTTCCTATAAATAATAAAATGTCTTGGTAATTATTATTGGTAATAAATAATGTCTTGGAAAATATTGTCGACAATAATGTAATACATGCATTGCGATAAATACATATTCTAAAGAATAATACGAGTATTCATTTACTACCTCAAATATGATTACAATCTAGAAATAATGAAATTGACAAGGTAAAACATATTTCAGTTTATTCCATGCGTCCATGCGTTGTCAAATTGGTACTATTTAGTACCGTGATTTTTAAATAATATCACAAGTTTAAAATATTAGCACACCTGTACTATACCTGAAATTTAGGTACAAAATGCTCTGCTCATATGTACACGCACTCTTATACATCCATACAAAATATGTTCACACATATATAAAATAATGTCATTGGTATACATACTTTTTATTTTAAAAAAAATGCGTTTCTGAGTTGTTATTGGGTAACTCTGTAGCCCTAAACTAACTTTATTCTAGAGATAAGATTTTATTATTATTACAATCTTTTATTTTTTATTAGTTGGATTCTCGATTTGAGAGTTATTTTTTTTTATTACGTTTTCTATTGTTTTAGATATTTGAGGTTATGTGCAAGCGCCATAAAGATGTATATAAACCGTTTTACGCTGTGTTCATTTTGCTTTCATGGTAAAAATGGAGAGGAAGCACAGGCAGTGGCAGCACCACTGTTTGGTGTCAATAGGCTGCCTAATTTTGTATGTCTGCGTCAGAAATAAGACGTCAAATCGTCGACAAGTTTTTGTGCGATTATCGGATTTTTAAACATGAACACATTTACAATATTAGTAGGATACGCTATATGTAGTTTCACGATATAGTTTCATCGAATATTCTCAAGTGTGCTTGAATATTAATCTTGTTAATAGGAGTTAATCTCTCTCGCAAACTTCTCATTCACTGAGAACGGGTTACATTATATACGTACTAATTTATTTAATTCTAACAAAACTACTTAGGAGTATTAACTTAATTTTTACTTTAAAATAATGGTGTAACCTTCATTATAACTTTAAATTAGCATTTAATACTAAAATTATATTTTTTTTGTACCGAAACAATGTTTTTAATTTTTTCGACTAGTCTATGGATTCTTTATTTAAAAAGTGTTCAATAACAAACCCCTTCTAAAATGTATTACAGACTATTGGAATTTAACAAATGATAAATGAATTATTTTTCAAAAAGTTTCTACTAATGTGTTAAATATCATGATGATATAGAACATACATCTCTCCCAAAAGATAGAAATTCATCAGAAGTTGAGCAACGACTTCAATTCCATAAACAATTCCTGATAAGTTCTCAAACAGATAAAATAGGTAAGGTTCTAGCAGGAAAGTACAGGAAAAAGATTTAACAAAATTTACAATTACTCCTGATGATGTCCACAGATGACGTGAGTCTACTAAAACCATTTTTAGTCCCCTCTTGACAATAAAAGATTTTTTTTAAACAAATGTCTTACTTATCGTTATATGAGTTTGATTATTTTTATGTATTTTTAATGCATTCCGTATAATACGAGTATGATGCTTTCAATGATTTATTTAAGATTTAATAAGCCAGAAAAAAAAGAGCCGTGAACTAATAATTTAATTGGAGTAATTATTTTTAAAGTTATTTTCAAAGTTTCAAAACAAAAAAAAAAATGTAAAAAAATAAAAAAAAACAGATTCTCAACATTTGTTGATTCTAAAAACATATTTCAGTTTTTTTTTGTTTAAATAGCCATCATTTGTTTCCATACAACATTAAAAAATATATACTTAAAATTGTTATATTAGGGCTATTCTTTCTATCTATAATCTTATTTTTATTTCGTAATTCAGTTTTTTGTTTTGGACATTGGCAAGAATTGGCAAGAAATTGTAGCACATATAGATATTAAATTACTGATTTTTGTTATGGTTATTGAGTATTAATTGATTGGTATTAAGGTGATTCAATATCTAAAGCACAAATGAAATAACCAAACTTTTGTATGTTCTTTTAAAAGCAATCTCTAACAAGCCCTAACTCCGCACGTTAGGGTTACACGTGAGTCCGACCACGTTAAGTGAATTTGCGAATTCCCAACTTCTAAAAGCCTTCATTAGCTTACATTCTACCACTCAGTTGTTTGATTAGACGTATGAAGTTTTGATGGGAACAAGCCTTCACAAGTGGTTCTAAATCTGCATTATATCATTTGTCTGCATTTTATAATCATATTTTTCTAAGAAGTAAGTAAAAAAATATCGTTAGATAAAATTAGTATTATAAAACCAGATAACATTACCTCCGTTGACATCGCGACGGGTGGGAAGGAAATCAATAAAATGCAAATACGCTGAAGCAGCGTGACTTGTTTCAGCGTTGATGCTTTTACAAAATGGTGATACTGACACAAAATACGTTTCAGTCATGCCTTTGAAACACAGAAGGAATTTCTTTATGATTTTAATTTGATAATAATTTAAATACTTTTTGAAAATAAAAAAAAACAGTAACAAACCAACGGAATAAACTATATATATATATATATATAATACATGATAAAATCAATAACGATAAGATTTGTTATTTCAATTCCATTGATGTTAACCTTTGTTAAACTTATTTATAGAATAGCCATTTTGCAATGTTTAGAAATCGATGAAAGACATCAATGATTCAACCCAAATTTTCAAATGTACCATGTTTTGATTTGAAATTAAACAAATTTTGTTTAATTAAATTGAGATTATTATCAATATTGTCGTGGTGGGGCGGAAGTCTTCTGTCACTTGTTTATCGCTATAGCAAAAGTTTCAGCCCAGTATTTGGTAGTATACGATTCTGCTAAGTAACGTCAAGCTTACGTTTTATAAGGGAATTAATATTAAAAACCTTTA
The DNA here is from genome assembly GCA_963555665.1 of Dircenna loreta. Classification (NCBI taxonomy): domain Eukaryota; kingdom Metazoa; phylum Arthropoda; class Insecta; order Lepidoptera; family Nymphalidae; genus Dircenna; species Dircenna loreta. The sequence goes on from OY743087.1 coordinate 14,131,022, forward strand.
AGGGCTAGAGACTGGCGATCAAAATTTTTCCAGAATTTATCGATCTTTTCACCATCGTAGGCATTGGTTCGTTTTTAAACAATGCCCACGAAAGGATGGTTTCCCCATTATATTTTCCATTTTAACAAAGATTCGTCATCTGTTATGATAGCTTTAACATGGCGGAACGATACAGTTTTACATTTATCAAACATATCATGGCAAGGTTCCATTAGCGCTTGTTGCAAAGCATCGGTGAGGTTTTGGGTTAACCGATGCGTAATTATCTAAGCTAAGCTAACTTAGTTAACTAACTTAAGCTAAGCTAACTAAGTTAAGCGAACTAAGCCGCTATATAAATATGCTGTAAACTAAATATTTCCGAATATCTTCGAGAATAAAATTGACTATTTAATTATAGCAAATACGTAGAATTTTAATCAGCATTACAGTTTTGAATTACGATTATACTGCGTCAAGTCACTCTGCTAGAGTTTATTCTCCAGGTTAAAATCAAAGTTCAATTATTTTATTTCAAATAGGCATACCCACTTGAATTGTTAGACTCTGGATACACGGTTAAAAGGTGTAGGCCCATGGAGAAGATCCGGTAAGTAACATGGATAATCTTTTAACTTATATATTAAATCAAAATTCTCTATGGTACTGACTATTTCAGTCACAGTCATAATTTAATGTGAGAATAAATTAAAATTCATGTCAAGCGTAGTACTGAAACTGAGACCAAAATAACCAACCACGCGGATTTTGGATATTGAATCATTTCATTAATTCCATTAACGCCCAAAGCCCGCCCAAATGTCATTGGATGAAATTTAATCTGTCTGCATTTGTTGCTTCTCTACCTTTTTATAATTTTTACCATTTTGTTGTATCAAGTTTTGGAATCATATGTATATGTATTATACATATATGTTAATAGAAAACCTACATTGTTATAGTTTTGTCTGCCTAAAATATAGATGAAACAATAAATTTAATACGCAGTTAAAAAGTTAAATAAGTTTTCTGTTGGAATGTCAAAGAAATCAATCAGATTTATCAAAGATTGCGCCGCTTAGCCACAATGAAAGCTAATGCAGGGTTTAAAGAATTCTTCACGAGTTCACTGCATGCTATCGGAAGTGTGATGTGTGAATTTTGTGAGCGCTTGAAACTTTTTTATGTCTTTATAGTATTAAAATTGTAATCTCTGTGTGAAGGGCTTCATGACAAAGTTACGTTTCAAATTGAGTAAAACAGATGCGGGATATTAACTTCTAGGTAAATGTTAATAACATGTTATAAGACAAAATATAGAAAAGTTTGAACGTATTCACACACCGTTTAAAACAGGGCCAGGCCCTGAAAGGGACTCATTAAGGTAAGTCAAGGGCCAGATCAAAAGAATTAGCTCTCCTCCCCATCTCAACTTTCTTTTAACATAAAATCTTTATATTTGGAATTTCAAAAAATTCTAAGAGATTTCTTTTCAGATATTTCATTTCAAATATTTGTGAATTTGTCTTACTTTGATTAATTATTTTATTATAGATCTGGATTACTTAAGATAAGTAGGTGGTCAATATTTTGAAAATAATGAAACTAAAGAAAATAAGTGCAAAGACCTTTCTATTTCATTTCCTATAATATTTATTACACAAGGTATTAAATATTCGTTTAAATAACTTATGTTCAATTGTATCTATACAAAATACTTTATATTATAAACAGAAGCTCGCATTCGTTAACGTAAGCTTAGTGCAAAGCAACAAAAAATAAAATAATAGGGTTCTATAAAGAGGTTTGTAATTGGTAGAAAAAAGAAATCTCCTTTCTTGTATTTTAAATTACGCTTGTTGGGAACTTGAGGAATTACAATTTTGATTTGATTACCTGCTGAGTTGAGTTGAGCTGCGGAATAAATTCTTTAATCATGTCGCTTCGTTACTTCGTAATCTTTAAAGCTTAAGTGATTTATTGTACATATAATATTACCTCTACACGTTTTTTACATAATATTGACTTACCGATTTTAATATAATTCATCAAAAAAATAATTTCTGAGCGTCGTTTTATAAGATTCACCTGAATGTTGATTTGAAATCGGGCCACCTAGATCATTGAGAATTACAGTCGCATAATTATTTTATTGATGCCCAATTTATATGAATTGGGTTGGATTGTCAGTATGGACTTAATCTATTTCCTTGTGCTGCTGGACGAGTTTTTGATGACCTCAGATTAAACGGAATAATAATACCTTAATACAGTTTTATTAAAGTAATTCCATAGTTAACGAATAACTAAATAGAGTTTTCCATCAACATATATGGAAGCAACAGAACTAGTATATTGAGAAATGCAACGGAACTTATCACAAAACCATTTAAATAAACAATTCCTAGTTTGAACTTTTGAACTTTTGTAAATAAAGTTAATTCCATTTGGATTATTATCAGTATTTATTTTAAAATAGAATACTCGTCGTCTATAAGCTATTTGATTTAAATATAATATATATTTTTTTTACTATTTTTTATTATATTATTAATTGTAGTACCTACAATGAAATAACAAACTTTTTTTATATTAAATTTAAATATTTTTGTAGATTACAATTAAGTAAATAAATTAAGTAAAACAATACTATTCATTTGGTGTAAATGTATGGAGCAGTCAGATAGACAGAGTCACTTCTGGCAAATAAGATATTTAGGGAATTTGTCGATATCATCTAACAATAATTCGTGATAGAGTCCGTCTTTTTATTACCTTGAATGAAGTGTAAATGAAATTTACTATATCATCAGCTTGATTAAGTTTTTCTTCACGGAAATATTACTATTAATTGTGATATAAATATCGATTGTTATATATTATATTTCAACAGTTACCGTGACGCTAATAATAATTCTGTGTAAGTAAATAGTATTTATAAAAATAGTCCCAGATATATCCATTGTCTAGATGGTTTTCTGTTAATTATTATACTATAACGGCAGTTAAACTATAAACAGTATAAACATAGAAGCAGTAGCAGAAATATATAGAAATACAGCTGCAAATTCTTTCTTTTTCACAACTAACTGCAGCACATGACTTTATAGGTCTTTGGAGTGATTGGATGTCGGAATGTTGAAGGCAAATTATGTGCATATTTAACTTGAAGAGGCACTAACAATTGTCAAACAGTACACTACATCGTACCTAGCATTTCGTGACAATTTGGCCCATTAACAGTATAAAGTGATTCATTCAAACGATGATAGCCATATACTATCAACAAGCGCAAGTCGAAGCATTCGTCATTCTTCCTGAAAACCAGTTCAATAGAACGCATTTAGCTGTAAATTTCAGAACGGCATCGCATTAATCGCTTAGCATCCAATGTTGAAATTTGTTCACTGAAGTGTCCCAAGTGTAATAACGTGGCATTTTAGAGTAGAATAGCGTTCTCGTAAACGGATCGCTTTGGCAAATACAAGAATTCTCATCGCTGGAGGTATTTAGCAGACATTTAATGCCATAAAATAAACTCATTAACCAATATTACTTGCCAAAAATTCAGTAATGAGATGAGGTCCATGAATGACAAATGTATATATATGTGAAATGTTGTCATTGCAGCTTAAATGTCAACCGACGCCTCATGAAATATCAACCAACTAATCAAAGTAATGAATTTTAGGGATACGAATATAAAAAAAAGGTACCAACGTAACTTTAAACTCTTTTTAAAATCAGCCGAGGCTAAAAAAAGTTACTTCCATCTCGAAATTAAAAAGGTTTGTATACAAATAAAAATAATCTGAATAAATCAGCTGTCAAATTTGATTTTGGTCCGTATTTTGTTTTTTCATGTTATAGTTTTGTTGAGTTTTTAATATGTTAGATAGATAGATAGATAGATAAGCACTTTATTGCACACAGAAATAAACATTAAAAAAAAACATATATAAGCGGAGTTTAAACAAATAAAATATGCAAAGGCGGTCTTATTGCTAAGCGCAATCTCTGACAGACAACCTTCAGGTGAAAGGACTAAAGTAAAAAAGTACGGGATCGTGCGATTGAGACAAAATACTATAAATATAACAGGTTATTTATAAACTAGTTACATATAGGGCCTATTAATAATACTTAAAATACTTAAAAATAATAAATAAATAATATACATATATAATATACAAATTTATATAAATTTACATATATAAATACTTATCATACATAAATCAAACGGTATATATGTATATATAATATATATAAACAATTACATACAAAACAACCCTAATATAAATATATATATTGATCAAAATAATACGCGACGACAATAATAAACAACATTTACTGCATGGAGAGAAAATAATTAGATAAGCGAGTTTTAAAAGAATTCAAGGATTGTAGGCAACGGATATCTGAAGGAAGCATATTCCACAGTAATACTGCTTTCATCGAAAAAGATTTGTTGTAAAATGTTGTGTGAGCAGTAGGCAGCATTAATTTGTTATCGTTTCTTGACCGAAGCTCCCGTTGACAGGACCCAGATTCATTACCAAAAAAACAAAATCGTTCCTTTAAATAGTTTGGAGTTAGAGGATTGTAAAGAGTAACGTATAGAAGAGATAGGATATGTAGGTCGCGACGGTGTCTAATGGTAAGCCATTTAAGTTGCGTACGGAAATCTGAAATGTGGTCGAATTTACGCAGGTTAAAGATATAACGGATGCACACATTTTGAAGCCGCTGGAGTTTGTTGAGCTGCTCCTCTGTTACGTCAGGATAACAACAATCTGCGTAGTCCAATAGAGGGGTTAAAAGCGATTGAACTAAAATAATTTTAGTCTTTTTTGGCAGAAAATGTTTCCAACGTCTCAACGCCGCAAGAGTGCCAAATATCTTCCTACTTACCTCCGCAATCTGCACCGACCAGGATAAAGTATCATCGATAAAAACACCAAGGTTTTTTACAGACTTACGGAAAGCTAGGATAGAGTTTCCAAATCTGACGGCTGGTAAGGACTTGTAATCAATTTTAGTTAGCAACTTAGGACTGCCAACCATTATTAATTGCGACTTTTCTGGATTAACCCTAAGCCCATACGCCCTGCACCAAGTGCATATATGTATTAAATCATTATTAAGTGCTTGAATAGCACTGTCTATGTTATGCACAGGAGCAGATACGTATATCTGTAAGTCGTCGGCGTAAAGGTAAGAAGATGAAAGAAATTGAGTAACAGTGTTATATTTATTCTGCTATAAAATTTGTTTTAAATGTAGAGGTTTTAATAATATTTACATTTTTCGACCCCAATCGGCAAGTTTACCGCCATTATTGTTATATTCATGTTAGTTTTATATAATTATTTTTAAACTAGCAGTTACAAGTGTCTTTGCCCTCGCTGTATTGATAAATAAATCCAAAATAATACTTCTATTCCATTTATAATATTAATTAATATATTTCTTAAAATAAATAACATGTAAAATATATATATATATATATATATATTGCGATAAAACATGTAATTTATTAAATAATATATTGTCATTGCATGCAAATTAATAAAAATATATAATGACTGTTTTCTCAAAATCAGCGTGATGAAGATGATGAAGTTTCGAATTCGCGCTCACATGTAACCTCTTTGTGGGTTGTTTTCACTTTTGATTCATACACAGAGTGAATTGCGAAAATATTTTGTCCAATTATTTATTATTAAATATATATATATAATCTTTATATCAGCTAAAGCAAAAATCTAGTATCATATTAAAGTACACACCACATGTTCGATATATTTTTCTTTGATTTGTAGTTTTACAAAAAACTCGATCATTATAACAAATTCTTTCGTCTTATTAATTGTAAAGAAGTCAATGAACTAGTATTGATTAATAAAGCTATTACAAGAAAAAATTGTATCTTGACTATTATATAATCTAAACAATAATGATAACAAAAAATGTATGTAAGTATATAATTATTATAACGTACAAATAAGTAAGTATTATATGTGTTTTCAATATTGCTGAGTAACATTTGAGAGATAATTCTGCGTTGCTAATTTATATTTTAGATAATATTTTGAAATCAATAAAAAAAACTTAGTTTCTAAATAAAGGTACTAAACTAATTTAACTTTCCTGCATTTCGTTTCAATGCTAACTTTTTAGTTAAAAAGATGTAAGCTTTAATAACAAAAGTCATATCTACGAATTGTTTTCTCAAGCTCGTTAAAATATAATTCCAAGATGGCTGCCGGAATTTGTAACAAATTTGGCTAATGAGGTTTGTGTTAGCAAACTCCCAATGTGAAATCCATACTTAATAAGATAACGAAACTGATAACGGGGGAATAGCAATACAAACATAAATTATAGATAAAAAAATATAGTATAGTTATAAGTAGATACAAATTAATATATATTTTATAAATTTATAACTAAAATAAAAATTCATATACAAGTAAAAGTTATATAAAGCATATAAATACAAATAGTACACATATGTTATTGTCATTCATATATGTGTTATAGCGAAAGAGTGTTTTTAGCACTGTTTTTTGCCAACCACAAGAGTTTGAGAGTGTCGTGTTTTACCTGAAAGTGCAATCAACAGCATTACGTCCGAATTACAGCCAGCGATTATCACTCCTTGGTCAGGAGATGGGAGTAAAGCGTGATTTCTTTCAAAGCAGCAAATGAACTGAACGCTTTATTTAACATAGGGTGGTGACCAGATGCGGATAAGCGTAGCGTGCAAGAGATATAGATTAATTGATAAGATGACGTCAATGCCATGTAAAATGAAACGTACTGTCAATATTTATTAGTGCAATAAGCCATTAATCAAAATATTCATTCGCATTGAATACACTTTTAAAGTTTGTAAATATTTCTTAAGCTTACGTTTAAATAAAGAGTATGGCAGTACTTTAATATTTTTCGGCAAATTATTAAATATTTTTATGCACATACCAGTTGTTTTGAAGCAGGGATATTATAATATATGAAAAATGTGCCTTGTAAGAAAGCATACGTATTCCTATGGATTATGCTTAAACACGAAGTTGTTGTAATTTTTGTAGCTTAATTAGACATTTATTGACTTTATAAAATGCTATTTAGCAAATGCAAAAAGCTGAAATGTAAGCTTCTCGTGACTGCGACAGTTTCGTAGTTTTTTTTATGCTGAACCTACTTGGAAAATATGTTAACCCATATTACTGTTTAACTTGTTTATGGTATATTTATATTTTTTAATTCTTATTGATTGGTTGATTATTCCTAACCTTATTTATTATTCTATTTTTTTTTATTTGAAGCAGTGTCTTATGTAGTATAAATCCTAATATTTGTCGTAATATTACCGTGTAGCTTAGACACAACGTTCATATTTACTTACATTGTATCTATACGAAGAGTTAATTAGATAATCGATTTGTTCTTTGAAAAGAATTTTGCACGTCAATTTGAAAAGAATCGTAGCATATAAAACTAGTTGACTTATATATTTTGCCAATTTCACTATGAATTAGGAGAATTTGGTTTGTAACCTAGTATCAATTGATACCTACCAAAACAAACCTACCAAACCAAACCTACCAAACCAAACCTACCAAACCAAACCTACCAAACAAACCCACGAACATATACGACAGCAATACCTAACATATACTACCAACACTTCCAGTCAAACCAACATTAGATGATTTAATAAGTTCTTGAAGATTATGATAAGATTAGATAGAGAGTTTCGCATTGAGATTAATTTTTAATTCGCTAATTATATATATGTTTTTACGTCTTACGCTGCGTCTTTTTTTAATAAGTGAAAAAGCTGTTTGAATTTAATATATAAATTACTATTTTGAATAAAAGACCCAAAACTATTTTGCGCAGCGTGATAATATAAATAAATAAAAAATATAATAACTATCTTTTATTACATTTACACAAGATATAAAAGAAATGTTATATGTATAAAGATAATCGAGACAAGGATAAGTGCTAATACCTTTTGAGTGGCAAAGAGCCGAGTTTAATGAGCCCCATTTATCTTATGGTTTATTGTGAGAACACATTTTATGAGTCTTGAACATTTATTTCCCTGTATAGTTCATTCTTGCCTATAATGCATACATCAGCATCGTTAATATACCAAAGTAAAATAGGCTTAAGATCACAAGCTTTTAATATATATTATCTGAGAGGCCGCTTCAATCAGAGAGAAAATTATTAATTTTATTATTTTATAGGTAATAATATAAAAAACCCTCCGTGAGCTATTTTGATATGACATTGAACGCAAAGGTAAAGATAAAAATATACTAAGACTTGGTTGGTTGAATCTTGTTACCGAAAACACCAATTATCAATATATATCCTTATCTGATCTAAGATTGTCATGTTATGAGTTAAGTTATACATTTATACCTTAATATATTTAAAACTATATATTAACTTAGGCTTTATTGGTCAAAACTGGTAAAATAAGTGGACTTATTGCTAAAAATCATTACCTGTTAGTCGGCCGGAGAATACAATGTAACGTAATGTAATTGAAAAATTTAAAATGTAACGGAGAATAAAATATTGAGGCACTTAAAATAACAAAACGCACTTCATATAAATTAGGGCAAAAGCCGGATAGATGCTTTTCGAAAAAGTTTTTTTTTTAATATGAACTTCCAGAAAATTGTTCAGTATGTATCTTAAAACATAGGTCTTTTATCTTCTATAATATGCTATTTTTGTATACATAAGCAATAACGTTTTTGAACAAATACAGTGCAGAAAATACTTCGGAGGATACTTGCCTCATGCGGGCATAGTGACCTCGGTATGATTAGTATTAAGGATTTTATATCAATTAAAGTGATGTTTATTATTAATTTAATTTAGTTTATTTAAAAAAAAATAAGCTTCACAAGGCTGTACATGTTTATAGATATTTTCAAACATTAATATCTGTTGTGGCGTCTTTCTAGGATTTTCGAAAGAAACCTAATAGAGGTCACCGCCGTCCCGATAAAGATGAATTTGTATAGAATGCTTAATTCATTGAGTCTGGCAGCGATACGGTAGTTCAATTAGTAGAGCGCCGGGATGGTTACCCAGAGGTCGCAGGTTCTTAATCGCTGCCCATATCGGTTTATTTTTATAATCTTGCTGTACATGTTTATAGATATTTTCAAACATTATAATATTTTTTAAATGGTCCGAACACTGACACATGTAATACTGATAAGCTTTTTGACAAATCACAATTCTATCAGGAGATAATTTTGATATCATTCATTCTGAAAAACAAAAACAGGAAATAATTCATTCTGAAAACCAAAAACAGGATACTTTCCTAAAAATAACAAAAAAAACAAACAGTCACTCAAGGGGCATCTATCCGCGAAAGTAAGTAGGGCGATTATCCTCTTTGATGCGGATACTTGCCCTTTTTATTTACAAAATAAATAAAACAATAAAATCTACTAAACTATATAATTGAAGAGCTAATAATGCCTACAAAGAAAAAAAAAGTTTACAGAAATTACGATCAGTAATAAAAATATTCCCTAGAAATTACTTACCAATATAATTATAATGCTCGTCAAGTTTCCCCGCAGAAGATAATTGCTCACACGTACAATACACGAGCACCTGTTTTGATGGAATATGCTTTTCCGAGGTCTGCAGGGGGTCACTACTTATTGCGGAAAAGCATTAACACATCTTATAGTTCTGACATAGAGTACTAAAAAGTGAGGCATGTATCTGTCCGAGGTAACTATCCGGCTTTTACCCTATACATATATATTACTGATAAAACAATATATTAATATAAATAATTTTATAAATCAGAATTTCCACTTCCCATCAGGTGTGTAATCAAGCGTCAACTTAGTTTAAGTGTATATATATATATAAAAATTGATATGTGGGGAATAAATAATAAAGATACATATATAAATACACAATACAAATAATATTGAAACACGATACAAGTAAGTGTTTCTTTGTAATTTCAATTTACATTTAAAACACCATGAACCAAGTGAATTATTAAAAATAATGACAGAAATAAATAATTTATTTCATAGAATATAAAAGTCTTTAAATATATGATATTTATGTTCCTATTATATGATTTGAGATTTTTATAAATAAGAATAATTTTCCACAGACTTGAATTATTAAGAACGTTATGGAATCATATATTTTATTATATTATATTTTTTGTTTAAAAAAATACTGCTCTATAGTTAAAGAAGTACTAATTCTTAAAATTTAGACTTTTTTTTTCATAATTTTGAAGCATAACACTATGAACAGGTTAAAAAATATTTTATTAAAGAAACCCAAAACGTACGGTAAACGATAAATAAATGTGATATAAAATTTAAAATCTTTAAGTATCATTAAATTTTCTAGAATGTCACCATTATTTTTATCATGCAAAAAAAAAGTACAAAACATTTTACATTATTTCAACAAATGTGGAATTTCAATTTTATTCTCACATTTTATAACAATTACTTTACTTTATATATACTTTTTATATATCCAAAGTCTTCACTGCGACAAATTCTCTCTTTTAGTTAAAAAAAAAAAACAATATCTATTCATTTACTATTATTTTGAAAATAGAATATACAAAATGTTACTGAAAATGCTAGTAAGAAAATAAAATCATCTTAGTAGTAACCACCTCAGATTATTTTGTCAAAAGCCTGCACAATTATTTTCAAGTATACATATATAATTTATTAATATGAATTTCATTTATTCCCCTAATGCTTTTTTTATAAGTATTAAATAAATGTTTTAGTTAGTACCTCAAGAAATAAAACATTTTATGTGTCATTTACTTATAGTGATAAGGCGATGGATAAACTGTGACCCACGGTCCTTATATAAGAATTTGCCGCTGGTAAACGTTAGTGAACACTGCAGTGAACAACAGACAATGCTTGCATTAGCACTGTTAGGATTAATAGCATGCGAAAGCGCTGCTTCTTTTAAGTTTAAAAGAGTAAATCAGAATTACGATAGAGGATTAATAAATTTCAATACGGAGATATACAATCACAAAGTGGATATTTTGGATAAAAAGATGGAGACTGCCATCAGACGAGAAGGAAATCTCAATAATGAAATAATGGATATAAAAAGACAGCAAGAAGATCTCAATAGGCAAATGGAAAATATAAAAAAACAAAAAGATGGACTTCGGAAAAAAACTGAGTTTCTTTTTAGACAAAAGGAACAACTTGAAAGACAAATGGAGACACTCAATGCAGATATAGCACGCATCAATGGATATAAAAAAAATCATGCTAGAGCAATAGTCGAAGGTAATGAATTCAAGATAACAATTTATTTGTCAGGTTATAATGAAGAAGATATAATTGTAAAATCTAAAAAAGGACTTGTTATCGTTCAAGCTATTTACACAGTGCCTGGAAAACCTCAAAGCCATTATTTAAATGTTAGAATTTTGCCTGATTTTGTTGAAGGTAGCGGAAGATGGTCATACATGTGGGGTGTACTGAATATTGTTTTTCCAATCATACAACCCCTAAATAAGTATCCTAAATCGACGATACCACTCGGTATAGAGGAAATGAGTGAAAATAAAATGCCTAATAAATTTTATCAAAAAGCTGCTAATAATATTACTAAAAGGGTTATGAATTCTCCTGAAACAAACAGTGAAAACACCGACGTTCCAAATTTAGAGAATGGGGTAAAAGCAAACTATTTTCCAAACCAAGATCTCGAAGTCATAACTAACACACCGATTGAAGATAACTTTGTAAAAGCAAGCAATTAGATGTCAAGTCAAGAAAACAGTGAAGAAAGGAACACTTACATTCCTAATAAAGAGAATTTAGAAGCTTCTTTCCATCCTGTTTCCGGTGATTCTATTGTAATATAAATATTGATAACAATACTGTTTTTTTAACAATGTACTTAAATATACTTAAATAATGATGTTTCTTTTTTTATGTACTTGATAATTTGTCAATAAAATCATTAGGATCTGAATATTTTGGGGTACTAAATAAATTGTGGCAAATGTTTATTTTTTGCCAAATATAAGAAAGAATGTACTAAATTGTAATAAGAGTTTGATCAAAATAAAAAGCCAATCAATAAATTATTCAAGAATATTCTCAAATAAAATAATGAATAAAACATTTGTTTATATTTAACTTACTTCTTTATGAACAAAGTATTTCTATAAAAAAAAGTTATTTCTGTATTTAAACTTTTATATTTATATTGACCCGGCTGTATTTACGTAGAAATTAAATAGGACTGTGCCTGACTAGTTTCGAACCCATTCGGGGTATCTTAACCATGAGCTCTGAGCGTGGCGGCACTGTATGATTGGAAAAACAATATTTAGTTCGCGCCGCGAGTCCACCACGCTCAGAGCTCATGTTTAAGAACCCTGAATGAGTTCGAAACTAGTCGGGCACATTCCGATTTAATTTGAACGTGAATACAGCCGGGTAAATATAAATGGTTATTTCGTTGTAAAGGCCTATCTTGTAAAATACTACAACCTTAAAAAAAATACCTCTTATTGGAAAATCAAAAGCACACGAATAATATTCCTTAACGGATAGTTAACTGGTGTATTTGCATGTGTGCGTAAGAAGTAGGTACGTAGGTATGAATATAAATACCATACGTAAAATAGTTTCAGCACGTAATATATATATTAGTTGTGGAAGGTATTATTGTATAAAACGATTACGTACTTGGGTTATTATTTTATTAGTTACATTATCCAAACATTATCAATTTACAACTATTAAATTCGTTATCACATATATTATAAAATTTCCATTGCGCAAATCACTTATAAACAACTTTCTGGAAACTTTGAAGAGACTATTTCTTAATATTATTATTATTTTAAATTTGCAAAACTGAATTCCATTATTCGACTGACTGTTCGTTTAGATATATAATATATATTTTATTTCTGAAGACCAACTCAATTATCGATTTTCGCAAGCGACGCTTCAAAAATAATAGAGTTATATATATATTCGTTTCTACTCTTATTAAATATTTTTAAACCATCCCAATAAAAAATACATTATTAAATCATTTTAAGGAAAAAAAAAACACTTAGTCGTAGAGTATAAATAGGGTAATAAATGTCAAAAATGTTCCGCATAGTAGTCCAAACGAAAACTTGTTAAAGAACTGCAGTCACGAGAGATTTTGATTAATTGTCAAAGTTTGCACCGCACTATGATTTCGCTTAAGCTTCTTGCTTGCAATTGCTAAATATTATTATTAAAGCTTTTCGAGCTGCAAATAATAAAAAAATATATTTCTGTTGTAAAAATATATATTTAGTAGAAATTACGGCTTTCTTTAACATCCCGGAAACTTAGAAATGTTTTATATAGTATTTCGTATAATATATGTCAGATGATCCATTTTCACACTTATTTTTCTCGATGTAAGATATATGAAGAAATGTTCAATTAAAGAATCACTTTCAATTTATAATACAGTAACAAATCCGATGGCGCGCTGAATTAAATACAAAATGGTGCACGACCCTCTGAGGTCATATCACGTGACACAATTAACAATAGATTAAACTAATAAGAAGACAATTTTAGTTATATTTAATAAAATTATTAAATATAATTTCAAATATCTATTTAATATAATATTACATCCCGAATATATTTTATATTTATTTAAGCATAAAATTTGCTTAGTAATTATTTTTAATAAATTCAAATGTCTCGACCGCTGGCTCTATCTTTAAATACGGAGTAAGCCTTTTTGAAGACATATATTACAATTTCAAATAATTTATAATCCACTTATTATTACCAAAAAGAAATTTGAGTGAATAAAATATCAAGAGAAACTGTTAAGCAGCCCTGAATTAAATACACTATTGTTATAAGCGGACCCTTGCTTACTCGTCGGACTAAAATTATATGGAATCGCGTATTTATTGTGTGAATTTAGTTTTTCATACAAAAAAAAAGTACTGACTTTCTTCAAGATATTAAATAATAGTCATGGCATGTATATGTATACAATAATGAATACATTCTATGAATTTAGTGAAATAAGGACACGGTTAATATTGTTCCTGACAGTGTGGTTAGTTGCAAACGTGTTGCCACCCTGAATAGTCCGGGAATAAACAATGGAGAGTAAGAAAAAAGTGAGAGTAATGAGTTTCTGATTGTTTCCAAATGTATACGTGGTTAAAAGGTTACTAGACGATGGCGCATTTTATTAAATACATCGCTTCAAAATAATTGTAATAGAATAAATAAAACATAAATATATATATATATATGTAAATAATGATAATATATTCGAAACTTGTGATTACTTAGCTTTTTTTATCTGTAATTGAACCAAATTCAAATTGAATTCAAGAAAGTGGCACGTAGCCATGTAAGTTAGTTAATATTTCTTCAATCGTGGCGGGATCCTCCAATTATGGCCGTTGTAACCTTATTGCAAACCAATCCCATTGAGAGATGCTAAACTGATTTTTTTCAACTGCGAATGTAACAGTTGAACGAGTTTGAAATGCCACTTTGTTATTCAATACACAGACCGTGACACATAAGACAGCTTATCTTAAGGAATGAATTCTTACTAACATCAACCGATAATTTTCCCTTCTAGTCTTCTTTTACACTGTCATGACTTTTACCGTATTTCAGCTAAGTTTATATGTTGTATTAAGTCAACACACAACAGAAGTATTTTTTTTTATTAAATCTATTTTTTTTTCATAGAGAATCGTAAAGTAAAATATCCTTTCAAGAACAATCGTTGTAAAAATTCTCTCTGAACATTTTTATTAATACGTCACTTTCATAATATGTTTTATAACTAGAGTCGATTCCTAAAATAATTTTTAACGAGTTATCATTTAATTCTGAAAAGTCACAATTTGTTAATTTCAGTTCTTAGGCACTAACTTAATTTTGTAAAATTGAAGAATGTATGTAAACTGTCCCACAGTATTATAACGAATTTATTTGTATATATATAAACTAATGAAAAAAAAATTCAAGTATTTTGACTTCCTTGAAAGAGATAAAACTCTACATTTAATTTGATACCAACACAAGGTATTGAAAGCATCTAGTCATTGTTATAGGCACTATACATTAATTTTAAGGAAATTAATAAAACATTAATTATAAAATCTTTAGACAACTCTCATTCGATTGGATTGTATCTTACACAATTAACGTTTGAGTAAAAATCTTAAACTTTTTCTACGGAGTTGGTTAGACAGTGACTGATAGTTTTTTTAAACGGTTCATTCAAAGAGATTTTCACTTAGTTTATATATATATATATATTTAGAAAAGCAGAAAAATAAACGTAAAAAAAATTAAACGTAAAATTAAAAAATAAATTATTGATCTATCAAAGTTAATTTTACAAAAACTCCTGTAAGTGAACTAATACGATTCAAAAGTATAACTAGACGTGTAGTTTAATATCACTGCACCTTGAACTTTTATAAATACGATATAAATGCAATATTGCTTTCGGAGTCTTACTCAATTTATTACCATTTCGTTTTCCTGAGCAAACCTTACATTGGCTAGGATCTATGGGGTATTGCCGGTGGCAGCAATTTTATTAGGTAATAATATAATATATGTTTTATAATTAAGATAAATAGTAATAATTTAGACTAAATATATTTTCTCTAAATTATTTTTAAAATAAATTTTTATCGTTAATTTTTAACATAGCATGGATTTAATTTCCTATTTATATTAATTTATTTGGTGATTGATTGATTAAAGTTTTCGATTAGAATAAATATGGGTTTGAAAGCCTATCAAAGCTTACGATAAGAAAAACTAAATAAAAGTGTTTGTGGGTGCATATTTTGTCTGGTAATAAATACTGTTTGTTACACTTAAAAATAAAAAAATAATACATTTGAATTTCGAATCTGTCATTTTTATAAGAAGAATTTTCCCATGGAAAGAGTGCGTGCTTCTATTGATAACTGGCCTCAATGTTAAAAGGACTGTATTGCAGCCAATGGAGACCACTTCGAATAAGCTTTATATATTTTTAATGGTTTTATATTTATGTACTAAACTAACATACTGTAAAAGTAATAAATGTTATTTGCAGTTTTATTTTTCAATGTAACAGTATTTATGGCCAGACTAAGTAAACTTGCCACGTTCGGCTTACTAACACGTTTTTAGACTCCCTTCGAAAAAAAAAGAGATATATCTTTAAACTAAATAGCTTTGAAGTAAAATGAACTAGTTTTGAATTTATTATATAATTTATTTTAGAAATATATTGAGTATTAAATGACTAACATTAATTTTTTTTTGATAGATTTTAAGATAAGATTTAAAAAAATCGAATAGCGTACATACATACAAACCGCAACTCTGTTACGTTCAGGTTACACGTGAGTCCGAATACGTTAAGTGAATTTGCGAATTCCTAACTTCTAAAAGCTTACATTGGACCTACTACTATTCAGTTGTTTAATAGTATGAACTTTTAATGAGGAACGGCTTTTATAGGTTGTTCTAGATTCACAAATTAATCAGATTTTTGTAAGAAAAAAAAACTGTGTTATTTAAAAATGGGAACATAAAATCAGATAGCATTAAATTCTCGGACATCACTACGGGTGGTAACAATGTGAATAAAATGCAAATGCGCTCTATCAGCGTGACTTGTCCCAATATCGATACTTTTACACGGTTATATTGATATAAAATACGTTTCACTGTCCTTTCAGATATCATTTTTTTTTTGTAAGTAATACCAATCAATAATTTTTAATTTATTTATATGCTATTTTATAAAAACACGTTTATTTATTAAATTAAACAGTAACAAACCGACGAAATAAATCATTTTCAAATATTTTTATGTCTACCACGGCAAAGTCAACGTTTTATATTATTTAAAATCGAATCGAAAAAAAATTGTAATTATTGTGTGAAAATGTTTGTTTTCTAATATTAAGATTCTAATTTTTAAAGCAATCTTTATTACATTACATTTTGTTTTTTTAGCCATTAAAAAAAAAAAAACTAGTTTTTTTCAATTCAACATGGCAACACTGTTCTCGATGAGTTTTGCCATCATTAAAAATTTATATAGTTTTGCTTTTAAAGTCTTATAACAAAGTTGATAACTTTGGGTTAGACGTAATTAAAAAGCAATATTAATGGGGTTGAAAGATCCACATCTTCTTATCCCAACCACGTGTAAGTGTTTGTACAGGTTTTTGATAGTTGCGTGTATTAATTTAATTTTGATACTTGTATGTATATAAAGATAAGAGTCGTACAATCAATCTTAAGAACTAGTTAGACTAAATTCGTTATAACTAAAAAGTGTAATAACTTTCTTTAAACCAAAGTTTGTTACTTAGAATTATTTAATATTATAAAACCTTGTATCTGAAACTACTCTGGTATTTTAAACTCGATTCCATTTTAAGTCTGTTCTAAGAACTTTACAATTCGTGATGCAACTAAAACTTTCAGATTATAAAGAAAAGCTTTAAAAGCCCCTGACTAACTATGTTAACTAGCTCTTGGCTCTTCTGTATGAACTAAAAGTCATGCGTTTTCTTATGCTTACACAATGCTTTACTTGTTTATATTTGTAACGACTTAACTTGAGTCGCTATGGAAGTGACATTGACAAAAATTTTATGCAATCTATTTAACGTAATTATTATTCGTTTCAAAATAAACACTTGACTATCGCAAAAATACTATCATAATAAATAATAAATATATATATTTCAACGTGATATACAAATTAACACGTTATTATATTTTTACTTATTCCAACTTATGACGTTGAAAGTAGACTATTTCTTATGTTTAGAAAATATTTATATGTAGTATTAATGTACCGAAGTATATCATTTACCTTTAACACTATGTTAAGATATCTATATTTTATTTATTATTGTGTTATTCCCACTTTTATAAAGAAGAATCTGTGAATGATGGACGTCGAATAAAACTAACTCTACCTTTTGAAGACGACTTGTTGTGGGTATTTATTATTGAGAAAAAATAAATACCCACAACAAGCCACGCCTTTAATTAAAAAAGTATTTAGAAATAAATAAATTGATTTTTTTTTAGTTTTAATTTTAAAATTAATACTTTATATTTTTAATACACCTTATATAGAATCGTAATTTTAATTATATTCAAATATTTTTTACAGACTGTAGAAAACTAATATATCAAGATTTTGCATTCAAAAGCTCCAGTAGCACCAATGCGGTAGAATATAAACTTTACCAATCACTCATAATGTCTTCTGACTGCAGCTGTTTTATTCCAAACTTTTAGTATCCCATCGGATAGGAAAAATATGCTAACGGTACATTTTTATCTTCTTCATAGAATACGTAATCCTTACAAAATACAACATTTGAAAGATGTCACTGATTATTTGATTGCAAATAAGTAGCCTTATTATATAAATATTGTTAGCTGTAGGAAGCGTTTTTAAATTAATGAATCTAGTCTAGTAGTCAAGTATCTAGTATACATAGAATATGTACAATAAACTATATCGGACAATCGTTTCTATATGTTGATTTTTACGGTCAGCTTATTTATAATAAATAAATTTGGTATAAGAAATATCAAAAAAGATTCAAACCTGTGACCCCTATAAGACCGTCTTGGCGTAGTTAAAATTACCGTAAGGAACTTTTCTTGTAGGATGGAATATATCTGAAACTTGATGAGTCTATTAGGGTATGTGAAAGTATATTCTGTATAGACAATGTGATAAGAATAAGATTTCTCAATTAAGAACAAATAGATTATTTTATAATTATTAATTTATTAATAATTAAGTTTTTTGTTCACGTGAACTAATGACATTACAAGATAAAACACGTAACCGTACTTTATAACTAGGCACTTATTGAACTCAGGAAGAAAACAGAACAGCAGAGACGTTCATCCAACACTCGGTATTTTCCAATGGGGGTCGAATTTATCGTATTACGTTATATGTTAAATAAATCGTTCTAGGGGGAAACGGAGGGAAGGGTATTTCATTGTGGTTATGGGGCAGCGATGGCGTGTACGTGAATTGCGCTAGGTTTAAAATAATCAGTGATATCGTATTTTTTTTTGCGAGAAAATTTAATCAGAGCTTTTTGCTATTTACAACTTACAGTAACAAAACACTATTGATTATTAATTGTGGTGTGTGGTTTCAACAGCTATGGGAATTAATAGAGTAGAAAAATACTAGCCATTCATTTCATATGATTCCAGCAGCCAACTTTCTTCACCGTACTGTACTTCAACGGCGTTCCTCCATAGTGCAGTTCTCAAAAATCTTTGTACAACGTACCTATTTCCAAAAGAACTTTCGTCAGCGCTGAATTGGGTTTCCTGTAAAACTGAGCTTTTGTCTGCCTCAAAGATCGGAAGCACTCTTGTATATTTTTTATTATTGAAAGTGACGAGTGGTAATGAACACTTGCCACTAAAGGACCTGTATGTTTGTTCAATATAAGAAACAAATAAAAAAAGCGAGTCCTCATTCTTACTTGAAGCTCATGAGTAAGAACCCCAAGGGGTCGAAACTATTCGGTCACGTACCGCTGTATATTTCGGTGAATGAAGCTGGGTAAATATTTATGAAATGATTTAATTATTATCAGTTCCGTTCTAGTGCAGTTGGTAAATTAGTCTATATAAAACATTCTTTCAATAATCTTATTATGTTTTTATGAAGAAAATAATAGAATTAATAAAGCTAACAGAAGTATTTTATTGATGTATTATTTTGTATTATGAAAAAAATATCTGGTTGAATTTTAAATGATTGATGGCTAACATTGAATAATTTTCCATATCTCAAACGCGTTTTGTTTCAGCATCGCCATTTTAAAAACGCGCTGACGCTGAAGCAAGTCACGGTTATACAGCGTATTTGCATTCTATTGATTCCGATATCAGATACTTTAGTAAAATTTGACTTTGAACTTACGATCTTGATTTGAAAAAAAAAAAACTTATACAACACGGTATACCAACCCGTAGGAATTATTATTGTCTCAATGTAACCTGAGATAACATTTTCAATATATACGTATTACTTATCCGTTTCTAAGTTATTTTACACATAACACAAACTTGGAACATCTTATAACGAATTTAACGAATCAGCTTTTTTTATATAAACTAACAATGACCCTTCTATCAGAGTTATCAAACAAATGCGTGGTATCATATAAGCCAATTAACCTAAATTTGAAATTCTAAAACTTACTCAACGTGGATGAACTCACGTAGTCAGTCACAAATACATAGTAACAATTTGTTAGAGATTGTTTTTAGTTAAACAAACAAAAGAGATTTTTATTCGGTAATATTTTATAAATATATTACTGTGGGTTATTAATATGTGAAGGCAATAAAGTCCAACGTGACCTGGCTGGACAAGATCGGTACGATCCTGTCCCATAAGATTGCTTAGTATTCACCTCTTTTAGTCCTAGTCCTCTTTTTTTATTCTTTAATTTATCTCTTTTGCTACTATCACTGTAATACTTAAACCTTTTAATGACAAATCTTTATATATTAACCATATATTATTATAATGACTTTTGTTACAAGTGTTAAATTAAGCCAACGTACTATCCCGACTACAAACCTAAATTTATTTTAAATTCATAAAAGTATCTTTATCAAACATATCATAAATTATAAAACATCATTTAAACTATATACTGGGGAATTGTTAACGCCCTTAGAATGGCGGTAATATGCCTATTATATCTCCCATGAATTACATAACTCAAAGGAACAAACACTATTTACACATTCCGGTTAATAAATTATTGCTATTGAAATTATTCTCTAGAATGTGTATACATACTAATATTATAATAAACATTTTTATGTAAGTTTTTCTTTAACTGTTTTGTTTCGTCCATTCTGTATAACTTTGTTTTATGCATACAAAGTACGCGGAGCATTTGTTTTATCTTTTGAATTCCACCTCAGTTACTTTATATGACGTATCGCTTCCATTCTGCTCCCACTTTCTCTACCTTGGTTCACTATTATGAGCAAATGACGAAATTTATAGAGACGTAAGTTTCGATATAACTTGAGGATGGATAAAATGGCGCCTGGTAACAGGCATTATAAATAATTAGCGGTTACCCCTCAAATTAGTAAGGCATGTAATGTTGTACGGTTTAGAATATTTGGTGCGAAAAAAGCCCATAAAAGAAAATTACATTCAACTGAAACGCGAATGTAAAATGTTGGTCAGAAGTCTAAAAGTTGCTACGGTGAGGTTACCTAAGTAGAGAAGCAATGTAAGGAAAACAATATGCAAGGCTTGCTTGGAAAAAAGAAGCAAAATTAAGGGATGCGAAGTGATACAGCAAAAAAGTGCTCCATGCAAACGTGGATGATACAAAAAAGAGAGGAAGGCTGGGGAAAATATGGATGGATTGTGTAAAAGATATAAGAAGTGTTAAGAAAAGGAGATGGAAATAATAGAAGTGAGTGGAAGAAATGTACATGTCACACCGATCCCATACGATTGGAAATGGGTATAAAGATGAATTATTTCAAAATTAAACTTAGATGATTCATCAATCTTCTTACAATTGATACGTATGACATAATTAGATATTTATATTTACATTTATTGGTATAACTTTGTATTGAACACAAGTTCATCTCTTGCCTGCAGAAGTTACCAAATAAATAAGTTATGACGAGAAACTTTACTCACCTAATATAATAGCACAATTTTACTTTGGTAATAAACTTTGAGGTGAACATTTTGAAGCACCCCAATAATTGCAAGTCTTATTAATTACAAAAATAGATTTTTTAGTTAAAATAAAACTTATGATTAATAACATTATTTACTAAATCAACTAAATATATTTAAAAAAAAAATCTACTAAAGGTCAAATTATATTTAATATGTTCCCAATCATGTCATCCTTACTTCCATTGGGAAGTAAGGATGACATTTGTAATTGCAAAACAATGGAAAAATCAATATTTACCCATCAAAGATTGTTTTGAGATTGGACCTCTCTGATGCTTCTCCAGCTTTATTTTATACCTTAGTTAGTGAGGACTAAGTTATAAAATATAACTCAGTGGAGTGAGATGTCAAATGTCTAAGTGGTATAGAGGTATAAATTATGAGCTCAACTTTACTTTGTGTTAGCCTGCGTACTGTAAATTTAATATTTATTAGGATTAAGTTGAAATAAAAAAAAATAAGAAAAGAAAGAAATACAATAAAATATAAAACACCAATATCGGATAAAATACAATTCAATAACTATCAGATTTTCAGTAGCTGAAAAAAAAAAGATGTATAACTGTTTATAACTGTTGTGTTTGATTCCGGCCGCAACAGTGATTTTGCATTTATAAATTGATCTCGTTACCTCCCAAAGCCTGCGGAATATCGTTGGATTGAATGTTTTTTTTTTAACCACTTTGATGTAATAAGTTCTGTTATTTATACGATATTCTTCAAAAGAGTCTACAAAAAAACATAATAAATTTAACTGAAAAAAATACTGCCGTTTTGTTTTTGACCTGTGAAAAATGTAAATACAACATTTAAACTCAAGAAGTTATTAGTATTAAATTATAAATAAAAACTAGCATTGAATAGCGCTGGTTGGATTAATTTACAAACAAAGCATTAGATGAATAAAACGATAACAAATAAAAAATAGAGCTATTTGAAAGAAAATGTACCTCAGAAAGGTTATGTATTTTTTATAACGCCTGTCAAGGACTTGTAGGATTATAAGTTTTATTACATGACGTACTTAAGCTAAGCCGCGGAATAGTATCTTCAATCATATCAGTTCGTTACCTCAGAGAATCCGTCAGGTATTTGATTCCGCGTGATTTACCATCGCATCAATTTAAAGTATTGTTAGATACTGTTTAATAAAAATATTAATTTTTACATTTGAGGGTAGTTTTTAGTTACACTTCTTTAGTTCTAATAATTATTACAATGGTAAATTTTCCGAAGTTGCTTGCCGACGACGTCACCAGCTCAGATTGTAAAGTAAGGTACCCGATGCCTTACAATTACGAGCGTTCATCAAAATACTTTTTCTAAATATTTCAATATTGACACTTTATAAATTGTATCCAATCGAAATAAAAAAAAATACTTGAATCAGATTCCAGGAAGAAATTAATAGCGGTTTAAATATTTTATTTGGGATAACCATTTTACCATAACCAGCATGATGCATGTCAATATGCATTTAGCTATATGTTGACTGTCAATATTACAAATCTGTCAATATTTATTGAATTTATATAACACACCAGTTAATATTTCTAACTAAATGTTGGTAATGAAAGTTATTTTTTTAGTTGTTGTTTATTAGTGTTTAAGAACAATGAAATATATTCCTATTAATAAATTACAAAATTTGGATAAATATATAAGAAATTTATGTAACAAACTCTACAAAACTAGAGCTGCACGTGTTCTTAGTGGCGTAGACAAATGAGTCATCGTCCCACTTCAATCTTGTCTGTTATATACCCGGTTGTCGCTGTCTTGGGACATTTACCTCGAGGAGTTTAAGCCAAGCACACATTTTAAGGTTCGTTAGCTCGTAATTGTTAGGTCTTAGAATCTTTAAAGCTTATGTGTTTTATTCCACAAATAAAATATTATCTACACGTAATTTCCATGACTTCGAAATATTGAAGTTTGGATATTCATCACAAATCTATTTAGTTTTATAAAGTTTGCTTATTCTAAGTTTTTTTTTAAAGTTTAGTGGGAATAACTGACATGAATCTGTCTACCTAGATGATTAAATAATGAGGACTTATGTTTAACTGATGCCATAGCTGTTTATTTTCTATAAAATGGGATAAATTATTAGAGATAGAGGACACAAAAGTGCTACTAGAGGAGTATGTGATCTCTTCTACATAAGTTTTACGTAGTAAGAGTACATTAAAGTTTTATTAAAGTGTTTTCATTGTGATTGTGCTGGAGTAACTGAACAGGGGCATTTGTAAATAAACAGAATAGTGAAAATTAGTTTGTTAGTAGAACCAAGAATGTAACATTGACTAAACTAAAAGGTACTATAATAACTTGTTCTTACGTTGATTTCGGTTAACTAAATACAAAAAAAAATACTATTTATTCATCCTAAATTTTATGGAAAAAATAACAGTAACTTCTGGCAGATAATAAATTTATTGGACTTGTCGATATCTTTTAAGGACGCGATAACAATTTTGCAGAATATTATCAACTTTTCGGTACATATTGCTACAAAATCTAATTTAAATTAATAAAACCTATACTAACAGCAGATATAATGTTTCTTTATTTTTAATTCCTTTAAAAAAATATTAAATATTATAGTTTTTAATATTAATAAAACGATTTTCACACATATTCCATGATTTTAGGTGTAGTTTTGGTACCTTTTTCTAGTATTAGTTACTATAATATATTTCAGAATAAAAGAATACCTCGGGTAAGAAAACATACTCAACTACAATCCTATCAAAAAACATTTGTCAATACTTAACAAAATATCTTATAAAATATATATAATTTTTATTTTTTTCACGTCTTTGTAGTTAACACGTGAATCTTAATATACTGTAATAAGATTTATTTTACTTGCGTTTTTGTTAATTCTTTATAACAAATTACTCTCAAATTCAAACACTCCATTGCCGTGAGTAGTTCTGTATCACTTTTAGGCAAAAATTACAGCTTCCACTAGATAATGATAGTAGTCACTTTCAAAAAAGGCGAAAAAGGCGTTTATACCCACCTCCAAGGCCGGCAACGCTCTTGCGAGTCCTCGGACGTTGCAAGAATTCGTGGGCGGTCGTGATCACTTAATATCTGTGATCCGCACGCTCGTTTGCCCTCTTATAAAATAAAATTAAAAAAAAACGTGCACAAAAACGATCAACGTTTTCGTTTGTGTAGGAATACGTAAACGAAAAATTGTTACGTTTCGTGTACGAAGAATAATTATTATAATATATTTTTTCAGATGCTCATTTCATAAATTCAATTGAACTCGCAATAACAAGCTTTGCTTATAAAACAGTGTGAAACAAAAGTCTCTGCAAAGGCTTCTTGACCGTTATAACTTTATAACTTAAATCTTCTTTATAACCTAGTAGCGCTACACTGTGTACACGTTTGACACATCGTTTCTTTTTCTAACTTCGAACTAAAATGCACTCTAATCTGTTTTCAATAAATTACTCAAATATCTTTTCGTCTTATATTATTGATTAATGGTCTTGAGATTAAAATAATTTATACAAAGACTGTCGCTCCCCTTTTAGGAATCCAATTGCTTTTCAAACAGAATTGACAGAGTGATAAAAGTGTCACTGAACACGTTAATATTAAAAGCTCTCTCTCTAAATACACTGTCTTCAAGGATTAAGATATATTGGAAATTTCAATTTATTTGTTTTTAATTAATTACTTATTGTTATTATTTGACGCAAAGTTAAAATTTGACAATATTTAAAAAAGTCTACAAAAAACGGATATTGGACTAAACGAAGCAAATAAGAAAAGGTCATTAGTCAAGAACTCATTATTGAGAATAATGAAAAATAGCCTTCAGTAAGCTTATACTTCTTCGGTCGGAGTGTCAGGACGGACTTCATTGAAACGCTTAAATGTTACTTTAGTCGACCTCTTGCCCATACCTCCATGTATATATTAAATGGAAGTCGATAATTATTGATTATTAAATAATACTGTTTACTAACTATTGAATTGAAAAATATCATGAATATTATTTTATAATTTACAGTAAGAGTACAAATTGTACTCAGACTTATGAGTTGTCTATGTAATTAATATTTATCTGTAAATACCTACTCTCTCATAATTCTTTTGATAAAAAAAAATATAATTACACATTTGCTTATATTTGAATGACCAAATCCCTTTATATGAGTATACTTTTTTAAAAATTTATTAAAGTTGCATGCAATGCTAGGTGACCTAGGTTTTACTTTTTATGTGCTTTTTAATTATTATATATTATTTATATCGACTTAAAGGTTACTTGTATTATAGGAAGTCTTGTTTCAGTAACCATTTACTTCTTTAAAAATGTTATATAGACGCCATATTTGAGATAGCGATATAATTAAATATAGCATCTATCGGTTTAGTTCGGGTCGGCACGTAATATAATAAAACCGTAGGATTCCAAGGAGTATTTATGATAACTTAATGAAAAAAGGCAACTTGTAATATATATATATATATTATGAAAAGTGTTACTGGTAAGCAAGCAGATGATATATTTTTAATGGGTTATGCTTTAAACTATTTATTTTTTTTGTATAGTTTCATTTAACAATTATTAATATAATTTAGAACATTTCAGAACGTGCAAATAAAAAGCTATAAGTCAAACTTTACCAATGAGTTCTTCGTGATGTCGTAACATTATTGTAAAAACTCTTTGTGCAGATCATAGCTGGGAATCATGTAGACATTTATTTTAATTCTTATTCCAGTTTAATAATTATTCTTTAAAGTCAAAAGTTAACTGAATATAAAACATTAAGTGGAAATTTAAATTCAAGAGTCAATAAAATGTAGCGTAGAGTGACAAGTGTAAATAAATTGAAAATATAACAACAATCTTTCATTAAATTTATCCCAGATAAGAAAAAATATATAAGATTTTAGGGAAAGCCAAGATAAGAATAAGAAGAAAAAAGCCTTTGAAGTGATATAAGTGAGTGTTTGAATGAATTCTCATTTATCTTATGGTTTATTGTGAGACCACATTTTATGAGTCTCGAAAATGTTATTTTTCTCTATAGTTCAAGTTAAGAGAAAATTTAATATTTATATTTTCGATAAATACGATACGATATGCTTTATTGTACCAAAACAAAAAA
Organism: Dircenna loreta; assembly: GCA_963555665.1. Taxonomy (NCBI): domain Eukaryota; kingdom Metazoa; phylum Arthropoda; class Insecta; order Lepidoptera; family Nymphalidae; genus Dircenna; species Dircenna loreta. Next base: position 14,158,018 of record OY743087.1, read on the forward strand.
AAACAGTAACAAATAATAATATTGCTAAAGAGCAATCTCTTCCAGTCAACTTTTGGGTACAGGACAAGAAATATGAAAGTGGGTAATTTAGGTACAGTGCAGTACAGGATAATATTAAATAAAATAAAAATATTTACTGGAGTAAAGAAAAAAAAAAAAGATATATATAGAAAAAAAATATCAGGCGGGAGTTGATAAGATATCCAATTAACGTAATGGTAAAGAATAAAATAAAAACCAGAACTGGGTTGTTATCTTGTTACAGTAAAAAACGAATTGTCTATACATTCATCGGAAATCACCGATCTAAGATTTTCGTACAATTTTGTTAAATGAGTTAATTTTTCTATTTAAAATTTCAATATATTTATAATTATTTACTTAGGCTTTGTTACCACCCGTAATTAAAGTCGTAATTTTAATTGTACTTAAGTATTTTTATCAAACTTTAACAATTACTCATAACGTTTCGTGACTGCAGCTGTTACAATCCAAACTTTTAGGTACCACGGTACTGCGAAGAAATGTTAACGAGACATCTTAATCTCGATAAATAATCTTAATCTTGATTAATCTCAACACAGAATTTTCAGAACTTTTGAATCGGTTACTAAAGTTGTAACTAAAATTCGTATTACCTCCAAACATAAACATCTTTAAAAGATGTCACTAAATATCATGTTAGAAATAAATAATCAACCGAAATATATTTTATCAATTGACTATGATATTGATTTGATTGACGTAGCAACAATTATTATAAATATTGACTCAGGTAATCAGCTATGACCACACTCCATTATGAAACAATGACTTTGTTACACAACGTAAAGTGTTAGGTTTATTCAAATCTATAAGTTGTAGGTTATATGACAATTATGACCTTCATCAGCTTTTTTTTTCCAATCAAACCGAGAAAAATTAAAAACTATTGTTTTTTTTATATGGTTTCGTGTATTGAACACATTGCTATTATATAGTAAAGTAAGTTCCTTTAAGTCATTAATTTGCAGTAGGTATCTTTTTTATATGAAAAGTCATATACAAAGCTACCTTAATCGTAGCCTTAACTTAAACTTAACATTTTAATTACAAATTGTAAAATACAATGTCAGGTCAGCTTTAATTAAGACGAAGCGTTCAATTTACTTTATTTTGCATTGAGAATTTTTTCGCTTAACGAATGATAGGAACTATTTTACCCATTTCTAAGGAAAGTAATTATTAATATATAAAATGACCTTGTACAAGATTGTAAAATTATAATTAGACAAACTAACAGTTTTTAAACTTATTTTTCATGATTTTTAATAATCTAACGACTAGAATACTTTAGTAGTTAGCGCGGGTTTGTTCTAGGTCAGTTATTTGTAGAATGTTTTGCATACAAAGGTGTAAAAGCAGATAAAACGACAAATACACCACTTCGTGGTAATAGTATTAATTGAAATATTTGTTATTAATGAAATTAATGATTTAGACTTTAGAATGATGAAATTATTAAAGAGGTTCTTATTTGAACATTATTTTTCTCATTTAATAATAACAGAAATTAAGATTATAAAAATATTGCACTGAGAGATTATAGGAATAAGTATAATAGGGAAAATCGTATCTCTTACTTGAAACCAATACATTTAAATAAAATAAGCTACACACAAAGTAAAATTATTTTAAATGTTTAGTTTAGTATATATCTATACATAAAAATGTAGTCATGGAGACCTTTAATTAGTGAGCCCAAAGTTGTTATATTGCCTACAAAGGCTCTTTCAATTTTATAAATATTCCAGATATTCATTCCAGATGTGATGCAGAGTTATTCTTATACCTTGTTGTATATTTAAAAAAAATACTGTTTCAATAATATACTCAATTAAGTTGTCGTCAAGAAATAAATCTAGGCCTATTCTTGGGGAAAATTAGGTAAAGAAAACTGGAGACATTTGGTTTTGATATTACTGAGCAAAAAAAATATTCACCGCAAAACTAATAGAAAGCACTACTAAGCTATCGTTTATATGAAAAACATCTGTGTCGTTTCTATTTACATTTATTATAGCCAAGTATTATCAGCGAACATCATTATTTTACATTTATTGTTCATGAAAAGGGTTCATCGTTAATATAAGCTGAGAACAAGAAAGGACCAAGAAATGACCATTGAAGAACCCCCTTTTTCAATAATATACCTGAAGAAACGGCACCATTTTTACAAACACTCTTTTGCTATATGAATTGTATAATTAACGGTTTTACGGAATTATAATGTCATCGTAAAGACAATTAAAGCCCTTATATGTAAGTTATAGTTTCGACATAATATCCTTTGAACTAAAGGTACATTTTGATATTTGACTTGAATTATCATTCAGAATTTTAGTTTTTGTAGAACTTCTAATTTCAAATTATTATGAGAGCGATGAAGTAAAGTATTTCCACCCTCGAGTAATTTATGAGAAAACTGAATTAATCTGAGGGACTCGCGCCTTCATTATCTTTTTTATCTTTTTCCTCAACCTTTAAATTTCGGTAATTAAACTCTTCTTTACGGTCTTTGTTTTAAAAATCCTTTGAAATTACCTAATAACAAAATAAAAAATTTGGAAAGTTAATAAAAAACATTGATTGTATTTTACAAAACCATTGTTAAATATTTATTACAATTTATTAAAAGCTAGTATGTATTCGTGTGCCTCAAATCTTTAAGTGATATTTATGAAAATATAATAGATTTTTTTAATTTGGTATCGTTTCTCCATTTTCTAATATCTGTAGTAGCCCATAATATTTCGTACTGTTAAACAAAAAAGTTACCTAAAGCGATGCGCATATAATAATATAAAATTTGCTATTCTTATTATATAGCTATAAATATTGTAACAATTCGAATAGAAAAAAAAAACAAATAGAAATCATTAACTGGCGTCTGATTTATAAAAAATACTTGGTCTCGTCACATTTAACACCAAACTCTTTATTAATAATAACTTTCTTATTAATAAGTAAAATAATTTAAATGCAGTCAGTATCGCATATTTGGTATACTGAGAAAGTCTTGTCAAAATATTTATGTAAAATATATTCATCTCGTTACTATTAATATTAAGCTTGATTGCTGTCAGTTGCACTCATTTGGTGTACGTAATTGGTGTTGTAAATCATTCTTACCAACATAACAATACCGATATAAGAGCAATAAAATAAATGCATAGTAATAATTTAATGTACTTCACGCCAGTGAATTTGTTTTGTAGCAGGTGTAAATTTAGTCTTATTTATATAACTATATTTTATACGGCTAAAGCAAAGGTTGTTTTTCATCAGAAGCCAGTATTCAATGGGAGTAGGGTTAAATAAGTTCAGCAAACTAGTCAATCAACTGCGCGTGCTACAGTGAAAGCTAATGAAGGCTTTTCAAAAGTTGGTAATTCTCTAATTAATACCTTAATGTAACCGCCCTCACGATTTACCCTTTTGTTATGGGTTCCTAGGAAAAGGCGTCTCTTACAAATAGAGACATTTAATCTATTTGTGAAATTTTGTACCAAGAAAATCAATATTGATTATAGAAAAAAAATATTATTGTATTTTTTTTGTCGGTCTATAATATACGGTTACAATTCATTAACATCACCTCACCCAACTTTAGTTTGAGATATTATTAAATTTAAAATAAATCAATATTATCGGTTTATTTTTAATGAGTATTGGTTATAAATATAATAATATTTTAATACAAAATAATATTTTATCTTAGGGTAAAAATTACACAAAGAGATATCAAACATTTTTTAACCGGGCAACCGGAAACAGGAGATAAGAGCTATATATACTTAACGTTTACCTGTCCATTTATTTACTACCAGAGTATTGTTAGCTGTCACGGCATATTATTTACGAGTAATGTTAGAGTATACATTCCGCATTACATTTATTCACCTGGAAGAGCGCCAGATGCAACAAGTTTGGTTAAATAGAGAGTATGTCACTTGAGAGGTTTGTATGTTCGACATATATTAAATATTGTGATGAATTTATATAATGAACTTATTCATTTAAAAAGTATTGTTATTAAATTACAATTAATGTGTAAACTAATTTTCAAAATAAATCATTATTAGGCTTAGAATCAAGACTTATAATAAATGAAACTGAAGTAGCAATATTACCCTAATATGACTAATTTAGTAGCCATCATATCTCAGAGTGAATCTTTGGAATAGCAAAAAAAAATATGGCCCAACATTACATTGAAGTTATGAGTGTTAGTGCCCAGCTACTGTCTATAAGAGTAAAAAAGTTGGAGCTAACACCATATTATATTTTTTATAGATAAATTGTGATTGATGTATGAGATGCCTTAGCTTAGCCTTTTTTCAATCCCTCGACGATTGGTGATGTTGCAGAGTTTTTTACAAAATAAGCCGAATCTTTTAATTCAAAGTTAGGTCGAAATAATGAAGAATTTAACGACAAACATTGACAAACTCAACAAACCAAAGAGGTATAATTAGTATAAAATCATAAGTGATTTTCGACTAATTATACCTCTTCTTCTTTGAGGACATTTGTCTCATACAATGAATATTAATCTTCCAATTAATTACTCTCTGAAATTAATTACGCTCTGTAATTAAATGGTTTAAATATAATTATTTAAACCATTAATTTAAGTATATTTTATTATATGTATGTTATGAATATATTATTTTAAAAATTGTTTTTTTTAAATATGAATAATCTTCAATCTTTGAACAAAAATCATCTAAACGTTTGTTTAACATAAAACGTTTACTTAAAGGCTGGACTTTTTTCACAATTGGACCCGGTAGTAGGCACTGCAACGGCTTTTTAAAAAATATTTTTCGAATATTAAGAAGTAGTATCGAGTAAACAAATAAATACTATCATTGTAACTTGGTATTAAACAAAAGTTCATTTCTTACATACAGAAGTTACATAGCAAATAAGTAATGATAAAATATTTACATACCAAACAATATAATACAATTTGACTTTGGTGTTAATTTAAAAGTAGGCACTTGTAGGCACCACTAGGACTGTAGGGGTTATTTATGAATATAATAATTTATAAACAGAAAAACATTTACTTTTTAAAAAATAAATGGGTAAAGCTGCAGGAAATTAACAACTAAGTAAATGTAAACAATAGACCATAAGAAATGTCGAAGCTTCTTAGCATTCCATGGATTTACCTTGCGAGTGCTGGGTTCTTGCGTTGCAGGGAGAGGAGTGCAAACAGCTCCTGGGACTTGCGACCCAGGTGTAGGTTTAAGGGGCCCCTTTAAAATGCGTATTAACGCTCCCCTTAACAAAATACAAAGCAAAACCATGAAAAAGACTTGTTAACGTAAGTCAAGGACAAAATTTTTTTCATACTTGGAATTTAAATGAATTTCAATGAAATCGGAGATTGATTTTTTTAAAACTTAGTTCGGGTCTATTTTGTGATTGGTCGATTTTATTTAACAACTGTTCTCAGCAGACTCCGTCTTTTTATTACCGTGAGTAATAAATTTCATCAACTTTATTAATTTCATTTCTTCCGGAAACAATGATGAAGCGATTAATTTGCTCAACGCTTTTCTGATTTGTTTATGTTCCAGAATTAATTAACCTTTTTGGAGTTCAATAAAAATAATTAAAATGAAGAGTATTGGTGTGCTATCTTTTCGAATAGATATATTTTTATAATAAAGCAAAAATAATAATTGAAATTTTGTCAGATTACGCTTTATATTTTACAAAGTTTTTGAGAGTTGACTTGTTAAGAGGACGTTTACATGGTGGCCAATATGCCAATAGGTAACATATTTTTAAATAAGGTAAGAAAAGACCATTTTGGTAAAATAAATTATATTTTTTCGTACAAATTTAATTAAACTATGTGTTGTAAGTAAAAAATAATATTTTCGAAAACCGGAAACATTGTGTAATTTAATATCCGTGCACCTTTAATAAATGCGCCGCAAAGTTGCAATATTGCTTTTGAAGGCTCGCTTGGTATTATACGTAGAGTAATGCTTACACAGATGCATGAAGCAGTAATGCTTCAGATGATAATAGCTTCTCTAGTTCTAAATATATCATTATAGCTGACTCCTGATATGTATAAACAAAAATTAAATTTAAAATTTAGTTAACATATAACGATATCTGATATATTTTTTTTTTATTTTATTATTATATTCATATATTAATATATTTTTATTATGTCATGAAATTAAAGACATCATAGCTCTGCCCATTTGTACTCTGTGCATCACGTAACACGGCATACATGGAGTTGTTACATGAACGCGTCGTAATTGCTATTCAATAGCTGGATATACATATATTTTAATATCATTTATATATTTATTTGTAACTAACCTGCCAGATTCTTCATAAAGACATATATTTACATATACCTACATGGTTTATTAAGTTAAAAAGTAAATTAATCGTTCTTCAGCAAAAGATAACAGAAAATGGTAATTTATAATGCTATTTGTTGGCCCGGCTATCTAAGAATTAAAAAAAATTGTTTAATTTTTAACATGAATCAAACTTAATATGTGTGGGAGTGACCGAAGCAAGCGAAGTTAATTGCTTAGAAAATAGAAAAAGAAGACAAAAAGGAGATAAAGCTTTGAATTTGAATATGGGTATATGCGTACTAGTAGAGACCGTATCACTCAACAAATTTTGATAAAACTTTAGATTCGTATTCTATAAATTTTGGCACTGAGATGTGATGTTAAAAACTCTTAAACTCAAGATGGAAGTCTAAAAAGTTTACAGCTCGAGAACGATTGAAAAAATATATATAATTGTGAAGCATCTTTTTTGTGTAAGAAGTTTTTTGATCAAAGGAACTTTGAGATACAGCATGATTGGGTCAGTTAGATTTAAAACATGGATTTCGTTTTTATTTCCTGTATTTACATTCTCGATTGAATTATCAATTAAAATATTCCTTAATTTGTTAATATAGACATAACGTTGGCATTCCTTGCATGTCTAGAAACTTGCTATTAAGCGGCTACACATGAGGTAACATCTTACACACACAACACATTTTTAAAAAATCAAAGCGTGGTTATATTCCTTGTAAGTTATTTCTATTTTATTCTTTACTGTGCTCTGGTTTCCCTACGTGTTACGATGGAAAGAATATCGAAATAATGATAGAAAATGTGGCTTGGAGATACAAAAAATATTGCTTTAATAATTGTCATATCCCTATGAATAACGTTTTAGGCCGATATTGTCATGGATCACGCAAAAACCAACCAAGGAAAAATGACAGGCTCACAGAGTATTGAATAATGTGATGATTCGTAAGTTTTTTATTATTAAATATAACTCATAATATTACACTTAGAACCATTTAAATATATAGAGCAAATCCACGGATAACGCTTTTTTATTTATTGGTCTGATCCGTAGCTCAGAAGGAATAAAATGAAATAAGAAACAGTTAGTGGTAATAAAAATATTTTATTACATTACTAGGGATCCGTTCTTGCCTTGCACGGTGCATATTACAAATAATAATATTTTGCTTTAAGTATTTATGCAAACTTATATAACTCTTGAAGTAGCATGGTGTAAGAATAATTTAGTTTCGATGTAGATTTGTCATAGGATTGATTACCCAAGTGTTTTAAAATTAAATAAGCAAAATATTCATTTTCCATTCGAACTAAATGCATGAATCTATTGTAATATAATTGTATCTACATAATATCGATATTTTCAAAATTATGATAAAACCCGAACCAAAACCTCTTGCTTAGTTTAAAGGAACAGATCCATATAACGACTTATTTGTTTGCTATTTATAGTTTTGAATGAGAATCAGATATATCACTAATTCAGAATAAATCGCACCGAGATTACCATTTGTCATCTTGTCACGCGTCAGAAGATTAAGATTAATGTTTTTAACTTTATAACTTTGAAATATTAAATATTTTACTAAAATTTTAAAGGATTTATTTCATTTTTATATTTACCTTTTGTGAACTATGACTATTATATTTATATTTACCCGCCAGTATTCACGTTGAATTAAATCGGAATCAGTTCACGCCGTGAGTCCGCCACGCTTAGAGCTTGATTAAGAACCCCGAATGGGTTCAAAACTAGTCGGACACATTCCGATTTAATGTCTACGTGAATACAGCCGGGTAAATATAAATATGATGATTTATTTCTAGCTCAACCTGATTAATGGAATATTATAGAATACACTGATACACTGATTAATACACTGATTAATGGAATATTACCTTAAAGCAGAGGTCTGAGGTTTGGAATACAAAAGCCGCTCTAAAAGGCTCTGGAGTAACAATCTCTGAGTTTTTAACAAAGCCCAGGCAAGAGATCTTTTCTGAAGCCAGAAGCCACTTTGGAATCAAAAACTCTTGGACTGCTGACGGTATCATCATAGTTTCCCTGCCTGACAAGAGCCGCAAGAGAATTCAAACCATGAAGGAGCTGCGAGCGTTAATGGGTACTTTTTCTTCACCTCAAAATACCTTAGAAAATAAACTGAGATCCCGACGAGTCCCCAAAAAAGTAGCTAAGTAGTTAGATATCATTTGTTTAACACTAATTTTCTTCTTTTTGACTTATGTAGGTTTTCGATGTCCATTATATTTCTTTACTCTTAAAATATTGTTTTATATTACTGGTCCGGTCGACGGTATATTAATAATCTCTTTTTATTTATTATTCACTTGTACTTTTTTATTTTCAGTTGGGTAGACTTTTATCCAATTGATGATTGAACATGGCAATTATGCTCATATTAATTCACCTTAATTTTAATGCCGATTTGACAGCATAATATTTTGGCATGACAGTTAGTTTCTGTCTTCTCTGTGATCTGTCACTCGTTTAAAAACCGGACTAGTTTAAGGATTATTATTTTTTACTTTTAATATAGTTTCTATAAATGTTAATATATACCTTAATTACTAATTATTTTTTGTAAGGATGTTTTTTTCACTATGCCAGTGTGTGTAGGATAATAATAGTTATTATCTTTTATATAAGATATTATAAAATTATATATTTTTTAAATATTAATATTAGTTTAAAATCATACAGTTATATTTATATTTATTATATATTACTTTTTATTGTTTTTTGTGCCATATTATTATTTAGTTTGTATTTTTAGCATGATCGACTCGATCCTCGATTTAAATAATATTTGTCTGTCTTCATCTTCCTCTACTGAATATTTAAGTGCCAATAGTCACCCTTCATTAGATGACGATTTCATTCCCTTAGATTCCCGGCTTCATTCTATCTTTTCTAACGTATCTAATAGCTTTAATATTGCACATATTAATGCTCAAAGCATACCGGCTCACTATTCTGATTTCATTGCATCATTTAGTAATGTCCCAGTCGACTGTATTCTTGTGTCTGAGTCATGGCTAAAACCTTCTCTCTCTTCCTCTCTATACTGTTTACCTAATTACACGATGGTGCGCAATGATCGCCTCGAAAAGCGTGGTGGTGGAGTTTGTATTTATTTGAAAAACCATATTCCCTTCAAAATTATTTCCTCGTCTCCTACTTCAAATTATGCAAACATAGAATACCTTTTTATTGAAATAGTACTTCACCACTCCAAATTACTTCTCGGCGTTATGTACAGCCCCTCTCCCAGTATTGATTACTTCAAACACTTCGATTCATTATTGGATTCCTTTTCCCCCTGTTATGAGCATGTCATTATCATGGGCGACCTAAATACATGTCTTGTTAAAAACAATTATAGATCTAATAAGCTTAAATCTCTACTTTCCTCTTACAATTTTTCTATTCTTCCCCTTTCTGAAACGCATTTTTCACCTCACTCCGATCCATCTCTTCTAGACTTAATAATGGTCTCCAATTCCAACAACGTGCTAAGACATGGGCAACTAACTGCTCCTTTCTCCTACCATGATCTTTTATTTCTTTGCTATAATCTTTCCTCTCCCAAACGCAAAGGTAAGATCATTCTGCGGCGTAACTTTAAGAATATTAATTGGATTAAACTAATTACTGATGCTAGAAATTTAGATTGGTCAAGTGTCTTTAATGCTACTACAATAGAATCTAAGGTAGATATTTTTAAATGTTTAATCACTGGGCTATACGACTTACATGCACCTACCAAGCCGATTAAAGTTAAGTACTATCCTGCACCGTGGCTCTCCGCTGACATAAAAAGTGTGATGAACAAACGAAACAAAGCGAAGTCACGTTACAAGAAGTTCCCCAGTGATGAAAACCTTGGTACTTATAAGAAATTGCGTAATAGTTGCAACAGGATGTGTAGAGATGCCAAACGCCGTTATATTTTCTCCTGTATTAATACTTCTACTCCTCCTCAATTGTGGAGGTTTTTTAAGTCACTAGGTGTGGGTAAATCTCCGCCCCCTTCAAACAACTTTTTAAATTTAAATTCACTTAACAATTATTTCTCGACTTCGCCACTTATCACAAGTGATTCTAGGAAATCCGCAGTTCTTAATACTTTAAATAATATAACTCCACCTATCTGTGACAATTTTACCTTCTCAGAAATTACGGAGTGTGATGTTAAGACAGCTATATATAGTATCAATTCCAGAGCAGTAGGCAGTGACAATATTAGTCGTGACATGTTGATCCCTCTTCTTGACATTGTATTGGCTGTTATAACACATATTTTTAACTTTTCCTTAACTACCAATACCTTTCCTGCTTCCTGGAAATCAGCACATGTCATTCCTCTGCCCAAAATCAATAATCCGAGCTCTCCCTCCCACTTTCGTCCTATATCTATTCTTACATTTCTATCAAAAGTCTTAGAAAGCCTCGTATCCAAACAATTATCAATTTTCTTAAACTGTAACAACCTCCTTAGTCCTTACCAATCCGGTTTTCGTACCGCGCATAGCACATCCTCCGCCTTGCTTAAGGTTACTGATGACATCAGATATGCTATGGACAATAAATCCCTCACTATCATCATCCTATTAGATTTTAGTAATGCCTTTAATACAGTGGATTTTGATATATTGCTTGGAATCATGCGCAGTCTTAACATATCTCCACCTGTAATTAACTGGTTTCATTCTTACCTGCATGGACGTCGACAGATTACCTGCGCTGATGATAATTTCTCAGATTGGGCTGAGCTTTCTGCTGGCGTCCCTCAGGGCGGCGTTCTATCTCCCATACTTTTCTCTATTTTTATTAATGAAATTACAAAAACTCTTTCTTGCCACTACCATCTCTACGCTGACGATTTGCAACTTTATAGGCATTCATCACTTGAAGATCTAAATAGTACCATTAAACTCATTAACTGTGACTTAAATATTATAAAAGAATGGGCTGAGTCTTTTGGACTTTTAGTGAACCCCATAAAATCACAGGCCATTTTAATAGGTAGCAGACACTTTCGCAATAGGGTTGTTATTAATCAGCTCAGTCATATACTGTACGATAATTCGATTATACCCTATTCGGAAGAAGTTAAGAATCTAGGATTGATATTTGACAAATATTTATCCTGGACATCGCAAGTTAACAATGTGAGCAAGCGCATTCATCTGTCAGTTCACTCCTTGAAACGTTTACAGAATTTTCTACCATTGCGGACTAAAATTCTTCTAGCACAATCTCTTTTGTTACCCCTTCTTGACTACGCGGACATTTGCTATTTGGATGCATCTGAGGAGCTGCTTAATAAACTAGATCGTCTTCAAAACTTGTGTATCCGCTTTATTTTCGGACTAAACAAGTTTGACCATATTTCAGATTTCCGTCGTCAACTTAAGTGGCTCCCTATCCGTTTTCGCCGGAATATGCACATCCTAACCACGCTGTACAACGTTCTTTCTAAACTTGCCCCCCCTTATTTGCATGAACGTTTTCAACTCTCACTTCCCAGTAGCCGCCCAAAACGTTCTTGTGTCCTAGAAAAAACTTTTGATATTCCTGCCTATAAATCCCACTTTTACTCCAAATCTTTTACCGTACATGCAGCAAGGTTATGGAATTCCCTTCCATCAAATATTACTTGCAGCCCTTCCGTAATGGCATTTAAACGAAGACTGAAGCACTATTATCTATCACAATCATAAATTATATATATTATTATGTATGTATTTTTATATATATTGTTATTGTATGTATTTTTTTTTTTATTATTATTTATATGTACATGTATTTTTTTTTTAATTATTATTTATATGTATATGTATTTTTATTTTATTATTATTTATATGTATATGTATTTTTTTTTTATTATCATCTATTAGTATTACAATTAAGTATCTTATTAAATATCTATGTACCTATATCTGCCATCAAAACCTATCCAACACTCGTGGGTAGCTGGAAGAGATCTCTCTGTAGAGATAAGCTTGTCCAATGTATACGTCTTTGTTAATTTTCATTTTTGTGTAACTTATTGTGGTACATGAAATAAATAAATAAATAAATAAATAAATAAATAATTATTCATGCAAAGATGAAACTCATTTCCATGGCTGGTTTCTGCCAAAATAATAGTCAAAAGTATTAAATAGCTCTATCAGACTAGTTAAACAATTGTGAGTGGTGTGATTTAAACTAATGAAGACTTTTGAAAGTTGACAATTCGTAAATTCACGTACCGTTGTCGCGCTCACGTGCTCCTTCTGGTGAGGGTCTTCACATTTGAAAGCTTGAAATTAAATTTTGAAAACTTTTGTTGGTTCCTATACTATATTTATAAATATAAATAATTGCAATTGTATATGTAAAATTAATGTCAGCAAACCCAATACGACAAGTGATATTTAAGAAAATTTGTTAGATTTTTATACGCATACTTATTTCTTTTTTATATTTTTCAATAACCTGATTATTTTTTCAACTTCGTATTCTTTCGCCCTATAAATTCTAGACATGGATTGTTACTTTGTGATATCTTTGTAATAACAAGGTCAATTATTTTTTATTTGTTAAAAAAACAAGTTTGAGAAGAATTTCTATCTATCTTCTGTATTAACAAGTCCACACAATAACTCCAACACAAAAAAATATGTAGGTATATAATTATACCGCACTTCTTAGTATAAAATGTATCTTTCTCCTAAAAAATATTGCTTGGTTAATTTCGATAGAATTAAACATTTTAAAATCTACTAAATTAATTTTATTTTCTTTTGTTTCGTCCCAAAGCTAACAAAGAAGATGTACGCTTTAATGGGAAAACTTTGAACAGTCAAGTCAAGCACACAAAAACATAATTCCAAGATGGCCGCTGGAATCTGTAACATATTGGGCTAATGAGAGGTTTGTGTTAACAGACTTTGAATGTAAAGGACACCAATTAATGGTTACAAATGATAAGGGTAAGATCCGCAGCTCTTAAGTTTTCTAATCATTAATCATAGTTGTTAATAATAATTGATTATTATAGAAACAACGTATATATATATATATTTATATATATATATATATATATATATATATATATAAATATATATATATATACATATATATATATATATATAATTTATTATTATATACCTTCTCCTCGTATCTTTTAGAACATATTTATATAATTTTATAAATACTCGGTAATGAGATAACTCACTTGCCATTGAATTTCACTGTAAAACCTATAAATACTATTTAAGGGTACGTTAACTTATTATAATATTTACAAACATAGCTTATTTTTAATTTATTGAAGTCAATAAAAGGTATCAAGCATTTAATCACATAAATAGAGGTTTAATTAACTACGACTACACAGGGCATTTATTTATAATGAACATTTTGTTGAAACAAAAGCAATAACGGATTTTAAGAAAATTTCAAAGAAGAGTCAAGTTACTGAAACCTAAAGAAAAAACATAAAAAATATGAAGAATGGCAGGTTAACTCAGTTCTCTGAAATAGGAATAGGAATTTGAGGTAAGAAATTCTTTATTTTATTAATGATGCTCTTACAGTAAAATTAATTATTTGATTAAGAAAAGAAGATTTGCGTACTCTCTCTCCTTCATTTTTGTTAAATTTTACAAAATTGTTGAATTAGTTAGTATATATACATATTTATTCTGTGATTTAATTTAATTCTCAATAAATGTAATTTCTTCAATTGTTCTCTATACTGTGTTATATATATATATATATATATAGTTTAATATTTTTTCATTGCAAAAAAAATATAAAAATTTAACCACTTATATCATATGTCAAGAAATATTTAAATAAAATGCGTTATAATATGAACATTAATACTTAAATTTAAAAAAAAAGGTTCTTATCAAATACAGTTTAAAGCACTATATTGAATTCGAATTGCAATAAGGGTGTTAGTAAAACGTAAAAAGGTTTTTCTGGCAATAATTGGTTATTAACTTAAGACATTTCACGTTGACGAAATTGGCCTTAAGTAGGAAAACTTAGCAATTTAATCTTCTGGATACACCCTATAATGTCCTATTTTACATTACAAAAAAAGAAATCTTAATGGTGAACTAACATACATACACAAGATATATGCCTTTTATTTCGGTTTAACTGATAAAAAAAATCCCTGAAAATATAAAACCTATTTTTGTAGACGATGGCCTATATGTAAAAAAAGACACTAATTTAAAGATAGACACTCATAACGCAGTGAAAGTCTAAAATGATGACAACTTGTGTATTATATTTTTTTCCATTAAAAAAGATAAGTCTATAATTTCCCTAGCAACAATGTTATGTTTACTACGTGCCAACGAGCCAGCAAGCATACCTGGCTCAAGTGAACCTAATACGCGAAAGCTAAAATTATTTAAACTTGTTGCGTCTGGCACGCTGCCAGTTGGACAAATCTGATGCGGGATGCTGAATGTAACAAACATTTTCAATACCCTGTGATATATTAACAATATAGATATTTAAAATATGATCACAGTAAATAATTTATGGCATAGGTAATCAAGTAATATGTAATTTTGAAATACATTACACAAATATATGAATATACGAGTATATAAGCGCCATAGAAACATTTTCGTGACAACAGTGATAAATACCTGTCATTACAAAAAAAAATTGCTTTCATCTAAAAATGGTACCTCAAAAAACTAACCCTATTTAATCAAACAAAATGCAATATAGCATTTTTCTGTTTTTAATATGGTATTTAAAGTTGTACTCGTAACTATTTAAGGTTTTTCAAAACAATAGTGTTTTCTTAAATTTTAGCGCAGTAGTTTTTGTTTTATCTGAAATATTTGGTATTTGATTAGTACTACGTCTGTCAAAGAGTCAAACAACTGACATCGAACAAAGCGACGCTAATTATATAAGATGTTTGACTAGAACTAGAAGTCATTACTGAGAATACATTAAAATAGGCCTTCACTCATCTTTCGTGTGTATAATATAATTGAACAGACATATTTAATTCTAAAGTTATATGTATTCAAAAATATATAATAATATAATATAAAAATAACATATAATAAGTTTAGTATGTTATTATTAAGACTTAGCTAAAAATATTAAAGAAAACATTATAGTATATATATATAAAATTATATATATAAAACATTATACTGCTGAAAATAATTCAGGAATAGGTATATAGTAAATGTGTACGCGGTAGAAGTGGGAGCGAGAGGTATAACAGCCAAATCTCTCTATAACCTACTTAAAGATCTTGGCCTCTCTAGAACTATCATCAGTACATTTCTAGAACGTACTTCAAAGGCGGCATGGTAGGTTCATTCCAAATTTGGTTAGGTAGGGAGAGGAGCGCAACCAGTTGATGGTGACCGTGAATGCGCATTTTAAAGGGGCCCCTTAAACCTACACTTGGGTCGCAAGTCCCAGGAGCTGTTTGCACTCCTCTCCCTGCAACGCGATGGGCCCGGCACCCGCACGGTGAATCCATGGAATGCTAAGAAGCTTCGTCTCTTAAGTTAGCAGAAGTTGATTGGCAAGAGCTTTTGGATTGTTATGATATTAAAATAGCGTTGAATATATATATTTTTTATGATGTGCTAAAAATATAAAACAAACAATACACATAACATAACATAATAGTAAGTTCTTTTGATCTTTGTGAGTTGCTTAAAAGGTTGTGGTGTGGCAAATAGTAGTGGCCAAGTTGATGCTGTATATACGTATGATTTATTAGAAATAAAACTAGCTCGAGCTGGTATTCATGGTAATCTCCTTCGTTGGCTTAAATCATAATTAAGAGACCAAAATCAGGTGGTATTGATAAAAGTGTTAAGTACCAGTCACTTCCGGTGTTTTTAAGGGTTGCCATTGAAGGCCGTTACTCTTCAATATTTTCATTATTGATATTGGTGACGTCTTTTAATACCCCTTTGGTAACTCATGTTGAACTAAAAATTGCTCTTTACACTGTACGTGCCGACCAAAAATACTTTTATAGTCACTTAGATATAAAATTAAATTGGTGATTTAAAGTAATAAAATTGGTGTATATAAGCATAATTTAAGAAATTATACATAAGGTGACTGTCATTTATAAACCTTAAAATATTATTCTAAACATATGTATTTAATATTATTTTTTATAATAATAAATAATTTCTAAATTTCGTTTTTAACTTACTACAAGTATTATTTAATTTTTTGTTTCCATTTAAAATAAATAAAATAACAAGAAAAGTATATTATAGCTTTATTGGAAAACATTTTCAGATACTTGATGACGGTGGTGTAAATTTAACTTATGAATCTTGTTTTTTTTGTTTTTAGATAATGGTAAGGTATTTAAGTCTATAATAACACGAGAAATTTTATTTACAACTAAATTTTTATTAAGTATAAGAGATTTTCTATGAGCTTTTGTAAGATACACAGCCCAAAGCTAATAACAAAAAATAATTAGTCTTAGTATGTACTAAGAGTAATTATACACATGTACTCTAAAGCCCAGTCACAAGAGATAGATAAGCACTACGTGACAATACCGTGTCCATGGCACTGATTGATGGCACTGTAATATCGTTTACAGATTTTATACAATACGTATAAAATCTGTAAATAGTTTTTTTAAATAAATATATTTATCGTATGTTTTTCTCAATGTTGTTTGGTTCAGATATTACGGCTAGTAATTATTAATAGATTGAATAAAATAATGGAACCACTGATTTTTCATTTTTAATATATGGCATACAATATGCGTAGGTAAATGACAATTATTATGTTTCATCTGGATCTATCTATACCCGAAATCGTATTTTATGAAGCAAAGCGAAAAATTATAACGTAGAGAGATAATGTTTAATTAAAATGTATATTTTTTATTTATTTCCTTTTATAATTAGCATAGTTTTGTTTTTACGTTTAAATTATTTTTAAGTCTTATTAAAATAACTATATCTAGATTAAGTCGTAACATATTTTATTACCGCATTTCTTGAAATATTATTGTTTTAAGTAAACTTATCAGCACGATTAGATTAGATTCCCCTTAGCATTTTAGTTAAACCTCTGTGGTTTTTTTTATGTTGTATTGTAAATGAGAAATAAAAAAAAAATGTTTTCAAAGTTTCTGTCAATCGCAGCTTGGTACTAAAACCAGTTTGATTGATAATCGCAGCGGTCTAGTATGATTTATGCAAGTGGGAAGTAGCTCTCGAAAATGTTTTTCAAAGACATTAGGTTTTGGTTCTATCCATCTATGTCCGATAAATCACATTTATTTTTTTATTATAAATCCTTAAATTACTTAACGTGTGTTTTTGTGTGTGTTGGAGCCTGTAGAGTTAATTGGTTTCCCTTGTTCCTTAAGTTGGTTTACGTCCACAATAATTGACCTTTATAATTGCTATCAGATTCAAAGTTTCTTTTAAGGTTATGTTGTATTTTGTAACCAAGAAAGAGAATTTAAGAACTGAATTTTTTTTTGACAAATCTCCGATCCATATCCGACATTATGTTGAAAGTACCTATACTTTAAACTTTTTTTAATATTTTCATTCCTTTTATACTGTGTTGATACATTTTTATTTAAAATATATGTTTTTAATCAGAAATATAACTTGTACCTAATTTGAGAAAATACTTGTCTTTTTTGTAACTTTATAAAATTGCCTAAACTACGAACCTTCCCTAAGGAACGACTTCAACACGGGTGTTAGAAAATTAGAATGGCTACCATGTAAGTATAGGTAACGTAAGTATAGGTAACGTAAGCATTTTATAAGTGGGTAGTTCTACAAAATATAAATTTGTCGGCAGCTAATCTATATTAAATAAAAAAAATGTTTTAAATAAATTATTTTCACTAAAAATAACTAAATTCTTTTCTTTTAAAAACAATTCTTTTAACGAAATTCTAGTTCAAATTCTCGGTATCCTCCAGTGTCCTTCTAATAAATTCGAGGCACAAAGTGCGTCAAAATCTACTTAGGTTCTACATCAAGGCCATGAACGAGACCCAAATTAATAAGTTTACTATATTTTTATTAGAATCATAGTTGAGATAACTCTCATTCTGCCATAAATATATTTGAAAAATCTTGCCTATATTTTGTCTCCGAGATTTCATTTAAGGATCATTGTTAAGTAAAAAAATATTCACTAGGCTATTTTCCATGCGATGCTACAAGAGATACACAATCATCAGTCAGCCCGATGTGGTGTAATGATCAGTGGCGGTCACAGTATCCTGGTCAGATATTTTTTTAGGAAATAAAGAAATAATATGAGTAAATTTAACGGTTCGATACGTAATTTGTCTACTCCAAGACTCAGTTTAGTTATTTTTTATAAAACATCATGAATTGATGTATTTTGTGAATATCAGACAAAAATTTGCAGAAACCTGATCTCAGAGTCCTGTCCGCTGAAAGCTCAGGATACTGAAAAATATTTTGGATTCTGAAAGATCATATAGTTTCTGTGCTGGATAATTGACAACATTTTTTAGTTAATTTAGTCACAATGATTTATTATAACTCTTATACGGCATTTCCTATAGGCAATTTCAATAACAGTTAAAATATCAAATAAATTGATATTACCATATTAAAAATTTGAGTTATATTTTTAACCAGATGTCTATTGACATTTTTAACAGATGTCTATTACAGATGAATATTTAAGTATTATAAGGAACAGAGAGGTTCTACCATGGTAGTTTTTTTTTTTTTTTGAAAAATAAGCAACTGCTGATAGTTTAAAAAAAATATATGTTTTTGAAGTCTAAAAAGACTGGATTAATTAATTAATTAAACCTTTTTTCAGAATATTTTTCATTAATCTTTATAATGAGTACTAGTTTAACGATGAGAGGTCTTCAATAACTAACGTCTATTTAATCTACCCCAATTATTTGCAGATTCTTTTGCACACAGAGGTGCAAAATATGATTAATCAAAACTAATATTTCCTGGAATGAATTACTAATTAATTCCGAAATTAATGGATTGAATAATTTGGAATGAAATTATTTCAAATCTTCAGATTAAGGTAAAAAAAAGGTAAATTAAGGTAAAAAATATTGCTTGCTATAAAAAGTGTTTAACAGGGAAAACGTAATTCAAATAAGGTACGAATACTTTCAAATACAATAAGAAGTACTACGCCAAATTATAAACACATATACTTGATTTAAAACATATTAAATAGTCATACACTTAAATATTATTATAAACAAATAAAAAAATACATTAAAAACTGCTAGTGATGTAATTGGGATAAATTGGTATTTAAAAGTAGGGCGGAAACCCCTACTTTTGAAGGTATCATTACTTTACTTTTTACTTTATAGTTATAATTATTAAGACTGTTATTAGTAAACTGGTTTTTCCGAATGTTTTTTCACTCTTGTGTTTGATTCAAATCCTAACATTAAGACAGCAGTATGAAAGGTTTTTTGTGTAATATATAAGTCATATCATATAATATAGTTTTATCTACGCGACCTATGGTACGGAGAGCGCTTTTCCCATAAATCTGTGACTGTGACTGTATTGTTAATAGCCCACGGGGTATTGTTGAATGTGTAGTGCGAGCATCGGATTTGTCTCCCTGGCAGCGTGCCAGGCTCAACAAGTTCTGTTAATTTCAAAGTTTACATTTTAGGGTGACTTGAGCCAGATATTCTTGCATGTTAGTTAACAGGTAGTAACTGTTGTAAGGTGATATACTGACCTCATCTACCTGAGTGGCAAGATTATTTTGGCAAATGTTATCATAATCTTAGTATTTTACTCCGGTGTAAAGTGTCCATATTTTTAGTCAGGGCCTAAGAACGCCTATGAATAATATAATTTTAAAAAATTAAGCTGAATGAGTGTGGCTACCTATAGAATACACATCAGGGTATGTATTTTTTTTCTCATCCTTTACATTTCAGTAATAAAACCCGTCTTTGCGATCTTTGGTTTAGAAAACTTTGATGTAAATCTCCTTTAAAAAATTACCACTGTCAATAAAAAAACGATGACTGTGTGAAATAAGCCACAAATAAAAAAAAACTTTATAAATAGTCGTAGTATTTGCTTTAAGCGAATTTAAACTCGGATGCCTTAATAAGCACAATATTCATATTTATAGTGTATTTTCAAATGTTGCCAGATTATATTTCATTCATATAACTGATGTATATAGGCATGGTAAAACCTGCGACCTGAGCTTTATCCAAGTTAAAATAAATATCTTGATATTAAATTGACATTAATTAATGATTTTTGATCCTCAATTGCTTTAGTAAGTAAGTAAGTCAATCTTTTATATAATAAAGAGCCTTAGAGCCATGCAAATAAGTTAATATGGTTAATATGGAAAACTTCTTAAAATAAATTTATTATATTTTAACTATTAATACAGCTTGATTTCTTGCAAACATTTGAAGAATCAAATTATACACCAAAAATAATTTTAACAATATATTGTATAAAGCAACAAATGCAAAATAGAAATAATACAAGCTAAATTTGTTTTATGTGAATACCAACGAATAAGGCGGTTTATCTACCTTAGTTTGTAATCTATACGAGTATTGAATAAGTTCGGCAAACTAGTCAAACGACTGTACAGAGAAAGTTAATCCCTTAATGGAACCTCGCTCACCTCTAACCCTCTTGTAAAGAATCCTCAAACGAACGTTTATCTGATAAAAAGAGTTTGATGTACAAAAATGATTAACCTACTAAAATTTGGAATTATAATTATTTGATAATTCAGTCACAAATTTAAAACATAACAACTGTCTACATAAAAAGATGTTTAAAATTATAAAGAGCAGTGTCGTGCCAGTGACGTGCCAGTGACGTGCCAGTGACGTGCTGGTGACGTGCCAGTGCCTGATGCAATGCTATGATTGTCAATGCTTTTTTGAAGCAAAATAAACTAAACTATTCTTAGGTGGGTGAAAAAGTTAATTGCGTCAGTATCCAAGAATTATAACAATAGGAAAGCATCTTCATTTTATATAACTTGTATTTAACTATAATTAATTTTAAATATAATTCTCATTCTTGTATTTTAATAACGAGCAAGCCGTCGCTATTTTATTTATAATATAAATAAAATAGCGTAATAATAATTAAGGTACTACTCAAATATGTTTTTTTTTTGTACCCCGGCTGCCAGCGTACTTAATTAAATCATATAATGTTTTTCAGTATTTACATACAATACACTGGATTTATTTAGTTGGCTCTGTGCCAAACGCAATCTTGTCATTTTCAGAGTTCGTGTATCAGCTTGAATTGAGCTAGGTTTACTTGTGTGGCTGTTATAGTTTTAGTAAACATTGCTGGAAATACCCAAGAGACGCTTTAGTATATGGATGACGACGCTACGCCAGCTTGCGCAGCGACAGGGTCATCATCGTTTCAACTCGGTGTAATAGGGTATACTATGATTTTATCACATCTTGCCATGTGTGGTAAAATGAGAGTACAAATACATTTACATTTTTATGTTCCCGGCTGTATTCATGCAGGCAGTTCACGCCGCGAGACCGCCACGCTTAGAGCTCATGAATAAGAACCCCGAATGGAGTCGAAACTAGTCAGGCACATTCCGATTTAATTCTACGTGAATACAGACGGGGAAATATAAAAGTCATGGTTCACGAAAGTTTAAATATGAAAATACATTTACACTTCGCCTTTCATACTTATTGTTATTTTTTTCTTTGGGGACAGTTTCAAAAGTCTTATGTTTGATTTAACAACGCTTAACCTGAAATTAAACTGAATTTAGTATAACGCTTTAACATGTGTTTAAAATGATATTTTATTATTTAATATCTAGTGATATTCGTATAAATACAGTAATGTATTTTTATTTAATTATATTTAAAATTATATAGGCGGTCACACTATATTTATTTTGTTGGCTTTTAACCTACCATTTAAAATATACTTAACATACTAAGAAGGGCGTCAGCAATTTAATTTTGCAGTTTTCGTATTCACAGACACGCATCTCAGATCACACAATTATTATTTAATTTAATGAAACGTAAACACAATAATGGATAATAATTAGGAATTTAAAGCAGTTTCGCTATTTTGAATTCCTTTTTAAAATTGTTCAAATAACTTGGACAATTTATTTATTTATGTACGCACATTTACAACAATTACTTAAATCATAAATTTTGTACATTGGATAACTCATCTCTTTAAAGAGATCTCTTCCAGTTACCCGCAGAATAAGGAAGGAAACACAAACAATTTTACTTGTTAAGGACAGGTTCAATATAGTAACGTCAATTTTCTTCGAATGTAATCACGTTTTTTCATTCATTTAACTATTATCTTTTGTAAAACATCAATCGAAGAAATGAAATCTTATTTTAATTAACATAGTTACAAATTGAAACTAAGATACAAGTTGTAGCAGCATCCGAGTGCCAGAGCTTAATTAATGAAATAAAGAATTAAAAAGAAATTCACGAGGAAGCCGAGTAGAACTGAGGGACCGGCGCATTTATTATTTTCTTTCTCACCCTTTAGATTTAATTAATTAAACTTTTTACTTTACTTTACTTTGTCGTTGGATGTCATAACACCTTTTAAATATATATACATTTTAATAAACAATATTTAAAATAAATATTACATAAAACAGAAAACAAATTAAATTTTTGCCAAGGCGAGGCTAAGGTGGCTTAACTTTAAAGTAATGTTTAACTTATTAATTGAAATTAATAAAGGATGTGGTATTAATTCATTACTTTTGTTTTGGGCATTAATTTTACCAATTATTTTGTTATTTTCAAACAGACGATTATATTTTTGTTGATCGGTCAGATGTTCAAAAGATTTAAGTTAAGATTTAAGAGAACTATTTTTTGCTCTAATTGTGTTCATTGAATATTGCATTGTTTAGAATTCTAGGTTTTATTTAAAAAGTTTGATTAGAATTTAAACCGGTTATGTTCAGACGTATTTGGAACATTCTGTGGTTGCTATCGTTCAGTTTTACTATAGTGTTACAACTGTCGAATATTTTTTTTGTTCTAATCGTAAAAATATTCTACATTTGGTTTCAATATCGCCGGTCAGCCGAAGTTTTGAATGACCTTTTCAATATTTTTAAATTATATTCAAAATAAACTGTACACTTTTAACCATTTCTCGTTCTATCGTCTTTGCTATAAGGTCTCCGTGTGATGTCTTACATTTCTTGGGGTTCCTACGTCAAATTCTGCCATTACTATTCGGTTTTCGTGGATGCGGTTTTTGATGGCGCTATAGGAGGAAAAGTAAAAGGATTTGATTTCAAAGATTGTGGAGGCTCTGTGTAGAAATATTTTTAAAAATTCACAATGTTTCGTTTTTAGGGTTTTTTATATCCTGCTTGAAGATATATATTCTCAAGAAGGGTTGCGGGGGCGTTATTTGGCTCTTTAAGGTATTGAAATGTTGTCAAAATATTTTTTTGGGCGTGTTAAAAATTATCAAGAACGTATTTTACCAAATTCGGCCCAAAAAGGGCTATAAAAATGTATATCCTTAAATCTATAGCTACTACAACTGTAAAACGTCAGATTTTTTTTTTAATTCACACGTCCTTATAATGGCTTAAGTTTTCATAAAATTATATCAGATAAAAAGATATAAATAGTACAGGTTTTCGCATCACCATGTAGGTACCATGTATCGTGCAATGCGTCCCCGTTATTCTAAATGGCGGGATCCCCAGTGTCCTACTGGGGATCCCGCCATACACGCCATATACGTGAGCAGTAATGCCAGGTCTTAGGACATATTTCTTATATTTCCCGTGCCTACAAGCATACATTTTACGCCACGCGAAGTGAGCGGCGGACGGCTAATATTTAACATAATATTTTTTTCAATACTGTGATTGACATTTAATTTTATCGTTGCTGCCAAATGTCGTAATGAATAAAAACATTATTCAATTTTAAAGATTTTTTTGAATAAATTTGACATGATTGATTGCTATCATTTAAACAAATCATATTTTTCTGAAAGGCGACACTGAAGCGTTATTTGTATCAGCACCATTTTGTAAACGAGTCGACGCTGAAAAAAGTCACGCTGATACAGCGCATTTGCCTTTTATTGATTTTCTTACACCAGAAGTTTTGTTAATATTTCTCTAGTTATTATTTGATTTTCAATTTTTATTTTCACAAATCATTAAGACAAAAACACTAACATAAATTAGTTTTAATGTAACTTATAAATAATTGAATTATGAAACAAGAAGCCGTTATAACTCTTGTTACGAATATATTATTTTAATAGAGTTACAAAGTCTATTCAATAAGACTTATCAAATAACTACGAGGTAAAATATCAGCTAATTTGGCCATTTAATTCTCAAAAAAAGATATATTGTACACGGACAGACTCACATGTACCTAACTCTAGTTATTATTATTATATTATTGGACATATGTTAGCTTGGCCAAATTTTTTAACTGTAAATTAAACAAGAACCAGGAATTTAGAATAACTTAAAATCGAAATCAATAAAAGAAATACATAACTTAATATATTTATTTATTTATTTGCACAAAACCTGCAAAGGCTAGCATAATGCCACAAACATTCTCTTCCAGCTATCCCTGTCTTCCAGCTATCCCTGGAGAACAAATAAGGGTGCATAAAAACAAAACAAAAAAAATAACAGTAATTAAATTAACTACTTAAATTTCTAGTCTATATATCTACAATTACATGTATTGACACTATAATAATTCAATAAATACCAACCATAATAAAGCATTGGTATATTTAGCTGCTGAATCTAACCCTAATTATTTGTAAGTATTAGTTCAAGTCCTTCAATTCAAGGTCTGTTATAACAAACCTCACATTATCCCAATATGTTACAAATAACGGCGGCCATCTTGTTTTAACGATCTTGCGGAAATAGTTCAAAGATATGACTCGAAAGTTTCTTAATTAAGTTTGCAAATTCTTGGTAAGATTTGGAACAAGCTGAAGTATATAAAATTCATAGATTTAATGAAAATAAAGTATTTTTGTAAAATTACTAACTGATAATAACTTAAAATTGAAGTGCCTTCATTACCAAACTTTAACTATACCTTAATATGTGCAATTGTTTCTGCATAGTATTAATTATTTTAAATACTAGGAATGTCATAAACAATTTTTTTCAGGTTTTTTCGTCTTAAAAAATATTTTGATGGTCACTTTTAATAGCACCCTTCTTTAATACCCAACCTCAATGACAAGCAACTCTACCGGTTAAAAGCTTTAGCAGACGGATTTTTTATTTTTGTTGTAAAGATTTTTAATTGCTTTTTTTCCAGTATTTGATAATTTCTTTTAAAAAATTAAAAGTTGTTGTGCCATGCAAAGAACAAAATGATAAAATAAACAATTGCTTAAGTGCTTTTATTTCGCACAATTTAAATAAAATTGAAACGTTTCACGAATCCCGGGAGATGTGATTCGGCAACTTCGGGCTACAACAGAGTCTAGCTCTTATCCTGTCAAAGTCGTACAATTCGGTGTCCTAACTAGACACTAATTCGTTTCGATTAAAAGTTCATCAGTGTACTCGGTGTTAGTTTAGTGTTATAGCACATTGTCTTATGAAACGTTTATAATATTTATAGTATATTCGCTGTTTTTCTTACACACGTTGATACCACTAAAGAGTAGACCAATTAATTTAATAAAAGTAGCTTAATATCTATTCAACGGATGCTCAATCACATGCTCGCCTAAATATTTGGCATCGGGATCAGGATGGTCGGTCAAAACGGGATGAAACTGGTTAATGATTGCCCCTACTATTTTATAATCAGTCATAAGGTTGTGTGATTAAAATATTTATTTCGACAAATTGTGATCTATTTGTTTTATCAGAAGATACATGACTTTCTTCTTTATTAATTGATTCCGGCTTGTAAACACTAATATCTTAAGAGTTGAGGGGTGGCAATACATCTCTAAGACCTCGGTCTACGATGAAGAAATCATTATAAAATACTAAAAGTTCATGTTCATTCATCTAAGTACAAAATCTAAATTATTAAACCTTGATTGTTCACATACCCGGACATTTTGCATTTTAATAATTTATAGTACACGAGTAGGACTTTTTTCAAATATAAAATTTAACTTTTTCTTACCGTTTTTGCACACTGAACAAAATAAAACAGGAATAAAGCAATGGTTACTAGAAAAAGCGATGTCTAAGATACGTCTAACAACCGATCCGATACTCCCTGCTTTTACAGCTTGCTGGTTCAACCATTCATATTGAAGCACTTTTGGATGAAAATAAAGGCATCCAAGGCGTATAAAAGAGCTAAATTTTCAATGTCCTAGCTGTATGCAAGATCAAAGAATTTGATATCGGAGAAAAGTCAAATACCATGGCAACTAAAATAAATAAACTTAAATATTGATAGTAAGTTTATAACTAACTGATTCAGTTATCAATTTAGAATATTTTTCTATAACTTACTTATTGACTTTAATATCAAGGCAATGATGAACAACCAATTTGCAATTAATAAACTTTCAATAAATTCCAAGGATTTATTTAGCACCCAACATTTTTAAGTACATTATGACGTAATTATTTTGCAAAAAAAAAAAAAAATATATATATATGTATAATATAAATGAATAATAATTAATCAAAAGAGTGGCGTAGATAGCTGGTTCAGCTTTACCTTGATTTGGAACGTAATAAGTAAATATTCCCGTCTTCACCACTTTTACATACTTTACTTCAAATGGTTGGTATGTCAAAAATGGCTTTGACATATTCATCTTTATTTGGAACGTAAATTGCTTTTACAATAAAAATAACTATTTGTATGTTCTCCGTCCAATGTTCAACGGTCAACAGTCAACGGCGAATGGCCAACGTCCAACTTTCAACGTTCAACGTCTAAAGTCCAACGTCCAACGTCCAATGTTCAACGTCCAACGTCCAACGTCCAACGTCCAACGTCCAACGTCCAACATCCAACGTCCAATGTTCAACGTTCAACGGTCAACGGCCAACGTCCAACGGCCAACGTCCAATGATTAAGCGTCCTATTCTGAATATCTTCCTCTTTGTCGCCTGACATATAAATGGCCACCTTATATTTATTACCATCTAATATTGCACTACCATGAATTTTTCTATGCCCCTTGATAGGTTGAAAAAAGTATTTACGTCTTTAAGATGTGATCTCAAAACAAACCAGAAGATAAATGAGACTCATTAAAGTTGGATGAGGGCCACTTCAGGGGTCTTAGCACCTCTTATCTCGACTTTCCCTATATATGTAATATATCTTTTACATTTGAGGTAAATGTAAGAAAACTGACTTACTACAAAACCTTACCATAAGTGACATAATATATAGTAGAATTTTCATTTCATCTTATGAAACAAAATTACAACAAAAAAAAAATAGAACTTATTTTATTTACAATATGAACTCAAGTGGAATTCCCAAAACTTGTCCAAATTGACGTGACAATACATAACGATATATTTTTTTTTAATTTATGGCTTCATTTACAATGATGTATGGAATATTCCACCAATTTCAAGTTACGCCAAATTAGTAAAAGCTTTTTATTTTCCAATACATGTGGAGCAGAGAAAACAAGAAGGAGTTTTGATTTGATATTTTTATACCATACTACTTACTATACATCAGTCAAATGACGTTTGACATTAAACAAAGAAGCCACAGATTATGAAACTAAATATTAACTCAGCAAATTAAGTTTTTAATCTGAATGCCGATGTTCTATTCAATCTAATCACTAGGTAATGCCATCATATAAAATCATATACATAATATTTGTTTAATTAATAGTGGTGCAATTGTATAATGTCGCTAGACGGAGTTTGTTTGACTGTTTGAAAAAAAATATTTCATATTGTAAATCTATATTGAAAAATATTTTCCAAGTCATAGTGGAATAAAAATATATGAAACCTACTCGTTTTACAGGCACGCTTGTTATTGAATTTACATACAAATTATTTTCAACGAACAAATTGACTATCAAATTAATTTATCGTATAAATTAAAAGTATTTTTTTAAAGCATTTTTTTTCTAGACGAGAAAGATAATTAATAGGATATAAAAGTTTGAGTTTGATCTTTTTGCATGCATTTACTAAAAAATCTTGACATGTCAATAAATGTCTAATGAAACTACAAATAACAATAAACACCTTCGATTAAAAGTGTATCCAGAATAACTTAATATAAAAAAAAAACATGAAGTTTCTTGCCGGTTCTTCTCCATGGACCTATACCTAGGAAACGTGCATCTAGAGTCTCACGTTTCATAAATACAATCTATGCCCATTTCAAATAAAAGAATTTTACTTTGACTTTGATGACATATATATCTTATAAGCAGTCTTCATCCATGTGGGTATTATAAAATATATTTTTCTTGGAATGTGAGGGATTACTGGGAGGGTTGATTGTATTATCCGAGTCGGATTATTATCGAGATCGGAAATACTTTCTTTTATAATAACGTTATCTCAAATAGGCTTTCATATGAGTTTTCTAAAGAGATAAATGTTTGATAAAAACCGATAATTTTAGTATCCTTTAAGTTCATCTGAAATATATATTATATTAAGATCTTAACAAACCAATGTGATTGAAGCTTCTTTTTTCACAATAACTAATAATAGAAATAAGCACAGTATTGCCAACCTTCCATTAATAATTTAAAACAAACAGCATAGAAGAAAAATCCTGAATCTTAATGTTGTAAAATTTATCGGTCACTTATTTATACAAACTAATGAAAAATAATATTTTATTTAAAATTTTTAATCGAAACTATTTTGAATAAATAAATAAATATTAACTACATAAGCAACTCACGATAGACCTGACCTCAAAATGAGGATTTTTTTTTATTTTAATATAAATGATATTTTATAAATAAATAATTAGTGAATTAAGCTTCTATCTTGTAACTATAAAAACATAAATGCAAGAACATTTCATATAGAATTAGGAAGACGTATATTTATAGTATATAAAGTTTATTTATTTAATGTTTTCTTAATTTATAAACAAACATCTTTAACTTTACACTATTATACGAACTTACACTCCAACCGAAGAAGTAAGTTTAAAGACTTGTATTTTCCAGTGCTCTCTCATAATGAGTTCTCGACTAAAGATTTCTTCGATAATTGACTTCGCTTTGTTCAACGTTCGTTACTTGCAGACCCTTCTGAATACAGAGGCGAAATTTTAATTAGACGTCAAATAATATTACGTCAAATTAGAAATTAACAATAAAAATAGCTGAAATAAGTTAATTTTAGACTAAGATTTTATACATATTTATTTAAAATATATCGTACTTTCATGCTTTGTCAATTCAAAATTAAATTAATTTGTAAATCTGAAGCGGTAATATCAGTAAATATTTTAAAAATCTTGAGGCTATCAAGCACTTTTATGTGACGTTAAAAGAAAAAGCATGGAGTAAGTTAAGATTATTATTTTTCTAAAAAGTAGGGACGGAATAAATTAATAACCGACTTGGTATTACATGGATCTTACAACTTTTTACGACAGAAGAACTGCGGTGCGTGACTTGGTTTTACAAATATTGTTTTTTATAGGACATTTATTACATTTACTTAAAACAGCGCCGGTACTAAAAGTATACCGTGTACCTATAATTTAAAATGTACTATCAGCTATATATCAATCGTCATAAGGTTGTGTAAAATATTTAGAGGTTCGAACATCCCGCATAGACTTGTAAAAGTTGGAAGCGCGCCAAATGCAACAAGTACAGTCAAAACCACAGTTTGGATTTAGAGATTGAATGATAGAGGTACAAATGTGCGACATGATTTATAAAAAGTTTCTTAATGAATATTAAATATCTAATAATAAAGCTAATTTATTAGTTTGCTCCCTGGAAATATAGTTAATGGAACTATTAAATCGACACCTCAACGTATCCTTTGTCTAATTTGTTTGAAAACACTACTAAACTATTGAATTGCTTTTGTTGAACGATTTAATCATGAACGTGTATTTTAAATACCCAATTATTACAATATTCTAAAATGTCGTAACTAATCAGATGATTTGATCGAAGTTTCAGTTTCAAAAGCTACAGGAAAAGCTGTAGCTGAAACTTTGTAGTTTTTATGGAGTATCCGGCAGACAGTGACTGATTGCCCATTAGTTAAGTTTGACTTGATTCGACTAGATTGAGCACGAAGTCAGCAAGACGGGAAGCTAACAAGGATTTAAACAAAAAATCATATACATTTAGTATATACGTATTGTGTGTGAATTATTCACGGTGTTCAAAATAATACACAAAGAATATTTTTCGACCTGGATATCATCCTACTGGCCTTAGCCAGTTACATAACTGTTCTGTCAGATTAAGCTTATTTAATCTGTCAGAACTGTTATGTAGCTTATTATGTGCCAAATTTTAGTCCCTAAACCTTTCGGTATAAAGTAAACATAATTCCCATTAAACTATCACCCGATTTCATACTCACTTATATCATAGAGCAACTCACGAACAGAGCGGTCTGAATAATAAATAAATTTATTTTCATAATATATGAAGATATTTTTTATACGTTTATCGAGAAACGAACATATTTTACCTTAAGTAATTGACGTTTATAGAAATTTCACAATTATTTCAATACAAGCTTTATGTTTGTATCTCTTGAGAAATGAAAAGTAAGAAACCAGGACATGAAATTTAACCAGGAATATCTGGATTGATGATCGCGAGGCTATAAGACGATAAACTAACCTGGTCCCAAATACAATATGATGATGATCCAGGTCTCAAGTGACTGATTAGTCTGAGCTAAATATATTTTCTTTTCCTTTGTCGGTTTGTTATCACAAGAACAATATCATTATTCTTTGTTTAGATATTAAGGTAACCATTACTTATCCTGAGTTGCTGGTACACTAAAATGAGGATACTAGAACTGAGGATAAGTAATCAGGATAGGTTTAGGTTCAAATGTTTTTATCTCCGTGTTAGATGAATGGTATATATTACATATAAAATATAGTATTTTAATATCAATAAGGTATATTTTTTAGAAATTAAATATTACTATTTTTTCGTTGTTATTAATTAAAGCTTACTGATTAAATAATTAGTACATCTTTACGTATAAGAGTTTTTAACGGCTTAATTCCGAAAAATAGTTTACTTTTTAACAAGCCTTCGTAACTAACAATATTAATCAGTATCTAAGTATATTAAAGTATCTCAAAAATATCAAAGGTATTAAATTATTCTCTACATGAAAAGTTAGATGCAGTAAATGTACCATCTAAAGTTTTATTTGTGTCATCTCTTTATGACCTTCTGAGATTTCTCGGATGTACTTTATGGATAAAATTCCGGTTTGATATGAATATACTTTGTAAATGTTTGCATTTAAGTCAAATTGCTTTGGGAGGGTTATTAAAAACTGTTTTGAATTCCTATATTGTTTACATTTGTATTTAATAAATCTTGCAATTTGCAAAGGGATTCGTGTATGCAGTCTTTTGATCAATTTTGTAGGCTCTTCACTTCATCCTTATCCGTATTTGGAAAGGTCATAAATAATCTATAAATATAATTATCCTTTCTTTCAATTCCAAGACAATTTTAT
The DNA here is from genome assembly GCA_963555665.1 of Dircenna loreta. Lineage (NCBI taxonomy): Eukaryota > Metazoa > Arthropoda > Insecta > Lepidoptera > Nymphalidae > Dircenna > Dircenna loreta. The sequence continues at coordinate 14,190,190 of OY743087.1, forward strand.
CATAAAATACTCAAAATAGGTAAATTAAAACAGTTTTATTCATAATTATCCCACATACAGAATCAAGTCACCTGTGTCTATCGCTACGTAAAATTACGTGCTTAAAATCTGTAAAAGGTAGTCTATAGCACCCTCGCTGGATATTGTATTAAGGATAGAAAGGGTTTGACATAAATACTTAATTTCGTAATTTGATTCCACAAGTTTATTTGTTGCCATTTCAAAGGTAAACTGATTTAGCTTTAGCGAATAAATGTAAATTATCTGGATAACTTCATTGTTAAAAAAAAATCGAATAATTTTCAGAATAAAAATATGTTTGATAAATCTTCTCTGCTGCCAAATATCCGTATATATACAGTATCCGTATATATATCCGTATTTTTACAGGTAAAATATTTACTTCACAGCCCCGTACTTTTTAAAAGTAATGAGAAAGAGATCTAATAATATATTAAGCTCGGAAAACAAAAGATGGGGAGATGAAGAGAAAGATTCGAAAGATATAAGACGTAATACGGACACAAATGCTATTCTTATAATGATTGTTTTCTTCAAATAGGAATGAGACTATAGAAATACAACTGTATATATAATATTGAATTAATTAAAACTATTATTTTATCCCACAACAGTTTATAAAACAAATAAGATAACAAGATACGATAACATTGAAATAATAATAAAACATGTATTATTATACAATAGTAAATTTTAAATTAAAAAAATAATTTAGATGTTGCCAGATAAAAGCTCCTATAAAATATGGTAAAAAATGTTTCAATTTGAGCCAGCTGCTGTCTCCGACGCCACCTTCTGGTTACTGTAACATTGTTACATTTTCCCTTTATATTATATTGATTGCTGGACTTGTGTTTTTACGTCAAATTAAATATATGTTTGTACACTTATACAAATTATTATATAACAAAAATAAACAATAAAGAGAATTACAAAAAATAAGTCTTATGTATAACAAAATTATATATTGTTCAATATAATTTGAATTTATTATTAATTGAAGTATTTAATTATTTTGGAATTTACTCTTAATTATCCTTGGTTATGCCGGTTACCGGTAGTTTAAGTGTCAGTATTTATATAATATAATCTAGTACTGTTGTCATGCGTGTATGTATGACTATACAATTTATCTCCGTAGAGTTCACTAACTCTGTTACAACTTAATTTCTGTTGTCAAAATTTCAGAAACCTTTATGTATTGTAAAACTTACCTATGTTTTTATTTTCTCTAGTTCGTTTTACCATTGTTTTTACTATTTATTTGATTACATTTTTAAGAAATCTACATCTGTAACTACTATTACTATATATAAATTATAGATTTTTTATCCTCCAAGTGGACAAATGCTTTTGTTTCGCATTGTTGCAGGATTATTTACATTGAATGAAAAACCTGCCAGTTAATCCTATAGAAGATAACTCTTTTAAAAATAAAATAAAATAAAATAAACCTAAAATATAAAAAAATTATACGAGACTTAACGTTCACTCTTTGAAATGCCGTATCAAACATTTGGTTATGTTTATGCCATTAATTTAAGCGTTTTGAAATCATAACGTGATTTTGCAAGTTACTTCACCCGTTTATAAAGAATGTTTTATTATGTCGGACGGTCATCTAAATTTATTTTAATTATAACCTATTAACATTACTTTTCACTGAATGGAAGGTACTTTACAATCTTTTCTGTCCTTATGGGCAGACTCGCCATCAGGGCTATATTTAAGACTGGGTATTAAATAGTTCAGTTAGAAAACAAAATGTCCATCCTGTTTACTTATAAAAGTAAACAGGATGGAAATTATGTTTTCTAACTAAACTAACTATTTAATACCTAGTCTGAAATATAATCCTTAGAAGAAACGATACTGCTTAGTTATTGTCTGTATAAGTTAAAAACAGTTTATTCTTTTTATGTCATTACCTTTCTTTTTTTGGTGTATGTAGATTATTCTTCCTTATTTTATTTTGTGTTTTTTTGGATAAAAAAAATATAAATATACATTTATGGATTATCAAGTTTCTTTCTTCTAAAATGTTATGGCTCTAAACTATTTGGAATTCAAATTACATATAATTTGAGGAGTTTAACAAAGGAAAAAAAAGAAAAGATCTTCAAAACGAGTCAACTTTAATTCATGTTTTCCATTTTTTATGTCCAAATGATAAAAAAGGACCAACCACCGAACACCGTCTATATTTTTTATAATAAATATAATGTAGTTTTAATGATTAAATATTTTTATTTTACTAAAGTAAATGCGATTATAATGGTTGTATAAGTTGATTTATTTGTATTATAAATTTAAGAGTTAGTTGATTTTTAGAATGTCATAGTAATTATACTGAAATTTGTCACATTGTATATATTTGCTATACCTACACTTTGTAAATATTATATTTAGTAAAAGGATATGCATGTTTGAATTTTATTAAAATAACACCAAAAATGTTTATAAATCTGCTATATCTGTAGTATAGTTTGGCGGTGATCCTTAATGACCGTTCATTTGCGGGCAGACTGAGTTGATGACATTCTCTTACAGAAGATGAACGTAAAGCAATTATGGATAGACTGTTTAGTTGGATTAATAAGAGAGAATGGAACTTTTATTCCAATCGCCTTTTACCATAAACTCTTTTTTTCCTTGTACTTTTATTATTCCGCTCAGCTCCGCTGGAAATATATCCACTACTATCTGAGTAGTCTTAATCCATGGATGGTTAAATTGCTTACTATTAGGTTGATTAACGTTTTATTCAGTTTATTCATTTTCTGAAAGTAGCCTGATAGATTACACCACCGTCCCGATAAAGACGAATATGTATAGATTGCTATATTCACCGAGTTTGGTAGCGATACGATAGCTCAATTGGTTGAGCGACGGAATGGTTTCCCTGAGGTCAGGGGTTCGAATCAATACCCGTATCGGGCTAGTTTTCATTTTATATTAATTTAAAATTTAAATAAGCTTCATATATATGTATATATATATATATATTTTCAAACATTAATATAATCTTGTTCTCCGATGATACTTGGCTGATTTGAAAGTAGACAGAAAAGACACGTATGTTTAGAATAAAAGTTTAACTATAAAAAAAAGTTACACTATAGCGAAGTGGTACTATAAAATGGTTTCCGTTATCAATCTTTTGTGTAATAATAACAAAACGAAATTTCTTAAATTTATGACGTTTCCCAATTAATCTTAAATATAATTATTGATTTAATTATTGAAACCGTATATTATTAAGATTTAAAATTACATATTTCGCTCACATTAGCATACTAGGTAACCATTTAAGTTCAGCGGCATCTGCGGTTCGGGAAATTAGACAGTTAACTGATGTTGCCACAGCTAGGTTGGTTTACTTTGCATACTTCCACAGTATTATGTATTACGGTACTCTGCTCTGGACACACGTAGAATCTATTTTTATATAACTAATTAGGTCTGTTCGATTTATATTTAAAATGGGTCCAAGGAAGTCCTTCAAAACTGTTTTTAATACGCTGAAATACTGACGCTTCTATCACTATATTTTACACATTATTATATACGTACCGAAGAATTTGCAATCATTTAATGTAAAAAGCGACTTTCATAGTATAAATCTATACTAATATGTAAAGCAAAAGAGTTTGTTTGTTGTTATGTACAACGCTTTTGTACTATGCTTATGTACTACGCTTATGCACTACGCTTAGGTACTACGCTCTTGTACTCAGCTTATGTACTACACTTATGTACTATGCTTATTTACTAAGCTTATGTACTAAGCATATGTACTAATCTTATATACTTAGCTTACGTACTAAGCTTATGTACTCAGCTTATGTACTACGCTTTCTTACTCAGCCTTTGTACTTAGCTTATGTGCTATGCTCATGTACTACGCTTATGATCTTAGCTTATGAACTAAACTTATTTTCTACGCTTACGTACTCATATTATGTACAACGTTTATGTTTTTAGCTTATCTACTAAGCTTATGTACGCAGCTTATTTACTTCGCTTTAGAACGCAGCTTATGCACTCAGCCTATAGACTAAGCTTATGTATTTTGATCATACACTTAGCTTATGTACTTAGCTAATGAATCTGGCTTATGTGCTAAACTTATGTCCTCAGCTAATGTGCTATGCTTACGATTTATGCGTATGTACTAAGCTCATTTTCTAAGCTTTATAGCTTATAAACTAAGCCTATGTATTTAGTTTATGAACTAAGCTTATGTACTAAGCTTTGGGAATATAGGAATATCAGATGGAAATTATTGTATTTATTTTAATTGGATCATATACGGTCCGGCTTCTACAAAAAAAAATACTGGACAGCGTTGTGTCTATCAATGTCTCCTTGCCATAAAGTAATTAATAAATCGGGTATAGAGTTTAAGCCAGCACCATATTTTTGTAGTCATGAGATTTGTGGGAGCTGACGAAGTCGCTGGCATAAGCTAGTACAAGATATAATCTAAAACTAATAAATAGTTCCTAAATTTAGACTCACGAAAACAAAAAAGCCATTTTTGGGTAATGAAATTAGGTTTTGCTACTACTATTTCTTACTTACGCGTTCTTGTATCAAAGGCTTATTACAATACTTAGAAATATGCTGATGAGAGGGAGGTTTGTCAATTACCAACTTGCTGACAATTCTACGCAAATTATTTTACTTTTAATAGTTCCAGGGTGTTGTCTACTGGCATTCTTGGTTCGAAGTTATATAATTACTATTGCTTTGAATGTTTAAAGTTAGAATCATTAAAATCCTTTTAAATGTGAGAGCATCATAGAACTACTTGATAGCAGCGTGGTTGGATATTCAGAACAAAACAAACAATACAAATAAATATAATTTTGATTTATAAATTGCTTAGAAAAGATAAAAAATGCAATGTGATTACAAAATAAAACTAAAATATAAATAAATGTCAACATCGTATCCTAATAAACAAAGAGTTTATTTTTCGTTTGTAGCTTTTTGCATGCTTGCTAATAAGCTTTTTGTTCTGCCAAACACTCTATGAAGTTTTACAAATGAAAAATCATTCGAATTCATTCTTGGAGTAGTAAAGAAGCAAACACGGCAAACAATTTGTTGTTATGGAAGTTGTTCCTTCGTCCAGGAGAACTCAGTGACACCAATTTACTGGGTAAATTGATGTCACTGAGTTCTGCAACCCAACCCATGTCCAATGCGTTCATCATCAAAATTTTATATAAACAAAGAAGACGGAGAAAGGCCAACAATAATATTTTATTTTCCTGTTAAACACAATATTGAACTCTATGTACAATTACGTCGAAAATGTATTCCGAATAGTATTTGAAAATAGAAGCATATAGCATGTGTAGGGATTAGTGATAATAAACCGGTTTGAGTCGAAGTCGTTGCTTTGCAAAACTCCTATATTACATTTTTTTTTACATTTTTAAATAAAATATATTAATTTTTGCTGTTTAGATCTGTGGAAGCCTTTTGTATATGCGGTACTCTATTAAATAAATTTCAATGTCCAAGAAATGTTCTACACAATCGAAGGGTGTGAAGTACGAAGGAAAAAAATAGGCTTTATTGCTCGTAAAGCTGGCGACCCCTACTTGCAACTTAAGAATTTCTTCCTTTTCCAGGATCATTTCGTGCCAACGTAGATAGGGTTTGGTATTGCCAATTATATATTATACTACTATAATATAGTAACTTTAATGATTATTTCTTTCTTTTCTTCTACGACCTGAGGAAAAGTTTACCTAAATAGACAAACATCCTAGGACACTACCTTATTATCCAGTCCAGTGCGTACTTCTAAAGTTAAGTGCTGTTATCCTCTTGACTATTTTTTAAACTTCGTGATCACAACTTACTATTGATTGTAAATGCAAATATTGGTGACGCTATAATTTCAAAGGTTATAATTTCAACATTTCCACAAATCTTCATAGCAATATTTATTTTCTGCTAAATATACATTTCAAGCGTAAAATATGCCTGTACTTTGAAAATAGAGAACTTTTAGTTGGAGCCTGGTTGCGGTAATTTGAATATGGAACAGGCACGTTTGAATTAAGAACGCTTGGTTTAAAGTGTGACTTACTTTTCTAAGAAATATATTACAAAATATTGCCAGCACTTTTTCATTGTAAACAGAATAGCGATGTAAAGTAAGTTTAAAAATGTTTTCTGAAACAAGAAGCAGTGTGAATAGTTTATATATATATGTATGTACTTTTTTCTGCGTGGAAACAACTTCAGGATGCGTGAAATTTCACACTCCTAGATAAAACAAAGACGTCTACATCCAGACTGAGATTCACAGTCTGTGGATTAAACAGAAATGTATCTTATGTGGAACTCAGACGCACGACCTTCGGCTTAGCAGTCAGGGCCGTTAACCAGCAGATTAACAAACAAGCCAGCATACAATAATAAGTCCGTCCATTTCCTGTTAATATTATTTAATCTTACTTTCCTTTTTTTTCGTTTTAGTAATACGTTTCGGATACTCGCCAGCCAAAATGGTGATGGGCCAGGGGTTTATGTAGAACTACCCGGCAGCATAGCGAACACTGCCATTATTAAGGCTACCCACTAAAAAACCAACATCTACCCTCTTTGCCATAATGGGACGTAGCGAGATCGCTTTCGCACTCAGCGATTCACGCTGACGAAACGGAGGAACCCGGATAAAAATATTATGTTACCGGTCAGTTTTGAACACAACGGTGTCGGTCTAAGAAGGGTTATTTTTGAGGAATTTTATTACTTTTTTTATAGCTAGCTATACGTATAGTATAGTGATGGTATTTGAATTGTGTGTTCAAGTTCAAATATGGCAATGGATTCAATATGTAATATACAATTTCATTTACAGACTAAAGTTATTAGTTTTTTGTTGTTTTCAATTATTTAATATATTTATGAAACATAAAAAAGCAAGTAAAATATATTTAGTATATTTATACATTAGATTATGAATGCCATTTGCCATTAACCGAAAATAAAGTGAGATAATATATTTTACCGTTACTTTGTATTTTTCTTCAAAATTATTACAGAGAAAGAAAAAGTCACTGTAATAAAATGTAAAAGTAACATTTATCAAAAATATTTTAATGATTTTAAAGTTTCTAAGTAAAACAATAAAAACCGAAATATTTATTTTTCATATTTTTAAACCTAAGTAGATTTGCATTTTTCTCTTACTCTAAAAATAATATATATTTCTTTTGCTATATTCCTATGGTTATTGTTACATAACCATCTTAGTTATATTATTATAGAGTACTAAATTATCTGTAATTAATTATGTTTATGTTCAATATAATATATTAGATATATGTGTTCAACGCTACATATATATGTATAGTATTTAAACTTATTATACATATATGATATGTTGAGAATTAAAAAACCATGCAGTTATTCTGCCAACGTCTTCATTCATCGACCAAACTATAATTAATTATCCATACCTTGCTTTGGCAGTGCATTGAAGCGAGAATTTAGAATTATAAAAGAATAAACCATTACTAACGCTAGAATTTCGTCTGAATATTCTATAACTCGCACTTGAAGATGAAGAAAACCTGTAATAACAGAATAAAAGGAAAATATACACATATTTCAAGACACATGAACTACAAGAACTCATGTTTAATTACACTGCATGTGTATTAAAACATGACAAATGAGAATCACCATGTAATTTTTATATTTAAACTTTCGTGAACCATGACTATTATATTTATATTTACCCGGCTGTATTCACGTAGAAATAAATCGGACTGTGCCTGACTAGAGCTCATGATTAAGAAACCCGAATGGATTCAAAACTGGTCCGGCTCATTCCGATTTAATTTCTACGTGAATACAGCCGGGTAAATATAAATATAATAGTCATGTAATATTGTGGAGAGATAACATCCTCAGAAATTATAGCCAACAAGGGAAAAGGCATTTAGCTATAAAAATAACTAAGAAATGTAAAGGAGTAATGTATATGTATATTGCTAACAGTTTGAACGAAACGCTTAAAATATAATTTGTATAGACCATTTTAAAAGTTGACCAAGTATTTATCTACACTGACATACTATATTGAAAGAGAGTGTTTATATACCTATATTGAAAGAGTCTATTTATATACCTATATTGAAAGAGGGTGTTTATATACCTATATTGAAAGAGTGTGTTTGTTTGAATTACTGATCTCTGAAACTAAACCTCTAATGAAAATCGAATGTTCTGTCGGTGTTTCGATTGCTCTTCTGCATGCATTTTAATTAGATTTGCGGTTTGGGTTTCAACCAGAACTCTCACTACACAGAGGGCAATTTTCACTCTAAAACATACTGTCCAATACTGTACTAGCAGAAATATTCCAGTTTTTGCTTACTTTCTTGATTTTTAAAGGATTTTTAATATAGTTTCATACCATACTCTATAAGGTGGAGGAGGCGTGCAACCTGAGTTGCTTGGTCTTCTGCAATTTTGTTACGCAAACCATTTAAACAATGTTAGAACATGTAAAGAGTTCTCTGAATTGTAAAGGTTGAAGTGAGAAGTCAGGTAGACGGGGATGACCTCTCCTCAGCATAAAACCAGTTGGGTATCAAAAAGAGGAGTATTCCATAAATAATCTAAGTTATGCCGATGACATAGTGTGGTGTTATTGAGTAACTTAAAATGTGTGAGGATAATGCTGTTAGAAAGGGTCTCCTTTATAACACTCCTACATGTGAATACCTGACTTTTAAGATCCCTCCTCAACGAGTTCAATGCTAACCTAGTACCTACAACGTTGCTTAAACGAGTAACAAAAATATCTACGTCACTATGTTACGGAATATTTTAAGAATCAAGTGAATACTGAGCGTGAGTGGAGAGCATTAGCCTTGATGGCCCACCATTTAGCCCGATATAGTAAGGAAACTAAGATAACACTGTTCAAAGTAAATTATCAAACCTTTTACACTGGACCCTTGTTGGTTAACTATACACAAAGAACTATGGGTCACAGAGGGTTCAGTAAAATAAAGGATTTAGAATGTGGTTGGGTTTACCGATTTTTTGTTTTTTTATTGCATGGTTGCATCAGAGTGGACAAATATCTTTTATGCCATATATTGAAAACGTCATCCCTGATGACAAGGATGCGTTAAAGTCTAGCAGCATTCTGAGAATTTTAGCAGCAAAAACGGATTCTCAATGATTGCAGCATTTCATCTAAGTCCTAGTGTTGTGTGTTTATTGTTTGTTTTTTTAGATAAAAAGAATATATTTTTTAACATGCAATTTATTAATATAGAACAGTTTTATTTTCGTTAGGATATTTTTTAATTTATTTTGTTTTAACTGTTACTTGTATTTATGTTTTTATTTTAATTAATTTTAATTTAAATTGTGTTACTTTGTAGCTAGCAATGTTTTACCGCTCATAAGAATAGACATCAAGTTCATGGACTGTTCCTTGCGTTAAGTGCTGACAACAATATTAACATACATTTTCATAGTATAGAATCAAATAGAATGTCATTTTAATATTAAAAGAAAGTAATTTTAAGGATGTCTCTATATTTTGCATCCGCCATTGGGAACATACCTCGTTTGGTTGATAACTATTTCAATAAATAAAATATAATTATAATATAACCTATAAAAATAACAGCTGAAGTAATATATCTATATAAAATACTTTCAAAGTTATATCAGAGTCATTAGAATCTTGGGGCGTCTTTGAGAAAAATAAACATTTAAATTTTTAAATGTTTGTATTTTAAAATGTTGGTACACGTTAAATATACCAATGAGGATAAGATATAATAACTTTTGTATACGGCTCTAAAAATTTTCTTAACGCGTAACATGGTTTCCAGGATCAAAATTAATAATCTTATTACTTATACGCAAATAGAAATAATTGATCAAAATTTTTTTTCGGTGAAACGCTGTAAATCTGTTAACTTTGTAACAAGCTAAAATGATATGATAAAGATATTTAAAATGCAGGAATTCTCTTATTTTTGAATTCATGAAGATTAAAACTCAGGACCAAGGAGTTTAAATTAAACCATAGTAAAGCAAATTCATTTCTCGCAGAATCCGCATGGCGTTATGCAGCTAGAAGATATTGACATTTTAGTAAATGTAATAAATAGCTAAGGCAACAATAAAATTAGTATTAATAAAAATAATATAATAAATGACTTTCTCTTTATTTGTAACTAACTACAAACCAACAATAAATTGTCTGTTAATTTGCAATTCCGCTCTACATTCTGCTCTCTACCGAGCGCGTAATAGCTCTCTCATCTCTAACACTAAACAAGAAGGTTTTATTATGTATATTTAGGCTTAATACCTTAAGCATCGTTCACATGTACATCTAAAAAGTAATGTATTATATACTGTAGGTCAATATATATTATTTTAATTTTTGATTTCACATATGCTGTAAGCTTTATAATAAGCAGTATACATATATTACTATGTGAAAACGGTGTTTCAGTTAATTACAGGATGTTGTATTCGAGAGCTCATCTCGCGGTATTTGTATGAATAATTATTCCATATAATGCAACGTGGCGCACATTGAGTTTGTGCTTCACAGTTTGTGATTTTGCGATGTTTTCATTGAAAATGTACTTTGTAATAACATAAATATAGTATTTTTGTTACTTTTATATTATTTTTATTTTGTATTTTGAAATAATTAAATGCCTCATAACATACACATGACGTTTCATAAATTCTATTGATGAACAAATACCACAATATTATTCTTATGCAATTCGCAAAATAAAGATGTTATAAGATTTCTATCTGGGCTAAAGTCGTACTCTTTATAATACATTGATACTGTTTTTCATTTAAATTATTATTGCATTAATATATTAACATAGTAACGAGTATTTAATATATGACACCTATTAGAGTAGACGTCGAGCACGAGTAGACGTCGAGCAGTCGAGACGTCGGCGCCGATTCCTTACCTTTTAAATTGATCTTTCTATGGACTTCCTGAGATTTCGTGGAAGTAAATCATCAGTTTTCTAACTAGCCCATGCATACAAATCATTTTTAATGGATTTTTTCGGACTCCAAGCCCGTGAATTCCATATTGAATCAATACTAGTAATCATTTATGTATTTCAAATGGAGATGTCAGCATTCACCCCTTCGCCATATTTGATTTGATTTGATTTTGTTGATTACCGATTCTCTTGGTCTCACATTAAAGATCGCACGAACAGACCCCTTGTAAAGTACAAATAGTAGTTACATTGTCACTTATTGATTGAATTATTGATTGAGGTTCATAATCAGTTAACAATACTATTTTACATTTATCCCTTACAAATCAAAGAGGATGTAAATAAGAAACCAGAAAGGCCCTAATATAATGCCTTGTAGCAAACCACTTTGAAAAGTGGACTAGGGGAACGCTTTCCATTCACGTCTACTTTCTAAATTCTAATATATACATAAAAAATAATATGTTAAATACCCATAAGATTTATAGACATGCTGAAGAGAGTTGGCCATGCAGGAAGGACTCTTCGGTAAAAGTTCCACGAAAGAAACGAATGCCGAAAGAAGCCTCAGTCTTCGTCCTTGCTTACCTCTAAAAATCCCTCTTTTCAGTATCACTGCTCTTCAAGAAGATCACACCCAGTTTTTTCGAGGCTGAAACTCGAGGCTCGAAGAAACTGGGTGTGATCTACAGAGAAGTATTAGGTGTACCGGTATGAAGTGAGCGTTAAGATACAAATGTGTCAATAAGGAACATTTGTTGTGAACAGGTCTTAATTTTTTTTTTATTTGGTTGGTATGACATTTGTCAAACATATTTAATCAACATCGAGTCATTGAACGAACGTCATCATATTTTTTCATCGTGTTAAAAATGTCGAACTTTGTACCAGAAAGTGATGATTTGCGGAAAGCATTAATTTTTTGCTTCCATTTGAAGAAAAGTGCTGCAGAGTCGCATAGAATGCTTGTTGAGGCCTATGGTAGTCATGCTCTATCTGAAGCAACATGCAAAAGATGGTTTCAACGCTTCAAAAATAATGATTTTGATGTCAGAAATGAGGATCGCGGAAGACCACCAAAAAAGTTTGAAGACGCCGAACTGCAATCAATATTGGATGGAGATGATACCTTGAGTCAAAAAAAAAATGGCAGAAATGTTAAATGTTGCACAACAAACAACTTCTGACCGTTTGAAGGCTATGGGTAAGATCCAAAAGTGTGGAAAATGGGTGCCACACAAATTGACTGAAAGACAGATGGAAAATCGGAAAAACACTTGTGAAATTTTGTTGCAAAGACATGAAAGAAAATCAGTTTTGCATCGAATTGTTACTGGTGACGAAAAATCGATTTATTTTAATAATCCTAAACGGAAAAAATCATGGGTTAGTCCCGGACAACCATCAACATCAACTGCAAAACAAGATCGTTTCGGTAAGAAAGCAATGCTGTGTGTTTGGTGGGATCAGAAAGGTGTGGTGTATCATGAGTTGCTAAAATCTGGTGAAACTGTTAACACCAACCGCCAAAACGACAACAAATGATAAATTTGAACCATGCCTTGATCGAAAAACGACCAGAATGGGCCAGAAGACATGGAAAAGTCATTTTGCTAAACGACAATGCACCTGCACACAAGGCAAAACCGGTTCAGGATACTGTTAAAACACTTGGCTGGGAGCAGCTACCTCACCCGCCGTATTCACCAGACTTGGCTCCATCCGACTACTAGTCGTTTTCATCGATGGGACACGCATTGGCTGCGCAGCACTTTGATTCCTACGGAGAAGTTGAAAATTGGGTATCTGATTAGTTTTCCTCAAAAGAGGAACAATTCTATTGGCGAGGTATCCACAAATTGCCAGAAAGGTGGACAAAATGTGTAGAAAGCAATGGTGAATACTTCGAATAAATTGTTTTTACTTTTTCATTCAAATTTTATGTTTCATTTAAAAAAAAAAAACGCTCATTTCATACCGGTACACCGGTACTTGGCGCTGAACCAAAGACTCGCGATTTTTAAGGCATGGTGTACTTTTCTCATCTCTAGTTTGGATCCCACCGGTATCAGCTTATACCATTACAATATACAAAAGTATACGTAACATAAAAAAATATGAAATAGAATTAGAGAAATTAATTACGTTACATTAAATATTATACAAATTTACCTGGTTGACCTCACGTTAATTATGTGGGAATATTTCCCGACTAGTTTCGAACTAGAACTGAAATCACGTTCCGAGTCCATCTTGCTCGACCTCACTAAGAACCTCAACAAGAACTCCGAATGGGTTCGAAGCTACTTGGACAATATTCTGATACAATTTACAAGAGTATAGCCGAGTAAACATGTGGATATAGTCATATCGACCACAAAATTTAAACACAATAAATTAAATAAGGTTTGTTCATTGCTTAGTTCAAAAATGTTAATACATTATATTTTATCTCTTCTAAATTAATGTTTTTTTTTTAATTTAAAAATAAGAACGCTTAACAAGTACTCTGAAAATTAAAATAACAGTCAATTTACATGACCAAATCAAAAGCAATTCACAACGAGAGTCGGAAAATTGAGAATTATTTTTGAACGTCTGCAAGAAGTTTGTAAGAGATATAAATTCAAATGTTTACGCTACGCAAATACGCCGTGCGAGTATTGCGAACAGAAAGTTATAACGACTCCTATATATACAGGCTTTGAAAAGCTTCTTTCACTTTATACTATTTACTTAAAATGTTCATATTTACAAATATTATATTCATGGAAATATTATCTCATATATAATAAATGCTTTAAGACTAGTTAGAAAAGTAATATTTAATCATATAATTTTTTTGGTTAAAAACATTGCTGCTTATAATAATTTTGGTGCTATAAAGGTTATCGGCATAAAGAGTGGGTAGGACACAATTCCATGGCAATTGGCTATAATATGTGTGTATATGGCCTTGATGGCAATATATTTGCATTGTTAACATAGCTTAGCTTCCGCTATAAGCATTATTTTATGAAATAATTAGGAATGTTTGTCTATTTATGAAGACTAATAATAATTATTGCCTCCATCTCGATGAAGAATATATATACATATATATATATACCGAATGGTATAAAATGCTTCTAGCGATAAGGTAGCTGAATTGATAGAAAGGCTGTATGGTTTTTCAGAGCCAAGACATCCGATCGAATCTTGTCCGTGTAAACTATTCGTTCTCTATTTATTGAATTCATTAAAATGTAAATATCTAATAAGATAACAAGATAAATTTTATCATGCTATTTTCATAAAAATGACGGAAGTTGAACCCATCTGTGTTTCGACCCACTGTCCTCATCCGGGCCTATCTTAGACTTCTTTGAAAGCACACAGGGACCTGATTCATCGTTTTTAACTTTACATGTTATAGTTAATTTTTGTTCAGATTTTCATATTTCTTACTAAAAAAAATTGTTAAAGGCAACGTTAAAGCTTAACTAGGTGTGTAAAGCACTCTTCATGTTAATATAAAAATAGTCATGCTACGGGGGCCTGTTAAGCTTATCTAATAAAAAGTTTTTATTAACCTCTGGTAGAAAGACTACTTTACATTTGTAACAAATTTAAAATTTTCAAATATTACAATTTAGGACTCTTATGTTTGAAATGAAACAAAATATCATATTTTCTCACGTCGCGTCCGTGCAGACGATGAAACAATCTAGTAATATTTATAAAAAATAATATTAAAAGAAGAAAATTTAACTATTTGTGTATATTGTTAACGATGCCCAAAGTTTTGAATGAGTATACCATTATAACGTGATGGTACCTCCACTCGTTGAAGCTTCTCCAGTGGAATTTGGTTACTCGCCTTGTTTGTGCTACACAAAGCTCCCGAAGTATTCGTGTCGCGAGTCTCATAATGACTCAGTTGAAAGTCGACTTGACTGTTATGAGTTACTGTACAAACTTTACGGTTCAACAAATTGCATTTTATGCATAGGTGTTACTCATAGGTAAAACAGATTATTACTTTATATTTCTATTAATCTTGTTCTTTTTTTAATAATTAATCCAATTTTTATTATTATTATAAATACATACATACAATTCTGTTTCCTAAAATCAACAAAGCGATGAAACGCCCTGAATAGCCGCGACCGCGATGATATTCGACCTTAAGACCGCAAAAATGGTAAATGGTTCCAAATCCAATGGTTCCAATGGTTGAAAATCTGCTTTCCGGAACTTGATCCCGACGATGTATCGGGCGATGGTATATGTTGCGGGATTCTCAATTAATAAAAATAGTTAAGCCATTTTTCAGTCACTCAACATGATTGAAAATATTTCGATATATGATAGAAAACGGATAAGAAAGCATTCATAAAGTACAGTTATAAAAGCCATCTTGTAATTATGGCCGATTTTTTTAAATATGAAATGTAAATTCTTCACTGCCAATCGTATAGATTGTTTTAGGGACTCCAAATTTTCATGGCGTTTAGAGCAAGCTGTACTCTCTAAAATTTACCATAAATCATAATCCAGCGGATTAAGATCGGGACAAGACGACGACCAGTCTTCAGCTCTAATGAAGTCCAAAACGTTCGCTTCCAATCAAGACTGCGTGGAACGAACTTAATGACCCTGCGCCGAGTCTTGCTGGAAGGAGCATACTTGGTTATTGAACATGGCGATATGATGGGGCTTAACTAGCTTCTCAAGAATGGTGTCTTGATATACTTGTGCCGATGTTTTGATACCTTTTTCACAAAAATATGGCTCAGGCACTCCTATATTTTATCATTTATCCTTACCACATTTTTAAACAGATTAGATTAGAATTGAAAAAAATCTTAAATATATCTCACTTATACTCTCACCCTCAGACGTACCCAATAGCCTCGGGCTACGACCGTTGTCATCCTTTTACCCGATGAGATTCATGCCGTTGGAATTGTTATACAACTTATAAGACTTGAAGAGAACAGCTTACGGCACTACTTAACATAATGCGAGGATGTAAGTACCTAGACGCATATTTATATACGTATATATAAGGATTTTTGCTCTGAAATACCTAACTAAAAATAAATAAAAATATATAAAAATACCTAACTAAATTTATAAAATAGAATAGGCCATATATTCATACTATGCCCTGTTGTTCAGTGCTGTGTATTTCAATATTATCTAAATATTAAAGTAACTGCAAAAGCCACTGAAAAGCCTTTATGAGATATTTGTATTTTTTTCGTTGGAATATTTCTTTGATATCGACCGCTCACGTTGTTATATTACCATATTTTATAAAAACGTAACGTTTTTTTGAAACGTATTAATATTAATAATTTCATTCCAAATGTTGAGTTATTACAGATTGAGTATTTCTTCGTTTGTGCACACTAAAGTCTTAAATGTAATGTAACATATATCATAATGATATGGGTACTAATAAATGATATTTTATTTACTAATTTGACATTAAATCGATAAGAAGGCAGTCACAATTTGATGTTTGTTCAAGTATGTTATTTTATTTAGCTGTTGTCAAATAAAATAACTTACTTTATCCAGTTAAACTATTTGGTTTTAATACCTCTGTTGTCAAAATGTTATTTTAAGTTATAATACTTTTGATAAAATTGTGTTTGTACAATGGGTGTAATATGAATAATATGTAAAGGATTTAGATACAGCTTAAAATATAAAAAATATTTTTTTTTTCGTATTTTACGAGCACAGATAAATAAATATTAACGATATAAAGACTTAACAACAAAATCTACCCATATTGTATCAGGCTACTCATATCAGTGCTAGTTCAAAAAATCAATTTGATTTCTAATCAATGGTTCAAATATAACTGTTGGTAACCGCTTTATTCTTGTAATTATCACCAATTAACACTAAAGCAAGCTGTGTTAGCTAAAATTATTCACACAGGAGCAAATATTACGAGACGAACTTGCAAATAAAATATTCTCAAATTACTTGGTAATATTCTTAAAATGCATTTTCTTTATATAAGATATACAAAACTATAATATTGTCTTCAAAAAATACCTTTAATATTAAGATATTAAATTTATGAAATCGCAGCCAAATTAAAAATGATTGAAGTGTACAAATATCAAATATTATTTTAAAAGTATGACTTCAACCATTAAGCCCAATGATACGTAATAAAGCCTTCATGTACAATAAGTACTACAGACGACAGAACTATTACGGTCTTGGCAGAGAACAGTATATTCACGGAACCTTCAACTGTTTTCAGAGACATTATTTTAAATATACAATTATGAGTTGTTTGGTTATTGTTTCAGGTAGACATATACATTGGACCTATTTCACTTCCATGGAAATAATCCAATTAAATATCTATATAGTAAAATAACACGCAGAATGCAAATATTCAAACTCTGCAATGAGTGTCGTAAAATACGACCTCTGAATTATGAAAAAAATTGTGAACTGCAAATAATTATTCTGTTCTAGTAATTTTGACTTCTAATGAAAACAATGATCGAATATATAAATATATATATTTTTTTATTTTTTAATATAAATATAATAGAGCTACCATAAAACATATTTCTGGAAAAACAAACTGATGCCAAATGACAGTGCCTTATCAATTACTGGGCGTGAAATAATAATGAACGAGCTCGGATATGAATGGTTTAAGTATATCTAAAAGTATGATCTAGTTCTAATATCTTTTGTAAATATTCATTAATATTAAATGTCACTTAAACTTGTATATTTCATAATTTTGTGATGTATTTCTTGTTTTGTAAAAGGGTTTTTTTTTATCTGTCAAGAAACGTATAAAATAATAGTGTAAAGTGACGTATAAAATGTAAAACAGAATGAATTACAAATTGTATCTTTATGACCGTATATCTTATTATTTCTATCGAAATGCCAAGATGCCGACAGCTGCAGTAGCGTTGCATAGTTTCTGTACGTGACGCGATTTCTTTAGATATTATTTGAATTCAATTCTTTGGATAGAACCAGAGTTTGGACTCAAAAAGCAAAGGATCTGTTGAAAATGTTATAAATTCTAAAAGTGAAATGTATTTTTTTATACTTTTCCTTTAAGAATAACAGTAAAACCATAAATTAATTTGCTGCTTCAAAAAGAATTTGGTTGAAGAAATCTTATCAGTCCAAAATATATAGGATTTACAAAAAATGAAGGTCAATCAACTATATAGATAGAGTCTCATTTATTAATAATTCAGTATTATATCATAGCGCGTTTCTTACTTATTTTATACTTTAATAGAAAACTCACATTCAATTAAAATGAATCACAATAATATTAAATTATACCGATACAAGAGTAATATGAAAATGACGTAAAGAAACAAACACCGTTTCGCATAAAAAAGAACTATTTTATTATAATAGAATATTAAACAACGAAATATATCAAATATTATTTAAATACAACAATTTATTTATTAGATAATATAAAAGGAAAACATATTGTTTAAAGAAAATAATTGAAAATCCAATGATATTCAATGAATGCTAGAATTCAGTGAGATATTTAACGGCAGTAAGCAATTTTATATCTGGGTGCAAGAGCTTGAAATGGTCTCGATATCATGAGCACATGTTGGTATTTACACTGAGCTATTGCATTCAGCATTTCCAAAGCATTAGAGTGGTACAAAAACGGAGATAAAATATTTACATTATACAGTAAGTGCCAAAAATAAGACTCAATATAATTGAATTAAAATATATTTTATCATTCAATAACCTGCAAAGTATATACTTCAAATATTTCGTTCTTAATCAAATTAATAAGGGAACTAAATCCATATTATTACAATACAAATTAATAATTGTTGGTAGAGTGCTATTAGAAAAGGTCAATACTCGCGTCGTCACGATAAAGTATTAATAATCATACGTTAAGCGGGTAGTCTTCCAGTAGCGCTAAAGGGTATAACAACCGCCAAAAGATTCATAGAGTTCGTTAAAGAAGGCTCGTCTAAAAAAACAAAACAAAAGCCTCACTCGCGATTGGATTATAATGATGGATACGTATGAAAGACAGTATAGAATTCCTGAGGATATTGTTGTCTCGTCATCCAGTCCGGACATATTCCTGTACTCTAGACTGTTAAAGCGCGTAATACTTGTGGAGCTTACTGTTCCGTGGGAAACTAACATCCCCAAAGATCATACAATTAAAGTAAACAAGTATTACGAACGAATAGGTATATAGTTAATTTGTACGCGGTAGAAGTGGGAGTGAGGGGTATAACAGCTAAATCTCTCTATAACCTACTTAAAGATCTTGGCCTCTCTAGAACTATCATCAGTACATTTCTAGAATATACTTCAAAGGCGGCATTAGTAGGTTCATTTCAAATTTGGTTAGGTAGGGATAGGAGCGCAAAAAGTTAAGGAGAGCGTGAATGCGCATTTTAAGGGAGGCCCGTAAACCTACATCTGGGTCGCAAGTCCCAGGAGCTGTTTGCACTCCTCTCCCTGCAACGCGATGGCCTGGCACCCGCAACCCGCACGGTGAATTCATGGAATGCAAAGAAGCTTCGTCTTCATATTTAAGATAATTTTTTACATAAAACATTTTATTATTATTTATTTTTATTCTTATTTTAAATATATTTTATTTTATACATTTAATAGAAAAACAAAGAGATTTTCATAATTATATTGGATGATGTACAAAAATATCTTCCAGCTAATAAAAAACATAATCCCGGAGTTTTTTTTTAATTAGGCCAAGCCCGGGATAATCCGGATAATGTCAAAACATCACTGAGTTACCCGACAGGCGCCGGACGTGCGCAGTCTGTCAGTGACTCATCACTTAGAATCAATATTATATGTTAAAAAATTAAATAATTAATCTTCAATGATTGAATGACTAACATATTTTTTTTATATTATTTAATGACTTTTACACGCTTTAAATATCACATCAACTAAAGTTGTAACTTAGCGATTACTGGCTCTGGGATATTCCAATCAATGTGAAGCAATCATATTGTCGGAAGGTATTACCGGTTTTCAATTACGATAAATTGTAATACTAATATCGTCATCGGTTTAATAACCTTAATGATTCCGACTATTTACTTAATTGCATGAGTTTGTTATATTTGTAATATTCTGCTATAATTAATAAATTAGTGTGGACTTGGTTGATGTTTGCATAAAGCTAGGAGCTTCAGCTGTCTCTATTTTTTATTTATTTTATTGTTCTTTTTTGTTTTTAACGCATTACGTAATACATTTTTAACGGAAAATTTTCGGTTTTGCTTTAGAACTATTAGTATTATACTAGTACTAGACCTTTTATGTTAGTTCTATAAGGTTGTAATTACAAGTACTTACATGACAAACATATAAAGAAATATATTACAGATCGACATTTATTTATTAAACAATATAATAAATGTCGACTTGTTAAAATGTACATTAAAATCATAAATAGAATTTAGTTTATATTTCCCATTGATCTTTTAAACCCAAGTCACGAGTACCATTTTACAATTGTATACTTTGCCAATAAACCAGTATATTAGACACCCGTTGCTCTGCCTCGTGTCAGGAAGTCGTAATTTTGGGACCGGCCCTTGATTTATCCATTGAGTATGTGGATTCTATATCATCTCTATATTGAAAATCAACAATATAATATTTTGCTTACGATATTCTAGCTTAGGTTTCAAGTATATGGAAATCATTTTTACTAGAATATGATATAATAAAAAATACAACTATTAAAATAATATTTATAATGTATAAAGCTTCTTCCCATTTTGGAGTTGCATATACATTACATTATGAGGTTTTATATTTAAGAAAATTATTATTATAAAGAGTCTTAATAAATTTCCCTGTATATAAATTTGATACGAAGCCAGTTAGTCTTTCTTTTTTTATATAATTCGTATTAAATAAATGTGTTTGTAGTATTATATTTACAATCTGTTAAATTGTAAAACGTTTTTTGAACTGAGATAGATAAATTTATAATAAAGTTCCACCACAGAAATTAATTCAATAAATGTTGAATGAAAAATTCAACACGGACGGGACTCGAAGCTTCGACCTCTGGCATACTGTCTGTGGCTCTTCCAATTGAGCTACCGTGTCGCAATCCACCTTGATTAATCTTGATTTATACATTTTTTCTGCCAAACTCCTAATAAGATAAACAAATTGTTTAAATTTCTATATGAATAAAAAGGTATGTTTTACATATTCAAATTTCTAGACTTATTCCATGAAAAAAAAAAAACAATAATTCGATACTATAATTAAATATATATTTATCAAAGGAGAAATATTGCACATATTTTATTTAGAACATATAAAATAAAATCAATTGTTCATTTGATATGAGGTTTAAGACCATATTTTAAAATATATAAACCGTTTTATATATAAGCAAATTAGAAGTTTGGGTGAAAGCAGCACATCACTTCATGGTTCAATAAACCAGTGACAAGTTTTGAGTGTGTGTTGGTTTAGGATTTCTCAACGTCCATGTAGAAATAGGAATCAAATTAACTTGTAAACTTGTAAATATATACACGATAGAAATATATACGGTATAAAAAAGGTATTTTCTGAGATTTATCAAACGCTTTCGACTGCGTACAGTACAGTGAAAATAACAGAGTATAGATTTTAAAAATGGGCTGATAAGTTCATAATTATATGAAAGAATTCCAAAAAAAAGTGAACGTCAGTGAAGAGCTTTCGCTGGTTCATTTGTCAAAATAAAAATGCCACGAGGCTCTATGTTAGGGCGTTTACATAAATGACTCTCTTTACTTTGTAAGTGATAAATGAAATATGACATGACCAATGACACTCATCTTATTTTTTATATTAAAAGATAGAAATTAGTTATTCTCGATATATGGAACGATAAATAGACAAAATGTAAAAAGTTAACTTTAACAACGTGAAAGCCAATAAACAATTAACTTATGAATATAATTTAATTTAGTTAGTTAAATAAAAAGACGTTAATATCAGCTAAAATAATAATATAATAAAATGAAAATTAATACATTTAAAGTAAGTGGAGCTAACTGGTTTATTATGTGTATTTTTTAAACTGGCATTTGATATTATTCTAACATATATTTCTAAAAAGTAAATAAAAAAATCGTTGGCAAATCCAGTAATAATTTTCTAATTGTTTATTATTATTTTTATGTTAATAGGTAGATTGCTAGCCATTGCTATTGTTAAGTAACAAATGGCATTATTTACGTATATTCTAGTATTCTAAAATTTTAAAAACAGACAGAAACAGTTCTCTGTTTAATCACGAGGTTAATAAATAAAAGGTCGAAAGCTCTCGAACGAAATTTATAGTGCATTCAAAGATCGATGTTTAAAATTCAGTTACACACCTAATTAATTTCTATGCCATTTTAAAATGTTCCTCTCGTTAAAGTATAATTTCTTTTGTATTATAAGTTGAATTTTATAGCAATTATTTGTTTTACTTCCTTATGAAGCTCGCCTTTAGTGAATATTCTTTTCATGAACGCTCATAGAGTAAAATAATTAATATCTATATATTAATACGTGATGCCAAAACTTTGGACCCCTTTTTACGAAAATTGCGCGGACACAGGAGAATAAAATTTGGCACACTTATAGTTTATGTGCAGGAGAAGTGCAGAACGCTAATATTTTTCAATAATAATGCTTATAAAGTACATTAAATCAATAAATAAAACATTACCCACACTACCATGCATTTCACACACACATGTTTCTTTTGTTTTTCATCTTGTCAATAGACATAGAAACATTACACACACTACCATGCATTTCATACAACATGTTTCTTTTATAGTACTGACATTGACATATCAGAAATATATATATTTTGTTTTTTATTTTGTGCATAGACATAGAGTACTCAAAAAAAAAGTTTGATTTGCCTCATTTAATATAAAAAAAGATTTTAATAATAATGTATAAAAAATACATTATGTACGTGATCTATGCGATGAAAATGCTAAACATAAAGCATTTGGAGGAAAAACTATACTTTTGAATATAACGGCCAAGGACATTTAGCAAATGATGAAAGAATTTTTACAAAAAACATTGTTTTCAGAGAAGTTTTAAATCATTAATAAAATTTATGCAATATGGGATAAAAATACTCTAAATGGATAGTATTTTTAACGCATATTTTTTTTGTTTTGCATCCTCATAAAGCATGTTTTGTTTTAGTAAACATTTTTTTAAAAAAATATTCTTTACTTTACTTTCTTTTAATTTCATATAATTTGTTCAATAAAGAAATTGGCAAATAACAGTCTTGGTCAAATCTGTGGTTATAGTAGTTTAGTTTTCGACAGTAGAATCTTAATAATGTTTGAATATTATATTTTAATAATGTATATTAAGTTACTTACAATTTAAATTTATTATATGGTCGAATTTCGACCACTGGGCGACCACTAGTATATGTAAATAAGTTAAATAGGTACGATACATCCACAGTATGTAACTTGAAATGAGGTTTTACTTAATGATGATAAAGCTACGTAATAATTGTGTAATTTTCAGTTTCTATATTTTATATTTTCATCGCTACATACGTTTCATGTTGTAATGTATGTGACATTACTCTACATACCTACATATGTTATGTAACGAATTGAGCCTTTCTAACAATGTCTTGATTCATCAACCAAACTGTATGAATTTTCATTACCAATTCCTTGCAAGGCATCGGCAACAATTGAATTGAACCGGGGATCTTTAATTATAAAAGGCAATTTCATTTCACTAGAATCTTGGCTGAAAATCTGACATAATATTGTACTTGAAATATTGAAAACCCGTTCAAGGCAGACGTACCAAAAGAAACCATAATTAATTACATTCCATGTATATTTAAACAGGAGAAATGAAAAACGCAATGTAGCCTTTTGAAGATAGCGTCCTCAGATATGACAGCCGACGAGGCAGATTGACATCTGAGCTCGAAAATTACCGCGAAATATAAATATATCATGCATATGTTTTGGTGCACTTTTAAAAGTTGTCTAAGCAGTTGACATGATATTGCTTTTGGGTTTATTTTTTTTTACTACTAACCTGTGAAAATTATATTATATTTTTCTATATATTAAATATATTGTACTAACTGAAGTTTGTATTTTTTTTGTACAATACAACAAACTTTGGATATTGCGGATTATTTCCAATATATTTTAGGCGTGTTTTGATTAACAGTTTATATATGAAATTATAACTAACTAACAAGCTTCTGATAATTAATTAGCGCATTAATCAAACTACTAGACCTGGAAACGAATATATTGAATAGTTACGATGTAAGGAAGTACTAAAGAGTACTAACTGGCCAAAGATATACTTATAACATACAAGAATAAATACTATAAGCAGATATATATATATATAGATAAACTTATGTGCATGTAGTAAAAAATATTTTAAAATTACATGTCGTGTCAGTACATACAGTGTCGCTAGAAGTTTTTGGAAGTTGCATCAATCTCAGAGCTTATTTGAAAAGTGTAAATATTTAAATTTATATCTTTTAAAACCGTTTTGTGAATGTTCAAAATATTTCCAAGTTGTATGATAACCCAGATAGGCAAGATGTTATATTTTAGTTAACACTAAGTTAGACTGTAATGTCAGTTTCTGTTCAGTTATGTCTTCTTACATGAATGACATCCTAAAATGAACAGCCGTATTTTGTTATTATTATTTTTAGTAAACAACTCATTAGCTTTCTTGGTATTACTAAGATATGAAAATATTGAGAAACCATATTTATTATTTTCAATACTTACTCGTCTCTTCTTACGTTCATTATATTGTTATCTGTTCAACTAGTTTAAAAACCAATCAAGGTCCTTATTATTGAACTGCAAAATCAACAGCATCGTTTGGAAGAAGCGAGTTAAGCTTAGCATTAAATTTAATGCAAAAATAGAAAGAAAATCAAAAATATATATTCATAGGTAGTTTTTGCAAATACCACGAGATTACCATAATAACCACAAATTAACTGAGCCACTGGATACCAGATTGAAATATAAGTACACAGCATATTTTAAAGCATTCTGTCAAAATAGTAAAAACGAGATAAAAAACTAAAATAACGTTAAACGATACTAGCGGCATTTAGTATAATGACGCATTATTATGCCTTCGTATAGAGTATTAGTGAGAGAGGAATGTCATTATGTCCTTAGCAGACAGGAGAATTTTCACACTAGTTTCATTTATTTTTCACGGAATGTACACTTTACTGTTGGTCGTAAGTTACAATGAGTTAAGAATGAGGATGAAGAATGTTTATTGAAATGTTTCTATTGACGAAACTTTTACATGGCGCCACCTTTATTTGAAGTTCAAACAAGAATCGATCGTATTATACGTAGTAAATAAGTGTGGAACTTATAAAGAAGAGTCAAGAACGAGTGAACGTTCAGCCATACTAGTTACTTCTATTTTAAACTGTACTCATAGATACTTGAAATTATTTCTCAGAACTCGTTCTATATTTACTTCTTAATAAACTACGAAGCTGTTACAAGTTCAAATTAAGTTTAAATATAAAAAAAAGTTATTCTATATTTATGCTAGTTAGTCCTTTCGACTACAGTTTTTGAGCTTTGTTTCTTGGACTCAAAGATCTATACGCTTATTGTGGCACTGTTATAATAGGAAGGCTTTTTTATAATAAAGTATTTATAGCTCGGAGCTATTGATAAAACTGCATCAATGCCATCGCTTACATTGGATGAGGCACTAAAAGTATAGCTGTCATTTACAGGTTACCTTTGCCAATTTATTGGTCATCACAGGAGTAATGTAAAATGTTAATGGGTTCGAGCGTCGCGCGTGAGGCTTGTCCATCTGGCAACACGCCAGATGCAACAAGTTCAGTAAAAATCTTTGTTTAGATTTACGGTTTGATATGAAAAAGAAATACTGACTTGCTTACTTTTATAGTATTCACTTAATGATAACATAAGAAAATGGGGACGTCTACTGTATGTCAATCGGAGTGTTAAATCAAAACCTAGGAATGGTAAAAAATAATCGTAAAACCACGAAACAGTTCAGTCCAGGATCGAGATTGTTAGAGCAGACTTCAAGTAATAAAACCGAAGGAAACGCTTTAGTTACGGAATATCCACCAGTGACCGTCGGCGCATTACTGAAGTTTAACTTGATTCGAATACATTGAGCTCGAAGTCACCAAGATGTTAGTCCTTGTTAGTTTCCCACTAACAAGGACTGAAACAGTTAATAAAATATAAACCTTTGAATATTTTGACACGTACTCTCGATCTTATTAACAAAAAAACATATATATATATATATGTTATTATCTTTTATAAAAAAAATGAAGAACAGTCGTGTATTTTTATGTGTATTTGACAGAGTGGCCCACGAGCAGTTACTAATGGGTTACGCAGGCAACCTTCAAGAATTAAAAATAACATAATTCATTTTTTTTTCTGCTCAATAAATTGACCATCGCATGCAGACAGAATGTAAGTCCAAGTAATACATATTATATTAAGTTATATTATTTAGCGCGATTGCCGAGTCAATGTATTAATTTAAAACATATTGAATTTTTTATAGATATTGATATGGTCACTGTAGGCAGTTGTTATGATTCGGCTAAGGGGGGAAAGAAATCTCTCTTTATGTATGTTTACCAGGTTTTACTCACGTGGAATTATATCGGAATTTATCCGAATGTGTCCGAATGTGTCGATTCCGATATAATTCCACGTGAGTACAGCCGGGTAAATTTTAATAAAATAGTTATGGGTCACGAAAGTGTAAATATAAAAAGCTTTATCCTATTAATAGTTTAAAAAAAATGAAACAAGCAAAAAAACTCTTTGCACCATCACGTAAATATGAATTGGAAAATGTTTTAGTACTTAATCTGTATATATATATTTTTGTCCGTAAAGCCCGCAATATTTGTAAAATATATATATTTTTGTCAACACATTATTTATTAAAAAAGGCTGGTTAAATTATTAAAAATATATATTCTTGTTAACAAGTTTGAGTCAAGACAGGTAATGCCTCGGAGCGGAAAATTCAATTTTGGCCTTATAATGGGTAACTGACACATTTACAATATGTAAATTTTCTACTATGTTATTTTACTATCAAACTATAGTATTTATAAACTTTATTATGTTTTATAACTAATACGTAGCTATTATTTTGAGTAAGTTATGTAATTTTTTTTCTTTATTGATTTAATCCCTTAAATAGTTTACTTTTTAAGCCACCTCAACGAACAGAGATAAAGATTATTTAAGTAAATGAAAATGTCTCAAAAATGTCATAGGCGCTCAATTATCTATTATCTTAAAAAAAATGCTTTACATGTAACTTCCTAAGTTTTTAAGGTTTGTTGTCCACACAACAAAGCTTAAAACGAGACCACTCTCGTTAGACGTTAGAGCTATAATAATACAATACGTATTTTCTAGTTATAATAATAATATAATACGCTCAAACTGAAAAAAAGGAAAGGTCTTCTTTTAATTCTCTTTTTTAATATAATTGTGGGATTTGAGCTACATCTGATCAGATGAAACTGAAATGCGAAATTCATATTTTGTAAGCAGTTAATGTAATGGCTCTGAATGTTTGTATAAAATTTCGATTATTCGCAGTTTATCTATATAAAGTGAAAATGGGGTGGTAATATACTTTATAGATAAAATATCACTTTCAATCGAATATAAGCGTCGTAAATGTCCTTTCGACTCAAGGCGCTCTAGGAACATTTTTTTTATGAAACCTGACTATAGTTGCTTACGTATGTACTAATCAGCTGATTAAATTAAACAAGTTGATAAAATAAATACTAAAATTAATTGTGTCACAGGCTGATATCAAATTAACTTTTTGGATATTGTATCTCGATACAGATTAATTTAATAATAATTAATGGGATAGTGAATATCCCATATAGCATATAAAATATTCCTTTGTCATATAATAAAGTTGTAAATGCCAACCTCTTTTCCTATTATGAACGCTACGACTTTTCTACGGCATCGTAGAAAACTCGTCGTAGTGTTCGATGTATAGTGTAGAGCGGCTTCGCTGTAGTCACGTGAGGACAAGATAAATGACTAAAGTTGGCGTTTGGGCTTTTCGCATGCACTTGCTTCATGTTGAACAAAAAAATAGATTAAAGTTATACAGCTCAAGTAATATATATATATATATATATATATATTTATATACATTCATATTTTAGAAAATTGTCTCCTTCCATGTAGATAATATAAAATATAATGTTCCTTGGAATTTGGAGGAAGGGCTGGTTATATTACAACGAACTGAGCCGGAACCGAACTGAGCCGGAAAACACTTTGTTCTGTGATATCGTTATCTGGAATTTATATGAGTTTTTTAAAGAGATAAATGGTTATTGCTTTATGAGTTTCTATATATGTATAAGTCTGGAAGTGTGGTGTCGCATTTTATACAAGAAAAAACTTAATCCGATTGCTAATGTAAGACAGAAAACTCCAAAAATTAAGTTGAATGTGTAGATAATGATTTATTATTTACTTGTTTGCTTCTATCTTATGATATATTATAATAAATAAACAATGTTTGTTGTTTTAATATACGAGTAGTTCATTTGTTACCCGGCTGTATATTCGGGTAAATACTCGTAAAATATAACACCATTCGGGGATCGAAACTAGTCGGGCACATTCCTATTTAATTCAACGTGAATACTATCGGGTAAATATAAATATAATAGACATGATTCACGAAAGTTTAAATAGTTAATTTGTTATCAAATTATTTCGTAATGCCTCAAATTTGTCTCAAGATAAGTAATACCTCAAAGCGGTAAATAGAATTTTTCTCTGAAATTTTAATGGGTGAATAAAGATTTTAATTTTGTAAGTTTTATTATTTTATTCACGACAAAATAATGGAATACTTTACTTATGTATCTTTATTTTTCATTTAATATTTCTTGTAGTCAGTCTAATGGTTCTCTGAATGATTTTATTAATTCCCATCAGTTTAGCAACAAAGAATGGCGTGTTATAAATATATTGGTAAATGGAAATGCCGTTTAGATTTGACCAAAAATATATTTTCATTTGAGTTAAGTCGCCTTAGAGAGGTTTTAAGAAAATAAAATTGATATGAAATCATTTATATGCTTCAATCGCATGTATTTATCCATCACTTAGCCAATTTACGTACTCATATTGTAATATAAACTCTGCAATAAGGTAGAATATTCACAACAACCGTACTGGATAATTTAATTAAGTTTTGAAAGAGTTAGACTGAAATACTCGCCATAATTTTTGTTTCTTAATTTCGTTTCACAACGTTTCGTGACTTTTTGAAGTTTATATTATATATTATATTTGATGTTGTTTAAGAATTCAATCATGAATTAAATTTGTAAATTTACTGCCAAATAACGAGATCCAATAACGTGATGTTTGAATAAATATTTAGTACAACTTCCCTGTATGCTGGCAAGTATCTATAGGCATATAAGAAAATTAAATATTTGGAAAATGTATTTATGGACACATTTCTAAGTTTAAAAATATTAAAACATAATAAACCATTGGTAAATAAAAAATGTATATTATAATATTATTTTTAGAAGAAAAAGGTTTTATTGAACTAATTTCAATGGAGCTAGCATTTGAATAAGAAAAAACATTTGTCAATATCCTGGAGTACATTTTGCAATTATTAAATAATTTAATTAACATTGGCAGTTTATTGATTTAAATCATTAAATTTATACTCACTATTAATTTATTATTAAAACAGAAATTACTTCTAAAAGAATAAGTTCTGAATATTGTGCCACGTAGGTTTGAGAGTGTGCGGCCAACACCGCGACCAAAAAAATCTGCCGTAACTCTTTTTTTTGTGTTTTGCCCAATGCTGTTCAGCCTGCGGCTGTAACAGATTCACCCGAGGGGGGGAGTCGGCCATAACTTACTAACGGCTATCTTTATATACAACAAAGTTGGCGCCACTAGCAACCCTACTGGCGTCGGCTCTTTGCACAAAAAATAGATTGACATTTTATAAAAAAAATAAATTCAGCATATTATTTAACAGTTTTTATACAAAATAATATAAATAAAAAAAAATAATTAATTCCCAACGCAAATTCAAAATTGATTAATTAACTACATTAGCAAAATTGATTTTTTTCAAAATCATAACAAAAAAAAAACAACACCTAATTTTGTCTGGAAATCGTAAACAAACGAGGTCACATTAACAAATTATGTGAATAAAAATCCGAATGTACCATCATGTATATTATGTTTAACAAAATATCTCTTTATGGCAATTTTAATTTAATATAATAATTAAATTGGATACAATTTAAATGTACCTACATAATAGTCATTCAAATGAGCTCGCACTTTTATCATCGTTGAAGCCCAGTGAGAGTGCATTATCTCTCTCGCTTCGTTGATTTCACTTATTCTGCTTTAATTTTATTTCAACCGGTGAGGTAATAGTAGCCTTAAGTATTGTATAACTTATCTGTGTAATATTTGAAAATATTTACAAACATGTATAGCCAAGTTAGCTTATTGAAATTTTAAATAAATACAGAATGAAAAATTTGAATAAGCATGTCAATAAATATTTCAAACATGTAAATCTATACTGCAAAGCAAATATCAAGTATAAATTCAATCTGTAGAGCAACGGTATGCTTTTCCAGAGGTCGCGGGTTCGAACCCCGATCGTATCGGTTTATTTTTCATTCTATATTTATAAAAAAAATTATAAACTCATAAAATAACCTAACCAATGAAATGATTTTCGAAAGAACCACCATCCAAATAAAGACGAATATATGTACTATGTTTGTATTATTATATAATTTATTGTATCAATAACGTAGTAACAAAAATATAAAAAAACATTATATTAGTCTCCAACCTCTGTTTTTTAATAATTTATAAGATTTTTATTATTAAAGTGATTTAAATATTTTATTTTCCATTGTTACAGGGTAACGTCCTTACAATGTAAGACTCTATATAATACATCTATTATGTGTTAACCATAAAATGGAGAGAAGATTTGAAAATTCCTTAAGCAACAAAGAGTAAAAAAACTAAATTTAAATATTCAATAATCGTTGCAATATATTTTTTTAAGTATTCCGAGTATTATTTTTGTTTTCTTTAATCCTAGCTAGCTTTTGTAGAGTCGGTTAATAAATTAAAATGTAGTTTCCAATCATGAACAACAAGAAATTAAATTTTATTGAAAGCAGCCAAATTAATTTAATATAAAGTAGTACCCCAGTGAGCGTTGCGGGTATATGTGGCCATCAATCAATGGCTAAATTGTTCAGTAATCATTTTTGAGTGAGGTCGTCCTTGGGTTCATCATCTACAAGGGTGAGCAAAGCTGGGACTTAGTGACGGAGCAAAGGGTTATATTCATATCAAAAAATATTATTTATTTATTTATGTACACATGTTTACAATAAGCATTTAAAACATAAATTTTGTACATTGGATAATTTATCTCTTAATAGAGATTTCTTCCAGTTACCCGAAGATTTAAAAAAAGCAATTCATGGATACAGTGGCTTATTAATTACATTAAACTTAAAACACAACTGTTATCAACTTCCGGTCCAGCATATACAAGCTAAGCTTATAAATACGATGATGCCAATAGTTCTTGTTGTTAATAGCTTAATATTTTATTATTATATAATTAATAATTCAAACTCCTTTGTTGATTTCTGCCGATCTGTTTTTAAAAACTTTAGTGGCGTCTTCTGTTTTGTCAGCCTTCGGGTTTTACATACAATAATATAAAAATAGAGAATATACATGTAATGAATATTGATAGCTAAGAAATAAATAAGTAAAACCAATTATTCGTGTTTATTCTGTCTGTACGACATTTTACAGTCAGAAGTGGGATTATGTCCGGCCCATATATTAACGGTATTGGTGTACAGAAAAGAAAGCACAATGAATCAGTTTCGTCGAGTGATGAAGAAAATTCGGTTTTTTTTTTCTTCGTCTGACCATGAAGAAAATAATCGAAGAAAACATCGACGTAAATAATAAGCTGTGTGATGTAGAAGTCAATAATAAGCTGTGTGATGTAGAAGTCAATAATAAGCTGTGTGATGTAGAAGTCAATAATAAGCTGTGTGATGTAGAAGTCAATAATAAGCTGTGTGATGTAGAAGTAAATAATAAGCTGTGTGATGTAGAAGTCAATAATAAGCTGTGTGATGTAGAAGTAAATAATAAGCTGTGTGATGTAGAAGTCAATAATAAGCTGTGTGATGTAGAAGTCAATAATAAGCTGTGTGATGTAGAAGTAAATAACAAGCTGTGTGATATAGAAGTAAATAATAAGCTGTGTGATGCAGAAGTAAATAATAAATACATAATAATAAAAAAAAGCTACCTATACAAATACACTACAAAAGATCAAATTTTACATATAGAGAGAAATACTTACCATATACCTTAAAATTTAAATGAATGAAATGTACTGCCCATATGTTTTTGTTCCAGCCACAGTACATCGGCGACAGACCAGGTTCTGGAAATAACGCCGACCGCCGTGGGACACGGCAAATGCAGGATGGCCGAATGTTATCAACTTCCGGTCCAACATATACAAGCTAAACTTATAAATACGATGATGCCAATAGTTCTTGTTGTTAATAGCTTAATATTTTATTATTATATAATTAATAATTCAAACTCCTTTGTTGATTTCTGCCAATCTGTTTTTAAAAACTTTAGTGGCGTCTTCTGTTTTGTCAGCCTTCGGGTTTTACATACAATAATATAAAAATAGAGAATATACATGTAATGAATATTGATAGCTAAGAAATAAGTAAGTAAAACCAATTATTCGTGTTTATTCTGTCTGTACGACATTTTACACAACAGAAAGCAATAACAACGATGACAAATAAATATATAAAATTTCACTAAAAACTTACATATAATTAGTAAATACACGAGCAGAGGTAAATCGCCCAATCATACCAGTCTCAACATCGAACGTTTCAAAGGTCCTAAAGCAAACATTTAATGCTGTTCAATCGATGTCTGTCTCAGACATTCCTATTTGAAAATATGATGCTTACAATAAAATAAAAAGCAATTACTTTTAATAAAAAGCAAGTGTGGTTACGCTTTAATAAGAAGAACAATCTGCAATTCCATGCCATTTGGGCTGACTCGGAGTACTAACACCCCCTTACAATTTACTTACAATTAGCTGTTGTAGCCGTCAAGATCTTGTAACCACATTGCAGTGCTTAAACGATCTGGCCAAACTCACCGCCTTTCTTTCTGTATATCCTACTGTGCTCTATAATTTCACAGCTCTTATTGCAATGCATTTACAAAAAGAATGAAAATTTCAATAGATGGCGACACTACTAACTATCAGGTGGACTGTCTGCTCGTTTGCCCTTGTACCATGTAAAATAAACATATACGTACTCGTAATACATCTTTCACCTCATTCCTATCATTATTTGGGGTTGGAACTGATCACAAGCCTGACGTTAATTTTCTCTACTCCAAGATATATATTGTTTATTAATTATTCTTAATTTTAATTAATTATTTTTTAATCTGCTTGTAACATAACTTCAAAACTTGCTTTTTTAATATGTAATTCAACTTTTAAGATTTAAGATAAATTTTGGAATATCTATTTTCACTGGAAACTTTCAAATATTGTACATGTTTACTTATAAGTGTTACTTTGTTTTTTTTTCCACAAAAAATAATTTATTAAGATTGTAATTTAATTTAATTATTCGCCATTTTAACATTTAGAAGTAGATTGAATTTACCGCTCCCAGGCATTACTTATCTTGACACAAACTCGTTTACAAGAATATATGTCCTCATTATTTAACAAGGCAGAAGGCAGCTTTAATAAATAATATTGTAACGATTAACTACTTATAAATTGACAGTAGCTTATGTTATTAGTAAGACACAAAAGTTTTTGGTTCATTATTTACCTTATATTAAAAATATACACAGATTTTCAAATCTATCTATTTCTGCTATATTAATAGAGATAGTTTAATTTTCATATTTCATAACAAACATATTTAACAGCTAGAAACCAAACAGCATTGAAACATTTTCAAATAGCTTTTTTGAGTAACGTGTTTTGGGAGCAAGAGTAATAAAATAAAGAATAGTAAATTATTTTCGTGTAAAACTTACATGAGAACAATTTTTTTGTATATTTATATTTACCCGACTAGTTTCGAACCCATTCGGGGTTCTTAATCATGACCTCTAGTCGGGCCTATTCCTATTTAACTCTACGTGAATACAGCCGGGTAAATATAAATATAATAATCATGGTTCACGAAAGTATAAATATTTTTTTGTAATTAAATTTACACTACAGATTTTCATTAATTAACTTCCACTTAGACAAATTTTAAATAAACCACTACTATTTATATTCTTGATTATAACCACGAGAGCGATTATTATCAACGTTTTATTTAAACTAATAAATTTGTATAAATTAGGCGACTCAGCGGAATCAGTATCACCCTAAGGCCGTAATTAAAATGATATTAGAGTAGTCGACATTTTCTTCCTGCTTTATTATACTTTTGATATAATTTTATAACGTAAGCAAAAATTGTAAAAGATTTTCATCGCAGATTTATTTTATGAATTTAACATAAATTTGTCCCAAAGTAGCGTTTATTCCTCGACAGCAGTAAACGAGATAAGTTGTTTTATTGTGTCCTTTGGTCTTAAAGATGTTTTATGAAAACTTAGCTCGTTACGTGTACTTTGGAAGATGCAAATGGACACATTATGCAAATTTTATATGTCCCCGACAGTATTCTACGTGACACGTGCTACCTATTTTATCACTAGTTCGTGGATTCGAAACTTAGATACTTACACTAAAGAAACCTATTACTGAATAACTTTGTTGAATTATATCGATAAGAGAAATATGATTTACATTTTGAATAAGACAACTAATATATTTTAATTTATTTATTTCATAATATGAAATGTATATAATTGTTAATTTATTAAATTAATTTGGACATGCGTCTCATATTATATCAAAATACATAAATTGTTGTTAGGAAAGAGAATATTTAACAATAAATTTAGAATTATGTTTGTTATATAGATTAGTGTATAAGCTTACGTTGAACACTCGACAATAAAAGGATAAATTGGATAAAACAATAAATAAATAAATGTGTAGTTAACATCTATTAATTTAAATATTTATTTTATATTTGTGTAAATTAACCCAAAATTATACATGTCAATGTTATAAAATTATTATTATATTTTACCTTTTTTTTTTGTTTTTTTGTTCACTTTAATCTACTCAGAGGTTGACTGGAAGAATCACTTTATGGGATAAGTCCGCCTTTGTGCATAAATTGCATCTTAATGTAGAATTTTAAGAAATGTACTTTTAAATATCATTTGTGTACAATAAAGAACAAACAAACAAACAAACAAACAAAAACCCTACAATATTCCGTTTTACAGTGCAATGCAGTACAATGTAAGACTTCATTTCCTCTCTTTAAATAAATAGTTAAAATTATGTGTCAGTTTTCTTTCCAATATATTTTAAAAAACTGTATTAAATAATTATGTTTCAAAATAGTGTTACAAACATGATATTTCTTTCGACCGACAAAGCGCAAGTTACATCTGGTGAAATCTTAATAACCCTGTCACACTAAATTAAAACAACTAGCATCGAGAGAAACACGGCAAAAGCGGTGCAAGTTTAGCAAGTTTAGTGCTTATATTTATTAAATTTTCACTACAATACTCACGACTTCTTGTGGATTTAATAAACTTAGCAAAGATAAAATTATGTTGATATCTCAGTGTCTTTGTAGTAACCAACTCTCTTTTTCTTTTCTTCTTTCTTTTTTCTCAACACTTTTTTTTTAACAAGACTTTCATAGGAGTAAAACTCTCAAAAATTACATGAGATTATTTTCTTTAAAATGATATTGAATAACGGTACTAAAAGCTTTTGTCAAATGAATTCAATCAAAATAATATTTTGGTACTCTATCCTAAAACTAAATACATTACCGTCTAAAATGAAGCACGGGGTATCCCAAGGGTCGATTCTTGTAAAATATTCTCCGTGTTCTCCGCTGAAATGCCGCGGAGTGCTCCAAATCGCCATGTTTATGGTTAACGCTTGACAAAATGAGAATTTAACTGCTATATAAATATGGAAAAATGTAAGCGATAAGGTTTTATTCTTTGCTTGTTATGTTCCGTTAACACTCGACGATAATGCGAGCTTATTATACAGCGGTTATTAAAATTTCCTTTTTTTGTTTTAATGGCTCTGTTTTCGTACTTTGATAAATTTTATCACAATTTTTGTCGTAAAATATGTTTTAATAAATCTTTCTTTTTTTGATAAAGCTTCATAAGATATTCTTAGTTATCGATTTTTTTTTGTTTATAAATATTTTATTTGTAAGTAAATTAGATCTTTCAAAAAGGAATAGCTTTATATTTTTTTATAGCGCCACGGTACCCCCAAGGACTTGGATCGTAGAGCATTCTCTCCGTTCACTGTATAGAATGCAGCATATAGACATGTTACGTATTTATTAAAAAAAAAAGAAAGAAACGGCCGTTTTTCCGATTCTAAAGTTATAAAAAACTTAAGAGACTGTATTAAAAAGATTAAAATAACAATTTATTTCGTACTCTTATCTTTAATTTGATAGCAGTTTTTATCTACAATAAACAACTGGAACAGCTCCTCTGTTCCAGTTCATCTGGTCATCAATTAATAAAAAAATATCAACTACTCCTAAAACCCAAGTCATGTTTGAGTCTATTTCGTCAAATGTGTTGTGACATCGTATTTCAGACCTAATACGTCAAATAAACCGCGTCATTAGGCTTATTATAGTGAGTATAGAGTTGAAGGCTGTCTCCCCTCGTCAAGATCTCCAGATAGCCAGAGTGAGTCGTGAGTACTTACGACCTGACAACTATATTGAATGGATGATATAATGACTGGTTCCACACATATGTTTATTGTGAATTTGTACACTAATATATAAGTAATATTAATAGGAGACACTGAACCACATTGCTTATCTTTTGAATTTATTTATATTAATAAATAGTAAACGTAAAAAATAAATACATTGGTATGTTTAAACTTTGGTGAACCATGACTATTGTATTTATATTTACCGGCTGTATTCATGTAGAATTAAATCAGAATGTGCCCGACTAGTTTCAAACCCATACGGGGTTCTTAATCATGAGCTCTGAGCGTGGCGGACTCACTCACTCACATGTCGCTTACAGCTCATGATTAAGAACCCCAAATGGGTTCGAAACTAGTCGGGCACATTCCGATTTAATTTCGACGTGAATACTGCCGGGTAAAAACAAATAGAATACATTGGTGTGCTTACAATATATTGTTAAATAAGTATTTTTAAATTAATAAAAAATATTTAAATAATTATAGAAAATATTCAAGAAACAAACTCACACCATTGTCATATATTTTTGAAGAGATTAGTTATCCATTGTATAAAATTTAAGTGCTGGATGAAAATGTGTGGACAAAAATAAACGAAATAGAAAATACTCTTTGACTAAATTGACAGTTAATACTTAATCTTTTAATGATAAGTTATATATTTTATTATTGTATTTTGTAATATTCTTTGCTCAAGTGAATGAAACTATTAAATCTCTAATTTAAAATAAATGTTCAAATATAATATTATTGTTCAGGTGGACCAAATTCTTAAATTTACCTAAAGCCCGTCTATAGCCATCATGGGTTTTATCACATCAACAGTGTAATGAATTGGATGGCTGAACCCGAATTAAGTGCTCGATAAACAGTTTCCGGTCCGCACTCCAGCATCAATGGTTCTTAGCAAAGGCTCCAGCGCTATAGGAAATTAAAAGTATATACTACGTGACTTGACAACGTCCCATTAAAATAGATATCAACTTTATTATTAAAGAAATTCTTCCAGTTGTGATAAATTGTCATTCTACTATGATGTACTTTTTGTACCATGTAATACACGGTTATCCGAATCAAGTTTCATTTATAAGAAAGAAAACTAGTATAATATGAGTATTTTTTTTTGACTATTTAATTATTTCAAATTTAAAGAAATGATATAGTAAAGAGATTTGTTAGTGCAAATTTTCTCGACCAATAATTAGGTTTTCCGATGTTTACTCTGCTCGAGGTAAGC
Organism: Dircenna loreta; assembly: GCA_963555665.1. NCBI lineage: Eukaryota > Metazoa > Arthropoda > Insecta > Lepidoptera > Nymphalidae > Dircenna > Dircenna loreta. The sequence continues at coordinate 14,228,635 of OY743087.1, forward strand.
CACGACTGGACAAAGACGAAAGTAATTAACTACGTACATGAAGCTTTTTACTACGTGTTTCTAATCAAAGATCCAAAGCAAAAACATTTTCCGTTATATAAGCTCCATCCAACATTTTCCATGGCTCCAATCGAATTAAAATATTTAATATAATATTTATCCATAAATTTGTGTCACCTTTGTCACGTGGTTTCTGAATAACTGTCAAAATTAAAAAAAAAATGTATATGTTATTTAGTGCATTCTTTATAATAAATAATCTTATAATTTATTCTAAAATCCTTCATTTACTTTTCTGATTGCATGATGACAGCCTGTCTTGACAGGGTTGTCAAACATTTTTTACTTTATTAATTCTTCCACAAAGTGGCTATTAGAGTTGAAATGGTTAGAAGGAAAAGAATAAAGTACTTCTGCAAGAATAAAACATATAAAGTAAACAAAAACAACGTACGCCACAAGTTATGACCTGAAAAAGTGTGACAAATACACAAGATATAGTTTTTGCGACTGTCCTGTCAGATACATAGCGTATGCTTATAAAAGACGTTCTTAATGCTTGAATGTTTTTGTCTTATCATTTGTCCAACATTTAGGGTCACTACAAATAAAATATAACTTTTAATTAATAATTTTTAAATATTCTAGCTTGAAACGCTTGAGACCGTGAGATTGGCTAACGTATATAATAATTGTACCATATTTTATTCAGAATATTTATCAATTTATACAAAGTTGTTTTATAGTAGTTGTATTATACAAAGTTTGTTACCAACAAACTTTATATATATATATATATATATATATATATTAATTCGATATTTATTATCTATTTGATATAATGTAGCTGATAATGTGGTTTCTGATGTACTTGATAAATACAATATTTTATCAACTACATTGTAAACACTAGTACCTAATGAAGTTGATAAAATATTGTATTTATATACGTTATTGCCGTATCGTATTGTATAGCAATCATTAAAGAGTAATAATTGCATGTAATAAAAAAAACTTAAAAACTTTTTATGATTTTATTGTTTTCTATAATATAATATAAATAAATAATTTATATCAGAATTCGTAAGCACCAACCCTAGCACATAATTAGTTGGAGTACGAAGCAGACGAGACGTACACAAAATGGGGAGTTTACACTGTATTACATTTCCTTGTATTTTAATAAAAGCTTATTGGAAGGGTTAATCAAATTTACAGGATTTTAAATTTTGGTGTGAAATGGAAATATAGGATGAATTAAGTAAATAAATTGTATCAGAAGTTTGGATTATTTGATATTCAAAAAATTGTATTCAACCAAGTTTTTCAAAATGGATCACTGTTTTTTTACTTATAACCAGTTCCGTATAAATTTAATTTTAAGTAGTTATAGCCTCTATGATATAGAGTAATCTTGGGCTTTTATCTAAGCATGGTAGATAAGCGTTAAAAAAAAATAATAATAAGTTACGTTGTAAATTTCCAATAACATACAGCTTGCATAGGTATATAAAAAATTACAACTGTAAATATTGCATAAAAAAATATTATTATTGTGTGCGTCACAATTGAATTAAGTATGAACTATTCAAACTTATTGACTATTGTATTAACGGCAGCGTGGCCGAGCGGTCTAAGGCGCTGGTTTTAGGCACCAGTCCGAAAGGGCGTGGGTTCGAATCCCACCGCTGTCAAAAAATTTTTTGAAGTTATTTCTGTATTAAAAACTAACAATTATACGAGATTATAAATTAGAAATGGATTTTGCATTGATTCGTAGATAATTTTTTTTTTGTTCAAGATTTTTGGTTATTTCAATTATATTTATATTTTAATAACTCATAGTCTTTTTTGATATAAAAAAAACTTACACTTTTATTCACCAAAAAAAAGAAAAAAAAATCTCGAACATCTTTCATTTATCTAGAACCATACGAAAACCCAGGCGAGTTTTAATAAACATTCATTAATTTTAATAAAAAAAATACGTTTCAAGCAATTACTGCAATTTTTTTTTGCACTGAATTTTTTTCAGGGTTGTCATTATAATATATATATATATTGATTGTAATATACTTTGTTTTAAAGTTATATTTTTTACTTTATGGCGTATAAACCGTAAACTAAAAAAAAAATAGTTTTTTTTTACAAGTTACTTTAAAAATATCACCTTTCATTAAGTTAATCAATATGTACTAATGATCAATACAATTTCTATTATTATATTGTATTCGTTTTAATCTGAATGATCAAAATAAGATTTTTGATGCCATTAAAAAAATGGGATGAATAAATGAACTTAAGTTAGATAAGTACAGAAAAAAAAATATTTTCCATAAGTACATTACTAGCTGATAGTGCTGTCATGTCAAAATAGTTTAGCCACTACTGACAGTTCATCGAATACGGATATCGTCATGATATTGTGAAACTGATTGCGAATGCTATTACTGAATGAAACCTCATGACATCCAAAATCAATCAGCATGTATTAAAGCCGATGAGTTCATTAAGGAATTATGTCTGAAATGAAACTCATTATCCACATGCCTCTATTCTAAATTTTCGGGGAACGCGAATTATGTCAGTGCTCTTCTATCATGTCATCATCATATCGTGACATCATCTCAGTGGATATAACATTTTTGTAGCCCTCCATCCATGGCTTCTTCAGCCTCCCTTATTATTTTTATCTATTAATAATTGAGATCATTCTTATATAATGTTACTGAGAACCATTTTTTTTTTTCTCCTTTTATTTGACAAAAAAATATAAAAGTTTAAAAGATCCGAATAGTGAGGACAAAATTAATCCATAAATAATTTTAAGAACAATCAGATCTATTTGACCTTAACCGTTACTTTAGGTGACTCTTAATACTTGATTAATGTTTAAATGATATTTTAAATGTGAGAAAATCAATGTCAATAGCTTCCATTCTTGTTAATATTAAATATTCATACAAAACCTATCAAAAAATGTCATCGATTCCACACCGACCATAGACACCAGCGAGTATTCTTAAGAGGCTTATAAAACAAATTCTCATAAATATCAGATATAATATAGAGACATAGTCAATATTCCATAAAAACGACCGCTGAGGTGACAATATAATGGTATGGTTTATAAGGGTTTTATGGAACACGTCGCCATGAAAGAAAACACAATAATATATGGATTGTTTACAATTCTTTTTATATTTCAATCTTCCTTATTATTTTTTCATAAATAATTTGTCAATTCAGGTACAGGTAAGTTCAATTACAGAATGCAGTTCTGTTGTCAATTCAGTATTCAGGTTAATATAATTTACCAAATTCTAAGTGCACTACAGTTTAAGTTTAACATGCAGCGAAGTCCAATTTGCCGCAGTTTTGATTCTCCAATATCTATTCATGAGTTTTGGGTGACATGCATACAAAAATTAATTGGGGCAAACATCAGCCTTAACACTCAGAAATAAAGTTGGTTGTTGCGTGTCATATTTAAACTATTGGTTTGACCGGTGAGTAGGTAGTGAGTAGGTAGTAGGTAGGTATTCATGTTTTGGTAAGACTTTTATTTGTCAGTACCCTGTGGTACATATTTAGGTAACTGAATATTATTTTATTAAACGAATTCATTTTATTTATTCATAACGTTAAATAATACTCGTATATATATACGAGTTTTTATTTTAAATAATAAACTGAGTTTATTCGAAAATGTATAATATTAATTATCTACCTAAAATAGGACTGTACGGTATACCGTTCAAATTGATGAAATCAGTGATTCCATTAAAAGCGACACATTTTCGTATAAATCAATTTCCGATTTACAGCAAAATTGCGAAACGCGATCTGGTTAATTGTTTCCAAATTATGTGACTTGGAATAGGTAAGTAAATTATGTGACTTGGAACAAGTGAGTAAATTATGTGACTTCGAACAAGTAAGTAAATTATGTGACTTCGAACAAGTAAATTATGTGACTTCGAACAAGTAAGTAAATTATGTGACTTCGAACAAGTAAGTAAATTGTATGACTTCGAACAAGTAAGTAAATTATGTGACTTCGAACAAGTAAGTAAATTATGTGACTTGGAACAAGTAAATAAATTATGTGACTTCGAACAAGTAAGTAAATTATGTGACTTCGAACAAGTAAGTAAATTATGTGACTTCGAACATGTAAGTCAATTATGTGACTTGGAACAAGTAAGTCAATTATTTGACTTGGAACAAGTAAGTAAATTAAATTTGCTTACATTTATATTAATGGATGACGATAGTTTATTTAAAAAAAAATATCTTTTTTCTGATCTGATGGGAGCTATAAAAATTCGCTATCGAAATAATATTTTTTTACGATTTCCGATATATCTACCACTAAATAATCAATAACATATATTTAACATTAACAAAAAAATATGAAAGAAATTGAGTAATAATATAAAACAAAAAAAAATATATCTTTTATTTTACTTTATTTGATTCTCAATTTTTAAATTGCATTATTATTACAATATGAGTTATATTATATTGTATATTTTTTATATAAGTTGAATGGTCTCTTGTTATATGTTCATAGCGTATTTATTATGTAACAATAGTCTAGTATAGAAAACAAACAAAGAGGTGAGAACAGCGGATCAATGACAAAGTTTCCCAACAGCCCACGTAAATCAAGTTTGATATAGCCTACTTGCCTCCAGTTTACTTATTATTGGCCCCTGTTTGTTTGCCCTACATTATATTGTAAGGAATAATACGATCATGGATTTTATTTCACTAATAATGAAAACAATATAATTGTGTTTTTTAGAATAATAAAATATGATTTAAGATTTCCCTTCTGAAAATTTGACAAGATAAGATTCATTAAGTTGGCAGAGTCCATATTGATTGCATTTTGTATATGTAGGTTCGATCAAGAAGTAATATTTAATCTTACAATATCAGCGTGAAGTAGCTGTTACAGTTACGTTTTATATAAGTGAGACATTCGTAGGCCCAAACAACCACCCTCCTTTCCTATTCATAGTGTTCTTTATATATATTTATTATTTATGAGCAATATCTTTAATACATCGCTGCTGCAGGCTGGATGGGGATAGCGGAGGACAGGGATATGTGACGGAAAATGAGGGACACGTATGTCCAGCTGTGGACTGAAATAGGTTGAGATGAATTTCTTTGCATTTTACACTTATCATCAAGATGACCATGGGCACGTTTGGTACTCTATAAAATGAAACAACATATAGAAAAAAAAGTAGTCGACTAGTTTTACAGCAATATACTTTCGTAAAAGTCATCTGTTAACTGACTTTTTAACAAAGAGAAACGAAACCAAGAACTCTCATAATTGATGACATTTTGCGTGTTTATTTATACACAAGAAATGACAAACATTTAGCAAAGTGGAGATAATGTTTCAGGAAATACAGCCAGCGGAGCAGACGGCACTGAGTTTGAGACATTACCACTGAATATATAAAGGACTAAAGTGTGAATATTGTAACAGTATCTAAGGAAACAATTCGCACTGTAACATTTACTAAGTGATTTAATACATACTATTGAGCTGTATTAACAATAACGGAAACGGGAAAATCCTAGAAATAGTCACGTTACTTAATTAGTAATCTATTATAATGTAATAAAATGAAATCTTTGTGATATAAGAACATTTTTCTTAACATAAAATATTCAAATAATAAATAAAGTTAAATAAAGCTAGGTAATAAAAAATAATGTTAAATTATTGAATCATTTGCAAAATTGATACATATAATAATTATAACATATTCTTATTTGATATACATGTATATGTATTATGTAACAACAATGTTGTTAAATTATTTAAAAAGAACAATGTAATAATTAACGATTTAAATACCTACTTGAATAAAAATATTCTGTAATTTGAATTTAAATTAAATCTATCAAGATGACAATAAGTGATAAATGCATCACTTATTTTGACACGATACGATACTGTCTGCAGCTCAAGATGCGTATTTCTTGTACGTGAGAAGAATTTCTTAGATTCCGCTTTAATTTAAACTCATTGTAACTGACACGTGACCGGAACACGTGCTCGGAATTTCGCAGTCCAAATAGATATTCTTAGTTTTGCTCATCTTGGGATCTTTTCATGTTACGTTATAATAATTCAACAATTATTTATGGGATAAGTAAGAATGTGTGTTTTATGTTCAAAATTTCATGAACCATGTCTATTATATTTATATTTACTCCAATGTATTCACGTAGAATTAAATCGGAATTTGCCCGACTAGTTTCGAACCCATTCGAGCGGCGTGAGTTCACGCCGTGAATTCGCCACGCTTAGAGCTCATGATTAAAGCCCCGAATGGGTTCGAAATAATTCTGCGTGAATACAGCCGGGTAAATATGAATATAATAGATGTGTTTTAGTTACTTTAGCTCATCATTCAAACTGTAAAATTTTGTATTTAATGCTTGAAGATAAAATCAAGTTTCCACAAGCGTCACAGTAATACTATTTATTTTAACCGGCAGCCATGATATGTTCAAGAGGAGGAAAATTTATTACTTTATTCAAATGTTATGACGTTATTTCATTTTATTCCCGTCGGTGTCATCTGAAAATATCGCGCCTTTGTTTTAAGATAATATATATTTCTATTTAATATATTTTTCTTGAGCACTTGTTCCGATACTAAATTTTCGTTTTGATAAAGAAACTGGATACGTTAGTTCAATCAAAATAGGATATGTTATAAGAAAAAATCCACATTTTTATGTAAAAAACCACTGTAATTAGAAACTTAAAATGTTAACTTTAAGATGAATCCTTTTGTCCATTAACAAACATCCTTTAAAACACATTCTTAGAACAAACATTTCTTAAATATATGTTAAGACACACAGTAACATAAAAGATAGTCTACGAATATATGTGACGAACGTGTTTGAAAATATTAATAAACAAGTACGAACTAAATATTTAATAAAACATTATACTTATTAAAGAGTTTAAGAGTCCCTATTCCAGCGTAAGTTCCTAAATAAGTATACATCCAGTCAATCCACTTCAAGGAAACTAACTGTCTAGCTTACGTCCATGAATAAATGAAATTAGACTTTAGCCAAACATTAAAAGACACAACACATATTAGGAAAACAAAGTATAGTATATTTTAGAAATAAAGTCACAATTGAGATAAATACATACGTTCGAAATCATGCGAGCTCCTCTGTTCGCTTATCGTTACCAGATCACCGTTGTTTATTGAAGATGTTAAATAAAATAGAATCTTAGACTTAACGACAATTAACGAAAATAGAGACAGAGGCTTTCTAAAAGCTTTTATCATCAACCTGCAACCACTTGTGATACACCACGCAATACATCCTCTTAAAAATCTCGAAGTATCTAAATAGAAGATCAAAATTAATTACCTTTTACCACGACAACGAAATTAAATTAAATAGCATACTGAATTTAATTTCAGTAATTAGAAATTCTCTGATACATAATTTTACAAATTTGCAATAAAGTAATTCTGGCAGAAAAAACATCAAAATAATAACTGCTACAATATATTATTTTTATATTTACCCGGCTGTACTCACGCAGAAATTAAATCGGAATGTGCCCGACTAGTGAATACAGCCGGGTAAATATAAATATAATAGTCATGGTTCACGAAAGTTTAAAATAAAAATTGCTACAATATACATTTATTTTAGATTTTTTAGAACTTACTCTTAAATAAAATATTGTTTCATTTCAATATTCAAGTGAGAACATTTTTCACCTCAAACAGCAGTAGCTAGTTATATTTTTTAATACCTCTGTAGAGATAAAGTTCCTATTTAATACAGCTGAAAGGATACGTTTTCGAATATAAATGTATTCTAGGAAAATTTAATGTTAGATTTTATTAATTTAACTGCAATATACTTAAATCATGATAGAATTTCAGCATTTGGAAAGTTATTATTTAGACGTATATTTGGGAATCTGAACGTTATAAATGTATTATTGATCAAAACGCTTCCAGAACTTTTCTAAGCAGTCTATACAAACAAATATCATAAATCTGAAAACTAATTTATCGTAAGTTGTGCTATTACTAATTTATTAAGCCGATAGTTATCTTTATATTTCTATAATGATTATTTATTTTGCAATTTTCTTAGCAAGATACATAAATAGTAGTCGAAATGATTTTAGAAGTTGAAAATATTTTCTCATAGTAGCAGTGGAGGGACAATTATGGCCGAATACTGAAACGTCCCTCAAATAATTAACGGCTTCTTAAATTTTTGAGCATCTGTTAAATTTTAAATTCGTATTCTGAAATGTAAATTATAGGTGTCTCCTAAATTTAAGTATATCTTACTTTGAAAGGTACTTAAATGCCACTCAAGTGAAATATTCATATACTCAAACGCAACAGAACGTCAAATGATTTGTCAAACTGTTTTAAGCAGCTCTCAAATATGAGAGTGGTCGCGAGGTCTCTTAAATCTCAACCGAAGCTTTATTCAAGTCTTAGAGAATGCCTTTTCAATGTTAACGTAATATGCAATTTACATATATTTATTGCTTATTTATTTCAATATTATTAATTAATTATTCATATTATTTATAGTTATTCAAAATTATATTTCTCACGCAGTAAACAATGATGCCCAAACATCCGCAAAATACTAATATAATTTATTTTTTTTAATTATGTACAATTTCTAATAAAATAAATTTAATTCAAATTACTGACCATGTTAAAGAAAAACAGTCGTAATTTCAATAATAAAATAAAAGGTGAAGTCTCAAACTCAAGTATGTTGCAAATAACACGGTACGTTTATTTTATATTTCTCTCATATTATTGGAAAATACATTTTGAAAGCATATTAAGTGAAATATTTATATTGCCAAAAATACTGAGTGTTACAAACATTCATAAGATCCAAAGCCTCTGTAACAAGCTCCATAGAACTTGAACGGAAATGAAAAGTCGAGAATAGTTCAGTTAACTAGAGACCAGAGCACTAGAATTCGAAGAAAAATTGAGAGTTGTGATCTTAGTGGACTTTGCTTCACTATTCACTATTTTTAAGTATTTTCACTGTGTATCTTGAACTATTACTAATAGATATTTAAAGCTTAATTATAATATAATTAAACAAAATAAATCTATTTTTGTAAAATTAAGCCATAGATTTAATTCTCAATAGTATAAAATTATTTTTTTTTCTTATCATTCTTTCTAGACCATAAATTTTATGAGTTAACATATTTTTATTTTGCTTATAATAAAATTCATTTACTTTAGTTGTACAATGTATTTATATTCTCGTTAAAACCAAACTTGTCAATAAATCACTTTGGTCAAAAACAACTTGACCAAATAACAATTTATAATGCGCCTTGGCCGTTTTATTATTTTTTTGCGCTTTGGAATTGTGTAAAAATATTTCAAAACATTAATAACAAGATCTGAATATAAAAGATAATTGTTCTGTATTTACGGTTTATAAAATATTTTAGATTAGGCTAGTTTACGGTTTTAGACATTAATTTTCTCACAAGATTACACAATCACTTATAGAGAAAATACAATATAAAAACTTAATTAAAAATACCTGAAGCATTAGCGTACCGGTAAACTGTGACAAAATTAAAGGGGGTAGTTGAACAATAAATATTTTATGAAAGTATCTTTAATATAATTCAAACAAAATAACGATTTCTCCCAGCTTTATGAACAGATATTTTTATACATAACAAAACGTGTTTCATATTTAGTTATAATGAATTTTAAAAAAAGTCATAACGTAGAAAACTTTTTATTACATATTAAGACTCATGTAAGTATTTCATTGCCTTCGATATTTTCAGTTACATCTTTGGTAACAATATTCTAGAACAAAATAAATAAATGTATTGATATCGTAATAGTATTCAAGTATATATGATTTTAATTGTATAAAAAACTAATCAATTAGGTAATTTTTTTGTAGGAGCTAGGTTTACCATATTTTACTGCCCATAAAAACAATTATTTACCTCAATTATTTACACACGAACCGGAAAAAATAGGCAAATAGGACCTTATTTCGCGTTCACATACACAAGTAATGTATCTTGTGGGAATTGGTCATAACCTTTTGAGTAGTCAGTATACTTACACCGCATCCACTTGAAATACAATATCGATATTCGAAAAACAATATCAACACATTCACAAAGATTAGTTTCCTTAAAAAATTGAAGTCACGTTCTTTATACGTTAATCGAATGAGCACCAAGTAATACGAGTCTAAATTCTAGTACAGGGGCTCTTTCTTGCATTTTGTTGTATATATTGAAAATAATAAATACTTTTTTTTTATCGAATAGTAGGCTGGACCAGTAGGTGTAGCATCCCAAGGTACTTTACTTGCGAAACTCTGTTCAGGAAGTAAAGTACCTTGGGATGAGAAATTTTATAATGAAAAAATAAAAAAATATTTTTTGGCAAATGTCCATATAAGCATTTAGATTTAGAGCATTTGAAAGACAGTACTAGATATCTAGTAGTATTAATATAATTCTGTAAATTCATACAATCAAAATAACATTTAACAATCTTAAATATTTTAGTCTGATCCGCATAAAAAAGAATTTCGGAACGTTGATAACAATTGTAAATATCATTAATCAAACCAGAGAGCCTTGGGGAACTCTAGATGAGATTGGAATAAAACTTGAAGGGTATCCCTTGACAGCCTGACATCTATCTCGAAAGAAAGACTCCAATCATTCAAGTAGATATCTGTTTGTTTATACCCACTAACTCATATTTTTAATCAATAATGAATTTAAAATCTTCACAAGAACCTTTTGAGTAGTCAGTATATACTACCTGAATATATATCGATATACAAAAAATAATATCAAAAATTTAGTTAGTTGATTGTTTGTTACAATATTATATATTAAAGCTGACTTGTTAAATAATGAGGATATATATTCTTGTAAATGAGTTTGTGTCAAGATAACTAATGCCTCGGGGTGGGAAGTTTAATTTAAATCTTAAATGTTAAATGGGTGTATAGTACATTACAATTTCGGCAATTTTAACGTGCAATTAAATTATTGTATATATTTATTTTTTTACTTTATTTAAAATAACACAGATTCTATACGTAATTATGAAACAAAAATAACTATTTGCTTTTTCCTTTAACAATTTTTTTTCAAGTCAGAGCACTTGAGACAAGTTAAAAATTGTAAACTAACAAACTACATCAGAAAGAAACTATCTGGCTATATATAGGTCGCCGTCGGTATTTGAAAATATAATTTGAAAAAGTTGAGATTTTCATTAATATATATTTTTTATATGATAAGTAAGGCTTATCCTAAATAAATAAATAGTAAAGAGGTCTTATGAAAAAAAAACAAAAAATATAAACTTTCAATATGGTTGCATCTGCAAGTTATAAATTTTCAATATGCAAGTTACATTCGCTTGAAATTATTTTTTGCAGCCCCACATTTTTGTACAAACTTAGTTTTTGTTCAGAAATTAAATCAAATTATGGAAAATTATTCAGCTAGTTCATAAACAAGCACGAACTAAATAACAGATATGAGTACCCTCATACGTACTACATAATATTCTATGTAAACAATATATAATTATAAAACAATTCAAAATTCACATAAGTAATTATATTTTAACCCCAGTTGTTTTGTAATTCCCTCGATGTTGTTGGCAACTTGTATTTAATCGTTTAATTTATTACTGTACGAGGTGTGTTCAAAAAGTATCGCAAATTTTGAATTTTCACGGGTTACGTACATTAGAATTTCGATTTTTTTAAGGCGTTATGTTGGTACCATTGTACCAACATAACTATACTATTTATATACGTAAAAATATTTTTTTGTATCCTGTTCAGCTCCTCCTTCGATGCCATTTTTATCTCGTCAATCGTCAACAATTAACTGAACATTCAAAATGGCCGAACTTGTTAGCATAAGTAAGAGACATTTCTTTTATAAAAACGGCATCGAAGGAGGAGCTGAACAGGATACAAAAAAATATTTTTGAAGTGCTTCAAAAATTGGAAAAAAACGTTGACATAAATGTATAATATCCCAGAGGGATTACTTTGAATGGGACAAAATAGATATTCACGAATAAATAAATAATTTTTGAAAATACACAAAATTCGCGGTAGTTTTGAACACACAACGTATAGTATTGAATTTAATGAAAATTAGTATGAAAAAATCTGGACTCTTTGAATCTTGCTTTTGTTTAAATTTCTAGCTACTTCAATAATTCATTTATGTCAAAGCCTTATCCAGTTTATGACTGTTATTTTATTAGCTTATTAGTTTTAAAACGTTATTTTTGTGTTCGGGTATTTTGAAAAGGACACGGCAACGAACATATGATAATTTATCAAAATTCTTTATACGTAACTTCAAAACAAACGTTATTTATTACATTAGTAAATAACTACTTTATCAATCGTTTTGCTAAAATAATGTAAATGTATATTGTGGAAAACGATACTGCTTTCATTAAAGTTCGTATATAACTTAGTAGTGTGGCAACCCAGTGACGTCTTTGATTTTTAATGACAGCACGTGGACAGAGTCGTTTTTGTGCCAAGCTTGTCAATGTAGTTAGGCAATTTTATGCCTATCTATTTTGGAGAGATCCCAACTCACAGTGTGATCGAGTCCGAACTTCTAAACTCTCATTGGTTGACCGCACACCTATATATACATACATACATACATATATATATAAACAAATAATTTCCAATCTAAATTTAAAAGTGTACACATAAAATCGATGAATGAAATTATTATTCATATTGAGTGTTGCAATCATTGTATTATGTCAGATCGCGCCATAAGTATACCATATTAAGGACATTTTTATAACGTCACACTTGATTTATTTTATTATAATAGGATAGCTTTTTTTGATTCGAAACAATATAATAATAGCCATCTCAATATTATTATAAACACTTAGCTTATTACCAGTTTTTAAATATATGAACATGCCATGATTAAATGATAACGATTTGTGAATAATAGATAAATTTTAAACAATTGACATAAGTAATTATATTTTAATCTCAGTTGTTTTGTAATTCCCTCGTTCCTGTCCCACAACCGGCCCAATCCTGGATGACCCGGATAGATATGACATGCGAAATAGCAGATTATATCTTGTTATATGATACGTGATGCTGAATATATGGTATTTTTTTTCTGGTTAAATACACTCTGTTTTTTAATAGTAAAATTAATGACTACAGTATAGTAATAATTTAAAGTACGGTATTATTAATTATAACCAGGAAAAAAATGGAAAGCTTGTTAAAAACGACTAAATCTATTACTACCTCTACTAAACTATTAAATCACAGCACCCTAATAAACATTTTAAAGATTTTAAATAATAATAAAATTATTCTTATTTTACAAAACATTCTCTTGATAAAAAAAGTCCCATTATTATATTAAGAATAAGGAATTAAGAATCGCTATTGAATAAAATCAATGCATAAACTCAATCTGACTACAAGAAATAGGTAAAAATATTTTCGATTACGGTTTATAAAGCAATCTTTGAATTAACTGTAGAACACGTATTAGATTAACGTTCGTTATAAATAAGTCACTTATAATAAATATATTTAAAAATTATATATAATTTACCGTTAATTATAGTCTAACAAGACTATAATTAATTTAGTATTTAATGACTGATTTCAAACCTATTTTGCTCTATATTGAGCTTAAATATTTGTTTCAAGTTTTTGAAGAACCTATAACTAATAATAAAAATTGAAACTTAGGTATTTTTAGCTGTTGAGCGTATTTTTTTATTTTTAGAAAGTAATTTCTACGTATGGCAGTAATGGGTAGAAATTGAAAGTATTCACATAATGTGAATATAAAATTATTCTGTCGCTTTATCTAAATTATACGTAAATCCTCATGCATCAAAAAAGCCATTTTTGATATAACGACAAGTGATTCGTATGAAATGTATTATTTACAATTTAAAAGGAGTTACTAGTAAAAATTCTTTTTTAAATAGAAAAGATTTGAAAAATCACTTAGAAGTTAAACCTGCTATCGTATTTTTAAACTTCGACCTCAGAATGACCGCAACACCGTCAATCGTCGACCGCGCTAATGGACAAAGAAAAAACTATTTAGAAATATAGTATACCAGAAATCGAAAATAAGTAACTAATGGAATGTCAGTATTATTTTATTTATTAATCAGGGTAACAAACAGTTGTTTAAGAACGTGTAAATAGTACCTAATAAAAGTATATGCTTTATCTACGCGCGACCATGTTCCCGACCGACCACATGGCTGCTGTAACAGTATAATGTAGTCGGCCATTATGGAACGTTTTTTGGGTAATCTCCCCACCAATATCGCGATCTGATGTTTGAAATTTTTGTCTATAATTCTGATGTCATTTAAATGATACTGATTTAGTTTAATCAAAAGTGGTAGAGAATTTAGAAAAACTGACAAAGACAATTTTAATATTTTGAATTACTTAGATAAAAATGATATTAAAATCTGATTACTTAAACAAAAAAAATATATTATTAATGTATAATAAATATAAAATAGATATATATTTTTTTCAATGAGCATGTCTTTGTCTAAATTACGTAAATACATAATAGTAGTTCTTGAAAAATCTGGCTGTAATCGCCTCATACGACACGCTACGTTAATATTAAAGGGAATACTGTTGTACGAAAAAAAAAGAAATAGAAATATAATGTATAATTATATAATATTATTTATTATCATGATATGCTTGATTAATTGTTTTTATAATCTTTTAATTATGGTTAATAATACCCGTATAATAATGAGAATAAAAAAATATATGATATTGAGTTTCAATACAAAAAAGTACGGACTTGTCTTTATTTGCTAAGGCAAAAAAGACAAGTTCCACAATAATTTACTAATTATAACGGAATATTATAGATATCACAAACTCATACAATTAAGAAACTATTTGGAACAATTACGGTAATTAAACCGATGACAATATTATTTATAATAATTGAAAACCGATAATATCTTCCGATAAGATGATTGTTTTATAGTGATTGGAGTACAACCACAGAGCGAGGAGTCACTAAGTTATAGCGTTGGTTTCAATTGACTAGCTTCGATTTTATATATATTTAATTTATTTAATATATATTCAGGGTTTGGCCTAATGTAAAAACAAAATGCATAAAGGGTTGGAAAATTTCAAGGACGTAACGTAAAAATGTATTATAAATATATATGTTGTCTTAATTAATAATAAAACTCGAATATTTATCTTTAATTAATGTATTTAACCATTATATACTAGTACTTTTTTTTTAGTACTTTTAAAAATAATTGCTTTACTCAGTTTTAAATATTTTCTATCCATCGCTGTTTAAGAATATATTATTTTGAAAAAGTTTGTAATTTCTAAAAATGAATAATAATTTTATAACAATTTTAATTCACGTTTTTTATTTTTTATTCTTTATACGCTTTTTTATTTTAATCGCCTATGAATTAATGCTATTTTTATACGAATGTAACTTTTCTAATGTATTTGATGAATGAAATTAAAGACTTATTTCGATATAAATAGCTTAAGCCATTTTTTTAAATCTAAAAATTGCATACGTAAATCATTTGTAGTATGCCCTTTGCATTTTAAGTCCAGGCTCTGGTTCGGTTCAGGGAATTGAAATCGAATAATATCTAAGGCAATCTTGTCACGTATAGAAACTATATACCACCACCGCTGTCGGCGTCTTGGAGATTCCGATTGAAGCCATAAGATATACGATCATTGAGATACAATTTGAAATTTACTCTATTTCATATTGTATACGTCTTGTTACGTTACAGATAACAAAATAGCACTTTAAGAAATCAATAAATATTGAACTAAATTGAAAAATATATCTAAAAAAAGTAACATTTAATACATATTAATTATTTACATCAGACGATAGAGCTGTCTTAGTTTATTATTATATTTAAATTATTTCATACTTTTATGCTTATAAAAAGAAAGATTTTTCATAAAGAAAGATAGTTCTTGTAAGTATAAATAATTAGATGTAAAAGTCATTTAAAAACCTTAATTAATAATCATTAAAATTAATAATCGCTATTTGTTCAATAAGACGTCTTTTTGACAATTTTCATATTTTTTAACAAAATTTAGATTTCGCTTCATGTAACGTATTCCTTTTACGAAGAGTAATAATTTAAATTGTACATCTTTAAAAACTAAAACAAAATAGCAAAAACAAAAATAAAGCCCAAAAAAATAATCTAAGGCCTAAAAACAATTTAAAAAAAGTCATTGTAAACTAGACAGGCAAGGGTTGTTAAAACTAAATAGTTTGATTTGATAATGTTAATTATTTTGTTTAACTGTCTATTTTCTAGACGACGTTCTATCAGGTACGATACAAGTATGATATGTCACGCTGTTGTCGTTAAATGTAAGTATATAGAATATAAAATATACTTCCTACATTACATCTTATACTATATTGTGCTCAAAAGAATAAATACTAAATACTGTTAATCATCACATTGATAGTAGTACGTTTTGAAAATAATTAATATAATTTAATATTATTGTAACGGAAACCTTCAGTATCAAAGAAATGCTCCCAGGGAATGAAGTATAAATATTTGAAGGCTTTTGTGTCAGTCTACTGAAATAAGCCTCACTCGACTATTCATTTAGGGCTTTATCGAGCTCATTACTGTGACATTGGATGGTTTATTAATGTATTAATACTTACTAAATAATATTAGTGAAGAGACTGTAACGTTTAAAGTAAAGAAAATTTAAAATGACGTTAGATATGTAAATGATAAATCAAATTAACCCTTTAAACCCTGTTGTATTTTGTATTATATACATTTATTATTGTTTTCTACATACTCTTTTAAAGTGTATTTTTATTCAATCAAATATCTGATCACATTCCCATAATCATAGAGAAATAAATATATAACAACTTTTTACCAAATAAAAATTTGACGTCAGACGTCAAAAGTGGAATATATGGCTACACTGGGTCACTAGTCTACTCAACTGTGACATGCAAAATTGAACTTTAAATATATGTAATTATGGTTTAAATCGACGATGGTAAATTTTAGTGAGCATGTCACCCAAAGGTCGTGAATAGATAGATATTGGGAAGTCAAAGTCGCGGAAAATTGGACTAGGCTTGATGTAAAACTTCGCGTTTTGTGCAATTTTATATTTGTCAAAGAAAAACAAACTATAAAGATTTTTCTGTTAATGAAATGTTTCAATACTATATTCAAGTTTTTGTATCACACATATTTAATTGGATGTTAAAAAAGATTGTATTTATATATTATCTTATGTATATTGTTATTTTCTATGTGTTATAAGCAGTGCTGTGTTAAAACTGCGTTGATGCAATTGCACTGCAAGTGATGCAGTTCAAATTAGGTGATATCTTGGAATATATAATATTAACGATCAATTAATTTCAAATATGGTGTTTGCATTTTTTTATCCCTACAACTATTTAAAAAAAAATAAAGACATAGATTCCTTAGATTCCAAATCAAATAAAATGCACAAAAGTATGAAATTTATTGTTTTTTTTTTACAATAATTAACTTGAAGAAGTGTAGTAAAGGATCAATGTAAATGTGAATGCAGATGTTTGGTTGATGTTATATTTTAATCTAAAAGTTAAAAAGAAAAATATTTATTCAATGCAATATATCGTATCTGTTATAAGAACTATGAGATGTATGTTTCTTATTATTTTATATCATACTGATGTCATAATAAAAATGAAGTATCAACATTTATTCGACATTCAGTTAGATTTATCATACCTATCGATAAAATAGGCGCATCTATTATTGTTCATTATAATTAAATTAGAAAAATATTTATAAATATAAAAATAATAAATTATATAAAATTAATATATAATAATATAAATATAAATTAATAGAAGTAAATGTTGTTACACATAATATTTACTTAAATAGAAAAGACAATTTTGTCGTTTACTTACATGAGAAGTAAGAAGATGCCTATTTATTTACAAATATATAGGTTATCGTAAATATAATAAAGCTCATTGGTCATGACAACGACCATAAGCCGACAAGAAAATTATGACATTTCAATTAAATATTATGAAAAATCACCAAACGTAAACCTTCAGTATCAAAAAAGTATTACCACAGAATAGAGTATGAATCTCATGGAAGCTTTTGTGTCAGTCTCTATCGAGCTTTTTGTAGATTTTGATATTTTTGGAATGTCTTATTATAAAATGGTATCGTTATTAAAAGACAAAGTAACAGAAAAACAGACGAAATCTTAAATCATAACCATAAGCTCAAAATCAAAATTATCATTTGTTATCTGTTGTGTCAGTAAATAAATAGTCTGATTAATCGTATCTATATTGTTTGAGTTTGACGCAATATGTCAATACCTTCCAAACTTTTCTATCATATGTCATCTGAGCAGACTTGATTCTTTGCTTTTTAATTTATCGCGCTCACTCTGTCTTTCAACACATTTATTACTAATTAAGAAATCTAAATATCACTTTATCAAAGTAAGAGCCAATAGGGAGGTAAACAAATAAAATTATTAAAAGTATTGAGATAAAATGTTGATCAAACAATGGTAAATCCTATCATTACATTCTCAGATTCTGATTCAATATACTTTATTGATTGCATCCACGTCTTGTTAGCTTATCCTGTCCGCAAATCATTGGTATGCAACAATCGTCTTATGAATTTCACGATGTATACGAATATAATAAGCTTTCTCTACAATTATTAGTTCTTTAGCCAGTGTGAAGAACTAAGAAATGTAGAGTAAATGTATTTATTGTTTTTCTGATTGATAACTTGCTTATTCAACCAAGAGTGCTAGAATAATCCATTACTTTAAACAATTAAAACCAAGATAACGTTAAACGAGAAATACAAAGCATTTATCAATTCAGTCAGTCTATCACAAATATCAATTAATAAAACAATCAACATCGTACTGTTAAAGTCTTTTATTGTAAATTTATATTAAAAGCATTAAGATTTAACAGCTCCAAAAATTAATATCACAGCTAATATAAAATAGCAGAACGTGAGCGAATCGAAAGCACCACGCGACGTGTGAGTCGTAAAACTGAAAATTATTTTTGAACGTCTACAAGAAGTTTGTTATTAATATTAACTCGCTATACTTCGCTCATGCGCCGTGAGAATATTGCTATTTTGAAACTTCTAACGACTTTAATACTTTTTAATGCCTACAGGCTTTGAAGAATATTTTAAAATTTGTATTATATAATTTTATTGCTTAATATTGTGACTTTCTTATAATTTTAATGTATATAAGAGATGATATAATGTAAATTAACGACAAGTTACATTAATAACTGTGCCCTGCTCTTTAAATTTTACCATTACGTTAAATATTGCCCTAAGCTCTTCTCTTCAAGTCTAAGGAGTTGTATACCAATGACTGCCATCATAACCCGGGAATATGGGGTACTTTAGAGGGTGAGGGAATATTTTACATATGTTTAGATATTATATATATATATTGGAAGTCAAGGTAGTCTATTTCGAAATTGGAATGTTCATAGAATACAATTAAATTTATGTAATATGGGACGAAAGACCTGGAACCAATAAAAAGTAAACTTGAGCAAGTAACCTTTACATGTCGGGTGTGGAGAAACTTTGTTATTACCTTCTTTCACCCCTGTGTATTTGTTGATTTCAGAATTAACACTATTACAAATAACTATGACATTTGAGATGAAATAATAGTTTTAATAAAAGCTCAAAGAAGAAGTTGTAGAAACGCTTTTGACAAGCTTGTCTAACACAAAGCACCACAAAAGATATTTCGAATACGTGTAAAGTATGTGCAATGTATAAACTAAATAAAGTTCAAAACAACGCGCTTGGATATGTAAATGAGATAACGAATTCAGCATTTTAAACCCTTTGTGGATCGGATCATTATATATTACTGTTTTATACATACAAAAATAAAAACAAAACAAAGAAAAAATAAAAACAAAACAAAACAAAGCAAAAATAAAAACAAAACAAAGCAAAAATAAAAACAAAACAAAACAAAGCAAAAATAAAAACAAAGCAAAACTAAAAACAAAACAAAGCAAAAATAAAAACATAACAAAAACCAAAGCAAAAATAAAAATAAAACAAAGATGTTATGATGAGTTTTTATGCGCTAAGATTTCCTATAAACATAATAATATACTTGTAGTTGATAATAAAATAGACGTTTAATTCTTGATACTTTTAAAGAAAAATGCATGAATAAATATTAAAACAAAATAAGACTGAGAAAATATACTATGATTGAATCTCTGATTAGAAATAACGTTTTGAAAAATCAACTTTAAAAATACACTTGATAGATGAGAAGTTATAGGTAAATGTCACCCTTACATTTGTCTCATAATTCTCCGTATAAAAGAATATATATGTCCGCTCCCAATTCCATAGTCATGGATTAGATTATAAATAAAATATTCGTCATTATAAAATAAATCTGCGAGGATTAATTTGAGGGTACATGTCACCAAAATATCATGAATACTTGGCTTTGACTTGACTTGATGTAACATTTAGTGGTTGGTGAACATTAAAAAGAAAAGCTGAGGTAGGAAGGATGTAACGTAAATGCATAGGTATTTCATTATTTGATACGAGCACAATCTATGCGTAAAGATGCTAAATGATTTTGTAGACTTGGTTATGGCGTAAACATTTAAGGTAAGTCACTGTAGACAAAGATATATGATTTATACAATAGAGGCCAATGTAGTGGCGGTTAAAGTATTCTATTTCTGACGCATTTGTAAAGTGTGGTAATATTCGTTCCTCTGATGTTACCAAAAGGAATCGATTGGATCGTTAACTAAATTATAACGTGAATATGTAATAATATCGTATGTGAGTAAGACGCGAGGAAAAACTTAATTGTAAATAAAAAACTTACTTGTAAGCAAGAAAATAGAAATGTGGTTTTTGTTTTGTACGTCTAACTAAACTACATGGTAACGCTTGCAATCGTATCGAATTGTCGGAAAACATATAAAAAATAAACTTTGTGTCATACATAACATTCGGTGGAAAAACAGATGTCTTACTTTACTGTGTATACATACTTTTATCCTCATAAATTTTTATGCAAGTGCCGTAGGTATATAATGGCTTGAAATTAAAAAAATATATAAAAAAAGACATTTATTATTTTATATTTTATCATTTATATTTTCGATATGCAAATCTATCTATCTATATATATGTATATAGACGGAAGTGACAATGACTTTAGTGAATTCGTTTATAAACAATGGAAAGAGAAGAAAACCTAAAATTCCGCCTGCGGCAATCTGAGAAGTTCTCGTCAGTAGAAACTCTCTGGCGTCCATGTAAGGAAGAGAATATGTGATATTAAGGGAGCGTAAGATACCTAGCAACACGTCAAAGACAACTGAATTAAACGCGTTGCTGAAATCTAACAATATGAGAAGAGTTATTTTTTTTATTGTATATGGCGTGTCAAATATTTTATGTTACTTAACAGTGACTGTGTTATACTACCATTTTTTTTTTGGGTGGCTTGCAGCCATACTAAAATTATAAAAGATATTATAAAATTATAAAAGTTATCACTGGTTATTCCAAAGGATTTTTTATTTTTTTTATTCTTACTTGTAGAAACGGGCTAAGAATAAAAGTAAAATTAGGAAAATTTTATTACATGTTGTTTACTATTTTAATTGTGACTATGAATTTTATTAAAAGGTAAGTATGAATTTTCCTACACCTATTGTTTATCATAATGGACTTCTATAGCGATTAAACCCACCAATTGTAATGATTCATTATATAATAGTTTGACTAAATCATGTATGTATAATTCGCAGCTTATAACAGATTCCAGCTATGTATTTTAATTTATTACCCGATGAATAAACAGCGCTAGTTGAGTTTTAGATGGATTGCCAAATCAATTAAGTCATGGGTAATAATTTATCATGCACAAATTATTTATGTTTTGCTTTTTTCATTCGTGTAACATTTATTAGCAAACATGACAATAACTTACTGCATCGTTGTACATCCACAGTGCTAGTAGCTTATTTCTAGATCACATCTGAATCCCAGACGTCGGAAGGTAAATATAAACTAGAACGTTCAAAAGGATTTACGAACTTCGTTTTTTAGCTAATACTCTATTAATTTACAGTACTCTATACACTGTACTCATATTATAAAGCTAATGTTGCGGTTACATAATGACTAAATAACTATTTCGATTATTATTTTTTAATGACAATTTTAGAAAACTATAACATAAAATAGTAATAATTTTATTGGTGTATAATAAACAAAAATCTATCTACATATGTAATAATGAATGTTTGTTTGTCCGTAACGCATTTTTCAAAAGATCGTCCAATCACGATTAAGTAGTTAAATAATTGTCTACATCCCAAGTAAAATAATTTAACAAAAGCTAGTTAAAGGACAGTTCAATTATGGGTTTACACTTATGTTACACGATAAATATACCAACCTTATTATTCCTCAATTCTAAAAAATATTCATATAAGACTTAACCTATATTATATAGGGGGTAAATTTGTTATTCTGAAAATAATTTTATATTTTTTAAGCGTATAATCCGTTTGTCAAAAGTTATTTTAAGCTTAAAATATTTATTCAAAAATCATTTATCTAAAGTCCTTTTATTTAAAGCAGACTTTAGAATTATGTGCCCTTCCTTTTTCTAGATAGAGGTTGAGAATATTTAAACTGGCAAAATGAAGAGATCCTAAACCAACAAACACTCGACGACAAACTTGTCACTGGTTTATTGAGCCAACAGCTATGTGCCGGTAGAAGCTACGTATGTGGAAGTGGGAAGAGTCGTATGTGGAAAACTCTCAATGCCGAATTTAATCAATATATAAGGAGGAACAAGTAAAGATAGTTTCCGAAGCTCGCGTCTAACTGACATCTGACAGACGACGCTAAGCTGACATCAGTCACCTCGTGGAATAGGCTAGTGAAATTCGGTCGAAACGTTTGGAAATGTATTTAACCTTTAAATTATATCAATACACCCGATGTCTGAGTTCTAAATAAATTTACTGGTTAGTGTATTATTATGAATGTAACTTAAATTTCAATAGAAAAAACAATAATTATATGATAAAAAAATACAGAAAATTGGGTATGTTCTCCAATTCTATGAATTTCATTTTGTTTTATATAAATTGAATTGTTTTTATTGAACTTTAAAAACGTAAAATGGCTGGTTAATTTTAGTCAAATTTATCGACGACAAAACTTCACCGTCAGTTTAACATTTAAGAAAAGAACATTGTTAATGAACAGAACAATTATATAAGACAGATATCGAACGAATATAATGTTTATATTATAATTTATAAAATGTATTATTGTTATTATTTTCTTATATCCAGAGATATTTGATTGGATTTGTAATCAGACTGTCTGGCATCAAATTTACATTGAAGTGTATTTTATTATTCAGAGCAGAGAGTAACAAAAATAATTATAAAAAATATTTATGATAATTTTATAAATATGTATTTTTTTAATTATACGCTTACTAAATAGTTAAAATAGCTTAAACTATTAAAAATAACAGTCTTATAATATAAATAATAAAAATAAAATTAAAAACTTCCATTACCGTCATTTTAATTGAGACACCTGTATTTGGTATTGAGTACCATTAAGTAACAAACGTAAAAACATTTTTCCAATAGAAATCATTGAGTAGCAGAAAATATTCAAAAAAAGATAAAATATAATATGAATTTAAAAAGCTTCAGTAGGGACAAGTTCTACATTAATTTACTATAACAGATATCAGAAACTGATACGTAAATAGTAGGAATAGCCAAGGTAATTAAACCGATGACAATATGGGTTGTATAATTTATAGTAATTGAAAAGCAATAATATCTTCCGATAAGATGATTGCTTTACAGTGATTGGAGTACACAGATCAAGAACATATAACGGTGCTTAGCATTAAATAGCTTAGACGAGATATCTTAAAGTATAGCACTGATAAAGTCAATTAAAAATACAATGAAAATATGTAATTCATTTGATATTATTTAATTATTTCACATATTTGTTCAGTCTTACGTGGGTCCAGCAACTTTGCGATATTTTGACATGCGCTACAAATACTGGGTGAGTTATCCTAGGTTTGACCTAGTTTAAAAACCCCTGGGCATTGACTTCTGTATCAACACGGTTATTTTTAAACCCAACAGACGATCAATTATGGTTCAATGACTATATAATATAATAAATTCAGTTTCAATATTAATCTCTGTGTAGGTTTGGCAAAATAGTAAGTAATTATTAATATTACTATACACTAAATAGACTCTACATATGTCGTTAGGATAATTTTGATATGGTTAATGCAAAAGCTCAGTGTAAATACCAGTACGTGCTCTCACATAAATAATTTAGACAATTTCAAGCTCTTGCTCTCAGATTATGGGCAATAAATTTTCCCGAAGCCGAAGCTTTTATCAGCTGCCACAAAGTATCTCACTAAAATCAGCATAAAACTTATTCTCGAATATCATAAGATCTTCAATTGATTTATTGTTAACATTACAAATACTAAAATATATATTTTTTAAACAAAATTATTTATCACGTTAAGAATATGTCATTTGCTTTTTGAGTCCAGGCACCGGCTTTGTCCTTAATTGAAATGGAATACTATCCAAGGCAATCGTTCAGGTATAAAAACTATACACCGCCATTCCAGCGTTTTGACGATTCCGATGGAATATAGAAAATCAAATCAAATCAAAAAAAATATTGAAAGTAAGTTTTATAAAAAACATTTTTTACGCGACCTTGTGTTTGTTCCTCGTATTAAGATTCTGTATATTATAATGCTTAGTAAAAGAATCAGTATTCTTATGTACATATTTAAGATTTTCGTAAATATACCGACCGGCGACCGTGAGTACATTAATTTTCTTTAACTTATCCCGTAAAGAATCTCTAGGGCCCAGAAAGTACTTAGCTTATAAACTAAGCTTTCGGAATATCAGATGGAATTTTTTGTCTATATGTATTGGTCCGGCTTCCAAGAAAAAATATACTGGACAGGCGCAAGCGTTGTATTTATCAGTGTCTCCTTGCTATAAAGTAACTAATATATCGGGTATAGCGTTTAAAGCTAGCACCGTATTATTTTAGTCATGAAATTTGTGAGCATCAATTTGCAGTCGCTGGCATCAAGCTGATGCCAGCGACTTCGTCAGCTCCCAAGTAAGTGACAAATTTGTCACTTACTTTGACACCAGAAGTCACCGGGTGCAGCTCACGTTGCAAATTTCCTGTACGTGAGAAGAATTGCTAAGACACAGATTTAGTTTAAACTCTTATATTTTTATTTACCCGGCTGTATTCACGTAGAAATTAAATCGGAATGTGCCCAACTAGTTTCGAACCCATCGATTTAAAATCTACGTGAATACAGCCGGGTAAATATAAATATAATAATCATGGTTCACGAAAGTTTAAATATAAAAATTTTTTTAAACCCATTTATATGTAACATGAGACGGAATTTGAACTAGAATTTCATAGTCCAAATAGATTTTTTCATGTTCCATTATTTAATTTTAACTATAATTCATAGCTATTTAACATATTTTTTACCCGGCTGTATTCACATTAATCAAATTGTTTTTTTGCCCAAGTACGTATAATATGTAAATATAGCGTAGAAACTTCTTATTTATGAGCTCGAAGCATAGTGAACTCTGGGCGCAAACGCACGCGCAGTCTTGGAATTGGTCAGGATCAATCAGATTTAAAACTATTCGAACAAATTTACAATATTATAAACGTATATACACCCCATAAATATATATATATATAATCATATCAAATCATGGTTTACGAAAGTTTCAATACAAAATAAAATTTATGGAGTAAACTCCATAAAAATCCATAATTACTTATGTGTTTTAGTGACTTCAGCTACTACATCTAGATTCTAGAATGTAGTTAAAGTTTTTGTCTTTGATACTTTAAGATAAGACGCGACACGACTTTTTTTTCGTTTTCATAAAAGTCAGAATGATACGTATTTCAACCGGTGACCCTGATATTTGAACTTCAAGAATAGGAAAGTATTTCAAACTTTATTTAAATGTTATGATGTTATTTCGTTTTATTCCCGTCGGTGTCGTCTGAATATTTTCATGTCGTTGTTTCAAAATGAAATATATATTTTCATATTTTCGTCCGTTTTCTGTGGCAATATGAAATTCTCGTGCACATTTTAAGAATCCTCATTCGTTTTATTACTAAAAAAAAAAACATTTACCTTTGCTTCTTAAATAAAAAAAATGACTATTATATAAAAAAAAGTTTTTATTTATATTAAATGAAAATAATTAATATTTAGCATATTTATCATATTCTCGTCATCTACACATAAAATGACAAAGCGAATTCTGAACCAATGTAGAAACTAAAAATTCTAACTGTAAGATGGATCCATTCTTTATTGCTGTATTTGCATGTTACAGTACGTCAGAGGAGCTGACATCAACACCCCTCTATTTACATCGTATACAACAAGTTCATCCCCATTTTAATCCGCCATAGCA
The DNA here is from genome assembly GCA_963555665.1 of Dircenna loreta. Classification (NCBI taxonomy): domain Eukaryota; kingdom Metazoa; phylum Arthropoda; class Insecta; order Lepidoptera; family Nymphalidae; genus Dircenna; species Dircenna loreta. The sequence goes on from OY743087.1 coordinate 14,255,453, forward strand.
CTTTTAGGTAAGTGAAGTGAAATATCTTAGAAATAAGGCCACAATTGAAATTATGTTATACTTTCATAATTATGCGAGCGTCACCTCTATTCGCTAAATTATGTACGCACTAAAAGTACAAAAGAAATTGATCGTGATCGTAAACGAACTGCCGTTATTTATTCGAGATGTTAACTTAAATAGAGTTAATCTTTACAACAATATACAGAAATACCGACAGAAGCTTTCTAAAAGCTTTTATCATCAACCTACAAGCCCTTGTGGTGGAAGCCACAGAACACGTGCTTTTAAAGACGAAGTATTTAAATAGAAGATTATAATTAATTATCTTTGACTACAATAATGTTACCACACAAAATATAATGTTACCACACTAAATATAATTTAGGCATCTAATTTAACCTGAGACTAAAAGCATTAAAAATGTACCAAAAAACCTCTACGCCCTATCTAATTTGGAATGAAGTAATTATGTTATTGAATAGGTTTAAAATATTGTACTCAGTTACGTTTGTAGACAATTTAAAATACGAATACAAAAAAAACAATAGATATCTTTTTAAAAACAGATGATTGTTTTTTTTTTCTTTTTTCAGTATTTAAGCTAAATATTTTTCTTATATTATTTTCTTAACACATTATATATTGCGGTCGTAAGTTATATACTTTTTAAGTCACTGTAGACAGGAACTGTTGAACACAGAGAAGAAACGTTGTCGAATATTAATATATACTCGTACTAGAAAATATTAATGCTCCAAGAGATTTATATTTTCTAAAATATTCGTATCATCAACACCATGAAAGAATTTTAGTATATATAAGAAAAGAAGCTTCTTAGCATTCCATGGATTCACCGTGCGGGTGCCGGGCTCATCGCGTTGCAGAGAGAGGAATGCAAACAGCTCCTGGGACTTGCGACCCAGGTGTAGGTTTAAAAGGCCCTTTAAAATGCTCATGAACGCTAACCCCAACTGGTTGCGCTCCTCTCCCTACCTAACCAAATTTGAACCTACCAATGCCGCCTTTGAAGTACGTTCTAGAAATGAAAGTTATAATTTAGACGTATATTCGAAAATCTGTATGTTAAATGTCTGATTGATGAAATAATTTTCCAGATTTTTTCTAAACAGTTTATAAATTGATGATATTTGTATGTATAATACAAATATCCTCAATTTATAAACTTACTTCTAGTACATTCTGCTAGTACTTATTTAAGCTGGTCGTTGACTTTGAGCTTAATTAATAATTATTTTTTTTATTGTTTTCTTGACTTTCAGTTATTAGTTGTAGTAATTTTATATGTTGATAATATTTTCTAATATAATCAGTAAAGCATCAATTAAAGTGTCCGTATTATACGTTATAAATTTTTGCAGCGTTTATTAATGTTCAATCCAATAAGCAGTTTACAGTTTAGCAGACCGGACATATTCCTGTACTCTAGACAGTTAAAGCGCGTGATACTTGTGGAGCTTACTGTTCCGTGGGAAACTAACATCCCCAAAGATCACACAATTAAAGTAAACAAGTATTACGAACTTACCAACGAACTGACCAGGAATAGGTATATAGTTAATTTGTACGCGGTAGAAGTGGGAGCGAGAGGTATAACAGCGAAATCTCTCTATAACCTACTTAAAGATCTTGGCCTCTCTAGAACTATCATCAGTACATTTCTATAACTTACTTCAAAGGCGGCATTGGTAGGTTCATTCCAAATTTGATTAGGTAGGGAGAGGAGCGCAACCAGTTGATGGTGAGCGTGAATGCGCATTTTAAAGGGGCCCCTTAAACCTACACTTGGGTCGCAAGTCCCAGGAGCTGTTTGCACTCCTCTGCCTGCAAAGCGATGAGCCCGGCACCCGCACGGTGAATCCATGGAATGCTAGGAAGCTTCGTCTCATACTTTTACCTGCTATCCATCCACCCACTGGACATCGCTATTTTTAGAATCGTTTGTATTGTTTGTTATTTGAGTAAGTTCTTAAAATAAATATTATTATACATTATTTATGACAAATATGGGATTTTAAAATAGCATGGTATTTATGTTGGAATATATATTTTACAACTGTGATGATGCAATAATCCCAAATACGGAAAATAATTAAATATCCCGTAAACAAAAATAATAATTGTAAAATAAATTATTAATTTTGTATAAATTCGATTGTTGGGGGTTCAAGAAATAATAAAGTTAAACGTATCTATAATATAGGTAGGCGTATAACGTAAGTGTAGTAAGTAAACGTGGGGGTGATTACACATAACATAAATTCAGCTTGTTAAGGAAATGTTGCCATAATTTCAATAATAAAATTAATTAGTTCACAGCTCGTGCAGTTTCAAGTGCGTCCCCTATAAAACGATAAGTTTATTTTAAAACGTGTCTCTCTTTGTAGCGGAAAATTGAAAATATACTTTGAATTAAGAAAAACATTTATTTTAATAAAAAAAAAAATACTGGCTCGTGAACATTCGATAATGACCTCCATGGATCCCGGGCAGACTTAAATAGTCGAGAATAGTTCAGTTAACTAGAGACAAGAATTCATAAGTATTCAAAGAGGTTGAAGCTTTCGATCTTCAATTCCTTTCCATTTTATATTATAAAAATGTATGTACCTCCTTATCAAAATAAAAATAAATGTTTTTTTTTTTAATTTCATAGTCATAAATGTACTTGTGATAAATTAGAACTATTTACCACCGCAAAAGCTTTTTTTATATTCAGTCATTAGATGTTAACTGGTTTTTTTAATTTACTGATTTTTAAGCCGTCCTTTTATATTTAATTAAATATAAATCAGCTTTTGGAGGCTTTTCAATAGCTTACTCTATATTGCTTCTCTAATTGGAATACAGGGTAATGAGCTAGCGGGTGGTTTAGTTTACAAGGCTGGGTCTGATGCGGTACTCTTAATTGTATACTGTGGCATTCCGCAAGTAAGATTTTTTTGTGTAGAATGTGGGTCAGAATAAAGATAAAAATCATTGGCCAAAGCTATATGGTTATTCAGACATCACTTCCTTGTTCGCTGTGGCTTAGTGAGAGAAAGAGGAGTAGGCAGAAGGTTGATAGCTTTGATATTTCGAACTGGCCATATGCCTTTCAACAGCGTTTGGGTTAATGGGGGATAAACTTGAATCTCCTAATTTTACTGCGTGCGAAATATTATATGTTTATCTCATATATTGTCGTATACAGACTCAAGGACATAATTTTTTTCTAAATTCTGGTTTCAGATTAGGATTTCATTGTATTGTTGGAATGCTATAATAGAACGTCCTTTTTAGAATATAGCTAAAATTCTTTATGAATTCTTTTTTTTTTGTGTTTAAGGTTACAGGTAATTAAAAGGTAGCTCAAGTTATTTTTTAATAATTCAATGTTTAATCCTTTTGTAATAAATCATTGGAGACAAATAAAAAATTGAAAAACCTTTTTCCAAATAAAAGAGAAAATGAACAAATGAAAACCATTATATTACATATTAATCATTAAGAGTACAAATTTTATTAGTCGACGGAGTAAAAAAAATTGCCTTGTATTTTTTCGTCATTTCCAAATCAGAGACATAGGATGCATTTAAAATTCAAATTCACGTTCAAACAAAGCCCGTCAATAAATCACTCCATTCACAAAACAACTCGACCACGATTCAATATATTATCCATCCTGGCGGTTACAAATGGCCATTTTACTATTTTTTAACGCGCGCGTTTCCATTACTTCTTTAGAATATTGTATATATATTTCAAATCAAAACATTTAGAATAACATATGAATGTAAAATTATTGCAGTGTACTTACTACTTATAAGAGGCATTTTGTTTTCAAATAATGTTAGTCTGTTTTCGAACAACATCGTATTAAAGTGCCTTTAATATAACACAAAGAAAATTTCGACCTCTCTCAGCTTTGCGAACAGTTAATCAAAACAATTGTTTTTATTATGTGTAAAAAAACTACTTGTTCAAATGGCTCTTATTTTAATACAATATTCATATGTGTATAATTAATATGAAAACTGTTACGAGGGTAGGGAAAGGGGTAGAAAGTTAGCTGAAACTCAACGGGCAGATTCCTTTTATCGTTGAACCCGACCAAAAAAAAAATTTCGAAAAAACATTTTTTTACTCTTAAGAGGTCGAAAGACCTGTGAATTTTGCATCATACGGCATACCAATGTACTTTGAAAAAAAAACTTAACATTGGAGTTTTTCGTGTTTTTGATGATGATTCAACGATTAACATTAACTACAAACCAAAAAAACATTAACAAGAATAAGGTCAGGGTTTGTCAATGTAGTGAGGGAGTTTTGTACCTATTTATTTTGGAAACGAGTCCCTAAGAGATCTCTCTCCACAATGCGGTCGTATCAAAGCTTCTAAACTCTCATTGGTTGACCGCACAGCTGTGTGCAAACAAATAATTTCTACTCCAAAGAAGATATATACATAAAATCGGTGAATTCGTTAATTTCTGCAAACAAAATCAAAAAGTATTTTGTTTATATTTTTATGGCTGTATTGAATAAGAACAATATGGTATTGGAATAGTCTTAAAAAACACAGAATAACTAAACTTATTAGTAAAAATACAGGAAGATGTTTTTGTTAGTTAAGTCAATCATTTCACAATTCACGTGACCAATTATATTTTAAACCTTAACTCGTACTCTTTCGGGCAACCAGGCCGATAGAATGAATCGGATAGATATGAAATGCTGACAGATTATGTCTGGTTATATGACAAATGATGATAAAAGTATTTTAATATTTTTTCAGGTTAAATACAGGCACTTTTATTTCATTGTGTAATTCTCTACTTTAGAATAGCATATATTTTTAGTACCAATATCTATCTAAACAGGTTTGTAAAGAAAACGTACCTTTATTTTCAGGTCTAAATAGTTTAAGGACGATTTCTTGTAAATATAAGCGGTTACTATCAATTTTAACCGAACCTTAACTATCAAGAGTATATTTGTTCTGAAATAATTGTCAGTCAGCCCAACTTTATTTCAATTTCATTCGTTAATTTTGTGAGGACATTTAAAATATTTTACTTGCTGTACGTCCACATCTGTTTGCTTTTAAACTCTGGTTAAACATTTTTTACTCTGTTTAACATTTATTAACTATAAAGAAAAAAGAATATTGGCTTTAAATATTTTTTCCTAAACTCCTTGTATGAGTTATAAAATATCAACGAATAAGCTAGATATGTAAATTAATTACTGATTTAATCCTTACAGGGTTTTTCAAATTTAACTTTTACTGTTAATTTCAATGTACATATTTTAAATAGAAGGCCACAAAAATAAATAACATTTTAAAAAGTGAATACATTTTGTAGAAATAGGAATTTTGTAATAACTTCTTTCAATAAACTGGAGCCATAACGTAATAATTTCCAGTTGACTTCAGTGTTAGACGACATTTGCATCCTCGTTTAGGAATCAGCAATAGCTTTGTTCATATTAAAAAGATCCCTTCGTTAAATAAATAATTCTTTTATTACTTTGAATATTACAAAAAAATACTATTTTTATGCCGTTTAATTATAATCTGTTCAAACTATAATTTTCCCATTATTGAACGAATTATCACATATTATATAATTGTGTGTGTCAATAAGTGGAATTAATGATAAAAAATATTTGAAAGTTACTTTTTACTGAAATGTATTTTGTAGAATATAAACTGATTACGTACCTTTTCTTAATTAACACATTGTGGACGTTATATATATATACCTATATAACGTATGTATGTTTGTATAAATTAATTCCTTTACGAGCGTTAATGAAAGGAGTGGTTGCTTCAAACGAGCCACAATTAAATTACTACAAATGATTCCTATAGAATTAAACTTTAAAATATAAAAGGGATGATTAAAAACAATACATTTTGAAGAATAAAGAAAGGTGCTTTAAAAATCACTCATAAAATAATTTGTTGAATCAGATAAAAAAGTTAAATTATCAGTTGAATTAGCTTAAAAGTTTTAAATCATCGATCTAGGAAAACAGTATATCTTGTTCACAAGCTGACGTCATTTGTTGACCGCGGCGCATATGTACAAAAATCAATATTGATAATTTTAATATACTAGGAATAGAATGTTTGTAAATTACGCTGTGCTGTTTTCGTCTGTTACTCTACAGTAACTGTATCGTAATACCATTTCTTTTTTTTTCTTACTTGCAGATGCAGCATGATCGCCAATATAATAAATGTCACAATTTAAAATGTTAGTGTACAAATGTTTTAAACGGTTTAATCAAGATTGACAAATGTAATGTAATAAATAGTCGCATAATATTTTATATTTATGGAATGCTTCAAGTCAAACTTCCGATATACAGAATTAATTATATAACTTTGATTTCTACTTTAAACGAAATACTGTTTAACTTTCGTTTTGACAGCTAAGAGCACAGATTGATTAATTTATCAAGCCGTCTCAGCAACGCTGGAAAGTTTCAATAAATTATGAATAAAAACTTATTTGTTGCTTATGGAAATTAAAAGGAGTTCCAAGTTTTGTTTTAACTGTAGATATTGTCTGATGTTATATTTCACTATAAATATTTGTATTGGAAAGAATAAACATTTGTTTTGATTATTGTGTTGGAATAACAAAATAACGAAATCGTCAATTTGGTATAAATTAAAGCTGGTATTTTAAAATCAATGAAACCTTTTTCTATTTAAATAAATCAGAAGTTATATGAGTGGATTAACGTGTCACGGCTTCTGGTTCAATAAGCCAGTGACAAGTTTGTCGTCGAGTGTTTGTTGATTTAGGATCTCTTCATTTTGCCTGTTTGAATATTCTCACCCCTAACTAGAAAAAGAAAAAAATCATACATTTAAAACCTGTTGTATATACGCTATAGCTATATAAATAAATTTAAAAAATTAAAGGCCCTTTTTTCAAGCTTAAAATAACTCTAAACCACGGAATACAGCTTTAATATTTTACACGTTAAATCTTTACAAATACTGTCACAATATCCAATTAATTCCACGGTTGAATCTTATTTCAATATTTTTAAAATTAGCCTGCAGTGAAATAAAAGTATTGTTGTATGTTGCCCACAGTAAAATTGTCACTAACTTTTGTAAAATTATTTTCAAACATGTCCGGGCTGAACAATAATTCACCAGCGTCATCGTTATTGGTTGAGTGGCTTAAAAGTGGATTCGAGGGATGCAAAACCTCCATGCACGTAAGGGATAAACAAACATTTACGTATACAATAATACTTTTATTGAATACTTGGCCTGGTATTATATAATACTCTACAATGTAAGTTAATTGATAGATTAAATTATCTGTATCATATAGTCAACAGTAATCTCAGAAATAACGAGGATATTGAGTGGGGATGCAGTGCTTTGGCGGTGAGGTATTATTATATGCTGGCAAGCAGACTTAAGCCAATACCAGTTAAAATAAACTGTTTTTTGTCAGTCCATATACTTGAGACTCCTGGGAGTAAAATAAATGCATTATATGAAAATTAAAAAAAAATGAGACTTCTATAAAAATATATTACAATTATAAGAAATGTTTTGAAAAAACGACATGTCTACTTTGAAAATACAATTGCTATCAAGTACTATAAGAAAGAGGTCGTAGATAAATATTACATTAACATCTGTCTCATAATTCTCCCTATAATAGAATAACAATGTCTGCTCCCAATTCCGTAGTCATAGAGATATGAATATATAAAAACTTTTTACAGAATAAAAAAGTTCAATGACGTCAGACGTCAAAAAGGTTAAATATGATTACACTCGGCCAATCCAACTGTAAAAACGTAGCAAGCAAAACTAAACTTTATGGCATTGTCTTATCATTGAAATCTGCGACAATTTAATTTAGTGAACATGTCACAGAAATCTCATGAATAATTACTTCCAAAACCGAGGAAAATAGGACTTGGGAACAAAAAGGAATTTGATAAGAGCTGATATTAATGAAAGGGAATCTATGAGTTTTTTCTGTAAGTAAATACTATATTTACGAAGGTATACTTATAAGGAAGTATATGAAGGTGCTAAGACTACGGGATGAACTCAACTCTGTTATCAGATTCGGTAAAAAAAATGTCTTTTAAATACAGGCTACAAGGATTCAACAAACAACAGTACAAAACTAAGAAGTGTGTAGAGTACTTCGAAATCGGATGGGAAACACTTTGGTTTGTTTGCGACATTGAGAAATATATCAAATATGAACCGGATGTCCATATTTTGAACGCTCTCAAACTTATTTATTTGTTCTTCAGAGAGTTAATGCTAAATAGAGTCGGCGTAGTCAACTAAACGAAGAAGGAGAGCTTTCGCAAGCATCTTTTTGGTTGAAATTGAGAGAAATGAGCGAAAAAGTCTTAAAAAACTATAGGCAGTAAAAGTTCCCTTACTTACTTTTTTAACCTAGAGTTTAAAATAAAGTACTGTTCAAGTAAAAACCAAAGTTCTTAACAGTCTGACTATATGGAATCATATGAACGTTAAAAAAAATGGTTGGGTAAATAAAATTTCCCACAGGCTCTAGAAATGAGACAAAGTTAACGTATCAATCTATAAAATATTTAATTGTTTTACAATTTTTTTTTTTTAATCGATCAATATTTTTTAATAAAACTTGTAGAAACAATTACAAGTAAACAATGTTGTTTTCTCAAACTTAAGAAAATATTGGATCTGCAAAATCATAAGATTCTTAAATTAAAATATTATTCAGCAACGGAGAAATTATTTATGAAAAAAAGTAAACTCTAAGATAATATATTTCTTTACAGAGCAAGTAATTTTTTTGCGAAATAAGAAAACAAAAACCTTTTCTTGTTGAATAATTTAACAGTTTCTAGCTCATTACCAATAATTTTATCTTAAGTACCAAATAAATTAGTCCATTTTCATAACAACTTATTATATATTTTTATATTTTTCCGTTTTTGTATGAAACTCTTTGTTTGTCACTCAAAGCTTTGTATAGTTTATTTATAGTATGCTGGAAGTAGTTGTAAAAAAGATTATAAAAAACAGTATCCAAGTCTTGTGATATATACGACATCTTCCTTACAACAGATTTTAATTTAAACTAACCAAGTAATATGCATTCAGCACGCTACAAAGCGCAACAAGCAGTCTCAAAGGATAATTTAATATGAGTATAACAACTAATATAAATGAATAAAAGTTATTTAATAGAGAAATATTTAGTAAATTTTGATAAAACTGCAATGTTGTTCTAGAGAACTTTATTAAAACTTAAACAGTATCTAATGTATATATAAAGTAGCCGCTGGTATCGAATATGGATGAGAGCCTTATCCTGATTTAATATTTTTTTCATCACTCAGAAGAAAAGTATTTCATTGCATACACGAAAAATGCATTTTATTGACTTACAATAGTACAGTTTATAACTGCTCTACATCCGGTTACTATCTAAAAAAAAACGTCGTTTATGGTCCAATTTGTCGTATATATTTCTGAAAGGTTAGAGGTTATTATAGATAACAATAGACCATACTAAAATCTAAGATTTGTTAAAGTCATTTTTACTTCAACAAACGTTTCAAAAGTTGTCGATAAATTTATTAATTATTAAATTTTAAATTTCCAGTAAAATTTCCAATATTGTTTCGGTTCTGCCACTCAGTAATGCGTTAAATTAATCTTAATACTGGCTTGCTCTTACATGACTACGCGAGAAAATAAGACTAAACGAATCAAATGGAAAGAAACTATTTTATCTTATTGTAAAAAGTTTGAAATACTTTCATCGCTTAGAGGAGTGACAACATGGCCGCTTGGATCTGGTATACTGCCTTGGAATTAGAGGTATTGGCACAGAATCATCAATTATAATAAATACTTCCATGTTTCTATCAAATATAATAAAAAAGAAATAATATTACATAGTGAAGCCATTTAATCTTCACTTTTACTATTTCGTATTAAAGTAAATTTCAGCTTTACTCAATATTTGCACATTTTAACTAAGATGAGACATTCAAGGTATATTTCATTATGTATTATATTACATATTGCATTTTGTATAAATACTACTAGATTCGTATAATTACAATGCACTTTACAAACACATAATCTGGTCTGCTTTCCATATGCTATATGCATTCTGTTGGAAGCATCACGAGATGATATTAAAGATAAAATACGCAATAATATATGAATCGTAATACTTAATATGTCATGTGTAGATTATAGCTTCTTGTATCTGTAAGTCACAAAGTAAACACGCTAGAATAGCTTATAATAAATGCTAATAATATAATAAGTAAAACTTAATATTTTAAAACTTTATTGAAAAGTGCAATAATATAAAATAAATAAATTGAAATAAAGTAAAAGACGTGCAAAGACGGTTTTATCGTTGAGAGCGATCTCTTAAATACACAAATAAAATACTAACAAAGGATTAATACGAATATTTTTGAATATATTATTTCCATGAGAAGATTTAAATATAAAATGTAATGTGTAGAACTGTGAAGTTGGAACAGTAAGTCTTAATAGTCAAGTCGACTTTGAACTGAGTTGTAATGAGACTCGCGACACGTATGCTTTGGGAATTCCGTATAGCACAAACAAGGCGAGTAACGAAATTCCACTGAAGAAGGTTCAACGACGTGAAGTAAATATACTAATGGCATTTGCATTCTCATTTATGTAATATTTTCTTATTTTAATATTAAGCTCTTTTTAATATTACCAGCTTTTTTCGTAGACTCGGTCTACGTAGACGGGAGCTTACTCCATGGCATCTCTAAGGGTATCAAATAAGAAATGAATTATAGTTTCATAGTTTATTACTTTTATTTCAGGCGTTTAAGAAATAAAATGTAACATTGAAGCATTTGGTTAATTTAGTTAGAAAAAACAATTAGTCTCGCTACCAAAGCCTAATGAGAAACACTTTATAATATAGGCGTGCGAATCTGCCGCTGCCTGACACAACTATTTATATACTATAAATTGAGCGCATACACCTAATTAAGCGTTCACGTTGCGTTCAACAAAAGTTTCTAGTAAAAAATATTAATGACTGAACCAGAGTTAATCATATGTAAAGTTTTTAAAATAACCTCAATGGCTAGCTGAGCCCCGGGCGCTTTCAAACTAGGCCAAACCCGGGATAACCCGGATGACACATGGCGTGCTATAACAACGATAGGTTAATTTTCGGACACATTTATGAAAATAACAAGATTTTATATTATATTATACAAATAATACTTCGTACGCTGTAAGAGCACAAACAACCACTTTATACGTTTATTTATTGTGACTGTTTGTAAATTTAAATTCAATTATCCTTTGTAGCTGTTTTATAGAGCACTGAAAGCATATTACTTTGTCAGTTTAAATGAAAATCTGTTCATACTTTGTACAGAAAAGATAACAAAAATTGTCGAACACTTTAGTAGCTTATAAAGAAAATTACGTACGTACTATTCTTTAAATATAAATATTGAAAGATAAATCAAGATTAATGTGAAAGTGCAACAATTTATTCTCTGTAAGAAACTTAAGATTTAATTAAACGACGCTATTTGTTTGTTTTTCACACAGCTATTCTATATTTAAACATATCGTATTATTTTTTAATGTATTGTTTATCTACGTTTGTTTTTTTTTTTGTACATATCTCGAGCAAGGCTTTCACGACGGTCAAGCTTTTATCTTTTATGGCCATCTTGGTGTTGCATTTTGCAATATCGTAAGGATTTGCCTTCATGGCTTGCCTGAAGAATAAGCCTTCCAAGATTTCCTGGCTATCGGTGAAATACACACAGCTCTCCATACGACGTGACACTGCTACGACCACATGAGGAAGTCTCTCGTGCAGTAGCAGCTTCATCTTGATAATGTATTCAAAACATAGTGTGCTTTGCAACAGTTACAATACATGTACTTTCGCCTAATCCATAACCTTTCATTCTTGTGTGTACTAAGTAGAAGATATTGGGTTGGATTTTGATATGGTTAAGGAATGCACTCATTTCTTGCTATAGTAGATACTGGAGTAATTCTTCTAAGGTAATTCCTGGATGCAATAGGAATTGCAGTATCTCAGCTATAATGGATTATGTTTATCGATATGAGGTAATTGGTTCATGGCGACGACGAGGAGAATTTCTCCAGCGCCGGACATCTACGCAACTATTACAATATCATCAAAATGATTCATGAAAATCTCTTTCACCACCAGAAAGTTTTCAGACACACTGAATGCGCTTATAAATATGGAGGCCATCGTGTGCACTCGTTTTTTGGCTACGCCACCGCTGAAAAATCTTTTCTCGGTACTGGTCATAATAACAACGTCCTTTTTCATGTTGAAGTGTGATATTGACGTGATTTTTACGCATCCTGGTAACCCATTGAGGTTCAAATTATAGTTCTTTGTCTTAGGATATCGATGATAATTCGATAAAATGACTATAACAGACTAAATTAAGAAATAATGTATTCATCACATGCGTTTCTGTATACAACAACAATATATATATTAACATCAAAGAGGTTTGAGTGTCCCCTCTCAAACCACAAGGATTTAAAGGGCTTTATTCCTTATCTCATTTACATATTCAGGCGTGTTGCTTTGTAACCTTATTCATTTTATATGCTACAGATGCCTTATAGATATTCAAGGGTTAACTAACCTTTTTGGATATTTTATCATAACACAAACATTTTATTTATTATTACTAAATAAATTATACAAAATTAAACAAAATTGTCTGTCCATAATAATACCTTCTGGACTTTTATTTTATACCTGCAGAATATAAATATATTATTACGAAAAGAGAAATTGACAATGACCTTGATCTCACGTAAATATGTTTTAATTGCTATTCACTGCTTGAATATTATATGAATTAACTCATTAACTTAGTAATCAAATATGCCTTTAATATCCAATGGACAGAATCTCCATCAACTCTTATAACTTAATAATTCTCAAGACTCTTCTCGTTATATGCTGTTCAAACTTTCTTCCAACCAACCATACCAAGATAAATAATAAACAATAAAGCAACAGAACCGAAACTGAACAGAACAACCGAACAGAAGAAATATTTCCTATATTTCACTTATAACGCAACAGTATACAAGAAATAAAAACTTGATTAAAAAATTAACATCCGTCGGGGCACACATTTAACCCTTAACACTTCCAAACATTAAAAAAATATTATAAGGGAAGTCCACATTAAAACAAAAAAATTATAGATATTATGAGAAAAATCGTACTATTAATAATCAACAATAAACAAATATTATCCTCCCTAGTTAGCGAAATATGTATTCGTAGTCAATACTTTATTTAACTGATTACAGAACACGCTGTATTATTTAATAATATTTAGTTTACAATTGATTCAAATTATTGATAATAATGCAAATATTTTGCCATCTGGGCCATAAACACAAACTAACGTGTATCAGAGCTGTTGGATTTTCCATCCACCGATAAGATTTGTGGAGTAGGTATGCCAAAAAGAAAGTCAACATTTTTGTAAAAAAAAAAGCAATAATTTGGACCTTAAACAGCATAGTTTAGAAGTTATTAATCAATGTTTTGGATATTTAAATAATACTTTTATGTTCGAAAATTTATAGCTTGTATTAAATTCACATTTATTATTTGTGAGCAAATATATACATTTAATAAATTTTATATAACATGTAAATATTTTGATTAAATAATCTTAAGTGTAGGACGTTTTTCAAAGCCTGCATAAGAGTCGTTACAACTTTTTGAAACTGGCAACACTCGCACAGCCTTTTTGCTAAGCGTAAACATTTGAATTTATATCTCTTACAAACTTCTTGTTGACGTTCTAAAATAATACTCTAGTTAATGACTCGCGTTGCGAGGTGTTTTCGGTTCAGCCATATAAATTGACTATGACATTAATTTTCAAAGTACTTAATAAGCTTTTCAAACTTTGAATTTTCTTAGCATTAAGTGAGAAGAGATAAAAAATACACATACGTTTTATAATATTGCACCAATTATTTGGCCTTACTTATGTATTTTTTTTACATTTTATTAATTCAATTGAAATTCAAATCTATTTGTGTTTAAAATTCATTAATGCTAGTGACTTTTTCAACAAAACCGTTTCTATTTCTAGAATTGTTTTTGAATTACACACAAACCAACTATCAAAAAAATATGTTTTTGCTCTTTTACTTTACTTATTTTATACAAAGATGACAATCTCAAATCAAAACAGTGTAGAGTTATTAAAATTAACAAGTACGACTTCAGACCAGGAACAAAATGTTAAAAAATGTTCGTATTTTTGCAAAAGGCAAAGGAATCATATTGTAAGACTTTACTCATCAATGAGGTTTATGAAACGTCAAATAAAAACACATTATAAATCATTCAAAAAAGACTTCAATTAAAAAAAAATGATTTCATATACACATAAAATGAAAAATTTATTGATTGGGCAAGAATCGAACCTACGACCTCTGGGAAACCGTCCCGCTCTACCAATTGAATATAGCCTACTGTATGTATCTTTATCAGGACGTATGTATTTAACGAGTAAATCGTATAAGTATTAATTATTGAATATCATTGAATATTGAATTGAACCGGGCATCTTTAATTATAAAAGAAAAATATATTTCAGTAGAACGTACTCTGATAATCCAACTTAATGTAGTACCTACAATAATGAAAGCCCGTAGTAACAAAGGAAAATGAAAAGATAAACGTACTGTCAAAACACACGTACCACGAGAACTCATATTTAATTACACAGCATATGCTACAACACGAGAAACACCATTCAGCATTGTGGAGAGATAACGTTCTCGGAAGTTATAGCCAACGAGGCAGAAGGCATTGAGCTCGAGAAATTACTGAGAAATGTAAAGCAGTAATGTGTTTGTTCATCCGTATATAGTCAACGGTAATAACGTGATACGTGAAAAAATCTCACTCACTGTTAAAAGTAGACTTAGAGGATCTATACTTATATAATATAGTTATGGAAAATATGTTGGTTGAAGTCATTAATCTGTTAGATTTGTTAGTTATATATTTTATTATTGTACAACACTAGGGCTCTTGCAACTAGTAGTGTCTTGTAAGAAGAAAAATCTAATTTTGAGATGACACTGCATATAACCGAAACGTAGGTAAAATAAAATACGGTAAATTTGATAAATATATGAGACGAAGCTTCTTAGCGTTCCATGGATTCACCGCGCGGGTGCCAGGCCCATCGCGTTGCAGGTAGAGGAGTGCAAACAGCTCCTGGGACTTGCGACCCAGGTTTAGGTTTATGGGGCCCCTTCAAAATGCGCTATAAGACAATGACGTAAACTATAGCTTATTTTTAATAATTCAATGAATGTTGAAACAATTTATCCTCGGTAAAAATCATCACTGAATCATGAAGACTGAATTCTAAAAATGAATCAAGATTATAAAAAAATCCTAATTTTATGAGATAATATTCCCATAGTCTGTTTGTTTGTTTAGGATTAAATTTGCAATTATATGTACAAATATTTAAAAATACATCTTCTAAAATTTATAAACTTGGTTTTTTTTATTATAAGTAATTTTAAGACTATTATATAATTATAAAAGTACGAATATTAAATACGCAAATTATCTAAGACAAAATAAGAGTAAGCTACAATGTATTCGTCTGACTCAAGGAAATAAAACAACAATGTCAGCTCACCTCAGTCCTATTTGTAGAAAAACTACATAGTGACGTATAAACTAAAACTTAAAGTGAAAATAAAATGTACACGTATTTTTGTCTAGATCCTCTCTATTCTTCTTAAAAAAAGAGTGTCTAAATATAAATATTAGTTTCACGTTTTATTAGTTTTTAGTTTTTTTTGAATATACATATGTTAGTTTTTTTTATTTTCATATGTTAGTTTTTTTTTTTTAATATACAGATTGTTAGTTTTTTATAAATATAAATATGTTAGTTTTTTTTAAATACAAATATGTTAGTTTTTTTAATATACAAAATGTTAGTTTTTTTTACATATAGTAGTTATTTTTATTATCTGTTTTTGTCGACTGTGAAGTCAACACACTATTTTTCTTTTCAACAAACAAACTTATCAACAAACTTATTTTTACAGACTCGTACAGTCTATCAAATAAGAGTACAGTTGACTCCTTGTACCTTTACTTAGTTTGTAGTTTGTGTACCTTTATTATAAGATTTCTAATAATAATAATATTTTTAATAAGGTTACAGTAGTTTAAAGATATAATATTTTTTCTTATTCAAATAAGTAGCATAGGAGTCAAAATATTACTCAGATATAAAAATGAGTCCTCATAAAGTAAAAATTACACTTGTAATAAAAAAAAACTCCTACGAGCCGGATTTGAACCAGTGATTTATAGACATCAGTTAGTCAGCTACAGTCCACCGCTCCACTAACTGAGCTATCAGAAGTGTGCTACAGTTGCTAAATCATACAATTATCTTTTACACAAAAATCAAGATTATTTTCTTTACGGCGCAAAAACTCATACAAATGTCCACATTTTAGACATACATAAACTTTTAAGATATCAATACAATATACGTATTATTGTTACGTTAAAAAGATATCACATCTTTAATTTGCTATTTATCACCAATTTTCTCATCCGTCACCAATTCTTAGAAATAAATGTTTGATAAATACGAGCCATAAAACAATAGACGATTATTTTTTTGTATTAAAATACTAATTTTACTTATTTTTATATTATATTGAGCTTGGTATTGCAAGCTAAAATATAGATATCAGTTTGAGGACAAAAATAGATAAATCTTCATTCTGCGTACTTATTTTGACGTTGGCATTATGTTTGCAAAATTAGTAATAAATAATAAGTCTGATTTGAAAGTGCTTTATTGTCATAATTGACAATTTAGTTACGGTAAATATTGAGACGAGATACTGAGACAGCAAATATTTTGTCATTTTTCCTAAAGGCTAGCAAATATAAACAGATTATAAAGAGATCCGAAGAGTGCATCTCGTGAATGCAAATACCTAAAACCCCTTAAAGTCTAGACTTTTTCCCAGATATCCAGGCTTGATATAGATCAAGCCTGGATATCTGGGGAAAAATGTAAATATAAAATATAACATTAAAAGGGTGCATTGACCTTTACCATCTTATGACATATTCTTATTTATTCTACGTGACCGATTTAAAATAAACTATAACATGAATTTATAAAAAAAAACATACTACTACTGATATAATAGGATATTTTGTAATAAATAGTGGGCAGTATTTGACCCTATTTACGTCTCGGTGTGCAATGATCCTGGAAAAGGAACAAATTCCTTAGTTGGAAGCAGGGGTCGCCAACTTTACGAGCACTTAAACCTATTTTCTTCAATTGTACTTCACACGATTGTGTAAAACGTTTCTTGGACAAAGTAATTTATTTAATGGCATAGTGTTTACACAAAAAACTTACAAATTATAAACAGTACACGTTTTTTTATCAAATAAAAATATAATTTGCATCTGACAATTGTGCGAATTTTAAATTAAAAATGGTATAAGAAACAAAGAACAAAAACCTTGTGATTTTTGTCCTTTGTTTCTTAGAAATAACAAAGAAAGAATCTTTGTTTCCTTTTCTAAATATCTTTTTTTTATATAAAATCTTTAGTTCATATATTAGATTAACTCAGTGATGATCCTAAACAAACATGCGCTCGACAGAAACTTGTAACTGGTTTGTTAAACCTGGCAATAGTACGTTCTGTGCTCATTTAAGTACCAAATTCGGATTCAATATTTCACTCATATATAAATGATATGTTTTGGTACTGTGTTCAAACTTTTAATATATAGTAAATAATTTGTTACATAATCCTGAAGCATTTTTTTATCAAATAATAACACGTTCCCCATTTTTCCATGTCTATATATTTTATTATCTTTACATCGAGGAAAACTCCGGGGAAGATGAAGAACTCGAACAACTTTTAAAATGCAAGGAATATATTAGATACAAAAGATTTAAAAAAAGCGAATAAGCTAAGCTTAGTCTATTCGCTTCTTTTGGTAAATTTATAAATGATGAATGCACCTGAAAACTTATTAAAAATATATTTTATTTTATTTTTACCGACAAAAAAAATGTTTTAAATAGTTTCACGTGCTTCTCAAATTTTATAAATTCGTCTTATATCAATCTAATCAAATTCAAGGTAACTCACTCTTTTCCTAATTGTTCGTAATGCCTTCTCAATATTTGAATTATTTCCTTACAGCAAGCCGATGCCTTCTCATATCATGGTCTAATATTCTTATCCACCCAAGGTACTGTAATTATGTCTTTAACGCATATTTTAAATATTTTATTCATACATTTAAAAATAATTCACGATCTGAATTACATCGTTACATGTTTAAGCTACATGTAATATTAATGTAAGTTTTTTTTATTGACTACCCGCCGTATACAGTCAAATACATGTTAGACAAATAATCAACGCCCAATACGATGTCTTGGCACTGGTACGATCAGTGCAAATAAATAAAGATTCACCTTAATGGTTTTATAAAAATGTAAGAAAGAATACATTTGTATGTTATGTAAATATTGGTCCATTGAAGTGAAAAAGTCAAAATATTACAAGCAAAAGGGTAAAGTCACTTAGCGCAGATAAATATAAATTAGATTCATGTTACGTAGCTCAACATTTTGCCACGTCAGCAGTCAAAATATCACTTAACAAGTACAAAATATACACAGTGAAGAAAAAACACTTTTTATGTGATTTTAATTCGCAATACTTTCACTTTTTGAGTATATTGAAACATTATATTTGATACGGGTTCTGGAGACGCAAATAAAATAGAATTTTTGTTTATTTTATATTGTATTGAAGATTGAACATTTAATATGAGTGATTCTTTTTTCGAATAAAATTGAATGAGAAAAAAACAAATATAACATCATATATGAACTTAATAAATCAATTTAAACCAACAGGTATACAGTTTTTTGCAATAGTGTTTATTGAAATTCCAGGCATGAGTTTATTTTTGAAAACAATGAGATACTAGCATCTAACAAAATAATAATTCTTAAACATTAATACTTTGATCTTTTCACTTTTCTTATAAATTCTAGACACGACTTGTGTTTACGGGAGCAATAACCTTTAACTTATTTCTGAGAAAACAGGTCCAATAAAATTCCTTCCTTGTTAGTTAAAACGTATTTGCTTTTTATTTAATAAAAGATCGGCCTTCGAAATGTCATTATTTACCTCCATGATATATTTCGAAAACTAGAACACGTAAATATTATCGCAAATTTGAAACAAATTTAATCTTGTATGAAAATATCTATATACATGTATTTTTACGTGGGTTTGAATCCCTCTGGAAAACCGTGCCGTTTTATTCTTAAACTTCCCAGCTATAATTTATATTATTTTATCAAATTAAATATATATAACTTACTTTGAAGATTGTCGGAATTAAATTTATCAATATAACGTAAAACTTTTTTAGTTAGTTAATTTTTATTAAATAGTATCTTAAGTTCAAAATGTAATTGTTTTGAATGATCTCTTATTACAAAACTATTTATTCAATTGTAAGTAATATTCAACATTAAAGACATATGGATATCAGTAAGTCAGTCAATTAGTTAGTAAGACTAGACCTAGACCTATTTCTTACAATAAAAAAATACGACATTTGAACAGAAAAAGAAATGATATATTTGATTTTGCGATCATCAATACGATTTACTAGATGCAAATAAAACATATTGATAATATTCAAAAAAAAATTATATTAAATTATAATATAATTAATTATATAATACAACATTCACGTGGTATTTGTGTTATTACAAGTACGTTCAATCAATACAATCGCAATCTGTGTATACAGATATTCAATCTGCTCCATGTCACATATTATTCAATAATTATACATACCACACAAGTACCACGAGATGAGATTCCGACTACAGTGTATCCAATTTAATGGACACACCTAGACAGCTAACAGTATATGTACACTGCTTGTTTAAAAGCATAATGTAGTAATTGATTTATAAAAAACCTAAAATAATATTAAGGTACAGTATATTTAATTATTTTTAAAAGTATGTGACGCTATACGTGAGGCTTTAAGCCTAATGACGCATAATGGAGCCTTCATGTAGAGTATTAGTGACGGTACAGCTGTTACGTCCTCGGCAGAAAGCAAAACGTTCACGCCACCTTCATTTCTTTTCAACAACATTGTTAATATTTATTTAATACAAAATGTATATATTTTTATATAATTTTAACCTTCTATGCGTTTTATGGAAATGTTAATATTTTCATCTGTATCGAGATATACAAACTCTTTGTGAATAATTGCCTAGATATAATTTAATTTGAACTCCTTGCTCGAAAAACACGATCCTCGTGAGTTTTAAATTTTAGAGTCTGTATTTTAAATGTTTTTTCATTCATTATTCATCATTCATTATAGTCATTATTCGTAATCTACTTATTGTTGTCATTAAGTTACAATATTTAACTTAACTAAAATGAAGATTTTCCTAATTATTTTTTAAAGTAATACGCAAGGTAAATTATAAACGGTTTTTTTTTACATTACGGTTAGTGTTTTATTTTATTGAATAACATCAAAAACTAACTAAGGGTTAACTAAAATGTAACACCTCGCAACCTGGGGAGTCGTAAAACTGGAAAATATTTTGAACGTATACAACAAGTTGGTAAGACATATAAATTTAAGTGTTTACAATTTTCAAATACGCTCTGAGATTGTTGCAACTTGTGAAACTTTGGACGACTCCGATATGACTTTTAAAGTATTCTAAGCTGTTCCTTATATGACTTCGTCTTTTGTATATTTTATTATTGTTGGTTATAGTCACAGGTATATTTCATTTTATTTTTCATTTCATTTTTCTTTACTCTTTCTTAGTACTCATTCACATTACCTTTAACACCCTAATATAGATGTCCAAAATCCACAAAAAAATATCGCAGCTCGTTAAAAATATATACAAACCCTAGTTAATATAAGAATAACAGTGTGGTAAATACACAATTATATTACCAGATATACGTTTGCTTTTTTTTGTACAATATTATACATTGCATTAATGTGTTATATCTCGTATCCCGCGACTCTATCCGTGTGGGATATAGAAACGCGTCTTGAAAGCGTTCGGAATGAGAGTTCTGAGATTGGGAAATAAACAGTGTTATTCGCAATTATTTTAAAAGATAGTTCCAGTTATAATGGTAGTAGTGTAATAATAAATAATTATACTCTATAAGTGTGATATCAAACGCAAAAGATTTTTCAAATCAAAACCAGCAAATCAAGATATTTTTTTATTTTTTTTTATTCATAACCTCCCAACCCACAAACACTTCGTCCTTTTTTTTGACGTTTTACAATTTCTTGTTGTGTTAAATTATTTATAAATTCAGAAGGTATTGGTGGTTCAAACCTGTCTGTATTATGTTCATAAAAATAACTGCGAAGACAACTTACATACTTGTAAAAGTCCATACCATGACTTTTTTATGCATTAAGCTTCTACATTTCACAATATACATACAAATTACTCATTTTATTACGTCCATTTTGAACTAATTTTTCAACTGTAATTTCTGAGAACTCTATCTTTCCACAATACTAAATCGTTTTTCTCTTACATGCAATATTATGAAATATGAGTTCTATTGGTACGTGTACCTTTAATATGTTTATCTTTTTTTTCATCCCTACGGGTTTTTTATTATTAAATTTTCAAACTTTATTGTAAATGTAAATAAATAAAATATTTATTGTAATAATTATTTATAAAAATTATTGTAAATGTAAATTTCCTTTTTGATCTTTAATTAAAGATCCCCGGTTCAATTCACTAACTAGCAAGCGATGGCTAATGAATACATATGATTTGGGCGCTCAATACAAACATTATTATAAAAGCTGAATGTCTCTACAATGTACTACTTTGCATATGGTATCAGTACATAATGGATTTCTACTTACAAATGTAATAACTCTCTTTCATAGTCCCAAATTATTGTAACAGAATTGCAAAAACAGTTTAGACAAGCATTTTTGTGTTATTACCCGATTACTACACAATAACTAGACGATAACTACACGATTACTACACGATAACTAGACGATAGTAAAACGATTACTACACGATAACTAGACGATGATTAAACGATTACTACACGATAACTAGACGATAACTACACGATTACTACACGATAACTAGACGATAGTAAAACGATTACTACACGATTACTACACAATATTTGTATAATGGGCAAGTCTTTCATTCGAACCCACGCACTGCTTACCTATTAAGGTATAACAATCCTATAGTAATACTAATTAATTCAATTTATTTTTTTGCGGATACACAGAACCACCGGGTTTGTTGATGACAAACCCTAAATTAAATCTAACAAAGGTTTGTGTCATTAGCACGTAGAGACCTAGCCCCAGCTTGTCAAGTATTCTCTAGATAAAACACATCTAACTTTTACTAACTAGCACTTAAACGATACCCTTTCATCAGCAGTATGTTGCCATACACCACTTGTATGTGAAAAGATTATCGACGTAGACAAAATTGGTAACAAAGTTTGTGAAAAGATAATTTATAATCTCAACAGGAAGGTGGCATAGTAAGAACACGTATGATGGCTCATTGGTTGGTTTAGCGGGTAGTTGGCCTAAGTACAAAACCGATGATCGTGAGTTTGAATTCCACTAGAGATAATTATTTGGCTAATCTACATGTTGTTGTTCCCGTCTATACATACATGTGTTTATTATTTCTATGTGTGAATCCTCCTTGACGCTAAAATTATTCCCTCTAGGGAACTTTTAGAACTCTTGCTCTAGCAAGAGTTGTAAAAGGTGTGTTCAAACCAAACATCCTCAATCGTTTATATATATTATTATTATACTTATATTTATTTATCAAAACACAACAATGTATACTGAAAACGACTCCGTGATTTTTGAACAAATAAAACAAAAAAATATCCAAAAATTTTAAAATGTTAAGCTTTACATTCTCGTGTTTAAATGTTAAGCGTTAGTTCCTTATAATTTAATCCAATAATCAATTAATCAATATATTCAACTGTGTAAAAAAAGATGTATGAGGGCCACATCCATTTAAAATATGTTCATTTTGATCTAGCCTACTTTCACATTCTTGTTATTTAAAAGCGCTGGCAATAATTTTTAATATATTTCTAAGAAAGGTAAGTTAAGTTTTAAGCTAAACGTTCTTAATTCAATTTTTTCTATTCAATGTTCAAATTACGTTAGCAAGCTCCAATTACAAATTTTCTATTTTCAAAGAAGGTGTTGCTGGAAGCATATTTTTCTTTTTGAATATATTTTTCTCATTTTGCTTAAATCTGCATATCCCATTTTAAATGTAAGATAGTGTTTGTTTACTCTTGTAGTCTCTCTTGTGATTTCTTGTGATTTGTTGTGATTTTACTCATTGTGACGTATTTTTTTTTATGTTCCTGCCTTTTGTTATCTAGTCCATAATGTTCTTTTTCTTAACTTGCTTCCTTTTTAACATTAAATTATATCTTCATTGCTCTCATTCCATAACTTTTATTTTATCTCTTAAATTGTTAACATCCATTTTTAGACTTTTAATATCCTCTGTGAAGTGTAATTATTTTTGTTTGCACCGCCATATATTTTTTTTTTATTTTTGCCCGAAACCGTTAATTTGTATTACCATTATTTTGTTGTGTGGCAATACTGGATTTAAACTGGCAGTACTAGTTTGTAGTGGGTAACACTGATTTGTTGCTGAGTACCCTGTTTAGTAGTTGGCAACTGTGTTGTCTATGGTATATCTGATAGTGGAGATTGGTGGATCTCATTAAGTTGAGTTGACTTGACTTGACAACCTTGACCGTCAGAAAAAAATATACTTTTATTTATTCTCCCCTGGTGACGCTGTAACATCCAATAGTGCTAACATCAGAGACATGACCAAAAAAAACTTACTTATGCTTTTTTCTGATTTGCTATTAAAAAATGTCAGGCACCTTGTGTGCAGCTCGTTACAGAGATCACTGGTAAATTATATTTAATGAAATAACCATTATAACGGAAGTTTATAAATATAATGAATTCAATACAAGGTGTATCCTTCAAGTACGGTAATATTTTTTCTCATATATCAGTAATTATCAGTTTAGACCATAGATTCATGATTTGTTTCACTTTTATTTTATAAGGTTTGATCGTCTGTGATGGAACAACAGCACTCAAAATAAAAAAGAACTCCCGGCATATAAAAAAAAATATATATCCTTGTACTAGTACAAAAAAAAAACTCCTTCGAGCCGATTTGAACCCATGGATAGTTGAACCCAGTTAAACAGCTATTGTCCATTGTTCTACCAACTGTACTAAATTATATTATACACAAAAACAAGTTTACTTTCACTACTGCCCAAATACTGATACAATCGTCCAACGCGCCCGTGACATACTCTGAGAGTATTCATTAGATAAGAATAAACTATAAATCTGTATCAACGGATAATTTATCAGTTTAATAATAAACTTATAATAATTTTATATTGTTCTTGGTACAAAATATGAATGTTTTTAAAAGTCAATATCGAAATGAAAACAAAAGATGGATCAGTGTATAAAAAACTTAAATAACAATAGTCATTTTGTTGTTTTATTTGATGTTACGTTACAATTTTGAATTCATCCAAATGTTTGATGATAAAAACAATTCAAAGGCCTTTGAAGTATTTATTAAATGGTGTAAATTTTATAGTGTCGTATCCTATAACACCGGGAGGACGACATGAAATAGTTGGCAATTTTATCTGAAGAATTGCAAATATAGAAGGATCACGAATATATCCAAAGAGCGGAGCTCAATAATGTAAATATCTGAAGCTTAAGTCTAGATCGAGTCTGGCGCGAACGTAAAATTTAAAGTATAACATTTAAAGGGTGCATTGACCTGACAATTCTTTATTTTACCAGCCGTGGTGATTTATTGCCCATTTATATCGCAAAATAGACCCGATATTAGTTTAATTAAGAAAAGTTACGATAGTTTAAAAACATTAAAAAATACTATAAAATTATTTAATAAAAAAAATACTCATATTACGACTGATTTTGTAAAATCTTTAAATAATTGCGCAAGCATCGAAAAGTATTTACCTCTTGGTACGCAATAATTATGGAAAAGGAAAAAATCGTAATCTGCAAACTTTAAGAGAAATAAAACACATTATTTTTGATGTTGTACTTCATACGCTTTGATAATGTAAAACAATTCTTGAATATTGTAAAAAAGCAAACAGCATTTAATAAAATTGCATATCAAATAAAAATCGGTCCAAAAGTGTAAAAATTACCTTGCAGTTGTGATTAATTTAATTGATTATTTAAATTCTTCAAAAGTGTAAGACAATTACAAAGAACACATTTAAGAATAAAATATGTTCTCTTCTTAAACTATTTTTTAAAATAATTGCTTTCGTGATGATTCTAAACCAATACATGTTCGAAAAAACCATGCAACTTCTTTGTTAAACTAAGCGACAATACGTTTCGCGCACAGTTAACTACCAATTTCGGATTCAGCAATAAATTAAATGGAAATCCATTAAATGGAAATGGTACTAAACATGGTACCTATTTTGTATACATTTTAGAATCATGAATTGGTTTTATAATCTTGTAAAATAACATTAATTCCTTTTAATTCTTCTTTGCATATCTTTAGCATTTTTTTTCATATAGAAAAAAATCCAATTACTTTTCACTTTTTACATATTTAAAAACAATTGCACAGCCCAAAATGAAACTATTGTCTTCAATTAAATATACATATACTTAAACAAGTTTCCTATGAACGAATATATCGTTTCATTGCAAGCACTATTAAATTTAAAATAATTACTTATATTTAAAAAACTAATAAAATCTAGGAAATAAAACCTTTTGTTAAACATAAATAAACCTGCTTTGATCTTTAATATTTTTTTACATATATTATTGAACAAAGCCTTACAAGTATGGAGGCGGTAACCTTAAATTCATTTCTGAAAAGACAATTTCAGTAAAACACCTTCGAGTTCTCATACGATATAATAAACCTCCATAACCCATTTTGAAAACATACATCTTATCGCAAATTTGCAAAAAAATAATTAGGTAATTAAAAAACACAAACTTCGTAGTTGTAATTGTAATATCATATTGTACTTCTAGCTTGTCGGAATGGCGTTCATTAATATTATATAATTTATTTTTTCTCAAAGTGTTATTGTATATAATGAGTTCTCATATGGTATTATTTGTTTAACTGGCAATACTTATAATTGAAAATTGTACTAACATCATTAAGATTATAACATAATAAAAAATAATATAAAATAAAATAATAAGATTAATGTAACATAACAAGATAGCATTTAGCAACAGTAATTAATTCTAAAATGTTTATTTTGTTAAATTGTGGACTCATTCACGTGTCCAAACAGTTGATATATTATTTGTATTTAAGTTATTATTAGATGAAAATACATTTAATACAAGATATTAAATCAATATCTAAATAATTAAATTGCAAATGGGTTATAAAGTTTACCGCCGTGACGTATATGAATAATAAAATAATAAAATCAGATGTAAGTTTCGCGACATTTAAAATTGTTTCCATCTGTAATTCCTTAGTGATAATCTTAAGTACGTGGTTAAAGGTTAAATAATAAGACCGATCGATACGATAATTTAAAAATAATATTTACCATTTTAATCAACAGCTTTATTTAATTTAATCAACAGCTTTCTTTATATTAATTGTAAATAGTAACCTTATCTTTTGTGTGTTTACGTGTCAAAATAGACACAAAAAAATCAATAAAGATATGCTTTAGCAATAAATATTTTATAATGAATTGATTATTAGAATATAACATTTGATAATTTAAAAAAATAATTTATATATCTTTATTGTATTATGTACTGTAGCACAGTTTTGTAGTGTTACATATTTGAACTAAGCAAAAAAATACAACCATACTTTTTTATTCTATAGTAAAAAAACTCCTTCGAGCCGGATTTGAACCAGCGACCTATGGATATCAGTGAGCCAGCTACAGTCCACCGCTCTACCAACTGAGCTATCGAAGGTGTAACAGTGCTGTTAAATTTTACGACTACTTAATACGAGTGTACTTTCACTAGGACTTTTTACAAGAGAGCCGCAGACGCTACGTGGCGTGTTAAGACATGTATTGCGTGCCAAGGTAATATTATACATTAATTCTATTTTAATATTATATTAAATTCCATTCACCAAAGGGTATTTGAAGCATAATTCATATAAATGAGCATATGCATATTAGGATATTTTATGCACAATAAAATATCCTAATATGCATATGCTCATTGAATGAAAAAAATAACAGCGACTTATAATGCCTCTGGCATGAGTCTGTGGGTGTTTAAGAATTAACTAGATTTTTAATTTTTTATATAATTTACTCGCTTTCAAAATATGGATAAGACGTTAGCTTTCATAATATAAATAAAATTGAAGCATTTTATTTATTGAATTATGTAAGTAAAAAGCAAAGCTGGATAAAGAATAGCATCTTAAATGTAATATTATATATACTATATATATATATATATATATATATATATATATATATATATATATATATATATATATATAAATATATATATCGCACTATTCAACTCTTATATACTATATTCGCTAATCAAGTAATGGTAAAATTGTTAGTGGCTTCGCTGACTGCAACATTATTAAAACGTGTACAGACACTGACGTTGTATTGAATGCCTTTACACATCAAAAAGAATAAAACCACATGTCTTATCATAACTTTAAGTTAGTAGATTTCTTTGACTTTCTCTATGACGTTACTTATTTGTCTTGAACTTTATATAAATAATAAATCAATGTTTGATGAGAAGAGCTATCAAATTTATATAACACATTGGCAAAATATTTTTGTTTTATAATGGAAAATTCAGAACCAAGATCAAAATAATCCATGACAATATAGAAAAAAAAACATGTTTTTTTGCTTTAAAATAAAATGACAATGAAGCAACACAAATACTATTAAATGATTTATCTGTTTGATAACTATTTCGACAAATATTTCTTTCTTGCGTATTTAGAACAAAAATATAATTTTATAAACACAATTAGAAATTATAATAATATTGAAATATGCATGTTTTCTTGTCTCAGTATAGAGCCGTTCTCTTATTTTATTTCAAACATATTCCCATTCTTGCGTTGTTATTTATTGCCTCGTAAAGAAGCAACACCATTGGAGCTTTGGGTAAATGAGTATCGCGGAAGAAAACTGTAAAGACGTCACTC
Organism: Dircenna loreta; assembly: GCA_963555665.1. Taxonomy (NCBI): domain Eukaryota; kingdom Metazoa; phylum Arthropoda; class Insecta; order Lepidoptera; family Nymphalidae; genus Dircenna; species Dircenna loreta. The sequence continues at coordinate 14,283,998 of OY743087.1, forward strand.
TTAATATATACGAAACCCCTTTTATATTTGAAGGTGTAACTTGTTCCTTCCAACTAAAAATGGGATATGAGAATTACCAAATACAGACGTCAGTATTTGTTTATTTATTTCTGAATTTATTCTTTATTGTCCAAATAAAAATGTCGCCCATTGTACATTTTTTTTGACAATAAACTTAATGATAAGACTTAATGGTACAAAGCATCTTCTACCAGTCAATCCAAAGAAAAAAAACAATAAAAAGAAAAAAAAAGGCAATAAGGCAGTATTACTTAAAAAAAAACTAACATGTTACAAAATTTTTAGACTAATTATAAAAAATATATATTTTTTAATGTAGATATATATATATATATATATATATACATATAAATATAAATTTCCCACTTTATATCTTCAAAATATTTTTGTTAATTAGTTAAGTTTCTATATTTATCTTCAGACCTTAGATATAGATCCAAAATCTTGTTTTATCAAAATATTATATCCATTTCATAAAGAGTGTAGGAATGGATCGGAATATATTTAAAACTCAAACCAGAAATTGATATCAGATAACTTTATATCAAAGAAATATAAAAAAATTATAACACCGATCTTGTAAAAAAATATATAGTTATTACTTGTAATATTGTAAGAGAACAGTTGCTATTTAATTTATTCTGTATCACAAGCATCTAAAATATGTTCCGAAACTGACGATATTTAGTTATTATAATAAAAAATCTGAAAGTTTCAGTTTTACAGTAAATTATTAACCTCATTTAACAAGTCATTAACTATTCTCTACAATGACAATAAAGCAAAAGAATATTTATAAGGATGTTATATTTTAGGATTTTCTGTTAATATAACAATAAATAGAAAAATTAATCAAAACCCAGCGCTCGAACTTCCTCCAATTCTTTTTCTTTCCATTAAACCTTTATAGGTATACTCGTTGATTATTCTAATGATAGAACAACTATGTAACTTTTAATGCAGTTTTTATTTCTTTAAATGATCGTAGAAAACATAAAATACATAGTATTTAAGGAGAGTAGAATGTTTCAATAATAAAGATCTTTGTATTTTTTATATACATGTTGTTTTTTTAATAAATCATTTGCCAATATTTGAAATCAAAGCAAGTTAGGGAATAAGTATTCCATGTGTTAATAAAAAAGCAAACGTATCAAGACATTATTGGATATTTTTTTACAATTACCTTCCTATGAATTATTTTGTTTCATAGTAATAATACTTTAAATCTAATGTTCTAAATAAAAACGAGTTAAAATAGCCTAAATATTTATTTCTCCACATTTACATTCAAATTAACACGTAAATTATTAAGTAATTTCTGAATGAAAAGTGAAAATGGTTGTCTTTTACTAAATTCTGAAATATGTGTTAATGCGTACAAATGCATAAACATATTTCATAATAAATAAATATATTAAAAAAAGAACGGTATGTATTTTTAATAGAATTTATGTTTACTTTATAATTACTTATTTATTTACATTACACCATTGACTTTGACTATTCAAATAGTATATATAAAGTTATTTAAACTAATAATAAATTTATGTAGATAAAAAGTACACAGTAATACTTTTTATATATTAATATTGTTTAGTCTTTTGAAAATAATCCTAAATTAGTAGAGCTGTTGTGTGTAAAAGTATAATGAACGCTCTTACGTTGTAGCACTTGGAGAGTCAAGACACGTCAGGTCGTTAAATGCTCATTAGAAAATGAAACATGATATTTTCTTCTGTATTTATTTGTGATATATGTATGGAGTATCATTACTATATAACCCTTATGAGTAAGTATGTGTTATTACATTCCAGTTTTCTGTTTCTGTATTTACTGTTTCCAAATTTTTCATAGGAATTTCATATATACGAGTACTCTCAGGATTATTGAATCAACGAAGTTTCATAGTAAACTGATATATTGTGTCGACTTACGGTATAATTTGAAAATGTAAAAATAATAGATTTTTTATCTTTAAGTCATCTTTAGAGATAAGTAATTTATATGCAAGGTTCAAGATTACTATCTAAGGCTCGTCGTTCAAGATGCATCTCTGAACATTTAGACGCACCGACAAAGATTCATTCACAGGACGTGAAACCATGTTTGCACAAGTGTCACGGTGCGACCGCCATTTCCTTTCAACAATCAAGGGTTTGCAAAAAACAAAAGATTAAATGTACCTCACGAATTTAAAATAATCTTTAAAATAATTATTTCTAAAGTTTTCGAATACGATGTAAATTGTCTTGCGTCTAAAAGCATTACACACTAATAGCAGTATAAAAGCCTTTCTTAAATAATGCTATACATAAATATATCAAAATAAATTAAAATAAATATTTCATTTATTACGTTTCTATAAAAATTAAAGTTTTTATTTATTTCATAATACTTTTTTTTTGGTATTTTCTTTATTTTAACGAAAAAAAAAGTAATTTAGATATTTTCGTGTTTCAATCACTTTTTATTTGCAAGTTAACACAATAAAAGAGTCCAACATTTATTTTAAAGAAATTTATTTTTTTAAGATAGATCCTAGTAAATTACACAAAATTAACTATATACATCATATATTAACCCTGAAAAATATACAAAAAACAAAGCAATACAAAAAAGTAAATTATATTATATTAAGTAAACATATTTTTTTTATAAAAATTAATGGATCTTAAATATTGCTAAAAAAAACTCCTTCGAGCCGGATTTGAACCAGCGACCTATGGATATCAGTTAGCCAGCTACAGTCCACCGCTCTACCAACTGAGCTATCGAAGGTATGAATATTTTAATAAATTTAACCACCTTAAATAACGAGTATACTTTCACCGATATATATTTTACTCACACATTCATATACACAGCAATCGCACACATATATACAATAGTAATGCGATTGTATGCAAAATAATTTAAATGTGTTCATCTTTTATTTAAATCAAAATTTAATTACTAGTTTTTTTTTATTTTGACTATAAACCTTTAATATAAATGTTTACAAAAAAGTGGCCAGTATCGATGTATGGAATAATTTTCTTTAAAGCCTTAAAGCTTTTAAGCTCTTTAAAGTAAATATGTTTTTATTATGAATAAAAATACAATGTTGATAAAATTATATATTTTTTTATTATTATAGTGAAAGTTTCATTTTGTCCCAGTTACGATATCACATCATATTTTATTGCTAAGTTTATCGACGTTAAAATGGAATTGAAATCAAGTTTTTTTTTTTTAATATTAAGAAAGTCTAACGGCTTAATTTATGCGGCATTTGAAGTTATAATAAAATTAGCTTGACTCGGTTGGTTAATGGGTTTAGCATAGCTGTTTTTTTTCAATAATGGTTTTACTTTTGACTGTGTAAAGTTGAAACAGCGGTTAACGTTTCTACTATTATTTAAATATGAAAATATAGTGACAGGCCTTATTACCCCACCATGGTATTGTATAAGGCCTGCTGAGAAGGTTTTTTAAAATGTTTTTTTTTTATTTATGGCAAATATGGCATTTGTTAAATTATTTTCTTGTAGTTGATCTGATTGTTAATTAATATATTTGATTCGGATACTTAGGTTTTATTTTATTTAAAGTTTCCCTTAGGTAGGCCTTTTTACACGCATATATATATGCGTGTAAAAAAATATATATATCTTTATTATAGTTAACGTCAATTTATAAATATTGCGCTCAAGAGCAGTAATCTTATTCGGCAAATATTAGGCTGACTAAAAATGTGAAGTTATTAGTTGACTTTATCGTTAAAAGGTCGACAATTTAGTAAGTGATTATATTTTTAAAAATTATAAAAACAAAACATTGTATTTAAGGACACTAGAGCGCTCCAGTTATATCAATTCATTAAATCTATTTACTTATGACAAAAACGAATTACCATATTATGTTTTTGCTTTTAACCAAATAGTAAGTCAATGAAAGTAAAGGAATAAAAAATCCAAGTAATATCAATTTCAATAAGGGATTACAAGCAGAGTAATAGAGTTCCATTTAAATACAATTTTTCATCTAATACTCAATTTGCTAACAATTTTAGTTGGTAAATAAAATCCTCGCTTATTTCAGCATATTTACTTCGTTTTCAATTTATCTCGTACAATGTCGTCAAGTATTTTGTAATGAAGAACTAAAACTGTTTCCTTCTACTCATATGAACAAATACATATTTCATAACAAATAAATATATTAAATTCAATAAGGTATGTATTTTCAAAAGAATTTTATATATATTGTACACTACACGAACTGTTTCAACACCATACAAAGTCGAGGTAATAATTATATACAAATATATGTATAATATATAATTAGGACAGGCATTGTATGTGAAAACATAATGAACGGTCTTACTTTGTAGCACTTGGAGAGTCAGGTCACGTCGCATATTTAAATGCTTATTAGAAAATAGAAAGTATAAATAAAAATTTAGTTTTTTTTTTTATTTATCTGTATTTATCTGTAATATTTAAAAGGAGTTCCGTTAATTTAAAAGGCTCTTAAGAGTGGAAGTTTTATATATATATATTTATAAGTATATATATAGTATATAAGTATATAGTTAAATATATATATATATATATATATATATATATATTTAACGCGCTGTATTTACTGGCATACAGCAGGGTAAATATATATAGATAATTTGTTTTTAAAAAGGAAAGTAATGTATAAGCAAAGTTCAAGAATAGTATTCACTCTTCGTTTAAATTCTGAACGTTTAGTGGAACCACAAAGAATCAACCATCGGACGTTACGTCACGTTCGTACGTGTGACACGGCGCTACCAACATAAACTTTCAACAATTAAGGATTCGCAAAAAAATATCATAATTACTCTTTAATTTAAAAGAACTTATTATTTGGGAAAGTATACGGGTACATTGGTAAGTGTTTTGCTTCTAACAGCATAATATAAACACTCTATAACCTTTTAAAGCAGACAACAATACAATAAATAAGAATGTCTATAAATATTATTAGTAAATAATTTATCTATTCGATTTTATTAAAAGAAATGTTGTTTATTATTGTACAATAGTTTTTTTTTTCTCAAAATAATGTTATTATTATATTTTTTGACTACTTCTTGTTAGAAAGTTATAATAGAGTTCATCATTGTCATCTCACTGAAATTTAAAATATATAAAATAAATAATTATAAATGACACAATATTATAAAACGTAACGCCAAGCTAAGCCCCAACCAAAGCCATGCCACGCAACGGCAGTTCAATGTATAACTGTCAGCCAAGCCAGCCATCGACCGTTGTTGGACGTCACATCGAACTGTCAAGTGTCAACATTAAAAAAGAGCGGGAGCGCTGATTCTTTGTGTCTTGCGATCGTGTAGACTAGTGGGATTAAAGTCGCTGCCAGTTTCTATAAGATTGTTACAATAAAACTACAATTAGAATAAAGTCATTTATAACCTACCAATCAATTTCCTAATTATATTACAACAAAATTACAGTTGATATTCGGCCATACGTTTTAATATATATCGATAATATTATTAATTCTAAAATAAACTTTAATGAAAAAATGTACAAAAAAAAGAATAAGAATTAGATTTTTATTTTCTTTTACAACGTTTATATCTTTTAAGACTCAAATATAAATACTACTAGTAAAAAAACTCCTTCGAGCCGGATTTGAACCAGCGACCTATGGATATCAGTTAGCCAGCTACAGTCCACCGCTCTACCAACTGAGCTATCGAAGGTATGAATATTTTGATAAATTTAACTACCTTAAATAACGAGTATACTTTCACTGAGATATATTTTACTCACACATTCATTTACACAGCAATCGCACACATATATACAATACTTAATTCAATTGTATACAAAATATTCTTTGAGTTCACTGTGTAATTTTCGACTATGAAACTCTTAACATAAACCTTCATGACATGGGTTTACCCCTAATTTTATGTAATAATTTGCCTGAACCTTAATAAAAGTGCGGTTTTTTTTTTCATGTAAAGATATTTTTATATTATTAACAATACAATGCAATTTAAAAAAACGAAATTACATAATCACATGATTATATTTTATAATGAAAGTTTTATTTCGCTTCAATGACACGTCAGTAATTTTCAATGTCAATTATTCTAGTACAAGTTTTGAACGTTGATTTAAATAAAGTTTATCTTTTTCAATATTAAGAATTTGTGACGTTCAATGACAGTAGGTATGTATCCATTTTTAGAAATCACTAGCTCTAACTTGTTTTCGATATATATATATTAAGCAATTCGGATCCCTTCTAACAAGTTAAAAACATAACATAATTGAAAGTTATATAATCAGCTTGTACCAGTTACAACGTCTTTACAAGTTTAATCAGCTTGTACCAGTTACAACGTCTTTACAAGTTTTTTTGAATGTTCATTGAATTGTCATTTATTCTGCAATTCCAGTAGTTAGTCACCGCAATTCAGAGTCTATACTAATATATAACGATGGGCCGCCGTCGATGCGTAAATTTACTGCCTCGTAAAATAGCACCAGTTGAATTTTGTACGTACGTGAGAAGCAAATGAGGTCACAACTCGGTGAACCAGATATTTATAGTGAATAAGTCATACAATATTAATGGTTATTAATTTTTGGATGCTTGTATTCGCTCGGTTTCCTTGTCTTATTGTTATTTAAATGAATGTCAGTTTGTTTGTTTTAGTATCATAACGAAATTTTGGACACACGTTATCAAGGATACAACAGGTATATACCTACGTTTCATTTTATAATTCCGATAGAAGTATATTTCCTGTTATATATCTGTATGATCTAACAAAATTGTTTATTTCACGTTTCTTTCGAAGTTTAAAATGCTGGAAAATTGTATAGTTGTTAATAAATTTTTAGGTATTTCTACGAAAATAGGTCGAAAAAACCTAAGTCGGGCACATTCCGATTTAATTCTGCGTGAATACAGCCGGGTAAATATCAAGGTTCTATTTATATTATCATAAATTTTTCAATAACTATAAAACAAACTCCACACTAAATACAAATTACACACAATTCTGCACAATAAGAACGGCAATATTCCAGAAAACTGAAGCCACTCTTTATTCTCAAGTGAGGTCACCGTTTTTACGGACAATAAAATATATTTTCCACTCCACATATGCTCAGGATTTTGTATATACATATATAATAACATCGTATAACATATATTATAACATTTATAAACACTGTATAAGTTTTTTGAACGTATTACTAAATTAATTACATGACAATATTACAACAAAGAAAATGAAAATTCTTTTAAAATTTCTGCCAGTTTTCTGTATGTATGTCTGTTGTATTTCACTGAAAAGTCTAAATCCAAATAGACAGTTTACAGTATTTTTTTTTTGGTGATAAATTATTATCTAAGTCATATAAGATATCATTATTGAGGTAAATTGTCCGATTTTCACAGGAAATTACAAAAAATGGTAATAATGATTCTAGCAAAATGCTATCATGATTAACGTGCTGTCCAAGGTTGCAGACGGAAGTCGTTTTCAACATTTTAATAGAAAAGTGATATATTTTAAAGTCCTTCATTTCACATATATGCTAACGAATTAAAAAGTCACACTCTTAGCCTGGTATGTATCTACTTTACAGACCTGCGCAGGTTGATGTGTTTATACCGGCTAAATCAAGAGATCCTAAACCAACACACATTTGACGACAAACTTATCACTCGCTTATTGAACCAAGAGAGCATATATCACGTTCAGCCCCTGGAGAATCGGCTGTGAATTAGAAATAGAAATAGTCGTATGTTTATTAAATATAAGTCTAGGCATAGACCTCCATTCTAATTATTAAAATTATTCTAATTATGAAGCTTAACTCGCCATTCTTTTTCACTACGTATATATATATGAAATATTGTATTCTTATATCGAGATAGAATATATAAAACTTGTTTCTGTCTTGCATCGCACAAGAGCCCTTCAATTCAAACGCTAGCCATAAGTCTGTTACACTAGACGTCATATAATCTAAGTGTATGGAATTTTTAGACTCGTACCGACTATCCTATAGACCAGTTGGCCTGTGCTTATAGCATCCTAAATATTGGCTTATATAATATGTTAACATCGGCTTACAATTTCATTTAATAGGTTCGTTAAAACGGCTTATAGATATTGTTACATTTTAACGATATGTAAGCTTTTGTTCACCTCTGTAATTAGGTTTTCTTTGGAGTACAATTTGATATATATATATATATGACCAGGTTTGGTGAGGTTATAGGTTATAACAGTTATAGTTTGGTTATAGTTTGATGAGGTTATAGGTTTCTTAATGGGTAAATTTTATACGAATATTAGGTTCACGTCTACTGCTGAAAAAACTCAGCAAAACTGGTGCTGTAATATAGAGTATGTAATTATCGATTTCATTAAATTCAAACTTAGCAAGCCAAAAAAATAATCAACCATTTAGTAAACCCGGAATACGAAATGTATATTTTCCCAAAAGAGATACTTAGCATGTTATTTCCTTTAGCAATTATTATTTTTATCAAAAAATACATATAAAATAATAGATATGTATGTATTATTTTATTTGTCCAATAATACAAAATCAAATCAAAATATAATTCATTTGGGCTCCTATTTGTGTCTATAGTACATAGGAATACAACGCCATTCTACGAATTATTATTTATTTTAAATATTCAATTATTAAAACCTTTTTAATTCCTGACTTTCACGTTTATTCGTTCCCGGTGAGTAACCCGCAATGCCGCAAAAAAGGCGAGCATTTAATTGTGCCTTGATATGTTTGAGAAAATCTATGCAAGTTATTTATAAAGTGTTTATTACATACATTTTTATTTATATGAACAAACTTACTAAATAATATTTTAAGTTTAAGCTTTGCAGTATGATAAAAAAGGTGACTTAAGTCGACTATGATTAAATAATTAATTAATAATATAGAAATAAGTTTATGTAGAAGCAAGGGAGTTATAGCTTTATTACAATATATTGAAATTGCACCATACGTTACTAAAGCGGAAACGGCTTGCGTCTGGTTTGATTTATTTATATTTCGTTGTTTATGACCAATTACGATAGATCTCAGTTGTTTCGATTGTGGCATTAAATCATTTATTGTGAGATCTACAAATTGTTGTTTCGTGTCTATACTTTGTGTTGTTATATTACTTTATTATTATTGTACAAGGATTATTCTCTTGTATTGAAAAATGAAAATTGTTTGCTTCTTCACGTACGCCTAAAGATATGTTTCAACAAATATATATATATATATATATATATATATAAGATAAAATATGTATTTCAATAGGAACGGGTGAATTTATGTTTTACATTAAACAATTAATTGTCTGACCAGTATTTAAAGTCACAGAAATATTTATGGACCATATTATTTGACTTATAATTTATTTGTACGCTTCAAATGTATTATCATTATATGTTTAGAACTGTTCTTTGATCTCAAATGGGAAGAGTTCTTGTACGTAAGGGTGTAATGAATCGTTTTAATTTATAGCTCCTAAAGATTGTTTTCATCTTTTCAAAGTCTTATTAAGAAATTAATTAAATAACATAATAATTTATTTTATTTTGTGATAATAATAAAATAACATATTAGTGTTGGCTGGTTGTAGCTTACTCACGGACTGACTATACTGACATTTTTATAATGTTATAATTGACGATTCAAAAGTGCATTTTTCTTACTTACTACTGATATGATTTACGTACAGTTAATTTATGATTATTTTAAGAGTAAGGTTGTGTAAATAATTTCATTTTTTTTAAACCCTAATAATGGTTATAAATCAACATTCTTGAAAACAAGCTTTCTAAGTCATACCAAATAAATTACGTAGTAAATATAAATACGGAGTCGATTCACGATATAATTAAACATTTTTAATAACAATAGATTTAGGTATATTTTTATGGATTATTCTTAAAAAGTAAATAATGTTTGTGTAAACTGCAAGATAAAAAGTAATCTGCTCGTCGTTCAAGGCGCTCATCTAAACATTAAGTGACTCTGACAAAGATTCAATCACCGGACGTGACGTCACGTTTGCACGAGTGACACGTCGCGACCAGCATTAACTTACAGCAATAAGGGTTTTGCCAAAAGTGATTTAAACTACTATTTTTACTTCACAAATTAAAAATAACTCAAAAGAGGACATAAAGAGAGAAGAAAAAGAGAAGAAAAAGAGAAAGTCTTTGGTTATATGTCTTGCGACTTAAAACTAAACATAAACATACATTAACAGTATAAAACCCTGTCCTAAATAATACATAAAAATATCTAAATAAATTAAAAGTAAATATTCAATTTATTACATTTGTTTAAAAAGAAACGTAGTTCATTATTTCATAATACTAGTAGAATGTGAATTTTATCCTAAAATAATATAATTTATATATTTCTTTTTTATTACCCATAACCAAGCTAGCATAAAATAATATATTTTAATATTTATCTTAATACAATTTAAGAGTTATGAGATAGAGCATTTGAAATAAGACAATATTAACTTAATAGATTATTTATTTATCCTAAAATATACTCTTATTAAAAAATATTAATTTATTTGTAAAACTTAGGTAAATGGTATACTAGTAAAATAAATTTCTCTGACCTGGATTCGAACCAGTGACCTATGGTTATCAGTGACCCAGCTACATTCCACCGCTCTACTAACTGAACTATCGAAGTTATAAGAATTGTAATAAACTAAAGAATATTTAACAACGGGTATACTTTCATCGAGATATATTTTACTCACACGTTCCTTCCTGTACACAGTAATAGCACATATATATAGAATGTTAAAGAGATTGTACGCAAAATATATGAGGATAGGATAGGATATTAAACCCTAACTTAACCTAACCCTATTAAATAAAAAGGTGAATAAATTATAATAATGAAACATATTTTAACTTTCGAACTAATTTCCCAAACTTATAAATCAAATAAATCTAATAACGAATTAAAAAATCAACATTGTTTCCTTATAGGTATATATAACCACTAAAGTCCATCTAATCAAAATAAATATGGCGTGTAACAGAAAATGTTACACAGAAATCAAGATGGCGCGTAATGCGACAATTTTATATATATATATAATTATATATATATATATATAATTTCTCCCAACCGTCGATAGAGAAGTTTCACTTCAAAAATACGATTTGACAAGTTATGCAGATTGAAAAATAGGTATGATGTCGAATAAATAGGTTTCTACAATAACCGATTATAACCAGATATTGATAACATTTCTTTGTATTTACTAATCGGTTACAGTAGGATGTTTTACGAATTTTTTTATTGAAATGAGGTGTTTGCCTCATTTCATTAAAGTATTAAGGAAAAAAAATGTTATTCATAAATAACAGTATTATTAAAGATCATTTAAGAAATAATTAATCGATGCTATAATGTATTATAGAGTGCGCTCAAGATAACTTGATAGTTTAATATTAGCTGAAAGTTTAGTATTAATAAATCTTAAATATGACTATTGAAAACGGGTCCATTATTCATTCATTTCTACGGACATATATATTTGTATTCAAGTGAGTTTGAATAAACCCGACACTGCGATACAGAACTTCACTGAGTGACTTTTTTGTAAGAAAATGTCTATTGTATATAATTACTACTAGGCTTTATGAAAAGAATTAATTTAGTGATTAATTAAATAAATAATAAGTGCACATCCTGTAATAAGGTATCTTCATAATTTCATGTTCCAAGGAATAAAATATAGAAATGAAGTGAGTTACGCCTATACCAAGTTTCACTTCAAAAAAATGAACCTAAAAAGGTACTTTTTAGATTAGATGGATTAACTTGTCAAGTGCCGCAGCGTACGTACGTACAAAAATACGTACTTTTATACTATAACATATTCAGTGACCATTTTATAGTCAATATTATAATTACGTCTCATCAAGTTCATAAGTTTAATTGTCTCATGTTATTTAGTAGTATTTAGATTATAAAAAGGAACATTTTTTTTTACATAAGGAATACAAAAAATATTTGTTTTCAAGTATTTTTAACGGAAATACAGCAAATATGGAAACAGACATAAATTAAATCAAAATAAACGGCCTAAATACTACAAAGATGTGGGCAAGAGAACTACTGTGAGCTGAACCACCCATGAAACCACAAGGTCTACTCCTGAACGAAAGATTACCAACCTGAAACTAAATATTATGACTCCAGTGACTATTAAAAGTACTGTGATAATAACGAACCAACAATACACGAAATAATGACATACCAACCAATTCCATCCGTGTGTAAATCCATACTGGCAGGGATTAGGACCCGCGACCTTTTGGAAGCAGACCCGTCGTTCCATCAATAGATGTACCGTACAGCAAATCGCTTCCATGAACTGGTTCGAAATCCCTGCCCGTATCGCTTTATATTCATTCTATATTTATTTAAAATATAAATATTCTTAACATAGCAATAGATGTTTAAATAAAAAAAATATTATTTTAAAAAATTATACATTTTCAAATAAGATAAACAAAAGAATGGAAACACAAAATGGGTGACGTTAGCGACGTCCCTAAATAAACAGCCTGACGTCTGTCAATTATTGCGATCTGTTAAACCGAACAATGAGGCGGGATATGAATATAATAAAACATCCCATATTTTTTTGGAATAATTCATGAAATTAAGGTTTGATGACTTGTGAATGTTTTCGACCTCAGGAAAATATTCAGAACTCAAAAAGAGGCACTTCTAATGACACCCTTTGCGTTCTTCTCGGATTATCGCTTGGTGGACAGTTCAGGGTTACTTTATTATATTTTTTTTTTCTTAAGATAAAAAGAAATCATACATATAATACCCCCGACCAGTACATAACTTCGGAAATTGTTTTGGTTTTCGTGCTAAATAATTCTTTTCCTTGCGGTAAATTATGCCAGTAATTTTTTTAATATTCAAATTCTATCTCGTCAGATAGATCTTACCGAAACGTACATTTCAACTCCTCTTGCGCCCCAGTCATTTCATCCAGCGCTGAGTTATTAGCGGAAAACGGGATTTATAAGAGTAAAAAAGCAGACAAATATTTATAACCTAAGCTCTCTCGAGTGCAATGTTTTGTTTTTCAATTAGATGCCCAATTATTTTCCTTCATTGAACTTCAGGATGGGAAAAAGCTGGTTATTATTCTGTTTAAAACTGGACTTTTCGTGTTGACTCAATATGAAAAGTAAGTTGACAAAAAAAGCAGTCAAGTAAATGAGTTTGTAAACGGAATATCTATATCTATCTGTATGTTATAAAGCTTGCTTTATGAGAATTCAAATATAGAAGGTTTAATAATTATAATATAGTCTGTGAATATAATAAGTGCGGTCCACAGTATCATTTTGTATCTGTGGTTTTGCTGAGTGACGGAAATAATACGGTACGGTACGAACGGTATCATTCTATAGTCCCTGACGTGTACGGTTTTCATGAAATAAATCTGTTTCTGATATTTATTTAATATAACATCGAATGGCAGACTTTGAGGTTTTTAATTAACTTTTTGGATGATTACATTTAATGTTTTTTTTTAAGTGATAAATCAAAGTGTTAAAATATTTTGCGTTGTCACATATACTTTGAAATATTTTATGTCATGTTAGTCATTCTGGTTTTTTTTTTTCATACAAAGCTACTTGGAAAGGTACGCTACGGGCGAAAGTTTTATGATATTCCTGAGTTATTATGAATATGTGTAGTCCTTAGTTTTGTTTAAATTATAGTTAATAGAATAAAGACTCGTTATTGTACATTTGGGTTATACAATAACAAAAAAAATAAAGAAAAAAAGCAGTACAAATTTAGCGGTGCTATCACTAAAGAGCAATATCTTACAGGTAACCAATAAATTGAAGGAAACAGAATTTAGGACACGCAGTGTAGGTGTTCAACACACACACACACACACACACACACACACACACACACACACACACACACACACACACACACACACACACACATACACGTACACATACACAGTAACAGAACTGAAATGAGTTATACACTCATATGGAATTATACAAATATCTATAGATACAAATAAATACACACGACAAACATACTATAAGTGTAAAAAGTAAGCTTTTAAGCAGCGCTTAAACGAAACGCAAGACTATGCGCGTTTTATTATAAGAGAAGTTACATTCCAAAGTGTAGTGGTATGTGCAGTAAAAGAGTCCTACTAGAAAAAGGATGAAAGGGAAGGAATTTTATGATCAAGATTTTGATTGGAACGAAGAGAACGGTTATGAAATCTTTCTTTCATGAAGGACTTAAAAGCAGGCTTTTTCAAGTCTGAAGAACTGGACTGAATTACAGTAGTAGTAAGTCGCATAAAGGTACTATCACTGATTCAACTCTAAAAATAGCACTTGGATATTTAAAATATGTACGATTTAGTAATTAAGAGGGATGTCGGTTAAAAAATATTTATTTATATTTATATCTCGGTGACGACACTTTACACTTTAAAAGGGCGGTTAAAGTTAAATTTGAATGTTAATAAGTAGCTTCTGCTTTGAAGCCATTGTTTCAGCGTCACACAGCGTATTTATTATTTAAACGCTAATTTAGTCTCAGTCGACCTCCAAACTTGTATAAGTATTCTTCCAAGGCTCTCACTTTAGCTCTCAACTAAGTTTAAATAGAGCCAAAATTATATAAAGGAACCGTGCATGTATTTGTCATGTGTAATCTTTACGGTGTCTATACTTTATTATCTATTAATATTCCAAATTAATTGTATTGTGAAAAATAAATAGTTTACTATTAAATTTTCTGAATTTCACCGTTAATGTCGTTATTGTCAATTTATACATACATAAGAGATTTAACCTGTACGAACTCATCACGATATCTCTGGAAGGTAACAAAAAGGCCTTGGACTTGGACTTTGGCAGGAATATTCCTTTTGCCAAGTAGATGTCAGCTAAGAGCGGATTTTATTTTTTTATTTCAGCCTCAAGGGAGGTTGCGAGGGCTTTATTTGATTAATAAATACTTTTATTTAACTATAGCTCTTACTGGAATTAAGACTTTGCCAACATATTTTTTTTGGCGTCTTATAAATTGCCAAGAACGCATTTTACTACATTCCGGCTACAAAGGTCTATTAAAAATTTCAAAAATTTATATCTTTAAGTCTTTAGCTCCTATTATTGTAAAACTTGGTCAGAATATTATAAAGTTCACACACAAAGATGATGACTTAAAGTTTTATAATTATTTGAGTTAAAAAGATATGAATGACACAGCTTTTCCTATCACCATGTAGTTACTGTATCGTACGATGCGTTCCCGTTATTCTACATGGCGGGATCCCCAGTAGGCCTACACCATGAATAGACGCGAGCAGTAATGCCCCCTGGCATTACTGTTTTACTTGGGATATCTTTCTCATATTTCCAGTGCCTGCACACATAATTTAATAACGGAATAGTTTATGACACTCGTTTTTTTTTTCCTATTTGGATGGATAAAAGGTGACACTTAATTTATTCTTACATTATTTAAAGATTTTAATTTTATTACATATAAGCGAAAGAATGAAAAATCTATTCTTCATCTTTGGACAGTTTTTTTACAAAAATCTGACATTCTAACAAGTACAAAAGTTAATTTTAGAAATACAACCAATAATTACATTCTACGAATAATGTACTTTACAAATTATTGTGGTAAAAATAATAAATAATTCAATGCATACTGTTCAATAATACATTTGTCGAAGACTTCACAACCAAATGTTGTTAAGTTTCCTTTCAGAATATAATATTAAGTCAGCAACTCAGCAATTATGACTTAACACATACAATTGTCCCTTCAACAAGGGTGAGGACAGTCATTATGACGAGTTTACTTCCTTTGTCCCCGTTTATGTCAGACTTAATGATATTCATAAGGAAGATTAACGTATGGAGTTAAAGATACCCCATATCTTATGTGACGTACGGAGGACGGATCGCCTTCAAGTTTAAAACACTTTTCCAATTGTAAATTTCAGTAATTGGCTATCATAACATCTATTGAATTTTCCTATTGTATGTTGTTTTAAATTAATTATATAAGCCACGTTATTTTTATTCAGCGTTTAATTACAGCATTAATAGTTCCTTGTTACCAAGAAACAATGGAATAAAATAATAGGCGATATCGATGTGAATGATTCAAGTAGCTAAAGCCTCTTTATATTTTTATCTTTTCGGCTTTTTGATTTCTTATATTTTATCACAATGCCGTTTAGATGCTTACTATGTAACATACCTACCCATAAATTAACGTAACAGTTGCAATACACATCAAACATATATATTTTACATCAGTATATTAAATTGTGTTAAACGATGTTTGAGATATTGAAGACTTACCGAGTGCCAAAATAAAAAGAGTTTTTAATATAATGTTAATATATTTTAATATCATTTTAATTAATATAAAAATTATAAAATATGTTTCAGATAAGTTCATTAGACTTCCCACTGAAATATACACTACAATTGATCAAGTTTTATGACGTGGTCGATCAAGAGAGATTGTAAGTTTTTTCCTATATCTATTGAAATCTAAAATTGACTCTAGTATTTTTAGATCAATATAGGCATGCTTTTTTTATTTTCAGATATAAAAATACATGCTTATACGGCATATGTTTGTTTCTGTTTGCAAAAACAAGGACGAAAAATTAGTACTAATGCCCACCTAAACTCCATTTAAATGCATGAGTGTGTATATTTGTCTGTGTAATAATTCATTAGAAAAGTCATAATTATCGTCAATCAATGAATTATATGAATTATTGTTATTTGTCCACATTCTGTTATTAAAATAATAGTACAAATTTAATGCCAAGCGTATCAATTCTCTCTAAACTCTTAGATTTTATTAATTGTTAAGAACTTTGTACGACCAAAATAACAAATGAATGTTTTTTGCGAATATTGACGGCATTATTGTATGGCATTGATAAAAAAAAATAATTTATAATTTTATTTTATTAATTTATCAAAAGTTAATTCTAAAAAATATTTTTGTTTGATTTATTTGTTTATCAATATTTTTTACGACACCTTTTTTAATAGCTTATTTTAAACAGAAATACAATTCTATAAAAACAGTTCAAATGTAAAATTTACATGTTTCGTTATCACAAAATAGAACCATCCTGTTATTTTATTTCAAACATATTCCCATCCATGCGTTGTTATTTATTGCCTCGTAAACAAGCAACACCAGTGGAGCTTTGGGTAAAGGAGTGCTGCAGATGAAGACTGTAAAGATGTCACTTTGAATATATAAGAAACCCCTTTTTTATTTGAAGTTGTATTTTATTGTATGTTGTATTTTTTGTATGGAGTAGTCCCCTTATCAATAGAAAATACTTAGAATGAGACGGGTCCCAAACAACGGAATTCACCTTGTGTACACCTAGTACACGTTGCGATATTATTTAAAGGAAATCGTACACCATCGTTAGCTTCATACATCTTATCAAAATCTTATTGTTAAACGTATAAGTGTAAATTTAATTTAGGCCCTTATATAACTAAAACCACCTTTCGATTCAATAAACCTAAAATGTTACTTTGCATACGAGCAAAGAGGACGTCGGACTGCGTCTGAATTTATTAAAAATAAACCAGAATTTGTTACTAATTAACTTGATATCAAGGAAGAAGATCTATGTACCACATTCACATGGAAGATCAACCTGAAGCAGTTGCATAGTGCCTATGTGTTTCACAGAGGTAATCGGTTACGGTGGTTACAGTACGAGACAGCAAGTCGACTGTCAACCCTACCAGATTTTAAAATTAACTACCACTTTATAAAACCTATTTGGAAGAGAGAAACTCTGCTATTGCTGATTTCGAAGGTACATCTCTGGCTGCACTCATGCCAAGGAGTTTTACCATTGAAGATGATGTTATGTCAAATATTACTAGTGTCTTGTAAGGTCCCACAGTAGTAATACAAAATGGATGATCTCCTTTGTCATGTTCAAACTGCTATTGACGACCCAATCTCATAAATCTTCTCTGCTCAAGTCAAAATTGTTTGTGACTTTATTGCGGGTGGCACTGACAACACGGTGAGATATGTATTTGACTTCGTGACGGCGAATGGTATATCTTTATCGGTAAAAAGGCTAACTTGTCTCCGGACGTTCTCTTGGTTGGATCTTCTACTTTACTACTTAAGATTTGTAGTTAACTTATCTCATTCATTACTATGAAGATTTTTAGTTTTTCCCCGCCCACTTTGTCTGATATGGTGTGTGGGCAAATTCAGTGTCTGCTTCGCCAATATTTGGGACCTAAGCCGTAAGGAAGAGAGCCTATTAGTAAGCATTAGTAGTAAGTAAGTAGTAGTAGATCTAGATATTGCAAAAGCCTTCGATATTATATGACACAGGGCCACTTTTGATGCTCCCTTCGTATGGACTTTCCGAGAAGTGATGCAAATGAATCACCAGATTCCTCACAACCCAGAGCAGAAAAGTTATTTTGACTATTGTTGCTGGGAGTAAAAAGACAAATATATAAAATATTTTAAACGATATTTTTTCTACCTTCCTTAGTGTTTTGTTGAATTTCAATGGTACTAAATACCAATTTTAATCTTATTTATGGTACTTATGGTACTAAATACCAATTTATATCTTATCAGAAATTTATTAGGTAACTAAGAATCTGAAACTCAATTCTAATTAAAATTGTCGTTATCTACTAAGATGTATTTACTTCATATTCAATTTAACTTGTTTTAAAAACGATCAAGGATTGGCGAATGAAAAGCAAAATTTGTTTACTTTTGCGTACGTATAAACAGCTATTTCGTAAATACTTAATTTAGATAAAATTACGAAACAAATATATATTTTCAATGACGACAGGAATCTAATTATGTTTTACACTACCACATGATGTGACTGTCTTACGCCAATTCTGTCATTACACTAATAATTACGTTTATGTTTAAAATTATAATCTTCTTAAACATTTTAAGATAATTATCCCTAATTAGAAGAGTTATTATGTGTTAAAGTGTCCTGAACCCCTTTAGTTTGTAGCACTTGGAGGGCGTTTACGTCATTAATAGCTCATTAATAAATATAGTACACTAACATATTTTATCCTGGTGATATGTTATATGTATATTTCTATACTGTTACTTTATAAGGCTTCATAAAAAAATATCTTATGCTATTTCTCTCAGGCTTTCTATAGACATCATTCAACAAAATTATTAAAAAGAATGTCATGGATAACGATATTGTTTTGTTAAAAGTTCGTCAATCGATTATATAGCAGTGACGTCATTTATAATAGCAGCACGTGGACAGAGTCGTTTTGGAAATTATGGTTGGTCCAATGGTCATATCTTCTAGAGGCGTGGATTTGTTCACAATTTTCTCCAATAACTTCAATAGTATTTGCTACTAACATTGACAAAGATTCAACCACCGGAAAAGACGACACATTTGCGCGAGTCACACGGTGTGCCCTACATTACCTTTCAGCAGCTTAGTAGCTATGATGTTGACAACAAAGGTGACTATGATTACCTCACAAATTTTTAAAACATTTTGATTTACTTAAAAAAATCGGTAAAATCAGCCCCTTAAGCCTACACCTGGGTCGCAAGTCCCTGGAGCTGTTTACGCTCCTCTCCCTCCAACGCGATGGCCCAGTACCCCCACGGTGAATCCATGGAATGCTAAGATGTTTCATCTCTGTCTGGCTACAAAAGCAAAAGATAAACATACTAATAATAAAAAGATTTTATTTATTACATTTCTATAAAAAGGAACGTTTTTAATTATTTCATCGCAGGAGAGGATATTTATCACAAAGTAAAGTAATTTAAGTTAATATAAAATAATACAGATTTTGTTTAGTAGGGTTTCGTGAACCCGAACAAAAAATACACTTTTAAAAGATAAAATGTATTTTAACAGCCAGATTCAACAAAAGTTTTTTTAATTACCATTGTAGGTTAAGCCGATGATAAAAGTTAGTTCTTGATAAATCTTAAATTATATACTTATATATAACGAGTTAATGCGCCTTACAACCTGGGACTCCATTTCCACTTCCCGTCAGGTGGTCATGCATTAACTTAGTTTGAACGTAAAAAAAAAGGTAAAAAAATAACATCACAACAATTCTTAATTACTGGATAAACTTTAAATATAAATTGTTGCATTCAAATAATACATTAACCTTACAAATATAATTGATCGAATGTTTTTATTATTAATTATTTTACGAGTATGTTAATTTTATATTAAACTTTCGTGAACCATGATGATATATATATTTATTTACCTGGCTGTATTTATGTAAATTGTATCGATATTTTCCAGAATAGTTTCTTACTCATGAGCTCGAAATATACACGCGGCGTGAGCTACGTGCAGCAGCTCTCAGTGTATTTTTGGGTGTTGTATGGAGACAAAAATGCACCGATTTTGTAACGGATAATTAATAGAGAAAAAATATAGTCTCGTCACTTTGAGCCTGAGTTGAAACAGGACTCTAGTGACATGTGAAGGCCACCCCCAAAAAAGTCAGTGTCGGAATCGGCTAGAAAGTTGATAAATACTGTTTTTATTTTTTTATGGTTGTGAGGGAACAAAATAAAATAAAAGGATACCACCATAACCTGAAAATACTACGAAATTATGGAAGAATAATGAAAGAAGATTAAAAAAAGAAGAAATAATGGCCTTATTGGGAAAAAAAATGAGAAAAAATTACAATGGTGTATTGCTCCTGAAAGACCACTCACCTTACTGTCCAGACCTAGCCCCTATTTTTATATTTCCAATTTCTTTAAAAATTGTAGTTGTTAAAAGAGTCAGTTATGGCTTATTTTAAGGGGAAAGATAGAAAATATTGTTTTGTCAGCTTCGAGAAGGTAATTGACAGATCAAAAAAAGATATTCAATTTAAGTTTAATATTACGAAGGAAAAATATATTAATTACTTTATTTTATCTGCAATACTTCCAACCCACGAAACTAGTCGTGACTAAAGTAAAATTTCGTATGTCTACATAAACAATGGTGAGGGCTATAATTTACATAAACGAGGCTTGTAGGCCTACGTAGTTTGATGTATTTATACTGAAAAAATCAAGAGATCCTGAACCAATACACTCGACGATAAACTTTTGACAAGTGTATCGTATTTCATTCATTTCTTGGTTCTAAAAAAGGATATATCGTCCTCAACCATTGGAAAATGTCCAATGGATTTAATGTAATAGAAATAAGGGAATCCTCAAATATCAGTCTACGTCATACATAGTCCACTGCTGGGCGTAGATCTCTATTTCAATTATGGAAATGAAAAGGAAGACAAGGGAATGGAACTATACAACTATAGAAAGGATGTGGAGCTCAACTCACCATCCTTTTTTAGAGCGTCAAAACGAATATATCATAGAATTTCTTATTAAAATTTACGGCATGGAGTGAAGAAAACTCTTTCTCGCAACGAATCAAGGATAATATCTTTTATTCAAAAGATTAACATTGATACTCTTACACCAAAAGATTCATTCATCAAATCATTCATTCAATCGTTCATATGAGCTAAAATAATTAATTTTGATCATGTCAGATTTGATCGTAATAAGGCAGCTACGTTTTTTATTAAATCATAAAAATAAACAGTTGGTCATTTCCACCTCTTTTTGCAAAATAATGAAACATTTATTTACAACATAAATAATACAATAGCAATCCTTTGAAAGCGCTGAAAGGGTGTTCTAATTTAAATTCTTTATATATATGTATGAATTAAAAGATTGAAGAAAGTCTGTGCTAATGAGTAGCAAAGAGGAGACTTGGATAAAAAGAGAGTCGGAGAGAAAGATGAGGCTAATAAAACTGGTTGTAATTGTAAATACCAGTATGTGCATTTTGCGGCTAGTTTAGAATTTTATACTCAATTCTTGTAGATGTAATTGTAGCTTACAATTCTGATCAAGAAATATTTTTTCTCTTGTTTATCACAGTGCTGAATGTAAAATAATAGTACCTGTACTACTGTAAACATTCAAAGTTGATAAAGTAACAAGAGCTGAATTACTTTGAATGATGGTATATTTTAAAAATTAAAATGAAAAATTCTTAATAAACGTGCGCTGTATATTTAAAATTTTATCTCATGGAAGGCCGAATTGCTACAAGCTTTGAAATAAAAAAAAAAAAAAATAAACGCCATTATTTACAATAAAGCCTATCTATCCAAGCAGACAGATAATAAGAATGTTATCTGTCGATTGCTCTGGGAGTATCAACTACCAGCTAATGTCCAAGTTATTAGCAAGTTCCTAATTAATCTGCAGCTCAACTTGGCATTTACTTTGTCCCACCGCGGTTCCTAATTCTGATCGATGAGCACAGCTGAACCTCGCCGAATCTTAAGATCACACAGAATTCTAACATTATATTATATCGGAAATAATCTTAAGATACATAATAGTATTTAAAAAAGTATTTTTAACAAAATTGCTCCATTATCTCATTTTATTTTTTATTGCTTATTCATATAGCCGTGCCTTATAGTATACAATATATTGTTCATTAATTAACAAATGTCACATTGTAATATAAATAAAGCGTTGATAAGAATGTATAGTCGAGAGTAACACTTAAATAGAACGCAGCATAAAAGCCTTCATGAGATATTCAAAGCCTCATTCCACGCGAACACTTATTTACTGTTAGCCTTATTATTGTGATTAGTAAAAGTGTTATACATACAATAGTATTTTACTATAATTAGAAAAAATAAGGAACAATAATTGAATATGAACTAGGAAATAATATTATTAATAATAATATAAGTATACATTTGGTAAGCAACAAAAACCACTGAACTAATTGGAATTTAAAAGCATATTCTAAATTAAGTGACGGTGATTATTATTTAGACATGTGGTGAAGTTATTGATTATAGAAGAATACTTCCCTTGATTATTGACTTAACAAATATTGATTTCCATCACTGTTTTTATTTTATTTTTTGTTTACATTAAAGACCATTGAACTTAA
Source organism: Dircenna loreta (assembly GCA_963555665.1). Classification (NCBI taxonomy): domain Eukaryota; kingdom Metazoa; phylum Arthropoda; class Insecta; order Lepidoptera; family Nymphalidae; genus Dircenna; species Dircenna loreta. The sequence continues at coordinate 14,307,197 of OY743087.1, forward strand.
TCTATTGAATCAAACACATTTAACTGTGAAAAGTGTTGTGTTATTATATTCGGCTGAATGAAGTACGCGTTTTTACGTCGTGCAGTTTTCTGTTGATGGTACAATTATTATTTATAATTCTGAATTACTTGAGTAAATAAACCATTAAGTGGAAATTTTACCGGCATTTCTTAAGCTACAAGACTCAGTAAAGACTTTGTAATTTGTTTGATAATATCCATTTTATATATTTTTGTAATTATGAAAAAAGTACAAATTAAGTATACTATATTATTGCTTTTTATATTTTATTCCAATTTGTTTTTTGTCGTCAAAAAGCAATATGAATTGATGAATATAGACAAAATAGGAGACCATATCAAACTTCCTATAAGCAAGGTGACTACCAGTCTTCGTGTTTTCTTGAAAAAATCAAGCAAAACATAGGAATAGAAATAGAATATTTATACTAAGTAACATGTATAATAGTTTTTGTGAGCAATGAAATGTTGAATTCATATTATTCCAGTATGTCTTTATGATCTACAAATACGGGCGTTCGTCAAATAATTGTACCATTGTAGATGTATTACATTTGCTATCGTTTCTTGTATAGAAACTTCTTGACCATTCTGCGTGTATATTTACACACTTTATGGCAGCTTTTTACAGTACAGTTGGCAACACTCATCACTGAGCGTCTTCATGACGTCATGCTATTCCGTTATCTTGCTATAAAATGGCAAGCATGGCGGGCGGCGCGCTTTCTTCTTTTGGTTAGGCGTTCGGTACGGTTAATATAGTGCGGAAGTGAAATAATACGTGTGAATTATAAGGCGTCGTATAATCAATTAGTGAGCTTACATTGAACATAATATAATTTCGTATAAGTTGATCTTGTTGATAGATGTGACCTTCTTAAAATTGTGTAATCATAAAACTAATTTGTTTGAGTACATTGTTTTATTTTGAGTCGTTTTTACTTTTTATTCTAAATGTATTATATTATAATTCATATTCAGTAATTGGAGGCTATGATAGTAGATACGAGTACGTAGAAATAACTATAGATGGCAGTTTGTATTGTGATAAATGTCCCAGTAATAAACCCATTCAGGGCGAGACAAATCAAAAAGGTTTAATTAGAAAAAAAGTTAGTTTAAAGATCCTTGATAAATAGCTCACCTTCTTAATATTTGTCTAGTAATAATAGAGCTACAGGGCCTATTTAATTGGATTGCTGTTTCCAATTTTCCAATATATATAAAGGAAGTTGACGACTGTGGTATTCACTTTATAAATAGTCTAGTTCTTAGCTATAATTCAATGTATTAAGCCTTTTTGTACCAGAAGGAACCATATCCTTTCTGTGGACTTCCAGTTGTACAGTCAATTGTTTCAATTTCTGTTCATTACGAAATTTTCATTTTATATACTCCACTCTACCTGCTTTCTTCTTTTTGATCCATTCCATATTGTATTTCTTCTTCTCATATTCTAGATCAAAGAGTTTTGATTAGAACTTTTGAAGGTATTTCTCTATTTTCTTCCATGTCCACGATGAAAATGACATGGTTGAAAATATCTGACATTCGTTGGATAGAAAATAAGATTGTTTAGAAATACATAAGGTAATTTCAAAAAATAAATATAATACAATTTATAATAAAAAGAATAAATTCCGTTCCGATAATTGACCTTTTTTTGATTCACGAAAAAAAGGAAACAGCGAGTTTTACTTTTCCCTGAATATTAATCCGTGATACGATGGGAAGTATTCATTTAAATTTTATGCTTTGATTTTCTTTATATTATTTATTATTTTTCTAATTTTCAGATGTTGTAATTGTTTAATGAGCTATAATTGTTTAATAAAACAAAATGCGATACAGTATCATGTTGCATATTTGCGGTTTTATTGAACGAAGGTTATAATGACTACTAACGATATGGAAATTATTTATATGTTTGAATGTATTGTTTGGTGGTAATTAAATCATTCTATTTGGATACATACATACATATAAGACAGTAGAATCAAGTGTTACTCACCCTGACGTTAAATTGATCCATTTCTTGCGACTTATATTATTTATATGGATTTCTTATTCGACTAGTCTTTTATTTATTCTTATCCTATTATGATGAATAAAAAAATGAGAAATGGTTTTTTTTTATATCTTGTTGTTTTTAAAAATATTTTCACAGTAATTAAATGAGCTTGTATACTACTGGTAGTATTTTATTATTTATTTAAGATATATCTGGATATATCTTTAGAAAACAATATTTCGTATTTTCTAAAAATATATCTGAAGGTAGTAAATATGTATGCAGCCTACTTAGTTGACACCTAAATATAATATGAGTTATGATATGAAAGGGTTACGGCGAGTAAGAGGCAAAGAATGTTGATACGTAGTACCAAATTGAGTTGCAAAAAAAAGTTATTTCTAAATTATATCACAATAGACCGTAAACATACAACATGTTCAGGCACATTCACTTACTTATATCAAAAAATATCAACTACTAAAATTACCTTTTTATTTTATTAACATGACCAATAAACATATCAAATTATATAAATTATATAACCTACATAAAAGACTTGATTATAGATTTAACACAAATTTATAAATGCAGGGCATTTTTACCGTGTGACTTAGTTTCGCTTCGAAGCTAAATGCAATTTGCGGCTCCGACATATGAAGTTCAACGAACTTTTAAGTTAGAAAATTTGGCATTTGACACGTATCCAAACCTCGCAGCTCTGAAAGCTATACATTTTATAATTTCATCACTTAAAATGTTCCCATATTGAAGTATAATTAATCTCTATTTATTTTAAGACAATTAAATTTTTAATACGGTATTACATATTTTTATTTAAAGTATGTAAAGATGCATTATGGTGCGCTTCTCCCCACTTTTTTGGTTCTTGATTAAAATGCCTTCGTTTATAACGGTATTCAAATAGGATTAAAATCTTTACTAACTCACAAAAAAACATAAATGTAAGTGATGTAAGTGACTTGGAATTACAAGTCACTAACACTTTCTTATTATATTAAACACTTGTATTTCTTATATGTCACTTATATGTCAGTTACAAGTCAGTGACGTCACTTTGCACTTTACAAGGTCGTGTAAAGTAAAATATTAATGTTAACAGGTAGCTCTTGCCATTGTTTCAGTGTAACACAACGTATTTATTATTTAAACTGTAATTTAGTCTCAGCCGACCTCCACACTCCTATGAATATTCCTCAAGGGTTATCATTTGAAGTCTTGACCATGACGAAGGTGACATTTTTAGGCTTCTTTTAATTTTTTTTAATTTTATTCATACCTTATGTTATATATTTATAATTAAATAAACATATCGTGACTAAACATGTTTATAGACAGTATGAAAGAGCACTTTTTAAATATATTTTAATTTTTAATTTATTGCAATGAAAAGTTTTTCAACCTTTTTAGCACGCTTTTACTAGCTTCACCTGTATGTGGGTTTATGAGTTAGTGAGTTAGAGAGTAAGTCTCCTTCGTTACTATTTCTCTAAGAATCTGTAAGCTACGGTAGTGTTTGAGGTGTTCAAAAACGTATCTCAGCAAGATTTATGCTTTGAAAAATATGAAAAAGTAGTATATTGAAGATTTTTTTCGAAGAAGTGAGTTTTTACTTATAACTCGAAATCGGGAAGTTGTGTACGGCGACAAGATGCTCCTAAATGAGCTCTCAGTTACTTTATGAAAATTATTCTATTTTTCTGAGTGTCAAAATTGTCGAATATCCGCTTAGGTTGCATAAATTTAAACTACATACAATAGCTTAAAACCAGTAACAATTATTATTTTATTCTTTATTGTACACCACAAAATTAAAAGTTACAAACAACAATATAACAATATACTTGTACGAAAAATATAGTACAAAGCACCCCACCCTTTTTTCACAATAATATTAGTATTTTTCGTTCATTATTGTGTTTAGCTTATTTTAATAATTATTTTTTACTTTCTAATTAAAAGCGTCTTTAAAAACGTGTTTTGTAAGTTTTTAAACTATATTTATTGTATTAAAACTGAACTGATTTGAACACAAACTGACTCATAATAGTCAATATTAGATATGGTTATATATTATATGCTGACTGTACCAATACTGGTTATACCTGTATAAACCTTAATATATCTGAATTACTTTGACTGCTTTTCAACCTATCTGGCTGTTATTTTTTTCAGAATTTCAAAATTCATTTAACATAAAGCATGACTTTTCAAAACAGACAAATTCAAATAAACAAATCACAGTAAGCAGCGACGTGATATTTGCAATTATTAGTTTTTTTTTTAATTTTTTTTTCTTTTTTTGAACCTATCACTATTTAATCTCAAGAATCTTTATGTTTAATGTCTATATGTTTACTACCTATTCGTTTTCCATTTCAATACCTTCATGAATCTTGCATGATCCTTTAAGAATACAACTGTCGGAAGATCGATTGCCTTCATCTATTAGGAGTCGAAACTCTGGTGCAACTAGTAAATACTTAGCCAAGTTAGATCGTACTTGGAAATTATAAATGACCTATTAGACTGCACTCCCAGGGCTTTTCAAATTTAAAATTTGTTTTTAATAAATTATAATTTACGACCTTGTCAATATTTGCGCTACCTCTCTTGCTATCTCTCGACATTGCATCCACAACTCATCATCTTCTGCAGCACTTCAACTGTCTTCATGGGATGGCATATTGCAATGGGACCTAGGAACTTCTTCCTAGGATTTCCTAGGTGGGGTTGTAGTCTTCAAATAATTGCTTTTACTACTTATAATCACAGACAGGGTCCAGGGCTGGCAGGATACCCAGCGATGGCAGGATGGATGGCAGCGATGGCAGGATACCCAGCGATGGCAGGATGTTTTTCTCTGAAGATAGGAAGTTTTATAATTCATCCTTCACACTTAAATTTCTAAAATATTTTAGAAAAAATTAAATGCTTGGCAAATATTAAATACACGGAAGCGAAAATATGAATGTTTAATATCCTGTTGTAATGTTACCTTAATTTTTATATTTAAATACTAATATTATACTAAAAGTTGTATATATATATATATATATATATATATAAGGCATTTTATGAAAAAAAATAAAATCAGAAATCCTTTTGCGTTCGAGTTCTCTTCCTATCGAGGCTTTGGTAACTTAAACATTTTAAATTATAATAAACATGAAAATGTATTGTTTCTTGTCAAAGAGAAATGTATACTTTGATTAAACATGTTGTAATAAGAAATCCGAAGCACAAATACATTAATTAATATATAAGTATAAAAAAAAACAATTAAAAAAGACAATTTGGGCTATAGTATCCATTAATTTAAATTTGGGTGTATATTAATTATAGTTCATATACTTTACTTTAAAAAATGTCGTCTTGTCCTTTTTGCGTCACATAAGCTATAAGTATCTTATTCTCTACGTTAAGCTGAATTCCCATGTATATCGCATATCATTAAGTGTGACACAAACTGGGGACAAAGGAAGTCCACTCGTCATAATGACTGTGTACTCACCCTTGTCTTGGGACAATTGTACGTGTTCATCAAAAACAGTTATAAATTGTTTATTAACTTGTATAGGAACGGAGCGACATTTATTAGTTTCCTAAGCATATCTATCTTTATATTATCTTTCTTTTTTGCAGAAAAGATAGATAACAATTCTTACAGAACTAATTATATATGATGTCACAATGATGCCACAATGCTCTGTTTCCCAGAGTCCGCGGATTCGAATGTTGCCCGTACCGTTTAGTCTTTTATTCTTTATTTATATACAATTTACCTTAAAAAAACTGGATTTATAGGCAATTTCAAACATTCAACTTCGGTTGCTTAGAGGGACGTCCGCGAGATATAATAAGACAAATAAAATAATCCCAAATCTAGTTTATTAAATCGTATTTATTGTTTTACTTATTAATAGTAAAAAGTAAAAGGCCATGTTCTATTTAAGCGATGAAACACTACAACAATTATGAAAATAAAAGTAAATACTTTAGAATACTTTCCGCCAACATTTAGAGTCGTTAATAAAATACTTATTAAAAGTATTTGAATTAAAACAGACACATATAAGATTAACAGACACATATAAGATTAACAGACACATAATATATTTCTTAAAAATATTGCTCACATATTTGATATAACAGAAAGACAATTTGATACGAGTCTTTATAATAATAAGGTAACACTTTTTCGTCTCTTTATTTTAAAGATTATTTAAATTTAAAATTCTTTGGTATAAAATGTACAGTTTTCAGAGTTTTGAGGTTTTGCTACGTGTTTAATATAAGATGGTCCAATCTAAATGTTCGTTGAACTTCATACGTCGGAGCAAATTGGATTCAACACTAAAAAGAAACTAAGTCTCACATCAACCACGCTTTGCACCTGCCGTTATTAAAACTATATAAAATCTGATATTAAGACTATATTTAGGCATATTTTGGTTGTGATTGCTACATATATTTATTTAGAATATATAATATATATTCTAACTTGATTTCTTTGATAAACAGAATGACCCTTTGGTCCTTATATATAAGTCGTCGTAAGTATTTTTTTTTATCATAAAGTTAAATATTATATTATAAAGCTTAAAGAAGAGATCCACTGCCTCAAAAAATTATCTGATTCAGTTCGTCAGTATCAAATTTATTCTATCTATAACATTAATTCAAAACCACACAATCATTATACTTTTATTCAATATTAAGCGAAATAAATTCCAGGCACGGAATTATTTAACTCTCGTGATATTCGCTAGCTATACGCATTATGACTGTCATTCAACAAAACCGATTTACAACGCGACACCGCGGACCGCACTTTGTTCTATATTATTATTGTTAAAACAATTTTCATTTATACTATTTTGTTTAATAAACGATTCTTCGTTACCTTACTTTGCAAATTTAGCGCACGAAAAGCATTTTTTTTTTTCAATCTTCATACTATGACACCTATCCCTACCTTGAATGCCGTTGCTAAATATATTTGAAAAAAAAATATCTGGCCAGAATAGGTTGGAATTCAATAGAGTTGCAATGCTTTGTCAACTTAAAATTCTTATGTAATATCAGTTCAGAAATCTATGCAAAAGGTTTTCGTTGTCTTTGAATATTTTGTATTAGCTGAAGAAATTTTCAATCAGAAGTAATCATTAAGTGCACGATTCACATAAAAAGTACGCTCAAAGTAGCGGATTAACGTATAAGAACACGTAAATGTCTCACTGAGATGTTCTCTTTTTGCCTCAATTGAAAAAGGTCACGTACCAGAACGGTGTTTTTCCTCTTATAATAATTCGTTTACATTTATTTGTGCTGATAAAAAAATGTTTAACGCTTATTTGAATAAATCGTCTTTCTCACGTTTTTTGAAATTCCTGGTATGCTGAATTATACCAAAATAAAAATACATATTTTTAACATCAACTTCCACTGTTAAAAATAATTTTAAAGTTATTTCATTAATAATCATTCATAAGAATGGTTAAATATTCACAACCGCGGAGTAAATAGACAAATGTCTATACAAATACTCCGCGGTTGTGAATATTTAGTTTATATAAACTTGCTAACTTATCTTATTTATGACAAGATTAAATGTGTAATTGGTTAAGTTAATAAAACGTGTTAATAAAGAACTTTCGACATCAGTCTGAACTTAAAAAGTCTGAAATACGTCTTTCAATGCCAGATGAATATCAAGTTTAAGATTTATTTATTCAAGTAGTGCTTCTACAATATTCAGAATAAATTTCTTAAACCTTTTTCAATTCAGCTATTGTTACCGATTCAAAACCGCTAAAGTATTAGCGGTTATGAGTCAGTATACTAGACCGAATAATGTGTCATAGTGCTCAGGATAAGAAAACCAAGTTCTAGACAAGAGAAAACATATTTTATGACCAGATATATTAGATAAATACCATTTATAAGCATTCAGCGTAAAATTCAGAAAAAAACGCCCACAAAATGCACAAATTAACAGTAAAGATAAACATTGAAAAGCTATAAATATATATAGCCATGTAAAGCTTATTTAATTTTTTGTAAACGTTCCGTGACGTTTTCCCAGAGGTCGCGGGTTCGAATCCCTTATCGATTTATTTTACATTCTATATTTATTAAATAGTGACCATTACTCCTGTGTTTACTTAACATATAAAATCCTGATTCCCGTTGTGTTTATTGCTTCGTAAATATTTGAAAAAGATTTTTATTATAATACGGATATTTTTTATAAAAATCGAATGATTTTATACGAAATAACAAAATAAAGAGCCTTTTACCGTCGAGCACTCTTGATATTGAGTCTTAAGCTAATTGGACTTTTCACGTCGATATTACCCTAACGTTTAAATTAAAATAAATGTTTAATTCTTATTAAAAGGAACCATCTGTAATTCTATTGAACGCTTTAAGGTAATTAACAAAAATATTATTAGTATAATTTGTAATATATATTTCACTTAAAAAATATAAAATTTTCCAAGAAAACGTAAAGTTCAAAATAATAAAGAAGGAAGATACTGTTACAGTGTATTAGACTAATAATATTTTCCTTGGAGAAATTTTTATGGGGATTTTTTTTTTGACATATGTGACATTTGTACTCTCAACTCCATTTGCTTCAGTAGCCTTATCATCAATAAAAAAGACAATCAATTAATATCTAAAATAAATATATTTTATTATTGCTTTGTAAAGTTGACAATAATCCACTGAAAACGAATCCACAATGATGAATTTGACGTAGTTTGAGTTACAAGATTTAATTTCCCAGAATAGACATACACCGGATAATACAAAATACAAATTTCATAAACATCTCGTACAGTAAATAAATAAATAATAATAATAATTACAAAATTCGTTGTAAAATACTCTTAAGTATTTCTTATTTTCAATTTAATAAAAGTGTTATATTCTATTTACATACATATTTTTTTCGGTAATATCTGAGTTCCCGTTCTTAATCGTTCCATGATACCTGAAACCTGAAAATTGTTCCTGGTAAGGATTTTACATTTCCCCCAGATTTCAAATATCAAGTTTGTGCAAATAATACATAAACTAAATGATGATATAATTTCAATCAAAACATAATTTATACTCTTTATAATCTTTGTTCAATAGAATCACAAATATGCAATACATACAATATAACAATTTGTTTATGGTACAATTATAACTTTGTATTATTAAACATAGACAAATTGCATAATTTAAAAATAAGAGAAATAATAAATTCAATATATGTTAAAACGAGAGCTACATCAGAGCGTACAATCCACATTCAAGAAAAAGTATAAATCGCTGTAAGTCCTATTTTTTTGCCCAAATTGAAAGAGGCCAATTATAGGAACGAAGTACATTTTTCTAATCATAATTGCTTTAAAATTGTTTATAGAATAAATTTATTTACTCATATATGTATCAAACTAATGACGATAAATCTTAGTCAATATCAGCAACATTCAATTATATTTAGATATTAAATAAATATCGAAGAAGTGAACTTGAATCGAAGTAAATTTTGAGTACAAAATTATTTTATTCACTTTTATACCATGAGCTTATAGAATCCGAGTATAAATAAGAATATACTCTTAAGAATATACAAAGAATAACTTTAATATTTGTATATTCTTAAAGAAAAAAAAAACTAATTTAAATTAAATATGTTCATTTTTCATTGATGTGTTATTATTTAAAATTATTTGTTTTATTTTTATATCATAATCATAAAAAAATTATGAAACAAATCTCAGTTATAAATATTTAAAAGTTTTTTATTAGTCTATACTTAAAAGACTTTACTGGATCCCGCAGCTTAAACAATGCCGGTAAAATATCAACGACAATGGCTTATTGACTCGAGTGGTTTTCCTACAGAATTATGAATAATAATTGTACTCGGAATGAAAAACTAGATGGAGTATAAACGCGTACTTTAATTCAAGCGAATTCAATAGATAACACTTCTTGTAATTGTTTATTTTAAACTAAGCTTTTTAATATCATAAAGTTTATCAAGAATACATTAGCTGGGAGTTGATAATCCTAGTACATTCGAAAAATATCATGTTTATTATATTCTTGCTTGGACAGACTCAAATTCTTATAATGTAATTATTATTCAGTAAATTATTTATTTGATAATATATTTCAAGTTAAGTAAAATTTCTGACAGCCAGAAAATATTAAAGAGACAGAGAGATAAGCTATAGTTATGCGAGCAAAAATCAACTGGGAGTTCATTAAGCAACTTAAGCGTCAGTGGCGGAACTTAGTTTTGATACCGAAGAATATGAGACCACGACGGTTCCAAGGTATGTGAACGATATCCCTGCCGAGAGCAAGCGATGCAATGGAAATATCAGACGGTTAGTAGAACGTCAAACAATTCTTTGAACACTCCCCATCATATAATGGGTGTTACAGCATATCGCAGTGTTTAACCCGGAAAGAATTCCCAGAGAAAAAAAGAACCACTGGCACCACTGGCAACTATTTAGATGCCAGTTAGTTTACGTACTGGACCCACCCTGGCTGGTTATTTTCACCCTTATATGAAACAAGAAATATCCATTTTCACACATGTCACATGCTAAAAACACTAAAATATTAATAAAATCTCCACATCGAAAGTTATTCTGAATGAAATAAAACTATTAACAAGTATTTTTATGTTTTGTTTTGACGTACTTTTGTACTGATTTGTATTATTGCAATATTCCAAAAGCAATATAACATAAGATTAGACTTTACAAAATGTACTTGAAATTCTAAAGAATAAGACGTTATTGGTTATTCGATTATTTAGCTCATTTCAATAGTGATTTTATTTTATTGTATTGGAGAAAATATACAGTTTAGTATTAAGGTTATTGTTCTATTTTGAAACTTACTAAAACTAATTTAAGTTATTTTTCAATTTACTTAACAGAATGCAAACATAACTTCCCCATAACATCTTACATTTTCAAAATTGTATTAATCAGCACCAACGAATACATTGCTCAACAATATTTTGTAAATAATTTTAAAGTCCCAGATTGTAAATCGCAAGGGTAAACTCTCTTTGAACAAAAATGGTTTTTATGTCAGCAGCTCTACCCTAGAGCTGGATACCATAAACCAATGAACCTAAACTTGAATCTCAAGGGAACCTCATATAATATAAATAAGAAATTAAGAGTCATTGTTCTTAATTCCATAGTGGTACAATTTTAGTTTCGTTTCATTTTGTGTTATATTTTTTTATATTTATTATTATAATAAATATATATAATATTATATATCTTTATTGTATAAAAATAATAATATAAATAGCTAAACAATACTTTAAAATACGCATTAAGTAATAATTACATATTTTTACATATAGCAGTCTGTCTTTAAGCCGTTCAGACTATATAAAAATACATAAAAAAAATTACAGATTTTTTTTATATTTCTAAAATTTAAACTAGCGCATATCAAGGGATAGCTTTTTCCATATTTCAATTATAGATACGATAAAGTGTTATGTATTCAACAGTTTTAAAATTTCAATTTTAGATTTCTTTTCAATGATTACATTGAAAAGTTTTCTAAAATTGAAATTATAAGAAAAGCGATAAAAATTTAAAGTGATAATACAGATAGCGCCAAGTTCTGCGAGTGTTGAACTTGGCACTTCGACCAATCTGTTATCACAACCTTTGTACGATAACAACTTGGACGACTTAGAGGAAGAGACCACTTATAAGTGATAAGACCGCCTCTTTGTACCCTTCTTCTATGTGTTTTTTATTATATGATATATATATTTTTTTATATTTTGATGGTATATACTTAGAAATATAATAATAATAAGATAGGCATAGCAGAGAATTCATCAAAGTTTTACATAGTCAGTGTTATAATACACTTCTGACTGGAATGTAGTGTTTTTAGAATGGACAGTCATATCGTGCAAATATTTTCAGAAAGCTTTTGTGACTGCTTACTTGTTGCCATAATCAAACCGCTTTTATGGGCCTGATGGAATAAAAACCAGCATGCCTCTTCAAACATACCGGAGACGCTTCAGATGGGAGTGTCAAAAATATCCTGAAAATTGTATTTCACTGGAGACGTAAATCGTTATTAGCCCCGAGCATATTTGTTATCTATAAGCTGTTTCAATAAAACGACATACAAAAAGCTTAGTAAAGCGTTATCACTGCATCAAGCTAACCTGAAGAAAGAAAATACAGAGATTCAAAATGTAATAAACCTTTAAAACTTGATAACTTTTACATGCGTTATTAAAAGAAAGTATGCTGTGCAAAAAAAACAAAATTGGATACAGTCGAGTCAATATCCTTTACTCTCTCCGGTCTTCTGATTGGTGTAGAGTGATTCTAAGATATAAATTTGATGGATCGCTTTTGAGCAAACTTTACCACTGGAGTGAATGTTAACGGAAGCCGTTAAATAAATATAAATTAACAATATTGTTACAATAATTAATGACTTTAAAAAATCTTTTATAAAATGGCATGATGATAAAATATTTTTAAGCACTTGAGAATTTCCTTAATATACGAGTCTCTCGTAACTCGTAATTTTCATTTCTTTTATAATGTTTTGATAAATAATATATTAATGTATTACCATTGTAAATATCAAACGTGTTTCCGTTGTTTGTTGTTACGTAAATGTATATTTGAAAAAGGTATTTCACATAATAGGTATATTCGTTATGAAAATCCAAAGCCTTTATATAACGTTAGAAACGCAGAGCCTTTTACTTTCGAGCACTCTTGATATGACCCTTTAGCTAATTGAACTCTCACTCGATATTGCCTTACTGTTTTAATCAATATAAATGTTTGTTTGTTGTCAAAAGGTTAAATGTATATTTCAATCAAAAATGTTTGTATTAAATTATTTAAAAAAAAATAGTGTAAAATATACCCTAGAAATAAGTAAAAATATAAAACTTTCTAAAAATTTTTTGAGAATTCTGACCTTTCTAGTCGTTATTAATAATTTTCAATAATTGTTTACCTAATACTTATAAAAAACATGTATTAACAAGTTTTTTCTTTCTGTAAAATGTCAAATATTTTTAACATTACCATTCCTTGTATTAACCTAAAAAACAAGTCAAATATATTTTACAAAGATAATAAATTTAATTAAATTACAAAATAGAGTAATGATGTAAAAATTATGTTCAAGCATATAAAAAAAACAAAAATGCTCATATACTGTATAAGTTTGGCTCTAGTTAAACTTAGCTGTGAATTCAAGAGAAAATCTCGCCAGAATATTCATTCGAGTTTGGAGGTCGACTGAGACTAAATTAACGTTTAAATAATAAATACGCTGTGTGACGCTGGAGCAATGGCTTCGCGGCAGAAGCTACTTTTTAACATTTAAATTTAACTTTACCCGCCCTTCTAAAGTGTAAAGTGTCGTCACCGAGATATAAATATAAATAAATATTTTCTAACTTGCCGAGGTTGTCTTTCAAATTTCTGAATAAATTATAAGGATTTCATTATGTACTCGTACTTCTAAGTTTCATACTTTCGATTTATAAGTCAGTCATTAAAGGTGATAGTAAAATATATGAGAACAGACAAATCATTGGGTTTTTAATGAGTTTTTGGTTAGTATTTGCTATTTACAGATAGATTTATGATTAGTGAAATGATATAACAAAAGCCCTTCGTGTTTGAAATGTTTGAATTATATTAGCTGGGAACTTTGCTTCGGGGATTCCCCACGTTGTAATTGCAAGATTTTTTAATTTAAAAGTTCGCTGAACTTTATGTGGCAGAGCCACAAATCGGATTAACTTTGAAGTGATACTGATTCGGACAAGTTTTCGTAATAAATCTGTATCTAATAAAAATGAAAAGACAGTATTAATAAATATAAATGAAATTTTAAAAACTGCTCAATATTAAGTATTTTTGATGAAATTCAGTATTGTGTTAGTTTAAGAGTTAAAATATAATATTCTTCTTACTCACACATACCTATACATATATATATATATATATACATACATACATACAAACATACAAACATACAAACATACATACATACATACATTTTAAGTAATGTTAGTTAAAATAATCTATATAAGTCACTGGTAATATCTGGTTTAGTATTATAAGTAATTACTTTAAGATTACAAGTCATAATAAAAAATAACTCTTTCATATTATAAAGAGTTATTTAGATTGTTCCGATAATAATAAAAAATCAACTCATACACAAATATTCTATAACTTATTATTATATAATATACTATAATATCGATTTTTATATAACATTTGTTATATTACGGTTACTATAAATAATCTAAAGAGAATTTACAAGAGCTTTCCAATTACACCCCACACGATACTAAATAATTACATCCCTTGCTCTTGCACCCTCCTGGACCTTGCCTATAATTTCATTAAATTATGAGGGTCAATTAAGAGCGAACCCAAATTTCCAGCCTTTATTTTTTTTTTAATGTTATATTTTATAATGGCTTAATCTTATCACCAATGTCATCATCACAGAACATTCAACGAGATGATGAGAGTGAAAATACAATTTATTGAATAATCCTCATCCATCGGATTAATTTTAAGCCGCGAAGTCAGTAAAGTGCCATCGGATCAATTTTAAGCCACTAGTCAGTGAAATGTCGTTGGCATATAAAGTTGCATGCAATTTATCAGGAACAAAATGATTGTATTTTCACTAAAACGGACATATCGTTAGTAACACAATATAATTACCAATCAGCAAAACCACATACAATACGATATATTAAATGTCAATATTATATCACAAATAACAATATTGTATGTTTAAAACAAAAAAACCATATCAGGAAGCCTCGCTCTTCCAAAAATAAAAAAAATACTGAATATCAATTTGAAATGAAAGTAACTAAAAATTAAGTAATTTAATAATTAAACATGAGCATAATAGCAGGAGTAAACATTTCTAACAATATTAAAAGTGTTTTCAATCTCCGGGGTTATCAAATGTTTTCAGTCCTAGGTAAATAATATGAGAGCACTATATTTTTTAACACAACACAACTCTTGTAATATGTAACCAAACAAAAGAACGCTCATTTATTCATGATTTAGATTTAATATTTAAATATTTAATAAACTATGATGACATTCACTTACTAGGAGACAAGATTTGAAATAGGATATCGCTACCAAAGGGTCAATACGATAATTCATTGCATAATTCAAGATGTGCGTGAATTACAGAATACACAAGAATCAAATAATCTAATGGGCACTTTAGAATACCCTGTATTGATCATTCGTAGTACGAAGTATTTGTTTTAAAATTCTTGTAAATGTAAATTTTTGTTTTAATATTCTTTTCTAGTTTATTGATATTTTTAATAATAACAATGAAATTTAAATATCCTTGTGCTTTCAGAGAGATGTTATTAGACGTACTTACAAAAAAAATAAGTCAATCGCATACAGTAACTACAGACCGATTACAATATTGGCTAAATCAGACAAATATCTGAATATACTATTACTTGTAATGATATTGGTTATTGTAATTCATGAAGTAATTATTGATATTTATTCTTATTTATTCATACTTATTCATATTTATTCATATTTATTCATATTCATTCATACTTATTCATATTTATTGATAATATCACATCTTTCTATACTTTGCAGCATCACACTTTGTTGATAGTAATATCCGAGGCAACATGACTGTGTATAAACTTCCTTGAGGGCCGAAAATGTATTTTAAAAATCAAAAATCTATATATTAGGCTTCGCTTCTGTTTCAGGACAAAGCTCAGTAATTGCCTCATTACATTACTTAACAGACGTAAATATTCATTCATTCATTCATTAAAAATTACGAACTAATTTAGATCGTTGACCGCTCCTGTACTGACATTTTGAATATACACACGATTGATATTCTTCATAAACTACAAATATATTTTAATAAAACTGTTAAGTGGTCCCATGACGTCGCATTGGTCCTAACAACAGAAATCTAATATACATTACCAGTAGTTTAAACAGAAACCAATACGAGACCGGATTAATTGTCAATAATGATGACTGCTCGTATAATAATATAAATAGCACGAGATTCCATACATGTATTTGCAAGACAGGAGATGTCGTTAGCAACCAAACATACTTGGGTCCACTTATTGTTAGGAGATTTGGTTGGAAACACCACATTGGAAATACATACTGTACGAGTTTAAATGCGTCATTCTTACGCATTCTTGAGCTATGGAAAAGCATGTAAAAAATAAAAAGAACGCTTAAAAGTTGCGAATTTTAATAAAACGATTTCCCTACACTTTAATATAAAAAATACGTACAAAAATTATTTACTTAAGTTGTTTAAAAACATTATTATGTGAAGAATACTTTCATGAAAGTCTGAATATTTTAAAAGATAATGATAGTAAAATATTGACAGGTACTATAATAAATATATAACAAACATACAAAAAAAGACACAAAATAAAGCAGTACTTTCAAACATAACAATCTAGAATGTTCTTGCCTCTTCCATAAACTCAATATTTTATATAACTTTCTGGAAGTAAAAGAACCTTGTAGATAAAGGACTATATGGCTACTTTTTAACAAACAATAGTATGTTGAAAGTACGAGTATATATAAAGTAAAAGCACGTGTAGGGCGTGGGTGGTCTGAGACTTAGTTTCACATCAGAGTTAAATCCGATTTGCGACTCCAACATATGAAGTTCAACGAACTTTTAAATTAGAACATCTTACATTAAACACGTAGGAAGCCTCGCAACTTCGAAAACTGCACACTTTATAGCGGCCAATATTAACTTCAAATAATTTATAAGAAAGAGTTGAAGAAGTTACCTTATTTAATAAAAATAAAAAAAAACTCCTTTCTGTAAATACAAGATATTTAACAAAATACTCATAAAAAATTGTATGATCTTCTCTGTCTTTGTTTTCATTCAAATACTTACTAAAAGTATTTTACGAACAATTCGACAGAAAATATTTGATATTTGGCAGTTAAATATTAAAATAAATATATATAGAAAATGATTTTCTGCAGAGCAAAGATTAACAAGCATGTACATTGTAAAAATACGAGAAACAAACCTTAGATTGCGTTACTTGTTATTTGACTCAAAAAATACTGTTTTATGGTCCAATATCTTGTTTGCATTCAAGTATTACCTTTTAACAAATTGAAGGAATAGATTAAGGAATGTTTTTTTGCTAATGGATACTAAAAAAGTTCGAAATATACAGCATGTTACGTAAATATTGGTCGATTGCAGTCACTTCAGGATTGGTAATAAATGAAATGATAACACAAGGAAAGCCCGTAGAGTATCTGTCCCAAGCTCTTCTCAGATTGATGGAAGATAAATTTACGTATTGTTGATAGTTTTAAAAAAAAAAATGCACTTCTTTCAAGAAAAAATTATCATCAGATCCATCCAATCTGTGTATAATGCAAGAGACAAATAAATAAAAGTTATGTTGATTTTCTTTCCGAGGACAAAAATGTTGTAAAGAATACTCCTTTTTAGATTGGAGATGATTGCCTAATTAAACACAAAAACCAAAAAATGAAAGGAAATATTATTAACTAACGAACAAAAAATGTCTAAAGACTAATTCAAACATAAAATAAAGTATCAAGACTGAAAAAACTTAATAATCACAGGTTATGATTGAGGTAGCCTACAAAGTTTCACGAAGTAGGTATTTTTATGGATTTTTTTTTAAAATCCCCTTTAACCATTTAATAGTTTAAAATATAATTGTTGGTTGGTGGTTAATAATACGTTGAGTATTTAGATTTTTATAACTTTGCTTGTTTTATTTTATATAAAACTAGTTACAAAATAATCACACCAAAATATTATATTAGTCACCATAATACTAGGAAAACTTCATTTTTCAAGAGTGGTTTTGAATACCTATCATTCAAACTCAAAACTGGTAAACCTTTACGTGTAACTTCAACTAATTTAGTAAAATCAATCCATTATCAGACTTGTAACATAAATCCTTCGCTCTTGATCTACTTTATATTAATGTTTACACTTGAACTAATATATTTTCAAACTTACCATACTTTGAATTTTTTTTTTAATTAATTTACCCTGCTTCATAAAACAGCAGCCGAAGCATTAAAGGTTATTTTAAAAATAAGGCATGTATCGTTGTAACATAACTTGTTGTCTTGCAAATACTACAGTATGTAATTTCAGCAATACTATAAATTATTTAAAAATAAACGCAGCACATTTTTAAATTTTTTTTTTTTTTATTTCTTTTTTTATGGGTTATTTTTTTTTTTTAATCTATAACCTGAAGTTTGGAATAAACTTCTTGAAACGATTTGGAACTATAATATTAAACCAGTATGTATTAAAATGTCACCTATGTATTAAAATATCACCTAAGGAGCTAAAGCATTTACAGAACGGTAAAAAATATACTTTGTCATCCTATAACAGCACCGCTTTACCGTTCAGATACAAGACAATTAAATGATAAAATGGACATCCTTAAGAAGGATTTCGAAATTAATTTATCTAATTCAGATTGGCAAAGATATTTTGAAGAAAATGCGAAACAATAAAATAAAATGTAGGAGGAGGAAGGTAAGCTGATTCTTGAGACGAATTAAAAGTAATATTTTTTTTCAATGTACTTAGAAGTGTTACTTTAATTGTCTGACATTGACACTGTGGATTATCAAACAAAGAAAAACATCGGTATAAGAGTTGAGAAAACCAATTGGGTACCAGAAATAGGCCTACATCGCAGTCAGCATTGTGTGAATATATCATAGACAAGTCTAATGATTATATAGGAATTGATAAAGTACGAATCCTAGCTTAGGAACACCGTTGCATACCAAAATTGATTCGCGAGGTAAAGGAAACTTAAAAACATATTAATTTTAATGGAGAGACAGTTGGAGACTTTTTAACACACCGGGACTCATTGAAACAATTGAAAATCCCGCTCAAGATGTTAGTGCATTGCCTTTACATTATGAATTCTATTTTGGGCATTTTATAATGGGAAAACTAACAACTCGTTTACTAATAACGGGAATGATATTTATACCAAAAGGAATTTCATAAACACAAAGTACATACACACACACATCTATACACAAAACAAAAAATTGTAGATCACGCAGTAAAAATTCCAAATTTACGAAAAAAACCAAGGCATTTTAATACATTACGAGTATAATACAACTACAAACAACTACCCTGTTTCTAAATGTTCAGTATATTTATTTTATACCATTCATTACTCAATCATATTGTAATATTGACGAGCTACCTATTCGCTACACGCCTTGCTGAATCTAGCATTCTCTACATCTTTCAATTGGTAGAGCGACGGGATGTTTCCCGGAGGTCGCGTTCTCGGGCTGCCCGTATCGATTTATTTCTCAGTCTATATTTATTTACAATTAAAATAAGCTTTACGTGACATGTTCATAGATATCAAAGAGATCAGAGATTTCTATATTTTTTAATATGTCGCCGACGTCACTTTACACATTACCATTAGGTAAGAGCTAATTAATGAGTAGATTACGTCGCTGCCGACTGTTCCAGTGTCACACAACGTATTTATTATTAAAATGACCTCCAAACTTGTATGAATATTCCGTCAAGGTTCTCAATTCAAGTCTCAGCTAAGTTAAACTAGTCTAACTTGTATAAGTACTGCGTGCATGTGTGTGTGATGTGCTTGAACATCATTTGGACATTTTGAGAGTGCTTGAAATTTAAAAGCGCTGCGTTTCTTTTGGTATTGTATATAAAAGCATTATAAATATTTTATAATATAAAGATTTTTTTCAATTATTCCGATATTCAATTTATATGTCTCTAGAAAATTTATAGCTACTATAATTTATGTAAAAAGAATTTACTAGAGCTTTTACGCGATACCCAACGATTATTCCTTTTATAGTAGCTGGCGTAACGTAAACTGGCGTAACGGACGTGTTTCTAAGTGCTCCTCCAATTAAATATTGAAGTAGTGCTTTGTTTTAGTCCGTGTTAAAAAAAAAGTTGATAATTACCTTATACTACCCCATATTACACAACTGTGATGGCTAAAAAACATTTATGTAGAATTAAAAATAACTATAAAAAAAAATATTTATAAAAAAAAATATTTTTGTCAAACATCAATGTAAAACAATACTGTTGGGAGCAACCTTTCAATGTTAATCTATACTGCAAAGTTAGTAACAATGGTTAGAATTTGTCTAAGAAGTCTAATATATACACTTAATTCACCGAAACTTGCAGCTATACGGTAGCTCAATTGATAGAGTGACGGGACGGTTTTCCAAAGATCACGGGTTTGTATCGGTTTATTTTTCATTCTTTATTTACTAAAATTATTGTGCAGTTGTTGGCGTGGACGTTACATGCTACGACGCAATTTTCATTCTATTCACGTAATTCTGGATTCGAATCTTAGTGCTAATTATTGCATAGTTAATATTTGTTTTTTTTATTATAACTGCTTGATTTATTGTATGTTTGCATTATTTTTGTTTCATAATAATAATTATTTTTATATAATGGATCCATAAAAACAAGTTACTTTGCGCAATAAAGTTACTATGCGATTTTACAATGAAATCAGCTGTACTATAAAACCACAGTAATTTCAACTCAACTGTGTTGATTAACTAAACTATAAAAAGCCTACCTCATATTTATACCGAAGATAACTCTAGTACAAATTGAAATACCAAATCCAGGAACTTACCTCGAAAAACTAAGCTAAGAAAATATATCTTTAAGAAAATCTACTGACACCTAAGATCGTAAAAAAATTTTTTTTTAAACAAAACATTAGGAATAAAGAAAATAATAAATAGAATATTACAACAATAAAGGCAACAATCAAATCAATACTTCTGTTTCAGAAGATTGCACTAACAATTAGAGAACAATTGCAATAACTTAGGATTAATAAACTCTAAATATATCAATAAGCTCTAAAATATTACATCACGGAACACAATATATTGACAAAACAATTGTCATTTTTAAAGAATCATATAAAAACAACAAAACAAAATCTACCGAAAAACCAAATTAAAATATTTTTTAAGAATCTAACACAAAAACAACTAAAGAAATTTCCAAAAAAAGAAAATCAATGGAAACCTAAAAAAATCTACACGATTAGCATTCTGGTCCATCAAACGCATAATTATAATATAAGGAGATCAGGAGGCTTGTCTTAGAAACTCGATAAGCATCATGGAATAACTTTCACAAAATATCCGCTAGTGCCAAATTATATGCACTGACTACCGAAGTACTCTCATCTTGTAGTGCATTAAACTAACTTTTATTTATTTATTTATATATTTTCCATTTTGAATCATTCATTACCAGTGATCACTTGAGTACGTTAAATGGAGGTGTTTGATTTTGATACCATACTTATCGATATAAGCCCTTTTGCAAGGATACCCCTCAATTTAAAATTAAAATTACGAGGGCTCCAAACGCACCCTGGTCTGAAAAGCCGGGTATTACTTTATTGTGATCACTGTTTTACAAAAGTCAATATAAAATTAGCAATTCAAGAGCTACTAGAGCCATCACGAGCTACTCGTACCATCGCGATGAATTCGATGGCCCAATTAATAAATAATGTTATAAAAATAAATTAAAAAAAAATGCCAAAAAAAAACAATATGTAAATTTTAAAATATTAATGAAAGCTTATTATAAAAGATAAAGTAATATTAGCAATTGTAAGCAAATGATAAAAATCTATTTAATGTGATTAACGCAAATTATTTAAATTTAAGTAAATTAAATACCAGAACCATCTTATTCATCAAAAACTTCACCATATTTCATCAAAACATAGCGTCTAAACTCTGCAAAATAAATCTCCTAGAAATTGCTCTTGTACAATTACGAATTCAAAACATAAATATTAATTTTGAACCTTTTGAAAAATGGATGGATATATAAGTATACACCGGCTTCCTACTTCTTAAGACAAAATGAGATATTTTTGTATATTATAGCACATCGGTGATTATTATTATGGACATTTTATTTTTTTCTTCTCACTATTATTTTTTTATTGAATACTGCATTTTTTAACAATTTAGAAATTCACTGTATTTTTGTGAAATTGTACCTCATTCTAGCTTTCTATTATTGTACGCATATAATATAATAAGTACAATGCGTCTAAAAATATATTATATTAACAACAAATTACGTGTATTACGCAATAAATAAATTATTATTATTTTTACCCCATACGATATTATATAAATACATACCTGACTTTTCCCCCCTTGGACCCCTACCTGTAATTTCTTTTGACTATGAGGATCAAATAAGAAAGGTATTTAAAAATATCAGTGTTTTTTTTTTAGCAGAAATGAAATATTTGATAATGGCATAATCTTACCAGTTAAATTTTCCTACCAAAGTTAATTCAAATGTTAAATTGTAACATCACAATGACAACGAAATCAGAATTAGCGAGGTCGGTACATACATACAATGTATTTGCGATCAGATATCCTAATATTTAAATTAAGTTGAAAGAAAATTTCGTCCATATTCGATCTTACCACTTCATTTATAAAGTGGTAGAATCTAGTATTTACTATGACTATGTTTGAAACAAACAGTAAACCGAAATATCATATTTGTTTAGAGAGGTTCATTTATTTTGTACCAAAATATAAACATAAATTTACTTACATTATTATGTAAGAGAGTGTCCTCTCATAATCATATTTGTGTGGAATAAACCTAACATAATATATACAATTATTAATATTCGTTTTATCTCCTTGTATAAATATGAAATTGTATAATCCGTGTTATATTGTATATATATAATTCGTATATATAAAAATATATTTGGGTACTCTTACAGAGATGTTCCTTTTTCATAAACTGACAAGTAGTCTTCGTTTTTTCAAATTAATACATGGTATTGGTAAAATATAAAGATGAAATCCACTATAAAGAATTGAACTCAGTTTAGTAACTCAGTTATAAGCTACTTACTAAATATACTATACTTACAGATATGGAATATTTGTAAAACTTTAGAACCACTGAAGTTACGATAACTGATTTAGTTTATATTTTATCGAAAGGAAACTGAATAACAGTTTAATATTTATGTCGTAGCAAGTTTATATTGTATTCCATAAATTAACATAGAGATTCACTGATTCACTTCCTCTTGAGAAACAATATACTTGAGAAGTCACTCAGACGTCTGAAACTTTTAAACTCTATGTTGTTGATAAAAATATACATTTTTATAATATTCCTCATAAACCAGATATGATACAATTATTATTAATCTTTACCCAATTACAAGCTATTGTAAGCAATTACGTGAATAGCGTACCTAACTTCATTAAAAATGGCAAACTTATTTAGATCGCTGACGGCACCTGTTCTGACATTTTGAAAATACACACGATCGATGTTCTTCATAAACTACAAATATATTTTAATAAAATTGTTGAGTGGTCCCATGATATTAGATTGGTTCTAACCACAGAAACCTAATATACATTAGTAGTAGTTTAAACAGAAACCAATACGAGCACGGATTAATTGTCAATAATGATGACTGTTCGTATAATTTGAATGATACGAGATTTTATAGATGTGTATAGACACTCTTTGTGTTTAGTTACGAATGCTAGATATGGTAGATAGAGCGCTAGATACTGTAGATAGAGCACTAGATAGGGTAGATAGCGCTAGATAGATTTCAAAATCTTATTATTGTATAAGTCTTTGGCTGAATCGATACTAAGTTATGGACTATAAAGAAAAATATAATTTTATCTACATATATATATAACACTATTGCCGAAATCATTTACCCAGAAGCTTTCAAAAATAATTAACACACAAAATAAAGCAATACTCGTACTTTAAGAAATAACAACTATACTGTAAAGTTTACATTTCATGAAACTTTCTAAGATGTGATAACACTTTTTAAGCAAATAATTGAATTTGCAGAACATATATATATATATGTATATATATATATATATATATAAAGTAACAATTGCTTACGTCTGTTTCACTTTAATTATATTTCAGTATAGTTTTAATATTAAATTTATTAAAGGCACGTGCGGAGCGTGGTCGATGTGTGACTTAGTTTTACTTTTGAGCTAAATCCGACTTGCGGCTCCGACGTATGAAGTTCAACGAACTTCAAAATTAGAACACCTTACATTAAACACGTAGTGAAACCTCAAACTAAAAACTGTACAATTTTACCGAGAAATTTTAATCTTAATTAATCTATTTAATACGGAATTGAAGAAAATATACCAAACCTTATCTAAATAATAATAAAAAACTGAAATCAATTAGGGTCTTTTTATTTGAAAAAAAAATGATGCACTTCAATACAAAGTTCCTAACGACACTAAACGTTTGCTATTTGGCACACAACTTAAAATATTAAAATAAATATTTAAAGATTGACTTCTAACTTTCAAAAAAATCTTTGATCCAATATCACATAACTCCATCCACCACACCAATATAACACCACAAAATCATTGGATTTGCATTCAATATTATATTAAATAAATATCATTATCATATATTATTTAATTCTCATTAAAACCGCACATGTCACTTATTATTACTGTAATTCAGAAAACCACAGATCAGATATACAACACGATACAGCGAACCAAACTTTGTTCTATATTGTAATTATTCAACCTGCTATATTTTATTTCACACAAGCAAGCTTCATTAAATACTTTTTATTTCACCGCAATCGGCTACAGAAGACCACTTTTATTTAAATATCAGGTAAAATTAAATTAAGGTAAATTCCCTTAAGGTAAATTCTAAAAATTGTTAAAAAAAGAATACGTATCTTCGAATAATTACCACTTAAATATAATTTTAATATTTGATATTATTAGTATGGAAAACCTACAAAAAAATAATGTTATATATATTGTTCTATAAGCTGAAGAAATATAGACTAATCAGAATCAATATGAAAGTGTTAAATCCACATAAAAAAACCTATAAAGTTGCGGATTAGTATTTAATGAAAAAAAAGTGAATCCTTTTTGCCTCAATTGAAAAATTGTACGTATCAAAGCGGGGATTTTTCTCTTGTCATGGTTGGTTTCCATTTATCCGTTCTGATTAAAAACCATTTAAAGCTTACCTTAACAAATTAATTCTTGGAATTCTTGTCACTCCTAATTCCAGTAATGCTCAACTAAGCCTCTTAGTACAAACTACAAATATCCATTTGAATAAAATTATTATTAACGGATATGACTCGAGTATATTTGAATTTATATTTTACATTATAACCTTTTGTTTGTAGTGTAAAATATAAGTAAAACGTTATTTTAATGTATAAATCCAACTATACATTTGCTGCAAAAAAAAAAGTTTAAAGTTAAATTTATAATGTAGAATATAAATCTAATTATACGCTAGTCAGATCCCTTAAAAAAAATATTTTTAAATATATTCTCGTGAAAATGTTATACCCATTTTTAAAATCATCTTTCACAAACGGTATTTTATGAATTATTTGTTAGTTAAATTTGATGTACACTTTGTGTTGAATTACGTGACCTTGATTGAACAATCTGAAAGAAACAGAGAAGGTATGCAAAGATCTCCTACGTCTTAATAAAATGATAAATCATTTATCGCTGATATACACTTTCTATTTATACAGATATGTGTTAATATTGTAATGAAATTGAAAAAATAACAGCTCAGTTACTAATGAGGCTCATTCTTGCCTCTGGGAATTTCAAAAACACAGGGTAGCAATAATTTGTACATTACACAAAAAATATAGGTCAAGTGGGAATCGAAACAACTGAAATGTATCTATTTGGTAATAAATAAAGAAGTAAAAATATATCAAACCAAAAAGTTTAAATATAAAAATAATAATATATAAAATATATTATTATACAATTGCTTAGGTTTGATAAGATCGAGTAATAAAGTTGGTATTTCTATGAAGTGCTGGCATAGTATTACTAAGTTTACAAATAATAAGTTTGAATGTATATTATTTACTCAGCAGACTTTATATCAGCGCCAAGTTTTTAAGTCTTCTTTAAGTGGTAGAGTCATGCTTTGGCACGAATGGGCTGGCTCGACCGTGTGATACCAATGCCTCACTTTAAAACCACGGTTTGCTTTTTCTCTAAAGGAGTGAGTGATATTTTACGATAGCTCAATCCCTTCCCCCTGCCCCATGATACCACAAAGTACCGAAGTGTAAAGTAGCGTAAAGTACTTGACTGTATCTCTTTTTTTTTCCTGATTTATCTATATGTTTTTAACTTGGTTTACAATAGAATATACAATACAAATATCATAACGAAAAATAACAAAGATAGCATTCAAATGTTTCTTGCGTCCTTTACTTCGTTTGAAAATTTTATACACTTTAGTTTTAAAATATAAAATCATGCTGTGTTTATTGTTGCCTAAATATTTGAAAAGTATATTTGTTCTAGTAAAACCAATAGCTAATTTTGAAATAACCGTAGAGCCTTTTACTCTCGAGCACCCTTGATACTAAGCTTTTAGCTAATTGAACCTTTAACATCGATATTGAACTAACCTATAATGAAAATATATGTTTGTTTCTTATCAAAAGGATCCGGCTATAGTTTAATTAAAAACTGACTTAGTGACTTGATACTTTATGTAAGAGCGGGGTCGGCAACTATTCTCCCATAACGTCTTATACACAGTACAGTATATTCTTCAGCTCATAAATATAGAAAATACCCAAATTTTGGAATCAGCCTGTACTTGTTGTCTTAACTGGGTCATATTTTAAATAATTTCGCCAAAGTATAGACTCAAAAGTTTGTTTTTTTTTTGTGCCGTCCTTCAATAGTTTAAATAATTCTCTTATTTTTTTGCTGGCCTCATAGAAGTAAAATTGCATGTTCCTTCCTCATTTCAGGCAATTTAACTTTTATTAATATAGCAATTTGGCGTATTTTAATGTATAAATTAGTATTGCAACATTTAAATAAAGTAGGAGAAAAATGAAGCTGGTATATAATTTATTATGACTATGTTTGAAACAAACAGTAAATCAAAATATCATATTCGTTTATACATACCAAATTTCTTAAGCACATTTACAACGCATGAGAAAAGTCACAGAATGCAATTGGGGTGTTTTGCGATTTATCCAAGGCCTTTGATTGCGTTATGCATCAAACATTGCTATGAAAACTTAACTACTATGGTGTGCCTAGTGTTGCGCTTGATCTTAATAGCCTCTTAACTTGATCAAAGAGTCCAGATGGTCGATGTAAATAATTCTAAATCGGTTGGTTTTCATCTAAAGTTGGGTGTTCCACAAGTGTCTATTCTTCGCCCCTTTTTATTCTTACTATATATTAATGATTTATATATTAATGATTGTACTTTTTGCTGATTATACCTCACCTATTTTTAAAGTTGAGCGTAATAGGACTAATTATGATGAAGTAAACAGTGCTTTGTCACGTGTTTTTCATTTCATTGGTTCGAAATTAATAGTTTGGTCTTAAATACTAAGAAAACTGAATGCATGGAGTTCACACTTCCTAATGCAAAAAGTCAAAATTGTAGCCTGCTCCAATGTCTGTCAAAATTGTTTTAAATGAGGAACTGTTGAGTTTCTGGCCCACTCTTCTCAACAGAACAGCATTTCGAGCCGGTGGTAGCTTACTCATGGACTGACATACTTTTACATTTTTAATTTAATATAATAATTGACGATTCAAAAGTGCATGTAGAAGCCTACTCGAATAAAGATATTTTTGAATTTGAATTTAATTAAGTTTTGTTTTCGACTTACACATTTCTACTATTTGAATATTCGTGAAGGGTCTATCATTATGTAGCAAGCCAAGCAATATCCTCGATATCCTCAAAATGATACATGGCATTGGTAAAATAGTACGATTGAAAGTCACAATAAAGAATTGAATTCTGTTTCGAACAACTCGATTTATTTATTTTTAAAATATAAGCTACTAACTGAATATACAATACTTACAGATAGAGATTGTTTAAGAAAACTTTATTTAAGTGACTGTATTATTTCATTGCATCTAAAGAACATTAAAGAACATTTTAATATTTATGTCTCAGTGAGTAGTTGCTGCAAGTTTATATTATATTACATAAATTAACATAGAGATTCACTCATTCACTTCCTCTTGAGAAATAATATACTTGAGAAGTCACTGAGACGTCTGAAACTTTAAAACTACATTTTGTTGATGGAAATATTTTGAAATATTTTCTTCATTAAGTAACTCTGATATGATTATTATTCTTTATTTAGGTACTAGCAGTTTCCTCTTACTTCTGTTCACTTTTTATCAATAAGGATAATTAAGAATAACTATAACAAGATATGCGAACAAACATTATTTTTTTGCTGAACTTAGGATTTAGTATTTTTTATATAAAAATGGCGAATTTGATTTCACAATTATCTTATTTTCTATATAACTTTAGCATGTAATAAATTTGTCACTCTCTACTAAAAAATAATTTTAAAAATTAATATAATTTCTGCCCTTTAAAATCATCTCATTCACTCTCACCAGCTACCCGGTAGAGATCTCTTTTTAGAGATAAACTAATCCAATGTATTATTTTCTTTCCTTTTGTATTTTTACTTTCATCAAATCTGGTACATAAATAAATAAAATAAAATAAAATAAATAATTTGGAAAAGTATTTTTTACTGCAATCTTCATAGCATAATTTTAATTATTCAAAAATACTTTATTATTACATCATAAACGCATATATACATGGGTTCGAAACTAGTCGGGCACATTCCGATTTAATTCTACGTAAACACAGCCGGTAAATATAAATATAATAGTCATGGTTCACCAAAGTTTAAATATAAAAACGTCAAATTGCTATTATTTAGACAACTCGAAATATTTTTTTAAATATCTTTGTGCCATATTAACATTTTATTGAAAACTAATGTTAAATGTACGGTGGGTGTATATTTTTCATATCACCGTTGCTTGTTTTAAGCTGAATAAGAACTGTAATATGTACAGATAAAACAAAATAATAAATATCTGTAAAAACATATTCGTAAAGTAGTTTCAATATCAAAAGAACAATCATCGTCAGTGGTATTCTGAAGAAGTACTATTCGACCCCTTCACATAAAAGTCCACACTGACCCAATTATGGGGGTTGGCTCGTAATTATAGCATTCGCCGGATGAACGATCTGTTCACCGTGCCATGCTTGAGGGGTTTTTATTAAAGCTTATTGTACACGATTGTACTCTGTCATTATTGTATAAAGACTGTGCTTTAATGTTATTATATGTAAAATGATTAAACATGACAATACTGACATACACGATAACATTTTATATTTTATACGAAATACGTGAATAGGTGTGTGGTGTTAGTAAAGAATTAATTCTTATATATTGAGAGTAATGTTGACTTTCAAAAGCCGAGAAACATCTATTTATTACCATAATCTGTTGCTACAATTTTTTTTTTAATATTCTCACATTCAGTGTCTCATAAATGCGTGTTTCCGATAAAGTGTGACAGAAGACTTCAATACATTCGCGGAAAATACGACTAATTGAACAGACATTCTTCCTTGAAATGAAGTAGTACTTTGCTTGTAGCCAGGACATTTCTTCAAAACTGTCTTTTACAAGTCGATAATAATATTGTAACTTGAATAAAGATTATATTTTACTCCACACTCTTTGTTTAACGATTTCTTTGAAGTTACTTTTTGAAAATGTTTCTGATGCATTTCTTAATTTTGTCTGTATAACTATTTAATATAAAACATTGTAGAAACTTGTTTGTCATTTAACTATTATTCATAACTTAAATCTTTCTGACTTCTGAAACAACCGCAAACTGCGCAGTTAGTGGTACCACTAATGGCGGGCCGATGTGTAGTTTATAATATAATTTTGGTAAAATGCCAATTATATTACTGGATGTATTATGAAAATCACCGTTACTTGTTTTAAGCGGAATTAGAAACCGACTAAATATTAATAAAACAATAAAACAATAGTTTTTTTATATATTTAAATATAAAAAATATTAATTTGTTATTGTTAGTATTTAAAAATATCTTTAAACATGTATAGCCATGATAAGCGTTTTCATCTCGATAAAGACGAATACGTATAGAGTGCTTAATTCACAGAGTCTTTCAGCCGTAATTCAATTGATAAAACGACTGGACGGTTTCCCAGAGGTCCTGGGTTCGAATCCCTGCCCGTATCGGTTTATATATCATTCTATATTTATTTCAAAATATTTTTTTCTTTATTTAAATTCACATCGTAAGAGCAGATGTAAGAAGCAAGAGTAACAAATTTCGATTTTAAATGCCGATAATTTAACACAGTCTGTACTTCTGTCTGTTTCTAAAAATCATTTTTGGGCCTCGTAATTTAAACAATGCCGATAAAATATCGACTAAATGCTAATTTAATCAAGTGGTTCTTCATAAGTATTATTTATAATTATGGCTCCCGTAATATAAAGTTGTCTGAAATATAAACGGAGAAATTAACGGATAACGCTTTTTCAGTTAAGTGTTTTTATTTCATTAGATTAAGTTAAGTCGTGTGTCTTTATGAAAATGAAAAAACATTTATGGAAAATCCCATTTGTAAAAGCAATACTCAAGTGAAGTATTCGTCTATATGCTAATAATATGTTAATATATTTCTTCCTAAATGACTTGATATACTAAACAAAAACCTTATCCCTAAATTGTTAAAGATATAGAAATATAAAAGAATATAAAACACAAATACTTATCACTTAGATAATGCTAACAGTAAATAAGTATTAGCGCGAAACGAAACTTAAAATATCTCGTGAAAACTTTTATTTCATTCTAGTTAACTGAAGTACGCTCGACTATTACTTGTACCAAAGCTTTATTTTATTCATTAACCAGTAAACCCCACAGACGTTGCTTTATCTTAACAACGAACTTAAATATTAAATGGTAAAATTAATAATTATAAGAAAATATAATATAAATCCTCCCGATTCCTCTGCTTTAGATTATATTATGGAGCGCGTATTTTATTAATTTCGTCAAATGTCAAACGCTTGACAGTTATAAAATATACATAATGTTACATTAGTACCGCACTTATTTTATTTTTTCCTTCAATAGCAACAGTTTCCGGACATTGAAAAAAGAATTACCGAAAGCAGTTCAATAGTTTTCACATTTTTCACAAAAATTTTAAAATAATTGTAATTTAAAATAATAATCATAATGAACTTTGAAATAATAATAAATTATTTCTTTGGCTTGTGTTACTTATGTTAAGACTCGTAAGAGTATTTTTTGTAGTTTTTATTCAACATACAGAATTGAACTCTTCTACAAGTTTATTATATGTATATATATGAGCTTTGTTAATTAATGAAAAAATACTAATGGTGAAATGATTACATTACACTATAAAGATTAAACGTAAGTATTAGCATTTGAAAACAAAATATAAAGTTATAGCCACTGCATTTTTTTTAAATAACACGTTTCATATATTATTACTTATCTCCATATTATTTCTGACTTATATTATCTAATTGAAAATATCCTATATGATCCCTTAAGGGTCCAATTGTGCAGGGATCAGCTGTGTTCATCGATCAGGATTACGAGCTTCGGCCGGACAAAGTCAACGGAAGTTAAGCTCCAACTCAGTTGAAACTTGCTGAAAGGTTATACTTATACGTTAGCTAGTAGTTGATACTTCCAAAGCATTCGACAGTAAACATTTTTATAATCCGTCTGCTCAGATAGACTTTAATACATGTCATGTAAATATCATGTCGTAAATTATTTATTTTTAATGTATTTCAAGATTAGTAGAGTTTCTGATTGCAATAAGAATGACGAGACACCAGACGGGCCACTAGACGAATGGAAAGACACCAAGCGGGCCATGAACCATTCTTTAGAAGAAGCTCAACGCAGAGATCATTCCACAACTTGAGCAGCCGTGCCATAAAATCTTATTTAATACAACGCGGAACTCCGGTGGTCAAGGTTTGTGGATGATATCCTAGGCAATGGAAAACGAGATGTGGAACGAAAAGTAAGCCACTTGGTGTCAGAGCCATTTAAGTCTAAAGTCTCATAATAATACTAACTAAGTTTTAATTAACTTTTGTAGACGGCAACAGCAGATATCCTTCCAGACAAACCTGAGGTAAGACGAGTAAATTGTGTCAGAGGGAAATAGTGAGTCGTCAAATACTTCCACTTTATATTTCCAGGTGAGCGTTGGCATGGGGTTGGCATGGTGTTGGCATGGCTTTTGGAAGTACCCCCGCTCCCCCCTACGATAGTGGACAGGCCCACACTAGTCTCCTCTTCCGGCACTACCACTATAGCAGGCTTTTTTCACATCCCAGGGTGGAGATTGTGCAGTCCCTGGGAGACACGGACCCACCTCGGACCCAGGTCCGAGAATCCAACTACACTGCAGGCGTCCAGTACTTAACAGTGTCATCGGGTCTCCCTGACTGACATCTTAACATGTTAAATCTACAACGATTTGTGGCAGCAAACATCACCACACGTTCCTCCAGCTGTCGATGTCACAGTTTCCTTTGGAGCTCCGGAAAAATTCCTCACCATCAGACAAACACCAAAGATGTTGTTTAGATGTAAATTTCTATATGTTGCAGTTACAATATAGGGAACGGGAAGTAGAACACGCTGTGCCCTAATTACAATATCTGCACTTTTTTCTATATCTACAATTTTAAAGAAAATAAGCCCATTACGAGGTAGTTATTCTAAAATACTTTCGAACACAATTTTATATTAAAAGATATTTTAATAATTGAATATATATTATTTTTTAAATATTTTATAATATTACTAATATTGTTACTAATCACTTATTATTTAAGTGATAACTGTAAATAATAGTTCTCCCGAAAGGAGGCTTTGAATGTCGCATGAAGGCTTATATGTTGCATAATAGTTGACTTAACTATGTTGGACTATTCACACAATACAATTCATTTCATATTTGAATAAGAATCGAGAACAAATAAAAATGGTCAATACATTTTTTTAAAATCTTTTTTGTTAATTAATATTACTTATTTCAAGATGTTTTCGAATCAATATTTTACGATACGATACGCTTTATTGTACCAATACAATAAAAAAAATATATAAAAACAATAACAATTAAAAGAATAGATAGTACAACAGGCGGCCTTATTGCTAAGGAGCAATCTCTTCCAGGCAACCTTTGGGTAGAGGACACGAAATATGAAAGTGGGTAGTATTTAGGTACAGTACAATACAGGATAATATACCAAATAAAATATGTTACAATACAGTATAATACCTGAAGAATACAACTGTGCGGGGATCAGCTGCGCTCATCCATCAGAATTAGCAACCGCGGTCGGACAAAGTTTATCCTAAGCTAAACTGTTGCTTACCTAGGAACTTGCTAATATCTTATACATTACTTTGAAGTTGATACTCTCAGAGCATTCGAAGGATAATATTTTTATTATGCGTCTGATTGGATGGACTTAAATTCTTATAATATACAGAATATGGTGAAAATGTCAAGATTAATGGTCAAGAATGCCATTAAAAAATATAAAGAAGAATTAAATAAGAATTAAAGGTATTTTCATTTCCCCTTTTGACTATCTTGTCATCATATCACATCATCCTTACCTTACCTTTTTTAAATACATAAAATTTTAAACATAACTCTGAATTGAAAAACACTATAACGAAGTATTACGTAGCTGTTATTTTTCAGTGTTTTTATACTGAATTATTTTATTGTAATATTCAGGTAGCAATTTGACGTAAAATTAAACTTTACTTAATGAAATTTAAATTGCGCGGAATATATTACGTAATAGGCGATTCGTTTCTACAGTTTCATTTTCACCTCAGTCATCTGTCCTGGTGTTTTTTTTCAATAGCTATTGTATTTTATTTCAATATATCTGCGACTTTTAATAAACATATGAAATATCAGAATTATTTAACAATATTATCTAACATATTAAAGTTTAAGATTCAATATCTGAAAGTTTAATTTAAATAGTTAATAATATAACTAATTCGTAAAATAAATAAATTTTTTTTCTCCGTAAATTGATAAAAACTGACCCAAAAAAATCCAATTTAGGATTAATTATGAAGCGCAAAAACTCTGTAACAGCATTTTTAAGAGACTTCCAAAAAGGGGTAAATTCTACGTTGCACAATGTATATTTTTAAATATTTTCTCTTCATTAGTAAGTTTAATCTCTTATAAGAATATTAACAGTGGCTAGCAAAACATTCCACACTTTCTGATATGTTAATTTTACCCTAATATTTTTGATATATAAGTGATTGTTGTTACGTAAATGTATATTTGAAAAAGGTATTTCACATAATAGGTATATTCGTTATGAAAATCCGCATTCTTTATATAACGTTAGAAACGCAAAGCCTTTTACTTTCGAGCGCCCTTTAGCTAATTGAACTCTCACTCGATATTGCCTTTACGTTTTAATCAATATGAATGTTTGTTTGTTGTCAAAAGGTGAAATCTATATTTCAATTAAACACTGGTTGTGTTATTTTATTTAAGGCTATTAACCAAATTAATTAGTATAAAACGAATTTTATTAATTTTTTCTACATCAAATTATGAAACTTTTTAAGAACATTTTAAAAATTACAAATACGAACCCACTCTGGAAGTCAATTTGGGGACTTTCGTCTTTCGTCGAGTCATTTCCAACATTTCTAGTTGTACCTCAGTTCAATAATCTTGTAATACTTGTAAAGTATTGTATTGTAGTACAGGATCAACTAACAATTTTAATATCACCATTACTTGTTTTAAAATAACTAGCACATCAAATATATATATAATGGTTAAATAAGATAATATATAATGACGTGCCAATAGAAGTAAATAATGATTTACCAATGACGTTCATTCAAGCACATCACAAATACATCTCTTATAAAAGTTAGAGTCTAGTTAAACTTTGCTGACACTTTAACAGAAGCTTGGCGGAATATTCATTCGAGTTTGGAGGTCGACTGAGACTAAATTAGCGTTTAAATAATAAATACGCTGTGTGACGCTGAAACAATGGCTCAGTCGCGTAAGCTGCTTATTAATATTAGTGTTTCAGTAGCTCCGACCTGGTGAACTGTAGAGAGATATAAAATTCGTCATAGAGATACAAATATATGTATAAATATTTTGTAACTAAGTTTTCCTTTGAATATTTAAAATTTAGTAACTTATTACGATTTAATTTGTCATAATATTTACGTATATAACTTCTTACTTTCGTCCTTTGACTAATATTTAGAAGTCATAGTAATATACTTATTATAAAACAGACAAATAGAAGCTTATAAGCTTTTTAACGAGTATTTGATTAATAACTGTTAATTATAAATGGATAATATGATATGAAAAAATATGAAAGATAATTTCAAAACTACTTCACGTTTGCAATTCCATATTCGTTGGATATTTTTCTGCGAGAGAAAACCTCTACGTGTTAAATGCAAGATGTTCTAATTTAATAGTTCGTTGTACTATATACGGTTTAACCCGAAATCGGATTTAGCTCGTTAGTAAAATTAAATCCCACAATTCTCGTTAATAAAATAAATCTTGTGCTTCACTAAAACTGTACTTATAAATATAGTGATTGTTAGTTATTCTCGGATTTTAACAAATTTGTACATAATTATAAATTATTATTAAAATGTAGCTGTTAATTACTTTTCAGAGCGACTTTAAGTTTAGATTTAGATTTTTATTAAATTCTAATAAGTGCACAATTTGAATATATGATACTATCTAGAATAGTAATTAATAATTATAATATATTTTTTAATATAACGATATAGTTTTCTTGGTTACCGCTGGTTACTTTTTTATTGCATGTGCCAGTAGCGATAATGTTATACTTTTAATTGTATTATTTCTTACATAAGTCAAGGAAATATTAAACTGGTTACGATATGCAATACTTTTCTACTATTTATTTATTATATATTTCTTATGAGGTATTTATGATAATTAAATAAAATACAATCGATAATTGTGAATCAAAAAAAACTAAAGAATAAACATATATCAGCTTTGAGCTTGTATGCAAATGTTTATTCAAATACTTAAATGACAACTCTTATAAAAGTAACGAAATAATTTAATTTGTTTTTGGTACAATGGAAATTTAAATGTTTTGTAAAAATTATGATATCGCTTTGGAATATGTATAGCATTACGAAGTGAACAATCCTTCTTCTATCTTATCTTATATCCTATATCTTATCTTATATCTTATCTTATACTCATTTCTTACTGAAATATTAACAGATTTTGTCTGTATAATCTAAATCTATAACCTAAACCCAAAATAAACACGTATTGCGTTTCGCTCTCACTTCAAGAAACACTGACGAAACAAGTCACATGTCGCGTGCGTGTAGCTGACTACTAATATCATCGAAGGCGGCACATTCATTGTTTTCATCTATAATTTTATTTATTTACATAAAAACAGTGGAGTACTGTTTTTTTGTACTGCTTAATATATTATTAAGGCATTAAAAGACACTGAACTATTATATTAAATTGAAGTGGGCGTATTTACTTATATTAGATGCTTTCAAAGGCTTAAGAGAATTACTTAGAATATTGTAGGAGCGTGACACGAATAAATAAACCATTTAGTCGATATTTCACCGGCTTTGTTTAAACAACGAGACACTGTAAAGACATTAGGAACATTTATTCCAAAACTTGGGTATTGTAAATTTTTCCGAGTTGAAAATTTTACTGTACTATATATTATTTACTATTAAATGAAATACAATATAGTGCTACACTACTAAACATATAAACTAATTGTTTCAAAAAAAGAAATAAATTTACGTAGATTAAGAGACTTCAGCGACGTTCCTAAACAAACGGAGCATTCCTCCTTGCGATCTGTTAAACAGGGTACAAATACCGTATGGGGAAATAAAATAAGATGAGCTTATGCCAACAAATATTTTGTACCATTCATTTGGTTTCATTCAGGTAGCAACTAGAAAAAAGTACAATTTATCTTAAAAGTACAATTTTATATTCAAATAATTGTTCTTATATAAGTCTTGCTAAAATCCATCTCGATAAGTGAAAAAAGCGCTGTTCCGATACGCGACCTTTTCAATTCAGGAAAAAATAAAACAACCTCACAGCGGATTCTACATTTCCCTAAATGTTAATTCGACTTTTCATGTGTACTTTTTATGTAGACGGTACTCTTTGATATTGCTTCCTATTTGGAATATGTATTATAATAACAGATTGTTTCTTGTTCTCAATATCTAATGTTGATAACTGTATTATTTACAATATGAACCGACATTATTTTCTTTTGCAATCACAAAAATATGATTGTGAGACAGAGATAAACAAAAATATCTCGTTGTATTGTTTTTAATAAATTGCATGAATGTAACTTTTTATGCCGACGACACTTTACTTACTTTATGGTGTAAAATTGTTCCAATGGAAGGGGCTATTCAATAAATAGTATTTTCACTGTCATCATCTTGTCTACTTAAACTCATTAAATGTTGTGTAATGTTGTTATTTTATTAAAGTTCGGAGCAGATTTCTTGATTATTATGACATTTGCTTACAAATGTTATACTAAAATTTAGCTTATAAGTTTAGAAGAAATAGAAACGTGTAAGATTAAGCCATTATAAAACATTGTTCCAAAAAAAAAATTTTGCTAAAAATTTGGATATACCGTTCTTAATTGACCCTCATAATTTAAGGAAATTATAGATAAGGGTCGAAGGGTGTGAAGGGGTGTAGGGATGACCGAGGGGTACCGTATAGGGTGTAATTTGAAAGCTTTAGTAAATTCACTTTAAAATATTTATAATAAAACAATGGATATAATATTTCTAGAGATTTTATCTATTAAGTAAATAATATTGGAATAATATAAATAATTCTTTATGACATAAAAAAAATAATTATTTGTTTTGTCTGTATATACAATAGAAGATAATATGTCGTCTACAGCATTCTCTGTCTACTATTTGGAAACTTTTGAATGGAACTCTGTCATTGTGTCATAAACCAACCAATATCCTTCGTTTCTTCAAAATGTTACATGACATTGGTAAAATATATCGTGAACAATACACGGATGAAAGCCACAATAAACATGTGAATTCAGTTTGTTATCATCTCGTTTAATATTTATTCAATAAATGAATAAGCTGCTCAATATATTACATTCACAGAGACTTATTACTAAATTACCACAAATGACTGCTATTTCGTTGCATCTAAAAAAATTCAAGAAAATTTTAATATTTATATCTCAGTAAGTAGTCATATTAAGTTAATATTATATTACATAAATTAACATAGAGATTCACTCATTCAATTCCTCTTAAGAAATAATATACTCGAGAAGTCACTTTATTTCGTTGGTAAAATATTTATGGAATAAATTCATATATTTTATACTATTCTTCATTAACCAAGTCTGAACTGTTTCATATAAACATTTATTGCTTTTATCACATTTGATTGCTGATAGTTAGTTACTATGAATGAAGGCAATTGTCACCGAATTCAGTACGTGATGTTTACCTTCCGCCATTTTGTTTGTTTATAGTCAGTGTTTGCCGCTCTCCATTTATTACGTTATTTACCTTATCTTTAGTTTCCCAATATATAGAATGGTCCTATTTCAAGGATATTGTATTTCAGTATATTTTATTACATACCTTTATCAAGAAAAATATTTCTTACTCCAGTCTTCATAACATAATTTACTTTTTGTTTTTACCATGTATACACAATGTGAAATATTGATTCCTGTCAACGATTAGATACCTCTGTCCTTAAAATATGATAAAAGTGAATTTAGCATATCTTAAAATGTATATATTTTTTGTGTTTCCCAGAGAAAAAAAGAGCTATTCCTAACTTCATCAAATTGTGCCTTGCAGTAAGTTTTCTCGGGAACGGAAGAAACGAAAAAAAACGTACGAAAAATAGAAAACAGACAAAAAATCTATAACTGTAAAAAAAAAAAGTCCTATAGCTGTTAATTAAACCCCTCGAAATATTTGTATGAATATTAAAAATATAACAACATTTTTAAAATAACATTTTTGTATTGGGTGTATATTTTTTTTATATTATTGCTTATTTTAAACTGAATAAAGAACATAAATCTAAAGATAGATGTACAAATAAAACAAAATAATATATATCTGTAAAAACATATTCGTAAAGTAGTTTCAATATCAAAAGGACAATCATCGTCAGTGGTATTCTAAAGAAGTACTATTCGACCCCTTCACATAAAAGTCCACACTGACCCAATTATGGGGGTTGGCTCGTAATTGTAGCATTCGCCGGATGAACGATCTGTTCAGCGTGCCATGCTTGAGGGGTTTTTATTAAAGCTTATTGTACACGATTGTACTCTGTCATTATTGTATAAAGACTGTGCTTTAGTGTTATTATATGTAAAATGATTAAACATGACAATACTGACATACACGATAACATATTATATTCTATACGTAATACAAAATATATATATATATATATATACTTTTTTTATGAGATAGGGAGGCAAACGAGCAGACGGGTCACCTAAGCAACTGGCGTTGTCCATGGACATTTGGAACTCAGGAGCTACAACTGTGTTGTCAGCCTATTTAAAGGTCTGTAGTGTTAGTAAAGAATCATCTATTTTCCAAGCTACCATCTGCTATATTACAACTGTTACTCGTAATTTTTTTAAATGTTCTCACATAAAATGTCTCATAAACGCATGTTTTTGAGAAACCGTGTACAACCACTGAGTACTTCTGCGTACATTTAAATAGAGTGCCTGTTTCTCAAATACGATCTTGAAGATACACACAGCAATATTAAGAGATACTCGCTATACGCAAATATGATTTTTATATCATCGAGATACAGAAGTACTTTGCTTGAAGTGAAGTAAAATTTTCAAGACTGTCCCTCGACCTGAACGGCTTATTCCAGGAATTGCACTGAGATTTTATATATGGAGTAAATTGGATTAGCAATTTCAGAAAGCTTGGATATAAATTGGCTTTGTTGGACGATAAATCTATCATCTAAAATAAAATATACTTCCATTTGACGTACACAAGTTACTTAAATAAAATAATATACTTTTCTGTACTCTTTCTATTAAAAGAACTTCCTATAAGAGTATCAGTTTTCTTTATTTATTAAATATAAATATTAAATAAAGATGAAAAATTAAATGTAATTGTTGTTTCATTGTTGATATTAGAAAACTAAATTCCTTCGGACTCTTAAAATTGTTTCAAAAGCAATTTAATTCTGTGAAACCGCTAATTACGTGGTTAGTAGTTTTACTAGTGGCAGTCCGATGTTTAGCTTATAATATTATTTTGGGTTGCTGAATGAATCTTGTCTTCATGTTATAAAATGTATGAACAATATTTGTCTGCTGTTTATCTTTATTAAATAATAGAATTAAATTATAGAATTGCTAAGTTTTCATTTACATCTATGTAAGAAATACACAAACCTAATAAATAAGAATACTGGTTTAAAACAGTGATCGATGCTCGTGGCGCAGTGGCATCGCGTGTCAGTGGCATATTTATCAGCTGATAAGAATATTGTATGCCGAGCAAAGCAGGCCATACGGTATCTAATATTCTTCAAAGAACAGCTGATGTAAGTGAATACGGCGACGTAAATCGCGACGTGGAAGTAGAGCGTGGATATGTAAATGCACTCACGTTGCATTTTAAGTTTGTTTAAGTGTATAAGCAAATTAAACAACATTGTAAGTTAAAGTTTGAAGACATGGCTATTTTTTAAACTGTCTTCTTAATGTCGTGGCTGGTTTCATAGTGAATTGTGCGATGTACGAAAATAGGTTAAAATATTCTGCAATTTTAGCTGTTCTTAAATATATAAGAGGGCTATTAAAAATAAACACTCTTCGTACAGAGAGAGAGTACAGGGTATGGTAGAGAGGTGACCATATTTAAAGACTAAACTTTCAGAGCTTTACAGCGCTTGACTATTTAAATTAAAAGCCTTAAACGAAGACGCTATAGACAAATATGAGAAAAACGAAAAGAATATTTTTTTTATTAGCAATAAACGCTGAAATTTTTAAGATAAAAGGAAAAGTAAATACAAGTTAAAAACGCTTACACAAGTCGTTCTTGATTACAGACCGCAGGTGCG
Source organism: Dircenna loreta (assembly GCA_963555665.1). Classification (NCBI taxonomy): domain Eukaryota; kingdom Metazoa; phylum Arthropoda; class Insecta; order Lepidoptera; family Nymphalidae; genus Dircenna; species Dircenna loreta. Next base: position 14,348,727 of record OY743087.1, read on the forward strand.
GGCTCGGCGGAGTTATTACAGGATTACAGCGCGACGCTTCGCTATGAATCCGATTTCTGCAATGGATTTATGACTGCAGTACACTTTATGTAATGTGCCTTATTATCTATGTATTCATTATAAGAAACGATTCCAGAAACGGAGGAAAAAAAATAAACTCGTAATGAGACCCTGCACGAGTTATTTATAATATCGCAGGTGACTTGTGAGATTGCAGGATTACTCATCACGTTATGTTTCTGTATCTTTTATTTGTAATCATACTTATATACAAACCCGATATATTTGTTTAAATTACCCCCATTAATATTTTCATAAAATAATTTAATAAATATATACCTTAGTGCTAACATAAGAAATATAGCAGAAAGTATATACATATATATATATATATATATATATATATATATGTTTATACTGAATTAAGTTTCAGAAGCAGGCATCCTAAAAGCAACAGGTCGGCAACTTCAAAATCACGACTGTTGGCAACTCTCTCCGGTTCCTTTATTACTGTTTTTATCTGCCAGCCAACTTGCACCGCGGTTTAATGAAGCACACAACTTTGCGTAAACATAATTTTATTAACATTTGAGGATCAAGTATGAACTTAATTTTAAGGAAAAAAGACTCGCTTTGAAATTTCGAAACTGAATTTTTACGAGGGAAACTTTTGCTTCGTTGATTCTTGCTTTATACTTAAGTTTTTGTTGTGGTGAGACTTAGTTTTTCCTAGACGTCCGAAACAGCAACAAACTGTATACTTCGTGAAGCTTCCTTGAAGCTTGAATCTTAATAACAATAAGAGGGACATTCCCGAAATTTATAACAATATTTTAAATGTTATTTTAAAAAGTAAATAATAACATTGTAGCTCTCATATTTATATTAAAGATCCTAAAATGCTAACAAACCTACATTCTATGAACCCTCGCAGTATAATGCAACTACCAAAAAAGTATGAAAGAAATATATATAATTATATTCAGAGTTAATATAGCGCAACGTAGCAATGTCTTGAGGGAGTTAATAAAGATGAGATTGCACTGGAAAAGTCAGTAAATTGCCATATTAAATATTTTGTAGCTCATTTCCAGCTTATCCTCTTACTTTAATATTTCAAGTAACATTTTATACCATATATTATCCGCCCACATGCTAAAAAGCAAATATATGCAGGCCTGAGTCTAAAGTACATATGAACGCAAAAGTGCTTATGCAAATGCGGCCTGCTTCGACGGAGCTCGTTGGAAAAAATAAAACCAAACTTTTTGCCAAATATTGCAATGTATAACGACACAATACACTTATTTTTGCTAACACGTACAATATTACATTTACATTACAAAACACTTAGCACAATGATTACATAAAACACAACACAAAACAAATATAACACTTATTATTTTCACGTATCCAAGCGTGAATTAAATGAATAATTTAATGGTGATTGATAATATTATATTTTGTAGGATGAGAATAAATGTATTCAATCTATTCCTTGTTTATGGAGGCCTCTTAATTGAAAAGACCAAGATCAACACACAATAAATCATTGGCCTTTATCATTCAAGCTAGTTTCAAGCTACACCGAGTCTTCACAAAGCTCCGTATATTCCAATAAGTCTGTGGACGGTCTGGCAAAGCTGAAATACAAGTAGTTCTTGGACACCCTGAAGGAGAGGAGCCTGAGGGTTGGGGTGATATGGACGGTGGCGAGCTTAATGATATTATCATCATGGATAAAGTGGCTATCGTCTTGCCAACATTTTTTGCAGTTGGAATGTTTGCTTCTGAAACTAAATAATGCGGTCAGATGTAATTTCAATATAGTTATAGAATATATTATTGTTTAGTTTCTATTAATGTGACAAACGTCATCGGATATAATATGAAAGATTTAAGTACATAATATACTCTAGATTCACTAAAATATATGTATTTAACCAATTCATAAATAATACAATGTTTAGAAACCTAAATTACTTACCAATACATGTATAATCTTTTCAAAGCACCAGAAATTTTGACCACCATTTTGACGGAAATTTTACATCAAATATAACCTTTTTACCTCTGAAAATACTTTTGAAAACTAAAAGAAGGCTGCTTTTTAAACGAGAAAGTAAAAAGTTTGTACAGATTCAAGTTTAATTACATAGAGATCGTTCGTTAATTGAGTTCTTACGAGGTTCTTACAAAGTAATGTATTTATTTAGTTGGCTTCAGAATTTTCTTCGAAACGGGAATATTAATGACGAAAGTTTTAAAGTCCTAAAATAAGACGGTGTAAAGTGGTGTATTTGCTTTGTCCTGAATATTTTAAGTTAAACATGCTTCAGAGAATAGTCTTTTAAAAGAAAGTAATTTGGAATACTATTGTCAGAGGAAATAGCCTGTTTTAATTAAAAACAAAAACAACGAATGAAAGATGAATAAACATAACGAAACAGAATAATTTATCCATTGTTAGTGTTTAATAACAGAAGCAGGAATATTTCTTTGCCCCGTCTTTGACGAATGCTAGCACAATGAACGTTCCGGGTGGAATGATCGCAAACATTAAGAAAAGATTAACACTGCCAACAATAAAGTGGAAGTTTATAGCGCAAAGACACGACACGGCACGGCACGGCACGGTGCATTTATTAGATTCTAATTATGTAGGTTAATGTTTAAAACATTACAAGAAACTAAAACATTTTTTAAAATAATTATAATTAGAGATTAGTCAACGCGGGCAGGACTCAAATCTGAAACCTCTGGGATTTAAGGAAAGTTTGCAAAAGTATATATCTAGCTTACTTCTTAGCTTACGTACTAATATTATGTACTTTTCTTACTACTAAGCTTTCGGAATATCAGATGGAAATTTTTGTCTTTATTATGTGGTCCGGGTTCCACGAAAAAAATACTGGACAGGCGCAAGCTTTATGTTCATTAATGTGTCTTTGCCATAAAGTAACTAATATATCAGGTATAGAGTTTAAAGTCAGCACCATATTATTTTAGTCATGATATATGTTGGAGCTGACGAAGTCGCTGGCATCAGCTAGTGTTAAAAATATCGAAGATTTTTTACCGTTCGATTTCCAAAATATAAATCATCTCATGACACCATATTTTTTTTTTATTATTTTATTTTGTACTTTTCTGGGTATGTTCTGTCATTTGAAAATATTATTCTCCCACTCCTGAACGAAATAACTTACAGCCAAATGTCAGAAAAACTTAAATTTATTATTTCAGTCTATCTCAAGCTGTACTGTATCAAGATTGATCGGATATAAATTTATATTTTTCAAAAATAACCAGCATGACCTCTTTTCAGTATGCAGCCTCAAACGTATTAGGGACCTAGCCTAATTAGCCGCTCTTCCAGTCACGCAAAGGTGCGGAAAAGAGCTAAGTATTTTAATACTATCTCTAAGGCATGCAATTTACGTATTTCCGCTAGAAATGTTTCGCGTTAAATATATTTTGACGGCAAACTGGAAAATTATTAGCAAACTACTGACCTGTGCTGACCCTCGACGCCTGTGACCTAAAAGAGCTACCAAACATACTTGTACCTATAAGAGAACAAATCTAAAACCTAATTAACTAAAGCGGAATTCTAAAATATAATGATCTATATTAAGTAAATGCACAATAGGTACATATTTCTTTTGAACGTATGACCTTGAAGATTTTTTTTTTATTTAGTTTAATTGTAAGGAAGCTATCCTCATATTTCACATGTAATCATGATGTGTATATATATATATATATAGATAATATATATATATATATATATATAGATATATATATATATTCAAATTTCCTTTATATATATATAAAGGAAATTTGAATATCCCCCAGGTCACTGCACATTCACAACTTTGCATATGCTAACCAGATATTTCCTAAGACAAACAATTAACCGGTATTCCGCTTCCTATATGAGATTGTAACGTTCTCTTCAAATTTCATGTTAGGATGAATAGCCAGTGTTTAGCTTATGAATGGAAATATTTAAAATTGCATTCATTTATATTCTCATGATAATTTTTTCCCACAAAGCAACAGGTAGAGAGAAGAAACAAATGTGCTAAATTTCCAAAGAGAAAAATAAAAGTTAGCGGAGCTATGACTGTATGCTAATGGGACGGTCGACGACCTGATGCAGGCCGTCGACCGTCCCATTAGCATACAGTAGCTGGACTTCACAACTTTAGCATTTATTTCCAGATAACTACATATTCTTACAAATATTACGACGAGATCCGACATGAGACGAGAAAAGCCGACAGTGTAAATGAAGAGCTATCGATTGTACTCGAATCAAAAGGCCTCTTAACTCTTGTGATAAAGAATGCTCTTTTACATCGTTATTTCTCATTACTTAATGAGAGGTTTAATGAGTAGATGAGTCTGTTTCTTAAGCCTTATTAAACATTTATGTAAGTGAGCTGCGCCAAGATTGAGGGACGGCAGGTTTTATTCAATATAAGAAATATGTATGTATTTATTTTTGTTCTTATTATAATTGAGGTTAAATTTATTCACTAAGAGAAAACTATTTGTCTTCTTATTTCAATTAACGTCAATATAATCAATAACCCGTAGTTATATAGTTATATTTTTTCAATTCCTCGTTTAACCGTGGCAGGTGCATCTGACAGTCTCTGTTGACACTTGACAGTTACAAGTTCCGTGCTCGGGTGTGACACTTTTTATATTAAATATCAATAACGTCCTTTGACGATGTTCTTGTTTATAAAATTCATGATGTCTGATCATCTCTTGATTCGCTGACATTTCTTTATATATATTTCGAACTAAAATGGCAAAGGAAAGGTTACGGAACATTTTCTTTATATTTTGTGTAAATGTCGGGATGTCAAATATAAGGAAATAAAACACAGAAATTAGTATAAATCAGATTGCTTTAATTTTAGTTTTATACAAATCGAGTAGTACTAAGTAAATTTAACGAATAACCATATTACCCGTTGTGTTTAATATTCTTTACAAATTTATTTTTTGTATTTTAACGTCGACTATTATAAAAACCTCCATAGGGGCCTTACTTACATTACTCTCGGTAGTTTTATTACCTGCAGTCATATTAATTAATTTTAATTATTTTCGACTATGGATAAGCCACAGGAACACAATGTAGGTATGTGAAGGCATACAAAAATAAATTACATGTGATCGTGAATAAATGATTATATGAGCTGTGGGCCATTCACCTCTCTATTATACTGCGAGTATTTTTTTATGGCTATTGTAAACGAGCACTGTATATTAAAACTTAAAGGTGTACCAACCTTAAAAATAATTTTATTTTTAAGTTTGTATTATATTATAAATAAGTCTAGTACATATTCGATGAATGGCCGCACATAAAGATCTATTTTAGCAGCGTATAATATAGCAATGTATATAGAAAATAATGTAAAAGTAGTTTTTAATACAATATGACTTAAGATACTTAAAAATAGCGAAGTAGCAGCAGTACTTTTTGAACGACTTGTTCCTTTGAAACCATGGCCGACCCTCTACTTTATTTTCAAAATAATAAATCATATCTCAAGCTCTGTTCTAAGTCAAATATCTTGAGCAATAATCAACATTTCTTATTAATAATTATCTGATACAAGTATATGTATCTGTGTATAAAACTTGGCTAGAATTCTATATTAAGTAGCAAATACATGTGTGTTCAATATCTTATCCCTTGCGTATCGTAATTGCTTTGCCGGATTTGGAATGTTGCTCGTCCGAAAATTAAACTCGCATTTTATCAGCTCCCTTTGAGTCGAGTTGTTTTATATTTGGGTGGGTTCCATAGTTTCAAAGTTACGTGCCTGAATAATACTTTCTTAAATTAGCACTTGAATACGCAAAATGCTTATGTACGCCAAAAAATGGACAGTAAGATATAGAGATATGAATAAAAATAAGCTAACAGTAGGGATAATATAGACTAGTCGTGTTAATCTTAGACTACAGGCGTCAGAATAGTTCGTGTAATAAATATGAAAGTCGAAAATACCTGTTTCACAATTAAAGCATTTAGTTTCTATTGTGTTTAGAGTTTTGTCATTTGTTTGTGTTGTTTTTTACATTTTTTTTAAAAAATGTTAAATTTCGAATGGTTGATCGATTCGATTATCAATTTTTTTTTTGTTTTTTTTGATCAATTGTCAAAATACCGCACAAACAAACTCTCAACGCACACATTAATATATTCATAGAAAATAATGTGTACCGAGTGTTAGAGAAATTTTATTGGGTGCACGAAGGAATAGAGGCAATAATTCATCCGTAATATAATTTCACTTTTTTTTTTATATCATCAACAGGCATCGTAGATTAAAAAAAAAAACAATTACATCATATTAAATTTATTAAACGATTCGTATTTACCTAACGACGGTATGTTATTAATTAACAATTAAAAACCGTCATGGCAGCTTTAGTTACTTATATTATCTAAACTCGCCCACGACACACTCCACTAGCTTCGACTTTAAAAACCTAAGTACTCTTTTGATTTATTGTAAGCTTTAACCAAATTAGTAACGTTTTATGAATACTAAAGCGAAGCATTTTATAAGCACTGCAAATGAAAGCTGTGTAATGCCAGTTCGTTTGTATTATTATCCGCCCGGTCTCATGCAGGTGTTATATCCATTTTACTAACATTTTATTAGTAGGTTCCTACCCACGTGTTTAAATATTTTTTTTTATTATCATTATATACACCGAAACGCAAACTACGGGTCTTAAAACATTTTCACAACCTTTATTTATTTACCTTTAAGTAACTAAGATTTTAAAATTGGCTGAATAACCCGTATTTGCGGCTCAATGTTTAACATTAAATTATATTTAACAGATACTATTTGGATTTTTTTTTTTTTAGTTTTTACAATAAAATTGTCAACGTTATTTTTTTTAAATTTATAATCCTATAAACCAACTTAATTCAATTTTATAAGTCCTATACTTTGGCACTAACAAATCTAATATACCGATAATTGTTTCATCACTTGAAAAGACAAATACAAACGATAATAATATTAATTTTGATAACACAACGGCTATTTTAATTAACAAATTCAATTTTACATTATTAAAAAATAAATAAATTAAAAACATCTTTATATACAAATCAATTAGAAATCTTGATATAATTTGAGCACCATACAGTATATGATAAAAAAAATAATAATAACACAACAACGTTTACATGAAATTCGTAAGAAATTTATATAATTAAGAATCTAACCGTATAATCTTAACAAAGCTACAAAAGAAAAAATGAACACACCAAGAATTAGAACACTTTAAAGAAACTTCAAATACACATAAACATTTTATTAAATAGTTTAAATGACTATTATAAATGAGCGTCCTTAGAGTTAGACTGTAGCCTTACACAGAGACACGACACTTACTAGACTCACGACACCTATAAGGATGAAATCGAGAACGGACAGAGATAAAGATGAGAATAAATGTTATTAAATTACACTTACCTAAGTTACAGTAGTTGCTACGATAAGTGCTACGGACACTCGACACTTGATGACGTCACTCGAACTCTCAGACCGATGTATTATTAGTCGGGGTTCCCTCTGAGCGACTCGCGAGATGTCTCTCCGATAATTTCTCCTACATATTTAGAACGTTGCTTCTTATTTCGATTTCTTTCATATCTATTCGAATCCTAACAGCGGTCCTCCGCCCTAAATATATACATATATAGTTACGTACAAAAACAATACCTTCGTCACTAACTGTAGCGTTATATTTTGCGCGCCTACTTCTACCAAATAATACATTCTCCATACAACGTTTCGAATACACTTTATTATTTAATCGCTCATTCATTTAACCTCGTAGAAAAGGACAGTTTTTCAACTTGTGTCATTCAGCATGATTCAGCAATACACTTTATTTAACTGACGAGTTATAATAATTCTTATTAATTTTAATTTATTCGCGTATCTACTCTCTATTCTACCTTTACTTTGGTTCCCTTTACTTAATATATCTGAATCAATTCCACGACGTTAACAATTAAATCGTGCAGATTTGCTATTACTGAAATTAAAAATCCGTTGAAAATAACATTTTAGAATGTAACGAAATGTACTAAATGATATATAAAATCAATAATTTGATTCAAAATATTGTATTCTAATATGATTCTTATTAAACGTCTGCTACGTACACTTACCTCTCTACGGTAATGTAACCGAGTGATCCCTCATTTGCGTGTAAAGGGTGTGGCATCGCTGTACCAAATTCCTTTCAACTGTAGTCAATTCCTATTACATTAAACTTGGAAAACCATTTTTTTTTTATTAATATTCAAATTGAAAATCTAATAAAATCATCGTATGTATCAAAATCACCTAAATATAGTAGAAATATTTTATATTTATCAAAAGATATAAATTTAAATAATATGCGGATTGTGTATAGAATGAACCAAAGTAGGTCGATTCACGCATGTACTTTATATAAACTAAAGGTTTAAGTGGTATATTAACCGTATTTATTAGAACTATAATTATATATTTAACAAATTATACGTCAACATTTATATGTATTTACTTCCTATTCAACATCACAATCTTTTTATATTATAATAATGCTGGACTTAACTAAGCTATGTGTAACGTTTTAAAGATTTACGTTTACCGTCGTCCGACTTAGTTAATAGACGTGTGCGTTTTGACCACGTACCGAGCTATTTATCATTACTATACATTATTAGACTATAGCTAATATTAGTTCTCTCGTAGTTGCAATCGTGTCGTAGGTTCACTGTACGATGATATGAGGAGCCGACAGCAGCACGGCCACCGTCGCGATGATCGTGAATAACGTGAACACGAACAGACAGAACCTGCGGATAGTGTTGACTCTCATCACCGTCATCATCATCATCGCACATACAACAATACAACTAATATGAACCGCCATGAGTACCTGTCCACCACCATCGCAGCGAATTTCCAATCACTGATGAGTTCAGCTTCATCGTCCGCCTTCTTCATCCTGGCGGTGATGAACTGTAGCTCCCTCAGTATGAGATGCAGTTCCCGATGGTGGGTCCCGAGCCCGCCGCCGACGTCCTCCATGGTCGAAGGCCGCACGAATGAACGCCGGAAGTCCGTTCTAAATATTGAACATCTGTTTAACAACAACGAAATACATTTAAAAACTCCTACATCGTTTGATACATTTGAATGAATCTTAAAAATGAACCATCTTATAAGAATTAATCACTCAAATGTAAAGCGTTATAATACGATATAATAGTGTTAATAACAATGCATGTCTATTTGTGTAAACGGGGTGCTTTGTGTGTGATCATACCCGGGTCCCAGGTTTCCGGTGGACGCCGTACTGTTCGGAGGCGGAGGCACATGTCGGAAGTCATCATCTATATCCAAAACATTCGCTAAAAGTGACTTTGAAGAACGTTCTTTTAACTCCAATTCTCTCATTCTATTCGACATCATTATTGTTTTTCTTGTTATTTTCTTCCCTGGCCTCGACATTCGCAAAATCCACGGCAGCCATTGTAAGAACACTGTTTTTATCTGGATTAACAAGATGGTTAGTTTATTTATACAATGGTATAGAATAAGAACATAAGATACCGAATGCAGTATATTAGGTTTCTTTACAATAATGACGTATATACATGATAAGTGCCACTTACATTTAGGTCGGTACTCACCCATTGCGGCATTTCGTGTATATCTGCCGTTCGATGATGATAGTTCAGTACCACTACAGTCAGCACCACAGATGAAGCCACCATAAACATGATGCAATTGAAGTAAGTTCCTGTCACCCAAAACAATTTATTAAATCTCTTTATTGCTATCTCACTTTTTACTTTAATTTTGTTTTTACTAAAATATTTAAAAATCATTAAACTTGTTGCGATGTAAAACTACAATATTGCTGTTACTAAAAAATACACATTCAATCATAAAGATGAAATGTGTTTATAGTTGACAAAATCAAAAAATATTAAATGGGACAAAAAAAACAGAAGTAAGGAGAAAATTAGGCACTTGTATAAGATTAATTCATATATTCACAATTGTTTTATTTTCAATAATTCAGTTTATATTTATAGCAGATTTAAAGGAATAATACATAAGCTAGCGCAAAATATGTTAAAAAAGTGCAACATAATTCATGCAATACATGCGTCTGTATGAACGTGGGAATATACAAGGGCGAAAAATAGTTCCACTCTTTTAAACCAAATAGAACATTAACATTGCAATGTTTTTTATTACAAACTTGTTCTTATAACAATTTGTAATTTTACTAAATAGAATATATATTTTTAATAACTTTACATGCAAAATTGCAATTAATATTAGTTGTCGAGAATAATAAATCCGAGCATGAAAAAAAAATAGGAATTTTGTTCACTAAAAATATTTTTCACGTAAAATCCATTAATTGGATACAAAGTAACATTTTAAAATAGAAACGTTTGACTCATAAACCTGATTTAACTAAAAAGTTATTGGATTATAGTTTTATATTTCCAGAAACGCCTAATTTCAATAACAAGTTGCAAGTTAGAATATAGGGATGTACTCATTTGTCAGAAAGTCATGTTGCTATCGTCATTTACCAAACGATACCTACTGGCATATCAAAATAATGGAAGGAGGGTCGCCTCAGAGGTTTTAATGCCTTAGAAGGTTTAGTGTAACACCTGTGTAGATTAAAATATGATTATATGGTAAATAACTGTAGTTGTTTCATGTAGATAAGACATATAGTTTCAAAAAATTACCTATTTACTCAATTTGAATTCGTTCAAAATTGTTTTATATGAATTTTTAAAAATTATATAAATTAATAATATTAAATCTTCGTCTTGATCTTTGCAACCATAACAAGGGATAGTGAAGATTAGATAACGTTAGATTGGACGTTTGATATTCACGGCTAACGAATAATGTGACAACCCGATGAGTCCGGAAGCTGCTCGAGAAGTTTGAATGTTAAATTTATTCCAATAATAATCTCGGAATCCAAATAACCTAGCTGCCTCAAGAGATATCATATTTGGTGGCCGGATTTGACGTTTGAATTTGAATGTTGCAAATGAAATTTGTTTTGCATAGTATTTAATTTTACAGACAAATTTATATAGTGAGTGTAAAATGATGAGTGATTATATTGCATGCATAAAAATAATAAACATTTTAGTAACGTATTTAAAACAATACAAAAAAAAAAACAATTTTCAAACATCACTATATAAGCAGACAGTAGCTACATACTTGGAAGCTGCGTCTTCAAACCTTGTCACTTCTTAATTCAGTCTACAAGCAATACCATATCACCAGACTAGAAACTCACAGAAGAATTCAACCAGACTAACCATAAAATTAAACATGGAAATATTGTACTTCGAACAAATGCAACTAAAATAGTAGAAAATTAGATTTTAATAATTTTCATATTAAAACATTACAAGAAGATAGATTGGAGGCCAGTTTGAAAGTACCTTGAGACTGTTTAGGTGTAGAAGGTATAGCAGAATAATTTACTGAAACACCCGTCGGAGCAGTAACAACCGCTTAAGCATAATTATTTCAAAATCTTGAATCTAAAATGCAAGTTATGAGTAAAAAAAAGTCTAGCGGCTATGCTTTACTTAGGAGAAATTTAGGTTAAGCGTTCTATTTAGTTGGTTTTTAAAATGAATTCTTGATTGGAGAAATAGGTAGAGGAATAATTATATTTGCTCAGAATTGACATGACAATATTTTACAATTCCTCATGACCCATTCCCCTGAGCTTTTAAATTATAATTTTTACTATCTTAGTATTGGTTTATTATTTCATTTTTATCGCTAACAAACACGCATTTCTCACCTATCAGGGGGATCGCCTCAGAGGTTTTAGTGATGACGTGCCCCACCAATAGAGAGAAAACAGTTTGCGACAGGAGAATTGTTACACCTGTAAAGATCAATGTACAGTTCTATGGTAAATATGGTCTATTTGTAAATGCTTCTATGGACCCTGTTAGGTTAGCATCGCATTCCGTATTAACAGAAACTCCGTATCGGCTTTGGGCGTTTTTATTCCTGTTAGTGTGCTGAATCGGTAATAGGGGCTCAAGTGAAATAATAAAAAAAATATAATGAAGTAGTCATGCATATACTGTTTTAGAGAGTGTTTTATTATTTTTTATCATTTTATATTTTTATATATTGTTTATTTATTACAATCGCTGGTACATATCATATCAAACCACCCTCCAAGTATAAAGGAAATCGTAAATAGGGTGCTTTTTATAAAACATCAATACACAACACAAATAATACACCATGGAATCGATTACGCTTGCGATTGTTTTTAATACAAGTATATTAAGAATATAGACAAGAAATAAAGTAACTTACCTTTTAGATCCTTATTTAGTGTAAGAGAGAATAAAAAAGTTAATTTCACAAACAAGCCATGCTTTTAATTTACTCGGTACTAAATTGTATCTCAGTTGCAATAACTTTAAAATAATGCAAATGAAAGCATAAAATGTTCAGGCGAATAGAGTTTCGTTTGTTATTTTTTTCGTATTATTTATTTTGCCTCTCAGCTTGCAGCTAATTAAAGACAAAGCATTCGGAAAGAAAACTGAAGTCGATTCCACGATTTATTATTCATTTCACACAAAAAAAAAACGATGACTTTGTAAACATTTTATCTACTATGAAATGAGTGGTTTTATTAAAATTGAGTCTGAACAAGGAAACAGTAGCAAAGCATGCCTTAAACATTTCTATCAAATATTTCCTTATAACAGAGATGGACATTATATTTATAAATTAACTGTACATAATTTACTCCTTGTAATGTTTTAAAATAACATTTTTATTATTTATTTTATTGAGGATCAAAATTATAAAGAGAATAAATTAAAATAAAATTTAAAAAGTTTGAAATTAAAATTATTATAGGAATGAAAGAAGTCATAAGGGGGTTTGGGAGGGAGCCGAGGTTCTGGATCGTGTACCTAACAGGGGGATAGCGTCGGAGACCTGGGGCAGGGTCTCGGCCACCAGGTTCAGAAACACCGTCAGCGATAGAAGAATAGTGACTCCTGGAATCAAAAACATGGTTAACCCTACGACGTTGTCGGGACCAATTCTGCTTAGCAGTAATCTCATCCCGAAATGAGAAATGAATAAATATCATACTTTTTTCAGATCTAGATTTTTTTTAAATTATCAGTAGTTTTACGCTCTTCGATAAACTGGAATACTTCAATCAAAACATGGTCACCTGTATAATACATTAACTTCTTCTATTGGCTTCTCTGACGCTAACTTACCTAGTGTTAACTTCTCTCCGGAATCTGGTGGCAGAGTGAAACCAAGAAGCGCCATAGAAGATATAAGCACACAGGGAACAATCAGGTTGAAGAAATAGTATAGCGTTCTTCTCCTTATCATTATTGTAAATGTCACGTCTACGTATGGTTCAGGACAACAGGCGTACGTTATCGTATTTTTCTTTCCAGGCATACCTAAGAAAGGTCAAAATGTTTATTACAATTTCTGGTAGAAAAAAAAAAAAAATTCACAAGCTGCAACTACTAAATCGTGCCTAGATTAACAAATAAATTATAATAAGAAACATTTAAGCGCACATTTATTAAAAATTATGCTTTTAAAAATCTCACCTATTAGATACCACTCCCCATTTGTAATAAAATCTGATAAGTCACCACCAGCTTCATCCTTAAGCACCAGATCCAGCTGTCAAAGCAAACAATCCTAGTCCATAATTTCAAAATAACTTATGCAACGAAAAGACTACTTCTACTAATACATACCAAAAGGATATTTGTGGGCTATATTTTTTTCATGCATACTATAGTAAGAACACTAAACTTTTTAAACGTACCGATTATATAAAGAAATTTTGGAAACCAGCAAGTTGAAAGTGCACAGGTTTAACAAGGAATCATTCCAAATACGAATATCATATGCCGAATTGTCTAACATACGGAAATAGGCACTACCAGAAAAAAAAAGCAAATTTAATACGTCATTAGTATTCAGTCCTACTATCTATATGTTGTGGATTAGATATAAGATAGGATTTTAAATATTTGAATTTCTAACTACACAAATCAAATAAACCGTGCAACCGTATGGTAGTTTTTTTTATAATAATGAGTATACTTTAAAAATTACATTATCAATTATAGAGTACTGTGTATAGATAATTTATTTGCACCATGCAAAATAGTCCATACAAAACGTTTAGGATAGTCAAAAATCCGTCTGGTTTCTCACATGGTTCCCTTAATGGTCAACTCTACCCATAATGATCTACCCCAATGCATATTATTTGAATTTCTTTTTTGACTTTCATTTAAATCTTTGTTAAATGAATTTCATTTTGTTTATATTATAAATGTTTATTTTATATAATAACTAACAGTATGAAAATCCTATTATTAATCATCCTATACATTCTCAATACCTGGTTGCCGTCGTAAGTCCAGCTACCGAACTTCATGTCGCAATGTTGGTCATCGAAGGGAAACCAGGTGATGTCTATCTTGCATGTGCTCTTGAAAATGCCGGGGGGTACATACAGGCAACTGCCGTTGTTTCTGACCACCACGTTCGTCTGGTACGTCCCATCAAAACCCTCGTCAGCACTATACGAATGAGAAATCAACAACCTTTAACCCCACCGACCGTATCTAATATCTACATGAACAAATTTTGTCAAATATATCTTCAGTTTATTCAAAATACGTTTTGACAAACAAATAAAACGTATTTATTATAATAATATCAGATATTGTGACTCGGATTGTCTCGATTTATCTGTTTTATAAATGAGATATTTGACGAAGGTTCGTAAATTACAAAACCGACCTTGGCAATAAAAAGCAAATCCGAAATGAAAGAAATTAATGAGTGGCCACTGAATAATGAAAATAAATTCTTTGATCCGTAACAAGTTCTAGATTGTTAACCCAAAGAACTCTTTCAATCTATAGTAGGACGTATAATCCGTGTGAAAGATTCCGTTGGTGAGTCATTAAAATTTAATATGATTTATAAATTAAAAACTACAGAACTATGTATACAAGTATTTTATACACTGTGCAGAATATAAATAAAATTTAAATTGTCCTGAAACTTGAAATTTAAACATCAAAGCATTACAAAGAAATGCGCCAGAGGAAGAATAAAATTGTTTCAAAATTAAAATGTTAATTAGAGCAAGCTTTGTCGAAAACAATTTATTTATTTATAATTTAACTTGTTGTCGTTGTTTATTTTAAGCTGTGACGAAAGCGTAATGTTATAATTGCGTTTACTTATTATATTATTTATAAGTGCTTTGGTTTTATCTGGGACGCTGTTTATGTAGTGCCATAAATGATAAAGGAATCATCTCAGTTATTCTTTTATTATCCATGACTTATTCATCCCATCGCTTATTCAGAGCTGGATCAGTGGTACTTTTTTCTGTGCATAGAAAAGACTTACCATTGTGGCTAGTTTTAAGATTCTCTTGAATAAGCGAAACGATGACCGTGGTGTTCAAATCAGCGACAAGCTAACCGTGTACGTTTATTTGTCATTTTCAAGTGTGGCAACACAGAGTAGGACGTTATATGCTACGCGAACGATTGTTGCTTTGTATGAGCACCGATCGTCACATTCGAGATAACCTCCTACTGAGTTGTCACTGGTTCTGAAAAGTGCCTTTAAAATACTCATTTTATTATAAATTTCAAATAGGGGGAAAAAAGGAAAGCCCTTTTATATTTGCAATTCGTGCAAAACAAATCGATACTTACCTAGTGATGATAAATTATGATTCATAAAGAAATCGTTGAAGTTTTTTATATTTAAAATATATTATAAGTAAAATGTTTCTTAAATACTTTGCGTCTGCAAGTAATGCTGCAAGCGGTTGGAGTAGTTTTCTTGATTATAGAATTAATTAAGAACAAGGGTAGTTTCAAAAGCTACAATCTTTGTAGTTTTCTTCGAGCACTTAAGAAAATACAAGAAATATTTGGAGTGGTTGAACTGCTAATCTGGAGTTTTTGTCTAGCGTTAAGGATATTAAAAGTAAATATAGATTATTTAATGATATTATAAATATAATAAATATTTTTCGCTATACATTTTGGTAAAATTTGGTGATGTCTTGGCTACATCCAGGGGCATCTTGCTAAGTCAGACATTCTGTCATAAACAAAATAATTTGTAATGATAACTTACTTGAAATTTGCCTCACCATAGACTAATTAATAATTACTTTTTAACCATAAAACTATAATACAAAAGTAATTATTAATTAAATGTATATACAAACTTCATCCATATCTATAAAATTATTTCATTAATAAAGTAACAGTTTAAAAAAAAATAAAGCACAAAGAGGAGTAACTTTTAGAAAACTTAATCGAGCACGACCAAGCATCTTGATCAAGCAACCTGAAAAGATATCTTGAAATTAAAAGATAGAATACCTTTAGAACTAAAATAATCAATTACTGCCTTTAGACCAACCGACGCGAAAAATGGACGACTTTTTTAAATTTATTTTTAACAGACGCAATTCAAGCTCTATAAGAGTGATTGGTGTTGTTTTTTTGAATCCATTTATTTTCAATTGAACCAGAATATGTTTTTTTTTTAATAAACTTAAAACGAATCCCTATGACTCCAAGTCACAGGTGGTTTTGGGCAAATAATAATTACAAGCTATAATGTATTATTATTGAGTACACAGCGTCACGTATATTGTACAACTTCGAATTGTAAATATTTCATTAATTAGAATCTTTTAATGTCGGACATCTAAAACTATACATAGCAGCAGTCTTTTACATTAGAATGTCACTGGAATACCGTTATTAATATTTGTTATTTGTTTTGTGTCCCGTATTGTACAGAAGTAGTCAATAAGGTTGATTTTTAAAACACATACAGATTTTCGCAATAAAGTCCGTGTTTAGTGTCTTTGCAACGTTTTGCCGTCGTCGGGTTTATGTAGCGGTGTGTCAAAGCGCAGCGTAACGACATATTTTTCGTTTTTTATTTTCTTAGTTAATATTGTAGGTAGAATACAATGTATTATTTGTTGACTTAATAAGTTTTAATTTATAACATGTTATATACTTTTATGGTTTCCAGGACGATAGTGTTATTGGATTATTAGCTAACTTTAAACTAATTCTCAAGCTTATAGAGTTATATAGTGTGTACACTGAAACCATATTCACAAACTTTGATTAAATATAGAAACAAACTGAATATAACTTAGATATTCCATGAAAGTTAGTGGCGTTAACAATCTATATTCTAGTGTAGCGAGAAGACGTAAAGAGACAAAAAAGGTTTATGAACTCATAAAATACTTTACGTACGGTGTGTTACTCGGTCTACCTTAATGCGGATTCGTTGGGAGACTGCCAGCTTAGCGTGGCACACTAGCCATCCCTTTGCATGAATTCAGATCTTATCCCAAATACATAAAGTATATAATGCAATAAAATCCTGTATGCGGTCCAGCATACAAGTCATGAATTCTACATACGTCTCTAGAGACTTCTGTTGTCTTGAATTGCACCGATTTCAGATTCTTTTACATCGATAATGCATATTGACGGACGGCTTTAAAAATCAACTCAAGCTCAAAAGCACAGTTCTAACAAAGGAACCGTTATTTAAGAACTTAATGTATTTGTTTTATGGCTTAAACCTATTAACCTTTGCCTTAAATTTAAGCTTTGTTTAATATTCAATAATTTCAATAATCCACTTTAGTTTAAAGCTTAGCCTGAACTAACCTCTAGCCTTTCTCTGGTTTGTTCCTTCTTTTCGATACAAAATTGGTAATTTATTACCAAATTAATACTTAATTATTAATTGATAATATATATTTACATTTCTATATGCTTCGTTTATCACATTTTAAAATATGTCGATAAAATCAAAATAAATTATTTTTAAATTTTTAAATAATTGATTAAAGTCTAGAAATATAAATCTGATTTGAATGAAAATAATAATAATCCATATTATATATAAATTTAAATCCACAAAGATAAGTAAATATGTTATCTCAATAAGCCTATCATTCAAACATCGCGTGCGGGCTTTTATTATTTACGTCTGATGTTTCTCATACAAAAGTATATTAATTTTACCGTATCTGTATGTGACGTACTAAGTACATTTAAAAATCATTTTTTTTTAAATTATTGTAGTAAATAAATTTATTTAAAACTTCAAAAATCTTCAAGTCATCTATTGTACGTAGGTTGTGACATTTCTCGAATACTGTCGACATGTCAAAGGGAATAAGGTGAGTACCTCTCAACCGCGCTGACTCTACACTTAGAGACTTTACAATTATCTAAATACACGTTAAAATGTTTACTTTTTCATACCATAGAGGTTTAGATTAATTTGGGATATAAATTACTTTCTCGTAAAGTTTAATTTTCAAAAACTTATTTTAAAATCACTTAGGAATCCATTCTCTTTGTGATATGTGATGTACGAAAGTTTCATTCATGGAATAATTTAACAGCCATGTTTAAAAGATAACTGGCTGGGTTCCAGATATTTTTAACGTTCCTATCGTGTTATTGGTTAACGCTTGGAGCACTGAAATTTATGATAAAAGGTAATGGAACTTGCCAAAAGACTATACCATCAATTTAACTGGAGAAAATCTTTTTTGTCTTTTATTTGGATAATATTTTTCGCGATACTTTTATATTTATTAAAAAATATAAGACCTTACATTACATTTAATATCACGATTTATTTTTAATTACATATTTTTTATTGACAATACTATTTTAGAACATGAGAAATGTGGCATTTAGTTTTAAATTAAACAAACCTAATATTAAAAAAAAATACGAATATAATACAATAGCCCACGTGACCTAACTGATTCAATTTATTAAACTTAAGTCAGGTGGTAGTTTTTATTTCTCGAACGTAATTTGTAATGGAAGCCGGTCAGTAAGTTCGGCCCGACTTACTGACCGGCTCAAATGCTTAGGGACTGTCGGATCAGTGTTGCTAAGTCGACTTCCTTACTCATAAACTGAATTCTTTGTAAGTCAATAGCTTTTAAAAGTATATTTCCAATACTTTCAAAATGGATAAAATTATAATTTAGAACGAACCTATATTATTAATTTAATTCATAGTAACGGAAATACATTTGTATCCGCAAGCGAAATGAACATATATTTAACTAACAACATTTTCGATTCAATTGGTTCCAGTTGTACATTCTAGCTTGAAATCTATTTGAGCGGAAATTAATTTATAATTGCTGCATATTCACGTAATTACATGTCCAGATAATTTCAATAGTCCGTTTGAGTCAACACTCAAAGGATCAAAACTAAATTCCGTCCGTAATTAACACATAATTACATGGAAAGACTTTAATTGATTCATATATCTGCCATATGTGAGACGTAAATAAGTGTCCATAGTGTATTACGAGCTAGTTGGCGTAAAGCCAGCTAAGTATAAACTGCTCTTTCACTTAATATTCAATTCTGGGAGATGTTTACAGAATTTCGTTACATGTTTCAGTTTGTTTGTAAAATAAAAATGTAACTCTAAATTCATACATATAATAGAAATTCAGAACAGTAAAAAAATAACTGTACCTGTACTGTAACGTACTGTATAATATTTTAAACTGTTATACAAAACCTGTTGCCCGTTTTTGATTTTTTAATTCAAAGTAGTAAAATCAATATATAAATGTCGTTAATTGTGGCTATAAAAGGTGTCATTAAAAACGGTTATCAGGCCGTTTCATATAATGAATAACGCGAACTCCCCGAGACCGGCTCGAACATATTTCGACATGCAGCTCGAGGACACTTCATGTTCCACGGTAATATGGAACAAAGTTGCCGTATCGAATTTGCATTTAAACTACTTCTAGACAGCCGATAGTCTATGGAGGCTCACAAGAAATAAATTAGCCAACTTCATTTAAGTTTCCGTGAAGAGAATTAAACTTTTTTTTATACGTTCTATCTCGCTTTCATTTTAAAATGTGACACCGGCTCATAAAAAGTTTTTGCATTTTCTTGAATTTAACGATGTGTTGTTACTTGGCGTCGGTTCAAAGACATTAAGAAATGGAATTCATACATATTCTTAAATTTAATTACTATAAAGTTTCTGAGAATTTATATTAACTAAGTAAGATGGCTGCTTTTGCTTGTTAAATTGAACAAATAAAAATTTTACAGCGATTTCAGTATAATTAAAGTCAAAATATTAAAAAGTCGTAAGACTCCGCTCAAAATACTAATAATAATTTTATAATTTTCTCTGAAAGTTCTTTAATGACATAACTCCAGTGACAGTTCCAGACAGGCTTAATGATGTCACCCTTCGCCTTCACTCCCTTCAAGACAAAGAAACATTGAACCACTCAAGATGTCTGTTCAATTTTACAATATTATTTATTCATGAAGACCTTTTTATTGCCCGTTACATACACGTTTAAGTGGTACGATACATTTTTCAGTAATCGAAATCCCAATTGTAATATTCTTTTCATTTTATTAATTATAATTTTTAAAAGTTTTAAAAGCGTAAAAGGAAAATGTATTTTATTTAAATATATTCTGTATGCAGATTTATTATTTAGTTAGAATTGAATTTGAAAGTTAAAAATATTTATTTTAGGCAGTGAAAATATATCTACATCAGCGGCTACTATCAGAAAAGTTATTGAAGCTTTAAAAATTAAAGCATTAACCATTTTAAAATAATTATCTGTATGTATTGGGGTTAATTAAAAAGTTAAAGTAAATATATATAAAATCGTTACCAGTATCCAAGTGAAGCTGCAATGAATAAGTTAGTTATAAACCAATATGCCGTCATGCGCCACCACTCACCTATTATACATGAGGACGTCTGGTTTCCACAGTTTGTTTGGTGTAATTCTCAGATCCTTGACGCCACCATAGTCGCTGTCATTCCACCTCAAGTTGTAGTCATTCCATTCCTGTCACACGTACACATTACTTCATATGAGGAATGAGACAGATTATATCATAAATATGAAATATTTCGTGTAAAATGTAACGCCACAAAATGCGCAAACTAAACAGTGAATTTAAAATAAATGCTCAGTCCATTTGTTTGTTTGAAACGCGTTTGCACATTTTGAATTGACAAATGTATTTGCTAAAGGAATCCCATTGTAAAGCCACTGGAAACAATTTTGAAACTATAATATATTTAAATATCTCATATTTTGCATACGCTTCAGTGTTTATACACGTGTTAAGTAGCCATTTTGTGAATATTACGAAATAGGTATTATCTTAAGTGTTGTCGTCTTGATCGAGAATATGTTTACATATCTGTTAAAGCCTTTTGGTTTTACAATAAACATTAAATACAATATTCTCTGCCCACATGATACCCAACTTTGAACAATGTACGTAAGTTTCAAAATTGCCTCCAACTAATCAGCTCGCACCATACGGGCTACAGTGGCACTTGATATACGCCTGCAAACAATAACCGACCATTTAGATTGCTGGAACAAAGCCACGGCCCTACAAACTTCGGTCGTCAATATTACAAAAGTTACTCTTAAGAACGTAATATCAGAACGTGTTTAAATCTCTTGTCTGCAGGGCTTAGAGAAAAGACAAGTGCTTTTTGTATTTGAATTATAGCAGAAAACATACGATTAGGATTTTTTTTTACTCTTGCCTGCTTGTTGAAGAAAATTTTTAAGGTAATATTAATTTCATATTTGGAAATAAAATAACACAGGCAATTTATAAATTGAGAAAACGAAGTCTATGTAATACCTATAATATTATAATTTATTCATGTAATAATAATTAAAATTATCAAAAAAAATTGCATCTTGAAATATCTTAAGAATGTATTTAAAGAGATTATAACTAAATAGAAGAAAAACAGCCATTTTGAACTAGTTTTGTTAATAAATAAAAAAATATATAATTAAATATTACTAAGTAAATATGTAGCTTGTCTTGTCTCTTAACCCCATAGCCCGTGTGGTGGAGAAAGAAAGATGGGTCATCCGTACCGCTTTTCGTTGTTTTCCCTTGAAGGCAATTGATTCAACCACTGACAAAAATAGTCTTATTTAAATATTAAAATCTTATGTAACAATTTCGGTTTCGAAACAGTAATTGCTTTCAAGTGACGAAATGAATTTTGTAAATGGTGTTGAATTGGTTTGTGTTTTTGGTACTTATCTAATACTAGAGACTGGACTTAATCTAAAAAGAAAAATTAAATACAAGGAAAGATCTTCAGTAACTGTTAATACAAATTATTAAACATCTGTGCTAGCAGTTAGTGTTCATAAAAGTTTATTACAAAAAAGGAGGAGAAAAAAAAAATTACGAGGCACAACTACACATGCTGTTTACATGCAACGGATATTAAAATCACAACAGACAAAATAGAAGCTTCACATGACATTATTTTGCGACATTTGACCGCCCTCAAAGATTATTTTATCAATTTAGGTAACTACTCATTTCCGGTCAAATAAGCTGCCATATTGGTAAATGCTAGTAGGTTATTATTTAAAATTCTCATTTAACATACTTTTAACCTCAACTCGGTATTTAATTTACTTCCTCTTATATTTCTTAAAAGTATGTCAACAGAGACGGTTAGTTTTTTTTTTATATTTATGATAAATTGAAATTTTAAATAAAAGGAACGTAATAAAAAAGAAACTATGACATTCCATTTCGAGTTAAATAAATTTAAAAAAAATATAATCGAATTTTAGCAATAATTGTTTATCGATACATATTTAAGTGAAAGACGCAAGAACCATAGATCTAAGCCGATAATCGAGTATTCATAAACAATATCGATTCCTGCCATTCCGAGTTAGTGGCCATGCAAGTCACATAACAGGATGAATACCACAATTCCGTTGTAGCAAAATAAAAAACAACAGCAAATTGGGGATGTGCATATAAAATGTACAGTGATTACGTTTCATAGCATTGTGTGTATTTTGGGAACCAGTGTTTGTAAACAACCACAAATAAACCTGACACAATTAACGGTTTTCTTTTCAATTCATATCAAATATGTTTTCTTGTATGACATTAAGTGACCATTTAACTTTTCTTATTTATGTATTTGTTAATGCATTGCGGATTACACGGCAGTTCCTGCACAAACCAGACAATCTAAAGCCGCAGTCTATAGCTGCAATGACAGAGGCACAACATTTTGAGTTAGACTTCATCAATATTTAATTTAATCGTAGGCCATACACACAAAAATTATAATTTATGTCATTTCTCATTCCAAGACCGCTCTTACGGCAATAAACTACTTACCTGTAATAAAAATCATGAAATTATAAAACAACTGTACCATTAATAGTTAGGAACTAAAGTATACATAGGTACTTAGAACCAAGATGCCAATCAACCAACGACAGTCTCATGACGGGATGCATACAGGGGCTACCACTAAACTACTGCACGAGCTGGAAGTCAGCGCAATTAGGGTTTTAGAAAAAAACACTAAACAATATCCATACAGATATAAATATCAAAACTGCCGCATACGCCACAATGCAATGCAATTTTCGATACAGACAGAGTGAAAGAGAACTTAACGACAGAGAAAACGTAAAGAAAACAAGAAACAAAAATAAAAGATAAAATAGAACATAAGTTTAGAAATTTTATCAAGTGTTAATTTAGGTTCATTTTTTATCACACTTACCAATGACAGCCATATATTGGTTATAAGTAGTTGATTCTTCTCGTCCTATTTGGTTAGACGATGTCAACATAAACAGAGAGAAAGGACGCAGTCAGTACAATATTCTAGATAGCAGTGACACTGGGGGGCCACGGACAGGACCGGGCGGAGCGCGAGGGACCTCATGCGACAAAGCCCTTCGCGCTCCGCCCCACACATAATCTAATGTTAGCCGAAATGACGAGTACAACAATTTAACACCGACTCTCCATGCGACAGTATTGCCGCAATGGCGGCGCCCTCGAGCCGCGCCCGCCTCCTGTAACCGTTATATTTTGATCTGTGCTTTAGTGACGTTAAGCCAAAATTATCACTTTTGTTTACTTAGTGCCAGCCAACTTTACAGTGCGTTAGCGTGTAAGAAAGATAAAAAAATTTGATCGTGACTGGAGAAAAAAATTACCGATGGAAGATTGCAAGGGCGGGACGGCGAAGGCACCGGGCCCGGCTCCTACCACTTACCAAGTTAAGCCAGACGTTCGTGGTCAGGATTTGATTTTTCTCGTCCTTATTTTGTAAAATGAACGCGGGTGACGCAAGAAAGGAACGAAAACACATCATGAACAACCAATAATCTAGTTCTCTGTTACATTAAATACTTCTTTACCTAAATGCTTTTCTCATACTAACCTTCAATATGTCATTATTATCACCTATTTATTATTTGTTTGTATATGTTAAAACTACACCACTGTAACATATATTACATCGTCTCCTTTACTTATTAACATAATGATATATATTTTAATACTTAAATAATTTATTGTTCCAACGTTTTGTTTTTAATTTACCAAAATTCAGCAGTAAATGTGACAATTGTTTCGCATACTATGTTAACGGAAGAGATGAGTTGTTTCTGGAATTGGCCAACAATTTCGCAAATGCATTCCAAATTTCCGCCCAATTGGCCCAGCATTTTCGAGTTACGAGGAGGAAAAGATTCATTAATAAAGTTTCCCTTTTATTCGTTTCGTCGGCATCCTGAATATCTGGGGATTGGTTGAATTTATTCGCCTCTTTTTCATGTTATTTGTCATATGTCGAATCAAATTCAATGGAATACATCAAAATATATCTCATTTAATATTGTTCGTAAATACTATTAACACAATAGTCATATTGCGGGCAGTCGTTTTAAAAACATTCGTTTAAATATATCTTAAGAATTCGTTCTAAGGATATATTTTATTGCATTCAATACTTATTGCGTAACAACCAATGAAATATGAAATAAACGTTGTTCTTAAAAATAAAAGTAAAATATGAATATTAACAAAATGAAAGAAAATTCAGAGAACAAAGTAAAAAGTTTTATTATACTTAGGTGCTGCGAAGTACGAGAACATGAAAATATTTTCCTTTTTCTTGGCACCGCCCCAGAAAGGAAGTTATGATACAATATTGATATTTTATAAATAATGTTTCCACAGGTTTTCAATTTTCCACTCTTTTAGGTTCATGAAGAAATGTCAAATCCTCGGTAAATATGATATCATTGTCAACAAATACACAGCTGACATCTGAGGCTTTTATTATTTAGTGAAATTGTGTTATTTGTACGTAGCTAATATGTTATAGTTATAAGATTCCTACTAATAATCTCTTCCGCTATGCATGTTTTTAAAATATAAATTTTTACATTATAATTTTACATGACAAATTGTAAAACGTCAAAAAGAACACGTATGACGTGTTCGTGAGTTATAATAATAAATAAATAAAAAAATGTAACTATCATTTTGTTTTTTTTATCATATGAAATTTATTTACATGAATATATACACTCGATCCAGCCACTTTTTTGTAACAAAGCTGATATTCACCGCCATAGTACTCGACTAAACTATTATCCACTTACAACTAACATTCTATTGTAACAGAATTATGGCCGGTGCTGCGTTATATCTCAGATTTTATTGAAACGTAAATGTGTCAGTGAAACAATTTTCGGAAGCTTTTTTCTTAATTGTCATTAGTAATTTAATAGTCTTAATAACTCTTTCAAATTAAATCCTACAACTTTTCGACCGCTGGAAGACATCCAGAACTTGAGGCGTCTAACGACACTCTTTGCCTACTCGGATCATCCCGTAGTGGCTAGTTAATATTTCTTTATTAAAAATTTAATTTTACTTAAGAACATTTTTGTAACTTAATTTTTTTTTATTTTTTTTATCACCAATATTAAGTTATATATTTTTTTTTATTTTTAGCATACCCGATCTAAATATCTGTTTTTCTTGCAGACAATTTTGTAGATATTCTTTTTAAAGTAAAGACATTTACTGTCTCGAGCGCAATGTTTTTTTAGACTATTTTTATAAATATTCCATTTTTATAAAGTAGTATCAAGATATCTCTGTCATATGTATCCGTTATGGCCAAACGAACTATGAAAAGACATTTCTTTATTAGATTTTTTTTAGCAAGAATAATATTCTAGTAAAGACTACTCAATCCTCTTGTAATACTGAAATTACAAGATTATATCTAGCTTTCAATCGAACAGACGTTGGACAATGAAAAGAAGTAAAATGTAAAGGGCTTCAAAGACACAAAGGAAGGATTGAGGCTGCAGAGATTTTTACTTTTACATCTTGCCGTGAAAGTAAAATAGAGGACACATTTGTATGATGTTATTGGATCTGTGCTTGTAAAATGGAGCATCAAATCTTTATTGAGTAAAAAATCATTTATGTAGCAGGAATAATTTAATTATTAAGATTGAGTAGTACTGTATGGCTGCCGCTTCTATATTTCCTTAAATTAAATTATTTATCAACTCAATTGTTACGTCAAAATATAACTCTCCATTAAGCTAATTTTTCTTCTCACTAAATACTTCATAAATTGAATTACCAAACTTATAACATATTAAATCGATATCTACTCAGCCACAGTATATAAATTGATAAACACAATTAAATTTAGCGACATTTTATTTAAAAATTTACGTCCATCCAAAAAGCTATAAATTAAAAAACAGACAAAGCTAACATAAGGCAGAAACGAAAACTAATCCACATGAAAGCCTCACACACTATACCGAATAGGAAATGTTGGACCACACTCGCGATCAATCTCCGGCGTTACATATAGCTTTTGAAAAAGCTTTTTACTTCTGATTCCGATATAAGCAATTTTGAATAAAAGTATCCTATTTACTTGTGATGAAATCGAAATACATGAAACAAATTACGTTAACAACATACAAATGCATTTTTTCGTTATATATATTTAATTAATTTATGTAATATTAATCGTTTATCATACAAAATATGCTTTAAGAGTTTTACGAATAAACAGTAAAGTAAATTGTAACTGTATCTTGAAACAGATAATTTATTCGACAAATGATATTCAAAATACAAATGTTATTCTGAAGCGCGAATAATAGAATGTAGACACGGGCATCAATGTGCATTCAAAGGATGATAAATTGTCTTCAAGTGCATGAAATTCAGTTAGTTTTCAGCTAAGGCTGAGCTGAGAAAGTTATTTTATAAAAGAAATCACCAACGGCATAATTTTTTCAAGTAAATGCAATTTTATTTCCCTCGTAAATTCTCTTCTCTTAAATATCTAAAAACCTATGAAATTCTATAATTTTAAAACATGAAAATAACAAAATACCTTTTTTATTACTTAAATGATAAGACTTTTTTAATGCAAAATAAAATATTTCATTAGCGCGTTTTATCTTCAGACACTTTATATTAACCCGACGGGATGGATTAAGCGCATTCGACCGTTAAGACGGATAGTACCTTTACATTACTGACAACAAAATAAGATCCATCCTATCCCTCGCTTAAGATAATAGTCGAGATCTTAAACAATTCACCGAACGCTTCTTCTCAAATTAGCAAACTATTTATTAGAAAAGTTGTGAGACAAAATCGGCTAAAATAAATTTCACCGTAGCTCTTTAGTGAATCTGGTGCCAAGTTTTAAACTTCTGGAGATCGTCCGTTATCGCTAAGTGAATTGCATTTTTATTACACTTCTTTCATTATAACTTGAAAATTTAGTACTGGGGACAGTATTATGAAATAAAGTTATACTGTTTTATAAATTATTTTATACAATGATATTCGTTTATTTACGTGGTTAGTTTGAATTGGACTTCTAGCTAATTTGGGGATACAGTAAAATGAATGACAATTAACCCTACCTTCGAATATTAATAAACTCTTCATCGCTATACGTGTTTATATTTATAAATGGATTACTTGTCAAGTAACAAGTCAGTTATATGTATTTATTTAATCACGAAACCAACAAGCTTTTCGAATGATTTGTCTCTTATAAATTTCATGGCACCAACCATCCAGGTCTCAGAGAGCTGGCGATGGACCAGAGCCGTTTAAATTACTAACATCAGCTCACGCCTGCTGCCCGGCTACAGTTTAATACCGACTGGAACAAGCCCTTATGTTAAATAACAGACAATGTTCTAAAAAAGTTGTTACCAATTTATATACTGTTAAAATAAAAAAAACTTCTGAAAAATACTTTTTATTTCTATAAATATATTCGTGAAATATAACGAAAGGTCATATAATATTTTGAAACATATGTCACATTATACAGCGGATAAATAAAATGCACACTACCCTCATAAATTATAATTAAAATATAATATTTATATGACAAGCAAGATTTATTCAGTGAAAGATATTTGTTCGTAATTACAATTAAACTTATTTAATTATAGATGTGTAAATAGTAATGTGACTCAATCAATAAACAAATTAAATGTTTGCCAGTCTATCAGTTTAGACAATTTTCAGGGATAGATCAATGTTTTTATTTACTAAGTGCTGTTTATTATGACTGGCATCTAATATATATATGTAAATTGTTCAAAAGCGTATGACACATCGTTTTAATTTAGCTCAATGATCTTTACATGAATTAAGTATGCCGACTGTTTAAAAGTTAACTCGTGATTAGGATTGCCCGCAAATGTATCTAAAATGTTTGTTGTATGAGCAGCCTTACCCATCACAATATTGAGAGTTGACTCACGTAGCATTTCAGTAATGGATACATAATTCATTAGAACCTTACTGTAGCTGATGTATAACTATTGATATTCAGTCATAATTTAAACTACAAACGTGATTATTCATATTTAATGGTATATTCTAAACACGTTTTACACACATATACGAGAGCTGCTATGCCGAAGGAATCTGCCCAACCCTGTAAGTAACAGAGTAACTTGGCTAATTTCAGCCGCATCTCCCCTGACGGCAGCCATTAATCTTAGGTGATGAATGCACCCACCTGGTGAGGTGCGTACAAACTGACTCACATTTCTCTGACTACCATGTTAATATAAAGCCAATTTCTTACCTGTAACTTTTCCTTTCCTTCTAGAGTATTTTAATACATATATAAGGGAAGGTAAAAGCCCTTTTGAAAGGATTTATAAAACATTTGGGAAGCTTTGTATAACATCCCATAATGTTAGTAGGAATCTGACCTAGAGTTCATATATGATTTCAATTTACGAACATAAAAATATTTAATTTATAAATTAATTCAAATCATTAATAGAATTATATTTGGACTTTATTACAGATGACATCTCAAATTTACAGTAATTAATTTCATACGTAATAATAAATATATAGTTATATTATTCTAACTGATATCCAGACATTTGTCGCAAAAATCAATTCACCAAATCAAACTTACCACGTCAATAATTTGTTGGAGGGTGAGCCCAAACTTGACCTCGAGCGGCTCACTCTCGTTGGCGACGGGTCGCTCTAGCGTGTTGTAGGAGTGGAGCAATTCGTTCAGGAGACGCTTTTCGTGGGGACCTTGCTCCGATACTATAACCAATAATACATTTATTATTTATTTACTCATTGACAAGATTGGTTACACACGAGTGTCAGGACGTAAATTATATTGGGAAAGTTTTCCACTATATCGATTATAAGTATTAAACATTATCTAATAGATCTTTATTGTAATATTAAATATACTAAAATATAAATAATGCATTTGAAATATGTCAGGACTCGAACCTAGGACCCGTGGAGCTTAAATAAATTTTTCGTTCGAAATTCATTAAATCTTTTGAATAAAGTTAAGTAGGCAAGAAATGTTTCAAACCTAATTAAAACTATATTAAAATAAAATAATAAAAATACTATTGTAACTGCGAATGGCAGACAGAAGTAATCTTCGTTTGACACTTGAGGAGATGGGCTATTTAAAATGGCTTTATAGGGGCTTTCATAATCACGCTGCATTTACAGTAAAGGCTTCATGAACGATTTCAAGAACTCAAATAAGACGTCAGCTGAAATGAGTATACATTTAAGTATAATATAATAATACCATAATTAGCAAACCTCTTTAGTGTAATTAGTATAATATTTCTGGTGTATCACTTAACTAATGAAGTTCAGACATTTTAATTGTTATCATTTAATTTACGAGTTAGTGTTTAATGAGAATAGTGTTTAATGAGAATAGTGTTAGTGTTTAGTGAGAATAGTGTTAATGCTATAAGCTTCCAGTTTGTGTGGTGTCAGCTCTCAAAGCGCTAGAGTGATAATATTTAATTGAGAAATAGTAAAATATTAATTATTACATTTCAGAACTTTGATGTTATAATAACTGTAAAATTTGAATGACGTTAATTAAGAAATGCAATTAACGAAATGCGAAATCTCTCTGTAATTTCAATATTTTTATCAACATCGTAAAAAATATATATTCTGAGTTATCTTTTACGTCGCACTAGATGTTGTTCGCGACTCCCATCATACGGGATGCAAAAAGGCGTTACACTTTTAAAAAAATAGTAATACTGATCGAACCAAATTCAAAATGTTTTTATACTTTAAAATATTTCAAATAAAAAACATGTAATATTGCTGTTTGGCAATCTTATAAAATAAACTACGCGACAGACACGTCACATGAATAAAAGAAAACCTGTAGTTTAATAATTCCTTCAAGCAACCTGTATGTCTATTGTCCTCCACGGGTCTATTGTTCACACGTTTGTACTTGCTAATTGGACATGCTTTTACTTACTTTTATTGGATGTGACCAACACGAACTCTTACGGTCGTATAAAACGAATGTGTCCTTTGATGAATATTTTACCATCGCAACCCTTGAGGCAGTCTTGTCTTTACTAGCCCAGGATTGTGTACTGGCCTTTTCACATACGTGTCTATTAAATAATTCAGAAGATACGTAAGTTAACGGCGGTTTTACAAATAGCCTCCAGAGTATACCCAAGCTCCTGCTACAAATTGCACAAATCCTTGTTGGATACTCGAAGCGACCCACACAAGAGTTACGACTGGATAAACCCGTTAGCCCCGCACCTGAACCCCTCGAAACACTGAATTTACGACCATCCCAAAAGAAAGACAAAAAGCGCAATTTTGTTTGAGTAGTCCTTAGAAATTCACTAGAGTCCAGCTTGAAGGACTAGCAATAAACACTCATTTTAGGGGCTTTGGTAGCTCTTACAGACGTGATATACGAAGGTGAGAACGTGACGGCTATAAATCTCATATGCCTGGATTAGTCTGCTAGAAAGACTGAAAATGCTATACCAAGTGATTTATGAAAGGTAGTTTTGGCATGCAGTAAAGTCTTTTATATGTGATACCGGCATTTACTTGTTAATTAACCCTGATTCATAGCCGTTAATAATTTAACGTTACAGTGAGTGGGCGCCATTTGACGTGGTTAATATTTAACTACCCTCATCTTCAAAGAGACAAATATTCCTAAAGCATTACAGTAATATAATATATATTTGATTAAATTACCCAAATATCATTTTTGTATCAGCTAGTTTAGTTTTATAATACAAAAAAATAACCGCAATAATTTTAACACGTTGGAATAATCATTAAAATTGGAATCTAAAATTAAACAACTTTACTTGAGAGATGGATATAAGTTCTCCAACCTTCAAATGAAGGGGCTTTTTTCCTATTTCAGTATACATTTTCCTGTTACAAATTCAGCTCTTATTAACAACGTTTCAAAGTTGTACAATAGTCTACCGGAACGCAATAACTGAACAGTACCGGCTAATCCAGTACTGAACGGCATTTAGCTGTAAGCAAGAGGGGAGAGTTTAATATTTCACTTACTAAGAAGCATGTGGAATAAAAACTTAAAAATATGTTTAAATAGCAAAAAAGCTTAAAATCAACTATTTTATAATGTCTTTCTCTTTGATGTTATTTTTACCTGAAGGTAGACTTTGGATTCATATTTTTACACGAAGGTATAATTTCAAACAAATTTCTAATAGCAGTCCAAAGCTAGTCTTCCATATGATAAACGGGATGCCATAACTTTTAACCCTGGCTTGTGAATCGACTTAGCATTTATATAAACAGGACGTAACAACTTTGTTAGGGTTCCAAATTGGATTTACTAAATTCGATTTAGAATTGCCATATGTCCTTTATAACTCTTCACTTGGAACTATAAACATAAGTGGATTAACTGGTATCTAAAGACACTTACGATTAGCCTCAGACGTGTGGCAACGGACTGTAATGGCTTAACTGACTCTATTGATGGAGTTTATACAAAGTTAGTCAGATATATACAAAGGAACATACATAAAACCCAAACTTTAAGTATATAAATGATATTATTATAATAAAATACTCGACAACCGTACCTTGTTTAGTGTTTACAAATATTTGCTCGTATCGTTTCGGTAAATAAGTTTTAATTATACTCTACAAACGTTATAAGTACTTTATTTGTAATAAAACTCTTTGATATATTTAAACGTGCATTAATTATACAAATTTTATAATATAATATTTGTATAATTAATGTACTACGCCAATACTTTGGTAACTGTATCTCTTTATATTTATCCGCGTCATGTTGAAGTTTTCAATAATGTATGATTTAAATTAAATTTTACATTTGCATTCTATCCTTTAATGTAGATTGGTTTTTAGTTTTTTACTTCCACCTGTTCGTTGGTTGTGGAGTGTACTGAATGCTTTGCAGCTTCAAACATGACGTTACAATCGTACAGTAAAATATATTCTAGTTTTTTAATTAAATGTGTTCCGTTCAAAGCTAATTATTTATATAATACATCGTGTAGGTTTCTATGCCCAATCAGAATTCCAACTTTTACAAAAATTGTTTGAGCCTATGCATTATTCAACTAGATACTATTTCGAAATATAACATTCCTATGTTTAACCGCTCCAAGCTTTTTATATTCGAACGTACTACTAAATAAATAAGTAGGTAAGTATATTTGTTGGCTTAGAGGATTGCCTGGGTTTTAAAATTGCAATTTTGAGTCGGAATCGTTTTCGAAGAATCACAGACCCACTAAATCACTGAGATCGTATATATCGTGGACCTAGACTTTATGAGAAATATTTAAGAGGTAACGTCACAAAGGATTTGTAGAAGTATTTTTTCTCATATTAAAACGATATATATATATATATATATATATATATATATATATATATCGTTTTAATATATATACAAACCATAACCTTATAATTCAAAAGCAATGAAATGACATCTAAAAACTATTCCATGACACACGTCACAATCGAAACAGTTACAAGTCAAAGTAAACCGTAAACACGTTTGACAAGTTTTAATTACAAAGTTCTAACGTTCAGTAACTGACGAGCAACGCGCGGTCGCCATTATAGAATCCGTTTAACTGCACAAAGGGTTAATTAAAATGTCCATTGCTTTAACCGGGTCGCGTTTACCCGTCAATAGTGGGTTAGAATTATCTATCTTACAAATGATATGTATATTTCTTGTGATTCATTCAAAACCAATGCTATTTTAAAATTTCTTTTATCCTATCTCAATATTTTTTCTGAAGTCGCTTTTTTTTATCTATTAGAAACTTTTTCGTCTTTATTCACAAAAATTATATTGAACGAAAAATTTTATAATCTAGTCACGGAATACTAGTAAGAAACTTTTACGCCTAATTACCGAAAAGTTTCAAGTCATTCATAGTCAAGTAGGTTATTTAAGTTTGAATCGAACTTTGAGATTTCCTTTACGAAGACACTTTTCTTTTTAAGCTTGCTTCGGGCTGGGTATAAATATTTTATCCCAATCTATATTACATGAAGATAAGAATTATTTAGTTGGTCTAAAAACATTTTCTCTAGAATTAAGATTATATCTGAAAGAACTTTCGGGAAAAAATCTATTTACTATTTTCATGACTGGCATTTTCGTCTTTGCTTTGCTTTGTAATAACAATATATTAAATTGTTTTAAATAGGGTTTCAGCAACTGTACCAATATATCGATGAATCATATATAACTTTCAACGTCGACAAACAGAACTATCGACAGAATATATAACATACACTAAAACGGGTCAATAGACAATGGATATTTTTTTATTAGATTTAATCCCATTAATCTATAAGTATTTAGAAATATATAAGTAGCTCCAGTTTTATGGTTGATACGTTCCGTTTATTATTTATTACGTGTTTTATATATAAATATAATAAAGTTTTTAATATTTCGCGAAGAGTCGTGAATGTTCTAAACGGAACTCTTTTGTTGTGCTAACATCGTTCCTTTCAATAATGTCCATCCAACTCTTTATGAATGGCTTCTTAGATAGGAGTTTATTATGTAAATATATATACATTTAAATTTACTTTTATATTTGTTTTGTCTCAATGTATTTTCTGAGTTTTTTGATTTTATATATGTATTTACACATTTTTTTGTGTCTCAATGTATTTTCTGGGTGTACAATAAAGCATATTTAATAACAATAGTAAGTAGGATAAAATAATAAAAATAAAATGAAAAACATAAAACAGTAAATAAATAGCAGATTCATTAAAACAGCTAACCAAAACAAATGAAGAATAGAAAAATAACATTTAAACATCTAGAATTCTATACAATATTAAAGTACTATTTTTAAAAATACTATACTAAAATATAAAATAAAGTAATAAAGAAGTATAAACTGCGGCTAACAGTAAATATGAAGTATTTTATAAAACGAGTTCGCGGACTCGAGCCGAGCAGTTTTCATATTAAATTGAATACCTGCTCGAGCGACAGCCGCGGCGTAATCGCCGACTGATTTATTAAAATAAGCCGTCAGACTTGTACATTTCACTTCTATTATTTCACTAAAACTTTTTGCAACATTATTCGAATTTATATTTATTTTATTCAGATACAACTAATTGGACCAGATATGAAAAATATCCACGATTTTTTAAAGTAAATCTTTCAGTCATGTTAATATATTTAAAGTTCATTCTTTATCGTGTTTTTCCATAGATGTGACATATTTGCCTTGGCATGCTTTTGTCTTTTCTGAACTGATTGAGGGTCAAATATAAAGTGGAATGTAATAGAGATGTCGAATGTTTTATGGCTCTGGGATCCAGGTTTAAATTGGGTGCGTGTGATCCTGAGGGACGTCAAGAAGGTAAGGTCATAAAAACATTTAAACTTATCCCTTTTTCGCATTGAATTGGCAATCTCTAACGCCACTTCAACCTTAACGCGATACACGAAAACAAATTACAATAAAAATATTCATAAACAAAATAAGCGAAATTTAAATGACAAATATAGCAAATGAAGTGAAAATTATATCAATATGTCTCGTAATTGTTTATTCGTGTCGTCATTGATAATACGGTCATTTATAATTTCCATGAAGTTAATTATTCGCCTCTCGGGTACTATCGCTGTACGGTTGGCGTATATTCTAATTGCTTATTTTGATGATTTTCAAAATATTAGAAAAGTTCTTTGTAATTTTATTGTGCTTAATTTTAATTTGTTTAGTTATTTATTATCCAATATCTATTTCGACATTTTAATATCTATTAGTATGATAACTGCTAAGTTTAATATTATGTGCACCCTGAGCTCTGTGTCTGAAAACTAAGGAGACTTTTATGACATGACAAACACAATTTCCACGGACACAATATTGGAGATACATTTGAAACGTCGTCGGGTTAATATAAAAATATACAACACTAATAAAATAAAAATTCTTAATCTATCGAAATGTATAAAAATAGATATATATACATTTTTTAGTAAAACGACACACAATACATATTGTTATTGAATAAAGTCTTATTATTGATCGATAAGAAATGAAAATACATTATACTCTGTAATAAATACAGATGCAATATACATCACCAGGGCTGCCAATATCAGCTAGCGAAAATAAAATAACCACACCAGCATAGAATCAATGAATTAACGCCCCACACCTTGGAAGTCTCCCCTCGTCGCCATGGCAACGGCTCCCATTTTGCCCCCATTTTCACAAACGCGGCGCTTTGTATCCTTTTTTAAAAATCTTTATTATGATTTGGATTTTCTATAGGCTCTTTAGATGTTATCGTATTCTGATAAAATGTATTTGATTGTGTTCTTTTCTAATTTATCACAGGTTTCTTTTTTAAATTCTTTTTGAATTAGAATTTATCATTGATATAACTATGACAGCTATTAGCAACTATAAAATATTGTAAAGTTTTTATTTTACCTATAAATATGATACATTTCAAGAGGTATCAATGAATCTCTATTTTTTTTTAATCTATTAGAAAAATATTTTTTAACCAAATAATTATACGAATGGACCTCGATTAATTTAAACTATGATTTTTTTTCTTTTGTGAAATTTCCTGCTACTTTTATTAAGAATAGCTATGAAAACTTCAGTGAGTGGTTAATTGCAAGTGATTTCAATCTAAATGCAATTAAAAGCTGTCAAACGCAAAGAGTATTTATAAATTCTTTAAGCCTTGCATCTAAGCGTCACTGCTACGAATTGCGTAGCACCGCTAATACTTGAAATACTCATGCAAGAATTGCAATTAATTCATTTGGCATGGATTAAAACTTCAAGCAACAATAATGACACAAGCATTTTTTTTTAAATTATTATACACTATTATTAACGGTCGATTTGTCGCAGTATTTCGATACATTTTTGTTTTTAGAATTCGAAACTCCTTTGTGTGTACAAACCAGTCAATGAGACTTGTACTAAGATATAAAGCCGAACTATCTGCTGGACAAAAGCTTTTGTTACGTCAAAACCATTCACTGTTCGTTCATATAATCCGCTCGTTTGTGACATTCGTGTGAATTCCACATTAATCCATTCTTGTAATTGTCTCGTATTCCTTAATGTTGGTATTCATCATTCTTTATGGGCCCGTGAATCCGCGTAATATGATTATTTTAAGATGGAAGGCCTAATAAAAATTTCGTTACAACATATTTATTCTACGGCAGGGGCAATGGCTCTTACCGCATATTTATCAAGTTACAGCGAAATCTTTTTTGCAAGAAAACAGTACTTTAAAATATATAACCTAAAAAGGTTTATGGGGTAAACTTCGTTCGCTTGTTTTTATGAAGAGGTAATCTAGTGAAAGTTTAAGCTCAGTTAAAAAATCAATGATGTAGGAAATATTAATGGGTATATCGGCCAGGCCTTATTGCACCTACAGAGAGGTATAGTGCTTGGTATGTACGAACATGTAACAGTACAGTATGTATGTATGTGTGTAGTATGTACGTATGTATGTATGTATGTATACATGTGTGTAGTATGTATGTATGTATGTATGTAGTAGTGTAGTATGGATGTGTATAGTTTATATGTATGTTACTATGTATGTGTGTAGTATGTATATATGTAGTAGTATAGTATGTATGTATGTATGTGTGTAGTATGTATGCATGTATGTAGTATGTATGTATGTATATATGTATGTATGTAGTATGTATGTATATAGTAGTTAGTAAATACACAAATAACTACATACCTACATACCGAGCACTCCATTGAAATATGTAAAATTTTGCACCAAAACTGAATATTTGGAAAAACATGAATTTTCTGCTCAATGTACATTTTTACCTTTTAAGTTGTCGGCTTTATTTTGAACAGTACTTGTCTGTCTGGACGTAAACGGTCATTATATAAGCGAGCGAGTTATTTATCATAAGCGTTGCCATTACGGCACTCGGCGCGTCCAGCGACCGACGTAGCGCTAAATGATGATAACTTACCGACTCCATCCAGCCACCGAGTATATAACTTTGCGAGTACACTTCTTAAGTTGCAATGTTTCATTCCAGCTGGCAGTGAAGATAGCGCTTCGGTAGATTAAATAAACATAATTGGTGTACTTTGTAAATTTTTCGAAGCGGAATAAGTATATGCCGGTTGTATTTTAATTAACAGTATATGAAAAGTATGTATTTGTTTTCTTTTTTTTTTTCTTTTAATAAGTTCCTGGAAGTGATGGTTTGAATTCTGATAGTGATAATTTTATTAATATTTGTTATCTAGACATGAAGGGCCCGAAAAGTTCCAAGCCGGTCATCCCAGTCCAGATAAATAAAAAGAAACCCAGTTTTTAAAGATAAAAAAAAATATGTAAAACAAGATGTCCGCCATTTGTCAGAAGCTTATAAAGGTAGACCCGTACTATTTGGCGATAGAGAAATACTGACACAGAAAATAGTGTCACTAAATAAAAAATCGAACATGCCTTAGCAATGCAAGCAATACGGTCGGAGCATCACAAAGGCCACCCCGGGACTGATGCTCGCGCTTCGCTTCACTTCGCTTTCCATAAAACCGTTTTGTTTTTGCTGTCGCACCAAACTCCATCAAACGCCTTTGTCATCATGGATGTATTTCGTGAAATATTGTCATATTTTCGTTATAAGCCAAATAAATAAAATACGCTAACTCCGTCTGAAATAACTTGTCTATGTATGAAATGCTGGGCAAATGGAAGTGCTGGAAATGCGTGGCTTAAATTGACGTATCTTGAATTATATCCACGGTTTTTAATAAAAAATGTGGTTCGTATCTGGTCGATACAAAAAACATGCGTGATTTGTTCTGTAAGACGCCATATTAATTATTTCGAAGAATACGCAATATTCTGCTTTAATATCCTAAATAATATGAATTCTTGTAGGAACAGTTCCATTTTCAAAGTCATGGTTTTTAAGTTGCAAACGACAAAAATATGTTATACTATTATATGTTACACTTAATGCGACATTAATAAAAAATAATTAACATAAGTAAAATGTTCAGTTACTGCGAATTCCAACAAACATATGGGCACTATTTTTAAACACCGGTGCATTAAATCATAATTTTGTAATAAACATTGTTTACAAATATTCATGAATCAACAAAATTTACGATATGACAACACCAGTATCAAAATAAAATATTAACCGTATTTATCTGGTCTTATACATATAGTATAAAATATGAAACGTTTTTTTTCATATTTTGTTTAATATTTTTCTACAAACTCAATTACTGAAAACGTAAATAAAAAAACTTTATGCAGATATTTGGGTAAATGCCAAAAATATTAAATAAAAAAGGAGGTATCTGAAAATCTAAATTGATAAAACGTATCATCGTCCGCGGGCGTGTCGCAGCGACAGCCACCATCGACGTTTAGCGTTAAATGTTTCGGTATTTTCGTACCAAGCTTAGATACTGGGAAATTGAAGCCATATTTTAAATTGTCTTTCATTTATATTATAGACAAAATATACATATAATTTTACGGAATGTGTAAATTCAAACTCTATTAAAACCTCACAATAAATGATTGTATTAATATTATTTCTTTTTTTTTAATCCTTATGTTCAAATAAAGTTTATCACAAAGTAAATATGTTGTAAGTAAGTACAGTTGAAATAAATAAATATAACAAACAAACTGTCTGTCACATTTTAATAGTAAATAAAAGTTTATCTTTGAACTGAATAGAATCTGAGTCCTAGTTAAATATTCCTATGATGAGACCCTTATTTAACTTTATGTATATATATAAGTTACAAAGACCGGTTATTTTAAAATGTAACATAATATAGTATATAGAAGTTATTGTAGTTATTAAATATTTATTATACCTTTAATACAAAAGCTTTTAATATAAAATACTATTATAGATATTCAACGAGTTATTTCATGAATTTTTATATATAAAGAGAGCCGAAACGTCCCAGAAACTCCTGAGAAGTAGCAGGCAAACAGCCAATTTAGTCATCGATTATATTTTATCAGCAAGAAAACATTAATCTAAGTTAACGTGAATGAATGGTTCTTTGAATAGCTGCCATTGTGCTTTGATATATATCTCTCACGTTACCGAGCAAAATCACAAATATCGTTAACTCCCTTTGTTAGGAACTTATCATCAAATAATATATTAACTGAGAGGTGAAGAAACGGTTCACGTGTCGGTCTGTTTAACTTCCATTGTCAGAAACATTATTGTGTTAAATAAAATTGTATAATACTATTTCTGGTAGTGATGTCTGTTAATGCGTTACTTTATTGCTATAAAGATTTATTACCATCTCACTGGAAATAAATTTTCACAACATAAATGCTAAATCAATTGATCGTAATATTTTCCATAAAAATATTTAGCACCAATGTGTATGAAAGCTCGATATTCCGAGTATTTACGTCCCGTTCCGACGCGATTCTCATTTCAGAAATGAGTCATCACGGAACAGTCTGCGAATAAATTTGTTCCGATATCACTGAAACAAAAAATAGAATTGAGCGAAAAAACTAAAAAAGCTTTACTAAACGCTCAGCCGTTTATACAAGCGAGCTTTTTATACTAAGCCGATTATGGGAATTTTTCACGAAATTCATTTACTATTCCTAAAATTATTTAATCTTGTTATTTAGTTACCGCCGGGGAAATGATACGTGAGCTCTTCTTTTAATAAACTATATAAAAATAAGCCGACATTTTGATGATATACCATTTCCATTCCTCGCGGTGATACAGCGTTAGTATTTGTGGGAAATCTGATTTACGGACTATTCACAGTCGACTTATCCTATATAAAGAACATAAAACGCAGCCGTACGCGGGGAGCTATTCTGTAATGTATAAAAATCTGTCAAAAGTGACGCCTCGCCTTGTTATACATAAAATAGAATGAAGGCAAGAGGGAATATACGAAAATGAAATAAAATACAATTTTCGTACTGGCTACATCTCACTTAGGGATCAATACTCTTACAGTCTGTATATACAATATCACATGATTTTATAATATTTATCTGTATTTATATATTATATACAGAAACAAAATGAATAATCAACGTATATATAAAGTGCTGGTTTGTCAGCTTAGTTTTCAAATCGGAAAATTCTAATCAGTGTAAAACTACACTTTTTAAATTCAATTTAGAATGGAAACATTACATACGTTTCGACATTAATATTTTTTTTAATATATAATAAATGAAAAATATAATTTATGATTTTTTTAAATAAAATATTGAAATAAGTCAAACTTATAATAACAAAGAATTGTCGTTATGAAAAATCAAAAAACATATGTCATCACATATTATGTTATTAGTTTTTCTTTTTGATATATTTGTTGACTTTCAGTTTCTCCAAATAAATCATTGTACAAAAATATCATTATGTTTCTACGTATATGATTTAGTATACTGTTTCAATTTACATAATTCTCAAGGGGTGTATTCATTTTATTATAACTGGATTTACTTATAAAAAATATTAAATATAAGTGTATCTGTCTTTCGTTAACATTAGATTTCAAAAAAGATGTTAATACAATTTAGGACTCGTTAAATTTCTTATTAAATCTTTTACAATATCCAATAGAATAAAAATGTGCCTAACTGATCTAAAGGTCTCAACTTATAATCTTTTATAAATGCGACAATTGAATTTCATTTTCATAATTTACGGCTTTTAAAAATAATTGATAAACAAGTTTAAACTTAAATATGTAATATAAATATAATAATTTAAATCCACACTTGAAAATAAATCCTTTAGCACAAAAACACTTTTTAAAACATTTTATTGCAAACATGTGAGATAAAAAATAAACATGTGAGATAAAATATTGGGCTAAAAAATTTTTATGAACTATTCGTTCACAGTATGGACTAAACGTTTATTTTCAACTTATGTACTGATTATTCTTTGTAATATAGAACAGCCTCCCACGGGATGAAAAAAACATACTTCGGCCTTCTACTACAAGTGCAATTGGGTGTACGTAATATGAAATTTGAAAATAATAATTATTTCAGTACATTAAAATAATTTCACATATTCTAGAATTAACACATTAAATGAATGACAAAAATACAAGTTACCAAGATAACTAAATAGTAAATAATTTACAGCTCAATGATGAAAGATATACAATTTAATTAAAAGCTTACAAAAAATATCCACAAAGTCCAATATTGCGTGAAGCTTAACCGATTATTCCGAATGAATTCTTTTATAGGATAAAATAAAAAGCTATAACCAGGACACAATCAATGTTCAAGTACATTTTGTACGTATTATATCAACACTATTCAAGTTAATATATTTTATTTTCTGCTATAAATAAAATATTCAATGTGAATTTATAATAAAAATATTCATAGAAGTTTCGAATATCAAAATAAACATTAGCTTATCCTTTATTTAAATTACAAAATATATAAATGTATTCCGAACCGTTCCGGATAGAAGTTGAAAGGGAAAAGGGAGCCAATGCGCATATAATTTTAAGAAAAAAAATAAGTACTGCACTAACACTTTTGTAGAATAAAGGTATTAATTAATTAAACAACAAGAACAAAGGAAATTAACTTACAATAATCTCTTGTCGAACATTATATGTATAGAATATATAATACCAAAAGTCTAAAGTATATCAGTGTCATATGTCACGAAGCCGCTGTAGCTCAAGCGCTAAACCCGCTTAACGCGCAATACATCAGCGTAGAAACAATTTGGAAATTTTATAAGAAAGTTTAACTCAAGCCGGGCGTTTTGCAGAACAAATTTCGCAATTAAGTCTAAAAACCCTGTGATAAATGGCCTTCTTAACGGAGGGAATACACATTCGTACGCGCTTTAATAGTTATGTTAATATTACAGTTAGGTTGAAATTTTCACCTACATTAGGAAAACGTAACGTAACGTAACGTAACGTCACTAATGTAAATCTTTGTAAATTAGTTCATTATTTTAAAGATAACAACATAACAGTAAATAAAAATTAAATTAACTAAAAATACAATGTAACTTATGAATAAGTATTATAAGCGGATATATTTGTTCCTTTAAAAGCAGATGTCGAGTTATCATAAGTTTGGATATTGACAAGATTTCATAATAAAATTTAATTTCTTAATCTCTTGAATGCGAAGGCTGGGATTTCGCCTAATTGCTTTGTTGATCTCGGTAGATTTAATTTAAAGGTCTAAACTCTTACCGAATTGAGCTAAAGTTAAAAGTTGTGAAGAATTTTAATAATCTGATTTGATACGTAACTGTTTTGCGTTTTATTACTTTATGTTATTTGAAAATAAATGTATATTTAATGTAATTATTAAAAATATATTGTAACGCTGAATAATTAGTTATTCAGTTTATAGAGCACGTAGAAGATAGCTCGTGTCACTTCCAGTGTATGGTATGCTACGTGATGCTACGCCGTAGAAATGCTACGTTTGATGTAGCACGTCCGTAGCACAGACGAACAAAATATGCATGTTTGCCTTTAAAAATAAATGTATTCCTTTAATATAAATAACTTACATTTCAGTTATAAAGTAAGTATTAATTTGCGTTTAAAAAAGATATGGTGTAAATATTTCCGCTGTATATGTAAGCTCATCAACACAGTACTCAATTTTTTTACGCAATGAAAAAAGCTTTTACAAACAAATTCCATCAAAACGAATTTTTTTCACGTAAGCAATTTTGACGAACGAAAATATAAAGTACTACATCAAAGAACATATCATTTTTTACTTTATATAACACATGATTTACGCTTTGGTAACTTCAAGGCAATGAGACGCCATTTTACGAGCCACCATCAAGATGGCGGGATATATTTCACGGTATCAGTTAAGATATTCAACGCAACTTAGTTTCATCGCGTGTGTTGGTTTGTTTCATAACAGATTATAATTTAAATAATTATAAAGCTTATCTAAAACTGTCATATATATATATTTTGTTTATTTTACACTTTCAATATTTTAAATCAGTAAGGCTTTAGTAACACTATATGACAAAGGACTGTGATATTAAAAATATTTAGTATTTATTGTACTACTGTATTCCGTTTTAAAATATTAACGTCTTTGTAAGTAAATTAAGTACTTTGTAAGTAAAGTAGGTAAATTAATGACAATTATAAATTTTTAAATTACTACATTTATATTCAAGTTCTCAAACATCAAAAAAAATCCCATTCACATTTTTCAGTAGTAAAAAGCTCCCGTATTTTTTGTTGAAAGACTCATTGACATGCTTACCTCTCGTCAGAAGAGCTACAGAGAAAAGTATCAAAAGAAATAATAAAACACATCACCAAACCTAATAGGCGCCATATAGTATTTTATATGGCCGTTACGCCTCATGGGCGCCAACGAAAACGAAAAGGAACACACTTGACGAACAAACTTATTACTTAATACCACCTGTAAATAAGTTTTAAAGCCTTAAAATGTATT
Organism: Dircenna loreta; assembly: GCA_963555665.1. Taxonomy (NCBI): domain Eukaryota; kingdom Metazoa; phylum Arthropoda; class Insecta; order Lepidoptera; family Nymphalidae; genus Dircenna; species Dircenna loreta. Next base: position 14,393,242 of record OY743087.1, read on the forward strand.
TATTTGTCAATTATATCAGTATCAAGTTTATAATATATAAATAAGCATATTAATTCGGCCATTCCAGCCGGACAGTCATGAGCCGAGGCTTAACACGATTACACGAGGCTCTCGATCGATGCAATTATCATGCAAAGCTATTTATAATACCAAATAAATAATAATTCAGACTTACAAATAATAATTCAAACTTATAAAATTAAAAAAAAATATTGTTTGAAACTTTTAAAGCGGTTCAACTTAATTATAATTTCACAATATAACTACAAACATGACTCGTTACAAGTATTTGTTTCCCTCTCTAGTTTATTATGCTTTGTCTCTCACTTAATCTGTTCCAGTTTAAGCCCTTATATGTTGATTTATGGAAGCCGTGAACGTGTTTTTGTAATTAAAGTTTCCTTATGTATTTTAAGTGTCGAGTTAATGTCACCAGTGAAAATTAGTTTTTATTACAGATTAATTAAACACAGAGACATATTGTCAACAATATCTATGTAAATTACAAGTTAATTTGTGCTAAGTAATCTTTAATGTTTTAAAGATTTTTTTTTAAATCACACGTTGGTAATATAAGCAACTTCATTCTAAAAACCGCAATAATCAAATTGTAGGACCGTAAATAGTCTATCTTAAACAGTTTTATTCAAAATGGTCTTCTAAAACTTAAACAATAATATATTAAAAATTGAATGTAATTTCACTCGTGTACAATTCACAACAACTTAGTAACCATCTTCGCTCCAACCGCCGGGAAACCTGCAAAAGGTATTATCAAACATATGTATTATAAATAATTCATCCCATTCATTCAGCTGTCAGGTTTAGCATCGCGAGACACTGCAGATAGATTGGTCCAACCGACACGACCACACACGAACAAACACGAGAATACACGAACATTATGGGAACAGTTGCTTAGTTATAAGCGCTAAAATATGCTTTAATATGTTTAGGTAACTTTATATATAATATTTCATTATAAACGTTAATTTGGTATGATTAAAATTTAATTGAATTGTAGTTTAGTTTGTTAAATGAATTACCAGATATTATTACAATACGCAAATCCACGAATAACGGTTGCTTTTAGATGAAATGAATAATTAACTTTTTAATTTCATCGAATCATCGCTGATTTTGTTTTATATTTTATAATATTCCTATTTTATATTATACAAACAATTGCTTTTCAAATTAGAAATATTGAATATTTTAAAGTATATTACTAAAAACGAAAATCTTACATAAAACGAAAAAAATATTAATTCAAAACTGTTGTTTCTTTAAACCGTGACAACGGAGAGAAGCGGCTCATCATCAAACATATGTTGGAATTATTCATAAGCACAACTGTCAGGTTTTCTCGCGGAAACAGAAAATAGATTTGTACGAGACAGTCGAGTGTGTACTCGCCCGGAATGTGGATTGCTCAGTTCTTAGCGACGCTCACACACACAGACATTTAGTGTAACTTGTGTTTTGTTTGTATATTATTGTTTTGTCATACAATTTTAAATATTATCTGATCTCTATTGAATTATGTGAATTGGATATCAAACACCTTTGAGATAAAAGTTATACGTTTCTTAAATAATAACCTAATACAATTACTCTGTCTCACTTGCACAATCGGCTCAGACGGAACGTGAAAATGAGTCATACTTTTTTGTGCGTGCAGCCTGTTTGTCGGTTTATAAGAAGTTATCACCTCAAAAAAAAAAGAGGCGATAAAAGACAATTTAAAATAAAATCACGATGACGGCTATATCTTATGTGTATGTGTGTATGATAACTTAAAGCGCCCGTATCTAATAAAAAAACAGTGGAATGTAAAACAGCTCGTTTATTGTTTTCTCTGAAAGTAATAAGAGCAAAAGAATGTAACATAACATTTTAACGATTCCCTTTTAAGGTTACAACAAAATTCATTAAATATAATAATATTTATAACAATAGCAGCAATCCCACTGAAATGACTCGTTACATTTAATTATATAATTTCAGCGACGCGTGTGGTTCAAATGAAACGTGAATTAGTTTATGTAAAAGTAAATGAAGGTACATATATAATTTTATATTAGAACTTTAATGAACATTGTATTGAGTAACTCGACGTCATATGTAGGTAACCGTAAAACAGAGGCCTAATATATCTTAATTGTTAAACTATTATAACTAGTGTATAGTTTATTGTTAATTTTGAATCAAATGCTTAAATATTTTAACATAATTTCGCTCGGAAAATTTTGTATTTATTCTCGAGTTAATTTCAGTATAGCAAAGCTGACAAGCGAATCTACAACTGGCAACATCTGCCTACTCTATGTATTGTGCATTTTTTAAATTTTTTCTCTAATTACAATGGTATGGGCTAAACGTTATTGGTATTAAAAATCGGCCTTAAATATTGTATTACAGAAATAAGAATCTTATTACAACGGAGATTGACTATCGTTACTTATCCCGGCACGCTGTTAAAAATATAAAATGTCATTTTTATGGCCGAGCATTAGCCTATAATGTCGCTATAAAAGCTAAGTGATTATAAAACTGATAAGCGACAGTCTTTCCATTTTAATACAGACGTCGATTCGGGCTTTATATCAGAAATACATTTGCGATCCGTTTTATATTTCTGTTATTAATGTAAATTTATTTATACTATTTACACAGGTAATAAATATATAATATTCTTAAATCCATATTAAATTAATGTTCAAGTGTAATGTTATAAGTCTGATAAAGTATTTTAACAATAATAATTTCTCGAATTTTAAAATATAATTTACTTTAAATATTTACATCGAATGCAAAAATTATAAATACGATACTTCCATATTGTTTTTTTTAAATATACAGTAGATTTTTAAATCAACATATTTTTATAAATAAATACCTATTCTTGTACGCGGTTTATAAAAGGTATTATTACCACTTTCCACGTCTTATACATAATTATTTCTTCTGAACGACGGCCATAAAATATACAAACTTGCCATAACATATAGAACGGAACACGATAAAATCTGAAAGGAAAGTTATGCCCTCAACATCAAAGTAAATTCATAAACTACGAACACCAATAAAAGCGTCGAGAAAAATGTAATAGGCAATTTTCATGTCTTACGAATATTGTGAAACTTTCAAACAATGCCCATACACTTGAAGTAAAAGTTCGAACAATATAATCAGTTCAATAATGCTATCAGGAGAAGTAAACGGCAGTGTGCCAGTTAAAACTCCGGGATCCGGGATTCATGGGATTGTGCGGCGCAGCACTATTATCGACTCGACGGCTTTCAAGCGTCCAAGTGGATCTCATGTGAAGAGCAAATGCGCCAAGTATTATTTTCTGGCCATTATTGGCTTTTCTTAACGGCGTGTTATTTTGCTACAGTCTTCAGCAACTGGTAGTGCTTGAGTCGGGCTATTTAACATTCATCGTCCGTACTTTTAAAGCGGTTATGCTTAAGAATTTAATATATATATTTCTGTAGATATTTTATTATTTTAAGTTTTGCTAACTTAAAGATTTTTAAAAATATTTTATGGTTCGTTAAAAATAAATATATATAAATATTGTAAGTTTCGTTCTTTGTATTATAACTTCATATTGATATGGCTTATAATAAAATATAATTCATATTCCATCATGACGTCATATCTAGATTGAAACCTCACCAGCCATCGACAGACAGCTCATTTGTCAAATAGTGTCGACAACAGCACAAAAAAATTACGTATTCTTTAAGTAACAATATTCGATTACTCTCCCCATTATATTTTCTCCAAACAAAGATAAAATATACGCGACTGTTCTCGGGCTGGTGGTGCTTTTGACAATATTGGAATTCTATATACAAAAGAGGAATTCAAATTTGCTATCTTACTGGAGTTCCTTATTCCCTTTAACGATATTGGACCTTCGACTTCGGCTCTTAGTCTTTACGAGGTCTCATAAAAGGCTTCATTGCGATTTTTGTCGACAACTTCAACGTCGATGTCGCCATAATGCAACGCCTTTAATGTTTCCATGGGAAAAATAATCTCCCAATATTTTTCTTTCGAGAAAAATATTTTAAAATTGTTTTTTGCTTCCGAAGCTTTTACGCGAGCTTAGTATGTGGTAACATTGATTTACCAACGATTTATTTACCTTAATATATTTTGGGTAACGTTGGTACTTCTGTAAGATATCATGTAGACACACACACGTTCTTTTGTACACACATATACCTTCTTTTGCACACACATACACACCTTTTTTGTCGAGACGGTTGTTTATTACAATATGTAATACTACGTATATGGACAAGAGTACATTATGCATAATCGGTCTATCAGCAACGAGGTTCAAATCCTCAATAATAGCCTGTGAGTGAAGCCGAAGGCAAAAGCTAGTGATTTTCTAAAATAAACTTGGTCTACATAACAGCTCAGGTATAATATATACGTTTGATACATTATACAAATAACGTAGTGAAAATAAAATCGCTTTGAAGTATATAACAATACATAAGATTAATTATATAGATAAATAGGGTGAACTAAATACATAGACCCACGTCAGCTTTGACCATGGCGTTTCGATCCCCTAAATGTCAATCTTACCTTTTAGACCGATTTCCATTCTCTACCTTTTAGGGAATTCGATAAGTGGTTTTCCGATAATGACCGAAGTGATTTTGAAGCTTACTGTATACCGTATTCATCAGAAAATAATAAACCCTGTTTTGAGAAGAGATATTTAGCGGAATAGTATCTTAATACAATCTGATATAAGATTTGGTACAGTTAATAACTTTTAGTTTAACATTTTATAACAAACTCTATCATATAAACGTAAAAATTATATAATATATCCCCAAAAGCGAAGGCATGCACGCATTTTTCATGTTTATTTTAATAAAAGACATTACTCCCGGGCTGCGGCAACATGTGGCACTCACTACATCACTAATATTACATTTAACTCTTTATATATACAACAAACTCATTTTTAAACCCATCTAATGAGTTCTAGCACATTTTGCGAAAACGTATCAGAGGACAAACTGAAATGACACGAATTTGATCATTTCCCCGAAACATTGGTTCGTATTAAAATATTATTCATGGAAAGACGAATGTCGACGTCTGTCAGCATCCACAGTGGGTATTATCCTAATAGTTTGAAGTTCATTTGAATTTGCAAATACTAAACTATCAGGTAATGCAAAATGGAAATGAACCATTACGAAGGCAAGATTCCTTCCCTAGTTATTCCAATGAACGGTCCCTGGTTGCAAACCGTAATGGCCGCCGGAATTTAGTAGTTATATTTCTGTCTGTTTTGTAACTTCTGTTGCATTCAGGATTATAACGTTTGTCGGAATGTGTGCTCGTGTTATTATCATTCTAATAATAAATACAAATGCTGGTCTGTTTGTTATTTATTAAATACTCTCTGGAATTTAGAAGCGAAATATAATTTAAATAGCATATTGTTTATTTTAATTAAAGCGTTGTTTTTATGAGATGACTGTTGGAGGGTAGTTATAATTCTGGTAGTTAAAGTAACGGTTATTGAGTTATTTAAATGAAAAATTATATGTTATTAACATGTGTATATTCGCTATTTCAATTCTAGATTCTTATAAACATTTCAATAATTAATTTATCTATATAATTAGGGTATTTATCCGTATTTCAAGCACAGCACAAAGCTTACAGTATGCCTTTGAATAAAGAAGATTTTTTTTTTGCAAAAAAACAAATAATCACAAATCAAACAAAAGAGACTTTATACAAATTTCCTGTAAAATGAAATGAAATTTTGTGTAAAGAATGTAGAAAAAAAACTGAGCACCCCTTAAGCAGGTAGGAATCAATAAAATCAATAGCCAACCCGAAGTAAAGGAATAAAATCAGATAATTAAAATTTATGTGTTGTCTGTTGATTTCGTAATTTTAAATGAAAACACGGCACGGAGCGGACGTTAACTAACTAACTTTATGCGCTGTACATTTGTTTCAAACTTTATTATCGACTTTTTATTACCTTTATTTTATAAAATATATTATATATATATATATATATATATATATATATATATATACAGTATAAAATCGTTATACTGGATAGAGTTACTCTGATTGGATTTCAGAGTTTTTATTGTCAGCAATATTGTTTTAGAAATTTGAGCACGTGTTATTAATTTGTCTTCAACCAGTTTTTGTTTTTTCGTGAATATTCCGAGCAGTAACAAACTAAAATGTAAAATCCATTGTTTAGAGTTTATCAAGCTTTTTTAGCAATAACGTTAATAAAAAAACTAATATATTTTTCACATTAATAATATAGATGTGGTTTGTGCAAAATATAGTAAGCTTTTTTATTTATTAAGTTATCAGATGTTTGTATCAAATATCTGTGGAATAAATTCTTTAGATCAAAGGTTCCTTTGACCGATGAAAAGTAAACCAATGAGTCGAGAACTCCCTTCAGTTATATTATTTGCTTGTTGTATGATTTGATGTTTATTTCCATATAATTAGTAATATTCCTCTTGATTAAATTATTCGGATTTTTTTAACAATACAAAATATAACAGTTGATTGATGACAAAAAAAAACGATACTGAAAAATTATAATTTAAAATAAAACCGATTGCAAATTTTGTTTATCATTTAAAATGATATTCAGATTAATTGAATATTTTACAAAAAAAGCATCGAGGCTACTTTACATATTTTTAATATTTAGGTTTATATTCGTGCCTATTTTTATATAATCTAGATAAAACATATTACACTATATTATAAAATTAATAATACGTTTCTTAAATGCGACGCAATTTCCTAACGGGTGATCTCCAACTCAAGGGAGCTAATGACACACAACTCAAAATCAACAATATTATAACAAACAGTCGATAAACATAAAACTCACGCATTGGTGTTAATTAACCAAAAAAAAACAAAGATTATTGTAATGATGAAAGATATTTTGCGTGCGACGATGTAATTACCGACGCCATGTTGGATGTGAAACACGAGATGAGAAGATATTGGAAGAATCTTGTATCATTGATATTTTCCTCGAAATAATATAACATTTGTACTATAACAAAACAATACTGTCAACTGTGATATATTGTGTATTACTGTGATATTTTATAAAACGTCTTCAGTGTGCTCGACGCTATCTTGACAATGACTTGCTAAAGATTAATAAAACCTTCAAGACTTATGTAAACATTAAAGCTGAAAAGGTACTACACATGGACACTTAGAGCGTTTCCAAGTTATGCTCTCGACACGCATTGCGACCTTCGCAATTAATCTTCCTACCCCCACCCACTTCAATGCGATCCCGGAGACAGAAACGACCGCATCACAAGACAATGAACCTCCAAGTAAATGCAACAGAAAAATCTAGTGCAAAAATAAAAGTATTCCAAGTAATCCGCTGTAAATCATTCAGACCATTAAAGCTCCACTTCGCAGCAATTTTGTTACTCAAAGAGAGAAACTTGAATCATATCAAATTAATGAAAGCAATAAAGAGAAAAAGTCCACAACTCTGAAGTTTTCAAGGAATAAGGGCGGCCAGAAGTTGGTATTAATAAGGGCAACCGCACAAGTCGCGAGATTAATTTAAAATGGGAAACCGAGTCTGGAATTTTAATGTTACTAAACGGAGAGATGTGTTTCAATTTGAATCTGGACTTTCATTCTCTCGTTGGAGAGTCGCCAACTCACAGCGGTTTCGATTTCGAACAACCTGTTAGGGACATTTGTTGAAATCTTTTAAGTCGCTATTTTGTAAAAAGTGATTATAATACGGTTATATGATACGGAATAGATATAAAGTATGTCTCCATCTCCTTGGATTCTGTAAGACGTAACAAAATAAATAAAAACGTATGATGAAATATTCTCTTTTATAAGATAACGGGTTTATTTTTCCTTTAAATATATTTTTCTATCTGTATTAGATTAAGAAAACATTTTCAAATCATATTCGATGTAATTGTATCTTAGAAAAAAAAAAGAATAACTCACAATCGAATGAATGAAATGTTTTGTATTTTTTTGACACTTAACTAGTGAAGAATAAACGAGTGAACATTTCATCAAAATAAAAATTTAGTTGAATTAGGAACAGCAGTCTGTTTATGTCTACATTCAGTCGTTCTTCATTCATGTACACGGTACATGGGCGCGTTTAATATCAAAAGTTAGTGTACTCATTCGGTCTTGTGGGAGCTATTCATTCAGACGGTCACTCCAACTTGGTGAATTTTAAATTAATTTTAAGATTAGCTTGTTTACTTTGCTCCTTTACCTTCATAATATAATGAGGTATGATAATTTTACATCAGATGTTAGCTGCCGGAGATTGTGTGAAGCTCACCTTACTTGTGAATTAATTGGGGCTAAAGCATTAATGTACTGAAGTGCTCAAGAATTTATATCACTTTTAAATACTTTGCGTTTATTTAAGGTTGACTTGAATAATTGAACGAGATTGGTTTTATAGCTTCGCTCGGATTGCGTTTTAATAAATAAAAGCCTTCACTATTAATACAGTATACATTTTAAGCTCCATTGTATGTAGAAAATGTTAATTCATATAAATTACTGCCTGTTTATGTGATTCATTCGATTAATTATTTATAAGAGATAATTTGCTAAAGCGAGATGATTTAATTTAAACAATGCGCATTATATCCCTTTTTGATACAATGATAAAAAAATATTATTTATCTGTAGTAAGATGAATTAAAGTTTGGTATAATTTAATCAGAAAAGTATACGAAATTGTTATATATACAGTATATGTAAAAATTTGTCTTGGCTTACTAATTGTTCAAGGTTGTTTGAACCAAGGGTTTGAAAGTTTTAATTTTTAACTTTATAGAAAAGGAGTAATTAATAAATAATTTTAAACCAAAAAAAAATTAAAATATCAATATAATAAAAACAACGTGCATAAAAAACTCTATTTGTTAAATTATTTATATCTTTGAAAATACTATATTCAACAGTTTCAATATAATAAAGTATGAACTATAGCGTGTATGAGTGTGTGTGTGAGCGTGGAGTACGTCTATGTCGTCTTCTTCCGTCGTTGCTTCCTGAGGATGCCGTGATGCCTACAAATGTTTAAAGTACGTACAACTTGTATTTGCTCGCTACGTCGAATATATTTTTTTCGTGTCAAAGCTGAGTTATCACTTATGAGTCATATATTTTTGTGATAAAAAAGGAATAGCCCCGAAGCACTCGTTTTAGAATCTTGATATTTATATCGTACAATGTTGTACGATTTAACTAAGACAGGGTTTTTCGGAAATTCTATTGAACAGGGCTTAAGTTGCGGCAGCGGTTTTGTAACATGACATTTTCTTATATTTATATATTGGGACGAAACAGCAACCTAAAGCTTATATATAATATTCATTCTATCTATAGGACAGTGCTGAATTATTAATCCACTGAATTATGTGAGCTAGAAATGTAGAGTTTCTTGATACGTAAATTCGGAATGTAATTTTAACTCTTTCCCCAGAGGGTAAAACAGATAAATTATATAAAGTGAAAAATAAATTTGTCCAAAACCAAAGTAATTACAAAACGAACTACATCCCGAAACCTTTTGTAGGAACAATTATTTAATTACCACGCGTGAGCAGAATTAATTACCTGACTTATATAATAATAGAAGTACACATACTGTATAGTAAAGGAGCACGTCGTCGGTGTTGACAGACCAAAATTTAATTTATGATAGAAAACAAACTCTTTAAAAAAAAAATACAGCATGTATTAAAAAATCAAGCTTGGTGGTATAAAAGGTCACTCTATATAAAACTCTCCTTTATAAGCAGTCTCAGTTATAACGCACTTGTTCACACTTTATTACCTTCGACCTGGTAATATCGATATAGGCTCATACATGTTATTTAGGTCACGGAGCTGAGTTCACGGGAAAATATACCAGCTCTCGTATATTTTAATTATATTTACAATGTTATAATGTAGAATATATTTGTTTGTTTCTGTACCGTAATGTTGTTTGTCTCTTGTTAATAATAAAGCAATGGAATCTGTGCTTTATTATTAACTCTTCGTGACAGTGCTTGCTTGCGGACATTTTGTTATATATTGCTAATTTTTTTACAAACTTAATAGATGTCAGTGCAATAATGAAATTGTCATTTAGTATTCAGATATTTTAAAACTCGTATTATACAAGACAGAATTTAGTTATTAATTTCATGCTGACGGGCATTTTATATTTTATTTATTCTCAAGCGCTATATTGTTCAATGGAATGTCAAAACCTGACTGGATCGTTGATTGCTGCCAGAGCTAGCGAGCGCAAAGTAGCGTGTATTTAAATGATGATGCTAAAAAATATTACCAAATTCTGCTCCAATTAGAAATAACGATAAATCTAAAAGTTTATGAAATGTATCTAATGTGGCTTCAGTTTTAATAATATTAGTGGATTTATCTCTACCATTGAATTTTACATTCGCACAAAAGGGCGCGGGTTGTTCCACTCGAGCCAAATCCCGGATAGCGGGTTACAAAGGGCCAAAACCTTTTATACATATTTTACAAATACTATAAATTATACGTAATAGCTGAATGGATTTGACAAGGAATTATGGAGTGTGGATTTAGATCGGTTTTTCAAAACTTAATATCTGTAATAGACTTAACAATTCCTGAACTATGTATGTTTTAATTTTTCAATTTCTAATGAGAATTAAAATTATTATAAGCTGTAGGTTTATAGACTGAAAAATAAATCAAAAAATTAAAATATGGTTTTATTTAAGCATTTTGATTCTACTTCTCTCTTAGTCCACTTCTCTCTATAAAGAGAGAGAAAAAAAACAGTTCATATAAAAATAATGTCTCATTAATTCTACTAATCAGTTTAAATTAAAAACCTACCCGCTATTAAGACTTCAAAAATACGAGGACGTAACAAAAAGAACATTAAAATCTTTATCTCTAAATCTTCACTCTCACTAGCTGGTAGAAATCGATTATTATATCTAAGCTAAACCAATATATATATTTTTTTCCTTTTTTATTTTACCTTTCATAAAATCAATACATATTTAACTCAATAAAGTAATCGCTCAACCAAAATGCATCATACACACTATTTCCAATACAACGTGTGAAAAGATAATTTCTCATGCAGCATTCCACCGTAACTGGCAACAAAGTAACTGCTGTCAAAGAGGTACAGAGATCAAAGAGGATCAAGAATATTACGGAACTAGGGATTGATTTTATAGCAGTCCTTTTTGAAGAGATAAGACTCCTCAAAGGACTCAAAGGGACTGCTGATGTTTAATATTAGAATAACTATTGGCTAATATCAAATATATTGCTTTTAGAAGACTTCTCTTCTCATAAATACAGATTATTGCTTGTTAGTAATCTTCTAATATATTATTCTTGGTCTCTCGTAATAATTTATTTGGTTATTTTCTTCCAACACTATTTGTATATTCACTTTTATTATCAAATGTGTAGACGTTTATGTACACGGTCTAGACAATATAAATATCTAAACTTTTAAGTAAATGTCAATGTTAATAGTTTGTGAAAACTTTATAATGTTGCTTGCACTAAAAAAGAATATAAAAACAATTTTAAGGGTCCTTATATTAACTTTAAAACTAACTTACAAACCGAACTAAACTCATTGTTACAACTGCAATTTGTAATGTATAGAACAAAGCTACTTACCGAGACGGTTCTTGGGAGTTCAAATTTGAACACAAGAAAACAAATAAGGATGCACTACACTTGAAACTTACTAACTCTGCACTGAATAATTGTTTTACTTCAAGTACTGTTATACTGGACATTAATTAATAAAGCATTATATCATATGCCGTTTTAGATATGGCTGGTATGGTTAAAGATAATAATAATTGTAAAACTGATATAGAAATATGAACCATTTTGGCGTCAAAGCAAATTCGTACATACGCGAAAAAAAAACAAGAAAATTCGTTCAGAAATTACACCTTCACTGACAAGGACAAACTATTATGTATAAATAAGTTAAGTTACATAAACATATTATAAAATACCTTACCCGTTTATTATAGTAAGATTTATATTTATTATATTTTAATTAGAAACAAGTTGTAATAAATGTGTAAATTTCAAAACTTAGCATTCCTTAACCCTTTCACCCCTTTCAAATAACTCATATTATTTTCAATAATAATCACCGAAATTAAATATATAAATGTAATAAAGCTTAAAATTAAAATGTTTTCAACAAGCTTAATTTAGCCTAAAAGCCAAAATCCGGAAACATTCCAGACAACAGCCGTCATAAGCAAACGATCTCGGAAAAGATACAAAATTCAAAATTCGAACGTCGCCATATTGCGCGCGGTTCCGCCATTTCCTGAATCTCAGTGAGCGTACACTAATTGAAAGTCCTGTCTCTCGAGGATACCCCTTAAATTGGAATGCGTTAATTAAAAATGTTTGAGCAGATGTTTTTATTATTTTTATATCATCTTATTATAAAATATTGATTGCTTTAACTCTAAATGCTATTTGTTAAATAAAATCTTTCCTCCAAAACGTGATATCACATAAATAACACTTAGTATTAAATAAGCATTTTATGATAGGAACGCATTTAAATAAATTTAATTACTATGTATATATTCGGGACCGGTGGTACGAATACATTATTTTATTATTTCCACGGGAATACGATACCAGTATAATTTATAAAGTTTTAGGTATTAAGTAGGTAATATATAAACTGGTTAAAATAGGTTTTATAAATGTACATTTACGTAAAAGATTTAGCGTGTTCAATTCACTAATGAGGTGCATTTTAATAAATACTTAATTCTAGGCTTCACATTTCGTTCCTTTGTCCTTACTGAGAAATTGACACCGTCAAAGGGAAAATTGAGGTAAGCAGCCTGTAATTTGTCGAAATTCAAGCTCTTCTTAGCTGAAGATTAAAAGGGAATTACTATTTAAGACGTATTTTTTTTTTCTAATTATTGCCTTCCTGATAAATGATAATGGAATGACCACCAACTAGAACAATGTTTTACTGTTACCGTAATCAAAGAATGAATGTTGCCACAATAAAAAATACAGTACTTTATACTAATTTTGTCTCAAACATTAGTTTCGAAGTGATTATAAGTTTCAAATATATTAAATCTTTTAAATAAGAACGCCACTTTAATACATTTCGTTATAACACATAGATTTCATTCAATGGCATCCTCTATTGTCCTAATTGGGATGAGATTGGAGGGATAGAACTTCACAAATCATTCTGAGTTTGACTAACGTCACAGAAATAACCTGCTTTTCAAAATTTATAGTTCATATATTTTTAAACATGGCAACTATGAATAAATAGGTTAAGTATGAAACAAATTAATTATATTATTATTACATTATTCGATCAGCAAATATAGGGTCGGTGAGGTGTTATGGAAAATGGCTGAAGTTGATGGAATGTGATCATTGATAAGTCCTTCAGTCCCGTGAAGTTTAATAATCCGATTTCTGTAAAAGTCATAATAATGTTAATTATACAATTTGCAAAAAGATTTTACACGACATTCGGATACAAACAGGACTAAAGAATTGCTTATTGCTTTAAAGATCCAAATGGTGTAATACCTAAAATACGGCTATCACCGAAGGCAGAAGCTTCTAGATATCTTGAATTCAAAACATAATCCAATGGAAGTGGAAAACAGATATTAAATTATTATATTTATCTCGACGCTGTAGCACCGCCGCGGGATCAGGGCCGGATAGGCGGCATTGCTTTCAAAATATACGCGAGATAAAAAGAAAAACCTCACCTCTACATTTTCCCTCACCGCGAGAGGTAATTTACTAAAAGATTTTATTTCTATTTACATTTTTTTTTTGCTTTCGTTATTTTTTTTAAATTCTAATAATTACCTGGTATGTTAGGTTACATAATTATATATATTTTTTTATTAACTAAATGTTGATTGGATATTTATGTTAATATATCTGTGTAAAGAGAACAATTTTAAATTCTTGCAAGCATAATTATAAAATAACCTTTGGAGAGCTAAATGCAGGCTATGGCGCAGATATTAAAATCACAAAGGCGTTTGTTTTTTAACTGTTTTCACAGCTAGTTGCCGCTTGAACTTTTCTATTTTAAAAGCACAATTATTCCATTGTTTAAACGACTATAAGTGTCTAAATGATTGTGCCACAAGCACAAAAGAGATCTTTCTTAAATTTGTGTTTCAGATATTGAGTTTATTATCTGTAGGTAATATATAATGATAATAAGACTTACGAATGAAATTAAAAAATGGCTCGTGACCAGTACCGGTAGAATTCCATTTTGATTAATTCTGGAACCCTAAAAAGGAGTTTTCACTCTATCGGTGAGTCAATAGCAATTAGCGCAGTCCCTGTAAATACTGCGGCTGATAAATCTGTGGATTTGTTTACTTTGATGAAATCCACGGTTCTCGGTTTGTATTTAATTTGCGTTTACAATATTTTTCATTTTCGTGTTTATCGGTCAAGCCCTGGCCGCTTTTCAAAGCGAATACAGACGGATATAAATTTAGAGTCAGCATTTGCACAATGCTTAACTGTACATTTTGTATACGGGGAGATACAAAAGAGGTTCGCTTGGTTTTGTGATAAGTTATTTGTTAAGGTATAGAAGGTCGAAATAATTCAGGCCACAAAAGCATATAATTAAGTATATCTATTTATAATTTGTTATACTGAAACATTTCACCTTTTAGTTGAATTAATTTATTCCCAATTTGCTGATTAAAACCGCGCCTATTTCAATTTACAATCACGATAAGATTCCTAACTATTATTAATTGTATATTTTATGTTAATTTAAATAGAACTGACGTTATTTAGAAGAGTTGTTAGTAAAACTACACTTGCTCGACTCTTCTTAGTACTTATTCCCGAATAGAAAAATTACTTTATACGTTCAGATCCATACTATTCGATCTTGAGAAATAACTCATATTCTTCTCCACCAATCAGAGAGCAGAACTATCGGACTAAGCCATTACACTATGCGATGCTACTTAGAACAGTTGAGATAGTCTGTCACAGATCGTATGATGTAATTCGGCCATAAACTGTCAGAGTATTAAAGTAAATAATCACGTGACTGACTCACTCTACTTTCAACTGGAAATAAGGCTGATAGAATACAAATACGGCAATTATCAATGAGCAACAATCATCGATGCATTATTAAAAACAATTCTATCATATTTGTAAATAATAAACGAATGCTAGACAGCTTTAATTAACACAGACACAAAAATATTCTAATTTTAAACTTCAATATAGAAGAAAAATATATTATAAAATACCACAACCAACTCTATGATACATAAAAGCTAAATTCTAACCACAGAATACATCAAAATTCCAGCCGCAGTCGTTTTATTCCATGCCGCCACTAAAATACTCGACAGTTCAAGTACTATAATATTAAACTTAATATCTATTCAATGCCAGATCTACAAAGTTCAATGGACGATGATCGCAATTCAGACAAGTTTGTGAATGTAGCGATAATGGATAATTTTGTCTGTAATATCATCAGATTGACAGACATACTGATAACATTTCAATTCCTTTGTTAAGCTCCGCGCTGTTCTTTGGTGTCGTTTATTGTGTAATTTATAATGGCAGCTGGTTAAATTGATAGACAATTGTTGAAAATATGTATCGTTGAATGTAACATATCAGATTGAGTGGTCTTTATGATTTGGATTAAATATATTCAAGTTATAGAATTTTTTTTTCAGACATACAATATATATGACAGAATTTTCATAAAATTGGTTCTTTTATCGCTTTTTCATAATCTTTGTACGTACAATTTAGTCAAGAATATAATACCGTTAAGTAAAATGTAAATATATGTTTAACTACCTTTATATCAGATACATGTTTCTTTAAGCAGTTCTGAATAATTCGCATCACAAATGAGGCGCTCGTTTGATTAACAGCTTAATTCAATTAACTCGGCCAACAGGATCAATAACAACCCTGGTTATGGTTGACGAGTTTTGTGAAGCAACCAGTGGCAATAAAACTGACTTTTGAAAAGTGGTTGTCTTGAAATGAAATGGTTGAATCGAACATTATTTAAATTTGGTGTATCTTTATCCTAGTTATATTATCTTATTATTCATTAAAAAATGATTGAATGACTGATTGAATGATTGAAACTATCACTTAAAATAAAATTTAAATAGATGTAATTGTAGGTTTAATGTAATAGTAAAAAATATTTTAACAGTTTCTGCGGGTTAATCCGTGAAGTTTGATGCCAACTATTTCTTAATAACACTTCGTACTGTAAACTGAAGTGTGAAATCATAAGTAATGTACACTTCACTCACTTCACTTTAGGGTTAGTTTCAGAATAATTTTAACAATGTAAATGTTATAAATTTCGTCCGGAAAATTTTGGACGCAGCTACAAACTCGCCAAAATACGGAGAGATGAATTTCAAAAAAAATATCTGGCATACTTTTTTTAACGGCTGTCGTAACGTGTTGGATATTTTTAGGGAAAAAATCGCTTCAGGCTTGGCATTATCGAAACTGAAAAATTGCATTACCTCGTATACACAGAAACTAAATATTTATTAAATTTATTATTATTTGCAACAGATCTAGTTTATTAAGAACAGTAATATAATAATACAGTCTAACTTCCGTAAGACTATTAACTTGACGATTTAGTTACCTTACTCGAATATCGATCAAGTTCTCTCGAGCTGATTTAATTTAACTTCAAATGAAGTTTATTTACTTCCTTCAAAATATATTCCATCTTTATTACCTTAAATGGTATAAATATAAAACTTCTCCGCTTTGCGCTTAGCAGAGATCAAAAGATTCCGAAATTGATGCGCGTTTTAATGATCTAGATTATAAATAGGTATATATTTAAATCCACTAGTATCTATATCTTTATTGCTCGTATTTGTAAATGATCTTGATAAAATTTGTTGTTTTTCTTCGTTGCCGTTTTCCTTTTAAGATATCACAATTTTATTACATTACCTATAAAGATAAACATCGAATCCGGAACCCATCTCCTGAGTTAGTGTAAAGAGTACATCCTATTGATCAAGCTTATAGCGAGGTTTGAACGACCACACTAAACAAAGAACTGGTGACATGTAAGTGTCTTTGTCAGATTCACAGAAGAGACAAGTTCATTATAAGCAATAAAGAGAGACGTTAGAAAAATGCCTCGAGCTAAGCCAGGGGTGGTAGTGTTCCATAGGCATTACATATCCGTATTTAGGGACTTAGACTTCGTATTTTATATTTTCGGTATTCTTCAAGTGAATGGTTAATAATGTGTCTTTTTTTTCAAACCTGTCCAATCATCAAGATAATTATAAACTCATAAGTATGAATCTACATACTACATTCATCAAAGACGAAATATTTTTATGGTATTTGAATAGTTTGTTAATTTGTAAATATTAACATATAGTTAGTTTATATTTTTCGTGGTTTCTTATGACGTTTGGGTTCTGTGATTTATTCCATGAAATATTCATTTTTTTAAATTAAAATCTCATCCCCTGTATCTGTTGAATAATTTTCGTCCGCAACAATCTTACCGCCTCGATGGTGTCGGACGAACCTTACCAATCCGTTTACATCCAGAACACTCACTTAACGCAATCGATTGATAAACAAACGCGGAGGCGGACGCCTGTTGCGCGCACGAGGGTACACTCACCGGGAATCAGGGCGAGCAGCGCCAAGGCCACCAGCATCGGGGCCATGGCTGCGGCGCGCGGGCATACCACACCCGCGCACGCTGCGCTAGCACGCCGGCGCGCTCATGCGGCCTATCACACTATCGGCGGCCGGCCCGAGCGGCGCTCGGCGCGGGACTGGGCCGCCGCCTCCGCCCCCCGGAGCACCCTCGCCGCCCGGCCCCGCGATCCGCCCCGCACCCCCGCCCGCCTGCGCAGCCTTCAGGTGCGCGAGGAGCGACCTGGGCCTCAGCCCTGCCCCTTGAAAATCCTCCGATCTCAGATTAGGCCATTGTGTGGACAGCGAGGGGAAATGTAGAACATCCATGTGGGTGATGGGAAGTGGAACAGCGCGTCAAGGTCGTAGCAGCCCTGTGGACACCCTTTACTTTTGCTCGTAATATTAAAGTCACCGCGATCTTCATTCATTAAAACGAAGATTCAAATCGTTCACTCTCACTTCTTCAAACTTTGTAAAAATAGGTATAAAATTATATGTAGGTATATGTCTTCAACTTGTTTTTAAGTACGATTAAAATCAGTTAATTTCGGCTACCATTTATATATATATTAATCCTCATAGTCTGTATTATAATACATCCCTACCACCTCTTGTTCTTGTTTACATTTGCGTCTCTACGAAAACAAGGCAGAAAAAATAAAGACATTACAAGGTAGTTTTATGAGCTAAAGGTTTCGTCGGATAATAAAAAGTAGTTTCCGTAACGGTAGTCACGGCTACATATCACGGCCAATGGAGCTGAAACTTTGAAAATAGCTCCGACCCAACTGAATAAACATATTTGAGTTTATCTACGAGATGAAAATTAAAACCTACATAATACGACGTTCAGAAACGTTTATAATGTTCCAAGTAACTACGCTTAAGAATGCTTTGAGCTTATCCTATCAGCAACTCTCTATCAAACAGAATAGTTTCCTAACTTCACCCTAATTGCTATTTAAATCTAAACCATTACCCTGTCTGCTCTTAGTCACTTTAATTTAAAAAATATATAATTTTGACAACAGACTAAAAAATATTTGTTTTAAGTACACTGACGATGAATTATAAGTAAGTATTATCTGTCTCGCTTTTGGTCACGTTGTAGCGCGAGTTGACAAATTCCGGCTCCATTTTTTAGTTTTCGATCACATCCAAGGGTTAACATATTTATTAAGATACTATATTATATAATATGTATAGATTTGGATCTATACATATTATATAATATAGTAACGAGTATATTGTATATTGAATATCATTTGAAAATTATATTTTGGTAAGTAACCTTTTACGGTAAGGTAACCTATATGAAACAAATATCAAAAGAACTTTTTAAAATGTGTCTGTTATTGTCTGGACGACATTTGATGAAATTTGGTGTGGGTATTAGATATAATCCAAATTAACGTATAGAAAAATGACGTCTCATATTGTTATTTAAAAAAAATATGGGATATAACTACAATATAACAACTACTGGTTTGGGTTTCTTTAGTTATCTCAAATTTTCACAAGTAAATATAAAAACCATTACGGCTATAACGACAATAAAACTAAAAATTGGTTTTGGTTTGCATTAATTTGACCTGATGATAGATAGGTTATTATTTGAGTAGGGGGAGAACAAACGAAGTCACTGGCTACAGCTAGTATATAGATAACATATTGAAATAAGATGAAAAGAATTATATCTTTCAAACCGGTGTTTGCTAAGTTATAAGCCCACATACTGACAGACAGACATTTGTTTATAACTAAGTAAATTTTTTAAAAGAGAAAAACAATACATTAAATATATTTCGCATATAACAAATCATTATACTCAATTTACGTACCCAAGTAACTTTTCTTTTAAGTATGTTACCAATTCGTTTTTATTGTTGTTTATGCTCAGTTGGAGATGATTTTATTGAAAGGGAAACCTTTGGATTCCGATTTCCAAATGCAAACAAGCGATAAGGCTATATTAAAAAGGCAAAAAATAATTCTTAAACAGAACACAATAAATATCCTTTGATTAAAGGTATATTTTGTTTACATAAAACTTCGATTTCTCAATTCTCAGTTTAGATTAAACCGAACAAACAATTTTATGTTTTGATCTATAAAATATCTGTCACAATACAATTTATTCATCAATTAAAAAGCGTCCCTTCATGTTACAATTAAAATATAAAATCAAAAACATCATTCAAACAAACAATACAAACAACAACACGAACAGACAACATACATTTTCTTTCACTGATTTACCAAGAGACGTGAACAAAATGGAGTTACATCCATTCATTCGTTCAATGTGATACGCCCTAACAAAGCATTCTTGAAACGTGGCGAAACTGCGTCTCGGCGGGAATCCAGCCTACACTACTCTCTACAGTGAACCCTACATTTATTTGTGATATTCACCGGATTCTTCTGGCAGGGAATGTGTATATTGTTTTGAGAAGAAATTTAATAACCTTTATTTTCTACTTAGACATTGAAAGAATATTTACATGGAAATATGATGTTGTTATTTATACAATTCGTGTACTTACTCTAATAGTTCGTTTTATTACATATTTCTTACGACTATTATATTTCTCACTAAGTAATAATATCGGCCTAGCACAGACTTCTTTCCACGAAATGAAAAAGACTCCGAATTGATCCGGACCCAATGAAGCTCCATTATTGGCTTTTAATATATGATTGATTCTTCTAAATAACTATATAATAATTACGGAGGTAGACCTTAATTTACCATACCCGGGATCAAACCCGGAACCACGTGTTCATACAAGTGTAATGACTAGGCAAGCCATATCAAAATCAGACACTTTTCCGACCTAACTGAAATAGTAAAGTAATTAAAAGATGCAGTCAGATAATATAGCAGATTATTGTTCCGTAACTTGTTTCATAAAACTACTTATGGCGGAGGAACTTTTAATTTTGCTATTTGACTTTTCTTTTATGTAAGTTAAAATTGCCTTTTTGCACGTAGTTTTAAATAATTTTATTTAATTCACGGTCTGAGGATTTCATATGGAATAAGATACATTATATAAATATAATATATTACTATGTTTTGTTATTTAGTTTATTGAATGCTGAATTTAATATAAAAACATTTTACTTATTTTTTCTTAAGCATATGCAAATATACAACGCTGCGCTACTTTTTTCGTTACGTTTAATTGTACCCGAAGCAATTTCCGATAAAATATTGATTTATAAATAAAAGAAGTTAAAAAATTTAAAAACCCATGGAATAAAAATCCTCATTACAATTTCCATTCATTTCGTAACATAGGATAGCATACACATGGTTACATCAGTGTTACCAACTTTATAACTTATAATAAATGCTCTACAAATAAATCGATTCTAAAAAGATTCAAATAACAAAGATTTTATTGGATTTAGCTGAAATAGCAATGTTTGTTATTGTGTTATCAATATTACTGTAAAGCATCTAAAAAGTTTTAAAGAAGTTAGTTGTAAAAGAAAATAATAAAAAAAATCCAGCACTCTCAGTGAACTCTTTGTTTGTCTCTTGTATTGAAATATTCCTTATACTCGATACATTTCGACTTCTTTAGAAAAACCTGTACGGTAAAATTATATTAATTTTTAAGGAAAGTCATAGCATCAAACATTAATATTTAAATAATAAAAAAATATATTTTCTTTGATACATAAACTATGATCAAAGTTTGGTTAAACAAAATATTTAGTACATTTTATGTGTAAGTATGTGTATGTATGTGTATTGGACCAAACCAATTGTGTGACGTGCCTTTGATTACCAAACCTTACCTAACATGACATAGACCTGTCATCGTGTTCCAGCTGACCAGACATCCATCCAATACCTACATATTGCGGACAGACTATACATACAAACTGTCACATTTACATTTTACTTATTATACTATAAACACATTATTAGGACTGTGATAAAAAAAATGGTAAATATAAGCAGTTTATCAAAAACTTTATTTAAAAATATAAAATATCCGAGATAAAAAACTTCTCAAAAATCAAAATAAGAATAAAAATGGGGGGTTAAATGTATCCCCCGAGATAAACAACCTCTCAAAGTAAACTTTGGTTCTTACAACGAAAATGACAATAATTTGTATCAATATTTTTTTTTACAACAAAACATTTACTCACACAATTTTTATACATTTATGTCGTATATTTGATTTTACAAACATTAAAAAACATTAAATATCATTTGTGTTTGTCATGCCATGTTTAAAATGTCCTATCTGTTAAAATCTGTCTAGTAGGTTAGCGTGGTACGCATTTCAGATTCACTTCCGGTGAAGCTATAACGGCCGCAGAGATAACAGCGTCGGTCACGACTCACTACACAAAAAAATAACTTATTAAAAAACTTAACATGTAAAATTTGGTACTTATTACATTTTTGATAAAATATCATATAAAATAATTTTTTTGTTCAATTTGATTGATTTTTCTTCCCTACAATTGATACTTCCTAGTTATACGCAGTGTTGTTAAAAAACAACTAAACGACGGCGTTACTGTCGCGTTCTATCAGCATTTTATTTTATTTTTGTATCGCACCATACGTAGGTAGGTAATCTAAACATGTAAGTTATTCTGACATTACAGATATTTACATAAATTTACTATACTAATATTTTTTATTTTTATTAGAATCGATTTATATATAAAGGTAAATGATTATTAGGCAAATATTTATGATGTATTATTTAAAATTGTTTATATTTTGAAGTTACGTTTATTTTACTTTGGGATAGAATTATTATCTTAACATAGGAAATCTACTCAAAGGTGCCCAATGTAATAGACCAGATAATTCAAACAGAAACCACAACCAAATCTACAATAGCGATACTTCAAGCCATTGTCTCGGTTCTAACTATTTCAGTGCGATTCATTGTTTCTATACTGATTTGTAACAATGAAATTTGTTAGAATCTATTTGAAACACGAAAAATTCAGCTTACATGAGGATTTTGTTATAGTTTAAGTAATTTTCAAATCCTTTACAACAAATTTTAACAAGAAAAGAAAAACTAATAAAACTTTTTCCCTTTTAGACAAGGGGGTGTATTATATGAGGGTGCTTTAAAATAATGTAAGTTGTATTATTTTAAATGTCTGGAAGTACCGTTTTTTATAGCATTGCTTTGGGAACAAAGAACTTCGTCGTTTTTTCTACCTCGCATCTTCTAAACAAGGCAAATGTTTTTCAAAACGATTCTTTAAAATATTACTATTTGTTTTGAAGTAACTATTTTATATCGAAAGTGGCATACCAAGATTTATTAAAACAAAAAAAAAACAGGTGCCGCTTCCGTTTGCCAACAAACTTACAAAATATCAATTTAACCAGATAATGACGTAACGCTAACCCTTGTAATGAAGCACTATTTGGAATATCATAGAGTATTTCCCTTGTGTAACATGTAAACTCAATCTAGTCGCTATCGACACCACATCGGAACTATGTACCTAAACAAATAAGTAGTTCGAACTATAGCACCCCTCGAGTCCCTTTTGTAGTCTGAATAGAACATCAAACTAATTTGCGATGCCACCTTAATACCTAAATTTACATACAAATATCGCTTTAACAACCCTAATAGATGTACATTGTATATCATTAGTTGCGATACACTCCTAGATATTATAATAAATTGGGTAGATAAAAAACCCGACTTGGGTGTAATTATGAACTTTAAAATTATGAAATAAATTTATTCTAGTCTATTTTGAAATTAATTGATTCTAGTAATCTTTTTTTTTATATAAATTAAACATATTGACATATGCACAAGATCTCTTGTAGGCTACAAGAGTACAATAAATATGGAATGTTTCTTCCTAAAAAAAATAAAGAAATAAACGAATGAGTGGAGCCAAAACTGCCAAATCTCTGGCCTTTATCCGACAACCAATTGTCTAAATTCCACGTAGCCGTCCGAACAGCACCAAATAATTGACGAATCAAGCGAATAAAATAAAACATAAAAATATTTTTTTTTTTGTCAAATAAACCACTTAAAATAATTTAGATTTTAATGACGACGGTATATATTAATAAATAGGGTTTTAGGAAATACATGAACATATTAAATCAATATTAGTATTATTATTCTAGTAGAAGGGCAATAAAAACAGAAGAACCTCTACTCCACTTTACACGCTTAACATATTCTAATCTCATTCTAATCTCTCATCATAACACGTATTTTAATCTCAACGAGGTTAAGATTTAAATAAGTATTATTTTAATATTAAGCTGCTAAACTACGAAAACCCTATTAATAATTAATCGCTAAACTTAAGCCTAATGAATTCAGGGTAATAATATATTATATTGACTTTATTAACACAACTCCTCGGTGCCATACGTGCAATATACTTCAGAAATGTTAATAGCCCTATTTTTAGTTCTATGTTATTACAAATTATGATTTACTTAAGTCTAGAATAGATTGTAATTAGGCTTTAGAGTAAAGTCTAATTACCTGTGTGGTAACAACAATATTAACGCCTTACCTAATTAATAATTAAGACCATGGTTTTATGGACTATGGATTTATTTATTATTTTTATTTATTCTGATCCTTAAGCTGACTTCCGACCAACCATTTAATACCCATGGTCGTTACATATATTCTTGTTAAAACCACACATTTGATAGTACTATAAACTGATATCGAGGATTGAATATGACATATCATACTCAGTGTTATGCATTTGCATATGCATAAACATTGTATTTTATTTTTTATTTTATTGTTGTGTTAAACGGGTACACTTAAAAACTAAAGATTGTGGTAATTATGATTTTGTACTGAAAAAATGGTCAGCACAGAGCGAGCAGTTCCAATATAAATGTTGATAGTGTACAAGACGGGTGGGGTACACAATATATAAATGTCAATTTTGGCTGTCTACGTGACATTGGCGAAATATTTTGGCGCAACCAAAAGCCATCTATATAGAAAAGATAAAGCTGTATGAGCTTGGAACCTTTGACTCTCTCTAAACGAACTTTATAAGCATCATGTGTCAATTGTCACTTTACAGTTGACATTCACGTTGTCAGATCAATAGTCAATAGCAATACTCAATAAACACTTAATAGCAAGAAGAAGATTATTGTTAAAAACAAGGATTACTACTTTGTAACGGGTAAAAAAAAATATTAATTGAAAGGCAACTCGTAAAGAAATTGTTGCTATTGCATTATTATGCTATCAAATAAATACTAGACACAAATATGAATCAAACAATCAACGTTGAGCAGCTGAATTCAGCACTTTCTTCGCTAAGAACTCTCCGATCGAGTGTGAGCCATGTTTTTGAAACACTTTCGAATGGATTACGAGCTGACCACGGAGAAGATGGCAAGGAAAAATTTCTTTTAGAATTACAAGAACTCTTAAATAATGTAAACATAAAAATACGTGATTTAGAGCAAACAGTTACTGGATTACCCATACCAACTGCTCCATTTAATTTGGGTAATACAACTTTTTTAAGTCAAGAGACTACTCAAGACAGACAAGCATTGTATACACAACTAGTTAATAGTTATAAATGGACGGACAAAATACACGAGTACAGCTCTTTTGCACACACGTTGCTAAGTCAAAATTCGTTGAAAAGATCCTACATAAATTCTGGGAGTACAAAAAGACGCGGAAAGTTACAGAGCAACCACAATGTAGCGCCTTTACAAGTGGACAATGTTATTAATAACATTGACAGGTCTTATAATGATATGAAAATCACAATTTCGCGACCTTTCGCTAGCAATGCCGTAGTACAAATCAATCTTAGCCATGTTCTAAAAGCAGTGGTTGCATTTAAGGGTTTGCTAATGGAATGGGTGATGGTTAAAGGCTACGGTGAGACATTAGACTTATGGACAGAGTCCAGACATCATGTATTTAGAAAAGTTACTGAAAATGCCCATGCGGCTATGCTTCATTTCTATTCTCCAACATTACCAGAGTTAGCTGTGCGGTCTTTCATGACCTGGTTGCATAGTTATGTAAATTTGTTTAGTGAACCTTGCAAGCGGTGTGGATGCCATCTCCATCACACATCTCTGTTGCCTCCCGCTTGGCGTGACTTCCGTACCCTTGAACCTTTTCATGATGAATGCAAACAATAGTTAATGTGGTATTGAATGAGAGAGTGGAACACTGCATATATACTTGTGTTACCACATTCTCATTCAATATAAAGGTTTAAATTAGTGAGTGATCAAGTGTAAAATGACTATGTATTAAGATTGCGATGAGACATTCATTCAACAAATGTGTTATGTAAAAATTATTATTAGAATATTATGCAAAACATATGCCCCATTTGTAATGAATGTGAAGTTGTAATATACAGTTCATAGTTTAAAGAATTGTTTGTATTATGAATGAGCATAAGCTTAATTAAATAAGTTGTTTTTTTTTAATCAAGTCAGTCTAAATCTTGTAATTGTCAGATAATGTTATTGTGGTCTGCTATTAAAGCACTTTATATAATTTTTACTTACATTATGCAGAAATGTTTCTCTTAGAAATACTGGATAAAACTTAATATCTTTTAAAACTGTGTCAAATTTGATAAGTGTATTGTGTTTAAATAGCATCCCTGTACATCTCTGAAATTTATATACATAGTGACAACAATTAATATTATATTCAAAATACTTGAATCGCTATTCTGTAGTTATTAGATGTTAATATATTTAACAAATAAAACAGTATATTTTCTTCTAACATTTATTTCAATTAACAGTAACTATAATTTAAATAATATTCAAATAAATGGCTTGCACATAGCCACTGTGTGATCCACACTACAACTGACTGATAAAACATGAGCACCAATTCCTAGTTTCAGTGGAAAATGTTGATCTTTCAGATGACCTAACCCTAAACAGCCATGTCTATTTCTACCCCAAAGATAGAGGTCGCCACTATTTGTTATTGCTGCCAAGTGGCCTATCCCACAAGCAACATTTGTGACCATAGTTTCAGGGTTAAACTCATTTCTGCCAAACAATGGAGCTGGTATTAAAGTAGGCTTGGATGCATGTTGCACATTTGGCCCTAATCCTAATAATCCAAAGCCCCATACAAATACATCGCCTTGATCTGTGAATGAAAAATACTGTATAAGACTTGTTTCATGAAGACTGAGATGACAGAGGATTCAAGAGAATTAATAAGATTATTAAATCATCCTCCTAGCTAAGTACACTTGTAATACTGAAATAACAGATGTTGAAATTAATATTTTTTGCAATGGTTTATCAAAAAAAAAAAATAGTTACCATTACAAATTAAACAAAATGATCCACCGGCCGCTATATCCACAATTTTTCCTAGACCTTTAGTAAAACTAAGTAGAGCGTAAGACATGTTAACTTGCTGCTGTTTTGAGTTCATTGGCACTTGGCCATATTCTGAATTACCCCAACCAAACAGTTCTCCTCTGGCTGAAAACAAACAATTATTATATAAGATATTTTATATAATGATTATTGTTATAAGATATAGAAATTCCATTCTTACATTTGAATTAATTCAATATTTAATTTTCAATTTTATTATTTAATATTTACCACTTAAAGCCAGCACACAGTCACCAGTGGATGCCACTTTCACTATATTTTCACTAGTGATGTCTCCTTTGACAGAGGCTGGATGTCCTTGATTATCAAAAGTTCCTAGTCCTGTCTGTCCATCTGCTCCCCACCCACAAGCATATACCCTCCCTGATTCTGTGATGAAGAGGCTAAAATTAAAAGAAATGTAGTTGAATAAAATCAATATTAAACCCTCATGGTTGGTTTGATTAACAGGGTTACAGTTTATTATACATGAAGAATATATTTAGAATTGGGAATATAGGTATTTATTTAAGTTTTAATAAATGCTTACCTATGATCCTGACCACAGCACACATCTTTGATAATTTCCTTGCCAAGTCGTTTAATATTATGTGAGATCATGCTTCCCCTATACTCCTCTTGAGGATTTATTTTCCTACCGCACTGACCATATGCATTATTGCCTAGTGTAAACACTCCTTCACTATCAGTGAGTATGACAGTGTGTGCTCGTCCAGCTGCCAGACCTATAATCTAAAAATAAATTATCATGTTATCATTACAAATACGAAATGAATAGGGAATTCATTGTTAATTAAAGATGAAATTAGTATAATAAATAACACTAATATTAACTTTTCCATAGCTGATTAAGATTGAATACCTTTGTATCTAAGGAAGCATATGGAATATAAATAGGGGCTGGGCTGACAAGCATTTCAAGAGGATGGCCACTCCTGGGAGCATGGTAGCCAATCTGAGAGTCCGTGTTGATGCCTGTGCCAAATAGTTTGTGCTGCTCCTTTGTTTTAATTCCTGCTACCGTAAAGCCATATCCACAAGCTATTTTAGTAACCTACAACATGAAGTAAAAGACAGACAATGCAATCTTTAAGCATAATGATTTATTTTGTAATTTTTATGATTTGAGGCCAAAACATTGAACTACTACTTACATCAAACCTTTCGCAAAAGCTAGATCTCACAGGATGCCAGGCATAGCGGAAATTGTTCTTATATGCTTTTTTAGCTTTCTTCTGGCCTCTTGGCATGTGTATGCCAAGTGCACCAGTTTCAGCTAGACCCCATACATAGACTCTCCTGTCTGAACTCTTGCTGATAGGATATTGAAATACTAAAAGAAATTCAGAAGTTTGTATTACTATCTCCATTATTTAACTATTATTTTAAGTTCTGTTGTTGTTTTGAGTATAAATTTATCTTGTTAAAATATTATAAAAGAATGAAAATATTAAATAAAACATTTAATAACAATTACTTGGTAAACGGTCTTCCTCACTAGGATCGTGAATTTTCTTTTTGGTGGTTATTGTGCGGTTAAAAATCAAGGGATAATTTTTGTGCTGGACAATTAGTTTTATGACATTCATTTTGAACTTTAAGCATTATATTTCATTAGATTTGTTTTTTTGATTTAGATATTATCGTAAATGCATAATAATAAAATTTTTACACAAAATTACTAATTTGAAATGAAGAATTAGTCAAATTTTTGACATTTTCCTATACTAATTTGACAATGACAATAAACAATGAGACTTGACTCTTGGATTTGCACTAGACTGTAATTTGTAAAGTCTGTACATATCTGACTTTCCCCTTTTTCTATTAAAAATGCTTAATCGTATCGCATTTTCTGAGTTTTAAATCTCATTTGGAAAAATACCAAAAAACGAAACATTATTGCATATATTTTTTTATTTATTTTTTACTCTTAAGGTCACACACATCCCACCTGATGGGAAGTGGAAATGTAGTCGTAAGTCGTAAGGCGCATCAACTTAGTAAAAGCCTAGTCACTCTTGCCTTGAAGACACCCACATTGAACTCAGACGGAAATACCCACGCAGGCAAGCAGTTCTACTACTTCACTGTCCGATTTAAAAAGATGAAACATAGCGCTTCGTTTGGACAAACGGCGTATCTACGACACAAGGATGCTTGATCACCGTGTGTCGGAACGTCTGGTGATGGAAGGTAGATGGATGGATGAATGAAACATGTCATTCCTTCGACCAATCACCAAAATGTATCCTATAGAATACTGAGAGGCTTCAGCTGTCTGTCCATGTTCGAGGCTATGGAGATTAGCTTCCACCAGCTTAGGGTCTTTGCTCGCCTCTTAATTGAGCCCAGAGCTGCAAGATGACATTTTACGTTACCGGCCAATAAATGCCCACAGTATGTACTCCACACACGACCGGATCTGTGCTTTATATAATATTAGCAGTTATTCCGGCGTGACGTACTGTCGGACCTTTGCAAGGACGCCAAGCTTGCTTCCGGCTGCTCTTGCTCTAGACTTAATGAACCGACTGAAGTTCGAGGTTCGAGGTTCGAGGAAATTTTCTATTCCTAGCAACTGAAGTCGGTCACTGTATTCTGGAAAGTAGGAGCCAAGGTGTAAAGACTCCTTTTGGCGGTGAATAAAAAAAACCTAAATAGGATTCTTGATCTTTATTTGGATTTAGTTTATAAATCTATGCTTGGAAAAAAAAAATCGGAAAAATGTCTGTAAATGCAAGTATTGCACGAAACCGGTATAAAACATTCTCAAATTTACTTTAGCACAGCAAATGTATATTATTTTGTTGTCACAAAACAATTTAAGTTGGCTGTACAATGAATATTTATTTTTTTTGTTAAATTTTAATCACTGTAAATCACAATAAATAGGTACAAATATGTACCAAAACTCTATATTGTTTTCTTATAAGATACCATAGAAATGATCACATTACACAAATAAAACCAGCAGAATCACTAAACACACATATTATATTAAACTTTAATTCTAGTTCTACAGAGATATAATTATTTAATTTTCGACAACAAATTAGCGCGAAACTGCGTGTTTTGGAACAAGGCCTTGATGAGGTTTCGCAGCTCTTCCCTTTGGAAGTGCACGGCCAGCGGGCCGGTGCCATCGTTCCAATGGTTCTCTATATCCTTCAAAGATCCTCCCAAAACGAAGATTAACTCCTGGAGCTTTATCCAGGATTTCACGTATTCTTCCACATCTGTTTGACACTGAATTGAGAACAATATTTTAGAATCTAAAATAAAATAAAACACCACACTAAACCACACTTTAAAAACTAATACATGAGCTCACTTGGAATAAAAGAGGTGCCTTCTGTACAACAAGTGTATACATCTCAGTGAGCTGAGTTGCCATCTCCATGGATATGTCCTCCACTGTACACACACGGTGGATTAATTCCTCCACAAACATATTCACTAGTGTTGCCATCAACCTGGTAATGTAATTTGTCAATGAAGACCATATATCATATGAATAATGAAAGCATCATGGCTTTTTGACTTTATCACTAATATATTAATAGAATATTATAATAATGGAATATTAATAAACATAAAATTCAATAGTTGTATACCTTGTGAAGACATTTGGCGGAAAAACCCCAATCCAAACATTCTTCAGCAGCTGCAGTTGTCGCAGACATTGTCGCACGGCCGCCTCTGCGTTGGCGCCCAGCACGTCCTTCACTACTATGCAGTTTAGATCTAGAAACATTAAACAAACATCATACATTCACCTGACACACTTGCCAACTGGTTTTACAAGATAATATAATATTTATTGAGAAAATATGCTTCACTGGAAAGAACTACTCCATGATAATAAGTAATTTAGGAAAAGACGAGGCGGGGTTCTGTTTCCTTTGAAGGAAGCCTTTTTTCTTAATGTGTTCGATATTTAGACCTATATTTAGACTCTCACCGGAGGACCGTATATTATCCAGTATCTGCTTCCGTTGCTGCTGCATGTGCATGGCCAGATGTTTGTATCCAAGCCCGCGCATGCGCTGAACGAGATCCACGAACCCGATCGAATAGTTCGGTTCCCGACCCTCCATAAGAGAGAGCCACTTGTCGCCCAGCGTCTGCAGATTGTGCGCGAGGTACATGCAGTTGTTGTGAAACAACGCTGGAATCGGAGGTTTTGGTTTATGATGGTTAATTCATATTAAAGATTAAGGCGAAACACTTTGGATTAAGTTTATAGAATTAGAGTTTGCTTACCGACATATTGAGGTATTGTTTGCAAATAGTTCTCGTGATGGTAGGGAACTACGGCGTCATAGAGTTCGAATATGAGCCTGGCGGTGTAGTACAACTTTTTACACACGACGTCCGTGCACTGCACCGCCTGCTCCATTACCACATAAACTAAATCTAATAATTCTTGAGCTGTCTTTGATATCATACATCTTGGAAAATAAAATAAACTTTTTGGTATCGTCTTATCAAATATTTCTAAAGCTTCTACCGTGTGGGGATCATCCGCAAAACTCTCAAACGAGACGGATTCTTCTGGAATCTTCTCGACACCAATGGACATTGTTAAACTTAGATCTTTGAGCATAATATCCCGTGCAGTTTGTAACAAGTGCTCACTGGAACGATCCGCGAATAAAACGTCGATGTTGTTCACGTAGCTCAGGAGCGATAACCCATCTTGTGGAAATATTTTAAGTATCCTTAAGAAATGTTGGAAGTCTTCTATTTCGGATGTGATAATACCGTAACGCTGAAGATCGTTAATATTATTAGGTATCGTATCGACAAAACAGTCCTTGATCATCATTTCACAAAAATCTGTGGCAATAGTTTTCCCCAGCATTCTCATTATGCTTTTGTCAGGTTTAAAATCTACATTAAATTTATTGTTTAGGAAATGAAACATCTGCCTCATATGTGCAATAACATCGCCGTAAGGGGGCTTGTAATTTTTTTTATAGTTAATAGTAATGGTCGCTAGCTCATCAGAATCAACATAAATCAAACATTCGTGATGAAGAATAGGTACAAAAACTTCTTTCTTTAAAAACTCAACAAATTCGCAAACTTTTTCAGCGAGTTTTTCACACTTGTCCAGTGCGTTTAATACATCGAGTGAAATATGAGAGTCGTCTATTGTTAGGTTCAATGTGATGATGGTCTTGCGGTTGCCGGGCTTGATGGTGTAAGATATCATCCGGAACCATTCTTCGTACAAGTCGTTCAGAAGACTGTCTAGTATTAATCGGGCAGTATTTTTCGTGTTGGCGTACAAGTCCAACTGCTCGAACCCCTCAGCTGGATTTTCAATATACTTCAGCATGTCATAAACTGACTCTACAGCTTTTGAGAAACTATGTGCTTCCCGACCTTCATCAAATTCCTTCACATACTTACCACAACGTACAATATTGGATACTATATTCCAAGCGAAATTGATAGAATCTAATTGTTTGCCTATTTGATCATGGTTTTCTATAGACTTAAGTATTTCTGCCATTGTTTCCTGTTCGATTTCTTTCTTACATTTTTCCATTTCTTCAATAAGTTCCTTACTTTCAGCACACAATTCAATACTCTCATTATATATCGCTTCTATATCAAAATCACAACTATCTAGATGCAATCTTAACTCAGCTTTTTGTTGTTCTATTTCATTTGCAAGTAGTGGTATTTTTTCTTGAGGACTCCATGTAGTTTCATTGTTTTCAACAATTTTCTGTATTACACTTTCTACGTCATATTCCGCCATTTTAATGCTTCCTCTTGGTTCTATCTTTTTTTATAGAAGGTTCTGGTTTTTTATCGTACTTTTGTGATTTGTTAGAAATTTGGGTACGTGAAGTACGATATTTGTTAGAATTCACAGCATGCCTAAGAGTATTGACTAGGAATCTTTTATTAGTTTTATGTTGGGGGCCTTTTATCCACCCTGAGGGACCTACAATTTCGGCTCTTGCAGCGCCTTGAACTGCCTCTCGGAGAAGTTCTTCAACAGCTAACCTACAGTACAGAAATCTTTGTTAAGTATAACAAAAATGGAGAAACATATCAATCAAGAGAATAAAAGAAAATTATCTCTATTGTGCCATGGCCCAGATAAACAGTCTTAATTGCTTATTACAGCGCAGATTTCATTTTAATAAGAGAACATCACATAGTATAACAGAGTATAGTTCTTGAAAAACAACATGTTAAGCCTAAAGTTGCTGTGATCTGATCACTTCCCATACTCCCCCTTACCTCTTAATTTTGCTACAATGATGTCACTAGCGTTTACTTGGAATCTGCCATCTTGTTTTACTAGAACTATACAAAAACATTTAAGTAACATTGTAAAATTGCATTGTGTTTGCTTTGTATCTACAAAAAAATGTATTTGATGTTAAAAATATAAAACCAATAATAGCCTTTTTCTTCACAATTCCTTAGCATTTAGTTACATTATTTTACACAATTTTCATATCTATTTCATACATGATTAAAATATCTTCATGATTTATTTCAATTGAAGATTTTAATTTTTTTATAAAATATCCGTATTTTGTGTATGAAAAGTCAGTGTGAAAGTGGTCTTTCCAAAAAGCATTTATATTTTTTGTATTTCTGGTATTTTATTATATTATTTTAAAACTACAGTGAGAATTTCTTCTTTATACACAAATATAAGATATCATATCTGTACTATATATTAGAAATATTTTTTGAAATAAAAATATATTTTAAGCACTATTTCAAAATCATTTCAGTTTTAATATAAATTTCAAAGATGGCTTAATAATAAAAGTGTGTCTTTACCAGTTTGGCTTAATATTTATGATTAAATTATATTAAGAGATTTATTTTATAAGGAACATTGAATATAATATAAAATATTAAGAAATTAAATAAACAAACATGTTAACATTTTTTTTTTATTGTATAATTTATTATTATTATTTATTATTATATATATATTATTATTTTTTACTTTTTTTTTTCACTTTAATCTACTATGTAATATTTTTTCTTTCAACTACTCAGAGGTTGACTGCAAGAGATTCCTTCATGGGATAACTCTGCCCTATTGCATAAATTACATCTTAATGTAGAATTTTAAGAAATGTACTTTTTTATATTATTTGTGTACAATAACAAACACTTTTTTTTAAATAATGATAAATAAAGTCATATTATCTTATATGAGATAATAATGACCCAATTTATATGTGTATCTAAAGACAGGACAGCTCCCCCAAGCTTTTATATTTTAATTTCCAATTCACATACAACATTAATATTACTGTTTTTAAAGTCTTGCATACAGTTAACATTTAAAAAACAGTTTAATTAACTTTACAAAAAATATTATCCTCAGAGTAGTTTAATAGACATTTAAAATAAAATGTATTTAATAGATTTATTTTAATAAAATAAACCCTTGTTGTGTGATTGCAATGTAATTTGATTTATTTCGAAAATAGGATTTAAAACCTTTCAAGTAGTGTAAAAAATCTCAATTATTGTTATTTGCAATTTTTAAAACTAGTTAATATAATAATAATATTGAAGGAGAAAGTTCCCAGAATTTCATTTCATTTAATGAAGTATGGTGATAACTTCATATTGATTGCCGTGAAAATCTAAGGCACTCTAATTACAGACTTAAATATAAAAAGGGCATAGTTCAGCCTGTAAACATGGAAGTATAACATACTTCTCTAGAGCTTCGTCATCTAATGGCTGTTTATCGGGTTCTTGGCTCTCAACTTCTTTATCGGTCATAGTTTAACTTAGAATATATATTTTTCAATCGCCGCTTCAGTCACTAAAGAATTCTTACTATTATCGAAAATCCATTTTCAGGCTCAGAGTTTTTTATAAAAACAGTAACTCAATAAATTCGATATTCGCTTGACAAACTGTAACGAAGTTGATAAATGACAACCGACAAAAGTCAATTGTTTTTAATGCGTTCAAACTTCAAATGGTTATTCAATGTTGACTGATAACTGGTTAAAAGAAGTCCTTCATTATATATTATAATTTCACTCTACAAATCGAACTTGAACTTAATATAAATATACCTTTATTGAAAAAAGTAACTCTATATACTCTCAATCCTTATAATTTGTAATTTGTATTCAAATTTAATTAACATCTAACCGAAATTACGAAACTTGAACGTTGCTATAACTGTCAGAGTACATTACCCTGGCAAGATTTTGAACGCGTGGAGTGAAACGTCAGCCACGTACTTGAAGTTTGAAGATCAAAACGTAACATTTCACTTTTCTCGGTGCTCT
The DNA here is from genome assembly GCA_963555665.1 of Dircenna loreta. Taxonomy (NCBI): domain Eukaryota; kingdom Metazoa; phylum Arthropoda; class Insecta; order Lepidoptera; family Nymphalidae; genus Dircenna; species Dircenna loreta. The sequence goes on from OY743087.1 coordinate 14,428,822, forward strand.
TAATAAAATAATTCATCATTTTATTAGTTTCTTAAAAGGTAAAGCAAACAAAGTCTTTCTTATGAATAACTATATTGTAACGTTATTTGTTGCTTATAATTTTATCTCTTCATTAATATACTTTCATTCATAATTTTGCTATCGGAAAACATTCAATTTAAGGTGTTAAATATTTTCAACTTTTACAGACAAGATGGGTGCAAAACTATTATCGGTGATTCTGCTCCTGGCTGCAGTTGTCGCAGCAGAAGAGGAACCAACAGTTGCAAGGTTACTGATCTCAAAACAAGTATTAAATAACTACCTAGTGGAAAATATGGATATTTTGATCAAATACACACTATTTAACGTGGGTACTGGACCAGCTGTAGATGTGAAGCTTGTAGACAATGGATTTCATCCAGAAGTATTCTCTGTGGTTGGAGGCCAGCTCACAGCTCAGATAGATAGGATACCGCCACAAACCAATGTTTCTCATGTAGTGACAGTGAGATCCAACAGATACGGTTATTTCAACTTCACAGCAGCTGAAGTAACTTATAAACCCAGTGAAGATGCTGCTGAGGTAACTTAATATTTTTTTATTGCTTTAGTCATCATTTTACCTTGTTAGAGATGTACAGCTTTTACTATTATACCTGATATTATATTGATTGAATTAAAATATAATTAAGTTTAAAGTAACATAATAGATCATAAAAACATAAAATAGAAAAAAAAAATTGTTTAAATCAGTAACCAATCCTAAGAGAAGAGAAGTTTTAATAGAAAATATTTTTTTTTTAATAAAAATGTAAAATTCACATTAGCTGCCACAACTATAATTTCCATATCTCTAATGATTTATCAAATAAATGATTCCAGGTTCAATATTCAATCAGCAGTGCTCCAGGTGAAGGTACAATTGTAGCTTTCAAGGATTACGACCGCAAGTTCTCTTCACATATCCTTGACTGGGCGGCATTTGCAGTAATGACCCTACCGTCACTTGCCATCCCCTTCGGTCTGTGGTACTCATCCAAGAGTAAATATGAGAAGCTATCAAAACCTAAAAAAACTCATTAGTTAGGACTTTAGTTAGTTTACATGTTATTGCTAATGTTGTTCAAATCTGAAATAAGTTTTGGTTTTTTGTATATAAAGGTTATTTTTATTGCACATTTAAAATAAAACAACAATATTTTTGTCTTCAAATTTATTTTCCATATAAGGTTCTATAAATTTAATAATATTAGCAATAACATTATTTATAGTTTATGTTCATCCGTCAATAATTTGTTAATAATTTATATGAACAATAAAAATATTTCTAATTTATTGTGTTGTGTATTTAATTTGTTATTAGTTTTTTATTTGATAAACTTGCAAACGACAAAGAAAACATTATTGTTGGTCATTTATCTTTCTTAATTTATAAGACAATCAACTTGTGGAAAACAAAATATTTGTATTTAAATAGATTCAGTAATTAAAAAATGCAGGCGAATATATTTGGAAGCATTTCATTTATTCCACTAATTTGTTTTCAAAATTGGAATTTATTTTTGTGTTGGCAATACCAAGTTCAGTACCAACATTTAGTTATTTTACATATATTTATCGTCATTATTATCATTTGCATGTCCTGATATTCATAATTTGGGAGTGACAAGATAAAGTTAATTTGGCGGTTGAATATATACTTCACTTAAGAGTTTGGATTCATGAGGAATAAAGTCATACCGAGGAGTGGCACAACGTGCAAAGATGGGGAATTGGAAAAGCGAAAGCTTTACGCGGATTTCTATGATATGATATGTTATCTATGGATAATGGATTAGACAAACTTAATTGTCTATTTTGTGGCTATTCCTGTTTTGCTGATTTCCTGTAAGAAACTTCTAGTTCCTCATTTCCGGCCGGACCATATAAAACCTGTAGGGAATTGACTACGGCTAAGTTCTGACACTCAATTAGCGTAAAAACATTCCTTATGAATAACTTCAATTAGTCTTTAAAAACCAGTTTATTTGCCTTATTATGTCATTTTGTTATTAGTGGCGATGTAATTCATACGTGTAGCTCGTCTTAACTGAAATGACGTTCCCTACTACTGAAGAAAATTTAAAATATATATTTATATATATTTTTTAAAAAGGATTTAACACTACGTCACATCTAATATTTTTGTTCCATTCATTTCATACCTGCGATTCAAATAAGGTTTTCTTAACGATACAAAAATTATATTGGTCAAAATCAAGTAGTTTTTGAGTCAGGGGGACGATAGCATCCCTGAAACCGCACTTGTGTGGTATTACCTCATAGGGACCATATAGGAATATAAAAATAATATAAGTGGTAGAGTCCATCTGTAGCGAATTGTTTAGATATTCATGTACGGGGTGATCCAAACGGGAAGTCATTCAAAGAGAGAGCGTCGGATGCTCAAACTTCTCCCTTTATTTCCATATATCCCAGTAACTTCCAGTCTTCAGAATGGGTGGCAATGAAAAGTTTTTTTTTTTTGTGAAGTGACTAATGCTGTTGGCCCTGCGGCCTTGACAGCTACACCGGAAGTGTGTAGAAAAGTATGATTGATTTTTTAATATCGCCTTGAAGTGGTGTCCTCTAAAAATGTGTTAACCAATCGCAGCCAAAAACTCGTTTTGTGACTGCTTGAAAACTATCAACGTTTCGTAAGTCAAAACTAGTATTAGTGGTACAGGAAGATAGTTTGCTTGTATGCCATCTAAACTCATATATATATATATATATATATATATGATTCGACTGTGCGCATATGTATAATAACCGTTACAATTAACATCCATATCCGGAGCGAATAATATTACTGTTCTGGCACATTCGGGTTAATAACGCCAAGGTCATACAAAGTATACACTATAGTTGTGTGTTGGCTACTAGCCACTAGCAGTGACTACCTTTTACGGGCGCGTTTAGAGTTTTGCCGAAAATCATCAACTTTTCGGTACATATTGCTACAAAATCAAACTTAACGTGATAAAACCTATACTAACAGCAGATATAATGTTTCTTTATTTTTAATTCCTTTAAAAAATATATCAAATATTATAGCTTTTAATATTAATAAAACGATTCTCCATCACTTCTTCACACATATTCCACAATTTCAGGTGTAGTTTCGGTCCATTTTTCTTGTATTAGTTACCATATATCTCAGTATAAAAAATTATGGGTAATTTCTTACCCAAGGCTTACTACCATTACCTCAACCTTACCCTTATACTCAACTACAATCCTATCAAAAAAAAATTATCAATACTTTACAAAATATCTTTAAAAAATATATATATAATTTTTATTATTTTCACGTCTTTATCGTTGACACATGAATCTTAACTCACTGAAATAAGGTTTATTTTTCTTGAATTTTTGTTGATTCTTTATAACAAATATTGCTAATATTGGTACATCACCTCAGTCGGTCCACAGAGTACTATAACTGAAACCGTTGTCGTAAGTGGTCCTGTATCTCTTTGAAGAAAAATTTCTGTTGATAAAAATCACTGTACGAATACAAAATATTTTAGAAAACCTAACTTGATACTTTACAGTTTATACAATATTATGACTAGATCAGTTATGAAACATTTTTATAATTCCATTATTTTTTAGTAAATACATTATTTTGCTACAAGTATGTAAGGATTATTATCAATTAGTATTGACTGCACGGCGTGACCTGAAGGTATACTGGTGAATCGACACTACTGAATCTCCTAGACAAATATAACTAGGGGCTTATGCTCCGACCTTAGGCTTGTTTTGTTAGTATTGATAAGATCTTACCATCGGACTTAACAGAATGACCTTAAGGTATACTGATGGATGGATGATATTGGATCTCCTAGACGAATAGGACTAGGTGCGCCGAAATAAGGCATGTTTTGTTAGTTCTGATTAGATCTTACTGTCGGACTTGATGGTGACCTTAAAGTATACTGGTGGATTGACGGTAAGATCTTATCAAAACTAACTAATAAAACGCTACGTATTCTTGTTCGACACGAATACGTTAATCGTTTACGTATTCTTGTATGAAACAAATTCGTTTAAAAAACAACAATCCTAAACTCGGAGCACTTAGTTTTATTCGTCTCGGAGATCCAATAGCATCCATCCATCGGTATATCTCAAGGTCGCTCAATCAAGTCCGACGGTAAGATCTTAGGGGTCCTAGCTTTTTCGTCTAGTAGATCAAGTTGTAGCCTTCAACGTTTGAACCTTCAAGTCACAAACAATACTAATATCATATAACAAAACATAATATTTAACATATATTTATACTTATCATAATTTTATTTTATTATTTTAAATTTATGAAAAACCAATAAATTAAAACTATCAAAATTGTTTCATGTAGCCATTATTTCGCGACTAAACATGCGTATGTGTGCGTAGTCAAACTTTGTCAATGTGTTATGTGATTCTGTGTAAAAATATTTTAATCTATTTATATTTCCTTTAATTATTCTACAATGACAATTACTTACATTTATTTTTAAACTTATTATTGCAAAATTAGTAAATTGCATCGGTGCGAAGCCATGGCATATCGCTTGTATTGTATAAGGACTGTTCAGTGTTCACTGAACTAAAACTTCAATACTGATAGCACATCACTAAGAATTTATGTTGTAGATTCTGACAAGTAGGTACTTATTATTATAAGACGCATGTCCTGGGCAGAAAAAAGAGCTCCTAATTAAATAATTGAATTAGCAGGAAGTAGCGACTACCTGTGGCAATAACTATTATTATCCTTCCAAACAATGTTTTAATTATAAATGAAGTTATCGAACGAACAACACTGTATTATAGACTTATAAGTAACTTTTTTCATATATTTGACATAATTTATTACTTTTACCTATACTGTACGTCAAAGATACTTGTCAATATGATTGGGTTGGCATTATCTTGTTTGGCGAATTGTAAGAATAGACACTAGTGGTTGACCTAACTTGAATATAACCTAATATTATATAATAGTTCAAATTAACTATTAAATGAACATCTTACTTTCATATAAATACCTACATCTATAAATCGTGTGGGTTCGAATCTAATTTTAATAAAAACAAATAATAATATTTAGTAAATGTTGCATTAGTATTTATTATTATGTTAATTAAAAATATTTTGTTGTTTATACAGTATTGAATCTATACTTTAGAAATTAGATTACCATTTGTATGTTCTTCTATTTGGATATACCTGCACTGTTATAGCAGCTCTTATTATTGAATACTCTTATTAAAGTCCAAACAAATAAGAAAAAATATATTATTTATTAAGTGTGTGGATGGCTCATTGTAATATAAGGTCTTGCAAAAGCAAAAGTGCTTTACAAACTACAAAATTAACTAATGATATCGTTTCTATTACAATTAAATTTATTATCACTTACATAATGATTTGATTATTAAGTAATATTTTTGAAATTGTTTGTTACGTAAGCATCTTTACATAATTGCTTTACTTTCATTGAAATGCTTATCCTACTGTAACGAAACATGGTTCGTACTAGGTACATTATATTAATTTATTTTGTTTAATGTTTGGAGCTTGCTATAATAAAATAGCAACTTGGTCAAATTTGAGACGAAAACCAATTCTTACATCTCCTAAGATACATACAAAATAATCCATTTTGTTAGATCGCGCATCACACAATATTGTTAAACGGATGTTAATTGTACTTCTTATAAATAAAAAATACTTGTTTGAACTATAATTATAAGAAAACCAGGAATATATTTTCTCAAAATTTACATACAGTAAAGATAATTTATTTTTCGGAGTATTCATGTAATCGCAATTTATTAAAACTGAATCTAGTTCGTGGTATTTGGCGATGTGATAAATAATTCAGCTTTATATGTATTATATCACATTGAAAAAATAAAAAAATAATTCTTAAATGTTGGGAGTCTCGTTTTAACCAGTTGAAAACATTTTTTGACTTTTGATATATGCATCATTATCGGGTAAAGGAAGCCATTTAAATGATAACTATTTAATGATAAACGTCACATATATTTAAAATAGAAGTGAATTTACATTATATTTTGACAAAAAAAATTATATATAACATTTTTATAACAACAGGTTATTTAATTATTTAGGCAAGTTATATACAAAAATAATATACATTCGGTTAAATAAAATTATTATGATTTTATTAAGCGTAGAAATTAAGAAAATACACACAATACAACAGCCGTGAAATCACTAAATATAATGATAGATAGTATGTACTCAACTCAACGACATCGTTGTTAAAATAACTAATAAAGTTATATACTATAGTGCAATTCTCGACAATTATAAGGCTAAGTACATAATGATGGTATCGGTGTCAATGGCCTAATTAAGGTTGTCCTTCTTGTTAAATATAGACGGCTTCGTTTCAGTGTAAAGCAGTCTTTGGTTTCCATTCTTCTTGTAAGGCTTCTCGTTTTCACAGTATAAATAATCGCCAACGTCACTTAGAAAGGAGGTATGAATGATTGGATACTTATTATAGGTATCAGGTAAATTATTTCAACCCCTACGTTCTAAGATACTTGATCAAATGGAATAAAATATTTATTAGTAATTATCAAAAGATAACACCAAATTTATTATTTTTCGAAGTCATACGACTACACTGACAAAAAAATACAGGTTTTAATAATATATCACAATCAAACAAATACGAAATACATTAACATTTAATTTTTCAACCTTCATCGTTTGATCCTTGAAAGGAATTGGTTGTTTATTTGACAACAAAGAATTTTTTCAACTTCAGAGAACCCCCAATTTCCCCATCGGGAAAAGAAAGCCTCTTTGATGACATATTTTCAGTATTGAAGAATTTAACATGTATCTAAAAATAACTAACTTATAAAATTTCAATATGATGTATAAAAGAAGGCAATCACAACATATCATTAAATACAAATAAAGAGTAATGGATCATTTAATACAGATTATTTAAAAGTGAATATCCTACAATTATATCCATATTAGAATATAAATATTTGCGTTATTTATATACATAAGCATAAATACTCTTTTTACATTATAATAAAACATGTTTGATATCTAAAAGATAGCATTATCTCGTGATATGATTACGCTCGAAATTAAAGCTGTAAGTGAGCATTAAACAATTTAAATATTGATTGGTTCTGGGTTGTAGGAAAGGTTGACGACTGGTGACGATGCACCATAGTCGGGTGTGGAAGGAGTGGAAGCTGGGGGGGTATCTATGGGTTTGGTGAGCGCCGGCGCCACGTATTCTGGGAACCTCATACTATTCTCCGATTGCAGCGGTGCAGGAGGAGTACAGCTGGGGAATGGACTCAGTAGCAAGAAGGTTCCGAACGCCACAACAGATGCCATTATCAATATAATCGTTCGAGCCTCAAAACCTGCTCGCAATCCAGCCCAGGCTGCCATGTTTATTAACAATAATAATACAGAAACTCTGATTAATCTTACTGCCGATGCATGAATTCTTCCCCCTCCGACCCCACTCATGTCGCACGGACCATATGCGAAGTATAAGTTATGTTTATCCCCTATATGTTTAAGGACGAAGTAAATCAGTCCAAATGGTGCTATAAGGGGACACGCAAGACTGTAAACCATAGTTATTGAGAAAATGGCTACACTCCATGCATAGTGTACTCCGAATGGAAATTCGTACAAAATAGCCTTTTTGACGTAGCTTTTTTCTGCTTTCGATTTTGATTGTAATAGATACCACACATATAAAAATAACTCCGGGAAACGTATCAATTCGAGCGCGGTACCAATAAAGCCTGAGGTAATAACGTAGTTAACAAAGAAAGCGCCCTTATCTGGCAAAAATACGCAATCCCACCGCAGTGTGTCATTCTCGTGGTGCAACGTCCACGTAATAAAAGCCTCCGCACTAGCTAGCCCTAACGAGGGTAATATTAAAGTCATTAGCAGCAGATATGATGCAGTTTTCGTCATAATGGAATAGTTCTGTTGGGATTTGGTCCAGTGGGACAGAAATCTATCAGAAAAGGATACAATAGCAGGCATCACAGCAGCCATGGTCCACAGTAGTAAAGTGGGAAGAAACTCAAAAATCAAACTGCTTATTTTGCTTAAAGTCTCTGGCTTTGCCACCATTGTGTTGAAGAGATTAACAACAAAAGCTGGTGTGGTAAGAAAGAACAGAACAATAAAAAGACAGACATTAACAACTATTGCTTTAACATACCAAACCCCAGGTTGGACACTAAGGTTCTCCCATATGATGTCAGATGGGTTAGTGGCGTGCTGCAAAACCCATCCTCGATGTAAGCTAAAGTGGTTTATTACATGCTCAGCTAGTTGGTATGAGGGAAGTGTTAGGAATGCAATACCCAGAGGATCATTGAGTACAAGAGCACGACATCTCTTAGTTTCATCCTTTAGACGTTTTTCTTCATTTGTATAGAATTCTAAAGCATCAACTGTTGCTCCACACAAACTAGGTTTAACTGTGATCCTTTTTCCAGTCTTCCTAAAGTAAGTGTCTGTATATATTAGAGCTTCTGTTACCATATCCTTCTTCTCTTGCACTTCATTTAATTTATTGATATTAAAAGCAAGACGTAGATCAACAATTTGGATGTGTGGAAAATTATGGGTAAAGTATGCTCTAATAGTTGCCTCATTTCTGTCAGCCCTTGATATATTTGTAATCATAATTGTTCCTGTCATGGAGTTGGGAACAGGTTTACGGCCAGTGCATCTCCTCATAATTAACACAGATACAGGTAGAAACATGATGCTGATAAGTGTGTGCACCCACAGCCAGTATGATGTGCCATTTAAATTTGATAGTGTAGTACGACTAAATGTGCTAGCATCAACTTGCAGGTTAGTGCCTTGGAAATTAATCGGCAGTATGATACCAATAGATACTATAGTAACAATAAACATGATTGTGATAGCATGTCTCTGAAATGACAGGTAATGTACAGCATCTGGACCGCACTTGGCCAGTACCTGCTCACGGGTAAGACGGAACACCGCAGGTAGCCATGTGAAAAATCCTTCATCTATGTTCATTGACTCATCGGCACTTCGCCGTCTGTCTACGAGTGTATCATTATCACTCCCTCGATAAAATAAATTGGTCCACCTGCTTTTCGACCGTTGAACAAGAGCCATTCGTCCATAATTCCAGGCCGTACGTCGTAATACGGTGAACAATAAGATCAAAGACACCCATGATATCAAATTAAGAATCAAGGTCTGTGGAATACCGTTGTATGCGCCTGTGATGATAACGCTCTGAGATGGATTTAAAAGCATACACCCTTCATCGGTTCCATTAGACGTATTTGTAGCTGAAGCATAAAGTATATTGTTCGAAGCGAATTGACTCATTTTGGATGTCGCAACCAAATTCATAGAGAGAAAGTAATCACATAATAAAATCACAAAACAATTACACTAGAACAAAGACACATTACCACGCACTTGTATAGTCTATTTACTTTAGAGCAGATGTTTCGAACATTAGTCGTTTCCAGCCAGAAAAGTGACTTTTGTGAATAAAACTTAAAAATGTTTTGTGTTATGGAAATTAAATTGATAAAATTTGACAAATGACAAGACAGTAGTCAATACTGAATACTAGGACCAATAAGTACTTTATAGTAATCTGTGGGACTAATGATTATTGAAAACAGATAAAATAAACACGGTAGACACTTCGTATTACCTTACTCATAATCATCATAGTTATCTTGCTCTCTTAAGTTTAGTAATATGCTAATTTATTAAAATATTTATCCAAGTAGTGTATACTTAATATTTAACTACCTTTAATACCAGTGTCTGTATTTTATTTTTCCTTTTGCCTGTTAAGTTCTCTATATTATTATTGGGGCTTTACAATAAGTTTATTTAGGTACTAAGTTAAACTGCTCTTTAAAGATTTGTTGAAGAAACATGTTTACTAATGGCCAAATATACAGCCTAATTTAACTGCAAATAAGCAACTAAAAAGACTCGATAAAGTTGAATATCCACCTACACACTTAACTAAATTATTAAGCTTGTTACACTTGAGACCAATTATTTAAGGGGCTCTATAGACGCTCAGATAAAGTTTATTTTGCACTTCATTAGACATTTATTTAATATACCTATATCTATTCCCTGTATTTACTAGTAGCAGACTTTCTTAATTTTTTTTTAAACATTTGCTAACAAAAATCTTTAACAATTAAATCACAAAATTAAACAAATATTTATTTTTATTTAAATATTTAATTTAGTAAAATTTTTATTTAAATATTTTATTTAGTACGGAGCAATAAAGAAGTGCAAGCAATAAGTGCTTGCAGTTGAGCATGGTTATATGCAAGTTCACAATAAATAATCTAAGGTAATTTAGCATGAAAAATTCAAAAGATATGTAAAAGTAAAACCAAAGGTAAAGAAAGATAAAGAGGAATTTAGGATACCATAAATAGATTATTTCCTGTTTTATTTACAGTACTTATAATTGAAGGCAGCTATTTTTATCAGAATAAACGTATATTGTGATTTAATTACAAGAAGAATTGAATTGCTTTATATTATTTAAATGTATAATATATAAAATTAATTTAATCCTAATAATTTGAAATAAAGAAAAATACATTACTTTATATTAAATAATATTTTGACGTAACCTCGTACAATATGTCATATGTGTAGTACCAGCTTAAGCACCAGTTCGCTTTTAAAGTTATTTTGATGATGACAAGGAGAAGTTATATCTCATACAAATAGAGTGAGAAAGGTAAACTAACTCTTCATGCAATGGATATAGTAAAGAATGAAGAGAAACAGTTGCTTACTGGATGAATTCAATTCCATTCAGTGAACTGAAATTCAAAGAGAGGCATTAACATAAACTAGTAATAAAAGCAGCTTATCTGGAAATGAATATTTATATAGATATATATATTTAATTTTTGAAATAATTTAATGAAAAAATATTATTCAATAAATACTTTTAACTATGGAGTTTGATTGGAACAATTATTTAGAAGATACGAAAAGTATTGCTGTGCCCGAAGAATTATTTTCTCACGTAAGTTATCCACAATAAAGTTATAACATTAATGAACAAATCATTTAGTCTTGGAAAAATCCATTTTTACCTATTTTTAATTATATTACTACGATTATTGTTTACTTTAAAGTAGTATAAAACTCATAAATATTTTAAGGCCATCTAATTCTATTTTTAGATCATCTATAGTAATAAAATGTTCTTTTTATATAATTAGTTTTTTGTTAATGTATTATTTAAATCGTAATAATTTCATTGTATTAACTTTTTCCATATGGAACGAGCGTCTTAAAGTATGCCACCTCATTTTCCTATCGAAATAATATACGTCATAACGATTAATTAATTAAATAGAAATGAAATTTGCTTTGAAAAAGAATAATTTATTGAAAATGGAACATTCTTCAATTTCTACTAATATTCTATTTGTTTTGTAGATTATTGAAATAGTTTAACATGTTTTTAATACACACAAGGATTCTTAAAAAATATTGCAATTATTACTTAGTTTGTTATATAAATAAATATCAAATTGTAAATAGGAATAAAATATCTTTGATTAATGGAGTTTGAGCTTATTCCATATTAATATATCCCCTAATTTTGTGGTAAGAAAGGTGTACATATATATTTATTCATCTTATCTCATTGAGACCAAGACAAAAATATAATTGAGGAAAATTTTATTGTAACTATGGGCCATATGTAGTGTATTATTATTAAAATATTAATTGTAAAAAGCATCACTATCATAATCTCTGTATGTTTGATTTTTCAAATTATATAACAGAAAGCAATTATTATTTTTTAGCCATTTTTTTTAATAAATCAAATATTATATTTGCATTTAAGTAATATCATGACTATAAAAGCATATTCATAAACACCATGTCATTTTTAAAGATGAATCTATTAAATTATGTAACTGGATACAAGTTTCATGAGAATAAAATAAAATAAATAATTTATTACTTAAAATTCTAACAGTAAAACAAATATGACTGTTTCTATATGCACATATAAATAATAAGTCTCATTTTTATAGCATAGTATCATTACTGAACTATAAATTATTTTTAGCTATTAATTGAATTTATTTTTATTTGAATTTATTGTAAGTTTAACACAAACTTGAAATGATCAGTCAAATTATGTATTGATTTTGAAAATCTAACAAATTCTAACAGATTGAATAGAATATTCCTTGTTATTCTGTTTTGGTTTTAACATAAAATATTTTACATGCAGATGGTTGTTTATAAAATATACATATTATTTTACATTGCAAATGCATGCTTACAAAAAATGTTTATGCAGTATTACTATTCATATAATAAATATTGTTTGCTTAATTGACATATTTTTTATACTTCAGCAGTTGTGTATAGAATGGTATATTTATTATTTTATTTGTCACTGTTTTGTTTCTTTTAGTCTTATGAAGATAGGATTTCAATTGTGTTAAAATCATTTTTTAAGTTAATTAATTTTCTTAGTGTATGAAAAGAAGTAGACTCAAATAATATTATGTATGTATTATGTTGTATATTTTTTATCAAATGTGAAAGCAATTAATGTACAACAGTCTCAAACATATGATGTAAATTAAATATCTTACAAAGTTTCTAAGTTTTCCCCTTAATTTGCAGGTTGAAGCAAGTCTTAATAATGGTATCAAACAGGGCATGCTGCTGGAAGTTTGTCACAAGAACAACCCTGATGTATACTGGTTAGCTGAGATCACAATGGTCTGCGGACACTTACTCAGAATTAAATTCATTGGTGCCCAAACAGACTTCTGGTGCGACATATCTAGTACAAAAGTGCATCCATTGGGCTGGTGTGGAAAATACGATGAATTGGTTGAACCCCCAGATGAGATAAATGAAAGATGTGGAGACACCATTATAGATATAATGAAGAAAGCTCTTCTAGTTGGTCAATCTGTCTCAATTGAGGCATTGAATAACAAAGGCATGTCTCCAATTGATCGGATCAAAGTTGGAATGAAAGTAGAGATACAAAATATAATTGACCCATATCGGTACTGGATTGCGACGGTAATATTTGTTTCAATATAGCTTAATTCGTCTTTTCTTTGGAGTTCAATAACTAAAAAATATTTAAAATAATATTTAAATGAGGAGATAATTATTTCTGAGTTCAGCTTGCCTAGTTTTACTTATTTATTAAACAAATCATGGCTTACATGAAACATAAACAGTAATCTTTGTGTAATAGGTGTGTGAGAACTGTGGCGGTCGTCTACTGCTGCGGTGTGACGGCGCGGAAGAAGAACTACCGCAGTTTTGGATTTTCTTTTGTAACCCCAGACTGAGTAGTTTCGGCTTTGTTACCAATAAGGTAGTTATTTAAATTATTTATTGAAATTTGCATTTTAAGAGACTTCCTTGATTTTTTATCTTTCCTAATAATAAATAATAATAATGGTAATAAAACGCAAACTCTATATTTCAGGGTTCTCCTTGGCAATTTAAGTACCCGGGCAAAGTAAACAAGTTTTTATGTAAGAACAAATTGAGCACGCAACTACGGCAGAGCGCCGAAGAATCTATAAAGGAACCAACTCCGGCAGACTTGTTTCAGGTAAACATACTCTTAAATATTTACACAGAACCTTTTTTATTATTTATACTATAATTTATATATAAGATGTGTATTTTTCAGCCGAATCCAACTTTAGAAGCGCATAGTTTTGCAACAGGAATGAAGGTTGAAGCTTTGAGTCCAAATGATATGAAAACTTTCCGGCCAGCCACCGTTACCAAAATCTTCAATAATCTTCATTTTCTGGTTGTCATTGATGATAACTTAGAAGATTATGAAGATACCAAAATGGCTTGGCTCTGTGATAATATGCATCCTTACATATACCCTATAGGCTGGGCGCAGACTAATAAACTTGATTTCAAATCTCCTAAAACCTGGAAAGAAGGTCCTTTTGAATGGGAAGAGTACCTCTCGATGACCGCTTCCGTCCCCGCGCCGGAATACTGCTTCGGGAGCAAGAAGCAGCTGCAAGGTATCGAAGTTAATATGAAATTAGAGGCAGTAAATCCTTTGAATCATGAGGAAATTCACGTAGCGTCGGTGGAGGCCATCATGGAACATATGATATGTGTTGAACTTTTGCCGATCGGTGAGAAGTTTTGGTACTCCCAGGACAGCGACCTCTTGTTTCCCGTCGGCTGGTGTGACAGCAACAACTACGAGCTACATATACCGGATACGAACCCTCAGGAACCACCCAAGCCCGTAGAGGAACCTAAGAAAGTGAAAGAAGATATAAAGTCAAAGTCCACCGAAGAGTGGTGTGATAGAATATTCTTTAATTACAAATGTTACGCGGGTCCCTCCATAAGCCGAAATAAACTGTCACAGCTTCCCAAAGCCGTCGGCCCCGGACCGTTACTGCTCGTATTAAAGGAAGTACTGAATAAAATAATTTCAGCGTCATATAAACCGGCGAAACTGCTCAAAGATTGGGAAACCGAGGGTCCTCCGGAGGAGGGCATGAGACTGGAAATGCTGAGAGCTAAGTGAGTATGAGAAACAAACATTAAGTAATTGATACAGCATTTATAAATATCAAATCAAGTGTCAAGGATAGGGAAATGCGATTAACGAATATCGTCAAGATGAAAAAAAAATATTGGCTTCGCGCTATATTTTTCGTATAATTAAATCTCTTCGGTGCCGTAAGAGACTGACGGCGCGTGTTGTCCGCAGGCTGAAGGCCAGCACGTACCACGCGTACGTGCCGGTGGCGGCGGCGGCGGAGGGCGTGGCGGCGTTCTGCCGCGGCGTGTGCGTGCGGCTGCAGGCCTGCCCCAGCCTGTTCGGGCCCGACGACTACCCGCTGCAGTGCCCACACGCCTGCCAGACTGTCGAGAAGTCCACCTTCCGTACGTATCGCTTTGCGAGTATAATACGTTGCGATTTTTGGGTTGATCAATGTTGATGTTTCAGATAACGGAACCGAGCGACGGGGTAGGCCGAAGGGCAGCGTCAACGGGAAAAAAAAGAAGAAAAAAGTAGTGCAAGAGAAGAGAGAAAAGGAGCGGCCGCCGGCGCGGGAGATCGAGCATAGAGACTTGGAGTCCGTGGAGAGCGAGCGTAGCGCGGGCTCGACCCCGCCCTCGGAGTCGGGTGCCCGAGCGGACTCGCCCGACAGCGTCGCGGACTACAAGAGAAGTACCAGAAGAAAACGAGATGCCAAGAATGGCCACCCTAAACTGGAGATGAAAACGCGCGGGGCTAAGTTGCCGAATTTCGCTCTGCAGATGAAGGAGGCGCATTGGAATAAAAAAGACGTGGAGACCATCTACGGTAACTCGTGCGCTAACAAGAAGCGACACGCCGCGGACAGCGACACCGAGAATGAAACCAACGAGAGCAGCTGTAACTCCCGAGACGCTAAAAATATATCCGACGTGTCCGACTCGGAGGAGCCGGAGCTGAAGAAACTCAAATTCAATACCGACGACCCCCTCCCCTCCGACAATAAGATGTTCGAAAAAAACACGGCCACGACTTGGGTGAAAGGAAAGATAAAATTATCCGAGAACCCTCTCGATTGGTCGGTCGACGACGTATACAATTATTTAAGCAACACAGAAGACTGCAAACTTATAGCGGACAAGATGAAGCAGGAAGAAATAGACGGACAAGCGTTTATAATGTTAGATTTGCCGACTATTACGCACTTTTTGCACATGAAGAAAGAATTCGCTATGCAACTGTGTAAGCACATAACAATGATACGGTGGTACTATATTGATAATTTTGACGACAATGGTGAAATGTGATAATTTTATTCCTATGTTCGAATAATCTAGTCTCAAATAAATTGTTGAAACCAAAATGCATATATTTTATTTGCACATCAGCCGTATCAACTCCTACGAAGTTTTTTGCATATGTAGCTACAAATTTTAAATAAGAAAAACTTATTTTCGTCCTTTTGTTGGTTGTGTTCGAAGTCCTCATTTAAATAAATATTTTTCTTTGCATTCGAATTTTTGACTGGTATATTCCTTTCCATAATACAACTGTCTTTTTGGTTAAGATATTTCTCAAGTTCCAATTTTTTAGCTTCCAACTTCTTTATATTGTCAGCCGAAGCTAAATTTTTCATTTCTGGCACACTTTGATCTCGTAGGTTTACTTCAGAGACCAGATTGCGATCATTCATTTTTACTTCTAGACATGGAGGGCGGTTGTCAAGATTAATATTCGATGTATCGTCTTTGTTTACAGGGGAATTTAAATTAAAGAGTCCGTCAGAAGTTGAGTTAGCTAAGAAACCATCCTCCTTGTAGGATACGACAAACGATTGATTTGTATTATATAAAATTTTGGTCATTTCATAATTAACAGCAGAAGTGAATGAGTCTCTTGTGTTATCATTTTTACTTTCTTTAAGCGATTTATTTAATTCTTTGTTATTATGTGATGAAGAAGAATCGGATGATCCTATGTGTTGTATCATATTGCTTACAAATTCTTCAATTTCCGTGACATAGTCACCTTTATTTTGTTCTAGAATTTCATTAAACCTTTTCTTATAAAGCTCAAAATCTTCCAAATTACTGTAAAAGGTATCAAAGATTTGTTGAACAGTTATTTTAAACAGTTTGATGTTAGAATCTAGACTACTAACAGTGCTAGCATCTGATTGTAGTTCTTGAGACATCTTACTAAATATTTTCAGTTCTAACTTATCAAGGTCGGAATTGGTAATGGAATCTTTATTATCTCCATTTCCCGAATTATTATCTCCATTACCCGAATCATGTCCCTCACTAAACGAATGATCATTAAAGCTGCAATCATCTTTAACTGGTATTTCATCATGTTCGTACTTGTAATAATCTTCGTAACTTTTTTGTGGTTGATCACCATTAGAATTTAAAATATTTATATCAGATTTCCATATATTTTGTAGAAGACTTGTATGTGGAGCCTCAGTGGTATAAAAACTATGTCGCTTTTTTATATTTGTAGATTGTGGACCTACAAAAATAAGTTAAAACCATTATATATTTTGAACGAATATAGGCGATTAGCCAAGTTCATATATATTTTTTAAAAACAATTATATAGGCTACTTACTCATTTTGTTAAAATAATTGTCTGTTTTTTTTGCTAATAATTTAAGCTTTCGGCCAATCAATAAATAGCCTGATTCACCGAATTATAAAACTAAATTTGATATATGTTGAGATCAAAATAAGGTTAAAAAAAGAATAAATTTATTTGAATGTTTGATAGATGCATTTAAAAGAAATATTTATTGAAAAGGATATTTTCTATGCTTAATATAATAATAAAGAGTACGTAAGCTAAACAGTAAACTTAAATTTATGTTTTTTTTATAATTAACTTAGAAACATCAAGCTAAATTAAACTTGAAAAATTAAAATATTTAAATATTGTGCTTCAGGCTTCACCCATAAAACATAATTTTTCAGTGTGGCAATAGTGACGAAATGAATTCTACTAACAATTTAAAATTACAGTTTGTATATTTGAACGATTGTCCATCCACCACTAAAAAGTTCTAGGTTTTGATTTTTATATTTTAGATAGATAAGGTCATGGGACCTAGAAAAGGACATACTAGGCTACTTTTATTTCGGTTAATTAGTAGATATGTACTCTGAGAAAAACTTGTAGTCACTATTCTTCACGAGCTACCAATTTCTTTTGCCAGTGTTATACGTTTTTTAATTAGTACTCCTTCCTATATTTCTTCAACGAGAAAGAATACACTGGCAAAAATTGGTTGCTTGTAAGACTTATTAGGATATAACTATTTTATATTATATCATTTCATGGGACCGGGTGGCTAAAAACAAACGATCCAGTTGGTGGTAAATGAGATCGACCATGGATATCTGCAAATATAGAAAGTTGCTGATGAGTCACTCTCATCGAGGAATAGGTAAGGGTGCAATCGACTAGAACACAGAGAGAAAGAGAGGGCAAAGAGAGAGAAATTCGACTCACTCACACACTCACTGTGTGTAAATTTGGTAATTTTTGTTTATTTTATTATAAATATTTATAGAATCAATTTAAGCTAGGATACCACCCCTACACAAATTTAAGATCAAGCACCATGGCTAAAATGTTTATAAACAATTCGTTTTCAAATATTCGTTTTTGTTAGTCGAATAGACTGCTTTTATTCATTTTATTATTTGTATACAAATTACTTATTTTAAAAAAATGTGTATCACAAGATTGAGCAAAGACATAACTTGTTTGTTTTAATAATAAATGTGAAAACGGCTTT
Source organism: Dircenna loreta (assembly GCA_963555665.1). Taxonomy (NCBI): domain Eukaryota; kingdom Metazoa; phylum Arthropoda; class Insecta; order Lepidoptera; family Nymphalidae; genus Dircenna; species Dircenna loreta. The sequence continues at coordinate 14,447,250 of OY743087.1, forward strand.
AGTCTTGCCATACTAATTAACGTATCGTGCTATTGTTATTGTCTATGTCCTGGAACGGTAAACTCTATGGCAGAGTTAGCAGTTGAATTGATCACTGTCGAAACGAGAATCTCGAAGGCCCCGCCTTTAAAATCTGTAAATATTGTAATTTATTCGGACTTTCCGCGATGAAGCTTTTATAAAAAAAAGGCAATGTAGGTATTTTTAATAACGAAAATTTATGTAATACATATATAGATATATGTAAATAGTATTTGCAATCAATTGAACAACTATCGAAATACAATTATCGATTTACCGACTACCGTTGCAAAAGTGAGATTGTGTGTGTTATTATCAATACTCGGCTATATAATACGGCATTTCATAGGGCTAAGGGTCTACCGTTATACATATTAAAAGTAAAACAGCTTTTTATGTTATAACTGGGCGACCGTTTGGTGATTCTGTGGCTACTATTTTTAGTGGGTGTTGTCATTGTGGGCTTTATTCGGATTAGGTCATCAAGTGTGGTGAACATGTGTGTCTAAGAAAAGTGTTTATATATTACTAAATAGGATATTTTTATTTCTTCTTAGATCTACGAAGTAACAGTAGCAATATGGAAACCAGTAAAGTGATATTACTCTTCGCGATATTGTCGCAAACGACAGCGCTGCGTAAGTTGTTTATTATACTTAGTTTATGGCTTTATATTGTACTCGATTGAATTGTTATCACTTCATGAGCTTCTTATAAGTTCAAGTTCATTCAACCTTTCTATGTAGTATTAAAACCTTCACGGCATTTCTGTCATGTCAACAGGTTGAGGTATTATTATTTCAGACATATTTATTATTAAATATCGTCTAAAGAGATCAAATAATGAAAACTTAAAAAATATATACATAAAAATGGTAGTATGAACATATTGTTAATGTCACTATATGAAAACTAAATCTAAATAATCTCAATATATATACAACTTTGCCGCTACTATTTTAAAAATCTTGTAACTCTAAAAATTTTGTTATATATCTATTCTTTATTTTATCAAAAGTAATATCATTAAACCAAAATAACATAGCAGATAATAATTAAACTTCACATTGAACAACTAAATAAGACAACAGGGGCAATGAACTATAATCTGTAAAAAAAAAAATGTTTTTTGAGGCTTTATTTTTTTAACCATTGAACACTACACATTTAGTATAAACAAATCTTATTTCCAATATTGAGTATACCAGAAAATATTTTAAGTATAAAACCTTTTTTCTTATAATCACATCTCAATCTGTAACTTAGGTGTTGTTTAAGAAAATATTATTAACCATAGCTTAAAACACCCATGTTACAATAATGGTTATTCTAAAAATAAAATCAACTCTTTATATAATAAAATACAATTTATTTTTAATTTAACAGAAAAGTAGAACTTCTTTTCTTAAAATACAATTGCCATAATCAGGTATAAAACATTCTCTGAATAAGTGAATTAAAATATGCAATTAAATCTATAGTACATTACAATATATATATATATTGTTTTATATCACTCGGTGTAAACAAATTGATTATGTACTTGGTTTATGGAGTTTTTAAAAAATAGTGTGTGTGTCTGTGCAGTAGTTATGTACAATATAATATCATTAAAGATTATCCTGTAAATATTATATATACCCATAGTATCACTAGAAACCTTAAATAATACTTTTTTACTTTGTATCTAGTTAATAGTTCAAAGATCTCTAAAATGTCCTATTTTTCCTTTTCTAGTGCGTCCAAAATTACATTTTGATAGAATTAATTATCCCATAACTGAAAAAAATATAAACTTTAAAAAATCAAGTGATTCAAGTGCACTGTAAAAGAGTATGGCATGTATGTATGTATGTATGGCATGTATGTATGTATGAGTATGGCATTTAAATAGTTCACACAGAAAAATATGGAAAATACAAGTACTATATATAGATTTTGTGTTAAAATCTCATCATAGAGATGTTGTAAATGAGTTTTTTGAAGTGAGGTCTAACTGTATTTTCTATATTTGACTGAATATTAAATATAATATCTGAAGAATCCTTACCATCTCAATAAATCAACTCATTAAAAAATTCCTATTCATAAATTAAGAATTGTTATTGTAAACAGTGACATCACCTCCGCGGATCGTAAAAGAGCCCACAGTGGAAGAGCTGCTGTTTCAAGTAGCACAGTCAGGGGAGGTTGACAAACCTTTCATTATTGAATGCGAGGCTGAGGGAGAACCAGCACCCAAGTAAGTATATTAAGTATGATGCTTTTTACAAAATAAGACCTGCATATTTTTGTTTTTAAAATACTATGCTATGTTTTTTGTTAGAAATTGAATGAATATACGAACATTAATAAAAAAGTAGTTATTGGTTATAGGTAGTAGAGTCGGTTTGTAAGGCGCGTACTAGCGTTGTCTGTTATAATTTAATGCGAGTTTTACAGCAGTCCAATGTTGAAATACATTAGATGACCAGACAGAGTCACTATTTCAGGGAGGGTCATACGATCAGACACGTTTTCCGGCAGTAAAGTGTTGTATTTCCTATCGTTCGCGTTACCTATTACTGGGAAATTGAATTTTCCTAACTCGAAAGAGAAATTTGAACCTACTGCTATTTTTCGATTGCAACTGGACTGTCAATGATTGCATTTTTTTAAACTACTAATTAATTAAAGTATCGCTGTATTGAATTTTAATGAATTCTATTTAAAGTGATCGAATTCATTTATTACTTTTTTTATGTTAAGCGATTAATAAGTTTGATAAGAAGTTCGTCGACCTTTGGTTCCCTCGTGCGACGTTTTTCTTACGTTCCTTCTTTAAGTAAACAAGCTTTACAGCTTCGTAATTATAAATACTTAAATGGTTGGCGGCAAATTTGTCAAGTTGTCTCGTTTAAATTCTGTATTTGTGTTTTATATGCCCGGGTCGTATTTTATAAAGCCTCGACCCAATAAAGCAGTGCCTACAAAAACGAGTAGGTAATAATTGTAACGACATATTGAAAATATCTATTTCATTTTCACATAAAGCATTTCGTATTTAATCTGTAAAAGATTTTAATCCCGAATAACAAATTGAAATGGCACAATTATATTTTTTACACTTCAAACAATATCAATTCTAAACCTGATTCAGTATTGGAAGTCTGGAACGTGTTCCAATTTTTTTCATATTTGCCTCGACTCTCGTGCTCGTAAAGATTGTTGAGTGTTCTACCGATATCAGCGTTATATTTTAAGGATAGAAAAATATGATATGATATTATATAAAACAAGGGTGATCTTCACCAATGCGTGTGGTGGGTTCGTGACTGAGTATCATTATTGTGTATAATATAACACCATTAAAAGCCACTATGATTTAATGATATCTTTTAAAAGGACACTAAATAATTATACCTTAGTTCACTCCGTATGAGTTACGTGATCGAATCGAAGATTATATTTATTGAAATTATAAGAACATAAATGAAATGGTAATTTAAAATAATCAACGAATCCGTTTAATAAATAGTGCTGCTACTGAGTTGAAATCTCAAGTGTTTAATTATAATATTAAACGTGGTGCAGTGCAGGATAACTCCGCTGTGCAAACGGTTAAAGCTCTCGCCAGGAGGCACTTATCCTGCATTTTGTGCATTCTCTTGGTAGCCTATTAAATAGAGTACTTTACCCGTCAGCGTAGAACAAATACGACTATTCACGGTTTTTATTGCTCGGATTTTTTTGCTGCTATAGTTTTATTAATGGATTATTTTTATCTGAATATTTTTTCGGGGCTACGCTCATAAAACGCGACGCCAATACAAAATCAAATGGAGTTCAGCATAAAATTGCGTAAACGTTATAAAATAACAACTATCGCAGAGACAATTTGGTAGCTGGCTGAATTATTATGTGTCAAAATAAATCAGTCTTTATTTAAAAAAAACATGACTTGTACGATATACATTTACACCGTATATTAATATATTTATCAAGAATCATATAGTTTTAAATGCTGCCTGATGGCTTCGACGTCAGAGCTGCACTGTCGATAAAATCTTTAACCTTCGAACAAAGAAAAACCAGGCTGCATCAGCTATTATGTATTAATCGATGTTGCAACCGCTATTAAATAAGTTGTACAAAAAATCAACGGCTGGATGACGTTATAAACCGAGAAGTAACAAAGGAAAAGGTAAAATGTCTTGATGTCGGTCTTGCGGCGTGCACTCCTTTGTTGCATTTCCTTCTGAATCTTGGTTCCATTTGTCCGCTCTATTTGGCAACCCCTTTGTTTTTTTTCAAGCTTCTGCGTTCAAATTCCAATCTAACCTCTACTTTGTTTGCGTGTTGTGTTCATTTTTTTACGGACTTCGAGGCATCATTTAGAATACTCTTTCGAAAATGAATTTCCTTGGTATTTTAAACTTAATAATATGTCTGCACAAACATTGTTTGTTGAATTGTCAAGAAGCTAACAGACAAACTTCACAATTGAATCCATAACTTTGGCTGGATATAATTTTATTTTTTTATTTTGAATTGATAGATTCATAACTGAAGAAATAATAATATTAGGACGCGTCATATTTTGAATAAGATCCACAGATTTCTAATAATAATATTTCAATTAAATATTACCTACGTATACGTATATTATTACGTGACAGAACGTAATTTTTTAATTTACCTCGTTCTAAAAACTAGTTCACGGGGCAGCATGCTTCCGTCGTTATAAATTCCCCGGTGCTATGTAGTTTTGTATAACGATGATTAAATTGATTTATATATATATATATATATAAAACATACATTACACGTATAATTTAAATTATACTTGAATATATTATGAAATTATAGATTATATCATTCAGTCATAATCGTATTAAAGATAAAAAAAATATATGAACATACAGTCTGACAATTTAATGTGCAAAGAATATTTTACATTTAATAGCCTAAAACCTATTAGATATAGCGCGGAGCCAAACGTAAACAGAAAAAAAAAAAACAGAAAATCGTAACCAACATCACTATGCAATATGCATTACCGTGGTTACGTGCACGGAGATAGAAATATTAATTAAGTTTTCCCTACAGAAAACAATCGTTTAATACATTATGTAAAATACAGGCAAAGCTATTACAAAACTGTCGTCCAAATAGAATTGTTATTTGATTTAAAATAATTTTTTCATGCTATATATTCTTTATTCCACACCACAAATATGTCGAGTACAAGACAATTTATAAGAAAAAAAAAAAAAAGTAAAAAGAAAAAAAAAACACTTCGTATACAATAAGAATAGTTTACTTACACAGGTAATATGTTATTATGTATGTAAATAAATGATTTAGTTTATTCTATATATATAATACATGTTTATGTTAGTCAGTCTGCGTTTACCGCAATAACGAATCCATTGTTTAATTTCAGGGATTTAACCCTTTGTTTAAAATGTTTTTGTCCTAGAATACAGAATAAACATTATATTGCCGTATATATTTCTACTGTCTGAGAGTATTATTTTTATTTTATCGTTTATTAAAAGTACAGTGGTAAAGTATTAGAAATGTTTGAGTGACCAGTCGATGTAAATCATACGTGCATCGATGACCTCATTCCATCCAGGTCATATTCTCAGAATAGTTAATACAAAATCGTTATTCGAAAGCATTTAATACTGCACTCGGTGTTTGATAGCTATATACTTGTATTTTTTACCTTTAAAAATAATCAATTTTCATTTATGCCATATATCATAATGGACCATTGACATATTATATTATTATCTTACTCAAAAGTGGGTGAATATTAAATGTATCATTTTAAAAATATATGTACATTATTTTACATTTAATTGTCTATAATATATTAGTAACTTTAACTTAGAACGTAAAAATATCACGCCGATAGATAAATGCATCCTGACATACGTGGTGACAATCGGGTTCACGTTTAGACGTGGTTCACGAGTCAAAATTATATTAATACATGCAAGCACAATCATCGGCCTATATATTTATAGAAAATGTTTAAGTTACGAGTCTATGCAGTAAATAATATTACACTACCCTTAAAAAAATATCTTTTGATTCGATATATGTATTATAACTATTGTGACGTGTGCGAAGTATGGACGTTGCATTCGAAAGGATTGCTTAAAGGAACCTTGACATGTTCAAATATTTAATATCCGTTTTGTATAAAAATGTATGTGTAGTTTTACAGCCATCAATACACACAATTTCTGTCTGTTAAGTATAATTCATTACTATCGCCAAATTAATGGTAGGATTGAGATTCTTTATTAATTCTAATTAATAAGTTGTTTCAACACTTTAAAATAATAATATACACTGATTACTTAAAAGCAACTTTCTGTGACAGAACGCATTTACACACTTTTACATACCATTTGTGTAACAACTTTTCTAGATTCCTAGCGTTTACACACCATTTGTGTAACAGCTTTCTTTTCATAAACTGGGGTGGAACAGATGCCAGGTTCGCACATAGTTGACCTATATATAAAATGGGCGTCATACAATAATTAAACTATTCATTTTAATTAAATGAAGGTCGCAATCACTAATGCTGTTTCGGTATTTGCTGGATGACGGTATGCATGATGTAAGCACGGCCATTACTGTGTCGTAAAGGTCAATGCGAATTTGACCCAACGGATCATTTTATAAATAACAGGTGATCGAATAAATCTCTATTAGATATGTAACCATTTTAAATATTTCATAAAAGTATATTCAGAACAATCTTGAACCGTCCACTTGTATGCAGCTTTTACTAGGTCAAGTAAAGTTTTTATTGCGGGAACCTTTGTAAACATAAAAAACTTTGGATAATAAAAAAGCCTATATGGCCGTAATTGGCATGCGAATAAAATAGAAAATTATAAACTTTCATGTTATTTTCATATTATATAGTTTACATGGTAGAAATCTTAAATTGTTTTGCGGTCTGTCGAGTGGTCTTATTACTCTAGTGGCCAGCAGATAGATATGTACCTGGCTGGCGATGAAATTACTTTCCTTAGGGTAGAAAGTCTGCGGTGGATGTTCGAAGTGAATTATTTTAAATTAGACGTAGATTTCCCGGTATCGGTGTCATATTTATCATTATATTTAACAGTGATGGAAGACCCAAGAACGAAACCAAGTAAATGTCGTTAGTTTTATATGATGCTCGGTAGGGTTGGCGAAATTAATCAATAATTAATTAACTAGATATTGCCCGTGACTCCGTCGACAGGTAATATTAGGGAGCCTTCGTTTGTTCGAAACTTTGGATAGCTGCTGATCGAATCCGTCCCGGGTTGCATTAAAATCATTATGATGATTTTATCTAATTATTTTCTTTAATAACCTATTCATTTAAAATAAAAATAATATTATATAATATACATTCTGTGAATCGTGAGTTATATTATGTTCATACAAAAATGTCATAGAAAAATGTACTAGCATTTTTTTTTAATGTAGAACTCTAGGTTTGTTGATCCAACCTAAGAACACGCCTCGGGATTATGAATTGGATAGGCTCGCGTTTTATATGCTAAGGGTTTGCTAACACCGACCTCACTGAGATTGTGTACTTTTGCGTTCATTTGAACTAGTAGTAGTTTAGTTAAAGTAACTTTAGATATAAGACTTATTTTTCAATACATAATAAAAATTAATGTTAATTTATTCTATAAATTAATTTAAAGAAATATAAAAAATATACAAAATATTCCATGCTTAAAACATCTGGCCATAATGTATAAATTACCGATTTAAATATACATACATCTTTTAAATATTGTAGGTATATTTTTCTCTGAAAATAATTTAAAAAAAAAGAAACCTTAGTCTAAAGTGTGTCTTAGAAGCTTATTGATCTATGCGTCTCTCTGAGTAACAAGATAAGACACACGGCTTGTAATCCTCTTAGAGCGGCGCGTCGTAAATCTCTTCCCTGTTCCAGCTCTTACCTCCATATCCGGTCGTTGCCGTCCAGCTTGCGAATACCTTCATACACAATAGCCTTCTATGTTTAATTTTATACTTACATTACTTTTACTACTAATTATTTTTATTTTTTTTATTATAAATAGACGTTTTTAAGTATTTCTTATCAGAGTCGTGACAATATAAACTTGTCGTTTTCATTCTTATGTAAAAACTTAACCTATATTTTACTGGCTGTACGATGTTCTCCAGAGAAGGGAATTGGATATTATTTTTAATATATTTATAATATTATAGCACTAGGTATTATTATAGAGATATTGTTATTGAGAGAAATAGTTGAAGAGTACGATAATAAAGATTGAAGATTTCTTTGGGAAGACGGAAGCGCACGTTGCAAGCGTCCCGCTGTCCGTACTCAAAGTGGGTGTATCCTCACTCCAATGCATATAACAAATAGGTTTAAAGGTCATATAGGAGTTTTGAATGAGAAACAAATTGACAGACATAGAATAATGAATGGCTAGGCGAGTTCAAGATAAGAATATAAGAACATAAAAGCTATGTCAATGCAAGCAGGTTACGTATATGTTTCCAATACGTTATTTATATGAAATATCGTCATTAAATATTCATATTTACCATGAGATCATTCTTATCGCTGTTCATTGAGTTTCATATTTTATTAGTCATTTAAATTCGCCAGCACCAAAGTTAAAGTATTTTTACAGATATAGATTTTGACTTAGGTTTTCTTTTAACCAAATTGTTCTAATATTTTTAAATGACAGCGTTAGACAATTAAATAATATAAGTATTAACCCAGTACCCTAGTTTACAATACGAATTAGTTAATAGAATCTAACAATTTCATATATAAAATAATGATAAACTAAAATAGTACAAGTTCAAGTACAAAAAAGCTATTGTGTGTGTCTGTCGAGAACATTAACTAATTAAACACATAATATTACGTGCGATTACTGGGCGTGTGAGTGCTTATATATATATTTTAAGCATTTAAATAATACATTATGTGAATAATATCATATATATAATGCTAAATTTCTTTAGCCGATTATCGTATATATAAATGGCTTAATGAAGACATCTGTCTTCATTAAGAACACACAGCTAGTTTGAGTCCCGCTCTTATGAAAAATTATTCATATTTTTATTGCAAAAAAAGTATGCGCTTGGATAAGTCACCTTAAATAATACACACGAAGTAAAATCTGTCAAAATAGTTTTAGTCCAAAATTAAATAATAAATTTGGGTTTGATGAAGTTCAGAAAAAATGATGAATTTCTTTGAGTTTGCTTATTTAAAATAATAACAGATTTCTTCCGAATTTTTTAAGAGTGTAGGACGTATATACTTGATCTTTACAGCGTCCTCAGTGCTGGAGCATTTCTTCTGGATAGTTAGTTATTCACCCTAGAATTTGTAACGAGCTTCTCGAGTGCCGGTTGTTCAAATAAAGGGCAAGGAAATGTTTTTTTGTACGTTTTGAGTATGTTTTAAGTGCGAGTGACCTAAAGAGTACTCGTGTACAGTGCATTTTAAAATACACCTTTTATTGCGTAAGTTGTACGGAAAAGGAAGATTAAGGTTTGAATTACTAAACAGTGATTTAGTAAATTTTCAATCAATCTTTTTGTTTTGCCTCATGAAAAACTATTTTCTATTTTCTTTCTTTTTTAAATAGTATTATATTTTCAAGTATTTATTGTTTTATAGGAAAAAATAATAATAATTAAATAGCTATTTATTAAAGAAAACTACTTAAAAAGTCTGAAAAACAGATATAAGGATTTTTATCCTAAGTGCAAGATTTTTGTTCATCAAAAAAAAAATTATATATATATATAACATAAGTATGCCTTTACGTCAGTGTCTTTTTTTAATTCATCATTTTGTATGCCGAGAGAACAGAGTTATGAATCTTAATAAATTATTAATGAGTCAGTAACTTCTGAGTTCTGAGTCAACGAGCAATCTGAGACGAGACATCGGAAATATTATCTCACCATTTACGATTTATTTAAGGATGTTTATTAAATATTCATTGAAGTACTAACGTCACGAGCTTTGGTTATGACATCAGTCATACAATAATATGATATTGGTAAGAAAAACCAAGCATTAGTACGTAATGTTTGTATTAATTGTTATTATTTCACAACAAGGCAAATTTCTCTATAAATATTATCTCAATAAATAAGTCTTTGTTTTATAGTATATTCTTCAAGTTTCGTGTTTTGATGACAATGCAGTAGTTGCCCAACGAGTTTGTTATGGAGCTTTTACCGCGCTCGGACTATTATAGTAATTTGACAGTTATGCGCCCATTACATCACTAACCAGTTATTTGTTCAACAGGTACAGATGGATTAAGAACGGGAAACCTTTCGAATATACGAGTTATGATAATAGAATCTCCCAGCAACCCGGCCGTGGGACGCTCGTCGTCAGCCAGCCGAGGAACGAGGACCTCGGTCAGTACCAGTGCTTCGCCTACAACGAATGGGGGACGGCCACCTCCAACTCGGTCTTCGTCAGGAAAGCCGAGCTCAACTCTTTCAAAGAGACCGACGGACCTCAACAAACGATCACCGCGTCCGAGGGGCTGCCCTTTAAACTAACGTGCGAGCCCCCTGATGGCCACCCAAGCCCCAACGTGTACTGGATGCTGCAGGGGGAGCTGGGTCAGCTCAAAACAATTAACAATTCCCGTATGACGTTGGACCCAGAAGGAAATCTGTGGTTCTCGAACGTGACGCGTTTCGACGCGAGTGTAGATTACGCGTACACATGCGCCGCCAAGTCAGTGTTCAGGAATGAGTACAAGCTTGGTAATAAAGTGTACTTGCAAGTGCAACAGACTGGAATATCCCCGACGCTGAACAAATATGAGCCCGAGCGGCAGTACACCACCAGGAGGGTGGAGAAGGCGTGGAGAGGGAAGAAGGTCGAGCTCTATTGCATCTATGGCGGGACGTAAGTATATTTGTTTTCCTTTCATTTAGTTCGCCTAACGACTTAGTAATAAAAAAAAAAGATAAATATAAACAGTAACACACACACACACACACACACACACACACACACACACACACACACACACACACACACACACACACACACACACAAACACACACACACACACAAACACACACAAACACGCGCACACACACACAAACACACACAAACACGCGCACACACACACACACACACACACGCACACGCACACATACATAGTAACACAGAGCAACTTTAGAAGCCGTAAATAATACATCCTTTCTTACTGAAACACATTATAAATGAAATCGGGCCAATGGTTTTATTGTCTCCAGCATTTGGCTATATAAAGTGAAAAACCTGCCAAGTGGGTCGAGATGGATATACTTGTTAACTATTAGCAATGCAGATGTAATTAAAGTTGTAGTGATTCAGCCGCGCTTTGTTCGTCAGGATTTAATTTTAATGACAATTACTCACTATTCTTATTTACAACACGAGTATAGAACGTCGGAACCGCAATCTGGAGCACGTCCTATTCAACGTTATGATTTATTGTATGTTCGTTATATATTATCAGTTCTATTTTAAAACCTATGTGGTCATTACTTTTATTATAAATGTCATATTAATATAATTATATACTTGTACCTACTATTTTGAATATATTAAAATCCAAGAAGTCGTTCTTAATCCTTATTTTTTTTCCACCCCTCCGAGCCGAGCGTGAAGCTTACATTAAAAACAAAATTAATTTAAATCCGGGTTAAATTATAAACGGATCTAAATGACATCCCGCTAATAGTTAACTTGTTTTGTATTCTTTATAGACATCAAAAATAGAATACTTTATTAATTAAAAATCGTATTACAATTTTGACATATCTTAGGCCATTACCCCAAGTGGTATGGAGGAAGGACGGTCGCACTATACTCTCGTCTCAGCGGATCACTCAAGACAACTACGGCAAGACCCTCGTCATCAAGCGAGCTGGATACGAGGACCAGGGCACGTACACCTGCGAGGTCAGCAACGGAGTTGGAACAGCGAAGACGTACTCCATAAAGCTTAACGTTGAGGGTAAGTAGAGGGTAGTTGTAAAAAGTTATTTTTCTGTGTAATAATAGTACAAAATTAGACATTATCTAAATTAATTTTAATAATCCATTGTTTGTTCAACGGAAACGGTAGATACAACAAATGCGCTGTGAATTTATTCTTATTAATATATTTTTGTTATATATAAACAAGATAACTCATCGGTATTAAGAGTTCAATGCTACTACAGTTTTCAAGTCTCGTTCGTTATCCTAGATGTATGTCTGTTCTCGCCACACTCGAGAATTAATTACTTAGAACTTTTTTAATTTTATAAAAGTACAGTTTGCGTTCTCGTCTTTAACGTTCGTGGAATTCAAATCAAAAGGAACTCGAATCCAACACTTTCAGACTGTATTCATAAATTATAAAACGAGCCGAGCTTTGCTTTGCGTCAAAAATGATGTGTCCAAGTAAGCCTGAACGAGAGCCCTCACCCTCCGCCCTCTGAATATTGCAGCAGACTTGTTTATTTCCCGTCTGCTCACCCAGCTGGGGACTGAGCCGTGTATAGTTGAGCATCGTTACTGGACTTCATATTTATAGTATATTTCCGCCCACAGTCCATTAAATTGACAGAATAAACTTTTCTCATATAATTTGTATTGTTGAAAAGTTTTTATTGAGATATGTAGAAAGTTTGAAAGTTAGTTATTTTTCTGAAAGACTTGCTATTCGGATTACGGAAACCGAAATATACAGAGAGTATTCGTAACAAATAACTCAAATAAATACAGGATGTATTTTGTGCGGTCCATTATATATCGTCACCGTTATTTCAATTGTTTACACTAATTTCGTCTAATTGTATCATTTAATGATTTCTTCTAATCGAGATCTAACTTGAAAAACTCAATAATCTTTATAAGATAGTCCTGTATCCCTGGTAGGAGTTTTAAGATTACGAAACGTTGATAGTTTTCGAGCAGTCAAAAATTCATGAAAGTGATAGGTTTACTAACAGACACAAACAAATAACAACCAATCACTGACAAGATCTCGTTTCGTGACTGCTCGAAAACTGTCAACGTTTCGTATCGTTAAATCTCGTACTGGGAGTACTGATGTTCTTTGATTGTTCTATTTTGGAGTCATAAACGCCCTCGCTTAATAGTAACAGGGCGGAAGTTCGTCACTAATACGTCCAATTGAGGAACTGTTGCCCTTACAAGGGCCGGGCATTTCGTACAAAGGACCGCGGCGCGTTTAACACTCGCGAATGGGTTTGTTTGGAGCGGGCTGACATACAATGGTGTACCGTTTGTTTTACAGTATGCCGTCATGGTCTGATAAGGGTATATACACAATGATTGTATTACGTTTAATTAAATATTTGAATAAATTTTATTCGCAATGATTTAGATACTGGTATGAGAACTTTATTAAAATCAACCGCAGACAATAAAGAGACTATCGAATGACAATGTCCGTCCAGTCAAAGCAATTCGAATAATCTTGTTATGTCAATTGTTTAGTATATGCGGTTACGTCATTTTTGTAATTGCGTCACGTAAATAAGTTGAGCATTACAGAGAATTATGAGCGTCACGTCAACGACACAAATGCATTCCTAGACTTGGAGATATTTGATTATTTTATGACCTGTCTGTGTGCTTCCGCCTATCTTAACAAGTAAAGTGATATTTTAATTGGTTTAATTTAAAACATTATCCGTAGTTACTATAAAATGTAAACACTGTATGCGTGTATAGAAACTATTCCTAACCGTCACGTGATTTCTTACAGGGGTAAAATAATTAACGTTAAAATCTTACCATTAAGCCGTTTGTTGAGGGATACAGCGAGTCACACGCGATGCTATTATTTTAAAAGTCAAGTCTTCAAATAATAACAAAGGGAAAGCGCATTTTTATAGATGTTTGTTTGTTTTTTTCGAGTGATTGCGAATGTTGTGAAATGAAATGCTTGGTATTTATGCAACATAAAGTTTTTTTACCCCTCTGAAACTCCCATTCGTTATGCTGATAGGATCTGCTACCCTCCGGCTATCCGGGATATCGTATTTCTTGTTTGGGAATAAATAAATATGGAATAATGTCTTGCTTTCGATTTTTATTCGGTATAACTTAATATAATGATGAAATAAAATTGAATGGTAAAATGTACTCTCTGAAATTGAAAAATTATGTCATTTACTTGTATAAGTATAGAATAATCAATTGCGGATATTATTTTTGTATATTTATTGAAATTTTTTTAACTCATATTTTACTGTTTTTTCTCAATAGCGGCTCCATTCTTTATCGAGGAGCCGCAGTTCCAGAACCTTGCCGAGGGCGAAGTCGCGGTCATCCAATGTAAAGCCGGGGGTACGCCGGAACCGACCATCTCGTGGGTTCACAACGGAAAACCCATCGAGCAGGCGGAACCCAACTCCAGGAGACAGGTCACCGCCAACTCGATCACCATTACCGACCTGGTAAAGAAGGACACCGGAAACTACGGATGTAACGCGACCAATTCAAACGGTTACGTGTATAAGGACGTGTTCATAAATGTACAATGTGAGTATTTATTTAATTTAGTCGTATGAGAGTTTCATAATATAAAACAACGCACAAAACGCTTTAAATTGTTACGTTGCTGCTAATTGGAAGTATGACAAGTATGAATAAGTCTTTTAAATTGTCCGATCTCTATATGAGATATACAGATCACTTAACCGGGATTGTAAATTGAACTAAGGACATATTCATTGCTCTAAACCGATAATCTCGGTTTGAGGCAGCTATATACATATATACACACACATACACATCACATATATACATACCCACATACACATTCACACACACACACACACACACACACACACACACACACACACACACACACACGCACGCACGCACACACAGACACACATATACATATATACATACTAACATACACACACACACACACATATAAGTGTATTTATATATATATATATATGTATGTTTATTATTTCACTTGGATAATAAGTATAATGAATGAGATTATACATGAATAAGTGTTATTACATGGTCTAGTGACACAATGTTCATGAAGACGAACGTCCGGAATACACTTTTCGTAGATTGTTAGTGGGCGTGACGCGCGGATGGACGACTTAGCATATGGTGTATACCACTTACGATAGGCCTAGATTAGTCTAAAGTGCTTAATTTATTATTTGATAATTAAATTATTGCTATTTGTACATTATATAAATAAATATAATATATCTGAATAAATGAACGACGTTGACGATGACAATTCGCTTACACTTTTATATTATCAATAAATATATGTACATACTCAGGAAACGTTACTATTTAACCTTGAAATAGTTACTTCTTTTAAACCGTGTCGTAATTTTTTTTTCTGAGGCACAATAAATCAATTGTGCCTCAGAAAAAAAGACATAAAAGGTTACATACTTTATTTATTGCAAAAAAAAACAAACTTTCAATGATTGAATTTATTTAGTTACAAAAGCGTCCAGTCTAATAAAAAGTTCAGCCGTACAAAAACTATTTGATACGTAGAGAAATCAATAATAGACGTGTGAAGGGTGAGTGAACCTTATAAAAAAATTTCCGCACCCCGAATTTTTTTTGGGGATGATTCATCCCTATAAGTTAGTTGGGAAATTTGCAGCTGCCATATATGGCTCATTGTTTATCATGCTATCTTACCTTTTGTTTGCAATAATAGTCAGATTTTTCTTCGACAAATGAATTATTTATAATTATGTGGCGAATGGTTTTACCACCAAATTTTTGACACTCTGTAATTGTACAATACTAAACGACATTCGTCGTTTTATATTATATATATATTTTTTAAATCTCCGGTGCCGGCTTCGACGGTAACCGGTGTCAGTAAAATAAAGACAGATGCAACCGTCACTAACCAAGTTGTCGTCGGCAGCCATCCCGCCCGAGATCAAGGAGGGTCCCGACAACCTGACGGTGGTGGACGGGTCGCTGGCCGCGCTGCGCTGCCGCGTGTTCGGAGCGCCGAGACCCACCGTGCGCTGGATGAGGGACGACGTCGACGTCACCGGCGGCAAGTACGTGTCCCCCCCGCTCCCTAACCTTCTCCCATAGTTTCTATTTGCAACTGTTTGTTTTGTAAAAATGATATCCACAGATACAATATAACGAAGGAAGGTGACCTGGTGATCGCTGACGTGTCGTTCACGGACGTCGGCACCTACCAGTGCTATGCAAAGAACAAGTTTGGGGAGAAGTCTGCCTTCGGGTCACTGACTGTTAAGAGTAAGTGGTCTTGTTTTAATTATTTGTTACACAACATTGTAACGTAGTGAAGTTATTATAAATATTTTCAAAACAGAATTACAACAGTAATAAAATAAGAATAATAAATTACTTTTGAAGGAGTTCCCATAATCTGTTATGGGTCGTAGCCGTTTCCGCCACATTTCTAAGACAGACGTCACTGACTTCTCCCCTCAGAGCGCACCGTGATCACGGATAAGCCGGAGCACTACGAGGTGGCGGCGGGAGCGTCGGCCACCTTCCGCTGCAACGCCAACGCGGACGACTCTCTCAAGCTGGAGATCATCTGGCTCAACGACGGACAACCCATCGACTTCGACAATCAGCCGCGCTTCAGGATGACAAACGACTACTCGCTGCTGATATCCGACACCACGGAGCTGGACTCCGGGGAGTACACCTGCATCGCCAAGACCGCCTTCGACGAGGCGCGGGCTCAGGCCACGCTCACCGTGCAGGGTGCGGACAGATATTTAGCTCAATTATTGTTTCAATTTAAATAAGACTGATCTACGTTTCGACCGTTCGGTTAACACGAGATAAGCGACAGAGAGTCAATAGAAGCTAGAATTTCGCATTTTGTAATAGAGACGTCCTCCCTCAGATAAGCCTAACCCGCCCGCGCTGGAGGGCGTGGAGTGCCGGGAGCGCACGGCCACGCTGCGGTGGCACCCCATGGGCGACAACCGCGCCCCCGTGCTGCGGTACGCGCTGCAGTACAACACCAGCTTCACGCCGCACTCCTGGGACCTCGCCTCCGACAACGTGCCCGCCATTGACACCTCCTGGACCATCGAGCTGAGCCCCTGGGCCAACTACACCTTCAGGTGGGCGCCCGGCTGCGACGCGAGTGTTTCCGACATGAATCCGGACCGCTGTGCGTATATTAATATTATCACTGTTACATCAGAGTGATAGCGTCGAACAAGATCGGCGCGTCCGCCCCCTCCTCCCACTCCGACGTGTGCACCACGCAGCCCGACGTGCCCTACAAGAACCCCGACAACGTGGAGGGCAAGGGTCGCGAACCTACCAACATGGTCATCTCCTGGTCGGTGAGTGACGGATTCATGGGAATTATGACTTATCGTTGAAATAAATCTTTCCTAGCTGGGTACGTGTAGTAGGTGTGCATTCAGCCTTATTAAAGACGCTTTCGGCACATACCTTATTTTGTTTGGGTGCCATCCTGTCCAAGCAACACTCGGTATTATCCCTCTCCACCGGAGACAATGCCAATAACAGTCTTAAGAGCCAAAGGCGTTATAAATTCCAGAGCTTGATAAAAGTACATACATTAAATATTACAAAAAAATATATTAGCCATCGTAAATCACCAGAAAATGCCTCAAATCGAGCACAACGGTCCGGGCTTCTACTACCTGGTGTCGTGGCGCCGCAACATCACGGGCGCGTCCTGGAGCGAGGAGCAGGTTCGGGACTGGCGCCGCAACGAGCTGCTGCTGCAAAACATGCCCACCTTCCAACCCTACAAGATCAAGGTACAGGCCGCAGACTCTTTTGACTATTTGTAGTCTCACTTTCTATAAAATATGGTCAGATATCACCTGTATGTAGCATGTAACAAGTTTCAAACTATTTTAATCCACTCTGTCCTTTTTCTAATACATCTCCCAGTTTTATTAATTTAATTAAGTGTTAAAGCACATCTGTACTGTCTATATGTCTCGGCATTCTCATTATTAATAGTAATAAAATGGTGTAAAATATGTTTTATAGGACAGATGATGTTTTTATTTACTAAAAAAAAAATGGTTAATCAGTGACTAATAGTGAAACATTAATATCTTAGGTCATTGCCGTTAACTCTAAAGGGACGTCAAATGTAGCCCCGGTAGAGGTCATCGGTTGGTCGGGAGAGGATACTCCTCTGCAGGCTCCCACTAACTTCACCCTCGTACAAGTGACCACGGGCACTACAGCCTTGCTGTCCTGGAATCCAGTATCAGCGGAGTCCGTCAGAGGCCACTTCAAGGGATACAAGATTCAGACCTGGACCGATGGAGAGGAAGACAGACCCAAGGAGATTCTGATCAAAGCGGACGCCTCTAGTACATTAGTGACCAAGTTTAAACCGTTTAAGAAAAATAACGCCCGGATTCTGGTATATAATGGTAGATTTAATGGACCTCCAAGTGAGACTCTTAGCTTCGCCACGCCCGAGGGCAAACCTGGAACCGTGAGGTCGTTCGAAGCGTATCCCATTGGGTCATCGGCTATGCTTCTCAAATGGGACAAACCAATCGATGAAAACGGCATATTGACCGGTTACAAGATTTACTATCAGAAGGTAACCGGTACAGCACTCGGGCCGCTGCAGGAACGGAAGAAGGAAATCGATCCTAAATTCGACCGCGCAAAGTTAGCGGGTCTGGAGCCTAACACGAAATACAGGATCGAAATTCGCGCTAAAACAAAAGCTGGGGAGGGAGATAAATATTACGTGGAACAAACCACCCAAGCGATGCTCAAGGCCGTTCCGGATATACCAATATTTGAGACCAGTACTCTCCCAGCAAAGGAGGGAACTGCTCATATCCTGGTCAGATGGATCCCGTCAATGGATGGTCATGCGGGAACTCACTTCGTTGCCTGGTACAAAAAGAAGGGCATGCAGGACTGGCTTCAGAGCAACGAGGTGACAGAAGACGAGTACGTGATCCTGACGGGGTTGGAACCGGGGGAAGAGTACGAGGTGAAGGTGACGGCGCACGACGGAGACTACTACAGCACGAGTGAAGTCAAAGTTGTTGACACGACTATAGGTGAGGGTTCATTGTTTTAACTTATTAAAATTAGATGATATCATAGTATGATAGTGCTAGTGTTTTCTTGAATAAAATGTTAAAATAAGACTTAATTCTTTTAATTTTGAACTTCAAGCTTTTTCTTCCAAATAACCATACGTTGCATGCCCAAAATAAGGTTTTCACACGTTGGACTGTTCCAAAGGTTCTAGTAATCTAAATCCATATTATAGTATCGAGTATGCAATTTTTCGTAATATGTCAGTATGAATATCCCAGACGGTCCTCACGTGCGGCCCCAAGAGGCGACGGCCACGGCGGGCTGGTTCATCGGCGTCATGGTGGCGCTGGCCTTCCTGCTGCTGGTGCTGGTGCTGGTGTGCGTGGCGCGCCGCAACCGCGGCGGCAAGTACGACGTGCACGACCGCGAGCTGGCGCACGGCCGCGCCGACGGACCCGACGCCGCCTTCCACGAGTACACGCACCCGTGAGTCACTCCGGCACGCTCTCACACCAACGACAACATATACGACCACTGTATTGGAAACATTGAAATAAAAATTAAATTGGAAGAATTTTGTAGTTAAAGCGTCGCGGGCAATATTGTTTACAGCCTCGACAACAAGTCGCGTCACTCGATGAGCAGCGGCACCAAGCCCGGGCCCGAGAGCGACACCGACTCCATGGCCGAGTACGGCGAGGGTGAGACGGGTATGACGCGTTCAGCTTCAGAACTATTTTGACTTGGCTTTTCTTTTATAGTTGTTTTTGTACTTTTATCCATATTTTTTTGTTTTCATTTTATTTTGCATGCCGTGTTGTTGTATTTTGTGACGCATGTAAACTAATGTGCGCCGTCTGCACGGTAGCGGGCATGAACGAAGACGGCTCTTTCATCGGCCAGTACGGGCGCAAGCGCCGCCCGCCGCCCGGCCAGACCGACTCGGCCTCGCAGGCCTTCGCCACGCTCGTTTAGACCCCTCCCCTCCCCCTACACCCCCTGTACACGTCCCGATGGCGTACTGCCATCACAAAAATAAAACTATTCGAGCAGAATGAATATCAAAAAGTATTCGATTTCTTTTTTACTTTTTTCGGCCAGAATGATAACAAAATACTTTTATTCAAATTGTTAATTTGCGGCCTGGTTGTGTTTGAATCTCTATAAATCTCGCGTTTTTTATCTAAAACGGACGTGGTCTTTATTGTACTATTTCAAAAATAGTCTAATAAAGCGTACATCGTCCTTGTGAATTCGCGCCGTCTCCTCTAAGTGTAGGCTATTTTATAAGTACACGTTAGCTGTAAGCCTCTAGGTTGTAAAAAGATATTTTATATTGAGTGAGTTGTCAGTGAATGTTTCTACTTATGATATAGTTTATTTTATATATAGACACCGAGCTTTGCGTTACGTTTTATTTTGGTTTTGCATTTATTGTTAGAGTAGTGTAGTAATCCTTATTTCCGTCCCTTTCACCCCGTCGCCTACGAGCCGCCAGCTTTGTTTTATTGTGAGGTATGATTTTGTCCTTTTGCTAAATGTGTTTTATGTTGCTTTGTCATGAATCAAAAGTCATGAATGTAAAAGAGTGCTTTTTTATCAATGTAAGGTACAAACAAATAATGATATAATTTAGATCAATAATAAAGAGTTAATTTGTATTTCAAAACGTTCATCTCTAATTGCAGAAATTACCTAAAAATATTTAAAATGGATAGTTTTTTTAAGTATCCACGATAATAGGGAACTACACAATTGTATATGTATACTCAAGTGGTGTGTACGACAGGTCGCTTCACGGAGGACGGGTCGTTCATCGGCCAGTACGTGCCGGGAGCGCGCGTGCTGGCGCCGCCCGCGCCGCCCACCTACGTGTAGAGCGCTACAAGCCGCCGGAAGCGCTACGAGCCGCACGGAGCACTACGAGCCGCACGGAGCGCTATGAACCGCACGGAGCGCTACGAGCCGCACGGAGTACTACGAGCCGCACGGAGTGCTACGAACGCGCTACGTGCGCTACGAAGGCTGCGTTCCGTTTCATTTGCGACTTGATTTACGTTTATTAAAATCAATCTAAGCCGAGTATCGACTCGTTAAGTGTTATTCGAAATGTATTGAACTCGATCTACCGTCACGATCGATCCGTAACGCGGACTGTAACTGCACCTATTGGAGCTCGGATTGGAACCGATGTTTAGTTTAAATTTATTAGCGAAGGCTTCGGTGTTGTCTCAAGCGAGCCTCCGTCGTGTCGGAGTGAGATGTCGATTGGACTAACTCTGTCAATGATTTGCAGCTTATTTCAATAGAAGTTTATTTGAGACTGATTTTATGTAACCGAGTGTAGTCTGTACTCTGTAGTTCGTAATACTATTTCAATTAAAAAGTAAAGTTTAAAGTGATGTACTCGACGAACGAGCGGCTCGCCCGGACCAGGTTGGCCGGGAGGTGATTACTTGTAAGGATAAACATACGTTAGGATTCGAAGGATTGGAATATAAGAAATGCTATTTTTGTCACGAAAAATTGTTTAAATTTAAAAAGAATTGCTTTGGATGCCGGTGGTCAGGCACGCAATGATGTAGCGTAAAACGGTTAACCTAATATAGGCCTTATTATAATACCGTAAGGTTCGATATCGATATTTACATTCTATACTAGATTTACCTTGCACTATCACCTTTATTTTTGTATCGAATGCATATCTTTCTACACATTCTACAAATTCGTTAGGACCATGAGATATATTTAAATAATGTATAAGATATAATCCATTTTGACACATTCTATTCTTCTAAGTAGGACGAGTATATTAGCGATTCGTATAGTTTTTCACATTATTCAAAACATTTAATACATAATTTTAATAACACAAATAACACTTATTTTTATCCAACTTATTAAAACGTAATTTTCCTCTGAATGAATCCAGTCCATTACACTATTAATCTCGCAGCGATAACTTTTTAACAGATGTATCCCTATTTTGTATGGCCAGTACGTGATATTTTGTTTAAACTAGATCACAATCCTCATATAAAAGATATATTTTCCTATAGAGGAGTATTTTTATAAGCGCGTGGTGACCACCGGCGCGGCGGGTGCTGGAGACGTTGGGACGTAATAGGAAGGCTGCGTGCCGCCTTGGACTCCGCGGCCATCACTGACTACCCTCCACTGAATCTACGATACACTTGTTGGCACAGTCCGATTGTATCTCGAGAAATGTAGCGTGAATCCATTTGTGTTCTTGAAATTAACTCACGACGACACACCGTGTGTGTGATTGACTCGTAATCTCCGACTCAAACATGACAGACAATCTCTAAGGAAATCTCAATTGTATCTCGTGTTAGTGTTAAGGATTTCGTGTTATCTAATATTAGGCAGCTGAGGCGTCGCTTGTCGCTCTACTGGGATATATTAGTTACGCGATCATTTAAATAATAATTACAACGTCGCTGGAACTGTTATATTTATATTAATCTGTACAGCCATCGATCGACATTAATTCTTGTAACGTTTTATTTATGTATATTTAATATTTATTTATACGCCTGAAAGGTGTCGGGTCCTAAATAATACATTCCACGCGGTCAAACCATGTTGATTTATATAAATTTTCATTCTATTGACCAGACGTCAGTCAGATGTAATCTGAAGCGTTTTTAAAACTGGACTGACGTTAACGGCGTTGGACACTCAATAGTCAAAAACTTGATTCTGATTAATAACCGCATCCTGATGTTAACTGCAACACCCTGTATGTAATTGTTCTCATTTGAGCTTACTGTGTAACGACGCATTGTATTTGAGAGCACTGTTATCGTAGCCCCTTTAAGTTGTTTGTTAAGGAGTCTTTATCATGTCTATTGTCTAGTAAGAATTTAATATATATTAATTAATATAGTAGGAACGCCTTGTTCGATTTCGCGTCTGTTTTTCATCGCTTTTTTATATAACATGCTGTTAATAATTTAAAATTCTCTCTTAAACCTTGTTAACATTCAAAATGGCGAATTGATAATGTTGAATTGTTGTTCAATAAAATTACGGTGATATCTATCACTGCCTTTCCCTTAAGGATCTAGATTTTCTATGTGTTCATTTAAATAGTTTAACCAATGAGGACACTAACCGTCAGTCGACACTTGCCGTACGTTACTGGAACATTGAATTAATAGAAATTTAAAATATCATTAACAATACACTTGCACAATTATGAATTTATTTATATCTATCACAAATATCATTTTGTTTCCGAATTACTAATTAGTTTGAGGAGTCATGACAGTGAGTCGTGCGGTCTACAGTAATACATAGCTTGTTGAAGTATGGTTGCAATAGTATTGCATTTCCGGTACGAATCTTAGTGAAGTAAGTTTGGGTGTAATTACAGTAAAGACACTTTCGATGTAAGTCTTATTTCATTTCATATATTTTTTTATAATTATGGACTGGCTCCATTTTTCTTTTTCGGGTGAATAACTGATGACATTTGCAAAGATCCATAAGTATTTTAAAAAATCTTTTCCAACTTGTGGACAAAGGCAACATATTTGTTTGGTTTTCTTGTTTTAAGTAAAGTGTCTTTATTATAAATATATTTTTAAGCCGCATTCTACAGTGTTTAATATATTGATTGCATTTAATTTGAATGACTTACAAATTGTAAGCGGTGTCTGTTATTCTCGAAATTGGCGCAGTAATAGTTGAGTTCCCGAATTGATTTACAATTTATTTTTCATTAAGTGACGGTAATTTATTGTAACTATGATGGATATTTTTTTATGTTGCATAGAAAATACATTTTAAGAAATTATATGGTTTCTTATTTCTCTCCAAAATCAGACCCAATGGTTTGTATCTACATACTGTAAGTATTTACATTATTTTTTTACATTGCAGATTTAAAATACTGCCTAGACTATAAATTTTAATATTTTGAATACAAATAAAGATTTCTACATAAAATTAGAACATTAAACGCTAATAACGCGTGATTCAATCAGCATCTTCTTTTAAATAATAATAAATATAATAAAATAATAATATTTATAATTGTTAACCTAAAATACTAATACCGTCATTAAAATTCTGACACCGGAAATTGGTTTTATCATATAGCTGCTAATTTATGTGTAAAAAACTAATTTATTTCCGTGATTTCCAAATATTCCTTGAGTATCTTAACCCTGAAAGTAATAATGGGAGTTTTAGATGTGATAACGACTTATTTATTTATTTATTTATACTTTAAGGATTGCCAATGGCAGATACACCTTACATTTATAATTATATTTCTGAAAATAACGAGACAATTTTAGTGTCTGGCCAATTATAGGCAACCACAGGTTACAATCAATAAAAAAAATACAACATAAAAAAACAAGGTTATAAAACAGGATAAAAACAAAAGAAAACAAAATAACCGTAAAAAAAAAATATCATATGAAAAGTGTTCTGATATTTTCTTTCTAAATGTATTAAAGTTATCATGCAATATATCTACATTGAGAGATCTTGGTAAACTGTTGTATAGACGAGTCATTCTTGTCAGGGGTGAGTTATTTTCTAGATTCGTGTAATGTAAAGGCACAGAGAATAGTTTGTAAGTTCCAAGACGAGGCAACCTACTTGGAACGGCTTTATTTATTTGGGATAATAAATTGGAACAATCGATTTTATTGTTAATTAATTTATATAAAAACTATATCCATTTCCTGTCTTCTTTCATCTAATTTAGAAACTCCAAAGTGATTTAATCTTTTAGAATATGAATTGAGTCTACTATTGTTATTTATTTCGTACGCCAGGTAATTTAGAAAACGACGCTGCACTCTTTCAATTCTATTTTTATGAACTTCGTAAAACGGTGACCATACTTGACTACAGTATTCTAAATTACTACGAACCAGAGAGTTATATAAAAGTATTTTGGTCCGAGGGCGACTGAAATGTTTGGTATTCCTGATAATAAAACCTAAAAATTTTGAAGCCTTCAATATAATATTTGATACATGATCGTGGAAATTTAATCTAAAATCGATTGTTATGCCTAAATCTTGAGTTTTGTTCAACTTTAAGTTAATTTTATTTACATTATATTTGGTAAAAATCGGGTTTTTTAAATTTATGAACACTGGCTGCACGTACGAAAAGTATGACTAATTGTCACGTTCCGCCTGAGCCAATTGTGCAAGCGAGAGTGCAGAATAAGCGATCGACCTAAGCATTGAACTTGTGACACATTTGTCCCTCTTCCATTCTATCAGCTTATCAGTTACTGCAATCGATGAATACGTGAACTGTTTTGTCAACGGTTTATAAAGTAAGGTAAAAAGTTAATGTGGTTTCCATTGTTTAATATAACATCAAATCATCGTCCTATCCACAACAGAATAACGCAGATTACAGGTTAACACATATGTGTAAAAGTTGTATTTATATGTAATTTAAGTAAAATGAAATGAATTATCGAATGCAAATAAATGTTAATCTATATACATATTTTTAAATTAAACCTTATTTGTGTTATAAAAAAGAATTCTATTCAGTGATAATAATTGAATTCAATTTATAAAAGCTTGCAATTTTTTCTAATGTTTCCTATTACGTAATCACGGAAATTTATCGTCCGTAAAACAACTTTACGTACAACATTTTTTTTTTAATTCGGAAGATGTCATGATATAGCTATGTTTATACTTATTAGACAGAGATAAAATATTTTGATATTTATTGTTTAATGATACATTAGATCCATGCAGTTGCTGTTGTCTGCCATTTTGTTCGAAGGTAGATACAAAATCATTCAGACGTTTCTATTCTGCGAACTAAAAAATAAATATAAATGTACCCAATAAACTTTTCCTATTTATATAACAGAACATCCAATCAGAAGTTTTGTATTTAATTTGAAAGTAAAATCAAACTACACCCGTTTATCACATTATAAAAAATCAGTCGGAAGCTTTTGGTCCTAACAAACTACTTTTTGCAACAATATCAAAAGATCCAAAGTGTCTGATCGATCGCTAACCTTTTTTTCAGTGAAATAAAGCTTAAAATAAAAAATATGCATTTCGATAAGCGCTTGTAAAGTTAACACAAAGGCAAACCAAAAGTAACGTCTTATGGTATTGTGGCGGCATGGCAGTGTGTTTTGAAACTTTGTCGAGGTGACACGCGCCCAGAGTCCTCGAACACTTTGAAAACGACTTGTGTTCCCGATCAGTGCAGTGAATTTTTAAAACATGATTGCGTGATTTATATATTGTGGTATATAATTATAACAAAAAAACTTAACGCAGGTACGAAACGTGTTTTATAATGGATATGGCTTTGCGAATTTTGTAAAGGATATCGGAGATCATTGATCCCACTTGTGTTAAGTGGGTGATTGATAGTGATCAAGTGCATTCCTGTGTTTTAATTTATATTTGTAAGTATGTCTTAATTTGTATATCTAGGAACCAAACACGAGGTAAAATCTACTGAAATGGAATAACAGAACTAGCATACGAACAACTATTCTACAAAACTAATACATAATCAATTGTAATTTTATCTAAATTATCCATATTCACATGAAACTGAACCATCTTTATTTGAAATGAATAGATGCTACATTTGAATGCAATAGACTAAATGTGTTAAGACGTAAACAATACTATCTATCATATAAACAAAGTTATTAATAGATTCCTTAGATCATAATTATAAGACGGAGTGCGTCTTAGCTTCAGGTATAGCCAGCGTGCGAGTCATTAAATTGATTTTATGCTATTTGCACTTAAAACTGGTTTAAAAGCGAGAACTGAAATTATCTTCGCCAAAATAAAACACTACCAAGTATTCACTTACTTTACATATTTTTTAAACAATTTTGTTTCACAAATTTGGTCTTGTTTTCGTTCACTGACACTACTCAAATATATAATAATACAAGTTTTTTAAAGTTTTCTAATATACACTGTTCATTCGATTTAAACATTTATTTTAATTTAGTAAATGGAAACAATAGAAATAAAATAAATACCTTACTTTATAATGTTTATTTACCAGAATATGGTACAAAGAGTATTAAAATTTTAAATTAATAAATTAAAATTGCAGTATTTTACGCACAAAGTACTTAAAAAAAAGTAATTCAGAAAACAATTTAATTAATTAGAAAATAATAAATTAGAAAAGGAAATAGAAGTCGGTCTTTATTGTTGGTGTTTGAAATGTTTGATTAATACACCTTTAGATGTTATACATATTTTGTATTATTAAACTCAAATTAGAATAAGTAGTGTTAAATATTATATACTTGTTGTTTTACATTTTTCCTGATTTTCATTATTCATCCATTAAATATATATGAAATATTGGCAATTTAATATTTATTTGTTTGTGTTCATTTTGTGGACCAGGTGATGTCCTTGGCAGTAACTAGTTCCAATAACATGTTTCGTTTAAAATATTGATAAAAAATAAATGCAGAAATGAAGGATTAAACAAAATGGACGATTTGTGAAAACATGCACGATGTGGGTATCGAATATTAAATAGGGGCCGAGAACCGCAAATATGGCTGACATGCGGTTTAAATAACATTTAAAACTTACCTATCCTATTACAATAGACGGAGCTTCATGTAGGTATATATTAAAAAAAAGTACAATATCTATTTTTTATAACCAAAATCTCTTAAAACAGGAAAAACCTATGTGATTAAACTTATAGGATAAAACATTGTTCCCATTTTTTGTTACTTTAATAACAAAATTAGCCGAGATATAATTTAGTCAATCCTAGATGCTGCAAGTGAATGCGTCTACCCTAACTGTTTGTACATATACCATCTATCATCACACAAAATGTATAAGTATACATTTTCTTGTGAAAATAAGACAATCCGGAATGAAAATCTTCCCTTATGTTGACTTAAATAATAACACCACACACAGCACTAAATTTCATCATTTAGTACGTTTTGCGTGATCCACAAACAGGAAAATAAATAAAAAAGAAATTATGTCATGTACTCACAGAAGCCAAAACACTTTTTATGGTATAGTATTTATCCAACAATATTGTTTTTTACCTCGTTTCTGTTTTATCATACACTAGCTGGTCCCCGGGACTCTGTACACATGAACTAGCGATGTGCGTTACAGGTTCAGAAAATTAATTGAGAAATGATCAAATTCAATACTTAAAAAACATTATAATTTGCTAGATTTTTCTAGAAGACTATTAAAAATTACTTTTTTATTTTTTTAACAGTCTTTTCCTTATATGTACTGGTTTTAAGTATTGTAATGCGATGTTGTATCTGTAATACGGTTAGGCCTTTCGAAAGATTACTCCAGACAGACATTTAAAAAAAAAATGTTGTAACTATAACTAATTAAGAAAACAGTTATTTTGAAATCACAGAGACACACTTTAATTTTATTTATGTGTACCTAATAGTAAAAGCTATCATATTATTTTTATAAAACTTTAATGTTCAATGTAATACGTAGCATGTTTGTTATTGAGTCATAAAAACACACGGTAAGTTGATACACTTTACTAGAACAACAAAAATAAATATCTCTTATTTCTATGTGTTATCAATAATTTTATCGGGTGGGGCAAAATGTAGGTAAGTTTTAGAATTCTAATTTTAACTCATTTAATGGTATATTTTTTTACCCCCAGAAGCATCTCATTTAAGGGCTGAAACTATGTTTTTATCAGACGTAAAAGTTTAATGTGAGGTACCTATATAATATTCTAATCACAAATAATAAAAAAAAGACTCATCGTTTTCGTAAAAAGTAATTTAACATCGAAATATTTAGAAATAATTTTAAGCATTTTGTTAAAAATCAACTGAAAACATTTAAATAGAAAAGAACAATCCAAACAACATACATACAGTCAAGAACCTTATTGAATTGATTTCACCAAACCAGTTTATACCATTTTATTTAAAGACAGACAAAATTCAAAAGACAAAGGAGGTTTTATTTTTTATAATAAGGCATGGAACTACGGTCCACTGTCCACGATACAAATCTTTAAAAAAAAAACGTGTCATGAACGTCCTCAGCCGCCGGGAGCACGACTCGCGTTAGCTGGATCTTGTTTTTTTTTTACTTTGTTACCTGTTTCCAAGCGAGCCCGTTCAATGGCTGGTTAGTGGTTAGGTTAACAAGTGCACTGCAGGGGTGTGCCACCTTTTTGAATGCAGCGAATTAAAATATTGAATATAATTATTATAATAAATACATAAAGGATTTTTAGAGAATATTTTCCTGTTTTTAAAATACTGACAGCAGCGGAAACAAAACGAGTTCCCCGACGACTGTTAACAATCAGATCGTGGACGAGGTCTGAACAAAGTGATAAGACACCATGTCGCCTGGTGTTAGTTTCGCAAATCTGCATGCGGTCATTCGCTTGTACAACATCCTTATCACAGGATGTATATGTCGCATCACGACTGACATTCAAAACCGCTATTTTAGTATATTCTTTTAATGAAACCGAATAATTAAAGCCACAAAACATTTTAAACATGAATTTTATATGACAGTTATAGGCTATTCTTATTTCTATTATATATCACCTATCAATTGTATTATTTATAAAGATATAAGAAAGTAAATATAACTAAATAATATATAATAATTCAAACCATTAATCCAAGTTAATACGCCACCTAATTAAACATGTTATGTACTTGTAGATACTAATCTCATTAAGTCATGTTTTTGTCATGTATCATGTGATACTACTACTATTTGACATGTTTTTTATCTAAGCCTGCACGTCAAAAATATAGGATTATGTTTAAATAAATAGAACCCCATTGAAAAGTGTACAACTTTAGTAAGTACTAAAAATAATATACGTATATGGTTTAGATATACATATAACACTATAATAAATAATGTACAGTTTTTTCCGTTCTCTTGGTATATAACACATTCTTATCGAAAAGCAAATGTTCTTATGCAAATTTTCCTCATTTGATCTTAGTGGACACTCAAGTTTATCTTAAACAGACTAAAAAATACAGACTGTCTCATCACGTAAGTATAAAATATAAACATTGTAATTCAGTAATTTATCATCCAGCATGTAAATTATGTTCCGATAACTAGACGACAATAAAAAATAATATGACCCGAAATAATATAACTCGTAATTGTCGAAATAAATAATTAACTTAAAAAAAAAGCTTCTATTATGATTTGCTAACTATTGAATTATGTTTTTGCTAATCTTATCTGTGGAGGGAGTATTATTGTGGGGATATAAGACGCGGAGATGGTACGTAGAAAGATTAAAGATTGATAATTTGTTATTGATAATTTGTTTCATATATAATATAATAAAGTACACAAATTATCAATCTTGTTTTGATGTATCTAAATTATAAATAGGACTACTGTATTAATAAAGCCACGCTTAGAATGAAATTGTTAATTTCCATTTTTGCACTTTTGTCGTTCATTTTATATATGGTTGGTAACGATAAGTTATATCAAATTTAGCATTCCCAATATTTTTTTAGAATCGACCTAATTATTTAACTACAATTAATAATAATATTTTTGTGCGTAGTTCGTCGTTACGCATTAGTAATATTAAACACAAACAAAAACATAGCAATACAACAATAACAAAAGCTATAAATATATATAATATAATATTTTGATAACTGTTTAAAATATCCTAGACAAAATAGTTTGCTACCCCTGCACTTGTATCGGTGTGACTATTTTTTTTGTTCACACCTTTTGTTAGTATAATTCAACATCGGGAAAAAATATTAGACATTACTTTTGACAGGGGTATGAAGGAGGCTCTTAATGAAGTTGTCGGGTCTTCCCACGACTGAGATGTGGGAGCATCTCGAGCGGACCAATCAATTATATTAACTGTGATAATTCAGTGTTTTTCTAAGCGTAGCTATTTGCGGTCAACAAACATTATTTACACGCCAGTTACACGCTTGTTATTTGGATTATCTTTTGCTAATGTGTTAGTTATGATTTTGTTTGACTTCATTTTTTACTACGTGAGATTTAAATGTCCGTGGAATAACTCTAACGCCTATGTATATACATCTCTAACGCCTATGTACTTATGTTTGTTTATTACTTAAATTTACATGATTTTACTGCTATACTTATTAAATATTACATTTTGTTATTGAATTATTTTTAGCTTAGTTTTGTTAAACATAACCGATTACATAATTTTTTAATGTTTTATAATTGTTTGTGTTTAAATGTTTCGTCGTCCGATTATTAGAATTGGGCACCCATCTGCTGCACAATACATAACAATAATCGTCAATTACCTACTACTTTATTTGGCATAGTTGCGTAGTAGTTTGGCATTTGGTTAGTGAGAAACAACCATTTTAAACTTTAAAGGGCTAAGCTTTAATATGTATAAATTTAACCAATGGCCCGGCCTGGATTAGTTTTCACAGATCTACAAAAGCATCTGTGATCTGTCTGAAAAATAAAGTATCACACAATTTAATCGTAAGTAGGTATTTATCGTAGGTTTCGTAGGTAGGTAGGTGCCATCTATCGATAAATATGCTTAACTTTGATTAAAAGATTTTTTTTTTATTTTTTGAGCTATTAAAAAGAAAAAAACACGGTTATGAATTAATTTTTATAGGGTTACCTCAGCCCCGTTGCCATCATCAGCATATGTTTGAATAGTTCGCCAAGCGCACTCTTTCTTCTTCAAAACTACGAGTAAATAATAGTTGAAGAGAAAATGTCTTTTTAAGCCTTATTTACTCGCAACGATGGAGCAAATCAATGACTGAATGATTTTCCATCAGGGAGTGTCTCAGATAGGTTAGCAAGGATACCTCTTCAACTCGAAACTTAAGTTTTATATGGCAGAGATGCTTTGAATATCATATCCTGAAATTTTGTTCAGAAGTTTTGTTCTGTTGAAGACTTGCAAAGTCGTCTCCGATTTGTGACCTCTTGGTAACTACAAAATTTACTATTTGTAAACCATCTTGATTCAGCCCTTTCACAGTAACATGACGTCACCTACAAATGTCAAAATTTCGGCGCCATAGAGTTATAAAATTATTTCTGGGCTTTAAAAACTCAAAGTCTAGCTGAATTAGAGAAACGTCTTTGACTCCACGTCATCATTACTATTCTCGTCTTGATCGAGTAGATACAGACCGTACAAAGATGATGCTGTTATTATTCATAGATGGCATTAGTTATTATTCATAGATGGCACTAGTTTACGTAACTGTCCATATTGTCTTTTACAATTTACCGCCGACACGTATGGATGGCGTTGAATATACGGCACGTTTCTTCAGGTAATGCTTGGTTACTGCGTTAGATGGAGCTAAGTGATTGATTTAGTTGATTATTTTTTTTTATATATACGAGGAATTTTCGTGATGTTTTCTTAAAGAACAGTGGGCAGGGTTGTCGCTTGTGTCATCTACACAATTGTCGGCTGCTCATATAGGTATCGGTTAACTCCAGCCTAGTCGGGCGAAATGCCGTCTATTTTTAAATTATTTTTCATAGATAGTATCTTATGAAGTAACCTTTTTTAAATACTTTCAAAAATTTCGACATAATTTGCGCTACACAATACAATCAATGCTGGAACCCCTGTAAAATTATGTTTTAATAAACAAATGCTTTATTTATGCAATAAAAAAAACAAATATAAATATTAACCTGCTCTTTATGTTTCAAATGTTATTGTATGTTAGTATTTGAGATGCTTGCGGACGATTTGGGCCCCCTGAAAAAAAAAAGGTGAACTCCGTACCTAAGTTAAACACTGTAGTAGATCATGTGTTCAGCTATTTGACTACTATGATTATTGGGAAACAAAAGATCGATTGCAGAGGCAATTCGTTCAGAATTGACAAGTGATAACTAACAACAACGATAGGTAAAGTAGATACTATCTACATATCTGATTATAGTATTATTTTTTTTTACAAAATTACATTTCGTTTTAGATAATATGCAAATAAATAAACTAAAAGAGGAAAAACATAATATAGTGTAAATAATACACAGTAGATTAAGTGTACGATGATGTTATAATTTAAATAATTGGCGAGAAAAAATAAAAATTTATTAAAAAAAAATATCGAATGTAGATAACATTTGAATATCGAACTATCGATATATTGTCCAAAAAAGTATTAGTAATAAATATCGATATTTCTAAATAATAATATCGATATTTCGATATTTTATCAACAGTCCTAATTCATAACAACTGTCAATTTATATTTGTTATCGCTATTTCACAACACATATATGTATAGTGATAGTATTGGAAAGGGCTCAGTGATGAACTCTTATTTTATAGGACAAAGAGTTCTGAACAGTTGTTTACCTAACTGAAATTTAATAAATATTACTAGACAAATTGAGAAATCTAGAACACAGTTTATTAACTTAACAAATATAATAATATTTATAGGAAATAGATGTAATGTGAACCATTTGGAGCTTAAACAATGTTTTGAAAGTTAAAGTAAATTAAATGTAAATAAAATTGTGTGGTTTACATTACCTTATTATAAAAGTTTGCCACAGACTGAAAATGAAATAAGATATAAGATTAATTTATTAATATGTAACGTATGTTTATATAATTCAAAATTTCATATTATTGACACTACACAAACATTAGTAATTTTTGTAAAATGACTCATGGTAGGCTTTACCTATCTTTATATATAAAGAGACAGGTAGCTGTATTGCTATCATATTCTTTTAATTTGACAGCCAATAATTTGACTACATAAACTGCTTCTATTGAGCAGTGCTTAGATGTAAGTAGGAAAAGTTTTGAAGTAATTCCAAACAATATTAGTTTAAACTAGATTATAAGATTATTAAATTTAAAATTAACAAGAAAAAAAAACGAAAAAGTTTTACAATTACATTGATCTGAGCAGAACAGTTAATTAAAAATACATTTATAAAACCAGACACCTGATTTTATTAACGGTTGTAACTCAATCTACACAAGTACCTAATTTTTGAATATTAACAACATTTTAATACGAGTCGATTAGTATTCTACATTACAAAAAGTTAAGGTGAGCAAGTTGTTGGTAAGGGCCGAACTAACACCGGTGGTGAAGCCACCACGTGTCGAGCCGAGGTTAGATCCGTGATTCGAATAGAACGACAATTAATATCATTAATTATCATTAATTAATATCATTAATATGATCATTACGATCACGAATACCTGATTCTAGTACAACTAATTAGTACAGTAACTCTAGATTTGTAAATACTACCTGAAGGTGATCGATCCGAGAATTTTGAGCCGATTCCTTGGTAAAAAAGGTTGAATATTGACAATGCTGAAAGCCAAGCCAAAATCCATTCTTGGAGAAAAACAGTATATTACATACCAAAGTCAGTAAAATAAAAAAGTTCCTACACGTAATGGCACATGGGATGTGAGGCTTTCTTATTTACTGCCCGAGAAGTGTATATGATTTTTCCCATCGATGAAGCCGAAAAGCGAGAACTACGTCCCGAGTCTAGTCCAAAAACGTCACCTTTGGAGGTTAAGAGAATTCTGAGCGTGGAGAGACGTCTTTCCCTGGCGGTCCAGGGGAGCCAAGAGCAAAATAATGAGCCGAGTAGTGTAAGAGCGCGAATCCATTACAATGAATGTGTAGTATGTCGCACACACCAGTCTTTATATAGTAGTGAATCCCACGGTACGTATAAAGATCAACCTTGGTCGTCAAAGTTCCCGCGCCTTCTATAGTAAAAGTCGCATTGATTACACTCGCCCAATGGCGAATCGCTTATGCGCACTCATCTCTTTAAAAGAGTGGCAGAATAGTAGTAAGTGGAAAAGGAGAAAGAGTAATCTTT
This sequence comes from Dircenna loreta, assembly GCA_963555665.1. Taxonomy (NCBI): domain Eukaryota; kingdom Metazoa; phylum Arthropoda; class Insecta; order Lepidoptera; family Nymphalidae; genus Dircenna; species Dircenna loreta. Next base: position 14,482,320 of record OY743087.1, read on the forward strand.
CATTAGGATGTACATTATACTTACGTGCCGCCAAGAAATGGATGATATATTAAAATAAAATTTCATATAGGCCATTGATGACATTTATTTAACAAGGCGCTTGTTTAGTAATATACAATTGCCTTCCAGTTGATTTCTTGTAAGCGGCTGCAGCAATAGAATATTCACAGTGGTTCTTGTAAGTCTTGCCGTTAGCGCACAGAGGGAATGGTGCTTCTTTATCACACTTGCCACCCATCACCACCGTAAAACACGCCATCAGGAACAAGAATGCAATTAGCTTGAAATTCATCGTGGTAGTTTAATTCCAAAATACGACTGTGGCTTCTATGGATCACTTCAGTATTTATACTGTTTCGACGGCTATTAATATACGCTATCTTCTTATGTATAAATAAATACTCATCTTGAAAACTGGTTTATAATCGTTTATTAATTGGTTTTCAAGAATGTCGTTTCAAGGCCATCATCTTATTTTTCTGGAAAAATACACAAAATGACTAATGTAATGTACGTGTCGGGCTCCCTAATATTATGTATTCGTTGCCGAGATGTGCGCTGTTTTGGTGGTCAAAAAGAAATATGACATCCCCTTGTCGCATTCAATTGCCTGCGTCTGGTATCGGTCAACTCGAACCTCGTCTGACTTAACGTCGCCATAACTGAATGCATCCTCTAGACTAAAAGTGGACTAAACTGTAGATGGCCAGATATCATACATTTTTCCCTTTCTAACTATAGCTCGTAGTTCCAAGTTCCGCGGTTGTTGTTACAAAGTTCTATATAAATTATTGTTAACATAAATCGTATAAAATGATCGTCTATACTAACTTAGACCTATGCGTGTATATAATGTATATTGAGAGCATTAAAAATAGCGTTAACAGTATAAGTGATTTAAAATAGAAGTACTTTAAAGAAAACCGTTTTTTTCGAGAAACCTTTTGTCCTTACGTGATTAGCAATGAAACATTTTTCACTTCTTCAACTTATAACGTATAAATTTAAAACATTTCAAAATATTATGTTGTTATTTTCAAAATATGTTTTAAACCGGAATACAATTAGATATTTATGATCATTTTATGAAGCACAATCTGAATGTTAATGGCCGCCATTGATAGCGTATAATTTGAATATTTATGGCCGTCGAAACAGTATAAATACTGGTGTGATCCATGAACGCCACAGTCGTATTTTGGAATTAAAATACCACGATGAATTTCAAACTAATTGGATTCTTGTTCCTGATGGCGTGTTTCACTGCGGTGATGGGTGGCAAGTGTGATGGAGTAGAACCATTCCTTCTGTGCGCTGCTGGCAAGACTTACAAGAACCACTGTGAATATTCTATTGCTGCAGCCGCTTACAAGAAATCAACTGGAAGACAATTGTATATTACTAAACAAGACCGTTGTTAAATAAATGTCATCTATGGACTAAATTAAATTTTATTTTAATATATCATCCATTTCTTGGCGGCACGTAAGTATAATGTACATCCTAATGAAAGATTACCCTTTCACCTTTTCCACTTCCTCCCCTCCTTACTACAATTCTGCCACTCTTTTAAAGATAAGGTCACATAAACGACTGTCGTGTGGGAGAGGGGGGGGGGGGGGGTCCACAGCTTTATCTAGGGTTTAGTTTTTGATAGGGTTAAGAGATCTGTTGATTAGGATCCTATTCAAGTTTTGCCGCTTGATTACTATCAATTGGCCACAACGAAAACCAGTACTCTGGGACTGTCACTACCCTCGCCAAAAGCTTGATTTACGATTCAGTACAAAAGTCAATGAGGTACTGCTTGCTTTTATATAGAAATATAAGGTCCCTAAGTTGCCTTCGAGAAAGCAAAGATAAAATATTGGAAAAAATATTATTAGGAAAACCACTTTTATAGGATAAATGTTTCAAAGAATTGTTTTGTACTCTCTCAATGCTATTAATGAGAATTTTTATTGCGGATTCCAAACCGTAAGTGCATATTCTAAAAAATATGTTTAAAGGTCTTAAAAAGATGAAAAACCGCTGAAGCTTTCTTGAACTCTTTTCCTACTCTTAAAATAAAACCAAACATTCTACAAGCCTTTCCGATTACGTAATTAATATGTGAAATATAGATTAATTTATTGTCTTATATTACACCTAGAACCTTTATCTCAGTAACCCTATTCAGAACATCGTTGCTTAGTTTGTAATCAAATAAAATAGGTCTTTTTTTCGTTTCGATTTAAATAAATAAGATTCATATCACAATACCCAGCAAGTCTGTTTGAAGTTTAAGTCACTTTGAAGTGAATAACAATCCCTATAGATTTTAAATCATCATACATTTTTATATCATCTGCATAAAGCAAAATTGTACTATTATTTATGACGCCAACGATGTCATTGATAAATATATTAAACTAGCTGTTGCCCGCGACTGCGTCTACGAGAACTTCAGTACACAGGGTTCATAAGAAACTCCTTCGTTAGAGCTTTGATTGGTCAACATTATTTCAAAATTGTTCTCTACAAAAAGCCCTATTATTATTTCAAGGAATAATAAAATATAGCCTAGGTCCAACATGAAAGTTATTTCTAAATATTGCTTGGGACATTTTTAGATTCGCATAACTTACTTTGAAGATTCCTCGAAGAGATTAAGTTATAAAGTATCAAACCACAAACATACAAACTTTACCCCTTTATAATATTAGTATAGACTAAGATCTTAATATGAGATTTGTCATAGTTAAAGTTTATATAGAAAAGGAGTGCTGATAGCTGAAAATATATTCGTAGAAATAAATTCGTAATGAATAAGAAAATTGTTTATTTTTACACTGTCAATGTCAAGTTTATATTAGTCTGATGTCTAATAGTAGTAGATTGATCTGGCGCAAAGGAATAAAAAATATATATATATTTAATTTCACAGGATTGTGTTTAATATAATATAAATTTAACTTATACTTTACCCTCAGCAGTACTTGGTCGGTTATCCTATTGAGTTTTAGCTGATATATAAAGTTTATATTTAACCAGAGCGCCATCTATTCGATACTTACTTAATCATATACGCTTATACCGCCATCTATTAGAATAGTATACAACTAACAGATAATGGTGACTGTCAGATAATAATTAAATAATTCGCAATAAAAAAACAAATTAAACGCAATCGAACGGGAAAAAAAAGTATCCTATATCTGTCTCCTGGCTCTAAGCTGCCTCCTCACCAATTTGCAGCAAAATCAGTTCTGCCGTTCTTGAGTTATAAATAGTTACACTAACACCACTTTCTTTTATACATACTCGTATATAGATAATAAGGGGCCCTAAAAGAAAGCCTTGAGACACTCCTGACGTAACTGGGAAAAAAAGTTGAACAAAAACCTCGTACCGTCACATCGTGACTACGATCTTTTAAATGCGAAACTAGCCACCTCAACAGGTTTCCATGTATTCCATTCCACTTTCTATGAGTTGAAGAATTAGCTATGAGTGGTTAATTTTGTCAAATGCTTTTGAGTAGTCAGTAATTAGCAACAACCTGTCCACAATTATCCATTTCAGCTGCAACTTTCTGTGTAGATTCACGAAGATTAGACTCGATCGTCCAGTTATAAAGCCATGTTGTTGTTCAATCATCATGAACCTCCAAATAAGAAATATATTATGATATATAATCTTTTCAAATAATTTAGTGATGCTACCTAAATTAGTTAAAGGTCAGACAGGACAACGTAAATAACTAAAATGATCATTATCGTCGGCTCTTTTATATATTTTCCATTTTTTATGAAATGTGAATTTTTCATTAATTATTTTACATAAAGCTTTCGAAAACCAAGGAGGTTAACGAGTACCGTTAGACATTTTTGTTGGTACAAATTTTAAACTAATTATATTAATGACATCATAAAACTTACTGACCGCGTCGTCAATTTCATCCATTTCTTGTATGTCCGTCCAATCACAAACAGCCAGTTCAGCCATTGATAAGGTCATAATCAGCAACGCGAAAATTGGGAACAACTCGAGATGGACAGCACAACGGATGTACTGATGGAAAGAGCTTGGATCTTGCAAATCTTCCTTAACCAAAGGCTTAGTGCATTGACGTACTATACAGATCATTCCACTTATTACTCGATCAAACTGTTTGTTGTCGGTATTAAATAAACTGAGAAAAAATCTGGAAATTAAGAAAACAATAAAGAGCTTATAATAAATTAACACATTCCTTAAAATTATCCATACCAGTAGAATTACAAACCAGTTGTTTCCATACGGCATTACCGATATTAGTCATCTAAAATTAGGAAATTGTTATTTGGCTCACTGACATACATTCTGAAAAGGATTGAAAAAAATAATGAGAGCTTCAGATTGTTGCCGACAAGAATATAAATGCAGAGATCGCGAACATGACTAAATCAAAGCTGATTACCACATCAATCAAATCAGCAACAGCGTATTAAAAATATATCACATCTTTAACTATTGACTATGATATCACTACGCAATGCTATGAGCACCCTACCTCCCATACGGTCTTCCCGCAAAGCGTAATCACGATCACACCTATCTACATTATAACGTTATCAAATAACTCATTATCATTAATACCGGGAAGAAGTCAAGTCTCACATAAATATATAATATCAAAATCAACGGAAATTAAATTTCTAAATAAAACATTTGTCTTTGTTCGTAAGCCACGTATGTTTTGAAAATAAATTGAGAAACTACAATTAGCCATTTATAGACATAAAATAATTGGAACATATTTTAATGATCCGTATATAACAAATCCAATATATATTTAACTAGAATGAGATACAGAAACATTATGCCAGCAAGCTTGGCGTTCTTGCGAGGGTCCGACAGTACTTCACACCGGGACAATTGCTAGTACTATATAAAGCACAAATCCGGTCGTGTGTGGAGTACTGTGGCCATATAGTGGCTGGTGCCGCAAAATGTCATCTTGCAGCTCTGGACTCAATTGAGAGGCGAGCTAAGAGGCTAATTGGCGACCCTGAGCTGGTTGACGCTCAACTCTATAGTCTCGAACACAGACGTAGAGTCGCGAGCCTCTCAGTATTCTATAGGATACATTTTGGTGAGTGTGCTGGAATTGCATGATCTGATTCCCCCATCCCCCTTCCATCACCGGACGTTCCGACGCACGACGAGCTTTCCTTTCGTTGTGGACATTCCACCAATCCGTACGAAACGTTTTGCCTCGTCGTTTTGAATTCGTACAGTGAAGGACTGGAATAGCTTGCCTGCGTCGGTATTTCCGTCCGAGTACAATGTGGGTCTTCAAGCGAAGAGTGAATAGGCTGTTCCTAAGTTGATGCTCTTTACCACCTATGACTACATTTCACTTACCATCAGTTGGAATGTAGTCAAGCAACAACTAAGTACAATGTAAAAAAAAAAAGATTTAAAACTATTAATAACATTAAACTTAGAAGAAACAACCTAGAACAGTGCAGTGCATTAACAATCTGACCATACCCCTAAAGAAAGAAATAGCAAATATTTTAAATCAATGAATAGCATTATAGTAACATGTAACAAAAGTATTATTCTTATTTCATGTTATTTTATTTAAATCTTTCATATTGCAAATCTGAATGACCGGACTTACGTCCGAGCAACGATGCTGCCATTTTTGACCCATGTATACTGACAATTGTTCTCTTTTGTCTTCATTTTAGCTTGTTGTAAAAGAGACTTATTGATGCTCGTGTGCTAAAGCCTATCTCGCTATCAGTATTTAATGGCAAATGCCTTTTGAGCTATGCTTTTTAAAATGTGTCCAAAATTTTCTTCTTTTTTTCCGGTGAACCATAGATCTCGATATTCGAGCGTCTAGACCACTGCTCACGGTTATCGCCATTTTCGAGTACAGTGTTGATGGCTTCCTTACTCAACTTCAGCTTTAGCGGACAGTAGCGCTTTAACATCTATTTCTATCAAATTAACCCTTTTCGTTATGTTGTCGAACTATCATTTAAAAACATAATTTACCAATGCTTTGTTTAAAGCTAGCGATTTCTTCCCTAAGTGGCTTTAACTCAGCCGATATAGCATCTGTAATTGTGCTTTTGAATTCCGACCATTGCGTTTGAAACTCAGGCGCGACTATCTCTTGTAGGAAAATCACTTATCACACAAACAAAAAGAGAATAAACTACATCCACATAAGAAAACACAACTCCTTACTAATTATATTAATTTATTAGGTATTAAATTAATTTATTAAGTAGAAATTATTAAAATTCTCAATATTGAACAACGTTATTGACGAAAGGAAACAAAAACCTTTCATAAACTTTTACTGACACTCGATAAACACAATATACGGTACACGGGATATATTAAAAGTTTATACACAGCAATTGTTCAATAACGTTCTTTTTTTTAAATGTACCTAATTTAGCTACACTGCACCTCCCTCTTCATCTCTGCTTTTTTCCACCCAGCTCCCAAATACCACTTTCAACATTTACTGAAACTTTACTCCTTACGGAGAATTAAACACAAAACAAACGTATGTGCCATCAGGGCCGGCATGTGGCGCTCGGCCCCGTGCGTGACGCGGGCGCTGGCCGTGGCGGCGCTGGCCGCGTCGCTGGCGCTGGCGCGGCGCGACTACCGCGACCCCGACCGAGCCAACGCGGATATCTCGCTGTGGATCGACGAGCGGCAAGTGCGGATGTTTAGTGGTACTTACTTCAATATGTTTTTAATCTTCGTTCTTATTTTCTTATTCTGTCAGAATAACCAATTGCTATTAGGGAAATGAAGCGTCGGCATTACATTTGCTGGTCATCATCTGTATCTATAAAGCTGTGAGTCTATATTTATTTCTTATTAATTTTGTTTTAGGTATATCGATGCAAGTTTTCGCGATAGTCAACGGTAACATATCACCATACATATTGGACCCAAACTTCTCACACAAGCTCCCCATCATACCCTCAGAGGTCGGCTATGTGAACTTCACGTGGCGATCAAAGAAGAAATATTTTTATAACTTCGATACACTAACGTCTTCAGATTCCAAACTATTGAAGCCGCCGCTGTTGTCAATAAAAACCCAGGGCCGGGTGCCTAAAACATCTAAAGGTAAATTCTTCTTAAGCTGTTACTAAGTATAAAAAAACAACAAAATATAATATGGATAATTCAATATTAAATAACAACCACATAGGGTATCGGAAATCATTTAACACCGCATCTCCCCAAAAACTGATACTTTTTTTGGGGGGGATGCAGTGTAAGTTGAAAAAACTCAGACATAACTTCCAAAATATAAGTCTGATGAATAAGTGTAAATTGTACCTATTCACTAAGTCCGTTATTTCGGATAATATGGATCGTATTTTCTCGGTAGGTACGGATAAGCCACGGGGGAGTAAATGACCTCCAATGAAAACAATTGCAACGGATTTACCACCACTATATTTTACAATTTAATACTTACTGTTAATGTTACGGAGCTAACGACATAAATGAATTTGTCTGAGAGATAATAATTTAAACCAATGTTTCCCACAGAATTCAGTATATTTCTGCCATGCATGGGCAATGTGAGTGGAGTGGCGACGTTTGAGATAGGGTTAGTGCTTAAAAACGGTCGAGGCACCCCGTTGAAGGGCACGCCCTTAAGGTTGAACCTAAAGAAGGAATGCGCACAGAGAGGTGTGTATTTAGAAAAGACAGGTATTGTATCGCCAACGCATTTTTAACACTTGTACGGTTGTGCTTTTTAATATTGTCAATCAGGTCAATTAGTATTTACGTTTGTTTACATTACATTATGATATTATTGATTTTACATTCCTTTTATGACCGAAAATTTATTTCTTAAATGATGGCGATATTAGAAGCCGAGCCGTAACGCTTTGATTATTTTTAATTTAAGATAACTTTTTAAAAGGAAAATCATAATTTAACTTTATCTTTCAAGCTTATTAATTCATTTTCTAATGCTTCTTCTATTGGTTATTAAGGAACACTAATAGCGCTAAACATTGCAGTACCTGTGTTAAAAACTTTAAAAACTGACGCTACTAGTGCGGCCATTTTAGCCAATAAATAATGGCGTCCAGTAACACGGACTGTTTGTGTTCTAGTGTTCAAAGAACAATAGTGATTGACGTTTTAACGATTACATATTGGATTTATGATTCAATATTGTTCTTTAAAACAGTGAGGGAGACATAACTAAAACTTATTCATAATAACGGCGTTGTTCGCCGAGCACAAATAATTACGAATTTTGAACAAATCTTTATTCTTTCTAATATTACTGAAGAGCATCTATCTACCTATGATAATAAACTATCCAATGATAGTGGTGCATAATATAGAAATAAAAAATAGTAAAACGTCAACAACTATATAAAATCCATACTAATATATTTACATAAGCCTCACTTCAGGCTTATTAACCAAATGCTTTGTTTTCCAAATTTCGAGAGCATTCGCCGCGTACGCCGACTGGCCGAATACACGGTGCCTCTGCTCACAGATATTACGTTTTTAGGTTGGTAAAATGCTCGCTTTTGTAAAAATAAAATAACACAAGCCCAATTAAATAAAAAAATATATAAGTATATAATGTTTACATATTAAAATAAATAATTTAATTATTTTGGGTAATTAGTAAATTACTCTCTTAATGGTTTTATATTTTAACAAAGATAATTAAAAAATAGGACCGGATCCGGAATGCGACAAAAAATGTGCAAACCAGGGCTGGTGCAACAGCGAGAAGATCTGCCAGTGTCCCGAGGGCTACATGGGGCAGCATTGCCGCACGGCGCTGTGCTACCCGCAGTGCATGAACGGCGGCAACTGTACCGCGCCCGGGCTGTGCTCGTGCCCGCCCGGCTACCAGGGCCGCCACTGCGAGGGAGGTGAGGCTGGGTCTCTCTTTATTTGGTGGTTATCAAATTTTATTTTTATTAACAGTTCTGAACTGTCTAGATGGATTTTTGGTTGGTCGGGGGAATTGGGTTTCAAAATGATATCGAGTCATGTAATATTAAAAAATATACTGTTTATTTCCAATTTCTAAACTACAAATTTATTTATTTTGTATTTTTTTTATTCTTACGTGTTTATGTATAGATATCTGTTTCTTTATTATACTTATATATATTTATGATTCGCTTACGCCACGTCTCTTTAATGCCTTTCTTTACTTCAGTGGTTGCTTGGAAGGGATCGCTCTTTAGCGATAAAGCCGCGGAATTAGTACCACTTTTTTTTTAAATTTGTTTTGTCTCAATAAATTTTCGGGGAGTACAATAAAGCATATTTATTATTATTATTAATTATTCACTAAGACTTCAATTTCAATCATTCAATGTGAGGCTTATCTGATACAATACATCCTGAAACTGAGTTCTGTTCAAGTTCATTTCAGATTAACGGAGGAATCCGTCTAATAGATTACGATCTCTCATAGTGTGTCACTATCTCAACTTTACCCTTTCACGTATTCTTCTATCTTTTATGTAATATTAAATCTTCTTTGATATAGCTATTGCAATTTTGTAGCCACTTTTGATGACTTCAGTCTAAGCTCTATAAAATGGCGCCTGTTTAGCCCCGTGGTCTATTCCCGTATCATGGTGTTCCTGCTCCTCGTCTCTGAACTTGGTGATGGTCTCGAGAATATCTTTATCCATATTAGGGTCCTCCATTAATGTTCTGAGCTGGTCATTGTAATGGTCTCCTATAACAGTCTCTACGGCACCTACACACTACTACACCTTTTGATCTCTCACTAAAAGCTGACTGACTAACTGACCAACTGACTGTTATCATGTTTGCGAAAAATCACTTGAAAGGAAGTGTTCATTGTCTGTACTACTCAAAAGAGCGTATTGTTGGGCATCCAAACGTATTTTTTAAACTGGTAAATAACGTTCCTTTCCGACGGCTCTAACGACATCGATGCCAATGAGTCCTAGGTCTCCGAGTTATCGATAATCCACGATGTAGTTCATACTGTATATCTATGATATGTTCCTAAGAAACAGCATTTCTTTTTGTGTAATTCAATTTTAGGACACTTATTTTAATACTAGAACCATTTAGGGATCCTTGTTGTCAATTGAAAGAAATCCAATTTCAAGAAAAAGCTAAGTTTAACTGTAAGAAACTGAAAATACGAAATCGGCTCGGAAATACGGAGTCTCGGGCTATAATTCTCACAAATCACCTGCTTTACAAGAATTAGGTTCGTCCAGACGTTGAGTGTTTTCTCTTCAGGGTTTAATCTTCCTTATAACAACTACATCCACGTGACTCCATTCAACATCAAGCAGCTCGTGTGGTGATGATTTCATACTTGATTAAAAGACTACTCACCGGCACCAAGCGCGAACCCAGCTACATTCCAAATGGGCGTCATGACGGTGGGTCGCACGCGGTACTTGTGATGAGCTCCTCAAACTACTCTCGGTGCGTGACCTCCTGCTGCTACATATGCCTATTGACGGGTCCGTCGGCGGAGGACCCCAGCACGGCCATCTGAACCACGTGAATTCAGTCCGTCAGGTCACCGGCGTGGTCCACGCGGATTATGGAGTCCAGCTAGAACGTTAAACTTTCCATGGTCAATTGAAAATTATCGATTATCGTTTATAGTACTTTGATATAAAATAAAAAAAGAAATGTAATGCCTACATTTCATTTCTTTTTTTATTTTTAGATTTATTTAATCGGATGTCTTGAAGAAATAAAAATATTCATAATACTAGGTGGTAACGTTAAACGTTATATGTACATGAGGATTTTTTTTCCACGTCGCAGAGTGTGCTCTCCTCGCATGACGTACGATGGGCGTCGGCCGGAGCATGTCGGCTCTGCACAAAAAATATGAACAATCACATTCTGTTACAGGAATCTGTTCGCAAAAATGTTTAAACGGAGGCAAGTGTATACAAAAAGACACATGCGAATGTCCCAAGGGATATTACGGATTACGATGCGAATTCTGTGAGTAGCGCCGGCCATCACATATTATATATCTATGAACGACACCAAAACTCCCGTGTGACGCGTCTTATCGTTTCCGCAGCCAAGTGCGTGATCCCGTGCCTGAATGGCGGGCGCTGCAAGGGCGTGAACAAGTGCCGCTGCCCCGCGGGGCTGGGGGGCAACCACTGCGAGGTGGGTCGGCGGGGAGGTGAGTGCGCACGCGCCTGCCGCCACGGCGTGTGTCGCGCCGGCGCCTGCCGCTGTGAGCCCGGCTGGCGCGGCCGTTACTGCCACCGCAACTACGGTGAGCGTACAACCCTATTCTAACGGGTGTGATATAGAAACCGGTACGCTGAGATATTATATGCAACAAACCTGATGACGACTCTTTGAATTTTTATAGGTTCTTCTGAAGAATCTGGGGAGTTTAAAAGGCCGCGATGAAAAGCAATATGGATGCCGGACGGTACAACTTACTTAAGTAACTTGTGATTTCATTAAGTTTATTGAAAATTTTTATATTTTGTAATAATTACTAAATTAGTCATTTACCACATAAGATTATTTTTTATGAAATATTATAAAATAAATATAAGGTGACAAAGTATGAAGTGGTTTTATTTTTATTACATAAAACAAGTAAACAAATAGTTCACACCGGTTTATTTAAATGTACTATAATGCAACTGATATTTTCTTAAAAAATAGATTGCTATTGTAACACCAAACAAATATTAAAAGAACCAAATGTTTGTCAAGACTTAGAAAAAAATATACATTAAATAAAAAACTAAGAAAATATTATATTTCTTATATAATGATTTCAATATAAATTACATAAAATATATACATATATTTTGTTTTACTTCTACTAAATGAAAAAGTTTATCAAAGTAACATAAAAAGATTATTAATTGTACTCAAACATGGTTGTGAAGGATAATACAGTTGATTTGTTGACTTAAGTCTACTCAACCATTTGTCTAGAATATACTAACCACCCGGCTTGAGACCCTCAAGGAAAAGGTAGTTCAGTTCAAAAGTAGGTTGTATCATTGTGGTGGTGTATTGACACACAACCACAAGTTTACAAAAACTGGCCACAATTGGCCTGCTTTTGTAAAATGTTGATATATGTTAGCATTTAGTTGGTTGTAACGGCATTGAAGGCTCTTTGCAACTATTCCCATAGCTCCTATAGCGATGGGTCTTGTGTCTGTTTTGGTTACACAGTCTTGTTATTTATTTTCTGATATGGTGGTATTTATTAAGTTTCTCTATTTCTACTGCCTATTATAGTTTATTGACGTTAAAATTGTGTTTTCTTGCTATTGTCCAGTGAATATATTGAACTAAATTATTATGTCGTTTCAAAGTAAAGTGCCAGCTATTTTCTCGCATCAAGGGGATAATATATAATATATACAAATGTCATTTTGTTCCACTAACAACTTACTATATAGAATAGGGTTCTTCCCTATCTTAGAAAAACATTTAATTTAATTTTAATAAGTATATTAAGAAAATCCATAAATTGATCAAAAAAGACAAATATATACTAAATAAATTAATAATAAAAATATTTTATGAAAAAAAACTGAAGTTTTGTAATGTATAATTTTTGAAAATAGGAATGAGAGATATGAAACTGTCAAACAATTATTAGAATTACACATAGCCCGCCTGCAAACTTCATTTAGAAGTATTAATAATAAATACGAGACTACAGAAAATATGTTTCGTGAGCATAAACTCAAAAAGGAAATGATTTAAAAAAATCACAATGTTGTCTAGAACCCGTGGAACCAGTCAAAAATAATTGTTTGTCTCAAAACAGTTTTATTCCAATAAAACCATGTTCTTCTTCAAAAGAAAAAGAGGGTGAGAGGCCTTATATACCTGTTTCTAAAAATAATAGTTCCTTCAAACAAAATAATATATGCAACACATATATGTATAGAAATAATATTGGAAAGGGAGTGGGCTCAGTGGTGAAGTCTTATTTTATAGGACAAAGAGTTTTGAACAGTTGTTTACCTAACTGAAATTAATAAATATTACTAGACAAATTGAAAAATATAGAACACAATTTAATAACTTAACAAATATAATCATATTTATAGGATGATATTAGATATAAGATTAATTTATTAATATATAACTTATGCTTATATAATTCAAAATTTCATATTATTGACACTAACACAAACATTAGAACTTTTTGTAAAATGACTCATGGTAGGCTTTAGCTATCTTTATATATAAAGAGACAGGTAATTGTGTTGCTATCATATTTTTTTAATATGACAGCCAATAATTTGGCTACACAAACTGCTTCTATTGAGCAGTGCTTAGATGTAAGTAGGAAAAGTTTTGAAGTAATTCTAAACAATATTAGTTTAAACTAGACTATAAGACAGTAGAGAGATCCTCTAGCCAAGTTAATAATTAAATATATATATATTATTAAAGAAAAATAAGTATTGTTTGTTAAATTGACTAAGAATGATACTGTAAGCTATATCAACCTGGTGCATCAGAATATTCAGTGTATGAGAAATAAAGAATTAGAAATTCATTATTCATTCATGTATTTAATAAAATTATTTTTGTGTAACTGCACACTGGTTCAAAAATGAATAGTTAATGTTTAATTTCAATAATCATCAGGATGGTAGTTCATTCAACAGAATTAATTCCACCATTTATTCCACCTTAATTATTTTAAATAAACATATTAAATTCAGAGAACGTAAAGACGTAGTGAGTCTATCTGTTGAACGGACAATTGAACTAGCCTCAGTAGAATTAGAGCTATTCATTATTGTAAGCGTTTATAGCCACCGTCGTCCCACTTTGAGCTTTGACTTGAGCGAATTATGGATGAGGTTTAAATAAACTAACCAACTTGAGTAAACAATTAATTATTTGTGGATATTTTAATATTAATATCTTAGAACAAAATTTAATAAGTGTTAAGTTTTTAAATTTCTTTACTTCACTTAATTTATCATACATTTCTATGGGGCCTAGTAGAATCATCGCCACCTGTATTGATAATAGATATATTTACATATTCTATTCCAAATTTCAAATGCTTAATCAATACACTAGATTCTGACCAATGTGGTCAATTTATTAAATTCAAAAGTAACAAGAAAACGAATTCAATAAAAATAAAAGTTTTACAATTACATTGACCTGAACAGAACATTTAATTAATAATAGATTAATTAAACCAGACACCTGAATTAATTGACGGTTAAGTTAACACGATAACATTATTGTTGAATATTTAAAATATATTAATAAGAGCCGATTAGTATTCAACATTAAAAATAGTTAAAGAAGCGCTTACAGTTTTGCCGAAAATTATCATTTCTTCGGTACATATTGCGATAAAATCTAAATTGCCAAATAAAACCCACAATTACACCAGATATATCTTTTCTTTATCTTTCATTCCTTGAAAAAAAAAACAATATATTATATAAAGTTGTTAATATTAAAACAAATATATTTTCTGTCACTTCTTCACACATATTCTACGATTTCAGGCGGACTTTCGGTACATTTTTCTGGTATTAGTTACTATATATTTCAAAATAATAAAATAGCTTGGATAAGAGAATATAATCAACTAAAATCTTGCGAAGGAAAAAAATACAATACTTAACAAAATATGTCTTAATCTTTGTAGGTGACACATGAATCTTAATGCACTGCAATAAGGTATATTTGGCTTGCTTTTTCTGTTTATTCTTTATAAAAGATATTTCTAAAATTCAAAAACCACCTCAGTGACCAGTCGGTTACCACCGTTGTCGCGAGTGGTCCTGTATCTCTTTTAAGCAAAACTTCTGATGAAAAAGATCGCCGTACGAATACAAAATATTTCGTAAAAACAAAGTTGATACTTCAGAGTTTACACATTATTTTACTGTCAAATGGACAACGAAACTTTTTTTTTTTTATAGTTTATCGGTTTGCTACAAGTACGTAAGGGTTTATATCAATTAGTATTTACGTGACGGTACACCGGTGGATGGATGTACCTGAATCTCTTAGACGAATAGAGCTAGTTGCACCGACTTTAGGCTTATTTTGTTGGCTTTGATAAGATCTTACCGTCGGACTTGATTGCCTAGTAATGAGCAGAGTAGTGTTTCATTACAATGAATGTGTAATCTGACGCAGGCATCAGCCTTTATATAGTAGTGGATCCCCCGGTACGTATAAAGATTAACTCTAGTTGAGAAAGTTCCCGCGCCCTCAATATGTCAAAAGTCGCATTAATCACCCTCGCCCACTGACAGTCGCTAATGCGCACTCATCTTTTTAAAAGAGTCTCAGAATAGTAGTAAGGGGGGAGGAAGTGGAAAGGTAGAAAGAGTAATCTTTCGTGAGGGTGTACATTATACTTACGTGCCGCCCAGAAATAGATGATATATTAAAATAAAATTTCATTTAGGCCATTGATGACATTTATTTAACAAGGCTCTTGTCTAACAATATACAATTGCCTTCCAGTTTCTTTCTTGTAAGCGGCTGCAGCAATAGAATATTCACAGTGGTTCTTGTAAGTCACGCCGTTAGCGCACAGAGGGAATGGTTCTACTCCATCACACTTGCCACCCATCACCGCCGTGAAACACGCCATCAGGAACAAGAATCCTATTAGCTTGAAATTCATCGTTGTAGTTTAATTTCAAAAAACGACTGTGGCGTTTATGGATCAAGGGCCATTAATATTCAAATTGTACGCAATATTCTTATGTTAAAATTCTTATCTTGAAAACCGGTTCATAATCATTTATTAATTGGTTTTCAAGAATATCGGTTCAAGGCCGCCATCTTATTTTTCTGGAAAAATACACAAAATAACTCTAAATTTACAATTTTGCAGGTGTCGGGTGTCCCTAATATTATGGATGAAATATTCGTTGCCGAGATGTGCGCTGTTTTGGTGATCAAAAAAAAAATGACATCCCCTTGTCGCATTCAAATGCCTGCGTCTGGTATCGGTCAACTCGAACCTCGTCTGACTTAACGTCGCCATAACTGAATGCATGCTGTAGACTAAAAGTAGACTAAACTGTAGATGGCCAGATATGATACATTTTTCCCTTCCTAACTATCTACTATCTAGCTCGGAGTACCAAGTTCCGCGGTTAGTATAACAAATATATATATTATATAGAACATAAATATATACATATATATATTATATAGAACATAAATTATTGTTAACATAAATCGTATAAAATGATCGTCTTTACTAACTTAGACCAATGCGTGTATATAATATATATTGAGAACATAAAAATAGCGTTAACAGTATAAGTGATTTAAAATAGAAGTACTTTAAAGAAAACCGTTTTTTCCGAGAAACCTTTTGTCCTTACGTGATTAGCAACATAACATTTTTCACTTCTTAAACTTAAAACGTATACCTATATTAGAAACGTTTCATAATAAAATGTTGTTATCCTCAAAATATGTTTCGAACCTGAAAAAAACTAGATATTTATGATAATTTTATGAAGCACAATTTGAATATAAATGGCCGTAATTGATAGCCTACAATTTGAATATTAATGGCCGTCGAAGCAGTATAAATACTGGTGTAATCCATTAACACCACAGTCGTTTTTTGAAATTAAACTACAACGATGAATTTCAAGCTAATTGGATTCTTGTTCTTGATGGCGTGTTTCACTGCGGTGATGGGTGGCAAGTGTGATGGAGTAGAACCATTCCCTCTGTGCGCTAACGGGGTGACTTACAAGAACCACTGTGAATATTCTATTGCTGCCCGCGCTTACAAGAAAGAAACTGGAAGGCAATTGTATATTGTTAGACAAGAGCCTTGTTAAATAAATGTCATCTATGGACTAAATGAAATTTTATTTTAATATATCATCCATTTCTTGGCGGCACGTAAGTATAATGTACATCCTAATGAAAGATTACACTTTCTCCTTTTCCACTTCCTCCCCCCTTACTACATTTCTGCCACTCTTTTAAAGATAAGTGCACATACATAAACGACTGTCGGTGGGGGAGGGGGGGGTCACTGGCTTGATCTAGGGTTTAATTCCTGAAAGGGTTAAGAGATCTCATGATTAGGAATTCATGTTTGCCGCTTGAATACTATCAATTGGCCACAATGAAAGCCAGCGCTCTGAGACAGTCACTACCCTCGCCAAAAGCTTGATTTACGATTCAGTTAGATTTCAGTTCATAAGACATTGAAGTACCTACTTGTAGTTGCGACCTTCGCCGCGCGACGTATCGGAATAATTAATGACTTTCAAGTAAACATGAAAGTAGGCGAATTAACTTTACAGACACGTATTAGAACCAGACGTCTGTTTTTAATAAACATGATGTAATTAATCACTATGACGTTTAAAGATATGTTTCAAAATGATGTTTAAAGATTGCACAGAAACTTTTTAGTGCTTATAAATTTTTATAGGATAAATATTTCAAAAATTTGTTTTGTACTCTCTGAATGCTATTTATGTGAACTTTTATTGATGATTCCAAACCGTAGATGCATATTCTAAAATCGGTTTTACAAAAGAATTAAAAAGAGGAAAAATCGTTGAAGCTTTCTTAAACTATTTTCCTACCCTTAAAATAAAACCCAACATTCTATAAGCCTTTCCAATTAGGTAATTACCTTGAGGCACTCCTGACGTATCTGGAAAAGAATTCGAACAAAAACCTCACACCGTTACATCTTGACTATGATTTCTTAAATACGAAATAATCTTTTCAAATTATTTAGCGATTCTATTTAATACAGTTATAGGTTAGGTAGGACAACGTAAATAACTGAATTGATGATAATCGTCATCAGTTCTTTTATCTATATATTTTCCACTTTGTGTGAAATTTTAATTTTTCATTAATTATCCTAACTAAAGCTTTAGAAAACCAAGATTAACGAGTGCTGTAAGACATTTGTTGGTACAAATTTTAAACTAATGCAATAGCGAGAAGATCTGCCAGTGCCCCGAGGGCTACATGGGGCAGCATTGCCGCACGGCGCTGTGCTACCCGCAGTGCATGAACGGCGGCAACTGTACCGCGCCCGGGCTGTGCTCGTGCCCGCCCGGCTACCAGGGCCGCCACTACGAGAAGGTTAGAATGGGTCTCTCTTTATATGGTAGTTTTCAAATGTACTTTTTATTTTTATTAACAGTTCTGCCCTGTCTAGAGATGTCTTTTTGGTTGGTCGGGGGAATAGAATTTCAAAATAATATCGAGTCATGTAATATTAAAAAATGTATCTTTATTTCCCATTTCTAAACTACAAAATTACTTACTTTACTTTTTTTTATTCTTATTTTCTTATGTATCGTTATCTGTTTCTTTATTATACTTATATATATGATACGCCTACGCCACATCTCTTTAATGCCTTCCTTTACTTCAGTGGTTGCTTGGAAGGGATCGCTCTTTAACGATAAAGCCGCCGAATTTTTACCACTTTTTTGTTAATTTGTTTTGTCTCAATAAAATTTCTGGGGGTACAATAAAGCATATTTATTATTATTATTAATTATTCACTAAGACTTCAATTTCAATCATTCAATGTGAGGCTTATCTGATACAATAATCATTTCATCCTGAAACTGAGTTCAGTTCAAGTTCATTTCAGATTAACTGAAGAATCCGTCTAATAGATTACGATCTCTCATAGTGTGTCACTATCTTTACTTAACACCCTCTACGTATTCTTCTATCTTCTATGTAATATTAAATTTTATTTTAGATAAAAATATTGCAATTTTGCAGCCACTTTTGATAACTTCAGTCCATGCTTTATAAAATGGCGCCTGTTCAGCTCCGTGGTCTATTCCCGTATCATGGTGTTCCTGCTCCTCGTCTCTGAACTTGGTGATGGTCTCGAGAATATCTTTATCCATATTAGGGTGCTCCATTAATGTTCTGAGCTGGTCATTGTAATGGTCTACTATAACAGTCTCTACGGCAACTGTACACGCCATTGCTGCTTCTTTACCGAGTAGTGCCGTACCTGGGGAATAATTAATATAATTTTATACTATGTGACATGTCGTAATTGTGTAATGTATTTACTCTATACTATAGACAAATTAATAAACTAGATTTACGAAAATGCCCAAAGCAAAACATATCAGTAGAATCGGCGAGTTTAGGATGCTCATAAAACTATACCTTTTGATCTCTCACTAAAAGCTGACTGACTAACTGATCGACTGACTGTTATCATGTTTGGCAAAAATCACTTGAAAGATCATCTGGAGAGCAAGGTCAAACTGGCGTGGATAAATCGGATGTAAAAAATAGAGTGAGGCAGTATTTCAATCCTGGCCAAAGACTTGCGCTCTATAAGGCGCAGGCCCGACCTCATATGGAATACTGCTCTCATCTCTGGTCCGGTTCATCCCAATATCGGCTTCTACCTTTTGACCGCGTACACCGGAGAGCCGTTCGGATAGTCGGGGACCCAGTGCTCTGTGAACGGCTGGACTCTTTGGCATTGCGTAGAGACGTGGCTTCTTTGTGCGTTTTCTATTGCATTTACAACGGGGAGTGTCCGAAGAGCTTTTTGATCTGATGACCGCCGCCGAATTTCACCACCACACAGCAGGACATCGCCTGCAATACTATCCTTACCACCTAGATACGTGGCGATCCTCTTCAGTGCGGTTTTCAAAAACATTTTTCCACGTACCACATGGGTACCTTCAAAAAAGGCGTTTATACCCAGACTTTATACTAAGAGCTTTGCCGGCCTTTGAGGTCCAAGGCCGGCAAAGCTCTTGTGAGTCCTCGGACGTTGCAAGAGTTTGTGAGTGGCGGTGTTCACTTAATACCTGTGATCCGCACGCTCATTTGCCCTCTTATAACATAAAAAAGGGAAGTTTTCATCGTCTGTACAACTCAAAATTACGTTCTTTTTGTGCAATTCAATTCAAGAACACTTATTTTAATACTAGAACCATTTACGGATCCTTGATGTCAATACATTGAAAGAAATCCAATTTCAAGGAAAAGCTAAGTTTAACTGAAAGAAACAGAAAATATGAAATAGAGTCTCCGGCTATCATTCTCACAAATCACTTGCATTACAAGATGTAGGTTCGTCCAGACGTTGAGTGTTTTCTCTTCAGGGTTTAATCTTTCCTATAACAACTACATCCACGTGACTCCATTCAACACCAAGCAGTTCGGGTGGTGATGATTCCATACTTGATAAAAAGACTACTCACCGGCACCAAGCGCGAACCCGGCTACATTGCAAATGGGTGCCATGACGGTGGGTCGCACGCGGTACTTGGTGATGAGCTCCTCAAACTTCTCTCGGTGCTCATGACCTCCTGCTCCCACATATGCCTAATGACGGGTCCGTCGGCGGAGGACCCCAGCACGGCCATTTGAACCGCGTGAATCCGGTCCGCCAGCTCGCCGGCGTGGTCCACGCGAATTATGGAGTCCAGCTAGAACGTTAAATGTTCCATGGTCAATTGAAAATTGTCGGTTCTCGTTTATAGTACTTTAATGGCATTAGATTTATTTAATCGGATATCTTGAAGAAATAAAAATATTCGTAATGCTAGGTGGTATATTTTTTTATATCTACATTTCTTTTCCACGTCGCGGAATGCGCTCTCCTCGCGTGACGTACGATGGGCGTCGGCCGCAGCATGTCGGCTCTAAACAAAACATATTGTCTTGTGTCTGTTTTGGTTATACAGTATTGTTATTTATTTTCTGTTTTGGTACCTATTTATTAAGTTTCTGTTTCTACTCTCTATTATAATTTATTAACGTTAAAATTGTGTTTACTCGCTATTGCCCACTGAATATATTGAACTATATTATTATGTCGTTTCAAATAATAAGTGCCGGCTATTTTCTCGCATCTAAGGGATAATACATTATATAATATAAACAAATGTCAAACAAATATAAAACATAATTTCATAATATTTATAGGAAATAGATGTAATTTTGGAGCTTAAACAATGTTCTGAAAGTTTAAGTAAATTACCTTATTATAAAAGTTTGCCACTGACTAAAAATTAAATTAGATATTAGATTTATTTATTAATATATAACTTATGCTTATATAATTCAAAATTTCATATTATTGACACTAACACAAATATTAGTAATTTTTGTAAAATGACTCATGGTAGGCTTTACCTATCTTTATATATAAAGAGACAGGTATTGCTATCATATTTTTTTAATATGACAGCCAATAATTTGACTACACAAACTGCTTCTATTGAGCAGTGCTTAGATGTAAGTAGAAAAAGTTTGGAAGGAATTAATTCTCAACAATATTAGTTTAAACAAGACTATAAGACAGTAGAGATATCCTCTAGCCAAATAAATAATTTTAAAGAAATTTATTATTATTTAAGAAAAACAAGTATTGTTTTATTAAATTGACTAAGAATGATACTGTAAGCTATATAAACCTGGTGCATCAGAATATTCAGTGTATGAGAAATAAAGAATTGGAAATTGAATTACGAGTATTCATGATTAATATAAATATTTTTTGTGTAACTGTACACCAGGTTGGTAGTTCGTTCAACAGAATTAATTCCATAAATGCCACCATTTAATTATTTTAAATAAACATATTAAATTCAGAGAACGTAAAGACATAGTGAGTCTATCTGTTGAACGGACAATTGAACTAGCCTCAGTAGAATTAGAGCTATTCATTATTGTAAGCGTTTATAGCCACCGTCGTCCCACTTTGAGCTTTGACTTGAGAGAATTATGGATGAGGTTTAAATAAACTAACCAACTTGAGTAAACAATTAATTATTTTTGGATATTTTAATATTAATATCTTAGAACAAAATTTAATAAGTGTTAAGTTTTTAAATTTCTTTACTCCACTTAATTTATCATATAAAATAGTTAAGGACGCACTTACAGTTTTGCCGAAAATTAGCATTACTTTGGTACATATTGCGATAAAATCTAAATTGCCTAATAAAACCTAAAATTACACCAGATATATCGTTTCTTTATCTTTCATTCCTTGAAAAAAAAATCAAATATTATAGTTGTTACTATTAAAAAATATATTTTCCGTCACTTCTTCACAGGTATTCTACGATTTCAAGCGGACTTTCGGTACATTTTTCTTGTAATAGTTACTATATATTTCAAGATAAAACAAAGCTTGGGTAAGAGAAGTCACTCAACTAATATCTCGCGAAGAAAAAAAATACAATACTTAACAAAATAGGTCAAAAAATATATAATAAAATAATTTCAATTTTTATACGTCTTTGTAGGTGACACATGAATCTTAATGCACTGCAATAAGGTTTATTTGGCTTGCTTTTTCTGTTTATTGTTTATAATGGATGTCTAAAATTCAAATACCACCTCAGTGAACAGTCGGATTACCGCCTTTGTGGCGAGTGGTCCTGTTTATCTTTTAAACAAAACTTCTGATGAAAAAGATCGCCTTACGAATACAAAATATTTCGTAAAAACAAAGTTGATATTTCAGAGTTAAGACATTATTTTGTATTTATTGTCAAATGGACAACGAAACAATATATTTTTTTATAGTTTATCGGTTTGCTACAAGTACGTAAAGGTTATTATCAATTAGTATTTACGTGATGAAGTAACGTGATGGTACACCGGTGGATGGATGCTACTGAATCTCTTAGACGAAAGAAGCTAGTTGCGCCGACTTTAGCCTTATTTTGTTGGTTTTGATAAGATCTTACCGTCGGACTTGATTGCCTAGTAACGAGCAGAGTAGTGTTTCATAACAATGAATGTGTAATCTGACGCAGGCATCAGCCTTTATATAGTAGTGGATCCCCCGGCACGTATAAAGATTAACTCTAGTCGAGAAAGTTCCCGCGCCCTCAATATGTCAAAAGTCGCATTAATCACCCTCGCCCACTGACAGTCGCTTATACGCACTCATCTTTTTAAAAGAGTGGCAGAATAGTAGTAAGGGGGGAGGAAGTGGAAAGGGAGAAAGAGTAATCTTTCATGAGTATGTACATTATGCTTACGTGCCGCCAAGAAATAGATGATATATTAAAATAAAATTTCATTTAGGCCATTGATGACATTTATTTAACAAGGCTCTTGTCTGACAATATACAATTGCCTTCCAGTTTCTTTCTTGTAAGCGGCTGCAGCAATAGAATATTCACAGTGGTTCTTATAAGTCACGCCGTTAGCGCACAGAGGGAATGGTTCTACTCCATCACACTTGCCACCCATCACCGCAGTGAAACACGCCATCAGGAACAACAATCCAATAAGCTTGAAATTCATCGTTGTAGTTTAATTTCAAAAAACGACTGTGGCGTTTATGGATCACACCAGTATTTATACTGCTTTAAGGGCCATTAATATTCAAATTGTACGCAATATTCTTATGTTAAAATTCTTATCTTGAAAACCGGTTCATAATCATTTATTAATTGGTTTTCAAGAATATCGGTTCAAGGCAGCCATCTTATTTTTCTGGAAAATACACAAAATAACTCTAAATTTACAATTTTGCATGTGTCGGGTGTCCCTAATATTATGGATGAATTTATTCGTTGCCGAGATGTGCGCTGTTTTGGTGGTCAAAAAAAAAATGACATCCCCTTGTCGCATTCAATTGCCTGCGTCTGGTATCGGTCAACTCGAACCTCGTCTGGCTTAACGTTGCCATAACTGAATGCATGCTGTAGACTAAAAGTAGACTAAACTGTAGATGGCCAGATATGATACATTTTTCCCTTCCTAACTATCTACTATCTAGCTCGGAGTACCAAGTTCCGCGGTTAGTATAACAAATATATATATTATATAGAACATAAATATATACATATATATATTATATAGAACATAAATTATTGTTAACATAAATCGTATAAAATGATCGTCTTTACTAACTTAGACCAATGCGTGTATATAATATATATTGAGAACATAAAAATAGCGTTAACAGTATAAGTGATTTAAAATAGAAGTACTTTAAAGAAAACCGTTTTTTCCGAGAAACCTTTTGTCCTTACGTGATTAGCAACATAACATTTTTCACTTCTTAAACTTAAAACGTATACCTATATTAGAAACGTTTCATAAAAAAATGTTGTTATCCTCAAAATATGTTTCGAACCTGAAAAAAAAATAGATATTTATGATAATTTTATGAAGCACAATTTGAATATAAATGGCCGTAATTGACAGCCTACAATTTGAATATTAATGGCCGTCGAAGCAGTATAAATACTGGTGTAATCCATTAACACCACAGTCGTTTTTTGAAATTAAACTACAACGATGAATTTCAAGCTAATTGGATTCTTGTTCCTGATAGCGTGTTTCACGGCGGTGATGGGTGGCAAGTGTGATGGAGAAGAACCATTCCCTCTGTGCGCTAACGGCGTGACTTACAAGAACCACTGTGAATTTGCTATAGCTGCAGCCGCTTACAAGAAAGAAACTGGAAGGAAATTGTATGTTGTTAAACAAGCGCCTTGTTAAATAAATGTCATCAATGGGCTAAATGAAATTTTATTATAATATATCATCCATTTCTTGGCGGAACGTAAGTATAATACACCCTAATGAAAAATTACCCTTTCTCCCTTTCCACTTCCTCCCCCCTTACTACAGTTCTGCCACTCTTTTAAAGATAAGTGCACATAAATTATTCTCGGTGGGGGAGGGGGGGGGGGGGGTCACTGGCTTGATCTAGGGTTTAATTCCTGAAAGGGTTAAGAGATCTGATGATTAGGAATTCAAGTTTTGCCGCTTCATTACTATCAATTGGCCACAATGAAAGCCAGCGCTCTGGGACTGTCACTACCCTCGCCAAAAGCTTGATTTACGATTCAGTACAAAAGTCAATGAGGCAATTGTTTTGTACTCTCTCATTATTGCGGAGTCCAAACCGTAGGTGCATATTCTAAAAAAGATGTCTTAAAGGTCTTAAAAAGATGAAAAACCGCTGAAGCTTTCTTGAACTCTTTTCCTACCCTTAAAATAAAACCCAACATTCTATAAGCCTTTCCGATTACGTAATTAATTTGTGAAATATAGGTAAATTTGTTGTCTAAGATTACACCTAGAACCTTTATCTCAGTAACCCTATTCAGAACTTCGTTGCTAAGATTGTAATCAAATAATATAGGTCTTTTCTTTCTTGTTAAGGCTTATTATATTATTTATTTTATATTTAAATAAATAAGATTCATATCAAAATACCCAGCAAGTCTGTTTAAATGACTTTGAAGTGAATTACAATCCCTATAGATTTTATGGTTTTCAATTTTTTTTTCATCTGCATAAAGCAAAATTATACTATTATTAATGACGCCAAGGATGTTATTGATAAATATGTTAAATAATAGAGGCCCTAAACGAGAGCCTTAAGGCACTCCTGACATAGCTGGAAAAAAAATCTAACAAAAACCTCGTACCGTTACATCTTCACTATAATATGTTAAATACGAAATAATCTTTTCAAATTATTTAGCGATGCTATTTAATACAGTTATAGGTCAGGTAGAACAACATAAATAACTAAATAGATGATAATCGTCATCAGTTCTTTTATCATTTCATTTAATTTCTTCCCTAAGTGGCTTTAACTCAGCCGATATAGCATCTGTAATTGTGCTCTTGAATCCGACCATAACTACCGCGACCCCGACCGAGCCAACGCGGATATCTCGCTGTGGATCGACGAGCGGCAAGTGCGGATGTTTAGTGGTACTTACTTCAATATGTTTTAATCAATGTTTATATAATACATGTTGATGCTGATGTCCAAATTTAAACTTGTATATATTTTTAATCTTCGTTCTTATTTTCTTATTCTGTCAAAAAAAACCAATTGCTATTAGGGAAATGAAGCATCGGCATTACATTTGCTGGTCATCATCTGTATCTATAAAGCTGTGAGTCTATATATATTTCTTATTAATTTTGTTTTAGGTATATCGATGCAAGTGTTCGCGATAGTCAACGGTAACATATCACCATACATATTGGACCCAAACTTCTCACACAAGCTCCCCATCATACCCTCAGAGGTCGGCTATGTGAACTTCACGTGGCGATCAAAGAAGAAATATTTTTATAACTTCTAGATGGCTTTTTGGTTTGTCGGTGGAATTGGGTTTCAAAATAATATAGAGTCATGTAATAAGAAGTTGTTAAATATAAAATATATTGTTTATTTTCAATTTCTAAACCAGTAATTATTCACTAAGACTAACAAAAAAAGTAACATCTTCAACTTTAATAATTCAAAGTGAGGCTTATCTGATGCAATAATCATTTCATCCTGAAAATGAGTTCTGTTCAGGTTCTTTTCAGATTAACTGATGAACCCGTCTAATTGATTACGATCTCTCATAGTGTGTGACTATCTTATACCCTTTCACGTATTCTTCTTCTTCTATCTTCTATGTAATATTAAATCTTCTTTGATATAGCTATTGCAATTTTGCACCCACTTTTGATGACTTCAGTCAAAGCTTTATAAAATGGCGCCTGTTCAGCCCCGTGGTCTATTCCTGTATCATGGTGTTCCTGCTCCTCGTCTCTGAACTTGGTGATGGTCTCGAGGATATCTTTATCCATATTAGGGTCCTCCATTAATGTTCTGAGCTGGTCATTGTAATGGTCTACTATAACAGTCTCTACGGCAACTGTACACGCCATTGCTGCTTCTTTACCGAGTAGCGCCGTACCTGGAGAATAATCAATATAATTTCATACTATGTGAAATGTCATAATTTTTATAGTTCTCTATACTATAGACAGATTAATAAACTAATTCTACGGAATTGCAAAAGCAAAAACATATCAGCCGAATTGGGGAGAAATTCAGGTGGCCCATAAAACTACAACTTTTGATCTCATTAAAAGTTGTAGTTTTATGGGCCAACTGACTGACTAAAGACTGACTGACTGACAGTCTGACTGTCATGATGTTTGGCAAAAATCACTTGAATCTAGGTTTTCATCGTCTGTACTACTCAAAAGATTGTATTGTTGGGTATCCAATTGTTTTTAAACCTGTAATTAAAAGTCTTTTCCGACGGCTTTTACGACATCGATGCCAACGAGTCCTAGCTCTTCGAGTTATCCATAATCCACGATGTAGTTTATCTGTAAATCTATGATATCTTCCAAGCAAACAACATTTCTTTCTGTGCAATTCAATTCTAGAACACTTATCTTAATACTAGAACCAGTTAGGGATCCTTGATGTGAATTGAAAGAAATGCAATTTCAAGAAAAAGCTAAGTTTAACTGAAAGATACGAAATAAAGTCTGACTATCATTCTCACCAATCACCTTTTTTTACTTTACAAGAAGTAAGTTCGTCCAGAAATTGACTGTTTTCTCTTCAGGGTTTAATCTTCCTTATAACAACTACATCCACGTGACTCCATTCAACACCAAGCAGTTCGTGTGGTGACGATTCCATACTTGATTAAAAGACTACTCACCGGCACCAAGCGCGAACCCGGCTACATTCCAAATGGGCGTCATGACGGTGGGTCGCACGCGGTACTTGGTGATGAGCTCCTCAAACTTCTCTCGGTGCTTGACCTCCTGCTCCCACATATGCTTAATGACGGGTCCGTCGGCGGAGGACCCCAGCACGGCCATCTGACCCGCGTAAATCCGGTCCGCCCCCAGCTCGCCGGCGTGGTCCACGCGGATTATGGAGTCCAGCTAGAACGGTAAACGTTCCATGATCAATTAAAGATTGTCGGTTCTCGTTTGTGGGACTTTGATGGCATTAGATTTATTTAATCGGATATCTTAAAAGAATAGAAATATTCGTAATTATAGGTAATGTATTTGATATATGTACATGAGGATTTTTTTTCCACGTCGCGGAGTGTGCTCTCCTCGCATGACGTACGATGGGCGTCGGCCGCAGCATGTCGGCTCTGCACAAAAAATATTAACCATTACATTCTGTTACAGGAATCTGTTCGCAAAAATGTTTAAATGGAGGCAGTATATACAAAAAGACATGCAAATATCCCAAGGGATATTACGGACTACGATGCGAATTCTGTGAGTACCGCCGGTTATCACATATTATATATCTATGAACGACACCAAAGCTCCTGTGTAACGCGTCCTATCGTTTCCGCAACCAAGTGCGTGATCCCGTGCCTGAACGGCGGGCGCTGCAAGGGCGTGAACAAGTGCCGCTACCCTGCGAGGCTTGGGGCCAACCACTGCGAAGTGGGGTGGCGGGGAGGAGAGGGCGCGCGCGCCTGCCGCCACCGCTACTACGGTGAGCGCACAGCCCTATCCTAACGGGTGTGATATAGAAACCGGAAGCGCCGAGATATTATTTGCAACGGAACTTGATGACGATACCTTGAATTTTAATAGGTTCTACTGAAGAATCTGAAGTTTAAAAAGCCCGCGATAAAAAGCAATATGGGTGCCGGATGCTACAATTTACTTAAGTAACTTGTGATTTCATAAACTTTATTGAACATTTTTAAATTTTGTTATAATTACTAAATTAGTCATTTACCACATAAGATTCTTTTTTATGAAATATTATAAAATAAATATAAGGTGACAAAGTATGAAGTACTTTTATTTTTATTACGTAAAACAATCAAACAAATAGTTCACACCGGTATATTCAAATGTACTATAATGCAACTGATATTTTCTTGAACAATAGATTGCTATTGTAACACAAAACAAATATTAAAGAAACAAATGATTCTCAGGACTACGAAAAAAATAGACATTAAATAAAAAACTAAGTATGTATATTCTTTATATAATACTTCCACATAAATTATATATATTTGTTTTACTTTTACTAACCTTTATCAAAGTAACAAAAAAAGATTATTAATTGTACTCAAACATAGTAAAGGATAATACAGTTTGCTCAGCTTTGTTGACTTTAGTCTACTCAACCATTTGTCTAGGACATGCTGACCACCCACCTTGAAACCCTCAGTTCAGCCCTATGACTTGTTTCAGTGTATGCAGAGCTCCCTAGAACTGCTTCAAATTGTGGTTGTGTGTATTGTGGCCTGTTTTAGTAAAATTTCTAATATCTATGTTTGCACTTAGTTGGTTGCAATAGTACTGAAGGCTCTTTGCCACTATGTATTCCCATTGCTCCAATAACAATGGGTATTGTGTCGGTTCTGGTTATTTATTTTCTGTGACATAGTCTTTCTTGGTATTTACTTTCTGAGTAGGTGGTATTTATTAAGTTTCTCTAATTTTACTCTCTATTATAGTTTATTAATGTTGAAATTGTGTTTTCTAGCTAATGCCTACTGAATATTGAACTAAATTATTTTTCATTTTCAAATTACATTTCAAAGAATAAGTGCCGGCTATTTTCTTGCATCTAAGGGATAATATATAATATATGCAAATGTCATTCTGTTCCACTAACAGCTTACTATATAGAATAGTGTTCTTCCCTATCTTAGAAAAACACACTCCACATGAGTGTGTTTTTCTAAGATATTGGTGGAAAGTTTCAGTATAATATTAAACTTACCTCAGTGTTTCAATGTCAGAATCTACAATATCAATATATATGTTGAATTATAATATCCAAATTAAACACAACTACAATAACTTATTACTTCAAGTTGTGTAATTTGTTTCACTAATGAATATTGGCTATAGAGGTTAGGTTTATAATTACTTGTAAACTACAGCAATAATAAAAGAATAGAGTAAATAATAAATACAAGAGATTTTATAATTAAATTAGGCTCAGCTGCAATTTAACAGATTAAACTAACAATTATTATTTTAAGATACAATAATTTAGATAACATACCTCTTTCTCACTTTAAAAATGAAAATTTTAATTTGTTATAAATTGTGCACTTAAAACTACTTCAATACTTGTAACAATTTTAAAAGACACATAAATTAAACATGAATTTCAGAAATAATCTGAAGTCAGACTAAATATTTTGTTACTGTTTACATGTCAAAATCAGTAATTGAAAATTCCGATAGGTAGCGCCACAACCTGACATGATCAATGTTTTCCAAAATAAACTAGGATTTTTTCCTGAACGCCCATCGTAAGGGCTAAATTTAACATTAGAAGCAAACATTTTCTCCTAAAACTGGTAAGTATCGCTGAAAATAAAGCATTTTTTATAGGCTACTTACAAAATAAAAAGCTTTTCCCCCCGCAGTCCGAGGGGCGATTGCCCTTTCCATGAAAATAAACTCAACCGCGCAGACTCGTACAAAATGGCGCCCTTTGAAATGAAGTGTACAATGTTCACATATCGCGTTTACCGATCGATATCAATGGAGGATTCGCATTTTTCGGGGTCTCTGCAGCGCTTCGTATATTTTGTGAATCGCGTGTTCAGCTGAGTGAAAAAGTCTTAGAAAGTGTTGTTTTTATCTGATTACATCACCGAAAACTTGCAGAGCATCTAATAGGAGTGCAAAATGTCTTTCAAATCACGCAGGTGCGTACGCAGTCGTAGTCTTTCCATCCTATCTGGGCCTGCTCGAACGCGCGACCCCTTCATGATGGCCATTCATTTGGGTTTATCCTTTACGCCGCCGCAAAAGAGTTTATGTCATTCGCCTTCAAAATTGACCTGTCGCAGCTATCTACTAGAATTGCATCTAAACAAAAACATAAAAACAATTTGCATCATTTAGAAATATATACATGGCAGCAATATAGCTCTATTATATTTCTTATGCTTGTGGGTTTTGCATCCAGCTTTCTCTGTTGCATTCAAAAAAAAGTTGATGCCACGATGATTTCATTAAAATATTTTCAATGCTTATTATAAGAAATTCTATTTTACTATTCTGAAGGAAATTTGAGTATTGATTTTTTCGACTTAACTAGCCGCCGACACAATAGCAAAGTTAGATGTAAGTTTCTAACGTAAATACAAATCAATACGTGTTATGAATGTAGAAAGTTATTGATAACTATTTTATATTTATAGTAACAGGAATTATCTATTTGGCTTTTGTATGTATATAGATAGTGATCGAAGCTAAGTACAAGTTAGAAATGTCAAAAGGTCATGTAACATATTTTAAATAGATATCAGAGCACTGAATTTTGTGACTGTGCAACTGTTGTGATTATATATGTCAATTACCTACAACATAATTTATCAATAAACATATTTAACTGTTTAATATTTTTTAAGAAACACACTGCACTGACATATTTTTATAATTTATAAGCTAGCATTGTATAAAATCTTGCAAATATTTTTTATTTACATAATATTCTTTGCATTACAAAATGGAGAAATATAAATTTCTTATATTTTTAGCATTGCCAAAGTTTTTAAATTGACAAAAGTGAAAAATTATATTATTTCTTTATTATATAATAGACAACTGTTAATTTTCTTTCTTTATATAGTTTTATTTACACTTAATTTACACTTTACTTTTATTTATACTACAAAATGTTTTGCTGTTAAACAGAATCAAAATACATGTCACAAGAACACATTAATTCAACTCTTGTTTTTTTAAAGAAAAAAATATAGGTATGTCGGTGAAAACAATTACATAAGATTATAAAATGTAGAGACATTCTTTTCATTTAACTAAATTTTTTTTTTCCAAAAACAGTTAAAAAAGGCCAATTGGTGTTCAAGAAAAAACAAATGTTTAATAACTGGATTACATAAAGTTTCAATGTAGGGTGATGACTCTACTTCTACTTGTAGAGTGTTGATAGTATAGGGTTTCACCTCCAATTATTTTAGTAACAAGGCTGTAGTTATAATTTAATATACCAACCAGTTTAATTAAAAGGTGACATCACTTTTTATTTGTTTTGACTGTTGCTCATCCACTAAGAAAGTAAATAAGAATCAGAACACATTTATTTAGCACACAGCACATATAGACAGAAAATAACTTCTATCAGTTGTGGTTGTCTCTACTATTTTTTTTTATTATTTGTATTCAGCTATACTATATATAATAAGGTGTCTCAGTTCAGCATGAACACAGAATTTTCACCTTTTTTTTAAAGAGTTTTAGTGTAGTTTAGGGATTTAGATTAATTTCCTAAGATTGTTTTTATAAATTACAGTATTAAAAAAAATATAGCCTAGCCAATCATTCTGGAGATATTTCTTTATCCAAGAAAAAATATCCAGAGAAGTTGTTCTATATTACATTCTATAGTATTAAGCTGAATTGAAGTGGAATCTCTATATCCAATATTTATTGTAAAAAAATGAATTGCTACTAATGCAGTATAGACACAGATTTCAAAACAATGTTTTTTATGTTCTTTCTGTTTGTTTGTTCTTGCATTACAAAAAAAATCCTGAATGGATTTTTAAGTCACTTGGTCCTCACCAATTAATATATAATAGATATTTGCGCCAGTCAACATATGGAATACATTTTACTATGAGTATATTCATAACTTTTCACAGAAAAGCACAGGAAGATATGTGAGGTTTATACTTATGCAATTATTTGCAATAAAACAAAACTATTAGACATATTTTGTTATAATTTGGTGTGGCGTTGGTATAAATTCCAATTTAACATACTCAATGCTTTTCACACATACATTGAAAAATTTCAAATTTTTATGGCAAACCAGTAAAACGTCATGGTAAATAATAACAGTAGAACGAAACATATATAAACATACATACATACATACATACAGTGCAACCTCAATATAACAAATCGCAAGGGGACAAGTAAATATTCGTTATATCAAGTCATTTGTTAAACTACAGTTTGTTATATTTAAGTAAGGTTGGTCTCGACAAAATTCGTTATTTAGAGGTATTTACACTTTTGATA
Source organism: Dircenna loreta (assembly GCA_963555665.1). Lineage (NCBI taxonomy): Eukaryota > Metazoa > Arthropoda > Insecta > Lepidoptera > Nymphalidae > Dircenna > Dircenna loreta. The sequence goes on from OY743087.1 coordinate 14,515,194, forward strand.
GTTGAGAATTCGTTACTGAGAAAGAGGCCGTAAAAAACTACGTAATGTAAAGGTATATTTTATATTAATTCTTATGGACAATTCAAGGGGATTAGGATAAATTGGTTATATCGAGGAAGTCGTTATATTATGGTTGCACTGTGTCGTAAGTGATGGTTTATGGTCGGAGGGGGGGGGGGGGGGGATTTCTTGTAGATTAAGTTTCTGGCAACGGCTGGTATTAAAATTAAACCGTAACTGTGTCAAATACTAATACTTTATAGAGGTGATGGGAAGTACGAGTTATTGTTAAAATCAAGTGGGTCAATAGCATTCATTGCCATTCCTCTGAATGAGATACTTATTCTGCTTCAAAATATGCTTATTCACAATATATTTTTTTTTTCAATAATTCAAAATTCGAAACAATATTCCTACGTATGCGTTTACGTCTAATAAACAATGGCATTCGATTTATTTTTTATCTTCGTAAATTGGATCATATCTGTCATTACCGCTCAAAGTATAAATGGCTTTAAATCTATCCGCAAACGAAGACATTTGAGAACTTTGTGTCAGCTATTTTCGATCCTAAATGATCCATCCAGATTAATTCACATAAAATTGTATTAACTAATGAGTCTTAGTTTAACATAACCTTACTGATTTAGATTTAAAAATAAATATACTTAATATAGTTTCCCAGAAGTCCCGGGTTCGAAGCGTTGCTTGTATCGGTTTATTTTTAATTATATATTTACTTAAAATTTTAAAAAGCTTTACATGTTTAAAGACATTTTCACATACCATTTTATATAGTGATTTTATTCAATTTCTTCGCACATTACGCCGAAAAAGTCTTCAACTGTCCCCCTAATACACTTCGACAAGTATCCAATAGGCAGGTTTTGAACAAAAACGACCGCTGATTTTTTTGGAAAAATGTCATAAAAATAAGTTATTTTTATTCCATCTAATTTAGTTACATTATTACATATATGATTTGACGATACTATTAAAAATATATAATTCAAGAAAGCATTGGTGATCAATTATCACATAACCCGGTCTTGAGGGATCCTTCTATGGCGAAAAATACTGAACTCTCAGCAGCATTTCTAACAAGAGACTTTCCATCTCGTGGAGTGGTTCTTTTCAGTCTTTAAGCTTAATAAAACTTTTGGTCAACTAATCAAAACATTTGAAGAACCATTTGGAATATTCCATAATTGATTTCAAATAATCCAAACAAAATTTTAATTTTTTCGTCATGCTCAGGGGATCTTTAAATATTCAGATTTTATTATTTAGTTGCATTACAAACTCCTTTTAGAGCTTGGCTTCACATAATGTGTTAAAGAAACTATTAAAATTCGGGGAATAAAATATTTTATTTTTTTGTTTGTTATAGGTAAAAAGCTAGTGAACACAGGACAAAGCAAGTGGTGGGTCAAGCCAATGGCTCTGGACAGTCAGGGGGACTCTGATTACGGAAATATGAATTCAGCAGTCAGCACCGAATCTATGGACATGGCTGAGGAGGTATATGTGAGATATTTTTATATTTAATAGCTGTAGTGTTGTTGTTGTTTCTAGGGTTCCGTACCCAAAGACTTGCAATACGACCTCTTTGCTACGGGACCGCTGTCCGTTTGTCCCAGAGAATGTGTAGTATAGCCGCTACCTACAAATAGTGAAAATATATACTGCCTAAGTCGGTCCCATACAAAAAAAGTGTAATTTAAACTTATTTTTCGAAACTTTTTGTCTGAATTTATATTGATAACGTACAAACACCATATTAGTATTATTATTTTGCTACTCGTAATTAAAACTGTAAATGATAAAAATCACCCAATGGTACGAGTCGGACTAATTTGTTCGTATTGTGTTTAATATTTGATTTGGGTACGGAACCCTTATTTACTTTTATTATAATTAATAAAGTATACAAAAATAAACAGGTGCGATTGTATGTTTGTAAGCCAGATCGTTTGTCCGGATAGACACAGAGATGATCCGGACCTGGTAGGCTTATTATCTCGTGATATGAAAAAAGAAAACTATTAAAATAAAAGAGTTGATCTCAAAAAAAGGTTTATAATGTGAGCGTTGTGATCCATGGGTCCGTCCGTGCGTAGGAGATGTCCCAGGTGGAGGGCTGCGGGCTCAGCGCGTCCGAGGACGAGGACGAGTGCGCGTCCTCGCCCGCCGGCTCCGCCTACGACGACGGCGGTGACGTCATCAAGAGCGCCATGAGCGACGAGGTCACCAAGCAGCTGGCGGCCGCAGGTACATATTAGCCATGTTAAGCATACTTACTTTTTGAATGATATAAAATTAAAAGTTCATTAACACGGGAGTTGAACCTCGACCTTTGACATACCGGCTGTGACATTTTATAATACTTTATAAAAATATACATTCCAATTGTTTACTTGTTGTCGGTGACATCATTGAGTGGTTGTGAGGGCGGAGCGACTTGAAAGATCGCTTCTCTAATTAATATATTTTATTTAATTCTTAAGAATCTGTCAACTTTATCGCTATATTAATAATATCTGACATTTTATTAGTGTATTTAATTGATATATATTTAAAACGAAATTGTGCTGCACAGGTCCAGTAGGTATGGCAGCAGCGGCCGCAATAGCATCATCAAAGAAACGCAAGAGACCGCACTCGTTCGAGACAAATCCATCCGTTAGAAAAAGACATCAAAATAGATTACTTAGGAAACTTAGAGTAAGTTCCTGAATCTATGTCTCCGTATTATTAAAACGGTACTCTATCTACAATACAAATTGACTTATTACTTGAAATCTGCTATACTAATTTCCAACCAAGAAAATAAACATAATAATACGTAGTTCTGGGTTCTGGATGATGATTAATAGACTTCAGAGAAACCACCTAAAAACAATTACATTAGAGAAACCACCTAAAACCAAAATACACATTGATTGTCACATGTTTAGCTTTCGGATCGATGGCGTGATGGTTGGAAACAATCTTACAGAATGATATGTACTGGAACCATCAGTTGGTCTTGAATGATTTGAGAAATGAAACAACCTTGTAATGACCCTCCCTCCTCAGCAAACGATCGAGGAGTTCGCGACGCGCGTGGGGCAGCAGGCGGTGGTGCTGGTGGCCACGCCGGGGAAACCCAACACCTCCTACCGCGTCTTCGGAGCCAAGCCGCTGGAGGACGTCGTCCGCAACCTGCGCTGCATGATCATGGAGGAGCTGGAGAACGCGCTGGCGCAGCAGGTACACCGACACCACAGACTATCGGTGTCACACTTCTATACTAAGAAATTTAAAAAATGCCTTTTAATGTAATTTAATCGAAATGCCAAATCGCATCAAAATCTGTTTCCGTTATTTTCTAAGACTTCCTTCCACAAGTACTTACTGAAATAATATTATTTTTAAAGGATATAACTCGCATATGTTGTTTTATGTTTTTACATTAAATTATTCTATATTTTGAAATAGTTACCGGTTCATATAAAATTAAAATTAAAAATCCATTCATAAGACTAGATAAATTTATGAAAAAGTGATCTTTCTATATATTTTGTTTTTTCTATTTACATAATAATGAATGCCATACGACCGCCACAGCGATAGCGGCACGTTGATTTCTCTTTCTATTATTTTCTCACTAATAAAATAATAGAAAGAGCAGTCGCTCGTGGTCGTGGTGGGTCCGCTCGGGGCGCCAGTAGTGTCGTAGTCAGTAAGTGGTGATGGGTCACGTCAGTTCGGGCTGGGCGGGTGCGCGCAGGCGCCGGCGCCGCCGCAGGACGACCCCTCGCTGTTCGAGCTGCCGCCGCTCATCATCGACGGCATCCCCACTCCCGTCGAGAAGATGACCCAGGCGCAGCTGAGGGCTTTCATACCGCTCATGCTCAAGTACTCCATGGGTGAGCCCCACTATACCTACCCCACCGTACCATACGAACCAACACCCGTCACTATTTCGCTCATTTTCTCTTATCGATCTCTAAGTGATGTAATGAATGACCGCTGTGTAGTCCGCGGCAAGCCGGGCTGGGGCCGGGAGTCCACGCGGCCGCCGTGGTGGCCCAAGGACCTGCCCTGGGCCAACGTGCGCATGGACGCGCGCTCCGAGGACGAGAAACAGAAGGTAACACCGGAATATACTCGTATTCCGATAACACAGAATTATGTAAAAAGTTGGGATTCACAAAAGTTATCGATCCATTTGAAAAATATTGAAAATATGTAAGATAACCCTTAATTAATAATGTTAATACCTTAACAGTGGCCACCTCGTTGATTGGCTAGAATTTATTTTATTTTAAGTTTAGAATCTCCGTGATAAGGCAATATCTTTGTCTTTGATATTCGGCTTTCGAAAATACTTTCATTATATATAATATACGTTCATTATAAACACCTCTGCCATTCCTTTAATTAACAATATAAAAATATGAAATGTGCTGTGTGTTCCAGATGTCGTGGACGCACGCCCTGCGCCAGATCGTGATCAACTGCTACAAGTACCACGGGCGGGAGGACCTCCTGCCCGCCTTCACCGAGGACGACGACGACGACAAACAGCCGCAGCAGACCGTACGTAGTGCCGCTAGAGCCGGCCACTCGACCTACTGACCGATTTTACTAACGTTCTGCTCATTTCTCTCACGCCTCACCCTGGGACCGCCGCCACCTCGGATACGGTAACAATGTATTGTGTTGTTCGTTCGTGCGACAGTCGTCTCACTTGGCGAGCGGCAGCGGCAGTCGCGCGCAGTCCGCCGTGCTGTCCACGCAGCAAGTCTGCATCGACCAGATGACCCTGGCCGATGTCGATGTGCGAAATGATCTCAACCTTTATAACCTCTCATATTTACAACTGATATGGTTATTATAGTTCAGTTTTAGTTATTGTCAGGACGCATGCTTATTTTTGTATACAGATGACGCAATACGCACCGGCCATGCTGCAAACGATCACCAACCCGGACGGCACCGTTTCTCTCATTCAGGTGGATCCCAACAGCCCCATCATCACTCTGCCCGACGGCACCACGGCGCAAGTGGTAAACAGTTATACTATTCGCATTTTACAAAATTTGAAGAATCTCGTTTCGTCACGGTAGGACGCATTAAAGAGTCATTCTCCGCGTGTAGATCCACAGCGGCACGGACGGCGCGGGCGTCGTGCAGGCTCTGGAGGGCGAAGGCGCCGTGGCCGTCGACCTCAACGCCGTGGCGGAAGCCACGCTCAACCACGACGGACAGATCATACTCACCGGAGAGGACGGCCACGGTACACACGAAATAAACAAATATTTAAATTTCGCAGACCGCGCATCTTCCGTCGTCAGTCGACATTTGAATATAATATAATACGTGAAAGAAACAGGCACGTGTCCAAGGTAACCCGTTTGTGTCCGCAGGCTACCCCGTGTCGGTGTCGGGCGTCATCACGGTGCCGGTGTCGGCGTCCGTGTACCAGTCCATGGTGGCGTCCATGCAGCAGCAGGACGGCGTGTGCGTGACGCCGCTCATGCAGGTCACCGGGCCCCTGCGCACTGTCAAGATCGAGATCGACTGACCGCCCCTACACACACTTTTCTCCTACTATCGATGTCGACACTCGGCTTTGATCACGTTTTTAGCTAACATCCATGTATCCTTCGATCTCGATCTTAAAAATGATTGTCTTTTAATGTATATAATTTACTTAAGTTTCAAGATGATAGACTGAAGCTAGTCGCAATATAAATATATAAGTACAAACTATTGAAAAAAAATGGCTGTTATAAAGAAAATGGTGCCAAAATTAAGTGTTAATGTAAAGAGGTTATTTATATATAGTAATTATTATAGCCACCGATCTCTTCTAGTGCTTACGAATATGTTTAATAAGTTCTTTGGTTCTGTGGTCTTGATGTTTTGAAAACGATAGACGGCAATTATATTTTTAAAAGTTTTATACATTGTGTGAGTGTTATTTAGTACATTGTCTAATGACGACTCTAGACACCAAAGATTTTATTTAAGTTTGTGTTCAAATAGTTAGTTGCCATATTTATCTGATGCATGAAATCGCTAATTGTCATTATTGGTTTTATTATTATTGCACTTGTGTGTTTTTATTTCACCTCTGTGAAGTTTATTGCTTGCAATTTATATGAATAGAACTTAGATATTGTGAAGATTAAATTTTACTTGTTATTCTGTAAAACAGAACGTTAATAGTGTCATCACGTACTTTAAATTTGATATAGTTTTTGACCTTTAAAGTTATGGCACAGTTATATATTTATATTAGTAAAATGCTATTTGATAGATCTTGTCAGTGATTGAATATTTTAGTTAATGTTCCTAAATATATTGACAATACTTTCTGTTTCATTATAAATGGTAGCATTATAGTGCTTTTATTTAATAACATTCAATTTTGTCAAAGAAAATTTATTATAAATAAAATATTACTTAAATGAGTGGATTATAAAATAATCTAAACTGACAAAAAAAGGTACATTATAACTGTAACTGTTGTAGACTTGTTGGTAACGACAGTATTCTAGTGTGGTCTGACCTCACGGGTTGGGCTGTCTGTATATTTGTTTTATTATTTAAGTAGACGAATTTTATGTTGTGTTGTGTTTTGTTTTGTTTTTGTTCTTGGAATTTTATGTGTGGGATGGATACTGGGTACAGCTGAATATTGACAAATGAAAAAGTATTTCTTATTTGATACTGCCATTAGAATATCGTGATTATCGTCAATTGACTATTTAAGAACATCAAATAGTTTGCAGTAAATGTGGTATCAGCTCACACACAACACTCCAAATGCACTCAGAGTTTATGCTACGTTTTTGTTACGCAAAGTAATAAAGCTATGACCGTAGTCATTGTTTCATTTGATTGCGTCGCACGACCTCATCGCCCCGTAGGTGCGTATTTGTTTTTATTTTGCCTCTGCCGTTCAATTTAATTTGTTGGATGATATTTTTTTTATTTGTTGTTTATGCGCAAATGAATGTATGTGTAACAGTCGGTCTTACGATAGGTGGAGCAGAACGGCGAGACGCTAGAGGCGCTGTCCATGGGCGGCGGCGTGGCGCAGGTGGTGCTGCAGGGCGGCGAGCAGGTGCTGCAGGTGCTCAGCCTCAAGGACGCCTCCGTGCTCACCAAGGCCATGGTACCACACAGACCTTTACATATATACATGTTGGGAAATCACTTAAGCAGCTTCTTCATTATGCAATTTATTCAATGCTAGATCAATTGGCGAACTAATGATGCGATTTGGCGAACTTCTACTAACTCCTTTTTCGAATCAAATAGTTAAACTTAAATTAGATAATGAAATTTGCCCATTATGGATTCCACCCGACATTTGTGTCAGATCGCAAACTAGCCACAGTGGGTTGTCACCTTAAGTTCTGTTGTGATTGCCAAATACATTAATAAATATTTTGTATTCATGTGGAATTTCATCATAATTGCAGCAAGTGAAATCGGAGCGTGATGCTGTGGTGGCGGATTCCTAGCTGCTAACTCTGGTGGCGCACGACCACCAACAACAACAACAGCTACAACAGGAGGAACAAGAACTAGAACAACAGGAGGAGGATACGTAGCGACACGGGACACCAACAGTGTGACCGCGGAGCTACCTACTGTTATAGCATCATTGACGAATGAAGAGCGAGTCACGCATTTAACAGACTTTATAACACGAGAACAATATGAATCGAATAATAGGATCTGACCTAAAACTTGCAGGTTATACGGCGCTTAAAATTCAGTGATTTAAAAAATATATTAAACAATTCTTTAGATATTATCTAAACCGTATTTAAACCTTAAATCTAAACAAAAATGTAAAGTTAGACATTGTTAATCTTCCATACAATTTAATCGTGCAGTGATTCACACATGACAAAAAGGGAATGACGTTTTACTTCCCTACATTATTTTAATAGATAAAATAACAACATTTGATTATATTGACCGTAATTTTACAGGTTCGGATATTACTAGTTGTTTAGAGACTGCCGACCATTTTAGCTAAGTATTTAACTCAAAATGAACAGTTACTGGTGATATCCAACAATGTTATAGAATAATTAATATGAAACCTTTATCGGGTAGATTTTGTAGGTTTAAGTTGTTCTACAATAGCTAAATGTACGGCTTAACTGTTGGTAACACGTAGCGATGACTTAAAACATACTCTATAACTACCAAAGCCAAGAGTTTTAAACTCGTAACACATATATTACTAGTCAAATGTAAATATCGCCATCAATATGTTCTATGACACATTCTAAGAACAGTTCATCAGTTTATTGTAAACTTTCTGAATTATTACTTACGGAACCAAAAAGTCTTTTAAATTATTGTAAAATATTAATCTGTCATTTGATTTCTACAAAAATAAGTTAGTATAAAGGGTGATCCTAGTAAAAATGTAATTCATGAGTGAGAATTAAGCACTGTCAGTAACATGGTTGTTTTATAGTACATAATTATAGTATATTTATATGTAATTTTTAGTTTCATGTTTTTAATATTTATTTAATATTTATACAGTAAGAGTATGAAATATGAAGTGTTGCTGACAGTGTCATGTGTTTGACGTGTGTTGTTCATCACAAGTTTAAGCTTAATAGTGTTATTTGCTGTGAAGTGTAAACTTATTGGTCAACGACCAGAGGCCATAAAATGGGACAGACAATTTATTTATTTAATTTATTGAATTTTCTTAATAGATATGACATCTACGAAAATGAATCCTACCTTAACATTCTACAATTATTAATTATTTATTTTTGTAATTATAGGTTTGTGCAATATTTTTATCAACGCGTTTTTTATATTTCTTTGATGAACAGCTGGTTTCAGTTCATTATTTAAATTGATGCATGTAGTGTAATTTATAACTGACATTCCTTTTAAATTATTTTATTTAAGTGTATTGTTAAGTGAGTTGTTGTTTAATTTATTTCCTATTGTTTGTTACGAACGTTAACTCTAGTCTACCGTCAGTCATTAGTGAAACGATCTAGTCTCTTAAAGATGTACAAATCTTTATATTAATTAAATTTTGTAATATCTAGGTAAATTAGAATAATGAAATGTATTCCAGTAATGAGAGGGAACCTGGCAGGGTGACGAGTCCATTGTATCGATGTTTAATGTGGTAATCAAATTGTTAGCAATATTGAGATAATTGAATAATGCTTGCAGGAGTAGAAGTGAGACCGGCAATTGTATGTGATTAAATCTATATTATTAGGTTTAACAGCTACCTTATTATAAATTTTACTTACCAATATAGTCGAAATTAGTTTAAGATTAGAAGTCATAGAAGAGTACAAAACTGTATATTTTAAATGTAAATTATTTAATTTATTTAGAGACGGTAACCATTAATATTAGTATTTTTGTTTAATTGTTCAAATATTTTATTTACTTTTTATTTTAACCAAAGAATGATTGTGTTTTGTCCTTACCTTTAAAAATGAATAAAGCACAATTTTGTTATTAAGTACAATTTGTGATTGTAAATAATGGTATGACTGTGTGAATATTGCAATCATTAAAAATAAAGGTATTTACGTACAGTGTGTTATTATTTATTTTATAATTTATTTTTATCCCTATTTACAGCTTTTTGTTAAAAAATTATGCTTAAAAGCATTTGACCATTTTATTATCTTTGATAACTACTATTATCTAAAAGATTCCGTTTCAATGCCAAAGGGAAATTTAGTGTTGAACTAAAATTTTGTAATAATCAGAATTCATATTTAGATTAAATAAGAGTCTAACTGCGAATCCACGTGTGTATTGTTTATGCAACGCAAAAACAGCCCGTACAAGACACTTAATAAAATCGTAACAAGAGTGCAGCATTACACGACGATTGTCTTATTAGACATGCCTCTACTGCGGGAATTACAAATTTATATGACTAACGAAATAACCGTATAGTAATATTTAAAATTGTCAAGAAACAAGATATTTTTACAATTAAAGCTTTATATTTTATTTGTTAGTAAGAAAACTGATATGAATATTATAAAAGGTCTGATAAAAAAAGATAATTTTACTAGTGTACATTGAATACATCAATTAATGTTTTTATATTTTAAAATACTCTATATAATAAGTCTTGTAAAGAAAACATACAGCATATATTTAAAATACGACTTCAAAATATATCAAAATCGTTTTTATCGAGGTACTTTTTCCAACTAGCCAATATTTCCAACCAGTCTAACCAGTCAGAGTGGGATGTAGCAAATTTAAAAATTAAAAGTATTTAAGGGCAAATATTACTATGTATATTAAAATTCTATTCCACAAATAATTAACCTATTAATAATGAGAATCGTGAAAAATCGTATTTGCTACTCAAACACCTCCACTAGTACACATAATAGAATATTTTATGATATCAGATATCTACTTTTTAATCTAATCGATAAATGCTTCTCCAAGGTATTTAAAGCAAAGCCACAGAAATAAATCAATACTTTATCATCCACTGTTCCGTCCACATATATAACTAGCTCTAGCTCTAAATGCAGTATTAATCATTAATATTTGTATTTTTGTTTTAATTGTTCAAATATTTTATTTTAATCAAAGAATTATTGTGTTTTGTCCTTACCTTAAAAATGATATCTAAAAATATAAATTGAAAACAAAACTATTGTCCTAACAATAGCTTTGTTTTCAATCATAATAAATTAGAGATTTCTTATTATAAGAAATTTGTTCTTATTTCAATCGTTAATCTTATAAGAATTGTCTTGTATGGAATTGAAACTTATAGCCCTTAGCACAGTACTTGAGGGTCCTGATCACTAGACCAGAGGTCTGTCATGTGAATTTTTTTCATCTGTAAGTTTTTAACAATAATAAAACAAAATTATGTATCTAATGCTGTTTACATTAGACAAAAGTTTATTTAAAAACAAACCAGACAAATCTAATGGAATACTCAAACTCAAATTGTTTCCACAATTTTATTAAATTAACATAGCAACTATTATAATAATTCCTCTACAGCTTCATTTATCATCATAGCATCTTACATCTCATAAACATTTTGCAAAGCTAGTTCAGGTTTGTCATAACCAAGCTCCTCGGGAGTTTCAATGCCCAATTCTGTGAGAGTGGGTTTAATTTCCTGCAGGATGTAGGGATAAATCTCATTGAGTTTAGGGCCACACTTGTCTTTGCATGACTCGAGGAATCTCACGGCAAGAGCATAGTCGTTCACTCTCCTGCATGCATGCATGGCGGCATTAATAATCTTTGGGTCAGGCACCAGGTCCATACCAGCAAGATCGTTCATTCCCTTACGGATTTCCCAACCATCAATATCTTTCCTGTTGAAGAATGCTTCATACCTGAAATGTACAAAGCAAAAGATAATGCTCTCATTGTATTTAGGCTGTATAATTTCTGAATGTACCTTAAGATACATTATAATGAATAAAAATTCCATATTTACATTTTCATGGGCGTATCAATGGTAACAATTGAAAACGATTTAGATTTTTGCTGTACAAAAATGTTTCAAACAAAACAAAAAGAAATGTTTTTTGTTTAACTAATTTAATGTTAATATCCAAAATATTGGTATATTTTCAGTTACATAACGTTAGTATTTTACTAACCTGCAATCAAATTCTTCATCAGATTCCACGGGTCCACCATGAGAAAACCTTGATGGAATAACAGAGCTGACCCTGGTTGTTGGTACTAAGGATTTTTTGAAAACCCTAACGAGGGTTCCTGAAGCAGATCTTAACATTTTGATGTAATAACTTTCCAAGCTCACAATACGAATAACAAATGGCTGCTGAAAACCATAGACTGATTTATAATTTATTTTTCCAAGTAAAAGATTGCCAGTATGAACGTCTATAATGATCTGTACGTCAAAAATAATGTTTTTTTTTAATTTAAATATAATAAGATTTAACTGAGCTCTGCTATTCATGCCAGAAAAGGGGAGGAAGAAAAGTATATAAGTATATAATAGTGTATAAGTTTATAAGTTAAATTATCTATAATTTTATATATCATTTTATTATCAAAAGCTTAAAAAGGACGAATCATCTTTTCAGGACAAATTATCTTAGTAAGGATGGTTCCACCTACAACTTTTTTGGCTCTTCTCTCAATTTCTCTGCACAGTAGTCGAAATTATTTAGTGGTGATGGAATCATCACCAAGTACATGTTTAGATTAATCGTCTGCAGAAGTTCCACGCAAAAAGGTGTGTGGGAATTAACATCAAGTAGTAGCTCCATGATCTCACCTAGCTGGTAAGTGAGATCTAACGAGAGGGCAAGCCGTCTCCTCTCGCTACCTTTATGATTGGTGTATAGGTATGGATATAGCCAATCCTCGTAGTGGCCATTTAAATTCTCTAATAACACCAGTTGAGCCAACGGGTACTCTTGTTCAGCTATCATCCGCCATCTCACGATGAGATAGTCTCAGTGACTAGCCTAGCCGGACCTAGCTGTCTTTGTGTCCCGAGTATATGAACGGTGGACCTAGGCATAGAGAATTTCCTCAATGCCTGTGTCGGTCAGTACTCATATCACAGAAAAACTGGGGTCTACAAATTTACGGTGACGTCAAAAACACATGTCATCGCTGGAGTATATGCAAAACCCTGTACGTGGTTTAGAAGTGTGCTTATGGTGTATGGGTGTACCCTGAGGAAGATAAGTACGACACGTCGGAAAAACATTTCAGCTGAGTCTGTGTGAGAAATAGGTCTGGCTTATCCGTCTTGGGATTATAGTGGACAGGATTGGGATATGCAGACTCCTACTATTAATCACGTGCACTTTGAAGGAGAGGGTGGGAAACCGCTGTTTCAAATATTTATTTTTAGTTTCTCATAATTTTTGAGGTTTTATCGGTAGTGGAGCGAATAGTTCACATCGTAGACCCAGTGAAGCACATTACACCTGTAGCATTTTCACGATACAATATAACAAAAAATCAAAATTATTATCAAGCACAAACTGTCTAATTTTTTTGTTTTAAGGTATGAATCACGTACACATTTTTTTATTATGTCTATGTATACTCTACATTTTGTAAAACATGACGTTAATGAAGAGAGAAATAATAATATTTACAAAGGTATATTTACATAACAAATAAAGTGAAAACTATGTTATTAAAATTGAGTAAGGCAATAAATGATATTTAATTGAATTAGTGACTTTTAGTGGAACAGCGTATCTTAATAAATAAGATTTTAGTTGAATTTATCTTTTTACAAAAGAAATATAATTTTAAAGTAAATCGTCTTCACCCGGATTGGCCGCCGGTCTAACGTGCCTAACGACTTGGGAATGACTGCTGGTGGGATTTGCGCCACCTTCCAAATAAGTGGTGTAAGATGGTATACTCTTTTATTTCCTTCCCATAGCCTTGGTAAGATATGGGCCGGTTTTGTTTAAGCTGCGACCGCACGGCAGATTTTCTTGGTTCTACAATGAATTTTTTAAATTTTATTATCAACTTTATCAGAAAATCCTGGTTTCAGTAATTTCGTATTGTTGATTGTCGTATCCATCCCTATTGAAAACGTCTTTAAAGGTCTTAAATAATAAATTAATATTAAAACCATCAAAATGTAATTATTCTAAAATTTATTATTCTTTAGTTTGGTCCTTTAACAAAGCATTATTAGAAAATCAACAAATGTGCTAATTAAATCCATTACATCTAGTAATACAGAAAAAAGGTTCGACTTAAAACAAATAGAAATACCCTATAATGTGTATCTTGGTGCTTTTAATTGATATTTATATAATACTACTTTTTAAACCTTCCTTTTTCTCTTCTTCTTGTGAGCAGTGATGCTCTCTTGGCCACTATCCTCCTCGTTAGAACTATCCGAGGAACTACTGTCACTGTCACTACTTGAGGAGCTACTGTTGGAGGAGCTATCAGAAGCCACACCCGTGCTCTGACTTAAATCCATCCCACTAGCGACTTTGTAAAGATCTGGTTGCTTGGCCTCAAGGACTTTAATCCATTTCTTGGAAAGTTTTGGACGTCCTCGCACTGTCTTGTGCCACACAACAGGAAAGTTAGTGCAGCTGCTGAAGTTTTGAGTAACAGCCACAGTGTCATCCAGGTTGAGGACCACATGCCACCATCCTCCAGGAACAAACACAGTCTCCCCAGGTTTTTGAAGTATCTCAACCTATAAGAATTAATATGTATGTTAAAATTTATTAGAAAATCATGAAGCCAAAATATTATATACAAATAAATTAACTTTTAAATATTAAAATCTGTATTTAAGGAAATTATAATAATGATTACCGGTTGATACTCCTTTGGCCAACTGTCAAGTTGCGTTTTTGGATAAATAAGTTTAAACCAAGTAATAGCTTCATCCCGTTGTTTTCCACCCATGGCTCCAGATACTTTAATCATTTCTCTTGGTGTGTGAGTTGGGAATAAACACCATCTTTTATGCCCAAAGACAAGAGCATTCCAGGCACTAGTTCCAAGGGGATCAATATGTATGCCTGTGCCAGATCTTTGAGGACCCATCACAAACCACCTATATGGTGGCCTTCTTTCTTCACCACAGTACTTAAACAAATCATCCCTAAAGTATTTTGGGACTTCATAATCCTCTAGGAGCTTCTTTCTTCTTGGGTGTTCTCCAAAACTGCTATCAAAAATATATAGTGGACTATCATCAGACGAGGTCCTCATATACTCTACATAATACTTCATTTTCATTTTAACACTATATCCCTCATTATCTTCCCCACATTTAAATTTTTGATTTCGATACTTCTTTGCTAGTCTGTCTTGAGTCCATTTATGATTTGCTCGCCAGTTTGTTTGGGCATGAGTGATGACTACAGGCTTATAAATCTTTTCATATTTTTCTATAAAGTCTTCTTCGCTGAACTCATTGGCATTTATTCTATCCACGTTATCCTTACATTTAATAAACTCTTCAAAATTATTTGCATACTTTAAAGCTGTCCATTGTTGTTTATCGGCCAACTCTGAAATATTAATGACAGTAACCATTACTATGCTATATTATATTTGACTCAAACTATGTTAGAACAAGATGCACAGGCTATAACTTGGCAAGAGGGTCAGAGGAATATGAAATGTCTGAGAAACTTAATCTACTGCAACAATAAATTTAAGGTACTATAAATATTAACGATTCTTTAGTACATACTCATTATTGTGCGAATATATTTAAATTTATTTAGATTTTGTTGATAACTTGGTTGATCGAGATTGAATACACAACTTAATTAAACCGAATTCCTCCAGCTGCACGTTGTATATACGCTTACCAGGTCTGGCCTTTCTTTTAACTTCCTTGATACGTTTTTTAGTTTTGTGCGAAAGTTTGTAATCCGTTTCCATTTTGCTAGTCTACAAAAATATAAAAATTATTGTAATTTATAAAAGTCCTTATCTGCTTCTCCGGTTGACTAGTCAGTACTCAGTCAGTCACTTTTTGACATATAAAATAGTAACCAGATAGAATAATAACAAAATTAGGTTCAAACAAATCCTAAAGGAAAATAATAATAAAAAAAACAAGTATTTTTATTATATTTATTAAATAAATGGATATTTGCAAAAAAAATTCATTATTTATTTTACACAAAAATAGAATAGTTTTTTTAAATTATTCCTGTACGAAATTCTATTATTATTGTCTATGGTAGTAGTAAAGGTTTAATTGTATAATGTTTTATTGCTCAATAAGGAAATACAACAGTATTTAAATGCTATTATTTATTCCCTTGAAAAATAAATTTTAGTCACATCTTTAAAATAAAAACAAGTATAATATTTCATTTTTACATGAGAGAATCAATGATATTTCAAACATAATGATATTTGTTATATGGCAAGCTAACTTTAAATAGGAGAGGGTTCGTTGATACCACTAACCATTTTATAATATCTTGTTATAACCGAAAAAAAATTCATAATTGTGTTTTTTTTTCTTTTTAGTTAAGTTACAGTTTTTAATTACACAGTTTAGTAATTTTATTTCAATTTAGAATGAAAAGTGTTTAATTTGACTATTGTACCGAAACAAATTTGAAACGTTCCAGTCTGAAGTGTGTAGCTAGCTCGATATAACTGTCAATCTGGGTGTAGAAATTTATTTGTAATTTTCACCGGTTCTCATGTGCAATTTCCGAATGTGTTAGACTATTTTTAAACCATCGTTCCTTGCGAAATAATGTTATTTAGTGTATGTAGTGTATAAAGTTGTGCAAAAATGGATGACGGTTCTGTAAAAATCCAGTCCGGGATCAACATCAACATAAAAAGAACAGATGGTGAGTCCGATCAGAATTCGTTTTCTTAAATTTATTAACATTGTGAGCTAAGTTTTTCTAAGTTGTAACATACAACAGAATAAATTTGAAGTAATTTGAAGGTTCGTTAGTTTCCCCAATGATTCATGTTTATACATGCTTGAATCAGATTGACTTTTACTTGCTAAACTGCTGCACCAGCAAGACATTGTGTTTACGTGTTCTATGCTTTGCTAGCAATGTAGTTAAATTGACTAATCGAATTTGTTTAAAAGTCTATAATTACTTACTTATGAAATTTCTTGTATATATTGTTATTTAAAGTGATTTTAGTTCTTATTTAGTTAATGACAGTAATTGTGATTATCAGAATTATCATGTGGTAAACATTCTTTCCCTCCATAATTTTGAAATTTGTCTCTAGTAAAATAGTTGGTATAGCATGTAACTAGTTCCCAAATAAATGGGATATGAATTGGACCTATATAAAGAAAATTAAATTAAGTTATTACTGCATTTCTGTTTCTTGCATTATATTCTTCAATTCAATTAAATTAAAGTAATATAAAGTTTAAGTTATCCTTGAGTGAAAACTTATTGGTACTTTACATTATACTACTAATGGTACTTTAAATGAAACCTACTTAGTTCAAAGTTAACCAAAGGTTTGAAATGTATCAAAAGAAATACTTTACAATTAATTATAACTACTTAAATTATAATGCATATAAAAATTAACTTAATTCTAATTTTAATTACTTTATAATTATGCTGTTAATTTGTTATAAATAGATTTTTAATATTGTAAGTAGATTTCTAATGATATTGTTAGGTCTTTCAGCTGGTTGTCTAGTTTAGAGGGAATTGTTTAATATCAAGCCTATTAACAATATTAACCAACATTATACAGCCACAACCATTAAAAAAGTCTTATTTTTTTTATTTAATATAAAATTGTTAAAACATATGTAACTTAGTTTGAATTAAAAATAAAGCTTATATAAGTTTAACAAGTAATTATACACATTAAGTAATTAGTATAAGTGAACAATGTAATAATAGAGAATAAAAAATAGCAGACCACAATATCAAAATTAATAAAACCAATATATCAATTTTTGTAAATTGGAAAATGTTTATTTAAATTTTATATATTTATCTAAAATACTAAGATAAATATGAAAAAGAAGTAGCTTTTATAACTTTCTTCGTTTTCAATTAATATCCCTTAATATTATATTAGTATAACAAAACAGAAATGAAGTATAATAAAATATATATACATATAGTAATTATTATTTAATGAATTATATTGTATAAAAAAATTAACTTTTGTATTATTTAGTGTTGAAGCGTCATTAATCTTTAAATTCTTCAGAAGTAGGTTAACATATAAATAAAGATAAAAACATGAAAATATGTTAATATATACAATATTGTCATCGCTAAATGTTTAAACAATTAATAAATTAATATTATTTCATGGTTTGCCTCTTAATAGATCTAGTTATATCATGAGTCATTCCAGATTACAAGTTTTATTGTACCAAACATGTCTGCTCACCAAATAAATAAGAAAAGGAGATTCTGAAAATTATATATTACTCATATTGAGCATAGAGATCTGGTTTATTTTGAATATTTTTATAGCATAATAAAATATATATACATGTACAGTGTATATATTATAACTTGTTTTAACACAAACCATAGATAAAAGACTAATATTATTTAATTCCAGGAAGATCACATTAAGTGAAATTAATACAATAAAAAAGAATTATATTATTTCGTTATATAAGTAGTGATTTCAGAACCAGGTGCATTACTGCAATGCAATGTGAAATATCACCCAGTTATTATAATAATATTTATTTGGTGAGTTTCAATAGCAGTGTATATTTCAAAAAGTGTGCGAGGACGGCGCATGACCTTACTACCCATATTCGGTTTGTTGCGTGCGTCGCGATCTACATAGTAGCCGGCGCCGCAGGTTGATGAAACCACTTGCCAAATATATTCCAATTATGGTTTTGAGTGTATTGTTTTCGGATATCGCCTTCATGCTTCTAGAATTTATATATTTTTGGCAATTTGTTCCAAGGGACCGTTACGTATGACCTCCAGTGCACTATCATACTATAGCGATAGTTTTATTTGATAATGCAGGAAACTGCCAATATATAGCGTGTGTGATGAACAGCGTATTCAACTGCATGATAATAGAAGGTCATAGTGGCCAACTGGTTTTGTAAACAGCCATTGATCCATTAAACAATTACCTATTCACCGTTAAGCTAAAAAAACTAATAGTTATTCTATGTACTCATTGGAGTTTTGGTTTTCCTATTGTCTGTTAGTTCTTTAGTACCTTGGGAGCTATGCATGTTTGAATGACGCAAACTTATCTGTTATTCCACATACTACTGACAGTCCAGAAACATAATTTGCGTATTAGACGAAGATGATTGATTGTAAATATGTAAAATATAGCGCAATAATATTATTTAGACGAATTAGTAATTCTAAACAAACTTGTGGTACAGTATGGGATGATACCTATAAAAATTTAAAGCTCTCAATTGATGGTTTGAATTTTTTTTTTTGTAAATTATAACCGTATTTAAATTTTAATTATTCGTCTACACGGACGGGACTCGAACCTACGACTCTGATTTAAAGTTCCGTCGAATTACTGACGATTTATTTATTCCAAATATGTGTTTAAATTGTTTGTCATAGTTTTTGAAAAGTTTAATATTATATTCTCAATATAACTAACTATATTGTTAAGCGGCGAATCTTTGGATGTTTTTTCAAATAAGTAAAACGTGGTTACATTGCCGATTTCTTTTGCCGTACTAATCGATAAACCCCAGGTCTGTAGGTCGCTGAATACTGTTTGGTGATAGGAACGAGCTGGTATCAATATTGAGTGCTGTGCACATGTGACTTGAAATTGAATTATTTCTAAGTATATTATATTATATAGAATATTTGAATTATTGTTCATTTTTCTAAATGTTACTATGTTACTTCATGGTATTTGTGATTTAAGCATTATACGCGTTATATGCGCAATACAACTGGGTCTTAAAATAATCACATTAATGAATACGAGTTCGACAAAATATGATATCATATTAGGCTTACTACGAGGGCAACCGGATAGATAGAGGGATTGCAAATTATGAAATAAAACAAATAATACTTACGTCATTATATTATTATATAAACATTATCCATATATAGATAAAATTAAAAGAACTAGAATTTCTTAAATGTTTATAGTAATTTTTACAAGATTGCAAGACATATACAACTTTTTTTTTAAATATATGCATGGCTTCCTGTTGTCCTCATGTGACATACATTATTTCCCAGGAATATATAGGATTCCAGTGCGAAAATTGTTTTCTTTCGATTCGATTTCGATTGATTCAGGTGTTATAGGTGTTATTAGGTGTTTCTTATAAATATTTATATAATTTATTTGTACTTAACGCTAAACTACAATAATCATTAAGATAGTATCAGATCACTTCCTTTTACGCCATACCAACCTGCCTCGTGCTGTCGCCTACGACAACTTCAAGGTTGCATCATCGAATTGAAGGTTTTATCCATCGTTTTACTATAGGTCGGAATAATTTAAAAATAGGTTAGACAATTTGATCGAATTTGACTTTCAAAGTTTATTTTAAACTATTGTCATTGTTTGGAGATTAATTGCTGTTGCAGCTTTATCTTATAGACTATTTTAATAACTGCTATTAAGTGCAATGATTGTGAATAATTTTTGTATTTATAAAATTCTCACTATCAAGTATTTGATATAGTTAGTTGTGGTGTGTATCGTATTGATTTCGTATATTCATCACAAATATACTTAGTAAATTGTTTATTTATCTATTTATCAAGACGATCGCAGCTCAGCGGAGTGCCAACTGAAACACGTTCGTAGCGGTACTGTGGAACATGACACACGAGACACGACTTACATGACCGGCTTGCGTCGTGCAGTCGAGTAAAGCGAACGTTAAACTGATAAACGTGAACAAACCAGCGCGTGAGTCACCGTGTGGCTTCCCTCGGACATCGGTGCTTTTGGGGAGGAGGGGGCTACAGAGTCGAAGCATGGAAAGCAAATTAATTGCTGCTAAAAAACTGCTTATAATTGAAGATCATTGGATGAATAAAGTAAAACACGTCAAAATAAACGAGATACTTTTAATTGTTGACTTTAATTGACCATTTTATATAAATTGTTTTGGTAAAATAGTAGAAAGGTGTCACCACAATCGGCTTAGAAGTGTTTGACCCAGACCGAGTGGCCGTTGTTAAAATAACAGTTACAGTTATTATGTGTGCTTCTGTTGTTAGTTTAATGTTGAAAGGCTATTATCTCGTTGTAAAACTTGTTTAGTCTCTTTAAACGATTTTGTGCGGAATAGTTAACGAGTTTAAGAATTAATTGGATTGAACTTCAGCCTGTCCGGCTTATTGTTAGAAGAAAAAAAATAAAGATATGAAAATATAAAAAAAATATCTGATATCAATTCTACTTATGATTTGTGTGATTTTAATTTACATTTTTACATGAGGTAGCATAAAAGTGTTTGCTTGATTTAACCAACAAAATTTAAACAATTTAGACTCTACAGATTTCAAATATAGAGTTCATAACAATTAAAGTAACTTAAAGCAATGTAGGTGGAGAGCTTGAGACGGTAAAAGCATTAACATTGATCAATGAAGAGCTACGCTTTATTGAAACAGATTGAAGTTTGTTAGACCTCTCTGATTACTTCCAAGAAGCGAGTGGTCGGTAATGTTGAGCAAAATAATATTTCTATTTATAAAGAATTAGGCTTTGTTTGACTGTTTAATATAAGTTATTAAACATTTTTCTGTTTAGGAATTTCTAAATCAGGATGTTTTATTGATTGTGTAAGAATAATTTCTGAATAGGCTAGACTTGCCCAATCATAGCCATCAAATCAGGAGCGCTTGCTCCACGACGAGCACGTGGGCGACCTGCATTCAATTATTAATTCAAATTATAATTGAATAAACTACTATCGACTAACTCTCTACTAGATTTTTCTTTGACTTCTAATATTACAATTATGTCTTTTGTATCCTCACAATCACAAATTGTTTAATATTTTAGTTTTACTGCCTTATTGCCATTTTTTTTTCTTTTTATTGTTTTTTTTTCTTCGGATTGACTGGTACAGTATGTTCTGAATTATAAGTCACCCGCATTTTTTATATTTTTTATCAATAAAGATAAAATAAATAAATTAATTATAGTTCTATAAATAAAGCTATGAATACGCTTCGTCTCTTACGTCTTATCAGATCGTGTGTCCAAACGTAATTAATTTACTATTGCCAATATATTCGACTTTCGATTTTATATATGAGATCATCCATGTAGGTGGTGTACGAGTAGCGAAACCAAACCATTTGTAAATGTTAAAAGAAAAACACTAGTTGAATAAATATTTTTAACTTCTGTTTGTTTTGGAAGTATTATGTGTCATCCGTGTTTGTAAAATGTTATCAATTACATATTTTAAAGGAATCTTATTTCAAATTTAAAAAGAAAATCGCGTCATAATGATTTTTGTGTTAGGCTTTTATAATAGTTGTATGAAATGGAAGTTACCTGAACAAAAGACGCAGGGTCATGGCTTTATCAATAGATAATGAAAGTGAACTGGGACAAATCGAGTAATGAACTGAAACTGGATCGAGAGCCCTGATATATGTTCCACTTTCATTTCATCGGATATTTTTGAACGTATTCATAAACTGTTTGAAATAGATAATTCAGAATTCTGTAGCTAAAGTAATATTTTCTTATATATAGGTAAGTTAAAATTATTAGTGAGTTAGCTGATGTTATTGAACTTCAAATAGGAAAGGAATTTCACACCAGCCGACATGTCGTAGCAACTCGTCAATTTAGTATACATAGGTTATAAATATATTTTTCTTCAATTTACTTAGTTACTTAGTTTCTAAAATTATATATTGATTATATATGCATTAACCGCAGTAAAGTGAAAGTTGATGATTTTATACAATCTGTGAAGTTACAGTGAAGTCAATCAATTTCTTATTGGCGCAGTGGTCGTTACTTCGTGCATTGGCACAATGGTCGTGGGTTCGATCCCTACACCAGAAAATATTTGGTACAAAACTAGTATTTTTCTAGGGTCTCGGTGTTATATATATATTTAACAAAAAAATAAATAGTTTATGTATGTTTATCACTCTTCTAATACCCACAGTACAAGTTTTGCTTAGTTTTGGATTAAATTGCGTTGTGTGGATGTGTCCAAATAATTATATTTATAAAAAAAAGTGAACTTATATTATTTAAACTTGATTTATTTTTATTAATTTGTGCTATTTTTTGTCTAGGCAAATATTTATGTACTAATATTTGCTTGAAATCTTAACACATTTTTAGTCAAGTAACTTAGTATACACTTACGGTTCAACGACACATGAACAAGCCATTCAATCGTTACAGTGTACATCGTCAATTATCGCATTCAGAGCTGCAATGATGTTATTTGTGAATCTTTATACGTCTTATTGCCTTATTGTAAGGGTCTTACATGGTGGACGGATTTAAAAATATAATACTATATATATATATATATATATTATAAAAGAATAACGTGGTTTAATGATGTTTGGAAATATCTCTAATACGTGTAGCCATATTAAAGTTATTTATATTTGAAATAAATATAAATTCGAATATAGAGACAGGATTAGAAACCTCGACTTCTGGGAAAAACGAC
This sequence comes from Dircenna loreta, assembly GCA_963555665.1. NCBI lineage: Eukaryota > Metazoa > Arthropoda > Insecta > Lepidoptera > Nymphalidae > Dircenna > Dircenna loreta. Next base: position 14,538,370 of record OY743087.1, read on the forward strand.
GGGACGGCTTTCCAGAGATCCGAAACCTGTCCGTATCGATTAATTTTTCATTCTATATTTAATAAAAATATGGTATAATAATATTTAATTCTCATTAAGAATGTGATAATCGTTGATCACTACAACTAAATGCTATTAATTGTATTAAATGCCACTGTAAAAGCCTCAACAAAAATACCTACTATGTATAACGTCGTTATATAGGATAGTAGTGTATAAGACGGTATTTTATACAGCTAGTGGAGGGTTTGGCAAGGCTCTTGTCTGTGGGCGGCGTGGGCGGTGGCGCGGTTCCGTATACTGATGTCATCGCTCGCCCTCTTGGACCGAGGCCTCGGCTTTGAAGCCTCTTGGCTCTCATGCAAGACTCTTTAATAAAAACATACGTTAACTGATTTGTTAAGATATTTTATACACTCTTGGGACTCAACTTTAATATTTAGTAATTATCACATGTTTGAAATATATCTACTAAAATTTAGTAATTTTTGATGTTGATTGTGTATTTCAAAAATAGGTATTATAATTTAAATTAAATATTATTACATTTACGTTGTTCATTTATGATTAATGCGTCGAATAAATAGTTTTTATCAGCATTTAATGAATTTAGTTGCATTTGAAATAATACAATGTCTATACGATGCATTTTACTGCACGCCCACGGTTGGTTACGCAAGTACGTATTAGTTTGTATGAGATTTTTTTTGTTAAATTGCCTCCACTCGTAATATGTTAGTAATGAAATACAATCTGGTAAGAAATTTGCAATTTAAAGTTAGCGTTAATATATTTCGTGCGCTTTAGTTTAGCTTAATGCGGAAGTGAACTTAAACCAGTGAAAAGCACCTCTAATCCACTGCAGATTATATTATTAAAAGTAAAAAAGTTGGCAACTTTTAAAATTTGTTATTTTAAAGAATCAAATAGAAAATTACATTTTGAATTCATCAAACGCCTGTGGAACTTGATCACAAGTCACTGAGATTTTAAGAATGGATGCGGTATTCCAAAGATTGAGTAGTTGATTATATAAATATTTCTAATGTAAGAAATATATTCCAATAAAATTCCAAAATACCAATATATAAACACTATGATCCTGGCGCTTTGACACATGTCGGATGTCGATCACAGCACCGGTCATAACCAAATTTATTATATTTTTTAATTGTTCTTTTAAACTAGTTCCCTATTTATCAAATATTATAATTACAAACTTTGATAAACATTCAAACTAACAAAGCATTTTCTTTTGGTAAATCTTAATATATATAAATTATGTGTTACGATGTTTGTTCGCTGTGGATTACTAAACTACTGAACCAATTTTAATAAAGTTTGCACACCGCTTGCAGTTCGATCCAACTTGAAAGATAGGATAGTTTAATATATATAATTATCTCCACCAAAAACAACCAAAGGTAAGGTATTAAACGGTATTCAATATAGAAGACATTATTTTCAAGGCCACTTTCACTGCCTTTCACAGACATATAAGTATGTAAGTAGCTGGATTTTAATTACATATAATAATTTAACATATACTCTACCATAATATGAGTTTAGTTTCTTTAATATTATTGGATTTTGTTATATTTTTTATATTCAACTCAATCAAGGATGTATGCTCTACTTTTAAAGCAGATATTCTTCAGTTGCTTATTTACTTTGGTTATAAATATAATTTATCCGCAACACAATCTAATAATCGGTAGTTTACCTTGCGATTACGAGATATCTTCACCAAGTGTTCAGTTAAAACCAATTATTAATTAACGTGAATATGTTTATACAGGTGACAAAGATAAATTTAACTATATTTACGTTAAAAAATCGATATATAATAGTAAAAAAATAAAAAATAAAACATTCTCAATACATATTTTAATATCGTATATATTATTACAGTCGCTACTGAGGTATGCACCACGTAGGTGCGCGGGCGCAGTCTAGCCGGTTGATACTGGATCTGTGACTCACCTACAATTTCTTACGCACGTTTATTATATTCGATCGTATTGTTCCTACTTCGACAGTATGCATAAAAATTGTTGCCGCGTTTTTATATTATAATTCAGTTTGGTTATGTATGTTAGATTGATTTTTCTTTGTAAGTATTGTGTACAATATCTTGATGATGTTTCCGTGGACGTCTGTAGGAATTATTTTCAACAGTGAATAATATGAAAAGACTCGTCTTATCAAAGATATTCAGCTGATAAATAAAATACTTTCGTTTTTGTAAAACATTTTATGAACTTGATATTGCAATCGCGTGTTTTTATTGGAATTCACTTCACAATAAATATTTAAAATGTATTTTGTTCAAAATTTAAAATCTTTTTGTTTAGTCAAATTTTACCAACACCTAAAACTCTATTTGCCAGTATCAATACAATACAATACAGTACAGTACAGTACAGTACAAAGTACAGCAATGCAATGCAATGCAATGCAATGCAATACAATACAATACAATGCAATGCAATGCAATGCAATACAATACAATACAATACAATCAAGTATATATTGTATTTAAACCTATGTTATGCAACTATCGACACAGAAGTAGTACGGAAATTTATGTAAGGCTGAGGGAAATTGCGCTTCATATGGCTTCCCCGTATGTTGAGTCGTTGTAAAATCCTTCTGAACTTATTTCTAGTTCATCCGTGAGCGACGGCGACTTGACGTGCTAAATAGTTTATATTTTACAAGAACATTGCTGTAACTATAGATAATAAGGCTGTTTGTAAACGTTTTTAATTTTATTTACCACTTTACTTATTTATATATTTTAAAATTTGTTTCTTTGTCTTTACGTGACTACGCGGTTTTTGTGACGAGACAGAATGTACAGACTAACAAAGACTTAACTATTTGAAATTTATATTTATGTGCGAGAGTTGGTTCCGTCTGAGTAATCACTTTTTGTAATATATAAACAAATGAGTAGTTATTGCAAATATAATTAAAGAATATACTAAGGAAATAATATAACACAATACTTAGAACGTCTTGCGGTATAATTGTGTTAAAAGTAGATCACGGTCGTATAGAAATTTAGCGAATTAAACTACTTTTACTTTAAAACCATCAAGATAATAGCGGATAAGAAATGTATAAATTGATAACATTCAACTGTTAAGTCTTTTTAAAATAATACAATCCGATAACAATTGTTAAATATGAAGATTAAGCTTTGAGAACTGCGCTGAGATCGCTCATATAATGAAATAATAAGCGAACTTGACGTATATTTAGTTTACCGTTATTTTGTTTAATTTTTCTTGACTAATATACTTAGTTATTTATAATTTTGGTTAAAATTTTGAATATATTACATCACCGTCCAATATTTTTTATTTTTACATTTATTAAGTAATAGTTATAGGATATAAAACATATTTGACAACAATATTTGAAATTTTTAATATTTTTCAGTTCTTCGTGCGGTCGAATCAGCGATTTCTAATTTTCATATAAGTTTGTCTATTTGTTATAGTAACATCCGAACTGAAACCAAATTAAGGAAATTATATATAATTTAGTATTTTCGCTTTGTTGTCTGGTTTCTAGGTTGTAGGGAAGTAATAGCTTCCAATTTAGCTATCAGCATGCTGGTTAGATAAACCTTTATTAGGTACAAAACCATTGTGTGGAGAAAGCTATTCGCCTGCCATTTCACGAGCTGAACCTTATTAGGCCCGTCAGCCGTGCCGTCTGATTACACGCCATCACCTCTGTATATATTTTTTTTAGAATAATATTAATCTGCAGCTGTATATTACGGGCTTATTTCGTTAAGTATCAAAATAGTCCCTTCCTGACACCTCCATTTGACGTACACAATTGATCACTGATAATGATTCAAAGTGGAATTTAAATATATAAATATAATCTGAATTATAAGCATCATAGATTCGTTAATATGAAAACGAAGTACACGTTTGGTTATTTTTTTTATAACTAAGTTATATAACCCGTAGTTGGCGTAATGTTTTTTCTCCCCTCTAGTACTGTTTGTCAGCCGTGGGAAGTGATTGCAGAAAAGATTTCTACTTTTACGTGATATTTATTATCTGTGCTTCATTAAAGTTATGATATTTTAGAACACGTGTCAACATTTCCTATTATTAATGACAGGACATAGATTTAAAAAACGTACGAGATAATATTATTAGCGTTAATTGCGTTTTAATAATTTGTTATCAAAAGGTAATTCATCACTGGCGTCATACTTAGTCATAGTTCGTCAGTGGCACAAGGAACAGCGGCGTATAATTAGCTCAAAATAATACATTAACGGGGCATTGACACGGGCTTGAGAACGATACCGCCGCCCAACGGGATTTGATCTCTCCGAGTAAGATACAACTTCTGATAACCAAACAGCTGGAGGGCTCATTATATTTTGGATTTTTTGTTACGGCATATTAAGATATATTATTATTTGGAATTCTTTCCTGAAATTAGCTTTTTATTGAATACCACTTCAATATTTACAATACAATTATATTATGAGCAATTAGCGGCTGTTAACGTATATTTTATTAAATATATAAACTTCCTGAAAATGATACGGAAATCTCTATTTATGTAATTTGTATTAACGATGTTTAGATGTATGTAATTTGTAACTGAACCTCGCAATAAAGAAACAAAATGACACGGTAACTTCATATTCGTTGCAAATATTCTACAATGAAATTGCCAAGATCTAGTTAGTTAATTATAAAAATAATAAATCAACGTGGAAGATAGTGTCGCGTGTTTGTAGATAGTTTACAGTTGCATTAAGTGCACAAGTAACGGTGGAAAAATGTCACTTTTATCATGATATAATTGTTAACTGCGTAAAAATGACACTTATCTCAATGCAATAAACGTTTAAGATAAGATAAGATAACTGATTTCAATGAATATATTAACAACACTATTTGTCATATTAATTTTAAAGTTGGGCCAGCTTGGGCCACATTTGACCAAATTTCATATAATGTATAGAATAAGTCTTATAGATTATGCCCGCAAGTTAATAACTCTTAACGACATGGCAATAATGACTTAACTCACAAAAACCTAATGCTAAGTAAGTTAGTAATAAATAAGTAATATGTAAATGAAGTAAGTATTCCCACTGCACTTTCTAATCGTGATAAATTGACACCGTAATAGAATACTTTGCGGTCTGAGCGAAACAATCTGTTACTATACTACCTTCATTATATGTAGACAAATTACTATTGCTATTTGTTATATGAATAAATCAAGGAATATGTCTTTGTGTTCAATAATAATATATATAAATAGTATTGCGCTCACGAAGAACTTGTGAGATTTAGTTTAAGTTAAAATGTCCTCCATTTTTTCGCGTATTACAAAAATATATATATATATTTTTTTTTCTTTTTTTTTTTTATTTCAAAACCCAACGACTTGTTTAAAGACGCTCGCAGCTGACGTTTAGTATAACATTAAAAATATACTGTCTTCTCGCCGAAAATGTTTCAATTATAAGACAAAAAAAGATATACTATATATTTATAAAAATTTAATAACGTGTGTCCAAATAGTAGCTGATAGTATAATTCACAACCAAGAATTTGAATTTTAGAATGATGGACTGGCTGAATAAGTTCAGTTGTTGAATATAAAGTTTGACGAAACCCGGTCAATATGGAATTTAAAAATATAAAAACGTATATGCCTTATGTATTTTTAAATATAGTCTGTCTATTAAATTGCATTTATTTTGGAAATCTAAAAATAAATATAAATCAGTATCTTTAAAATGTATTAATATATAGAAATGTAATCAAGATTGAAATTCTACGAATGTGTAAATCTTATTTTTATACGATAAAATTGTATAGTGAAATAAAATAAAGATCTACGAATAAAAAAGCATTACCTACATGAGGTGAGAATGTGTTTTTTAGTTGCCAATATTATATTTTACATTGCCAGGTATTGCAGGAAATTCAGGAAATTGAGTCAAGCGACGCACGCAAGTTACATATTTGTACACGGTCACCACATGCTTATAAAAAAAAAATACAATTACTCTATGACAAAAATAATCTTAATAACTTAAACTTTTTTTTTTTTGTCTAATTCGGACCAATAAGTAGCCAGTACTAATTAAAAAAAAGATTTTTTTAACGTAATATTCAACAGAACAAAAAAATCTGCGGTCTCGAATAACTCTATCTAGATGTTTTTTTTTTATATTTAAACTAACTATTGAATGGGTTCTAAACCAGTCGGGCACATTCACATTAATTCTACGTGAATACAGCCGGGTAAATATAAATATAATTATCTAGGTGTTTGTTATTTGTCTCATCCAAAACTATGGTACAAGTGAACCTTCTAGTAACTATCGTTTACGCTGACATCCTCGATAATTATTATTTACGTACTGCACGCATGAAAATATCATTAATAGCTATTTAGATTACGAATTCCGATAGACAAACCGACAGACAGCGACGTACCTTGTATTATAAACTACATATGCCTACTAGATTGATTTATTTATTTATTTTAAAGGGACACAAAGCATTGAATAATACTTAAGATACAAAAAATAAGTTAACACAATAATCCGTAAAGTTTATTTAAAAATAATACAATAAAAAGGTCTTTTAAAAGTATCATTATTAATTCTACCATTATTTTTATATGTATATTTTGTTAAACGAAATTTCATCTAAATATTTATAAAAACGTACCTAAACTATCTATGTACTTCTGTTTGGTAACATTAACAAAAAAAAAAAAACTACCGTTTTTATGGTATTTTATCATCTTCAAATTACATCTATTAATGTTGTAAGACTTTCAAATTATATTCGTAACAATTACTCCAAGAGTACATTAGTAGTCGTTGCTAGAATTAATTGAATTTATGAAATATCTGCTTTTGAAAAGCTACGTAATGTGTATGCAATGCCGATGTTCCGACATGTTTTCTTATTTTAACCATTTACGACTGACTGGCAATCTGGTTTTAAAGACTTTATGGGTCAAGAACGTATTTATCTTACTTCTTCTTACGTAGCACTTGTAAAGCAGTTTTAGTTACGTTATATAATGAATTAATATTAAATCACCTATACTTAAAAACTAATATATAATACGTTTAAAATATAATACGTATAAAATATAATACATATACAATATAATACATATAAAATATAATACATTAAAAATATAATACATATAAAATATAATACATATAAAATATAATACACACAAAATATAATTTATATATAATACTAAACTGTTGTTTATTTTTAACCTTTATCGATTTATTTATCGATTTTTATTATTGATAAAAGTATTTTATTCGTCTATTTCGTTCCACTTTCGTTGTGATTTTAAACCATAGCTATAACGATGGTTTTAATACATTTCATAACTGTTGTACTCCTATTACGAGTTTTGATGAAACGTTGATAGTTTTCGAGTCACGAAACGAGTTCTTGGTTGTGATTGGTTTACTACAAATGACGTGACGTGACGTGACTGCTCGAAAACTATCAACGTTTCATACTATCAAAACTCGTTCAAGGGGTACTGATCAGGATTTGGCAAGTTTCCATAGTTTATTACGTAATTTGACTATAATTGCAATATTCAAACAAAATAGATTTAAAAACCTATTCCGTTTGAAATCGTTAACTAAATATTTAAAATACGTGTAAATATTCTTGTATGTTCGTAATGGAATGGAACAATCCTGCTCGGTAAACTATGTCATTTGTTATTTTAGTTTTCGAAGAATCTCGTATCATCGCCGTTACAATTACAATGACGGCGTGCTTTCGATGAAGCGTTCTTTGTCTGAGTACATTTACTGTAATAAATATACACGCTTGGGAATTAAGGAATTGCTTCTATTATATTTTATCGTATTTTATGAACCAATTTTATAAAGCAATTAAAAACTAGAACAGGAGATAAAGTGATTTTTATTCATTAAATTTTCATAATATTTTTCCTCACAAGTTAATGCGTTTACGTTAATTCTCACAAAATTCTTGGAGAAAAACTCTTGGATTCTTGTAGAAAAAAATGTACAAAGTTAATTGACTTTTAAAATTTATTAACGATAACTTTCCACACGCAATAGTCGTCTAAAATAATTTTCTTATATATGCTACATATCTTCACTACCATTTAACGGTGCCTTTTTTATCCCGTGCATTTGAAAATCTCCGTGTTTTGTTTATTTCCCATAATAGACGTGTTCCCTTGGTGTCTACGGCAGGTTGGCTGAGGTCGGTGACCTTGGCCCGCTTTGTCTTACATTTTTATGTTCATTTATAAATTTTATGAATGGTTTACATTTATTTTTGGATGACATGTTTCTTTTAAGTTATGTATTTTTTAAAGTAATTTCATATATTAAGTATAAGCAATAATTAACCTGTGATACGTTAATTCTCTTCAACCGATGCGTGAGTGATGCAATCGGTTGCATCACTGTTGCTAAGATGCATTGCATTTGGCACAATCACAATTAATTTTGCCAGTAATCTAGGTTATATGCATGAGTTCCGTTGCGTTTATTTCATACAGTTTTTAATGGAATTTAAAATTGATGAAATACAATAATGTTTACTTGTTTAACTTATAATATTAATAAATTATTCTACATCTATATTCACGGCGTTAAGATAATATATTATTTTTCTCTGCTTAGGCCAAGGTTCAAATTATTAACTGCGGAAAATCAGTGTACGTAGTGAATGGAAGTAATACAACTCGAAATTGATTAAAAACAATTTTTCTATAATTATAATATGATCTATGGCGGCTTCCTATTAATACATTCGCCTACCTGTTATCAACGGATGTTTACTTTCGAGCATTCTATTATCAATTGTCAAAATGTATTTATAAATTCTCGTTATAATAGCAACAAGATTAATATAATATTATAACAAAATCATCATGTTATGATATAGATAGTTATTAATTCATATTTTTCTTGTAACATTGAAATTAATGTTACGATATAACTTAAAAATAAAGTTAAACTTTCTTATTTATGAAAATTAAATTATCAATTCCAGGTCGGATTCACTCGGCGATCGTCTCCGGGGTGAACCTGGAGACGCGTTCGGTGACGGTTGAATGGTTCGAGCGCGGGGAGACCAAGGGCAAGGAGGTGGAGATCGATGCCATCCTCGCGCTGAACCCGGAACTCTGCGGGCAGAGGCATCCCGCGACTCACCTCCAGCCCACTCCCAACAAATTAGCTAGGGTATGTATATATTGTGTATTGTGTAGATTAACGGTTTTATTGTGACACCTAATCTCTATACAGCCAGTGATATCATTCTTTTGATAGACTTTTACGAGCATCTTGAAATATTTCGATAAATTCCATCTAGCTAAATAGAAAACATTTTACGCGTTATCGCTCTGTGATATGAAAAAGCTTTTAAATCAATTTATTTCATTGTTGTATTCAGAAAAAACTATTCCAATACAAAACTAATAATATTATTTATGAGCAACGAGCTTACAAATTTTATGATTGTCGCTTGTCAAGTGCTTGCATGTCTCGTAAAGGACGTCGTAATTCAGACAGCGTGCTTTGAATATTTAAAATCTGTATCGGAATATAAAAGAGAGCTTTTACTCTTCGAACAATAAAATACATATGCGGTATCAACATTCCAGCCTCGACTCGTTGAGACTCACTTGAATGAAAGTGTAATGCACCAGCGCAGTGTTAAAGAAAACAACTCGCCAGGTTAAGAGTTTGAAAGGAAAATATAAGTTTTTTTTTAAATCATAGTGGCCTTTTAGATACTTGACACTCCGGACAAATCTTCGCGATTTATCGAGTGCAATTGTATAATTGTATGTAACCTATGTTTGATAAATAATTAAAAAAAAATATAATATTATTTTTGGTTAAATTTTTACGATACTAAATTGAACTATACATTAAAAAAAAAATCTTTTTCAGCTGTAGCTTAAAAAATCACTACTTGCAAGAACTTTTCATCTAGATCTCCAATTATCTCTGTAGAAAATCACAAAAATCTTATATATATATAAGTATATATATATATATATATATATATATATATATATATATATATATATATATATAAATTTGAGTAGTTCCAGAATATTGAGATTTACAACCTTACTTATATAGAAATGTTTTAACATTTTGAACGGTAATGTTTAAGTGGTTTATGTATGTACGTAGATGTCGAGAGTTAATCTATTTCAATGAGGTCAATGACCACAACACTCGCTGTGGGACAATTTGCCAATTTACTTGCGGATACGATGGAACATTTTACACATCGTACTATTGACCATTTTATAAAATAAATTACAAGTAAAACTTGATCATTTGTTGATTACACAATATCTGTCATTAGAGCTCGTAAAAGGCTATTGAATTGATGATTTTGAACATCAATATAATGATAAACGGAGTTAAAATCATTTATTTAAGATACGTATTAGTGTAATAAAATACATGAATTTATGAATGGTTTTGTAGTGCTCCCATAAATTGTTCTAGACTATTTACTATTTGAGTGTTAATCGCAGTAATGAAAAATTATATCTAAATGGAGGTGTGATTTGTAATTTGAAGCAAAGCTTTTATTGATTGTGTGTTCAATTTGGCGGTACCAAGCCGCGACCACCCTCATTGTTTGGTCGCGAAGCACGTTGCTAGTCGACGCTACAGTTGGAAAGCAAAATCCGCGAAGCCGAAAGCTCTGCCTGCATATGCATTTAACCTTAAAACTATATATAATCATGGTACCTTTAGCATTTAGGAAAACTTGGTACCTGAGGTGATAGTGAATTGTGAAAGTATCAGTGGATGAATCAATTTAGTGGCACCTCTAGCAGAAAAATGTAGAAATGTTCCAATATATCATCAGTTTGCAGGTGATCACCAATAGTCAACACGTAGTGATCACGGCTTCACATGTATTTAGTTCAGATATTGCATTGTTTCCATGGCAACACCAGCTCGTGCACACCGCTCATCGACAATCTCACTATTATGGATACATTTTTTATATTCTTTATTATTGTTATGTTTAAAGTAGAATTTTTAATATATATATATATCAGATAATAGTTGTGTTTGAAATATATTGAATTCGATCTGACAACGATAAATGTCCGGACGACCTTCCTATTTGTATGGCTACATTGACGCATGACGGACATTGGTTAGCATCGATTTTCTACAAATGCTCGCAGCGCACTAGTCCTTCAGTTCACTCCAACTAGACCATTAGGGTGCACGGAATATGAAATCAGACCCGAGGGAGCATCCAGTAAGTTGCAATGTTTTCTGATTGGCACGTGGTTGTTTGTCATGGCTGCGAAGGAACCTTCGGGCTCGTCGTCGGACGAAGGCGGGTTCCTGCGCGAGGGCGCGGAGGGGGACGCCGGCGACTCGGGCCACACGCTGCCCGTGCGCAACTCACGATCGGTACTCCTCACGCACTTCATTCGCACCTTGGACACCGCATGGAGCGGGCGCATTGTCGCTCGAACACTTTTATTTGTTTTTACTTCTATCTGATTTTAAACACTTTTCGTTTACGTTGCTCACGATCTTTAATTTTGATTTGCACACGATTAGCTTTTTTTTTACGGTGTTTTTATTGGTTGTGTTTTTGTTGTATAATAAATAAAAACCATTGTGTGTAATTGAGTTCTTTTTCGATTCATTGCGTTGGTAACTAGGGTAACGAAACCGCAACCAATGTTTTTGTTTCCTAGTTATATTTAGATTACTATAATAATGTTAGAGTTGCAACGGATAGCATATTCGAATTAATATTAATAACGATTAGATACGATTCGATAGTTGACAAACAAAAGATATAAATACCTTTTATTTCGAATGTCGCACTGAATGTTGTTTGTTGTGTACAAGGTACAAAGCAGTTTTTTTCTTTTGTTTATGATGGCCAAAGTTTTCGTGTACGAGAGAGAAAAAAAAAAAACAACTCCGTAACGCAGAAAAAGTATTTTAGAAACCACCGCTTAACGCAGCTAAACGCTTTTGCTTTCTATTTATATATATAAATAAAAGAACTGTGCTAAATTACGCACTTATATTATTAAAAAGAAATGTATTCGGTTGTATTTCACGAAAATGAATGGTATTTTTTTTATTGATTTAAAACATCCTGTCTGAAAAGAAATGATGTTCGTTGCAACTTTAATTTAAAAAATATATATATATATTACATTCGATTGACAGCTGTCAGATATACACTATATAAACAGTGGTTTGTATATTCTAAGAAGTTAGGTTAAATTATATATTAATAAGCGTATTCAATAGAATTATATGCTCTGTTAGGGAAAACTGGCTGAGATAATAATTATCCCTGCCCTTGCATATTATTTTAAACCTTAGTGTTATATACATAAGTATGTTTTCTCTATGTACGAGTTGACATCTGATATAATTATTTCGATTGTATGGATACACATGAATGCAACTTATAGGTTGTTTGTAGAGCTATTTTTTTAAATAGTCTTTTGTTGGCTAAACTGTGGGAATGGACAATTTCCTGTCATAATATATTCCTGTAATTTATAAAATCAAACGTCTGGCTTCCACAGAATTCTTCATAAATTTAAATAATGAGACATTTTTATTTGGAAAAGTTTTCGTATTTCGAATACTGCTGCCGTCTGCACGAAATCGTTCGGAAATGCGTCTGCTGTTTTTGTTTTAGAAATAATTATACGCTATTTTCACCCTTGACTCTTTTTTTCCGGATTTATTTTTTATTTTTGATTCATCCAACAAGGATGTGTTACTGCAAAAAATAGACAATGGTAATGAATCATAAATTATTGTACAGTAATAAAATATTATTTTATTCTTTTTAGAAAATTTATTATTATAATTGTTTTTAAACGGTTCTATTTGCGATCATAGGTAGTAACTAAATTAAATGTTATTTATTATTAGAGCTAGATTTATTTTATATTTTTTTATAAATTTATAATATCAGTTTATTGTATACCCGCATGTATATAACGCTTTCTAAATATACTTTATGTTATTTTATATGCGGGTAGGTACTGTTGTACAAAAAATCTTTTGACTCCTTGTATTTCCGCTGGAATACGGTATTTTTTCTGTTGTACTTTTCGGGTTTTTTTTTCATATTGTAAATAGACTTGTCTTTATTTGCTTTAAGTTTTATTTTGCTTGCATTGTTGTCTTGGCATTTTTATTAATATTATTATTTTTATTACATTATAGGATATGACGCGGCAGTCGATACCGGTGGCGACAAAAGGTAAGTTAGAATATAATATTAGAAATTAGAAATTTTCAATAATGCTGAAGTGTTAATATATTTTTTATATTGGATAGTTTATCCAAAGGTGAAGCGACAAATTAACATTTTTTTAAGGAAAGATGCAAGGTAATAATAAAAAACGTAACTCCATGATTCATATGTATTAAGAATAAGTATTTTTTTTATATTTAGTTTCATTTAATTTGTATAGAAAAATATTTTTTACTTATTAAAAAATATTAAGTAGCAAGACAGACCTCTCCGTGAGATTTTAACTAAATTACTGGCTGTGATAGAATTATTTAATTTAAAAGTCAATGAAGCAGATTTTTTTAAAAATCAATCTGTATTTAAAGTGAAATATAACTAACTAATTCATAAAGAATTTTAAGCTTCCGCCTCTGTCTGTCTGTTTAAACTTGTCGCTTGTCCGTGATTCATCTCTCGTCATCAGAATATACTAAGTATAGACGGACAAAAACACAAAGAAATCACACTCACTCGTAACGGTCACTGAGTTTATCTGAGATGATCTCACACTTATAAGGTTATAGCTAATACGTTTTAGCTTTGTTTTTTAACATTTGTTGTTTTACATAAATATTTTTAAAATAAATATATTTATATCTATATGTATAAATATATATTTATATGTATTTGTCTTTGTATATAATATACCGCAGATGTATATTTATTTCAATGCCCATTACCCGATATCCAGTTATCAGTGTAACAAGCTATTCCATTCAGCAGCTCAGTGTCAGACACGCAGAGAGACAGACAGACGTCTCTATCATACCCAAAATTATGATGTTATATAACTGATTGAATTACGTCTGTGATGAGTGATTTTGTAACGTATTTTAAAAAAATAAATAAAAAAATAAAATAAATAAATATAAGCCAATAGTGCGCTAATGTAGTATGTTAATCAAACGTTAATAAAATCGTCAATTATTTACAGCGAGCTGTCAGATAGCTGTCGTTGGCATTAGTCATCCGTGACCCCAATTCTAAACATAGTTTTATTTTATTTGTTTTTTTTGTGTATGAATTTTAATGTTGATGTGGTGTCCAGTAATAACAATAATTGTATTACAGTAGATAATTAATTTTTTTTTATTTCTTTTTTTTCTTTTTTTTCTCTCCAGTGTTATTTAATATGTATTTATTTATCTATTGATTGATTTATTGACTATGAATTTATAAAGTTTCCTCATGTCCAGTGCATATGCTCAATCGCTGGCAGCGCATCCGCAATTTTTATGCAGATGTTCAAGGTGCTCCAGGTGCTATTACCGTCAGCTCTCTTGCTATCAGCAATTAAAGTGTGACATTAGAATTGTAATTGCATTCATTTAACTGATCCCTACCGCATTGCACTTTGTTCCTACATCGGCTCACGTTGCGTAACTTGGCAGCGTTCTTTGCCCCAATTTTTGGCCCAAATTGCAATACTTTAGCCGCTGTTGCTTGGAGACTGTTGTATCAATTTTCGGTGATGCCACACGATCTAGCGCGAAACGATAAATGTTGATTTTTCATTATACGTGTTCATTGAAAAATAATTATTACACTTTAAATAAAGTAACTAAAACTAATATTTTTTTTATTTTTTTTTTTTGAAGTGCGAGGTCTCCCGACACGGGTTTCTTTGCCCACTAGGAGATACCAAATAAATTATAATTCTTATTATTAACTTGTTTGCGGACTGTATTATATTGTATATATGAAACAAGTACGGACTTCCTTTAATTTTTATCCGTCACATAAACACCGCATCCTCTACGGGTCACGGTCGCGTATAATACAATCTTGACATTGCGTCGTGATGGCCGCTATTATATGCACGGCGTGACACGATTTTTTTTGGGTGTTAGACCACTCATATGGCCGATAAATATAAATAATGCGATGGTTTTTTTTAACATCTTTAGTATATCCTAGTACGGGACTTGTTTAAAACTTGCATTTTAAATAATATTATATTAATAAACGCTTTGTGTAATAATCTATACAAATAATACGAAGCTGCAGAGGTTTTTGTTTGAAAAGCCATTTATATAAGACGGTTACAGCTATTTTTAATGTATCTCTATTTCCGTTCATCTTATTCCGTTTCCTTCTTGGCTTAATTCAGTAGTCTACAGTCTAATATAAAGTTTATGTTGTATTTTAGTATTATAGTTTCCAAGTGTCAAGATTAGATGACATACTGACATACCTTTTAAATATATATATATATTATGTGTATATTATGTGTTTGAAAATATAATTGATAAAATATACTTATTATTAAGTTTCAACTGTTTTCCGTTCTCACAATTGCTTGTAATATTTATAATAATATTTCTTAGTTTTGTAACGCCGAGTGCGTTGAACCCGCTACTTTAAAATTATAACAATATATAACGGTAAACAAAAAAAATAAATGTAACAAAAATATATATACATATTTAATTTATTCGTTTTGTATTTTTTTTAATTCAGAACTAATATTAGAACATTCTTAAGCGTTACGTTTTTTGTCACTCTTTTTTGTCCAGTATCGATCGATTTTATAATAGGTTTCGTGTTGAAATAATTGCTATATGACAGTGACCATGTCTGTTGTTATTTTAATAACGGAATGTCGATCGCTGGGGGGTTGAATACCTGATGGTTCGGTCACTGGCAGGCTATGGTGGTTAAAGTGTAGGCGGGCGGGGCGGCGAGTACAGTGAACAGTTCTCCACCGGCCGCGTACCTCTCCGCCTGCCGCGACAGTCATAATATTACATTCTGAGTTATATGTCTGTGTGATAATGCCAGGCCTGAATCAGAGATCCATTGTCCGGCGGGCGACCCTCAGTAGTAAGTGTTGTGTGTGCTGAGTGAGGAGTCAGGAGACAGCAGGAGTCAGGAGTTTACAAAAACATGTCTTAATAATAATGAATGAATGTCAATACAATTGAATTACAATACTCATTCTATTGTGTCAGTAGAGTTTAATTATTTCGACTACAGTGAAAATGTGATGAATTTTCATTTAAATTGTTTACTTGTTTATATACGTATATATAAGTAACATAGGTAAATAGAGCTTTGTATATGTCTGTCTTACTGGTCATTTCTATTTACAATTGGATGTTATTGGAATCTTAATATATTATATGATTAAAGAGATATTTTATTGTATGAGTTCAACACTGCGGTTCAAGATTGAAATGAGTAGGCAGTCAGACTAACGACCCGAATTCCCACGACATTTAAACATTTTTAATGTAAAATTTTATTGTGTTGTCTAAATAATACATCATTGGGAAAACCAATGTGTATTACATAGATAATTTACTTATTGATAAAAAAAATAACTATTAGTGGACTGAATGCCGTTGCTGCATTCTCTAACAAATTATTCCGTAAAAAAATAATAATTCGATAAAGATTGTATTCTATTTTTAAGAATACTATTTAGTTATTATTCTAAAATATTATTATTAGTATTCTAACCATATACGGCTTTAATAATCATACTAGAGGTCAATGAATTATCCTATTTTATATTTCATTGTATACGATAGAACAACCAAACAACGAAATTTCATACAATAAAAGTTTGAGGCCCATATTTAAAAATTTCTGACAATAAGAAAATTATTAGGTACTAAATGTTCAAAGATATTTCTTGTAAGACAGAGAAAGTGTCAACTGTTAATAATTAATTAAATATGCAAAACTAACAGACTAAATAGTGAGATCATCGTCAAACATAATTTTCTTCGGCTATTCTTATAATCGATTCGTCAAGGAATATTTCATTAACTGGGGCTAGGAAATAACGGTGACTGACGCGATATTTAATGGTCAATTTAAAATGACACTTATCTACGTTCGTGTAATTCGTTAAAATAATTCACAGCTGATAAATACACCTGCTAACTGAAATTATTTTGATTAAAAGTAGTATTTATTTATATTATTTAGTATCGTCATGAAAATCAGTTAAATTTTTAACCATTCAAACAATTAAATATATTTTAAGTTTATATAGATAAAGTTTAATTTATATACATAGCTGAAAATACACGTTTTCTAAAAAGTAAACGTGTTATAAATTCGACGTTAAGCGCCTTTCAGACGTCTCGACCGACCCGACTTACCGTCCGCCAGTCTAGGCTTCCACTCGCCTTGCAAACAATAAACAATCAGTATTCAAAACTCCCCTAAAGCACCTCCAGGCTGAAATTGTTCTGTTTATTTATTAGGAACATAATAAAATAACTTTAATCATTAATATAAGTGATTATTAATTGTGTTTTAGTGGTTTTTTATGTCCCTTTTGAATGATTTTTATTTCAGCATTTATGTGGTATTTATTCTAAAATTTCATATCTTAATAACGGAAATTATAAGGAATTGTTACGAAATATTACTTTTAAATCCATATTCAGTGTTGTAAAATAATTATTATCTGTAATTGTTCTCAAAAGCTGTTTTTTTTTTTAATATTTTTGTTTGTTTCTTTTATGATTTTCCTAGCGATTAGAAACTCAAAGGCTTCCTTGTTTGAGTAATTAGATTATCAAGCGTCACTTAATTTATATTTAACTGTTCCTAGAAAAACAAATGGAACGACTCATTTATATTAACAGAATAAAATACATGTTACAGAAAAAGCAATTAGCCTTACTAGTGGTGGCCATTGGCCGCTAAAATATATAAATTTAATGAACTCTTACAATAACCGGATCCATCCATAAATCAGCGAAGCCCGATATCGACCGAAGCTTATCTGACGTCACGGTGATATATTTTTCATAGTGTTCCAACAAAGGGCGGTCTAATGTGGACAGCGATTATTTTCCAATTTAAGCCGGTAGTTTTTCATGCTGTTGTACAATTGATACAAATTGTACAGCTTGTCCAGTCGAGTCTAGCTTTTCAGAGCGCGTATACATTGTTTGCGCGTGTCTTATATTTTAAAATATCATAATAATTTGACGGTTAACTGGTGTTCTGTGTTGTTATTTTAGTTGGTACCATTTATCGCGGGTCCAAGGCTGTTAGCGTTTTTTGGTATTTTTCTATATGCGGCTTCACGTACGACCAAGCTCTTGTAGAGTGCGTCACGGTTCATTGCCTTGGGTACGGAAAGAGAACCTAATATGGGTACCGACTGTCGACGCAAGCGCAGGGTTACCTCGCTACCAACGCGTTTGACTGCCATTTGTAACTATTCGTTAGAC
This sequence comes from Dircenna loreta, assembly GCA_963555665.1. Taxonomy (NCBI): domain Eukaryota; kingdom Metazoa; phylum Arthropoda; class Insecta; order Lepidoptera; family Nymphalidae; genus Dircenna; species Dircenna loreta. The sequence continues at coordinate 14,556,938 of OY743087.1, forward strand.
AGAGGAGTACATTTCAATTGATTAGAATCTGTCCCAAATTCAGAGTCGACTATATATATAAGGATGAAACAATTTGCTCTTACCAAAGAAATTGGTTTAATTTAAAACACAGAGACTGATTTTATTGCCAAATATGTGTTGCTCGTGGCTAAGATGTCGCCGACGTGTGGCTGATTCAGAGGAACCGACGACTTATGTAGAAGCGTTTGAGAAATGTGCATCTGTGGTAGAGGCTGCGCAAGAGGAGATAAAGCCGACGTCACGTAAGGCGCTCTCGGCTGTTGTCAAAGTACATTGCACTTACAGCTTTATGCACGCGATCTTTGAAAATATTGTTGTTTTATTTTGTTTAATATAACTCTCATTTATATCTATTAAACTTCAAAGTAAACATTTCGTGTAGAAATAAAATATTACGGATATAATATACTTTAGATATTTTTTTTTATTATTAATGTAGATACACAAATATTAAATACATTTTGTTATTTGTTTGTTCGCTGTAGCCTGTAGGTGACTTTTGCAAATAGATCTTTCATTTAAACTGTGCCATTTTTAACACTTCAGCATTTTGGTTTAGAATATTATTTCAATTAGTTTTCGAAACTGACGATTATTTTTTCAATTTCAGCGCCCTCGAGGGTCACCCGCAACAATCAGATGCGGGTGTCGAACGCTGGCGCAGGCGCGGGCGCGGGCGCCTACACCAACGGCCACGGAGGAGACACGACCGGCCGTCGCGGGGCCGAGAACGTCCCGCCGCAGCCCCAGCCCGTACCCAACTCCAGGGTCACACAACAGGTATTTCTATAAAGACCCGTGTGAAGATTCCATCCGTTCTCCGCCTACCCTCCGTTCCCGAACATCCTAACGTCATCCCTCCGTAGCCGCCGGCTTCCGGAGGTCGCTCTCGGACGAGCAGCACGCCGAGCGCCTCCGTCATACAGAGTCTTCCGCAGCCGCCGGTACACGGACGACGGATGCATAACATTAAAGAGGTTCCTGTAATAATATCCCATCCGCATCCTTCCCAAACGACTGCCGCGAAGTGACCGGCTACATTTCGTAGCGGGTGCTCCGTAGGCGGCTCGTAGCTGTAGCGGTGTGGTCCGCAGTTCGGTGCGGCGCCGGCGGGGCGCGCGGGCGGCGTGGCGAGCGCGGTGTCGGTGTCGGCGCCGCACGCCGCCGCATCGGGTGCCGTGAGACGGTCCAACGTCGTCAAGGAGGTGGAGCGCCTCAAGGAAAACCGCGAGAAGAGGCGCCAGCGGCAGGCGGAGCTCAAGGAGGAAAAGGTTTGTGTTCTTATATGATGACGATTATAATTCTAATTATTAATTTACAGATTACACCCCTTCTAAGTTAAGATAAATTAAAAATTCATTAGAACGATTTTCATCCCGAAAATGTTACAGACTCACTTAAGATGATTTTATAAAATTACATCTAATATACTCTAAGCTGAAAATCAGAAATAGATAGTAAGTCAGCCTTTAAGCATAATATTTTTTAACAAAATATAGTATTACATACTCAAAAACCCTCGAAATGAGAGTATTTTTTGATATGCCACGGACAAAGGTAATTTATTACTACAGCTAGAAGTTATTTTAATTAACAGATTAAATATATGAGTTTCATCTTAATATAGGTTCAGAGTCCACATAGATGAGAGTATAGCAAATTAATTTATTAGTAAAATATATTAAAAATAAATTATATCACTTGTTCAAAAATAAATAAAATGTTAGTCAGATTTTTAATTCAATTAAAATATATAACTAACAAATAAACAAAAGGAACAGAAGAATAGTTCATTTAATTTTAAATGTTATTTAAAATATACACAAAAAATATAAAGTTACAATACACAATAAAAAAAAAGAACACGAATGCAAAGTTTTAGAGAATTTCAGAAACCATTTGGTTCTAGATTTGTTTGGTTTATCACTCACAGTATTATTGAAAATGTTGTTACGTGTATTGTAACTTTTTCTAAATCTATTAGGAGAACGAAAGTATTGTATCTGGATATGTTTAAACAATTAATGTTTATATTTAATATATTATATCTATATTACAAGATCAGGGACGCAATATTTAATTAAAAGAGAAAAGATATAATATGTTATATATCTTTAGTAATCGAAAAGGTAAGGCCTGTCTTGTTTTAGTCTATGGCCTCCGTGCTATGAGCTTCTATGAGCTTCGTTTGCTCGAGTTAACGTTCTTGATTTATATTCTACCTAATAATTATGTTAAAGTTTTATGAATTCTTTAGAATTAATAATATAGCTACTAAGTGGAATATATAGAATTGTATATTCACGTAATGGTGATAGGACGTATTAATCTGTGAAGTTGATATAATAAGGATTCGAGCTAAACCTTCCATATTGGTTGCTGTTTATATTATTTAAATTTTCCATAAAGGAATTAAAGCTCGAAGTTCTCTCGTTCTCGCTGCTTTCTAGTTCCATTGCATTTTGCAAAGACGAATAAAGGCTTGACGTTCCATATTGATTACTACTTGTAGCCATTGTATATCCGAAAGGAGAATCAGAATTGGCTGTTCCATAATAATTTATATTTGTAACCATTGTATTTTCTGAAGGAGGATAAAAGTTCGAAATTCCGTGTTGATAATTTTCCAAGGAAGGATAAAAGCTGGACTTTTCATTTTGATTTCTTATTGTGGCCATCATATTTTCGAAAGAAGGATTAAAGCTGGAGGTTCCATATTGGTTTCTCGCTCTATCAATTTTATTTTCGAAAAAAGTTTTAAAGCTGGACTTTTCAGTTTGGTTGTTTATTGTTGCCATCATATTTTCGAAAAAAGGATTAAGACTGGACGTTCCATACTGGTTTCTCGCTCTATCAATTTTATTTTCGAAAAGAGTTTTAAAGCTGGACTTTTCATTTTGGTTCCTTATGGTTGCCATCATATTTTCGAAAGAAGGATTAAGGCTGGACGTTCCATATTGTTTTCTCTCTCTAGCAATTGTATTTTTGAAAGAAGGATTAAGGCTAGATGTTCCAAATTGTTTTTTCTCTCTAGCAATTGTAGTATTTTCGAAAGAAGTATGAAAGCTGGACATTCTATTTTGGTTTTTCTTTGTAACCATCGTATTTTTTAAAGGAGGATAATAGTTGGACGCTACATATGTGTGTCTCTCGGTAGGGTTTGTTTTTTCTGAAGAAGGATAATAGTTGGACTTTTCATATCTGTTTCTTTCTGTGGGCATTGTCTTTTCGGAAGAAGGATAATAATTGGACGATTTATATCTGTTTCTCTCGGTAGTCTTTGTAATGTGGGAAGAAGGATAATAGTTGGACGTTTCAAATCTGTTTCTCTCGGTAGTCTTTGTATTTTGGGAAGAAGGATAATAGTTGGACGTTTCAAATCTGTTTCTCTCGGTAGTCTTTGTATTGTGGGAAGAAGGATAATAGTTGGACGTTTCAAATCTGTTTCTCTCGGTAGTCTTTGTAATGTGGGAAGAAGGATAATAGTTGGACGTTTCAAATCTGTTTCTCTCGGTAGTCTTTGTATTGTGGGAAGAAGTATAATAGTTGGACTTTTCATATCTGTTTCTTTCTGTGGGCATTGTCTTTTCGGAAGAAGAATAATAGTTGTGCGTTGTAGTTGTGTTTCTCTCAGTAAGCTTTTTATTTTGGGAAGGATGATAATAGCTGGAATTATCATATTTGTTTCTCTCGGTAGGCTTTGTATTTTCGGAAGAAGTATAATAGTTGGACTTTTCATATCTGTTTCTTTCTGTGGGCATTGTCTTTTCGGAAGAAGGATAATAGTTGGGCGTTGTAGATGTGTTACTCTCAGTAAGCTTTGTATTTTCGGAAGGATGATAATAGCTGGAATTATCATATTTGTTTATCTCGGTAGGCTTTGTATTTTCGGGAGAAGTATAATAGTTGGACTTTTCATATCTGTTTCTTTCTGTGGGCATTGTCTTTTCGGAAGAAGGATAATAGTTGGGCGTTGTAGATGTGTTACTCTCAGTAAGCTTTGTATTTTCGGAAGGATGATAATAGCTGGAATTATCATATTTGTTTCTCTCGGTAGGCTTTGTATTTTCGGAAGAAGAATAATAGTTGAACGTTTCAAATTTATTTCTCTCGGTAGGTTTTGTATTTCCGGAAGACGGTACTACAATAACTTCTTCATTAATTTCATCATGGCAGAAATCCAAATAATCTTCCAAATATGGGATATTGATATACAAAACATCGTTTAATATTTCATAGACTGCTGCTGTGGTGTTTAAATTATATGGTAAAATCTTAAAATCTTCAAGACCTCTTTGTTCTTTATATATGTGCTCTATTGTTGTGTACATCACTCTGTGCTTAATTTGAATTGAGACCTTTTCTTTTATATACTCCGCTAACCAGATTTTTCGGGTATATTGCTTTTCATCAAAACAGTCCACTGCTATTGCAAGCTCGTAGCTACAAATTTTCATAAGTTCATAGTCCGTTGCCAATGCAGAGTCAGCCATCAATTTAAAAACATCACAAGTTTTATCAGTTTCTTCTGAGGAGTAAAGGTCAAGAGGCGATTGTAGGTTATGGATATATAATGGACTTTTACACGCACAAATATTAAAAACTGCGATTAATATATATAAAGGCACAAACATTGCGACGACAGCCTCTCGGAACGTAAAAAGATAACTAATTTTAAAAGATAACTAGTGATGTAGCTATCGATGCTACATAAATAATTATATTTGTTGGATTTATTTTGATGACCTTTTACGATAATTATAAAATTATTGACCTATTATAATAACTGTCACAGGGCGAAGCCGTGCTAATTCATACTTAACGGAATTAAATTTCACGTTCTGAATGATTTTGTTACAATTTTTTTTCTTACCTAAATATACATTTGATTACATAACTCCCATAAAAATATGAAGTATAAAATTCTATAGAAAAACCCGTTACAGCAATTACCTAAGTCGTAAGTTATAATAAATTATCGATTGTAAAATATTATGACGGTGGCTTATAGGAGGCACTGATGAACATGGACCCTGGTAACCCTAACTGGGAGTTCTTGGCTATGATCCGGGAGTACCAGAGCAGCATCGAGTTCCGGCCGTTGACCGGTAACGAGCCCGTTGAGGACCACCAAATAACCGTATGCGTCCGGAAGCGACCCCTCAACAAGAAGGAACTCGTCAAAAAGGAGGTGACTTATTCATCTTTCCGTACCGTCAAGTGATACATAGGCGTTATGTAAATTATACTTAAACATCAGTAATTATTTTAAATTCCAGGTTGATGTGATCAGCGTCCCCACTAAAGACCAGATGATAGTACACGAACCGAAAAACAAAGTAGACCTTACTAAGTACCTCGAAAATCAGAAATTCAGATTTGATTACGCCTTCGACGATTCCTGCACTAATGAAGTAGTATACAAGTGAGTGTTCTTTTCCTCAGGATCGTATCACACCAGAGGTGCAGTTCATCATGCCCTTTATTTTACAGATACACGGCTAAGCCTCTGGTGCAGACGATCTTCGAGGGAGGTATGGCCACGTGCTTCGCATACGGACAGACAGGCTCCGGCAAGACTCACACTATGGGAGGAGATTTCCAGGTCCGCATATTGGAAACATTATTTAAAAGTATTATATTACTTATGACGTCTAATCGATTGTTACATTCAGGGCAAGATGCAAGACTGCAAAAAGGGCATCTACGCGATGGCGGCGCGGGACGTGTTCGCGTACTTGCGCTCGCCCAAGTACCGTCCGCTGAACCTCATCGTGTCCGCCTCCTTCTTCGAGATATACTCCGGCAAGGTGCCTCTCTTCGCCGTCTCGATCGCTCGGCCTCACTGGCACGCTCGCTCGTTTTCCTCTCACACACACCTTTCTCGTTTTAGGTGTTCGATCTTTTAGCGGACAAAGCCAAGCTACGGGTGCTAGAGGACGGCAAGCAACAGGTCCAGATAGTGGGTCTAACGGAGAAGGTGGTGGATAACGTGGACGAAGTTCTCAAACTGATCCAGCACGGGAACGCGGCGCGAACGTCGGGACAGGCGAGTGGCGCCGCCGAGCACGCCATCACTCGTCCGTGGGACAGTTCATTGACGGGTTCGTCCGTTGCAGACGTCCGCGAACTCCAACTCGTCGCGGTCGCACGCCGTGTTCCAGATCGTGGTGCGCTCGCCCGGCATGCACCGCGTGCACGGGAAGTTCTCGCTCATTGACCTTGCCGGCAACGAGCGCGGCGCCGACACCTCCTCCGCCAACAGGCAGACCCGTGAGCACCCACACGCACACACGCACACACGCGCCACGGACATTGATAACATAGCAACATTTTACAGGGATGGAGAGTGCGGAGATCAACAAATCTCTTCTCGCTCTCAAGGAGTGTATTCGCGCGCTGGGTATGAAGGGGAACAACCACCTGCCCTTCCGAGTGTCCAAGCTGACGCAGGTGCTGCGCGACTCCTTCATCGGCGACAAGTCCCGCACGTGCATGATCGCCATGATCTCGCCCGCCATGTCCTCGTGCGAGCACTCGCTCAACACGCTGCGATACGCGGACAGGTACTTGAATGTTCCACCCGAACCTATGGCCTGGGACTATATAGTTTTATCAACGCAAACGGTATTATATCGACGTCGTCATCAGGGTGAAGGAGCTGGGCACGGCGGAGGGCTCCCGTGGCCGCGCGGAGTCCCCGCAGGCTGACGTCGACATGGAGCCCGCCACAGACGACCTGGCGCACCTCAGATCGCTCAACGTACGTACTTTCTTTCTGTTGTCGCTGCTAGTATTTCCACCACTGAAGACAGTAGACGTTTGTATAAAACCAATTCGCCTGGAAATATAACATTGCAAAAACCTGCACTATGGACGACCTCCTTTCCCAAAATGGAGGGCATCCATAGGGGCAGAGATAGGCTTTTCTCATAACGACGCTCGTTGGTCCGCAGGAGGGCGATATGTCGGCCGAGATGTACACGTTCCACGAGGTCATCGACGAGCTGCAGCGCGCGGAGGAGGACTTGCTCGACAACCACAAGGCCATCTCCGACTACCTCCAGCACGCGCTGCAGCGCTGCAACTCGCTGCTGGCGCTCACCAGGGACGTGGACTACGACCAGGACGGTGAGTGCCGGCAGCCCCGGGGAGCGCTGTGCCGCAGTCAAACATACCTAATGTAATATATACTTGCAATCACCCCGACGTGTCCGTGCAGCGTACGCGACGCAGTGGGAGGGGCTGCTGAACGAGCAGCTGGCGGTGCTGGCGCAGTCCCGAGACCTGGCGGCGGAGTTCCGCAACAAGATGCAGAAGGAGGAGCGCATGTCGCGCCGCATCCAGCCGCGCCACTAGCGCCGCTCGATTGTACTATTATTTATCGATTCCGTTTCAATGTCGGGTCCGGACGGACCCGCGGTGCGACTTATGTATACTTTAATATAACACAGCGAGACGTTGACGTTACGTATCTCTCATTTCGATGCATTTAACTTTGCCGAGGGCCTTCTTTTTGTAGATATTTTATTAACTTTTGCATGTCAAATTGACGGTGGGATCGCCTCGTTTGTTCTGTGTTCGTGTCGTGACGGAAGTTCGTATTGGCTGATAAATTATAGGTTCATTTTCATTTGGAGCTTTTGAGGAGTGGTTTCAAACGAAAACACTTGTGGCGATGAGAACACATAACGGCCTTGCCCTCGACGGGTAGACGGCCTCCGGACCGTGGGACGACTTAATATTTATGAACTACCAAAAAATACTCTCGCCGTTGTGAACTGTATTGGTGTGAATTGAACATTATACACAACTTGTGATTTAGCCATTGTATTGAATCGATTGGTTTTAAATTTGTATGACATATCCTTTGGCTTCAAGTCATTTGTTAAACTATTATTATAAATAATCAAGAAATAGCAGGCTTATTTCCATACCTTCCTTCCTAAAAGTAATTAATTACATTTCATTTTCAAACGGATTCACTTGTTTTTTAACGATATATGAAAACGAACCACGTTCCCAATAAACGATAACTCCGCTGACCTTTTAGTAGTTTAGTTTATTCCCTGTATAGAAATAATAAACTTTATCTGTGACGTCACTGTCGTTAATCACGTGATGTAATTTCCGTTGTTGTCAATAATGCATGCCACAGCTTATATACGGTACCAGTATAGTCTACTTGGACAATTTTTTTTTATACTGTAACCCGGAATCGGTGAAATAAATTTCTATACGCAGATTAATGTGAATTCCACTATGACTTATTTGTTTCGCGATGTCATCATAAATCACATCATCTCATAAAAATCGTAAAATATTATATTTAATTAAAAATAGTAAAACCACTTAAAAGACTAACGATTATAAGTTTTTCCGAGGTAATACTTATATTTGGTTTTTTTTTTGTAATCCTTATTTATTATGTTGTGATAATAATTGTAACGTGTTTTTAATTTGGAAAACGGCGGACGGACAGACGTCTCTTTAAATAAATACCGCTTGTAATTACTATTTGTTTGATTTTTTATTATCTGTCAAAATGTATTGTTATTGACGTTGGTTTCATTAAATTATATACATTTTTAATAAATTTATGTTGCATTTATTTTGACAGATAATATGACATAACTGGTGCTAGAACAAGACCACCGGTGTACTTAACGAAGCTCTGTTGAACATTAATGCGATTGCAAGTTCCTAAAATTTAATTACAAGAGTCAATTTATAAAGTAAAAAGTTCCTCCTTCAGTTGAAGTATATGAAACCTCTAAAATCAGTTGTAAATGCAAAAAATGTAATAACATGACATTTGTTCTATGTTGGTGTATTCTTTAAAGAGCTCTGAGAAGGCTTACAAAGTTTAATAGATAGTGCTTAATAAATAATTGACTCGGTACTCTGTATCAGAGTAAATGCACCGATGTTTGACGAAATCTCTATATTTAATTGTAGTTAGGGCGCAAATAACGTCGTTGTAAGTGGATTTTTTTGCCTTGTAATGAATTAGGTTGTATAGAAGTGTTAAATGGACAAGTGAGATGTGACGCGGCCGTGCTAGAGATGCTTTATTATAATAAACTTATTTTAACATCGCACATTATAATAAATTAATCGAAATGGATTTTTGGATTTTTATTTATTTTTTCCTCAACCTTTTAAAACTGACTATGCTACACAACGTATGTGTAAATTTTTGTGCGGTCCGTACACAACAGTCGTGTAAATATAATCTTTACACGAGTGCGGCATTACGCGACTTCTGTAGGTACGGTCATTTAGCTCGCCTCATGATAAAGCCGGCTTTGAAACTTTTTCTTTGTTTTTAAACAACTGCATAATACTTCTTATGGAAGGTCGAAGTTTGACTGACATAACCAACCAATTTCTTACGAGTATTACTGGTGCAAATGACCTATTTCCTTTAATGAAAAGAAGTTTTTGTGCAAGAAACAGAACATTAATATACAATTTAAAATATTATAATTTTTAAATATGAAAAAACATTACACACAAACTATCATACAACTCATTTACGCTATACATGCGTACGTATGCATAGTCATACTTTGTCAATGTTTTGATGCTATTTGCTACCTACCAGTATTGTAGACGCGTTCTTAATCTTGCTATGTTCGTATGTAAATAAATTGTCAAAATAGCAACTTTATATTATTTATTATAACTACACTAGGATGTTCAGGATCATCGTGACTCGTCATATTGAAGAATTGTGCTGGTTTGGTTAAAAGTTCTCCCATTACCGAAGTAGGTAACATACAATCATATATACATTAGCAAAAAAAAACTAATTACTAGCAAAACCAATCAGAATCTTCAAAGTAAAGGTTTTTATAAAGACGCAGTGAGAGATAGAATTATGTTATCATTCAGTCAGCGAAAGGTCACACAACAGCGTGATATTGTATAAATCATAAAATAGCGACGACAGTTATATTTTTGCTTCTACTGACTTAGTCGTCGCGATGTTTGTACGTTTATTTTTATTAATGTTAGTTATAAATATTAGTGCGTGTACTCGTTCGCATAGCCACCGATCGTTTCATGGCTGTTATGCCGACACTTGTGGTGTTTTAGAATTAATGGCTGACACTGTTTTGAAGTTAGACTATGAGCTGAAGAAATTTTGTAGCTACGAGAGTATAACAGCAATAGACCGTTTTGATCAAAATGGATATACTAGGAAGATTATATTTGCAGGGTACAGAAAAGATACAGTATTAATTAAAATTAAACATAGAGTTATGTACACAACAATGGAGCACATAAATGAAAAACGTAGAGGTCTTTCCGATATAAAAATGTTACCATTTACCCTAAACACTACAGGAGCAGTCTATGAAATAAAGGACGATGTTTTGTACATCAATATTCCATACTTAAATAATGCTATGGATTTATGTCACGATAAAATAAATGAAGATATAATTATCGTACCAATGTTTGATAATCACATAACTGACGGTAACGCTAGCGTGAATGATGACACCCACAATATAACCGATGAGAATGACAGCGTGAATGTTGACACCCACAAAACAATGTTTGATAATGACGGCGTGAATGTTGACACCCACAACATAACTGATGATAATGACAACACAGCTGATGATAACGACAACTCATCTGATGATAACGACAACACATCTGATGATAACGACAACACTCCCGATAATAACGACGACACACAACAGTATGATATAGATATCCGTCATTTATAACCGTTAAGCAGCTAAAATACTTCCTTACGACAAGTTGAACTTACGAAAAATATGAACCGTCCAGCTGAATAAGTGAAAATGAATCCTTATTTCGGTATTATAGTTACAATTTCAAGAATAATTAACAAATAAGGAATTTCCTTCCTAAATCAGTCTTTCAGAAATACAATAGTTATAAACATGAACAATGAGACGCATGGGGCAACGTCTAGCTTTATTCGTTATTAGTAAATAACTACAGTGGCTACAGATGAATACATCAATTTAGCATATTGTCAATAACATTCTACATATGTTAAATAGTGCATACAGGATCTATAGAAATAATAAAATAGTCTAGTTATTATAAAAGGGCCGTTTTATTTCAAACCTTTTCAAGTTACAAGTTTCTTATTTAATATTCAAAATGTATACCTAAGTATTTAATCTTAGTAAACATACATATATAAATTATTCAAAAATGGTTTAGTATATTTAATAATAGTCTCAATAATATTTTTATATTTAAACTTTCGTGCCTCCTCCATTTCGTTGTATTTCCTTTTGTAAATTTTTTGTTTATTTTTAATTCTGGGATATCTTTAACCAGTCTGTAGGTAGGTACAAAATCATTCTTCATACTCCTTGTTTGGGTTATTTGTGTCCTTTTAAGTCGCTGTATCAGCCTGCCTCCCCAAGTGTCAGGTCAGGTCATCTTTGACATTTCGAGCAATGGTCCCGTTCACCGTCATTTTGAGAACAAGAGCAAGTAAGCTTCGATGAAATTTTGAGTGTTCAATACGAAAAGGCAGTACTTCACACCGGGTCTTTGCTGACTCTGTATAAAGCGTAAGTCAAATCTCAATAATGTACTGCTTTCATCTCCGAGCCGGATCACCCCAGCATCAACTGTTTGGATATCGAGCTCGAGATCTGTTGGCTTTAGGAACGTCATATGTGGTAGAAGGTTTTAGTTTTGAGGTGATAGCGGTACTTTTATCTCATTAAATCGTTTCTATTTTATTTTATTATGTGTTAATAAAAGCACCTTTAGAAAATGAGAGACATAAAGCCAACCAAAAGCAAAAACGTTTTTTATAGAGCGAATTACGGAACAAAGCGCTGAATAGAAAATTCTAGGCTTCTAAAAGATATTTATTTATTCTGTTTATGTTTGTAAGTGTAAATCACAGACGGCACGGAAAATAACGCTCTGATGAAATATCTGCAGGGTTAAACTACATCTTATTACTGCAATAATAATTATAAATGTTTGTGGATTATTTATAATAAACTTTATTTAGTAATTAACAAGTTTAATTGGTTGAACAATTATGAACTCTTGATATGAATTACGACGGCTTGTAGGTAAATTGTTCCCCTCTAAAAGTTCTAAAAGAAAGTACGTGACGGTGTATGTCTAGCTTTTAAGATTAACCCACTAGAACCATTTTTATGGTTATCAAAATAGTTCTAAAATAACACATTATTTGCGAAGTCGTTTTAATATAATGTTATATTAAACCTTATCCAAATGAATAGGTTATTTATCAGACACTTATTTTTTTACAAAATCGCCCTTGACTGTATTTGATTTCAACCAATATGTTAGGAGTTATTATAGTTTTTAAAATGATAATGGTCAAATACCACGCGAACACGGCGTCCAAGTGCGGAGTGTGTGGAGCGGTGAGGCGGGAGAGCGCTGGCCGACAGTTCTATATAAAATTCATTAATTCCACTTTGATATTTTTAAAATGTTCACTCATAAATAAAATAATTGAGTAAGAAATTCACAGTAAGATCAACTAATATATATATCAAAAGTCGTGTTAGTTCAATTATTCATAACTCAAGAATTATTCATAACTCGAGAAAAAAAATTGGTGGGGAGCTTAAAACCAGGAGACAGACAAAGGATACTATTTAAGTCGACCGACCACGTTTATTTATATATTTTATTGATAATTATTTATTTATTATCCGACAGTCACAATTATCTGTTCGTTCCATACTATTCTAATAGATAGCGATAGGTACAAGCGTATTTGTTGATTGGATTGAGTAAGTAGATATCTAATAGACGGCGTTTTTTTAACACGCTTTCATTAGCTAGGGTTGTATGTATGTACGTAACGGAATCTTTGAGCTTTATTTTCACCGGTTTTCAGAAATCGATTTGAATTGAAACTTTGCACACGTGTCAAAGATCGATGACAAAGCAATAATTTATTTGATAACAGTTTCGCTTTATCTATATATTATATATATATTATAGTTTATATTAGGACTGCCAGGATTAATAAATAACAGGAAAAACGCTTATTATGTTATATGTTACAACCATTCTATTGGCTAATATCTATAAGAGGTAAACACAGTAAAATGCACCCCAGGCTTTTTACTCTGAATTGAATTATTCTGTTAATAACTTAAATTTTCTTATAATTTGATTCCAAGGTGATTCATTATGATTGATTGTTCAACCTTCTACTACTGTAATGCAAACTTTCTGTAATTAAAAATTATTTTCTCCTTTTTAGTTCAAGTGGCATGATAAGTGTGTTTTTTGGTTTTTAAAACTATTATTTATAAAAGTCCTAACGTTTCATATGAGCTAAAACTTAATAAGATAACCGACCACGTGTTGTTGACGGTAAATTATAAGTTAAATTTATATTATAGTAAATACAATACTGTGAAATTCAATATAATATATAATATTATTTATTCTATTGCGCCAGTTGACAATCTACGAGTATTCAGCGACTATTAGACATCAGACTAATATATAATTAGCATTGGTAAGTGTGAAAGTAAATAAATAACTTGTTCTTGTAAATTTATAATAGATTTACAGATTTTCTCAACACTCCTTTTTAATATAAACTTTAACTATGAAAGATCTCCTATTTTTATCTTAAATTATACATATATAATAAAGAGGTAAAGTTTGTATATTTACACTTCATACGTTAATTTATTGGAGATAATCTTCAAAGTAAGTTGTCCGAATCTAAAAATGCCTTAACTAATATTTAGAAATAACTTTCATTTTGGATCTAGGCTATATTATATTATTCCCTTGCAATATTAATAAGGCTTTTTGTATAAAACAATTTTGAAATAATATTGACCAAAAAAAGCTCGAGCGAAGGAGTTTCTTACGAGTCTTGTGTTCTGCGCGGACGGAGTCGCGGGCAACAGCTAGTATATTATATAGGTATAGTTATAATATTAGTAGGAAAGGATAAATTGTGTAATGTTGTTACGTTACGTTGGATACACTTTAGGGTATGGATGACAGTTAGTTGGTCCACCATGAAATTACTGTCACCGATTGGGTTGGCTCCAAACTAGAGAACTCCTCAAAGGTCGGCAATAGGGACTTGAAATTTATAATACCCGTTCAGATATGATAGACCTCTGCTGAAGCTAGATGGATCTCTGGCTCATGGAGCGAAAGAGAAAACGGATTTATTTGCTTCTCTTTTCGCTAATAGTTCTCATCTAGACACTGGCAATGCTACTTACTCTAGCACATCTTCCTCACTGCGGAATTTCAATGCCTGAAATCCGTATAACTAACAAAGAGATATGCAAAGCATTGTGTCGTCTAGGTGTAAATAAAGCCAGTGGTTTGGATGATAGAGCAGCCTGTTCTGCTCAAGACATGTGCAGCTGCGTAGTCTCCTGTAATAACACGTCTGTATCGTCTCTCTTTCAAGACTGGAATAGTGCCGAAATCCTGGAAGCTTGCTAACGTGCAGCAAGTGCAGTGTCGTGCCGATCCTGCCAATTACAGACCGATTTCAATCACCTCCATACTCTGCAAGATTATGGACGTATTACGTGTATTGAACTCGCGCCTTTAGCACACCTAGAAAGTAACGATCTCCTCAGTGACCGACAGTACGGGTTTCGCTTAAATAGGTCCACTGGGGACCTTCTAGTGTAGGCTACACACGTTTTAGACGAGGCCTTGGAGATGAATGGAGAAGCGATCGCCGTCTCTCTAGACGTCTCGAAGGCATTTGACAGGGTCTGGCATGCGAGCCTTATAAGCATGCTTTCAGCGTTCGGTATTTCTCCTAGTCTGATCGTCGGGATTACGGACTTCCTGAATCAGTGATCCCTCCGAGTAGTTGTATGACATTAACGATCTGCTAAAGCCCTGTTTCTATGGGTACGCAGACGAAAGCACAGTTGTAGAAAGATATCTGCCGAGTACTCGGGCCAGTAGAGGTCAAGTACAGGATGAAAGAGAAGCCATGGTGCAACGTTTGAAAGACAAGCTAAAGGCAGTCTCTGTATGGAGCAATGCCAAACTTATTAAATTCAACGCCACCAAAACGCAGACGTGTTTATTCACCGCCAAAAAGAGCCCTTTTACCTTGGCTCCTACTTTAGAATGTATCTTTGGATACAGTGTCCGACTTCAGTTGCTAGGGATAGTTTTCGTCGATCCTCAACTTTGGTCGGTTCATTGAGTCTAGAGCAAGAACAGCCGCCAGCAAGGTTGGCGTCTTTGCCAAGGTCCGGCAGTACTTCATACCAGGACAACTTCTAACATTATATAAAGCACAGATCCGGTCGTGTGTGGAGTACTGTGGTCATTTAATGGCCGGTGCGGCAAAATTTCATCCTGCAGCTCTGGACACAATTAAGAGGTGTGCAAAGACGCTAATTTGCGACCCTGAACTAGTGGAAGCTAGTCTTCATAGCGTCGAACATAGTCGTAGATTTGCCAGCCTCTGAGTATTCTATAGGATACATTTTGGTGAGTGTGCGAAGGAATTACATGACCTTATTCCCCCATCCGCCTTCCATCACCGGATGTTCCGACACACGGCAAGCATCCATCCTTTTGTAGTAGACGCGCCGTATGTCCGAACGAAGCGCTACGCTACATCTTTTTTAAATCGGCCAGCCAAGGAGTGGAACAGCTTGCTTGCATCGGTTTTTCCGTCAGAGTACAATGTGGGTGTCTTCAAGGCAAGAGTGAATAGGTTTTTACTAAGTTGATGCGCTTTACCACCTACGACTACATTTCCACTTCCCATCAGGTGGAACGTAGTCAAGCGTCAACTTAGTTTAAGTGTAAAAAAAAAAAAAAAGAATAATGAAATATTGTTTTTACAGGAATAAAGCAATATTGTTTTCTAGAGCTCATTGTATGCATTATAGTAATATTATTATAACTTTGCAACAACACTTCTTAAAACTATGATACCTAGTTTTTAAGTGGTCATGATGGGTCTTTAGGGTCATTATAAGTATTCAAATGACTTTACAAACAAGAGTGAGAAAATAATATTTATAAATAAAAATATTTAAAAAAACTTTACCATGCCCAAAGTTTATAGGGTTTAATTAAGTATGTCTCTGTCATTGTGTCTGTATGTCTGTCTTATAGTGGGGCTATCGTTTGAATTTACTCATTGACGTGATTCATATTAGGCGTAATAATTATGTCAGAATTATCAAGTTTTATCCGGAGTATTTATCGATACCTATCGATTTATATAAGTTGACATTCCGTATTCGTTCCTGATTATAGGTATTGAATATTTCAAAAAGGGATTAGCACTCATCTTTTCATTTTGGTTTCTCCTTATAGCCATTGTCAAAAAAGGATTAAAGCCAGGCGTTTCATATTTGTTCCCGATTGTAGACGTATCTTTCAAAAAAGAATTAGAACTCGACTTTTCATTTTGGTTCCTCCTTGTAGCCGTTGTCAAAAAGGGATTAAAGCTAGGCATTTCATATTTGTTCCAGATTGTAGACGAATCTTTCAAAAAGGGATTAGAACTTGACTTTTCATTTTGGTTCCTCCTTGTAGCCGTTGTCAAAAAGGGATTAAAGCTAGGCGTTTCATATTTGTTCCTAATTATAGACGTTGTATCTTTCAAAAAGGGATTAGAACTCGACTTTTCATTATGGTTCCTCATTGTAGCCATTGTCAAAAAGGGATTAAAGCTAGACGTTTCATATTTGTTCCTAATTATAGACGTTGTATCTTTCAAAAAGGGATTTGAACTCGACTTTTCATTTTGGTTCCTCCTTGTAGCCGTTATCAAAAAGGGATTAAAACTAGGCGTTTCATATTTGTTCCTAATTATAGACGTTGTATCTTTCAAAAAGGGATTAGAACTCGACTTTTCATTATGGTTCTTCATTGTAGCCATTGTCAAAAAGGGATTCAAGCTAGGCGTTCCATATTTGTTCCTGATTATAGACGTTGTATTTTTGAAAAAGGGATTAGAAATCGACTTTTCATTTTGGTTCCTCCTTGTAGGCCTTGGAGTTTCTAAAAAAAGCTTAAAGCTAGAAGTTTTATATTGATCCTCGCTTATAACCATTGTATTTCCTACAAAAGGATAAGAGCTAGACATTTCATATTGGTTTCTTTCTCGAGGTGTTATATATTTTAAATAAGGATATAAGCTGGATGTTCCATATTCATTTTTCTCTCTAGCTATTGTATTTTTTTTTGAAGAAGGATAAAAACTGTTCATTTCATATTGGTTCTCCCTAGGTATTGTATTTTCTAAGGGAGCATAAAGGCTGGACATTTGATATTGGTCCTTTGAAGGGATAACAATTTCGGATGAAGGATAATAGTGGAATGTTTCATATTTGTTTTTCTCGGTTGGCATTGTTCTTTTGAAAAAAGTATGAAGATTGAACTTTTCTAATTGATTTCTCTGTGTAGGCATTGTATTTCCGGAAAACGGTACTACAATAACTTCTTCATTAATTTCATCATGGCAGAAATCCAAATAATCTTCCAAATATGGGATATTGATATACAAAACATCGTTTAATATTTCATAGACTGCTGCTGTGGTGTTTAAATTATATGGTAAAATCTTAAAATCTTCAAGACCTCTTTGTTCTTTATATATGTGCTCTATTGTTGTGTACATCACTCTGTGCTTAATTTGAATTGAGACCTTTTCTTTTCTATACTCCGCTAACCAGATTTTTCTGATATACTGATTTTCATCGAAGCTGTCTACTGCTATAGTATTCTTGTAGATACAATTTTTCTTCATCTCATAATCCATAGCCAATACAGTGTCAGCCGTAGGGTTAAAAACATCATGTTTTTCATTACTTTCTTCCGATAAATAAAAGTCAAGAGACGATCGGTGGTTAGGGATATATAGCGGACTTATACACGTACAAATATTAAAAACTGTCTTTAATAAAATTAAACGCAACACAAACATTGCGACGACAACTTCTCGTAAAGCAAAAAGATAACTGGCTCTTATCTTACTATGTGGAATCGTGGCACATTTTTTATTTTTAGAATAAGTTTCATGTATATATTTGTTGGGGTTATTTCAACGACCTCTTTTGATAATAAAAATATATGGCTTTATTATTAAAACTGTCACCCAGGCGAAATGTTGGTCCATATAAAGAAATCTTCACGATTTGATAGCTCTGAATGAGATAGTAACAGCTCATTTCCCTAAATACTCATTTAATGCATTAATTCCCATTCCAATATAAAAACAGAGAGGCGAATATATCGCAATACCACGATCTTCAAACGCTGGAATATAAAGTTATTTATTAAAAACATTCATTCAAACCACATTGTTCAGTAGGTTAACAAAAATGAAACTTCATCTATTAAAACTGGATATTTATTAGAAACAAGTTAACTAGTTTTGTACTCGACCCAGAGGAAATAAAACGTAGTCATTTTCGTTACAATTTTGTATATTATACTTATTCCTGTAAAATTATAATCGGACCTTAAATGGCTTGAAGTAGCAAGGAATTATAGTACATATTTATAAACTATACTATAACTAAACATTCAGACTTTATTTTTTATTCATTTTAATTTACCAATCGATTTTAAATGAAAAAAAAAATGCATTACGATCGTGTAGGCTAAATGATGGTTGTCATTCTCAAAGTAGAACAATATATTTGGACTCAAATATAATATACATATAATTTCTCTGAGTGGACTCTATAAGAAAGTTTAATAATAAAAAAAGTTATTGAATAAGAATGTATTACCATTCTTCGTAGTTCATTTCTGTTATATGATAAATATCGATAAAGCACTTTATAGTCTGTCAATCCCTATTGCGAGAGACTTCTTATTTGTTTTCACATTTATACTGTCAAGAACAAGAAATGTAGATGGAAGACACTAAGTCTAGTACTGTAGCACTAAATATTATGTTAATATAAATGCTTTTTTGGTTGACATTGACAATTAAACATTGAATACAGACAAAAAATAACAATAAATTAATACAACGTATCACAGAGCATGCTTACTTATATAAAAAATAAATATTTATATACACATTTTACTGTACAATTTATTTATAAGAATTTTATACTAAGCTTGTTAAATATGGAAGGGTAATTTTTTTAGTAAATATATTTCATCGAGATGAAACACGATATTGCAAAAATATACAATTGTATTTGTATGTCTTTTCAAGAATAATTTAGTGGAATTTATAATATATTTTTATATCTTTAGGAAGTTTATCGCGTGTGATAAATACGATTTCGTAATTAGCAATCAATAACAGGGGAAGTAAATAAGTGCAGTCTAGTTGCATCTGCGATAAAATAATATTGGTCAATCAACCATGTGATAGATCGTTGGTATGATGGTTGACCGACTATCACACATCCAGAGATATTATATATCATAGAATGTCATCGTCGAATTCTTCCCCCGTGAGTATGTAGGGGTCGCCAATAGCCGGCACACTGGGGCTGTATTCACTTGTGGCCCACAGATACAAGTTGAGAGTCCGTTCTGTACATTGTGCTATGAACCTGTAACGTAAGAGTAAATTCTATATTACATTTCACTACAATTTCGATTCGTGACAGTTACAGTTTAAAACCTATTCCTAAATAGGTCTTAAGTAATTAAGGAGCTTAAAAATTCCATAAAAACTGGTCGCTGAACCTAACAAACGGGCGGACGTCTCCCTGGTTGGCGGTGTGTAGGTGTTGGTAGTAGAGGTGTCGGTGCTGCTTGGCGATGATGACGGGCGGATGACCCGCCTGCATCAGGAGCAAGTTCATCAGCAGTCGCGAAGTGCGTCCGTTGCCGTCTATGAAAGGATGGATGTAAACCAGCTTGTAATGAGCTAGTGCTGCATATCTGGAATTTTTTAATAGGCCTATGAAATATTTAATATATTAGCTGTTATGCTTAAATACATCTAGAATTAAAAATTCAACAACTCGACCAGAACTCTAACCTGACATATATCGTCCTGGTCATTTTAGCCAGTTGAGCTTTAGCCTCGTTACTGGGCTTGATTAATATAGCATTGTATGACAAAGTTTCATGTAATACATTATTTTCTCGAATCCCAAATAAAGTTTCTTATTTTATAGTTATATATAACAATCATTGTAAATATTCCACAACAGATATAAATATTTGAAATTGTCTATAAGCATGTTATCTAACTTATAAACATAAAAGATTAATTTATAAATTATTTTTTTTTATGACATAAGTGACAATTTTGTTTTAATTTTACTGGCACTAGTGATTTCTAACAGCTTTTATAGAATGTAAATTTGGCTGATTGCTTACATGATTGTAAACCTTTAATGAAATACAATATCATTATAATCTGTATTGAACTATACATTTTTTATTTTATTATCATTGTATTGTAGAATAAATGACACAAAATATGATATATATTTCATACAAGAGATATGGTGTTGAATGGGTGTACTTATACTAATTTAGCCTTAATTTGAACATTTACTCCAGTGTAGTGCTTGGTCTCAGTATTTTTTTTAAAGTAACAATTTAGACAGTGTAAGTTTGATAAGATATAGACATGTTACTTTACATTTTTTTATTATTTTTGTAACTTTCTAGAAAATATTATTTAGTCCTTCATTATATAATGCATTAGTTACTATTATAAGATCTCAATTATCAATATTAATCTCAACTTAGTAGATTATTTTACTTGAAATGTTACCTCCACTCAGGTGTAAAGTTGCAGTGAATGAAATTGACAAAACATTGAAAAATATTTAATCAGTTTAGGTAATTTTTTATTCTCTTAAAAGTTCCAAAACAATTTATAATTAAATTGGTACAAACCTGACTGGATGCAACTCAATAGCATCTTCAGAATTAAGCCAATCTAGAAATTGGATCATAAGTTTCTGAATCTCCGAAGGAGCAGGTGGAATGTGGCCACCAACATATACTTGTGTCCGTCTGAATTGTCCACCCTCCACTGGGTCCACATGACCTAATACTCTTTTATGTATCTCCAGAATATCTCCCATTGTAATATCTCTTAACTTATACAATAAGGTAGTATTGATATATTTCATTGCTGCATCCAAACCTAGGATTTCGTTATGTTCAGCCACACTCTTCCCACTGATGGCTATTCTTGTCTCCAGTATGCTACGAGTCTGTTGTAATGTCATAGTGTTGCCCTCTATGGCCACTGTGTGGTATATGTGTTGGAAGTATGCCTCTTTTTTTGCTCGGCATAAAGCTGCATTGTTTTCAGGTATAGACAGTAAGGTGTCTCGTTTTTCATCTATTTTTCTTAACATTTCTTGATCTAAATTTTCTACAATACTCGCTGTTCGTTGCCTATTCATCAATGCACCTGTGTGCTCAGGGTAATTAGTTAATGCTAGTGTATACAGCTGGTCGGCTTTTACTACATCCTTCTTTGTTTCTTCAAGAAACTCTCCATAATGGTTCAATATGTCGGCATGTTTTGGTGATAGTGCAAATGCATGTTGGAATAATTTTAATGCTTTATCTGCCTTACCATTTTTCTTCATTTCCAGAGCTGCGTTCAAGGACACTACCGCTTCCGCATCGCTTGCTTTATCTTGTTTTCTGACCTGTGGCGGAGATTCTGACACGAATGTTTCAAGATAGTTACCGTATAAACCCGCGGGAATTGGTGAAAACGGCTTTGTTAACCGTACTTCGTGACTCAGAAGTTTATGAAGAGATATTAAAACAGCAAACGTACAAATTAAACTAGACAATATTAACACGGTTCTACATCTATCTAAAAGCATTTTTATTTGTAAGGGATTTTTCGATCCAGACTTCATCGCTTCCGTTTGAGACGATCTATCTATACACAACATCATTGCTATTGAAATAATTTAAACTAATCGATAAAATCTCGGAGGCAGTCACAGTGAATAATTTAGATTTCATGGTGTAGC
This sequence comes from Dircenna loreta, assembly GCA_963555665.1. Classification (NCBI taxonomy): domain Eukaryota; kingdom Metazoa; phylum Arthropoda; class Insecta; order Lepidoptera; family Nymphalidae; genus Dircenna; species Dircenna loreta. The sequence goes on from OY743087.1 coordinate 14,578,924, forward strand.
GCAGTAATGATACTAATCACAAATAATACGAAAACACGTAAGGCCATCGCAATCCGTACGTCATTTTGCCATTTGACAGTTGTCGAAAATCATCATGTCGAACACAATTTGACATAAGCACAGCTGGCCATAGGGATGTTAAAATTGATAAATATCGTAACGGCCCAGAGAGTACGATAAAAAATAATTGCTAGCACTTTATTACTCAATATTTTTAATTTATGTTATATCCACGTAGACGTTGTAAAAATTAAATAAACTTGAGTACAGCTTCGTAAATATATAATATAAAATAGAATAAGAATATATCTAAACTGTAATAATATTGCTAAATATCAATGTCTTCTAAGTTCTGTTTTCCGAGTAGTATAACATTTTACTGATATCGTAATCGTCTTTTTAAACTAAAATTCTCATTAAATTGCATATTTGCCGGTAATTTTAAATATACTTACACTACATATTCCAGGTGCGACCATGCAGGTTAATCATGATGGACGCCTTAGTTATATATTGAGGCGGGAGTAAATAACTTATGTATATTTTTTAAGTTACTTATATATTCTTAAACATAGAATAAGACAATTGTCAACGGCGAGGCTGAGACGGTGACTAACCCCGAGTTCGCAGGTTCGAGTCCTGCTCATTCGGATGAATTTGTCCTTCAGTACATATTTACATATACTCTATTATATTACTGTGATATAGTAGTTTTTTTTATGTTCAGTTCAAATATCTATCATTTGAGTCAAAATATATTTTTTAATAAAAGTAAATCTAATACGGGCAGTCTAAAAAGATCAACTTGATGCAACTAAGTTAATAAAAGTAAACTCAATTAATTGTGGTTATTTGATTTTGACCAAAATAAAATAAAAATAATTAATAGCATTATAGCATCTTATTGGATTATATTTATATTAGGCAAAAACTGTGTTATATTTACGAAAACACCATTACTGGTTTTGCATTGAATGCCACAATTGATATTAGTTTTTTTTTTATTATCGAAACGGTTTTTATTTCAGTTCGTTCATGGCACATTATAACTTAAATAATAAATAAATAATTAATTTAACAAATTACACAACAGTTTCGTAAGGGCCGCATTGCCGTTGCCTTAACTTTCACAAGACACTCGTGTAGAGCCGCACTTTGGTGACGTTGCGGTACGCTGCGCTACGCGAGTGCGGCTTACACGACGTATGTGTAATAGGCGCAGCAGAGGTTACTATTGGTAAAATGGACCGCAGCCAAAGTCCTTTGGTCATTTGTTCAAATTAAAAAGTTACTGGATCCAACGATAACGCCCTGCTCTATTAATTTATTAATTTAGATTCATATAATTTGAACATAATATACTAAAGACCAAATAAGAGTGTGAAGTTGTACTAAAGCTCTGGGCTGTTTTATTGTACATTTTATAATTAAGGTCACAAAGTCCGCTTCAATGATCTCCCAATTGAGGCATCGTTAAGATTGGGTTACATTATAAACTGGTTTCAAACATTAACTGGCTAAAGGAATCAGACAGGTAACATCAAATCACCTGCGAAATAATCAACACAGCTGTCAAGTCATATCTATTTATTATTATATGTTTAAAATATTTTTTCATTCTCTCGAATAAATAATAAAACCTTATATGTTTACATTCAGATCATCATAATATATTAGGTTAAATACACTTACATTTATATAATAACTTATAATTATTTCACACCAGTTTTACAGTTTAAGCTGCTTGGTCGGATGATATATGAGCGACCAGCCCACGTTGGGTTCCTTTAACACGAGCGTGAAAATAATACTGCGTCTGAAGGATCAAACTCCGTTGTTGCTGACTAGAGCTTACACACAAGAATACATCGCGAGTACATCACTCAGACAAACATTGTGGGTAAGGTTCATTATCGTAGCTAACAGTTAAAGAAAACCGAGCAATTAAGATATTGACCTCGCTGAAATCTGCTTTACGATTACTACTTGCGGATCATCGTAACTACATAACACTTAATCTACGTTAAACACTAAACTTTATGGCAGTATTTCTGAATCAGAAAGCAGTTAATTCGAGATCGTTGATCAAGCAGCTTAGTGATGTGCTGCGATCGCTTTTACCTTAAAGAACATCTTTACCTTTAGGTGATGTTAATTATCGATAAATTTCGACTTCACCGTACGATTGCGTTAGAGTCTAAAACGATGTAAGAACCTTCCGGTAATAACTACTCGCTGGAGCTGTTTTAGTTAAAAAACAACTTTAGTTTTTAACACAAACGTACATCTCGGTGGTATTTATAATAAATATATTGGCAAGAATTAAATCTTCTAAATAAAAGTATATATCTACGTATGATGAAATGATGACCTTGTGATTGAATTTTCGTTCCATATATTTTAAAACCAATCCATGTCTATGTCTAATTAATTTGTCGTATTAATTAAATAAACATTATCAATTTAATACACACTCATTGATAATTTAGTTTTATTTGACAATTTAGAGTTCATCCCTGTTTTTCTACAAAAACAATACATGCGACCAGCGCCTCACATTTCTTATTTCATAGACTGCCTATTAATAAATTCATCGTAAAATAAAAAAAAAATCATTCGAATAGACCTCACAGCCTGATACGGAGCAAATAATTTGCATCAAAGAACTGCACTCTTAAACGTACTCAAAAATACATTAATAAATCGTCCAACATTATTTTGTCTTATATAAATCAAGAAAGGGACTATATTTAATGAATCTTTTTTAAATGAACTAATATTTATCTGGAGAAAGTCTAAGCTGAGTAAGAGTAAAAATAAAACAGATTGCAATATGTATCCGACAAAACAATGAAGTTAAGAATGAGACGCATGGAATTTTAAGCACTCGTAATACAGACAGAAATAAGGAATACTATGTGAGCACGCACACATAGAATTCAAGACCATCTGTAAAGCATTTACAACTCGTAAGCCTTGAATAAAGGTAGCCCCGGAGACTCTTTACAGGCACATGGAATCCACGAGGATCATGGTGGAGTAGAAGGAGCAGCCCAGCGTGATCATGGTGCCCATGGCGATGGAGGAGTGGTAGGCGCGGAACAGCCGCAGCACGCGCATGTAGCGCGGGCAATGCGCCAGCTCACCCAGGATCAGGCGACCGACCTGCACAACGCACAATCATCTGATATAGCTTACGACATTATGTTTGGTATAATAAGATAGCTTAATGTTCCGTTTGTTTCGTTTTTACTGAATTACTCTTCTAGTAGAACAGAATTAATCCTAGGTAGTATTAAAACTACTGTCGTTCATCGTTATTCAAGAATTACTTAGTAACAAAAGCTGATATATTCATAATACTGATATCAAAGTCAATATCTCATTATATTTTATTTATTTCAAAACTGCAAAACAAAGGAACATCAATCTTTCAAATAGACGTGGCTTCATCTTTGACAGCCAAGTTAGTGTTAAACAAATAGTGGAATGATATAATAACAAGGTAAATTTAAATATAAAAAAGATGGCCGTACCTCTTGTCCGCCGCCAGCGGCCTCCTCCATCTGTGTCTTGACGTGTTTGGCGCGCAACATGGGCGCCACGAGCCCCAGGCGGACGTACGCCTCTATACTGAATACTATTAACAGCAACGCTAACTGCAAAACAACATATTATATTATTAAACAATAATTGTAGAAAGGTAGGTGATGATTTCAACAACATCTTATATTAATATGATATAATTCGTTGCAGATAAAAAAAAATACAACAAAAAAAAAAAACTCTAGGTCATTCTTTGACAGATGTAATAACAGTAATTTTTCACACGGTACTGTTCATATAAAATTAGTGTCAAGGTGAAAAAAGTTTGAATGCAATTTGCAATTTTTATATAATAATTGCAAAGTAATCATTAATCAAATATTTATTCTAAAGACGCTGCAACACCAATCTGGAAAGACCTTCAATTCGAAAAGGGATCCAAGTCATGATTTAAAATATATATATATATAATTAATTTACATAATTACAAATTTGTATCTCTGAGAAATAATAATATTTTTAAATTTAAGTGGTAATTTTTTATACTGTGACTTGGTCTGTTATGAAATAGTTCCACCTTAAAATTATAACCTTTTTCATTTCCAGAACTAAATGTTAAGAATACGTTAAGTCAATATTAATATACCTTTTTGTTAAACTGTACCTTAAGAAAAGTCCTTTAATTATTGCCATTGCTTCCTTATTAGAATAATACGATAATATACGAGTCATTTAATCCATTAATCTGGTGGTAATTAAATTGAGGGACAGCGTTTATTGACATGAAAAGAGCAAGGTACTGCCGCTGGCGGGTTTTAACCTTCTTTGCATATATATATTACTTATTTTTTAACATATACAACTTGCATTCTACTAAATCTCGTAATAAGGCAATGCTTTTAAATATGATACATGTTACTTTCGAAATAAATTACATTATGAATATGAGAACATTAATCTTTGTCGTCAGATTTACACCATATCAAGAGACGTCTTTATTGCTTTTGTTTTGTGTTCTTTACGTATAATACAAGGACTGGAGTATTATTTAATAATATCATATTTTATGAAATCTTGACGCAATAATGGTATCGTAGCTTCCAAATGGATAAACGTATTTCAATGCGATTATAAAGATGCTTTTATCTAGGTTTCGGCTGGTTTTTAGCTGTTTGATAAAAATCTATGCAGATATATATAATTTACAATACCTTCAGTACTCAGCAGGATATAATGTGATAGATGTTAGTGAAGGCAAAGCCTGCCTAGGTGTTGGTACTCACTTGTATCCAGGAGGTGTTCTCGAAGCGCGTGAGGAACTGGGTTCTGGTGTAGGCGAGCACAGCGAGCAGACTGACGATGGAGTTGAAGGCGTAGTATACCGGGAACAGCACCGTCTGAACACGGCCGAACTCGTGTCGCGGGAGAGAGAAATACAGCACTATGCCTGGGAATGAATAATGTCAGAATGAGTTACAGTAAAAACAAATATGAATCATTTATAACAAGTATTTCATACTTTATTATATTGATTTGACGTAATCTGTTATAATTATACTGAACTAATACAATACTATATATATATATATATATATATATATATATTTGCAAGTAACTCTAGTTGATGATTTATTAAATATCTTCGTCCAATCTTTTGAATACTAAAGATAAAAATTTCCTAAACCATGTTTAAGTTTTATGATCACTTATATAAGTATTCAGTTTAGTTTAGGCTTTTATTATAAGTTCACTAAGACGTTCATTTTATTTTACATTTCACAATAAGAAAAGATATGCGAAGGGAAGACTGTGAGAAAATTATATGGAAAGAGTTATAGAGAAATTACTATGACAAAAAGAGTAAGTATAAAATTAAAAAAATATACACCTGTCGGTTCGTTAATCGTACAAGTTATATATAAGTATTCCAAACAACGAAACGTTAAATATATTTTACTTTTGTATATTTCAAATTAAAACATGTTTTAGATCTACAATAAAATTATCTTATTATAGTTGTTTTTACTATAGATATATAAATATGACGGTCGCATAAGTTATGCGTTCTTCCTGTTTTTCTAAACTGTTCGTGACGATCTCTTGCCGATAAATATTTACAAAATAAATATTATTCAGACCGCGATCAATATTAAATATTGCAATTGAAGAAAGTTTAATTCATATTTTTGATTTACTTGAAATAATAAATTATATAAATTGTACGTTAAATAAATAGAAATAGTAAAAACCCTGATGCGAAATTCAGCGAATTTTACGAAGGTAGTTAAAGCGAATTATTGTTTATTGAGAGACTAACCTCATTAGTTTTCTAAGAATAGAAAATACGTAGATATTATATTTTTGATTTGCTGTGTCTGTGTGGCTTTGTCTATGTGGATATCAGGAGGTCGTTACACGGATGGAACATTAGTTTAGTACACTTCAGATAGATACGTTTAGTAGTAGCAACTACTAAACGTATCTATCTGAAGAAGAAATAGAATTATACTAATTTGACATATGTTTGTAGAGCGCACTAACAATACTTTAATATTTATTTTTAAATGGTAATATTTATTTTAAAATGCAGTTTCTAATACTGGCAATATATATCCATGGTCATGAATAAAATTTATTAAAAAAAAAAGCTATTCAATTATCCAATTTAATTGACGTTTGACCTAACCTACTAATATCGGATTGTCAAAAAGCTTCTCTCTGATTGGTGGAGATTCTGACTCGTTTTTCGGGTTAAATAGTGTCGCTTAAATTGGAGTATGAAATGTGCCCATGAAAGTGTTTTTGCCTATAATTTTATTCAATAGATGGGCAGTTAAATGTGTATTGAAATTTTAGTATCAATCGGTAGATAATGTTAGTTAAAATCCCCGTTATATGACTGTTACTGTAAGGTCATATCAATGAAGGCGGTAGATCAATTGAATAAAGTAAATTGCAGACACGGGATCGGATTACTGTAGGTTATATAGGAAAATGGCGGCTTACAGGAAAATGTTATAAGATATATCTCCAATCTAATATATATCAAACTATGGTGACTTATATTATTTATGTGACATTTACCATTTTACATATTCACTCCGTGCTAATTCCTTCATCGTGGCATTTCTAACGTATTAAAATAATAATGAAGTAAATAAATGGCAGTACCTAGCTAGCATTGGTTAATTACTTAGTCTCAGTCTAACATATTAAAATAAAACATATTTTAATTATATAATAATTTATCACATAATTAAAAATAATATTCTCTTGTATTTGGATTTTATGGAAATTATAAACATGTTTGTTTATTTCCGTGACTTTATCCTTAAATATATAAACGAGAGGACAAAGAGTATTGGCGTCCATGACCCCATAAAAGATTTAATAAAACTGCTACGCCTTTAAACACTATTTTATGTGATACAGAAATAAAATAATAAGTTTTAGTTTATATGATATATTTATGTATATATATATATATATATATATATATATATATACATAATATAAAGAATATAATATATAAATATATTGGAAAGGTACCTTTGAATTTAATATACGAGTAGAATGTTGACATCAGCTCGAGGTCTGTTCTAATTCTTATTAAATATCATGTTTGTGGATCAATGTATTAAATTTTTCGTGTTATACAAGGCGTCGCCATTTGACGCATTTGTAATATTGGAAATTGCCATGCAATCCCACGACACAAATCATCAAATGTCTTATGTTCTCATTTACAGTGGTAATGGTTTCAGTGAAAAAAAAAGAAACATTAAAAAAGTTATTCCAACAAGTTGAGTAACAAATCAATTCTGTTAAATTAACTTACACTTAGTGATTACATACATACGTTTTGAATTACGATAATTATAATATAAATTGAGAGCTTGTTATGAGAATTAAATTTAAACAGTTCAAAGAATACAAATAATTAGTCGTGTTCAAAATAACGGCTCGAAAGATGCAATAATAAACATTAAGCATTGGTAATAAGTTATTTTTTTATTTTTTGTTCGGATTCATTACAGAAAATTGCATTCCATTTGTACTCAAAATGGCTGCTCATTTCGAAACCATTAAAGCTCTTGTTATGTGATTTGATTTTGCAATTACTTGCACGAATATGGTTTAAGAAGAAATATCTTCCTTCGAGTGAACTTGTTTGTAAATATGCATTGTTGAAAATATGCAAAGCTTTTTTTAAAAATATATCGCAATTTTTTTTAATTGCATTTTTAGCATTCTGAGTAAAATAGAAAGTTGTTCTCTTGAAATTCTGTTCCCGCATATAACGTATTTTATAGTTTATATATGTTTGTTTGTGCTTTTAGTGACTTTGGAGTTTGGACCCCTATATACTTTTTATTACGTAAATAAAATTCTTCCAATTGCCCACAAAATATATTGTACTTTTTAACCGACTTCGTAAAAATCTCTTTTTATTAATTTCTAAGTAACTGAATTACGTAGATGTCAGTGTACTTTATTGAACGAACATAATTTACTATGATAAATTAAATTAAAGGAATAAAAAAATAAAAGTCTTCATGTTATTGGCGAGATTTAAAAATATCATTTCTTTATGCGCATTTACTTGTTGAGATTGAAAAGATGGTGACAAGATAGTTTATCAGAAGTTATGAGAAATCTAAGACAAATGTTACAAATACATGTTCATGACGCTGAAGATAAATAGGAACTGTTGTTTGTTTGTGATAAATATGACGTTTGGATCACAACACGCGATATGTAAACAAAAACAGATTAATACAATGTTATTCGCAGATTAAAATGTTTGCAGGTAGCTGTTACAAAAAACTTTTTTTTTTGAAGTCTTCGTCTTGAAGCATAATAAATATAATAACAGAGCCTTTGAAGATGAAGTAAGGTTTTATATCATATCGAAAGAAGACCGTTTCAAAGTTTCGAGAAATTGGTACTGCTGTAAGCAATATGCATCCAGGTGGTTAGGTTGGGTCTTAAGTTAAGTCATTTTTTCCGATGCGTAATAATGCAACGGAAACACACACAAAGACACAAAGACATATTTTATTTTCACAAATCATTACTTATTGTCAAGATATTATTGGTCAGGATACATTTTTTTGACAAACTTACAGCGGTCGCGCTTAGAGATGAGTGAGAGCCCCGAATGGGTTCGAAACTAGTCGGGCACATTCCGATTTAATTCTACGTGAATACAGCCGGTTAAATATATTTATATAAACTAGAGAAGAGTTAAATTGAGAACATTAGTAAATGCAGATGACAATACAAAGTCAAATGGCCAATCTCTTACCGGATATCAAAGTCATCCATATTTGCGCGCCGAGGTGCGTGGCAACGGCGACCACGTAGAGAGCGCGCCAGCCGCGGAGATCCGCGCTGCTGCCGGAGCGGGACAGCCACGCCAGCACCACCAACACCGCCAGCGCCACGTGGAACGGCTGAGTCGTCCTGGTTGCGATTCTGTTGGCAGTTTTTATACTTGTTATTTAATCTACTAGCTATTTAATCTGTGGATGGTATGTCATATATGATAAAGACATAGAGAGAAAGCCTTCTTAAAAATATAATTTAAAAATTACTATGTTTTTTTTATTTTGAATAAATAACAGATACTTTAAAAAAAAGATAAGACGTTTTTGTTTTTTTTCTATCTTTATAAGGGGTGTGAGATATTATTTAAAAAAAATAGATTGTTTTTTTAATTCACATCTTGTCAAAACAATCAGTTCAGATAAAGATTTTAGTGAGTCGTCTGTTGATAATCCTAATCCATCTTGTGTATTGTTCGAATGATAAAGTTTGTAAACTTTTCCATTGAGGAAGAGATAATATTAAACTCACACATCGCAAGATAGAGTCCAGAAATCCTTACTATTTTTTATCTTTTTCAAATTATTTTAATAGCAGGACATTTTTTTTAGCTTTATATTTAAGTTATAATTTCCCCCCATCACTAGTGACACTGTCAAAGCTATGGGTTTCAAACTGTATTATTAATATATTTAAAACAAATTCATAAGTTAATAATGATTTGATCTCTATTATTTCATGCAATTCGGTTGAAAAATATTTATTCCATAAAATACAATTATCACTTATACGAGACAAAAATATTTGTGCGGTAGTATTACTATAACAATAGTTCGTAAAATTAATATTTAACCCATAATTGAATATATAACGTTTATTATATAGCTTATATATTATATATCTGTACATAAGATTTAATTATTTGTCACATCTCCATCATTTCTATAAATCCGGATGACGTAAGTTAGGTGTGACATCAAATTAAAAATCAAGTATTTTTTCTTGAAAAGAGTCGATTGGTTCATTATTTATCGATAAATAATAATTTTCATCTATCTGTGTTGCTGATGCTTTATTGGACCTTATAAAAAAGCTTGTTCCAAAAGTTTCAAGTAGAATAAAAAGCAAAATTTGTGGATGTGGTCAGCGGTGTAAATTGTACTTACAATGGCATTATTTATCTACGTATACGAAATTGAATAGAAATAAAGCTAGTAAATTAAAATAAAGATATCGCTAAACAGTTATTCAATAACAATTTTATAATAAATAATGTATAAGCGAGCCACAGAACCATCGGACGTCACATGTTTATTCAAAACACGCCCTCGTCACGCGCCTCCGCGAGTGACGCAGTGAGACGTACACGAATCTCTATTAATCACAATTCATAGACCAGACACGTTTTAACACCACGTCAGACTGATAAATCTTGAAGAGTGCAAACTTTTACGATTTTCCTTTTGAGGATGTTGGTACAATGTTGTATTGACTTGCTTTGTATTTCATTTCACTCCCTAGTTCTTCAAATTTATTTTTTTTGGTGCATATTTTGGTGTCAATGTTGCTGTTACTGTCCTTATTATTCTTAAGATATTCTGCGACCAAGTAGGTAAATAACAAAAGAGAGTAAAAACGCATTTTACGCATACCTACTTAAAAAAAAAAGAAATAACAGGGAACACGAGAATACCCAGGACTCTTTGTCCATTCGGTTTGTTTTATTTGTATATTATTTTTAACAATTAGCAAATAAGCAGTCAGTCTGCACAATGGAATCTTAACTTACGAATTGAAATCACTAAGTTTAAGGTCATATACTATTGTTCTTGTAAATCTCAATATTAAAGCTACTGCTTTTCTAATGTGTCTTAAACTTCAAAGAACACGTTGTATGATTATGTGAGAGAATTCTTGAGAGTTGAACCCAGATATGTGGTTGTTATCATCGACGTGGAGAAGCCGACGTGATCAGAAGCACGTGGTCTTGCTAATACCGATAAGTGATAGTCTAATCAATCTTTGCCAATATCAGTATATGACTTCTTGGTGGTCTGAAAACTTTTTAGAGTCAAATGTGATCTCAACTGACGTATGTCAGAAGAATAAGTTACATAAACTTCCAGAGAATGTTACACAAGAGATACCCTGTCCTTTTTTGCCCTTATCCAAACATTATTCACAAAGGAGATAGCATCAGGAAAAACTTCCGTTCTTTCTCATTTACCCCCCCAAGCCCCATTTTAATATTTTAAAACAGTTGATTTTTATTCAGAGGCTTACATGATAGCTGACAGGTAATTCCTGAACAGTAAAGATAAGATATAATTAAAATAACTTTATTTTACAAACGTTGTCATAAAATATATTTCTAGGTCACGTAGAAATCAAAATACTACTATAAATAAATAAACAAATGAACATAACGTCAATTAAACAGATACAATATTGGTGCCTTGACACGGTCGTAACTACAAGGCCTGAAGCACTTAAGCGGTGAGCTAAATATTACTGAAATAATTAAATTAACATTTTATGATAATTCCTCTCCATTTATTTATATGTTAATTCCGTAAGTACTCAACATTATATTTAAGTTGAAAATTATCGGATTTAGTTTCGACTTAGTACGAATGTTTATTATTTTATATCTTTTATATGTTTTCTGTTTAATTAATCGAGTGGAGATAGAAATTCCTTAAGGGATTTACAGTATAAGCTGAGAGTTAGTGGGATTACAGAATAAGCTGAGAGCTAGGGCTGAAATGGTAAAATACTTATTAGGTGACAAACAATACTTTGCCTGTTATCAAGAAGTTGGGTATTAGTTAACACGGGTAAGTGAACGGCTTGAAAGGATATAAAGAGAAAAATGTTAAAAGGTTTTTTTTCCATTACTGATAAAACGTGAAAGTAACTATTAACGAGTACTTAACATTGTATATGTTATACTTCATAAAATAATACAATTTTGTATAATGTTCGAGTAACACTTATACTGACTGTTTTTGAATCACGGTCTATTTCTTCGATAACTTTAATAGTTAACTGTATTTTGTAAGACGGTATGACAAAGTGATAGATATTGAAAGTATATATAAACGTATAGCCAAGTGAAGCTTATTTTAAATTTTAATAAACCAATGCAACCAGGGATTCGAACCTTTTTCTTTATTATCCTTATTTATAATTTTTCTTTATTAAAATGACGGATATTGATTGATTTATTATTTATCATTCTTTTGAATGTTTATTCCAAGCACGTCTGAGAGTCGTTTTAAGCATTGTGTTGTTTTAAATCGATCAATAAATAAACATTGAGTGTTTTGTTACAAATCGGATGTCTCACACGAAGCGGACGAGATACTGGAGAGAATTGTGAGAAAAAAACAACAAATAATGAATTATGGAATTTGTTTATGCTTGTAAAGAAGCCGGTTCCAAAATTCTGCTTGGTTACAGTCAACTGAATCGAGTTTTAGTATTGATATTAAACTTGAATGGCGGCCATGTTGTAAAAAACGTCACCAATGACCGTTGCGGATATTAGGGTCGGTGAGTAGTATTTCAGTGCTGCGATGAGATATAATTGTTTGAGACAAAAACTAATGAATTTTATAAAAAGGACTTATCAATAAACATACTTTTAAAAGACAATCAAATGATGGATGATGGATAGTTTGATTGATGTTGTTTGAAAATATTTATAAACATGAATGAGACAGGTTAAGCTTATTTTAATTTTGAATAAATATACAATGAAATATAAACCGAGCTTTTGACAAGCCGTCCCGTCCCTGTGCGGCTTTAAACTCCTGCCTTTGTCGGTGTTTTTTTAATTCTATATTTATTTAAAACAAGGGTGTTTTTTTTTAAATAAATAAATATTGTTTTCCAACTGTGTACTGAAGAAATTATTTTGTTATATTTTATCGATATCTAATCAAAGAAGACACTTCCTTCGAAGAGATACTTCCGTTGATTCTTTGATTCCTTATAAACCTCTTGACAAGTATAGGTACTTGTTTGTAGCGGATTTAACACGTGTACAGTTGATTTTACACGCGAAGTTTCGTTATGCGAACGTGACCATTGTACAAGTTTTTGATACATTCAAAGCAATATTATTTTAGTGTCCTTTTGATATAATCTTGAACGAGTTATTATTACTATGGAATATAAAATTTACGAAGAAATACTATATTTATGGAATGAATGATCTATTCAAGGAAACCAAAAAATATATTGTGTTACTAAGAAAGGAAGGAATTTGGGGAATTTGCTCTTACTTCACAGAAAAATAACAAAATGTTTTATCTTCCTTTGTATGTAAAATAGTTACAGAAAGAGTACTTGGGACATAATTTAGTTCAAAGGGCAACAATCTCCCTGCTTCATACTTGTAAATGTGATAAAGAATTTAAAAGCTGTATACTTCAGACAGACTCTGATAAAATACTTCGTCTACTTTTATGATTGAAGACTTTCGATAATATTGAATACTTAAGAGATAAGCATTAAATATACTATGTTCGAACAGTCTGTAAATAATTAGATATATTTATATACAATAAACTACAAAACAGTTAAAATATGCTATAAAGATGCAATAACTTATATAAGTAAGTACTTATATAACTCTCTACACGTGTCTCAGATCATAAAACTATAATGTATTAAATGTTTGTAATCTGTTGCATTTTTTTTTTAAATTACATCCGCCCAGGCGCTTGATAAAAAGGGAGGGAAATTTTGACCACTTAAAAGAGTCTGGAAGTTTCCTTTCATATTTATGATTAGCTGACCAACGGCGGTTAAAATGTTGTGTTGATATAGCTTTTGTCCAATATATTTATAGATTAAACAAAACTTTAAGACAGATTTTAAGTCATTTGTTACGTTGATAAATTGTCGCGTCAATCAGCATACTTATAAAAGATAAATAATCTTATTGACAGCGTAAATATAAAAGTAAGACAACTACATAATGGGGTGAGTGATCTTTATGACAAGTTAGTTTTGAACATTACTCGTGACGGAGAGAATTTTAACAATGACATTTAGATTTTATCCTTATTTTTTTTTAACCTATGTAATCTGAATCCTATAATAATGCTGTACTCAGTGAGCGATGTTGCCAGTGGAACAAAAGGTAATACGGTAATTTCTGGATGTATGTCGTTCTGATTCAATGCCATTGGTCACGCTTGTACCAATAAACAATGTGACCATGAAAAATTCAATTTCGATATTGAATATATTATTTTATAATGAATTTTCATTTTACTATTATAATTAATTTTTTTGTTTCGTGTGGTTTTTTTTTTATATTTTCAACAGGATGTTCTATGGTCTTTGGTTGCTTTATTTGAAGGTCAGTTCATATTTCAAGGTTCAAGGAAAAATTAATTAAATGTTATAAACATAAAATAATCATAAAAGTAATCGTTTTGTTTTTAAACTAATCAACCAAAAAACTTAAGAATAAAACGAAAACTAAAAAAATAATAATTGTTGAGTGGCGTCTTAGTTAGTAATGGTGTATTATAATATTATAAAAAATATTAATCATGTCGATTTCCTAGCATTCGTTAAATACATATGGCGCCATTTAAATTCCTGGTGATACCACGATTTGTAACAAGACACCACTCTGCAACCACGAGATGTTAATTATATATGAATGTTACTTCATTTCTAACATTCTCAGGTTATATTATTATTAGGTATGTTGAACATATTTTTTCACAAGAAAAAACTATATTTTGGTTGCAGCTTCGCGTATTTATATCAGATGTTTCCGATGATGAAATATCCTGTTTCCAATTTCACTTCCTGGTTCAACTGGTTGACAATCTATATTAAGAACTATTGATCTTGAGATTGCTAAAACATACACACACACATACACATACACACACACACATACACACACAGCCATACATATTTTCCACTTTTATTATTCCTTACAACGCAATTTAAATGAAAGTATTGAAAAGTAGAGTCAGCATAAAAATTATATAACCTGTAAATGTATTAATATAATTCTCAATCTCTATAGATATTCTAAAGTTCTCCCACGTTTGTTTAACACATCATTGTATAATTGTTTATTTATGGTATCCTACCGCTCGTAGTGGACTAGTGATGTGACTGACAGGACATATTATTTATTTTATTTGTGTCATTTACGTAAGCTAACAATAAACAATTTATTTTAAATGTAATGTTTTAATTCTTACGTGTATTAAAAAAATCAATTATGATATATAATATTTTTAAAAGTACAGATTTTAAAAATGTTCGATCAATCTATGTCTTTGTATTGGAAAGTATCTAAAAATAATTTCTTAATCCACCCAATAATGCACCGTGTATGATAAGATATAATTTCCATTGTACATTAAATATATTTTCGCCGCTGTGCCGCTGTCGCTAGGTTTGCTCAGTTCGATGACAGGCGACGTCACCAAGGTCGGTTCGTGACGTTTGTAGATGACACACGGAGCACGCATGAACAACTCATTAGAATATCAATTATGGGATAGTCTCATAAATAATTTATATTTAAATATTACATTACTCTGTCTACAAAACTATTAGCAATCTTGTATGTTTACTCAATTTATTTAGACTATTAGGTGTTTACTGTTCATTTATTAGAAAGAAGGACAGCTTTTTAAGAATAATTAACAGTGATGTTTAAAACCGGTACTTATTAAACTGGCTGCTTTTTGCTTATTTTTTTTCAAAAGATAAAGTCTCATAAAGAATGCTTTCGGTTTTAAGATTTAATAAATCCAAATATGCGTATGTCTTTTTATGGAATGAATTGAGTTAAAGTGTTTTATTTATGGAAAGTAATTAAGTACCAATAAATAAATTGCGATATTATCACTGACGCTTTTGGAAATCACAGTTAATTAAACGTCACTTCAATAAAGTATTCAGATACAAATAATTGTTTATTATCAATTGAATATTTGTCTCAAGTATAAGTAAGAAAATAAATTAAATAAAATTTTCAACCAACGTCTTTAAAGGTTATTTTACAATCATTGAGATCTGATGAGAGAAGATTACAGTAAGCCGCTGCATGTACAATTATATTTCGATGAACATAAATAAAATGGAATTAAAAACATTAATAAATGAAATGAATCATCCGAGTACTTTTTATAAATAGGTTACATTGAAATTTATAAGTCACAGCTTTATATAAAAAAAAGTATTGAAAGCTAAATGACCGCTAATAAAAGCAAAAAAAGTTGAAAAAAAAAACCGTAACAGTCGCCATACGCTAAACCGGTATATCGCATAAATTGAATATGGACCAATTACAAATAAAAAAGTAAACACAAGCGTTTTTTGAACTAGCTGTTGCCAGCGACTTCGTCTGATCACTCTTCCCATTCGTGTTACTGTTAATATAACTTTTAATCATAGCGTTATCTTGTTCAATATTTATTGAAGAGTGTAATTATCAATTTCAAGTATGGATGGACAGTTTGACGTGAGTGGTTTAGATTTTTTAATAGCAGTAAAATGTCATTACATTGTTTTTATGTACATGAGCTTCGGATTTTTAATCTTCTTGAATTTTAAATTATTTACAGGTTACATTTGTAAACTACTTGTAAATACGCCCGCGGCTCTATCTTTGTGAAATTTATGACCTATTATTTGAGTCTGTATGTTTTTATTTGTAACAATTGCTTGAAATAATTAAGAATAGGTCTCAAAGCGTTAAGCGAAATATTAACGGAACAGACTGACAGATTGAATATTGTGATATTAGTTAGTTTCCATAATATCTGTCAACTGACAAGTAGCATTTAGTTGTCTCATAATATACTTAGGTTTATTTTTTTGTCATTAATAATACAAAACTTGTAGGGATATTACTAAATTTGAATATCTTCGTTATTTCAAATGATTTAGAGAAAATAATTAATCATGTTGTTAAATTCAGTTGGCGTTACGATGCCATTGTTTTTTCGGGGAATACAAGAGATGGCCTCCTTTACAACTATTCTATTGTTAGGACGAAGATGTAGCGTGTGATATTATGACACCTCTCTGAACAAGAATCTACAATATGTTCTGTCTTGGTCATATGTATGTTGCCTTTATAAATAACTAAAGATCAATATTGTCTAATGGTGATTTAAATAAACGGAAAACTAAGGATACAATTTTAAAATTAATTCGTGTGCTTTTGCTATTTAATTGTATTCTTTTTTTTTTTTTTACGGTCGTACCCAAAGAGCAGATGAACCAAATCACGGTAAATAGTTGCCGTCGCTCAGACATCTGTAAATATATATTGTTATAACGGCGTTTTAGTCTATAAAAAAAAATGAAATTAAGTACATAGACTGGGAGGGAGAGTACAAACCGAACTATATTGGGTACTTCACGAGGGTCTTTTGACAGTGAGTGCTACTAGCCCAAGTCAAGCCAACACACGCGATCTGTAGTCAAATAAATAGAAATGAATGGGCTTCACTATATGTTAAAAAATATTCATTAAAAAAAATGTATGAAAAAAAAATGTCAAACCACAACAAGTAAAGTTAGAGCTTTCCTCAAACCTTAAATAAAAACACAAATGTGTATAAAGCGATTAAAATGTGGTTCAAAGTTTAAAATTTAAAAGACACGTGCTCGTAGCTTACAAGCTTAATTAAAATACGCTAATAGCTTTTACTGAAATATGTTATTATATGACCAGACAAGTCGTAGTTTGCAAATATATGATTGGTCGGTTTAATTTGCATATTTGAAATATAATTGTATGAGAAACAATGACGTGTGAGTGAAATCGGAATATTATGTATGCGTAATATTTTACTGATAGCACGCTTCACCAGCCATTGAGTACAGTACAGGCTGTAATCAATATAGAATACCTATTTTTCATCGACATCGGTATCGATACATCTTTGAATGACTATTTTTATCTAGCTTTAGCTTTATGGACAAATGAAATGAATTAATTGGTTTGTTCTATAAATAAGATATCTAGACGGCGCGGCGCTGACATGATATACACTGTGATGAGTGTGATTGTGATGCGTGTGAATGTATCATCACACATTGTACGTGCGTCTATCACGTCTGGATAAGATAATGCTATCACAGTAGACTTAAAATATAATATGGACATCATACAAATCGGTATTTGAGCATTTTATTCTAATATAATAAATTCTTAATAGCACTTAATAGCACTTATATAACTTTAAGAGAAAAAGTTGTAAAATATATTTTAAAAATTTAAATAAATATCGCAAATTAATAAAGTCAAAATTTGTTGTTAAAATAAAATATTTTATTAAAATTTGCATCAATTATTTTTACACAAACGAAAAAACCACCAATACAAAAGATTGTCAATATTCAATTGTCATATAAAATCATAATTCAAGCGAGGTGTCAATGCTTTATTGAAATCTATTTGTGTTTGACATGACAGTCACATGACAGATGTCATCTCTTTTATCTGACACATTTATATCTAACGCATTTAACACTTTAGATTGAAAATATTAAATAAATACATTTATTTTCTCAGTAACTTCATAGTGAAGTCGTCAGAATATGGCGTTAGTAAGATGAGCGCTTGACAGAAAACATGGGTATGTTTCAGCAAGAATAATATTTGTGTATTTCTTTTAGTTTTGTGTAAGATTTATTTACTTATGGTAGAAATATCCGATGCGTCGCTGTCAAGAACTGTTTCGTTAATGTTTCCTGTTTAGTCAAATGTTTGTATTTAGTTACGTTTTGACCTATAAAGTTTATTTTTTAAATTTATAATGTATTTTGTACCATACAAGCATTATTATGGTCTAAAATCAAAAAAGTTTTCAGGAAAGCAAAAACGAAAGTAATATTCAGAAAAAATAAATTGTATAAAATAAAAAGACATTATACAAGATCCCAAATTTATATACGCTTTAGCGTAGGATGGTTGACTCCTAACTCACTATAGCCCTGTCAAATCAATTTCCTATGAAAGTTTATTCATATACATATATAAAATCTATAACCGTAACTATTCCCAGGTGTATTGTAGTATGCGCCGGCGCAATCACAACTGCAATGAAAGTCGGATTGTTACTGTAATCTGCAACCTCTATAAACACTAGCTACGTGCCAGCACACACGTCGCGCTGAGAAAGATATTGAAAAATATAAGAAATATTCACTAATAATAACTATTTTGACTAATTTCACTCAAGTGTATCTCGATTTTAAACTTCTTGAACAAAATGGTTTAGTTTCAATATTTAACAAAGCTTAACACTTGACGCAGTAACCTAATACCACTTAAATATAAAAAAAAATGCATCTAAGAGTGATCTTCGATCGTCTATCGAGTGAAAAATTTCATCTGTCACAGTTTCAGGTTGCGTCGGTTTAATCAGCATCCGTTCTGGTCGGTGATAGCGAGATGTGGTTTGTTCGTAACGTTTATCTTAATTGCAATTCAAAATTCAATAACCGTGAATTGTGTATAGATTAAATATATTAATATAACTGATAAAAATGAATACATAGATTGAAGGTTTGTTTTTAATTAAGAAAACTTTACAGATTTTGATAAGATTCCACCGTAGGTTCATTGATGTGTCAGGTCCATCTCAAATTATTGGATTTCCAGACTGTCTTATGAAATAGCGGCTTATCGAAAATGAGGATTTTTTAAAGATCAAACCCCTAAAATAGTGCATGAGATACCCTATAATTGATTGTGTATTTCTTAGATATATGGCGTTCTCTTTTAATTAACACTAAGCCAGAAATTTCTTTCGCTTTCTTGTTATTTAAAGTTACTGAAAATGCTTGTTTCAAAGATGACCACTATTAAGGAATAAAGGTTTGTTCAAAGATGAGAAAAGACGCGGATTTAAGTTATGTTAAAAGAAATACAAATGTTAGTAAGATTTTCCTAAAAATGTACGTTTGAAACATTTAAGATATTTTTAAGCTTTTCAAAAAAAGATTTAAAATCTTATAAAAACTTCAACAAACTGGTCTGCGTCCAATTTTTTTTTATGATAGTATGTACAAAAATATAATTTAATACGATTGTACTGAGTCTGATATTGTTTTAAAAATAACTGCTTCAGAAGTTGTTCGTTATAAAACTATAGGTCGACTATTTTTGAGCATTGTGCAAATTTAAATATAAAATACTATATAATGTAATTTTAAAAGCCATTTTTGTCTTGTTTTTTTATTCATTTAACTAATGGACATAAAAAACGTTTAATCGTTTTAAATAATATAACCTTATGTTATATAAGAGTAATGAATCTTCAAGGTATAATCTCTGGCAGAGCGCCGAGACTCAAAATTAGTCCACTTGCACTATAATTCTCGAAGTATTTCCGAATTTCGTTACATTTTTGGTGTCATTTGACATTAAATTGTAAGATAATTACGTCATTGTCAGATTGTTAGACTTTTTTGTTATTTAAATCAAACACTAGTTTATTTTATTTTATTTATAATTAAAACATTTTGTTCAAGAAATAATATTCCAAAGTAATAATTTTGGTCAATGGTATAGATTAATTTTGATATTTATTTGCTTTAGATTAATAATATTTTGAAATATGATAGATTTAAAGAGATGGCGTCGGTTTGTTTTTCTTGGCTTTTGCTTTGCTTTTGTATTTTGATCTCATAAATACACATTTCTTGACAAGAATATTTGTCATAATTTTCCATATTCAATAAACTCCTTAAGTTCGAGAGTAGTTTATCAGAGAAGTGGAGATTTATATTTTATATCATTTTCACAAGTGGAGACAATGGTGTATATATATATATATATATATATATATATATATATGTATATATATGTGTATTTTATTGAAAGTAGACCATTTAATTGAATTCAAAAAATTGAGATAATTTCTAATTGTTTTTTTTTACTAAGATAAACTATCATTAAGTATAGCGTCATAGATTTATCTCATTTTTTCAAATTCCAGTCTCAATTTTGGTTTCATGGGTGATGATTTTCAGTGTTAAATATTACCAAGTTGACGTCCAAGTTATTATGTAACATCGGAGCGGGTTTTGAAGATTATTTCGTGTAATGTACGAGTATAGATTAGATTTCGACATTTGAATGTATTATTAATTCACTGTCGAGGAATATTGTCTACGTACGTTATAAGTATTCATAATAATAAAAAAATATATATATTAAATCTATGTCTTCCTATAAAATATACGTACCTATTATCAGAAATAATAAATGCACGAGGAAAAGTAAAATTAACGATTAAATGACTGAATAATTCATTTGTTATACTTTAGTTCCTGTAATTTCAAAGTAAGGCCGTTTATAATTAATAAATAGTCATCCAACCTTATAGATTAAATGCAAATAAATATCCAAAACACATTGAATTAACGTTCTGAAACATTAATATATGTGAATATTGATATGAAGGCTTTAGAAGGAAATATAAATATAACGTTATAAATTATAAATAATACGTAGGTGTTAATATAAATTTACTTTCACGTATTATCTCTTAAATCTGCATCAGTTAAACAGACTTTAAGAACAAAAGTGCAAGGAAATTGATATTAAGATAAAATATAAAATATTTATTTTTTTGAGTAATTGGATATTGGATTTTGATTGTTTGAGGCTTATGTTGGAGCTGTGGTAATAAAATTATATTGTTTTTCAACCTATTGGCTGCTAGACGGTCTGCTACGATTTTCGCGTAACAAATGAACTGAGCAAAAACAGCAGATTTCTATCAACCTTGATACCTTTCGAACAATTATTTTTGTATTTATTTAAGCGTCATTCACGTCACGATTGCATTAAACGTCATAATCAAACACCTGTCTAAATACAGTTAAAAAATAACGTAACGTAAATATATAAGATAAAATAATTTAAATGAAAACTTTAATTATAAAAACAACTCACGCGTAGGCTTTCGTTTCCTTGAAACGGTCGAGGTTCTTCTTGAAGATGTCGAACGCCAGCTTGCTGTACTGAGTGGACATCGCCAGGAGGTCCGGCTGGTACTCCACCTCCTTCTGCTTCGCTTCATCCATGGGGTCGGTGATGATGTTGTGCTTCATCTTCATCCTTTCCAGGATCTTGTTAGGTGCCGCGGGGGCCGGCGCCGGCGGTGCGACTTCGCGGGTACAAACATTACACATTTTCACGTTAAGTAGAGAGTCACGTATAGGCCGGTTCACAAATCGATCTGAGACTGAGCGAGCGGCGATCACGAATATAAGTCGAATATATCGTTTATCCCCACTCCCGCGATAAGGCGGCGCCTGCGCCGATACTGCTACGCTAAAGGGCTTAATATTAGAAATATATGTAACGAAAATATTAGTATTAATGAAAAGAAAAACTGTTGTGTTTGTGATAAATCTTATCTAGTTATTTATATTTATCGTTTACCAAGGTTAACTCTAAGAGTTCAGAATAAATATAAATTGAAACGTTTTAGGTTCTTTATAAATAAGCTATATCTACATCGTATGACTTTTTATATTAATTAGATACTAATATGAGCAAAATGTATATTAAATAACTAAAAGACGCATTTAGTGTCAAACGAGGTTTAAAAAAAAACATTTATATCTAAATGTTTAGTTTTCAAGCTTTAGTGATACAAACTTAAACATTTAACATTACAAATGTTATTCTCTGGCTCTTAACGGTACTTCTGACTCAGTTACATTTATTTCTTATATGACAAAAACCGTAACAAAATGTTTATAAAAATATATTATTTTCACCCTATACTAACATAATAAATATTTCATAATTTTTTATGTATATATTTTGTATAGAATTATTACTGTTTTTTTTTAATCATATACAATATATTTGACTTATAATTTACTATATTATTTTATCTCGAATATATCTAGAACACATTGTAATGTATGTTTGTCTTGCTATTCCCCGTCTATCAAATCCGTTACGTTTATAAGTGTGTTACCTGGAACAGACCACAGTTTAAAAAATAAAAAAGAATTAAGCTAATGTCAAATGACGTCTTTTGAAACAATATTTTAATCACACATAATAAATAAAATGCTTTAAAACACCTTTCATTCTGCATCTTTCTTCCCAAATATAACTCAACTGATAACATTTATTACTCTTAATTTCATTTCAAGTACAAATGATACTCTATATAATACTCTATATAATGATATTCTATATATATATATATATATATATATATATATATCAGTGGTGAATCGAATCACGCAGGGTGCCAAAACGTTTTTACACACACACATTTGGTCCTAAATAATCTTTCCCTACAGGTTTGTAAGTTATCTGCAATAAGGGCTTTTATTAAATTATCCTTACCATAGTGTTAAGATAGAGATACCAAGAAACAAGTTGTTTTTCAAGCGGAAGTATCTGAATTATTAAAAATTGCAGACTTGCTTTGAAAGCATGATGACTGTTAAAAAATATTACGTATTTAGATTTTATATCAGAGGCATAAGGATTACTATGAATCCATGTTCAAAATGAGATCGCTTTTAAATTATTTAATATTTAAATTCAGAATAATATACATAACGTATGCGTAAGCTTACTTTTTAACAGTGTCTCTACGTTTATTATATCTGTGGAAATCATTACATAGAGACATAGAGCCAATTGAACATATTATAACCTAACTTATTGAGTAAATTAGGTAAAATCATATTTTTTAACATCTTGAAATTCTCTACTTACACTTAATTCGTTGAAAACTAATATTATAAAATATAACTTGAGGCTTAATGACAGGAACATTGCATAGAGTTTCAGATAATTTAATTTAATAATAATTATATTACCGATATCATACATATTTGTTATATAAATATACAATAATATATTATCAAAATAAGCATGAAGTACACCTAAAGTCAAGAGTGTTTTACTTTACATCCAATTTATTTTAATTCTATATTTATTACATATTTAAGTAAATAATTTAACAACAATATTAAATGAAAGCTTAATTGTTATTTGTCTGATATTATTATTAATTTTATAGCTATTATAATTCTAAGCTGAATATAATTCAGCTGAGGCCTCCGTTCTTTTGACGAGATCTGAAAATCAATCAACACACCACAAATAATTTAATCTAAGATATTTTAAAGAGTTAAAACATTTATTTTTGTATAAACTATCCATCAGATTATTGTGAAGTTTTAATAAAAAAAAGGTTAATTTTTTGGAGACTAATTTTGCAAAGTGACTTGATAAAAAAAAAAGGTTGAACGAATCGAATCTCATGAACGCCGCCTTTTTAAAGTCAAAGTCAACGTTTTTTTTTTAGCTCAAATTGGCATATTGCACTTCAGAAACTATGGAATGTATTTAAACGTTTTCGAAGATCTATGAAACGAACCGGCAAGAAACTCCATGGATAGTCCGAACGGAGTCACGGGCAACAGCTGTTGGGCGAGTTTTATAGATATGGTTATTGAAATTTATTCCTTTTCGTTATTTGCATTAAAACAGTTCAAAGAATTATTAATTCTTTTGTTAGGTTAGTTGAATTGTTCAAGGTCTATCATAACGTTATCGAGAACATGACCTCATGGGACGAATTAATATAATAGTTAGAATAATACAAAGAAGGGTAAAAGTTTTCCATCTCGGAAACCTAACCACAGAAGCGCTCCGCTATCATTATCCTCTTCTTACAGATCACGTCCTCATTTCATCTTAAAATAAGGAATATTTCCTTGTTATATTGTAACTTGGGATTTTGTTATAATTAATAAGAGTTATTATATATCTTAGTACTACTCTCCGCCATAAGTACATATGTTTATTATCTTACACTATTATAAACAACTCTTACGTTTGTATTCTTTTCGTCTTATAATATTATCTCAGGTTAATTCCCGATTCAGAAATCTTTAGTTGATAAATGAGTTATTGATTTAATAATAATTTTGAGTGCATGATAAGTTTGATAAAGATAACTCTTATATTTTTTTTATTTGCAATCTTCATTCTGTTCTTCGTCACAGAACTCGTACAAATATAAAGCATATATCATTCTATGTTTTTGAGCCCGGGATAGCACCTGGGACTCTTAAGTTCAAACAAGCTCTGGTACCGTTAGGATAGAATGTCTATGAATTTTATAATATTCTACACAATAATTATTATCTGTGCTGTGACCAAATCAATCTTTTTATTTAAATATATCATAATCGGGCAAACGTAAGCGTATAATGATATTATTTGTCAATGTCTGTGTGAGACGACACACACTCGTCCGCTTTTATACAATGATTTTTTGAAATAACATAACAATTATCTTTATCAACGATTGTTCGTTTTGTGATAATTCTTTATATGTATTTAATGTACCTTATTAGAAGCACAATAGACTTAAAATAATTTAATAAAACCTAACCTCTTATTACACTTTGAGTGTCCCAACGTTTTAAAAATACTTATCTCGGGAAAGACGATTTTTATATTTTTTATACTTTACTCGAGAAAAAACTATTTTTAATAGTTTTAACATTCTGATATTTATTTAATCATATAAAAAAATATATTTTATATTTATATGAAACAGCAATATTTTTTTATGACAGGGGATGATTTTAATCGCATTATATACGATCAGATACGATTGAATGCGGATGAATCTCATTGAAGAACGTGTAACAATTTCACCGTAAATTTTCATTACGTTTTGGGGATATACATGCTTAAGAGTGAAATTGAATTTTATTCAATGTGGTTTTAATGTCATCTCACACGAATCGATTTGTCGCGCTCAGTACAAAAATTATATAAACATGTTTTGTTGACGGTACAAATTAAACTTCATACCAGAGATAGATGAATAAAAATACAAGTTCATTAGATATTCTAATACCAATAAAGGAATTAAGTGAGCAATATAAACCATTGAACAGCTAGTTTCCAACAATTGAATGAATGATTTTCAATGAGTGAATTATTGTAAAAGATAATTTAATTCTAAATACTCAAAAAACGTATCCTATTCTCTTTGTCAGTCTGTAGTGAGTCTGAGGTTTCATAATAACAAAGTATTATTTAAAAAAAACGACTTTTACTTTAAAAGTTTAAATATTATTTAACATTAGAAAGGTTACATAAGGTTGAATATATTTCAGTGACAAGATCTAAAGAAATATGCGGCTTAACAAAGTACAAAAAAATGTTTACGTAATGTTCAAAGGTTAGTTATTTGACCGTGACCTGATCTCGGAAGATCTTCCTTCTGTTCTTCGACTTCGAAATTCATAATATATATTTTTATTTATACAGATATAGTTTGCATCATAATCTTAAAATTTAGTAATGTAATATAAATACAATTTGTTTTTTTTTTTATTATGTAAACTATATTATATAATCTATATCTATATATAGTAGATTTGTATCTATTAAGTGTATTAGTATTAGTAGTCTATGGATAGCCTATTTACTGCAGCTTGTATACGAACTTGCTTGACCGAGATGGTCCTATCCGGTAGCAATATACCTAACCGGTATATCCTTTCCGGTAGTAATATACCTATAATATCAACTCACCGCAGTGAATGAGACAGCAAAACATTCAAAATCTATCTCTCTCCTCCTCCTACTCTGTTCCACTCTCATCTCTCTTTAATTTTCAATCCGGCATCAGCACGTTTGCAGATATTAAACTCCCACGGACCACGGTAACCATACCATGGACCGTCTACTTTTCGTCCCCCAAGAATATTTAATAAATCAATAAAGAAACAAAAAAAATAGTAATTAATTAATACAAAAGGGCTTTTTATAAAATATATAGTTTTTGTGAATGCACCATTCTTTAAAATTAATTTGATTAATAATGTTTAAAGTTTCGTAACGTATAGAATTGAGAACTTAAAGTCAAGGATTTTTCTAGACTTCTTCTGTTCTGATATTATAATTATTGCTTATAAATGTTATCTTCTCTTGAGACTATTTTTCAAAAGCATTCAATATTTAGTTTTGGTTATTATTTATTAATGGTGTTTATGTTTTATTAATGTTCTTAGAGTATTATTGTGAGCACGACAATCTTCGTGTTTTGTGCTTTTCGCGGTATATTATAAATAATAACTACGGGCTGTACACATTTTAAACTAATATCGGGTCTATTTTGCGATAAAAATTATCGAAGATGAAATACCGAATTTCACGTTGGTAATAAAAAGGTATTTCACCTTTGATAATTTAGTTGCAAAATGTACCTGATATTTGTTACAGTACAGTACAGGTACGAGTACAAGACAGCTTCAAAGAATAAAAAAATGTACATCCTTTCGTAACGATAGAGATAAAAAACAAAGTATTACTTTTGTAAAAGAAAGTAACAAAGAAAATCTCTAGTTTCTTAATCCTATATAAATCATCTCTTTGATGATCTTTTAACAGATTTACTTGAAAAATCGTGATAGCCAAAATATAAATAAAATATAAACGTTTATCGATATGTGTCGCAAATGTATTTTTGGTTATCTTTTTATCAGTATGTACTTTGGAATCTACATCTAATATAGTGTTTGAATTCATATTTAATATGAATTTAATACAAGATGGTTTATTTTGGGCCTATCATTGAAGTAAAGGTCATGTGCTTTCAGGTAATATCTAATTATGACTGTCTCGTGGCTCATGACGCTCACGTGACTCCATGTCACTGTACAGAAATAAAAAATCTATTTTGGTTGTTTCAAATTATACTCGTATAGCTTCTATGTCAGACACAAGTAAATCTAATGGATTAATTAGTTAACTGTAGTGTATTTTTTACAATACACAAGAATATATTACTTCATAAAAAAAATTGTTTTATCTAGTCAGTGCCCCAGATAAGAGATAGATAAGGGAGACGGATGTCCCAGCCTCGTTACTTAATCTCCCTGTGTCCAAGTATCTCCTGCATCACCAAGATCACCACCAAGATGCCTTGCCATCTTTGGCTTCAAAGCTGGCAAGGCATCTGCAAGTTTCCATATTTACAGATGTCCATGGACGAAAGTACCACTTCCCATCTGACTGTCTGGTTTGCCTAATAAAATCAATCAATCAATCAATCAATCATAAATTGTTTTATATATAGCATTTGTATACGTTACAATGAATAGAATTACAAACTCATTACAAAAATTTGTAACATAATTATAATTTTTGTTTCCAAATTTGGGTGGGGTTGGCATTGGTTTCCTTGATACGGGCATGTACTATCATTCCAAGAATACGCCGATACAAATAAGTGCATACGAAGCCTTATCTAATAATATTGGCAAGAGGAAGCTGTCCTTATATGTGATTCGAACCAATTCGTGATCTAGTTATCTAATTACTTGAAGTTATATGATCTAATGAGATTGAAAATAAATTCAGATTTTATAGATAGTTGTAGCTTTGCAGGAAATCTTCGGTAGGTGACCGGTATGCGGTGGTTTTGAAGTTACAAATAGTTTGTAATACATTTATAACAGGTATACATACATGTCTTATATCAATTATTATTAAGGAAAGATAATTAATTAAAAAAAAAATTTGAAAATTAACTTCAAGAAAATCCTTTAAAACAAGAAATATAATACATAATAAATCAAAATAAATATTTATTATTATTTAGATTTCTGGATGCCAAGTGACAATTACTTGATAATAACTGACATGCTGAAACCAGGTTGCTTTTTTTATACCACGATGGTGTCAAAAAAGCACATGGCCAATCTGATGGTAACCTTTGGACCCTTTAAAAAACTATTGAGTCCCTTGAAGAACCCCATATTGTAGCCTTCTGGGAAAACCTCGACAGGGAGCTCATTCCACAATTGGGGATATCTAAAAGTGTCTAGGCGACGCACTGTTTATTTTTGATCCATTTTTTTTTAATAATATATGTATATCCATAGACTGTAGTAGCGTAAACGGAATGCTTTTGCCCAGAAATAAAAAAAATAGGAACAACAATTGTATGTTTATCTATCGTAATTATTTTGTAAAAGACGTTTCCAATATTTAATAAATATGAATAAAACTTTTAGACCAAAAGTAGCAAGTTTTTAGACCAAAACAAAATAGTTTCCAAATACAACGTGACGGTCGTTTAAGTATGTTAATATCTCGGGTAGTCATTTTAAGGAATCATGAGTCTCCATGTTGTAGATACCTTGTGCTCTTTTTTGTAAAATAAAAATCAAATCCATATCTGCCCCGGGTCCCCTCAGCGGCATATGACTATGTAAGTATCTATAGTAAATTAAACTAGGTCTGGCAATATCGCTTAGATGAAATAGTTTTTCCAAACTCATGCCATTGAACTGTATTTATTTTTTTTAGGCATGGCGTCAAACGAGCAGATGGTCCCTCTGACAAAGTTGTCTAAGGATTTTTGAAAATATAGATCTCTTGCCATATTAGAAATACGAGGAAATATGAAGGAGACTAGGAATGATAAAGGAAGCTTGGGTGTTTGGACTTTCTAAACTAACACTGCTCGTTCGTTAACTTGTTCGCTGATGACTACTTCACACCGATTGTCTGAAAGAGCATCTATACCGCTTGAGCCAGCACATTGCTACTTCAGTCAAATAACTAAAGCTGGGCTCTACAACTTAATGCGTGTAATGGGATTCTGCTGTAATTTTAAATATGAAGATATATCTACGAGTAAAAAAACTCACAAAAAACTTTCCGAATTCAGAACAGAAAATGGAACAGCGTTAAAGGCATGCTAAAATTTAACCATTCAGCCATCTATTTTTTGAGACTGAGTTAAATAATAGATGAACAATGATTTATTAACTACATAAAGAATTCATATTAATAATAACCTGCCACTTTCCATCGACATTTCCATGGCAACGAACATGACAACTTGACATCTTCATAGCTCGTATTTCAAACACAATTTATTATCAGACACAAACCGTCAGACGTAACAGGTTTTACCTAAAATTGAGGAGATTTTGGACCATTAATTTAGCATAATGTGAGTCTAGACACATTTTATTCATATTGAAATTGCTTTTTACGGGAATTTCCCACACAGACTTGATTTCCGTTTTCGAAATTTTGTATCAAATCACGAATATTAAAACAATATTATAGTTTGAGTATAATATAATTTAATGGTCTCAATGAAACTATGATTAGGAATTAAAAATATATATGTTTATACGAATATTTAAATTAATCATAATTACGTTGTATTGACGTTGGGTTATTTATTTTTTTAATAAATTTATTTCATAAATCTTTACTTTTAGACAAAACATACATTTTTGGTTTATCAAAATCGAATGCATTAATCCTGAAAATGTTTGTTAATTATGTTACTATAGTAGTAGTTCGATTTATTTATTATGTTACTATAGTAGTAGTTCGATTTATTTATTATGTTACTATAGTAGTAGTTCGATTTATTTATTATGTTACTATAGTAGTAGTTCGATTTATTTATTATGTTACTATAGTAGTAGTTCGATTTATTTATTATGTTACTATAGTAGTAGTTCGATTTATTTATTATGTTACTATAGTAGTAGTTCGATTTATTTATTATGTTACTATAGTAGTAGTTCGATTTATTTATTATGTTACTATAGTAGTAGTTCGATTTATTTATTATGTTACTATAGTAGTAGTTCGATTTATTTATTATGTTACTATAGTAGTAGTTCGATTTATTTATTATGTTACTATAGTAGTAGTTCGATTTATTTATTATGTTACTATAGTAGTAGTTCGATTTATTTATTATGTTACTATAGAGTATAGTAGTAGTTCGATTTATTTATTTATTTATTATACTTTTATAAAATACTAGTTTGAAATAAATGTTTTTTTTGTGCTAGGAGTACAAATACCTTTACAAAAGTTCGGATATTTCTATGTCAAAAATGTATGTAATAAATTTTTAAATAATACGTTTAAAAATGTTCTTAAAAGTTATTTTTGTAAAAACTTTAATAAATGTTGATTTAGTTTATTTAAGAATGTGGTTTTATGTTAGTAATTAATATTTTTTATATGATATATATATTTTAAATTGTTAAATCGATTTTTAATGGTACTGATCTGTCTTGAGATAAATCAATTGTTCAAGCGAAAGGTTCCGGTATCCGTACTTCAGTACAACATCCGGCATGCAAAATTACGGACTACCAAAAGATAAAAAAGTTTTTTTTTTCCGGTTGAAGGCAATCCCGTGACGCCTCATTATGTCAATGAGGGTAACCACTGGGTTTTAGTGAAGTATCCTGGCAGACCCTATGGCGGCGAATTCCACAAGACCGTCCCTACCCTTCCTAGTGATGTCATTAAAAAAAAATTCCCAACGTAAAAGAAATAAAAAAAGGGCAAGTCAGACTTAACGACAATACCTAGAAAAAAACAAGAAACGTATTAACGAACTGAAATAAAAAGAAATTCAAGCATTTATCTGCATTCTGATCTGTATAAGAAAGTTACCAAAAAAAGCTCTAGTTAATATAAAGCTTGCGGCAGTCAATTTGTTAGCAAAATGATTCCGCGTATTCAGTATTGGCCTGTAGCGCTTTATGATTATATTATGCAGTTTTATGGGATATTGGTACCGTACTTTACACACTGGTATTCCTTACAACCAATTTTGTTGGGGGACCCTAGCTGTGGTTATTTGACCTCTGTCTACTAACTGGTTCTATCAGATACCAGTTTCGAAATATATTAAAAATAATCTTTAAGAAACTACTAATACAGTAGCAGAGTAGTTCTAAATTAAATGTACTTTAAATTTAATTTTCCATTTACTAGATTTAAATTGATGAACCAACATACATATTACATTAAAAAAAATCAAATAATTTGTATGTTGGTTGGTATCAAGTATCAAGTTGTTAATGGAAATTTATTCAAATATTGTAGGGACATTACATATTTACAAAGGAACAGGCTTCCTTAAACCTGTTCTCGTTACATCATTTATATTTGAGTAAAAAATGTGTAATTACTTTGAGATAATCAACTGTTGATGAGATCAAAGGTTTAAAATACAAAAAAAAAATATTTTTTAAGTAACCACTTTTTTTTCTTTTTGTATTGTTTGTTTAAATTAAGACCAAGGTTATATATATATTGTCAACGGAATTGTTCTTAGAAAGAGAGATTGTATGTTACCTTTTAAAAATATATTGACAAATTGTGCGACAATTTGTCAATATATTTTTACACCGGAATACATCAACATTTGTCAATATATTTTTACACCGGAATACTTACACCGGAATACTTCAACATAAAACGTAAACACGATATTTAAATCAAACAAACTTCTAGTTTTCTAATTTTACTATGAATTGATAAAATGATAATAATACAGTGTGATTTATGAATCACTATATATTTAGTAAGGCGTTGCAGTGTATACCGATAACACATTTTTAAACGACACTTACTCAGATTTCCTATTATAAGAGGCGTGGCGATAAAAATTAATTCTGTTTATTTCCTTGTTTGTTGGATTACTAAAAACCGATAAGTTTTACAAAATTGTATTTAATATAAAATATATAGTGTATTTTATTATTGTTTCAATTACCCTAATATTTCCAATATGACTATTTTATGTGAAAAGGTTATATTTACTTATTAATTATAATTTATCGAGAACCTTCGACGAACCCTAATAGTATTATAAGAGAATAAAAACAAGAATAAAATGAAATTATGTACCTCTATTAGCAGTTAGTACATTATCTAAGTTATTTTTAATTGCGGCTCATATTTACTTTGAGGTTTTCCCGTGGGAAGTAAATATATTTCCTATACAAAAATGCCGTTTAAGTTTCCGAGAAAACCCACATCTACTGAATTAGTTATACACGAAGGTGGTAGCTGAACTGGATCTGGCTCAGGGTAATACCAGATTTCACGGAATTTCACGACAATCTAAAATACATCTGTGACGCTCATCGGCTATGTGGAAAAATATAAAACTGATAAATGTTCCCCTTTGGGATCAAATTCAAATCCAATAGTCACTTAAAATGCCTGCTTTCTTTTACTTACAAAGAAAACTTTTTTCCTTTTTTTACTATTTCCTATAATATATTTCAATATGTATTACGTGCCTACGTGATCGAGGAGAGGTCGCTGCACCCGCTGCAAATATCAAAACTGCTAAAATTGGCACTGCACTATAGCATTTAGAGGCTTTAGTAAAAATGAACCTAACATTAGAGAGCTAAGGTTGATATTTCAATATCAGAGTTTTGCATATAGACTGTTCTGGTTTTGGTTACAAAATTCGCATTCCTGTAATTGGTGCCTTCCCGCATCTCCCCCCGCTCGTATGTCATTCGATATGAGTGTCAGTCACAGCTATAACGTGGATTCATTTCCATTTCATTCCAGAACTAATGGAAGAATGTAATTGAAATATGCTGTCGCCAAACAATTGGTTTGTTTTATATGTCGTCATATTCATAATACACGGTTCGCAAGTTATATGATAAAGTTTTTAGAAATATTGCGTCATGTTTGTGGAGTTCATTGAAACCTTTTTTAAGAAGTCCAAAATGTAATGCCAACTCTAACATAAGTTAATTTGATTTATTTTAGTGAATGGAACTTAATAACTAAATACTTATGTTGTTAATAATTCGCAATTATTTCTCATTTCTTTTTACAACTTGGGACGGAACATCGTTAATGAATCGTGGGTGCATTTCAATAACTTTTAAAAATTAATTAGCCCCAAACTAGTCAAAGTTTGTACAACCGGAATAAGGCAACTGATAAAGTAACATTTACTTCCTTTTTCCATAAATTGTATTTAAATTAATAACATTACCCCTATTTAAAAAAAAAATATTTTTCTTAGACGTAACTTATTGTAAACCAGTATTCTTACACCATAGACAACGCTAAAACTAAGGCCCATTAGTCATGTTAAAAACTACATTTTTTTCTTAATTCCTTCCACGTTGTAATTTTGATAATTGATCAACGATAATATAATTAACAAACAGCGAACAGGGTCTAAATTATCAAACAATTTTCCTTGTAGGTAACAAAAAATCTAAACCTCTAGAAGTCAATTTGGGAGCCGTCCGTGGAGAATAACACGTAACGTTGACGTCATAAGAATCATATTCAGTCCGTTGCTAAAAGACGTATGAATTAAGAGACATTATATTTCTTATGTTTTAAATATAATAAGTCAGCTTTCATTCTCTAATTGTGTCAACTCTAGCTATTACATCTTGAACGAACACCGTTCATAGATGAAGTACCGGTCGAGTCTTTTGTATGCTTTTTATTATGATTAAAATATTAAGTTCAAAGCAGACGGACCATTTAACGGTACTTAATAACCGTCATAGACTTCTGCGAGTATGGAAAATTGCAATGCGTTGCCTTTATATTAATATATTATTAATTTAATGTTTTTTGTATATATCGTGTATTTATTATATTTGGTAAATTATATGTAAAATATATTTTTAAAATATATTGTTAGTTTTTATTGAATATGTATTATATTTTTTTTAGTTTTGTGACCTGTGTCATAGTTTTAAGGCTTAGTTTTGTTTTTTTTTTCTGCTTTGAACTCTCGTAGTTCTTTTTTTCTGTTAATGTTTCGGTTGACTGGTAGAGAATGTTTTAGATTTAAATTCGCCAATTATTTAATTGATGTTGTACAATTTGATTTTTATTCTATATCTATTTAAAATTAATTCTTATTATCTTTATTTTGTTCTTAGTTGTGTAATAAATATATTAAATTGATTATTTCACAAACCTCTTGTGTTTACAGACAGACCTTGGTCTAAAACATTCACCCAAAATTAGTAGCTCCCTATTACATTTGGTCAATGTCGATTATATTTCTGATAGAGACAACCCCGACCTTGCATCTGTTATTTATCGCTTAATAAATTAATAATTTATTTTATTATCACTATTTAGTTCTTTAGTTTTTTGTAACTTTGCTCCTGCATGAAGGTTTATTTGTAATTACGGACTCAATATTGTAAAAATGCAAAATTATAAGGATAAATGAATAAATTAAGCGATTGACCCTGTAAATACAAATAGAGAAAGAGAGACAAAATCTGAAAACCAAATCTCTAGAGTCTCAATTAGAACTTGGAACAACTAGAATCTGTGCTGATTTTAAATATACATATTGTAATTTAAAATTTTAAAATGTAAGCATTTTTTTCATGAGGTTGCTTAATTGGTTATGTTTTTTTATCTTATTATATCTTATCTTATCCTTAAAAATCTACTTATCTATAATATACTTTTTTTTATTATTTTTTTTATCTAAGCACATAATAGATGTTTATATTTAGGGAAATACCAATATTTTATCGGTTACATTATACATGTACCATTCCAAACAATTAAAAATATTTATTGACATTTTTTTTAAATAGTGACAGTCTGTTGGTTCAGTGGTTATTGGACCTGACTGGGACAAAGGTTGCAGGTTCGATTCCCGGACGGGATATTTTTGTGTGACCCACAGATTGTTGTTTCGTCTGTTGTTTCGTTAATTTAATTATTAAAACCTCCTGCGACACTGGATTATATAAAAAAAAACAACTCCTGCGTTTTTTTTTAAACAAAGAACCTTTTTTTTTACAATTGTTTAGAAAACGGCACGTGTCAGAAAGTTTTATTATATTATAGTTTATACGAGCTCATCACTACATTGCACAAAAATGTGTAATGTTATTAGAAATCAAAGCAATAATACCACGTGACATATGCGCTATACGACGCGGACAGCTGACGCATTTTATATATTGATAACAATAGAATACACTTGATAAAG
Source organism: Dircenna loreta (assembly GCA_963555665.1). Lineage (NCBI taxonomy): Eukaryota > Metazoa > Arthropoda > Insecta > Lepidoptera > Nymphalidae > Dircenna > Dircenna loreta. The sequence goes on from OY743087.1 coordinate 14,614,680, forward strand.
ACGTACTTCATACTTTATATATGTCTTATATACAATAGAAACAATATTTCATAATATATATCTATATATATGTATATATATGTATATATATATAGATATATATAGATATATATTTAGATATATATTTCTATCTGACTTAGAAACCAGGGTTAATGTAGGAACCATCTTTGAGAAAAAATACTTGTTAAATCCAAAAGTATACGAAAGGCACAGAAATAATAACTAAGTGTAAATTAATTTAGTTTAAATAACCGGAAAGAATACTAATTGAATTTGATATAAAATATTTAATAAAATTACATTTTTGTTATGTATATTAAGGGCGTGTAACGTTTAATGTGACAAAATAATGATATTCGTCCATTTATATATACGGTTACAAAGTAAGAGAACACCTCGTGCGGGGTCGTCAGTCGCCCTAAATGGCAACCGGCTAGTTTCGCATTGCATATTGCTTGCATCTCCATTGTGTTCCGGCGATTCGCAATACGGTTTTTCTGACGTCGACGGTTGCGTAAATATATATTTAAATCAATATATCAATTTTAATTCAAAAAAAAATAATGGTACGTTTATAAAAATAAATATTATAAGTTTAGTAAGGAAGTAATTTGAATTTCTCAGTTTCAGTATCGTAATATTTTATCCTATTTATCTATTACGGCAGCTATGAATACGGAAAATGTTACTTTTGGATTGGAATTTATAGATTTTGATGGATGGATGGATGGGTTCTTCAAAATGATATATAAGTATAAACTATAAGTCATAGTGAAGGCCAAAGGTTATATAAATATGGTTGAGGTGTTAATAATTCAAAAATGTATTACATTCCCAGTAGCGATCACACGCTAAATATCTCAGTTAGACAAAAACGTATTCTCTGTACTGTAGATCTTGTGTAATGAGTTAATCACAAAATTAGCTCATTGATATATGACGTATATTTGTACTTTCTATTGAGGTGTGCAATGGAGCTGCGATCTCGGGTGGCGTACGTGCGCCGGCGCACGTCTCGTAGCGCCAGGTTCTATTCCCGACAGACGATTCATTAAATCTTATCAATTGTAATTATGGTTTTATTGCGATCTCACCGCTTATAGTACAAGTGGTAGGATCAAATAGTGACTGTCTCGTGACTGCAGCGAGCCTTGCATCATCTGACGTCAGCATGACGAACAATGCAGACAGTTTAGATAGATTGTTACTAGAAATCACATCAAAGAAATTCAAATAACACACCTATAAATGCCAGTCTTTGGTTTCGGTTAAAATTCAATAGAGTTGTTGATATTTTTTAAAAGTTTTTTTTTTATAAGTAGCGTATTTAATACAATGAAAAAATCAGAGACCTCTGGGTCGACGACATATATAAAAAATATCAGTGCCAGACCTTATCATTTATCACTCGATGAATACGTGACTCATCAATATTTCAGACAATATTAGTAAAATAAACAAGATAAACATTGTACGCTTTTGCAGTTCAATAAACAGCATCAAAAGTTTAGAAAGTCTGAAAAAACAAATATTTTGTGCCTTTATTTTATTCTGTACCAGGAAAGAGTATAACTGTCGATGTAAAATATAATTATTCAGAATGACTTATATCTCGAAAGATATCTTTGAATAAAGAAGCAATTATTTTGCTAATTTGCGGTATTACCAAAATAATATTAAAATTAACATAAACTAACACACAGATCTTTATAATATATATATTATACGTAACACGTAGTAATATATGTAATACGTAGTACTTTATAATGACACATAAATATACATAATTATTATACATTTCATAATGATAACTTAAAAAGAGGGTAATTATTTAAGGGAATAGTGACCCAGTTACCTCATATATATATGAGATATGAGGTGAGTTCCAGTTGAGCAGCACGAACAGCGTATTTCCAGTACAATATAGTATTATACTCTGTCACCTTTATATGTTAGGTATTGATTGTTAAGTAATTAGAGTTAATCTAAGAATATAATATAATAATTTCACTACTCATTCTCTTATTAGTTCTTATTATTAGTTAGTTTTTATATAATTGATTTATTCGAAGCTGTTTACAGACTCTTTACAATATAAATCATATAAAATGCTTCTAAATATTTCTTTAAATTCGATCCCAATGGCGCCGAAATGGAGTGGACGTTTATATAAAACATTTTATTGGTCTAAAAGATTTTACTTTAAACTTTTACAAATACTCCGCAATACTAATTAAGTATCATATTTAACCAAATATTTGGAATTTCTTTCAATTTGGGGTTAAATATGGAGAAAACAAATATTTTTTTGAAACCAAAATGGTACCTAGATATCGCTAGCCTGGTAAGTATAGTATGCCAGGTTACTTTCTTAGTTCTCATATCAATGGCCCATCTTATAGCTAGATATTTTTAGAAATTCAATTTGCACATAAACTGTTTTCATTTGATCAACTGATTCTAGTAAAAATAATTCTAACTGTATTAAAGTATAATGTAACCTGTTTTGCGGAAAAGTGCTCGTGAACTCATCTTCGTATTATCCACTTTGTATAAGCAACTCAATACATGTAAATCATCAATAATGTGTTATCATGAGATGTCATTTGACATAAAACAGATGTCATGATAAATGTATATTTTGAGATTAAGAGTTGATTGTCTGCATATAAGGGACGTTTTATTAAGATTTTGTTTCTTAACTTATTTGAAAATAGGATACGTTTTATGAACCAAATATTATATTTATTTATTTATGTACATTTTATTTATTTTACAATAATCACTTAAATCATAATTTTTGTACATGGGATAACTTATCTCTTTAAAGAGGTCTCTTCGAGTTACCCGCAGAATATGAAAAAAAAACAATTTGTAGAATTTTACAAACCGAATAATGATATGGGAAACTTAAATTTCATTCTTTTAGGAATATTTTATTTGTGAACATATCTATTCTATCTCTAAGTCCACATGTTAAGTAATAAACATTTATTAAATAAATAACTATCTTATAAATCTAACCTCCTTCAGAAATATATTTTTTAAACAATTAACCAATGTTACATTCATGTCAAAATGACTCATTACATATCACCTGAAGCATTAATACATTTTACCAAAATTTTGAAATATATTTTGAATACATTAAAAAATCTATGGTTAAAAAGGAAAAACCGGTATGGGAGACTTCAAAACATATCAGGGCGGACGTTATTGTGCTAGGATGCAGTCTCCCTGGTATCGTAACTGCGCATAAACTAAAGAAAAAGTTTGGAAATACTATGGATATAGTGGTACTTGATCTAACAGGGAAGCAGTCTACTGCATCCAAATGCAATGTGGCCTTTCAAGAACAGGAGGAAGAAGATGATGATGAAAACGAGGAACCTGAAAGTGGCGCGAGAGAGGTCATAGGTAATGTTGCTAAACATTATCTGTGTATGTATGCTAAGGAATTTGAAATCCCACTCCCAGACGCTATTATTGCACCAGAAAAAGTTAGATCACCATTAAGTAAACTCTTTGAATATAGAAATGGAAGTAAAGTGGAATGTGCAACAGATTTCCACAGCTTCGATTATCTGAACATTCTAGAAAAATTTGAATTAAATCAATATCAGAACCTTCTTGATGAGTATGTGAGAGATTTGTTTCAACAAAATAGAGTTGACGGTGATGATTTGGAAACAAAACGCCTGTTGTCTTACGATCACACCACAATGGAAAACCACATTTGCGATTCGTTACTGTTTTCTAATTCGAGAGAAATAATGAGAAATATTGTTATACTCGTTTGTGGAATTCCTGCAGATATTGTATCAGTCCTGTTCTACTTACATCAGTGTCACAGATCAAAAAATACGAGAAATCATTTGGATGGAGACAATACAAAGCTTCGAGAGAAGCTTTTGGGATTTTGTCGAAAGCGTCTTGCTAGTAAACTACAGAAAAGTATAGCCAACATTACTTTAAGAGCCAAGCCCATAAATAAAATCAGTTCGTACTCTGATGAACAAGTAATTTTAAAAACTATAAAAGGAGACACAAATTACGTTTGTAATCTTTTAGCTATGGCTCTAAAACCAGATGAACTGCACAATATTGAGGTGGAGTCTCAACTACTCTCAGATCGAGAAATGACTTTAACAACCTCCTTGAAACAGGGAACAGCAAAGAAGTTTTTAATTCAATACGAAGACAATTTCTGGAGGAGGGATGGTTATAGCGGAGATATTCTAAGTGTAAGAGGACCAATTCTTTGGGCGACAGAACGTCCAATATTGTCATCTACCGGCAGTCTAGAACGGTATGCTGCTCTAATCGGATATTTACGGGTAAAAGACGATGTAGGTAATTCCAGGAATGCGGTTTTGAAACAGTTAGTTAGACTGTTTGGACAAGAAGCAGCTGAACCTATTAGCTATAGGGAATCAATTATAGCTGATATATATGTCCCACGCTGTGGCGACTTTGTAGCTTTAAGACGGCTGACCAAAACAACGAGACCTAAACACCTCGAATGGGGGGCTTTAGATCTATTTGCTGATGGAGATGTAGCAGCTGCTCTGGAAGCTGGACACACTGCGTACCTTCATTTGCTGGGTTGCTTGCGACCTCAGGCTCAAACCTATGAAGATATAAGTGCATCTGAATGGCCAACTACTCTTATAGATAACCCATTCAGGAAGTGGTTTTCCCAATTAACAATTACAACAAGCTTACGTTTAATGGCGTATACTGCGGCGGCATATGTAGCCGTGCGTCTGATACGATCCCAAATACGGCAATAAGAGAGACTTGTTCTTCAGGTTGTAGGTATACAGAGTAGGAAATTTTGCAACATATTTCTAACATTCATATTATGTACTAAGACGTAGACTCAAAGCTTTTTAGCGTCTTGGTTTTATCAAATTATAAAATGAAATCAATTAGTCGAGTCGAGTAATATTTTACGATTTATTTTTTAAAACAATGTATTGTATTTTGGGTTTGAAATTGTTTACAAATATGTTTAGCCATGCTAAGCTGTTTTAAGTTGATATATATATACAATGAAATTTTATATATATATATTTTGTGTTGGTTTGTACTTTTTTTGTGTTTTTCAATATTCAACTTCAAATATACTTTTTTTATGAAGCAATTAAATTCGAATTTCAAATATAAGGAAAATGATCATGAATACTGACGTATCGTCAATTAAATCTAAGAAGTCGTCTATACTTTGAATTAAATTATGAAGTCATGTCATCCACCACGTCAGCGACGTGCCCTAATAAGAGGCCCTTGTATGCAGAGGAGTAACCTTTAAGCATACCACGGTTACCACAATTGGGTCAAGTTTACTGATCGATTCGATAGGGACGGAATTTAAATATATTTTGTATTAGTACTTAGTACTTGTACTATTTATTTATGTTACTAAAAATATCCAGAATTTGGTAGGCGATGCTAGTGTCCATTGTCGTAAATAATATTTAAAAGCCTAATAATAATAAAGAAAAAGAAATAGTAAATGTTAGTATTTATCCATTAAAATTTTGGCAGTGATGAAATATTTGTTTGAATACAGTGTATGTTAATCTTGGTCTAAGACTTAAAGGAAAATCCTACATAAGCTTATTAAATATCTTAGATTAAATAATATTACATTTATAAGGATCTTTTTCGCAGTTATCGTTAATTTTGGTATATACTTTAACTCTTTATAAACGCTCGGTAAAATGACTGTTTATTTAATCTATACGTAAAATGAAACTGTAGCTGAATTCAATTATGTACATTGAATAAAAACTAAAAAAATACCCCTAACTTCATACAAGTAACACAAGCAAAAAAACATTTTGATGTTTTGTGTCCGTCTGTTGTCTGGCTTTCACGAAAAAACTACTGGATGGATTTTGTTGAATATTTTATGTTATATATTATTTTGATGATCGGAATACCAGTTTAAATTTTTGTCTGTCTGTCCAACGCCATCGCGTAACATAAGATAATTGGAGTAAATAGATGTATTGGCTACCTTGTATAACAAAGATCCATATATATTCATAGATATGGATGGGTATACATTTTATGACATGTTAAATGGTTTATTATTGAGTCCCTGGGTGGAAGCTGACGAAGTCGCTGGCTAGTTTAAAATTAAATTAAATAAAAAGACGCCTTTACGTTATGGCTTAAAATATACCTGTTTTAAATTTTGCTTTTAAATTTTACAAGGCGCATGTATTTTTTATAATCAATCAAAAACATTCGCACTTATCTTTCACTCGTAAATAGTCGTTTAGTGAAAAGGTACAAATTGTGGTAAATCAAAAGTAGAATACATTCAAAGAGTGACATATGACAAATTTGAAAAATCAAAGTGTGACAGCGAAAAAGAATGCTATATATGAAAAATGAAAGAGGAAGGCTTAAAGAAAGGTAGCAGTTATAAGAATTAGTGCACATCATAATATGTTTCATGAACCTAAAGTTCAAAAACTTTACCGAATTATGAAGAAGGGAGAAAAGAGAACGAGGGACGTTCCGCTTATCTGATGTTTAAGAGATGATAATGGAAGAACAATTGAAGAATGATAGGGGATGAAAAAATAAAGAACGATGGAAGGAATACTTTGAAAAGTTGATGAATGAAAATAAATGAATGAAAAAATGTATATAGTAAGAAAGTCGATAAGAAGCAAATTTTAAAAGCAGTGGCAGCATTGTTTAACAGTAGAAGTTTAGTAGCTACTTGGAGAGGATGGACGTAAGAGTCTAAGTTGTTATTGTAGGTGGCTATCCTGCAGGATTGGTGTATTAGTAGACTAGTGAACATGTGATTTACATGATTTGTGTCGTCAATGCCTCAGTGGATTTCCATTAAGGATTAACTAACCGCTTCCTGTTGATAATGGATGCTTCGACATTGAATATACAGAAGGGGGCACCCGGGTGAACGCAGTTTGGGAAATGATGAAAATAATGCTTGTCGGTAAGATGGCTTTGAGGTCCAGAGCAGACTGGAAAGGTGTCACATATCTACGGCAACTTTCAGATCAATTTTAGAGTACCTTCGTCTGATAGGTGACAATGTCCAATGTCCAGCAATGTTCGTTTTTAGGTTCGTACAGTGAAAGATTTTTTAAAAATTATTACCAAGTACCCCTTCATTCACGTAGATAAACAAAATAATCTCATATTTTAAAACATTTTTAAGTGGACAACAATCTGCTACTTTGTTCGTGATTACGTTTTATCTCGGACATGTTATTATAATATTTATTTGGTTGGAGGTTGATATAAACTAGTAGCTCGTTCACTTTTGTTTTTATTTCTTATTTCGGTTACACCTTTTTGATGACAATTCTTAAATATGTTAGTAGATGAATGCTCAAAGTGTCGGTATCACTTGACTCAGTAAGGTCTAATTACAGAGGCCTTATATGTTATAAATTAATCATCGAACCAGGGTACAAAACAATAAAAGCAGAAATGCACGTCTAATACTTAGCTATATATTTTGAAAAGGCGCTAATTTTATTGTAAGTATAATAATATTTTTCTCATCCGACTCCTGTAGTTTCACACTTCTTCATAATTTATTTTATTAGTAGGTAGCAATATATATTGTATTTCTGTGCTTCACCTGTGCTTTAGTAGCTTACAGGATTTTCGACCCGTTACCTACTCGACAATTGTGTCATGATCCAAAGTTAAATAAAACCTGGCCAAAGCAACACAAAACCATCGCTTTCAGATAGGCAGATGTCACGCTGACAGGGTCCGGTTTACAAAAGACAGACAGATAGTGACAATTATTAGTAGTACTTACAAAAAAACATGATTATAAAAAGTAAATAAATACTATTCATTAAAAATAGCATTAGTTAATTCCGCGTCCAATTTCCGGAAGCAGTTCCGCAGAAAACATTAAGTAATGGCAAATAAGGAAGCGGATACACTTTGTTTTGTATTATCCGCGCCACTGGACATCTTTAATTTAGTAAAAAAATTGTGAAAATTAATTGTTTCTTTATAATGACACCAATGAACATCTGGTTTCTCGGTGCTGTGATCTTTCAAGGCTTAGATAAAAAAGAAATTTGCATATTAAGAGACTAAATTTCGTATAAAAAAAAAGGAAAATCATTGTATAGCAAATTAAAGAAACTTTTTTGACTGTCTAATAGACCCTTAATCTTTTATTTGGACTGCAATTAGCTTCCAGAATATGTAAGGTCCGTGTGCGAACTAAATATGACACGTACCTATTTTTGATATAGCGACAGTGTTATATAGAAGAGCCGTTTTACATTTACGGCTGTTGTAACTTCGTTATTATATGATATCAGTAGGTCAATATATTACGTGGGTATATGATGGCAGAATAATAATGACAGCTTGTGTAACTAACTTTCCATCGTTCCGCATACCGACTTGATAACTGAAGATGATTTTAATTAACCCTTGATAGGTTTTTAAGCAAAAAGTATAAGCAAAATCTTAGATTATACTTTGATTACGCGACAAATACTACCTACGTAGATATAACGTTCACAATGACACGTCCTTATACGAATGTCAAATTCAACAAACTCCTAGATGACTCAATACAATACGTTATAAATGTTAATTAGTTCTACAAATGAAAGATAACCAAATGGAATATATTTATTATAAAAATATCTGTATTTATATTTACAATTAGTGGTTTCTAATTATTTTATATTTATCCCAGTAAGTAGGCAGAACCGTCATACGTAACATGTGATCAGACGTATTGTGAACGTTCGTAAATTTCCATGAATTCATTGTTGTCCGTTCAGTCTCGGTCTTAAAACGAAAACATTTTTACAGCCGTCGAGAAAACCGTGATCGTCTATTTAATGATATATGTTGATTTCATTTTATAAATGTTATTTTGTGATATCAAAACAGCGCTGGTTTTCACGGGACGATTTTGGTGCAGGATGACCGGGTATGAGATTTGTTTTTTATAATTATAAGGAATATAGTTGTATGTAAATATGTTAGCTATGCTATGATAATTGAATTTTCAAATAAATATATAATTATAAAGTTTTTTACAAGGGTATGTGTCGAATATACGAAATCTGATAGACCATCCAGTGAGGGGGGAATTGTATTATAGGGATTTCATTAAACTGTTTTTTTATATGCATATGTCAAAAAAAAACCTACTTATATTTTATATATGTCCTAGAATACACGAGATAAATACTATCATCACAAATGCTGTTTATTTTTCACACGCTTTTAATATTTCTGATGCAAATATTTGTGGATACTTTGACTTACGTCGGCCTGTATTTGGAAAGACGATATAAGTAAGACCGATTTGACTGATTTGATTTGACTCCGATTGGCAGTTTATTTCTACTAACCAATCAAAAAGGTTAACCTGGATTTTAACAGGAACTTAGCGATTTTTTATATTAATCAGCCTTCATCAAAACGGATATTTGATAATTCTCTGATAAACGAAATTGAATTCTCTAATTATATCTGAGATAAGTACTTGCTACACTGCGTTGAGCACGAGGCTACAGCTCATCAATTGGGAAAAAAAGTTTTTTTTTTTACTTCAAGCTTGAATAATTTCTCGGATAAGAAAATATTTTTATAAGTTTTTTTAACGGTTGTTATTCTTAATCGATAAAATTATTTATAGTTTGTGATAAAATATATACTTTGTGACAGTTGTAATGGTATTTGGTTATACATAAACCAGATCACGTAGGTATGAGGTCAAGTGTCTGTTCTCCAGCCTTGGAAACTTCGTGCGATTGCATTTTAACTCTGGAAACTTCATTACATGTCATTTTAATAGTATTGTGTCAATGTTTAAGATAATAGATTTTTCCTAAGCCTTTGATAAGAATAGCCCTTCGATTTTATAAAGCTATTTGGTATTATTTTATTTGTTTAGGAATCCTGTTTGCTGAAGCTTGATTGAGACTATATTATTCATGATTTTAAGGGGGAAGTTATTAATAAAGATTAACTTCCAAATATTTTGGGAAATTCTGACCTCAATTTACCAACGAACTACTCCAATATTCAACGTTAAAGGAAATGAAAAACTATTTCCCTAATTTACAAAGAGATTTCTTCTTTTCCTATATTTTTAAGACTCATTTAATGTTTCGTTTTTCATTACATAGTGAAGTTCATTGTTAACAAATAATGTCACCTTGTTTTTGTACCGGCATTGAACGAAACTGTGATATTTTTTAAGTCCACCGCGTCACGTCGGCTACACGACCAGACGAAATATTTTATATATTACTCAATTCACAACAAAGGCCAATGTTGTTGTTATTCGGCCGTGTTGTATTGTTTTGTTCTGTCGCGGGCATAACGTTTGGTCGCCGACCGCCATCGTCAGTTGAGCCGTGGCTGTCAAGATTGACAATTCGCTAGATTTTTAGGTCCGTTTAATTTATTTAGCGCGAGATGTCATCAAATAGAATTAACGAAAGCGTCCACGACACAAAGTTGAGCGGTTTGAGTGCATTCGATAAGGGATTGACGCCGCTGAGTGGAAGGTTTCGGTCTAAAAGTTTGTCGAGTGACAAGTTGAATAAAACTAATGCAGACCGAGCTGCTATACTGGAGGATGTAGAGGCACATTACGTTACTGATAAATCTGAAACTCCTGGGTGTTTGGTTATTAATAAAATAATGGAACAGGGAACACAGTCAGCCATCAACGGGTAAGTTGATTTAATTTTTAGTTCATTCGCCTTTTATCTTTGCGGAGTTTTTAAATTTTTTTACAAGTTTAAGTATTTTATAATATGTTTTTATATATCCGTATTACTGTCATAATTTTATAATATTATTAAATACATTAATAATTATAATAGTTATTTAATAACGTATTTCTTGTTATAAATTACCCTCGAAAAATAAATAAAAATATTCTTAAAGATAAATAAAACATGTCACTAAAAAATAAATGAAAACTGTTTTCATTTCAAAAGAATTCAGTAAAATTAAAAGCATTTTCAAATAATTAAAAAGAAAACTTTTACTTTATTTATTTATAAAAAGAAAAGATTTTTTTTATCATTAAAATAACATTTAAAAATAAAAAAATATATGTTAACTACCTTATTCCTAAATATATGTTAACTACCTTACTCATAAATTTATTCATAAATAGTTCAAAATATTAAAAAGTTTGATATTATATAAAATATAAATATAATTTATGAAATATGATATTACTGTCCACTGTTACGAAAAAGAAAAAAACATTTACGTCATTGTTACTATATCAGATTTCATCCAGTAATCTATCCAGTTCGTTTAGGTTACTAAATAATACAATATTATTATATAGAGCCCATGGTATAAACTAATGTAATATTATTGTAATATGGTAAAAAAACCTTATTAAGAGTTCACGGTATAGATTTTTAGAGTTCATGATGTACATTTTAAGAGTTCATGGTAAGCCTGAAGGGCAATAAGTTATAATCACAGCTAAATTTTATTGAAGTCCGTCGTGTAGCTTAAGCGTTAGGCTTTAGCTTTTTTTATGTGTGTCATGTATTACCGTTACTATTTAATTATGTATATATTTGTTATGTATTATTTGGTATATATTTGTTGTAAAGTATAAGCTAGGGGGGATTATTTTTCGAGGATTTGTACACCCCAATAAAAAAGGGGGGAGACCTACTCGACACCTATGTACATGATTAACCTAATAACGAATGTATTATATACTACATAATACATAAGTAGCAGGCAATTAACTAACCAATAAGAGACTCTTGATAATTGACACTGACCTAGAATATTCTCATTTACCTTAATTTTCTAAACTTTTATCTTTTTGTCTAGTTATCTTAATGATAATAGATTTCAGTAACTAGGTCAATTAATACATTTTATTAAACTTATATTACATATAGAAATATGCCAATACTATGTTTTTTTTATTTTTCACTCTTATATTATTCCATAAATTAAAGTAGTCTAATATTTATTTTGATCTCTCTCATTTAATCGACGACGTGTTAATACATATTATTAAATAGCAAAAAGTCAAAATCAGACAATTGAAAAAAAAAAAAAACTAACGGCAACGAACACATGACACTTGACGCCAAAACAGCTAACGCTTCACGCTAAAATTACAAGACGGACTTTAATCAAATTTACTCAACCAAGAACTAAAACTATCATAGTTATCAAGTTTTATATTGCAATATTACAATATTATTAATTTGATTTATACCATTAGCTTTTAAAACAATGTTCTTTAATTCCTGCATAGTGACGTAAAAGAGTGATTGCTTTTTCAAATGTCAACATTTGACATAAAAACAATATTACATTAATATTCAAATGTCAAAACTCACTTCATGGTAAGAGTTAATAATATTGCTTACAGTATAAGAATGACTGATGTAGAATGACATCATCAAAACTTGTTATCGAAATATTATAAAAGTAATATTACTTACTATTATATAACGAAAACTGACTTGGGCTATTATGATAACAATACAAATAAACCCTGGACGGAGTTTAATCTGAGGTGGTGTTGGCTGACCATCCAAGTTAACATATATTTTACCAGAAAATTGTCTCATAAAATAAACAAAAATTTGGGCTCTAATAATAAATATCTAAGTAGAAATATAGCATGCTATTCACTCCGGAAAATTTAGACGAAATTGAAAAAAAAATAGGCTACAATTTCAATAAAAATAAACATTTTTGAATTTTTATACATTTTTAGTGATAGCGTATGATTGGATGAAGACAGACGAAGTCGGTGGCTTATTTCACGATATGATACAACAAAACTCAAGTACAAATAAAAAAGTAAAAATGACTTAAGTCCAAATAAAGATAAATAGGATATCCGCCAATAACCCAGCTTGTATTATCGTACGTGCAGCGATCTGCGTACACGCCACCACAACCTTGCAGGAGTTCAGTAGTCAATGGCTTCTTACTTATATAAAATTAATGTTTAAAAAAAGTATAATTATTTCTATCAGATGTCGTATATTATTGTTTACGTTTTCTATTGTTAAGAAAACTAATATGTATGATATGGCTATAGCCTAAGATATCTTTATGCGCATTAAATATATCCTAATAGAATTAAATGTGAAATATGATTCTAGACCGGCAGTATTTTTGGTATCAGTGACATCTATTATCTATGGTAAGAGCGGTTTAACACCTTGCTACTATTACTGATGAACCCTTGATTGGAGTTCAATCCATAAGACTTCATAAATATCTAAGACTGTTTTTTTTTGGTATCACAATTCAAATCAGTCGAGCTATATTCGATGAAAATAGTTTTTTGGGACACTATCCCATGGCAGTCAATTACAGTAGTGATACATTTTTGGAATTTCGTCACTGATGTACCAAGAACTTAGCAATGGCTATAATATTAGTTGTTTATTATTATACGATTTAATTATAATTTATAAATTATAATATAATAATAACCTTACATAAACATTATAATTATATTATACTAAATGGAGTCATAGTATGCAGGTAGACAAGTCACATCAAATCTCCACTTCGTATGAGAAAAGGGCTTATTTGGCTATCGATCGATATCTGATGGTTATTTTGTTCATAAATACAAACCACCAAATAATGACTCGTATATTGAATTGTCGACGTATTAACAAAATCCATTTATAACATAATCTAAAGAAATGTTTTTGTATATTTAAAATATTTGTTTTTGTCTGTGTATATGTTTTCAATTTGACTTCCATATAACATCCGTACGTATACTATCAGGGCTTCCTTCCACAGGTCCTGTACTTTCCAGTAAAATAATTACGTATTTTACCTCGCAAGTCTCATTTTTTTTATATTGTCCATAAGAGTGATCTATTCAATAACAACTTTGAGAATACTCCCCTCGGTTATCTCTTATTTACACAGTGCTATCAAATAATGTAAAGTTAAGGAGCGCCCGATACTAATGGGTAGATAACGTTCTCGCGATATACGTATCATGTCACTCTTAATTGATTCTCTATCGGTTTGACATTTGACCACCTTTCCGTTTTGAGTATTAAATTGCGTGGATTATGGATATGCAATAACATTCCTTGCTATTGCGATAGGAAATTTGGACTTGTACTATGACTGAGAACACGGAGCCGTTGTTGCTGTGAGTTAATTCCACTTATTAATAATATAATATGTAAATTTTATTAATATATTAAAACGTGTTCAGATTAAAATAAAATATTATATTTTTTATTTATTTGTTACTTATTTATCTTATGCTAATAAGACGATACAAAATGACCCGATTTTACTTAACGTGTTTCTTTTATCTAATAAGCTAATTATGTCATGTAATTGACAGACAGACAGTTTGATGATATTATCATTATATTTAAGCACCTTAGTCATTAACAATCTTAGTGCGTATCGTTTTAAACTGTTATATATGTGAGCCCGTGAACATTAGTTCACATACTATATTTATTTGACGGGTTTACAGCGTGTAGGCGTACTTCAAGGTACAATACCATGACTTACCCTGTTCCTCATTTATAAGTTAGCTGGATGGATCATTTTACAAAAACTATTTAATAGAAAATTTATTTCAAATAGGATGAAAATAAATTTGGCCTAAAAATTTATTAACACAAGTTTTGATCCACATGCATATAGTTTTATCAAACTTATCAAAATTCTAATGGCCACAATCATTTCATAATCCCAATTAAAGCATGTAAATTGTTATCGAAATATGTATATAGCTAGGATTAATCGATATCTTGAAGCAAAGTATATGTTTCTACACGGGGGTGTTGTTAAAAAATATAAAGTTTTATTGTATCCAGGAGACTTATTCTCATTTATTTTACCAGACATTGAGGGTTCAAATTTTTCAGATAATTTTAGGGACTCTGAGACAAACAGGCCAAGGGTCATCTGAGTGTATTGTGAGACTAGGATCTCGCACCATACGAAACGTATGATAGCTTTCACAAAAATAAATCTAACTCGGTCGAGTTAGTCCGTAGACGAACTACTGTCTAATGACTACAGCTAACGCTACTACTTCAAAGCTTTTTAACTTTGCGTTCTGGTCGAGTTGTTTGCATATAGTGTAATAGAATATGAAATCTTTGAAGTTGAAATGCGTGAAGTTGCGAACAAGGTCGACATTGAGTTCAATAAACCGACAAACTGGAGCTAGTGTTATACATATAGTGAAGATACCCGTGAGATAAGAATTCCTGTTTTAGATAAGGCTACGCCCCAAAGATTGAAAATAATAATGTTTTTACGTGATATATACGATCGGCAATCATTTAGTCTGCTTCTGTCTTGTACTAACATGCTCCTTATCTCCGTTATCGTTACCGGAATCGTAAATAATATATATACCACATAATAGCGTTATAATTGTCACTCGGTATAATTCACTGTTTATTATAAACAGCTTTTTACCTTGTATTTTAAGATAAGAAAAAATCCCGAGAACCGACGTAAAATTAAATCGTATTTAATGTCTTCTTAGATTTTCACTCGATATATATATATAGTATTAAAATTAGTGCAATAGCCATGTAATGCCAACATGCCAACCAAAATCATAAATTTATTGTAAACAACTTAAACCCAAATTTTCAAGTCACTAACTTCAATCGTGTACATTCATATAAAAGTTTTTCACCCATTCACTCCCTTAGGGATGGAATTTCTAAAAATCCTCTCTTAGTACTCCCCTACACTCTCCAAGGAACATACATGGCAATTTTCAGCTTCTTGTGTTCAGCAGTTTCGGCTTTGCTTTTTGTGAGTCACTCAGTAGCGAAACGCAAGAGGTTTATATCTATAGATTATATTTTGTGATATATTACCGGAGTTATTTTACTTGCTGCCGTTATATGCCTTTATAATTAATAAAAAAGGTACATAAATTCAATAATGGAAAACGTCCACGACACGGTTTATAGATTGTTACACCTTATCAAAGCGCAAAGTAATGCATATAAAAGTAAATTACATTGCTTCATCGTAGAATCGATATTCTATTAAATGTAATATCATTAATACAAAATATAAATAATGAATCAGACGGTTAATGGTTCTTGCGATGTAAACTATAAGTTCTACAAATAAAGGTTTTCGGATATTCACTTCTTGATTCCTTCGTCGAAAGGATATAAAACTCATAAATATTTTCTCTGGAGTACAGTTTCCTTATATGGTTCCATCCAGGTTCAAAGATGGTAAGAACTCATACGGAACGGACAGTCCGGTGAGAGGTCGCAGGGTCATATTCTGCGTCCACGGCAATCCATCCACAGGCTGCTGTGCGGTCATAGAGACCAATGCGGACGGAGATGATGCTGGACAGCATGGCAGTATCACTGAAGAAAGTGAGTCCATATCAATCACTTAATAAATGGTCACTGTTTCGATTAAGAGTTTAATTAAATTGAATAAATTTTAATTTGCTTAGATTGTTTTTTTTAATTTTCCGGCTATAAATACATTTTTACTTCGTTATAGAATAAGTAATAACGTGTTTGTCTGTGCTCGTTTCAGGACATTGCCACAGATCAAGGAATGAAGAAATAGACAAAAGGGCGCGAAGAAAACTGATAATAGCCAGTGTATTATGTGTAATATTTATGATAGGAGAAATTGTAGGTGAGTAGCAACTGCTTCTCTCACATACGTTATTTATTTATTTAACTGTCCAAAAAAAAATTACAATGGACGGACTTGCTATAGAGCAAATGTTATACATTCTTTTTTTTCTGGTTTCTAGCAAATGCTAGCAACCAGGAAAAGTGGTAGTGGGTGTGTGATAGCTGTACTTCATGGTTTTTCTTTACTATTTTCCAGGTGGTTACTTATCAAACAGTTTAGCAATAGCGACAGACGCAGCACATTTGTTAACAGACTTCGCTAGTTTTATGATATCTCTGTTCTCTTTGTGGGTGGCCAGCAGGCCTGCTACCAGACGGTGAGGATGAGCATACTAAAAAATAAACCATGTTTGTTTTAAAACACAATTCAATAATTAACTAATAATATTTTGTTAATTAGACAACAGGCATGTTAAATTTTACTCCAAATATGCTATTTGAATTGTACTTAATAAATAAATAGTCTTGATACTTACTATAATTTATCAAATCGCAATAAAAAGCAAATTAGACTTGTTTTAATACATTCTCCCTTCGTCATATATATCGAGTTTTCTTGATAAAATTTCAGCATGCCCTTTGGGTGGTATCGAGCGGAGGTGATAGGAGCCCTGACGTCAGTCCTATTGATATGGGTGGTGACGGGAATCCTACTGTATATGGCGGTACAGCGTGTCATTTACAAGTCGTTTGAAATAGACGCGACCGTCATGTTGATAACTTCTGCCGTTGGTGTCGCTGTTAACCTCGTGTAAGTTTTTAAGAAATCGGTTAACAATATTATAAAATATATAGTTCGGTGAACGGTTTGTAAATTCCTTCCCTGCATACCTTGCATTTACATTCGCGATTGAACTTTGTGACTGTATATGAATGTCCACAGAATGGGCCTCACGCTACATCAGCATGGCCATAGCCATGGCGGCGGCGGCGGTCACGGACATAGCCATGGAGGAGCCAACCCTGTTCTTAATAAAAAAGTAAACACACACACACATACACATTTATATATCTTTAATATTTTATACCTTCCAATTTGGAACTCATATCTAACATAGAGATAATAACTTTCTAGGAGCGGTCGGACTCTGATGCGGAAAGTTCATCGTCGCATACGCACGAAGCCGCCCACGTGCACGGAGAGAACATCAACGTGCGCGCCGCCTTCATACACGTGCTGGGGGACTTCCTGCAGAGCTTTGGAGTACTCATTGCCGCTATCGTTATATACTTTAAGGTACATACACATACATACAACTACAAAAAGTCATATATCGTTATAACAGCAACATACCTAGTTACTCATCAATCATCATCGATTGAATGATGCAAATAATAACTTAACTGAATTGCTAATAACTTCGTCCGTCACAATTGGAAAAAAGTACATAAACAAAGCAAAACTAGCATTATCGTCAATACAATGAAGTTCTATATTCCTCAGCCGGAGTGGAATCTAGTGGACCCCATCTGCACGTTCCTGTTCTCGATCTTGGTGCTCATCACCACATACAACATCATCAAAGACGCTCTGCTGGTGCTGATGGAAGGCTCCCCGAGGGGGATAGATTTCCAGGTGGAATATTTTGTATATACAATTATTTGTTATGAACCCGCGACCTACGTACCGTATTTGCATGGTTGAAGCTGAGCTGATGCGTTCGGCACTTATTGATGTCAATGAATGTAAAGTGACCCATAGTGAGTTCAACACATTCCAGGTGAAGTGATGGCAGATATTGGTCTATTAATCAAGTCTCTACAAAATATTTTTGATATTAACATGTATGTGTCATGTTTTATTTATTAAAGTCCAAAATAATAAAAGAGTAAAATAAATCCACACGAGCGGAACTCTATGCTCCAACAGGTTATAGGACAGTTCGTATAATAATAATAATACTTAATCTTATAATATTAATAACTTAACCATATAATATTAATAATTCCGTCCGTGTCCCAGGATGTGGCCAACACGTTCCTGTCCCTCCCGGGCGTGGTGCGCGTGCACGGGCTGCGGCTGTGGGCGCTGTCGCTCGACAAGACCGCGCTCGCCGCGCATCTCGCCATACGTGAGATCTTGCACGATTGTTCATATTTTAAATAGGAATCTGACCTGAGTGGATTATCGCCTCTTCCTATTTTGAATAGGGACCCGATTTCAGTAAAACTTGAACCATTGTTCTTGTTTTGAATAGAGAAACTACCTGAGCACAGTATTTATTGCTGGCACACGGTTTTTTTATTTTAAACGGGGACCCCTAGTGACCACACCGCTTTTATTTAAAATTATATTATATTTAAAATTTTCGGTATGTATGACAAGTAATTAGTACTAAGAAAGATTTTTATCTTCTCATCCGGATGAAATATTATATCCAAAATGGAGAAAATGGTCTTGTTAATATTATTGCAATGTTTCCATACTGATTTTAAATTATGTATTCTCGCCGGAATATCTAAATATATATATATATATATATATATCAATGACAGTACGGCAATGTTTCCAGGTACGGGTGTGAGTCCTCAGAAGGTTCTGGAACAAGCCACGCGGCTGGTCCACGAAAAGTACAACTTCTTCGAGATGACTCTCCAGATAGAGGAGTTCAGCGATGCTATGGAACAATGCCGACAGTGTGAGATGCCTAGCACTTAGATCTATCTCAAGTCCATTCATTCGGTCTTGCGGACTAACTACTGAATGATGTGCCTTTTAGTAAATTTCAGTGATTTAGTTCATCCAGTCTATCTATTGGATATTATACTTTAGTTGTATTCATGCATTAAGTTAATTCGTTCAAATATTCATTCAAATTGCTGGGCTGCACGAAAATGTTTAATATATTCAATTGTGCTCATTGTGAACGAACCTGCAAATACATTCATTCGCTTAATATAATTAATTATTTTTATAATAGTATTATGTCTGTATTGTGTAAATTTTGATATTTATAAATGCAATTTTATCTCAAGACTTTTTTTTAGGATGTCAGAAATATATGATAATTTGTACCAGCTATTTCTATCATTAAGTGTTCAAACAGAATTTATGGTTTTATTAACAAGATAATTATTTAAGTAATTATATTATATGTTTAAATTAAATATGTATACAATTTAGTATGTTGTAGATATATTGACCGCAAGTTTTTAATAAATAGAGGCTAAATATACCAATGTATAATTATAATGTTAAATATTTTAATGTTAAAAAATGTATTTAATATTCGATATCTAAAGTGTTATATAAATATAACAGGGTATTATTATGTATTAATCGATATTTTGGAGGAATATTAAAAATAATAAAAAATACAGTTTGTTAAGGTAATATTTAATTAACTAACTTAAATATTACTAAAATGTATTATATTCGTAAGTATTTGTTTCAAAGTTCTTCCAATGTCTAAGATATTACGAAAGTTATTAATTTCAATATCGGTGTGTATGTACGTCTGTTGCATGTATGAATATATTGTATTATAAAGTGCAAAAGAGTTGTTTTATTGTTTGTTTTTTTTTATATAAAGAACGCGCTACTTCAAACAAGACACTTAAATTTTAAACAAATATAGAATAAAAATTATCGACTCAAGCAGGACTCGAACCAGCAACATCTGGATTTCTTTTCCCTTTGCTCTCCCAACTGAGCTATCGTTTACCGCTACCACATACCATATCGAACCTGTCGCTAACCGTCTTAATGAATTTAGCAGATTCTATAGGATACATTTCGGTGAGTGTGCGAAGGAATTACATGAACTAATTCCCCCATCCCCCTTCCATCACCGGACGTTCCGACGCACGGCGAGCATCCATCCTTTTGTAGTAGACGCGCCGTATGTCCGAACGAAGCGCTACGCTTCATCTTTTTTAAATCGGACAGCGAAGGAGTGGAACAGCTTGCCTGCGTCGGTATTTCCGTCCAAGTACAATGTGGGTGTCTTCAAGGCAAGAGTTAATAGGCTTTTACTAAGTTGATGCGCTTTACCACCTACGACTACATTTCCACTTCCCATCAGGTGGAATGTAGTCAAGCGTCAACTTAGATTAGTGTAAAAAAAAAAAAACAGATGGCAGGGTGAGCCATGTCCATGTTGATGACATTTTGATTTTATATGTATTTAAAAATCAAATAAACATAAATAAAAATGCTTAGACAATTTCAAAGAATACACCAGAATTTAAAATTATAAAAAACTATATTGGTGTAGATTTGATCAATCAGAACTTACTATCCATGTGTCGGATGAAATACTCACTTAGTACCATCTAGATCTAGACCGGCTTGTGACAGTGAAGACAAAACGACCAATTTAAATATTTTTTTGAAGCAGTATCAATGCGAGTGAATAAATATATACAAGATGTATATATATATATATATATATATATATATATATATATATATACAAGATATACAAGATGTATATATTTATTCACCAGATCACCATGGCGCTCTGGTACAGGATTGTATTACCGCTTCAGTTTCATAAATTTAGTCGGCGGTTTTTTTTTGCTGTCTTATCTGCCTTTTTATTTCGACAAGGTCAAAATATTCAAAACGTCAAATGTTTTAGGACCTTAAATATTAAGAATACCTCCGACTTATGGGGGATATCTGTAAAGGTGATTAGCTCAACAGTGGACCTCACTAAGTGAACATTTTTAATAACTGTATTTTTATAGAGTATTTCCTGACCTTATAAAACATGCCAAAGTAATACCACTTTTAAAATAATACAATGCTTCAATTCCTTTTAATTAGAGACCAATATCGGTATTACCATAATTAGTAAAATATTTGAAAAATAATCCTCAATCACTTGTTACAGTTGTCACTAAGTTAATAAAAATAAGTCGCTTCAAAATAAACAGTTCGATTTTACAAAAGACGTTCTACTACTGACGCTGGTTTTATTCTCATTAAGCACATATTTGAAGCCTGGGAAGTATCACGGGATGCTCTAGAAGTATTTTCTGGTCTATCTAAGGCATGAGATTGTGTTCAGCATGAAACATTGGTAAGGAAGGTTCAGTGTGAATTAGGAAAAAAATATTTTTTTACTTGTCTGATAGAATTCAGAGGGTTAAGGTTAAAGGAAAGATATCTTCTGGGGTTTCGATTGGTATGGGGGTCCTTCAAGGATCAATCTTAGGCCCATTTCTCTTCTTTGTTTATATAAATGATCTACCTACTTTAGTAGAATAAAATAATAAAAGAAAGTGATGTTTGCTAATGATACTTCTTCAATATTTAAAGTGAAACAGCATCAGGTAATGTATTACTATGTAAACAAGGCTCTCTCTGTGGTTTTATCACAATACAAATTTTTAGGAATCACTGTTGATGCTAAATTTACAATTATTATATAGCCTTCATATAGCTGTATTTAAACTTAGCTCGGTCACGTTGGCTGTTAAAAAAATTTGATCCCCCACTGATGAGAATATTCCCAAGTTAGTTTATAACAGTTATTTTCATAGTATTATGTCGTATGGTAAGAATACCAGTAGAAACTCAAGGGTGCTGTTGACATATATATTAATTTCGTTCTACAAAAGAGCTATCTATGCATTTTAGAATTTGGATCCTAGATATTCTTTGCGAGATAAGTTTAAGAAAAAACTAATAATCATACTACGTCATTGACACTTGTCATTTTGATCTGGTATTGATAAGGAGAACAATGAAACGCAATTGTTTAATTCGTTATCATAACAAAAAATTAAACAATCATAAACAAATATCAATTAATAAAATTACGGTTTCAAAAATAAACTAGTTATTTCTAAGAAATGTATACATTTACACAACAGCTAAATTTATTTACGACGAGTTAAGGTCGATATTGTGTTGTCATATTTATTTTCCAAGTTGCTATATAAGTAAAAATGTAATGTATTCCTTATTAGCTAAAGCCTACAGTCGTAGGGAGGCAGCGGGAGCGCGTCAGTTGCGAGAAGTAAGATGCCGATCGTCTAGGGGTCCGAGTCTTGTTCGGGGAGTCGTAGTCGACTTCGTATAATCCGAAACGTTCACTGAAAAATTATATTTATAAGTAATTTTAATTCGTATCACAGGTAGTAGGACTATTTAATACAATTAGGTTTACATTAAGTATTAATCTATAATTAAAAAATGTTTAGTGTTTAGAATGAATTTTTGGACCGTATATAAATTAACATTTTTTTATTTTAAAGAGCATTGGATAGAGTATTTAGCTCGATCTATAGCAGACACGTTTATTGCAAAATAATAAAGAAAAAATTAGGTAAATACATTAACAAAATAGTATTCATATAAAGTACTTACGAAAATCCTCTGGTCCATTCAAAGTTGTCCATAAGACTCCAATATGTGTAACCCAATACTTGACATTTATCCTTAGTTATGGCCGCGTGCAATGAGCGCAGGTATCCGTCTATGTAGTTAATACGACGGCTATCTTGAAGACCTTTCTCTAGAGAAATACCATTCTCTGTAACAAGAACTAGTGGATTATCGTATTTGCTCTTAATCCAGTTCAGTGCCTTTCTAAAGCCCCATGGTACTACCTGGTGAAGAGAAATAATACAGTAACATCTAATAAAAATAAATATGTAAAAGTTTCATTTAATGACATTTTATTTTGCAACATTGTTGAAATATGGAATATAGTAAAATCACAAGTAAAACTTACGTAAATTAGTTTTTTAATTAAACTTACTTTCAACCAAGTAGAGTTGGATTGCGGCCATTCGCTCTTTTGTGACAACTTCCCCCCCATATCAGCCTCGAAAGAGGGCAATGAAGATATTTTATCCTTATTCTTCGTCACCAGGTACGTGGTGTAGTGGTTCAGACCCAGAAAGTCCGATGAACCCTTAATCATCTTTATTTCATCCCGGGTAAAGCTCGGGAGACGAGATCTCGTGAAATGTTGTCGTCTAGATATAGCGTCGACTCTCTTCCTCATCACGGGTGGGTAGTCACCCTCGGATGAGAATATTGGATGTGCGAACCAACCGAACTAAATCATAATAAATAACTCACTTTTTATATTGATTTATTATATTGTACTCATAATATTGACGACGAATTGGTTTTATAACTCCAATATTGTATTCCAATAATATTTAAATAATTAACTCCTATATTTTTAATTCTAGAAAACCGTAGTGTAGGTAATTTGTATTTTTATTCATGGTAAAAGGAATAAACGTCTAACATTACTTACATTGAACTGTCTGACGGTCTCGGCCGCAGACTGGTCCTCAGGGGAGGTTGTCGCCGGCTCGAACCACGGAAAATCTAATGAGATTCCGACAGCTAGAAAATATATTAAATACATTAACAACACTTATTCAATCGTTTACTTAGAGGGAAATTACTTTTATTTTTTCACATTCATTTTAATCGTTTTAGAAACGACCGAGAAAAACATTACGCTCTTAGGAAGTCTCGTATGATGCTGAACATTGGTCTTGACTGTAGAGCGTAAAAAAATCAAACATCTGAAGGACTGGCCAGAGCGAGAGAACGATATATTATTGTTTGTGTCGTTTTTTCTTGCTTTATTATTAATCGTCAGACGTTATTGTGTGATAGAAATCTAAGAGGATGGATACGCGTTCTCTCTAAATATTTTCATTTTAAATATATTTTTTTCAATTTCCATAAATCTCGACTGCCTAAGATATGCAAAAACTCTACTTACCCCCAACCTTATGCCGGTACTGGTTCTTGTACATCCTGTAGACGGCCCCGTGAGCCCGCAGCACGGTGTGCGCGCATAAATAGTCCTCGAGCCCGCTGGCGCCCGCGCCCGGCGCCTCCAGCCCGCCGTAGCCGCCGCGACAGAACGACCACGGCTCATTGAACGTTGTCCACGTCGAAACTTTATCACCGAAGTGATCGAACAATACCTGTAATATAAATACCTTTTTTCAACAAGGATTCCGTGTAGTAAAATAGAATATTACCGACATTATTTGAGCATTCATTAAAGCAAAAGCCAAGCCAGTCAAAAGCCAGCCATAAACTCAGCCAATAGGTTGTATAAATTGTATTATTACTTGACGGCAGTCTGTTACAAAAGCCAATATTCTTTTCTCTATTGAACTACACTGACCACTAGATAATCCGTTGGAAAATCCGTTACGGATAACTCTTGGCCGAGAAGGTGACGGCCGGGGCGGTTATGTGGGACTACCTGGCAGCATAGAAGACGCTGCCATTTTTAAGGCTACCCACTAAAAACCAACGGTTACCCTCATCGCCATAATGGGTCGCCACGGGATCGCTTGTCGCACTCACTGTGACGCCCCGGCGAAAAGTATCAAAATGCCAACATTACGAGGTGTTCCCAGGCGGTCACCCATCCAAGTACTGATTTCGCCCGACGTTGCTTAACTTCGGTGATCATACGAGAACCGGTGTCTTCAACGTGGTATGGACGTTGGCAACCACTAGATACCTAGTCTAAGTCTAATACTATTCCTAATACATTCAAATCGTGCATCAAATTATTAGATTTGATTCACGATTTATTATTATTTGATTTATTCTCTGCTTCTTCATCAGAACAGTCAGCAATTATCTGTCTTATAAACAACGTTGATCTATGTTGTTTGATCGATGATAGACGAATCCAATAACGTAATGATGGAGGCTTATTTTGCAAAATATGTTAAAATATTCGATTCCATATTCCATTTTGTCGAAAATTATTATTAAAATTTCATATGGTAAGTGAAATTCATTTAATATCTAACAGTGCAAGTATACAGAACACAATGTGAATGATTTAATTTGTGTCATCCTACTAATAGATAGTGATGTCGGCATTTATAGTTCTATATAAATAATATCTGCATTCAATATCCTATTCGATAGCAGCCGTGACTCAATATAACTTCACAAATATGATAATGAAAATAAACATAGACAGTTCAATGTATATACTTTGATTACGTGCCATCATTAAAAACTATAAATTTCACCAAATAACCTTTCTTTAGTGACTCAACTTACCCTAGCATAGTCCAGAAAATAGTCTGATATGATGGGGTTGGTCCAGCCGCCCAGGTCTTGCAGCGGCTGGGGCAGATCCCAATGATACATTGTTACTAAAGGTTTTATATTGTTACGACGTAGCTCTTCAAGAACCTCAGAGTAATATCTGATGCCGTCTTCGTTCACCTCACTGTAACATTAAGGAATATTTTTACTTATTGCTATTATCAAATTATTTATAATTATTCAGAAATGTCTTACTTAGACAAACCAGTTGGCAATATCCTTGACCAGGCAATGGAGAACCGGTAAAATGAGATTCCCAGCTCCTTCATAATTCTAATATCTTCCTTGAATAAATGGTACGAGTCTGTGGCCACGTCTCCATTCTTGTGGTCAAAGATTAAATTGGGTTTCTCGTGTGTGAACCTATCCCAAATACTTTCTCCTTTACCTGATATATGAAATAAATAATATTTAATAATTACCCAGTCAAAAATTGCATTTAATTGTAACAGACATAATGCGTTACGTAAGAATTTACTTTTGTATTATACCGAATAATATTAATATAGATTAATTTAAATCGAATGATTGTCAAATTTAATAGTATTTCTGATTTTTGTTACCTTTTCGTGCAAAGGTCTTGTATTAACTGGATGGTTCTAGGTCTATGGTAATTTTCAATTACATCTCACCTGACACATTCCACGCTCCTTCTATCTGGTAAGCGGCGGTGGCGACTCCAAACATGAATTGTTTTGGAAAACATATAGGCGATGACACGTAACTGGCATGGCTTACTCTGCAAAGAAAATATATTAATTAATATTGGGATTATACTAAAATTCAATATTGTGATATTAAATATTTTTTCACGCAAATTGAAGTTTAATTGAAATATTTAGATTTGAATCAAACTATCGAAAATGTTGTTGTTTATTTAGTATATTATAATTTTATTTGTAAAGTTATAAGTCCTAGATAGATTACGTTTATTATTGTATTTCCAACAGTTAATTAGCAATTAAGTCATTAATAAATGTATGACAATATCTAATATTAAACTTTTTTTTTTTAACGTAATTCAAAAAAAATATACGTATACGTAAATACTTAACATATTTTTACTTCAACATTTTTTGATGAATCGTGAAAATACATACATATAGTATATCATTATTAATATTTTAATATTCAATATTTTATTGTTACACAATAGCAGCTAAAAAATAGTTTTTCAAATTAGTTTACTTACCCAAAGATGCCAAAAATAACTAAAATAGCAAAAGAATACATAATATTGTAATGTATGTCCGTCGCTGTGTACCTTCTACTGTCCACTGATAGCCGCTGACAGACGATATAATATGACAATTATTTCACTATCAATTCACTAAGTTCAATGACTAGTTATTACTTAACTTTTATTGCAAAAAAATGCTTCATTTAAATATTTATTAATTTTACACTTTTTTATGTGAGCCCGACGTTTAATTATAGTTTAATAAACTACAATTACATTATATTACAATTATTACTTTAAATTATAATTTACATTGTAGCTCAAAACTTAAACGTTAGCGTTACTAGATAGATGCAACCAACTAACCACGTAAGATATTTTAGTTAATTATTGACTTTCATGATGATTTTCTTTTGTTGTAAATATGTATATACGTACAACACATTTATAAAACCAAGAATTTAATATAATGCATTTATATTGTTTATTAGTTTCGATAATTTGACCTACCACAACGATAAGGAATATGTATTATTTTATAAAGATTACGCGCACGCGTCCACGTAGACTACAAAACCGAATATATCTTAAATTACTGCAAAACAGTCTTGTGTTGAGATATTAACAACACAGATAAACTAATACTAATCAGACATAAAACAAAATAAACAAGTTTTAAAAGAACCTCTAAGGAGTTTTTCTTCTAAACCGCTATGGAATGGTAGCAAAATTTCAGCATAATTATCAGCATAGTCTGTTAAAAAATTGAAATGTACAGAAACCCTTTTATGTCCTTGTAATTTTGTAGTATTATTACTAATTACATTTCATAATCTTCACTACACAATCACACTGCAACCACATTCTATATATTGTCATTAGCGCCATCTATTAATATATAAGTAGATACCTGCTTTAGCTATCCACATTTAGATGGCGCTGTTGTTAGCAATTTACATTTCTAGAATGAACTATTTGGTATTGATGTCATCGATAGTTCTCGAAGTTGCCGTTTATTCTAGAGCTCTCGTGAACATTCTTAAAACTTCGCGACATTTAAAACAGGTGGCGCTATTGCGAGTATAAAAGGGACAGGCTTTTGTGAGTTACACTAGACAAACACCGAACGCGAAAGGAGTTGGTTCAACTAAGTGAAGACTTTAAGCGTATCAATTAAAATGTCCATGCTTCACCACCATCACCACGAGAGGCCCGGCAGAATGATGAAGCGAAATTTGTATCAGCCCCTAAACCAATTGGTTCAACACGACTTCTTCAAGCCCATTCAAGATATATTTCAACCATTGGAAAATATGCTTAAACACATGAACCAGCTGTCTGTGTGTGAGGCATCTCCAGACTACGAGAAATTCCAGGTAAATGTGGACGTTCAGCATTTTGCGCCTGAAGAAATAAGTGTGAAGGTCGTGCAAGGTTACATTATCGTGGAAGGCAAACACGAAGAAAAGCAAGACGAGCATGGATTTATTTCCAGACAGTTTAAAAGACGATACGCGCTACCTCAGGGTTGCTTGCCTGATACCGTAGAGTCCAAACTGTCTTCTGATGGGATATTGACCGTATCAGCCCCAAAAGTGCTGGCTATGCCTTCGACCGGTGAACGTATTGTACGTATCATTCATACGGGGCCTGTCAAGAAGGTCTTTCAACAGTAGTGCAGCTAAATAATACAGTGCTATTTATTAGTTGTTAAATACAATCCATTATAAATAATTTAAGACTGAATTTGTATTGAATTTTGTATTATTTTAAGTGTGTAATATCAATATCTTATAGAAATAATATCGTTAATGAATGTATTTTATGGCTTTCGTTAGTTTTAATAATACACATATGAATGTATGTACATTTTATTTGAATACATTTATTAGTTTAAGGGTATTTTGATATTGAAAATTGTAAGTTCATTAAATAAATGAATATTTCTACAATGTATCTTTCATTTAAGTAATATCCAATAATTATTAACTAATTATAATTATAATAAAATTTCTCACATTGTTGTGTGTGACGATATTAAAAAAAATTGCAAAATTAATTAGTTAACCAGCGGATTCAACAACTTGATTATTTTATTGAAGTATTAAGAATAATTTCAATGAATAAACAAATGTAATAACTTTGAAAAAAATGACATAAACAACAAGACAGATTGAGTAAAATGAGTACCATGGAGAAGTATGATGGACTTTCTCGATGGTCGTGTCTTGGAATCGTGCAACCAGAGCCTGAAGTATAAATAGTGATAAATTTATCAATTTAAATAAAAAATACAGGCTTTGAGATATATTGGAAATGTTATTTAATAAATAAATGCATCACCAATAAAATTACAAGGCAAGCTGCCTTCGAATCAGCTAGTTCAATCTCAACTTATTATACTAAGTCCATTTCATCTGTTTTTGTACCGTTGTCAGCTGCAGCGGCTCCTGCATTTTGCTTCTACGAAATCTATCTGACTTTAAAGCAAGTCTACGTATCATCCGTTACTAGAACGGAATGCTTTAATGTAGAAAATTTATTTGTGGTTCTCTATTTATAATCATATTTATTAGAACTTAATTGAACGTTATATTTCTCTAACGGACCAGGCAAATAAAATGGCTGTTGAAGCTGAGATTTAGCCGACACAAAAGATTTTCATTTGTAGCCCTTAGACAGAGGCTGCTAAATAAATAAATCTACTCGGCCATCGCATGAAGATACAATGTTAACACAAGTAATACATATTGTATTTATTTAATACAAAGCTTGCTTGGTAACTCAAAATTCTGGCTTCTATTTTTATTCACAACGGAGTTATAGGGGATTGAAAATGGGCTGAATTGCTTCGAGAAAAGTATGGTACGACTTTTTGCTCGACACTGCCAATGCATGCATATTTAATTTGTGAAGTCAGTCTAAAATAGTGTAATAAATTATATATTTACTTAATCACAAGAACTAAACATTGTAAAGATGTAACAAACTCTGTTATTAGCACCTACCTACATATATATTTAAATATAAATTAAGTATTCTATATTGGTTTCTCAGAGTTCTCCTTCAGAAAAAATTACTTCTAATGATTGGGATATTAAAAAGCTAATTTTATATTTATCGTTTTTTGTGGGTAGGAATAAAAGTCGACATAATGTAAAGACATAAAATATATAATAGACTTCTCTTAAAAAAGATATTTATATTTTTAAATCAAATAATCGTACAAAAATATTGTATTAATGCTACCATACATATTATACTGATTATTATGAATGCTTTATTAAATGTATGTTTTGAGAAGTTTCTAGTTTCTGGAAAAGACCAGTTTCTTCCAGAAACTGGATTCAGATTCTGAATTTTGTATAGTGCCATCTAGTGACGAGTAGTAAGAACGACAACAGAGAACGAAAACATTTTTATTAAAACAAAACAATATTTTTATTAGTACCCAATAATATGTACTAAAGATTGAATACCTTAAAAATAATAGATTTACACCTTGGTGATATAAATTTGTAACAAAATGGGTAACTTAAGTTTTAAGAAATTAAAAAGGTTTACAGCCACGGCACGCCTATCTGAAAGTTCCAGATTGTTCTTGGTTATTCCCCTTGCTACTAGATGGCGCTCGACGACATACATGCGTGGTGTTCATCTCATTTTATTGATTATTGAAGAATACTTAAAACTGTTATAACAATAAGCTTTCTATAAACAATCTTACATATTTAACTTGGACTTGAATTTCTAGTTAAGGAATTAAAACAATCAACAAAAGGTCTATCTATCTATCTTTCTACAAATACGAGCAACGTCGTCAGTGACCGATGGCGGCTGTAAAACCTCTTTGGGTTACTGTTGATACCTGAGCGCTTCTTGACCATTTTAATATCGTAGGCTGTGGAAAATCAACATGCAGCCATCAACCAAGACCCTAGCAGAACTATTTAAGAAACCTTTTTTTTTTAGTTTATTAAGACGATCACCATTTCGTTCAGGAGCTAATATATTGATGTCTCTTTAAAAACAACACGATTTTTTTCCTATAATCGTAAAGATATTCGTTTAGTCTTTTAGTTAAGCTTTTGGTACAACGACGGTGTGCTTCTGATTATATCTATACTAATGTATAAAGCAGTTGGTTTGTTTGTTTGTTTGAACGCGCTAATCTGAGGAACTACTGGACCGATTTGAAAAATTCTTTCAGTGTAAGATAGTCCATTTATCGACGAGTGCTATAGGCTATTTAACATCACGCTAAAATAAATAGGGGAGGAGCAGCAATAAAAATGTTGCGAAAACGGCAAAATTCAAAACTTTTCTTGTGTGCGCTGATTAAACGGTGAAAGTTACGCAAAAATCATGTATCACAAAATTGTTTCCCTTTAAAAGTTCTAAAAGAAAGTCCGCGACAGTGTATGTCTAGCTTTTAAGATTAATCCACTAGAACCATTTCAATGGTTATCAAAATAGTTATAAAATAACATTATTTATTCGATTTAGCTGAAAATTATTGGGTAGGTAGCTTCAAACCAGGAGACGATATATTTATTGCAAATATTGATTTATTATCCGCCAGTCACAATTATCTGTTAGTTCCATATTATTCTAATAGATAGCGATACAAGCGTGTGTGTTGACTGGATTGAGTAAGTATCCAATAGACAACTTTTTTTTTAATAGTAAAAATGTTTCATATAAGCGAAAAGTTAATAAGATGACCGACCGCGTGTTGAGGAGGCTAGAGTATTAGTTAAATTTATATTATAGTAAATACAATACTGTGAAATTCAATATAATATATATTATTTTTTATTCTATTGCGCCAGGTGACATTCTACGAGTATTTAGCGACTATTTGACATCAGACTAATATATAATTAGCATTGATAAGTGTGGAAGTAAACAAATGACTTATTCATTACGAATTTCTAATAGATCTTCAGATTTTCTCAGCACACCTTTTCAATATAAACCTTAACTATGAAAAATCTCCTATTTTTATCTTAAATTATACTAATAATATAAAAAGGTAAAGTTTGTAGGTTATACTGTAAATTTGTTGTAGGTAATCTTCAAAGTAATATGCCCTTGAAATATGAATAGGGATTTTCGTAAAAAACAATTTTGAAATAATGTTGACCAAAAAAAGCTCGAGCGAAGGAGTTTCTTACGAGTCCTGTGTTCTGAAGTTCTCGCGGACGGAGTCGCGGGTGATAAATAAATATAATTTAAATGGAATATAAATAAGAAATAAGGTGTAGATATATTGAAATTATTATAAAAGGAAGTTCTGTTGATTATTGTAATATAGTAAGATTTGTAAATAATATACTTTTATTAGTATAATATTATTACAAATATTTTAAAAGCATTTTTAAGTGTTTATTGTTAACAATTATCACTATATAGAAATATTGCCATTGTTTCAGTCAACAGTCCTTTGTCGGGTAGATAATAAATCAAGAATATTAATAAAGTATAAAAGCGATAGATTTGTGTGGTCTCGGTGAATTCTCTTGCTCTTGTAGCTACTGCGTTGGCAACCTTGTAACTTCTGAACAATTTGAATGTTTGAAATCGTACAAAATATTATTTTAGAAATTGCGTTTAGTGAAAAGAAAAGTTCTTATCTACGTAGGGGATTCAATAGGAAGCAGCGAAAATAAGTTCCTTAAGAGTACAATTACCTAATCAAAATTATAGTAATAATGGATCATTGTTAAAAATAATATGAATTATTTTCCCCAAAAGCACTACGCTTTTATTGCAGCTTATTATATTATGAAGTATGGAAATTTTAAACAGCGCCCTCTATTGTCTGCCGGCAGTGCTTTTCTTATCAGTCAGAAAGTAATGAAAGAGAAAACTAGCTTTCTTTTTACTTTCTTTGATTTAAAATAGATGGCAGCTAAAACAAAACTCAGAGACTTGTACTTGTATTACAAACGCCTCGTCCTAGCTTTGCTTGGTAGCCAATTATAAATTTACTGCCATAACTTAATAAGTATTAAATTTATGTCTGGTATCTGGTGTCATAAATATTATATTTGTAATAATAACTACAGGATATTACAACAAACAAAATAAACAAAAAGACGGAAAATCCATGTTTAAATATTGTTTCGAGGTCTGAATGACTAAGAATGTCAAATTAGATTTTTATTCTGTTAAAAATAAAGAACTTAATACTCAAGTCTAGAATTGTGAATCCAACACGTGTTTGTAAGATATTGGTATTTTTGTGTGTGTTGATATTATTTGTATTCTATGTATAGATAACATATTTAATTGTAAAGTAATAAAACATGATAGTTCTGTAATTTTACCGCCTTTTTGTTTAAATTCTCTTTACACAGTTTATTTTCGAGTTGACTTGTAGAGATTTTTAATAGTAAGTTCGTTGTATCTGGGTTTTTGGGTAGCAAAGAATAAATAAATAAATCAGTTAATGAAATTTCGAAGTTGAAAACGGAATTGAATCCGAGTCTTTGAATTCAATTTCGTTATTATACAAGTAATAATGAACCCTACTTATAAAATAACCAGAATAGGTTCGGTAACATCAATTGCATAAACTTAATAATTGTAGGTAAAAAAATAAAGACTTTGAAAAAAATTTTTAGAAGGCAAATCTCTTTCTCACAAGTTCAACTAAATCTACGTGGGTTATTCATGATAAATGATTATTGTATACTTATTTCTAGTCTGAATATATTATTGTATAAAAGTCAAAGGATTTATTATACTTCATAATTAAAAGATAAAAATGTACAACTTTATCGACTTTAGTCCGTCTTTCCCGTTGACGTTTCATACAGAAGTTGAAACAACTTTGTATAGACGTAACTTACACAATTTCAATAACATTTTCGTAAAACCGTAGAATTATTAAGATTTTTTGATTTTACTACAGGATGTTCTTAATCGCTAAATGTGAATTCAAATTCCTTGAATAACGTAAAATAATAATCACAGACAGTTTTTTTTATATCGTCATACTAAGCCACATTGTTTGGTCCAATGTCGTTGTGTTGCGACAGCTCAAAGTTACTTGCTTAGAATTTATACTTATATTTTCTTTATACAATCTACGTCTTCTATTAATATTCAGATATTAAGAAATGAATTGTAAAGAGTTGTTACAAAATAATAATAAATATTCAGAAAATACATTGAGACTAAACAAATATAGAAAAAATAGTACAAATTTGGCGGCTTTATCGCTAAAGAGCGATCTCTTCCAAGGAACCATTGAAGAAAAGAAAGGTATTAAAGAGTTTTGCGTATTACATATCTACATGTCGAGATTTAAATTGTTTTAAAATGATATATTGGTCTAGATTTATTATTGTTTGTGGTTGAGATTTTTGACATATCTACAGCCTCTTCGGGATCATCCGGAAAATTATCTCTGGATATTTAGTATTCATAGTTGAAGCCACTAGGTGGCGCTGAATATATTCAAGTGTATCATTCTTGAATAGTTAGAATTCAAATTAAATGCTAAACGAATTATTCGCCTCTTATCAACACTCACGTTGTTGGTGTTATCAACTGAGTCGTAAAATTAACTGTTCTTTTGTTTTAAACACTTCAAATGTTAAAATAAAACATGAATGACGCATTGCAAGTAAAATTATTAATTTGCACTATTTAAATAAAGGTTGGACATTTAGAATTCCGGGGGATTAACACCGCAGTAATAAAATAGGGAATAATAGATAAATCTTGTATTCCGGTGCATTTGTAATTTTGTAGCAATAAAATGATTCATATAAAACTTTTATAACAGTAAAAAAAAAATAGATATTATAGTTTTGTGTTTATTTTAATGCAGTGGTCGTGTATTAAGACCACGACTTTGTTATAAACGTGTAACCTTGATATGACTTTACAAATATGACGCTTGTCTAACGCGAGACGTGGAGTTAGAGGTTAGTCAATAAATATATTGTCTTATATTTTCAATTTTTTATCGTTTCTTAAACAATTTTGAAGTAATTATCTGAATTTTATCATTTAGTTAAAATTATATATATTGACAAAGATTACGCCATTTGTTTACACACAAAGAATATCACTTATATTCCACGTAATAATACACATTAAACGTAATATCGGTTAATCGGCGGATAAACTGTGACCAAGGTTCCTCATTTAAGTAGTCGTCCTCGAACAGTGGTAGCGAATACTTGCAGAGACAACGAGCTAAAATGTTTCTTTTAATGGTTTTAGTGCTGGTTGCGTCCGCCAGCACAGCAATGTGGTACGATCCGTACGAATATAACAATGGATATAAAGAGAACATGGACAGATTTTGGGATAATTTCGATCGAAAAATGAATGATTTAAATAAAAAGATAGAGAAGGCTGTGAAGTACTCTAAAAATAGAGAGTCAAGTTCTGTTATCAACGGTGATGAATACAAGATCACTATTTATTTGACTGGTTTTGATAAAGAGGACATAGTTGTGAAAGCGGGAAGAGGGAATCTTGTAATTCAAGCTATTCACAATGTGCCCGGTGAACCTGTCAATAATTACGTAGATGTCAGAAGTCTGCCAGATTTCGTAGATGGAAATGGAAGCTGGTCCTACAATAATGGTAAACTAATAATTGTTTTTCCGATCAAACAAAGTGGAAGCAATGATACGACGGAGTCAACCTTACCTAATGAAAATGATAATTCTGATGAAAATAATGATACCAATGAGGATGATGTAAGTGAAGATGTGGACAGTTCTGATGATACGGACAGCTAATAGGCCACCTCGGCTTAAAGTGAAACCAATTACTATGAAACGATGCAGACCCTCGAAAACGATGTTAAAAATGTACAATATTATGTTTTTATAAAATTTAGCCCAATCAGGCTTTAAAAAAAAAACGCAATTTCGTGAGAAATTATAATCAATAGCTAAATATTATTGCTGCAATATTGTAACCAATAATCGGTCTCTTATTAACTACAAGTAAATTTTAAGCCATGCTTTGAGAACAAACAAATAAAAAACAAAATATTAACAGATGGTTAGTATTTTCGTCATGTGATTAGATATACATCCATGGCTTTTTTTTTTCTACTTAATACGTTTCAATATGTATATATTAAATATAAATTAATGGCTTTGATTTTTCAACTTAATACTTTTAAAAATATATATTAAATATACATTCATGGCTTTGTTTTTCTTTATATGTATAAATTATTTCCCAATTAGTGAATAGTTGTTGTGGATTGCATTAAATAATTTAAATAATTAGTAATGTCATAATTTAAATAGTACAGTAGTAGGTGGTTGAGCTTAGAAGCAGAAACTTAACTGTAACTCGTATAGGTTGATTGGCTTAAGGGCGCGTTTACGAAACAGATGGGCTTGACTACGCACACATATGCATGTATAGTCGCGAAATAATGGCTACATGAAACAATTTTGATAGTTTGAATTTATTAGTTTTTCAAATATTACTTTTAGTAATTTAAATTATTTTATTTTTTTATGTTCAATATTATCTTTTAATATATGATATTAGTATTGTTTGTGACCTGCAGGTTCAAACGTTGAACTGCTACTAGATCTCCTTGACGAAAAAGGCTAGGTTAGTCGAGTTTAGGCTTGTTTTGACAGTTTGATAAGATCTTTCCATCAGACTTGACGGAGTGACCTGAAGGTATACAGATGGATAAATAATACTGGAACTTCTGGACATATAGAATTAGGTGCGTCGAGTTTAGATTTGTTTTATTGGTTTTGATGGAATGACCTGATTGGATTGGATCTTCTAGACGGATTGGACTTGGTGCGCTGAGTTTAGGTTTGTTTTGTTATGTTGGACATCGGACTTGAGGAAGTGACCTGAGGCTATGGACAAGAATACGTCACCGCTACTAATAAAAAACGTCATATAAAATTTCTAATTTCTAACCCCGTCCCTCGTCATGTAATATCTGAAAAATTATATAATAATAATAACGTATTCTTTTATAAAACGGAAACGTTTACGTATTTCTGTAGGAAACGGAAACGTATTTTGTTTACGTACGTAGCAATATGTACCGAAAAGTTGATGATTTTCGGCAAAACTGTAAATGCGTCCTTAAAGTATAAAAGACATGTTTCGTGCAGTTAGTGGGGGATCCGGAAGTTCTGAACGCACCCATTCCCCATTCCCTTTCTTTCCCACCTTGATAGTCTCATAATAATTATCCGGACATAATGTAAATTCAACATATTTAACCTAACCTAACCTAAGATTATTTGCTCCTATTAAGCGTAGGAGCTGTATACTTTAAAGTTTATTTTAAACCATTTCCAAAAAAGGAAAGAATCAATTTGTCTTGGAATGAAAAAAATATTTACATTTTTTTAAATGCAATTTTTATTTCATTTATACTTCATCATACTGTTTTGACAATAATACCGCCGGCAGTTTTAAAGATACAAAAGAACAACAAAGCAACCAACGAAAGAGTCGACAGCCACGTAAAGAGTGAGCCTGAACATCTACCCGCGCTGGCTTATGTACTAATCTTCAAGGATCGATCTGAATTATCTTTTGCAAGGGCTCTCCTGATGGGGACCGTCCTCGATTTCCAATTTCTGCAGTCCAAGAGTTGCATAGAAGGCAAAGTCCCAGTTTGCGCTGAAGACAAGTCGCAATCTTGAAGACTGTAGAGACTGCTCGCTTTCAGATGGCCCCGCTTCTGGCTCTAAGCAGTCAGTTTCTACCTTTGCGTTGGCATCATCAAAATAAAGCAAACATCAAAGCCAACACTATAAACGATACAGAAAATGTATACAAAGCTTAACATAACCAGAAAATAAATCTTCAAGATCACTTGGAGATAGTTTAGCATTTGTCGCGAAAGCCTCAATGGTTGTAATCAACTCAATGCTAAGTCTCCTTACAAATTCACAAACGAAGAAATGATAGATGAGCATAATACGAAACGTAACTATCAGACTGCGCTTATTACATCAAACAGAATATTGACAACGTCAGGAACTTTTGGACACAAAGGAATAAACTCGCTTTTAAAGTTAGATCCACTACATTCAGCGGTCACCCACTCACTTAACCACGACTTAGCGTCCCCTATTCGTGAGAGACAGTCATGATTGTTCCAGTTATCCAGCGACATGGCACATTCCATTTCGTCGCACCAATCTTCAATATTCTGTAAATTTGAATCAAAATTAGAAATGGAACAGTTCGTATTTAAAGAACAAGAGGTATATTATTTCATCCTTTGTTATATGGATTATTTAATTGTTACATGTTATTTGCTAAAAAATCTTACAAATAATTTGTATATCTTTGACTTATTTTCAAAACATTTACCAAATCAATTAATATTTACAATAAAAGTTGCAAAATTAGATGTTTATTTTTATTTCATGGGAGACATCCCATATTCATATGGTTTGAACCTGTAATTAAGCTGACACTTCTTTATTTAACGTAAGTTTGTTTCAATATTTGCCTATATATCAGAGGTCTGATTAACTTGTCATTGCAATAAATCAATAAATAGCTTTCATTACTATCTTCACTCACTGAGACTATGGCAGAAATATCTCCTAAAAATAAAATGTACTTTTAGCCCAATACTTGTTCTTTTTCTCGATTATATTATACTTGACAAAATAGACCTTTAGCCACTAATTCCTTTTCACCGGAACTTGCATATCTTAACTATGGTTTTTAACATTTTTAATATTTTCGCACCGGCTTACCTGCATGAACAGTTTGAATTAAACAATTTAACAGTATTATAATCCTATCATCTTTTTAATATCATATCCCTTTACTAGTTATTATAATAAATAAAAAAAAATTAATGACAATTAGCGATGTAATTAATATAGTTATTCCAAATACACATATCTTGAAAACGTTACTAATAAATAATAGATAAGCCAATAAAGAATTAACGACCGGCGACATAACTGGGCGAGTCAAGTATCGTTTACATAGTAATTAAACTGTTAACCGATATCAACTTCCCACTATAATTAATATGAAAAATCTTTTGCACGAGGCTATATTAATACTCATCTTTATGAAGAACACTGTAATAAGGACGTCTCATTTCTCGATAATAAATTAGAATAACATTGGTAATGTAAGTATAGATTATGGATTATTAAATAAAGCACAATAATCTTTGAA
Source organism: Dircenna loreta (assembly GCA_963555665.1). NCBI lineage: Eukaryota > Metazoa > Arthropoda > Insecta > Lepidoptera > Nymphalidae > Dircenna > Dircenna loreta. The sequence continues at coordinate 14,653,801 of OY743087.1, forward strand.
TTCTTTATGTAATTTTATTGTTGTTATATACCATACCTATAAAATTTTAATAGTTGAAATTAAAAAATAAATAATAACTAATATTTTTTTTGATTGTAACAGAATTATTAATTGTATAAGTACATTTGTTTTGTATTAAGCAGGTCACTAGCAGGGGAGTGTATTGAAGTGCACGTTTCTCTGCTGCAATGGGCAGGTTATATGCGCCGGCGCTGCGGCCGTGCGTATATGAGTAAGGCCCATGCGCTGTATCGCGCTCTTGTTCTCGCCATGACGACTGCTTATCTCCTGCAGGAGTTCGTTTTTGCCTACCAGGAACGCAACGATATGACGAAGCTGTCTCGTGTCATGTTCTTGTTACTCTGCCATATTACGTCTATTGTAAAGCAGATTGTTTTTCACGTGGATGCCGACCGAATAGATCAACTGATACATGGTTTTGATGGTTAGATGATTTGTTTACTTGATGGAAAAAATAAAACTTCCTTTTTATATTTAAAGCTTTATATGTAAATTCATATTTTAAATAGTTTACGCACCAAAACATCTCAATTCTTCGGCTAAATGAATATATTTAAATAGCTTTAGAGCCAAACTGAAAAGAAAATGAAATGTAAAAGTACCGAAACCAATAGCATATTTTAAATTCTATAACATTATTTAATTATAAGCTTCTTCTTAAAGTGCTACGACGAATCATGTCAAAGGCCGTCGAAAAGTCAAGTTATTTGTATATGGCTCTACGGCTTCACTATAAATATTCGTTCCATACATTCACTATCCAAATTGAACCAATCTTAACGTCATATTTCGGTCTCTGCAAAGAACTTTTCATGTCAGCTCTGTTAAGTTGAACAGCGATGAGCGTAAAGTTGATGAAAGTTTTTTTATTAATCAAGCTCATTTTATTCTTCTCTAGAAGAAATATACAACCGTGAGAATGCCGACGCTCACATTCTGCTTCGGCGGACGACTTTAGTGGCGAGGCGCTTGGAACAAGCGTACGCCGGCTGTGCTGTGCTCACGTGTACGCTTTGGCTTGTGTTTCCTGTGATGCGTCGACTCTCTGGTAGCCCTGTCCACTTTCCCTTCTGGACTGGTCTGAGCACGGACCCACCAGTTGTGTAAGTACCTAAATAAATACTAATAGGCAGATGTACAATAAAGCTAAGAATAAACCAGAATAAATAATAAATAATATAAATAATAATAAATTATCCAGATTTTAATATCGCATCAGGTTCCTAGCAGTGCTGTTGTATTCTTACTATGTGACAACGTTGGTCGGTATCGCCAACACAACGATGGATGCTTTCATAGCCACTATTTTGTTCCAATGCAAGACACAATTAAGAATTTTAAGGCGAGTTAAACTATACCTATAAGGTTGACCAAACTGAATATTTTTCTTGAGGGGAGCCAAAAATGCTATATTGCAAATGGATCTCAGTTTTTGATTGTCTTTATTCATTAGTATATTATGAAGAAGTTAACTTTCTTCTATTTTTGTTGGGTTAATAAATATTCAAGTAATATAAAGATACAGTATTCTGTTTAAGTAAACTTATATTTTGATTGTGTAGAGAAAGAAAAAATTGTACTATTAATGTTATCGACATGTGTTGTAACTAAAGTTCTTCATTAGGATGGATTTTCAGAGTCTTCCAGAACGAGCCCAAATAGAAAGTCAGAAGACTGGTAACAACTATGAGACCACATTAATAAAAATGTTCGTTCAATGTTTTCTTCATTACAGACGAGTGACTGAGTGAGTTTTAAGCACCATACAATATTTTTAGAGAGCTCTTTCTAGAATACAAATATTTACCTTATCCGTTTCAAGAATGGCTGCGTTATTCGAAGATATTTTTGGAACAGCAATACTGGTCCAATTTGGCATAGGTGGCTGGATTCTCTGCATGGCTGCTTACAAACTCGTCAGCGTAGGTATTGTTTATAAAAAAATAAACACAATTATTTATTTTCGCTAATTTCTCAAAATTTCAAATTCTTTCAGCTAAATATATTGAGCATAGAATTCGCGTCTATGACTCTATTTATTATGTGTATACTGACGGAGCTGTTCCTGTACTGCTATTATGGAAACGAACTCAAAGTTGAGGTGGGGCCATAAACAATTATACAAATATACACAATTGTTCAAAAATACTTAAAATATATATTTTAACAACGCTAAATGTAAAATTAAATTTATTCATTTCAAATAGCATACATTTCTCTTAGGAAAAGTCAGACTCTCATCTAGTTCCATGGAGTGGTCAATTAAAGAGTATTTTGGAAAATTTAATGATTACACTTTTGACTTGTTGATTAATTTGTAATAATGATATAATATTGACGTTGAATCTGATTTATAAGTTTATTAATATATATAAATATTCTTCAGAGTGACCGCATTGTATGCTCGGTGTACTCCATGCAGTGGGTGAGCTCTCCGCAGCGTTTTCAGCGTCTGTTGCTGTTGCTGATGGAGCGAGCGCGACGTCCGCTTCGACCCGCCGCGGGACGAGTCATACCACTGTCACTTGATACCTTTGTTAAGGTTGATATACTAATATTAAATTGTTAAACATTACTGCTGAATTACAGAAGATAAGTTACTATATAAATGAAGCTTATGATAATGATATCTGGCGTATTTTCAGGTTATATGTATTTATATTGCGTTGTTTCAGGTTAGCCTCAGAAGTAGTAAATAAATTTGTTTATGCTCTGTTGATTATTCAATCAATTTGTAAAATTACGTTCAAGAATGTTTTTAAAGTAGCAAATAAATAAGAACTAATGACGGAAATAAAAGATAAATTTTAAAATGTCTATGTTCACAGATTCTCAAATCTTCATACACATTTTATGCTGTGCTCCGTCAGACCAAGTAACCAAGTAGCAAGATATTGATGCATAATTTAGTCATGAAAATATGCAGTCTAGGTCGAGTAATTAATTATTGCACCAGTAATATGATTTATTAGTAATTATAGAAAGTAACAAAAGTAAGTAACAAATATCTTACATTATATTCCTAAATGAATGGGAGATTAATAAAATTTTAATACAAATTTAATTTGACTGGAGTGTGTCAATTACCCTTTAAGAGTTTTTGAATTTATTTTTAATCATCTTCCGTGGCGCGAGTTCCATTACAAAATGTATTTTATTTCCAATATGGGTCGTATGTAATTATGAATTGAATATTTTTTTAAAAAATATTAATAATCATTACTGGCAATACTCATCAGAATAATAATAATATTTTAGTTTACATTTCCTTCTGATTATAAAACAAAAAGATATTTATATTAAACAGATTAAAAATGTGGACGTTGTGTTTAAACATGTAGACATGTTAAGGTTGCATAATCATTTAAAAATACAAATATTTAAATAAAAAATCTACAATAAGTATTAATATTCTGACACCACTAACGCAAGGGTTTGTTTGGTAATAAACTGTCACTGTTATTTTGGTAGTAAAGAAAAAATAAAAGTTAATTTTCTTCAAGTTTCTATCTTAAGAGCGAAAAACAATTTTTTTTGTAGCAAAAATAATAAAATAGTTATTTCTTTGTAAATATCAATAAAAAAGAAATGTAAAAATTAAGAGTCCAATTTTACTTATAAGAGACAAACTCAAAACATTTCCGTACATCCATATTGTATTGGCATACTATACGTATTAAGTAGAGACAGAATTTTAAAATATATATGTCTACAGCAACTTCAAAAGTAATAATTAACGATATTTTAATCATATGTTATTTGGTTAGGGGTTACTTGGGCTCTTTTTTAGTAGCCGTATTGGCAACTTGCCATATTTTCAGATCCCAATGGTAATCCATTGGGATCCATCCAACAACACGCTTATCATCATCTAGACCAACAACACACCACCATCTAGACCGTCTACCGTTTGTGAAATGAAAACAATAAAGAAAAGAAAAAGCTTTTCAGTATATTTTCGATTCCATACAAAAATCCGAATTAAATTATATTAGAAAAATTTAATAAATATGATAAAAAAGATAAACGAAATATGAAAAGAATTTTATGGCTACTATTTTCATCGTAAAGCTGTCACTTGTATGTAAAACAAATCGAAGTTATATAAAGTACTTCACGCTTATGTACTGTAAGTGGGTACTATTATAAAATAATGACAAGACTGTAGGAAAAGTTAAACTTAAGTAGATTACTAATAAACTTATAATATAATATAATTTATTACAAAATTTATAATAATTTTAAAAACTGTCTGTATGTAAGCAACAGAAAAGAATTATAAGATTTAAAAGCAAATTACGATTTAAGTCGAAACAAATTGAATTATCTTTAAGGGTGTTTGAATCCGTCTATTTCAATTTGGTTGATTGGTTGGTTTAATTTCAGTAAAGTAAGCTTTTTAAAAAAACCCATTTGTAAATAATCATTTGGTTATCAAGCGGCTTTGGTTTCAGTTTTGTAGAAATAGATTTGTTTTGAAAGTCCAATAATACTTATTTCATTTTTTTATTAATATTTGTCAGGTATCAAAAGAGAATGAAAAAAAAAAACTTCTTTTAGTGTACTAATATTTATCTTTTATTGAGCACAAATTAAATTTATTCTTCTAGTACTAATATCGCTATGAAGTCAGAATGCTAATAGGGCATACAATCTCTAACAAACTCTCATAAAAGCATTCATTTCAATTTCATAGGAATATTATTTTCATTTCATTTGCATTTTATTCAGTCTCATACCTATTTACATTGGGAGAGTTCGTCATTAACATTAAAAAATTCATTGCTTCTAAGATATGATTATGAACCTCAAACAATTGAAATATAAAATGTTTAATATTTAGTTTGTTATATTTTCTCGTCACTAGGTTATTTTTACAAAGTTACGAGTTAGTCTTGGGGCCTTTTAACACCTGTCAAATTAGTGGTACGACTCCGGAAGCTTCCTTTATCATATAAATATAGTTCTGTTTTATTTGATTTTACAAAATATATGAATAATATACAATAACTTTTCTATACATACTAAATATACATAAAAATAATAATGTGTCAATTTTTTTTAAAGACGCCATTTTAGAGTTGCTTCGACGTGGAATAGTTTAAATGTTTGGTCAAATAATATTATAAATTACTTTTGGTATCACTAAGACATAACAAATAACGTTTTACAAAATATAAGAGAGATGAAAAAAATATTACCGTTAAAAGTTGTATTACTTTGTGAGTGCTCTTAAACAGTACATACATTATAAAGTAACATATTTATTTACTTCTGTTAGAAATGAAACAGGAATAAGTTAAATAAAAGCATGTCCGGTTATCTATTAAAATATAACTTTGTAGTTTAGCTGGATTGCATAGCAATTGTTAGCTTCAGTGGCCAGGAGTCGAAGTCAGGCCGCCGCTACGTGATAAGCGGAGTTACTCCGCCGCGGAACTTTTATCTCTCACATAAAAGCATTTGGAGCGGAACTCCATAGAAATGTTAACTAAAGCAAAATGTCCTTAATAGTAGATGTACAAACAATATTAAAACAGGTTTAGAATTAAAGTATAATAATATTTAACAGTAAATTAAAAATAATATTGTTTACAATGTATTAAATTTAATCTAAGCTGAAACTTCGCATTAAGGGGCGTCTTAAAAAAAAATCTTATTTGTGAAAAATCTCATTTGTAAAAAACAGTGTAACGTTTTCGCGCTTGCATCTTTATTACCTAGGTGGGTAGGAAAGATCCAAGTGCGAGTTGGAATGACAAGGGGAAAGGGAATATTTAAATATTTTTTTTACCCATGTGTGGTTAGTTCATTGGCCAATGTTGGGTACATAACCATTTAGACAACCACGTTTTAAACACATGTTAAATAACCTTCAAAGCCTGGAATGGGGTTATAAAGTAAAACATAAAATAATTAAACACAAAAGTGTCGCACCGTTTTAGAACCAGGGTCACTAGAATTTGAACAGGAGTTGGAAATACACGGCTAATTGCAATCACTTTTGGTTATTGTTTCAACAGACGCACTATGAGAAAGGCAATGGCGCAGCAGTGCGCCCCGTAAGCCCAAATATCTTATGTAGTGAACCTACATTTTCTGCATAAAAATATCTTGGTAAATAAAATCATAGATTATTTACATATCAGTAAAATGAGATCTATCAGCCGTTAGTTCTCGACCAAATTTATTTTATGCTCCCTGTATACGATGATACCAGGCTGTAGAAAGCTTACAGCAACTATGGGTCAGTTATCAACATCAGGTTTCCTGCGGGTACCAGTACCTAAGCCCTCCGCCGGCAACACGTATGTAAGTGTAAACCGGTAGCCGGTAACCGGTACCGGTTTGGTGTTGGATTCGCGGTGGCAGTGAAGTAAGTTACAGAAATTGAGCATGTTCGTCTGAGACACAATGTTGTTGGAGGCTTGGGAAGAAGGAAGCGGGACTATGCCCGCCGCTTCCTTCCCCAACCGTACTGCCAAGGCGGGAAGAAAGGGTGACCCCTCTTGCCATGTATAGGCCTACGCCGTAAGGGTGCTTTCATTACTCGAGGCATCCTTATACGGGGGGTTCCGCCGGGGCGTCATAGTGAGTGCGATTGCGATCCCGTGGCGCTACTATGGCGATGAGGGTAACCGTTGGTTTTTTAGTGGGGCTTAATGGGGCTTATATTTCTGGGCTTGGAACATTCCATGTGCAGAGTTCCTCTCGCACCAGTGTGGTTCGGGTAGCTACCTTCTAAGAGACATCTCTCTAGCCACTTAGAAGGTAGCTACCTCAGGTGACCGGGGATATCTCTAGCTCATCAGCTAGAGGTATCTCCGGTCACCTGAATATCAAACGAGAGTAGATTTCAAACTTGGCTCTAGTCAGGAAATGAGCGTGTCCACAGCTCCGGTGCTACCTGGATACTGGTAGTTAGCCTCTCTAACGTTCCCAGCAAGTGATCGCGATTGAACTTATAAATAACCGATAGCCTTGTGAGTTTATTAACGTTTATAGTGTCAATGTTAGATGATGTTGGATGTATTATCTGCTGTAGAAAAGTCGCCAATCCTTTGCGCGTAGCCAATCCAATAGCGTAGGCAAGTATGGTCGTTTTGAACCAGAGCGGATTACAAGCACCATCACTTGACGTGGTATTAAGGTTATCGAAGGCTTTTATTTATTTATTTCAAAAGGATTAAATATTTTTTTCGGTTGTATGCATCGCCATAGTGCATGACGAGCTTATCACGGGAATACATACTGAATGAAGCATCCAATTATAACATGTTGACTTTACGAATTGGATATAACTGACTCATTAACAATGTTGACAGACTCTGATGTTCCAATACTTACATTATGAATGATTCAGTTTTTCTCCGCATGAACTCTGATTATATTGTTAAGTAAATTTATTAAACAATCGCTTATATGCTTTACATCTGTACAACGCGGGTAAAAATAGAACTTATTTTATTTAAAAGTGATTTCACGAAAGTTTAGAAAATACTATATACATAATATATATAATAATTGTTATTGTTTTAATATTTGTTTTAATAATCGGAGCACCTAGCTCTATTCGTCTAGAAGATCTCATAGCAACCATCCATCTGTATACATCAAGGTCATTCTGTTAAGTTCGACGGTGAGACTTCATCCAAACTAATTATAGTAATATACTAGTAGGTTTTATTTGGCAATTTAAATTTTATAGCAATATGTACCAAAAAATACTAATTTTCGGTAAAACTGATGATAGCTCATATTGAATGTAATATGTTTAAAATACTACTTTATTCTTTTTTAATTCAATATAGAATGAAAAAGCCAGCAAAACGAATAATTATTTAATCAAAGGAATTCAAGGAGTAAAGTGTAAAGATGATGAGAGATTCACAGTAGGTACAGGCAATCGGAAGAAATTGCAAGAAGTATCGCACCAAATAAAATTCCTCTGGAATGAACCACTACTTTTTCATGGTGTTTTTCAATATCAGTCAACAATGTTGTTGCATGAGCTTGAATTAAGAACGAATTTAATTGATATATAATACAGAGTAATGCAGGAAATCATTCATGATTTTTTTAGTAAAAATATCCCCAATTATTTAAAATATAACAAGCTTATTTAGCGTATTATGTATTACGTACCTTTTAATTTGTTTATTTAGTAGGAGCTTTGTTAAGGCTCTTACTATATATATTGGTTGGATATTAAAAATTGTATTTAATTTATAATTTAATTAAGAAATGGGTATTTGCTGCAAAACTTAAAACCTAACACACACAATAGTGTAAGTACAAGAATGTCGCGAGGGAAAGTTATTAAGTGCTCGGTACGTCGGCTCTTATTCACTAATTACGACTATAAATATTAACCTTCCGGAATTGCATTTTAATTCACAATAAAATTGTTAAAAACATCTGTTTCAAAAATTGTATTCAACTCGGAATCCATTACTTCTAAAATAAATGTTCCGAATTATTCAATTGGTAAAGTAATTTGAAGGAATTGATAACGTAAAAACGAACTAATCAAAATATACGTACGTATAAATATACTAATCATAATATATATAGGGATATGTTTACGTTACGTAACTTTTCACGTAATTTTAATTCAAACTTGAGTTCCTATAGAAAAAGGCCTCGGAACCAAAATCCGCCATATACGAGTACATAGTGTTTGAATAAAATAACATTCAAATAATTTGAATGCAGTCTAAAGACTAGCGTCTGGTTCGCATCGCTGAAGATAGAAAATTGCAGTTCCCGGACGGCCCTTTTCTTTGGCAAAACTTTGCAATCTGATCACGTGCTCTGAGAAACCTCTATTGTGCAGTGAGTTATACGTTACTTACGTTTATTAAGATTAATGTATTGAAGTTAAAAAAAATATTTCAAATTGCTATTATAGCAATTAAAATATAAAAAGTCTTAAGACACTTTTTTATACATGCTCGGATAATCAACGCATACTTTTATTTGTCCATTATTTGACAAGCACCAATAACATACTGAAAATAGTTTGAATGCATAGTGGGCCATGTCATTGGCCAGCCACTCGTTACATGCTACTCTACTATCTATTGTTCCTACAGCGACTGTGTAAAACGAATTGCATTTGACACAAGTATTTCTTCCCCAGTGACGCTGTAACAGCCAATAGGGCTAAAAGCAGAGACATCACAAAAAAAAAAAAAAAAAAACAAGTACTTTACGCTCATACTTCATCCACTATAAAATTTAGACAAGAATACCCAAAAATGGTACAGGTAAGTTGATTATTATTTCACTTAAAATTATATTACTTAATATACTTTAAAAGCTTTAAAAAATAGAATATATGAGCTATAGACGACATTAATACGTTTCAAAAGCAAATTGCGTCGAATTAATTTGATTTTAAAAGGTTTTTTAAATTCGTCTCTGTTAAGTTCGTTGTTTGGTTGATTTTAATTCAGTGTGATAAATAATTGTAAACTGAGCTTAATTAAAAACCCAGTTGTAAATTAATACTGGCAAAATGGCATTTACTTCGGATTTGGAGAAATGGTTGTGTTTTAAGTGGAAAGTCCAATAAAGCTTAAGTTTATTTATGCAAAATAAAATTTAAATAATATAAAACCTGATTTTTCTATTTTAAAGTTGTATTTATGCACATATTTTAAATATATTCTTTCAAAAATGACTTATTTTTTTCTAGAAAGTTCGAATGCTAACAGGGCAGACAACCTCTTACAAAAACTCATACAAAGCAGGCCGCTTTCATTTCAATTTCATAGGAATATAATTTTCATTCATTTGCATTTTATTCAGCATCCTTCTATTTACTTTCCGAGTGTTTGGCACTACAATTAAAAATTTCAATGCTTCTAAGGAACGATGACTTTACATTTTATTTATTTGAACCTTTAAAAGCTTAAATGAAAAGTGTTTTATTTCTGTGTTAAAATAGTGTTATTTATATCAATTGTTAAAAATCTAAAAAATAACTTTTTTTTTTTCAAAGTCATCATCTAAATCTTATTGAATTATATTATATACATTTTTCATGTCCTGACAGTATTAAGTACAACACTCTGGAATACCATTCCGTCGCTCTAACAACTGAACCATTTAGTACAAAACAAAAGTTTATAGGATTAAAAACTAGAAGTGAAATAATAAGGGAAGTAATTAAGTTTAGGTACTTTCATAACATAAATTAAGTCACATACTCTTTTTAGTAAGATATAATACCTGTGAAAGTAATAACGGGCTCAAATAACAGCCAGTTCCTGAATAACAATTTGCAGATCAAACAAGCAATAGTTCCATTGAAATCGAACCTACGACCCCGGATCAACAATTAATTTAAATATCGATTTCGCTATTTGTTTTGCATAAGTCCAAGATCTATAACTTCAATTCCAAAGAGACTGCCGGTCTAGTTTTCCCCCGGTGAGGCTGAAACAGCCAATAGGGCTAACAGCAGAGACAATACAAAAAAAAAACCTGCCTGTCTAGTATTGCATACCATGTAATGGTCACCAAGGAAACTTTTTCTAGGTATTGCTATCATTTTTCAAACTTCTCTTGAGCTCAGATTCACGTTTGACTATCAGAACATTGGTCCGAACCGAAAACGTTTGAGTATCTCTTGTCAGAGCTTCCGTAATCAGCACAAAGAGGGCTTCAGCCCAAGATGGTTCTAACAGAACTTTCACAACATATCTTATAGGCTTCAATTAAACTAAACTCGTTGATGTTACTTTCGGACATGGATCGTATACAAAATGAAGATATCTCTCGTCTCTCTTTCATGACCCATTCATTGTGAATTTAGATTTTTTAAGAAAAGCACAAATTATGAAAGTGATAACGGCTGCTTCATGCTTATATGACGAAAGTGTATTATAAATTGAAAAAAACACAAACAAAGTTGTAACTGCACTTCGAATATTTATTATTAAATCTTTAATAACTAATAAAAATAACTTGTCTATAGGCAATAGAAAAGATTAATACAAAAAAATTAATAAGGTAGAAATAAATCCATTACTTTTTAAAAGTTAATGAATTTCTTTCATTGGATGTTAGATTTTTTAACACAAAGCATATTTTGGTTTTGTTTAAAAGAAAACTTTACTAAAAATAGCTTCATTTATTTTGAAGTGAGCTTTTTTTTAAAAAACGTAATTATAAAGAAGCTTTATTGCGTTGGTTTTTGATTAATTAGTCTTTGAGATATATTTGTGATGTGATTGGATACTTAAAAGTTTCCATATTTCATTTTTGCTAATTAAGACTTACCATGTATAATAATATGGATTTCTTATAAAATTAATTGATTTCATTTAATATACTCATATTTTTAGATTACATACATTATAAATATGTAAGATAAATACATTCGTCAGAAAATACCTTTAATCTTCTAGTACTTATATCGCTAAGTCCAAATGCTAACAACGCAGACAAACTCTTTCGAAGTTTTATACAAAGACCACTTTCATTTCAAGTTGAAAGCAATAAAATTTTCATTTATTTACATTTTATTCAGCCCCACCTGTATTTACACTCGGAGCGTTCGACGCCACAATTAAATATTTCAATGCTTCTAAGGAACGATGAAATACAAAGTGGTTAATAATGGGAGTCGTTTGATTATTTTATCTTAAATTTGAAATATTTTTAAATATGAAAAATAATACTCTTATCTTGATAAATAGATAAAATTGTAATAATTCATTAAACATTAATTTATTTCTTTTAAAGGTAAAAGAATACATCTGAATGAATTGTATTATATTCCCTTATTTAGTTATTTTTATCCTCTATATTCAAACCGTCAAGGCCCAAATAGTCTAATACGAGAGACTACGGACTCCCCTCACAAATTAACCGTCAACGGCCAGCTAGTATAATAAATTAGGAACTACTGTACCATCATAACTATCTTCTATATGATATACACATTGACACGTTGTTACTATATGCCAGTTATATTTCGTTTTATGGAGTATATTTTTCCAACACTATATCTTCATTGGAATATTTTCCACATAGAGCTTCAACTGATTCCGTTTAAACCTGCCCCATATTTACCTCAGGAAGTCTTTTATTGGGTATTGAAATCTTATTTTTGAATCATCCAGATATTGCTTTCAATACAATTGTTCTTTTAAGTTTTGTTGATATTACTTTAATGAAAATATCAGCAAAGTGTTCGATTATAAGCGATGATATTTTTTCACTCTGAGGAAAGTGTTCTTTGAAGAATTGAGTCCCAAATGAAATTAATTTCCACTTGTATATAATAATAAATAAATGTTTTCGAAAATAAGTAACGGTTGCAATATGAATAAGAACGTTTGTTTTGTACATTATTATATAACAAGTTTTCCGAGGGTAAGATGACTTAATAACATTTAGTACTTAACTGAAACACAAGCATTACCCCGTTATTCCATTACCCCATTGTCCCATTGCGTTGCAGTAAATCAATTCCTATGTCTGTCCTTGGATATTTATTAATTTTTTAGCCTGCTTCATGATCACAATTTATCACAAATGATACATTTAAAAAAGTCTTAAAAACTTTTAATGATCTGTGGGAAATTTTATTACCATGGTATTTTATGACAATTAAATCATAAACTTATAAGGCAGGCATCATTATTCAATTCAGTCACCTGTAAAAAAAAAATTCTTGCCTCCAATATACTTTTTATTTTATACGTGCAATATTTAGTTAGTTCATACACTTTTTGCAATCAATGGTATCATCATTAAAAGAATAAAACAAAGATCAAAATATTGTTATTACGATATATTGTTTATTAAGCGACTAGCGCCGTTATCTAAGCGTAGTAAAGCTCGAGAAAAAAATATTCAAATTACAGATAACAATGAGACAAGTAAGTAGGCCTCGATAAGCAAAAGAGTTTTTAACATTGAGTCGTACATATCATTAAATTTTTTATATTTTCCTTGACTTTATCTGTAGATCTGTTATATTGTTATTGTAGACTAAGTTATTCGTAAAAATAAGACCATCACAGGCTATCATCAATAATTTTCAGCTGAACGCCTATAAATTTTGACAAGTGTCAAATCCAACATCATTAATATTGTCACCAGTATAGTTAATAAAAATCCACAGCAATTCTGGACTGGTGCATGCTTGGAGTTATTGGATGAAATGAACTTTGAATTAAATTTGAACTTGAATTAAATATCACAGCTTACAGATTCTGATTACGCAGTTGGTAAGAAATCGCTCCATCTATCTCGACCCTAAGCTGGAGCTGGCCTAAGCTGAAATGTATACGTTTAAAACCCTGCCAGTGCGTTTTTCCTCTCATTGATTTAACGATGTCACTCTATTATCTTATTTTTATTAATTTGGATCGACTTCTCCGTTCTAAAAGAAAGCTCTGTCTCTTCTAAGCTTTGTCTTCGGTCTCTCCATATAGGACCACATATTCCACTAAATAAATACATTTCAAATGGTTTCCGTTCCGTGGGAAAATGTCTTTAAAATATCTGTATTCATGTTGCCTGTCGTTAACAATGCTTTTGCTTCTCAGCATTAAAAAAATAAATTTAAATTACTAAGAAATACTCATTACTTGTATCTTCGTTCGTCACCTTGACTTACATTTTTCATCCCTACGCAATATTTTAAATCTAAAGTGCAACATATTAAACTCTAAAATGGTTTACCAGAAAAAATAAGATTTTCCCCAACCTAGAAAATTTTCAGAAAATTATGTAGATAGATCTTTTCACAAATAATAATATCTTTATATATAAAATATGTTACTTATGTAAACTATATGCATTTCATAAATTATTCATCAAATATATGTGTGTGAGCTATATATTTAATCGATATAATATATTCTATAACATAGTTTATGTGCTATTAATAAGTGGCAATTAATATTATGGCGTCACAAACGATCGGGTTTTGTGGAACTGTCCGTGAGGTCTTGGTACGAGGTTAAAGGTTTTTTAAAGTTTAATGTTACTTTTTAAAAAGAGAAAAAAAAAATCCTTGTTATGAAACATCTATTTTTTTTCTTATAGCTTGATGGTAACTTTTATAGGGTATTTTCTATGTGATAATATAATTTTGAATGAGTTAGAAGACGTAACCTGAGATGTGAAATTGATAAAAAATTTCACCTTGACCTTTGTAAAGACAGCTGTAATCTGTTTGTGTGCATAAATGTGTGTGTAAATAAGCACATGTGTGTTAAAAAGCTAATAACTGCCCATCCCGACTCTCTCTTTTAGATAACAGCCAATAGGTCATAGGCAATTTATAGATATGTGGCTATTATCTAAATTAAGTTGAAATACGCAAACCATTATAATGAGTTAAACCATAATTTTCTAAAAAATGCGGACATACAACAAGATAATTATGGCAATATAAAGTTATTTGTTTCAAAGCCATTAAATTTTAGCATAAATGAATATTTTTCTAATCCATTGATATGATGTATTTAGGGTCATATTATTAGATGATTTTTATGTTTTTGCGAACAGTCAGTTGTGTATAAAATAGCTACGACGCGTGGATAAGAGCCAGTTATCAACTTGCGCATTCTGAGCTCGGACTCGCAATGTTTGTTCGTTTATTAATTATAATCGCGTTTTTACATTTTGCTGCATGTTGGAGATGTCATTGCCATGGACCATTTAAGTTTCTTGACCACTACTCAGAGGAATGTGATGAAACTGAAGATATTTTTGAGTCTATCGCTGATAGTATCTCGAAAATAGACGAAGATATTGAGAAAACTTGTCGCTTCGAGAGTATTACAGCAGTGGATAAATTTGATGAAAATGGATATACAAGAAAACTTATTTTGGCAGGATTCAATACTGATACAGTGGCTATTAAAATTAAAGAAAGAGTTATGTACACAAAAGTGGAACACTTGCACAGGGATCGGAGAAATTTTAATGATATAAAAGTTTTGCCAATTAATCTAAATACCACTGAAGCCGACTATGTAGTAAAGAATGACGTATTATATATCAATATTCCGTACCTAGATACGAATTTTTGCGATCGTCACATTAATGATAATGTAATTAAAGTGTCACGCAGATCATTATTAAAAAACACTCAAAACAATGACGAAGAAAATGCAAGTTATGACATAGACCCACGCAATGGGTTTTATTAATCAATAGTGACAGGTCACACAATGTATGGACGGTAGAGTTTCAATAATTATTTCCAAAGTTTAGCTGATACAAATAAAATGATTTTTATGCATTAAAGTGAATAAAGACATATATATATATATATATGTATATATATATATATACACACACATACTATATGTATATTATTGATAAACTTTGTCCTCCATAACGATTTTAAATATCTGAGATAATAACTGAGAACGTTTATTATTTATGTAGTATATTTATTTATGTAGATGTGTTTATTGTTTTGATTGTATATTCAAATTAATTGTAATTATTTTAATTCTTATTATTTAAATTGAAATATTAGTGATCTGACGGATGTTTGGTTTTTAATTCTATATTTTATAAGAAATAGTTGATTTTAAAAAGTAAGAAAAATTAAATACGATATTCACGAACCCGGTTTTTCTTAATCTGAAATGATTTCCGTACATTTTTCTTTATATTGACGTAGTACACTATTTTATATTTTATTTTTGGAATTTATAATATCTTTAGAGACCGGAAAATTAATAATAAAATGCAATATTGATGATTCGTAACTTAATGGTTAGAGGTTATCTATATGAAGTCATACTGATGAGACTTGTAAAAATAATGCTTTGAGTAACTAGATTATAAAAAATAGTCAGTATCCTGTAATTGTATCTTTCCGTGTTCGCAGATCTCCGTATAGAACAACTGTACCACCACCGACCGTCAGCTCTTCTCCTCGTCACCCAATCGCAAAAAAATATATAATACAAAAAAGTTTTTTTGGTTTAGTTTTGATTCAAATTGAAAAAAATATAACAAACAAAATAAATTTATCTGGACGGAATTTGATATTAAAATTTGAATATACTTGTATCACTTTTATACAACTACAAAGAAAAATCTGTATTAGGTTGTATTAAGAATTGAAGAGACTTATATAAGCTATAGAAAAACTTACGATTTTAGGTTTCATCTACACCAACTCCAATGATGCTTATGAAAAAATACTTTCTTTTATCTTTACATAGTAAAGATAAAATAAATTGGTATAGGTATAATCTATTCCGTCACTGAGTAACAGACAGCGCACAGCCAGAACTACTGAACGCAAAAAGCTGACATTTGGCACTTATGTTCCTAGGAGAGTGTAAGGGAGCACTAAGAGAGGGTTTTTGGCAATTCCAACACGAAGGGGGTGAAAGGGGTGATTTTTTTTATAGCCACTTTTTACATTTAAGGGGTTTACTACAAAATTAATTAATACGTGTTAATATAGAAAGCTCAAATTAAACCTTTAAAATATAAGGGGTTCACATTAAATAGAGATTTTTGAAGTTAAAGACGTGAATGATATTATAAGTGCTCCATATATATGTGACGAGAAAACTTGATTAGGACATGTAAATTCATATAAAATAAAATAACTATCGTCGGGCTCGCTTATGAAGGGTTCCATTTTGATTTCGATAATGTTAACGCCTGGACCATGTCTGTACGCTCCTAATAACACGCGGTCAACGCCGTGAGCGGAGAGCTAGTCCCAAATAAAAAAACAATTTATTGTAGTTCCGGGTTCATTTAATTAATTTTATGGATGTAAATGTCATAACTGCATTTTTTATTATATTATTTGATGAGTTTTACGCAAAATAAAAATTACCAGCGCTATTGTACAGGATTTAATTAGTACTCTGATAATAGATTCAAAATATACTCGTAGTATTTACGTCACGGATAAACTAAAGGTAATGTAGTCTATAAATATTATAAAAAAGTATCAAGGTAAAATCAATTACCGAAATATATATTTATACTCATACAATAAGGTAGAAAAAACATTTTTTTATAAAAAAAAAATGTATTAATAGTGATAAAAATCAATATTTGTTAAATAAATATAGAAATAATTATGTGACGAATTTATTTTAAGATGCCATTGTCAAGTTTATTTGATGTGAAAAATTTATAATGTAAAATTATGTTATAAATTATCACAGAAGCAGATAACAAATAAATATATAATGTATCTACTTATTTATTTCTTTGAATACAACTTCTTATGAGTTAGTTAAATAAAAGTAAGCGCGGTGTCTATTTAAATACAACTTTATTCTTTAGCTAGCCTGCATAACAATTGTTGGCTACAGCGTCCAGGAGTCGAAGGAAGGCCGCCGCTACGTGATAAGCGGAGTTACTCCGCCGCGGAACTTTTATCTTTTAAATAAAATACAGCTTTTGAGTGAAACTACATAGAAATGCTAACTAAAACAAACTATCCTTAATAGTACTTAACCAACATTCAAACAGGTTATTATAAACAGGAATAGATATGCGTTAACGAAAATTAATATTTTTTCTAGAGTATAAAATGTCATCTACGGAGCAAACTTTGAAGGAGTGTCTTTAAACGTTATAACATACGCGACGCGCTACGAATGTTTAAGTCTCAAGTAATTAATAGTAAATATGCGCCAGACATATTTGTGAAACTCCATCCTTGGAGACAACGGCTGATTAAAGTTTGCCTGTGACTCTATAAAATTCTTTAGTGACAAGGGAAACAAAAGTTTTGGGTAGTATTAAGTGTTCTAGTTTCTTTGTAATTTTTTTTATTTAGTATTTGGATTATGTTCGAGATTGAATGTCACAGCGCCGTTGTGTTAGGTTTTCACGCCTTCATATTTCTTATCCATTTAGATGGGGTTGGGTTGAGAATTAAAATATTAATACTTGTTTATATTAATAGTAAAGGCTACCTTATATCTGTTATTGATAAGAACAGTTCTTTGACTTATTTTATTACCTAAATTACCCTGCACATACATTTCTTGTGACATTAACACTTCCAGAAATAAAAATTGGAACATCTAAACTTATTTTTCGATAGTACTCACAAATTTGTCTATCTATATCATAGCCTCCATGGAGTCCATTTCTGAAGGGCAAAAGTCCATTAATTTCCAACTGTTCACTTAAATGAGTTAAGCTGAGTTTGAATCACAGTCAAAAGCGTTGTCATTTTCGTTAAGTAAGGACTTCGTTCGGTTAAGTTCGGATAAGTTCGGCTAAGTTCGTATAAGTTCGGCTAAGTGAGGACTTTACAAACTTCAAACAGCATGTATGGAATATAATGTCACTGCTATAGCAGCATGCTAAGTCATGAAGACGGTTGACTTTACTGAGATTAGGTATAAAATGAAGTTTCGCTTTTATTGGGTGTTCCTGAAATACAAGGTGACGATGTTCTATCAGTTATTTTTCCTGTTGCCTGAGATGATACAGCTTTGTGATATCATACTTCTTTCAAATCTTTTCGGCGTCTAAATATGATCCGGATTACAGATGCAGCCTATTCTAATAAGATTCTGTGAGGAGGAGCTGAGCAATTATCTGGCGCAAAAAAGAATTTACATTAGATATCCATTCAGGGCATTAACTTTTTTTAAATAAATATAGAACGAAAAATAAACCGATACAGGCAGGGATTTGAACCCGCGACCTCTGGGAAACCGTTCTATCACTCTACCAATTGAGCTATCGTATCACTACCAGACTTGGTGAATTTAGCACTTTATTTACATTCGTCTGTTTGGAGAAAATCCTAACCAGCCTACCAGCACTGTCAATAATAATAGCCTGGGACTTAGCAGGAATTAATTTCAAACCATAGAGGTTTTTAAAAAAAAATAACCCATTTGAATTAAAATTCTGTAAGTGCAATCACTACTCTTTCCTATCATAGACAATGCTGATGTATGTTGCTTTAACATCTCCGAATTTAACTTAAATAAATTTGATCGTGCTGTCAATATGTTTGTTTAACACATTCGTTTTATTTTTGGTCTTGATTGATTGATTGATTTTGGTATGACCATACCTCTCAGTATCGTTAGAATCCATGAGCGAATATCCTGGAGATATTTGTGTGATTTGCTCTCTACACTGAACACCCACTGTCTCCTCATTTTTTAAAATGTATGTTTCAATTAGTGCGAAGTACTCACGACCATCACCTTCGCTCTTTCTCTCTCTCAATCTTTTTGTTCTTTCGAAACTAGAGACTGGAAATTTGGCATGAATATTATTTTTGCCGAGTATATATCAGCTAAGAATGGAGTTTACGAAATTCCACTTTTTTTTTGTTGCGAGGTAGTTATAAAAATAAAACATATTTTTTAAATATAGATTAATAATATAACTATATCTTTATACGTACAAGAGATAGGTATAATATTATTAATATTAAATATATTAGTATTGATTTTATCGCAAATTAATGATGAAGCAACTTAAACACTATTTTCAAAATATAGCAAGTAACTATCAGCATATATGGTAAAATTTTGTCAAATAATAATAAGGATGTAAATTATAAATAGCGGGTTCCACTGACCTTTTTCGGGTTATACAGTAAATAAATTACGAACATTTTAGGGTCTCAGATTTATAGGCTGGAATATATTTGACGTGATAGTATCAGGATAGGTAAAAGGTCCGGTCGCCAGATGGGCTTATTGATAAACACTTCCTTCAGTAATTCAGTTAATGACCAAGGGATGGACAGTGTACTCCTGTGTGTTATATCTTGTGTTGTGTCAGAATTATGTCATTTTGATTATATCTACGTATAAAGTATTCAAAACTTACCAATCTATTTATATTTTATTGCTTAACATTTAAAAGTATAACACGATGCTGAGGCCAAAGTATAAGTTAAATTTATATTCTCTATTGAACTCAATACATAAAATGTTATTTATTCCATTATTCCAGGCGACAAACTACGAGTACTTTGCGGCTATTAAGCATCAAACAAATATAAACTTGAATTGACAGTTTGAAAGTAAACAATAATAGTTTATCACTCACAATTATACCGATTAATAATTTAAAGTGATGCCATTCATGACTGACTGGATACAGAAGAAGAATTCGAGATTTCGAGATTGGGTTGATATTTAAAAGAAGAAGACGAACTTATTCATAACGAATTTATAATATAATTTCGCTTTCAGTTTTCCTTTTCAGTATAAACCTTAACTATGACAAATCTCTTATTTTGATCTTGGTTTATGTTAATATTTTAAAGAGGTAAAGTTTGTTTATAAGTTTATTTGTTGGAAGTAATCTTCAAAGTAATTTATGAGAATCTAATAAATCCTTAACCAATATTTAGAAACAAGGGTAAATCGAGGACTTATATTTTTAGTGGGCTATATATTTGGGAATTATAAAACTGAATTAAGTGTAAAAACATAAACAAATTTACATATACAATTAAGTTGTTTTCATGGAACGTAACCCAATAAGACAGTAGGATGAACTAAATGAAATTCCTCAGTATTTGATTGTACATTGGTTTTGACGGTTTTCACGTGTGTAAATCTAATATATAGTGTGTTTTTTTTTCGACAATCATTTTCTGTTTTATATCTCAATCACAACATTAAATTGTTTTACCTTGTATATTTAAATTTTAATACTTTTGTCTGATTATTTTCTCATTTTTTTTTTAATTATTAAATTGGATTTTTTAAATATGAAATTACGTTTTTTCAAATATAATTTGAAGACCTTCATCAATTATTTTTATTCCTACCCTTTTAACCACATGTCCACCATCTCTCCATGTGGACCGCAACGTCAACTACATGTGAGCAAATATAAAATACAACCTAGCCGTCGCTCAATCAGATTGCTTTTACGCTTTTAAAAATTTACGAGGATGAACCTTTTTGGTTTAATTATGTATAAAAATTAGTGGAAGCGGTGTACCGTTGCGCGCTTCGCAATAGGATAACACGTAAATATTTGAAAAATCAAAGTGGAAAATACATTTTAGGGCTGAGTAATATAATTTAAGGTATTTTAATAAGTTTAAGTCGCCTTAGTTGCCCATAACATGCTGTTAAGGTTACATGTTTTCTTCGGCTAGAACCCATTTCTATAGATAACAATAAATCATATCGTAGTGTGCTTATTAATTGAAAATAAGTTATTATAATGTTATTAATCTTAAATAAATGTTAAATGATAGAATTCAAACCAGCGTCCTCTTAGAAAGTATCTCGTTCCTCTAACAATTTAGCTATGGTACCGCTTCTCGGTCACTCAATGGTTTATTACGAAAATACGTCTAGATAAAATTAAAATTTAAAAAGTTAGTCGGTCGTGCTAAATTTAGTTATACGCGTGTTAAGCCGTTAAAATATTTTTAATTATATATATATTTGTCTTCGTCATGCGACATTTTGTAGACCATTGGGTCGATTTACTGTTGCGGGGTCTACTTGCAATAGAGGCATTACGAGAACATATTCATGATTGCTACATACTTTGACTCAACAAGAATTACTGTTCAATCAGAGTGAAACTGGATAATTGATATTGTAAGTATTGAAGTATCAGGGTATGTCAACAGCGTGAATGAACCAATTATATCCAATTCGTAAAGTCAACATGGCATAATTGGATGCTTCAATATGTATTCCCGTGATAAGCTCTTCATACACTACGACGACGTAGATATCTGAATGCATTCTCAATCATTATCCTTTATTATGTGCTTCGGTGAGGCCTTTTTGGTGAATATTGAACAAGCTGGCACAAGCAGGCACTAACTTGTACTTGATTGTCTTCGTACTAGCTGGTACTGTAGAAAAACTTCAGCAGCACTAACAATGTCTTTCCGATATATCTATTACTTATAATAAACATATCTATAACATTGAAAAGATTTAAAATTGTATTATTATCGATAAATACTAAAAAAAATAGATTTTAAACTGTACTTTTATCTTATCTTACCAAACTGAATATTGCCCTTTGGATCTTTGAAACAATGACGTCAGAAAAGAGTCAATTTATATTCCATTAAATTTAATATATGTGTGGTAATGTGACAGGGAATGCCATATCGAAAAAACAAATATTATTGGAACTTATTCGCATTCAATCATCTCCCACATCTTGAATATCGAATATGTATAAGCTCACATATGGCACTACGTCATATGAAATAATGATATTGGAAATGTAAATAGCCTGCCATCTTATTGCCTTAAGTTAATACATTCGTATAATATGAAGGCGGGTTAGTCCCGCGTCTGGTCTCGCTTTCTCACGAATCGTGTCTGTGACTCTGGCGGTCTTGGCACGCCTCCAAATGAACTCTGTTGGCTGTGCTGGACTGTGCTGAATTCCGCTGCACGCATGCTGTACAGCATTGTCCAGTTTGTCCAGACTGTGTAAGTCAAAGTCACGATCTTTCGTGAAACAAGTTTAAATGCCCTCGTTCTGATTGAGTATATATAATAAATTAAATAAAATAAACTCAATGATAATATTCACAGTCACATTTTTAACCTTAACATACAGTTTTCTTTCTAAAAACAGAGAAAAAATATCAGACTAGAAAGAAAAGTTCATTTAACCCAAAACAATAACAAAAAACTTAATATCGCATTTTTATTTCTTTGTAAGTAATTCAATTTCAAAGTAAATTTCTAACATATTATTTGATATTTTATTCTGGTAAAAATAGCGGTTGGAAATGTATATTTTTTTAATATTAGCATGTAACATATATTCATTATTATTTTTAAGGTATAACTCATTGTACAAAAAAGTCTTCACTGTTCTTCTACAGTACGTTTTAGGATATATTTTTTTCCTTCATCAGCGTTGCGAACCAGATGCTAGTCCTTAGATAGCTTTAAAAATTAATTGAATATTATTTTATTCAAAAGACGATGTATATGTGTTTTTTTTTCTATAGCAACTCAATTTTGATTTAGAGTACCGTAAAGTATGAGCACGTTATGTAAACAAAAAATATAGTTAACGTAACCATATCTATACCAGTATATTGTAAATAATTTGTTTTTGTGTTCCATATTTTTGAAATTACTTTACGAAATATATAAAAAGGAACATTTATTTTTAGAAATGTCTACAGCTTCCAAAATGAATACCATTTTCGAAACAGACGGTCATAACAGTTTTATAGCGAATTGAAGTGCAATTTCCGGAAGGTTAATATTTATAATTTGCGAGTTGGAGCCGACGCGTCGAGCCGTTATTAGCTCTCCCTCTCGGCATTCGTGTGCTTTATCTCTGTTTACACAATCACTGTTTCTGTAATTTTCCAGAAAGTTGCTTTAAGTAAATATATTAAACCTTAAATATGATTTAAAATATTGAAACCATATATATATATCGGAGAAGCAGTATTTGATACAATCATGGTGGGCGTCATTGGGGTAAAGTGTGAGCATAAAGCCCAAGTTCGCAACTTTACAAGCTTATTTATTAATTGTACACTTTGAATTTTAGACCCAGCAGGTGGTTCGGGGCACCGATCTTAGCATTTTCATAACTAATATTAATCTTATAATAAACCAATTCAATCACTCCATCGATATCCTTCAATTAAAATACAAAACGCGTTAAATTAATCGTCAGCCTCACTTTTCTTCTCAAGATGGCGCCTCCACAGCTCCAGGCGCGCCCTCTGCTGTGATTGGTCATTTCAGACAATTACAATATCAATAAATTTTAGAAAATTTATAATATTTACATATTTGATAAAATAAAAAACCAATGTAAGATATGCAATAAAAACGAATAAAGAATTTTCAAAGCAATTGTAATTTAAATTAACAAAACAATAATATTATGTGTGGCAATAATAATCAATTCAATAAATCTCTGATATATATATGACAAACAAAGATTAAGATATATATGTGGGAGGATGAGAACTGGTATGTAAAACTCACAAAACAAAGACTCCGATAACGCTGGAGGTAGTTCAGTAATTACTTAAAAATAAATCTACATATGTTTACCTTATCAACAAATAAATATGCCTTTTTTGTACTGGAATAATTTAATCATTGATATTCTACAAGACTTTGTATCGCTAGAGGTTTCAACCTCCCAAAATTGTTATTTGAATGAAATGAATGGATTTACCGTGAAAGTGCTTGCATGGATAATATGTATGAAATAATCAGCTTAGCCATGTCCACTGTTTGTCAAATTATTCAGGTATATGAAAGCCCAGCACTATCGTACAGAAAGCGGAAACCCACTGCAGAAAGACCCAATACCATTGAATCACCAGTGTTACCATTAATTATGCAGCCGGAGCCTGGCGAACTAGCAACACCGAGAAAACGCTGTCGTACTAATAAGCAATTTTTTGACTGTGTATCATATTTTGACTGTGTAACATAGGTCCGAAATGATCTTTTTTTCTTTACATCATCGAAAAAGTTCAGTTTATGCTTCATTATTGCTATTTCTTGTTTTTTAATTTATAAGGCATATGATAAAGATTTTTGCTTCTGTACAATTGGAAATCATCTGTCTAAATAAACATAAAAATAAACTAGTTGTTTGTAAGCAATAGACGAAATTATTATAACTTAAATTAGATTGAAACAAATTAACTCCAGAAGAGTTTTTGAATTCGTGCCTTTGTTTATTTATTCTATGATGTTTAGTTTTATATCACAAAAAATATTTTTTATGTTAAAGGAAGCTTTGTTGAAAATGTCATAATTAGTTTGAAAACAAGCTTTATTGGTATAAGAATTGTGTAGAAAGTTCCATAATTCCTTTATTTATTTTCACTAATTAATATTAAATATGAATTATTACCTACCTATATATTAATATTAAATATATATACCTACGGAAAAAATACCTTTATTCTACTAGGACTATCATCGGTAAGTCCGAATGCTAACAATAAAGACAACCTCTTATAAAATCGTAAACAAAACAGTCCGCTTTCATTTCAATTTCATAGGAATATAATTTTCATCCATTTGCATTTTTTTTCAGTCCCGTTTCTATTTACATTTGGTTCGACACCACAATGAAATATTTCAATGCTTCTAAGGAACTCTGTCTCTAAACATTTCATCCATTTAAATTTCTATGAATTTAAATACAAAAAAAAATATAATAGTAATTGTTATAATATTTTATGTCAAATTTGTGTTAATTATGACAAACAATGGTCTTATTTTGATAGATAGAGGATTTTATTATTTTATCATCACGTAATTATTTCTATGAAAAGTAATAGATAGAAATAAAACATCCTTCGAAGAAATAAAATATAAACATTTTAAGAATTTACTCAAACATGCCATAAAAGAAATGATTCAATTTGGATAATTTAAAATATGGTAAACTGTTATAAATTTCAAATAAATATAGATTTTTTCAATCTTGATTTATTAATACACCGATAAACCCATGTACCGACGACGACACCAACCGATGCGGGCAGGGATTCGAATCCGCGACCCTTGGGAAACCGTACCGTCGCTCTACTAATTGAGATGCCGCATCGCTGTCAGTGTCTGTAAAATTCGCACTCTATACATTTACTTATCATTGCTTAATAGTAGCTAAACAACAGTTTTGGGATATATTCATAGTAATATATTATAAGAATGTAACAAAATTATCATATTTTGCTTTTACATAAAAGTTAATCTCAGAAGCAACTTTGCTCAAAGCAGTGTCTTAAGCAGGTATCCTAATATCGAACGACGCGCTGCGAATGTTTCAGTCTCAACTATTTGTCAATAAGCGCCAGACATATTTGACAAATTCCAACCTTGGAGACAAGGGCCATTATTAAAGTTTGCCAGAGTCTATAAAATTCGTTAGCGAGAAGGGGGTATAAAGACAAAAGTTTTGGGTTATATTGAGTGCTTTAGTTTCTTTGTAATTTTGCTAGATACTAAAATGATTTATATAAGTATATTATATTATATTAAGCATAGAATGAGAGGACAAGATCTAAATTAGATTCCACAGAGACATAGTGATAAGTAAGCGTTAGAGTTAGGGTTTGAAAAATATAGATGTGCACTGACATCAGTCCGTGAGTAGGCTTTAATTTAAAAGTAAGAAAAGGAATGCCTTATATATCTTATGGTACCTTATTATATATGCGTACATTCAATTTATGGGAATAAAGGATTTCTCAACTTTTTGAAGAGTTATTTCTGCGTTGAAAGTTTATTTAAGACGTACAAATAATATGTTATTGAATATGTATTGAGAAACGAACGTAAGAATACCAATTTCTTTAAAAACATCTCTTAGGGAATCTCTAGCTTTAAAGTTATAAGTACTTACACACACAGCAAAGTTATTTCTTGTAAAATAAATATAAAATTTATTTCAGCAGCACTGCCCATTAATAAAATATCGTAAGACAAAATACTATTAAAATAACTAAAATAAACTAATCAAGTCATATTAACATCAGTTAATTGTCTTATTTTTTAATTGCATAGACGGCGGAGCTCAGTTTGCCTGCGGGTGCTGAGAGATAGGGGTTCCACTGGAGCTTTTTATCTAGAGTTATATCTAGGAAAACTGTTAAGTGAGTTTCAGCACTTCATTGTTAAGGATCAATCCTACTTACAATTATAACTTTTTACATTAGGAAGGTTAAACTCCATGCGTTTAGTATTTAAAACCAAATTATTAATTTCGAGCCAATGAAGAACACACACAAGAACACACACACAAGACAGAGCACTGTTTACTTCATCATAATTAATACTATTACGCTCGACTTAAAAATAAATGTGGCATCATCAGCAAAAAGTACAATGTCACATAGACCTTTTACGAAAATCAGCAGATTGATTTAGAGTCAGATTTTTCAGCATTTTAAGGGGTTGGATGAACGTGAGTGTTTTTTTTTGAGTTCAGTTTATTTTACGGTTAAACCCACTTTAATTTAAGTCAAAGGAGCACATGTTCATAGTAGGACTGGATAAATGACATCCAGCTCGCTTCACTTATGAACGTCTATGGAAAGTAGAGTTCGTCCTATAGATTTTAACGGAAAAAATGTCTAGTATTGAGTTTTGATACTGCAAAGTTGTTAGTGGCGTCCGTAGTTGAGTTTGACGCAAAAAAATATTAAAGAGATTTATTTCTCTTGTTCTGTGTGAGTCAAAAAGTTGCTCTCTATGTGCAAGGAACGGAGGAAAGCTGTCAGAAGCTGCCAAAAACAGCTGTTGAGAGCGAATATTTTGCTAGTCCCGGATGGATATCTTGCCAGCTTTTAAGCAACGTTACAATATACTCGGAAATTGGTCTTTTAATTTTAAAATATTTTGAAGCTATTCTTCAATCCAGTTCCATTTTACATTACGTCTTGCAGTCCCTGTTTTGTTAAATAAAAGTCGGCTTACACATTTCAAAAGCTAACAAGAACAACTAGAAAAATACTCATAACTGACTCATCCTTGAAGTTTGGATGTAAAAGAAAATATAATATATATGTGAAGCTTTTTAATATAGCATAAAGTGTACTTATTCATAATTACATTATTAAATAATTACAAAACCAAAAATGTATTATTTATATAAAGTATATTACAACATATAAATAATATTTACTATCTAAGGCCGTTTCATCAAACAATAACATTATAACATTCAGTTAATAGTAATGTATCAATTACTTAATTAAGGCATGGAATATTTACAATGTATTCCATTTAAGCACACGCCATTAGCGTTTATCTCCAGATTACAATTATTGATAATGCGAGAGATAATTCCTCATGCAATTAATGAACCCGCGCTAGTTCGTCTTAACTCCAGCCGCTGAATTAATAATTAATATTAGAATATACGCAGTATTGATTTTATCGCAAATTAATAATGTGAATACTGTTATTAAAATGTAATATTGAATTATTATTCAGATAACAAATATAATACACTACCCGCATTAAACAAACATTTAGTTTAAAAACGTTATCTAATTTAACCAAATAATGAAACATATAAGCTTGCACTGACCCCTCTAATAAATATGTTTCACAAACTGAGGACCATAACGGTATATAAAGTGTATATAGTATATAAAGTATATGTAGTATAGGTATATAAAGTATATAATCTACCTATAAATCCCAGGTCCTCAGTTTGGGTAATATATGTATATATATATTGTGAATCTCAGAAGGGGTCAGTTTACTTGATAGTATCAGAACGGGTAAAAGGTCGGGTGACCAGATCGTTGTACTGATAAATAATTTCTTTAGTAAATAATGAGGAGTTTGGCATCAATTCCGTTAAACTCTGAATTTGTAATTTAATTAAACTTCACACATACATTACAACGAAACCCTATTTATATTCTTTTTAATTATATAATGTCGTGTCTATGATATAGATTCCTAATTCATCTGTCTATATGTTTGTTCGGAAATGACATAAAACCGAAAATATTATCAAAGACAACATGTACTTTTTACTTTTGGATTTTTTTTAATTCTAGCGCCAAATACAAAAACATTTTATCAATTGTCATATTACAGTATAGGGAGAGAAAAATACTTTGGTTCTTTTGTAATAAAAAAAATGTTCCAAACAAAAATAGGAAAACGACATCTGGTACTTTCATACCACGAT
Source organism: Dircenna loreta (assembly GCA_963555665.1). Classification (NCBI taxonomy): domain Eukaryota; kingdom Metazoa; phylum Arthropoda; class Insecta; order Lepidoptera; family Nymphalidae; genus Dircenna; species Dircenna loreta. The sequence goes on from OY743087.1 coordinate 14,682,478, forward strand.
ATAACTACGTCAGTGAGTTGTTATGACATCTGAAAATGTAGTAAAGCACTGTGACAATCGCGCGTCTGAAGTAGCGGTACGCAAATAATTATTAAATGTAATGTATGAAACATTTACTAAATTCTAATGTTGAATATTCTTTCAAAATTATTATATTTGTAAAGCCTGTCAGTCTGTGGTGGTGTGGTGGTGTGGTTGAAGTCGCGAACAGAAAATAGTCAGATGTACAATGTTATATTAACATATAACATAACATTATGTATGTTATAACTAGGAAATATATATACCAATTCATAGACAGCGTCTTTGATTGGAAGCGCTGAGCTATGTACATTGAATATGAAGCGTCGTAGCTCTTATCTTGTAAATTATGTTCATTGTGACAGGGATTAGTGGAGGATACAATCAAAGCAGGATTAATGGCAAAGGCGTAACCTGGAAGTATGAGGTAGGTGGCAGGAGGAGGGAGGGAGGGAGGCGGCTGTGAGGTGGTTCGGTAGTGAATCCTCCGAGGAGATAAACATGCAATCAAACGTCCAATTAAGCTGAATTATTGGTTGATATTGTGATGGGATTTTAGCTACCTGGCAGAACACAGACAATTATTATTGTAATAGACTTTAATATATCTTTTGAATTTGCATTATCCTTATATAATGTAAAGGTAGTTGAATAATAATCCCTAATTTCCATTAATTAATGCCGTTATCTGTTTTCTAAATACTATTTGCTGTTTACTAAATAGTAGGCTTCATTTAAATTTTGTTAATAAATTAAAATAGGTGTTTAAAAATTCGAAGAGGCCTCGAAATAAATTGATGTGTCTATTGTTGACTTTATTATTCGGTGAACAAACATTAAACATTTTTAAAAAATAATAATACTTCTAACGTAAAAATGAATGTAAATTTTATAATATTATATTATTATTTATGCCTTAGTGGCTGTTAGAAGATCGAAATAATTGTCGTTTATGATATCTCAAGAGATCTTTTACCGATATCATTAAAATGAATTTCCCATTAAAAATTACTTTGTTGGAAAATATTTTTTCACATTTCACGTAAACTTGGTTAAATTTAATTGCTGAGCTGTTGATAGAGACCGAAATTGTAGGCCTTTGAAAGTGTTTTAATTAAAAAGTTCTTCTGTAACAGAACGATTTTTTAGACGGTATAATATATCCCGACTGTTTAAATTATAAGAATAAAGTATTATTTCTCGTTTTCAAACATTTTAATATTCCAATCTTTATTAGTTTATCACATTTATTATACAACTATTATTATTTTATACAAATTCGAGTTTCATTAATTGGATATGTAATATAGCTATAATAAGTTTTATGGATTCATTGTAGTTCCAAAACGGATATAAGACTTTGTAAAAAAAAAAGTTACAAAATAGACGACCCTAAAAATCTATATACTGGCAATTGTTTATATAAATTTTAAAAAGCCCTCTTCATAAATACATGTATATATATATATATACATGTATTGTAGTAACCTTCTAAAATTTCGTACTTCTGAAACTATACTTTTTTATTTTATTAATTTAAATCTTATCCTATCCTTATATATCCCTCGGGCATAGAATTTCAGATATAATTTTATAATATAATTTATTTGTTTTTATACAACCCTTTTAATCACAGGTCCACCTCATCTCCACTTGAACCAGCACGTCAATTACATATGTCAGTGAGAATAAAACACATCCCGTCAGTCAATAAAGCGGATAGCTTTAACGCTTTTGAAAAATTTACGAAGACCTTTTTCGTATAAATAAATATAAAAATATGAAGAAGTGCCGCCGTATTAAAATATTATCGATTTACGACATTTAAAATACCTAAATAAAACTTAGAAGCGGCATCTAGAAACAATACCATTGAATTTTCGTTTCAAGCTCCTAAATTCTGTAATTGAATAGAATTATTCAAAATGAGGTCATTCTTTATCCAGTTTGATTTATTCGCCATTCGTTGGTTGGCGTGGCGACGATAAAGGCATTGGTCGGGATTGGCGACCATTAATAGTGTTATGTTGGTAGAGAAATTCGTGGTTATATTTTCCATTAGTGAATAATGCTTGCTTTACGATTATCAAGTATCAAATCCAACATATTTTACTACATTTTTGGTTTGTGTTTTTCTAGGAGGGTAGTATTAAAATGTATAAAAAAATAAAATTCTTAATAAAACGTGACCTTTTATTGGATAGGATAAGTTCAGTCATAATAAAAACACTTAAGGATCGCTTAAAATTGATAAAACATATGTATATACATTTGACTTCGTCGCTGAGACATTTCAAAGAACATCGCGTCTCCTCGCTGTCGCTGGGAAGTACCTGCAAGAGAGTCGCCACAAAAGCATATTAGCCATAAATTATTTTTCTCATCATAATCTTTGTTCATGCGGAGTGCCACTGCATCGTTAATATTGTAAGTATTGGATGCCATTGGTTTGAATAAATCAATTGTACTAATTTCGTAACCCCATAACCATAACTGGATGCTTCAATGTGTATTGCCGTGACAAGCTCTTCATGCACTACGGCGATGCAAATACCCGAATCCGTTCTTAAGTTTTATCCTTTACGAAATATTTCAGTGAGACCTTTTTAGTGAGTATTTAATAGTAAAATATAATTGTTCTTTAGTAATCTGTGAAGAAATAAACATTATTTAAAATGTCTTTCCGATATATAATAACTCTGTAAAAAAAACATGAAAAAGATCTCAAAGATTGCGTAATTATCATTAAAAAGCTTGGAAGCCATGCTCAGGATTTGGGACTCTAGTTTGATCTAAACTAACTAAACTCACTAGCGCCCTTCCGATCTTAGAACCGATGGCTTTAGGAAAGAGAAAAGTGTCAATTTATATTTCATTAAAGCTAATACTTGGGTGGTAATGTCACACATATTGCGAGAAACAAATATTATTTAAAATTATGCCCGTCAAATCATCTCCCACGTCTTGAATAATAAAAGTTGTTTATGCTATATGACACTACATTATATGATATACTAATGGTAATGGAAATATGAATAACGTGCCTTCATATTGCGTAAGTTAATATATTATAAGGGTGCTTAATTACCTGACGGTGGGTTGATGAGGTCGTGCTGGATCACGCGTGTTATCACGCGTGTCTCGCGTGTGGTCTCGCCGTCGGGCGCGTGGTCGTGGCTGTGACTCGCGCGGTCTGGGCGCGCCTCCATACGAACCGTCCTCTGTGCTGGACTCAGCCGCACCCACGCTGCCTGCTGGTAGCGTGTCTGTAGTAGAAAGCTAATATTCTCATCATCCGCTTGAATTCATAAATTCATGTATATTATTTATAGCGACCTGAAAGCCTAGCAGCAGGTAAACGGTACATCTCTGCGGCACACGCTGCGCACGGAGAACCACTTGACTCGGAATCACTGTCACGTACACATCCATAATCTATTGAAAAGTAAATCTGTTAATAGCACTATTAATTATATAATTTTAAGGAATTATAACATAAATTGCAATTGTAATAATATAATAATACCATAACTATACCTATATAGAAAACGATACACACAAAACATATTCCATATATGTTATGTTATCTGGAAAGTAATATTTACAACAATTAGCACTTCACACGCAGGGGCTTAATAAGAGAAAGTTTTTGGGCCTTAGCTCGTTGAGTGTCGGGTCCTGTAATTACCAAACAAAATAACCCGTAAACAGGGTGTATTAAACAAAAGCGGATACCGGCTTTAAGATGTAATTGTTCGGTGAAACGTTAACATGGACGAGGCGATTTAGCGACTGAATTGGTCCGACCTTCATGTGTACATGTGTCTAATATTCGCAAAGCTCTTTGTAATAAGAAATAGTTGTATACAGTTAAAAACAGATCTATTATATAAAATAGGTGTATATATGACTGTATTCAATTATATTAATATAATATGTCAGTGAGAGACGTGAGTCGTCACTCTCCGTCGACATTTTTTGATATTTCATAGGCTTCATCTCATCTTAGTACGTTAGTATTTAGCGTGAATAACTTATAAAAGTGTTATATACTACATTTACCAGTTGTTCTATATAAATATAATAACGAGATAAATGTATTTTTTTGGTCCAGCAATAATTGAATCCTTGTAAAATACACAAGATGTTGTATCGTCATCCAGTTGTAAACCTCCCACTTTTGTTATTGAAGTGAAGAGAAGAGAGGAGGTTAAGGGTGAAGGCTAGGGAGAATCACAATGCGGGCACTCGGCGGAAATTGCGAACTCGCGAACTGGAACCAAAGATAATGCTTCCGGAATGAGGCACTATTATTTTATGGCGTTTTTCAATATCCGCTGCCTCTAACTACGTGAAAGGATTATAATTCATGAATTAATAGAACTGATATATAATAAAGCTTACTACCCCAAAATATTGAAAAATCGTTACTTTTTTCTCCCAATCATCAACTCAATCATTTAAAATATTAAAAGTTAAATTATAAGATTAGCTTATACTCAAGGAAGATTACGTTAAATTACTTTTTATGCAACTTTAATTTGACCTTGGTTTTCAAGGTAAAGGTACTTGGTATAAGATAAAGGCTTACGAGCAATAAACCAAAATAAACATAGTGTTTGAATAAAATAATATTAAAATAAATTGAAAGCAGTCTGAAGACTAGCATCTGGGTTGAGACGCTGAAGATAGAAAATTGCAGTTACCGGAAAACCCTTTCCTTTGGCTATATTTTGAAATCTGAACACGTACTCCGTTAAACCTCTTTTGTAGAGTGAGTTATACGTTAATAATATATTGGAATATATATGATTTTCTAAAGGAAATATATTTTTTAATATAGACAGTTTAATATAATGCTTTGCTATTAAATAAATTACATAAAAATAATACAATTGTAAGTTTTGGTCTAATACGAAAATTTATACGTAGTTTCATTCTTTGCTTGTTCTAAAAAACATAAGTGTATAGTACGATTGAAAATTTATTTCGAAATATTATCATACAGCTTCTTATATTTTATTTATTACGTATAAGCTAACGCAGTAAAATAGTTGGTTAGTCTTATGAAAGTTATTCCTGGTCACTGACAAAGGACAGTTGAAGACGTACACTGTTCCCATTCGTTGGTTCGTCAGTATAAAAGGACCGATTTCAAACATTTTAGATGATAGCGGACGATGGTGCTCAGTTAGAAACCGTTGATAAAAATATACGACAGCATGAGGAATAAGAACGTTATACAATTATATACAGACTAACCTACTCAATCTAATATAATACAAGATTTTAATTCCTTATGGAGGAAAAAGACCCGCAATATACAAAGTAAAAAAAAAAATGTAGTGTAGAAAGCGACTTACATATTAAAACTACTGGATATAATCATAAAGTTATATTTTTTCAAATGTAACTTATAAACATTAAATTGTAAAAATAAAATAATTTTTGTACCGTGGACTTTGTTTTAACAATAAATTACTCATATTTGTCACCGACTTAAAGGATGGAAAAAAAAACTTACGTGAAACGCGTTCTTGTTTTTAAAGCTTATAATACTAAGAAATATGTTGACCATACGGGGGTATGGTAACACTAAACCTATTTGTTGAAAATTCAGCATTATATTAATACTATTATTTTGAATGTTTAAGTTTTAAGCCATCAAGCCCTTGTAAAAGTGAGAGCAACATAGAACTACTGGAGGCATTGTTAATTAAACTAGTATTTTGTTCTGTGCCACGCAATACTTTAAATCTAATCGGTTCCCCTCCATCAATTATAGCTGTGACGTTAAGACTATCAAATTGCAGATAGATACAAGCATGAGCTTTAGTTTTAAGCATCAACATCTAAAAATTGCCATAGTACACATTATAATAAAATATTGTCACTTCGTTAAAAAAAACGCTTGAGTCTTATCTCACCATTGGGATGGGCGAGGAGATGTGGACGCGGCGGCGGCGCGGCCAGCTCGAGTGGGTCGCGCGCAAACGAGCGTAAGTGCAGCGCGCACGAGCGCGAGCCGTCACCCGCGGACGACATGCTGAACGTCGCGTACGGACTGATCTCGTGCATTTCACCTGACGGATGGACTATATGAGTAATTGATGATGGACGATAATCAAACATGTTTCGACCTGAAATTTACCGTCAGGAGGAGTTATGGTTTTTCCGTTTGTCTGTGTGGGTTGAGCGACATAGAGTGGTTGGTTGTGTGCATCGTGTATAGGATTTATAGGGTGGTCGACGCGGCGTCGGCAAGCGAGGAGCGTGGCAGCGGCAAGAAGCATTAGCAGCGCCACGCCGAGCAGTACTGCGGCGGCGCCCACGGCGCTGCGCCACCACGATGTCCCCGATACACTCCCTCCCAAACCGCCTCCCGCGTCCGCAGCACTCATACGTGCTTCTAATGGTAATTCTATCGGTTCGCCAATTCGCTCTAAATCAAATTTAGGGATCATATAGATATGGTTACATTAATTTTACAATATTCATAGTAGTCTAAATAGGGGTGTTTATGTGCGAATGAAATAACTTACCTCCATTAACTGTATGCGTCGCAGCCTTATAAAGAGCTGGCGTATCTCCAGCTGGTGAGTGAGCTAAGACTCGTATTTCGTACCATGTGCCTGGCTCCAAATTATTTGCCTATGTAGAAATTTGATCAGAAGTAACTTTAACACACTTTAATTGAACAAATATTTTTGGGAATTCATTTTATTATGACATTATAAAATAATGTTCTAAAATAAATTATACTTCAGCGACTTCTCCATCAGATAGCAAGTCGATCCAGGCAGCTCCGTCACTAGCACGCCTCACGGCCAGTGTAAAGCGCGCCACAGCACAGCGACCGCCCCATGCAAGCAGTGCCACGCGCAGTGTCGTGCTGTTGGACCATATGCACTCCTTCCCGGCCGGCGCTCTTGCCTCTAAGTATACACAATTTTCTTAGCTATTAAGCACATAAATATAATATCTTAGTCTTCAAGTCCAATAAAAATAGAATATTATATACTATGACAACAAAGATGAATACTAACTGTCGCCCCTCGTATGTAAGATTACAGGTCGCGAGTGCACCGAAGCCCCGACTGCGTTGTGTGCTCGCATGGCCACGTAGTAGGGTGCGCCGCATGCTAGCCCACGTAGTGCAGCGCCCCGCACCTCCCCACCCACGCGCCACCAGCGGGCGTTAGCGTCTATATCAATAGGATTTGTTTCAGCCCTAACGACGCCGTTATCCCAGCCACGCCACCACCACACAGTGTAACCTAAGATAATGCATGTAAGTAATTCTGAATGAGGGTGAATATTACTCAAATTAACTTACCTACTCACCTAAAATGGGTGCTCCGCCATCAAATGACGGATCCCAGGTGAGATGCAGGGCATGTGTGTCGGCGCGGGCGAGACGCGGAGAGGGTGCATTGGGCGGTCGCAGCACGCGTAGCGCGAATACTGCCGCGTCGCCGCCTGCCACATTGCGCACCGAGCACGAGTAGTTAAGGGCTGACAGGTGCTCCACCTCTGGGATTGGAATAGTGTTTTAACTATATTGTTGTTCCAATAATATGAATAATTTTAGTGCAGCGCTTACTGTGAATAATTAAGTCCCCGGTATCGGTTATGGTATGTGTATGAGGTAAAGGCGACCATCTTCTCGAAATAGGAGGTATTCCAAGCGCGGAACATCGGAGGCGCACCCGTGCTCCTACCGCTGCTGTTACCAGGCGTCCCAATGATGAGATTCGCGCCGACACTGATATCATTCACCTCAAGTTGATTCATTCATGTATTAAGTAACATTTATATTTAAAAAATATTTAAGTAACATTTATATTTAAGATAAAATCTAGATCTTTTGAATAACGGAGAATATTTTACGGGTATTTACTTACATAATTGTGAAGGAGCCGCTGTAACGGCACGGCTGGCCGGACCCGCTCCAGCCGTAGTAGCAGCACGCACCCAAAACTCATAAACAGCGCGCTCACGTAGCCCGCGCACTTCGTGCCATACCTCCCCGCCGTCCTCTACACTCCCCTCGCTGCCCTCATTTGCCTCTACCCGCTGCGACCACTCACCGCCGACTCTTTTGAGAAAATGCTGTATAATTCCTAGGCAAAAGCTAAAAATACCCATTTGCTCTCACAAAACATTAGCTACGTACTTGCCAAGTTCCCTTGTGTATAAAGTGTAGTGTGAGAGGAAGCCACCGCGTTCAGCTGGAGCTATCCATGAAACTCGCACTGCATCAGGTCCAGCTGCTAACGCGCGGATAAGTTCGGGAGCACCCGGTACTGTTATAAACTTTTTATTTTTATTATCCAAATATGAATTGCGGTAAGTTAAAAATTTTATGTAAAAAATTGAATAAGCAGTATTTTTTTATTGAGGGTAGGTTAATAATAACTCCTACCATCATCAGTGGTACGGCAGTGAGCTGGTTGAGAGGGAGGACCTGCGCCTCTTTCAGATCTCGCTCGTACTGAGACGGAGTAGTTAGTAGCAGCACGTAAACCCTGTAGCACAGCTTCTCCTGCAGCGGCCGCGCGTGCTATCTCTGAGCCTATTGCGCCGCTCCAGGCTAGACCAAAAAAGAGTTTTAAGGTGTCGTTCCTATGTTTTAAACCTTTTGTTCAAATTGTCAATTTTTAAAGTGTTTTTTTACAATTTTGATTTCTTTTTCTTAACTTACATTGTGAAAAGTGTAGCGGTGCATAATGCAGATCATACCCCTGTATTGTCTGCGTGTGTGAATGTGTGGGTGATGACCAACGCACTCGCAACGACCTTGCTGATATTGCCTCGCAAGATACGGAGCTTGGTGGCTCTTCTGGGACTAAATAATACTCCAAATTAAAAAGACTAAATTGTTAATCGTTTTTGTGAGATATCCTAAATTTTTGTCAGCTAGAAAATTCAAATCAATGCCAGAAAATTCTTCCTTTTTGAAACGTTAAATAACCATTAATTCAAGACTTTTCTTCTCATGACAATAAATTATTCCAGTATTATTTACCACCATCAGCGGTTGTTGCATAAGCGGTAGATGAAGGTGGTCCGGGTCCTGCTCTGTTGAAAGCTCTAGTTAAGAGCGCGTATCTCGCAAACTGTCGCAGTCCTCCTAGCGTCAGCTCTGCGCTACTCCATCCTCGCGCTACAGCGGTTCCAGCTCTTCGAACATCATCTCTCCCATCTTCACTGCCCTCTACCCGCCCTACTTCCCGCCATGATACTGCATAGCCTAAAAGCTCACCGTTCCAGGTGTCTTGGGCTGGTGCCTAAGATGTTAAAGACGTTATTAATATTTTATGTTACTGAATATAAGTTCAATAAGTGAAAACATTAATAATGGTTTATGATTAACTAATTTATGGTAGTTCAAAAGACTTCTGCAAGTCTTTTTTTTCATATTTTTTTTAATTTTTATGATAGATTTTGACGTAAGTTTCAGAAAATTATACTCACCGACCATGACACGTGTAACTCTCCAGTATTAATTGGCCTTATTCGAATATTTTGAGGTGATCCCATTGGAGCTAATAATACAACAAATATTGTGAATTCAACTGGTAAATAGACACTTTTGACACGATTTTCCAAAACACAGTGTCAACACTTTTAAATAGACATTTTATTTTATGAAATCTGCTTTGAATCTAAAACGTTAAATCTATTATATCATTACCTTCTTCCAGAGTTGTGAAGAGTAGCGCATCGGAGTGAGGTGATTGTCCAACGTGATTAGTTGCAACTACACGTAAAGAATATGCAGCTGCTGGCCGTAACCCTTCCAACTTAGCGCTCAGTAGATGAAAACCTTCAGTTTCGATTCTGATTTAAAAGAAAAAGAAGAGACAATATATTTATTTTACGCAAATAAAAGTATTACAACATCAGTGTTTTTTAGTTTTATTACTTTTCATACCCGTTGTCATCACTTGCTTCTAGCGTAAGGTTATAATGATGCGTAGAATGATCAGAAGTAGGTAGAGCGTTTATCTCAGGTAGAGCATGCAGCGGCGTGCAAATCGCAGCAAAGTTTGTTTGTGGTGACGGTGACGCGATCCACCGTACACGCACCCACCGCGATGCCGAACCCCACAGCTGTACTGAACGCGGCGCTTCTGGGGGCTCTGTGTATAAAATGTATAATGCCTTTCGAAAGATCTTGTTCTTAGACTATCTTAAGTTTCTATCACATACGGTTTTTAACACGAACTTAAAAAGCAATTATAATCAAACATACCTTCTACTTGTAAAAACATGAGCACATCAGCACGGCCGTATTGGTTGCGCGCGTGGCAGCGATACTCGCCCGCGTCCCGTCGGTCCGCCGCACGCAACTGTAGCGAGGAACGCACGCCTTCGCCTGTGCGTACTTCTGATATGGTCCATCTATTTATTTTATCACTAATATAATTATAGAGATACATTTTATTAAATTATAAGCAAAATTATAAGCAGTCTCAATAGATAAATTCAATGTAAGTATAAAAGGCAATGCAATATAATATAATTAATAAATTATAGATATCATGATAAATATTAACCTAAACGAATCAAGATCTAGTTTATTGTTTCGATGTGTCCAGTGTACCGTAAGTGGGGCGTCACCGAGAGCGAGACAGCTAAGTGTCACACCACGACCGCGCACGCTTGATACGTTGCGTAGTAAATCACTGAGTAAACTGAAGTGTGCTGGTTCTGTTAATTTAATAATAATTAATTATACATATTCTTCTTTAAGATTGTCTTTAGTATCAATGTTGTATCTTAGCAACTTACCATGTACTGTAACATTAACATGTTTAACTAGAGATGGTCCAACACCATTATCAGCAATACATCGGTACAATCCCTGGTGTGATCGTGATGCCGATCGAGCGGTCAATGAACTGCTTCCTTTTTCTCTTTGACCACTTTTGTCTTTTTTACTAGTGAGATCATCTGTCGGTCTTAAATCACTACTTTCTGAATTCCATTCAGAACCGGCAACTTCCCAACGCTCAGAGTTCTCAATACCACTTATTCCTTCACCTAATAATCTTCGAAATTAGATACATTGACCAATGCTAAAAATAAATTTGAGTACTCTTATTTTAAAGACTCACCGATTCTTCTATACCAAGTCACGGTAGGAGTGGGATGTCCCTTAGCTGTGCATTCTAGTAAAAGGGGTGCATCCAACAGAACAGCGGAGTCCAATGGTTCTGTTACCCAACTAGGCGCAACTACACAAAAAGGAAGTGGATGACGATAAAAGTTTTAAAATAAATATGTGTATCATTTTAGCGAGGAAAAGCAGTTACCCTTAACACTCAATGTGGCAGTGTAGTTAACAGTGGCTGCGTGGTTAGATACACGACATGTATAGGATCCGCTGTGACGGGCAGAAAGTTCCGGAAACATCAGCAAGGAAAAGTCATTTAGACTTTTCTCCTCTATCTAATAAGATAATGTATTCATAAGATTTATTGTTTTTGACAACAAATTTACAATAACTATGCATGAATTTTTACCTGTAAATTTGGAAGCAGTGGGGAACCATCCTTCAACCAAGAAAAATAAACAGGTTTGTCTCCGGATGAAACTCCACATAAAACTTGCACAGAACTACCTTCTGTCAACTCCGACGAGAACATAAATGGTGATATTTTCGGTGGATCTAAAAACAACAATAACATATTGCACAATGTTATTTCCGTAGATGGTAGAACTTAGCTGTAGTCAATTGACAACCACTCGAACCTCTCTCATTAATAATCAGCGTAAAATAGCTAGTACTACTTTGTTTCGTATGGAGAGTGAGAATGCCGTATGCTCAAACACCTACCTTACCTAGCCTAGCTGTCATCTTTCTACCTCTACCTCTCTTTCCTAGCTGTCATCTTTTTCTAATGCAAATGCATTCATATTTGTCTTTGAGCGTCTACACTTACCATCAAGTGGACGGTGATATTATTTGCACCTAGTCACTTTAAAAAATGCCTGCCTGCCTTGCCTTGCCTAAGAACCAAGGCCGGTAAATTGCGACGACAAAAACGCCTCTATATATTGATTTAATACTTTTATTACTAACTTCGAACTTGTATTTCAACATCTCTTGTAGCAGCGGGGCCAGAAGGTGCTGTCACACTGCACGCATAATGTCCTGCGTCATGCGGCAAAGCCGGCGTTAGTCGCAGAGACGCATCACGAGCGTTAACCCGCCCGGTGCTGCTTAGTGCTGCCGCAGCCCCGCGCCGCCACCATGACACTGAGCTGATGATATATGCTTATTGAGATGCACGTCTAAAATTTGTTTAGCTGAGGTGTTAGATATGTGTTTTCCGTTTGTATCTTTTAAATGGTTCTTGAAATTTTATTGATAAATATAGAAATAAATAATAAATATATATGTATGCACCTCAGTTATATTACAAGTAAGAAAGTTGTGAGATTGAGCCGATAACAGCGAAACAATTTTCCCGATAAGGGTTTGTGTTTGTAATAGGAATGATCCTATCAAATGCACCTCTATAGACCTGATCGGATATCCGGCGAAGGGGCAGTGCAGTGTGAGGTTTTCCCCGGCTACTGCTCGGACTGTGCTTATCGGGCGGATTGAAGGCGGCCCTATAATAATATTTATTTGTTCTCTTACTTGTCCTGATTCATAGTTAATCTGATATTCTATATGATAAATTTAACAAATTTTTAACAAACCTTTTAAAATATATTTTTTTCTGAGCGATGTAAGCGAGCAAAGGCTTCGAAAATAGCTTTTGTAATTTGTATATTGGCATATGTAGATATAAGCGTAGAGATTGCATTTTTCAACCAATTTTGATGAAAGTTTGGGTTCGCTCCTAATAATTTTTAGTGCTGCGATGGGGATATACTAGCAACATAGGGCTCCCACTTTAACATTGGTTTGTTCCACAACAGCCCCAAAATTAAAGACAACTGTTTAATGAAGTCGAAAATAAAAAACCGTAAAACCTATCGAAAAACTAAAAAATACTTTTGATGTTCATAATGTTAAACATGTTTTTGATTAAAAGTATTTGTTTTGGAAGGGCGTTTGTTGATCAGTGCTAATCATATGCACTCCCAGGCTTGCTCAGTCTTCAGTGCATAGGAGTAAATTAGTAATCACAAATTACATATACGATGTTTAAATATGAAAAATGCACTTAATCATCTGTTTATATCAACCTTAAACAAAAATTGTTTGAAGAAAGACTGGCCATTTAAAAACTAATAATAATACAGTTGCAGAGCGCTAAACTCAGTTACATTGTTTTAATTAGTAAGAACTTACCATATATATTTAGCCTGGCTGAATGTTCCACAGCACCAAGTGGGTTAGAAGCTCTACACGAGTAGCGACCCCCATCCGCCGCCGTTGCCGAAGTTACATTTAGAACTGATACCACTTCACTTTGGACTGAGGCTTCTTCACTAATAGAATATCTGCTACAACATCGACAACACTATTTATTTGTATTAAATAATATCATAATTTCTGTAAATAATATTTAATAAAAAGTTAATTTTAAATGCATACTGAAGATTGATGTTACCTATGATGAGAAATAAAATGATCTAGAGGGTGATCGTCAAGTAGCCAGGTGATCCGTGGTGGTGGCGAGGCCGCAGCAATACAACGCAGCGTCACGCTGCCGCCCGCTCGTAAAGCTTGCTCAATAAACGTGTATTGCAGCTCTGGTGGCGAATCTATATGCAAAATTTCTAAGCTAAAGAAGTATATTGATGCAAACTATATAAAGCTGGCTGTTAATTTGTCTATGTATTAATTTCTTAATACGAAATGACCACTACCAAAATTTTGCTTTTCTTAGTCACTTGGGGTTTATAATTTGGTGTCATAAATTGAGATGTAACTATAAATATATCAATTATTTATTAATATATTATTTAATAATAACAGTTAATAATTTAAAATGGTCAAAGATCAATAAATAAGTACTTTTTTAATAAAAAAATGTGTTTATTTATTTTATGTACTAGACGGTACATCACCGATTGCAGCTTCAAAATCTGGGAATGTACAACAGTGTCCAAAATTTTTTCTTATTTGAGATTACAGGTAATCTATACTGTATTGGGAGCGAACGTTAACGAATATTGGTTAACGTTTGCTCCCAATATTTAGTATAGTCGGAATTATATATAATAGGTTGTCTACCACCTTGTTGAATATTTTCAATACAAGCAACGATAAGTGCAGTACGATTGGGGTAGTGAGTCACTCACACAATATCGGTGTATAGTAGCTTTTATAGATACATGTGTCATGGTGAAGGGCAGGTCGGGATACTCAAATTCTCCCGGTTTCTTGATGAGTAAACTGATGAGCAACTAAAAATTGCAAATTTCTATATTTGAACACATGCTTGGACGACGACACTTGTGATCAGGATCATTGCTCGTTTACCATCCATACCGTATCAGAAAAAATAGTTAACATTTATTTACGATCACAGAAGCTATGTTTGTCACGGAAAATAATACTTTTCCCAGTTCCTTACAGTACGCAGGTATGTAGGCTGATATTTGATATGCTTTATTTTGTCCAGACGTTTCATAATAGGAAAATATTTTTTAATATAACTGTTTATTTATACATGACCTACGCATTTTGAGAAAATGATTTGTTTTTACCTAAATAAATGTAGTAAAATATATTGAAGTCGTTTCATTTTAGTTTCGAAAATATTGTAACATATTCAATTTTATTTTGAATAGTATGAAATGCATTGGATCCAATATTAAATTCATAATATGACGAATAGTTCTTTTGTCAGTTTGATTCCATTAATATGATATATTCGCTTAATCGCACAATACATCGCGATAAACGCTTTACGCTGATTGATTCCCAGCAGCGTGAACACTTCATAGCGATTGATATCACTTCTACAACCCCCCCTCCCCTCCCCCCACCCTTACCTCCATTCCCCTTTTTCACTCAATTGTGAACATGTATGTCGTCCATTTCATTTTATAATTCATTTTTATTATCATCATTATATAATTTAATTATATAGAAGCTATATTTATTTCAAAAGTAGGTTTTTATATCTGGATAAAAGTGACGTAAAGTCAAGTCAATAAAATAAAAAAAAATGTGTGATCGAAAATCATGAAGTCTGCAAATAATGAGTTATTGAATTTCGCAAAGACTGATGAAAGGAATACCTATTTCTGTCTTTACGAACATGGTCTCTGGTTTAATGGTTAGTGAAAATACATTAATATACAGAATTGAATTACTTTGTTACATTGTAGATGCATGTCTCTCAGACAATAGATCACAGACATTTTACGAAGTAGGTACTAATAATCACAGCACAACAAGAGCTGTCTCTAAAGCGCTAACTTCATCTATCACTCTGACAGCCCATTACGCTGCTTCGCCAGCGGACTACAAGCAAGAAAATTTTAAAGTCATGAAATTCTGTTAAACATTTAAGATTACATTCAATGTGATTGTCCTTGCATGTAACTTATGAAGGTGAATTTAAAAGTAGCTTAAGTGCCATACTTTTAAATTGATACATTTAGTGCTTGTAAAAAAAATAAGATAAAATTAAAAATAATTAATATGAAAGACGAAATTTTTTTTCAATATTGGCCTAATAAAAACCTCCTGCTTTAGAAATCTGTTATACATAGAAAAAGAGAACACTTACGGTGCAACGTGATCGATCTCCAACGGTACATATAAAATGCATTTGTAAACTTATATACAGTGGAGACAGCAATTTGATATAGAGTGAATTCGATTCATACCCTTCACTGGTTTTATCGGATAGCAAAGCAATGCTGAAAGTTACATGCAGTTCCAAAGGATTGAAAGGGGGTGGGGTGTAAAAGTATCGCAATAAATCTCAAAAGCGTTGGATTTCTAGCGCTATTTGTTAGCCGCCGGCCGACGCGACGCGGCCACTGAGCTGCGACATTACTTACACCCACCTAGCTAATGGACAACCGGACACTCTTACATCTCAGTAGACAACACATTTATCGCAATTTTTATATGCGAAATATATTAAGCGCTTTGTTATTCTCAGAGATACTTTTGTGAAAATGTTTTTGGTTAGTTGTTATAAAGTAAATTTATAGTCATTGCTTTCCGGTATGGTTGTAATAATCTCATAATAAAATAGTTTTGCAATTTTGTAAATTGTTTTTATCATATTATAAGCGAAGTTCTTTTTATTGTAAAAATAATGTAAAATCTATTACAAAATTAGCATTGTTAAAAGATAAATTAAATTCAACAAATTGGTAACACCGTTTTGTTTGTTTAAAATTTAATCACGGCTTTGTTTGTTTGGAAGTTAAAATATGTATACAAATATAAAAAAAATATTATATATATAATTATATCTCTGAACCCTGATAATTAATAAGAGTTTAATATATATTTTTACCAATATATATAATGTAACTAGTTCTAATTATATAATTGAAAACTTAACTATTATTTCTTACTTTCTTGTTTTTCCGGTCAGTAATGGAGCAAAACAGAAACTCATATATACATTTCGTAGTCCATTTAGAAGCTGAAAGGTTTTGGATTCGGGACCATTAATTGGGGTCGCGGGTGATTGACACAGGCACGTAATTAGTTCTGGGACACTGCGGCAATTTAATCATGATTATAAGGATCAAAGATAATTTGATACCGCTCCGTATGATCCGCTTTTAGCCTTACAGGTTCCATTATGATGTTAGAATAATGGCAAGACGCATACCTATACGTGGCAAGATGCATCCGTTAGCAAGAAGTATACCTAGGTTCGTTAAATTACTGTTTCTCCCAAGTAACAAACAATACTAGTTGAGCTGATTAACGAGTATTACTAACGTTAAGGAAATTGTGTAATTTGTATGTTGGGAATTCTTAAACGAGGTTCGATCGATATTATTCAAAAGACTGCTCACAGTGGTAGGAAGATAAAATGTGTTATAATTAAGAAAATTTATTTCCAAAATCAACCCTAATATCTTTATTCCTTTTTAATCTTTGTAAAGTGTATTTAATTATGAGGATACCAATAATGTTATAAATATTTAGTATGACCATGGCATTTAGTTTTTAGATTTGTTTTCAGTTTGTTAATTTCACTAACCTCCAAGTCGTATTTCAGAAGCCGCCTGTTCAGTGCGGCTACCCCGTCTTGCTAGGCACTGGTACAGGCCGGCATGTGCCCTAACAAGTCCACGGAGCACCAGAGCCCCACCTCCGGCGCCGGAGACCACCGCACCGTTATGTGCCCATCGCAATATCGCAGATGGATCAGAAGCAGTGCAATTAAGACGGACTGTGCTTCCAGCTTCTGCTACCTTTATTGTTAGTTCATATATATATTTATTTTCATTTTGACACTTTAACATTGGTTTATTGAAGTACATTAACGGTCGTCATCTTTTATTATAAAGTACTTTTTACGAGTGGAACTTAGAAAAATAGAAAACGGACAAATATTTGCATTATCAATCACCTTTTCGTGAACTGATTGATTTCTTTAATACGGGTAATATTATAAAAAACACAAGATTTTAGTACAACTCGTGATTTAAAGCAAAACGAATGTATTTTTCAATTGATCAAAGCTAAAGCGTGTTACTATTAAACCTTCGTATAAGAATTATTTTCTCTTTATTCTGGTCGTCCTAGATTTTACGGTTTTATGTCAGATCCGGACACTTTAGGCAAACAAGACAAATTTTAGGCTAATTGACGGAAGGAGTTAGGTTTAATTAACGTTTTCTCACATAGATCGATAGAAAGATATTATCTTTTACGGTTAAGTTAATAAAAGCGTGTTAAAAAAAGATGATATTTAATCAACTTTGAATATTCTTACCACTACACTCGGATCCACGCTAACACTGAAAGTATCTTCCACTTCGACCCTCATTTGGGCAGTGGCGTCCCCAAACACATTATAAGCTTTACATAGCCAAGCTCCATCAGCCTCTCGGCTAGCCCTCGTAAAGCACAGCGCAGCGCCGCCAGCCCACAGCCATATCGATGAACTAGGTTCTACTGGTTGCAGGCGCCCGTTCTTCTCACGATACCAACTGTTATATTTATTAAATGTAGATGTCTCTTATTTTTATTAAATGTAAATATTCTATATTTTTTAAAAATGATTAAATATTCAAATAATCAAGTCAAATATATTGCAGCTTATAAATTAACCAATCCGTACTCATTTTAATTACCAAAAAACAAACTAAACTACAATTCCCAACCAATTAAAATATAAATTACTGTAGGAACGAATACTTGTAGTGTAACAAGAGCAGTTAATTCTCACGTGTACTGCGGCGGTGGGTACTCGGACGCTACGCAGGGCATGCAGAAAGTGGCGCCAGCGGGTACGGTTACGTCACTATCCGTTGCAATCAGACGTGGCGGTGAATTCGAAGAGCTCGCTATGGAAGTGTGCTTTTGTTTTAGAGCATTGGATAGAATGCATATGGGTGTGAATTTAGTTCCCCTTTTATTTTTAAAATAAGTTCAAGTCTTACAATAAAATTGTCGTTCTGATGAAAACAAATAACAATAATCTACTGTTAATATTAAAATAATTTTATATTTGATTGATCTGACCAAATACTAACTTAGCACACTGAGATGGGCCGCTCGAGAACGTTTGGTGAGTGCGGTGAGTGCGTGTCGGGCGAGACAGCTGTAGGCTCCAGCATCAGAAGGCGATACGTCGCGGATCAACAATGCTGAGCCCGCCAGGAGGATGCGCGCATCTGATACATTATACAAGATAAAGTGACTTAACAAAAGACGTTGTATAAATAATAACAATTTTGCTGACAGTTTGAAGCGACTCAATCTTTTAAATATTTGTCTTTATTAATCAATTAATTCTTGGTAAATTTCAAGTCCGAAGGCTAACTTGATTCAACATGCCTTCATTAGTCGGTATTGTAATGTTTTATTTTACAGCATCTAAGGTCACTTTATATATTTATATTATAAATTCTACAATTTCATTTACATGTGCCAAGTTATTTGAAATCGTAATCCTACCCACAGCGAACGAAGCAGTTAAGGCGAAATAGTGTTCCTAATATTCCTGTTGAGACTAAAAATAAAGAAAAATCTATATATTTCTTTCATATCCATACATTGATGAATAAGTAAGCTAACAGCGATGAGATTATTTTTTTATAGAAATCATAAAGTAACTTTAGCTTGTATAATATATAATATTTTAAAATAAATATATTAATAGGATTAAAATAGTATGAGTGAAACAAGAAATATTAATCACATATTTTATAACTTTATACAGCGTCTTAAAACCAAAGCACTCCGGATGTAATTGTACCTTATGAAATAATCTATCATAGCTGAAGAGTTTATTTTGTTTTCGTTGATATTTCTAATATCCGGCACATGATGTGAGTTGAATATGTCATTTTACATATGATATCATATTTACATTGATATCATATTTATTGGAAATGATATTTTTAAAAACAGCTCACTTCTTAAAGAAATCAGCCGCTAATTACGACCAGTATACGAATTTAAAAAATAAAAAATATGGCAAAAGTATAGGTAGTGCGCTCATATATATATATATATATATAGAAATGTATATAGAAATATTTTTTAAAAACATATATTTCTCTCTTAGGATTTCTTCTTAGGACTCTCTTAGGATAGTAAAAATGTTATTTCTTTCCAAGTATGGAACGTATTTTTAAATAAGAAAAAAAGCATTTTTAAATTAATATTTTGGAATATTGATCCAAGGACCGCCGTTGCTCATTATTTATTTTGATTTGTATTTTTATTATTGATAATATTTCATAGTTGAGTTTCATTTGTAATAATCATACAAGTTTAATTTCTTGGAAGCCTTTGAACAAACACGGTAACAGTTTAATATTAGCAAGGTTTAAGCGTATTAATATTACGTATAATAATAAACATAAATTTACTGTTTGTAAAGCAATAACCAAGATTAAATTATCCAATATTAATTTGGTTATAGCGTTTCAAGCAAGACTATAACAAGACGTACCCGACCATTCATCAGCGTCACGTCTCCGATGAGAAATTGCTCAATTAATATTACTTCGCCGCTATTCTAAATATGCTGTCGGGAAATCTACCCGTTCTTAATTAGTCTCATCTCCATGTATTCCAGGTTTTATAAAATTGCATCGTAAATTCTATTGAATTTTATATGTGTGAGTTTATTTTCAAATTTTAATCATATAAAATGTGTATAAAGATTCATTTACGGATTATATGAAGAGAATTAACTCTGGGACCGGTTTTCAAAACTTAAGCGAATTGTATATCATTTATAATTGTATATCATTATTAATAATTTTTATTTTTTAATTAATGACAATTTATTTTTATAATATGTTACTTTAACATATGGTTTATACATACATATATTTTTGATTCAGTTTTTATTATTATCGGCATTCATGCAATAACTACATGCTAAATATTGAAAAACCAAGAAAGAAAAAAAATCGAAACATCTGTTTAAAAAGCCTTGCACTAAAATGGTTCCAATATTATTATACATGTATAAGTCTATCTACACTCTAACATACATTATGTATAGGTAGAATTGCACAGTATTTTACGTCTATTAATTATAGACCACAAGATAGCGAAGACCCCAAAGGTCAGCGAACATTAGTCCACTCCGATAGATTTATAGCAACCGGCTCGGAGGCTCGACAATTTATGTCCAGCAGTAATTTACAGGCGTTATTAAAAGAAACGTCCAGACTTATCGCCGCCACCGCAATGAAAGCCATACTTAATTGTGTTTAGTAACGAAGACTTATTATGATAAAGAGATATAATATGTTTGAAATAACAGTCCTTCTTGTGATATTAAAAATTATATTAATATGAATAGAGTAGCTTATTGCAATTTTCCCAGCTTTTATGAATTGTTTATTTTGCGCATATTGTCATCTTTCACTGCATCACAATAGAATTAGTTATATAATAAAGTGATGATCTTTTTAACGGAATGTATATTCTCTACAAGATACACAATTGTAAGTTGAAAAGTATAAAGAGAACTTAGATAATACCTGGTGAAGGGGGATCGACATGGACTACGCGATCCCCGCGATAGAATAACGCGGGAGAGGCTGGGGGGTGTCCGTGATCGCTATCAGGTCGACACCATAGAGCTGCAACACCGCCCGCAGATACAGACCCACCTGACATAACCACCTCCCATTTTGTGTCCGTCACTAAATTAATAGAAAACAAAATAATGAATTATTTATCACAAGCTCATAAAAATATATTAAATAAATTTGATTGTTAGAAATATAGACCTGGATGTAATGTGACATCACGTGAGATGATGGCACCGTGGGGATTCACAGCTCGGCACCGTACCGTCGTCACAGCAGCCTCATATGAACTCGACGGAAAGACTTCCAAAGTACCATTGCCGTATATACGCCTGTTTAACAATATTACATTTTTATTATCTTTCTATGATTTCATTTTATGTCAAATTTACCCGCTCTTGTAGTACAGACGTAAGCAATGTAGTATTAGATCCATTGGTGGTTTTCATGAAATGGACAATTTATTAACCACTTAAAATGCTTTTTCATTTTTCAGTATATCTTAGCCGTTTTTCTTTTGACATAAGGTGTTTAATCTGGCTGTCCGTTCACCTCTGGATGCTTGCATCTTCTAGGTGATTCCTTCAATCATTTCCTTATGTGATATGAGTACCAGTGAGCATGTAGAGTGGGAGCTGGACTATGTTCACAGAAGGTCACACAAATCGTAAGAGAAGTTCCTCTCTGTTCGTAAGAGAAGTCATTAGGGATTGCGGGTATCAGAGACGGTGAGGAGACGTAGCTTATATTCGTATGAGTAGTGTAACGATACACAAAGTATGAAAAGTACTCATCCGATGTTATAATTACTTTTAGCTCTATAATAATATGTTACACAACGTGATAGCTTAAGAACTATATGTAGTAAGTCTCAGCCAAGAGTATTTGTAGAGATTTATCCAGTTTCTGACACCCAACGAGAGGAGATGTTCCGATATAGGTGATTTAATTCTTGCTCAGTTCAAAGAGGACATCGCAGCTGTTTAAGCTGCGATGTCCTCTTTGATATACTAATCCTTCATTGAGTTTATTAGTTAGCGTTGAATAATAAAAAGAATCATAATAAATGTTTTCAGTTCAGTTCACAAAAGTTAAATACTATTTGACTATAGCAATCTGAGTGGACCAAACACTAACATCAGTTTTATGATTTGTACCCTTTCTTTACAGCTAACGTAATATAATGTATCTGATACCAGATATTACTGACTGACTGACTGACAAATTTGTATTCATATTTGCGACACAATCAAGTTGATCATTGCCTCGTAAAGTAAATATAAATTAGTATAATATAACAATACCTACCGATACATACATATCAAATATTTAGTTAAACTTATAAAGGTATTTTATTAGTTGGCTATAACAGTTTTTTATATCTCTCAAGTACTTTATTACAAGTAGACGTCTCCACAGATTTTTTTGTAAGAAATAAGAAAACGTCTAAAGTTGACGAAGCGATTGTAATAAAGACAACCAATAAGTTTTATAAGTAATGGAGTTCTATCTTATAAAACAGTTTTTATAACGATCGTTAGGGTGAATGCAAATGGAGTCTGGGGACGGAGCTTTGTCTCCAAGGTAATTATGAGAACAAATTATGGTAGCTGTCCTGTACATTATTCCTTCTACGCGGAGAAAAATCTTTCTCATTAACGCTTCTTGTTCTTATAACGTATTTTAATATTTCATAAAACATTTTACAATTTTTTGGACACTTCAAAAATTACACCCATTATTTATATCCTATAAACTTGGACGCTTGAGAAGTTTTTTTTTCAAATTGTACTTCGTTGTTTTGAAATAAAAAGTTACATTATGTGAATGATCCGTAAGTTGAGATTAAAAAGTATTCTGGTTTACAACTGTAAGTAATTATTTTTGATAATAATCGACTGAATAAAAAAAAAAGTGTTTGTATAACTTTCAAATTCATTAATTTGGTGGTTGATTTACTTTACCTTATTCCCGGTACATCACTTAGCGGTGAACCATCTTCATTAAGCCAGCCGACTCGTGGTGTTGGATCACCTCGAGCGGCACATGAAACACGAGAACCAGCTGATGCAGCGTATCGCACCACTGCCGGCGGCTCCACGGAAAACACCGGCCCCATGCGTACGAGGCCATTTGATGACACATCTGATACATAAAATAATACATGTGTATTTATATACTTTGAAGATGTAAGTTTAAATCTTGAAAATACATGAAATTTTTCGTGAGCAACTTTTTTGTTGTAGGTAGTTTTTAAAATTATAATATATTTTTTTCTCATCCTACCGACACTTCACAGTGCAGTTGTGTGAGGTTTTTTTCAAACAACAAGTAACCACTTAAAAGTATAAGCGCGAGTGGAGTTTAGAATTGTTTGACCTAAAAAAAGGCGCCTGCGAACTTGTACGTCCCAATTGTCCTCAAATATGTAATTCATCAAGTTTGTAGCTTTGTTTGTTTGAAATCAGGATCATTCACTTTAACTTCTTTTGTTTCAAACTTCAATATATTGTCTCTTCTAAAATATTTGACAAATCTTTAGAATTTGTTTGTATTCATCGAATATATTTACCTTCATAAATCGAGATATTATTATTCGACTATACAGTTTTAATTAAATCCACTTTCGTTGCCCATTACTTCATGAAATGGTTTAATTAAGCTACACGTTGCCGATGTTGCCGATATCGTACAATTGATTTAATCCAGCATGTTGCCCATTTCATTATGAAACTAAAGGCGCTGCAAATGAAGTTTGCTCCTTCACGAATACTGTACCATATTTCTCCATTGAGTCGAATAATCTCCAATATTACGAACTGAGGTTTACATTTCCGAATAACAAGTTTAATTGGTCCTTGTTATATATGGCTTTTCATATTTACTTTACTCTCATTGAAATCCTTTGTGTCATCAACTTGCACATCAATTACATAATTCGTTTTTGGTTTTTTTGTTGGTTTTTTTGCCCTCATGTATTTTATTAGAGTACATACAATGTTGAAATTACCGGAATCGTAATTTTTGTTGTGTAAAATATTATTGTATTATTATTGTAAAATTGTTGTTATACAATAAAGGTTTTTCGTTGACAGATATTTATAAGCTATGCGCAATTTAAATGATATATTTTTTTAACTGTCAATAATTTAAAATAATTATTTTAGATTATTGGTATTAACGGGATAGCTAGTAAAAAAATGGCACTGTTGAAAGCGAAATTTTCACCAATATACTTCTCGCAATATTACCTCGTGACATTGCCGTGCCGAAATATTTTGCACTCATTAAAACTGTACAAAATGAAAAATATCCAGTTGTCCAAACTAATATAATATAACTGAGGAGTTTGAATTTCTTTATACGAACGTGCTTATCTTTAGAACAAAATTAGTATTTTTTTTGCATTATATATCTCAATAAATTCTCAATTTCCATATGCAACATTCCACTACGACACTAAATTATTAAAGTATTAAAGTATTTTAAAAAAGTATAGAAAATCAAACAATAATTGTATTTGTTGGTAACATCAGTATTTACAAACTCTTAAAACAGTCGGACAGACATACACTTTACTTTACAAGTATTTTTTATCTGATGTCAGTAATAATACAAGACTCAAGAAAAAATCTAATAAATATGTTATAAGTAGCTATACCAATACTATGACCTGGAATTGAACTCGATACGAGGAATAATGTAAGGGCTCTGTACTTACTAGTTAGTAGAGTCAGCATCAACACAATTATCTGGAACATGACGCTACGCTCGATGTTTCCTGTTGACAAGACATTGAATATGTTTAGTTTGTTTTAAATATATTTATTTACATAAAAGTAAGTTTCTTTACTCTAATATTCCCAAATTGGTAAATATTCTCAATTTACTCCAGGTTAATATTACTCTAGGTCTGTGAACATAAATGTGTTGTTTCTTTTTGTGTTGTAAACCATTATATCTAATAAAATATTGTTATTGGTATACGCCAGTTGACAGAAAACAAAACACGCAAATATCAAACATTACTTTTATGAAGGTGTAATTAACACTATACCGGGAATAGGCTCAAAGCTTAACGATAATTCAAACATAAAACTTTATTGGCTGTCGTTGGACTAATAAAATCGTGTTCATTGTTATTCCGCAATTAAAGATAATTTTGAGGGTCTATGAGATAAATTAAGAAAAAATAAATAAAATAAGGTTACTGGATTGAATTATTCATACTTAGAATTATGCATGTAGTACAATATGTCTTATTCATTGGTAGCAATGGAAGATTACTTTTACGTGCGCATTGCGTAAACACATTCTCATCATATGTTTTTACGTTTACGTCAATGTATTCAGCAATAAGGACAAGGTGAGCTCCGAGTGGCTCTTAAAACTATGATACAGGCCGTAACAAGTTAATGGTTTACTATCCATTAGCAGGTGTGTTATGATAAATAACATGTTAGGGCTTCATCGCTCTTTGTAAACCCGTTTAAGTGAGCAATACGCTAGGCGTGTCATCGGATACCTTAGCACTCAAAGGGTAATTTCTTCGTACGTGTAGTGTATGTTATTATGAATTCGAGTTACATACAAATATTAACAAATATATAAATAGTTAAACTAGATCTAATGCTCAGGAAAAGCCTTATCAAGTGAAAGGAAATATTGATAAAAAAAAGAAAATAACATTCACAGACAAAATTTACATTGTGAACTATTTCAATTCAATAAACTAGACACTAGGTAGTCAGAACAAATTGTACTCAATATAAAAAATATCAGCAGCAAAATGAGAAAAATAAAGAGGCTTTGTAGGTAAAAGTAACAAGCAAGCACTTAGCGGTAGTTTTCTCATTACCGTTATACCGAGGTTTTACTGCCTCTCCTAATACGATCGTAGCACGTAGCTACGTACTCTCGTAGCTTCGTAGCGGCATAGCCATAGCAACTTTATCGAACCCCTCAATATATTTCATGCTTTACTGATTTGTACGAGTACTACAAGATTTACGACCTTATATCGTTCAAAGAAGTTTCAGCTCTACATATTGTTATTTTTGAATAATCCTTAAATGTAATCCATTTCTTTTTATGTCGTTAACTCTAATCTCATCAATGTAGTGCTTTTAAAAATAACTCAATTATTTATAAAACATATTATAAAAATCAGTACGAGTTTTGTTAAACGAGACTGAAACAAGGGCTTTGAAGAACAGGGGGGCAAAAGGGGGTTGCCTCCATATTGGACACCACGAGAACTCGATTGATAAACAAATTGTAACTGAATAATACTATGTTATATAATATATTATATAGTTTCCAAGATAGCGTTTGAATAATAAGGATTTTAAAATTTCAGTTTCTTTTAAAATTCTTAATTTATTTATATACATAAATAAATACTAGGTTCATTTTTGAATACTATTATAATACTCTTTATTTATGACAAATAATATATTTTCAAATCCTAAGTAATATTTCAGATAATTTTCACTTCTAAATATTATTTAAAAAGGTTGTATTCATAATGAAGAATCGTATTTCTAAAAAAATATAATTGAAAAACGAGATTATTTAACGTTCGAGTTAACTTAAATAAAAAGTCTACGAGCTCAAAATATAAAATATGTACTTCAAGGATTCTTTTCAATATCAGCCTTAAGATTTTATTTTAAAAAGTCCTTATAATGCATGAAAAGGCCACTTTGCTCTGTTTTATTTGGAGCACCATTTCTTTTATAACAAATTAAATTACCATGGACATATTCAACTGCCAGGCTCAATTTTCAATCTTATCTTACTTTTAATAAATAAACATAAAACAATATTTTAATAAATTTAATAATATGAAAAGTGCAATCTCCATATTTTATTGAAGCACATTAAACTACAAGTAAGTAATTATTTTTTTAAATATTTTATTTTTTATTATATTTAATCTAATTCAGTCGCCCGCAACTCCAAGTTATATAAGCCTCAGTTTATTCTAGTTCACAAAGTTATCTTCGTTACAATATTATTATGACCTACAAATGTATGTACGTAGTATTTATTATCACTTATACTGTTGTATTAGTGATGTAGTTTGAATATGAATTTTCATATTACGTACCTACTAGCAGAGTAAGAACCCAAATAAACCCTTCTAATATATAATATTTGTAGCCTTACATGGTCCGTCTCGGGACGGAGGCAGCATCTAAATCTACGTTTTTTTTAAAAATCGTAATCAATGTTTCTTATCCGATAATTAAAGAAAAGAAGGAAGAAGGCGTCTTAAACGAAATATGTTGTCTATAAGTATTTTAACCATGTATAAAAAACACCATTATATTTGCAATGATAAATACATCAAGTCGGGTGCAGACACTGTATCTGATTTGGCAGAACGACGGATAAGTATCCCGGCCTTATCCCGGACGTATCCCAGAGGTTCCGCCAATGTTGATTCATTAAAAATTTTAATGAGCGTAACGCAGCTAACAAGTACAAATACTATTTCAAACCTTTCTACTATACATTAACCATACAAACCGTAGCATGGTTAAAATACATAATTAATATTTACTTAGAAGAGAAACCTTTATGTGTATAGATAAAAAGTATATACAAGCATTTTTATTTTATATAAGTGCTCTATGTCATTATATATATCTGCGGTTAAATAAACTCTTCCTTCTAAACGTCTTACCATTTACGGATATTCTTTTACAAAAAACAATTATTTGTATTTGAGATTTGATTGAATCATTAACATAATACCAGTGTTTAAATCTAGATCGAATTTCATTTTTAAGTATGATTGTCGAAAAGGCTTCGGAAGCACTAATTTAAAATAACATGATATGAAATGGTAATATTACTCAGAAAGTATGAAATTATTTTTTTATGGATTGATAAGTCTTGTACTACGTATTGTATTTTGCAAAAAATACATAAGTATCAATGGTCATCAATGTATCAATTTCTGTTATCATATTTTTTAAAACCTACCATTTTTTAAAGGCTACCCCTACGTGCTGGTCGCTCACTGGAGCACAGAGGGGCGCACATATGCGCGCGGAAGCCGAGGCTGCCTTGCCAGCGCCCAATCCATTTTTTGAACACTGGACGAATCGCCTCGACCGTCCAGGGGCTGGCAGGTGGGTGGCCGAGTGCCTCTTGCCATTTGGCTAGACCCTCCCTCTGGGCCAGGACACGAACCTTCCTCACCTCCTCGAGGCAGGGTCGTTCCCCCCGCGTCCAAAATCCAGTTCAACGACGATGCACCTGGGCCAAGACTGCAGCATCGAGCTCCCACGGGTTCGTACCTGCGAGGACGCAGGCTGCCCCCGGGGGCTGACCGTGCGGTAAGCGCGCACGGACTACAATGACCGTCTGCGGTCGACGTAAGAGGACCCACACTCGGGAATATAAGAAGTACCTAAATATACAGACCTGATACTGTTTAAATTTAGAAGGAAAAATGCTAAACATATAAGTTATTTGACGATGTAATTCACCTTGAAAAAAAAAGGGAATACTTTGTTAACGAAGTACAATGTGAATTTTATTTAGTCAAGTAACTCAAACTGAACTGTTTGCGATAAAAATGAAATTTTAATAATAGTTGTTGTTTTGAATTTGTAATTTTGATAGTATCACTAATATTATTTCTATCGGTTTTGTTAAAAATTTGATTGTTATAATTTAATACAACAGCACCACCTCAAAGGTAATTTATTTATTTCACGACTATTAAATAAGGAGTCAATTACAAATACGGCTGTAAAATTTAATTTAACCACTTCTGGAGCATTGTAACAAAATTTCTCATCAAGTTTTCCTTTGTCCGTCTCACTTGGCTTCCATCCAGTCTTAATCATCCAGCGTTAATAAATCTGAATAGGAGCCAGAATTCACAGAAATTTTGCGTGGAACGTTGCTACCTCTATTTTGCGTTAAATTGAAAGATCTTTATAAATGGAGATAATTTTAGAAAAAATCAATTTCTATAATTTGTAAATATTTTTTCTATGTTTCCTATCTGTGACAAGAAATTAAAAACTCATAAGCAAAATAAATCGATTTCTTAAAAGTTATTTATGGCTTAAATGTAATTCAAATTTAATAAAATATTAGACATTTACAACCAAACAGTTTTACGAACATCGTTTAGATGAAAATTATTTTATTTCGAGTTAGGTCGTGAATGCTAGATTTCGGCTACTCTTGACTATCGAGCATTTTAATAAAATATTCATCACCTTCCTACGTGACCCGGAGTCGGGTTATAAATTGAATAAGTTATTAAATAAGTGTATTATAAATTATTAACTTTGATTCTAATTTTTAAACTGTAATTTATTGAGTAACAATAAATTACAGTTTAAATTAAAGAAACACCATTTAGATAAGTGATAAAACATTTTATATAAATATATAAGAAATTAATAAATACAACATATGTCTTTAATCAAATTATATATTAAATTTTAAGACACATTTTGCAGTAAATTATATTTAAGCCCTGAGGCAAAATATTACCCACTCATGTATCATGTAAGCTCTGGTAATAAATGTATCTTATTGAATCCTTATATAATAAAGCCAACGTAAATAAATTACTTTGGGATCGAGTGATCCCGTAATAGGGTTTACATACTTGTTAAGGTAGAGGAAAATTTATGTAAGTAATTAGTAAAATAAATATTAACTAACAATAAATATTTAAATAACTTCCTTGTAATATTAAAATTTTATTACTTTCTCGTAATATCTTTTTCATATTAATGTTTAAAATTATTCTTAGGCGGAGACGGATTAAGATATCTCTGATATCTTAGTCCTCCTTAACAATTTAGCAATATGGCGGAACAATTAAGTATTATAATTACGGATTTGTTTGTAATATAATTGTTAAATTGGTTAAATAATAATATTTAAATATGCTTACCAATAAAAACTCCAAGAGCAAGTCAATATAACACCATAGTTCACTAACACGTACACGTAATTATTCTCGTCACGTTGTCAAAGTTCAGTAAGAAGTCCACGTCTGTAAGCCGTGCATCCGCAAGCAGACCACACGTCCGCTGCGATCCGCGCCCGCCTGCGGACTGACTCAAGTCTGAAACTTCATCCCTGTGTAATTGTATCTCTCCTAAGCCCTCCCCGGCGAGGATTTCAAACAACCTTTATTAAGAAATTATGTCGTTTGAAAAGTAATTTTATCTACATTCGTTTTTTTTATTTACATAGGTGTATTTCATATCCAACCATTGAGTATTATATATGTTTTTCCACTAAAGTTTAATAATTTAGAAATAGAGTCTTCTTTTTAAAAATATTCCGAGTATATTTTGCAACATATTTTTGGTTACTGCTTACGACAATTTATATACTTGTTTTTTTAAAAATATGATATGTAAATAAACAAAATTCACAAAAGAAAAGTGTAGTGAAAACTAATTTGTATTTCAGTTAAAATAATAATCATCTATACATTTCTTAAAAAAATATTTTTTTTACTGCATGAAGGTAACTTTTTTCAAATTTGTTAATAGGCGATGATCCAATATAATGTGATAAATATAACTTTTATTTTTTTTATAACATCCTTAAAGCTGCGAGTAGAAGCTAGTATTCATGTTAATATTATTTAAAGGATTGGTTATTTGTTTTTCAACAGTTAGTTATTGCATTATTTCTGTTTTTTTAAATAAAAAAAATATATACTGCAAACAATTGAGCAATTAAATTTGAAATTTTGCCCGAAATTCTGTTGAATCGGATCTGGTATAGCTGCCAAATAGGTTAATAATTTAAATGTGTTTGTCAAGTTTATAACAGACAAATTTTCAAAGTATGATATTTAGTAATAACAAGTCAAAAGTGATTTAAAAGGAGACGAACTCTCTCAGCTTATCGAAAGCAACGTACAAAGAAGAAAGTAGGGCTGAGCTAATCATTGCGAGTCGAGATACCACTTGTTACAATTTAAGGAAGGAATTCATAATGGAACCATGAATAAAACGAGACGACAGCTAAATTGATGTACATTTAATAAAGCCTGCTTTGAGTGAAAGTTTGAGAGAAGTCATTTAATATTCCATTTAAGAGCCGATACGAAATATCGTTTTAGTATTTTTAAATACGATGAATATACACTCTTTTATATTTACTATATTTCGGCGTGGAATTTGTAATTTCTTTTATAATTTGAATAGCATACAATTTTTATGGTCGATTCTGAAAAATAATTGTTCTTTTAACTATTCTGTAGCAATAACGTCTACTTTTATTGTGGCTGAAAAAATGTTACGTTACATTAAATTCTAAGCGAGTGTAAACAAAAACAATATATTGAGCTTTTATAATAACGACTTATTTAGCTATTTCTGTGGGTCAGTTAGTAGGTATATAAAATGGAACCTTATCTAACACGATGGGATACGTGACTATCTGGACAATCACAGTTGGTTTATGTGCTAGTTAAGTCTAATAAAGTAAATTTATTACCAATAAGACACTTATAGTTTTTCCTTTACAAACAAACTAAAAAGCATATTTTTATAAATATTTCTTACTAAACTTATTGTTAAGCCAGCTACTATATTTGATTCCTTTTCTCGTACACAAAATAAAATATGCGGGAAATCCTTACATTTCTATATTTTTTAGTAAATTTTCCCTCGTCGATTTATGGTTGTATAAATATGTAAATTTATATATTTTTTTATGTTTCCCTAAAAATCTAAAAGGAAGAAGTATCTCGTATGTTGAGTCAATAAGCTATCAGATATAAAACTGTGTATAAAAATACATCAGATAGATTTTACCTGATGCGCTACAGACGAATAGACGAACAAAAAAAACTATTACGAAAAGAAAAATCAGAGCCATGTGTCACACATGTATTTAACACAAAAAGTAACTTAAATTAAATAATATGTAGTTTTATTTAACATTTAAGTATATTATTATTAAAAAATATATATTATGAGTTTATTATAATTATTCAAAATACTTCTATATATATTTGTAAAATGGATTTAATCTCCTTTGTATATAATTTACAAATGGCATATCTCGTAAAAAGGAACGTGACTCAGAAATTTCTAATTTATAAAACACAAAAGTTACTTTTGGAAATATTTAAACCAATTTTCTATGCCATTATCGCGAGGCTTCGGGAGGAACCTATTCTTTAGCGAGTTATGCAAATGTCCGAGGACCTGATGACTCGGCAAAAGCTTTCTTTAAATGGAGACAGCGGAAAAATTAAAACAGGTTTAAATTGAGAGGAGATGGGAGGAAGGAAGGGGCTGAGGGTTTGAGGTTGGGGTGGGGCCGTGGAGACGTCCGCCGAGCGTGAAGATACCTTGATGAAAAGAAAATGAAACCTGCAGCGAGATGATGTAACGCCGCGTACAGACTAACTGATTACAGATCTTTCATGTAAAATTATAATTTAACTGAACATTTATTTTTGTAGATGCGGTGATGAGAATAAAATAAAATATTTGAGGGGTAGAAGTTAATGTAAAAGTAGATTTCCGATTTCAACTTTTTATAATTAGTTGTGTTTTTTTTTTATAAATGCGTTATTTGAAATTCGCTATCGTCTAATAAGCCGGTTTTAATATGGTAGTAGGTAGGTATGTCGAAATCCGCTTTTAAAATTCTTTTATAATTTTAAACATAATAATAACTCTTTATTGTACACCAAAAGGAAAAAAAAAACAAAGATATTACATACAAAAACAATACATACTATACAAAAGGCGGCCTTATCGCTGAAGCAGCGATCTCTGCCAGGCAACCTTGAGGTACAGATATTCGATTTTGTTTTTTTTTTTTGTAGCTTGTACTAGTGGGTAGGGGTGTATCAGGTAGATAATTTGAGTATTTATATACAATAAACATCTCACTTATAACATGTTATTTTTTTAAAGTGAAATCGCGTCATAATACTGTTTAGATAATTGAATAATTGAATCATTAAGTATAGCGATCATTGTATAGTAATTATATATGAATGTACTATTACCGTTCCGCAAAATAATAAAAAAAATAAGATATAAAATAAGATAAGATCTATGAAATATAAAGTAGATATTAAAGGTAAATTTGTATATTTTATACTTACAAACAAAAACAAAATATTTTGTCAATAGTAGAAATTTGTCTTAAATAAAAAAATAATAATATTTTTTTATATTATACAATAGTAATTTTATTGTATAGCTCTGCACAAATTTACTCTGCTCCGTCCCGTCGTCCGAGATTGGAGAGCATTGTGCCGTCACTCAGTGACGCCGCCTCGTGACGAGAACGACGTGACGCGTTGAATGATCTCAGTATTAAAAGAAATACAACCCGACAACAATTAATTACGTCGAGTCATTGCACTCCTACGTAATCAAGCTTAGTCGTAGTCGTCTTATTTTCCGAGGTGGATTAACGTGGCTTTATGTTCCTGCTGGATTATATTTGGATATATTTATTACGTGAAAATGAAACGTTACTTAATTTAGTTGAAGATTAATACGAGCGACATAAAAACAATGTTATATTGAACTACAAATTCCTAAGGAGATTAAAAATTGAGCTCATAATAATATTAATAAATATAGAATGAAAAATTAAGCGATACGGGCAGAGATTCGAACCCGCGACCTCTGGGAAACCGTCCTGTCGCTCTACCAATTCAGCTACGAAACAATAATGTTAATTATATTTATATTTACCCGGCTGTATTCACGTAGAAATTAAATCGGAATGTGCCTCGAATGGGTTCGAAACTAGTCGGGCCGGGTAAATATAAATATAGTAGTCATGGTTCACAAAATGTAAATAATGTTAATGTTTGAAAATATCTATAAACATGTAGAGCCATGTTAATTTAATTTTTTTTTTTTTAAATATATACAAAATGAAAAATTAGCCGATAACCGACCTCTGGAAAGAAGTTTAATAGATGTCTGTTACCACTGTCCCGATAAAAGATGAATATATATTGAGTGCTAAATTCACCGACTCTGGCAACGATGCGGTAGCTCAATTGGTAGAGCGGCGGTACGGTTTCCCAGTAGTTGCAGGTTTGATTCCCTGCCAGCATCGGTTTGTTTTTCATTCTATATTCATTTAATAATTCCAATAATGTTATCAGGGATTTTTTTCTAATTAGTGAGTTTACACTAGGAGTTGGTTTGGTTTCTAATTTTTACGAGGGCGATACCTTTGTTAGTTGTATTCTGTTTCTATAGGCACTTTATAGACTTTTAAGAAGTTCGTGATGATGGCTTTCATTTTTATCCTTCTTGCTTTGCTTTTCTGCGGTTTGGTATTAATCCTTCATCAATTAAAACATATGTAAACATGTGTAGAGTGTTTTGTAAAATACTTCAGATTATGGAGAAAAAGTCAGGAGATCTATTGTTATAAGAGGAATTGCGAGGAAAGCCTAAGCAATTCGACAAGTAGAGTTGTATGATAAAAATAAAGTTTATTTTCTATTAGTAGTATAACTTTTAAATCAGACTTTTATGACTTAAAATGCTTCCCAATGAAGTATGACTTCAAGTGGGTTAAAGTTCAATAACTTACCTTATTTCAGTTATTGTTGAACCAGTAATAGTGATAAAATATTTTGTAACTTACTCACCGAGAAACAGAAAGAAAAACTGTCATTATAGAGTTATATCAAACCAAATATCAATATCAAATCAATCGATATAACTTTTACATTAGATCGCATTATTAGACGCGATAAAACCATATGTATATAAAATTATTTTTAAATATTCTTTAGCTATTATATTTATTCTATAACTATTATATATCATAGCTATAAAATATAAAAATTACGAAAGAACAGTTTCTATCGCACGTACAAAGGGGTATCTCTTGGCGTAATGAAACGAGCGAGTCCATTCATCCATTCAACTGTAAATTTATTTGCGACTTATTCATTTGCCTCCTCAGGCTCTATTCAGTCTAGTCAGGAAGTGTTATGCGATTTTTTTTTGTTATTTTTTTCAGAAACACTTTGTTTCTTAATGGATGAGGCTGTTGGCTTGGATAAGTTGTTTTTGACGTAATGATATATTAACAATAAATCGTATAAGGTAAAAGTTATTTATTTCAAACTGTTCAGAATTTTGATTTATGAAATAAAAAAAAAAACAAATAAAATCAAATTTGCAAATTCAAAACAATCTTGAACTTGTTTGTCGTATTGTAGTCCTTTTATATCACCGGCAGGCAGGCGGACGCTTTCTGAGATACATTTTAGGTATTTCAACGTCGTAATTAAATAAGACATATAACCGTACCTACCGTACCATGGAACCGTACATAAACGTAGAACTTTGTTGTTCATTTATATAGGCACGGTTAAGTATTATTAGTGCCATAAATTTTATAAAAAAACTCAATTACAAAGATAAGATGTACAATGAGTTATCAGCTATATTTGATCTTGAAAACCTTAGTTCAGATATTTGACTAAAATATTATTACTGTATTATGAGTAGCAATACTGTAACATCTCTTCAATATATTATTCTAGAACTTTTTAGTATCTGTAATATTCCTGTAAAATTTTATTGTAATTTAATCTTTCTTTACATTAAACTATGAAAATAATTTCGGGAAGAGGAAGTTGTGTGCTTTTATTGTACTTATAGTGCATATGTACTTAGCTTATATACTAATCTTATGTACTTAGCTTATATACTAATCATATGTACCTAGCTTATATACTTATCTTATGTACTTAGCTTATTTACTAATTTTATGTATTAATGGTATGTACTTTGCTTATTTACTAATCTTATGTATTCAGCTTGTGTACTTTGTTTATGTACTTCGCTAAGCTTATGTACAATTTTTATGATATACTCCGATTTTAAGCTATATTTATGGTAGATATTAGTTTTTATTGGGTACAATTCCAGTGACCATTCCCTATATTATGAGACCAAAATCTCTTAATTAAAAAACAACAGAACTAATAACATTTATTATATAGATTTTTTTAGGATACAACTGAAAAAAAAGTTAGCTAAATATTCTTACTGTATAAACAAAATCATTGGCAAATATTTAACTTTTGAAGTCTTTGTGCTAAGCAAAGTCCCGTTTAGAATTCAAGAGGCCAAATGGCTGTTAAATGAAAAAAGTTGCTCTTAGCCCATATTTATTTAACAAAATGGCAAGAAGAATATTTAAACTTTACGAATTGATAAAAAGATTTAATGAAAATCTCTTAAAATTTTCATTATGTTCTTCATACAAACAAATTTCGAATATTTAATATTGCTCACCTTATATGTAAAATTTGAAAAATGTTTTTTTAGGTCAGGTCAAGAAGAAACCAAAAATAAAAAAGATTTATTCCAGTATTTAGTATTACTCAAAATATATTTTACTAATCCTTATTAGATGAATATTTAATTTATCGATGAAACAATCAAAGAATAATTTACTTAGGACCTTAGTCACGTCAACCAACAAACAAGATATTTAAATATAATTCTAATATTTAGAACGTATATAATATATAAAAAAACAAGAGGTAGCCAAGACCAGGGCCTACATTTCACTAATAAGACGGTATAAGCCAACGTCATTAGAAATATAACAAGAAGGCTGCTTGAGCCTCACAATTTCCGACCCTCGTTGAGGGGCACTTGACCTCTTTGTATGATATGACATTAGCTTCCGACAAGAATACCAAAAAATATATATCCTATTTAGAGCGAAAGATTGAGAGGTGTTTTATTTTATACTTGTATAAAAAATACTTAATTACTATTTGACATCTTTGTATACAAATTTAAAAAAATATGTTGGGTATCATAGACAGTTTATGTAAGGAAATTAAATAGTAGTTATATACAAGTTGGTAGTCTTACATATAACAGTTTACTATGACTTACTTAAGCCCTGTTCTTGCCAGCACTAACAACATTTTTATTACTTCACAGGACGACCAAGGCGCTATAAGGTTTTATTTTTATGGCGCCCAAAGTTTGACGGCGAGACAATTTAGCGCGCGGTAGTCTAGTCATACTAGGCTTTCGACTTTTAATGGTTCAAATAAAATGTTTAATTTCACTTGTAATGTTATTTGGTGTTCGTTTACGTTGTTATTATTTGTTTACCTAAAGTTTAATATATCTATAATATTTGAACGTCATTTTAAGAAGATTTTAATTCTATATATATATATATATATATATATATATATATATATATATATATAGAGCTCTTGTGATAATAACATAACTTTAAACTGTCGTTCATAACAATTTCTTTTACATATAAGGGGTACTAAGATATGTATAGCCACTGATAGTTACAAAGACCATAAAATATCTAAAAATATAGAATGTGAAAGTACTGAAGATATTTTAAACATGGAGAATATAACGTTATATATCCTCTTTCAATTAAAAATGTCAGATAAAACGAAGCCAGTTTAATTCAATATAATAAAACAATACAATGTTGTTAAAATGTAATATAAGTTCAAGTTCAAAATAAGTTATTTTCCATATAACATCGTCTTCTAGGAACAAAGTCACGATCAGAGTA
Organism: Dircenna loreta; assembly: GCA_963555665.1. NCBI lineage: Eukaryota > Metazoa > Arthropoda > Insecta > Lepidoptera > Nymphalidae > Dircenna > Dircenna loreta. Next base: position 14,720,263 of record OY743087.1, read on the forward strand.
AAATGGATGCGGGAAATGAGAAAAGTTGTACGTAGAACATCATTACGGCGCGATGTGTTTGATCTCAGTTCGAGTTGATAATCTTGTGTGGATAGACTTTTTTATCTTAAAATCCTTTAGATATAAAAATCTTAGTTAGTGATGTATTGAAATAACAATAAATATTATTAAAAAAGTTTTTCTTTAAATAGTATTTTTTTAAAAAACGTTAATCATTCAAATGTAAATCTTTTTTTTTTTTGCACTTATTAAAGTTATTGTATAATAAACAATATTTGGTAATTGGAATGACTCTATCAATATTGGTTTTTTTTTTTCGATTTTGTGGTTGCAATAACGTGTTACCTAAGCAAATATAAGATAACCAATACTGAAGATATAAAAAAACATCATTATGGATACAACGGAAGAGCTGCTAAAGCCTTTCAATTTCCGACTCTCGTATAAAAGGTACTTGAGCTCTTTGTACAATATTAAAAACAGTTCCAGTTACTCTGCTTTTATTATAGTACTCATTTGGACCACTACCTTTGATCTGCCAAATAAAACTTGTGAATTATTTCTATTCCTTCCTTTGAAACTGTAAGAATATAAAAATTTACATTGAATAAAAATTCTCATTAAATCATAAATTCTAGTTAATAGTAAGTAGCATTAGTTAGCTTAGCTCTGTAAATATATACAGATATATTCAGGTGGTGGGGAAATACGTATTATGTGTATATGGCTGATACCACCCCGTACCCCATAGACATCGTAGCCACTGTATTTCGCAAATTTAAGTGTTGATACCCAACGCCCAATCTCCCTCCCACTCTTTAATATTAAAGCAGTAGTTTATGAGATATACGTCTGTACGCGTGTGTCTATACATCCTATAGTGGTAGTACTGAGTCGAATCATCTTCTACCCCATGTTCGAACGGCTATTCCTCAATAACCGTTCGAACATGGGGCAGAAGTCTTCACATATTCTCATAGAACCCCCTATGGAATTCATAGTCCTTTGTGAATTTACACCACACTGACTGGCTCTGGTCCCGTGCCATTAACCATGCGGGGAGGTCTGTATTTGACTTTGCGACAACGAAGGTCTATGCTGATTGGTGGAGACGAGTAATTTCCTCCTGCACGTGAATAACCATATATATATGTTGATAAATAGCACGCCACCGTTGACTCCCCGCTGAATTCATGTGACTTTGCACTCAATGGTTGAATGGGAACTACCTATTCAACGCTCGCGTAACACAACAACTACAGAGAATGGATACCAAACTCTGTAGTGCAAATTGGAAGCAAATCGTGGCTCTGGTTTGATGAGTTTGTTAAAGCAGCTGTTGCTTGTAAACAGCAGACGTTTGGGTTGAGGCGCTAGTTGCTAAAGATCCAAGCATACGTGTCTTTAAAAGGAAATATAACCGTGCTTCCAGATTCAAGTGAGAAATCCAGAGCAAATTCAAAGTATATCGTCAAAATCGCCTAAAGTTTGTAAACTACCCGTCTGGGACGCGTAAGTTCTGGATGTTCTCCAAAGCTGCTCTTGCTATTGCACTTGGGGAATTTCACAATTATTAATTAAATTTAAAAGTTTCAATTAGATTCCAGTTACTTAAGCAGATTTAATACTCTGTCTATATGAAACAAATTAATAAATTTAATTTAATAGGCAATCCAGATAAACCAATACCATCGAATGAACTGGACCATTCCAACGATATCTGATTTGTCAAATTGATAAGTAGTTTAGATTTAAGATGGAACAGATGAACATACATTTTTGACGGACAAAATCGTTACCCTGCCTATTGCTCCGTTATCGGTAGTTATATATCAATTTCGTTTGCAATGAAACAAATATTCCTAATGAATAACTCGCTATATTAGTCAATATAATAGTCAGTTTGTTTAACAGTGACATGTTATGAATAATGCATATTGTATTATAATTCACGATGATATGATGTTTAAAATTCTATTTCATGGAATTCACATCCATATTTGATTATAACTGAATAATAACATTTGATAAACTGTTTGAGCTACGCCACGCCGGAGGCATGACGTGTGTGTGACGTTAGCATGATATTGATATTAAATACTTCACTTATATATATTTTGTTGTTACAATTGTATTTTTTATAAAGGTTAAAATATAATAATTGCCAAAAATTCGACATTTGCTTTAATTTTTTTTATAAATTGAACTATCTATAAATAGTTCAAATGGATAAACTCCATGTATTTTTGTCAAACAAAGTCACGGTATTAAAATAACTATGATCTCATTATGATTTAATTCATTATTTCAATTAATTATGAAAGCGTAAGTATATACAAATAAATTTTAATGGTTATTTAACACGTTAAGACGTGTCTTTACCTATTACTTTTAATTTTTCTATATACCAGATGATCGTTACTGAACTTCACTTATATTTGTTTCAGTGATTTCTTAAGGGAAGAAATCGTAGTATAATATACAATAAAATTAATTTTAAATTAAACTAAATAACGAATGTCAATAATAAAATTAGAAACAACAAAGCCAGTTATACAAATACTATTAGCAGGTAATATTAAGTTATATTACAGCGGTGGGATTTACTAGCGTAATATTTGTTCATACTGATCCCTCGTCAGATATTACGATATTACGTTGTTATAAAAATCCCAACATAAGGGGTAAATGTGTGCTTTGGTTTGGTTTAGTTTTGTTCCTATTATTGTCGGTGGGCTTTGTTAAAGAAAATGCCAATTTTTTTATATGTTTATGTGAGGCTGAAATATAATCAGACGAGTAAAACGTTAATACAAATATTATTGTTATTTTAAATGAAAGAATCACTATTCATATTTTTTTTATTTTTAATATACTCGTAAATACTGAATAAATAACCTACGGTATAGAGAGTTTTTAACTTACCATATTTTCGTCCCGCTTTATAGAAACTATCAAAAGTTTATAATTATTTAAATAAAAGTATAACATTATATTTACATACATAATAAATGCGCAATGCTGAAATCAGGTCTCGTTTTTTTCTTATACTAATGGCAAATTGAAACCTTATTATTTACTCTAAGTGAGTACGTACATATGGTACTGTCTAATTGGCACAGTGGTCGTTATTTGGCCTATGATGGTCGTGGGTTCGATCCCACACAGTAGATTATAAATAATTATAATAATGTAAATATTTGCTATAAAAAACTTGTATTTTTCTAGCGTCTGGATGTTGTTTTTATGTATCATATGTTTGATTGAAAAAAAATGAAGTATATTTTTCAGTTGTCTAGTACAAGCTTAGCTCAGTTTGGATATAGATTACATTGTGTGGTTATGGCTAGAAGACTCTAGAATACAATACCTACTGACATTAGGAGAGCTCCTAATATATATATATTAAATGTTAAGTAAAAAACATTTTCTATCCCAGATCCTCAAATTAGAAATCTAGTTTTATATATTTAAAAAAAAATCTGTCTGGTTTTTTCTATATTTGTTAATATGCTAGTTAAATATTTAACCTCCATTAAACTATCATAATTTCCTTCATTGTAAGCGAACATTTTTTTTTTACTTTCTTTGAATATTGTATTTATTAACTGGTTATATTCTATGTACTTTTATATGTTATCTGTTTATTTGAAGGCCAGCTGGAAATTAAGATTGTGGCATTATGCACGCTCTCTGAAAAATTTGTGTAGATAAATAAATAAAGCGTGGTAATAAAAAAAATATTGCAAGAATAATTAATAATAAGTAGGCACAATTCAGATTGTTAACAGAAACCGACCTTAAAAATGGCTTACGTGACGTCCATATTGGATTCTTTTTGTAAAATTGTTTATTGCCATTGATCTCTATCTATATATGGATTGAAAACACATTTAATAAAGATTTCTTGTTATATTGTACTTTTATTTGTACACATTTTAATAAAATTCATTTGCCAGATTCATGCAGCAATCCACAGAATTCAGAATAAGCATTCTTGTTTCCTAAACAAATACTAAGAATGTTTGAATTGTATTATAACCTTAGATAATAAAATTTGAATCATCATATATTAAATTAACTATTAACTTAGATTCAAAACTTGTTAAGTCTACTTTAGACGTCAAGAACGGAGCAGTACTTTATTGCAAAAAGTTTGACGTAAAAGTAGTAGTCTTAGATGAAAAACTTAAGCTCCGTTCTTGCGGCGGGTTCTAAGAACATTGTAATTACTTCGTGGGACGTCAAATGGGTTTCAAACTTTCTTTTATTTAGCTTCGAAGTTTGATTACGAAATAATTTCACGGAGTTTACACAGGTTTTGGATACCTGACTCTTTTATGAATTCTCGACTAATTTGAATTATGTATTTAAATAAAATTATGCAACTAGATTTTGTGCAAAATACACAATCACATTTCGAAATTTTTTAGAAATCTTATTGACGGTAACACGAGATGTAGTTGTTTCTCAGTGAGTCAGTTTGTTTGAAAAGTAACTTAAAATATTTCTTATTTATTATTATACTCGGTGTTGTTTTATTGAACGACAGCTTAAAAAATACATATTTATTACTTTTGAATAGTAAATATAATATGTTGCTAATTTTTGTATGTATGTATCTTTGTACCCATGTACTACTATTATTATGTAAGTGTATTGTATATAAATACTCAAATTATCTACCTGATACTCACTAGTACAAATTACTAAAAAAAAAACAAAATCGAATATCTGTACCTCAAGGTGGCCAGAGATCGCTGCTTTAGCGATAAGGCCGCCTTTTCTATATTGTGTATTGTTTTTGTTTGTAATATCTTTGTTTTTATTTTTCTTTTTGGTGTATAATAAAGAGTATTATTATTATTATTATCATATAAAAAGATATCTTTGCTATATTAAAATCTACTATTAGTTTATTAATAAAAGGAGATAAAATATAAATGCGAGTTCATTATATATGTTATTATTTTTATTAAACAAATCTGATTAAAACAACGATACATTAAAATATTTTAAAAATCTTTCCCTAAATAAGACATTTTTACATTAATTTGATAAATTTGTGTTATATTTATACAGAACCAAAAGCAAGGAATATCCAGGATTGGATCTGACGGTTTACTAATAACAGGGCTAGAAGAATAAAAAGAAACTACATACTACATGAAGACTGCTCAAGCCTAGTAATTTCCTAACCTAAGTAAGAGTGGCACTTAACCTCTTTGTATGACATAAGCTGCACTCTCCATAAGATTACCTGTTTGTAATACTTCATTTAAAATAATAGCTCTCTCGAAAATGGGGGTGCCGGTCTAAAGTAAGAGTACGTTATGAATGTAATGTCATTTAAATGTTATAGGTGTTACATTTCTATTCGGAGAGTTCTACTAGACGTGTATACGTTTCAATGATATGAGTAGTACCATCAATAACAGAATTTTTGGATAGAAAATTGAATACAAAGAATGTATATAAGGAGTCACTATATACTTAGCGGTTTGTAAATAAATAGAACTAATTTTTAATTTACGAATTGTTTCCTCTCCTAATAAAGTATTTATTGTGTCACTCAGCAGATTTTTCGATATGCTGATGATGGCATTATGATTTAATTGTGAAATAAAATTATTGCAACGGAAATTAATGGATTTTCAATAGCAATTAGGGCTATGTATTCATGTAACCGTTTTAAGCAAATCGCTTACTTTTCTTAAAATTTCAGTTACATATCATATTACATAAAAATATCTAACTTTAGTCAAAGAAAGTGAGATTAAAAATACCGTTTCAAAATTGGTCTATTTTCTAAAGACTGCTATAAGATTATACCCAAAAAAAAAAACAAAAATGTAACCCAAGGTGTGAAATAATTAGTTCTAAAAAATTGTCATCGCGAGCGCTGAAAAAACTGTGGATTGAACGAAAAAATGTTCTACAATATTATAGAAATATCAACATTTACTATAAACTCCGCGATACCATATGTCTAACTATTATAGTTATGCCACTATAACTACTTTTTTAACTTTAAAAGTTGATACAAGTGCCGGCAACAATCAAACCATTATTCATACTTCTGTTTTAATCGTATATAATTAATACTTTTAAATTCTATTTTATTTAAAACCGTTTCAATACCTGTTCAATATTTTTTAAATTATTAAAATCGAGTATTATTCAAAAGATATAACAACTCTATAGATGTCAATCTAAAGAGAATAATGCAATAGTAAAATAGTAAAGTAATGCGGCGCGGTGACATCGATATTTCTACTTTATAAGTTTATTTGTTGGAGGTAATATTCAAAGTAACTTATCCGAATCTAAAAATATCTTAACCAATATTTAGAAATAACTTTCACGTTGGATCTAAGCTAGCGGTATAAACCCTTGAAATAATAATAATACTTTTTGAGGAGAGCAATTTTTAAATTATTTTTTATTAATAAACACCTCGAGTGAAGGAGTTTCTTATGATCCCTGTGTCTAAGTCCTCGCGAACGAAGTCGTGAGCAACAGCTAGTATCAATCAAGCTTATAAAAAAGCTATGTCTAAGTCGCATTACTATAATTTTAAGGAAATTTGAGTAAAATATAACAGCATCGGGTTGATTTCGATAACTTCTTAGACAGGTGTTATTTATCACGTATTGCTTGTGTTTTTAGTTAACCTTAGTCTAAATACATATAATTAAATCACAATTTTAAATAATAATCCCTTTTTTAGTAATAAGAAGACATGTTTTTATATTATTATTTTGTAGGAGTCATGTTTGAAATCCTATACAAATCAAATTATTTCAGTCGCATTTAAATTTCCTTTTCTTTTACGTAGTAAATAAAATATATAATGTGAATTCTAAAGGATATTCAAGAACTCGACAATATGTAGGTAACGTAACGCCTCTTGTATCGCAGTAGCTTCCGTTCACATCGAGAAAACGTTCGCGTTAATGGGTTGGAAAATTTTCCTTTGTAAATAGAGTGGTATCTTTAGAGAGAGAATATTAAAATTATACTTGTAGTAAGCAAATTAAATAATATGACCTGTATAGGCTAACCTTTATTCTGGTTGATAGATTTTTTCTTATATATCCGTTAACAACATATGAATTACCAAAGGTGTAGTAATTTTTTTCAACTTTAATTACTTTGTTGGTATAATAAAATTAATAATGACGAACTTAAGTTCAGTAACCTTTTTCAACGTTATTAGAATGTCTACAAAAATAATTCCATTATTTCATCCGTGACCGTGGCTCGTGAAATCGAAATAAAAGTTTGTGAATACAAAAGGTAAATATTATTTATCTTCTACAAAATTATCTCAAATGGACCCGTTACAAATAAATTAAAGTAAATTAAATTTAAGTAAAGTACATGACTAAAAATTTACGTATTTTGTTGGACCTCAAATGGGTTTCGTACTTTTTTTTTATTTAATTCACTCGGTTGTGATCGACTTTTGGATTTTGGATGAGTAGATACTCCAAAAAAAAACTTTTAATTACTATAGAGATATATTCTTACGAATAAATTTTAATAGTGATTTTCAGTTCTTTATATAGTAAATAATAAATTATAATACAAAAGGAATCATAATTCATGAATATAAGCCTATGCCAAATCATACGGTAGTTCAAGTCTCTCTAGATGCAGTCTACTTACACTTCTAAGGCATTTCACTCGAATATAAAGGAAGTATCAAGTTTCTAGGTGTGAGCAGTCGCGCGTCAAAGCCTTGATGAGATTACACCGGCGATTGCCCTCAGTCTGTAGTGCCCTCGTATCAGGTCAAGTGGAATCTGACACTGTTTTATGCCAGTATAAGTTTTTTGTAATATAAGTAAGTAAAAACTCTCCTCATTAACTCCCTCATTGAATTTAAGTCAATTTTCCATATGATGCTATAAAATATTTATGTAGTGTTGCCATCATGGCGGGGATCCGTTATTAACTATAACTTTAATTTTCCGTTAATTATAAGATGATCTTAGATCTTAATTTTCGTGAAAATAAAATAAAGCATTTATTCAAATGTTGGACGGCTCTTATTTTCAAATTAGAACACTTTTATAACATACTTTATAGTAATTGATTATATCTAGATAAATTTCCAGAACGCGACAATCTTAATTTGGTTTAGTTTATACTACTACGGCTTATGCTATTATAGATTATAAAGGACAATCAGGTTTCAACTTTTGTGAAGTTACTCTTCAAAACAATTGACAACGTCAGCTATTGTCCGTCATCTGAAGCACCGTTATATCAAAACTTATGGAATCCTTTTTAATTACGATACTTTTGACTTTAAGTTGAGGAAAAGGGAACAATTGACAATTGAATTAGGTGAAATACTGGTTAAAATTGCATATATAATCAGTCATTTTACCATCCTCTACATTTTATGTAGCTTTTTGCTAGTTATGTGTTTGTTCCAACATGAATATAGTTCGTGTTATTTCATTACAAATTATTGAAAATGAGAGTTGCATTGTTGGTTTGTTAAATTGTTTAACAATTGTTTTTGATTAGGCGTCAGTTTTGACGTTATACTACAAATTAAAAAGTGGTTTGTGGTTGGTTGTTCATTACTTTAGGGGTTTGTCAACTAGATATTCAATAATAGTCTGTATTATATTATTAAAATTTATTATTTTTTACTAAAATGTTATTGTTTCAATATTGCGGACAAAAATTATATAAGGATGGCAGCTAAAGATTTATTTAAAATACGGTATAACGATGTGTCCACTTTGACAATGAATTAATTCAAAACAGAAAAAAGTTTAGTTCTTTATTGCAATTTATTATTATCTTTCTTTGTCTATACTATAATATTATAAAGAGGTAACATTTTTTTTTGTTTTTGTACGTTTGTAATGTTTTCTCACAAAAACTACGGAACCGATTTAAAAAAAATATTTCACCACTAGAAAGCTGCATCTTCAGTGAGTAACATATTACATTAAAAAAAAATAGGAATTCTTATATGCAATAATTTGACCCAAAAAAAATAATTATAAAGAAATTGTCTAATTGTCTTTCAGCTCACCCATATTTTTTTCCAATTGTTCAGAGTGAGACGACCTATGAACGTTTACAATAATAAATTACTTTTACAATAATATATTACTTTTACTGTAAGGCTCATTATGTTCTTACGTTCTTTTCATTTCATCTATTTATTTAATAGCATCTAAGAGCTATATATCTAACTAAACTTATTTAAATTAAACATTAATTCTTCACTTTTAAGCCAAGGTTTAGTAACATGAAATAAGGGAACTCTTTAATTCTTAAATAAATAAGATCATAAGGCACTTTTGATAATTAAATTTTATTGATATTACTTTTATTCAACTGTATAATTTTTCGCTTTTTAATCTTTTACCCGCTAATTTATATCATAAGTCTAAAGATCGGAAAAATAATTTAAAAAAAGATTAAATTTATATTGTTCTACAAATAACCAGATATTGACAGTACATTATCATTCCCGCGGGAGCCTTGAGCAAATGTGAGTGCGAGGCTGTTTAAATGAACTCACAGACACGTATTGCCAATATTGAATGAGCTTTGATGATTATAACGTGAAATGATAGAAGCAATGCGTGATTTTAAAACAAGATTACATTTGAAATCAGTTTTTTGGTTTAGTATCAAAACAGTGCTGTTTGTAACTAAGAGTTATTGGATTCAAATTCCAACCAGACCAGATAATGTGTTCGTCTTATTCTATTACTTGTTATATTATTAATATTTAAGTATTTCGAATTCTAAAACTGAATGATATTAAAGAAGTGTTTCATGAAATATTAGTGGAATGTATAGTTGTCATAAATTTGGTGATTGCCAAACTTTCCTATCATCACCATATTCGTTTTAATATTATAATACGCTTTAGATATGAGTTCGCGTTTAATGAAAGCTATAATTTTATTACACTGATTTTTTGTTTTAGTGAGTCCTTAATTTTGTACTATTATTTTATGATTATATCTAGTATTTATGTCATTAAAATCGCTTTTTACATTTAATGTTTGCAAATTTTTCAGAAAGTATATAATATTTTCTAAAATATAGAGTGATGGAAGCGTCAGTATTGTTGCGTCTTTGAAAATGGTTTTAATGGACTCCCAAGGACCCATGTTGAATATAAAATTTTAAAATAAAATTGATTCTACATCTGCCACCTGATTCCCAAAGTCGAAGAATACCGTACTTTCATAGTATAATAAAGATTAATACTATGAAAGTACGTAAAATAAACCAACCTAGCTGTGGTAACACTAGTTTACTATCTCTTTTTTTTACCGCAAACCAAATGAAAAGTATTTCTAAGCTATCATTTACATGTAAGACATCCGAGTCTTTTCCGTTTACATTAAAAATTGGCGAAGTATCGTCAGCGAACAAAATTATATAACATTTATTGGTCATCACGTAGGGTAAATGGTTTTATAAGCTTCGAACAAAAAAGGACCAAAATTTGACCCTTGAGGCAATATATTTGAGATTATTGAAAATGTGAAAGAAAACAATGAACTTATTCATTACGAATTTACAAGAGACTTTCAGTTGTCATCACTCCTTTTCAATATAAACTTTAATTATAACAAATCTCATATTTTAATCTTAGTCTTTACTAATAGTATAATGTGGTAAAGTTTGTATGTTTGTAAGTTTATACTTTGTAAGTTTATTTGTCATACATCCCCATAACATCCCCAAAAAACGATCCCACAATTAAAATAACCAAGTATTACGAACTGACCATCGAACTGACCGGAATAGGTACACTGGTATATTTAATTTGTACCCGGTAGAAGTGAGAGCGAGAGTTATAACAGCGAAATCTCTCTATAACCTACTTAAAGATGTTGGCCTCTCTAGAACTATCATCAGTACATTTCTAGAACGTACTTCAAAGGCAGCATTGGTAGGTTCATTCCAAATTTGGTTAGGTAGGGAGAGGAGCGCAACTAGTTGAGGTGAGTGTGATGGCGCATTTTAAAGGAGCCCCTTAGACCTATACCTGGGTTGCAAGTCCCAGGAGCTGCTTGTTCTCCTTTCCCTGCAACGTGATGGTCCCGGCACCCGCACGGTGAATCCATGGAATGCTAAGAAGCTTCGACTCTATCTATACATAAATACACTTTTCAATATCAGGAAATCAATTATTTAAAGAGAAACTTGATCTTCAAGGGTATTACTAGCGTTCAATTATTTGCACTGGGATTGGGATCTGCCAAAAACAATATAAAATTAATGAAACACAGTTAAAAAAAATTTTTTTTTTTTTTGATAACGCTTTACAGTATTTTTAAAATATTATCCTAGGTGTCAGGTTTATAATACATTCAACGTAAACTTTTTTTTCTTCTTATTTTTTTGTGATTGAATTGCAATGGAACACCTTTTAGGAAGTGGTTCCTCATCAAGAATTAGGGAGAGGCATGCGGTGGGTTTCTCCATTTGGGTCTCTCACTTGTACCTAACGGAGTTATAAAAGTTTCTTAAGGCGATCTTTTGTGTAAGGAGGGTACCCGCTACCCCGGTCGAGCCTGCCGTATACGAGACGCGGTCTGCGGCTAAGCCTGACCCCCGTTGCATAACTATTATGATAGACTTATACATAAAAAAAATGGTATGAAACTGTTATATTATATTTATTTATTCTAAGACTACTTTTTCACATCATAGTTCAGAACTATTGAAGTAATGTTCCCGGTATTTACCGATATAGTAAGCAGACAGGTACCTACAATACTTTTCTTATTTTTTTACGAAGTACTTTATATAAGAAGGTATAGTGGTAAGCTATGTAGACTTTTTTTATTTGTAATAATACCATATATTTCAAAATGAAAAAGATTTTTTCAAATAAGTGCAATGCGTCTAGAGCTTAGCATTCACAAACACAAAATTTGCGTATTTCCTGTATATTTTTTATTTTTATAAATATAAAATACTTAATGTATGTCACTAATAGAACAACAATAAATAAAATGTATTATTTGAAGCTAAAAAATATTAAACTATAATCACTAAGAATATATTAGTTATAAGTAAAACTTATGTGTTGGCTTCCAGGTAACATAAATTTATCAAAGTTATAATTTTGCGGTCTTCTTGATTTTTAAGGATTGCGCTTGCCTCAAGTGAGAGACTTATAGGTTCATTGTAATGATATTTTTGTTGATTTAGAATAAAAAACTGCTGATAAAGGTACATTTTAATATGTGCTCTATAGTGATATTTTGTAAATTGATCAAGATATAACATGTACTAATATCTGATAAAAACTTCAGTGAAAAGCGTTGGTGAAGACTGAAGAGTCTGGTTACACAGTGGTGACATGAAGTGTCACTTTTAGAAATAAAAAGAGTCGCTGGCAGTGGCACCATGCCACGGTTACGATATTACACGCGAGCTGGCTATCAGATTTCACGTTTCACTGCGCCCTGGCCGTCGTAGCACTCGGACGTGAAATAGTAATTGCTTACATGCCAATATATATCTTAACCTATAAATAACAAGGACCTAAGTCGCGTGATGACGTACGACCTCAAATTTTTGATGGGAGGAGACCAACGTTACGTATCTATTGGTTTTGGGACATCTTTAATTTTGTTTTTTATGTGTTGAAGATAAGCTGTAAGGAAACTTTTTTGACTCTTATTCAATAGGATACATCCATTACTAAAGAATAGCAGTGACAGATTGCAATAAGCAAAATAATATTTAACTATTCATAGTTTTAAAAAATTGTACTTAGTCAGTTACACATTTTTTTATCATAATTAGAATATATTCAATCGAGAATCGATTATTATGTAATTACACGACAATCCCTAGATCACGAAAAGTGCTAAATCACGATGTCGATAAGTGGTATTCATTTGTATTTAGTATGTACTACTAATAAAAGGTACAGCTATTTACAGTAGCTACCGTTTTGACAAGAAAATTGTGCAGTCTATTTACGTCTGGAACATTCGATTTCATCGTATTGGCTCCGTTTGTCTCTTTCACTTCGCAGTCGACTGAAAGTTTCAAATTAATCTAGGTACGGGAAATGTATTTTTGTTATTGCATTTTTCAATTTTCCGATGTTTCTTTTCTCACAACTAAGTCTCAACTTTGAGCTCTTAAAACTTCTAGAGATTCTGTTTAAGATCTAATATATAACCACCAATTACAAGATAATATAAATATTTTATAAAACATTTAGTATTATACCCATTTCTACGTCTTCTTATAAACTAGACATTACATCTCAATCTTACTAGTTTCCTTACTTTAAAAAAATATATAATACCGATGTTATTTTATTGCTAGCAACATTGAAGCCTTACAATATTTTGTTAAAATATTTCTTCGCAATGAATAAATGCGTGAGACAGCCTTTGACCGAAGTTGCTCGAGCGCTTCGGAGCACTCAGGCGGCCACGAGAGGGACGTATCTTATTAACATATGTGTGAAGAGGTTCTTTAGCAAAAATTGAATGGACTTTTTGTGTAATAAGTGTGTACTTATGTGTTATTTTTGGTCAAAATATCGTAAAATAAAGAAATTTAGAGAAAGAAAAATATGATTTTTAGCAGGAGAGGATTATATATGAGATTGAAGAGATACGCTTAACTGTACTCGTCTTTTGTTATAGGACTATTTAAAATATTAACTTCCGCAGTGGAGGCATCAATAAGGGAGGGGGGGGGGGGCATCAATAGCAGAATTTAAAAATCGTCTTTTTTAATCATGTGGCTTTATATAATTAATTGTAATACATACTTTTCTCGTTGTATTTTGTATAATGTCAGAACATTTATATATTTTATTTCAAGAAAGGCTTATCTTACGTATAGTAATTTTATTATCACTTATAATTTGTGACAATGGTTCAATCTTAGCGATACAGGAGTCACTAAAATTTGCCTACCTTGAATGAAACTTTATGATGTTAGGATGAGTTTCACACAATAATACGTATACGAAAAACGTATTCGTTGCGTGTAGGCAAACGTAAACGATCAACGTATTCGTTTAAGTATTGATAATTGTTTGATAAAGAAACATTATATCTGCTGTTAGTATAGGTTTTATTACGTTGAGTTTGACTTTGTTTGTTAGTTACTTTCTTAAATTCGTTAAACAGTAATACTTGAAAGTTTGGGAGCTTGTTGCAGATTTGTATAAGCCCCATAAAAGATTTACTCACTTTTTTAGTTGAGTAACAGGTCACGCGAGCTTGTGTTTGTTCTTCGTATTTAAATTGTGTATTTCACAATGATTAGTAAAAGTCCCAGTATTTTTATAAATGTATTAAAATTTTTCCAAGAATATACTGACCGGTGACCGTCAGTACATTATTTTTCTTAAACTTATGTCGTGAAGAATCTCTAGCGTACTGTTTGTAAATTGCAGGGATAGCTGTCTTTTATACAATGACAGTGGTATTTATATAAGCAGCTGAGTAAGATACCATACATTATGCTAAGAAAATAACCTCTTTGATATTTAGTTCCAATATTCTGTTGAATCATTTTCCAACGCACCACATAAAATTAATAATTAGGGTTTGCGTATTAAGGATTCAAACATATAACTTTTAAGGAAATAGAAATAAAAAATCTAGAACTATAAATTTCGGTGGCAGATGACGGGGCCAATTTTGAATCTAAATCTACCACAGTCGCTATAATAGCAGTCTGGACATTTCAGTGAAGTGACACGTGTTCATATTATATATATATATATATATATAGTTTCATAATAAAACAAAACTTCAGAAACACAATTTGTCTTGTCACAAGGAAATAATATGGCTTTGTGGTTGGCGTAGCAGCTTGTGAACCAGGAGGTAATATTTTTTGTCAAAAGCACCGTATTGCTAGGTCTTGACTCTTTATCTCTTCCAAGTAGATAGACTACTAGAAATTTGCAATTATTAAACGACAAAAAGACATTATTTTAAACTACTATTATACTCGTTTCTTTTATAGCTTTTGGTAGTTTAGTCAAAGTTTTATAACTTTCTAATTCTATAATTTTCTTCTATTATTCTATTACATGGCGTCATACCAATTAAAATTGACTTAAATACTTACAAGTTGCCTGACATATTTATAAAATGTAAATATACCTAAGTACTCAAATATACGACAAGTATATAAGTCAATGTTTTATTGGCTCTCTATAATTTATGAGGTAATAAGGCTATCCGTTCACTCAGCAATTTACAGCGAAACATTGCACCATATTTCAAAATAATTAAATAAAGTTCGGTGCACTTTTGTAAAAGTTATTTGTGAATATCTCGTGGCTCACTCTGCTACTAATTGCACTGCCTGATATTAGATAATATATATTTTTTTTTGTTTATTTTTTTACGTGTTTGTTTTGGCATATTATTACTAGTAGTGATTTTTAACATCACTTATAAAAGAAAATATTTATCATAGGACTGTAAGAAATACTTGAAAATTACAAAATTTTCGGCTTATTTGTGTTTTGTTTTTTAATGTCTGTTAGCCCTATTGGCTGTTACCGCGTCACCGTCACCGGGGGGTAATTAAATATATAATGTTAAAAAAATAACAATATGGTGTGAAAAAGGCTTTATTCATTTTAGTAGTAAATATTTTCTATTCCAGGTAGGGTGTTGTGGGAGTAACAAACTAACGAAGTTACTGGATCATATAACTATAACCTACATAAACAGCGTTCTGCATAAGACGGAGTGTTTCAGTTCAGTTCAGTTTATATATTTTCAGTTCAGTTTATATACATTTCAGTTCAGTTTATATATGTTTTTAATTTAATGAAACACTCATTTTTATTATTAATTATAATGAAATGTTTTCTATTTATTATTGCGTATTTCATCTTGGATACAATTGTCGTTATTCCAACTAACAAAGTATTTATATAGGGAAGAAGTTCTAGAGCGCGGAAATTGGAAAACTTACACCAAGAGACGTATTTATTGACGAAGTAATCGATCTCAGTTCAAGTTGATCGTCAAATAGTCAAATAGTGAATGAGAGCTGAGTTTGTTTATTTATAAAATTCAAACGCTTAATGTTTCTAGAAGGATGTATAAAAAATATATAATTTCACGGTCAAACGTTATAGATATTTGTCTGTCTATAATAACCTGAAATAACATTTTAACGTCATTATTCGGAGAAATAAGTTGAAGTTTATATTTCTCTGATATATAAACATGGCTGTATAATTAAAAGACTATTCAATTTTAAAAACACTTTACAAGACACTTTAAATAAAATTAGAATAGACTTTAAATGTCATTACTATAGAGTTTAAATAAATAAGAATTTAAATTAATTAGAATGGAATATAATAAGAACCGAGTATCTTGCATAATTTCAATTATAAGTACAATTTTTATTTTTAATTCGGCCAAAAGCTAGATTAAATTTAAAGACTTCCTAAACCATTCAATTCTTAATATTCAAAGAAATAAATAACAGAAATATATAATTTCATATTGTTACACTGAAAGCAAATCTCATTTGTATTATTTTCTCATCGTATTATTTATTTTTATTTCATAATACTTTCAAAAAATAGTATTAGTATAATAATATCTATTAAAATAAATTAAGCGAAATGTATGCCAAAGAAAACAAAAACATTTAGTATTATAAAGTTATCGATGTGAGGTTTGTTACAAGATACGGGTTTGTGATATCCACATTGTTTTATTAAATTTAGCTTGTTTTATTTAATTTTTATTTATAAGAAGACTATATATAAATACCTACTCTTCCCAATACAATAAAAAAATATCATCCTTGACTACGCGTTAAAGCTAAGTCTCCATAATGTTCAAGAACGGAAAAGTAATTAAATTCAATTCTGCCCCTAGTAGGAATATGTATTGTATAAACCATATAAATTATAAATTAATTGCATTGTATTATAAAAAAAGAACTATGAATTATGATAATTTTGTATTTAATTAAATATTACTAAGTAAACAAAGTACTGGAATATTCCGTATGAAATTATTTTGTGTAAATTGCTAACTATTTCACTGGAGCTTTTTTTAAACCGACAATGAACCCACATTGTAGGCTCAAGGTTCAATTTGTAAGAAATAACATATTTTAACATATAGTTTTGTAATACTTAAACACAGATGAAAAATCCATTCCAGTCTAGATATAGGCACAACCAAATGGAACTATATTTTCCTAAAAATTAAAACTTAAACCCTATTCTTGTAAGTTATTATAAACAACGTAATTGCTGGACGTCAAATGGGTTTTGAAATTCCCATTAAGTATTTCACGGAGTCGGTACGGGTCAGACACTTAGGGTTTGAACTACTAATTACAATCAGAAGTTTAAATTAATTTAGAATAAAACGACTTTGCTTTTATTTGTTCATTTAAATATTTCGGGAATAGTTAACAATACGTGTTCCTTTTTAGTTAACTGGTCGCGTCTTATCTTATATTTTTGAAAATATGGAGTGTCCTGCATTTCTATACCCGTTTAAATAGCTATTTGTAATTTTCAATCAGGGAATAATTCTAAATGTTTATCTTTGGTAACATTTATAGTTTTTGTTTTACAAAATGAGTCAAATGCACAACTATAAAGAATATAAATTAAAACAACTCATTTTCAAGACCAGTTAATATCCAGACAGTTAAATAGAGTTTAAATTATAATTAATAAAATACACCAATGCTTTGCTACGAGCAACCGTATTTGGTTCACCGCAGCGTAAGTTAGACTCCGCAAACAGAGTCGTAACAATTAAATTAACTAAGCCTTGTTTTTGCTGCTATTATTACTATTATAAGAAAATAGGTAAGAATTATTTAGTTATATGTTCGGTTTATTTCTATTATTATTTCAAGTCTTAAATTATATGTGTTAAAATATGTATTATGTAATTATTATTGTATTAATCAATCTTTGCGTGACTTTTCTATTTTTTTCCCATTAAATAAAATAGAAATCTTTCCGTCAACTACCAATTGAGCTTCTGTATTGCCACCCTCCTTGCTGAATTTGGCTTTGTTTACATATGCGTCCTTATTGTTAACATCGACTTTATTATTTTAAAAATGCTTACAATGAGACAAAGGTGGCCATTACCGCTATTAAATCTAATCAGGCTAGATCAATTGTCCAATCAATAGAAACGCCTACTATGTCTTTACACTGTTTGAACTGTAGCTATTTATTTAACAAAATTAAAGAGCACTGTGTATGGACTTAACTCGGTAACGTATTACAAACTGGTGGTTATTTAAATTAAATATTAATCTTTCGTTTTCAGGCCAGTGTTCAGTAACACAAAAATATGTATATTAAATGTATTTATATATATACATATATATTTATTTATTTATTTAATTTTATTTCTCACTCACTGAATATTCTGAAACACCAGATTGATTACTCTACAGTATCATTCTTATTGGTTATTTTAACAATATTTGTTTTAAATTGAATTGAATACTTAAATTGTTATTGCTTTCTGAAATATTTAGACTTTCATAAAAGATGACTATTATATTTATATTTACCCGGGTGTATTCACGTTGAATTAAATCGGAATGTGCCCGACCAGTTACGCTGCGCTGCGAGTCCGCCAAGCTTAGAGGTCATGAGTTCGAATGGGTTCAAAACTAGTCGGGTACATTGCGATATAATTCCACGTGAATACAGCCGGGTAAATATAAATATAGTATTCTGAAATGTTTTTTTTTGACCAATGGATATCACTCCTGTCTAATTATGTATTTTAACTAATATTATTAGCAATAACTTGCAAGGGTGACTAGTCTCATAGCTATATTAGTGCCTTTCGTAAAGCTTTACTATTCATTATATAACATTTTCTATTAAATTCTGTTGATACACCATTGTATTTAAAAAGTTGATGCTCAAACCTCCTTCATTCCTTTTTGTGTGTCATCTAGTGCATTAAGTGCTCTTCTATTTCTCAAGAGTTATTATGCGTTTACAATTTTTTCATTGGCAGATATCTCCGGGTGACAGCACTAGTTACCATTGGGTATTATGTGTTCCCTGACTCTTATACCAATGCTTCGCTTTTTACGCTTCCGTGAATAAATTTTATAACAGAATGACATTTAATCTTAAAACTATTTAAAAAAATAAGTTTGTCTTTATCTAGTTTAACATGAACGTTATATGTCTTGTTACGCAACGAAAGCATTCCATACTCGAGTATAAAGAAAGTATCAAGTTTCTACTTAGGAGCAGTCCCGAGTCAAAGCTTTGATGAGATTACGTCGGTGATGGCTCTAGTCTATAGTGACCTCGCATAAGGTCAAGTACAATCTGATGCTATATATATGTTTTTTCTTTAAGTACATATTAATAAAATAAAATGAATTATAAATGATAAATATTCGGACACATCCACACAGCGCAATCTAGCTAACTATCCAATGCTTGTGCGAAATTACAAATGTGTGTGTAATTGTGTAATACTAGAGTACTACACCACTACATATATATAAATTTTATTTTGTAAATACTTATATATTATGCATAAACATATAAAAGGGATGTCTATAAAAATACAAGTTTTTAAAACAAATATTAATCTTGTATCTGGATCGCATCCTTCACAATCAGACAAACAGACCAACACAGTGCCAGTTAGTATATAATTATAATGTCCTAAGTAACCTAAGACTGTATTTAAAGCCTTTGTATTACTGATATAGAAAAACACAATTTTGTCATAAATTATATGAAATTATAATTTGAAGTCGTAGTATAAACTATATCTTATGAAATGGAGGCAATGAATCATCTTACGAATCCATGAAGTACTTTTTCAGCTACGTCAGTTCAGTGATTTACCGCGGTAATTTCACGCTTATAATTATTCATAGTTTTCTACAATTTCGTGTAGTGCAGATATGAGAAAGGTTTCAACAGTATTCTTTGTTATAACTTTAAATATTTTATGAAAGATATATTAACATATAACAACGTAAATAATTATTTTTACCAAAAGACAATAATTATTTTCATTTCATTTCATTTTCAAATAATATTACATCCATTTGAGTAAACACAAGTTTGCCAAAAGTTATATTAGCCAATGAATGCGGTGGCTCTCATTTAATTGAAGTGAAAATTTTAAATGAATTCCTAAAATTTATATAATCCAAAACAATAAAGCTATGTATTCTAAATTCATATGAAATATTTTATAAAAACAAAACAATTAATTTTAAGTATTTGCAAAATGGAATAATATTTTTTATATATATTGTATATAATAATAATAATAATAAATATTCTTTATTGTACACCCTGAGTATAAAATTACAAAAACATAAAACAAAAAAAAAAAACAGTGAAAAAAAATGGTACAATTTTGGCGGCCTTATCGCTAAAAAGCAATCTCTTCCAGGCAACCAATTGCATGGAGGAAAAGAAATATAGAGATATTTGATTAAAATATAGTATTTAATATAAATGTAATTAATTACTGGGTATGTTGTATATTGGTTATACGATTATTAACGCAATTATTATTTATTATAATGTTTCAAAACATATTTTTTTTCATTTCATCATTTTACGCAAAATATTACAATTAAATTGATAATATTATAATTAAAATAATAAATGTTAATTTATATTGCATTCGTCGTCGCCTCCACCGGCCCAAAAGCTCTCGTCTGCAGAGCATTTAAACTTCTTTGTTTATTCAACCAGCTTAAATTTTACCTTACCTTTTGTTATATTAACTATAGATAATTTTATCAGACAAATAAATATCTCATACCTATTATTTATAACATGAATAATTACAGCGGAACGAAGCTTAGTTAATTTGGTTGCTACATTAAATTGCAGCAGTCTACATTACACTGCGGAGAACAAAATGTTTAACTCATTACATTCAAAAACATTTCGATATTAACTGCTTTTAAAATAGTAAAGTATACCGAAAGATTTTTAATATCAACGAGGATTATGAGTAAATCAATTTGAGTTAGGGTTACTTGCCTGTACATTTTATTATAGTTAGAAATCATAAAATATATAAAACCAGTTTAACAAGTCAGAAGGCTTCATCTCAAAATACACATTGGTTTTTTTTAACTACCTTACCGTGGTTAACTTTTTAACAATATTAATTATAATCAGGCCTAAAATATCAAAAAGAAATATTTTTTTTTGTTAAAAGTGCGATATTGAAAAAAAACATTTTTGCAATAATTAGCTTATTATTCATATTAAAGTTGTAATACACTAAAATTTTTACACGTTCACCAAAATAAATCAGTGTTCTTTCTTAAGATATCATTCTATTATAAAATATATATATTTTTAACTTGCTATTGAAACTTTGTCAACGTTGGATCCTACAATACAAGATACATATAATTCGTAAGGCTCTTGAACATTGTAGAGGATTCACTTTATATCGTAGTAAAAGACGAGAAAATGGAATGCGGCGGAACTCAATTTGCAAAGGATTCGGAAGAACTCTGGCACATAATATTGTTGTAAAAATTACTTACTTCTTGTTCTATTTGGGGATATAGTCGGAAATATGAAAAAAAAAATGACTCATGTGTAACTCGGATAAAATTATTAATTCAGTTTTAACAATGCAACAAACAATTTTCTTACAAATATCAAACAATTTTCTTACAATTATAAGCATAATTATAAGTACTGCATTATACTGTAACTATTATAAAGAAGCATGTCTGAGACTGCTGTTTAAAGCTCCTTAAGCTATCATACTTATCGAAATAAGCCCTTCTGCAAGAACACCTCTGAACTTAAAGTTAAAATTACGAGGCTTCCAAACGCGCCCTGGTCTGAGAAGAACCACACAACAAACTCAGCGCGCGTGTTTTTTTATTGTTGTCTCGTCATCCAGACCGGACATATTCCTGTACTCTAGACAGTTCAGGCGCGTGATACTTGTGGAGATTACTGTTCCGTTTGAAACTAACATCCCCTAAGGTCACACAATTAAAGTAAACAAGTATTACGAACTGACCAACGAGCTGACCAGGAATAGGTAGGTATACTCGTATAGTAAATTTGTACGCGGTAGAAGTGGGAGCGAGAGGTATAACAGTGAAATCTCTCTATAACCTACTTAAAGATCTTGGCCTCTCTAGAACTATCATCAGTACATTTCTAGAAGGTACTTCAAAGGCGGCATTGGTAGGTTCATTTCAAATTTGGTTAGGTAGGGAGGGAGAGGAGCGCCACCAGTTATGGTGAGCGTGAATGCGCATTTTAAAGGGGCTCCGTAAACCTACACCTGGGTCGCCAGTCCCAGGGGCTGTTTGCACTCCTCTCCCTGCAACGCGATGGGCCCGGCACCAGCACGGTGAATTCATGGAATGCTAAGAATTATTGTCTCTATAATTTGTCTTAGTGTAACCTTTTTAAAAAATATATGAAAACTATTTAACATTAAATACCTGAAAATGATATCATTGATGATTTCTTTAATAAGCTAAAAATGCTATTCGAAATTAACAAGAAAATACTAGTTGAGTAACAGCTTTTTGCGGTGAGTATAAATTCTTTAAAAAAGGACAAATATAATAAAGAACTGCAGGATATACTGTTAAATTAAAATTTATATCTGTACATTAGCACTCCGACGAGGCGAAATGCCAGGTATTGATTTACTTGCAAGCAATATAGGAGCAACTATAAGCAAACCGCATCTTCTTGGTTTCTCTGATCACGAGACCGCTCAGACTCTTACATTACATATTAAATCCAATTTAAATTCAGATTGATTTGAATGGAAGCGAGTTTATTCTCAAGACAACAAACATAAATTTATAAATGCCATTTCAGCCTTATTATTCGTAGAGGTATTTTCTGAAAGTCAAGTAGAGAAGGCCTTTAATACATTCTTTTATATAATAATACTATTATATGGTTTGCTTTTTCTTTTAATACAAATTAAATATTACAATCAAAAGTTATAATTTCCTTGGTTGAGTTAAAGTAACGAAGTCCAGTCTTACAAAGATTATAATTGGATAAATTAAAATATAAACAAAACAACTATAGTTACAACATTTTGCTTGGGAAATATATAAATAGTTCACAAAGGATCCAAAACACATATATCAAACGGGAATATATAAAGTGTAAATAAAAAATAAAAATTCCACTTTAAATAGAAACGAAAAGTCTATAATACATTTAATGAAAAAACATAATGTAACTATTTCTGAGACACAGCAAATGACTGAAGAATTTAATATATATTTCTTTGTAACATTTCCTAATAAAACGATAATTTAATTATAGATGATAATTTTATACTGTTTCAGTACTAGAAGATTGAGCCACAGAAGATTATTTTTTAAAATGAGAAATATATAGTCGAGACTTAAGTGAAATTTGGTTAAAAGTCTATTTTTATTTCATGTATTTATCGTATATCCGTCACTGTTATATAACTATTCGAATTGTGACATATAAGTAATATGTTATTGAGAAACGCCCGTAAGAATATTGATTTATTTAAAAACATCTCTCAGAGAATTAGAACTTGAATAATAAGATGATTTTGTAAATTTAATTTAGAATTATCATAAAGAGTATAAAACGTGTTTGACTCAAATGAAGTGCAATTCTCGATTGGAGTATGGAGAACAAATAATAAAGTAATAAAATATATTTATTGACCATTTACAAAATATAAAATATTAGGGAATCCACTGACATCCGAACTTAGTGTAAGTCGTGTTTCGGAAGTCAGTCTCTTCTCCTTAAAATAACTATACTAAATGGTAACAACAAAAAGAAAGAATTTAATTAAATTTATGTCAATAACAGTTTACTTTATTAAGGACCTATACAAATTCCTAGTGTATTCATATATATATATATAAAAGTGTGTTTATGTATGTGTGCATGTATGTGTGTAGATGGATTTTTATAATATTTTTTCCCTTTTCTTTTCAATTCTAGAGTACTAGTAGTGTCTGAACATCATTAGAATGCATTCGGTAGCTGGAACACAAATCATTATTTTCGACTCGAGTAATATTTACTCCATAATTGTAATATAATTAATTATATCTACATTATCGTCATAAACAATATTAAAATAAATTGAAACCAAAATTCTTAAATTATTGCAGCGATAATCAAGCCAATAAAGACAATAAAAATTCAGCGGATATTTTTCTTAAAATTGCCATCTAAATATGTTTTCCACGTGCTTTTGATTAACTGTATAACGAGCTTAATTCCGGAAATATTTTGTTTCAAACACGACGTATAACTTTACCGTTGTAACTTTTCTGTTTTCGTGAATACGTTTTAAATTTTCACTTTAATTCACTGAACAAGATGAAAGTTTTATTGCATTGATATAACTTTTGGCATATTCTACAAAAATCAATATAATTCTGTTATTATGTTACATTATTTATTTAAATACTTTAGTCAATTAGTGGAGTGCTGATAAATAATTGATTGAAATATGACTACATATTAGTTAATACTTTGATAGTAGCGGCTTTTCTTTTTGCAGAATATTTTACCACATGGATGCTACCCTTTCATACAACATTTGGGATATTTATAAAATAATTATAAAAAAGTACATCTAAATAAATCATAAAATAAAATTTATCACTTGATATTCTCAAATTAAAATTATTTCAGATATTATTTACTAAATTAAACAATATAATACTCCATTTAAATTACGAGTGAACTTAAAACATCTATTGAAGTATTTAATTACATACAGAGCGTAATATTCCCGCGACTACTCGAATGACCTACACATTTTAATATACCTTGTACGAGGCGAGGAGGCGAGTCTCACGTTTAGATCGCTTTAATGAAATATATAATTTGGTTGAATTCATGAATTTATACAATAAATGTTCTTAAGAAATAAAGTATTTAGCCTGTGCTATATATTTAAAACCATATTATAATACGATTACATCCACTATATTATTTCTTTCAAGTATTATTTAATAACATCTCTAATATAGTGTATATTTTTTAAATACGTATCTATTTTACTTAAGCGGACTAAAGTAAAAATTAAGTTTAAATTTAAGAGGGAATAGTGTAAAAGAAGTTTGAAACAATAAACATATTTATATATTATATCAAAACCGGTTGAGATAATTTTAAATAACAATATCTACTTGGTTTTTTGTTTGTGATATTTTGTTTTATTAAGAGTTTGAGATAAAACAAACTTTATTTATGATTTTTTACTATAAAGGAAATATCAAGTTTCTAGGTATGAGTAGTCAAAGCCTTGATGAGATTACACCGGCGATTGCCCTCAGTCTGTAGTGCCCTCGTATCAGGTCAAGTGGAATCTGACACTTTTGCAATAACTTTCTTCAACAAATATATATGTTTTAATATATGTTTTTAAATATATATCAGCTAATCGGAGTGTCAAAAGGTAATATACTATACTACTTTTCTAAGTTATTATGTAAAAAAAATTCTAAGTAGGTACATAATTAGAATGTAGAAAAACTTCTATTGACTAGTTTTTACACCACCATATCTAATGGGCCACCATACATACACCATAATCCATATCTAATGGGCATTCAATATAAAGGAATGTCTCGATAATATTATATTCTGAAGTGCAAGTATAGGATAAAGCATCATAAAAGAAACCTATAAAATATATAAAAATAAGAACAAAATTATTAAAATAAATATTAAAGTCGTTTCGTAAAGCAATAATGTTTATAAACTGCTGGCGGTAAGTTACCAATATAAAATGGAAGTTTATCTGAAATACGTCTTACATTAGAAACAAATCAGGATAGAGACAGAAAAGTTGAGGCAAAAAATTACTGGTATGAATATGGAGGTCGGTAAAAAAACTGGATGAAAAATCAAGGATGGTTGGATTGCGTCGAAGATAACAATTTAATAAGACTGGGTGTTACAAAATAAAACGGTAATAAAGCTTTATTTACGTTTTGCTTAAATTATATTGAAGAGAAATCTTATCTCAATTAAAACTTGATTCCTAACTTACTAAGATATTTTCTAAATACTCTAGTCTTGTTGTAAGATTATTAGTTATTTAATATATAATATATTACTATAGCACCCGGCTTTTCTCTGACATAAAGTCAATAGGAGAATGAAGTTTATTTTATAACTTTATGCAAAGAATTTTAACAATACCTTACGTTTTTATGTCACACAGTGGCTATTGTGTATTCGATTGAAAAGATACTTCAAAGTGTTCTTTCTTGTCTTTTATGTATGGTAAAGTATTAAAGAAAAAACTGTCAAGGTAAAGTCATATTAAAGGTTAAATAAAATAAAAAAAAATAAAAAAAATGTCTACATTACTTACGGCCTATAGTTTTCTCTCCGACTTCAAATACAGAGCTCCTTCACTCGAGCTTTTGCTGGTCAACTTTATTTTCAATTTTGCTCTCCACGAAAAGCCCTATTATTATTTTGTTGAATTTAAATTATATAACCAAGATCCACGCTGAAAGCTATTTCTAAATATTGGGAATTATTGGATTCGGATCAATTACTTTGAAGATTATATCCAACAGATAAACTTATAAAGTATAAACTCTGAACTTATTATACTGTTAATATAAACTAAGATCATAGTATGAGCTTTGTCATAGTTAAAGTTTATAGTTAGTTATAAATTATAGTGCTGAAAGATGAAATTATTTTGTAAATTGGTACTTTCACATTGTCAAATATATATTAGTCTGATGTCTAGTAGTCGCTAATTACTTCTGAATTGTCAACTAGCACAATAGAATTAAAAATATGATATATTATATATGGAATTTAACAGTATTGCGTTTACTATAAAATATATTTTTACCTATACTATAGCCTCAGCAACACGTGGTAGGTTATCCTATTAAATTATAGCTTATATGAAACATTTATACTCTTAACTGAGCGCCATCTTTTGGACAATTACTCAAACCAAAGAACAAATACCATTATACCGCCATCTGTTAGAAACGTATAGAACTAAACGATAATTGTGACTGTCAGATAATAAATAAAGAATTCGCAATAAAATAAATAATTAAATTGAGATATTAACTATCCTACCTTTTAAGTTGAAACAAACTGCACACGGTGAGCAGATTTGATTAAAATTGGTTCAGTAGTTTAGCAGTCCATAGCGGACGAACATCGTAACATATATTAAGATAAGGTAGATATATCAGACGTTTATATATTTATAACATTTATTTTTATAATGTTCATAAATCTTATTAGTTAGTATTCTTATGTGATATGAAATTTTATATAAAAAAATATTACAGTGTGTCTCATGATTTAAAATGAGTCTAGTTTATTATTAACTGAAAACCGTACTGCTAGAACTACAAAAGAATAATTTTAAAGATTACTGTTATATATATATATATATACTAAATTTATATATATAGAGTATAGTATATAGTAAATGTATTAATTTTTTTTTCACAGTATAATTTATTAAGATCACACGGATTTAAGTAGAATTTTTTAAACCGGGAAAATAAAGTAATGAAAATTGGGCTAACGCTACTTCAGTTTAAAATTGTGCAAAAAGCTTGAAGAGTGAACAGAGCTATAAGCATACGTGAGCTTACTGAGACTGAATAAGTCGGAATTTTGTAGGAATATTTCAGAATAAAATGATGACAAGAACCTTTTCTTATTATATTTATATTTACCCGGCTGTATTCACGTAGAAATTAAATCGGAATGTGCCCGACTAGTTTCGAACCCGTTCTCGCCGCGAGTCCGCCACGCTCGTCGGGCACATTCCGATTTAATTTCTACGTGAATACAGCCGGGTAAATATAAATATAATAGTCATGATTCACGAAAGTTTAAATATAAAAAAAAAAAAACCTTTTCTTATATTTAGCGTAGATAATGAATCTTTTAAGATATTATTTACAATATGAAAGAAGTTAAAAATTTGTGTTATAGATACTTAGTATATACCTAGTTTTTATTATTTAAGATATATTGCTTGGCTTAGTTGATGAAGAAGCATCCCAATCCAATATATTTTATTATATATTAAAAATTATTTCATTTTATCTTAAGCTGGTTGAATTAAAATTCACTTTGAACGTATTACTGACTCCACTGACAGTCGAGGGTACATTAGGAATGCAAATGAAACGTGATAATTACTGTATCTGGACTGCAGCCTTGTGTAACGAAGCCTTTGACTTCGTTCAGCCAACCGTTCATTTCAGGCTAATTCTATGTTCCTGGTTACTGAGTTAAGATAAATAAACAAACTACCAAAATATTTGTAACTTGTGTGCAAATTTTTTTTTACAATACTATTAACCAACTATCTAACGATTCGTCTACACTTTTGATATTCTAGATTCTTCAGGCTTTTCCTGAAACGTGGAATTAATTAACGTTTGCCAAAAGGCAAGTAGGTATGCATAATACAGTGCATAGTATAGGCATTTATCTCGGTCAGCGTTTCATTGGCTCACTATAATTTATGGCGCAATAACGTTATCCGCTCACACAGCAGTTTGAAACATAAAAATATTGCATCTACCAGATGAATTTAATTAAATTTGGTTTTATTTATTGCTATTCTTATATATATTGCTTGTATTTTGTGAAAAGCGAACTATTTTCTTATATCCATAAGAACAGACTTTGCTTTTTTAAAGACTAAATTTTACATTTTGATAAATTATATCTACTTTTATATAAATTATATGTTATAAAAAAATACCATTTCTTTTGTAGTATTTGATAACATATCAGTTATTTGGTTATTTACTTTGTATCGTATATAATATTTTATGAATAGTATTATTACATAAAATCGGAGTTATTTAGAATAGTATTTCGTGTCAAATAAATTTTGCACATTGTATATTATTATGGCTAATAAAATATGATATATTAATTTGACTTCAAAATTATTGCGAACTGTTCCAGACTCAAGGTTTCAGACACAGGGTGTTGTGGCAGTAACAAATGTTTACTAAGTTTCTGTATCACATAACTGTAACCAACTGGTAAGTACCCAACTGACTGAATAGGACGGAGTGTAGCATTGTTTACAATAATCCTAATAAATATCGTAAGAAACGATTATTAATTAGTAAGAGCATATTTTAATAAACTTTAATAATATAACTAAATTAACAATACAATACAAAAAACTATTAATACTAATATTGAATTCAATAAATCAACAGTAATAATAAATAAACGGTTCTTTAATTGAAGTCATCTGTTATCAGACTCTTCGTCCACTACTCCCATTCCTCCTCCATCCCAAAGTAATAAGTTATCTATCAACACATAAAATGTACGCAAAAGCAATGTATTTATACTGTTTTGGTAATTTTTGAATAAAATAATGTTGTTTGGGTAGATCAGACTCTTATTATTCTGCGATGAAAATGAAATTATTTTATCTTATATCTAGTATACTCAAAGAATAAGCCAATTCCTGTCTGATATATTAACAAAGTATTTATAAACTAGTTAATATATTATTTTTAATATCCTACTTTCTGTTTTCACACATTTAACGACATAGGCTTTACCGAATATATTTACATTTCACGTTAATATTACAGCAGTTTATAAACGTTGACATTGTATTAATTGCGGTTACCATTTTCTGTGATGCCTATGTCGTAAAATGTAGGAGAGTTTGCACGCTGTGTTTGCAGCAGACAGTGCATTCAATCTAACGATTCATGATCGAGTATCGGCAAACGTTTCAATCTACTGAGAGTTTAAGATATAAGTGATAAGCGATTTGTTGTCAGCTTAAAATTACCAAAATTATCTTTAGTATTGCTTGATTTTATTAACTTTTGTATTTAATTTAGTGCTGTAACCTTGTACAAAATGTAACCCTATCGATTTTTGAGTTATGGTATAACCTTATTTCTTTTTTTTATGTTCTTAAAGTTAAAAAAATTAAAGATTTTTAAAACACTGACCTGGATAAATAACATAAAATAGCTCTGTATTTATTTAGAGTTCATAAATTGGAGCAAACACAGCAGTAGATAGAGTTAGGGCAGTCAAGTCTGGCGCGCGCGATAAACTTAATTTTCCAACTTGTCTAGTTAATCAAGGAAGGGTTCAGCCACAACAACGTACGTGATATAGCTCTATCTCTGCTCAAAATAACCCAACGACGTCATGGAAATAAGGAACTTTGAATTCTAATAACTATATAAGAAATAAAAATATTAAAATATAAGAAACTGAGAAATAAAGTTCAACTGTATATCATATTACAGTTTTTACTTAAATAATTTGTATAAAGTAGAATCTACTTTACAACTATTTATAGTATTCCCAAAGACAGAAGAAAAATCTATTTGCTGAATGCCTATGTGACGCGTACGTAGCCGGCTTAAGCTTTGTCCCCAGTGTATTCACGGATTAAATTGTTCTTCATTGCAATCTGGACCTTTACACTCAGTAATAAGCTTTGCAGTCAAATTTCCAGAATATGGAGTGCTAATATCAACCTTATCACTTTCGCATAAGATCCATGTTAAATTGATATTAAGTCTCTCCATCAAGCCAGATAAGTTGGGTAGTATTTTAGGTGGAATCACCGATATTGGGCATGTCGTGTGTCTAAGAAATTGAACTGTCATACAGAAGGAAATGTTTTGTTATTTATTTCTTTTGAAATAGGAATATTTTTATTATTGTTAAGTCGTGTAGTTACTGTGAATGATATTCAATTTGAATTTTGTTACGATGTCTATAAATATGATGAAATTTGATGTAACGTTACGGAGTCAAGTTTAATAAAAAATTGTTAAGAAATTATTAGAGTAATTGTGTTTTAATTTAGAGCGTTTTATGATTTCTTTTTAAGAATAAGTTATCTTAAATAAGCACTATTTTGAATTGTGTATCCAGATTTATTTTATAATGATGATGCAATAATACTATTTATGAGGTTAACTTTAATAAAAGTTTTACGTTGTTTTTCCTTTATAATTTATAAATTGATATTCTTGTAAGTTTTTCCATAAAAATAAGCAATGAATAATGTAGTTAGTTGAGCGTAAAGTAACAAAGTTCAAATATTAGGCCTCATGTAACACGCCTTAGATGATTCAAACTTTAGGTGTGTAAGTAATTTTTCCCATACTACCTCGTAGTACTTTGTAAAACAGCGGTCAAGAATGCAAATAAATGGCTCCAAATGATTTGTCGCACAGATACTGGCGAGGAGCCAGAAAGTGCGGGGAAGGTATTTATTGGTTGGAAGTTGGGGTCTTTAATCCAGTAAGTCGAGTTTTTTAAATCATTTTATTTTCTTTATTTCTTATCGAAAAAATGTAGTAAAAAAGTTTTGCTATCCTTACTCTTTCATTATATTTTACAATAATACATTTTTTTATTGGTAAATAGGGATTTAGAAATAAATGAAAAAAATCGATCGTTTCTATACACTTGTTTTTACACAAAAATATGAATATAAGTAAATTAAAACCATAAAGAAGTAAACCAAAATATATACATATAAATGTTCGTATACAACAATGACAAATTTTTCGAGAGCAATGTAATTGTCCCAAGATATGTAATTCATTGTCCCGGGTCCGGACAGGTCCGGGCGGGTCGCCAGCCATCGCATGCCATGTAATATGTGCTTAATAGCGTTGGGTTACAAATTATATCAAATTTGACGAAACTTACCAAAATTGTAAAACTTATTGAACTTTTAGAACTATAGTACGCCTTATTGGATATATTGACAATTATTTCATGCGACTCTTACTGGCATTCGCCATATTTTAGATTATTTAATATTAATAAGTAATACTATTTCTATATAAAGGTATCTTCATCATTCAAACAATGTTTTTTTACTTTATACAACATTGTCTTTAATTATACTTTGTCTAGAGAACAGTTGTTAGTTTTTAATTTAACTGCGACCTTACTACATCTACATTTTTCATGTTCAGTGAACTTCCTTAGCAGAAATAGAAATAAACTACAATTCTCAACTAGGAATGTACATTCTGTAGTTTGTTCAGTGAGCTGTTTGTTTGTTTTTTTATTGTTTACAATCTAGGTGAATAATTTTTTATTTCTACTATTAAATATTGTTTTGAAAAATGCAATTTGATTATTAAAAAAAAAAAAATGCAATTTTTTTTTTTTTAGAATGTTGTGTCAGTACTAAATGTATTTTCGTACTATATATAGAAAATAATAAAAATATATTTTTTATTATAATATTACATTTATATTTATTTTATGTATTCTAATGTAATATTCACATTTTGCGATACGAGATTGTAAGAAAAGTGTTGCATTTCCTAGAGCACAATTACTCGCGTATGAAACAAAATAAACGTAACTTTTATCAACATCAAGAGCGGAGTTTTGTATACAGATGTACAGGGCTGCCTCGTAAGAGTTATTACTATGTAACTATATATTTTCATGGAATGTATTTTTTGTTTACTTTTTAACAACTTTTATTTGTAAAGGTATAAGCATTGCCTATTAATAATTTAAGTTTTCTTAAAATTTATCTTTCTAATATTGAAGTTAATAGCTGTTGTGCTTTAATAACAATTAGGTACTGAGAAAGCATATAGCCATACCAAAAAAATCATGTAGGGGAGCGGGGGTTAATAAGTCAGTGGGTAATGAGGTTCGGCATAAAATAAATGAAGTGAGGGAATATTCTATAATTGCATAAGGTACTTCCTGCGACCCCGGTCCCACAGTCAGTCCTCGTATGTTAGAGTAGAGTGAGACAGACCTCAGTCGGCCGCTAATAGTCTTTGAGTCGTCGGGACCATCGTTTATGTTTTATGGGCTACTTTCTTGTAAAAATCGCTGATTTTCTATAGAATATGTGAGAAGCCAATGCATTACTATTTATGGTTCAAGTTATCGTTACGTATATTGTATGACCTAAATATATCTATACTATTTAGATCATACATATATATTTATACTTATATATTTTAATAATTAAATTTTAAAAAAATATCCGTCATTGGGGTAATGAGATGATTCTCTTTTTTCATCCAGTACGCAGAACATCTGGAGCTGCGTCATAACTTCAATAAAGATTCGCAAATGGCTGGATGGTTTTCGCAAATGGAATCCACGCATAAGCCTTCGAAAACCGGAGGTTATAAGTATCCAGAGAAAAAATTGATCAAAAAAATGGAAGTTTATCCATTTTTTCGTAATCTAGAAGACTTTACATTATAGACGTTATATTTTAGTGAAAATAATGTATTCTTTTATTTTTATTTAACAATTTCATGTTTCGGAATCGTGACTCCGATGACATCATGGGCTGACTCGCATTGCCCGCACATTTCGGAAATCAGAGTTAAAATATATTTTATATGAGTTTTCCTTAAGTGATTTCCATTCCCCCATTCCCCCCGGCTCCCTATTGCAGTAAAAACTTAAAATAAATAATATAGTATGTTATAGATGTTAAAACATTGCGTATTTAAAACTCATTTAAAAATAAAATGAACATTAAAATATAAAATTGTATTGTTTGTGGCAGCCCTATTTGATAATATCGCGGTGCATTACAAGTATTAAAGGATCGCTTGTGCCGGGCGCGATGCGTCCCGCGCTGTGCGATCTCAATTATGCAGAAAAGCGCCTACGCCTCCTGTGATACTGTTTCCCTGTGGTTCTACTGATAGCGAATAAGAACCTTACAATTTTAATATTATTATTTATTAATTTTTTATTTAAAATTTTTATACACTTTTTGAAGGTTGTACAGTCTAACTCTTAAATTAGATGCATAATGTATAGGGGTTGGGGTATTGAAACTCTTTCGCAGAAGATCTGGGTGAAGAGGCTATTATAGTAACGGTTCGTAGAGTTAGTGAGAGATCTGGAAACCCAACCTGTCTTCTTTCTTTTATGTATTTCCTAGTCTTTGGCATACCTTGTGGCACCACCACGGTGGAACCACTTTCTGTAAAAAGACCCTCCTGCTTATTTGCCATTCAATTCTATTAAAAACTTAATAATTTTTAATGTATATTAAATTAAAATAAGCTTAGGGATAAATAAATACTTTTTAGTTACTTTAATTTTTTTTATATGTTTTCATCATTTTATTTTGTAATATATAAAAAAAGCATCTTAAATCATCAAGAGGAGTATAACATGTACGCGCTGCAATGGTAACTACCCGCTTGCACTCGGACCATACCACGACAACCATTAGCTAATTGCTTGGAAAAATGCCACCATGTGATGTCCTCCGCACGACTGCCGACTGTCATGCATCCACGCACACATTTGTACTTTACACCTACAAGTAAAGCATTCTACAAAATTTACGTTAAACATTAAAAAAAAATATTCTACTCGGCTATATATTAGTAAAGCTTGATTGCAAATATGTTTTTAATATACTTTGTAGTCGTGCGATATTTGCGAAAGCATCGCTCTTGCCTACATTTTCTAATATGAATATATTTTCTAATATGAATTTATTTTCTAATATGAATGTATAATATCACACTATGAAAGTTGAGGCGAGGAGTTGCTGATGTCATTTTATTTCATACAATTATACAAATTGTAAAAAGCACTTCACGTGATTGTAGTCCTTTTATCATCTTTATATCGAGTTCTTTTGTTTGTGATTCCTTTGTTCTAAATATCGCGTACAATCATAATGTAATATTTTGACTTAATAAATATTTTTCATAAAATTTTATGTATATAAGTTAAATATTAGTAAGAAATAATTGATATTTTAAAAAATAAAAACTTTTTTGTAAAATCAGTTTATTATTTTTCAATTATTTATATATAATATACTTACTTTCAAACTATAAGTCAGCATATATTGCAAATTTGTCAATTAAAGTCCGTCTTAATTTTGTAAGTTGTTTGCCCATATGAATTCTAGACATAAATAAATCATGAATTGGAAAAGATATAAGGCTACCTTAAAGACCGTTAAAAGAACCTAGAAAAACAAAAGGTTACGGAATAAAAATCGCGGAACCACGGTTTGTGTCCGGAAAAGGCGAGGGCGCTGCTAGCATCTCTTACTTAGTACTTTAGTTATTAGTTTTTAACGTGTTCCTTCAATCCCTATCCCTTTTCTATGCAAGCAAGAAAGCAGACAAAAACTAAAACCTAATATAT
The DNA here is from genome assembly GCA_963555665.1 of Dircenna loreta. Taxonomy (NCBI): domain Eukaryota; kingdom Metazoa; phylum Arthropoda; class Insecta; order Lepidoptera; family Nymphalidae; genus Dircenna; species Dircenna loreta. The sequence continues at coordinate 14,755,493 of OY743087.1, forward strand.
TATCTTCCTGAAATTCATTGCTATAACTTATTCTAAATCGGTATTTCAATATTTTTTGACACTTATGAAGAGTAAATCTCTTTTTAAAATATCAATAATATTTTAATGGATAAACTTTGACGGAATTCAAATTTTATCAATTGATTTCTAATGCTACGTTATTTCCTCAAAATATTTACGATAACTTGCATTTTGCTTAAAATAAATATAGTAAGTATTTTAAAGTATCAAAATTTATTTTATGTAATTAAAATAAATTTTGATACTTTAAAATAGCCTGGTATAATAAGTATGTTTGGGTTCTAAAAAAAATCTTTAATTTATTACCTCTTTCAGATTATTTAATAATATGAAAATAGTTAAATTGAAATCATTAACATAATAGCTTTTCTAAAGTCAAATACTCGTACATTCCAACGAAAGTCTTAATTGCATTTTTTTGAATATTTTAATTCACTTTTACATTTAAATTACCCACTTCTGCCTTGAATAAATTTATAGAAAAAATAATATCCTTTTATTTCAATAAAGGTTGCCCCGTGTAACCGTTTGTGTTTAAACTCTTAGTCTGTGTAGTTGTCGAAAGGCTTGCCTTACCTAATTAATTCCTGATAATTGGTTCGATCGTCGATCTTGACTTTTCTCAATAAACATTTATAATTGTATGGTAAGTGTACTATTATTGATATATTATGTATATAAATAATAGTACAGTAGGGCGTACCAATTAGAAACGTTATTGAAAGTAATGAATACATCGAAAGAACGAATCCCTCCCCGAAATCAAAACACATGTTTTTAGAAATGTTCCAAATAGTAGGTTTTCTGTTAATGATAAGTTATTTGATAAAAATATAGCTATTGAACATTTTAATGAAAGAGATACCTACAAAGATTGTATCAATAAATAAATATCAAGTGCTTATTTCTTCCACGTTGTAAGTTTTAAATAGATTAAAGTCCGCAATTCTTGCACGTTATCTGGCGTTCGTTTAAGATTGTATCTACTAAGTCGCAATCTATTTCAAACGCCACTTCAATAAAAGAAAGCGTTTCTCACAAATACCACCAAATACAATTTACCTGCGGTATATGTTTATTGTAAAATTAAATTCTATCAAAGTGACATTTTGTTTTTAAATCCCTTATTTAAAAAAATAAAGAATTATGATATTTTTTTTAAGGATAATAATTAATGACGTTCTAATTTTGTCTGGTCTGTGAAATATAATATAATGGTATACAGAAATATCTGAGCACTCACAAGGCAGACATTATATAAAATGTCAAATATTGCCAACTTATTTACAAGTAAAAATGTATTATTATAATTTAAATTGGTGGATAAATAAATAAGTTCTTCTTAAAAACTTAAGTTTTATTTAAAAAGTTTCCACTCTCGTCAAAGAAAAGTTTTTTATTACTTTTTTCACTGTATAAAGTTTTTATTACTATTTTAAAAAGAACAAGAAAAGTATGTTTACTATTTATAAAAAAAACACTTATTTCTCCTTTCTCAGTATATTTTAAGTTTAATTTGGTTTTTAAAGTGCATTTGTGTGAGTCAATTTCAGCGTGAGTACCAGGGAGCCAGCAGAGCGAAGAAGGTACGTGCTTTATTTTGTGCTCACACTTCCGCGTCACGTACATTTCTAGCTAACTCTAAATTACTATGTTAAGACTTATTTATATAAGTTGCATTCGTCAGAGATGTTACGTTACGTGTGTTTATTTGTTGAGATTTAATTTATAATTTACTGTAACGTATTCATTTGTTTTTTAAATAAATTACTTTTTATAAATTATTTCGTTTCGTACTTATTATAGTTTAGTAATTATTCGTAGACTTTTATATTATAAGGCACCTGGATACCCTGTTACTTTGTGCTCGAGTTTATTTTTAATTTGACTGTTTTAAGTTTTAATGCAATAAATTAATATAATTTTGTAGACATGTTATGACATGTTCATCTTCTAATATAGTTTTTGTTGTATATTTTAAAATGTCTTTTTTATTAAAAGGAAATATCAAGATATTTATTTTCTTTACTGAATCACTATTTAATATAAACAACTTAATATTGGATACCGAATACTTCAATTAACCTCCCCTGTTCTTGGGGGGTGGGAGGAAAGGGAACCACTGACCCGGAAATAATGCGGTTCTCTCCGGATATTTGCTTGCACGGGCTCGAGATGCCGCCGCCTTTAGAGTGAGGAGTTTATATTCCATTTCAAATTAATTATCACATTTACGAGATGATTAATATAAATATATATAAATAATATATAACTATGTAATATAGTCATGAGGCAAATAGAAATGAATAAAATAGAATTAATAAATATGTTTTATGTTACTTTTAGTTGGAATAATATTTCGAGTGATTTTATCAGTTGCATCTGATTTTTTTCGTCAAAATCACGTCTATCTGATGAATATATATCTCTCACTATAAATTTTTATATTAGAGTCATATTTTTGAAATATTTTGTATTTCATGGCGTCTTTTTTTGGTAGTAAAATATAGCCAAAATACAAATGGCTTTAACAATATGCCTTGTCGTGATTACACGCTAAGAATAAAAATAGTAAGCCGATAAAAAATATATTTGAATTTTATAAAGCAATTATAATGTACAAATAGTTTAAATATCCATACATTCTTAAAGCTGAATAGAGAAGTAATATAATAAAATATTCTAAAAGGTAACTTCGTTTATAGAATTGTCTGTGGCGAACATAATTGAATTCAATCCCTTTGAAAAAGGTATTCACTAGCTTCATATTGTTTGTGCTATGTTCTGCTTTGTTTTTTTTATCATGAAACATATGTATGGGAATAAAGTAATTCTCATGAACGCGTGTATGAACTTAATGTCCAGAGAAAAATTAATTATTTTATTTGAAAGTTACCAGATTTTTTTATTGAGGGTTTATTTAAACTATATGATATACTTTTGTATATGTTATTATTAAAGAACGATTATTATTTTTTGCATCTTATTGGTTTCAGATCTTATTTAGACAATGAAAAGACTTCAACTTGAGGAAACGAATAACTATTCTATTAGAAGTCTGATAATAAATAGTTAGGGCATGCTTTTATTGATAATATTAATTGCCATATTAACCAAGTGGATTCATATTATCTAAGATATATTTAGGTAGAAAATCATTCGTTATAGTTTTTTCTTGCTCCTTAATATGGGAATTCGTTAAAAGTATGCGTACCTTCTTTATATTATTCTATAGCATGGCAAAAATGGCTTACAATCTACCCACAATCTATCACATTATTCGATTTCAGTACCAATCATTTAATTGATTCCTCATCATCTCGCAAACTGAAATCTATCCTTCAATTGATTTCTCTCCCTGGACTTCCCTTGAATCCTCCCCCTATCAACATAAATTCTCCGGACTCTTGGAATGACCTTATGTTGACGTTATGTCAGAAAAAATCACACAAATGTATTCAATTCTTCGACGGCAATTATATGAAAATTCCTCGATAACTTTGAGCTGGTCCCTATGACTTATAAGTTTAAGGTGATCCCATTCTCTGCTAATACTTTAAATCGCAATTTCTAATCTTACCCAATTTTTATTTTTTACCTCACTTTTCCTTCAATTTGGCGTAAAGCGCATATCATTCCTATACCTAAAGTCCATAATAAATCCTACGATTCCTAACAAATTACGACCTACCTCTTTTTTACCTCATCTATCTAAAATTCTTGATGCGACGCTATATAAGCAAATTTCTTCATTTATTAATAGTAACAATCTTATCTCCAACTTTCAGTCTGGCGTTTTCTGGGTATCGTCTTGGCCACAGCACTGTTTCGTTGTTTACCGTACTGTTTTACTTAAGGTTATGGAAAATATCTATGATGCAATGGATGGTCAAGCAACTGTGTTGCTTCTTATTGATTTCTCCAACGCTTTCAACACTGTTAATCACGACATTCTCATTGTTCTTTTATCGCACTTTATTATTTCTTTCAAGGAATTAAGCTAGTTTTCAATTCAATTCCTTCGTAGTGGACAGGAAAGCTGTGCGCATAGATAAACCTGTGAAGTAGCTGCTGGTGTTACATAGGGCGGTATACTTTCACCCCTTTTGTTTTCAACAATGAAAACTCAACTCCTTAACTCAACTCCTTAACTTGTATATTTATTAATAAATTGTATACTTCATAATAAAACAAAAATATAATATATTTATTTGTATTGTTTATTTACTTAAAACATATATATATATATATGTATATATATATATATAATATATATGTATATATATATATATATATATATTAAGATTAATTTTTAAGTTTATAACTCTCCATTTCTTTAGTCAAAGATTCTTCTGGAAGAACACAATAGATAAACAAAATCTGTTACATTATTCCCAAATATACAATTTGTATAGTTTAATCAAAGCAACATTTTTTTATACACCATTATTATGACCCACGGGTATTATTGGGTGTTGAAACGAATTCAAAAGACAATATACTTTCATATATTTTCATGTTAGTTGGCAAACATTTTAAAATACATTATAACAAGCTATTTGTAAACAAGTTTAATTTTAACATTAAAAAGTATTATTTATGTAACATAATTCAAGTAATGTATTGTCAGTAATTCGTATGATTATTTCAATTAAAACCATTTACACCAAAAGATTTCCAAATTCAAATATATTTAGCAAAAAGTCATAATGGAGGTTTTTATTTATGCATTACAAGAATTAATCACTTTTTAAATTTTTTTTTTTTTTTAATATACTTTAAAATATTTCTAAGTGGAGTTTTAACGTGTGGATGTGTATTTTTGTGGTTTGGGCCTTTATGCATGTTTACAATTTTTTTTGAGTTGTATTCGATGACGCAGGATGATAAATAACTCTTTTTGACTTTTTGCCATAAAAATAATACATAACTACTAGACATTGTAAGTGACTACTTAAACAAATAAGTTGTTAATTGTTAATTTTATTTAACAAAAAGATATCTTGTTCCAATTTCCAGTCTCTAATGAGAACGGAAAAAAAAGTTTGTTACTTTAAAAACCAAGAACTATTTAAACTATAACAGCAATATTAATATAAAATGTGTACAAAATAGTAAGTCTATTTCGAGTTCTCACCTATTTAACGTTATTTGGGTTTTGTCTTAAAGCGTAGCAACTACAATGCAATCTATTTTAGATGCCACTTCAATAAAACGGAGTGCTTTTCTGAAACAATGTATTTTACTCACTATATTTGTCCATTGTCTAGGAATTACAGCAGGTGTAAATTTTCTTTACTATTTATAAAACGAAATTGCTTCTGAACTAGAAATTTAAATAAGAAAACGCTTGGCTATTCATTCATTTTAATTACATTTTTATACTATATATTAAATAGTCAGTATTGTTATCCAAACATACATAAAAGCATTTGTTAAATATTAAATTTCAAATTGTTATTTAATAAGTCAGTTTAATAGTTCTGTCAAAATAGTTTTAACTTTAACCGTCGTAGAATCCGGAATCACAAAAGCTCTGCCGGCCTTTGAGGCAGCGGTAGTCGGTTAATTAAGGTACCTATCTCGTATCGACCTGGAAATGACACTGAAGGAAGTTTATTCTATATCTTGATTCAAACTGTAAAAAGCATATTGAAATTTAAGATGCCGGTGACGTGCTGAGCAATTGGGAAATGACAACAAAAGTTAGACCCCACCACCGGACCAATCCTCGTCATAAATTTCTTTACTCATAGAGTTTTATATTTGTATGAGGATAATAATTTTTCAAAGTAAAGTATTAATCGAAATAGATAGAAAAATATAAAAAAAATAAATCAAACTTTCTCTTGAAGATAATTCGTTGGTACTATCATTTGAACTAATATAATATGCAATAGGAAGTTAAAAAGTATTATTAAATATTAAGTAAATATCAAAATAGTTATAAAAATCATTATCTTACTGATATTTTTGTACTGATGGTTGATATTTTTAATATAAATGTCAAGTTACATCCTTTTTCGTCAACAAACTGAAATTTTGGATAAAGTTGGAAGCTCTTATCTATAAATATATATATATATATATATATATATATATATATATATATATATATATATATAATAAATTTATGTAAAAGAAATATATCATCAATCTGAAGTGAAGAAAAAAAATTAAGAATGGTCCATTAATTAGCCACGTAACGGTGACTGGCTTTCACAAGTTTTCCGGGTCAGTGAACTTTCCACCCCCCCCCCATCCTTCCCAAAGGGCATAATTAAACTATGGCTGAATCCATCGGAGTTTCTCTTGAATAGGGAACTCAATAAAGGTAATTGACACCTAGATAGCTTTAAGACATTTTAAATGAATTAAAGTTATTGCGAGTTAAACAAACGTGAATCTTTTGTTAGTTCGAATGTTACAAACAGTTAATAATATTGGATTATCTTCATTGTGAGAATTAACGGTAAAATGTTCTTATAAAAAAATTGAGTTGACTTTTTACGAATTTATATTTTTTTCGCAGGAATTTTTTTTTTTTTTTTTATCTTTTTACGAATTTATATTTTTTTTTTGTTTATAAAAGCTGACAAAATCTTTTAAAAAAATAAATATATATTCTTAGTTTTATTACCTAGTCTTGACACTAAAATATTTCAAAGAATTACAACTTGTAGATTACACAGAATACGGATTTTTTTATTTTATCTAAAGTCTAATTAAGTCTTATACAAATAACTTTGCTATTGAAAAAAATTAAATACTGTATTTAGAGCGACTACAATTTTTTTAATATAAAATATATTTTTGAGGGTATATAGCAAAAAAAATAGAAAAAAGAGTATAGATATACTAATAGACTATATAGTAGCTGTTATTTTTTATATTTGATGGTTTTAATTAGCCTTTACTTGTTTAATGGAGGAGGAGAGGGAGGGCACCACTGATCGGATATGATGTCCAATCCGGATATTTACTTTCGTTAATCTCACCGAGATTTCAATATTTAAATAGTTATTTCATTATATCTGAATAAACGTACATTATTTATTTTATTACTAATATGAAATATATTTTAAAGGTTAGTTTAAAAACACAGATTAACTTCTTACGTCGTGTCCGTAAGAAGTTGATATATATATATATATATATATATATATATATTAGACACGACGTAAGAAGTTGATTAATCTGTGTTTTTTAAACTATCCTTTAAAATATATTCCATCAGACCTCTGGAAATATCATCATATATTATTTTATTAGATAGTTGGTATTGAATATTTAATAGTGCAAGGATGGAACTGATATCTGCAAACGTCCGAACGGATGTGAATAGACGCCGACCGTCTCAGATTTGCATTTACGGGTACGTTTGGAAACTCATTGAGGGTTATTACGTTCAAAGTGCGTTCATGTGAAATAAATACAATGCATACATTATTGACCTATTTAATGACTACATTTGTAATATATTCTTTAATAATACAGGTAATATAAAAATATATTGTTATACTTTGTTTTAGAAAATTATTATATTTTCTGTCAGTCCTGCCATGGTATAAAAGTAACTGAATTTTTATTCCAATTTTGATAGATCTACTGTTTAATATTGAAATCGGCTATATGTTATAGGTTTTGGAAATATATCCATCATAAGGAATTTTCATATTGAATAGTTGTACTTCGACTTATATTATATTGGGAATATATTACTACTACGCCATTTCATTAGTGTATTGCCCTGTAGAATATATGTATTTATGTTCCATTAATTGTGGTACATTATTTTTACAAATATAAAAAAGCTCTCTTTTGTATAGTATCTCTAAAGCGTAACATTATATCTCCTAGAACAACGGCTATCTTGAACGACCCGCATCGTTTCACGGTCAGTGAGTCTCTTTCAGACGGCTCTTATTGTTCCCTTAACTACCAATTTAACAAGACACTAGCTTCAATCGTCATTTGATCGCCAGGTCTCAATAATTACCAGAATTTCCTGCAATGACATGTCATAAGTGAATCAGACCGCATTGTTGATAACGTGAGTGATGAGAATATAACCCCAAAGCATATTCTTATATTCCCCTTTTATGATGAGTCATGAATGGATCATATAAGGATTTTCAAATCATGCTTTAATTTTCAGACTTATTTATTATGACTTTTGCTTCTTCGAGTATGAAAAATGTTATTCTATTTGACTGAGGTATTATATCAGAGACTAAAACGTTGGGCTTAGAAAATTTAAAAGTTTGAGTGTCGTTTCTTTTTATGAAGCCGGCAATTATTGAGATAGAAATTTTGAAATTTCATCCAAGAGGGACACAAGGGATGAAAGTTTATGTAATTGTCAGTAATTTTCCAGTAAGAAAAATTATACAAAATACACTTTATAAAATTTATGTTCAAAATACTGTAGATCTTTGTAATTTCCTTTTTAAACGTTGCATTAAAGCTTTAAATTAATTCATATAAGCACTCCCCTATAAATTTGTAAATCAACGCCAAGATGCCGTAGGTTTGTAGTAGATACAAGTAATTGGTAACCGAGTCGAGTCTAATTAAAATTAAACCAAGTCGTCTAGCTTCCTACCAAATTTAACTTCATAATAAACTAGGATGCATCCAATTTATCATATCATTGAATAAGAACGAAATAATATTTTTTAAGTGAGTGTGATTAAATTCCATACTATATTCCTTGCTACAAAAAAAAACCTGCAAGCGAAATAAAAAAAAATATTTTATTCTTTATATCCCAATTTTTAATCATATGATTAAAAATTGGGATTAATTAATACTATTATTAATTTTATAAATATCCATAAGTACAAAACAATAAATAACACAAAAAAGGTTTCTATATCTAACCGTACAGTAAAATTTGCGTAAAATGAAGTCAAGTATAGGTGAATGTATTATTTTCAGTAGAGTATGCATTGTGTATAAACTACAGTATAATGCTATAGTTAAATAACTGTCATTTTGGTAAACAAGTACGTGCTGCGACGTATATAGAGTCTAACTACACCGAGCTTATCATGAGGTGCATTAATCTGTATATAGAGCACGTTGCAAGCTGCAGGTAATTAATGAATATAGAGTCTATAGAGAATATAGTATACTTTGTAAAGTTATTTTATAATAATATCAGATTTAATATTTATTTAGACTTAGGTGAAATTACTTTAAAGTATCTTGGCAATAAATGTCAGCGGTTATTTCTTGTCAAACCCTTATATTAGATAAAATCTTTTTAGTTACCAAAAATATAATCATTTTTTACACTATTCGTAAATCATTGAATCGCTATTATAAGAGATTATATAGAATAAATGTAATATTTATAACTATAAAGGTTTTTATTTATATGTGGTGTAGGCTTTCTTTATAATAAATTCGCTATCTAAGTGCTTTTCGCATTTCTAACACAATAAATTGCATAAAAAAAGTACAACGTGCAGTACGTATTCTTTATCTATTCGAGAAACAAGGAGCCTTTTAATAATTTGTTTAAAAATATCCATTTAATTTTCAAATATTTTAACTTTCTTTGCTAAATAGAATTTAATAAATTGTTTTATTTATTAAAGTTAAAGATAATTATTTTATTATTAAAATATAATTAAAAAATTATTTAAAACTAAAAATATAACGCCCGTAGTAGCCACTTACGAGTCTATAAAAAATATTGAATGCCTTGAATGATTTCAATTCAATTTATAAAAGTCAGTAATCCATTAGATTCGCAAACCCTCTGTATGTTTGTTGTGTTCGCAAATAACATTTTTGGGGAAATACTGAATACAAGCGTAAAGCGCTACAAGTTTTCAAGCATAGAGGATACTTATATTAGGACAATAATAAAATATTTATCAGACAAGTCTTAAAATTGATTTTTAAAACAGGAGACCGCTGATATTGGAAAACATTTCACAGCTCAACTGGAGATAGAGAAATAGGCTTGGCTTGTAAATAAGTAAACCAATAATAAAGACAATTATTAAAATTAATTTATGTATCAAAGTTGGAAGTTTGTTCTTTTATCAGAAGCCTAATTTTATGCGACAATTAATTTAAAAGATAAGATCTGATACTATGACTACAGAAAACAATATGATTTATGTTTTATTTTACGACCATACCCCATTAAATCTCCGTCCATTTATATTTCATTTCATATCTAAATGATCCGAAAACTTGATAAAACTTGGACAGTATATTATATAATTACAATTTGAGTACATAATAACTTAAAAACGAGTATTTTTTTCAATCAAAGTCATATTTCAATCATATTTGTGTACTTTTTTAAAGAAACAAGTGGAATGGTTGAATAAAATACTGATGTAGATTTTAGACGTAAAATTTTAATCATTTAAAAAAAATCTAATATTTCCACACAACTCATAGTAGACGTTATTAAGCATCCTATATTTACTAGAAAAATACAATACCTGTAAACCACACCCAGACGTTTTTTATTACTATTAAAAACTAGTGTGATTTCGAACCTAGGACCATCGGTATAATACAATTTCGGAGTTACTGCCACGATGTCAATCAAACGTCCAATGTATATATACGATAGATCTTCATCGCTTTGAACTCTCAGTTCTAATACGCCGCTATAGAAATTAAAAGCTTGGCAATTTTTTGTTAAAAATGCCAGTTCTCTTTGCTCCAACCAAAATATTTTTTTATTTGGGGATACCAAACCTCAAATTTTATAAGCAATATTTTTTGCATAAAGATACGTATTTGAAAAAAAAAATGGTCATCCGGTTTTTGAGATATATTTTAGTGATGTGTTACCGACGAGTTCCCAAATGTCATCTACGAAATAACTTCGACGAGATGCATTAGTGCTGTTTTACACCGACTAAAATAGGTACCTTTACCTATCTAAACATTAAATGAGATCACTAGGACATTTTTTAAATAAATGCCAAACCATAATAAATCTTACATAAATTTTAGAATGCATCTGATGAATAAATTTATTAGAAACAAACCCAAAACATCGCGTTCGTAATTAATTTCAGTAATTGCACCGTAACGTATGCGGCTTGCAACTCATTCTACGTTACGCCGCATTCCATTTCGGTGTGCTATATTTTGGTGTATTTTTCTCAAAAAAGCAATAGAAAATAGAATTCAATCGTTTTTTATTTGGGTTTAATTTCAAAATTAAAGTTTGTACGAATGAAAAAAAAATACATATAAGTTTAAATATTTTATATGTATCTAAATCATGTTAATAAGACCATTTGGAAATAAGTTTATCTCTTGTTTTAACCGATCATACGAATCTAGTAAGTATACTTTAATCAGATTTCAAAATCTTATATTTCGATTACGTAAGTATACTCGTTATAAGCTGATATTATCTCTCGATATAATAATACCATTAAAGTTTCTGGAGCGGCTCCAAACGTTCGACATTTTTCGTATTATTCAAAAAAATTTTGGTTCTTATTTCCAAATATATAATAAATATAACAAATAAAAGTAATTAGCAGTATAATACATAAAAATATTATGAATTGACATTTTACGACAATTATTATATAAGTGGAACTATTATCCTTGTCAAATAGTGCCTATAATGCCTTTGCTTAATAATAATGGCTTCAAAGAATTACCTAGCCTACTTGTAAAAAAAAACAAAACACTAAAAAGTATATTTATTTGTTTGAAACTTAAAACAAGAATGGTTTGATTTAACAGTCGGTTAATAAATCATTTTTCTTATAATATTGTACTAAAATTATTTTGTCACTGGCCAGTTATAGTTTAATAATCCGTCCACACACTGGCACGTGTCCAGACACTTTTAAAATCGTTTTAAAAATTCTCTGTGTCTTTGTCTGTTTAAATGTTTCCAACAGTCTTTACTATTTTATCTTTGATTCTTGCTTTCTTCCTATAATAGTGGTAAGCTTATCTAGGACCAATATTTAATAAAGTACTTTTACTATATAATAAGTAATTACATTATTATTTGCATAGGTATTGCATTTAACAAAACTATATTTCTAAATGTTAATAATATATTAATCATATATAAAATATTATTAATTTATGTTAAAATTAACATCAAGTTTTGTATTAAATATTTCACTATATGCGAAATCTTTTTATTATCAATTAAATAATTCTACCATTGAAAAGACTTTATTATATAATACCAATGAAATTATTATTTAAAAAAAGAATATTTTTCCTACCACTGTATTAACTCATCAAGCAGTAGCGTGTGTCGTCCGTCCGTTATCTAAACCCATTTACTATTCTCTTTACTTCAGTCACAGATAATCAATAAAATATTGAAAACTGTTAATGTTCTTTAAGCAAAGAGGTTCGTTGGCGGTAAATATTATATACTTCGTAAAACTTTTGACACATGGACTGTCACAACTGTCGTCATTTATTACTAAGATTAAAAAATAATATGCGTTTAAATATTATAATTATTATAATATTATTGAATCACTCATTTGTGATTATTTTTCAATACGTCAAAGGTTTCAGAAAACATTTTTTTTAATACACTAACTATAACACTGTCATTATTCTTAGATTTGTTGAGTTTACATTGTTTATTATTTATTATAATTGTAAAAATATTAAAATAAGGAGCTAATTAAAATAGTATCCATCGTTAATTTGAATATTTTACTTTATAGTGGAGTACAAACCAGGTTATGCTGCCTGAAAAAGGATCAACCACGGGGGTGGTTAACCAAGTACGTACCAGGGCATCTAGGTTAACTGAGCTGAGCGTATCATTATGAGGTATTTCAAGCTGGCGTAACATGTTGAATGTAGGCTATGCCATCACTTAGCTTATTACTGATGGATATCTGTATGTAGAGATCAGAATTCTTAATGAATGAAACTCGAGTCCTTCTATGACTTCGTCTGTCTGTTATCGTTTTGAATAATATAGCTTATATTTATCAAAGGCAGCTCTTGTTAAAATATTTTCTAGTCATTGGATTAACAGACACTGACAAATACATTACTTGTATCTTATTAGATCTTGTTAGAATTATATATATACATATTTAATTCTTCTTTTACAAGCATACGTCTCACTATTCCATAAACTAAATGTAATAAAAATTCGTGAACATAATTATTTTAGAACGAAAAATATATCTATGCTATTCAATTTATCATTTCTTGTCACCAGATGGCGCAGTATCGCTATAAAACTAATGCACATAGGGGAACAGATAATATATTCGCGATAGTAATTTAGCACATTGCATTTTTAGAATAACGTATGCCGGGTTCTGCTGGATCGAAGTTGATTGTTTTTGGTGTATTTGAGAGGTTCCTAAATAGTTTTCATTTACAATTTCCTAGAACGTCTACCGGATCTGCTCCTAAAAAATAATATTCCAGTTTATTTTATGTTTAATTGCAGGTGACGTTGTTTTAAAGTCAAAAACTGTTAAATATGTGGGCATTTGTTTTTTATACATATTTATTAATGTAAGCATTCAATAACTATTTTGTGTTTAAAGTCAAAACAGACCAAGCAGCTCTAAACGTAGTGGATTAAATCCGCCAATATGCCGCTGTTGACTGCTGCTGAAAATGAATATAGCCGGGTAAATATATATTTAATAGTTATCATGGTTCATGAAAGTTTAAATAAACAATTAAATTAAAAAACAAAAAATATATCTCAATTATTATTAAAATCATTGGTTAATCCATATTATATATCTTATTTTGTATACTTTTACGAATGTTTGCACGTGTTAGGATCGCGTATTACAAAAATAATTCGAATATATTCAACTTTTACTTGCGCAAATTCTAATTTCAACTCTACATTAACTCTAAATATAAAAAAAATACTAAAGTTAAACCAAAGTTAGATTATTATACTTATATTTACTCGCGGCCTAAAGTTCACGCCGCGAATCCGCCACGCTTAGAGCTCATGAATAAGAACCCCGAATGGATTCGAAACTAGTCGGGCACATTCTGATATGATTCTCCGTGAATATAGCCGGATAAATATAAATATAATAGTCATGGTTCACGAAAGTGATGAAACTTTAATGATGTTATATCCAGGGAATGTTCGTATGCCATTATATTTTGTTCACACGTGCTGGCTATAGTTAAGTAGTTCAGTAATTTTTTTTATAATTATAGAATAATGTTTTATGTACAGTATTTTATTATAAAGTCTTAATTGTAGATACCTACGTATACATGTTTAAAAATAAAAAATCTGAGAATACTAACTGCCTTAGAAGTGACTGTAACGTTCAATAAGCCAAATGCCATTTACAGTGAAAATAGACCGTTGTCTTACGTTTTATTATCAAAAGTTCGTCCTTTTATTGCCATCTTAATTTTATGCGACCATTTAAATTCAAGATAAGATCTGTAACCTTGCCTCTACAGAAAACAATTTGATTTATAATTTTATTATACCGACCTTACTTAAATCTTTCTCCCTTTTCACTTCATTTATATTTAATTACAAGGTTAGGTTATAAATTACTAAATATTAGTTTAAATACAATACAAACTTAATATAACTTATCAACAAACCTCTCATTGCGTGGTTGAAGCTAAACATTAATTAATATATTTATATAACAAATCAGAAATTATAATTCATTTTACTATATAGTATATATATGTTAAAATAATGCCATGTTTAAAGCACTTTTAAATGACATTATAAATTGTTTTTATTATTTTACAGGTTTGTTTAATAAGATTTTATCTTTGATGTCTATAATAAACTAAAACAAAAAAGCTTGATTATTGTTTTTTTTTATCATCTAAATAACATATAAAAACTAATAAAAATATCATTTTTGCGAATACAAAGGTCGTCATTTATTTTTCGGAATAACCCATGTTACGATATTAAATAAATCATGATATGTTTATCATGTAAAAAGTCCAGTAAAAAAATCTCAATGTATATATATACATATTATATATATATATATATATAGTATTATATATATATATATATATATAGTATTATATATATATATATATATATATATATATATATACTATATACACTAGCCGTTGCCCCCGACTTCGTCCGCAAATACTTTAAAACATAGAGCTCATAAGAAACTCCTACGCTAGAGCTTTTTTTGTGCAATTTTTATTTTGAAAATTGTTCACTACGTATAGCCCTATTATTACTTCAAGGATATAATATAATACAGCTTAGATCCAACGTGAAATTATTTTTAAAAATTAGTTAGTAAATAATTATTAGTTCAAACGTAATTCCAATAATAACTTTTTAAATAATTTTTAAATAATTCCAGTCTTTTGTGTTAAGTAATAATTATATATTATTTGTATATAAAAAGATAAAATATAGCTTGCCACTTACGTGTGTGGGAAACATTTTATATGTGGTTATTATTTAGTAAAACATATTTATTATTAATATTTTGAATATCTTTTAGAATAATTATCGATAAATAGCCACGAAATATTCATCAAACATATTAAGAAATAAAAGTTAAAGGAAAAAAGTTCTTTATTTTTATTTCGATAAGGGTTTGATTAAAATATCAATTGGCTAACCTTATTATCAAAGTCATCAGAAGGTCACTGGGAATTTTGAAAAGACGTTATTGTTTAGATATATTTGAACTTCAGATAACACTTGATACGACAGACTCAGTAAACAAAATAACGTATAAACATTTTAATTATTTCATACATATCATTGTTTTTAATAACTTTTCCTTGTACTTATCTCTTATTATATATCTATATAAAATCATGTAAGAGTTGAAACTATGAAAAATTATCTGGTAATTAGAGATTAGTTGATATTAAAAATACATGGCTTATATTTTCTGGCTTCCATTTTTAATCCTAAAGACCGCCCGCTTTTATTTACTACTTATTTTTGTTTGAGATTGATTGAACAAAATTATGTTCTACAATATTAAAAAACGTATCAACATTTACTATAAACTCCGCGATACCATACCTATGTCTAACTACTGTAGTTGTGCCACTATAACTACTTTTTTAACTTTAAAATTTAATAAAAGTGCCGACAATATTTAAACTATATTATTCAAACCTTTGTAATAATCCCATAATTTGTTAAGGATCGTTTCAATACCTTTAAGAAACTTTTTAAATAATTCAAATCGGATATTTCATTGAAACATTTAGCATACAAGAATTTTTAGTTGATCGTGTTTCGATCAACTAAAAGTTTAGGTTGTGGAGCTTTGCTCGTGGACTCAATTGCAGGATATTATGTAATTAACGAATTATAAGTGCATGTAAAATGTAGTTTTTGCGTAAAAACATAACAAACATACAAAAACAAATTACAATATTATCTCTTTATAATATTAGTAGGTAAAGATGAATATTGTATATTAATATTATTTTAGTATTATTAGTATAACCGCTAGTAGTGCCGTTAGTTTGTTATCTGAGTCAATCTAGCCTAAGGTATAAAAATATGACAATTGAAACTGTCAATTAGTCTTTATAAAATGATCTGTCATTAAGGGAATGAGATAAGGAATCTTATCTTCTTCTTTATTTTGTTCCTTGTATTAAAGCAACAAAAATAAGTAGTAAATAAAAGCGGGCGGTCTTTAGGATTAAAAATGGAAGCCAGAAAATATAAGCCATGTCTTTTTAATATCAACTTATCTACTAATTACTAGGTAATTTCGCTTCAACTCTTACATGATTTTATATAGACATATTATAAGAGATAAGTACAAGGAAAAGTTATTAAAAACAATGATATGTATGAAATAATTAAAATGTTTATACGTTATTTCGTTTACTGAGTCTGTCGTATCAAGTGTTATCGGAATATTAGCTTAGCCAATGAATATTTTAATCAAACCCTTATCGAAATAAAAATAAAGAACTTTCTTACTTTCAACTTTTATTTCTTCATATGTTTGATGAATATTTTGTGGCTATTTTTCGATAATTATTCTAAAAGATATTCAAAATATTAATAATAAATATGTTTTAATAAATAATAACCACATATAAAATATTTTTCACAAAAGTAAGCGTCAAGCTACACACATCTTAGGTCAAAAGGTTCTTGGTTCACGACCATTCCACGGTATACGGTATTTTCAAAATAAATTACTGTCACAGTGCTGCATTCATCTTTCCTACGTTAATTTATCTCTGTATTATTCTTGATTTTATTTTTATGAATATTTTTTATGTTTTTACAGGAGTTTCAAATATTTGTAATCATTCATTTCGTACTTATTTAATAACATAAATATAACATTACATTTTATTGTATATATATTAAACTTGACACGTTCTTGGTAAGTTAAATAACACTTGCAAATATAAAACACTTTCAATAATAAATAAAACTAAATGTAATTCAATTAATAAAATAACTGTTGCTTAATTTAAACAGTAAAAATCTTGAAGTCTGTACATTTAACATTTATTTGTAAGAGCAGACACTAAAAAGGTTCATGATACAGACAGACCACAACACGATTGCTTATATTTTTGTCTTTATGTCTGTTTGATTGTTCGTTTGCTTATTTGCATTTGCATGTGATAGCATTTCGGTCGCTTGAATGACTAATATTATATTTTATATATAAGTTATATAGCTTCTTCAAAATCGTATATTCTTGTTGCATGGGCTGTCCGTTATAATACAGACTTATTATCAATTGCTTCAATCACAATATATTATACACCGTCATTTGTTTCTTGTATATTCACCCTATTTGTAATATCTGTTAGGCTTTTCTTTCACAATATTAACATAATAAGGTAAATTTGATTCTCTCCTGTTATCGGTTTCAAGTTGGACGATTGTGAAATAAACGGTTAGTAAACCATAATTGTATGACCAGCTTCCATTTTCATCAACGAAATCTGGCAAATCCTTAACAAATAGAAAGACATTGGAAGGCTCACCGGGCACATTATGGTTGGCCACAATCACAAGTTTTCCTTTTTTTGCCTTAACAACTATATCCTCCTTATTGAAGCCAGTCAAATAAATATTGATTTTATGTTCATTGCCCTCGGTTGTAGGCCATTGTTGATTATTTGCATTTATCATGTCATTATTCATTTTCCTTTTGAAATCATCATCAAAACTATGCATTCCAGATTTTTTTCCATTATTATTGTCGTATGCATCGCCGTTCCAATTGGCTGTGCTGGCGGATGCCACCAAACCTAAAAATATTAACGCGAACATATTTATACGCTATTACGAATATTCACTCCCACAGTTCGAGGACGACTACTTATACGAGGGACGTAGGTCACAGTATATATATAGTCTTATCGACTAAGTATATTTTACAACATTATGTGGTATATAAATAATAATTTAATGAGTTTATGATTACGATTAAGACTTTGTTTTAATATCATTTGTAAACTACTATTTGTTTTCCGTCTATTCACAATTATTTGGACGGTTTGATATAAATATAATTAGTATTTTTATTTTTATTTTATATATAATATATTGAAGGTGTCAGCTGAGAGAGAACAATTAAACTTATTTGGATGTAATTTTGACGTTCAAGGAGTAGATAGAAATACATTTGCTTTTACCTTTTGGTTCTCTAGACTTTCAGTCTCCTCACTAGTCCTTGCGGCATATCCTAACGAGAGAGCTTGTGAAAGTTCATTCTCTCATAACTCCTTGAAACAGCCGCAGTCAATTGTTATTTCTAAGTTACAATTCCTACCAAAGATGTAATAATGTAATATCGTTGGTGTCTACATAGTAGGTAAATAAAAACGTGATCTTCACATCTCCGTCCGTGTGTCCGTGTCTCCGTGTGTCCGTTATAATTATACGATGGACCTTTTAACTTTAATGAAAAAATACAAAATATACTAACTATAAATAAGCTTAATTTTTTTTTCTTATTTGTTACCTTCAGTGAAACGTTATTCTAATACCAATATAACTGAATTTTTGTTTTAAAAAATGTCATAGAATATTAAAAACATTTATACAATTTGTCATATAATATTAAAAACATTTATACAGTAAATGTTTTATCTATAAATAGGAGCTACCTTATTAATCAATTATGTAGATACAAACCCGACTCAATGCGTCCACAATTAATTGTATTAATTGCACCGTGTATTAACACGCGTCTCGTAGCTAACACCGCAAGCCACAAACAAATGGACACCTACTTTTATTAAAATATTCGATATATTTTTCTAAGCACATCGACCTTGGGGGCACAGCAGAATTCTCAAAAAAATTAACAAGTATTTAATAGATATATATATTTGTTCAATTGTTTTAAAGATGGCGAATGAGATTTAAAATTCCTAAATTATAATATTTATCTTCTAATATATTCATGGGTAGCTAGTGTGTTAATATTTCCATTATAAGCTGATACAATCACCGGTTATAATAATATCATTAAACTTCTGGATTAAATCCAAGCGCCGAGCCATTTTTCATGTTACATAACTTACGTCCTGCTACTGATTTAACGTTGAGTAATGTTGATGGAAAATTATATAACCTTGTAATACTGATATATAACTGCACTCGTTTTTGTTATTTACAATAAAAAAGATGACATACTAAAGTGAATAGACTTAGCTTCCATCTGCTTGATAGAGTTAAATCCAAAATGTTAAAAAAAAGACAGTAATTAAACTAGAAGCGAATTAAACTAGATTTGCCGTACCGTTGGCTGCTGTCCAGCCTTTTATAAAAATCTTTACCAAGCTTAATACGTACTCAGTCTAATACTGTTATTATTTTTATTCTTACTTTAACTTTTACTATAATTTATAATTATCTTTTTATATCAGAGTAATTTAAATCACTATTGTCTGATCGTAGCGATATAATTTTCATTTCCTTCTGAGTCTTACAACTATTTACTAAATTTTAATTAACGAATCAGACAAATTTATTTTGGTTTAGCTTGATTAAACGAGAGATGAATTACTGCCATCAGAAAAAATATTTCGTATATAAATAATATTTTCCCAAAAATACAATAAGTAAAGTAATATTTGCAAAGAATATAAAAAATAAACAACCCACATGTAAGTACGTTGAATTGTACACGTTGTCCAGCCGTTGAGAGTTAATAAGGCCGGCCTCATTCGGCTGCGGTGAACGCAATCAGCACTGCCGCATCAAACATTTAAATTAACTTGGTAAAAGTTTATGCCTAGATCTCTCCCGTTAATGAAATCTTTTTATTACTTTGCAACCATTTTTGTGGCTACTAAATAACTACGAATCAAGTGCTAAACTTTTCTATAACAAGGCAAGTCAAATATTTTTTTTTATGATAATAAATTAAAAATATATAATTAATGTAGATCCTGTTTGTTTTTAATTTATTTTTAGATGTAAGTTTTTTAATATGTTACGTTCTATACGTTATGTTTTAGATACACGTTCAGAAAGAATCTAGATGCAATATAACACATAGTGCTGTAATCGACCGACAGACCGACTTTTATCTGTGAAGTTCAATACGACTTGTATTCAGTTCTTTAAATCGCGGCGTCTCATTTTAAATTGCATCCACGATGACGTTTGTTAGATATTATAAGAAGTGTTCGAATAAACTGAGAGTCAATAACTTAAAATAATATTTATTATGTTCATTGTTTAGTCGCTAGAAATTCTTTAGGGGGTTTAAATTTGCAACACAAATTGAGCTTGACAAGAGATATCAGATGAAACCGAATCGAATATAGCAAGATAATAAAGGAAAATAAGTTTTCTGTAATTTTCTAACTTAAACATGGATACAGTTTTTGACTCAAGCCAAATTAAAACCTCAAACGGGTTTATTTCAAGGTATATTTATAATTTAACTATTAATTCTCACGTTCTCTACTATACTCCTTTCAAGCGAGGCAGTTAATTGAACCGCATCAACTGAAAATATAACCCGCAGCAAAGTGTGAATCAAGCCTTATGCAAAATATATGTGCACTTATCTTTATTATCGAAACTAAAATAACGAGGCATATAATCCATCAGAGTGCTCGATGACAAGGACAGGAAAGGCAAATGAATAATTGGAATGCTCTGAAGTAGTCCTTAACTCCATGAAAACTACGTTCATTTTACTATACTCAGAAAATTTCATCTGGTTTGGTGTAAGTTATGGGATTTAATATTAGAATAGAAGGCCACGTTAGCTTTATGCAATAAAAATATTTTTATTAATATAAAATATATTTTTTTAATTTGGCAATTTCTATAAAAAAATATATAATATTTATAACACAGAACGTTATTATGGAAATTGTTCCATTCTAGTACTGGCGTTGTTTAAGATGCTGAGAAAAGTTGACGCAGTAACAACACTATAAAATATGAGACCAATTAAAAAGTTCGCTTGTGGCATTTTGGGTCAACTCTTTATTATGATCATAATGAACAAACAGATATTATGAAATAAATGTACGTATAAGTTTTTCAGCATTCCTCATATAGTAGTTATAGCTGTTACATATTTTTAATATATTTTATACCAAACAATCTAATACGCTTTCACGAATATTTTGCAGCCGTATCGCTTGCAATCACGCGAGTAATTAGCGAGCTCGACACGTGAGAGGAATGCGTATTGTTCTTGTTGAATTGTACCCGTCCGCTGACTGATGACTGGTGACTGATGAACTTTATTGCGGTGAAAGAGAGCTCATGTTTGTCTGTTTTATTCATAGGCCATAGTGATAGCGATTTCATGAGCGGATTTTTACTACACGCGAGGTTTTGTAAAATCGAACACGTTTTACCCCTACCATGAGTGATGACTGCATTAGATACGTGAGACGAATGATAGGTTAGTTATAGACCATTATATAGACTATACTCCAAGTAATACGATATTTTATTGCTCATGAATAAATTTAAATTCAAATAAATAAATACATAAATAATATATCTTTGTTATTACAATCAAAGAATATTTTCATAAAATACATTCTTTGTTATTACTATTTATGTCCAAGAATATTTTCATAAAATATTTATATAAAATTTATTTTCATAAAATATAAATGGAATCGCTTTCACTGTGGCGTAACCTTAAATAGAGTATATCATGTCGTTAGTTCGTGGCTTCCGATCGTCGAAGGCGTGGCGTGAGATGAAAGTTAATGAATAGCAAACTGATAAGTCCCAATGGCTCGTTATATCACCCTCGAGTGAATAGTTTCCAATAAAAGCCAGCTAGCTATATACCGTGATATACGTATGATATTATTTACGAGGAATAGCCTGTTTCGTAGGATTTCGATAAATGTATATTATGTGGTTGATTTTTATCTGACTTTCCTTTTAACTTGACTTTTGATATCTCAACGGCGTGAAAAAGAAGTTGGATAAAAATAAAATATTACTTTATATTAATTAAATAATTTCCTTTAAATTGGTTCCGCTTTTAGAAAGAAATGTTTGTTAATAATTTAGTCTTTATTTAATTCCCGTATCAGTACATTTCTTTTCTACAGCCTGTTTAAAAACTTTTCAAGCTTAAAGACAAAAAAAAAATGTCTTTTTAAATCATGCATTAACCTTTCGATGTTTAAATAAAAAAAATATATATTCATCTGAAATATATTAAAACGAGAGAGTAAGCACTAGCTTATGTTATGTTATGTTAAGTTCATCTTATTTATATTAAATTATACATGAAAATATATTATATACGATGATAAAACTAGAATTGGAGTAAATAAAGGATGTCGGGACGGTATCAGTAACTGGCTGAGCGCGCTATCGTCCCTGGGGTCTATATCTTATAAATATATCACAGTGATAAAATACAAGAGATTCTTAACTTAAAATGAACTTGGAATATCATTTGGAAATAAAAAAAATAATAATATAGCATTTACTGATTTCAAATAATTCCTAGTCAACAAGAAAATATTTATACCATAAGTTTCCTGATTTATATGTACTTATATAATTAAACGGACCTTACATAACTTCATTAAATGATATAAAATAACTTAGTGCAAAAACATAACTAAATGCAAAAAAGTATATACATATATTCAAATCTAATTACGAAAAAGTTATGTTTCCACGATAAATATGTCACCTCGCTTGTGTTTGAAGACGCTTCACATAAGGTAAGTAAATAAGGAACTTATTTAATGTATATAAAACATAATAAAGGTCCATTTTATTTTAGCAAGGAAATTTGTCTGATTGATCCAGACTCCCGCGGGCCCAACTTTTGTAGTTCTTTCTTTAATCAAGTGTTCGCACGGCTCCATTACGTGGCGACTGGAGCCTCGCTCGCGGGCTTCAAATAACTTTCTTGTTTCTAGCTTCTTCTATGTGTTTTTCTTTGTGGTAAATTAAATTCTCTTATTTATATGAAGTTTACTTTGTTATAATGTTTGTTGAACGAACGCAATGAACTATTTGTAACCTTATTACAAATTGAGTCCTGATATTTTTAAAATATAAATTATAAGCTTTTACAAAGATTGTTTGATTAGCAACGTATACTTACTGTGCCATTATAATTTAGCAAAAAAAAAAAAAATATTTTAGGTAGACGACAGTTTTAAGGGTATGAAAAAAAATAAACGTAATTAATAAAATCTGACTGAACGGATGAGAATATACGATCTGGTGAGCAAATATTCCGACCGACCTCGTGTTAACGCCAGCAATTACCTGCGGAATTATATTTGCACAAATTGCGGCCACAAAGGAAAGGAAAAGTCGTGAAATTCTACCGCCCGTGTATAATATATAAAGTACACATGTGACTGGTTTAATTAGATTATTGTAGTTCCGGGAGCATTTTAATTTGGTTCATTCAAAATTACCCAACGGAGAACATATTTTTACACCCTATAATATGTTATTGCACGCTGTTTATAATTTGTATGATTATTTACGAGTATTGATAAAATTAATAATATCGTGTAGGTGTATAATATAGAGAAATACTTTTACATTCTGAAATAGTACCTAAACCAATATGGGTATTTTAAAACCCACAAAAAGTCATAATGTAAATTAAACTAAACCTTTTATATTTTGATATTATATAATTTCAAATATTTGCAATTTCGACTAACATAAAAATCCAATATTATTTTTACACAATTGTTGTTTTTTTCCATAACCAGGACAATACCGTCAGCAAAATAAAATACGACAATATTGAATAGTTCTTACGACAGATCGCAAGAGTATTACGAATTCTTTACGACTGTCGCAAATGTAACACTGATATTATAAGGGGCTCTGGAAATAGCGAATTTCTTTGATAAGACAATTGAAACGGTGATTTAAAAAATGGTAGCAAATATCATCTTTCTGAAGATAATATATCTTTTATTCATTATTGATATATTTGCGATTAATTATTATTTTAACACAGACATACAGGCACATTAAAAGTTAAATGGTTTGGATCAGTAATGGCATGTTTCATACAGTTATCAAATATAACATATATTTATATATGTTTATATATATTTATATCCGTCTTTGTTTTATGGCCTGAATCTATCACTAGCAATATTAGAATGCTGCGACAAGGAACAATGGCAGAGACGCTTTGAATGAAAGTAATCAAACCTCGGTGACTGCATTCCAGTAACATTTAATATTATGAAACATATTTCTATGACAATATAAAAATAACACGATCTTATAGACCGTTGTATCAATGTTTTAATTTATTGGGTTTCTATATAGTTATATCAATATAAAGTAACAAAGTATTTTTAAAGAAATAAAGAGATTTTAAAACTACTAAAGAATTTATAAAGAGTTTATAATTAATTCGAATATAAATATATAATGGCGTGGTTATTTAAACTCAACTAAATAAACAATTAAAAAAAAAATGTATAAATTTGTATGAAATCTTATCAATAATATATTCTCTCTACAAAATGTCTATCAGCGTTATAAAAAAACAAGGCCGGGTAATGAAACAGAGGTCAAAGGTCATAAAGTTAATTGAGAGGGATTGTGCTATCTGAATTACGAGGGACCTTTCAGAATTCAGAACTCAGAATACTTTCTGTCCGTATATAAACAAAGCTCACTAATTTTTTTTAATTGTAATAATTATATTTTCTACAATATCAAATATATTAAAATCATTAATAAAATAGTAAATGAGCTTGTTATTCTACTTTAATATTTTAAAAAAAGTTTTTAAGTTTGTATGTTTGTTAGTTGATCTTGACGCATCTGATTTATCCTGTTATTTTTTTAGAATACTTTAAAGAAGCAAAATAGCTAAACTTAAGAGATGGCCAGATTCGATTTTATTTATAAAATTTTGAAATATTATTTTTATAATCTTTAAGTAATAAAGAATCGGTGGCTTACCAAATTAAAAATAATTCTCTAAAAACAAAAAAAAAATACTGACCACAGTTTTAAAACAGTTTAAACGAATTATATATAAACGGCTTCCATTTAAATGCAATTTGAGTAAACTATGTATTACAATGAGCGCTTTAGGGCACTTAATTTCCTCAAAGTCCGCATAAATTCTAATAGAACGAAGTATAGAGTAAGATTAACGAACGAAAAATTTTAAATAGAAATGTCGTGGATATTTATTTATTTTGAGACAAAGAGCTTATATTACTACTACTTTAATTGAACCATTCAGCCCTCAAGTAAATCTCTTATTTCTTGTATATTAAATTCAATTAACTATTAATTATATCTAAATACAAAACACTATATTTATATTTACAAAACGCGTCTTTTATGAAGACGACCCGTCAATATTTAGCTTCCATTTAAAAAAAAAATGTAATTAATTTTATAAACCGACCAAACATCTTCCTGCCTTCGTCATAGTACGTGACATTGGCGAGGTATATCGTGCACGTTAGCATCGAACAAACCCATATATAAAGAATTGAATGAAATCTAACAGTATTTTATGTTTTTGTAAAATTCTGGACGAAGTTTTGATAACAGTGTCAAATAAACGGTTAATTAATTGTGAGGATTTTTTTTACATCTTTTAGAACTAAATTGAATACATACCTACCTACTAATTTTTGGAAATTTGGTTTACTTTACATAATTTATCAGACATATTTATAGAGACTAGAATCAACGCCAATAACGCCACCTTTATTCAATATATATTTACAAATATTTTACAAAGTTTCAAAAGTTTGACTAAATTCTGACCACTCTGTCTGGTTAATATATTACGTTCAAAAACAACAAAAGAACTAATCTAAAAAGAAAACAATACAAGTAACATTAAGAATTATTTAGTTTGCTATTTACCTTTATTAAAAATGTAATACCTAGATATTGGTGTACATTTTTTTTTTAAACTTTTATTAAATTATTTAACTTATTATGTACCACTAAATCGTTCTTCTCTTATTGATGCATTAGTATATAGTAGTAAAATTCATGATAAAATCTGAAAAAAAATCCACAGATATTCTTTTCACCTATTTTTGATTTTCATTTCTTATAGCATTTTTTCATTTCTTATAGCATTTTTTTCATTTCTTATAGCAATTTTTTTCATTTCTTATAGCATTTGTTTCATTTGTTATAGCATTTTTTTCATTTGTTATAGCATTTTTTTCATTTCTTATAGCATTAATTCACGATTAAATTAAATGATGTACAGCGAGATAACCAAGTTTCTTTTGCTTTCACATTACAGGAACTTAAAAGCTTTTAACTTGAAACATTCAAAATAATAGAAATTATAGTATGTTTTATTATTTTAATTTTAAATCAGAAAGCTAGCATCGGCATAAGTGAATAGCTTCTTTGAATGTCCAGTTTTTTTTTTATAGTCTGCGATATTTCTTTACTTCATATATAATTGTTTGAAGATATTGTTTTATTTTCAATAGATTTAGTTTGAATAATATAAAATTATTAAATTTATCCCTTACATTTTTAAATAATTAACAACCATATTGTGAATAATTACTAGTCGTCCAAGATTTTTCTCATTAAAATTATATGAGATATCATTTGTTTTTTGTGTGCCAGAGGTTGCCCAATCATTAAAATATAATGTATCTTAATTTTTTTTAATATATTGAGTAAGAAAAAAAGATTGCGCAAATATTGTTTTTTTCTGTTATATCATGAAGGTTATATTTGAAATTGTTGTAGAGGAGTTTATATGGTATCACTAAATGTATTCGCAGCCATAAAATATTTCAATCCATTTATTGGTTTTAAATGGAAGCAATTTAATTGAACGGCATTTAAAATTCCTTTTGATCTGCTCAAAATGAAAACTTTGTGTAAAAGTGGTAAAAAAATATTAAATTTTAAATTAACTTGAGTTCGTGTTTATTTTAATTAAATAATAAATGTCAATATCGGAATATTTATAACTTAGAACACCTTCTTGTTAAACCCTTCGGTTATTGGAAAATAATATCAAAAGAGATTATTTGAAAGATATTTTGAAAGTGAAATCGAAATCAAAAGGCCCACGCAGTTTCAGGTCGACTCATTTTCCATTGAGCTACGAATTTCTTTGACTTTTTGTCGCCACAAAGCTAGTTTTAATCTCTACGGTGCTTCTTTTTTTTAACTTTCAAACTCTGAATTTATTTTTTACCATCTTTAAACCTTTAGCAAAATATTTTACGGTGTTTTAGGAAATTGAATACTACGTACTAAATAAAAAAGCACTTAAAAGTAACATTTTCATTAATTTCTTTCATCTTGTACCCTGATAAATAGATAGTAATAGATTTTGTTTCATTAAGAGTAAAAATATAAAGTATCAGACAACTCTTATATACTTTAAGTTAATATTTTTGATAGATATTCCATACAAACTTATTTTTTTACGGATAAATCTCATCTGGATATAATATTCCATCCTTAGTAGTTATAAAATTTATTTTATAAATTATGTAATTTGTTAACGTAATATTGTTTTTAATTCATAATATTACCATGTAAAGAGTATATCAAGGAAGTCCGTCTATTCTTAATGGAGGCAGTGTGTACGGTCACTGTAATTAAGAACAAAAGAACATTTTCAGTTACCTTTGTGCTCGTGTGCGAACTGTACTTTATTAAACAGTTTCTTCGTTCTTTAATAAAGCTACTTTTGTCGCAAATTCATTGTGAAAATGTGAATATTGCCGTTGAAATTTTACAATTATTAATTTATCATCAATATTTATAATCTGTATCCTTTTAATCGTCTTTTACCTACTAACCAAGCTGTTTTAAATACTCGTTAACTATAATATTATATTTATTTAAATGTTGAAAAAAATATTCAGTCAAAAATTTAAATACTTAAAAAATGTTAAGAAGCAGCTGCGACAAAAGAGTGAAAATAACAAACGAGTGAAAAAAGAGTGAAAATAACAAAGAACCCTGATCCGGTACAGTGCACAGTCCAGCAAGAAAATTCTTTTTAATAGTTAAGTTTAACTAAAATATTTGAGCTTTATAAAACTTATTTTAAAAATATATAATTCATTTAATTTTATACTTGCAACATGAAATTGGATACCAGAAGCCATCTACATAGAAATTAAGACGATAAAATTGGATAAAATGTAATTTAAAATAATCTTACACTACGAAAGCGTTATTTATTGTGTAGTCCACTAGTATAGAGTAACAAAACAAAACTGAGAAAAAGCAATGTTAAATAATATCTACAGAGTTACTTCTTCCATATAATTAGAAGCGCAGAGTATTAAACGGGGTGAAAATATTACAATCTCACTAGACTTATATTTAGCACATACAGCTAGCCAAGATAGACAGGAAAAGACTCGGAACTACACCGCTAAGCTATGTATACTTGGAATCAACAAAAAAAGGTTTAATATTAATAAAGTATTATTACAATAAATTTCAACTTAAATATATGGATAGATCTGAAACTATATATTTTTTTGTATTATGTACATATTTTTATGTATAAATAGTTAAGCAAAATTTATATACGATTTTATTTATTTGGCAAAAAGATTGAATTTTCATAAATGTAAACAAACCATGGATACCATACATGTTTGACGGAGAAATAAAACAAATCACGATACATTGTGTTTTAGCGATACTATAAATTTGATTCGATATTTTATTACTTTAATAATTACAAATATACTATTCGTCTCGCTTGTTTAATGGCCTGAAGCTCTCGGTAGCAAGGATATAACAATAACGAGGATAGCACTGAATGAAAGCAATCAGACATCCCTGTGTACATTCCGTCAACAGCTATTAATGTACGCGTTATTTGAACGAAATAATTTATACTTGTTAATATAATAGAGGTATAATAAGATAATAGAGGAAAGACACGAAAAGGTTATAAAAAAATTAAAGATATTTTCGTTTTAAAACCTTTGTCTTGTCCGTAATATTTTCATAAAGGTTACGTTAAGTTACATTACTCTAAAGCTTATATTATTTTGATACCCAAATATTCATAATAAACTAATTTAAGTAATACAATTTCGATATAAATGAAAAATACGGACGAGTAATCGTCTTTCAACTTTATTTCTACAAATAGGGTTGAAAGACGACAAAGAAAGTTGAGAGGCCCCTTTTGTTCTGCATTACGAGGACGTAACATAATGTAGGGATGAGAATACTTGAATAAGATACATATATACATATATATATATATATATGTATATATATATACATATATACATATATATATATATATATATATATATATATATATTAATTTACTACAACCATTATGGTTCTTACATACATGCGATTTTACAATACATACAGAGATTGAACTTGTGGAACTTCAAATACAAAACTATTATCGGTATTACAAATGTGTAATTTCGAGTATTACTATAACATTTTGTATTTTATTTTGATACGATTCACGAAAATAATTATTTTAGAATTTCATCCCTCAGTAATGGGTTAAGTAAAGTATGTAATTTAGTAATTAATCTCGTTATATTTCAAATTATATCATGAAAATAAGTATTCAACAATTTATATAATCATACATGATTTTTTATAGTGTTTCATCAAGGAAAAGTAATAAAAATAGCACCGGAAATAGAGACGGGTCAGGGATTTTCTTTATAAATGTATGTTTATATTATTTATTTAAAATTTATTACTATATAAATCATTTATTTATTTTAATAACATACAATATCTCAATATTTGGTAACGTAGAAGCAAATATAGTTTATGTATCAACGGCACGATAATGAAGTATTTGAACAAAAGAGATTAGTAAGGGCCACTGTTGTTTCGTATCACTGAGAACCTTATTATCTGAGTTCTGAGAGTGGGGCCTCTGTATACGTTCATTGTGTTTCTGAAAGGTAACCGATGTCTTTTGCTCCAAATATTAAGAACAAAAGAAATAATGTAAAGATAGAATTTCGATATTTATATAATATCACCATCTTTTGTGTCATATTTTATTTATAAATTAAATTAAAAATAAAATTATAACTAGGCTATGGTTAATGAACTTCTCATTATTATTTTTTCGAATATTCAAGGCCTTATTAATTAAATTTTATATTAAGTTTTATGTTACTAGTTAAATGTTGGTGTAACTCTGATAGGTGCAAAATATAAGATAAATTTATAATTAAACCTGATACAAAATACCCTGAATAGACAAATATACTTTTAATTCTCATTACCATATTTATCTTCGTGATTTAAACGAAATTTACTTAGTTGGTTTCATTTATTTAGTTGGTTTCTTTATAAGAGTCAAATTTTATGCTTTTATTTCAAATGGACATAGATTATATTTATGAAACGTAAAAATCTAGCTGCATGGTTCCAAAGAGCACACAAGTTCATAGAGGAGGACTGCTAAACTCTATGGGGCCTCCATGGGTACTCCATGGGTACTCCATGGTACTCCATGGGTTTTTACGTTATTCATCAGTTTAGAATCATACAAAACGCAGTCATAATTCAATTCAATGTCTTTATTTCTGTGGACTACTAAAACAAATATGAAATATTTGTATTTTCTTATATAGTTCGATTAGAAAAATCTCAAGCTGGAATAACTTAAAAATACTACCACCGCTCATATAATAAACAGCAAAATGACGAGTTTTGGACACATACCTTCTAAAATAATATCAAAATGATATAGTATCGTACATAATAAAAATAATGAAATGAATGATAATCCCAATTAATGTGTATTTGAACATATGAAGATAAACCAAGTTCATTCTAGTAATGCGTTTAAAATGACAAAACGCCATTTAATATTTGGATCAAATCAATTGACTCGAGAACAAACAAAAATCAATTTTCATATATCTCTTTTGTAACGTTTTAATGTTTTGTGTCAGCAATACCTGATTAAAATAAAATATCTTTGATTGATACATTTTGTTTTAATTTATCATAGAGGGTAAAAGTATTTTTTGTTCATTGTTCGTATTTCCTAGTAGCGTATTTTTTATAATCTAACATGCGTTATTGTTTGAGGTTTCGACTCAAATAACACATTCTATTTGTAAGCCTTTGTGTCCATTGTTCCCGAGCTTCTGTTTGGCAATTTCAATAATAAAATATCTATTGTTTAATATTGAAATACTCCAAGTGTGTACGGTTAGAAAAAAATTCTTTATAAAAAAAATAAAACATTTTTTTTATATTGTTTAATGTTTGTGTATATTTCAAAATGTATTTGCCTTTATGAAAGAAAGTATGGATTAATAAAGGAGGTATATAGTTTCAATTGTAGTAGTTTTGAAGTAGTGGTGCAGAAAAACAAAATATGTAATAGGATTTGTAAAAATGACAATATAACTGTAAAAATATTTTTTTTCAAGTGGAAAGATGTTATTTAAATTCTTTTGTATACTTTATGATGTATGGAATTATTTAGATGTGATCGTGAATAGTGAACGTGATACTGAAATAAAACAAAATATGAAAATTATTAATGTGATGTACCTGTACTTATTATAAATAAAACGTACTTAAAATACCTAAAGAATATGAGATCTTTCTAGCCTTAATTAAGTCTAAGATATTTATTTTTGTTAATAAAAAATATCAAGTTTTTATATCAAAACTTTATAGCAAATAGAAATGCTTAGATTAATTTGTAATTTAAACAGAGCGTATTTTTTGACCAAACAAATAAAATGTCGTATTTATAATAATCGTCCAGTTTTCGTTCAAACTTAATCACTTAGTATATACTTACGAACCCAGTATCTTATCGAGGAACTTAATCTTCTCAAACGTCGTATAAACTGTAGTTAAATGTTGATAAAAAGTTAACTAAAAGATAAACTGTATAAGAGTTTAAAAACAGGCATTAATTACGTGAAGATTAAAACGGCTTTCTTAACAAAGGACTCTGAAAGGCAAACAAATTTCTAGCATAAAAGGAAGGAGAATATACGTAAAATCCTCTACCTTTTATGCTTTTCGCTTTTCTCACTAACGCTTTTATTGTAAGGAAGTATAACGGACAAAAATAGTATATGTAACTTTAAATAAGATATTTAAACAAATTAATGTCAAGATAATATAAAACATTGTTAACTGGCACAGACAAGAACGAATCACCATTTAGAGCTCAGAGCGCCAAGTCGGCGCAAGTTAAATAAGTTAGGTGAAGTTCATCACGAATGTTAAAGTGGATGAAACTTGGGAGAGACTCGGCGTCAAATTAGCTATCACAATTACATTTAAACTGATACCTCGTCTAGGACTGTTGGAATGTAAGAACATTTAAATACTTGTGTCCAGACAACAATTTAGATATATATAAATTATTAAATTATTTCATTTCGTTTAGGTTCTTGAAAGGCTAACCAATAGCAGTATATTTTCAGAAATATTTATATAAAATTCCCTGAATATCACATCACTTTGCCCCAATCTAAGACGTGGGAGAAACAAAAACTTGATTCCAATAAGAATGAAAATTTATTGTTATTTATTTATTTATTTTACTTTCATTGTTCTTTTTTCGATTATGTAACATGTTATAACAATAATATCTATTGTAAAATATTTATTGTGTTGAAACTCGTATTTAAATTACTTAGAACATATCCTTTGTTTGTAATATGTCAACTGATAAACAGTTACTGTATCC
The DNA here is from genome assembly GCA_963555665.1 of Dircenna loreta. Lineage (NCBI taxonomy): Eukaryota > Metazoa > Arthropoda > Insecta > Lepidoptera > Nymphalidae > Dircenna > Dircenna loreta. The sequence continues at coordinate 14,788,660 of OY743087.1, forward strand.
ATTGTTACGTTAACAAAGTAAATATATTATAAATATCAGAGAAAATATAAATTGTAACCTAATGTTATAGACTTAAAGTTCAAATTTGCATAGTTATAATGTAATTTTAACTCGTAACAGTGATTACCATACGCTTCACACGTTGACACTCGTGGGGGGGAGAGTACTGATTGTAGAGGGAATAATTACTCTTCGTATAACACTCAAACAGGTCTGTCGTTTGACATGTTCGGTCGCGGTTTATTTATAAGATTCGAATTTCTCAAAGTTTAAAATGGAATAAGAAATATTTACAAATATGTATGAAATATTTAGAATCAATCAATTAATCAATCTTCATCCAAATTACGGATTGCGTTATAGTTTAAAAAATCTGAGACTTATATAAATCTCTCTTTAAGCGGATACTTAAATATTTTTTGGTTTCTCTTTTTAAAAAGATTGCGAACCAGAGATATTGGGTGCATCACATGTTAGCTTTATTTAGACTTGTTCCACTTAAGCCAGTGTAAATTTCTTTTAACACTTTAACTCCTGGAGGATAACCTCTTTATTTGATTATCATAGGATAATGAGTATATATAAAATATATAACCATAAAAAATACTTAAAAAGATACATTTTTATAAACACGTTATCAACACTATCAACTGCCCTTATACCCATTATTTGTTTATATCTTGTTTGTCTTTTAGTCCATTGGTACGGCACCCTGAGGAAGATACAGGGTGATCCTATTTCAAGCCGCGGCCGCACGTCATTCAACATATAAATTGCATATAAATGACGTGGCATCTGAATATCTAAGAAGAATATAAAATTGATTTTCCAAATCAGAAAAGCTAAGTTGGAGTGGATGGAGTGCAATTCCATTTTGATAAAGAGTTTTTCTGTAACACAATTTTATAAGAAGCTTCAAGTGTAAAGGGTCGAAATTACACTTGAATGGCGAGCAACTAGGAGATGTCTGAAGATTCCCGGAGCGCTGCCACTTGCTCCTCGCGTTCCAGTAAATTTAATTAGATTACAACTCTGACGCGCTCGTAAGGAATATCTCACAGTAAGAGTCAACGTCACGATAACGATAAGATATGTATTATTGAACTTTTATATAGTATAGAGTATATAGGATTCAATATTAAAATCAAATAATGCCTGTTTTCCTTTGTACTAATAACATTTTTTTAATAGGCATCCTTTATTTCTAACCATGACAATATTTTGTATAAAGAACTTATTTTTTATAAAAAATATATATAATATGACGTTATCGTGTCGTAGCCGTGTCGGAATGTGACTTCTTTTATCCGTTCATTCCCAAGCCGCAGTGCCTTCATTTCAGCTAATGCTGCTAGACTCATCCGTCGCAGAATGGCGCGCTCTATAAAACAATACTCGCAATTCTGTACTAGACTATGATTAGAAATGAGAAATATTAAAAGTTCACGCCAGCTAATGTATCAGCTTATATAGTTATTTTCTTTTTATGCAATGGCAACAGAGAATATAACATGTAGTTAAAATAGATTTTTATAAGCAAGTAAATCATCATTACCAGATAAAGTACTTTTCTACTCCTTTGTATTTTATTATTATTTAAAAAAAATCTCTTAAGGAAACTCTATAATTAAAATAAAATTTTAATTTAAACTGAGCTTTGAAAGGAGTTATTTAAGAGCAAAAAACAGGTATTGTACAAGAAGCATAGTAAGTACAGTGCAAAATGAAATCGTTTGATGTTGCCGCGCCTCGTCAACACAAGACTTTAGATGACGGAAAAAATGCAACATTAATAATAAGTACGTATATATTCAAATAAAGCTCGCTGAGTTTATAAAAAGTCGCTTTTGTAAATATAATACAATAAATAAAAAATTAGGTACATTTCCTACTTTTGGGAACTGGACTTTTTTTTTCAGCTTTTCTCCCACAACGCTGTTGCACTGCGGGATTTGCGGTTAAGTGGTTGGAATTTACTGTATGATCTCCATTTATTCTCACCATGGGGAGTATGCTGGCAATGCCACTTATTAACTTAAAAAATATTTAATATGTTCATAATACATACTTTGTGTAGAAAAGGGGGGTACAAAAGGGGGAGTGCACTCTTGACTCGATAACCTTAAATTCTTAAAATACCCATGGTTATATATATGTGATACATGATTTACAACCAATTCAGATCTTGGCGATTGGCTTCATGATATTGCTGACACAGCGCTAGGCATTTGCAATCGTTTGATGCCGACCCCTGTCGATATAAAATGACAATGACGAACAGAAATAAGAAGTTTAAGACCGCTTTTTTTAAGGTCATGCCAAAAATCATAGAAATTATTTTCAAATAAACTTAAATTACTTTCTTTACTATATAAAATAATATATATTGATTCTGAAAAATTATATAAATATGTGTATTTTAGTTCAATAGACGAGAATATAAATGTTTTTTTATAAATACGAGTATATAAATAATAAATTGTAAAATCTGAATCTAATAGGTACGCATATAAAATATATAGAAACCGTTTTTCTGCTCGTCAATACAGGTAGTCGCAAAATCTATCAGGTAGAAACTATGAGAGTTCGATGAGCGAGCAAATTTGTATCAGAAAGGAGTCCTCGAGTCGAGAGCGCCGCGTCAGCGACGCTACGTGAGGAATCTCGCGAAGCATGGAGTGTGTATCACAGCATGTAGGAATTCAGCATTGAGCATTTATATGTTACCTTGCAATTTTAAAATTCTTCCTATTATATTTCATTCTTAAATTTTTTGAACAATTCTTCAATCTATCGATATTGTTAGATTTAAAAAAAAGATTTAGTTAGGATATTCCATACATTCATAAAATTATAATTATTAAATTATAATTTTTTCTTTCATATGTTATGAAAGCCGAAATTTGTTTGTATGTTGTGTATAAATTTTATTTTGAGTGTAAGTAAGCCAACAACACACCATAATGATGTAGATGTAATATCGAACACAAGTACTTTATAATAATATATTAATCTGTTGATGTATTATATGAATATGCTTTATGTTCTGTGCAATAAAGATTAAAATACACTAAGATTTAAAAGACGTGTTTCGTATTTGAACACTGCGTTACGACAAAGGAGACGTTTCCGAGACGGATTATACTGGGGATTAACACAGAGCCGACACGATTTTCCGATTCACTAAGTCGAATAGAAAAGCATTGTTTTGAGATTAGGATACCTACAAGTGAAACTCAACTTATATTATTAAATACTGACAGACAGATGGTATTACTGAATGAAAAAGACATTTTATATAAAGGAAATCAAATATAAACTCAAAGCTCACCACCTATTTTGGCCTTAAAATGATATTTTTTTCGAATTAACAATCTTTAAAAGCTGCAGATAGTATCATTATTTACTAAGCAGTATTTATTGTGATAATAAATAATAATTAAACTATGATAATATTAATTATAAAAACGTTTATTTACTCACATATAGCTACCTTCGTTTAGATCTTCACAGTGCTTTAAAAATCATTTGTTCTTGGCAGGTACTTAGCCCCCCTTTATTAATCAACGTGTAATATGTAAAAAAGAATCATTGAAGTAATATCATACTTTATATCAATTATTTACATAAATCTTTAAGTATGAAATAACATGTTATTCTTATAGTCTTTATTTACAAACTATGAATACTATTTTTTTTTTATTTCCATTCTTTATTTGTCTGTTTCTCTTAAAGGTTTTACTCTTATTTTAAAATTACTTACTTTTATTAAGTATAACTCAAATGAATGTTATTTAAAACACGTAGAGTTAATTTTAACAATAGAATTTTAATAATAAACAATACAAAGAAAGAAAGCTTCTCCACGAAGTTACCGCCTATTTGGAGATAAATGTGATTTAAAAAAATCCAAACAACTTTATAAGATTGTATAATATATGACGTAAAGTATTCGATATAAATTAATTTCATTTAATTTACTATATACTTACACAAAATTTACATCAACGCCATCTATTAATCCACACTCGAAGTTTTTAAATAACTCACGGACTTACACAGAGAGCTTGCTAACTTTTACGTACAACAAGAATAGGGTTTCAAGCTTTAGATTGTACCCAAGCTATCCGGTCTTACTTTCTGTAATCTCCTCTTTTGCCTCCCCAGATCCCTCCCTCCCTTCTAGATGGCGCTCTAAATAAACAAAATAATTGACAAGTATTTGAACAAACTCACAAGTTACAGCAATAACTATATATATACATTTACAATTACAATTGATTGTCTTTATTTTCTCAACATGACTTTTGTTAAACGGACCTTGAGAATTATTAATAATAGACTTGTGGTCACACTATATTGAAATGTATTACATAATGATAAACAAAAAACAAATGATTCGGGGATAAAATAAATGAATTCAAGTCCATTGTGAGAAGTACCTAATAGTGAATTTAAAATATAAATCAGGTAGCTATGTAAGAAAAACATATACTATTTTAGTAAATCGTTACACACACATTCACACACACATGTAATAACTGTTACTATCGTGTATATCTTTAAAGAACGGGGTCTCCTTTTAAATGTTTTAAGTTGTAGTACAATTTTGGACATTTGGCATAAATAGTAGTTTAAATTAAAACTATATATATATAGTTATGTAAAAGATTTAAATTTATATTTATTATTAATATTCAGTTGAGATTTATGAAAAAATATACATATATTAAAAACAATAATCTAATTTTGGTATATTTTAATAATAAGAGCACCGTGAAAAGACATTAATTGTGAAATGAAAATTTACAAAATGGCAGCATTTTAATATAACATATAAATCAGGCTTTAATCATCATGAATAAGGCATCGAGAACCTATCGTAGTCGCCACAGTGAACAACGGAGCGCCGCGGTTGCATCCGTTCCGTCCCGACCCGTTCCAAATAATTGAATTTCAGGGGTCACAATGTAACTGCCGTTGACTGTAAATGCCAATGTATAAAACTTAATTTTGTTCCTTTGACTAGTCCTTTGAAGACTGCGACATTTTATTTATATTTGACAATTCACGATTGGGGGCATCTAGAGGCGTTTAAGGTAGTTTTTTGTAAATATTAATTTTGTATAAATAATATTAAGAGTAGAATTTACAATAAAAACAAATGTAAATTGGATAAACACATAATATATTTGTTTTGTAGCTCTGGTTTGTCCTAGAATTAAGTAGGTGCGGCTCTAGCCAAGCCATAAGCTAACAAAACGAATCTTTATTCATAATATAATATTATTTTAGTTAGAAATATTTCCTTACTACGCAATGTTTTTCGTAGCAATATATGTAGACGCGCTACGATGATAAGATGTTACATAATGGTAGGTGCCTATATTAGATGAAACAAAAAGTTGTATTCTAGTTAAATCATAAATTCAACAACTGTAAAATATTTATTACATTAATATTATTTACATTCAAAATTTAGTCAGTAGGTATTTGGTAGGTATTACCATTACTTTGCAATACACGGAAATTTAACAATTTTATAACAATTACAATTTGAGTCATATTTAAAATATTCAAGATTCATTTAAAATTCGACGAAATAAAATACAGGATATTAAAATAAAATCAGTGAAGTGGAATATCGGTGTCGATAAATAATAAATTTCAATTAAGTCAGACGCACAGCGCTGACAATGACGGACGACGTGCCACAGGAAAACTAATAAATTGTACCAAATCGTTTAAACAATATCGCAAAGTCCCTGAAATTGCTTTGACTCGATGGCGATTTTGAGAATACAGATACGATGAGATTTTAATTTGCAATTCGAGCATTCAATTATGCTTCATTAAATATTTTTTATAATAGTAAAGTGTAGCTGTTATTTATCTTATAAGAGCTGACATGAACCGTGCAAGTTATTAAAGGGAAACTAAAATTGTGGTTCTTATTTACAAGTAAATTGAAACCACTTCAAATAGTCCAATACTTCCCTGCCTGCTTCCTGCTTTCGTATTTTGACGATAATAAAACATGAAAAAGTGAATACTATGGCTTTTGCGCTTCAATAAGTAATTAAAATAATAAGCGACGGGCGGCGTATTTGATTTGAAAATATGAATACAAGAAACATTATGAAATGCAATAACTTTCGTTTCTAGATATTTGTAAAGAGATTATAGTATTGAACGTAAACCTACAACCAAAGAACATAATATTTATTATATTTTTATTATTATTATATATATATTGTCTGTGTATTTACTTAAATATATATAACATTAAATACTTCAATTAACCACTCATAAGTACCAGATGTAAAATACCATCAATCTTAAAGTGATCAAACAGTTGTTAAATATTTTCGATTCGTATTTTTTTTGCAACGCCTTTTAGCGTTACATTAATATGAAATTGAAAATGCATTTTTTTTATTATACGTTCAGTCCTTTGTTTCACGTGCACATAAAATAATATACCGTTATTATTTCATTTTATATATTAAATTATTTATATATTTGGAATTTAACATTTAATCTCTTTTTTATTTATGTAACGAATTGGTTAAAAATTTATGATGATTGTTAAATTTTTGAACTAATGTAAAACTATATTTAGCTATTTTAATCAATATTCGAAATTAATTTGATGAATATATTATTTAATATTTTTTTTTATCCGTCAAACACCAGAAACTGTTGATTAGAATTAAATTGGAAACGTGCTACAGTAATTAGCAAATAGCGGCATCAATCAAATTTTATGTGGTGATATTATTTTAATTTTCGTTTTAAAATGATTTTCGTTTTAAAATTGTATATCTTTAAATGTAAAAATACTATTCTTACATTTAAAGATACGCAATGATTATTCTTAATAAGATATATTTTTTTCTTTTCTCATGACTGGGTATTTATTAAAGCCGAAAAAGTTTGTTTCGTAAGTTCCATTGTATTTGTAGGAAATGATATTTTCGATTTATTATATTCAACCATTAAAATGGATCAATTTACGGCTCAGGTTAAATCAAACTATTCTAAAAACAAATATAATGTAGTTATACGCAACCTATCGGATGGTAATCCGCTTAGAGCTTGTCGATAAACCTTTTAATCGAATGAAAAAGCATCGCCATTTTGAAATGAAAATAATACATAATAATAATAATAATAAAATTCTTGTCGTTGTTGTTATTACAGAGAAACGAAAGTATTAGATTATCTGTAATAACAACAGAGCTAATAATGCAGTCCACTAAATGGCACTAAATAAGACAAACTCCTTAAAACTTATTGTTATTATATTATTAATTTTATATTATAAATCAGCTTGATAAAACAAGGAAACTTATTTGTAATGAATGAAATATGATACAGCCAAGAAACAGATATCTACTGAGGTGACGTGTGATGGAGACAGCACGGTAGAGGATGACATACTACTTAGACCAGATAATGCGAGGCATGACTACAATACTAACATATTAGCTATTATATGATGCTTATATAATATTTATGTTATCTAAAAAGTCATCATTTGATAAGTGATAATCCAAACAGGCCAAATTATCAAAAACGTAACTACGTTATTGATAATTTGGTCGGCTAATATTCCGGTACTCGGATAATAATAAATAGCAAAATTGAGTAGGTATACCATTATAAATTAAGCTATATTGATTAGGAAATTTCTCGAACATAATTTCGTATAGTCACTGTACTATACACAAACTACTAACCTGAATAATTGGTTACGTCGGATCGATGTTACGAGATGAAATGACATCCGTATAGCTCTAGGTACACTCCATGTGACGTCATAGATTGAGTGACAACTACATATTAGACCACCTATAGTTAATAAACATACGCATATAAACATATAAACTATGGCTAATTCCAGTATTCTTTTACAACGTATTTCATTGTAAATATACATTTAATTGGTTGTATTGCAGTTAAAACAATGTATCTTATCTTACTATGCTTCTTTTATTCAATAATACCTTCTTTCTGAAACAAAACGTGTGTTAATGAAATATTTAAGTTAGTTTTATACGAATAAGCTTGAATAGAATTATAGGTTACCATTTAATTTGAATGGCCTTTAGTTTTTCGAATAGCTGTAGATTAATTGATTGTCTCAAGAGAGTTATTATTCCCTCAGAAAAACTCAAAATAAAATAAATATTATAAGTTTCTTAAGGATTCAATTAATCCTTAAGAAACTTATAATATTTATACCTTTTACCTGTTATTATTCCCAAATCTAATTTTCTTTTAGTTGTTGGCCTATTGAGTAAGACGGCTATTTACTACAAGAAATACCTCTGCTATCAAATCTTTTGCGAAGCTCTGATGTTGGAAGGTCATATTTATCCTGCGGGTTATTAAGTCTTCCCTTCAAGTCTTCATCCATGCAATCCAATCCACGTTGAGTATGAACATTTACCATCAAACGTCCTTTGTCAATCCCTTTGCAATGTGGTAGTGAAAATACAGATTTACACTATTGTATTATAAAAATATATATTTTACAATACTATTATTATAAGATATATTTTCTCAAATCTATTAGTAAAAAATATATAATTATAGTTTAATTCTAGAAATATAAAAAGCGATACCTATTTTAACCAATAATATCATGTGGACATGCTGAAATTTAAATAACAACATTTATTTTCTTAGAACTGTATAAAAAATATGATTGTATTTGTATTGATTGATATTATGTTAACATTTATTATTAAAGAAAATATGATTAAATAACCCTTTTACAAAAATATAATAAAGTAGTAGTGTAGTCTTAGTATTTTTAATAACAAATTTACAATTCTAGACGTTGCTAAAAAAAAATGCTTACAATGAGAACTAATAAATAGTACGAAAATGCTATTAAATACGATAGAAATTCTTTGACAATATCGGTGGTAATGTAAGTGGTTTTCGTTTAAAGCTTAAATTTTATCCTTTGTATTATTGACAAATACAAACATCATCTACGCAATTAATAGTATGTTTAAAAAAATGTTGTATATGTAGAGGAGATAGAAATATAAAAAATAAACATTTTGTTATTTAAGCCATATAATGTAAGCGTTTAAGGTTTAATAAGATAAGCCTTTATATACAGTTATTCTAATTGGACTGAATTATAGATATTTGCAATCCAAAACATTAAATGATAGCGGTTGGATAGTTCCAGGTCACAGCTGTCATTTGCATTTAATAGCATAATAAATAGAGCTTTAATTAAGGATTTTCAGAATACTTATATTACGTTTTAAAACATTGTCATTTTATTTAATATACATAAATGGTTTTTTTATGCATAGTTTTTACGTTAAATAAGGCATAAATATCAGTGCAATATAAACTACATGTATTTAATAACTGGACTCTGACAATTGAAACAGCAAAATATAAAGCTAGATTAGAATTTTTCATTTTGGAAAAGAAGAGAGAAGGTAAGAGATGTCCAAAACGTGATAGATCCTTTATCACCAAAATAAAAAATGTGAAACTAACCTCTTGGCAAAAAAGTGGCAAAATTATTAAAATGTTCATGGTCCAGATTTTAACTATTAATAAAAGTATGAGAAATACTTTTGAATCACATAATTTGTTTAGTATTTATTACGGGAGAATCACCTTTTAATAATAGAGTGTGAAAAGTCTCTAGAGACCGCTCTCAAATTTATTCCTTTGAAAGTAGTAGTTCAAATGATGAAATTCAATTTTACAATGCGAAGCGTTATTTAGTTTGGAACGCTTTGGTTTTTGCATCAACGAGCTCAAATGGAAGCCTTATTTATGTAAAATTGATTCAATGCTACTTGTTTTTCTTAAATGATTTTATTAAAATTTATTGTTAGTGTGAAAACAACCCTAAAAGAATACATTTATTATCAATTATCTTGGTCAAGTGTCATAATGATCTGTCATAATAATCTGCTCAAACCCGGTATATGCAGACGACAGCACAGTTGTGGAAAGATACCTCTATGTATATGCAGTCAATAGCACAGTTCTGGAAAGATACATCTATGTCTATGCAGACGACAGCACAGTTGCGGAAAGATACCTCTATGTATATGCAGACGACAGCACAGTTGCGGAAAGATACCTCTATGTATATGCAGACGACAGCACAGTTGTGGAAAGATACCTCTATGTATATGCAGACGACAGCACAGTTGCGGAAAGATACTTCTATGTATATGCAGAAGATAGCACAGTTGTGGAAAGATACCTCTATGTATATGCAGACGATAGCACAGTTGTGGAAAGATACCTGCCGAGTATTCGGGCTTGTAAGGTACAATAACAGATTGAAAGAGAAATTATGGTGCAGCGTCTGAATGACAAGCTGGAGACAGTGACCGTTTGGGGCAATGCCAATATCGTTAAATTCAACGCCACCAAAACGCAGACGTGTTTATTCATCACCAAAAAGCCGTTTCACCTTGACTCCTATTTTTAAGAGTGTATCTTTGGAATACCGTGACCGACTTCCATTGCTAGAGATAAAGATTTCTTCGAACTTCAACTTACTTCAACAAACTTGGTGTTCTTGCGAGTATCCGACAGTATTTCACACCGAGACAATTGCTAGTAATATATAAAGCACAGATCTAGTCGTGTGTGGAGTACTGCGGTCATAGATTGGCTGGTGCCGCAAAATGTCATCTTGCAACTCTGGACTCAATTGAGAGGCGAGCTAACGAGCTAAGAGGCTAATTGGCGACCCAGAGCTGGTTGATACTCAACTCCATAGCCTCAAACACAGTCGTAATAATAATAAAAATAATATGTTGCTAGCCTTTCAATAGTCTATATTATTATTTTTTTTGACGTACACAAGTGATCACTGAGAATGATTCAAAGTGGAAAAGATTTAAATAAATAAATAAATAAATATAGGATACATTTTGGTGAGTGTGCGCTGGAATTGCATGAACTGATTCCCCCATCCGCCTTCTATCACCGGACGTTTCGACGCATGCAGGCATCCGTCCTTTCGTTGTGGAATAGCTGGCCTGCGTCGATATTTCCGTCCGACAACAATTTGGGTTTCTTCAAGCGAAGAGTGATTAGGCTGCTCCTAAATTGATGCGCCTTTACACCTATGACTACATTTCCGCTTACCATCAGGTGGAATGTAGTCAAGTATCAACTTAGTCACCAGTAAAAAAAATCGAATAATTATTATTCAACCGATCTTATTCCTTCAACATATTAGTTCTTTCAATAATACAATTTTGAAAAGAATTGTAGGCAAATGGCGGAAAAGCCTCTTTTGATATTTAGATTATCTGGAAATCTGACAACCCATACCGATAAGTATCTTAATAATTAACCCTAACCTAATTAAAAAATTGACCCTATCCATTACTGTACGATACTGAAACAGTCCTTATAGTAAATGGTTCATCTAAGGACAATTTATAAACCACATAAGAAAAAGAGCCAATTATTGAGAGCACTTAAGAGTAGCATTCCTCTCCAACGTGCAGATGTATATATGTCTGCCTCAGATTGTCTAACCTATTATAGAGAGGGCCTAAAGAGAAACTGCTTGAACGGACGGGACGTTCAAGCAGTTTCTGCCGTCAACTCGTCTCAGGTCAGTGGCCATTAACTTTCCGAGCTAGTGGGAGCTTTTACAATGAAAAAATGTGTTGTATAAAACTGATTATCAATATTTTTTTTATGTTGATAATACTAGATTACATTAAAAAAACATCAATGAATAAAAAAATAGTTTAAATAACTTTTAAAATTGTGCTAAATTGTAATTTTGTATTATTTAAAGGCAATGATTGGTTCTACATACATATATTCGGTGGTAAAAGAACATATCCAAAAAAAACTTTTTACACTTTGAGACAGGCTTAAAAAATAAAACACATTAAAATAAGAATTAAAAAGTAATAAAAGTTTATATCCATGTTTTGCTGGGTGTAAAATAAGATGGGTAAATATTGTGTTGCTTAGAAATAAATAAACTAAAAAAGTTTTATTTGTTTTAAAACCCATATTAATAAGACCGAATGGAATCACATCATCCAAAAAAACTCAAAAAATCAATACAAATTTATTCAGACAGACTTCAATAGCTTGTCAATTTTCTTGTGATAGTGAAGATTAAAGAGCGACCAGAAATGCAATTCTTCCGTTGTAATTCAGTTTACGGCGTAACCGTTCGCTTTAAATGAACCCTTTGCTCCGCCATGTTAAACTTAATTGCGCCTGACTTTGGTACGTTTATTGCTATACATAAGTATAATGTGTGTTTTTATTGCATTACATTATATAAATTTTATATAGAGGCCCTCTAAAGCTTAAATGTCATTTTTTATTAAAATGTATTCCGTTTGAGAATGAAACAGTATCATACAGTTTTAAGACACTTCCTCGAAACATTTCTTCGTTTTTCGTCCCGTTTTACCCTATGTGTACGGAACACATAGGGTAAAACGGAACCTCCTTACTAAGCCTCCGCCGTTTGTCTCCAGGCTGTGTCTCATAAACCGTGATGGCCGGAAAAAAGTTAATATTAAAGGGGGGCACAATAAACGTAATTTTTAAGGAATGTTTACTTGATCTTAATAAACAGGTAGAACCTTTAATATTTACAAGTAAATATTTAGAAACTGTATTTAGTAAAACAGACTAAAATTAGTATACCTACAAACAAACAAACAAATGTAATTTTCTATTATAGATACCACGGAACCTGTCGTGCGCGAGTCCGACTTGCACTTGGCTGGCTTTTATTTTATTGTTTTTCTAATTATTCAATGTTGTCCACAAAAATTGTAATATAAAAAAAAACAATATTTTTGTTTATAAAGTTATTATTATTGTATGATTGATTTATTTTGTATGTTATTTATAAAAGCTAATGTAAATCTCAATGTTTCTCATTAACCCAATAACGAACAATCATTACGTTTTTTATTACAATAACATTAAACCGTAATTCATATATATTTTTTATAAAATGTATTATGGATGTGGTTTAATTGCAACTTTTTATATTCCATATATAAAATTAATGACAAAAGACAAAATATACATAAAGCAAGTTTAATCCAATCAAACGTAACTGCAAAACACGTTTAACAGACGAAGAATTATCTGAAATGATTTTTAAAATCCTCTGATTAAAATAATAAAATAAATTGTTAAATTAACTTTTTATAAACGAAAATTATTAATTTTATTTATTTGTTATTCTATGGCTAACACAAATTTATATTCCTAAAATAATATACTAATATAATACCGTCCAAACATTAAAATTGGTTTCAATCTAAATGGTTTATACGTTTATATCAACAATATGTTTTGACTGAATGTAACGAACAGAATTAAAATTACAAAAAAAAAATTGCATGAACTATTTGATTTCTATTAAAAGTATTGAATAAAAATATAAACGTATAAAAAAGGTAATACTTATACATAAAGAAACAAAGATTAGCAATTGTTTGAATTAAGAAACTTGTACCAACCTGTGGACTAAAGCTTTTCATTTTATAAATACCTTTTGATAATGTAAGGAGACGTTGGTAACAATGTTTATTTACCAACAAAGTTGGCATCATTTCAAGTTGGTCTTTATTATTATATATTCTTTAGTGGACACCTTAAAATTAAAAAAAAATTCTTGCACAAGTTAACAAATACATTGGAAGTACAATATTGCACTTATAAAACTTCAAATTCTTGTAACACGGTTTCAAAGGGTCCGTGGAGAAGAACCGGCAAGAAACAAAAAAGACTCCATGGCTACTATTTTATTTTTTTATTCTTTTGCATATTTAAACCACAATCATTGATATATGAGATTAAGTTAGAGATTAAATTAAACCACGACTCTACCAGTTTTATGATGCATATGAAGTAATTCGAATATGAATGCAAATAGAAAACAGTAGTAATTTTAGTGAACCAATATATTTATAATTACCTCCCATTAACTTAGTTTTTAATATTATAAAACATATATACATACAAACAAACAAACATATTTTATAATAGAATAATAAAGCAATATGTGTGTGAGAATACGTAATTTGAAGGTAGATAAGGTTAATACGTAAAAAAAAAAAAAAAATAGCTAGCAACTTGGTCATGAATCAATTTATGGTATAAAATAAAATCTGATAATAACATCAATTGAATTGTTGATTAAAATATTTTATTCAAGCAAAGTTAAAATTCAAAGCTAAATAATTATTAGAGACACTCAAGCTTGATGTTTAATACACGCCGTCGTAATATTAATTGCTTAATGGGATTACTTAAACAGCGTGGAGGGATTATGAAACATTTGATATTCGCGAAAACTCATTAGAAAAGGAAATATATCTTTTATAAGATAAACAATCAAAAACAAAAGCAAATTAAGAAACGTTACACATCATTGCGTTGAATTTTTGTGATAGTCTTAAATTTTTTCTTATAGAAATAAAATTATATTACTCGCAGTATGTGGGTATATAAATATGATTTTTTGAAGAATGCCATATTGATTTCTTTTAATTGTTAGACTATATTCCCGTGTATATTTTCTAAGCAAAATTGTTTTGATCTTATCGTTGAAATTTAATATATTCCAATATATTTGAATTTACATCTTGTAACTCCTAGGTTTGCTTCTTTTAATTATATCGTACTCATTAAATATATTTATACCTCTCATTTTTCTTTTAATAAATGATCAATAAAATATTTTATTTGTATATATGTTTTATTAACTAATATAACGACAGTGGGACATTCAACGTTGCGAGCTCTCACCGATCGATGCGACATGCATTGTTTCCAGGTATAGGTATGCGTTTTGAACACTGTGTCACTCGGTTGCCACCCATCAACTGCTATCACTGTTTGCATTGAAATTTTGATGTTTAATTTATACAATCCATTTGCATTTGCAATTTCATAGATTGTGATTTGATTTCCTATATTTATTTGATGATAAGTAAATAAACAAAATTATAAAATCAACAAATGTATATTTTTTTAAAAAAGCCCTATGTAATACGTTTGTATATATGATTTATATAAGCTGTTGTATTTAAAGAACACTTAAAAAATAAACGTAATATATGATGTAGGTAAGTACTTACTATATTATATTATGAAGTGTTTTCCGTAGATCACTCTTACTATGTAACAGTCCGACATAAGCTCATAATTGTATTCAATCTTTTTAATATTAGTATGTAAAAAAACAAAAAGTGACATTAATTTGTCAAAGGTTGTGTACAAGGTTGTGTCAAAGGTTGTGTACAAGGTTCATGAGATAAAGCAATTTACTCGTTTTGTCCAACTTTCCTGTGAACATTATACTATAATGACATTAGGTTTTCGATACAATATGTATAAATAAGAATATGTATAAGTTATTAGTACATATCATTAGTACACATCATTAGTACATAACATTAGCACACATCATTAGTACACATCATTAGTACACATTATTAGTATACATGATTAGAACACATCATTAGTACACAACATTAGCACACATCATTAGTACACAGCATTAGTACACATCATTGGTACACATCATTAGTACACATTATTAGTACACATGATTAGTACACAACATTAGTACACAACATTAGCACACATCATTAGTACACAGCATTAGTACACATCATTAGTACACATCATTAGTACATAACATTAGCACACATCATTAGTACACATCATTAGTACACATTATTAGTACACATGATTAGTACACATCATTAGTACACAACATTAGCACACATCATTAGTACACAACATTAGTACACATCATTAGTACACATTATTAGTACACTGATTAGTACACAATATTAGCACACATGATTAGTACACAGAATTAGTACACATCATTAGTACACATCATTAGTACACATCAACTTTATACTTCCAACTATTTTGAAACTAATATAAAAGCTACAGGAGTCATAGTTCTTTGTTTAAGTGACTTCCCTAGAAATGTTACATATTCCATTATTAAAAAAAATATTTTAGAGGTGAAGGATTCAATAGTTTGCAAACCAAAGGTTACATGATTATTGATTGCTATATTTTTGTTAGTCAGTTTGTTTATTTGCTCATTACCCAGAAACAGGTAATTCATAATTTTATACATTATTATGAAAAAATGCCTTAGTGTGAAAATCAGCATCGTGATTCAATGAATGCCCCTCAAATTTTTAAATCAGACTTATATTTAAATTATTGTATTTAGCTCTTTGTATTTTCACACCAATCAATCTCGTTTTTAATTAAAATTGAAAAGTAAGAAACTTTTGTTTTTAATAGGTTTTTCCATGATAAATCAACTTGAATCATTTCCTATAAACTCATTTCTATAAAATTGAATTATATTTTATAGTAAATATCAAAATCAGACACGTAAACGCTAATAATGGCATCTGATGTGAAATATGAAATTAGTATGAAAATGGATATGAATTACACTCACACATATGTGGGTTTTATATAAAATTTATACATCAAGAAATGATAAATACTCGTGCATTAAAATTGCTATTTCTAAAAGAATTGAGTAAAGCTTTTTATTTAAGAACTAAAGAAAAGTATGTAATAAAATGAAACACATGTATGCAAATATTTATTGTAAATTTAATACGAATAAAATAAGACAATTGCATGGAAATAAAAACTTCTTTATAGTGATGAAACTAATTGAGATGTCCAAACTGAAAGTTTGATGAAGAGCTGTATATAGGGTGGAGTTTGTTCTCTGACGTAATTAGGTCATGAAGAGGCCAATGTTGTGTGACGTTTAAGCTCCACTCAACTGACTGTAAAATATTAATTAGCTTTTTTAGTTCATCATCAATCCTTATCAATATTTTATAATTTTAATCTGTTGATTTCTATTTAGTTACAAACCTGACCAACAAATATCGATATAACTCACCCAGGTCAATGATTTAAAAAACTGAAGCTGATATTGTTTCATATATATTAGGAAAAAAAAACACATTTCAATTGCAATACAATAAACCAACGTAAAGCCAATCAGCCTTGTTTTATCTCCAGTCGAATAACCCTTTGATTAAATAAAAAAAAGTAAATTAATTATTGTTGGTCGAGTACTTATGGAAAAACTATTAAGTTCTCTAACACTCGTTTGCCAGTAAATTTTAAAGTTATACCAATTTATTTTAATAAATTTATTATTATTAAAATATTAATTATGCTATGTTAAAATAATGAATAAACGACAAAGCCCTAATAAAATATTTAACTGGACTAAAAGCAAAGTGATATAGCTGAAAGTAATAATAAAATAAATTAATTTATAATCACATTCTGCGTGCGACTGTACTGTAACATTTAAAATCCGAATCCAATCCAAAATGAATCAACATTTCAATAACGAATTATAATGACGAGACAATCAATACTCATAATGCGAATGAAGATTTATATAATTAAATGGTTTGTGATCCGATTATGAAATATAATTATATTAACGTATGGTTTCAGTTTTCGCGCAACTATCGCGTTTAAATTTACGCTATGGCATTACAGTATTGTAAATAGTACTGCGTTATAAATACTTCAGTAGGCGCTGTAACCTGATGACGTCAGCGTATCTTAACAGGCTTAACAACGGAGTGACCAAATATAGTCAATTTTGATCATTACAATATCAGTTTTACTCATTTGTTTGTACTATCAAACCATGTTGAATTACCGGTCCGGACAACTTAAATTAGTCTGTGATATTATTCGTCGAATAAAATTTTATTGTAAATTTATTTAAATCGATGTCTCTTATATTGTTAATTCTCTTATAAGCTTGTCTTATTATAACACAACACAAAATTTACATCATATTACATTTTATGTGAATGCTCATTTTATGTAAATGCATTTTATGTAAATGGTTCAATATTATTTATTTATTTTTTTAATAAAAAAATATAAAAATAGCCAAATTTATCTGTATAAAACTTTTTACTTACATTTTGACACATACCTCATCCCATATTTAATGATTTATATATTTTTTAAATATTTTTTTATTTTCACAGTTTGTTACTTCAAGATTGCTTTAACTATATAGTTACTTGCGTCACTTAGCATCTGTTCTCGCTCGAGGCAAGCACAATTAAATTTTCATCGAATTTCCAACTGTTAAGAAGCAGAGAATGTAAATCGGAATTAATTCGAACAAAGATTTAGAATAAGAAAAGTAATTTGATCGCATGACAGAATAGTTTTGTAATATTCAATAAGGTACTAGTAACAGTCAAAATCTAGATCAAAATATTTTTCACATTCATAAATTGCTCGAAATTTTCTTTCATGTTCTAGGCGTTTCATTAAATCCTCAATTATATTAATATGTCACGTCTTGTGTTACAAATAAATAATTATACAAGTTAGAAAATAATTTATAACTCTCAAACTAATTTCATCTAAAAGTTATTATTCAAATATTTGTTTTCTATATTTTTTTACGAAATGCTTCTATACATATAGAAATTTAATTTCTGTAATCATTATAATATTTTTAGTCACATATTTTAATAATATGACATTCATCGATTCAGAAGACATATATTGTAGATAACAATATTGTTTTAATTAAAATATGTCAATTGATGGCTTAGTTGTGGTAGCACTGTGTCGTTTTTTAAAATGGCGGCAAGGAGGCAGTCATTTCTTCTGAAGACGATCTGGTTACTTCTCCAATAGGAAGCTGTCGGTTTGCTTGGAGTAGTAAGCGAGTTTGTGTTCTAATGGTAAGGTTGTAAATCTGTTTTATGAAGGTAATGAATGGTAAGGTAAGGGTACAATTCTGTATTAAAAAGGTAAAGTAAGTAGAAGGTAAAGGAACAGAATAAATAGGCAGTGTTGTTATCTTATTACACTGGCAATATGAACCCTGTAACACCGAGTCCATATTATAATGGCCCTATAGCTTCACTTAGCTTATATTATAACATAATATGTATAAATCACAATATAAAAACGCCTATCTCATTAAGTTTTAAAGAATTCGTATTGAGTCCGCCATTTTATAACACTTTTTATATAATGAACTATAAAGTTCCTGCCACAAGTACGCCATGCTTCGAGCTCATGAGTAAGAACCCTGAAAAGATTTGAAAATGGTGAAAAGACTACAGCCGGATAAATAGTTAATATATGTATGATAGTTATAAATTTTATGGATGTAGGATCAGAAGTGGCCGAGTGTGACGTCTCCTGATTGTTTTCTTCAGTGTTCATTATTATTTTTTAGTTTGTGGGGGGAAAATAAAATACGGTTACACAATTTTCATACGGTCATAGACAAGTCGATGAACGTTCGATTACTACAAAATCCAGAAAGTCACTGTCAATCTTCTTTACCAACGAACATTGAGGTTGTCTTTTTATTCTAATTAAGAGTAAAATTACATACCGATTGGTTAAATTAGGTACTAATTAGATATAAAGAGTCAAGTGACACCAACTAGGTAATAAAATAAAAAAATATTGAATTAATATCAAACAACATCTCATCAAATCATCACAAATAAAATCAATTTGAAACAATTAGAAAAAAAATATAGTAATTTAAATTACATTTAGATACTCACCATTGAATGAGCTACAGCAGCCTTTTATTTCTGACGACATATAATGTCATCTGCGTTCATATTTTTTACAGCATCCGACCACTAAAAATACACGTTATTAATAACTGTGTTTTATTTCACGGAAGACCCTTTACCCTTTCGCGGAAGACTTAAGATAGAAAAGTCTGTTCATTATTGTTGGTCGAGTATTTATCGACGAACTAAGTCGACGTATTTATCGAGATTAAACTTGATAAAACTTTCTCATTGCCAACTTCTTCTGGATTTATATTTTTTAACTTATTTAGATACTATTAAAAAATCTTCATATAGACGTTATTAAACCATTTAAATAACGTTTTAATATTGGCTTTTCACATATTTATTTTGTCGTTAAATCTACGCTATTTTAAAACCTTTAACGTATTTATCCAAAACTTACCAGACAATAATCCGCTTACAGCTTGTCGAAAAGCCTTTTTATAAAAAAATTATATAGTTGCACACAACAGTTAGAAAATGTTTACAATACACATCTTATTCTTATATTATGGTGTTTTCTATACTAAAAAAATATGGCTTAGCATTTTAAAATGCGGAACTAGGTATTATTTGTGCTCTCATCGGACCAAAGCAGCTGTTCCCACATACCAATATACACCTTGAAACAATACGTGACTCGTTTCATGCAGATTTATGTGTATTTAAAGCTCAAATTTGTTTAATGCTTCGGCGCTTTCTAATGATGTTGATTTAGCATTGGCAATTACACAAACTGCTTGTCAAAGGTTGTTTACATGTCACAGCAAATGACTGTTCAATTAGTTTGTTGAGCTTTTTTTTAAATACAGAGACTCTAGTATTAGGTTCAGGGCCACGCTGTGACATTCAACTTGAGGTCGATTTAGTTTTTTAGAAGATAATTTTTACAAGATAACATTTCGAATTAAAAAATAATAATTATCTAAGCTTTGATAAGTCTTTAATGAAAAACAAACGTTAATTTAGTTATTTATAAAAATCGGTGTGTTTTACAAAAAAGAGATAAAACGAGATAGAATTTTACAAAATTTTGATAATACTAAAAGACAATTAAATGAAAAGTTCTCAAAACGTTGCCATATTAAGATTTACGAACACTAATATTGGTAAACTTACGAACATTTCATGCCATAAATTATTCCAATAACGTAAGTAGGCATGGCATGGCAGAGATTCACTGATTGCGTAAACTTAATTGGAATAAAGTGTTTGCTGTTACTTTTATGTGACATATTTACGGATTTGAAAATAGTAAATTATGGCTTAAAATAGATCGTATATATTTATTTGTAATAGATAATCCAAATAAGTTAATTTCTATAATTATTAATTCAACCTTTTCAGCAGTCCAACACAGGTTTTTTAATAATAAAATTAAGTAGGTATATTATTAAATATTAAGCTATATTGATTAGGAAATTTCTCGAACATAATTTCGTATAGTCACTGTACTATACACAAACTACTAACCTGAATAATTGGTTGCGTCGGATCGATGTTACAAGATGAAATGACATCCGTATAGCTCTAGGTACACTACATGTGACGTCATAGCCTGAGTGACAACTACATATTAGATCATCTATAGTTAATAAACATACGCATATAAACATATAAACTATGGTTAATTCCAGTATTCTTTTATGACATACTTTAATGTACATATACAATTCAATTGTTATTTGAATTTGCGTAAGAATAAGGAACCTTTATTTTTCTTTATTTTTTCAGCAACAATACCTTACTAGATATGAATTAGTATAACTAGAACTGTAGTTTTCGAATGTGTTTGATGAGGGATAGTTTTCCTCATGACTGCACTAAATTGACTTTATATAAAGATAAATATTTTGTTCCTTACTTGGCTTTAGATTGCCATTGTAAATAGTATTTTAAGGGTATTAACAGACTATTAATATTCCTTAATTCCCGAAATCTCTTTCTATGTGCTTCCTGTTAACCCACTTGAATTTATAAATGTAATCGGATCTTAAAAAAGTAATACAATTTATACGGCCAATATGATCACAAAAGCAATAAAGGGGTATTTATATACCTACATATATACTAGATGAACCTACTGCTCATCTTTGCAACTTGAGCTTTTCTACAGGTGTAGTCTCTACTCCGTCAGGGTATCACAGTGAGTGTGAAAGCGATTCCGTGCATTTCCACAAAGGCCATGAGGGTTCTTTAGTGGGTAGCCTTAAAAATGGCAGCGTCTTCTATGCTGCCGGGTAGTCCCACATAACCACCCGGTCATCACCTTCTTGGCCGGGGGTAACCACAAAGGATTTTTCCAAAGGAAAAAAACAGGTGTAGTCTCTACAGCATTTAAAAAACTGAGCATAATAATAATCCAAAGTTTATTAATTATAAATAACGAACAATAAGATATAATAAATAACTATAAATAAAGGAAAATTAAGATAAGATAATTATTTTTTGTTTTGGAGTGGCCGAGAGAAAAAACAAAAAAAACTTTTTAAGAACAGAATTATTAACAATACAGTACAGATAAAGTAATGAAACTTCTCTTTCAGAAGTTGGCTAGTATTAAGTTTTGCCAAGCTTAATCTTATAGTTCTTCAGTAAATACTTTAAACTAAAAATTTCTTCTTGTATAATCCTAAAAAAAAAATATTAAGTACCTGTTACCGAATTATATTTTTTAAATTATTTGGCAATTTTTACCACAATGTGCTGCACAATAATTGTAGGATTTCAAAATTGTGGGCCGATTTTAGGAATAGTATAAGAATAAAAAAGAGTTTTATTCAAATTAAGTTCATTCATTATAAATAATAATAAAAATATTCAAATGCAAAATTAGACGAAAAGTTGGTAACTATCACCGATATTTTGCAATACATATAATTTAATAAATATTTTACAGCAAGAAAAACTTTTTTATCGTATCTAACATATGAATCTTATTAACAATGAAAATACATCGTATTAAAACATACAGTAAAGTAGCAACGTTAATTATTAATAAAATCTAATAAAGCTGGAAGCACAGCACTGGCTGGTGGACGATGTTCTGTGCCACCGAAAAAATTAAAAAATATATATATACATATTTAAAAAATATTGTGAATTCCCTGGATTTTATTTGCTTGGTTACTTTGATTCTATAGCGACTCAAAGAATATAGATACGATTTAATTTTAATTTATAATTTTGCTTCATTCTGAATTAAAATAACAAAATTTTTTTTTGCTGTACATCACAGCAAAAAATATCTGTTATAAAAATCTACTTACTTGTCGTTATAAGGACTACCCAGAACGGTGTATGTTACTTTAAAAAAACTAAAATAAGGGTTTTCAAAGAAAACTAAATTGAAACTTCCAATACTTCTAAATTTTACAGCCATGTAATTAATTTCATCGTTTAACCTCTCACCGTGTTTTGACGTAATTAGGCCATGAAAAGGTCAGCGCTGTCGCTTGCATTACCTGTATATAGTGTATACAATAAGTAATTACTTATAATATTATCAGAAACGTGCAATGCATTAGTTATTTTAATATGCTTAGGATTAAATTAATTAACTATATTTTTTTATATATAAACTTTGGGAAACACTATGACTATTATACTTTATTATATTATATTACTTATCCAGTTGTATTATTCTTAATTGTATCGAAATTTTGTGTGCCTTTTTGTTTTAGAGGTTAATTTTTTTTTTCACGGCCACTTCGCCGGTGCTCGTTTGGGTGTTTTATAGTTTTCGTTATATTTTGACATTTATAAATTGAGATTTAAAGAAACACAATCTATGACTAGAAAATTACTTTTAATGCCTTTTAGCTTTGGATCATTATTTTTAATTTTCTCTATTAAATTATTTCTATTACATGTCATCATTTTAATAAATCTGTTTTATTAGTATAATAAATTAGTTTTAAAAAATACTATAGTAGTTAATTTCTGGTATTGAAATAGAAGTAAATTAGAATATTGTTCAATCATTTTTTACTATGTCCATGACACACAAAAGCTTTTTTAATTAGAATTAAATTGGAAGCGTGCTGCAGTAATAAGCAATTAGCGGCATTAATTACATATTATGTGATAACAAGGATTTTCATTATACATAAAGTTTATCGTTAAATGTATCTTTATATATATATATATATCTATATAATCTATCAATCAGTAATCTGCTTAGAGCTTGTCGATAAGCTTTGTTATATAATGAAAGTGTGTCACCATTTTGAAATATACAAAATACTCAACTAATACAGATATTTCTTACATTATCGTATATTTTTTTCCAATTTCGATTTAATATACTATATTTTACATCTCATTATATCATTCTAAGATAAATCACACATTTCGTTTTTAAGCAAGGATCGAGAGCTTTTTTGATAGAATCGGTAAAAAAGTTCTTCTTACTTTTATAGTATAGCTTATATATTTCACATTGATCTCGACTAGACTCATGTGTATTTAAAGCTCAAATTTGTTTAATGCTTCGGTGCTTTGTAATGATGTTGATTAAGCATTGGCAATTTCACACACTGCTTGTCAAAGGTTTACATGCTAGAACAAACGACTGTTCACTCAGTTTGTTAGGTTCTGTACAGATACAGAAAATCTAATAATACGTATACCAGCTTTCAAGCAGTTGATTTCTATTCTTTAATACCCGCTAAGAGGAAACAATAAAGCGGTTAGATGAGATCTAAGAGAATCTAAGATCTTTGTAAAAGATATATGTGATTATAAAATTGAATAAAATAATAGGTGTGATAAATTTTAATATAATGTGCCCGACTAGTTTCGAATTTATTTGGGGTTTTACTCATGAGATCTAAACGTGGCGTTTCGCGGCGTGAACACAGTTCACGCGAATACGTGAATACAACCGGGTAAGTATAAATATAATAAAGTGATAATAGTGAATTTAGTTAAAAATTAATATACATTATATATCCTTATCAAAGAGGATAAAGAGTTGTATACATTTTATAATAAGAAAGTGTGATATATAATGTTTCAATGTTTCATTGACGTGTTATTTGTACAACGTTTTAATATTCATACACTTTGGTAATCTTGATAAATTAAATATGTATTTACTAATTACGGCGTCTACTCCCAAAGGGCATTATTTAACAGTCCTTTGTTGTGACTAGATTTGTGAACATTAAACTTTACTATTTAAAACTGTTTAAAGAAAATCAGAATATATTTTTTAATTAAATATCTGTTTAGCCTGATAATTTTCAGTGAAGTACTTAATTGCATTGAATTAATCTCATTGTTTATTAATATCATGATTGTAGTACAGAGCATTGGGGAAACTAAGTTATTGGAGTCACAGGACCAACACCGTTTGAGACACACGACAATATTTAAGTGTATTTATATGATCAACTTTTTTTGTTTATAGTTTCCTACATTTCGTTGAGATCGCGCGTTTATAAAAACATTGGAGTTGAATTTATTAGTTTTGAATTTAAATATTATTATTTATAGTCCAAAATATTTTCTTTATGACAATCGCTATTATGATAAACACGCCCATTACCTAAACATGGCGGACAGTTTGATCTGAATTTTATTTAAATTTTGCTAAGAAACATTTTTTAAGATCGGTTTAAATTGATTTGGATTCTTTATTTAAAAAAGTAAGCTATAATAAAACTAACTTAATATTGAAAAACTTAATAAAAGGATTTAACCTAATTACTGTAGAATTAGTCAATTTTTAAAATGTTATTAGCCTATTTGTAAAATTGGTCTTTTTTTCTGATGGGCTTAAAATAATTTAGAATTTGCTAAGATCTACAGTAATGTGTAGAAAGGCATGTATGAATTAAAAAATATCACAATAAAAACTACATTATTTTTTCTAAAGCGTGTAAAGCCGCCAAATCTATACTCTATACTATTTAAACTATACTAATTTATTCTCAGAATATTTGTATAATTAAATTATCTTATCTTATCTAATCTATCGACATACTTTGACATTAATTGTAATGTAATAACATAAAATGTAATGTAATTTCTTTGTTACGAACATTTCCAGATACAATGATAAGGGATCAGAAGAATCTCCAAGTACTCTATTAATATTCCTAGATTGTTGGTGCCACGTCCTGAAAGTCGATTTACTGGTACAACATTCACTATATTAAATAAAATTAAGGTTTAAATAGAATGTAATTTCTATCTTAAACCTAAGTCTGTTATTTATTTTTGTTGGTAGTATTATTACTTGATTTAATGAGGGATTTTATACTAATATCGCATCTATTTTGCGATACACGGCAGCCATCCCGTGATCACCGCTGGTGAAATTCGGCCGAAACGTCAGGAAATAAAAAGGCATATCATCTTTAAATTTTTTTTAACGCAAAATAGACCCAATATTAGTTTAAAATGTGTACAAGTCGCTTTATTTTAAAAACATTAATGAGTAATTACATCAACGACATACATAATGAAATTAAATATAGTGATGAGTATTCTTTTTTTTAAACTAATCATGAATTTAAAATGTTTTGTAAATTAATTTAGGTTAAGTTTTATCAGTGTAAGATATGATTTAGTAGCGCTTGCTTGTCAAACCATGAAAACTAGTAATAAACATGATTAAAAAAAAGCTGTATGTATTTAAATGAGTCATTATAGCCCCCAAACCGATGAACTAATTTGAATGCAGTTTTTTAATCTATAGCCTGCTCTGGTCTATGGATTTTCTGTCGCAGTCTGTTCGTAATGCTATCTATGATCGGTGGAAAATAAAAAAGTTGTCTCCAAGATATTAAACTCAACAAAATAATGAGTCTCAGGTAACATTCAAGCTGGTAAAATAAATGTTTTACATATTTAAATTTTTAACCGAAAGTAATAATTTAGGTATTATTACATTATTTTTGTTAAAAGTAAATTTTTACAAAGAAAATCTTTGATCGTGAACTTAATTTATCATATATAAAAAATAAAAATGTTCTTTCTTGTTGAATTTCGACTCGCACGAAAAATATATATAAATATTATTGACAGTTTGTGGTAGCCCTGCATCATTATTTATTTTCAGTTTGTGGTAGCCCTGCATCTTATTCACTTTAGTATGAGAATGATGAAAAATTTGCTCGACTTTGCTCTCATCGTTAAAACTATATTGCATCGTAAATAGAGACACGGTGAATCTATGCAATAGTGTGTTAATTGGTTGTAAAATCATCTAATTAATAGAAAATCCATTTTGGGCGATAGAGAGTGCGGTTAATTAAATTAAAACGGAGAAATTATTATTTTTTTATATTATAGTAACATTATGTATTACTAAAATATTATTATTAGTGTACATAAAATCAATAAAAGTCCCTCTGCTCTGCATCACATAAATCACTTTCAAATTGCATATAAAATGAAACTCCCGTTAGTTTCACATGTTAAAGTTATAATTGTCCATTTGTTTTAAATACTATTTAAGTAACTTACTTAAATATTTGTAATACGGATAACAGGTCCTCTTAACCGTTAATAATTGGTTTCAGTAGATCTATGTGACGAGATCAAGCAGAATTATATACATACCCAACCTCGTCAGCAAAATTTTGAATAACATTTGGTTGTAAGTTAATTATAAAATAATACAGTTTCTGTCGCCGTCGCTTCTCAAATCTGGTGCACACTTTCCATACTAGAAGCTTTGACACAGAATACAGTTTTGTAAAAAAAACATATTCAATAAAATAATAACAATTTTGGTTTTTGTATGAATTAAGAATAAAAAATATTTTAAATAATAGTGATGTACAAAATGTACTATTGTATAAAAGACTTTATGACAAATTTTATTTGTATTATATATAAAAAAAACAAAAAATACGTTTTTAATGAATAACTGATAAACTTATTTTGGCATCCACTTAGTGTATTTGTCGTATTTTGTGCAACTTTTACAAATATTACATCGTAGCACATTTTAATTTACTTACTGTACTCGAATCAAATAGCACAATATAAAGAAGCGTGTAAAATTAAAGCGTGGTTAGGAATGATCGAACTCCAATGAAACTGGGAACCAATTGTCCTCTTTACTTATACAGTACGGTATATTATTTCGTCACACTGTTCAACGGCGTACTTCGATTGCATTCGAATCGTCTGTAATTACATTTCTCGTGTATAGACGACTTTTCATTGTAGATACTTAAGCGAAGTATTTTTAAGTATTTGAGTATTTAAATCTGTGATATTAGTATAATTGTTATTTGTTTTATTCGATACGTATATTTTGTTCTATCTTAATGAATTATAATAATTTAGTATCTTAATTTTAAAAGCACTGGATATAAGGCATTTCGTTTGCTATTAAAATCAACTGAATAAACGGGCTTATATGGTTTATTCCTGTTTGACTTTTTTAAAGTTGCCCTATGTTCCTTTGAGTTTAATTTTTTTATATTGTTTGTAGGATAA
Organism: Dircenna loreta; assembly: GCA_963555665.1. Classification (NCBI taxonomy): domain Eukaryota; kingdom Metazoa; phylum Arthropoda; class Insecta; order Lepidoptera; family Nymphalidae; genus Dircenna; species Dircenna loreta. The sequence continues at coordinate 14,816,787 of OY743087.1, forward strand.
TGTTTCAAAACTATAAAAATATTTCTGTTTAAAATTGTAACTAATATCATACATATCATAATCAAAATGGACCGGATATTTTAATTTCATATTCTAATTGAAATATATTTTTCTTTTTTGGAAAAATAGTCAATATAACATTTAAAGGGTTTGTACCCTAGTTGTTTTGTTGATTTTGTACATTTTTAGTAAATGAGAGATGCTTAGATAGGTTTACGATTTTTTAGGTCGTCTGTCATAGTGTTGAAAAAGTAATACTCCTTAAGAATGTATTCTTTAAGTATTAGGTCCAGAAAAGCTCTTTAAAATTCTTTCATGGTAATTTTGTATTTAAATAAAGAAAACAAGCAAAGTATTCTATTTTATTTCTTTCAAGATACAAATGACAGACCTAAGTGATAATTTGGAAAATTCACAGGTTTATTTTATTGTAGTTTTCAGAGATTGATTGTCTAAGATCTTATATTTTAATAATTAATAAAGAAATTTCGTGTAATAAGGTATACATATTTAAAATGTATATTTTTATCCTTATATGTCTTGAATTCTTAAGTACTTTGCAAATAATAATAAAAACCTCATTAGCATAATTAAAAAAAATCTTTCAAGTATCATAATTAAAATCTGGTATTATGAAAATTGTCTTTAACGTAGGTATAAATAACAACAAAAATAAAAATCATTGATTAAAAATGTTATTAAAAAATGCTGTCAATCTGACCATTAAAAAATTAAATCCAATCAACAGCGTCGTCGTAATACATACAAATTATCTCTTTAGTAATTAATAACGCCATTAGTTTGATTATTGACCTTATTAACCGTACCGATTTAGCCATAACATTTCCCCCTTACATATCTAAAGGTAATTATAGGTGTTATATGATAATTCCCTAAACTGTTATTTTAATATTATTAATTATTATTATCCTGCCCTTATCGGCACTAATTGTATCCTGTTCCTTTACTCCTTTTATACCCTTGTCATTCAAATGCTAAAGTTTTTTTTTATATTATTAATTAATTAATTAATATATATATTTTATTCATCGTTTCTTGTTCTTTAAATATTGATATGAAGTTAGTATATTTTAGAAACAAAATTAAAAAATTACTTGAGCATAAAAAAATATACCAAAACCTTGCACTATTCTTACATTAAAAAAAAAAGTTAAAGCAAGCAGAAAAAAAACTGGCCATCGATCTATAAAAAAATAAATAAATATCATTAGTGTACAGCTATATAGTAATTTTTTAAGAAGCTTACGAAATTGTTTAAAATTAAACATAAAATAAACGTTAAAAAAATATTTTTAATCAATGCGCATGAAGTCCCCGGCGTCATAGAGTAAATCAATTAAGCCAGAGACAACTGACAGTGAAGAATGATGCGACACGGATCATTGATACGCGACGCCTACTCATAGCTAGAATTGTGAAGTTGCCATATTAAATATAAATAATATATTAAAATTTTTAATGAATCTATCAAAAAAGTTTGGATCAAAAACCTTCAAATTTGATACAATAGCCTCATAGTATACTTTGTAAGCCCTTACAGTTCTAGGGCAAAAACACTTAAAATATTATCTGCAATTTACAATATCTACTTGTTTCAAAAACAAATACTGTTTTTATAAATATTTACACAACAATTATCGTTTTGTTCTTTAAATGTTCTTATCACCATTTTAAGATCTATAAAAATATTTATTAATTATAATAACTGCATTAAAGTTATAAATATACATTCAATTAAATTAATAATCTATTACACACATACACGGTACACACAGTATACACTTATGAGTATTTTATTTGCTAAATGTCATAAGAAAAGTTAAGTGGTGTCCAATTCGTCCTGCACTTAAAAGAGCCAATAAAAATTTCAATCGGTAATTATCAATAATTTAAATATATTTAATGAGATCAATTCGGTTGAATATATATCGTACGTCAGGAGTGCAAATAGCTCCTGGGTCGCAAGTCCCAGGAGCTGTTTGCACTCCTCTCCCTGCAACGCGATGGGCCCGGCCCGCTTTGTAAATTTGTCTAATTTAAGATTTTAGATACGTTTGTCTGTACAACTGCTGCCGCTCTGCAACATTGCTGCAACACTTCTGCAACACTCCTGCGTTGTAGAAAATCACACTGTTTCCCAAACCTTGATCCTTTTTCAAATAGATCGATACAGTAAATAGTAAATACAGAGCTATATTGATGAATGTCTATTATTGCTGTGTCAATGCACCAGTGCTTATCACCGGAGATCTCTCTTTGAGTAATTGTAATTTTGATGTTTAATCCATACCATCTATTTGTATTCAATTCCATCGAATGATTGCGTATTACGTAGATAGTTTCTATTTGCAAGAATATTTGAAATTTCTCTTGCTATTGGTTTTTAAATAACATTATCGATATTTTTTTTTATCGAAACTGGCAATGCATGAATTATATAGATTAACGGCATTTTGAACTCATTAAATATATTTTTATGTAGTCAGGTTTATTTATTGATTTGTGCTCGTATTGCACGGTTTCGGAGCATTCAGATTACATTTGCATTTTATTTAACACGTTCCAATTGTGCCAGCTTGAAAAAAATATATTGTTTTTATGAACTTAATTAAAACAATAAAAATGAGTCATAAAATTGATTAAAAATGAGATACTATATTGAATAAAAATATTGTAATTTTCTACTTTTTCACAACTCTTTTTACACAAATACATACTGGGTCCCCAGCGTTATCATCCACTTATAAATGATTGCCAGAAATATCTAACATATCCTGTTGGTTCGGAGATAAAACAGAGTTGGGAGAAAAAGCATCATATTGGTTCGGAGAAAAAATAGGGTTTAATTGTCATTAATGTACTTCTAAGTTTAACATTATTGATTTTAACTTCCCTCAGCAGGAAATTCATTTGAAGTGAGAGTTCAATTTAATTGTCTCTGTTAACTAAATTAATACTGAGAAATTGCTTTACTGGTAGCTCTTTGATATTTATTTAACAGGCGTCATTTGTGAAAAAATCATGTCAGTTGAAAACAATTTTTATTGAGCTTTGTAACATCCTTCAAAGAGAGGAATTTTCAATTTCAACTGTTTTTTATTGTTCTGTTATCCTTTTGGAAAAATTCACGAAATCCTTATTTTGAACTATTAACGTAATAATACTGATACATATGTGGTATGTACTTAATGTAATTGAATATTACATTTAAAATATCATAATTTTGCTTTTTATTTAAAAGAGCAATAAAAGTAACAGATTATTCGATGAATTGACTTAATATTTTAGTACAGATACAAAAGCTTCCTTCAAATATTTCATTGTAAGGACAAACGCACGATGTGAGCTTTTAATATCATTCAGAATGTTATTAGATACGAAATTTTTGTTTTCATTTTATTAAAATATATTTTTAAATAATATTATGTTCATACATATTGAGGTAATCTGTGTGATATAATGATTACGAATACCTGTGTCGTAATTCGAAAAATTTACAGTTACTTTTTTACTGTTATTAACAGTTGGAATTCGACTTAAATCTTTAATGATACTAAAGTATCATGGGATCAAACTACTATCGATATTTGAATGGATTCGATTAACATTCTCTGTTCCTAAGCGGAAGTTTCGGTGAAAATTTAATTGCGGTCGCCTCAAGCTCGAACAGATCATGTGTGACGACCCAAGGTACAGGAGCAAGCGATTTTGTAATCTCCATTACAAAATAATCAATTGTAAATAGAAAATGTAATGTATGTAAAGAATTAAAAAAAGTTTTTTAAAAACAAATTTGAAAACTTTAATTGTCTATTAGTCTGTAATAGCATTAATGTTCTTCAGTATGGTAAAGTGTGGTTTCTTAGCTTTATAGACATAAAATATGCAATCAATGCTTAAATGGATATTGCAAAGTGGTTTTTTTTAATAAGAAATTATATTTTAAGTCTTCTGGCTACTGGGAAATATTCTCTATATGTACTAGTACTTTCTCATAAAAAAAAAATATGTTTTATCAAAAAAAAAAATAACCATCAAAGAATATTATAAATAATATTTAACTTACACGCTGGTTTCTTTTGTCTTGTAATATGTAAGAAAAATAAAAAAGAAACTAAAAAATACACTTTCAATCTCATTACAGTAACAAGGTAAATAATACTTTTTCAAGTATTTTTTTTATTTTCATTATATTTTTGTTACTGAATGATAAATTATTATATTTATCTTGAGTAATTGGTTTCGTTCGCGATTTTCATTCAAGAGTTTTTAGATATGTAATATATAATATATTACTGAGTTAATATTCAAAATTAGAATATAAATTAATTTCGAAATATTTATGCTGTAAATTACATTGGTCATGTCTCGTATATACTAAAGACATTTCTTGTAAGCGTTGATGTGCTAGGACAGGATAGCTAATATGGATAAGCCGTAGGGTTGATATGTAGCTTTTATTCATTTTAAGGTACATTAATATTAATGTAAAAATGGGAAATTTTCTAAGTCATATTCTGATAGATCTTAAATTATAATGTTATTTATTTATTCATTTTAATTTTAAGCTTGTCCTCTTCTTCTTTTCCATTAAAAAGTCGATTTCCGTTGGTACGAGTACTAAAATAGGTACTGGGCTTAGAGATGTCTAAATTAATAGAACTTTAAGTGAAATTACTTAAAATTGATGTAATATTGTCAGATGTTAATATTATTTCAATTTATTCAATATAGAAGTCTTGTCATCTGTTATTCTTACAGTATCAGTAGCTCTGTTGCAATGTTTATCTCATTAAGTCCGTACCCAAGTTCGGTGAGAGACAAATACGCTTGAAATGTTTAGATTGGGAACGAGCACAAAGACAGTTAATACATTGGACTGAACCATAGCAAACAAGTCTGATAACAATGCTTTAAGCTAAATATCATTTTATCCGAATGATTCACTAAACAGAGTTTTAATTGTTAAATTTATTGCTGTAAAATAATATTAATTAAACAAATCATTTGATTTATTTTTGCAGTTTACGTGTGTTTATATAATTTATTTACTTTCAGTTTACTAACGAGAGAATATTTATTTCCTGGAATTCCTGCGGATCTTTATATCTTTAGAATAAGTATAATAAACTTTATAGATAATAAAATGAATTTATTCTCAAACGGTGATGTAAAACGAGGGATGTTACAAGTTTAACACTTTTATCTATGTATCTGTGTATTTGTTTATCTGTCTCTGGCATTATAGCTCCCAAACAGATGAATCGAATGGAAATGGTTTGTATCTACGCTTCGAAAAAAAAAAAGAGTCGTCTCCAAGATTTTCAAGGTTACATTAGGTCTATATGAATACAGCTCGTTAATACCAAATCTATATTAAATATCTAAAAACTGTTGGTAATGAATATAAATCCAATTTACCAAAAGTTTAAACACCGACTCGATTCGGATTGGCTTCGGTCATTTCACAAAGCCATTAATAATTGTCATGGTTGGCAGCCATTTCCAGATAATGACGTCACATGAATGCTACATATACTTCATTTAAAAAACGAAATATTCATGCATTCATATTAATTAACAGCTACCTTAATTATAACGAGCCTTAAACATAAAACTATGAAATTAAATTTAAGATTTTATTAGGTATGTTTCTAACCTATTACTTTAAATAAAATAATTACATTAATTGTTTATTTGAGTAAATATTTAGTTAACCTAACATTTGAAACATTGCAGCAAGATCAATGGCTTGTCACGGCGCATCACAATGCGGTTAGACTTGGTATTTTACATTAAACGGATGATAATAGTAGTGTTGCTATACTGTGTACTATACTACTACTACTACTATTATACTACTACTACTACTACTATTATACTACTACTACTACCACCATTATACTACTACTACTACTACCATTATACTACTACTACTACTATTATACTACTACTACTACTATTATACTACTACTACTACTATTATACTACTACTACTACCATTATACTACTACTACTACTATTATACTACTACTACTACCATTATACTACTACTACTACTACTATTATACTACTACTACTACTATTATACTACTACTACTACTATTATACTACTACTACTACTATTATACTACTACTACTACCACTATACTACGACTACTACTATACAGTACTACTATAGTGTTGCTACTAATAAACGTACGATAATATCTTGTGAGGAACAAGGACTTGTGGTAAAAATATAAAATATAAATTAGATGCTCTTTTCTCTTGAATCATTTTCTAAACCCTATACCTAATTCTACTGAAATTTAAATTTTTTGGCACAGTTAACAAATATTATTTCTTTAATTGGGCTCGATTTGCTCATTATTCCTTGATTATCCAAGTGCCATTATCGCATTTTTTTTAGCTTCGGAATGCGTATTGGTGAGATTTAGCAATTAATAATGAAACTTAGAATTAATTGATATAATTATTATAGAAACATTTTTTAATGTATCCATTCTATCAGTGTGACATGTCATGACTTGAGACGTCAAGTCAGTCAGTCTACTGGCTGTAAAAGTTTTCGCCAAATGGTGGTTAGTTTTGATAATAATTCTATGTAGCTTGCGAGGTAAGAGAAGATGGTTGACTATAATAAAAATTCTAAAATTAATATTACAAAAGTGTTATCCGCAAACTGCATATAGATTTATAGCTAACCGACTTACCACAAAGAGCCATTATCTCGAAGTCTAGATAAGTTACTTTTATTTTTAAACAACTTTTATATCTCAATAATCAATAAAAATATGTTGTAGGTATAAAAATATAGTTTTTTTTGTCACTTGTAAGAGTAAGGCAGATAACAATCAAATAATAACTTTTTGCTTCCCCTTTGTTTGTAGAGCTCAAACAATTTAGAAATCTTTAGGTTGCTGGTACTTGAACGAGACAATTTAAAAATGGAACTGAAATTCACCCTGTCGTAACCACATATTGGCTGATATATTGCTGATATGGGGCGGCGATAGCGCTTTGTACATAGTAATTGTCGGACGTGAATGAACAGGACTCAGGAACCACCGGGTATAGTTGGAAGGTACATAATTCTACCATATAAGCATAAGCTGATATAAGCAAACACTGATGAAAGGTAGTATTATTAATGCTTTTCTTATAAATATTCTTTGTATTATTTACTTTAATAACAGGTATACAGTTATAATAAAAATAATTTCTTTCGTGATATATACATTCATAAAGATACGCATCGTGAATACAATTAATTATTATACTTTAATAAACCATGTTAATTTAAAATCATATTGTAACAGAATTCATTAAGCCATAAAATAAATAATATCAGTATTAGTTTAAAACTTAATCACTACGATAAAAAAACAAGGTGAGTTAACAATTCTCTTTAAAAAAATGTAATTAATTTATAAATGTGTATAAGACAATAAAAGATTATTATAGAATGTAGAGTTCAAGTGTCCATTAATTACATTTTCGATATAAGTGTTAAAAGTGGTCCATTTAGATTCGTTTCTTTTTATACGAAAATCAAATGTCCAAGTTTAATTATATTTGATCTCGATGTGATTGAATGGGACACTAGTCCTCTAACATAAGCACAGCTGTCCTATTATACAAAATTCTGTCAGAGTGTATGGTCTCTGTGATAACGAGAAGCATGTCTTGTAGACAATAGCTAACCAAATATTGGATGTCTGTAAAAGTTATTTTCTTTTAACAGTTTTTTTTTGTCTTAAAAATACTGTCTTTTAAATATGGAATTATATTTGTATACCACATAACTGTTAAATTAGTTTTTGTATAACTGTTGTAAAAATTATATTAAGAGGTCGCTCACACTGTGACCCCGCATGTTGCATCTCGATGAATATTCAGTTGCCACTCATCCTTCCAACATCAACACTCACACAAGGACAAGTACACACACATACAAACACGAACAAGATGTAAGATACATAAACTAAGAGATACTAAATGGATTAATCAGAGTAAGAATATCCAGACAAAATGTCTAACATAGTGTATAAGCAAGTACAAAACATTTTGTTTTGTTTTGCACCGCTCAGATTATTAATTAATTAATTAATTTATTCTTTATTGTTACAAAAAAATATAAAATGGGTGGACTTAATGCTACAAAGCATTTTCTACTTTCTACCTGTCAACAAAAAAAACAATTAAAAGAAAAAATGCCAATGAGGCATTATTATTAGAATTTGAAATGTTTCAAAATTCTTAGACTAATTATAAAAAAAAATATTGTACTAATATTAAATATATAAAAATAATTGTGTCAAAAACTACGCCTCTGCTTATTTTCATGTATGATCCTGCGTTGTTCTCATAAATCATCTCATTCGTTAACATAATCTTTAATTTAATATAAGTTCTTAGATATATTTTTTTATATTTAAACTTTCGCGAACCATGAACAACCATATTTATATTTACCCGGCTGTATTCACTTTTTTTTTTGCTTGTATTACTGGTATAAAGTCCTTTAGAGGTTTTTTTTTAGTTTTTATACAATGTACAGAATTGAACTCGTCTTCAGTTTTATTATATGTATAGATTTATTATATAATATTTCACATATTTGCAAACGTAGAACATACTCGGTACGTTTGATTAACTAAGGGCTAGTTAACGATAGGTAGTTAGTAATTTGGTGCGAATTAATGTTCTAAGTGCTTTATCACGAGCGAACACTACAATTAAGTCTAATCCGCATATGCAAATGGACTAGATTAATAATCAGGCCTGGAATTCACAAACAAGAAAAAATATAATTGGAATTCATTAATACGTTAACATTATGCAGATTGTTCGGACTTAATTCAGTCCAATCTATATGTAAACTTGTAACGTCCAATCTATATCTAAACTCGTAATGTCCAATCTATATCTAAACTCGTAATTTCCAATCTATATCTAAACTCGTAATGTCCAATCTATATCTAATCGTAAATATATAAAATCAAGAATGTGTAATATAGAGTAATAAAAATTATAGACAGAGATTTAGGAGAAGTTACAAATTATTCCAATATTTCCACGTACATCAACATCTTAAAGATAAGGGGGAATTGCATCACGAACGCGTTTGCGGAATTTCATCAACGGAACCACATTCCACTCGCGCTGACTTGAGATTCCAACGAGACTCCGAGTTACTTGGGCTATTATAACGACATTAAAGGTTTCATATTTTAGTAATATTATTGGTACTTATTGAATGACAAGTTACTTTGGCTGCTAGAGATTTGAAGCTTCTTTTAAGAGAATCGTTAATGAAATGAATTAAAGAAAGATATTTTAAAAATAATTCAACAATCTTACAAATTATTAAAAAAAACATATATCAAAAAGTTAAATTAATCATTTTTATGTTTATTCAAATGTAGAGAAGAATCACATTAGGTGTAGTAATGGTTCGTTTTAACTTCATTTAAAATAAGCAGTTGTAAATTCAAGTTCGTTCTATAAGTGTTGAAGTTTAAATATAGCCTTGCGGTTAGCGCTCGTCGTATCTCTGGCGGGCAGGCGCTGTTGACGGCTGATAAAAAACTACCTCGAAGTGTAAGTAGAGAACAGTTCTACGGTTTTGTTTTTTTAGTATTATACATACAAATAGCATAACTCTGAGAGGCAATGATCTGAAGGGCAATGAATTCTGAGAGGAGAAGGTAGTTCATCTGAAAATAGCTCGGTAATGACTACAAATATCAAATAATGATTGACATTATATATTTTAAATACAGTTTTTTATAGCAATAATTTAATATGTGATATAATTTTGCGTCTGGAAATAACAAAAAAGTATTTAGTCTTACTTACACTTATCTCAATATAATATCGCATTGTATACAATTTGATAAATATTGTTGGATCTCTACTTTATAATCTTTAGTCAACGTGCGCACGTTTTCTAGATACTTAGTTCTCTCTTACTACGGGCTGCACTAACTCGGTCGGCATTTGTCGGCTTTGTTCGGATAAATGGCGATTACGGTCTTATTAGATGTCCCGCGAGTTTTTATTGTCGTAGTTATTCAACAGACTTTTAACAGCCGACTCTTCAATACTATAGGAGAATTAGTTACACTCACTATAGGAGTTTTGCGTATTATATTTTGAAGACATTCATCTTTACTGTGATCTTTACGATGATTACTCAAGAGGTTGTTTAGATAGCTAAGCTCGTCTAATAAATTTGGTGACCGCATTTTATATCAACTATTAAACCTTGTACAACACAAAGTAATAGTCCATAAATATCTACAAACTTGTACAATGTCTGCTATCAAATGTGTGTGCCTTTAACATAACCTAACCTTTTTTTTTTTTTTTTTTTTTTTTTTTTTTTTTACGTTGGAAAATCCGTTACGGATACCCCCCGGCCGAGAAGGTGACGGCCGAGGTGGTTATGTGGGACTACCCGGCAGCATAGAAGACGCTGCCATTTTTAAGGCTACCCACTAAAAACCAACGGTTACCCTCATCGCCATAATGGGACGCCACGGGATCGCTTGTCGCACTCACCGTGACGCCCCGGCGGAATCGCCACCCCCGATAAGGGTGCTCCGAGTAACGAAAGCACCCTTACGACGTAGGCCTATGGCTGGTGAAAGGGGTCACCCTCCCCTCTCACCAAGGCACTACGGCTGGGTAAGGAAGCGTCGGGCGTACTCCCGCCTCCTTCTCCCCAGCCTACCCCTTCGGAGCGGATCAGCGGTGGAGGCTGACTCCCTGATCCGCTCCGCGGCCTCCTTCGCGGCAATGACTTGCTCGCAGAAGGAAGCCACCGCGACCCAACACCTCTCGCTGCCGATCATCGCGGCAGCGAAAGGTCCCTGCCCACCACAGCCATCAGCTCAGAGCGCTGACGGTCCCAGGCTGCGCACTCAGCCAGGGTGTGACGAGCCGTGTCTACGGCCTCGTCACAGTGGTGGCAGGAGGGGGTCGCCTCTCTGCGTTCGATCTTGTGCAGGTACTCGCCGAAGCATCCATGCACCGTCAATACCTGCACAAGACGATACGTTAGGGTCCCGTGTCGCCGGTTGATCCAACGATCCATGTGGGGGCGGACTGCCCCCACTGTCGCCAGACCGGCGACAGGAGACTCTAACTCCGATTTCCACTGTCGGATCAGGACTCGGTGAGCTAGAGCCCTGACCCGCGCCGCCTCGATCCTTTGCCCATCCCTGGCTTCTGCCCGGTGCCAATACACCCTGGCGGGCAACTCCGCGTGTAGCTCCCACGGCGGATCGCTCGCCAGGAGTGTGGCCGCAGTGTAGGACACCGTACGGTACCCCCTGATCACCCTCACCGCTAGGACCCTTTGCGTTCTTCGCAGAAGGGCCCTGGAATCCGCAGTGAGGGCTCCCGACCATATGGGAGCACCGTACAGGGCCATGCTCCTCACGATGCCGGCATATAGGCGCCGGCACGGAGCCTGCGGCCCACCGACGTTGGGCAGAAGCCTCCCCAAGGCAGCTGCAGTGGAAATCAACTTCGGGGCGAGCAGAGAGAAATGCGCCCCGAAGTTCCATCTTCCGTCCAGTGTGAGGCCCAGATACTTCATCTGGGCCTTCAGCGCCACCTGCGCACCCTGGACGGAGATGGACGCCCGACGAGGGGGACCTCGCCGAGGGCCGTGGAACAACATGGCCTCCGTCTTTGTGACGGAGACCTCCAGTCCCTACAGCCCCACGCGGTCCGCTAGCAGCGTAGCACCGACGGAAGCAAGACGGGCCGCCTCCGCAAAGCTCCCTCCCCGTGCAGTGACGAGGGTGTCATCTGCGTAGCACAACACCCTCATCCTGGGGAGGAGCGGACAGCGGAGCAGCCAGTCATAGCCCAGGTTCCACACGACCGGTCCCAAAACGGACCCTTGTGGAACCCCTCGGCTCACGCTCCGTCGGTATAGCCGCCGGTCGCCGCCTACCCACAGGACCTCTCTATCCTGCAGGTATGCCTCCAACAGCCGCCGGAGATAGGGAGGCACTCCATGGTACCGGAGCGCCTCGACCAAAGTCTCGAACGGCAAACTATTGAAGGCGTTGGCGACGTCCAGCGAGACCGCGACGACGACGTCCCCCTCGGACACAGCCTCCTGGGTCAGGTCCTTCAGAGCCCTCAGGGCGTCGATCGTCGATCGACCCGCCCTGAAGCCGAACTGGGCTTCTGAAAGACCCGGACCCACCTCCTCGAGGTGCTGGACGAGACGGGCAGAGAGGATTCTCTCGAAGAGCTTACCCATCTCATCCAGCAGCACGATTGGCCTGTACGCGGAGGACGAGTCGACAGAACGACCCTCCTTCCGCAACAGGCACAGCCGCCCCTCCTTCCAGGCCTTCGGGAACTGTCCAGTGCGCAAACAAAGGTTGAACAGTTCCCTCAGCCTGCTCCCCAAGTATTTCAGGGCGATGACCAGAACCCGCCCTGGAATACCGTCCGGCCCCGGCGCAGTGTTGCGGGCTCGCAGGCGACTCAGTGCGACCTCCAGCTCGACCTCCGTGATGTCTGGGATAGAGCCCACCCCCCCCTCAAGAGAAGGAGGGGCCATCACAGGAGGAGAGTGGCTGATGGAATTCGGGAAAAGTTCCCCCATCAGCCGCTCGAGGAAATCCGGCTGAAGGGACTCCATGACCGGGGCGCCAGCGCCGCGGGTCTTATTCCGCGCGACGCGATACGGGCGCCCCCATGGATCCCTATCGAGACCGGCCAGGATTTCCTCCCGAGCCAGGTCCTTCGCCTTCCGAATCGCCAGCCGCAGAGTCGACTTCGCCTCGCGGTAACGACTTCGCAGCTGGGCCTCCATGTTCGGGTCAAAGCCGTGACGACGGCGACACCGGACGAAGGCCCTACGAGCCCTGCAACAGGCCGCCCGAAGTTCGGCAATTTCAGGCGACCACCAGTACACTGCCCTGCGCCGGGGCCTGGACCCCACTCTCGGCATGGCCGCATCGCAGACCCTAGTGAGGGCCTCGCGCATGCGGCCCGCCGACCCCTCCACGTCGGTCTCCTCGTCGGGCGGATCAGGAAAGGCCCAGCTCTGGACGATGGCCGCCTCTTCGGCCATTTCCCGATCCAGCCGCTGGACTGCCCAACGAGGAAACCGACTCCCCCCCGCGGTGGTCTGGCCAGATCCGGCCGGGAGGCGGAGATCTCAAATCGGACGTATAAATGGTCCGACAGAGTCTCCACCTCCTTCTCCACTCTCCAGTCGACGACCCGTCGCGCGACAGCTGGGGTGGCGAACGAAACGTCCACCACGGTACTCCCTTGCTGCCGCACACAGGTCGGTTCGGTCCCTCTGTTGAGGAGGGACAGACCGAAGAGGAGCGACCAGATCTGGACGGCGCTACCCCTAGCGTCCGTGGCGTGGTTCCCCCAGGCCGCGGATTTGGCGTTCAGGTCGCCGAGGACGATAACGTTCCCCGACGCCTGTCTGCTAATCGCAGCACCGACGGAGTCGAGAAAAACCTCGAACTCCGCCAGGCTACGATTGGGGGAGAAGTACGTGCCTACGACAACGTACTCCCCCCATCGCGCCACTACCAAACCCGGGCCAGTCTCCAAGGTGGAGAGAGGGGGACCGGGACTAGATCCCACAACCACTGCCACGGAGCCGTTTATGTCCCCCGACCAACTGGAATTCGGGGGGACATAGTAAGGCTCGCAGACCACCGCAATGTTAATATTCCACTCCACCATGGCTTGGATAAACAAATCCTGGGCCCTGGCAGAGTGGTTTACGTTCGCCTGTAAGAAGCCATGTCGCTGTCTAGTCATTGCGACATGGCTTCAACCGGCGGCGTACCGCGCACGACGTGTTGGGCAGCTGGAGAGGGACCAGCCACCTTACCCCTTTTGTGGGGAGCTTTGCAAGCACCGCTCCCCAATTCGTGGCCCGCCTGCAGTCCTAGGTCTGCGCAGACTGCGCACCTGAGGACTCCGGTACAGCTGTCACGAGCGTGACCCGCTATGCCACACCGGAAGCAGACCGAGCTACGATCGGCAGTAGAGGGACAGACCGCACGCGTGTGTCCAGGCTCTAGACACCTGAAGCACCGCATGGGCCTCTCCTCTAGGAGCTCGACCTTGGCCGAGCTCCACCCCACAAGTAACCTGCCCGTCTGGAGCACTATTTTTGCCGCGTCGACGGGACACCGGGCAAAGGTGACGCCCATGTTCCCAAAGCCCCAACGAATCTCCCCAACATGGAGAGAATCACTGGAGCACTTACCGACGCGGCAAATTGCAGCCGCCACTTTTTCTCTCGTGGCAGAGTCGTCCAGCCTCTTGACCCTGATGCCGACCCGTTTAACGGGACGAACGACGTCTGCCACACCGTCCAACGCAGTACGAAGGCGTTCCGCCAACTGCTCCGCCTTTTCCGTGGCCGCCTTTGGGAGCTCGAGAAGCCTAGCTCCCGTTACGGACCGGCGGATCCTAAGTCCGCCCTCAAGCCCGATCTCGTCGAGGTTGACTTTCTCGGCGGCGCGCTCGAGGACGTGGGCGTACGTGATGCCTTTGGCCACAGCCTCGGTCTGCAGCGTGATCATCACTGCTGGTGATCGAGGAGGTGGCAGCTTAGGCTGCGGCTTTTTGGTCGACTGGGCCGCCCTCTTTCTCTTCTTCCTCCTCTTCTTTTTGCCCACATGACCCTGTATTTCTTTTGCCCCGACTTGCCTTCCACCACTGTATTGCTGCTTCTGCTGGCCTGCAGATTGCACCGAGATAGTCGGAACGGCTGGCTGGGCGGACTTCTTTTTCTTCTTCCCCCTCCTCACAACGCTGGTCCATGACTCGCCAGCAGCCACCGCAGGAGCGGGTGACGCTTGTGGAGCAAGCTCCAGCCGAACAGTGGGTGAGGCCACTTGAAGGATCGGAGAGCCAGAACGCGGGTCTGAACTTTTGTTCCGACTAGCAGCTTTAGCCGCTGCTGCCTCCCTTTTTCGGTCCGCAGCCAAGGGTGGATGTCGGTTTA
This sequence comes from Dircenna loreta, assembly GCA_963555665.1. Classification (NCBI taxonomy): domain Eukaryota; kingdom Metazoa; phylum Arthropoda; class Insecta; order Lepidoptera; family Nymphalidae; genus Dircenna; species Dircenna loreta. The sequence goes on from OY743087.1 coordinate 14,831,830, forward strand.
CTTCCGGGAGGAGGCGCTCCTCAATACCTGCGAAGCGGGCGTTAATCATAACGCCCACCGAGGACACGATCGATCGCCTCAACTCCTCTAATAGATCAGCGTCGCGGGGGGGCGTTTCCACAGCAGAAGCAACGGGTTTCGCCATTAATGCCCTCATCTCGGCAAACTCACGCCTGTGAACCTTGAGCTCGGCTCGAAGGTTATCCACCTCACGGTGGAGGCGTGAGTTGTCTGCTCTAAGACGACGCGTTTCCTCGCTAGCTGTACGACCAGCCAAGGCTTCCACAGCCTCAAGAAGTTCCCTTGTGGACTCCTTGATGAGCCTTGTCATTCCACCCTTGAGGTTTGTCGATTTTCGGCACGCCTCAAAGATGGCTGCCGAGCTGCGACCGGCAAAAGCCCGCAGCTCCTCAGCTCCCATAAATTCGGGGTCCTTCCTGTGCCGCTCTTCTAAAAGTAATTCCTCATCGGAAACCAGCGCTTGCTCAGGCGCAGCTTTGGTCTTCCTCGAGACCCGCTCACTCAGCATTTTCTCCAGTTCGACCTCCTCGGCCTCGTCCGTAAGGGCCCGCAAATCGGCTTTCGCCCGGGCGAGCCCACTACTGGTCGCTGAGCAGACACGTCCACGACGAGCGGAGCTACACTTAGCAGATGCAACTCCAAGCTCCGAATCGCTCCCGGACACGTCGCTTAGGATTCGAGAGACCTCCGCGAGATGTCGCTTCCTCCGGTTACTAGCCCCATGGCTGGGCCACATGTCATCCGCTCCACTGGTCCTCAGTTTGGTTCCCTTAGAGAGAACCGCCTTTCCAAAAGGAATCCGAAAGCCTTTGGAATCGCCAGGGTCTTTTGCAGAAGAATCGACGAACGGGGTCGATTCGTCCGCAACCAAATCAACTAAATCCTCATCACGATGTAGATCAAGGTCCATATGAACAGCCGAGTCGTCGTAGAGAGAATCTCCACTACCCTCCTCACCACGCCTCACACTATTTTTGTTTATACAGGTCCGTGTGGATGGGACCTGTGCAGGGACTCCTGCTCCAGAGCGATTTTTGCCCCCCCCAGAGTACGAGGGGCAGACGGGGACCGAAGTCGCCGTGAGGGATTCCTCAGCGGTGGCGCTGAGACCCTCCTGGGGACATATTTTAAAATCGCGTCCGTTCATGTTTTCCTTTTAAGGGGTAAGGTCCCCAGAGCGCTTGCCAGTTAACCCTACACCGCAGCACGCTAGACCACGGTTTCGGGGTGGTTTTTTATAGAGGTTTCCATCATCGCGACCCAGCAAGTGGGCCCCCGGTCCCGGCCGAAGTGCAATGGCCGGGTTACGGTATGACGGTTGCTCTTAGTCTGGCCCCTCACCCTAAACCTCCCGGTATGAGTAGCTCTGCCGGTATAGCCTCAGGGATCATTGGGACACGCAAGCCCCCCCACCACGACAAGGTGGCAACCTTTGGGGGGGAACATAACCTAACCTTTTTTTTTTTTTTTTTTTTTTTTGCGTGGGGAAAATCCTCATGGATACCACTCCGGTACGGGGGACCAGAGTGGTTATGCCGGACTCTTACCGGTTAAAAACCCCACGTGTGAGCACTCCTCCGCCATAATGAGGGAAGATGGGGTCGCGCGAGCATTCGCCACCTTGCCCCGGCGGTAAGCCCGGATGTGATTCTATCCGGGCTCCGGCCTCACATTTGGGGTGACCTTACTCACACAAAGGCCACCCCTCAGACGTATGGGGTCATTTTGCTGTCTAGCCGGAAGTCCCCCGACTTCCAGCCGGTGACCCCATTATTGCGGAGGGAGGAGGAGGTTGGCGAACCGTCGCCTCCTTGCCCCCGTACGTCTGCGCCGGAGTGAGTCCAGGGAGGCATTGCCCTCCCTGACCCGCTCCGCGGCCTCCTTCTGCATCATTACCTCTTCACAGAAGGAGACCGTCGCCTGCCACAATCTCTCACTGTCGAGCATGGCGTTCACAACACCCGGCAGAGAGAGATCCCTTCCCAAGGCCTCCGAAAGCGTGTGCCGCTGCGAACTATATGCGGCACACACCTCCAGCGTATGGAGCGCCGTATCCTGTGGCGCCCCACATTCGTGGCAGACCGGGGTGGCCTCCCGTCTCGCGATTTGGTGCAGGTATTTCCCAAAGCATCCGTGTCCGGATAGCACCTGCACCAAACGGAAGGTCAGCGACCCGAACCGCCGCCTCACCCATTGTCGGAGGACCGGCCTTATTGCGTCCACCGTCCACTGCCCGGGGACTGGTGGGGCCAGGTCCTCCGTCCACCGACTAAATAGCGTGTCCTGCGCCTCTCTGCGGATGCGTGCGACCTCCTCCCCAGTCAGGGCCTCCCCTCGGGACTTCCTCGCCGCCAAAAAGTGATACGTTGCGGCGAGGACCTCCGCTTGCAGCTCCCAGGGAGCATCTCCGGCCAGCACACACGCCGCCGTCCATGAGACCGTCCGGTATCCGCGTATCGCCCTCGTCGCGATGACCCGTTGCGGACGACGCAGTAGGGTTTTGTTGGCGCGACTGAGGGCGTCCACCCAGACGGGTGCCCCATACATGGCCATACTCCGGATGACTCCGGAGTACAGCCGACGACAATTGGAACTAGGCCCACCTTTATTCGGCAGCAGCCTGCCCAGAGAAGCAGCGGCTCTGACGACTTTCGGGGCCAGTTCGGTAAAGTGGGCCCCGAAACTCCACCGCCCGTCCAAGATGAGACCCAAATATTTCATCTGGGTCCTGACTCGGATCGCCACCCCATCCAGCATCAGCCGAGTACCTGGTGGGGGTCCTCCCCGAGGCCCATGAAATAGCAGGGCCTCAGTTTTAGAGAGGGCGACATCCAGCCCTAGGGCGCGTATACGGCTGACTACGAGCGCCGTACTAACCGCTGCCGACCGCAACACTTCCCGGAGGTCCTTTCCCTTGACTACGACCAGGATGTCATCCGCGTAGCACGCCACCCGCACGCTCGCAGGAAGCGTGCCACGAAGCACCCAGTCGTAGCCTATGTTCCACAAGAGCGGACCCAGCACCGACCCCTGTGGAACCCCGCACGATACGCGACGGCGCTTTACACCGTCGCAGCCTTGCACCAAGACCTCGCGACCGTCAAGGTAGTCGGCCAACAGCCTCCGCAGATACAGAGGCACCCGATGATATCGGAGTGCCTCCTGTATTGTCGCGTGCGGTAGGCTGTTGAAGGCGTTGGCGATATCCAGGGAAACCGCCAACGCCTTTTCTCCCTCACGGACCGACGTCTGCGTCCATCCCTTGAGCCAGAGCAGGGCGTCTATTGTGGACCGCCCTGCCCTGAAACCGTACTGGGCCTCGGACAGCCCCGGACCAGTGCCCTCCAGGTGCTGGACGACACGGGAAGCTACCACTCTCTCGAGCATTTTGCCCGTGTCATCCAGCAAGACTATGGGCCTGTACGCGGAGGGCGAGTCAGCGGGTCGCCCTTCCTTCCGCAACAGGCATAGCCTTCCGTCTTTCCACGGCTTCGGGAACCGGCCAGACGTGAAGCAGGCGTTGAATATTTCCCGAAGCCAACCACTCATCTCCTGGAGGGCAATTCCCAACACCCGGGCCGGGATACCATCCGGGCCAGGCGCTGTTTTCTTACCACTCAGGCGGGAGACAGCAAAATCCATTTCTGACTCCGAAACGGGCGGGATGGAGGTGTCGATGCTTGACTCCTCGACGATGGCCATCGTTGGAGGGGTAAAGTCTGGGTCTCGTTCTGGAAACAGCCCACCCAATACCCGGTCTAGTAGCCCGGACTGAATAGATTCCGTGACCGGGGGCGTCTGCTGCCGGAAGTTTTTTCGCGCAGCCTTGTATGGACGCCCCCACGGATCTCTATCTAGGCTAACCAGGGCCTCACCAAACGCCTGCGATTTGGCCCTAATGATCGCCAGCTGTAGCTCCTTCTTGGCGAGGCGGTACGCCTCATACAGCTGGCGCTCCGTCTGCAGCTCCACGACCGACATCTGTTCGTCAGTCCGGCCGTGTCGTAATCTCCTGCAATGGCCATAAGGCCGTCGTGCAGCCGTGCAGGCGGCCCGGAGATTCGCAATCTTCAAACCCCACCAGTAGACCTCACGACGTGTGGGCTAGCGGCGGAACCGCGGCATGGCTGCATCGCACACTCCCGTCACCGCTTTGCAAAAGCGATTTGCTGCGAGGTCTACGTCCGGTTCCGAGGGAACGTTCAACCATGTTTGAATGATTGCCGCCTCCCTCGCAAGTTCCGCATCTAGGCGGCTGACGGCCCAGCGTGGAAATTTCGCAACCTCAGCGGAGCCACGAGGCGTTCCTCTGACGTGGGAGGTGGTGACCTCAAACCGTATATATTTATGGTCCGAGAGAGTCTCCACCTCCGACAGCACCCTCCATGCCCCAACACGCGCGGCGACAGACGGGTTGGCGAACGATAAGTCCACCACGGACCCACCGTTGTGTCGCACACACGTATGGGCCGACCCTATGTTGAGCAGGGTCAAGCCCGTGGACACCGCCCACTCCCTGACGATTTCCCCACGGGAGTCAGTCGAGGGGTTTCCCCAATCCCGGGCCTTTGCATTGAAGTCTCCTAGAAGAAGGACTTGACGTGGCGCCTGTCTTCGAACCGCACTGGCTAAAAAGTCTAAAAAGATCTCCAGTTCTGCTACGGTTTTGTTGGGGGAGAAGTATATGCCTACCACAGCATACTCTCCCCATTTGGCCACAGCATAGCCTGCTCCCCTCTCTTCGGTTAATAGGGGCGGGCTGCTAACATCTGATCGTTTTATGATGGCAACAGAGTCATTCTGGTCTCCCACCCAGCAAGCATGAGAAGGAGGAACATAGTACGGCTCTGCCGCCACCGCTACGTCTATCTGCCACTGCGCCATGGCTTGCATGAGTAGGTCTTGGGCTTGGGCGCAGTGGTTTAGGTTCGTCTGAAGGAAGTTGTGATGTCTGACTTGATCCATGAATTATTCAGACATCACAACCTCCTCCTCGTCCGCCGCTTGGGGAACGATCGCCGTCACGGTATTTACCTGGTTCTCAACTGATTGAGTAACCCGGGTCCCATTTGCCTTCCCTTTCGCCGTCGCAGGCTTGCATCTGCGACCGCACATTACATGCCCAGAGGGCTTGCCAGACTCGGCGCATATCGCGCAGCGTGGAGTGGCCTCCTTGCAGACAGCAATCTTATGACCTGCCACGTCCACATCGGAAGCACAGGTCCCCTCTGTCTGCTGATGCTGGACACTGAGGGCGCGTATGACCCAGTCCCATGCACTTAAAGCAGCGCATGGGAAGCGCCTCCATGGCCACCACACGCACTGAGCTCCACCCAATGAGCAATCTGCCCTTCTCGGTCAGCGCTTTCGCTGCTGAGATCGGACAGGTGACGACGACGGAACCGGTTCCTCCAAAACTGGGCCGAATGGCCCCAATCTTCACCATGCCGACCTCAACCGCTGCTGCTTTAGCGACCGCCTCAGCCACATTCTCCTGGGTGGCGGTGTCGTCCAGGCCCGAGATCTTCACTTGTACAGATTTCATAGGCCTGGCAACGTTCGCCACGCCGGCTAACGCATCGCGCAGTTTTTCCGCGAGGCTATCTGCCTTCGAGTGATTTTCGGAGCCCGGGATCTCTAGCATTCTGGCTCCCGTCATCGTCTGACGGAAGCGAATTTGCTCGATGCCGAGCTCCTGCAGATCAATTTTTTGTTGGGCCGTCTGCAAAATGGCGCTGTAGGTTAGCCCTTTAGCCGCTGCTTCAGGCTGCAGCGACAGCACAACCGCCGCAGTCTTGGGGGACTTTGACACCTTAGGCCTTTTGAATTTCTTGGCTGCGGGCGTAGCGGGTTTCTTCGCGCTCTCCTTTGCGGTAGCTGCTCCCTTTGTCGAGGTGGGCCGAGCGGGTGGAGAAGCGCCTGCCGTAGGGGTGGAAGATTTTCCTTTCCCCTTTCCCTTACCCTTACCCTTCCTCTTCACCACCGTTGCCCAGGACTCCTCCTGGGGTGCCGTCTTGGGGTCGGCTATCGGTGCCACTTGCGGTGTCGCAGGCACACTAGGCACGGCACGTACTACGTCCGCTCGCAGTGGGGGACGCATCGTTGGTGCCGGCAAAAGACGGTCCTCGATTCCTGCAATTCGGGCGTTAATCATATCACCCAAAGTGCAGGTCAAGGACCGCTCCAGTCTTTCGATTAAGTCAGCCCCCATCACGGCCACAGGAGGCGTCGTCGTACCAGCCGCACTAGCGCTGGCAGCAGCAGTGGCGGCTGCAGCAGCCTCGGACTTAGCTTCGGCGAAACCACGCCGCAGCGCCTTCACCTCCGCTTTGATGGCTTCCACCTCGAGCTTGAGACGGCGATTCTCGGCCCTCAGCCGCCTCGTCTCCTCAGCCTCACTCCTCGAGGCAAGAGCATCTACCACCTCGCTCAGGGCCGAAGTGGACCTCTTCAGGCGGGACACGAACTCGCCCTTGAGGTTGCCTGATTTTTTCGCAACCTCCATAATTATAGCGAGGCCTTCACCCGTCTTCGCCTTCAACTCTTGCGCATTTAATGCGCCCACGTCCGAATCGTTATCGTCCGTAGCGGTGTCATACTGGGTATCAGTCACTTCAACCTCGTCTGACCGCAAAGAAGCAGGTTTCCGAAAACCTTCGCGAGAAGAGCTTGACTTTGCTCCCCTTCCTCTTCGGGCGGAATGAACCTTAGCGGTCGGAATCTCTTCGGTCTCCGTGTCTGAGCAAAACCGCCCAGGCTCGAAGAACGCAGAGGACGGCCGCTTGCGTTGTCCTTTTGTTGCGCGTGTGATAGATTATTTCAATGTTTTTAGATGGTTTATTATATTAACATTGGCTTGATTCATACCTTTTTCCTTAATTTAACACGTAGAAAAACATATTCAACAAATTATGTATCAATTAGCTATGTAAAATTGTCAGTTTATTTAATAATGTAATAAAATTAACTTATTTACAGAAATAAGGTAACTTGTTTATTAATTGTGCTTTTGTAATACTAAATACATAGTGTAGTCGGCTAATTCTAGCATATTTTCTCTATTGTTTAATATATTTGTATTTTTGTAATAAAAATAACAATTAATAAACCTGTGGGGTAGATCATAGAATAGAATCATACGATGTGACGTCACTTGTTTATTACCAACTATAAAACCGGTCGCTCGGTTGTTCTCGGGTATTGTCGCGCCGGAGCAGTCACACCGAAAGGAGCTAAGTTAAGTAACCTTTGTTTAAAAATATATTTTTAAATATTTACAAATAAAATAAATTTATTTAAATAGTACATTTTTCTTATATACTGTGTAAGATGCTGCTAGCTCAAATTGCTTATTTAAACTGTGTTGTAAATAATGTTTATTAAAAAATTGTGGATTAAAATGCTATTTCTAATATATTAAAATATTTGAGTTTTATTTTCCTATTATTTAGATATTTCCTATTATTTAGATAATTACGTTAGCTGCAGACGTAGAGTCGAAAAAAAACCAAAACTGATTTTAAACTAACTTTAATTAAAATTAAGAACTTATTAACTAATACAATGTATGACCTACTCGATGTAAGTGCAAACAATAATTATTAATTATTATATTAATTCAAACTTATATACTAATTAAAATGCAACTATGCATTCCGTCGCGATGGCACAAAACACATTCTTTTCACACGGGAGTGAATTCGAGTCAGCAATCCTCCTGAAGAATATGTTTGTAACTAATTTATAAAATAATTAATATGCAATTATGCATTCCGTCGCGATGACAGAAAATACATTCTTTTCACACGGGAGTGAATTTGAGTCAGCGATACTCCTGGAATGTGTATGTAACTCCTCCATCCTCAGATCAGCAACTATTTTAGAACATTGAGATAAAATGCTGCTGGTATCTTCTTACGGGGTGTTGACGTCCCTTCTTCTTCCAGTTGTGCATCGATATTATCATTTGAGATAGGTGGACCAATCGATGAAGCAGTAATTTCGTTAGGTTTCTTGGTTTTTCGTAGCTTGTAGCGATGACATCCAAACACAATCATAAGTGCACTTGCACTCAATATGAGAACGTAAAATGGTATTGTAGTATGGTAGATTGTATGAAGATTAAACTTTTCTAGTTGTAAGGGGTCTTCTTTAATTATTTTATCTTGAATACTATGAAGTTCTTGTAAGTTTATTGAATTTAGATTGAGATGAGTAGGAATCTCAATATGATTTGCAGGATTAAATGGTATTTTCATCAGTTTTAATGGTTGACCCTTTGTTTCATCACTATCATTCAGTATAGTGAATTCGGCGGTTTTTATGTAGCATTTTACAGGGATGATAATTAAGAAGCTACCCTGGAGTGATGTAAATTCCTCCTTTTCACAAACTAGTTGTACTTTGGTGACATGAGGGAAAGAAAATACATAATGTTGATTATCTAGTTTTTCCATTGCTTCTTTTGCTAGGGTAATTGTTGTATGCTTGCAGTATTCCTTCAGGACTTGATGAGAGATAAGCTGTTGCACGCAGTCAGGTTCTGTACGAATACGATGATTCACTTCCATTTCACAAAGATACCAGTTTTTAAGCTTCGGACATTCTGTCTCCATGTACAAGAACGACTTCTCGTTAATTGCAATGAAAGGATACGGGGGTATAAGGACATTTTGGAGTTTATTAGGAACAATAGAGAGTTTATAGAGATTATAAATGTCTGCAGAGATTATTGGAAATTTAAAAACTATTACTATTTGCTTTTCTATATAATAACATGCCGGCTTTATAATACTATAGTATTCCCTTAATTCTAAATCTATAATTTGATCCTTAATATAAATTTTCCTTAATTTATTTATCATTAACTTTAAAGTACTTATGTCAATCATAGAATGATGCATACTCGAAGTATGAGTAAATGCTAAAATATTTTCTATTTTTATTAACTCGGACATAAGGTCTTCTATATTTTCTGCAATTATTACTAAAAGTTGGGCAAACTTTGCATATTTCAGTAAAATATTACCCTTATATGCATTTGTGTCAAGAATAATTTTTAATGTATTGTTAATTTTAGCTTGATTTTCAACTAACTGGTTTATTACTTCACTTTGCTTTGACATCCATTCTTTACTTAAGCTTATATGTTTATTAAACTCTGATGCTATCTTATTTTCATTATTTTCTAATACTTTTATTGCATTATTATATTTTAATGCATCTTTATAATCTAAATTTCCTGTTATATATTTTATAACAGAACCAAAACCATCTACAAGACCTCTTTTAACACGATTTGGTTCGAAAGATTCTAATTTATTTGAAACTTTAATAAGCTTTTCAGTAAGATAATTTATTTGAAGTTCAAAAAGTAAATATGTTTCATTACTAAAAAGGGTCTGCAGGCTATTTAATTGAGTCATTAAAAGTCCTATTTTATCTTCTATGGAGTCAAGTTTAACGTATTGTAAAAAAGTATGGTAGTGAGTCGTAAGTCTGATCAGTCCAAGTTTGTATGGTAATAGTCCAGGTCCATCGTCCAAGCTTTCAAGTCTTATCTCTAGGGGATTCGTCACGTGGATGGTCAGCAGAGCTAGTATTATCCTGTAACAAGTTAGCTCCTTTAGGGACTCGTTTCAATCGGGATTTAGCTACAGGACCACGTTTTTTTGAAGTATATATATATAGATTGGTAAATCAGCTATAACTTTGTCTTGAGTGTATCTAGGTGCAGTTTTTTGACGGCTTGCCAGGGGGTTCCTAATGAATATTTGTTGTTCGGGTGCATATATAATTTCTGGTTCGCGATTTTTATTTCTATTATTTATCAAAGCACTACGCTTTTCTAAGGAAGTGTTATTAATTATTTCGTATACTTTTCGCATGTTTTCTTTATGATTTATCATGTATTGCTGTAATAAATGTTGTGTAAAATCCAAGTCATGACAGTCTCGTGGGTCAAAATGTCCATTTAATAAATCAAAAGGCCTACATCTAGTAAAGCTGTGTATCGTACTATTATAAGCTATTAGGGCATAAGGCATAAGATTGATTAAAGGTTCATCTGTGTGTTGTAATTTTAAAAGTCTATAATGTTCTAATATGGTTGAGTGAAAACGTTCAATATTTCCATTGTCGTTAGGAGCTAAAATTTTATGGTGGTTAATTTTATGTAATCTTGTAAATTCTGAAAATAATTGATTTGTGAATTCCGTTCCGTTGTCAGTTATTATAGTTAGGGGTACACCATGATGAGTAAAATATCTTAATAGGGCCTGTATGATGCTAACGGCTGTTCCATCTCTCAAATGGTACGCTTGACCATATTTCGTGAAGACGTCTATAAAAGTTATATATTTTTCACTATGTATAGTCAGCAAGTCTATGTGAATAATTTCAAAGGGTTTGTTAGCTGGTGGTACAATGTTGAATTGGGGTCTAATAGGATTTCTGTCATATTTGGCCATACCACATAACGTACATTCATTTATAAATTTTGAAATTTGTTCCTTCATTCTTGGCCAATAGTATTTTCGGGATAAAGCTAAATAGCATTCATTTATTCCGCGGTGGTTCGTTTTTCCATTATGATAATGATGAATAATCTCTTGTTGTTGTAAATATTCTTTAATATTCTCATTTTCTAATTTTGCTAAAACTAGGTTCATTGCAGAACTTTTAAATTTGTCTTGTATAATGGGAATTATTGCATACATTGCCAGGGGTGGGTTTATAAGAATACCGGTTTTAATTTTTGGGTTAACATATTCTTTTATAGCATTAACTACATCTTCCTCTAAATTGGATTCTAACACTTGTATAGATATTCGTGTATGGGTATCGAATGGCTTGGTAACTATCGCTTTTCGTTTAGTATCATTTACGAGTGTGAAACATAATTGTCTAGGAAATTTATTAAGAGGGTCATCAGTAATGGGTATGTTTAATATAGGGTTCTCTTTGTCTGTATGTACGGTGTCAGTTGAAGAATTTGGTTTAGGTGGTGCATGTTCAGAGGGATTCCCTAGTAAAGAGTTTAATTCATCAATTTCCTCAATAAGGGTCCTCGTTTCGTCATTATGAATTTCAACTCTCGAGAGGGCGTCTGCGTTAGTGTTCATTTTACCTTTTTTATATATTACTGAAAAGTCGTATTCGCTTAGTCTAAGTCGCCATCTAGTCAGTCGAGAACTTGGTTCTTTCATATTCATCAACCACTGTAAAGGCTTATGGTCTGTTAGTATCTTAAATTTACGTCCAAATAGGTATGGTCTAAAATATTTTGTAGCCCATACTATTGCTAACAGTTCTTTTTCAATGGTACTATAGTTAATTTCGTTGTCATTTAAGGTACGGGATGCATAACATATGGGTCTGTCAGATCCTATTGGACCCTGGGATAGAATCGCTCCAATGGCTAAGTTCGAAGCATCAGTTGTCAAATTAAATTCTTTAGCAAAGTCTGGATATTGTAAAATGGGGTCGTTAGTTAAAAGAGTCTTACATTTTTCAAAACAGGTAGTATATTCATGATCGAAAGTAATCTTTTTACCTTTTTTTAAACATTGAGTAAAAGGTTTAGTTATACGGGCAAAGTCTGGAATGAATTTTCGGTAATAACCGAGAAGGCCTAAAAATTGTTTTATTTGTTTAGCTGTCTTTGGGATAGGATATCTTTTAATAGCTGAAATTTTGTCAGGGTTTGGCTTTATACCATCTTTACTAATGATATGTCCAAGGTAGGCTGTTTCAAGTTTTAAAAATTCAGATTTATCTAATTGAATTTTAAAATTGGATTCACGGAGTCTTTGAAATACTTTTTCTAAATTGTTCATGTGTTCTTGTAAAGATGTGCTAAAAACTATTATATCATCCAAATACACAAGGCATATTTCGTTTTGCAAGCCTCGAAGGACATTATCCATGACCCTTTGAAAAGTTGACGGTGAATTTTTTAGTCCCATGGGCATACAAAGAAATTCAAAATGACCATGCTCTACATTGAATCCTGTTTTACAAATATCCTGTGGATCCATTTCTACTTGGTAGAATCCACTTGCTAAGTCCAGTGTTGTAAAGTAATGACACTTCCCTAGTTTGTCCAATACGTCAGTAATGTTGGGAATTGGGTATTTATCGTCTATTGTCTTTTCGTTTAGTTTACGATAGTCGACCACTAAACGCCATTTTTGTTTACCTGAAGCATCGATCTTTTTCGGCACAACCCAGATCGGTGAACTCCAAGCGGAATCGGATGGTCTTATAATTCCCTGTTCCAACATTTTTGTTATTTGGTTCCTAACCTCTTGTCGATGTACAAAGGGGTAACGATAGTTTTTACTATGTACAGGGACCTCGTCGGTGGTCTTAATACGGTGTTTAACTTTGTTGGTAAATGTTAAATATTCACCTTCAATATAAAAAACGTCAGAGTATTTGGAACAAAGCTGTATAAGGTTAGCTTTCTCTTCGTTATTTAAATGATCAGTTCGTAATCGTGATGTGATGTCCTGTCCTCGTGTCTTATATTGAGTGCACTCGTACTCAATATTAAATAAGTCAGCATTAGTCAGTTGGTCTAGTGATAATATTATGTCATTTGGTGTCGGGTTCTCGACTTCTACATATCCACGATTACAAGTCACGTTAGTAATACATTCGTGTAAAATACAATTGCAAAGTAATTGTTCTTTAATAAAAACTTCTCCATCTTGAGAATTTATGGGGATACGAATTAATTTTGAGGTTTGAGCTGGTATTATATCCTCGTAAAAGTTTACGTTACAAGAATTATACATTCTAATAGGGTTTGAGCCTGTACGCGTAATTAAATTTCTGTCCTTTAAATCAATTTTTGCTTCCCATTTCGTTAATAAGTCTAGTCCTATTAATCCATCAAAATAATCGTGAAATTTATAGATAAACAATTTAATATTCTCTGGGTCTGTAAATTCCTCAAAGCAAGGTAAAGTTATAGAATATTCATTTCTACTTGTAGTATGTACATTTGTAACCTCAAAAGGGTCGTAATTTAATGGAAAATTATAAAAATATTTTTCAACAGCATTAGGACTAATGAAGGATTGATTTGCACCAGTGTCTATTAAAAATTTAAGTGGGGGATTTTTAATTTGAATATATGGAAGTTGTCTTTGTGTCTGTAAATTTAACTCTATTTTGGTTTGGGTGATTTTAGGTCTAAACGAAAATCCTGATTAGTTGAACTAGGATCTGATAGGGGTTCACTTTCTTTAATTATTTCGTCATTATTCATTTCGTAATAAGTGTTAATATTGTTATTATAAAAGTCTGGATTATAATAACTGTCATAGTACTCTTGTTCAGTATAATTATTATAGTCCGGTTCGTAATAATATTCAGGGTAATTGTAGTCCATACTATCATATGATAAACATTCATTCATGTTCATCTCACGAGCTTTTAAGTAGTTTGTCGGCGGCGGATTACCAGATTTACGCCAGTCATGTCCAGTCATCAAGGTATGAGGTAAGGGCTTGGGATTAAAATGTTGAACACCACTCATAGGCCTGGGCATAGGACTTTGATTAAAATTATTCCTAGGTGGTAAGCGGAAAACATTACTGCGCGGGTTATAATTAGGTGGGGGTGCGCTGAACATTTGTTGTGTTCTAGAAGGCATGGGCCTATGATATCGGGGTTGATCCTGATTAAAATTAAATTTAAAAGGTTGTGGTTGTTGTATGGGTCGGTGTGACATAGGGCTTGGCCAGTTAGGGGTTGAGGGATGATATCCTTGAAGTCGAGGATGTGTTAAAATCCTATCATGTATTATGTGTTTATTAGTAGACGTTGGCTGTTTCAGTCCATCTGTACGTTGCTGTAGGTAAGTAACATTTAATTCCTCTTGAACGTATTCAAGAGCTTTTTCAATAGTATCCGGGCGCATACATCGAATTCGTGACCCCAAGGGTTCTTTTAAGCCACGTACAAATGCCTGTTTAGTCACTTTTTTATATAAGTCGCGTTTAGCCTCAATTGTTGTTAATAAAGTTTCATGTAATGTAACATAAGTTATTATCGTACTGAATAGCGTTTGACAATGACTATAGAATTCCTGAGGTGTCTTATTTCCTTGTACGGCTAATGAGAGGTCGTTGTATAAGGCCGTTTCGTCCCGTTGATCAGAGAAATTATTTATTAAGGATGTTCTAATTCCTAACCAACTATCGGGAATACCATTAGAATTAATGGTAGCAGCGGCAGTACCGGTAATTTTATTAAGAATACCGTTTAATAAGCACAAATTAGATAATTCATTACCGGGCGAATTATTTAAGTATTGAGTTACAATTTGGTCACAAATACTAATAAATCTGGTTAAAACATTAGGGTTTCCGTCGAACTCAGGCACAATCCTAAGGATTTTGTAAATGTTATCCGGATCTTGAGCCATATTTAAATTTATATTATTTGAGTTATTTAAAATATAATTATTATCTAAATTTCTATTAATATCTACACTACGCTTACGGGCCTGCTGCGATGCAGATTCCCGTTGATTATAAACTCTAGGATGATAAATTTTGGAGAGGAATTATTACTAGGAATGAGCAACACGAGAATGGTTCAAATGTACTCACATGAATTTCATTTCTGGTTTCTTTTCTTGAATCGAAGTTTGGATTCACCTCCCGTTGCTGCAGCTGGTCCGTAGATTCTGGATACTAGTGATGACCTAACAGTCCCTATTCTAGTATCCTACCGACTGCGCCAATTACGTTAGCTGCAGACGTAGAGTCGAAAAAAACCAAAACTGATTTTAAACTAACTTTAATTAAAATTAAGAACTTATTAACTAATACAATGTATGACCTACTCGATGTAAGTGCAAACAATAATTATTAATTATTATATTAATTCAAACTTATATACTAATTAAAATGCAACTATGCATTCCGTCGCGATGGCACAAAACACATTCTTTTCACACGGGAGTGAATTCGAGTCAGCAATCCTCCTGAAGAATATGTTTGTAACTAATTTATAAAATAATTAATATGCAATTATGCATTCCGTCGCGATGACAGAAAATACATTCTTTTCACATGGGAGTGAATTTGAGTCAGCGATACTCCTGGAATGTGTATGTAACTAGATATTCATTATTATTATTATTATTTTTTATTCTTTAAGTAGATATTTTAATTACATCAGAAGTGGGATCAGAACTTGTTTTATGTTAATGCTAAAATATTTGCAGATGGACCCTAATGTATTGGAAAGTCTTCTGAAAGCTATTCGTGACGCTGTAGCTGGTAACCGCAATGAAGATGACGTGGTGTTGCCACCGTTTGATCCGGAGAAAAACGACAATGGTGCGGAAGGTTGGTGCAACACCATTGACAACGTTGCAAAGGATCGTGGATGGAGTAGCATTACTACCGTCTGCAAAGCAGGTAAAGCTCTTAAGGGCTCTGCACTTTTATGGTTTGAGACGTGGGACCCAGAGGAGGGTAGAACATGGGAAAACTTTGTAACGTGTATTAAAGACTTGTATCCGGAGAAAAAGAATCTATCAGAGAAACTTTCTAAGGCCGTCCTATACACCTCAGACGTAACAGAGACTTATTGTGAATATGCAAGAGAAAAGTTAAGATTATTGCGTAACACTAAAGTGACATTTTCTGAGGGACAGTTAGTCGAGCTTGTTTGTGGAGGTATATCGGACATTAATATTAAAATGGCATCATTCAATAGCCGCGTTAACAGTACATCGGAACTTATTTCGCTTTTCACAACTTACTCTAAGATCACTAGAAAACGTCCATCCGAACTCGGTAATCTATCTAACCCGTCGACTATAAAGCGTTTTAAGCCGGAGAGCTCGCATTTTTTTAAGCCGCCTACTTGTTTTATCTGTAACAAAATCGGTCATGTAAAATCTCAATGTTTTAGAAATAGTACTCAAAATTCTGAAACACCTAAGACCCAATGTTCGCATTGCAAAAGGTTTGGTCATGACGAATCATTTTGCTACTATAAAAAAAGGGAAACGACAAAAAATACTAACAATAATATTGTCAACTGTTCAACGAATGGTCATTTATCACTCACTGATGTACATATATGTGAAAGGCCAATTAAGGCACTAATAGATTCAGGTGCTAGTTGTAGTTTATTAAAAGAATCGATTGCGAACAGTTTTGGACGTAGTTTTGAGCCTTGTTCAACATCATTGCAGGGAATAGGAAATGGAAAAATTAATGTGTATTCAAAAATTAAATTGCCGGTGAGATTTGGTAATGATAATTTAGAAGTTGAATTTTGTGTAGCTAACGATTTAGATTGCCATTATGATTGCCTCATAGGTAGAAATGTAGTTCAAAATCCCGACATATCTATTGTTTAGATTCTAATGGTTGTAGTTTGAAACGAGTAAATTTGACTAACCCAGTTAATATTATAGATGCTCAAAGTACTGTTGATAGTTGGGTTCAGGAGTTAGTGGAGTCAACAGGTCATCTTGATTTAAGTCTACAAAACAAAATCAAAAACATAATTAATAAATTTCCAGAAGTAATCCCTAACTCTAATTATATTAGTACAGTTAAAACTGGTGAAATGACCATCAAATTAAATAAAGACGAAATAATTTATTATAGACCATATAGACTAGCATCTATTGAAAAAGAAAAGGTTCAGGAAATAATTTCTGATTTACTTCATAAAAACATAATTAGGGAGAGTCAAAGTCCATTCGCTAGTCCAGTCCTTTTGGTAAAAAAAAAGGATGGCAGCGACCGTCTATGTATTGATTATAGGGCTCTTAATAAAATTATCGAAAAAGATAGGTACCCTCTTCCGCTAATCGAAGATCAGATTGACAAATTAGGAAAAGCAAAATATTTCATTTCAATTGATATGAAAAATGGTTTTCATCAAATCCCAATAAAAGAGGAATGTATTAAGTATACTGCTTTTGTTACCCCTGATGGCCATTTTGAATTTATTAAAATGCCTTTTGGTATTTGTAACGGTCCGTCTGTTTTTCAGCGGGCTATCAATAAGGCAGTTCAACACTTAAATTTTCTTTTAATTTACATTGATGACTTGTTGATCCCATTTTTAGATATAGCACAGGGTTTACTGTATCTGGAACAAACCATTGAGGCTCTATGTAAGTCATGTTTTACCATTAATCTAAAAAAATGTAAATTTTTTGTTCAAGAGATAGATTATTTAGGCAGACATATATCTCGTGACGGTGTTAGACCAAGTAATGATAAAGTTAAGGCTTTAACGAATTCCCCAATCCCAGGTACAGTAAAAGAAGTTCGACAATTCATGGGACTTGCTAGCTATTTCAGAAAATTTATTCCTGAATTTGCAACTCGTACAGCTTGTATAACTAAACTTGTTAAAAAGGACCAAAAATGGCAATGGGGGCCCGAACAAGCTGCGGCTAGGGAGTACGTAATAAAACATTTAGTGTCCAAACCACTATTGAATATATTTGACCCAGAATTGAAAACTGAACTACATACAGATGCTAGTAGTCTTGGTTACGGTGCTATACTTTTACAAAAAGGGGATAATCATTGCCGCGTCATAGCATATTTTAGTAAACGCACTTCTCCAGCCGAATCCAAATATCCGTCGTACGAATTAGAAACGTTAGCCATTTTTAATTCTCTTAAGCAATTTCGGATTTATTTACTAGGTTTAAAATTTACAATTTTTACGGATTGTAATTCGATTAAATCAACTATGACTAAAAGAGATATATCCCCTCGAGTAGCAAGATGGTCGACATACATGCAGGATTTTACCTTTGATATTATATATAAAAAGGGAAAATTTGTTACTCACGTTGATTATCTCAGTCGTAATCCAATAAATCAACCTGCAGAACCATTTGAGGTTATTAATATAATTAATGACCCAGATCCGCCACCATCATGGTTACATTTGGCACAAAATAATGACCCTGAGACACAAGTTCTTTTAGATAAAGTTAGAACCGGTGATATAGATATAAGTAGGTATGTCATTAAAAATGGCTTGTTGCTTTACAAGAATGAAGATAGAGATCCCCCTACATTTTTCATACCAAAAGGGTATCGACTCAGTTTATTACGTTTGTTCCACGATGAAAACTGTCACGTTGGTTATTATAAAACCCTAAACAAAATATCTGAAAATTTTTGGTTTCCTAGTCTTGCTGCCTTTACAAGAAAATATAAAAATCATTGTTTAGTGTGTGTAGAGGGTAAAGGTCATTCGGGACCAAAACAGGGCCTTCTCCATCCTATAGAAAAAACTATACCATTTCACACGTTACATTTAGACTGCACAGGACCTTTTTCTGTATCTTCCGAAGGTTATAAACATTTATTATTAATTATAGACGGATTCACCAAATATTGTATACTTAAACCACTTAAGACACTTAACGGTCAAGAATTAGTCCCAATTTTGCGAGAAAACCTAACTTTATTCGGAACACCTACCACGATAGTAACTGACAGAGGTACAAATTTTACTTCCCATCATGTCCGATCATTACTTAGTGATATGCAAATTAATCACCATTTGATAGCCACGGGTACTCCTAGAAGCAATGGCCAAGTTGAAAAATATGTTGGTACTATAATTAATATGCTAACTACATCTATTAAAGATTCTTCAGAATGGCCAAGCGTTTTGTGGAAGGTACAACAATCTTTAAATAGTACAATACAAAAATCGACAGGTTTTGCTCCAACGCGGCTGTTAATTGGTTGTAACGGTAATATACCTCCAGTACAGGCTCGATTGGATGAAATACAGGATAATGATAGTATAAGGTACAGTGATGTTGAAGCTGATAGGGATGTAGCCAGGCAACGTCTTAGAGATTCTGCTGAACAATATAAAAAACGATTTGATAGTACCCGTAGAAATAATAAAATCTTTAATATAGGTGACATAGTTTATGTTAACCTTTTGGTTATGGTTATGGGCTCAATTTGTCATGTCTTCTGTGGTTTTCCACAGAAGACATGACAAATTGAGCCCGAAGTTCAAAGGTCCTTACGAAATAAATGATATTTTAGAACATGATAGAATTTCTTTAAAAGGCCTCAACACATTAAGAGATATAACTGTGGCAAAAGAAAAATTAAGACTTTGGCCGGGAGAATGGACTGAACAAAATTATTTTTTTGAAGAGTCTCCATAATTCTAGCGTTAATAGCCATGATAGATTATTATTGATTATATTGATTACCAAGGGATTAATTTGTTTTGTTTCAGTTACGTAATTATTACATTGTTTGATTATTTCATTTAATTATAAAAGATGCAATTGAATTAGATACATATGTATAATTTATTTTTATTTATTATTAGCGTTATAGTTCTAAACTGTAAAGGAAAAAGTATGTGTTATTCTGGTTGTTGAAAATGTACATAACAGTAACTACAGTCGCGTGCAAGTAAATCGACTCAAGCCTCAAGTGCGCATAAAAAGTGATATAACTTAAAAATGCCTTAATATACCTCTATATAATGTTTTACATAATTAAAGCCTAGTAATTGAGCTTTAAAATGGTGCAAGTTGCATGAAAATCGATTCAGTAGTTTAGTAAAAAAGGTTAATGCCAATGATAATGTAAAAAATGTTGAAAATTCATACAATTTCACAGTATGGGGCTATTGTGTTTAAATGAAACAAAATGCGCGTAAGATAAAAAATTTATTCGTGTCAATATTTGGTATTTCCTCCTCTAGCTCTGATCACTGTTCTCATGCGATTCTTCATCGACCTTATCAACTTTTTAATGGATGATTGTGGTATTCGACCCCACTCTTCTACCAACGCAGTCTTGAGCTCATTGATGTTTGTCGGAGCTGATTTCCTCGCTCTAACTTTCCTTTTGAGCTCGTCCCATATGTGCTCAATGGGATTTAAATCGGGGCTGAGCGGTGGCCAATGCATAGTGTGAATTCCAACTTCGTTCAGGAAATCACGTGTGGCCCGAGCAGTGTGACATCGGGCATTGTCATGCATCAAGATGAAATTTTCTCCAATAAAGCCTTGATAAGGGACAACTTGATCCAGTAGAACATTTTCAATGTAACGATCACTGGTCAGACCTCCTCCCCGGCCTCCCCCAGGAACGAAAACAAGCTCCGTTTTGCCTTCTAAGGAAATTCCGGCCCACATCATGCAAGATCCGCCACCATATGCAACGGTTTCCACAAAGCAGCACTGTGAAAACCGTTCACCGGGACGACGGTATACCCGACCTCTCCTGTCGCTGCCATGGAGACACATCCTCGTCTCATCTGTGAACAGGACTGACTGCCATTGCTCTATGCTCCAATCCAAATGCTCTCGAGCAAAGTGAAGCCGTGCTTGACGATGAGCTGTGGTCAACTTCGGGCCTGTAGCGGGTCTTTTCGGAGAAAGGTTAGCTTCTTTCAACCTTCTTCTAACTGTCCACTGACTGACAGTCACCCCGCGAACTTGACGTAGCTCCTGCTGCACATCTACGCCGGTAAGGTGTCGATTTCGGAGAGAGGTCGAGACCAAAAACCGGTCGTCACGCTCTGAGGTGCACCGGCGTCGGCTGGTATTAGGCCTCCGAGTGAAGGCACCAGTCTCTTGAAACTTTCTGTATACTCTCGAGACAGCGGACTGACTCATATTCAAACGACGAGCGACTTCTCGCTGGTTCAACCCTTCTTGCAATAGGGCAACGACTTGAGCGGCTTCCTCAGGTGTTGTATCCATAATTTTCTTCAAATGACGGCTTTAATTTGCAGAGATGTGTTCAGGTCAACGTCTAATGAGCGACTGATAAGAAAAAACGATTACAGAGGGTTTTTATAGGGGGTTGTGTCGCGCAAGTTGTGTATAGAGCGCAGAGCAGTTTACGGGAGGTTGCGTTCAGTTGCATTCTAAGTACAAGTGTTTATTTAAATTACTGATATTATGCTACCATTTGAAAGCCTAATTACTAGGCTTTAATTATGTAAAACATTATATAGAGGTAAAATAAGTAATTTTTTAGTTATATCACTTTTTATGCGCACTTGAGGCTTGAGTCGATTTACTTGCACGCGACTGTACATTATCTACTGCTGGTCGGTCACTGCCCTGATGTCAATCTGAAATTCATTCGCAGCAGGTGATAGGATTGACATGTCAAGGCCAGAGGCTTTTATATGAACTGCTGGTCGGTCACTGCCCTGATATTAGTTTGGAAGTCATGTGCAGCAGGTGATAGAACTAATATGCCAAGGCCAGAGACTTCATGAAAACACATAATTCTTTGGATACTTCGAGAACGAAGTATAGGTCAGTTTGGCCGTGATAGATTATTTCAATGTTTTTAGATGGTTTATTATATTAACATTGGCTTGATTCATACCTTTTTCCTTAATTTAACACGTAGAAAAACATATTCAACAAATTATGTATCAATTAGCTATGTAAAATTGTCAGTTTATTTAATAATGTAATAAAATTAACTTATTTACAGAAATAAGTTAACTTGTTTATTAATTGTGCTTTTGTAATACTAAATACATAGTGTAGTCGGCTAATTCTAGCATATTTTCTCTATTGTTTAATATATTTGTATTTTTGTAATAAAAATAACAATTAATAAACCTGTGGGGTAGATCATAGAATAGAATCATACGATGTGACGTCACTTGTTTATTACCAACTATAAAACCGGTCGCTCGGTTGTTCTCGGGTATTGTCGCGCCGGAGCAGTCACACCGAAAGGAGCTAAGTTAAGTAACCTTTGTTTAAAAATATATTTTTAAATATTTGCAAATAAAATAAATTTATTTAAATAGTACATTTTTCTTATATACTGTGTAAGATGCTGCTAGCTCAAATTGCTTATTTAAACTGTGTTGTAAATAATGTTTATTAAAAAATTGTGGATTAAAATGCTATTTCTAATATATTAAAATATTTGAGTTTTATTTTCCTATTATTTAGATATTTCCTATTATTTAGATATTCATTATTATTATTATTATTTTTTATTCTTTAAGTAGATATTTTAATTACACGTGCAACTACGACATCGGAATCCTCCGAATGGCCCTGAGAAGGACCTTTCTCACTCATATCTATTTCGATCTCCACTTTGGGCTCGACGTAGAATCTGTCAGCATCATTTTGGCTCTGAGAAGGGCCTTTTGGCTGGCCCTGAGAAGGGCCTTTTGGTTGGCTCTGAGAAGAGCCTTTTGGTTGGCCCTGAGAAGGGCCTTTGGTAAATCTTCCGAGGCTGTTACGCACAGGAAGCATCGCGACAAATCTCTTAAAGACACACTCACCCAAGTATCGTTTGCAGTATTTGGTCACCCGCCTGCCACCTGCGTTACCGGGGTCAGGACGGGCAGAACACCCTCATCCTGGGGAGGAGCGGACAACGGAGCAGCCAGTCGTAGCCTAGGTTCCACAGGACCGGTCCCAAAACGGACCCTTGTGGAACCCCTCGGCTCACGCTCCGTCGGTATAGCCGCCGGTCGCCGCCTACCCACAGGACCTCTCTATCCTGCAGGTAACCTAACCTAACCTTTTGGAAAATCCGTTACGGATACCCCCCGGCCGAGAAGGTGACGGCCAGGGTGGTTATGTGGGACTACCCGGCAGCATAGAAGACGCTGCCATTTTTAAGGCTACCCACTAAAAACCAACGGTTACCCTCATCGCCATAATGGGACGCCACGGGATCGCTTGTCGCACTCACCGTGACGCCCCGGCGGAATCGCCACCCCCGATAAGGGTGCTCCGAGTAACGAAAGCACCCTTACGACGTAGGCCTATAGCTGGTGAAAGGGGTCACCCTCCCCTCTCACCAAGGCACTACGGCTGGGGAAGGAAGCGTCGGGCGTACTCCCGCCTCCTTCTCCCCTGCCTACCCCTTCGGAGCGGATCAGCGGTGGAGGCTGACTCCCTGATCCGCTCCGCGGCCTCCTTCGCGGCAATAACTTGCTCGCAGAAGGAAGCCACCGCGACCCACGACCTCTCGCTGCCGATCATCGCGCGTACCACGCGCGGCAGCGAAAGGTCCCTGCCCACCACAGCCGTCAGCTCAGAACGCTGACGGTCCCAGGCTGCGCACTCAGCCAGGGTGAAACCTAACCTAACCTTTTTTTTTTTACGTTGGAAAATCCGTTACGGATACCCCCTGGCCGAGAAGGTGACGGCCGGAGTGGTTATGTGGGACTACCCGGCAGCATAGATGACGCTGCCATTTTTAAGGCTACCCACTAAAAACCAACGGTTACCCTCATCGCCATAGTGGGACGCCACGGGATCGCTTGTCGCACTCACCGTGACGCCCCGGCGGTATCGCCACCCCCGATAAGGGTGCTCCGAGTAACGAAAGCACCCTTACGACGTAGGCCTATAGCAGGTGGGAGAGGTCACCCTCCTCTCCCACCAAGGCCTACGGCTGGGGAAGGAAGCGGCGGGCGTATTCCCGCCTCCTTCTCCCCAGCCTACCCCTTCGGAGCGGATCAGCGGTGGAGGCTGACTCCCTGATCCGCTCCGCGGCCTCCTTCGCGGCAATTACTTGCTCGCAGAAGGAAGCCACCGCGACCCAGGACCTCTCGCTGCCAAGCATCGCGTCCACGACACTCGACAGCGAAAGGTCCCTGCCAACCACGGCCGTCAGCTCAGTACGCTGACGGTCCCAGGCTGCGCACTCCGCCAAGGTATGAAGAGCCGTGTCCACGGACTCCTCACAGTGGTGGCAGGAGGGGGCCGCCTCCCTGCGTGCTATCCTGTGCAGGTACCGACCGAAGCATCCATGCCCCGTCAACACCTGCACAAGACGGTAGGTTAGGGTCCCGTGCCGCCGGTTGATCCAACGATCCATGTGGGGGCGAATTGCCCCCACTGTCGCCAGACCGGCGGTAGGAGACCCCAACCCCGACTTCCACTGTCGGATCAGGGCTCGGTGAGCTAGAGCCCTGACCCGCGCCGCCTCAATCCTTTCCCCATCCCTGGCTTCTGCCCGGTGCCAATACACCCTGGCGAGCACCTCCGCGTGTAGCTCCCACGGCGGATCGCTCGCCAGGAGTGTGGCCGCAGTGAAGGACACCGTACGGTACCCCCTGATCACCCTCACCGCTAGGACCCTTTGCGTTTGACGCAGAAGGGCCCTGGAGTCCGCGGTGAGGGCTCCCGACCATATGGGAGCACCGTACAGGGCCATGCTCCTCACGATGCCGGCGTATAGGCGCCGGCACGGAGCCTGCGGCCCACCGACGTTGGGCAGAAGCCTCCCCAAGGCAGCTGCAGTGGAAATCAACTTCGGGGCGAGCAGGGAGAAGTGCGCCCCGAAGTTCCATCGTCCGTCCAGTGTGAGGCCCAGATACTTCATCTGGGCCTTCAGCGCCACCTGCGCACCCTGGACGGAGATGGACGCCCGACGAGGGGGACCTCGCCGAGGGCCGTGGAACAGCATGGCCTCCGTCTTCGTGACGGAGACCTCAAGTCCCAACAGCCCCACGCGGTCCGCTACTAGCGTAGCACCGACGGAAGCAAGACGGGCCGCTACCGCAAAGCTCCCTCCCCGTGCAGTGACGAGGGTGTCATCTGCGTAGCAGAACACCCTCATCCTGGGGAGGAGCGGACAGCGGAGCAGCCAGTCATAGCCCAGGTTCCACAAGACCGGTCCCAAAACGGGCCCTTGTGGAACCCCTCGGCTCACGCTCCGTCGGTATAACTGCCGGTCGCCGCCTACCCACAGGACCTCTCTATCCTGCAGGTATGCCTCCAACAGCCGCCGGAGATAGGGAGGCACTCCATGGTACCGGAGCGCCTCGACCAAAGTCTCGAACGGCAAACTGTTGAAGGCGTTGGCGACGTCCAGCGAGACCGCGACAACGACGTCCCCCTCGGACACAGCCTCCTGGGTCAGGTCTCTCAGGGCTCTCAGGGCGTCAATGGTCGAACGACCTGCCCTGAAGCCGATCTGAGCCTCGGAGAGACCCGGACCCACCTCCTCGAGGTGCTGGACGAGACGGGCAGAGAGGATTCTCTCGAAGAGCTTACCCATCTCGTCCAGCAGCACGATTGGCCTGTACGCGGAGGACGAGTCGACAGAACGACCCTCCTTCCGCAACAGGCACAACCGCCCCTCCTTCCAGGCCTTCGGGAACTGTCCAGTGCGCAAACACAAGTTGAACAGTTCCCGAAGCCTGCCCCCCAAGTATTCCAGGGCGATGACCAGAACCCGCCCTGGAATACCGTCCGGCCCCGGCGCAGTGTTGCGGGCTCGCAGGCGATTCAGTGCGACCTCCAGCTCGACCTCCGCGATGTCCGGGATAGAGCCCACCCCCCCCTCAAGAGAAGGAGGGGCCATCACAGGAGGAGAGTGGCCGGTGGAATCCGGGAAAAGTTCCCCCACCAGCCGCTCGAGGAAATCCGGCTGAAGAGACTCCATGACCGGGGCGCCAGCGCCGCGGGTCTTATTCCGCGCGACGCGATACGGGCGCCCCCATGGATCCCTATCGAGACCGGCCAGGATTTCCTCCCGAGCCAGGTCCTTCGCCTTCCGAATCGCCAGCCGCAGAGTCGACTTCGCCTCGCGGTAACGACTCCGCAGCTGGGCCTCCATGTCCGGGTCAAAGCCGTGACGACGGCGACACCGGACGAAGGCCCTACGAGCCCTGCAACAGGCCGCCCGAAGTTCGGCAATTTCGGGCGACCACCAGTACACTGCCCTGCGCCGGGGCCTGGACCCCACCCTCGGCATGGCCGCATCGCAGACCCTAGTGAGGGCCTCGCGCATGCGGCCCGCCGACCCCTCCACGTCGGTCTCCTCGTCGGGCGGATCGGGAAAGGCCCAGCCCTGGACGATGGCCGCCTCTTCGGCCAGATCCCGATCCAGCCGCTGGACTGCCCAGCGAGGAAACCGACTCCCCCCCGCGGTGGTCTGGCCAGATCCGGCCGGGAGGCGGAGATCTCGAATCGGACATACAAATGGTCCGACAGAGTCTCCACCCCCTTTTCCACTCTCCAGTCGACGACCCGTCGCGCGACAGCTGGGGTGGCGAACGAAACGTCCACCACAGAACTCCCTTGCTGCCGCACACAGGTCGGTTCGGTCCCTCTGTTGAGGAGGGACAGACCGGAGAGTAGCGACCAGATCTGTACGGCCCTACCCCTAGCGTCCGTGGCGTGGTTCCCCCAGGCCGCGGATTTGGCGTTCAGGTCGCCGAGGACGATAACGTTCCCCGACGCCTGTCTGCTAATCGCAGCACCGACGGAGTCGAGAAAAACCTCGAACTCCGCCAGGCTACGATTGGGGGAGAAGTACGTGCCTACGACAACGTACTCCCCCCACCGCGCCACTACCAAACCCGGGCCAGTCTCCAAGGTGGAGAGAGGGGGACCGGGACTAGATCCCACAACCACAGCCACGGAGCCGTTTATGTCCCCCGACCAGCTGGAATTCGGGGGGACATAGTAGGGCTCACAGACCACCGCAACTTTTATGTCCCACTCCGCCATAGCCTGGATGAAAAGATCCTGGGCCCTGGCAGAGTGGTTTACATTCGCCT
Source organism: Dircenna loreta (assembly GCA_963555665.1). Taxonomy (NCBI): domain Eukaryota; kingdom Metazoa; phylum Arthropoda; class Insecta; order Lepidoptera; family Nymphalidae; genus Dircenna; species Dircenna loreta. The sequence continues at coordinate 14,858,419 of OY743087.1, forward strand.
GTAGGAAGCCATGTCGCTGTCTGGTCATTGCGACATGGCCTCAACCGGCGGCGTACCGCGCACGACGTTTCGGGTAGAGGAGAAACCTGCTACCTTTCCTCTTTTACGGGGAGCCTTACAGGAATGGCTCCCCAGTTCGTGTCCCGCTGGAAGACCTAGGTCGACGCAGACAGCGCAGCGTAGGACACCGGTGCAACTTGCACGGTTGTGACCTGCAACGCCACAGCGGTAACAAATCGAGCTGCGGTCAGCATCAGTGGGGCAGAGCGCCCGCGTGTGCCCCGGCTCCTGACACCGGAAACACCGCATTGGACGCTCTTCTAGGAGCTCAACCCCAGCTGAGCTCCACCCGACGAGCAAGCGGCCCGTGTCCAAAAGGGACTTGGCCGCGTCAACGGGGTACTTGGCAATTGTAAAGCCCATGGCGCCGTAACCCCAACGAATATCCCCGACATGGAGAGCTTCGATGGAGCAATTCGTGACGCGACAAATAGCGGCCGCTACTTTTTCCCTAGTGGCAGAGTCGTCCAGTCCCTTTACTTTAAGAGAGACCCTGCGCACGGGCCGGACTACATCTGCCACACCATCGAGAACCGTGCGAAGAGTTGAAGCCAACTGGTCTGCTTTTTCTTGAGCCCCCCTTGGGAGCTCCAGAAGCCTGGCTCCTGTCTGCGACCGCCGGATTCTTAAACCGCCCTCGAGCCCGATCTCGCCGAGATTCACTTTCTCGGCGGCACGCTCGAGGACTTGGGCGTAGGTTACCCCTTTGGCCACCGCCTCGGTTTGTAATGTTATCATAACTGCTGGCGACCGAGGAGGTGGCAGTTTAGGCTGCGATTTTTTTACAGCCTGGGCCTTCTTCTTCTTCTTTTTCTTTTTCTTGCCCCTTTTGCCTCCCTTGCTCTGGGGCGGCATCGGCTGGATCGCAGGTTGTACCGAAGGACCCGGAGCCACTGGCCGAGGGCCACCCCTCTTTTTGCCCCTTTTAACCACCGTTGTCCAAGGCTCAGTTAGGACTGCTGATGCGGAAGACTGTTTCGGGGCCTCTACCGAACGAGTTTTGACCGGTGCTTCGCCTGTATCGTCAGCAAGCCTGAACGCCTAGCAGAACGTGTGTTCTGACGTGCAGATGCTGCTGCAGGAGCCTCTCTTTTTCCATCCGCCGCGAGGGGTGGACGCATGGGTTTTTCCGGCAGGAGGCGATCCTCAATCCCTGCAAAGCGGGCGTTTATCATCACGCCCACCGAGGTAACTATAGAGCGCCTCAACTCCTCGACCACATCGGCATCTCGAGAAGACGTCTCCGCAGTGGAGGCAGCAGAAGATTTCGCCGCTGACGCCCTCATTTCGGCAAACTCGCGCCTGTGAACCTTCAGCTCTGCTCGAAGGTTTTCCACCTCGCGGTGGAGGCGCGAGTTGTTTGCCCGAAGACGGCGCGTCTCTTCATTGGCTGTACGCCCAGCCAAGGCCTCCACAGCCTCAAGGAGGTCCCTTGTCGACTCCTTGATAAGCTTTATTATGTCGCCCTTGAGGTTAGTCGACTTTCGACACGCCTCAAGGATGGCTGCAGAGCTGCGCCCGGCGACTGCCCGCAGCTCCTCAGCCCCCATAAATATGGGGTCTAGTCTCTGTTGCGACTCCAAGAGGTCCTCCTCATCAGAACCGGGCACTAGCACAGGCGATGGCTTAGCATTCCTATTGGCCCGTGTGCTAAGCATCTTTTCGTATTCGGCTTCCTCAGCCTCTTCCGCAAGGGCCCGCAGATCGGCTTTAGCCCGGGCGAGCCCACTACCAACCGTTGAGCAGACGCGGCCACGACGAGCGGTGCTGCATTTCCCAGAAGTAACGCCAAGCTCAGAGTCGCTTCCAGACGCGTCACTTGGTAGTTGGGAAACCTCGGAAAGAGGTCGCTTACGATTTTGGTCGGACATCTTGTCCGCACCACGAGTCCGCATGAAAGTAAGCTTAAGTCCTTTAGGATTGCGGGGTTCATTTGCAGAAGAGCCGACCAACGGGGTCGACTTCTCCACATCCAAAGCAACTGTATCCTGATCGCGATAATAAGCAGAATCCGTAGGGATAGCCAAGTCGTCGTAGAGAGGATCTCCACTACCCTCCTCACCACGCCTCACACTATTTTTGTTTATACAGGTCCGTGTGGATGGGACCTGTGCAGGGACTCCAGCTCCAGAGCGATTTTTGCCCCCCCCAGAGTACGAGGGGCAGACGGCGACCGAAGCCACCGTGAGGGATTCCTCAGCGTCGTCGCTGAGACCCTCCTGGGGACATACTTGAAAACCGCTACTGTTCATGTTTTTCCTTTTAAGGGGTAAGGTCCCCAGAGCGCTTGCCAGTTTACCCTACGCCGCAGCACGCTAGACTACGGTTTCGGGGTGGTTTTTTATAGAGGTTTCCTTCCTCGCGGCTCAGCAAGTGAGCCCCCGGTCCCGGCCGAAGTGCAATGGCCGGGTTACGGTATGATGGTTGCTCTTAGTCTGGCCCCTCACCCTAAACCTCCCGGTATGAGTAGCTCTGCCGGTATAGCCTCAGGGATCATTGGAGCACGCAAGCCCCCCCACCACGACAAGGTGGCAACCCTTGGGGGGGAAACCTTTTTTTTTTTTTTTTTTTGCGTGGGGAAAATCCTCATGGATACCACTCCAGTACGGGGGACCAGAGTGGTTATGCCGGACTCTTACCGGCTAAAAACCCCACGTGTGAGCAGTCCTCCGCCGCCATAGTGAGGCAAGATGGGGTCGCGCGAGCATTCGCCACCTTGCCCCGGCGGTACGCCCGGGTGTGATTCTATCCGGGCTCCGGCCTCACATTTGGGGCGACCTTGCTCACACAAAGGCCACCCCTCAGACGTATGGGGTCATTTTGCTGTCCAGCCGGAAGTCCCCCGACTTCCAGCCGGTGACTCCATTATTACGGAGGGAGGAGGAGGTTGGCAAACCGTCGCCTCCTTGCCCCCGTACGTCTGCGTCGGAGTGAGTCCAGGGAGGCATTGTCCTCCCTGACCCGCTCCGCGGCTTCCTTCTGTATCATCACCTCTTCACAGAAGGAGACCGCCGCCTGCCACGATCTCTCACTGGCGAGCATGGCGTTCACAACACCCGGCAGAGAGAGATCCCTTCCTAAGGCTTCCGAAAGTGTGTGCCGCTGCGTGCTAAATGCGGTACACACCTGTAGCGTATGGAGCGCCGTATCTTGCACCGCCCCACATTCATGGCAGGCGTTTATCATCACGCCCACCGAGGTAACTATAGAGCGCCTCAACTCCTCGACCACATCGGCATCTCGAGAAGACGTCTCCGCAGTGGAGGCAGCAGAAGATTTCGCCGCTGACGCCCTCATTTCGGCAAACTCGCGCCTGTGAACCTTCAGCTCTGCTCGAAGGTTTTCCACCTCGCGGTGGAGGCGCGAGTTGTTTGCCCGAAGACGGCGCGTCTCTTCATTGGCTGTACGCCCAGCCAAGGCCTCCACAGCCTCAAGGAGGTCCCTTGTCGACTCCTTGATAAGCTTTATTATGTCGCCCTTGAGGTTAGTCGACTTTCGACACGCCTCAAGGATGGCTGCAGAGCTGCGCCCGGCGACTGCCCGCAGCTCCTCAGCCCCCATAAATATGGGGTCTAGTCTCTGTTGCGACTCCAAGAGGTCCTCCTCATCAGAACCGGGCACTAGCACAGGCGATGGCTTAGCATTCCTATTGGCCCGTGTGCTAAGCATCTTTTCGTATTCGGCTTCCTCAGCCTCTTCCGCAAGGGCCCGCAGATCGGCTTTAGCCCGGGCGAGCCCACTACCAACCGTTGAGCAGACGCGGCCACGACGAGCGGTGCTGCATTTCCCAGAAGTAACGCCAAGCTCAGAGTCGCTTCCAGACGCGTCACTTGGTAGTTGGGAAACCTCGGAAAGAGGTCGCTTACGATTTTGGTCGGACATCTTGTCCGCACCACGAGTCCGCATGAAAGTAAGCTTAAGTCCTTTAGGATTGCGGGGTTCATTTGCAGAAGAGCCGACCAACGGGGTCGACTTCTCCACATCCAAAGCAACTGTATCCTGATCGCGATAATAAGCAGAATCCGTAGGGATAGCCAAGTCGTCGTAGAGAGGATCTCCACTACCCTCCTCACCACGCCTCACACTATTTTTGTTTATACAGGTCCGTGTGGATGGGACCTGTGCAGGGACTCCAGCTCCAGAGCGATTTTTGCCCCCCCCAGAGTACGAGGGGCAGACGGCGACCGAAGCCACCGTGAGGGATTCCTCAGCGTCGTCGCTGAGACCCTCCTGGGGACATACTTGAAAACCGCTACTGTTCATGTTTTTCCTTTTAAGGGGTAAGGTCCCCAGAGCGCTTGCCAGTTTACCCTACGCCGCAGCACGCTAGACTACGGTTTCGGGGTGGTTTTTTATAGAGGTTTCCTTCCTCGCGGCTCAGCAAGTGAGCCCCCGGTCCCGGCCGAAGTGCAATGGCCGGGTTACGGTATGATGGTTGCTCTTAGTCTGGCCCCTCACCCTAAACCTCCCGGTATGAGTAGCTCTGCCGGTATAGCCTCAGGGATCATTGGAGCACGCAAGCCCCCCCACCACGACAAGGTGGCAACCCTTGGGGGGGAAACCTTTTTTTTTTTTTTTTTTTGCGTGGGGAAAATCCTCATGGATACCACTCCAGTACGGGGGACCAGAGTGGTTATGCCGGACTCTTACCGGCTAAAAACCCCACGTGTGAGCAGTCCTCCGCCGCCATAGTGAGGCAAGATGGGGTCGCGCGAGCATTCGCCACCTTGCCCCGGCGGTACGCCCGGGTGTGATTCTATCCGGGCTCCGGCCTCACATTTGGGGCGACCTTGCTCACACAAAGGCCACCCCTCAGACGTATGGGGTCATTTTGCTGTCCAGCCGGAAGTCCCCCGACTTCCAGCCGGTGACTCCATTATTACGGAGGGAGGAGGAGGTTGGCAAACCGTCGCCTCCTTGCCCCCGTACGTCTGCGTCGGAGTGAGTCCAGGGAGGCATTGTCCTCCCTGACCCGCTCCGCGGCTTCCTTCTGTATCATCACCTCTTCACAGAAGGAGACCGCCGCCTGCCACGATCTCTCACTGGCGAGCATGGCGTTCACAACACCCGGCAGAGAGAGATCCCTTCCTAAGGCTTCCGAAAGTGTGTGCCGCTGCGTGCTAAATGCGGTACACACCTGTAGCGTATGGAGCGCCGTATCTTGCACCGCCCCACATTCATGGCAGACTGGGGCGGTCTCCCGTCTCGCAATTTGGTGCAGGTATTTCCCAAAGCATCCGTGTCCGGAAAGCACCTGCACCAAACGGAAGGTCAGCGACCCGAATCGGCGCCTCACCCAACGCTGAAGGACCGGCCTTATCGCGTCCACTGTCCACTGCCCGGGGACTGGCGGAGCCAGGTCCTCCGTCCAACGCCTTATTAGAGAGTCCTGTGCCTGCATTTGCATGCGAGCAAACTCTTCTCCCATCGGGGTCTCTCCCCGGGATTTCTTCGCAGCCACGAAGTGATATGTTGCGGTGAGGACCTCCGCTTGCAACTCCCAGGGAGCATCTCCAGCCAGCACGCATGCCGCCGTCCACGAGACCGTCCGGTATCCGCGTATTGCCCTCGTCGCGATGACCCGCTGCGGGCGTCGCAGCAGGGTTTTGTTGGCGCGACTGAGGGCGTCCACCCAGACGGGTGCCCCATACATGGCCATACTCCGGATGACTCCGGAGTACAGCCGACGGCAATTAGCGCCAGGGCCATCCTTGTTTGGAAGGAGCCTGCCCAGTGAAGCGGCGGCTCTGACGACTCTGGGGGCAAGTCTGGCAAAGTGGGCCCCGAAACTCCAACGCCCGTCCAAGGTGAGACCCAAATATTTCATCTGGGTCCCGACCCGGATCGGCACCCCATCCAGAGTTAACCGGGTACCTGGTGGAGGACCTCCCCGAGGCCCATGGAATAATAGGGCCTCGGTCTTAGAAAGGGCGACCTCCAGCCCCAGATCACGAATACGGCCAACCACGAGCGCTGTACTGACCGCCGCCGATCGCAACACCTCCCGGAGATCCTTTCCCTTGGCCACAACTAGGGTGTCATCTGCGTAACACGCCATCCGCACGCTCGCAGGGAGCGTGCCTCGGAGCACCCAGTCGTAGCCTATGTTCCACAAGAGCGGACCCAGCACCGACCCCTGTGGAACCCCGCACGATACGCGACGGCGCCTCAGACCATCGCAGCCTTGTACTAAGACCTCGCGACCGGCGAGGTAGTCGGCCAACAGCCTGCGCAGATACAGAGGCACCCTATGATATCGGAGTGCCTCGTGTATGGTTTCGTGCGGGAGGCTGTTGAAGGCGTTGGCGATATCGAGGGAAACAGCCAACGCCTTTTCCCCCTCACGGATAGCCGCCTGCGTCCATCCCTTGAGCCAGAGCAGGGCGTCTATTGTGGACCGCCCCGTTCTGAACCCGTACTGGGCCTCGGATAGCCCCGGCCCAGAACCCTCTAAGTGCTGGATGACACGAGATGCCACCATTCTCTCGAGCATTTTTCCTGTGTCATCCAGCAAGACTATGGGCCTGTACGCGGAGGGCGAGTCAACGGGTCGCTCTTCCTTCCGCAACAGGCACAGTCTTCCATCTTTCCACGGCTTCGGGAACCGGCCAGACGCGAGACAGGCGCTGAATATTCCCCGAAGCCGACCACTCATCTCTTGGAGGGCGATCCCAAGGACCCGGCCCGGGATACCGTCCGGGCCAGGCGCCGTCTTTTTTCCACAGAGGCGGCGGACTGCAATCTCCATCTCCGCCTCCGACACGGGCGGGATGAAGGTGTCGGAACTCGACTGCTCCATGATAGCCATCGTTGGAGGCGTGTAGTAAGGGTCCTTTTCGGGAAAAAGCCCGCCCAACACCCGATCCAGTAGCCCGGACTCCATAGATTCCGTGACCGGGGGTGTCTGCTGCCGGAAGTTTTTCCGCGCAGCCTTGTACGGACGCCCCCACGGATCTCTGTCCAGACTCACCAGGTTTTCGCCATAGGCCAGTGATTTGGCCTTGATGATCGCCAGCTGCAGTTCCCGCTTGACGTTGCGGTATGCCTCGTACAGCTGGCGCTCCGTCTCCAACTCCACGGCCGACATCTGCTCGTCGGTTCGGCCGTGACGTCGTCTTTTGAAATGGCTGTAAGGCCGTCGGACGGCCGTGCAGGTAGCCCGGAGATCCGCGATCTCCATATTCCACCAGTAGACCTCACGACGTTCGGGATGGCGGCGAGAACGCGGCATGGCTGCATCGCACACCGCCGTCACCGATTCTCGGAAGCGACTTGCCGCGAGGTCTACATCTGGCTGCGTCGGGACGGCTAACCATGTTTGGACGATCGCCGCCTCACTCGCAAGTTCCGCATCGAGGCGGTTAACAGCCCAGCGTGGGAATTGCACCACCTTGGCGGGGCGTTGCTGCGATCTTCGGTTGTGGGAGGTGGAGATCTCAAACCGCACATATTTGTGGTCCGAGAGGGTCTCCACCTCTGACAAAACCCTCCATGCCTGAACACGCTTGGCGACGGACAGGGTGGCAAAAGATAGGTCCACTACGGACCCCCCGTTGTGTCGCACGCACGTTCGGGCAGACCCTGTGTTGAGGAGGGTCAAGCCCGTGGTGACTGCCCACTCTCTGACGATCTCCCCACGAGAGTCAGTAGAGGGATTGCCCCAGTCACGAGCCTTGGCGTTCAGGTCTCCTAGTAGAAGAACCTGATGTGGCATCTGTCTTCCAACCGCAGTGGCCATGAGGTCTAAGAACGCCTCCAGGTCCGCTGCGGTTTTGTTGGGGGAGAAGTAAACGCCCACCACAGTATAGTCTCCCCACTTAGCGACCACGTATCCTGCTCCCCTTTCTTCGATGGAGAGGGGTGCGCTGCCGTGACCAGAACGCGTCACGATGGCAACAGAGCCGTCCAGGTCTCCCGCCCAGCAGGGATGAGAGGGAGGAATGTAGTAGGGCTCTGCTGCCACCACGACATCTATTTTCCACTGTGCTAGGGCCTGCATGAGTAGGTCCTGGGCCTGGGTGCAGTGGTTCAGGTTCGTCTGGAGAAAGTTGTGATGTCTGACTTGATTCATTGATTATTCACACATCACAACCTCTTCCTGTTCCGCCTCTAGGGGAACGAACGTCGTCGGTGCGGTGGCCTGATTTGCAACCGCTTGGGTGGCCTGGGTTCCATTGGCCCTCCCTTTCGATGGAGCAGGCTTGCACCTGCGACCACACATCACATGCCCAGAGGGTCTGCCTGACTCAGCGCATATCGCGCAACGTGGAGTGGCTTCTTTACAGACAGCTATCTTGTGACCTGCACATCCGCATCTAAAGCACAAGTCCCCCCTGTCTGCTGACACTGGGCACTGAGGGCGCGTATGGCCCAGCCCCATGCACTTATAGCAGCGCATGGGGAGCGCCTCCAAGGCCACCACACGCACTGAGCTCCACCCAATAAGCAACCTGCCTTTTTCGGTCAGTGTCTTCGCTGCCGAAATCGGGCAGGTGACGACGACGGAGCCGGTTCCATCAAAACAAGGGCGAATGGCCCCAGTCTTAACCGTTCCAATTTCAATGGCTGCCGCCTTAGCGATCGCCGCAGCCACGTTCTCCTGGGTGGCGGTATCGTCCAGGCCCGAGATTCTCACCTGTATGGATTTCACGGGTCTTGCGATATTCGCCACGCCCGATAAGACATCGCGGAGTTTCTCTGCTAACCTATCCGCCTTCACCTGTTTTTCAGAGCCCGGGATTTCCAGCATTCTCGCCCCTGTCAACGTCCGACGAAAACGGAGATGCTCGATCCCGAGCTCCTGCAGATCTACTTTTTCTTGCGCCGTCTTGAGAATGGCACTGTATGTTAACCCCTTAGCCGCGGCTTCCGGCTGCAGTGATAACACAACAGCTGCCGAATTGGGGGACTTAAGCGCCTTCTTAGGCCTGGCGGTCGCTCTGGCAGCGGGCTTGGCAGCTTTCTTTGCACTGGGCTTGGCAGCTCCCTTTGCACTCACTTTTGCGGTAGCGGCTCGCTTCGCTGGGATGGCCCTTGCAGGCGGAGAAGTGCTAGTTTCTGGGGTGGAAGCTTTTCCTTTTCCCTTCCCCTTACCCTTTCTTTTCACCACCGTTGTCCAGGACACCTCCTGAGAAACGGTGGCGGGTTCCGCTACCGGTGCCACTGATAGAGAGGGTGATCGAGTCACGGCACCCATCACGTCCGAAGACAGTGGAGGACGCAACGTCGGTGCTGGCAGGAGTCGGTCCTGGATTCCTGCAATTCGGGCGTTGATCATGTCACCTAAAGTGCAGGTCAAGGACCGCTGAAGTCTTTCGACTATTTCAGTCGTGAGGGCCACAGTGGCCGTCGTCGTCCCAGGAACGGTAGCGGCTGCAGCGGCAGTAGCAGCCGCAGCTGCTTCAGTTTTTGCTTCGGCAAACCCACGCCGTAACGCCTTAACCTCTGCCTTGATCGATTCGATCTCGAGCTTAAGGCGGCGATTTTCAGCCCTCAGCCGCCTCGTCTCCTCAGCCTCACTCCTCGATGCGAGGGCATCCACCACCTCGTTCAGGGTAGAAGTGGACTTCTTCAGGCGAGCTACAAACTCGCCTTTGAGGTTGCCAGATTTTTTGGCCACCTCCATAATAATAGCGAGGCCTTCACCCGCTCTCACCCTCAACTCTTGCGCGTTCAGTGCACTTATGTCAGACTCGCTTTCGTCTGTAGTGTCATACTGCCTGCCAAGCGGTACGGCCTCGTCTGATCGCAAGAAAGAGGGTTTCTCAGACCCTTCACGAGAAGGACCCGCCTTACCGCCCCTTCCTCTTCGGGCTCTGCTAACCTTAGCGGTCGGCGTTTCTTCGGTCTCCGTGTCAGAGCAAAACCGCCCAGGCATGAAGAACGAAGAGGATGGCCGCTTGCGTTTCCCTTCAGTTGCTTCAGTTGCACGCGCAATGGCAGCACCTGTCTCTTCCGAATGGCCCTGAGAAGAGCGTTTTTCACTCCTATCCACGTTAGACTCCTTATCGGACTCCACGTAGCCGCCGTCAGCGTTTGGTTGGCCCTGAGAAGGGCCTTTGTCGATGCAATCTACATATGAGTCCATGTCAGACTCGACGTAGTTGTCGTCCGCGTTGGGTTGGCCCTGAGAAGGGCCTTTTGGTTGGCCCTGAGAAGGGCCTTTGGTAAACCTTCCCTTGCAGTTACGCGCAGGAAGCATCGCTGCTGATCGCACAAAACACACTCGCCCAAGTATCGCTTACAAGATTCGGTCACCCGCCTGCCACCTGCGTTACCGGGGTCAGGACGGGGTCCAGGGGAGACGACGAGGACGTACTTGTAAACACTTGGGGACTCCCCCCCGGGGGGGAAACCTAACCTAACCTAACCTAACCTAACCTAACCCTATAACACTGCCATGTCAGTTGACGGATCATAAATTCTTCTATTTGGGTAAATTTAATATGGGATGTGACTATTCTACAATAAATTAATAAAATTTACTTAACAGTTGTATTTGTTTTGTTTCTAGGGAGCATGAATCTTCATTAGTGTCAGAGTTGTATTTTGGGTTATACGGATATAAATATATGTACCGTAATTATAATTATTCTATATCTTATAACATTTATTTTTTATATCTTTATATCCTTATATATTTAGGACTAGGTTTTTTTTTCGCTGATTTCATTTCAGTAGATATGGTTGCAGGTACGTAACATAGAAACTTTCACTGATATCCGTTTGTTGAATGAATTTTATGAACAATGTAATTGTTTTTGCGTTTTGTTAAAAAAAAAAAAAAAAAAAAAAAAAATACTCACGTATTAAAATTTTTCATAATATTAAAACAAAATTTTAATTACTATACATGAAATTATCGTTTTGATGAATTGGCCATTTTACTGTCGAACATTTGGCGTTTGGTTAACAGTTCCAAATTTAAAATTATTCTAAATTACGCATTACAAAACTCGTGTCTATTATTTAAATTTTATATTTCTTTAACAATATAGTTCACTAAAAGGAAACTTGAAATATTGTGTTATCTCCAAATATGAGTTCAAAAAAATGAAGCAGAAACAGCTCCAGAATTAATTTTATGTATTGAAAAGGTACTGTAAAAAAGTAAATAAATTAGTTCCAATGTATGCGTTTTCCAAAAAAAAAAAAAAAAAAAAAAAAATCAATTGTGATCTACGGAACAAACATGCACGATCGGCGACTCTAGTTGATAAAAATTATAATTTGAGGGTGATATTGGAAGCAGCTTCTTTGTAAATCACAGAGCTAACTGAAAGCTTCGGTGTGAGTGTTAAAAATAATTAATTCACTTAAAGCAATTTAGAAAAGTGGAGAAGGGTACCTGGACAAATGGTGTGAAGCACACCAGAAAATGCACATTGAGAGCGGTGTTACATTACTTGAACGGCACAATAAAGAAGAAATTTCAATCGCGTCGTGACTCGTGAAGAGAAATAAATTCTGTACAATAACTATAACTGCACATGACAGTAATTGAACCCAGAAGAACCGGCCAAATGATGTCCGGAGTGAAGTTTGACCCTGAAAAAGGTACTGGTGAGTATCCGATGGTTATACATTACAGTTTTATAATATCTGTCCAGAAAAGGTCGGTTTTTTAAATCTATCTCTGAACTAAACAACGTTGAACCAGGGAATCTCCTGAATCTGAAAAACATATTTCTTTTAGCAAGCAAATATGATTTATACATATCTAAATTGAATTCTAAGACGTAATTTCAGTAAGTCAACTCGTATAATGAAAGTTTGTATCGTCTGGTTGATAATTTAGTTAGTCTATGGCGCGTAACAGTATCTCCCGCCATTTGTGGTCGGTGTTGAGACGCGCGAGGTCGTGCTACGCGCTACGTCGTAGCTCATAACGCTACGGAAACTAAAGTTTCAAATAGTTAATGTGACTGAGTGCTGAGGAATGCTTAAACTTGGAACTTAAGTGAAGTTTGAGTTGAAATAGAACCGTAAGTATTAAAAATATTTGATTCAACTTAAAACATTTAAGTTTTTAAAAAACTTGCTACTTATTACTTTAATTTCAAATAAGACCAAATAATTCTCATTGTTATAAATAGGCAACAAATCACGCAAATGAAATTCAATTTATTCATATAAAACAAAATCTATTATTTTTTAATTCCTATTTGATAAACCAAATTGATGTTTGGCGCTTTAATATTAGAAAATTTTTATTATTTAATATAAAAAAATAAATTATATTAATACGAAAAGCTCAATGTAGAATATTGTAATATATTAAAAAAATACATAAAATAAAAAAAAACATATCGTGATATTTTCATTGGTAAATAAGTTTAAAATAAAAATATATTTTATGTTTATATTTATTTTATATTTATATTATATATTTATTTTATTAAAAAATAAATTATATAAAAAAAACATACAAGGTATATATGTTGTGTTTATTCTATATGTTATATATCTTATTAGAAAATATGTTCACAATTTACTAGTAACTCTTAAAACTCTAGAATAGTAAAATCATTCAATATATTAGCACGAAATATATAAAACTACAAAGCTACGACTGAAACTTTCTTCAGGAGTTCATTTAAGGATCAAAGTACTCGCTTATCGTTATTTTTTAAATCCCATCACTAAAGAGTTTGAAAAGTCACACGGCAGATTCAGTAGTCAGTAAATATTTGTATGGTCAGCAACTCAATTCAATTCAAATGGAAAAAGATTACATCCTTTTGAAAATAACCGAGTGAGCCGGTGGCAGACAACTTATATTAATGTCTTAACATTATTTTAAATCACCATAAACATAAACACATAAAGTAGATTTAGGTACTATTAGTTTTAATTAAATCCATGAAACGGATCAAACGACAAAGCTAAATGACGAATTGTATTGTAACAAAGGAATTTAATTTGGGAACTGTTTCATTAATGTTACAGAGCTATCGATCTCTAAAATTGGATATTTTAAAGCAATTAATGCTATTTAATTAAACGGATATCAATTTAAAGCAACACTTTTGTACTTGATTGTATTTCGAAAATGTTTTAATTGAACGATGCCAAACGTAATATGTTAGTTAATTTTTGGCAACATTATTTGAACGAAGCAATATTCGTCCACATACAAAAATATACATTATAATAATGAACTCCAAAAATATAAGTTCAATATCCACTTCAATATTTTACAATTTGTCGCTAGCAATGTATGCAACTTATTCGTTGCGGAACCATACAGATATATCAAGAAATCCGTATAAAACTCATTCCAGACCAACCGCACTTTTAATAATATACCACATACATAAAAGTCCTTGCTATCCTTTCCAAGAATGAAAATAGCTTATAACAATGGCCCGGTTTAAAAGAATGCCAAGTAATACAGGAGTGTTTTGTTTGGGACATCCAGACGGACGGTAACTTACATATTATGTATATGTAAGCATTGTTGTATGGATAAAAATATAATAAAACTACGAACAATATGTTTCGTGTATTCGTGATTCGTAAGGATTTATGGTTATTGTTTTTTATGAAATGAAGTTGTGTTTTAAAATTTAACTAAATAAAATTATCATAAATGAATTGTAACTTGATTATAATGTAAATAAATATATTATTCATAAGCCTGGCTGTAGTAATTTGACTGCAACTCGTATACGCTATCGCTCGACCGACCGACCGACCGACCGTATCTCCTAGTAAATCAGCAAGAATGTAAATATTTTATTGTTAGTAAGAATTGGAAGTTCAACCTTTAATTTTTCCCTTCCGTATCCTGTTATCTTTGATCCCCACAATTCACAACGGTGCTTGTGCTCTTCACGCTGTAGATTTCCATAGGGGTGGTTATCAGTACAATAAGTTACCCACCGGCCAGAAAAACAATCCTTATAAAAGGAATGTCATTGAAACCTGCACCGGTGGAACATCGAAAAAAAAACAGAACAAAAAGAGAAATGATAATTTACGAGTACTTAAAACAATGGAACACTTATTGTATTCTAGACTTATACAAATACTTACGTGAACACATTAAGCCATACTAGACAAGCCATACTAGACTAAAACACATTGTCACCAACTTGCATACAATGGCAACTTCATAATATTGATACTTGCAGGGCATGGCGTGGGCGGTCGCCGGAAGCTTCGTATTCCTGCTGCTGGCGGGTGAGTCCTTTTTGTTGACCCGTAGGAAACTTGTATGGTAAAGTTATACCTCGTTGCATTGTACTGTATTCCGTTGTATGTACCTAATATTAAACTATGATCGTGTCATAGAAATATAAGTTAAATATTCAATGTTTAAAATCATAATATTTAATTGTTAACAATGTTGAGAAATTAAAAGTGACCACAGAACGATTTAATTCTGACCAATATATCTCTTACCGGAATGAGAACAGCCAAATGTGCGGTCAGGTACATCAATTTTAACAATACCTATAATCGTCCCATTTAGCTTTGATTGTTCTGGAATTGTACTCGAATACCTGTTTTAGGTATTATTGGTTTGTAAATGTAATATCTTTCCAAAACCTTATATTTTAATGTATCTTGATTTTTTATTATAATGCAGAAGTATTTTATATGAATAACGCTAAAATAAAGTCGCACCTTTTGAAAAGGTTTCAGATGATAAAATTCTAATACTTTTATACATATTCCGCGTATTTGTATAGAAAACAAAATATAAAATCAAAACATCCAAAGGACTAAAGGGACAGCTGCATGGGGGCGCTAAGGGTTTGAAGTATAGCCATCGACATACGAAATGTTGTAGCTTTTAGGCACGTTTCATTAGATTTTATCTTAGTAATAGAAATTTTATATGATAGTATACTCAGAGAATATTTTTAAAAGTACAAAAATAATAATATTAATATAAAATTTAGTTAAGGTACTTTTTTAAGAATATATTACATGGCTTACTCTAGATTACAAAATTACTTTTCATCAGTAAACAGTAGATCTTGTTTTAGCAAATCCCAAGGTCAATCATTTTTGGATAAATTTAAGATTTAGCTTTACATGGATATAGCATATATATCATTTAGAAATTAAAAAAAAAATAACAGGCAATAATATAAAGTTCATCACCTTGGATACTAGTAGTAGTCGCACCACACACAGTTCATCACCTTGAATAATCAAGTGTAAACAATAATACACTCCCAAGTGTGTGAGTCTGTTTGTGACTACTGAAGCATTTTTTTAAATATTAAAAAATTTTAACTGTGGTTGAAATTTATATAGAAAAGACACGTAGAAGTATGTAAGGCTTTAGTAGAAGGTGGGGAGGGGGTCATTATTGATAGAAACGATTCGAATGTTCGTTACAGTATTAAAAATTGATATTTGAAACGTAACATGTTATTATAATTAAGTATATATAAATACATACATACAAGTAAATGAATGCATTGAAATTATATAGAAGAAATAGTCACTCTCTCGGGTAGCTGGTAGAGATCTCTTTTTATTTATTTATTTTAGAACTTGCAACAATCAGATACAATAAGTATTTTTAAACATCATTCCACCAAAATATTTTGAATTGAAGAACGAGACAGACAAACTAAGGTATAGAAATGATAGAAATAAGCTCTATAATAATATTTTCAATACTTTACAAACATTAATCAAAATAATTATGTTTATGGAAATCATACCGAAGTTAAAAAAAATAGTGCATACAAATATCGCGAATAAATCATCATGAGATGCATCAAAGGTACGCCGTTGGCTCCCACCCACCATTTTATTGCGACCTATCGGGGCTTTTTATTAAAAACAAAACTACCAAACTTAACAGATCAACTTACTCTGGTTGTAGAGGAGGTGTTGCCCCACTTTTTAATTACATGCATCATGCCGATAGTGCAATTTTAAAAAGGATTTCGAGGATTTTTACTGAACAGCGCACATTCGTTGTTTCACACGGATATTAAATCAATGGACGTATTTCAATAAACTAGACGAACTAACAACTTGTAGGTTCGATAATTATGTATTAATAAATCATAATCATTATTATTTGCGATCGAATCCAATTAGTGAAATGGAAATTGAAAATAATGATAACCCTGCAAGTGTTTTCCCAATTACGAATTTCAATTTCATACTCGTCTGAATGCCACGCTTTTTTTAAATATGTATATTTCTGTTATATATCTACATCTAGTGATTTTCGCCATTCTCAATTAGTTCCTTGGTTGCCAAAGTTTTAAAATTTACTAATATTACAAATTCAAGAACAATTCTATTTGGTTTAATGATGATCTACTCGTCGATATATCAGTCAGGACGATGCTTATACGTGATTTATCATCAACAGCGATCCGGATTGCCTCACAAATATTTGCTGCGTGATTGAATTTGAGTTTTATGGCTTCAAGATGACCCACAGATCATGTTGAAATACGGTCTATCATACGATGACGTAGTGTTAAGTCAAAGATGAGTTTTGTTGACATTTTTTCTGAATAGCATGATTTTATAATTCAAGTGACGAAATAATATCGTAAAGGTTTATTGAATTTCGGTAGCCTTCATAAGATACTGACTTTTTTTTAAATATGTATAAACATAGCCGTGAAATACGGTTTAAGTAAATCAAAAGGTTTGTATTAAAATAATTCATATATAAACATTTTAAATATCGAATAATCGTATAGATTCCTGATTGGTCAGCATAACAAGATGGTGGTCAGACAGCAAACATCGATGATTGGAGGAGCTAGTGAAGCTCTCAATAAGTGCTATGCTTTCATATCTACTAATTGATACTTCATGCGGTAGAATAACAGACTTAGTCTAATATACGAGTATATATATATATATTGGACAAGTTGATCATTAAACTTTTCATATTTAAATCGTATCCAACTAATAAAATTTATTATATTAAAAAATGTTGTACTGAATTACATCAGATTAATAATATTTATACATTTATAATTTTTGAATCATATTTTTAAAATGGCTGCGCTTATTTATAACTACCCATCTACATATTACTTTCCAGTGGTTTTCTTATAATTACTGCAAAGATAAACAAACAAAAACAATATGTTTTTTTTATATATATTTTTAATACTAGTGTTACTGAATGTCATCATGTTTATTTGTATAAAGACTAAATTAAAGTTTATTTTTACTGTACTTTGAATCAATAAGAAGGGATTTACTATTGATTTAATAAAAAAATAATGCAAATTGCTGATTCCACAATGAAATGATGCGAAAACCACGCTCCCTCTCTCTCACTAGTTGGATCAACTCAGCTGCTTCTATAATTTGCTATAGATATTGAAATCAGCGGTCCATTAAATATCCTGTGGTTAAATCTGCATATCATGTTTAATGATGCGCAATAAGTTATCAGACAGTATGTTTTATAAAATAAACATTTATTTTTTGTATTTCCTTAATTATAATGGGAAATTAAAAGTTTTGATGATTTTCGAAAATGATTCTACAATTGCAAAGAAACTTTATCTAAGCTTGTTGTTTTGAGTATACAAATACATATATATGAATTCGCTTACAAGTATAAAATACAATCTAGTCATATTTTATTTAAAATATCGTAAATTTAAGATACCCTACGTCCCCATAGTTATAGTATATATGTGACTTACTGTCGAAACGTTTATATTCAATAAAAACTAGACTTAGAAGTTAAGATCCAGCGTCTTATCCTTTTTAATTATGTTCCATATTTAATCAGAGTTACTCTAAGTTAGTATGGATAAAATAATCCTATATTTGCATAGACACGAACGGGTATTAACACAGGCCGGATACCTGTCAGCAGTGTACGTGAAACACTGGCTGTGCCACGTTTCCATTATACACAAACTTTTATAGGTTACTTCAAGTTTATACACAAACAAACTATTTATTAGCAAAATTCATAAATATTTGTAACAAAATATTGGCTCCGTAAATTAAGAATGCAAGGCTTTTTTAGTCTATATTTTTTTTTCAATAGTACAGCAGGTCTTTCTAAATCTTAAGCCGTGTAATGGAGCTGTGTCCGAGCTGGCACCCGACGGCGTAATCACCTTTACTGCAGACATGAGAAGTACGAATGACAATTTCGCTTACGGCAATTAAGCGGGAAATTTATTGCTATGGTAATATAATACCATTTCAAAGCTGCAAACAAAAACTACACATAACGGTAGAGCTGTAAATATCTTAAACCTAACCAAACATTATACTATAAAGTGAAAGATTGTAGACTTTACAAAACTGGCAAGGTTATCTGTAACATAATCTAAAATGTTGATGCTCTCTCCTTCAATACTTTCAATAAATATCACTGGTATGTGTGTGTGAACACATAGTGTAAGCTTTTTGATATCTCTTTCAGAATTTACAAGATGTAATGTAGTGTCGTGTACA
This sequence comes from Dircenna loreta, assembly GCA_963555665.1. Taxonomy (NCBI): domain Eukaryota; kingdom Metazoa; phylum Arthropoda; class Insecta; order Lepidoptera; family Nymphalidae; genus Dircenna; species Dircenna loreta. The sequence goes on from OY743087.1 coordinate 14,876,905, forward strand.
GAGAAGTAGAATTATTTACATCGTTGACGACTCCAAGCACTTCACAAATAAAACTTAACTGTAAAGCAAACACTCGTCAGCACCCAAATGGAACGTCTTAGTCCCAAATATGCGAGAACATTCGAGACCATTCGAGAGGGATCCAGTACATACGAGATAATCCGACAAATTCCCGCGCGGTTTGTTCGCTTTGCAATGGAAATTACTTTAGCAAATGTTACAATGCCTCCAGAGTATCTTTCGTAACGTGCAATGTAAATATCTTTAGTATTTTCGTGTACTGTGAGTCCTTATATTTAACAATTATTTTAATTTATCTAATGTATTTCTGACTTCAAGTGAAACTCACATATATATGTATCAGCTCCTGTGCTGTGCTCCTGTGCTCCTGTGTTCGGTAAAGTCCAAGTTCTTCGGAATAGACACAACACAAAACATTAAAATTGAAGGACTTGTGCTTACATTAGTCAGAGAAAAGCGTGCTATAAATTGTAGTAAATGTTTTTTTTTGAGTTATAATTTAATAGAATTCTTCATGCTATGAGGATAAATTTGTATTACTTATTTTTTATACAACGAATATTGTAAGATGACGAATGTCGAGTTTAATAATATTTTGATTAACAAGAGATATCAATATATCACTTTAAATTTAATATTATAAAATTTTTCATATCATCAGCTTTGACTTTGGTAAATAATCAAACGTAAGGTAGAGTTACGTAGATGACTCTGAAATGCTATCAGTGAGATCTAAAAAGCACACCACAAAGACTGAATCTCTTTGTCCTATAATCCCGGTTTGATTGCATCGATACGATATTAATATCTTTGAGGTTCATTTTACGTTATATTGAGCTAGAAAGTTTATTAAAACAATATTTATTTTGTATGACTTATGATACGAATACTTTTTCTATAATTTATTAAAACTATATTTTTGTAAGCGTAACTTTTTTATCATTAATTGACTTGAAATCTTTAGAATGAGTTAAACAAAACTATACTTAAACTTTAAAATGACTGTGTTTTGTAAAATTAAATAGATCGGAAATTTTAAAACATTTACAACCAACTCACTAAGTCATAAAATGTGATTACAAAATAGCTTAATATAGACTATGAGGGAAAGCAAAAAAATGCGATCCGATGTTTCAATATTATATTCTAAATATATTTTCATTACCTACATTTTCTATCATATATTTTTACTCATGATTAAATTGAATTGTTGTGTAGTAAATTAAAATTCCAATTACGGGAACCACATCACGTAAGACCTATAAATGGTACGTGGAAGTATCCGCTGCAGGGCGTGATGATGACAGCTGCTTCCATTACGTATTGTAATATGCACGACAGATGGTTTGCGCAGCTATGAAAAGAGTTCAGCTTTTAAAAAAATACTAAAATATTTATGAAAGCGCATTAGTAGGAAGTTATAAAATCATAAATTTTTCCCTTTGCTATCAGCTACTTATTGTTCTTTATTTAAGCTCTTTCGCATAGTATTTTTTCTCAACTGTCTTAGTATTTTTTTTATAGTATAAACATTTCAAGTGAACTTAAAAAGCATACCTTTTACGTATTTTCCAATAAATTCTAGCTGTAAATAAAGACTCGTATTATTTATTATTTTTATTAAACACTTTTAACATTCTATTTAAGTCTAAACTTTTACTCATCAAAACATTTTATTTTATATTTTTAATTGTACTATTTCTCATTATATTAATGTTATTCAGTGTTTAAAATATAACATCTGACGATCAAAAATTTGACACTGATTAAAGAAATAAAGATAAAATAAAGAAAATGTTATATTTCGTAAAGTATTCACAGAATCAAGTTAAATAGAAATTAATTAAATTTAATATTTTTTTTATCCTTACTTGTCTATGTAGGTTATTGTTTCTTGAAATATATAGTTGAAATTATAAATTTATAATAACTTATTCCACATATCTGTTTTACAAATCGAAGAGTACCGCTGATCCAAAAACCTTTCGCCCCATTATTTGCTTACACACCATCGATAAGCTGCTTAAGTCCGTTCTAAGCACAACAAATTTTGAAACATGTATAAAAAAAGTATTTTGGCTACGACTTAGAACGAATGTAAGTCAGATAGTTATAGTACTAAAAAACTTCTCCTCGTAGACTCGATATGCCAACAGGTACGTCAAAAATTCTGGTCGCTGCTTGGATTACCTACAAAAAGGCGTATGATTTAGTACCACACACATTGCTTATGGAGACAATGAAGTTATATAAGATTGATGCAATTTTATATTATTTTCAAGACTTATGTATGGAACATTGGAACACATTCCTTCATCGTCCTGGTGGAGTCGATGTGTCAGGATCGACCGATCCAATAAAGATCAAGCGGGGTACTTCTCAAGGCGATAGTTTAAGTCCCTTGTGGTTTTGTCTGGCTATGAATCCTCTAAGTACTTTATTAGAGGATTAGGTTAGTTTTTCACTTTCGCAAAAAGGAGAAACCAATATCTCACCTACTTTATATGGATGACCTGAAGCTGTTTGCATCCTAACCATCAGATTTAAACAAGTTGTTAAAAATAACAGAAACTAAGTACTTGGTATAAAATTGGTGTGGATAATTGCGTTGTTATCCATGAAGAAGTAGAATTGTTTCATCACAAACTCTATAACTTACAAACTCTTTGGCTCCTAAATCTCTCAAAGAAGGTGAAACCTGCAAATATTTCAGAATATTATGCCATGGGTATTGATGTGGGAGCCATGAAACTACTGGTAAAGGAACGATTCTACCAATATATGATGTATATTCTCAGAGATAATTTTTAAACGTTAAGTACGATATGAACAAGGATATTATTAAAACTGATCTTGAGGGTCTTCACTTCGCTATCCTGACGTAAACCTATAAAATTGAATACCGTGGACCGCGTGGCTATATGGAAGAACAAAGAACTACATGGTTGCTTCTACAAAGTTTTGACAAACCAAGTTGTGGACCAACCTAGTTCTATTTCCTGGCTTAAACACTTAAACCACTTCGGAGAAACCAAAGGGTTTGTTTGTTCAATTTTGGACGAAGTTATAAAGATGAATAACTACCGGCAATATAATATTATGAAAGATGGAACTTCACACATATCCCGAGCCCGTAATAAGCCTGAAAAATCAATAAGGCATTTCATTTCCGGTTGAAGTCGTTTTGCTTAAGGTGAGTACTTGCACAGACATAACCAATTAGCCAGGATTATTCACTAACAACTTGCTGTTCGATATAGCCTCAATGAAAATTAGTTTCCATATTAAAGGTACATTTCTTGAAAATGGTCATGCGTTGCTCTACTGGCATCGGTCTTTTAGCAAAGAAGGATTTATTGAACCTAATATAATGCTATTAGACCAATCAAAGCGTTAAGATAGTATAGTTGATATTACAATTCTACATGAAAATAATCTCTAAAGTCTCTAATCTCTAATCTTTCTAGTCTAATAAAGATTTTAACTAACACCTTACGAAACTCTCTGTAGACTATTGGATGAAGAGTCTGATTTAAAAGGCAGTGTTGCTTGAGACGGCTCGCCTGGAGTCTTAACCTGGGCTTCAACCTGCCACCGACTAATATTTTTAGATTTTTATTCATTTTTTTATTATTATATTTAAAAAAGTAATAAAAGGGTTAATGACGAAAGAAAATAAATTATGTCCTTAATTTTTTTTTTTTACTTCTAATTTAATTTCATCCTAAGCTTACCCATGCCTACGCTTGATAGTTGATCGATATAAAAAAGATAAGATTTTGATCGATTTTTTTAAAGTCTCGATCCAAAAAACATTAATATACTGCAAGTTATCAGTTCAAATAATGCCCGTGCTAACGACGAGGGATCAGTCGAACTGGGAACAGTTATTACATCGACCCTGCCCGATCTCATACATTACGGGATTCAAACAAATCCCCTCTCTACTTCGAGTTTTGGGGATTACCGTTCGGACGTTGATATCTTGTAATAGTGGAAAATAGGAATATTGCTTATAACGTTAGTAGAAATAAGGCTTACACCATGTTTTAATAAGAAAATATATTAGAAAATAACAAAAAACTGGTGTACGGTATAAAAGTAAATTTAATTTAAATTAACGACAAGTAGAGCATCGCTCTAAATTCGTGTAAAATGTTGTTTATTTTCTGCCTAATTCAATTAGGTTCGTGTTCGCGCATTGATATTCTAATTGCGTTCGGATTTTGGTTTTATTTTCATACGTTTTTTATCTGATTCGAAAAGGCAATGGGTCAAATAGAAATTGAAATAAAGGGTTTGGGGTTTTATAAATGTCCTTACTCTCTACTAAATTTATAATAGTATAAAATCTTGTATTTTATCTATTATTTATTGTCGTTAGACTGATGTATATTTATGTGTTATTGTAAATAAAATTACGTGCAGAAATTTAAAAAGAAACATTTTTCGTATTTTTGCGTTAAAAGCGAAACAGTATTTTGTAACGATTTTAATTTAACCATATAACATTTCCATATAGTTGTTTTGAGATATATTTAAAGACTGCGATTTGATAAAAAAACACAGCAGGTAAAGTGCCTTCACATGGAGCATTTTATATAGAATATAAATGTAAATATTTTTTAATCTGAATGCAAAATAAAAATGTTTTCAATTTCAAAGTCCAATATTTATGGTATGTACCTGAGGTCACAAAACAGCGTTGGCCTAATTTTTTGGTGAACATTCTTTGTATGCAGTTTTTATTTGCTTATCTCCTAAATCCACCTTTTGTTCAGTTGTCCGAATTTTTGCTGTGTGGAGCACTCAACCTGGCACCAAGCTTAAAACAATCACGAGGAATAGTTATATTGCATAACGGATTAACCTGATACTTACTTAAATATCACTTTAAAATAACATTCCTATTAGTTTCTCTAGGTATTTAGAATATTTATTAATTATTAAATATAGTTTTTTGAAAATAAGATAACGTATTGTGCTTCGTGTTTCTGATTTATATGCAAAAACATGGCCGCCGTTTATAGGCTGACGGTTATTAAGAGAGGAAATATTTTAATATATGTGTACACAGGGTGTCACGGCGAGCTATAAAAGCAATTAGTGACAATGGTACGTAGGTAATGGCTTTTATGGGCCAATGCTCGATCTGGCTCTCAGCCAACGAGCGAGACAGAACATCTACCATCCCTTTCCAACCCAGGGCATATTGGATTGGTAGAATTTTTCATTTCCGAAAACAGCTACAGGCGGTTTTATTAAATTTTATAACTTTTTTCGACATTACTCTGGTAAAATGCAATGAACCGTGTTTGGTTATTGATTTATTTACGAATGCATACATTTTGGTGGATTATTGTGACGTTTGTTTCGTGAATGTAGGTCGTTGGAATCGTGATGCAACCAAACACACGCGTCACTAAAATATTAAAGTTATTATCATGCAAATATGAATAGGTTTCTTCTTTTCATATATTAATATATTTCATGATTATTTAAACTTGATTTAATGGTAATTGTAGATTGCTCCAGACTCCTACATAAGAAAACTTATTTAAAATAGTTAATTTTAATCGTAGATTTAGTTACAATACTTGAGATTTATTACAAAAGTATGAAGAATAGGAATGTTTAAAAATATATCATAATTTTTGATTATTCTGTGAAACCAAAGTAGGTTCTGCTATTTAGAAATGGATGAAAATTAAAATTATGTATTATTCCTTAAAATAATTATTTTCTTTAGTCTGTTATTTATTTTAAATGGTTTAAATATCTTTTATACATAGCTGTAGGTAGTTCTGACTCACAATGACTTTAATCTTACTTTATTACTTGGAAGCGCTCTGTAAGGTTTCATTAATACGGGATAAGTAGGATGGCCCTGATTCGGGATAAAATATTTTTATTGCTTTTGGTTTCGATGATTTATATGAAAAATTATTCAATCAAACTTGTTAATAATGCTATGTTTATTTTTTATAAAAAAAAACAACAAACACATTTATTTTTATATTGTTTCACACATTTTATATTAACAAGATATAATTTTTTCACATCCAACAATTCCAATTTTGTATAATGACGGTAAAATAAGTAAAAAAATATAAGCTACGGTATTACAAAAAAAAAGAAAACGATATTTTCACCGAAATTGCGACTTTAAGAGCTTCTTTGTTTTATAATGAGTGTAAATCCGTCAAAAAATCATGAACGACCTTGTTTCCGGAGCTCATGATATAAATTACATAGCGTCCATGTTACATTTGTTTTAACAAAGAGAAGTTAACTTCCCCAATTTATATAACATGAATCTTTAAACACAGACATTGACTCGTAAAACATTTAAATGGTAAATGGTATATTAAACCACAATTATTTCAATTAAATATTTTAAAAGCTAATAATAATGTAAAGTAACTTAGAAGTGCCTGTAATATAAAATTCAACTCTAACAATTCTAATTGTAGTAATAATAAAGTAATAATTTAATGCCACTGATGCCGTAATGTCACTCTACTACGTGAGGTAGTAATAAGATGATTTAGACGGCTTCACTTCCTACTTCCCTTGGCAATTGTTGCCCGACTACATTGTCGCTACCTTGATAATTGCATATTCAGTTTGATGTTAATCGCATGAACGTATTATAAATTCATATTCTTCTACAAAATATACTTTTCCCTTCTTTGAACAATAGATGATATATTTTTTTATTAAAATTTTCGTGAACCATGACTATTATATTTATATTTACCCGGCTGTATTCACGTTGAATTAAATCGGAATGTGCCTGACTAGTTTCGAACCCATTCGGGGTTCTTATTCATGTGCTCTAAGCGTGGCGAACTCACGGCGCGAACTAGATACAGCAACTCTACGTGAATACAGCCGTGTAAATATAAATATAATAGATGAAATAATTACCTTTATTAACTGTCATTTTATTTTTTATAAAGAACAATAAAGACAGTATAATAATAATTATGAAATCACAGACACATCTAAGATAGATCCTATTTTAACAGGCTTACATGGTTTATTCAGGATACACCATGACAGTTTTCAGGCAGTAACTGGATATTGTGAATGAGAATTCTGAAACAACTGGCGAAATATGAGCTTCATCGAAACTTGATAGATACGAGTATATATCACAGATAGAGATATAGTGCTTTGCTCTCTAAAATAATGTAAAGCTTCATACGTATTTTCTTTGTAAATCAAATGTATATTTGTCGGAAACTCAATCTAATTTGTCTTTGAAGCAACAAACAATTAGAATCTATTTCATTCTTTGTCACACTCACACACGTGCTTTGTCTAATCCATTGTAACTCTCAGTTGGCACTTCTGTATTAAACAGCTAAATAGTCCTTTTTGTAGTTTCATACACTACAAAGAGAAGTAACTATCAAGCTTGGCTTCACGCATCCCGTCATCACTATCACTTTGTCGCGCTTGAACAACTTTGCCTTACCCTTGGGTAAGTGATAAGCTTACGCTGCTTTGCTTTGTTTTAATTAATACTATGATATTAATAGAACTTATTACAATTAATTATTTTAGCGACTCTAAAAACATTTATATTATATTGTTAAAGCTGTCATTTATTAAATATAATATACACTAAAAATATATCTTAAAGTATACAAATGATAGAAATAAAAAATACATTTATATACAACTTTCAATAATTTTCTAGAAATGAAACCAATTGCATTAACGTGAATGCCGATTATTGAATTTACATAACAGGTTTCAAAACTATGGCCTTAATTTTAAGTTATAATTGAAATAACCACATAACATAGTAGTATAATGCTAATTCATTATTTATAGCGTAACGTTTTACATGTATGTATGTATGTTTGTATGTTTGTATATTTTTAATGATTTATATTTGTGTCATCCGATATTTTATATATAACACAATCCCTTATTTAAAATTTAATACTAATTAAAATTTATTGAATGGAGATTGTCATGAATATTTTGGAAAATTGTTAATAGCATATTGACACACAATAAATTAATAGAATAAATATATTAACTTATCTAAAATAATATTATTAAAATATTGAAAATGTGTTGGAAAGAGAATAAAATGAACTGACAAACAATAATAACGTTCATCAAAGAAGACTTTTGTTACATTTGACAGGGAACTGATTGCAATGAGACTCTGTGACAGAACAAGTTTATGTTTAAGATATTTTTATATGTTAGTATTATATGAGACAACAAATAAAATTAAACTTAATACATACCTCTATATATTTTACCTTTTTACTACATATATATATAATAAAAGGTATATATATATATATATATATATACATCTTACCTTTTTACCATATAAATATACTATACCATATTTTCACCATATATACTTATATCAATATAAATATATATATATATAGATTTTAGTGTTAGTAAACAAGATGAATTACAATAATTATAATTTATTTATAATATTACCATTTCATTTTTATTATTTTTCTTTATATCATATTTGATTTACTGTAATGATGCATTTTTTGTTTCTCAATATAACCTTGTTTTCATATTACATAAATCAAACACATAAACACATAAACACGCTTCATTTCCTGAGCACAGTACCCGCTCTATGAATACTAATTGCAATCGGATTTATGTGTAACAGGGGACTGTCAGTCTAGATCTGAGTCCAGAAGTAACGGCCGATGTGTCCCACTGGCACTTTGCGGTCTTATTGCTTAGTGTTCATCACAATACAGTTTAATTTAATTATATTGGTTTGACTTTGTTAAATGATAAGATCAATAACTAATAATAATAATAACTTTAAATGTAACAAATATTTTGTAAACAATTATTGAAAATGTATTACGTGCTCTTTTTTTTTAATATAAATATATTTATATATATATATATATATATATATATATATATATATATATATATATACATCTTACCTTTTTACCATATAAATATACTATACCATATTTTCACCATATATACTTATATCAATATAAATATATATATATATAGATTTTAGTGTTAGTAAACAAGATGAATTACAATAATTATAATTTATTTATAATATTACCATTTCATTTTTATTATTTTTCTTTATATCATATTTGATTTACTGTAATGATGCATTTTTTGTTTCTCAATATAACCTTGTTTTCATATTACATAAATCAAACACATAAACACATAAACACGCTTCATTTCCTGAGCACAGTACCCGCTCTATGAATACTAATTGCAATCGGATTTATGTGTAACAGGGGACTGTCAGTCTGGATCTGAGTCCAGAAATAACGGCGGATGTGTCCCACTGGCACTTTGCGGTCTTATTGCTTAGTGTTCATCACAATACAGTTTAATTTAATTATATTGGTTTGACTTTGTTAAATGATAAGATCAATAACTAATAATAATAATAACTTTAAATGTAACAAATATTTTGTAAACAATTATTGAAAATGTATTACGTGCTCTTTTTTTTTAATATAAATATATTTATATATATATATATATATATATATATATATATATATATATATATATGTTGATATAAATTAACCGACATACATTGTCATTAAATTTATAAGTTTTATAAATTATTTATTAACAATATTACATGGCTTCAAATAAGGGTAATATAACCTGATTAATAATTATAATGTTTGTATTTCTCCAAATATGTTTCAGTGTCATTCTTATTTAAACCCAAAATAATTTAGTCTCATCCGGCGGGAGCGACTTTCAAAGACTAATGGCCACAGCGGGATTAAATAAACTTGGTCGATTTAAACGTTTCTTTTCGAATTGCGGTTAAAAATAACATCAGTTATAACATTACCTCGTTTTATTTGTTCATTTCTTTTCCATTTTAATATTCTGAAATTAGTAAATTTATTTAATTTTTAAATAATTGTTATTAAGAAAATTCTTAAGCGTAGACAAACGTCACTCGTCATCGTCGTCATGAAATAATTTCCTATGATTTTCCAAATTACATGTCAGTCATGGTTGGTTAAAGTCTAGAAATAAACTCGTTTGGATACAACACATGAAAATTATGATTTCTTGTTTGACTAATTATTACAGAGTTATCAATTAATTTGTTACGAGTGTTTAATACGTGCCTTCAAAGTGACAGTTTTCATGTGCAATTAAATCTTTTCCATTTAAGGCGTAAGCAACTAAAATATGAAACAGTCTATTAAAACACAATATTCCGTCTAACCTAAGAAGTACCTTTTCACGATTCAGTTACTGAATTCGAAGCAACTTTGTATAGGCGTAACTCACATAATTTCCGTAAAACATGAAATTATGAAGATATTTTTATTTTATTATTAGAAGTAAAAAAAAATGACTAATTTTAATTTAAAAAAAAAACTTTGAATTAAGCAAAACAATAATTCCATACGCAAGATATATTTTTTAACGTCACTAACATTTTTTTTAAAGTCACTAACACGTAACTCAGATCAAACGGCAGTTCTGGGTCTGTTTAAACTTACTTGTATAATAATAGTCGGTAAAAATGTGTGAATACTCGAACCATTTTCAGACAGTCGTATTTTAGATTTGATTAATACTCAACTACCCTAAATTGTAATCGTGTATTTCATAAATAATGGGCAATACAAAGGAATGGCATCGATATATCTTAATAAAAATATATTCTAGTCACTGATAAATTTTACGCCATCCTTATCTTTCAATTTACTAAACTATCAAACAGTACTTCTTAGATTCAATCAACTATAGTCACTAAAATGTTAGTATTATGGTCGCAATTTTATATTTTTTCAATCAAAATATATTTAATGGACATTATATAAAAGCTTGTAGCCCAATTGTCTATGATAATTGCGAACGTAAATAATGCCATCGTCTATTGTGTATGGTATGGCAACTTGTACTTGTGTGCTGTAATGTACTCATTAGTTGTCTTATGATCTTACATGTTATCGCCTTGACTTTAACTTCTTCAGGATCCACAATATTTCCAAAAAGATATTACTTTTTGTGTAACAATATATATATATATATATATATAAAATTAGATTATTTTTCCTAATGTAATATACTAACGGTTTTATTACGTTATTTTGATATGAATGCTTCAAATTATTATATTTCATAATATTCTCTACAACACAATATTCATCGCAACTAGATAAACGTTAAATGTCAGACTGTTCTGTTAGTGCGTTGCAGTTCCAGTCGGAATTAATGACCAAAATACGTCCGAGACCGTGAATGACGCTCTCGATGTCGTTCTAACCGATATGACTGTTTAAAGTAACTACATAGTGTTTCATTTATACATTGCTTTTAATTTTATTAAAATTTTAAACATTAATATTTTTCAGTAATAAGACTTTATTTATATTTGACCAAGTTATCATGCACCAACATTCACCAACATCCACCAATATCCTATCAACATCCACCAACATCCACAAATATCCACCAACATTCACCGAAATTCACCAACAAACACCAACATTCACCAACATCCACCAACATCCATCAGCACTCACCAACATCCACTAACTATCTACGTTTACCGTTTTGTACTCCAAATAAAAAATATCAACTATCTACCTTGCAAACCGGAGAAAAAATAGGTCAAAAAGGCATTATTTCGCGTTCTTTTTCATAAGTGATCGAAAATTCCAATTTTTAAACCTCAAGGTCGAATTGGATAGCTCAGGGAACTTGGTAAACTTTACAACACGGAATGTTTTAGTTTGGATTTTATATTTTTGTTCAAAATATGACTGAAGTTATAGTGATGTTATTTTTGGGATAATAATTCATTAATCTAATCTTAGTGAAAAATTAAATATTCCAAAACGTTATTTTTAAATATTTTCTTAGATTTACGTACCTGTTACTATAATTCAGATACTTCACAAAGACACATTGTGGCATTACATTACGCAGGTCCTCCAAACTTACATTTAATTATTCACTAAGATTTGTTTAGTAAATGAATGTAAGGACTAAATGTATATTATATTTTAATCGCATTACTCGGAATAAAAATTAATTACTGTATCTATATTTTATTATATTTTCCAAATATATAGTCTAAGCCTAGTTACCTTCATCATTCAGGTATCCGGTATACCACATAGTTGTTGAGCTGTATTTATTAACGTACGAGGCAATGCTGCCAAATAGGACGGATGGTGGTGCGACTGGGCATCTGTGTAATGGTATACGTCCAAGTTACTGTGCAACATTCAGTCGTTCATTTCACCTTAACGCCTAAGTATGGTTACTTACAATCGGATTCTTTGTCAGCCGTGAATTTCATTTTTTGATGTGCCTATTCAATAGCTTGGAGCTTTAAACCAGCTTTAGAACCTGGAGTAAAGGTAACAACCTTTCTAATCTTTCTTCTTACAGATTTATACAATTGCAAAAACTTTATTTACATAGCGCTACCAGTATTGAGATCTGTGAAGATTGTTAAATGTAAAGGTTTTCTCAAATTACTCCATGAAAATCTTTGCTACCACGGAAGTGACTGAAGATTCCATATCTACCTCATCAGTTGGTGAGAAAAAATTCTCACGATATAAAGGCACTTTTCAAACAAAACTGTATTAGTGGTAGTGTAGGTGGTCCTAAAATGTTTAGGGCTATGTAATTTTTACATTAATAACCTCATCCATAATAAACAATGATAAATTATCAAAACTCATCATGATTTCGGCGTCTTTGATTTAAATATCATTGATAATTGTACAAAGTATTGAGAACCAACACAATTTGTTATAAGTTTCAGTTTTGCTTGTATAAGCTACGAAGGAGAAAACCGTCTGGTTTACTATCAGCCTTAAAGGCCTATCCTGTTTATAAATATTTGGAAGACCACACTTTGAGGGAGTGGGATTTATTTAACACAATGCTATTAAAAGGTATTTTTTTAAATCAACTGTAAGAATGTTGTTTTTCTGTTTCCAGTTCTGTTACTGTAATTGCATTTTATTTTCTTATAGGTGTTATTATCTGATAATACGCGTATGATTTAATTTTTATACATCTTGGGGTAAACAGTTACTGTACTATTATTTTTTTCGCATGGTAATATTATAACATCCTTTTTGTTGTGCAATTTTCACAAAGCAACCCTGGTTAGTATCTTTGTTTATATTTGAGTTTGTGGTTTTGACCCACGCAATCAAACATCAATATCTTGTTGTAAGCTTCCGCAAAGTTAGTTGGATTTGAGTTCCCGGATATAGTGACCCCTATGACACAAACCATATTTTATGCAAAATAATACAAAACATAACCTGTCGATATAGAACGATGTGTTGGGTCAAAATTGATATATAACTTTCACATATAATTTTTGACAATAATATTAATAATTTTGAAATATTATATAATAGTATTGCTTAAGTTAAGTCGTGACGTGGTAATTTATGTGTAGAAATGTCATGAGGGAATCTTTGTCCTTAAATGTATTGTTCACACACTATATAAAAAATATTAGAATATTTATATATTTTCATTCAAATAGGCACCCATTGCACTTATGTAGCGTCAAACTCTAGATTCTTGATTCCAAAGTTTAGTTCAAAGAAAAATAACTAGCAAGGAAGTCCTTGGACGCTTAAAATTTATTTATAAAATTACAAATTTGATGATTGGCGTAGTGGTGTTTACTTTTTCTATTGTACCTATAGTTGTGGGTTCCCTTCACTAGAAATAGATTTGTCATAAAAAACTTGTATTTTTCTGGGGTTTGGGTTTATATGTACAATATTTTTTAAAAAATGGGCCTCAGTTTGGGGCCAAATATCTTTATGTGGATATGTCCAAATATTTATTATTATAATTATTATTAATTATCGATGGTGTTGACTATTTTAGTCACAATCCTAATTGATATATGTGAATAAATTAGAATTCAAGTAAAGCGTGGTTTCGCAAAGAAAACTAAAATAACCAACCACACTGCTACTAGTTCCTTGAAGCTCTCACGTTTACAAGGACTTAGAAGATTTTAACTTTAAACGTACAAAAGAATAGCAATTATATAATACCTTAACTTCGAACCACGTCACCAATAAACCAACACCTCGAAAGTAATTATAGTAAAGTAACATGTATAGAATTGTTAACAAGTTGGTGATTACCAAACCTTCCTGTCGTGGGGATATTTATTAATGAATAAATAAATAAATAAATTAATTAATTAATTAATTATCCATTCATTCATTCATTCATTCGTTCGTTCGTTCGTTCGTTATGAATTTAAATGTTTTTTACATTAAATGTTTGCACTCTATAGCGTCAGTCAACGTCAGTGACATGTAATTTATATGTATTAAGATATTGTATTTTGCGGATTACATATTTACATGTAGAATAGAAGTCATATATTTTTTGTTTCTTATTTTATTACCTGGGTCAGACGAAAATCAACTCTTTGCGAGTATTTTTTAAAAGACTAATAGATATATTTGTGACATTGACGGGAATTTGTGTAATATTTCGTATTATAGCTTAAGTAAAAGTTTTTTTTAAATTAATTAATATATTATAAAAACTTAACCTTTTAAACTTTGACTGTGTCAATTTTCATACGCCTCGGTCCGCGAATATTTCATAAAACGTCGTGTGACATTTTTGCTTCACATATTTATATAATATTGAGTTTTGTCTCTTAAAAAGTTTTTTAAGAGAGTTTAATAATTTCTCTCTACAATTTTACAAAAAATATTTATTTTAACAACAGGTACTATTTTTTTTTTTATTTTTACATTTGCGTAGGTCAGTGATCAAACTCAAACTCTGCAGATTCGTTAGATCCGTATTCATATATATTAACTGTTATAATTAGCTCTATTTTTCGAGTTTTTAAGTTTTAAGGCAATTCATACGTTAATATATTAAAAATAGGGTCCACTCCAAAATCTTCTATTTGAGTGTGTCCTGGTGATGTTATAAAGTGATCAAAGTGATCAGCGACTTTTGTACAAAGCACAAAGGTTAATTTCTCTCAGAGGCTAGAGGACAGCATTATGCAAATGCAGACAACAATTAACGTAAGCCATTTGTTTATTTGAAATACAAGTGCTGCATCAAATTATACACAGCATAAAAAATATCAACCCAGTACTTGAAACCTATCATTGAAACTGCAATATGGTATCCGTTTGAAGTTATATTTAAAAGATTTTTCATCTCCGTTATTCACCGACCTGACCGTGCGACTCTAGAGCACTGGTGGAACCTCATATTATGTATCTCACCATGTTTTCGATCTTACGGCTTCGATATAAGGATTATAATCGTATGTGTGCTAGTCATATAGGATTTGTCAGTCATTACATGTTCCGTCTAATTGCTTTCCGTGCCCGTCTGCGTTCTGAAGTATCATCGCGTGGTAAATTGTTTGCAATTAGAACTGTTTAAGACTGGTTTAATGCCATGCCATTTGACCACAATGGACTTTGATTTGAAGTCTATACCTATTAGTATGATATTAGATCTTATGTAACATATGAGGGTAGAACTAAAATTAAAAAAAAATTGCAGTCAATTGTAGCTTTCTAAATTATTCACGTTTTTGTGTCCAATTTTACATTTTAAAATAATTTGTTCAATATTATTTATTTGAAGATAACCAACAAAGTCAAGTCAAGAGTCAAGGTTTAACAGATAACATTATGAAGTTAACAAGAACTATCAATATTATATAATAATTAAGAGGTTATGATATAAAAATATTACTCTCTGAACTATTGTTTTGGAACAAAGAATAAATCCTTTAATTTTCTTATTCTCTCAGTCTGGATCTGAGTCCAGAAATAACGGCGGATGTGTCCCACTGGCACTTTGCGGTCTTATTGCTTAGTGTTCATCACAATATAGTTTAATAATTTTAGTTTTATAAATTGTATCATATATATTTATTTTAATAAACATTAATGCATGCTTAGATGCTTATATAGTCTGCTCTTTTTTTATTGTAATACATAAGTAAGCTTATCTAAGCCCAATTAAAAAAAAAATCGCTTTGTTTTTTGTTCAAATTTAAAATATCTTCAAGTAGGCATTTACATGCACTTTTAAATCGTCAATTATAACATTATAAAAATTTCAGTATAGTCAGTTCATGAGTAAGCTACCACCAGCTCGGAATGCGGCTCTGCTGAGAAGAGCTGACCAGAAACTCAACAGTTGCTCTTTTTTTAAAACAATTTAACAATGTATGTGTACTTTAAAATATTCTTTATTTAACATTATACTTTTATATTGTATTGTATATATAATTGTAATATAATATTATATAGATCAGAGTAAGTACTAAATATTGTCTAATTAGAGCATTGTTAATGTACGTTGTCGTTTTACGATATTAATAATATGGAACTGAGTATTCTTTTTAGAAAAAAATATCCTTAATCACAATAAACAACTGTTAATACAATGTGTATTCTGTAATAAGGTATGAGTTAATGGAAATAAGTAATCTGCTCTGATTGATTGATTGATTGATTGACTATCTCAGTCTCACGTCAAGGTATTAAAATCAATGATAGTCACTGGTTATGCAATACACTGAAATATATAAGAAAAAATCAGCTATACATATTAATACTTTGTCACATAATTCTTTAAGTCTAATTAAAGTGTATTTAAGTTTCTGTCATTATTTAATATTGTCCCATAGTACGAGAATTGAAATTTATTTGTAATTATATAGGTACTTCAAAGAATAAGTAAAATAAATTTTAAATCTCCTAATCATTCCAGTACGTGTATCTCATATCAACCATTACACCTTTATATATATATTTATTCAACTTTCTATGTATTAATAAATCTTTATATATAATTTAAAATATATCATTAACCTAAAAAACATAATAATCATAGAATATTTAAACCATTGCAGCATTTTTGTATTGCTTTCTATTTCAAGTCTCTATTATCATAACTTAAGTACATTGTTATTTCTATATATGTCCAGGCCGAGCACACGCACTATAAATTTTAATTGACATCCGATTTACATGTAACGGGGGACTAACCTTGTCAGCCCTCAAAGACCCGAGAGTCCCAAATCTAATGACCCACAGCCGTCGCAACATTATTGCCCTTAATTTCATCGAAATAATTAATCGATTATAACGCTTTTTAAAGTAAATATATGAATTCAAATATTAATATTGTATATTTTTATGGTGGCAAGAAACTAATTTATAAATGACATTAAAACTGTAACATTGTTAGTTCTCATAAAATCAATACGTAGTTTGGATATTAACTTCAAATATCACTTACTAAATGTATATTATTATAATTTCCAAATTTAAGTTATAATGTTTGTCTGTCAACTAGGCAATATATGCTGATTGATTTTGCATAAAACTTTGCTCACATAGAACATAGTCGGGAAGAGAATAAGGGCGGAATTATATCGCCGAAAAGTCTAAGATTAATATACGAAAACCATGAACCAAGGTATACTGGGATGTAAGAGCACTGCCACCGTCAGCTCCTATGCTTAACTATATTCTTAGCTGATCCACCGCGTCTTATCTCACGCAAAGCCGCAGGCAATACCATAGTTGCAATCATTTAAAAAATCTTTTTAATGTTTCTCTAACAATAAATAATATAGTACTATTAATTCAATGGAATAAAACTCGGAACTAACGTCTTATAAATTGTCTAGTCTATGAATGACATTCAAAGCTGTAAAATAATTACTACACTTTGAAACTAGTTTATTTTAGCGTCTTCAGAGCGGAATTAATAAGATAAATGTACAAATACTATATTATTATAATAAATGTATACTAACTGCAGGAAATATTTACAAATCTTTCCTCAGAGATTTTCACTTCGTAAGGTTTGGTGCTCGCTTTCAAGACTAATTCCTTGACGGTATTTGATGTACCATTTACGGTTACTACACTTTATAAGAGTGGGTCTAAATATCTTATAATTTATATCTTTCAAGACCTATACTATTGGAATATATTTCCAGTATACACAATACAAATATAACAATACTGAATATAATACTGATAACAATACTGAATTTCTATACAGTAGCTATCATTTTGCAACCATGTATAATAAATAACAATGAAATTCAATATCACTCAAAAAATACACATTTGGGCTCCACTCATAAAACCCAGTGTATTTTCAGGGAATATTTTATACTGTACTATAATATTCACATTTACAAGTATGCCATAAACGTTGCTAGTGGCATGCGTGTCGGGTTCTCCTCACGTCAAACAATGCCACTGAGGGATTCCGTTATTCTCTGTCAGTGCCGCCATTTAATACTTTCTACTTGTCGTTATTTATTTTTGATACTGCTTTTATATGATTTTTATATGGATTTTTTAAAATGATTTGACCTATGAAGAACTATATATATATATATATATATATATATATATATAGGCATAATAAATAATATAATATATATTTATAACAAACTAATCTTGTGTTTTATTAGATAAATTTATTTAGTAATATTATATTAAACAAGCGTTCATATAATATATGTTTATGTAAATAATAATTAATCTTTCGTTTAAAATTTTTGCTGAATTTGAATACTGAGATATAATTCAAACATGGAGGGAATTTTAAAATTTTTTATTAAAATAAGATTTAAAAAAATGTTCCGTCAACAAAACGCTGAGTGAGTGATTTAACTTCAATATGAAAACTAACATCCTTGTTCAAACGGCGAGAATTGACTTAAAACTATTAAATTTCCCACAACGTAATTAGGAAATGTTCCTCTACACTTCCTAGTAATTTTATTAACTCGTGAATTCTAAATATGCATCCAATTATTACTTCTTAGTAAAAATATAAAATAAATCAATTTATAATTTACCTGTCACATTTTTTTGCTGTGTACAAATGTTATCCTATTACATTGTTAAATTCTGTCTTTATGTATATGCCCTGCTGTATTTACGTCAATAATATCGGAAAGTTTGACCGAAAAGTTTCATGAGCTGGTCGTAGAGGCAGCCCGTTCAGAAAGGCATCGAAAAGTCATTAAAAGTGTAGGAAGTCTTAAAAATCTCAACAATAAATAACGGAACATGTCTTAGATTCGTAAACGGGTTACTACACACGTTTTGACAAAGTGAACGTTATAGCTTGGGAATAATCGTTAGAACTGTGTAAATTATGTGAAATTGATCAGCCGTCTGAAGAATTTCAATAAGGATAGTGGTAGTAGATTTCAATAAGGATAGTGGTAGATAGTATGCTGCCTTCTACCGGCTTGGAAACCGGTCATTGGCACTATAAGGACAGTAAAAATTTTAAAAGTGATACAGTAAGTTCAGTATTTACACAATTGATTATAGCGACAAGTGGTAAACTTGCATGAAATATTCGCCAACACTATATTCTCACGGCGCGCCTAGAAAGCGGCTGCGCAGAGTTCACGACGCGAGTCCGCAGTGCTTCAAGCTCATGAGGAAGACCCCTAAAAGGGTACACAGCTGAAAATATAAAAAAACCAAAGAATACTTCGCCTAAAAATTTCTCAAAACAATTAAATTGCTTTGTTACCTTAGCAGAACAGAGAAAAATTAAAAGTATTATTAGATCGTACAGATTGAGTCACAACACGTGCTTGTCACTTGATATCGGGTTATAAGCTGACTCAAAACTAATAACCTTTCTCCTTTTACACAAAATTGGTCTAAACTATAGTACAGCCCTCATCATTTAATAATGTAAGGATGCCGGGGAATCACAACTTATTCCATAACAACATTAAGCAAAATATATTATATATCAAAATGATGTTATAGTAATATAAGTATTATTTTTGTTATTCCAATTTCTTTTTATGTGCTAGGTCAATGCTATTTGAATCACAAAAGGACATTCAGAGGCCAGGTATTATTCTGGCTTGCCGCTGGGCGCGTTACAGAGAGTAATGACCGACAACGGGATTGGACTATTTTGTTCGATTCAAACGCTTGTTTCAGTTCGAATCGGACATTTAGTTATTAGTTCTTAGTAGTTATTAGTTCATTTAGTTATTAGTAGTTATTAGTTCATTTAGTTACTAAATGCTTTAACTTTATTTTTTCTTATTTTTAATTTTTTAGTAAGTATTTCTTCTAGCAGCTCTAATTTTTTAAATTTGAATAAGAATCTTAGTTACAAATATAAACCAAAGTAATGTTGGATATAATTCATTCCATAATTTATAAATTTATAATTCCATGATTGAAATTGTTACAATGTACTATCACCAGTTATGTTCATAAAATATTCATCATTTTATTATTTATAAGACAATAAATAAATATAGAACACCGTTAAATAAGTATGTAAGATTAATAACTCATTTATATTCGTCTTACACTATATACTTTTTTAATGAGTTCAAGTGTCTTAATAACGAAAGACCAAAAGGGATACTGAGATAAAAATATCTTATAATACTCAATAGTTTCATCGATGTTCTTATTAGATTTGGGAGCTTATTTTACAAAAGCAACATAAATATTATGATTTCTTAAAATGTATAATATAAATATACAGACTTGTTGTGTCAATTTCACGCAATAGTAACAGATAATATACCTTCAAAGGCAGACTCAGCGCGTTTAATTAGATTTCACTTAAGTTAAAAACGAATTTACATACAAACTCAAAAACAATATTTACAGCTAGAAACTTTTAAAAGCGCTCAGTTTTGGAAAGCTTCTTTAATTTAAAGAGACATTTTGAATGAAGCTTATCACATAATTGTCTCGGAATTTCATTATCTACTTGAAAACTTTAAATCGACTCCCGTATCCCAAATAAAGTCAAAGACAATGGGCTACTTTCCTTTGTAAAGATTAAATTCCAATTGAGGTTGTCTGAACATTGTTTTATCTTAAGTTATGATATATTAAATTAATGATTTCCAGAATTAATAATTTAAAACAATTTAATGACATTCTTTACTAGTTCTAGGCTATATATATGTTATGATATGAGTTTGTTTGTGTGTAAAAAGTGATACATAATAATTAAACAGATAAAAAATATAAAAAGGCAGTAATTATAACATATTATACATGTTTTTTATGTCTGATTATATTACAAACGATACACTAATAAAGAAAATATTGATATATATAATTAAATAAACATTAAACATTGCGAGGAAAACTTCCGTACATCCATATTGAGTTATAAATTTGTAAAATATCGAAGTTATTGTTCAGATAAAATAAATACGTAAGTAAACTTACAATTATTATAGTTGCTTGTCAATTACTTTTCACCAAACACCGCAATCTCATTCTAATGTTCGCTCTAAAACGGTGTATAATAAAATGTAATATTATAAACATAGCATAAAATATATCTTTCTATAGGATATCGTCACTATTAGACTGTTATAAAAATATGTTTAATTATAGAAGTTGTGATATTTGTTGGAAGTCTTTGCTTCAATATATTTATGCTATTATAGCCGAACTAATTATTAAATTTAATTTGACGATTATAATATTTTAATAGGCATGTCTTAAAGTCACCCATAATTATGGTAGGCCTAGGTGTAAGTTTTCCAAGATTATTATATTTATATTTACTCGGCTGTATTCACGTAGAATTAGAAAGAGGACAGTTCACGCCGCGAGTCCGCTACGCTTAGAGTTCATGAGTAAGAACCCCGAATGGGTTCGAAACTAGTCGGGCACATTCCGATTTAATTCTACGTGAATATAGCCGGGTAAATATAAATATAATAGTCATGGTTCACGAAAGTTTCAATATAAACATTTTCCAAGATTGCTTCAAAGCAATAGAAGTAGTAAATAAGAAGTGATGGACATTATAATTCACGTAGAAGAAATTTTGCATGGTCTTTTAACAGAGACGGTTGCATTAACGAACTATTAATATTAAACGAAATGTTGAATCTTAGATAAATCGCTGCTCCATAGCTACCTTCTCCTGAGATATGGACGATCAGAAAGGTTAAGGAAATAAAAATATTGTCAGACAGTGATTGCGAGATTAGGATTTTTTAGATTTGAATTTGGATTAATGCGTTACTGTATAATTTAAGTTTAATAAATTAAAACATTTAAAATGAGATATAAACATATTACTTGGAAATAACGATATAACACATTGATTTTTCGGTTATTGATTTTATTTTATGTGATTTGTTTTTACTTATTTTACTTTTTTTCCAAGCTTCTAAGTACCATGAATAACATTATCAGAATTTATAATGATGCCCACGTAATAAAGCAATTAAATTAGTATGGTTCTGGTTCATAAAATCGTAATATATTTATTTAAAATAGCATATCTGAGAACCACGAAACTCACAACTCAAACCCCCACAGTTAATCCGACACGTACTTACATTGCTTTATATAAGACAGAAGCATTTTTTACCAATTTCACTCTACAAATGCTTAATTAAAAATAAAACGACTTACAGGCGCCTCATACTATTTGCTTGATTACTGGATCTCAAAAACTTACATAGCCGTCCCTTTTTAAATATTTGGCAGAAACGTTTTTTTTTATTGACATCAATTTCTCGTCGTTCACAAGTCTCACATCACATAAAATGTTTATTTAATTTAGAATTATATAAAATTGTGCTGAAATCCAGGGCTTAAATCAAAGATACATTTAGTATGACAATAGTTTCAATCGAATATTCAATATTTATGTAGTGTGTGTGTGAGTTGTGTAAAGTTATATCAAAGTGTGCAACAATTTCACTACAAAATACCGACAGTTGAACTCAGACAGTATTATGCAATACAGTCGTAAATCAGTGTACCCTCAGAATATACTTTAATCCGGGAATATCTAGATATATAATATATCATTATTTTTACTTTTGTCTATCATTTATATTATAATAAAACTAAATACGGACAGGACTGTTTTTTTTTATTTTTTAATCGCAAATATCTTGCCAGCCAGACTTGAAAACATATTTGACATTTATATAGACAGACATATATTATAAGGCTTTGTAACCTCGAGCTATCACAACGCGGATCAATTGTCATGATATATTTATTATTATCAAAACAAACTACAATCGAATAATACTATAATATAACCTTTTTACTAAACTAAATACAAAACAGAAATCTTAATCGAAAATTTAATGACAAAAATAATAAGCGACATCTTTTTTAAAGAAATATAAATTAAATGGAATGTTTAGAGTAAATCTGTCTGATTTATAAATTCAGATTTTGTACATGTACGTGACGTGGCTACAAAGAGCCTATGAAGTGGTGTGTAGACCCTATACGGTAACATGTTCGGTAGAAACAATTACATACACTCAAACATAAAGGCACGCGGGCATGACAAGTGGCCTTTGTGATATAAAACCCCTGTTAACTCCACCCTACTCTCTTCTCTGCTTATTTTAATGGCTTTGTTTTTATAAAATGATTTCGAGAATTTGAATAAGTATATTACAGATTTAAAATTATATTTATATTTTTTAATTAGGTTATACTTATAATAACCAAACAATTCGTTTCAAAGTTTAGAATAAAAATGTTTTTTTTCTTTTTACTAAGTTCTACAAAAGGAATAATATATTTATTAAATGAATTAATGTTTCTCATATTGGTCATTCACCTACAAATAATTTGATTTGCTCGCGGTGGAAACAATTGTACTCACAATATATGTTTTTTTTTACTTTCTGATAAAAATAATGTGTTTGTTTACATGCCTATATGAAGTTAATTACTAAATAATATTATTGTTTAAAACAAATTTATTCGTTATATGAATAAATTTCTCTGATCAAATCATTAAAATACTCTGATAAAAAGTAAATAAGTAACATTTAGTCTTGATAGTGCATTGTGGATGTGAGCGAATGTCACTTTTGTCTTTTATTATCTTTCAAGGGTTATCATGTGTGTATAAGAATATAAGAACAAAATTAATTAAAATATATCATTATATGTTGGTTCTAGTATAAAAAATGATCCTTATTTTTTATTTGTGTGTTCTAATTAGTTATGTTTTTGGGCAGCCCTCAGGTGGGCTTCACGACGGTCCTATAGAAGCTGAATGCTTATCATTTTTGCGTAGAGAACGAATTTGGGTTCCTCTAGCTTTAGAACAAGTGGGGGGACCATCTGCTGGACCCGAAGACAGTCCCATTAGATTAGCAAGACATCATATAATCCCGGTAAGGACTTTGCGATCTTTCTTTGATACCGCCATGGCCATGAATCATGAAGGTAATCTTGAATTGACTGGTCTCATGAATCTTATGGGTTTTCTATCTGACGACGCTTTAAATCTTTATGGAGATACCAACGCCATTAATAACTATATAAGATCAGACCTACAAGGTATGAGAGAGTTGCAAGATCTTTACATTGATCAAGAATTTAATTTAAATAATCCCCCTGTGGATATTTTATTCAGTGCACAGTATTTAGTGCGATCAATGTACCAGTGGATGCCAGCAAACATATTTATTGGTCCAGAACCTGGAATAAGGACAGATGATCCCGGTGATTCTTTTGAAATCGCTTCCAGCCCCATCATAGGTGAAGATGCGTATCAACGTCTTGTAACTATAAACAGAATGATGACTTCCTATGCTGAAACACGTGAGAGGGCAACATATAATGAAGTCATAGAGCTACTAAGTGAAATATCGCGTGGGAGAAATAGACCGTATCCTTTCATTCCTGATCAATGGATATACGATTCATACTACAAAAAATATCATATTAACCCAAATCCTAATAATCGTAAAAAACGCGCAGCTAATGTTACTTTTGTAGACACTGACTCGTATTGTTTCAAACCAATAGAAAAAATTAAAATGAGCATTAAAAATGACAATATAAAGGTAGTTGCAAAGGCAGTTGATAGAGCTATAAAAAATAAAGGGTTTTACACTAAAAATTATAATTCTTGGAAGGAATGGTATGCTGATTCTACTTGGGAGTTTGGTATTTATGGTGATGGTATTAGTATGTCTGGTGTAGGTTGGGTTTACAATCCATACGGGTATAAATTTAATGATAATTCATTTTCGGTTGGAATTTTGGGTATAGATGCCAATAATGAAACTGACAATTGGGTTGATTTGGCCCATGATTTTCGTGATACAAAAAAGAAAAGAGATTATGCCGGTCAAGCATTTTTTGACAAGGACGGTAGACCGGTTGCTATTGTCATTACTTCTCTCCAGTGGTCACAAGTGGGTTCTGGATGGTCGTTCATTTACATAGATGGTAAATGGGAGTATGAGTGGACCGATAACTGGGACGAAAGACGGTTTGCCGATAGCTCTTTGTCACTTGATCAGAATACTCTGAAGTTCGTCCAATCGTAGTTTAGAACTTTTGATTGATGCTAAAAGAAAATTGTACTCATATTAGTATATATAGTAATATGGTAAATATAATAAACAAAATATATTTTAATAAATCAATTATTTCTAAATCTCAACAAAAAGTATATTTAACCTACATAATAAGAGAAAGTATTCAAAATCTCGCAGATTCGATCTGCCTGTGTTAAGATATCTTTCTATCATTCAATTCCTATAAAATAGTACATATTTTCACTTAGAAATATATTTTTAAATATTTAGAAAGTTTTCAAACCTGAAACTAAACAATATAATATAATGTCAAAACCGAAACACAGAACAATGAGTAAGTTCGTGACCGATTTTACTTTTTAAAGAGGCTATCCCGCAAAATGTCGACTCGGGGATCTTTGCGCAGTGGGCACTGACTTTTTTATTGTTTCATAAATATGCCAGTGATATATTGTTTTTCATTTTGGAGGGGCTGAAATATATGCAAAGCTTTAAACAATAAATCATTTAAAATTATTACATGGAAAAGCTAAAGGTCGGACTAGAAAAGATGTTTGAAAAAATTTATACAAACAAACTAGAGCTATTTAATAGAAAGAGATCTTTGAGTTAATATAACATTATAAATTAGAAAGATAACTGGAAATTGATCTAAAATACGTATAATATACGACAGCCACAGAATGCTAAAGACTGTGTGCGGTTTTGACAGGCTATTTAAATGTAATCTTCTTGGTGGCCAGCCAACACTGTTGAAGCACCTTATCCAAGAAAATTATGCAGATGAAGATACATTTAATGTAGCATTTTGTAATTGTGCGTAGTATTAAAAACTTAATTGTTAAGTCATCGCTGAAAGAATAAATAATGTTGACTAAAGTTATCTCTTAGTTTAATTTTAATTTTATTTTTTTGAAACGTAAAGTTCTTAATGTTTATATGATGATTTGGTAAAAAATAATGATGCGATTTTTAGAACAATTTAAAAAATATAATCCTATGCAAACACTTACCAAAACAATATTAATTATTTCTATGTATCTTGTAACATTGACACTTAACCAGATATACATAAAACAATATTTTGCTGTTATTTTCTTTGATTTGTTTGTTTGTCAAATTTTCACATTACACGCATTTCATTTTTGAAAGATTTTTAATAATCTTAACCCCAGATTTGACTGTGCCATATATATATTAAAATAATATCCAAAGATTTACTTATGAATACATAAGTAATTTTATCCAAAGTATGTTATGTAAAATTATCCTAGCATGAACTTTAAACAAAGCTCGTATCAGCGGCGCAAGACGACAGTCTGACGTCTCGCAAACTAGATAAGACAATATCCGACAGCTAGTATGCAATAATGCAATGCTTGTATTATTACTCATTTAAATGTAGATTATGTGTGGTAAATATTTTTGGTTTAATTTTTAAACAAATTGTATTTTTTTTTATACACACGTTATTTCAGTTCAAAGATTTTATTATTAGTGTATAATCATCTTTACAAAATGTATTTCCATCTTGACTATAAGCTTCTTATAGAACATATTGTATTTTTTATTTAATTTAGTATGTTTAGAAACTGTTACATTATTCTATAAATATCTATTGTCTGGACTACGAGGCAATGTTTATGAATCAAGAATAATGAAATGAAAGTTATATTTTCTTATTAGAGCTTGATACTTTCTTCTATTCTCTTTAATGTACATTTTCTCTTTTATTTTGTGAAAGCTTCTGTTTCTAATCTCTTCATTATCAAGGTAAAAGATATTTTAAAAAAATGTTCTCAACTTTTTTAGAGTAGGAAACCAAAATTCAAATTACTTTATTACTTATTTAAACTATATAATAAATATTCTGAAAATAATATATTATTTCTTAAAAATAGCATCGATAATAGTTATTATTTTATTAAATAAAATATACAACTGTTATTTAATTTATAAAAAAGGATTCATTCATTCATTCAATTTATCAACCATTCACAATA
The DNA here is from genome assembly GCA_963555665.1 of Dircenna loreta. Taxonomy (NCBI): domain Eukaryota; kingdom Metazoa; phylum Arthropoda; class Insecta; order Lepidoptera; family Nymphalidae; genus Dircenna; species Dircenna loreta. The sequence continues at coordinate 14,904,328 of OY743087.1, forward strand.
TATATTCCTAAGTTTAAGATAGCATTTTAAAAATAAGTGCCATTAAATTTAGCAGTGACGTGTTAATTTAAAACAGAAATCTCCATGAACACTAAATATTTAATTAACCGCTTGCCTCGTACTAGCACAGCGTGTTATTAAAGTCGTTTTTCTTAATCTCCCGCTACCTAAGCTGATACCTTTATTATTATTAAAGAACAAATGCAATATTTAACTATAGATATGAAAAAATATATAATGAGGTGAAATCTGTGTATTTATCATTCGTTTAAAATTAATGATTTCTTTTTCTTTACCGGCACGTCCCTCAAAAACAACTTAATGTATTTCGTTAACGTTTTTTTGTATTGATAGCTTATACTGTCAAAGTTAATATGTATTAAACTTTTTAATTGTGGTAATTTTCTTATTGTATTATTTTATTTTATTATTCAGGGATGTCATTGAATGGTATTTAATGCTTCAGGTAAGCGAAATCTATATTAAGGAGATTAATTTTCGCTAGTAATTCTTAGAATATTTCCTTCCTATTCCTTACGAAACTTAAGCACCGGTAACATTCCAGCTATAATTGAAAACAAAATACAACACTTTTTTTACTTATTTTATAGACAATGTGATAACCTTGTGATTTAAAAAAAATAAAAATTTAATACTGAGTTTTGTTCGTGTTAAAGTTCGTGTTGATTATATATATATATTTTAAAAATTAAAATAAATGGTACTTTTATAAGTCACAATGACAAAGGTTTTTGATTGAAATAAATTTTTTTTTATAAAATTTCATAACCACCAAACGGTGTATTTTGATCTCAGATTAAAAAAAATATTTTCTTAAACACATACCTATATAAAAACAAATTATCATGAAATATAAATTATCCGCTCCAAGTTGATAAGCAAATTTAAAGTGCATTGTTCGCTTAACCTCTTACTTATCAGCTCTTATCTTAAATTAAGTTGACATACGAGTGCATATTTTTGATTTTAAAAATACTAAAAAATGTTCAAAATCAATGTAATCAAATTAGTTACTAAATATTATTTTGGTTTATACGTTATATTTTATTACTTAACAATAATTGCTTTCCAAGAACTAGTCATTTACGGATATCTTCATTTTATAACATCTAAAAGGTTTAATTGTTACGCACCTAGCCGTGTTGGAGCTCAAGGATTAGTCCCCTTCATGACAAGGTAAAGCATTTACAAGGTAGAGCATAGACAAAACATGACAAGGTAGAGCATTTTAAAAGTCAAACGCATTCGAAATAGTAAATAATACTGAACTTAGCAAAATTCTTTGATTATGTGTGTCTATTTATCTAAGGAATAAATCGGGTTATTTTATAATTATTATCAAATAACTTTAAGGCCAAAATGAGTAAATTACAGTACAGAAAACGAAAAAAGAATAAAATGCAAAGGGCGACCTTATCACTAAAGTTATTTCATCCAGGCAACCTACACATACGAACTAGAGCACTAAAAAAACTTGGAACAGCAATACAGTAAGAAATAAATACAAAACAATACATAACCTAATATCCTATATATTAAATACTTACATTAAATAAATACTTTAATATACATTAAAGTTTTTATTTATTTTATATAAATTGAATTATTATAAATATATGCCTAAATACGATATATATAGATACAACATATATAGACAATATACATTTCTGAAAGATAAAGATACAGAGTATACCAAACATATGTTTTTTTGACACGGTACGGTTAAAACCATTAATATTTGGGACCGTCTTACTTCAAGTGGAAGTGCGTTCCACAAAATTGTATTTTATTTACAGCGATAGTATAGTAATTTACTTATTTATTTAATACTTAAATTATACGAAGACAAATAAAAAATTAACATTTTCATTCTGATAATTTTCTACTCTGTTTTTCTACATTATATTTATCTTCCTTTTCTTAATTTTTTTGTAGACCTTGCTGGCTCGATGTATATTTATTTGGGATATTTTTTTGTAAATTGATGCTGTTTTTTTTTTTAAGCCTTTAATTCATCTAAGACAATCTTGTATAATTTTAAACAATAGCATTAGGTAAAAATCATTATAAAACACATAGCAAAATAAACTGGGCTTACAAAAATCGATGAGAGTATACGTTAATTGGTACGGTTCAATGCACCACTACAGTTGCATTCATACTTAGAGAAAAGGTATGAAAATGATTAAAACTATTCCTGCTTCAATAAAACCATGCGTTGTTATGCATCTTTCTAATGAGGCCGCCTAATGAACTGGTCATGTACAGCGCTACCTGCGTGTATCTACAATAACGTATAAAAATACGTGCATAGTAAATAAATATCTGATCGTTATAGATGATTTAGATTCTGTGATTTTTTTTTAACTATCATACAATCTAGACCTACCAAAAATTTTTTATCATTTAATTGAACATTTTTGTTATAAAATGAATTGTCTTCAAGTTTTGTATCAAAACAGTTTTTGTGTATTATTGCGATCATTAAAAACTAATATCAATTTTTTTTTTTTTTAATCGTGTACCGAAAATACGCCGATAGCTCCCGAACAAACCCGATCGACCGTGGCGTTTAAATGTTAGTCTTTCATACATAGATAACAAAATAGCCGTGAACGCTGTACTGTCATAAAATATATTAAAAATAATTAATAGTATATATTTCAGTTTTTTACATTAAATATCAATATATAGTTGTATGATAAACTTAAAGAATAGAAAAAAAACAATACTTCTTTTTTCAAATACTCAATTTAAGTAAAAACGTAAAACGAATTTGTTCAAAATCTTTGAAAAATCTAAGCCTAAGCGTCTACAATACATTTAGATACAGTAATAGCACTTTATGATATTTAAGTATTTATTACAATGCCAGCTTTTACAAGCTTCAATGTCAGTCAGACCCCCCCACCCATAACCCCACCCCCTATTCTATAAACAAATCCATACAAACAACTTCAAATATTAATAACTGTATATGAAGTTGTATATATGAGTTCCGCTACCAATATACTATATAAAAAAACTTACATTAAAGTACATTATTTACATATGAAAAAAAAAAACGCTCTAAACACTACAGAGTAATTTAGTGAAAGAACAATGAGTCCACCAAAAAATTGTTGCTGAGGGATGACATTTTTTATTTCGAAAATATATTTTTTTTATAAATGTAATATTTCCTCGCTAGTTATAGTTAGGTTGCATAACATGTATTATTTTATTTAGTTTTTTATATCTGTTGGTAACCCTTAAATCACCGCAGGCATTCAGGACCGCGTCCTCGTAAGGACTCTTGCTGCATCATTTGTCACAATGTAAAATGTGTGCGATTCGAACATTTTTAAACATGGTTTCAAAATGTTACTATTGCGTTATATATTTATATATATGTATATTACACACACGTATCTGATATATTACCTTTGCAAATATAGATTAAAAAATTTAGCAATTAGGTACCTACCGTGTTAAAAAAAATATTTACTTTTTGTTCGTCGATCAATGTGTGTAGTTTAATTATATGTATATATTATAAATATAATCTTTTTTTAATTTACCTGGTTCATTATATTTTATCAATAGCCTTGTCAGAGTTTTTTTAGACACTCACATGGCATTTCAATAAAAATATACCGATAAGTGACTACAATCGAATAAAAATATTTCTATTGTACCTTGAGACAATTTGCAGCACACTTCGGAAATCATTGGCTTCGTTAATCGTCGGTTAATCAGACTTCACGGCGACGAACAAATCAACTCCATGGACATTTGTACTTATGTCATATTTTAAATATTATTCTAACTTTCGCGTGTTCGTTTGCGTGTTTGTTTTTCCTTTCTTTACTTTATAATGGTTAGACAACCGATGTGGGCAAACCCGTAATATCTAACTAAGATATTATTTAAAAAAAGACATTTTTAATTATAATAAAATCGAGGGTAGTTTGAGTTTATGTAGTCAAATGACGTTTAGTAAGTAGATTCTTCAACGTAAAAAAAAATCAAAACACTGAAAAAGTTTTCCCCGAAATATAATTAAAGAATGTTAGTTTTTCATTTAGTGAAGCAAATCACTAGTCATTAGTTTCATTATAGTTGGGAAAGTTAATTAAAAGTTTTCACTTAAGAGAAACTCTCGCCTGCTTTTTGCAATACAACGATGAAACTGTTAATATTACTACAGAATAATAGTTTTTCGTCGGATTTGAAAAATATATAGTTTAAATATCCAGATAAATATATTAAAAAGAGAAACAAAGATGAGGAGAATGAGGAGACTTGTGAAATTCATAAGAAAACTTCAAAAACATATGAATTCGTCAGACTCATCATGTACATAATACATTTAAAATACATGAACGACTGACTGTACACAGCGCAATTAAATCCTATCCTTCCTTTGCATTCACGCGATTTTCAAACTTATTGATCTTATTTTAGCCGCGCTTGCGAATCAAATTTAAAATAAATATATATGACGCACAATTTTTTTTGTACTCAGAAAAAATTACACGTAAAGTCTATAATCGTTTGTATGTTTTTCAGGTGCGATGTTATATGCACAGGTAATGCGGTTCATACATTGTCTCGCGATTGTTTTTATTCTGAGCGCTCTCTCGGCGCAATAATGGCGGTGGTTATGAAAAATGCAATTCTTTTTGTATACGAGCGTACGTAGATACTTTCATATATTAAAAACTAAGGCCCTGGGCATATGAAGCGTTTGTGAAAGGGAAGTTATTAGAAAACATTGAACTTATGAAACAGTCTGATTCTTCAGCAAATAACATTAATATATAAATATTTAAATTGAAAATGTAATACAAAAAAGCGATAGAATCATCTTTATAGTTCCATTCTCTGATGTTTGAATTGTAATTCACAAATGAGTGTTTAAATTATTTTTTTTTCTTTCTTGTATTCCGTATTATTTAAAACAATTTGAAAATGGCAGGAATGTCCTGATTTCAAGAATCCTGGTAATAAGATATTTATTAATTATCGTATTTCTTTTGATTTCTTAAAAGTTTCCTTATAGATCTAAATTCTGCAAAATAAGTTAAATATATTAGAAAAATATATATTACTAAATAACAGATTAATTTAAACCTTACAAGCGATTCGTCGTTTACACACAACTGGACGGACTCACGAATTTTCTTACGGCTATTAAGAACATAAATTTGCATGTTTTGTTCCAAGGGACAGTAATATTAATATAATAAAGGGACTCACATTATATACCTTTTAGATTTGACACTGGTCGATGTTTTTTTTAAATCGAAATAAATCCGCACACCATCTAACAGTAATGAATAAAGCTGATAGTGTATTATTTATTCGACAATTTTATTAAATAAAAATACCACCCAGACCTTTAAGACACAATTTTACTTAACACTTAATATATTTGAAATGTAGGAATTTGAGCTATTTTAATTGATACAATGGATGTTGTAAAGACCTTGCCGTTACATATATATATATATATATATAATGTAACATTTTTTATATATCTTTATATTATAAGACTGGAACTTTGCCCCCCTAAGATGTATAGTAGCCGCACTGTTGTTAATTCTTTCAAATATAGATTGAAGAAGCCCTATCTATCATTATGTATGTAGATAGGTATTTATTTTTATGTATATATTTTAGTATATATGTAGAGAGACGAAGCTTCTCAGCATTCCATGGATTCATCGTGCGGGTGCCGGGCCCGTCCCGTTGCAGGGAGAGGAGTGCAAATAGCTCCTGGGACTTGCGACCCAAGTGTAGGTTTTAGGGCCACTTTTAAAATGCGTATTAAAAGTAGATATGTATTTTTATATATCTCTGTATTATTAATTAATTACGTCTATATTTGTATTATTATTAGTAATATTTTATATATTCATTTGTCATCGTTGTTACTTTCTATTATATTTTATTTTTAATGCACTTAAAGACCTACTGTTTCTATAAATTGATTTTCTTTCTTATTCTGCGGGCAACTGGAAGAGATCTTTTTGAAGAGATAAGTTATCCCATGTACAAAATTTGAAGAGAAATAAAGAAAGAGAAATTGAAGAGTACGGTAGAATACATGTTTTTAAATCGACAGTAAAAAACATATTTGAAACCGTAAATAATTATTATTTAAACTGATAAATGTCAGGAATAATAATTATTTAATTACATTTACGCATTCGGTTTCGATTTTGGAAATGCTAGTGTATTAATAATTTAATCTTTATATTTTAATCAACAACTTGCAACTAAGTCTTAGTATTTTTTATTCACTTTGAGAGTATTTTGTTTTTTAGTATTATTATTTTAAAAATAAGGCGTTATATGAACAATATTCATTTCAAACTTAAAGTAAAAAATGTTTTTTTTAGAGCACCATAGAATTATTTTGTACCACGTTTTACATAAATTATAATCTATTCTTATATCTCAACTATGACTAACAAAATAGTCCATACATTTATAAATAAGAAAACCGACAATCAATGAAGTTTCATGAGGATTTTTCCACCATTTACCTACACTTTGGAACCTGGTAACTAGGGTCTGACGTTGTTTAGTAAAATGTATCCCTATTTGAAATAAATAAATCTGGCTTTGGAATTGATAGTTTGTTAATATGTTATGATTTTAAAATTAATAAAACTGATACATTCCGTTGATTTTAATTTAAATGTAACCTTTAATATCTAGAGTGATCACACGATAACTAACAATGTATATTTTATTAAAGTTAATATTTTTAGTGTATAGGATTTAAGAGTCATATAGTGAAATCATTAATATTAATTTTCATCTCCGAGGTACAATGTACATTAGCATTGCAAAGTTCTAAAAATCTTGTTATGCGGAGAATTCACGTCTCAACCCTTTAACTTTAAAGAATAATAATACTTGTTATTCTATTTTGATTTTTAATCCTTTTGGCTTATAGGTGTTAACTAAAAATGTTCAAGTCAAGTAATAGAACCGAGTAGGCTGAATAAATAAATATGTGCTAGGTTATACATCAAGAAATAAAATAAAACAATATGACAGACAGTCGCGTTACAATTTAAACATAGTTTTAATTCCCGGGACAATTGTAATTACAATTTACCTTCTCTAAATGTTGTAAACGCCGCTGCATTCTGTATTTCTCCGCCATAAAGTCGACTACAGCGTGACGGCAATAACAAAGAGACAGTATATTTCTCACACGTAATTACATTTATGTTTAATTACAGGGAAGGCTGACAGAGGTCGCTGCAATATGAGGTCGCATCCGGCCTAGTTGAAACCATTTTAATTTTTTTGTATAATGTAAGTTTAATGTTCAAGAATTTCGTCTTAATTACTTTAGCAACTACTAATTACGAAGGTAGTTAATAAATGACTTTCTTCAATGGGTTTCCTAGTGAAAATCATTGTCGCTTCTTCGTTTTCTATTCTAAATCTTGTACGTGGAGGCATTTCATGAATAAACGAAACACAGACCACAACTCAGATTATTGTCTTCACTTAGATTAAAAATGTATATTAAATTAATTCAGAAACAACTTTCTGAATTAATACATATATAATTATTTCTTTATTTCTGAAATAATACGAAGTAAATAAGGAATAAAAAATTTCCAAATTTCAAAATATTATCTCTTCGAAGGCTATTTTATATTAACTTTTTTTAAAATGGGTATTTCATTTATTAAATCTTATATATTAGCATGGATCCAAAGATATGTCCACTGAGAAGAACCGACCAATAAACACCATGTATAAACACCATATATATACTATAGACACTACTATAAACACCATATATATACTATTTTATCTTATTTATAAAATAACAATTACCCATTGTATTGACTATTATATTATAATATAATAATATAATACTATTAAATTAGATTACCTATGATTCTGATGATTAATTTTGATTAATTTTGATGAGAAATTTTGGTTGGCAGTAAATTTATTAAAAGTTGTCACGTAAGATCCTCTTCCGGTTACTTAATGTCGTACTATTTTAATATTGCAATAATACCATTTTGCAGATAAGTAATTTTAACTATATCACTGATTTTTTTAGCTTTTGGAAGCCAGGATAGAATTTTTATCTATTTTTATTTTTCTGTGTCATTGGCATTATTAAATGTCATATATTTGCGAATCAGAAAGCTTATCACCTTTGTAAAATTATATACCAGAAATCGAAGGAAATGTAAAATCTTTAAAATTGATAAATGTATTTAGGTATATATATGTATATTTACCCAAACGAATTTTATACTGTACACAATGCAGCCGATGTATTATTTATCTCAATGAATTGGAGTTGTAAGCGTTAAAAGTCAAAATAAAGTCAAAATAACGTCAAAATATAGTAACAAGTGCAATCGCCTTGTTATTTCATAAGCTCTGGTATCGTTTCAGATCTGTGATTCTATTCCACAGACTTATACTTTTCTAATAGCTTACTTCAATGTTTTAATAATTAGGACGAGATCTATTTATATTTAAATAAAATTAGATAATTTTAATTACTTTTTTATTTATATTTAATTATTTTAATTATCATTTTGAACATGACTTCTAAAATTGTACGATCCTTACTATCAATTTTTTACTGTTTGTAGGTTTAAAAGTAACAACATGGAATTTTTCAGCATTAAGAGTTGAATAAAAAGAAGTTTTTTTTAAACAACTTTTGAATACTTGTAGTGTAATAAAAATATGAATAATTATAAAACATATACAAAAAATGTATGTACGAAACAAAATACTGATAAGCATTCTGAGGTAAAGTTTTTTTGAGTCGGAACATAAGTGTGGCTGATAAATATACGTAAACATTTTTTATTCCCAAGCTGTTGCCCGCGACTTTGTCTCCTCCTATTTCGTCCGAATAAATATGATTTCATCATATAACATGTATAGAAAATTTGTAGAAATTTAATTCATTCTCTACCAGACTACCGGGACGAAAGCAAGAAAAGTCGTGTATAGGCGTGCAAATCGCAATTCTTACCTATTTTCAAACACATCAGAGAAAAAGAAATACATACAAATAAAAAGTTCAAATGTATTTGAATTACTGGGTCTACTAAAGTTGAAATGGTCGGAAGTAACCGACTTAGAGAATAAACTATCTAATACCTTCAAATACCACATCGAGTCTGCGCACAATTTAGCTTGAGGTAGACGAACAAACAAACAGACAAAAATAAAAACGACAATCTTTAATGTTTTTTTTAAAATATTGGTCTTATTTTTGTTTTATTATATATAAAGTTTATTATAGGGTTATCTCTTACATGGACAATATAAAAGTTGAAATTTTAAACAAATTACTTTATTTATTTTTGAACATTGAAATATGTTTAAATTTCTCTATATTTGTGTATTATTGACCTGTGTTTCCTCACAACCTTCAGGTGGACTTCATGGGGGTCCTATAGAGGCAGAATGCTTATCGTTTTTACAAAGAGAACGGATATGGGTCCCTGTGGCTTTAGAAAGAGTGAGCGATCCAACCACTGGACCCCCTAGCAATCCAGTTAGATTAGCAAGACACCACATTATCCCGGTACGGACTCTCCGACAGTTCTTTGATACAGCTGTAACATTGAATCATGAGGGCAATGTCGAGTTAACTGGTCTCATGAGTCTTATGGGGTTTCTGGCTAATAATGCTCTAGAGCAAAATCAAGAGTCAAATGAGCTTCACGATTTTATAAGAGAAGATCTAGAAGGTATGAGAGACTTACAAACCCTTTACATTGACCAAGAACATAATTTAAATAATCCTTCCGTGGAAATTTTATTCAGTTCACAGTATTTGGTACGTTCAATGTACCAATGGATGCCAGCAAACATTTTTATTGGTCCAGAACCCGCACTGAGGTCAGATGATCCCGGAGATTCCTTCGAAGTTAACTCCAGATACATTATCGGTGAATCAGCTTATTCACGTCTTGAGACTATTAATAGAATGATGATCTCATACGTTGAAACACATGAGAGAGCGACTTATAATGAAGTTATAGAACTACTGAGTGAAATATCACACGCGCAAACTTCACCTTATCCATTTAATGAAGCTCAATGGATTTTAGATAGAGTAACTAGAAAATATCGAATTAACACAAATCCTAATAATCGTAGAAAACGACAAACATCCGATGTTACTTTTGTGGGTAGTGACCCATATTGTTTAAAACCATTAGAAACAATTAAAATGACTATTGATGATGATAATGTAAAGATCCTATCGATGGCAATTGATAGGGTTATAAAACATAAAGGATTTTATACCAAAGATTACAAATCTTGGAAGGATTGGTACGTCGATTCTACTTGGGAATTCGGTCTTTACGGTGACGGCCTTAGTATGGCTGGTGAAGGATGGGTTTACGATCCTTATGGGTATACATTTAATGATAACTCCTTCTCTGTTGGAATTCTGGGTACAGATGCTAAAGACCAAAAAGATAACTGGGTAAATCTAGCGCATGATTTTCGGGACACTACAGATAAAAAGTTATATGCAGGACAAGCATTCTTTGACTCGGATGGAAGGCCTGTTGCTATTGTCATTACTTCCCTGGCATGGTCGCAGACGGGTTCTGGGTGGTCATTCATTTACAACGATGGCAAATGGGAATATGAGCGAACTGATTCATGGGACGAGAGAAGATTTGCCGGTAGAACTCTGTCCCTTGATTCTAATGCTCTTAAGTTTGTGAAGTTATGAGTCTATATTTACATGTTTTTATAAAAAATATATGATAATATATTTTATATAATATAAACTATTTTGTATTTTCTTTTAAACAAGTACATACATATGCTATAAATAACCATTAACAGATATTATCTCCTTTTCCCTATATTATCTCCTTTTCACATTACTTCGTTATCGCTGTAGGGTTAACTGTCAAATCACTATCGATAAAATAAATATGTTATTGCTTAAATCAAATTACTCTTTATGCGACTGTAAATAAATAAAAATAAATAGAGCTCAATATTAACACTACCGAATGTCGTCTCACTTTTTTATTGTTTGTTTTCCTGCAATTGAGCTCCAAATGGCAAAGGCATTGAGAATTTTTATATGTTTAATCAATATTAAAATAAAATTGTGGTTGAACTAAACCATTAATTATATTGAACTTGTAATATAAATGTGTAAGTTTGTTTGTTTATTTCCTGACGGCGGTGTTTCCAGGTCAATAAAACATGGGTACCTTCAAAAAAGCACCTACCTACTCCTTTCTCACAGGCTGATAAAGCTGGTTTAACGGTTATCACTTATCATCAAGTGACCCGTACGTTTGCCGTCTTACAATATAAAATAATTAATATTTATTTTTTTTTTCATTTATATTTGACTTACTACGAATATAAGATTTGACTGACTGACTCATTGATATATCAACACACTTAACAAACTAATGATCTTAAGAACGTAATATTTAACACAAGGCATTGTTTAACAATAAAGGAAGATTTTTTGTAACTTTGTCCTTGAAGAGGGTGATATGAGAGACGAAAAATACATTCTGTTTATAAGTTGAAAGATAAATGCGTCCTATTTGAAGATATAGCAATTAATATTTATAATATACTTACTTATAGATGACGACTGAAAATTCAGGTAATTAAGAGTTTTTAGAAATTGAATCTCTGATTTAACCAGCATAAGACCCAACAGTAATAATTCAATCTAAATTCTAAGGAACCGCTTAAAAATATAAAATTATTTAAGTCTATTTTATTGTTTTAGTTGGTAAGATATTTTTTAATTAATTTCATCTGAGTCTAGATAAGTAAATTATGATTTAAATTTGAGAAATATATGATATGAAACTATTTTAATAATATAATTATTATAATACTTGAAGGTGAAACTGTTTAAGTGTATGGGTTCCAGATAGTAAAGTGTACTAGATAGTAAAAAAATATTTCATTTCGTTTTCCTTCAAGGTTCAAAATTACGTTGCATACTAGCATTGAAAAAGATTTTCTTTTCCGACGCGTAACATCTTAACCCGCTAGCTTTGAAGAATAATATGGCGGATTATTCTCTTTTGATTCTAAATCTTTTTGACTTGCAATTTCAATACTACACTGCAGAAATATTGAAGTCTTCTGTTGACAATTAGTTATTAAAAAAGTACATAAAAGTCGTGTAAACAAATATTAAGAGATCTATATAAGACTAATGTACAACCATTTATTAACTATTTTTATTTTATTTTATTATGTAATATTATTTATTATTATACAATATATTATTCTAAGGTCGGGTGTACTCTGTGTTCCTTATTTATATCTTTGTTAAGAAACTCTACGACATACTAACGATTTACAAATGCAAGAATTATTCTTTTAATTATCTTTTATTTTACTACAAATTCTGAAATGTAAAATTTCATAAAATTTCATTTTGTAACACATTTTTTCCTACCATAATAATATTATTTAATAATATATACACGTTTCTTAAATAAATTGAAATTCAGAACTTGTTTGCAGGAAATTAAACTCCTCGTTTATTACCATTCGGTTTGTTTGTACATTATATTCAGTTTGGTCTACCACTATATAGTTTAAGAACATGATAACTCATAATATAAGTCATAATAATAAATAAAAATATCGTTTTTTTGTAACTACTAACTAACCGTTTCATATGCACCGTTATACTCTTTATCTCTGCGCTACAATTGATATCGCTTAGCGGTGATAACACAGAGACGATACATTGCGCGCATGTAATTTCAGTTTCTACTTAATAAGGGGGGGGGGGGGGGGGGGGTGGTCAGAGGTCGCATCTGGGCTGGTTGAAATCACTTGCAGTTGTCACAAAATGTTTTTTTTTAACTTTTGATTGTTCAGATGGAAATGTAATGTAATAATTTACTTCAAGAGAACTTCTCGTTATGTTACTTGAATTCTTTGCGTCTTATATACCAATAACCCCGAAGTCTATACTTATTTTATATAAAAAAAAACTTTCGCCTATATAAAACCTTTTTGTAATTGTATATTGTGTTTATTTTCTTAATTATTCGTATAGCAACATCTATTATAACATCCTCCTCTAAGTATCTGTATTTTATGAGCCGTATAAAGAGGCCTGGAACAGTTAAATATATAGCCTCTATATAACCTTTTTATAACCAATTTGATACACTTATATTATACAAGTTGAGAAACAATCAATGGTATGGCGTTGTAAAATAATTCTATGTACAAAATATAGCCACAGGTCAAATTATAAAAATATAACAGACTATTTAATATACATAAATATTCCATTATACTTATAAATATATTGTCTATCAGCTATTTTTTGTAATTAATGCCTTTTTTATTACTTTTAATGAGATATTAGTAATTTTTTAATGAATCTTTAGAACGTTACCCTTCAAATAGGCGTAATCGTACTCACCATATCAAATCACCCCAAAGCATTCTTCAGTCATTTTGTTTTTTAAGTTAATTAATATAAAATTCAATCACGTATAGTAAATTAATTTAGAATCCTTAACTACATTTTTATTGTATTGAATTAAACTGGTAAAAGATATTACTTGTAAACACACACAAGTCATATAACTCCGCAGTTTCATCGCTGTAATACATTTATCGTAAGTGAAAGTTTCAGTAAAAGAAGTGACAGCTTAAGAGCTTTCAATAGCGCTAATAAATTTAAAATTAAATCATAACTACAGGGTCTTTAACCTACTTGAATAAGGGAATTTACGAGGGAGCTTATATCCAGAAACAATACGTCTTTAAAGGGGATAAAGCGGTTATAAATTTAATTAATTTTTGTCAATGATAATATAAGATAGTAAAATAATTTAACTATCAACTAAGTTTAATATATCGTTGTTTGTGTACGCTTTTTGTATATTGTAACTTTTTTAATATATAGTACCTACAGCGTTTTATTTAGAGTAAAAGGGCCCCGTTACGTATTGTTATTAATAAAGTTTGACAGTTCCGTAGCTTTTACCTAGCCGGATGATATTAAACTATTTGCAAAATTTATATTTTGTTGTTATTTTCCTTGAATATGTATAATCCACGTAATTTAATGTATTAATTCTTTGAAATGAGCTCGTACAGATGAACACACGGTTGTTAATTTCTCTCAAAATGACTTGATTTACGCACGAGATACTTAATTTGTAACAGACATTACCTGTCGTTTAATATCACCGTATGACAATTAAGTCAATATAATGAAATTACTCGCAAGAGCCTCTACGCAAGACAATAAAAATAAAAACGACGCTCAGATACAATTACCGCCCAGAGCTATTATTGAGGTTCTATTTTCTTTATTATTTTATTTAGTTTGTTTTTAAATATTAACTAACATTATGACAGGCTGTATGTTTTGTGACATTTTGTTATTCTGTCTGTCCGTTTCTATCACAACAGAATATTAAATTAAAAGAGTTGTGTTTGTGATGTTACTTGTATTATAAAAAATAACACTATAATTTAACTACATAGCTCAAGTCCACCTGAAGGGTCATTTTCAAAGAAACTTGTGAACATGATGAGGGTTCTTTTCATAATTTTGATCCTTAAGTAGGATTATTAAAATTCAACTGTCACTTTCATATTATTGTCGTAGGCGAATTCCTTTGATGGCAACGATTATAAACTTAATAAATTATATTTTTTGGTGGAATAAGTATATTTTTCTTTTTACTATACAATTAATTGTATCAGCCTTTAAGCCTTTTTGTATTCTTATTAATGACTTTAAAAAAAATGTTCAATCTAAATATTGTGTTTGAATATATCTATAAACATATATAGCCATGTAAAGCTTTTTTAAATTATAATAAAAATTGAATGAAAAATAAACTGATACGGGCAGGGATTCGAATCCACGACCGGTGACCTTTGGGAAACCGTCCCATTGTTCTACCAATTGAACTACAGTATCACTGCCAGACTTGGTGAATTAAGCATTCTATACATATTGGAATAGATGTCACCACCGTCCCGATAAAGACAAATATGCATAGAATAATTTACCGAGTTTGGCAGCAACACGGTAGCTCAAATGGTAGAGCATTGGTAGAGTATGTATCTAAAATATTGAATTGATATCGTATAAATATAAAATCGTATCTAATAATAAAAGTTCCTGACATTCCTTTACGTTACATATTATTTACAATCTATTCCAAGACTGTATGGCACCACAACAAAGCGCAATTGTCAATAATAGAAGTTAGAAACCAAGTACAAAGTAACTCGACTTAGTTCTAAGCCAACTTATCCTCTGAATAGTTAACAATGTAACTTCTAAAGTAGCGACGTTAACGTACAATTTTAATCGGACTAAGTATATTTGTTTCCAGAAAATATTATTGGTGATGTCCTCCCGTCAACATTTGAAAACTTGATAGAGTGAAATTGTATTTAGATACTTTATCAATATTCCATAAATAAGAATCAGAAATTAAATATTCAAAGCATTATATAAAGATGATTAACATATAAAACTTTTTTATTACAATATTTGTTACCAAATAAAGACAATTCTAATATTTTTCTCTTTATTGCAGCATCAAGCAGCAGCCAGTTAATCTTCCTTATGGAGCCGCCTCCTCGACTCTCCTTCTCCAACAGTACGGGTGCGAGAGTCTCGTGTGCTGCACACGGTTCTCCCGCACCTACCATCACTTGGCTGACCGAAGATGGGGTGCCAGTATCAGATATTCCTGGACTTCGGTAGGTGCATATAAATAATGTTCCATTTTAGCTTAGGTCATATATTTTTGAAAGTGTATATCCCGTACAAGTGGTAAGACTTGAAAATTCCAAACTCATATGTCAATAGGACGCTATTTTTATTAGTTCTATAAATTTTCAAACCTTGGTACATAAAAACACAGCCAACCAGCTGGATAAAAATACCATTAGCTTAATACACATGCTTAAAGCCGAAAAAAAAATTATCGGCCTCAATTTGATTTAGCGACACACGATCATCCGTCACCGTGTCAAGCAAACATTACCGTCAGTATTAGAACATCATTCACACTGATCTCTGTGTCCGTGCCAAGAAAACGGGAGACCCTAATCCAGTCCTCACAAGATTAATGCGTGTTGGGGGCGAGTGAGTCTCATTCGTTCTTTTGCTGAATGAATGAATCAATGATGCGTTGCTTTTATTTTGGAAGGCGACAGCTGATTGTTTTATATGGTTTCAAATTACCGTATATAAATTTGTTGGTTTACGTTTCAAACACTCGCATTATGTTTAAATTGTATGTTCTTAGTTGTCAGACATTCGTTTAATATTTAAGAGATTGATTTTATTTTTAAGGTAATAATTTATCTTCTCTAATTTTGAAAATCTAATTATCTCTATTCAAGAAGGCATTGTTTACGCCAGAAATGGAAAGTGGCCAGAAACTCAACAGTGGCTATTTATATGAATTTAACGATGTTTGATGTATCCGTTATAATATCAACCCCTGCCAATAAGTCAACAACATAACAACATAAGTATTTTATTAATCAACTTGTAATTTTAGATTTAAAACTAAGAAATGGAAGATCTAAAATATCTTTTGATACTTTATTATATATAATAAGCTTAAAAACCCACGAAGGATTTTTTGACTTCTTAAGAAGACTTTTCGGCGTTACAAGTTTATTTTTATTTCTTGTATTTAACGTGTGTCTGTCACTGTTTTTTTATGTATGTATCCAAATTTTTTCGTATAAAAAAAAATGTTTATAATATATACTCAGAAGCGACCGTAAGAAAACAGATTTATTTAAAAACATCTCTTAGGGAATATCTAGCTTTTAAATTATAAATAAACCGCAAAGCTCTTTCCTGTAAACTAAATATAGAATTAATAATAAATTTCATGACAATAACTTTTGTTTGAGCCTGTTTGATAATCTTTACCTGACTCATCTTCTAAGCTATTCTCTCTATGATGATAAACACTTCAATTACTTACAAATGTTCGCTTCAAGGCAACGACTTAAAATCTAATCCATCTTGCTCGTATTAATGTTATATAAGTAGGTGAAACTATTAACACACTTGTGAAAGACCAAGGGCCCGTGAAATCCCACAGTCCATTTACTTAGACCGCTTCTGGCCGGGTTTAGCGCCGTTTGTTTTATATAGTGTGAGTCCATTCATAATTCAAGTCGGTTTATTTATTTCATAACATGCTTTGCTGAAATTCAAGACCTTACAACAGGAAAGATATTTTTTTTATGCAAAGTAAAACAATATACATGCTTATAATTCTAACTCCATAATTTTATAACACTTCAACCCTTTGAAAAAGCAACTGGACCGTGCGAATAATCCCGTAACCCATTAATTTCAACCCTTCGCGGCTTGGATCAGCTCACTTTGATTTAGATGCTAATTCTGGAGTGATGATATTGCCATTATAAAGCAACTTTTTCAACACGAATTTTTTTTATCGATTTAATTTTTATGACATATTTACGTGACACGTTTCTTTACAATAAATTGAGATACAATAAATTGGAAGTGTTATATCGACTATAATATGCCAATATCATAAAAACGAATATTCAATGTAAATATTCACTTTCCAATTAAATACATAAATAAAATGACATCATAAAACGTACTGTAAGTCCGCCGCGTCAATCTCGTCCAGCCTCATCCCACCTCGTCCGATAATTGCGTACACGCTCCAATACCCTCAAATTTTCATATATAGTGGCCACGCATGTATCAAACTGTACCGTCAGGTCAACGCACTGTGATATTACAGATTATATCAAAATATCATATGTAATTTACTTGATGTACTTATATAATAAATAAACAAAGTGAAATTGATACAGTTACAATCTGAAATGTTTATTTACTATCCTAGAACAATTTGTTGTATGCAAATTCTGTTATGTACGTAGTTCCGATAACATCCCCGTGTAAATAAAGACGACATGTGTTTATACGTGCTAGTTATTACAATATTTTGTTGTAAAGTATACCTTGTTACTTTGTTTATATTATTCATTGATTTCCTTCTAAGTAACGGTATCCGAAAACTATACTACATAAATTAATTATATTAAAAATTTGTATCATTAGGTATAACTTGTAATAAATGCTATTCAGAAGGCTATAAAGAGAAGCTATGTTATAAAGAGAAATAATAAAAATATATAAAGTTGAATATCAAGTAATCAATTACACGTGGTAGAGCCTAGCTGCATTTGTTTGACTGTGGCTCTTATACGGGCCGACTGTCTCTCTCTCAGATTATCGACATGATATATCTATTAAATCTCGGACAGAGTGTATATGAGCCAAGTGTCACTTATCATCTCTTCTCTATGTATATTCCAGTCTCTTGCATCTATCGCCCTAAGCGATGTAAGGTATTTACAACATTATACAAGTACGTGCGCAACGGCGCCATTTCCTATAAGGTAGACTCAGTTTGTCCTCTCGTCCTTATTATAAGTAAACAATAATAGTTAACGTCATTAATTTATATCTGTAATGAAATTAACATAATGAAATATGTAATAAATATATACGCAATAGTTCCTTTGTATAACATTTATTTTTTTCTCAACAAGATATCTCTTTTAGAATATATTGCCCAATTGCTTGAAAAATGTCGAATAAAAGAAACCCCTTATTTATAAAATTCAAATATCAAATGTTAAAATTAACTATATTTCTTAAAGTACCATAAGTTAATAACAAAAATAAGCAAAAATGGTATTGATATTACAAAAATAAATTGAGGATGCTGAGTAAAACGAAATGAATACCCCCGGCTCACGGCATAAATGAGTTATGACCCCCTCAGATGGAACATTCACACTGGCCTGCAATTATCAGCCGCTTAGTAACGAAGACGAACGACCCGTCCTCATCCTCTGGAAATAGCTATTTATAGTTGTTAGGAAATTCTGATTCTGGATAATGTAAAAACCGTTACATTTTTAGGTCCAGTAAAGTCCTCTTTCAAGTACGTTTGTACATCTTTACTAATTTATTTGCTACGACTGTATGTTTTTTTGTTTTAAAACAAATTGAAAAGTTAAGACGAAAATATAAATATATTTATTTTATGGCCAAAAAGCTACTTTAACATTATGAATAATATAACCAGTTTTCGAACTCAGGACAGAAATAATATAAAGCGTCGCAGTCGCTTGAACAAACATTGTAAGTAATATAGAGTTACCTGAACTACACTTGTCATTCAATCTTATGTATAATTGGATTTCTCACTAATATGTTTTTGAACCAATTTCGAATATAATCTCTGTTTTTTTTAATTAGCATTCAAAACATCTCCATTGAAAGTGTCTTAAGGTTTAAGGTTACCAAACGTTATATTATATATAATATAATTGTCTTAATTTATTTATTTTGGAGTTATTAGATAATGTGGAATAAGTAAATAAAATGCACAACATCTTTGAACTTATTTTTTTATGGGCAATAAAATATCCAATTTCATATAATAAGCCATAAATAGAGTCCATTCGTAAATTTTGAGTTCCCTCTTCGATTTATAGTCGAGATATGACACAGGGCGAATGTCCATTGCAGTATAAAGCTGGGTGTCCATTACGCGCAGACGTTATTACTGTAACGAAGACAAAGTGCGGCTGTCAGTGTGTGTCGGGCTTGAGAATTAAATGGCTGCTTCACAATAAGAGACAAGCTGAAGCGAATTAATTACCTGCCTACAGCTATATTACAAACATAGTTTTTAGAAATACTTAACTAACTAATTCTGGTGTTATAGCATGCTCCGTAAACCATTCCGACTCCAGTGATTTTTTTCAGAGAACGTTTTATTGTCGTCAAGAATTCATACGTAAGGTGATAAGAGTATCTATCGGTCTTGATATAGTATTATTAATGTATTTGCTGAAAATAGTCTTCAGATTTTCAGGATTATTATCATAGGTAATTATGTATTTTACGATAATTTGGCAGTAGTTTAACTCCTTCATCTTAGACCGCTCTCAGCGCTCTCCTCCACGGTCATATATATAATTTATCAATCATTTATCACACCGGTAAAGTGAGAGGGTTCTGAATAACGAAATAGAGAAAAAGGTGCCTTTGCCGATTTGTTCTACTTCGAAAAATTAATTCATAACTCTAAAAAACTAAAAAAATACTCAATCTTGTAGGAACATCAAAAACCCAACAGTGAATCCATTTTTTAATTATTTTAACAGTAATTATTATTTAAATGAGACCATTAATATTATTTTGTACATTATTTTAAAAGTTTTTATTGTATTTAATTCAGCACAAATAAACATCCGTAATATTTGAATGAGAACTGGTTAGATATTTTATAATATTTTTATGGAACATTTATTTTCCATTTCACATTTAAATAAATTTATGTTAAACAAATTTCCCGCGTTAATATTTCGTAGCTCTTAGACAATATATTTGGATGATTTATTGCGGAATTGCCATAGTTTTGTTGTAGGTGAGACTAGCTATCATAAATCTTCATACTATGAAGGGTCCTTACGACGAATTTTACATTGTTTTGAACTGAACTATCATCCTAAACTTCATTATCACAGTTAAACCTTTACTGAATACATTTCAAGTAAAAATTCGGTGAATATTTAAAATTGCTTTCGTATCATATAATTATAATATAATTCTTTACAAAAATATTGTAATACATCGTAATTGTCAAAATATTCAGAATCGTATTTTATAATAAACAAATCTGTAACCAACGTAAAAGAATAATAGAAAAGTTATTGTAAAACTTATATATATTATTTGCAATAAGAACCATCCGGTCATACGTCTCTGTCAAGCCTCAACATATAACTCGTTACATTATTTACCCGGTGTTACTGAAAACTACGTTCACTAACTATAACAAATATTATTAAAGAACTTTGAGTTTAAGTATGTTATAAAACTCTTATTTATATTACATTTTGTGTTATAAATGTATCTTTTAATATATTAATTTGAAGTACAGTGCTAAACTATATATAATAAATCTTATTATAGATCAACGTATTTGATTAAAATCGGAGATAAATAGATTTCAAATTGATCATATAGAACACCGCCGATATACAAATATATATATGAAACCTTAAGTGAAAGGAAAAAGTTAACGTCACATTATATTTACTAGACTACAAGAGAAACAAGTGCGAGTTGGACTCGTGCACGATGAATTCCGTAGAATCATTTTAGGGAATCCCCCGTTAATATTTTTATTTTTTATTTTTAGTATTTTTATTGTAGCGACAATGGATATACATGATTTGTGAAAAATTCCGCTTTTTAGCTATCATGATTAATGAGATACAGCCTGGTGACAGACAAACAGACAGACGGACAGCGGAGGCTTAGTAATAGGGTCCCATTTATACCTAATAGGTACGGAACCATAAAAAGCAATGGGATAAAAAATATAAAGCAATACATAACAAATATATGCAATGCGAAAAGAAATCTCAGTAGAAGAATACAATAATGATTTCTACCAATCAGGTATTTCATTCTGAAAAACAATATAAATCTAATAAAATATTATATTCGACCCCTTCTCGTCGATACCCTCGTTAAATTCCTGAATTTGTTATATCACGACTATGTTTTCAGCTATATATAACAATATTGTACCTGAAAATTATAATAATATCGTACCATATCATTGTGTAAGATTCTATGATATGATATGACTTGATTACCCGGCTGTAATCACGTGGAATTAAAAGGGAATGTGCTCAACTAGTTTCACAATAGTCTTGGTTCACATAGTATTTATAATAGACATGGTTTACGAAAGTTTAAATAAATCGTTTTTTGTCATTACATATATTATAAGTATGTTTTAGTTGGACTATCTGCTACATATCAGGCAAGCTAATTTTGATTATAATTATTCAGTTTGTGTTAACTATAGAAGCTCCTTTTTTAATTTATAATCTGTAAGGGTTTTCTATTTAGTATATTATTACAAACAAAGAAGATTTTATTACTTTAAATACCTTTAAAAGTGTATAATTGATGTTGAGCTTTGAAAATATAATATAATTAAGCTTGGTCCGTGACACGCGCCCTTACTGGCTCATTTTAACACCGGACTCCTTTTATTAAGTTAACTCACATATGCCTTTGAAATTAAATGAAAACGTTAATTAGAATTTCCCAAAAAAAATATAAATATTTCATGACATTCATAAATCAACCACAATCATACGAGTTTTGATTTAATGGGTGTGTTACAAGTTGTGATAAGTTAATTTATACGTCATCGCTGTCATCCTAAAACAATAGCTAATTCTAACCCTCACATAGCTGGATGAATATGTAAATTAAACTCCAGTTAAACCAACTTCCATTGAAGGTCAAAGTTTCGCGGTGACGAAGGATTGCTATTTAAATTGAATTCGGCCGAGTTTCAAAGTTAGTCCATTAGCTCCTATTTATAATCTGATGACGAAATTCAATAAAGGAGTCGCCACATTAGTAAATATGCAAGGTTTGCTGAAAAAACTTCTAGCTAAAATAGCTCTGTATCTAATTTTCGATGGCTAATTACTTTCTTGTTTTTCTAATGCTGTTTGTTTTATTGGCCTTACCAATATAAAGGAGAGAGAGAATTTCACGTCTGACCAGTTGCTTGGCACCCTTGATAAATAATTTAAAACATATTTATTGATAAAATATTATTTTTTTAAATGTAATTCATAATAAATGAAATTATGTAAGAACCCTTCAGGTAGTTTCAGTGTGGTGCGTTAAAAAAGACAAACGAATGGATGGACTCATATTAAAAAATTCATTTCTTTTTGTATTTTGTGAAGAATTATACCCAAAAAAAAAAAAACATTTTATATTTATTTATCTCAATTACTATATTATTATTTTCAACATCTTTTGCATACGTGCGATTCATAGAGTTACAGGATAGCACACAATCAAAGCTTGAAGATATAAGATAATAAAAAGCAGTTATAAGTGAATTGCGGAGTTGCTAGCGAATAAACGGAGCGCTGGAAATTCGAACTGAAAGTTTGCAAGCAGGTACGCTGTATTTATTTAAAGTTATGAGATTTCATATTTATAACATTGACACACGTTTGAAATTTAATTAGATTCAGCATAAATACATCTAACTAATAATAATACAAAATATTCTGTAATACCAGTAAGCAAGTAACCCTTCTTGTACGCTCTAAGCTCTGAGAACATTCCAATATACCATTTTAAATTAAGGATAGCTCTTGCGACATAAAATGATGAACAACTCTTTGCAGAACTATTATGAAAGTTCATTTCACTTGAACTGAATGTACTGCAGTGACAATGAAAAATTATATTCACAAAATATTGCGATTTATAATTGTAGTTTATTTTAATGGCTTCCACTGTAAATCAATAATGTATGCAAGCTAGCTCCATCGAGGCATACCACTCATTTACTGAAGATCGGTGCGAAATAGATGTTACAGGTACGTTTATTATGGTGAGTGAGGGAGTCGGACGACCACATCCCCTCCTCTTCTCTCCGTGTGTCCAGGACGCTCCTTGTCTGTTGGAGTTGTCATGATCTTACCAGTTACATGGTCCAGTTGCTCGTCTGCAATAATATTTTAGGAAAATATATACCGTACATAAAATATTACGCTGATGATTGAAGCCATGTAGACAAGCCTTTCATTAGCCTTTCTCTCCCAAAAGAGAATTGTACAAAATTAATCATATCACTTGGCCTGAGTTATTTGTATCGTACGTACGGGGTTTCACCACACGTATGTATAAATGGGTAATTTATTTATTGTTTATTCTGTATTTCATTTAAATTCCTTTTGTATTTATTTAGTTTTATTTAAAATAAATACACAATTTAATAACACTTATAATTAAAACAAAGAAATCAACAAATCAGAAAGTAAATTGAAATAACAATGCAATTACAAGCAATTGAAATTAAATAATGGGTTACAGATACAAGAAAAAGAATAATGTCGCGGTCAGAATACGTTTCAGCAAAAATAAGTAAGGCTATTTTAAACGACATATATACATACATTCTAAGTAATAGTTACTTAAATTGGTCCATTATATATTTATAATACTATAACAAAATAATATTCATTCATAGAATCAAGGCGAATGAGCAAGGTGGCTGTGAGAAAAGGTGACGCTGCCAACGATGCCAGGACAAATATTTGCTGTATATCAAAACAGAATAAAATTAGTACTTTAGCTTCACAGGCACGTATTTTCGCAACTTATTCTGATGCTTCGTATACAGACATAGTTTATACAAAATAATAAGAACGCGTCTTTATTTTGCCATTTTTTATAAACTATATTTGCATTAGTTTGCGTGAATATTAACATTGAAAATTGTTAAACTATTTAATTGAATACTCTGAATTAATTTCCATAAGCTTCATATCTCGTGATACTTCCTAATATGAAACTTGAAGGTATTGTTATTACAATTTAGGATAATATATTTATAAATTATATATAAGTGTAAATTTTCTAAGAAAGACTTTTTCAGATTTAAGAACAATGATAAACGTAGAATAATATTAATAGAATAGAATATAATGAACAGAAAACTCTTAAAACCAATAGTCAAATAAAATATTTTATCTGTCAAGGCCTAACTACACATAAGGAAATGAAAGTATAGTAAAAAAGTGGCGAGTTACACAGTAGTGGACATATAATGGAAGCATCCGGGATACTAGCCGGATGAGGAGGAATGATTCTCGCCTTCAAGTCCAAGTCAAAATAGTCAAAGTAGCAGAAGCAGGGCCCCGACGATAGATAATTTAGCATAGAAATTATTTACTAAAAAATGCGATTTATTTTGTCACCGTGGCAAACGTTTCTCAATAGAAATCCTAAAAATTTAAAACACTATTAGGAGTGTTATTGAGTTTTCCAGTTCCCAGATTTTTTCTTTGTGCTGAATCAGTTATCCTATCCTTTCAGGTGATAAAAGGCATCTAGATTTTGTTCGCGCAGTTCGTAGATGATACAATTAAGATTCTTAAAGGAATTGTCTTAATTTACCACAGCACCTTTAATTAAACTAAATCGATAAACCTACATCAAAATAAGTATAAATTATATGATTACGACAAATCAACCAATGACTGAATACTGTTTTATTTATTGTATACCATCAAAATATACAAACCAGTAGAAACTAAAGCAGAAAAATGTAGAAAGAAGAAGAGTAAAACTATTTTATTGTTCAAAGCGACTAATTCCAAACAACTTTTGAGAGTGGAGACTGCATACAGAAATTATTACAATGTGATCAATGTTATGAATGAAACCTATTTATAATTTATTTATAATGTACCAAATACAAAAACATGGTTTAATAATCGTAAACTCCAATATTGTGTTCCTGGTATAGATGTTTAGTGCAGTCTGTACTAGATTTTAGAAAATTGTTCTGACTGCTGGGAGACTTTCAGTCCATATTGCTAAGCAATAAAAACCAAATTTTTACCGTCACAAGTATAATATTGCTTTACACTATTATCTGCCCACTTTTCCCGCATAATTGTAAGTCGGGGTTTATGAAGAAGAGTATTAATTTTAAGCTTTGTCACATCAATTACCTTGCAAAATATACACGAAATATAAAACACGATTATTAAACGGTGTCGTAACAAAATTCCAATTTCCTTTAAAAATGAATATTTTAGTAAAGTGGCGATAAGCTAAATGTGTCCCGGGGCGATGCCGTCGCATTTTAATCTCATAGGAAAGTGAAAGCCTCGCAATAAAAGTTCCTTAACAGCCTTTGCCCGGAACTGGGCAAAGGTCGCTCTAACAAAACCTTTTCAGCTCCCGCATTCTATGAATTTATTCAGTTACCCTTAACACTTGCGACACGGCATTAACATATTCAATGAAAATATAAATTTCGGCTCAAATATTTTATTTTAAATATATATATATATATATATAACTAAAAAGTATGACTTTCAGTACAGTAAATTAAAAACCTCTGAAAAAACTGTTTATCACTACTATTAATGTATAATCCTTGTTTCATTATTTTCAAGTATCATTGTTGTTTATAAACAGAATTTAAACATCAATTTCATTCTGACAATAGATAGCCTTAAATAACTTTTAACAACTCTTATTGTTTAAGTTAATTTTCACAGGCTTTGAAGTTTCGTTTTCCTTTTTAGCTACACTGACATCAACCTGAGGCAAATTATTAAGGTCTTGTTAAGAGTTTGGGAAATTAATTTACATTAATATTTACACTATAATAATTATAAGTTTCAACAACATATATTTATATTTACCCGGCTGTATTCACGTGGGTATAAATACAATAGTCATGGTTCACGAAGGTTTAAATATGAAAAAATACATCGAGTGTTATCATTTACAGTATTTTTTTCAAATAAAGGACTTTAGCATACCGGCTAACCGAAAACATTATTTCATCCTATAGTAGACCAATGTTGCTTGATTAAAACACGCAGTAATATCACAAACAAAGGAATTTGAGTATCTTATTTCTGTTCAACGCGACCCTATCTACAGTGAAGTAGCCTAATAGAAAGCAAAATTGTCCATTACGATTCACAAAGACTCGCAAGATGCTACTTTATTAACTCTCACCATTAAATCTACGCTTTTGAAAAAAAAGTCCTATTATCTTTTAAAAGATTTAAAATATTCCTGCATATTACTTGTGAAGGGGGGTTAATAGTCAGTTACGCCTTGGGGGGTTTCTTCAAAAATTGCCCTCTGTCAGTTAGACAAAAGGTGTGTCGTTATATCTTTTTATGCTCCTTCGAGCCTGATTCGTTTGGAAATTGTTTTTCGCCAACAGGTGCGTTCGTAGACATTTTTCGTAATTGAATTTGTGGTTATGATGTACTTTGGATTATTCGTTGAAAAATTGGTGTCTGCAAAAGTATTTATTGCGCAACGAGTTACCTTTATTCTATTATTTCAATCTTACTTATCCTAAAAATAATTGACTGTTACAAATTTGTCAAAGTATTAAAGTACTTTTTCTCCAATGTATTTTTTTGGTTTTTAGAGTACAAAACTTTTAACACGCTAAAAACAAATAATTCAATAAATAGAGACGCAGTAAGAAAAAGGTTTCTCAAGGTTATTTAAATAATCTGTCCCAAGTAAAGGCAAATGTCTCAGGTACTTAAAACCTTTCAATGATTACCATTGTGACATTTTAAAAAGTTCATCCTTGTTTAGATCTAGATTAGTAGCCATTAAGAAAATTGACTTTTAACGTAAATGCGAACTTATTAGTCTCCTCTGTGGCACTTGTCATACCTATTAAATATAATATGAAAAATATTAAGAAAAAATATTATTTTTTTATTTTGGCAAAATCATAATATAATACAAGTTCTGACACCCGCCTTTGCGTTCCCTTTATTCATTTAGGAGGACGTTAATGCGTATCGTCATTTCGAACATGTTTGCTTCACCGGCGTCACCAGCGTCAACAGTGTTCGGGATAGGTCGTAAAACCAACATCCTTATATACTGCAATAACCGTTCTATGAGCCAGTCGCCTCCCCAGGGAACAAGTCATAAGTCAATAATTTATTCATATAATTTTAAATATTTACGTCGATGTAATTTATAAAAAGTAAATCATGTTTTTTGAATTGTAAATATTTTTAACGATAATCAATACATTTGAGACTCTTCTTTAGAAAACAATTTTAAATTAAAATCGAAGTTATATTATGTTCTGAAATTGCGTATAATTTACCATTATTTCATTCTATTCACATAGTTTTGAACTTTGTTTACTCGCTTTCACGTATGCCTTGACCCCAATTATTTGCGATCCCGAAGTGCGGGCTAGTTTGAATTTCAACGGACCCTTGTTGACCTCGTCGCCATAGTTAGTGAATTGATATATAGCTTTGATGGATTTAGTTTTTGTTCTCATATGTCCTTTGGGAGTGTTAACAACTTGAAGCTTATGAAACATTGTTTAATTAAATGTTCTTTGTTTGAATAAACTACTTCTCATTTCAGTATTTTTTTATTTCTGATCGAAATATATATATATATATATATATATTTATATATATAACCAGTTTTTTTTCAGGCCTGTCAAAATAACTCTCTAAGGCTTTGATGTTTAATACTCATAATAATATAGTGTAATAATATTTCACGTAATTTTAAATATGTACTTTGTAATTATAGCTATTAGCCGCTTCCACATAATTTTCCACTCATCGTTGCGTCGGCACCAACAAGCGAAGTACGAAACCACCGCCAGTAGACGAACCATCATTAAGACGCAATTAAGAAATACACCAACTCTAAAGACTACGTTTTATTAATACAGACTAAAACCGTGTGATCCTTTAATTACTTGGTGTCAGTACTTAACATCTCGTGCCGTCTTTTATACTTATATATTATTATACACATTGTGGTATACTTATAGGTACAATACTGTCACCTCTACTATTACTCAAAGGTTGTTTTCCTAGTATCCCATCATTATCGGTTTTGGCCAAAATATAGTCCTCCGTCAATATTTTTCAAATCGGAATTCCTTTATAGCGATTTTGTAATCTAAATGGCAGGGAATCGGATGGAAATGAATGCGCGAATTCCTTTCATTAATTATAAATTGTATTTCGTAGCGATATTCTGCTTCAGTGCCTTCTATTTGTTAGTGCTATTGTTAAATGTTGATTTATCGTTGAGAACTTTGATTTAAGAGATACAAAAAGATCTTAAGAACTTACTTAGTAAATAAAATATACGCTTTAGTTGTTGAACCCATTATTGTTACAATCGTTATAATGATTTTGATCCATTTATTAACAAATTAGAGATATTTTTTTACGTTTGACTAATAACAAGTATTAACAAACAAGATAATTATAACGTAACCACTTTTAAAGTATTAAATAAGCAATAAAACTATATTTTGTTACAGAGAAGCATTGCCAAACGGTACATTGTGGCTTGGCTCGTTCTCTTCGGCGCAGTACCGCAGCGACGTACACGCGGCCGTGTACCGCTGTCGGGCGGCGGGCACCGTGGGCACCGTGCTGTCGAGAGACAT
Source organism: Dircenna loreta (assembly GCA_963555665.1). NCBI lineage: Eukaryota > Metazoa > Arthropoda > Insecta > Lepidoptera > Nymphalidae > Dircenna > Dircenna loreta. Next base: position 14,933,502 of record OY743087.1, read on the forward strand.
GCGGTTAGAAGCTGGTTAGTATATGACATAACATGGGGACGAATTATCAAAATAAATTAATTATATCCCGTACATATTCATCATGTTTTTGTAGTGCTTTCACCATATTGATTTAGGGATCGGATCGGATGCTGTAAGATCGGATGCTGTAAGATTTCGTAGACATGAATTGTTAAAAGCTGTGACAACGTAACAATCTCGAAGAATTTACCTCCAAACCCTTTATATTACACTGAATATTAATATACCTATAAAATAGATAAGACACACTGAAAGGAAGGTGCTATCTCAAACTTCGAGCGAGTCTTACTTGCTTATTAAAAAACGGCTTAGTAGATAATTGCTTAGAATTATTAGAACTACGTATCCGTAAACAGTGTCCTACGTATCACAGGCATAATCAGATTGGTCTGAAACAATTAGTTTCGTAAATGCCATTGCATTCGGCCCTATACCGATATTATAGGTAAAGGATTTTAAGCGTGCTTTTCTCTTCTGAGTTATTTGATAATCAATAATTATACACGGTCTAAATATGTTTTGTGTATATACGTGTGTCAGATCAAAATAATCATTCTAAATATAATATAAATAGCATCAATCAGTACAGTCATTTTCATCTGAAATTATAATTTATTGATTTTAAAGGACCTTCTGTCCTAATCTACTTCTAATAGTAGGTGGGTAGTTCAGTTCTGTAAGTACTTTACAGAGCGCTTTAAGTTTGGACAGCGTCAATTCGAGTTACAAGTTGAAGTGTAAATTGCTATCAAACTCAATTTATTTTTCAATTTATCTGGACTATTGGCCTTTTTGGTGCGTATATAAATCAGTTTAAATAATTATGTTACTATTTCTAAATAAGTAACAGAACAAATAATATAAAATGAATTATACCAAGAAGAATTTTTTTTTAAATATTATGAAACATTTGCATGTTTTTTAACCATCCCCTTTGAAAAACAATCACCAGTCGGTTTTTCGAAAGCGCTGGACCGCGTACAAATATAAGATGAAAGTTTGTATGTATGCATAGAATAGAAAATAATTAATAATTCATGTAATGTTTATTGAATTCATGTTACCATTTTAGCTTTAATTATTCCCAAATAATTCCGGTTCGGCAACAACAAACGCAAAAAAGAAGTTAAATAGTACAAAGTAAAAAATATAAATGGGTTTCTTTGAATCGAAATTAATACAATTTCAACGTAAAGGCTCACTAAAAATCACTAAAGATATTTTGAGCTTTGAAACTCAAGTTTGACCTTTGATGAGGACGTTGACTGCTTACAACTTCAGCATTGCTTTCTTTTATCTGAGGAGTTAGAGAGAGGAGTGACAATATTTGATTTTCATGTGACAGGTATTAGAATTGACTTTATCTTTCTTTTATCTTTACGTTATTTTTGTTAATATATTGGTATAAATATTCCTTTAATGACTTGCTGACAATTTTTTTATTTTTCTATTTTTGTTGGGTTGATTTCCTATGTTAAAAAAATATAATCTTGCTGGAAATGTGTAAGAACATATGAAAGCGCTTATGACAGATTATATAAATAGCAGTGAATGTTATTCAGTATGGCGCGGATGAAGCAGCTGTTATAAGCTACTTATTTCTATGTATGTGTAGGATGCTACGCTTGCCAGGATTAAAAATAAATACAAAATAAAATATATATAATTAATGAAAAGATTCACCTCACTCCGTTCAATTGTAAAATATTATGTATATTTCTGTGCTTAGGTGAGATACAAATAAATATACTCTAATGCCCTCTTTCTAACAAACATTCGAAAAATATGAAGCTGATATCTCCGAAGTCAAATGATGTATAACCGTATTTGATTCTTATAAAAAGCAAACCCTAATGAAACCTACTTGAACTGATCGGTCCGGCTCACAACTTCAACCTATTCACCAATATTATCCGTCAATGAGTAGACTAATTCAAGCAAACGTCATCCCAAACACTGTCTGAATACAGACTAAATTTGCCTAAATTTAAAACTACTTAACTTCAGTATTGGCGTTTGGGAAGGCGTAAGTCGAAATCGCTTGGGCTGGAATGCAAATAGAAATCTTTATGTAGGAGGCTCGAGGGTCGTAAACCTCCGAGATTGAGATCCCGATATCCCTTTGTACAGTCTGTTAATGGAATCAGCTCAAATCTAAGAAATCTCAACAGCTTCCACTCCGACGAGTGTTTGACAAATCAATATAATAATAATCCGTCTTTTGATATTTGTTGTTATATTTTTTTTAAATGAAGGCATTAAAATAAATCAAAAAATTATAAATGGTCTATTAGCCAAACTCCGTTTGAAAATATTATTTTATCATCACCATCATAAATGTATGTAGCAAAATGTTTATATAGTCTTTTTTTTGCCATAACATAAAATATTTGGCAAGTAGAAACGTTTTAGTGATGTATCGGTCTTGTAGAGGCTTTGCCAGCAATATCTTGAGAGCCCTCAACAGGTTTTTAGTCCACAATCTTGGAAACAATGGGACCCATGCACCACACTTGAGATGCCTTTTTACTCGGTAACCGAAATTGTTGGCACCGCTCTAAATCTTTATACACACTGTACGCTGTCACAGAACGTTTGAAAGAACATTTAAACTTTATTGCACTTAAAGAGATGATTTATAAGAGATATGTTGATACTGTATTGTTTATTTTAATATGCAGACAATATTTTAACAGCTTTAGAAGATTTTTTTAAAACTTTTTGTGAAGAGCTTTTATATATATAATTTACATTGTATATAATAAAGAAAAAGAAACACCTTTATCTAGAGTAAACGAATTATTATTATTAAGACATTATGTACGACAAATTTATACAAAAATTAAAACCTCTTAACGGTGTGATAAACGAGTCTTAAACATTTCACCACTTAAATCTATAATGTAAGGCATCAGTTCTGAAGAGGATTGTAAACTGAACAATTAACACGCGTTGAGAGGAGAGGGCATTGTGTCCTCGAGTGCTGACGATGCGGATCATGCAGGAGTATTGCTATTGAGAATTATTCTATCATGGAGCGGTTCAAACATAATCATGGTAGGAAGCGAGCTGACATTTTGGGTTTATTTTTAATTGCATTTTTTCTATTTATTTAGGCTATATTGTTTCGTTAATATCGGATTTATGTCCGGCTTAGATTTCAATAATATGATTTCGTAAGATGATGTGTTTTCGAAGTGCTTCTAATATTGATATTTTTTTATATTTATTGTTTATAAAGTTATTAAGGTTTGTTAAAACTTTATATTATTATTTATGTTGAAAGTTGATTAAATATAAATAATTACATTATTATGCATATAAATATAATATAATAAGTTTAAACAAGATTTGCGTCCTTACATGGTTTATCTACTCGTATATTTGTTTATTAAAAGATGTTCTCTTGAAAAAATACAGAAAATATTTCATCGAAACAACAAAAAACACGTAACAAACCGCAAAGCTTTCAATTTCTCTGTTGATTTTATATTCAAAATAAATCTTTTCATTTATACAAAAAACACGTTTTTAATTTAGAACGATTTTATGACAAACAATTAGATGGGGTCTCAGATATAATTCCAAGATGGCGTCGAGAGGAAATTAAATGTTTTTCTCGCTTGGGTATAACTGACCCAGTGCTTACTTGTACCTAATGTATTTAAACATACTCAAGTGACGATGGTTACGTAGTGTATTTAAAAAAAAAAAAAAATTAATGAATTAAAAAATTTTTTTTTTTTTTTTTGGTATTTGTGTTTGACATCAGAGACAATAATTTATGGTGCTAATTTCACTCAGAGAGCCGAGAGAGTGAATTTTGACATTAAGTTCTCTCGAAATATAATTAAAAAATTCCATATAAATTAAATAGTCAACTAAACTAAAATATCGGTTTAATATTAATAAGATTTAAATTCAACCAACCCTTATATTGTCCGAATCGGATATTAAAAGCTATAAAGTGAAGATGTTTTAACTTATTTCTGAGTGCTTTCATAATTCAGGAATTCTATCTTTTGAATTTGTGGGGGTTTGATGTACTATTTAAATACTTTATAATTAATTTAGTCCGTGCCCTCCTTTTCGTAAATTTAATTAAGACTATAAACCGATTTTACCTTAACTTAATTTCGTTCGGTGAGGCCGTTCGAAATTCAAATGTTGTGAAAAATTCAAATGATATTTTTATAGTATATTCATTGAATATTTTTCAACAGTACACTATATCATTTTACACAATAGTAATTAATAAATATTCAGGAACATTCACCAATACTAAAAGTAACAGTTAATATTAAAAGTAATCCGGCGATAAATTAAATGCAAAATAAGCCGGTACACCATCAAACAAAGGGTGTAAGCCGCTTACGCTGCACTAAACCTGATGCGGCAGCGTCTCATCGGATTATGCTGCCGGCCCTAATCCTGCTCTGCCTACATTGTATGACCAGGCAATAATCAGCGTTTATTATTACCTAACAATGATTACATTCACAGCTCATCGTGAAGCATTTTTTGATGACAATATTTGAAATCATGAATATTCATCTGTTGTGAAAGAGGCTATTACATTCCGTGGACGAGAGAGGAATTCCTTGTTAGAATATTTTATAACACAAAGACCAATGCTTTTGCTTTGAACATATAATTATGGCTATGAAAATTGTTACATTTATTTAGTAGAAATTCTTTAAATATTAGTGTAGTGTTTCAACAAATAAAATATTACTGGAGAATAATTATATTCGAGTCAGGAGCAGATGGCTTAACGGGCTTTTGAGCGTTTATAGGATCAAAGTGTAAAATGTACTCGTATTATTAATTTTGGTAACATTTTCTGTTAACTTTACTTAGTAGCATTATTTTGGTAATTATTAATTATTTTGTAAGATCATCAGGATTGGAATTTTGTATTGTAAGTTTGTTTAAGGTTACTTGAAGTAACCAAGGATCCAAGATTATTAATTTAAAAAATATATATATATTTTATCGAAAACCGAAAGGACAAATAGATGGTATCTTTAAAATCTTCATCGGAAGAAAATCATTACAAAATAATATCATGTTATCTTGTGAGAAGTATTACTAATACTTAAATATATTAACATAGCTGTAATAGTAATACAAATATAAATATGGAATATGTGATTAAAAATATATACAGACTTAATAAACACGTAGTTTATGAAAAATAAAGATGCTTTAGAATACGGAAATATATGAGAATGTATTAGAATATATTAGAAATATATGTAAAGGTTTTTAATAGATAATTAAATGTCGGGAAGACACCAGGTAGATACCCACAAAAAAGTAAATATAAATAAGACGGTGCAATTTCAATTAGAATAAATATTTTACTTTTTATTTTACATTTTTTAATTACGATAAATGTACACATACGCTTGAGGAATCTGTTAAAAATCAAAGTCAATGATTATTCATAAAAAAAAAGATACATTTATTGACAACTACTTTGCACACTCGTCGTATAATCTCCAATTGTGCCTGTGGTTGTGGGTTCGATCCCAACACTTTAAAAAAATATTTGAAATCAAAACGTGTATTTTTTAGGGGTGTTACATATATAATATGTATGTGTTTAAAAAAATGTGTATATATGTTTATTACTTTTTTTGTATCATAGTAAAAGCTTTGTATTATTTGGGGGCAAGATTGCGTTAAGTGGAAATGTCCGAATATAATACTATTTATTTATTTATAGAAAAAGTTAAGTGTTAGTTATTTATAAATGTCCCTTAAAAATATATAATTGCATATAAATATTCACTTGGAGTTTTAAACCTCGCTTATTGTTAAATAAACATAAAAATAACAACTTTTCAATTAATTACCTAATTTTTTGGTTTTTAAATTAAATACAAAGCGACAAGGATTATGTGAGACATACGTGCTACATACAAGGCTTATATAAATAAAATAATTTTAGAACGGCGGCGATGAAAAAACTTATGAATCTTATCTGAAAAAGCTAACAGAACAAAGAATGTATGTAAAATTCATACAAAATACATAACAGGGTATTCTCCAACCCTCTTATATATTTCATGTATGTATGGAGCTTTCTAATTCAGAGGGAGTTGCCTCTTCACAGCCGATACGTATCGCGCCTCGGAATGTTAGATCAATTGAATAAAATACAATATTTCTTTTATTTCCAAATTGCTTCGGCAGATAAACTTATTTATCTTCATCGAATGAGTAACGCTTTTTGCTCTACGCGTGTATTGCCTGTCAGAACACGTATTTCTTTAAATAACTCTGTATAAAAGAAAATACAATACAGAATAGAATAACGATAGAATAACCTATTCTATCGATATTATATTTTGTACAAAAATTGAAGTGGATTTTTATGGCACAATATCACTTTGATTAATTTTTTTTTTTATTTTTTTTTACTATTAAATATACTTTTCAGAACTTTCATTATTATTTGATATACCTTACCGCCATAACCTATATATACCCACCAATTTTCACTATACTATAAAATTAGAAAACTTTAGTATTAGGTATGTATCAATAGATACCTAATACCAATTTTATAATAGTATATTATGTATGTGTGTGTAAATATGTGTATTTAGTTAGAACACATTCTTGTTTGTATAACATACATGACACATTTTTTTGTAGTTAATGTATAAAAGAGGTCTTATACTCATACCTTCCCTCCAAATTCATTTGTACATTCTCTCACACATAACACCGCAACCCAATTCCCACAGACCGACAGTGTCGCCATATAATTAATTATACCACAACTGTCATGTCGAGGGAGGGAGAGGGAGAGGGAGAGGAGAAAGGAGAAATTATATTAGTGTAATGACAACAACTACTCGGCTACATCCATTTGAGTATAGAATAGATTTGAGATGAGAGACAAGTAATATATTAAAACATCTGTGTCAGTCATACGTTTTACCTTAACCTATATACCTTAAAAGATATACTGTATACCTTAAAAGATAAATTGTATACCTTCAAAGATATATTCTCGCAGTGAAACTTGTATTGCCTAATGTTCTTAGAAAATAAAACACGTGGACTCGCATCGACCAAGAAGTATTACAGTATTATATTATATGAGCACCCATTTACAATATAAACCTTTTTTGATCATTATGGGCTAAGTTAGAATGTATGTATAATAAGATTAATGGATTCCGCGGTTCTTGGTAGTCATCTCACAATGTCTCAGTATCACATTTGTTGAATTGATTACAGCTCTAAGAATTTACAAATACGTACAATGAACTGAATCCAACCACGTTAAGAAAACCAATTATATGTCCCACTTTTCGGACTAATTATTTTGTAATGTATCTCATTTATCATTTAAATTTTCAGAAGAAAATTAATTTTATTAGAAATTGGTTTTATTAGAACTGATGCGAAAAATGTGTTGGTTTCTTCTTTTAACGTTACATTCTACTTTCATCCCCAGTAATGGACGTGCCGTGGGAGGTGTCAGTGCAGCCGACGCACGGCGTGACCGGCGGGGCGGCCTTAATGACCTGCGCCCCCTCCGCCTCCGTGAGAGCACATGTGTCTGTGACCCGCTGGATCAAAGATGGTGCTGTTCTATCACCTGTATCCGATGCAGGTGAATCCATTAACCAGCCACATCCTTGCTAAAATTTATATTTTTGATTTAATTGAAAGCTATCTTTTTTGTCACAATAACAGGGTAAGTAAAGCCATAATTTTGAAATGACAATGCTGTAGCTGTTAGTTGTCAATTGAGGTATTTTTAATCGTTTCGTCGCAGGTTTAAACCAAACAGGTTTCATATCAGTCCAGTCTGGAATATTGCCAGTTATCCGATTACTGCCATTTCGCGAGTGTGAAAATTAAGAATTTTTTCGTCGAAGCTCCTGTCCGAGACAGAAACAAGAATGCTTTATGAGATAATATAATTCTCACAATGAGAGAAAGAAATTCGATTATCGTTTTAATTCCGTGCCGTTTTCGAGTTCCGTGTTTGGTTTCAATGTGAAAAAGAAAAATATACTCTGAAAGTGGAAAAGCAATATTTATAAGAAGTCGTAATGATTTCTTAATAAAACCTTTTTTAATATATAATTAAAGTTAATTTACTTAAAGTTATAATATCCTTTGACGCAATTCGTTAATAATTAATTATCTGAAGCAGAATGTTCTATCTCCAGCCCCAAGAACCACAGTGAGTAATTGAAGTAACGTGAATTCGTAATGTCGGCTCATAGTTTGTTTGTCTTTATCCTGAGCGATCCACTCGAGACGGATTAATATCTCAACCACGGGACATATGGATATTATTCAAGCTGGTTGCGTCGCATCCATATTCTGATACGAATATTTACATATTTTCGACATAAATTCGAATATGATTTTAGTGGTAAAATTCCCTCATACAAGTTTAAGTGCACATTTAAATTATTTGTATACTATTATATATATATATTATACTTATATATGTTGCCATATTATTATATATAATGATATATTTAACGAGGAGACGGGTTGTACAAAAGAGTGGAGGGAAATTAATTCGCACACTCGAGTTGTCTTAGCGTCTCCACAGGACGAGGAATTAAAAGTTTCAATAAAAGCAGTAATGCAACTTAAATGTTCTTTGATGTTGTTGAAAAAAAACATCACATAGTTTAGATCTTACAATTACTGGACAATTACTAGATGAGACTAATCTAATAAAAGATAAGTAATCTAATATAAGATAAATATATAATAATGGATCTCTGAATACTTGGTTGTTCATTTACGAAACACCACATTTTATTAAATATTTATACAGCCTTGCTTAAGTTGCCCGTTTAATATTTTTAACCAGAAAGCTAGACTTTCGTTTACCTATTAGTTTTTCGGTGGTCTCATCTAGCACTACACTGTATAATCTTTGTTCAGAATCATTCTCAAACCTATCACAAGTCATATCTAGATACTCTATCAACACGTAGAGTTGGCAGATTCGCAGGCGTTTATGTAGATTACCCGTCTGTAATACTCGAGTAATTTTTGGCACAAGCTTAAACTGAGATGAAAGTTTGTGAATGTTTGCTTCAGGGGATTAAATCAAGCTGATGAGCGTGGCGCTGAATTAATGAGAACTATATAGACTTCAATACTAGTGTTACTTGACGGTTTTACATAAACTGATAATTGTAAAAATTAGGTACTATCAAGAGATTTTAATATGGATCCTTCGTAAATGGAATCTTGACATTAAACTGGTATCTCTCTTGTGGCTAAATAATATATGGAAATTAGATCTTAGCTTATAATAAACGCCGTTAAAAATTCATAGAGGTATTTGCTAGCGATCGCTTATAAAATATTTATAAATCAAATATTTCTACTTGAAAATCATTTTTCTTTACTTGGTTATGTCATATTAATATTTGACAATTTTTTTTAGAACTTAGTGGAACTTATTATATACTTAAGTGTTAATTAGGTATACATAAGTAGATATTTGTAAGAATTTCTAATATTTTGTTTTATCGCAGCCATTATACCCCTACATAAAATAAATACTTAATATTTTAGTGTTGCGTTCCCATAAATATCCGAAACCGATACATTTACATACAAGTGCGTCCCTTCAGAGTAATGCGTTTTATTATATCGTCATTTTGTCTTTATGGTACTTCATTCAAGTTATTATAGGTACGATACGAGAAATTACTGACTTCCAAAAAACGAAACATCTATACACGCAGTATTATTATTATCCTCTTCCCTTCTTTCTTCTTTCTTATTCTTTCTTCATCTTCCTTCTTTCCTTGATCGTTATAATAAGATTCATAATCTATATAAATGATTTGAATGAAATACAATTTTATAACTATTTATTTACAATAACTAACTTGTAGAATAATATTACTAGTATATAAAATGAAAACGTTTCAATTTAGCTATTCCAGTGTGTTCCATAAGTTGTTTCTCCATTGTTTGTTTAAATTAGCATTACTTGGGAACTGGCCGGTAAAGTAAACGCTAATTCCATACTTGTTTATCTTTACCATGCATGTTTGTATCCTCTGTGTTGCGATGCACGAATTGAATTGAAAGTTACATAAATAATACAAATTGTTTTATGTAATTATACATTTAGTTTCCTGTTGTGAGGATCTATTAAATTTGTTTAAATATGGAGATATTTGTTTATTTTTTTCATCTTATGCTGTTTTTGTTACGATTTTGTTGTCTGCCAGTATCAGTCAATAATTTCCATTAACCTTCTAAGATCGAAATATTATTATTTTGATATTGAAAAAACATGAAACTATTTAATTTCTCAGTGCAAGTTTGTCAATATTTATATTTTCAATAGAACTAGCTATTTCCAGCGCAAACGTTTGCTCCCCTCACTATCAAAACAAACTTGTTATCAATTCCGCTAAAATATAGTATTTTTTATTATTTAATGTAGTTCAAACCAGTTTATGATTGTGGAAGTTAAGAAAAATTAAATAAAATATAGATATCCCACAGAATAAGTTATTTTGAAACAATTTTCATCAATATCCATCCAATAGTTTTCCGTGAGCGATTTAACAATCAGACAATAATATATATTTTACAAGTAGATTATTTTTCATTATATTTTGAAAAGATAAGATATATATGTTTTTCTAATTAAAATATATAATATGAAGTATATACCTTCAATATCGATAACGTAATTATTTATTTTTAACGAGATCATTAAAAATAAACGATACTGCTGCGAACGAAAAGTTACATTTTATATAATTTATAATTAGCACGTCGCGTCGTCGCGTCGTCGTGTCGTTTCCGGCACGTTACGTCGCCGGTGCTGATAATGTGTCTCTCTTCTCGATTTAAACAAGAGCATAGCTTACATGACACCCCTATATAATACGTGATGGCGTATATATCCTGGACAATAAATATAAAGTATTAGGGGACCGTTAAAAAGGTTTAAGTATTAGGGGATTGTTATTTTTATTAATATATCTGAACTAGCACTATTTTATAATTTTATTTTAAGTTTCATTAAAAACACATAAAATAAAAAATAAACACTTTCAACTATGAATATTGGTTGTGGCATCTCTTGAATGTTCATCTACACTGCAAAGTTAGAAACATTGGTTAGGATTTTCAAAAGAAGCTTTAAAGATGTCACCACCGTCCCGATAAACACAAATATGTATAGAGTGCTAAATTCATCGAGTCTGGCAGCAATAGCTCAATTTGTTGAGCGGCGGGACGGTTTCCCAAAGTGATCGTGGGTTGGAAACCCGTATCGCTTTATTTTTCATTCAATATTTATTAAAAATTTTAAGCACTCTAAGTCTAAAAAGTCCCCATAAGTCTAAAAATTCTAAGAGTGTCATGTAAGCTGAGTTTAATTATACATATTGCTGTCTGACACGTGGCAAATGAAAGGTACTGCTATAGACAATACAGATTATGATATATTTTTTTGAATTGAATTGTCGTTGACGTCTGAGCTCAATAGTTTTTGAGCCCCATCTAACTGGTCTCTGTGCAGTTTTTTCTGCTTGTTTAAAGCTATATCACTTTTCAATTATTTGAAACGGATTCTTAAATAAAGCATGTTATTTTTTGCCAAAAATGAAAAAGCGTTAATGTTCAAATAAAAAAAAACAATAACAAAATACATAAGTTTGATAACTGACAGTAAAATCAATTAATTTATTATAATTTTTTAAGAAACTTGTAGCCATTTAATACATATGAAAATATTAAAAATAACCTTACCTAACAAATATATCCAAATATCAACAGGAAGCCACGACAGTCATATAAAATTATATAATTATATAAGTAAAGTTCACAGAAAACGAAACGGAAACCTAAGAATGAAATCCAAATTGCTTTTCAATTCAATTAGAAAAAGTAATTTCCTCCATTCCTTCTAAAAAGCTTTCTTAATTATACATTTGTAATATAAGTCTAATTATTTTTGTTTTTTCGTCATATTTTTTTTTCGTATTAAATTCCACAAAGAGGTTTCTCGTTCTTGGCATATTTTTTAAGTGAGGTAACACTAGTTCCAGCTACAACCCGGAGTTTGTACCTTGTAGGCGACGGCGAACACTTTTTCAGTCCCTGTGAATATTTGGATTGCTAACCATAATTTAGTAGCCATGTAGGTTTGTTTCGTACTTGAGGTTTGAAGCAATAATTCATTAACTATAAAATAATGTTTGTCATTGAAGTCACACACAACTGTAACAATTTTTTTATTGATAATAACAGCACGTGTCTGTTCCGTGAGCTAAACAATTTATATAACGAACTGTTAGAGTCTATAGTGCAGTAAACCGACAGCGCGGAAGAGTATAATGAGGTTAGCTGTTGACACGATCGCATTGTTTGCTTGATCCCCAATACACAATAATTACCTTTATGTTTGTTATTCCGTTAATTGTGTTTCCTTTGTTTATACTGAAAATAATAGTCGATGTTTGGTTTATACATTCATAATAGTTTGAAATAGAATGTAGTCTGTGAATTGTATTGTTTCTATTGTATTTATATTTTTAATGTATTCTCTATTGATGTTCTGAAAATCATACAGACAGCGTACCTCTTTGTATTCATTTACATGGAAATTAATTCTTCATGATATTTTATGAAGTTATTAAATATATATTTATTTATGTTATGAAATTGTAACTGGTATGTCCATTGTCTATACATAAGATATAATTAGGAATAATTGACACGAGGATAAACAATACAATAATGTATTTCTTTTTCTCTGTGTGTTTGTTTGTTACGCCATCTTAAAGACGATTTTCTATTTTCTTTTAAATAAAGAAGTAGTTAAATTATTATTACAACGGTTTTGAAAATCACCATTATTATATATATTTTAATATATTTAATTTTGTAATACTACTTCGTATTTCAAATATTAAATCCATTGCTTCTTGATTTTATTGTTGGTATTTTTAGTGAGTTCAATTATTTCATTAGACGTTATAAACATTTGTTTGTACTTATGAATACACACACATATAAGTTAATATTAAATATACATATAAAAAAAATAAATATATACATATATAGAATAAACATTCAGATTCAATTTGAGTTTATTATAACATATAATATAGTAAAAATATTTTTATAATGACCACCTTTTAAAATATTCATCAGCGAAAAGTTCTGATTATACAGAATATTAAATAACAATTATAATTCCACAAAAACGTTCCGAACTATTGATTTGGGTCGACATCGTTAAAATAAAAAAATAACACCTACATGTATATTTATTAACAAACCTCTTATCGTAAATATAAATAATATATCTCGCAAGCAAAAAATATACGACAGTGGAGTCAAAGCGATATACATTTTAATTCGGTCTCTCTTGGTGAAGTCATTTAAAATTCCATTAATTAAAATAATTGTCCCTCAGCTAGCAACGAGTTCATTACGATTTACAAAATGTAAGCTGTCCGTCCGTTCTCATTTAACGCGAATCATTGACTATGTGTTTTAAATTAATTTGAATCTGTTCTTTTAATTATGTATCTGCCGGTATTCCTACTTTAATTATGAACGGGACTAATTTAATTACAAAAGTGTTAGGGTGTAAATTGTAACGAATAAGGATCTAGGATAAAATTCGAAAATTCGACTGATTAAGAATGATACAATAATGAAAGTTACTTTTGCAATTTTAAACTTTAACGCTCTTAAGGGCCATTCAAGTCTGAAAGTCATAAGAATACTTGGAAATACAAAGTGACAATGCTATCAGCCATCAGTTTTACAATAGAGTGAGACAAACGCTCAAGTATTTCTAGTTCTCTGTGGTAGGAAAGAGACAGCATATTTAAAAGTCGCTGCACATTTAGAATTCATTGAAAAAGTCGAAGCTGAAAGTTATCTGATCGTAAACGGTGACGTCCTCCGGGGCTCGTACAGACTAGTAAAGTGGTTGGTTATATACTATAAAAAATATATATAGACATAAAATATAAACATTCCTTTTTGATGAATTATATATATATTTTTAAATTATATAGTAAGCGTTAATGAAGTTTTTTTAAACCTCAAGAAAAGACTCTCATTCTGAGTAATTTATACTAAAACGTAGATAAGAAATATATTTATCAATCTCCTTTTCCCTGAGCACTCCACCCGACAGAGTTGTCAGTAATGGCGTCACCACTATAAATATGTAAGTGCACTCGATCGAAATCCTAATTTCAAAGTCATGAGTTTCCTTGAGCTGGAACTATTCGTTATCCCCCATACTTGTGTATAAGAGTTTCTATACTATAAATCAACCACTTCTCTAGTCTGTACTCAACTTATATAGACTCCTTAAATAGTATCTCTTTTATAACTTCGGCAATTTGTCGTAGTAATGAATTTTCGACAACGCCAGTCTTGCTAAAAATAATAAAATTTTGAATCATAAAACTTCAACTCTTTAACCGATTATTGTTATATAAAATCGTAATCAAATAAATTAAAACATTGTTTAAGTTATCTACTTGTGGAAAATACATAATAGAACTTATTTGGGTAGATCTGACTTCATAATGTAGCTTTCCCTGCACATTGAGTGGTTTTATGAACCATGAGACTATTTACATTTTATAAATATTCATGTACCCGATTTTGCCACATTTGAATAATATTTATGATTTCTTGTCACTTTCATTAAACGTGCAAAGTGTAGTTATTGGCCTAATCAGAAAAAGTTCTGGTTCTAATTTTTTAAGTAACTGGTAATCTAAAACACCATGACTTGCTTTTTTTATTTCAACTATTACAATTACCATGACTATGATTATGATTTATAAGATTATGATGACTTTGACATTGACGTCACGTCTGACTTTATTGATTGTCTGTATGCATGCACTACACACATGCACACAGCACGCACACATGCACCAGTGGTCTGAAGATACTTATTGATTTAATACGCCGCAAGCTGTGATTGTATTGATTTCGTTAACCTACATAGTTAACAACCAAAAACATCACACGTTTTCAATACATTACTGGCTTTTGTTGACAGAAACTCATTAATAATATTTTTTTTGCAATTTTGAATAATCTCTTTATTGTTATACTCTACTCTTTTTATAACTTTGACTACCCATAACTTTTCTTATAAATTATCTTTATATACTGCTGGATGGTTAATGATATTTTTTATTTTTAAAATGATAAAGATGAAATATATGTTTGTTTCGTCCATTTCAAATACTGATGTTATTGTTTAAATTTCCTTAGTGTAATATGCCTCTCAAAATACAATGTTCGGGTACACTTAATACTGACATTTTTATGCACTGATGTAATAAAGTGCTTTAGTGTAGCCTGAATTGGACCTGCTGACGGCTCGTTACTTTGTAGATATAAAGTTAGTTGATAACTAAATGAAATTAACTCGTAAATTGTGTTGGTGATATGTTTTATGATCCAAAGTTATATTACATTTAATCTAACAAAAAGTTATCTGTATAATTGTTAATTTCTATGACATAATAAATTTGTCTTACAAGAGAGATGATTTTAAAAAGTATAATTTTTTCGACTTCTATTCTACTACTTTCGTAATTAATAGTGAGTCCTCGAACCCTCGAGTGTAGTAACGTGTCTAGAATACTTTTTATCCCGCGATGTTCGCCACTTCAAATGGGTGTTTTGCTTGTTTGTCACCTTACATAATAATTGTTCAATAACTTACAATCTACTTAAGTTGTTAGTTATAAGTAAATATAACATTAGTAAATCTGATCAGATGTTGCTACAATTTGCAGATAACCGACTTATTTTCGGGAGACATTAAAATCCCTTTTCTTTACTCAGGAGGTGGATATATGATTGGTGGCAGCCGTGGTGATATCTTAGTAGTTCGGGAAGCTAGATCCGACGATTCCAGCTCTTATTCCTGTGAAGCTCAGCATGCTTTGACTGGAGAGAAGAGAAGAAGTCCTCCTGCCATGATTGCTGTTTCACGTTAGAACAATGACAATTTGTTTTTATAATTCTATTTTTTGAATCTTATTAACTCTGTTTCAATATGTTTAAGATTTTTGTGGTTTATTTACTTAGTTTATTATAAATACGTTACAATTTTTTTAGATCCGAGTGGGAGTATGGCACCAAGAATTCTTACAATATCCGAAGATGAAACTGTACCCCAAGGGGGAGACATAAGATTAGTTTGCTGCGCTATTGGAAGTCCTCCACCAACATACAGGTTGATCATCTGATGCCTAGACATTATAGTTTCCATAAAAGATCGATTGAAAAATTAAATTGTTTTCCAGCTGGTTCCGGCACGCCAATGGGCGTCTTAGTCCTGTCGCCAACAGCATCAGAATTTCAGTATCAGATCAGGTACTGGCAATCAGACGTGCACAACTCTCCGACAGTGGAGTTTGGACATGTCGAGCTCATAACCAGTACGGGGAACAGCGGAGAGACGCAAGACTTAGAGTTCGTTCTAGACTCGTTGTTAGTATACATCCTCAGCTGCAAGTAAGTACTATAAAAATACTATAGTTTTAAATAAAAAAGCTGATATATTAAAATGTTTTCGATAATATCACCGTTCCAACCAAACGATCTACTAAATATACCTTGTTATTTTTTTGGTGTGAACAATGTCGTACTTATCATTTCCCAAGAAGGATTTTTGGCTTAGTGTCAGCCATGTGTGGTGGTTTTATCACTTTCCAATTATTTTGTATGACACACAAATATCTATAAATATAGTTCAAATATCGACTGTCGTATACCGTATAGAAAATATACGGTGGAAATACACATTGGTGAAGACTATTTTTATATGTAATGGAAAAATGGCTGTAATAACGTATAATGAATTACATAAAAGAAAGTCAATAAATTGAAAACAAATATATCAATAAAATATAATTCTACATAAAATTGGATGAAGCGAATTATTGAAAAACAAAGTTGAAAGGAGACATTCATATAAGACGCACGATATTGACGAGGGTTCGAATGACTTGCTTTGACAAGCGCTCGCATAGTATTACGATATAACATTTATATATAGATTTTGTTAGTCTACGTACATTTTACAGACAAAATACGGATTTCTGAACACCGATAGATAGTATTGCCAACTTACTTGTGATACAATATCGATGCAATGATATTCGGTTCTTGCGAATTCGGTTCTTCGGTTTAACAACGTACATAAAATGTTGTCAAAGTAATTTCTAATGTTACGATCAGTTACGAAGTCAAGTCGACGGTTGGTTTCGCAGTAAAGTTAGTTAAAACTCATCTAATGACCATCTCTTATCTCTTACGCACAGATGTTGTCTTAATGTATTTTAAAGTAATCTTGTTAACATTCTAAGATAGGCACCAGGTGTAATAAATTTATGAAAACTGTATTATATTTGGAAAGCATTTTATATTTTAATATATGCTTATCAAAACTTTGTGACAGACCGACGTTAAGATATAATAAAATTACACTAAAAATGAAGATGTATATTTAATACGTTACCTATATCAGACAAGTTTGTCCTCTTATCAAACCAATCCAATTCAAGAGATATATATATTTTTCATTCGATAAACTCTTTATTAAGGAAAGTTGAAAGCTATAGATAATACATTTACTAACTATATAAAAAATAGCATCTAAAAATATTACAAACTATACGGTTTCTCCACGAATTCTGGACGTTAGTACTTTTGAACGAATGCTCCAGACGTGTTACCACCCTCTGTAGGACGCGTTGCCGAATTGGAAGATAAAGTAAACTATGAAATTAATGAAAAATTTGGTTACGGCTTGAAATTGTCTTATATTGTTTATTAAAAAAGTAATATCGACTAAATGATTATAAATTATTAAAAAAACTAATCAATATACCAAGTAGCATTCATTGAAACAAATATATCCCACATATATTAAGGTAGGTAATGTATAAGTCAATGTATACAGTGCGGAAGCCTCCGCATCCCACGCCCTTCTCTAATCCGTTCTGAGACCTGATCTCCGTGACGTCGACGTGAAGTGATGTTTTATTGAATAATTTATGAGCTAGATCCTGTATTGACTTGTAACACATTATCTACACGAATTGTAGATACTTTCATAGTCGAATGTTGTAAGGAAAATGTTCCTCTATTGTGTTGTTTTATTTTATCTCACTTTGTGAAAAACATACATTATTTATACATATTAGGAAATACTACCATAGACAAAATTACTTAATATATTATTGTATTTAACAGGTAGCTAATTCTGGAAGTTCCGTTACCTTCAACTGCTCAGTGGAAGGTGGGGAGGCCCGCGTGCGTTGGTTGCACGACGGCGTGCCTGTCGGGGGTGGTGAGCGTGTGCTCCGTGTGCACGGAGTGGTTCGCGCTCACAGAGGGATGTACCAATGTTTCGCCGAACGAGACCTCGATAGTGCGCAAGCGGCCGCTGAACTGAGGCTTGGAGGTAGAATTATAAAGAATTCTAATTTAATAGACTGGATAAACATAAACAAAGCTGGAAATACAAGAGTAGAGAAAGTTGAACACAAAATATATAAAATATTTAAAAAATTGCCTTATTTTATCCATGATTCATAAGTTGAATCAGTTTTTCATGTCATAAATGGCACCAACTGTTTGAAACTTTGTCTCCTTTGCGCTTCGAAATGAATGTTAAATAAAACTTATGCTTGTATGTTAGCGAACTTTTAATCTAATCGTTCTATCGAAGTCAAAGCCAGTGCAGAGCCGCTCGCCTTTTTTAAGCTTCAGGAATTATCACATTTGAAATACAATTCAGAAAAATGCCGCCAGCTTTAGTGTCTCTATTCTATGCGATGATCTATATGACAGTTTAAAAGTTGTTTTTTTTTTTAAGAAAACAAAATAAATAACGTGTAGAAATATCCAACAAAACATAATACTCAAACAACGTATTATAACGGCCTATAGTAGACCTGTATATGTCAATAGGAAGTGGCTCGCAATGTTCCTGGCAGCATTGCAGCATGGCCGGTGCACATGACATGGACTATTTGATTGCCTCTCTTCAAATCCGTATTTTATTATTTACACACAAACATACTTTCAACTTCATGGGGATAACAGTAGTTTTAAAACACTATTATTTAAAAACTATTACAGTTATTTGATTGATTAACTTTGAATGAATAAGTTAGAGTTTGATCCCTCAGTACAAAGCGAAGTTATCGTTCTTATAACACGATGTACTGCATGTACAAAGAATATGTATTTATATATATAAGATCGAAGAATATATATTTATGTATATATGAGAAAATAGGTATGTATGCTTTCAGCCGTTTCTAGTATATTTATGTTTTATCGGTTTACAATGTAAACTTATATGAAAGAACAATAAAATGAAAAATAACTGTCAAAACAAACATTTATTTATTTTAACTTGCTAATTTTCATCTGGAATAATGAAATAATCTATTCAAATGTATTCATCCAAAAAGTATAGCGTTAAAACTAAGCTATTCCACTGGATACGAACAAAAAGATGTTGAGCTAAGTGCCCCATAGTTCGCTTAATTCATTTTTCTTACAGCAAAGACTGGATAACTCCTTGCATAAAGTTTGTGTTCAATAAATAGTTTAGAATAAATAATTTTATAACTAAAATTTATTTTACTCAAAATCACAGAAACTTGTTTTAAGAGATTTGCTTTAGTTTATTAATAGAATGTTTTATTAGTAAATGTACTTACACCAAAGATGGTTACAGGGTAATATAATAACTTTAATATTTCGTAAGACAGTATAAATTATTCTAATGTTCGTTTCGCAAGGTAAGATGTATGCTTGTCACATTAATTCTGGAACTACGTGGACTGGGCTTACGATAACAAGAGAATAGTGAAGCAAGGAACGAAGAGATATTATTTGAATGACTGTATTTTCTGAAAATCACTACCTCTTAGTAAAATGAGTTTAAAATTAGATGATGCCATTTGTATAGTAGTTAGAATTTTTGGATTATATAACTGATTATCCATACAAAAAGATATATTTTATTAAAATTACAAGGAAAAGGTTATAGTTTATATACTTAGAATGTGTCACGAGGTGTGCTTCCAATAAGTAAACATTGGACCGGAGCTGTACACGTTCACATTTGACATACTTAATTTTAAACTTTCTAGTTCCATACATACATCCATACATGTCTTTACATGTCAGTAAATAAAAAAATATGATGGTTTTGATATCATAATCAAAACAAAATATATGTAAACGTTTTTAATGGGATATTTTTTTTTAATAGTTTTTTGTTAAATCAAACAATCAGCAATAAAATCTGCAGATATAAATTACACAGTGCCACAACAAAGGCGACCGAATTTATAAATGAATGTAAATTGCAATGTGCTATAGATTGGATTGTGTCGGAATCGGTTATTGATTGCCGCGTGCAGTGGCAAGGGACAGCTCATGCGTCATTGTGGGATTGACTCTAATGTTTGACATTTATTTTTTATTTGAACATTTGAAAACTTGGATCAATATTTTGCCTCATAACCAAATTTGTATTTTAAAGTGATTAAGAAAATTTATATCTCGAAAATAGCTGTTTTTTTCGTGGCTGTTGAACCAATATCAATCAATTTTTGAGGCATGGGTAGAAGTATGATATAGATACTTTTTAACCATACCATATACTATTTTTTTCATATAGTATAATGTTTCTACGGCTTCCAATATATTTTGTGACATATACTGCCTGTGCCAGATGGCACGCGCGTTCGTCAGCGTCCAGATATTTAAACTGAAGTTTCTGTGGGAAATTTATTTCCGAATTATTGAATTTTGTGGATTTTGCTTATCTGACCAAAGTGGTCTCTTTCTTGGTGATATTCATTAATTTAGAGGTTAACAAAAGTTTTAGGGGGAGTTTAGTATTTAAGGAGATTACTTTAGTGTAAAACATGTATGTGAAAATTTGTAGTAGATCAACCTACAGACCTAAAAAAAAATTGTTATAAACATGCCGTACCTCAACTTTAAAGTTCGGAAAAAAACTGGCAATGTAGTTGCAATTCGTTGACGTGATCATATACACCAAAATTTGTGGTACAGTCCGCTGTAACTGGTATTAAGTATTGAAATTTGGCATTTTTCCAGCGGAGGAAATACGAGTTGCAGGGAAATAACGTATTATTTGAATACAACAGTAGTTTTACTTTTAATACAAATACCGTCCTCTTTATTGTAAAAGTTTGTTTATTTTCTTTAGAATTGGAGTTTAAATAGTTTTGTAGAAATAGTTGTGGTTGAATAGCTTCAATTTCGAATGAAAACAACAAAAGTGAGAGATTCTAATGGAATTAAAAAATGTAGGTAGGTAACTTGTTGATATTAGTAAATTTCTTTCCACTTACAAATGTTGTAATCCAGTAATATCGACCCAAGTCGCAACGTAATGATTCGTTCAGCTGAAACAAACGGTCTGTCAGCTGCTATCCGCAATAAAGAGCTCACGAGCGTTGCTCTGTTATTTACTACCTCATAATTTCACTGTCAGGCTCATTTACTGGATGTTTGT
This sequence comes from Dircenna loreta, assembly GCA_963555665.1. Lineage (NCBI taxonomy): Eukaryota > Metazoa > Arthropoda > Insecta > Lepidoptera > Nymphalidae > Dircenna > Dircenna loreta. The sequence continues at coordinate 14,955,130 of OY743087.1, forward strand.
TATGTTAGACCAGTTAAGCTATGTATACCCTTAACTTATTCATGGACAACCGTACTACTGCATGGCCGCTCCGTAGCATAAAATTATATAGCTCCTTAAGAGTTATTTAACACGATAAGCACTATATAATATTCTTATTACTTTTGTAATAAATAAACCAAAAGTAATATTTAAAAAATATATTATTTGTCAATATAAACTAAAACGTTTAGTTTTAAAAAAGTTTTCTGCTAATGGCCCGTAGGATGATGAATAAGTATCATGCGTCCTTTTTATTCCTTGCTCACTGAACATTTGGAAGCGTTGATTGGATTCTGTTTTGACACTCTTGATTTATGACCCTCTTTTTCCTGTATATTGTCCTTTTATCGTGATATTTTTTAAATATGATATATGATACAGTTTAGGAAATTAGTTTAGACTTGATATATTGCTATGACAAAATAGAATACATTAATAAACTGAATTAAAAGTAATGTAGTAAGAATTACTTATAGATTACCGATTGCAAAAACTGTCTGCACACACTTTTTCTCAGTATTACATACGTACACGTATTAATTAATTAATATGTGACGTAAACAGTATAACTAAGTCATATTTGTAGGCTTACTGCTAAAAGATATTCAAATCTTACTTATATAACACATATACATTAACTATATACAGATACCGCGCCAGAACTCCACTACACGTTCATCGAGCAGGCTCTACACCCAGGGCCGGCGCTTGCGCTCCACTGCTCAGCCTCCGGCTCGCCTCCACCACGCTTCACTTGGCTGCTCGACATGCAAGTTGTAGAGGAACATAATACACAACAAAGGTGAGGATGACCCACATCCCATATAGCTAAACGTTTCAGAAGTATTTATGCCTGAATAAAGGTTATAGTTTTAACAAGTTGACCAGTTAATTTTATGTATCTAACTATATAAAGCTTTTCTTTCGAAGCCGGAAGTAAATTTGCTAGTAAATTAGTAAAATAAAAGTTATTAATTTCAAAAAAGACAAAATACTCGAAATTCTTCTTTTTAATTTTTAAATATACAGTTTCTACAAAATTTTAGTGTGGATTCATATTTAATGTTCTGTTCTGAAGGAGTATATCTCAATTTATGAGCCCCAACGGTGACGTTGTAAGCTACCTCAACCTTACGTCAGTGCGTCCTGAAGATGGCGGGAGGTACACCTGCCGTGCTCATAATACAAGAGGTGCCGTCGAACATTCTACAAGGCTCAACGTTTACGGTATATCTTTTGCTTCCCTTTGATATTTAACAACAAAATAGCAGTGACTTATTTTTTTTTTAAATTCAATAATATATAAATATTTCAAAAGCGTCATTTTACGTCGATTATGAACATTCTGATACATTTATTAAGTTTTGATCATTGAAGATGGGTTGCAGGTCCGCCGTCGATCAGGAACATCGGGCCAGTCCGCGTAGTTGCCGGTGTCAACACTACAATCTACTGCCCTTACTCCGGATTTCCAATCAGGTTGATGGAGGTGCATTTGTTTAGTAAGATTATAAGTTTGGTTTTTGTTTATTTTGGTAGTTTCCTTAACCCCCAAAACTAGATATATTTTCCCTTATTTTAGTCCACTCTTAAAATTTCCACCATAGATGAATAAGATTAACTTCAAAGTATTATAAAAGAATTTCATCTGGCTTGCAGTGATATTCGATGGCAGCGTGGTGGTGTAGATGTAGGGTCTACTGGGAGAGCGCTATCAGGTAGTGGAGGGGAACTGCTGCTGTGGCCGGCTGAGCCAGCTGATGCTGGAGTGTACTCTTGTAGAATTAATGCACCTTCAGGTCAATACGCCCAAAAGGATGTGCAGGTTTTTGTGAGAAGTATGTGAAAATAGTTCAATAAGAATCGTTATTAAATCCGCTCTGTTTTCAGTGTAATTTTTACATTCATACACTTAATTTCAGATCCTCCGAAAATAGCAGGTTTTCAATTTCCCGCTGATTTAGTGGAAGGCAGTTCGATACAAGTGTTGTGTGGTATAACTTCCGGAGACAAACCAGTCTACTTTTCTTGGCTTAAAGATGGACAACACATTCCGTCGAATTTACAGGTTAAAATTAATATATATACTTTAGTTATTTTGTACAATAAATAACACTTATATAGAAAATTTAATTACATCTAATGATAAAAATGGATTGTCCAAATAAGGTAAAATATATAATTATGTTAATATAGGTAATAAAGGATACATGATAACGTTACATGAAATGGCCCTTTTTATATCTTTCATTTGTATATTTTTATAAAATAAAATTATTGCGAGCACTTGATACTTATTTTATTGATTTAATTTATTTTCATGACAGGTTCAAGAAAAATCCTTGGATGAATTCAGTTTTCTAATATTTTCTCACGTTACGTCAAAGCACAGTGGCGAATATACTTGTGTCGCCACCAACACGGCTGCTGAAGTTAACCACACTGCAAGATTAGCCGTTAAAGGTCAGTTTACTGCTACATAGTGTTAAGTATATTAAACTAGCCTCTGTTGGTTTCTAAATCTTACCATAGATATCGAAACTACGACTTTTATCTTACAATTCATAGGTTTGACATTAATATAATATAGTTTAGTTTGAATATATCCCAATCTTAACTTATTGTATGGTGACCGGTCAAATCTATATTGGAGATTTCCATGTACGAACTGATCACAATATCTCTGGAACTACAAGGCTTAAAGACTTGAAATTTAGCAGGAATATTCCTTTTGCCGAGTAGACGACGGACGACAGACAACGACACGACGAGAACCCAAATTACGAAAATCTACCCACAAGGGGTTTGTAGGGGCGATAAATTAAAAAAAAATATTTTTTAACAATTGTTCTTATACGTATTCAGACTTTGCTAGCATTAAAAATGACCAAAAATGCGTTTAACAAAATTTCGCCTACAAAGGACTATTTAAAATGTATCTTTAAATCCATATCATCTATAACCGTATAACTTTATCGGAATAATTTTTAATTCACACCCACCCCACAATTATAACCCCAGATAATGACTTAAATCTTATAAAATTATATGAGTTAAAAAGATGTGAATGACAGCTTCTTGCATCACCAAGGAGGTAATGTATCATACGATGCGTCGCCGTTATTTTACCGTTGACAGAATCTCCTGCAGGCCTAAATCCTCCATCCATCCTTGATAGACGTGAACAGTATCTAATGCCAGAACTTGGGATTAGTTTATCATATTTCCCGTGCATGTTTTTTACACCACGCAAAGCGGGCTGGATAAAACTAGTGATTGTATATCATTTAAAATTTTCAGTGGCTCCAACATGGGTGTACGAACCTCAAGATGTTTCCGCTTTACTCGGCACTCACGTTCTTGTCCACTGCACTACTAAAGGATATCCAGAACCTAGAGTAACCTGGTTGAAAGCGCACGGTACTACATACTGAAATTACAATAATATTTATGAGTAATAAAAAGATAAAATAAATATTCCCATGGCTAATAGGTAGCGGCACAGATTTCCGTGCTCTGAATCGCTTGGAGTTGCCACTATCCATCCTGGGGAATGGCTCGCTGAGTGGCGCCGCGACGCACGCGCACGAGGGACGGTACATGTGCCGCGCTGATAACAGCGTGGGGCGGGGGCTGTCCAAAATCATTACTGTTTCCGTTAATGGTAAGTGATACTTTTATTTAAGTAATGTCGGGTCTTTATGCAGTCGATCTTTATATAGGAATATAACTAAGAACAGTTGGGTTCACTTATCACAAAAAGTGATTCTTATAAAACTTTTTGTAGAACCAGCACATTTCGAGTTCTCCTCCCGTAACATGTCAGTGAGACGCACGGCGAGCGTGTCTCTCACGTGCTCGGCGAGAGGCGACGCGCCCATACAGCTGCACTGGACACATAATATGCACAGAATAGATCTAACTACTTATAGGTAATGAGATTTATTTAACATTGACATAACTATACATGCTTATAAATATTTTCAAATAATTGTAAAATATCACTTTTATTTGATTTATTAATATTTCTCTAAATATTACATGATCAAATAAAGTTTTGATTTAGAATAATTTAGGTATACTCGATGCTTATAAAATACGATATGTGTACTCATATAATGATTTATTTGTTGTATAATAAGGGTGTCGGTATCAGAAAAGAGATCGGACAGCGGTGCGAGCTCTACACTAAGTATAGCGCACGCGCAGCGCCGCGACTCCGGCGTGTACCGCTGTCGTGCAGAGAACGCGTACGGGAGGGATGAACTGCTGATTTATTTAGCCGTACAAGGTAATTTATTTTCAATATTAAACGTAAAAAAATATAAAGTTGAATATACTTATAGTAACAAAAAATAACTTAAACTATAAGTATATGTTATAACGGCAAGCAAACTGCTTATGTCATGTTTCTCTCTAGAATTTCCCGAAGCCCCTCGAGGTCTCACTGTAATGAAACGCGAAGGGCGGGCGACGCGTCTATCGTGGCGCCGTGGGTACGACGGTAACGCGAGACTTCGGTCTTACCGTCTGCAGTACCGCGTGGTCGGTGACGCACGGCGTGCCGCTGATTGGACAGACGCTCCGACCAGGGAACTATCTAGTGATTTTCTATTGCAAAGGTTCGCTGTTGAAGAATATTTTGTTGATTATTAATACCTTTATACGTTAGTTCCTTATTTATTGCTTACTTATTTGAAAACCATAACAGAAACAGTGTTAAATCTCTGAATATACAGATTATACTATATTAATTTTATTACTTCATCAAATGTATTAGGCAAGAGTCTCCAGAACCTGAATCTGAAGTGATCTTGGAGTATCGTGTGGATGGTCTTCGTCCAGCGACTGCTTACGCTCTTAGGCTCGCTGCCGTCAATGATATCGGAGACAGCGAGTACTCCGAGTCAGTAATAGTACAAACGTTGGAAGAGGGTGAGTATAGTGGTCCTGCTATGACACTAAGCGCAAAAGTTTAATAATACTAGTGGTCGCCCAGTGGTCGAAATTCGACCATATAATGAATTTAAATTGTAAGTAACTTAATATATATTATTAAAATATAATATTCAAATATTATTAAGGTTCTACTATCAAAAACTAAACTACTATAACCACAGATTTGACCAAGACTGTTATTTGTCAATTTCTTTATTGAACAAATTATATGAAATTAAAAGAAAGTAAAGTAAAGAATATCTATTTAAAAAAAATGTTTACTAAAACAAAACATGCTACAAGAGGATGCAAAACAAAAAAATTATGCGTTTAAAATACTATCCATTTGGAGCATTTTTTATCGCATATTGCAATAATTTTATTAATGTTTTAAAACTTCTCTGAAAACAATGTTTTTTGTAAAAACTCTTTCATCGTTTGCTAAATGTCCTTGGCCGTTATATTCAAAAGTATAGTTTTTCCTCAAAATGCTTTATGTTTAGCATTTTCATCGCATAGATCACGTACATAATGTACTTTTTATACATTATTATTAAAATCTTTTTTTATATTAAATGAGGCAAATCAAACTTTTTTTTGAGTACTCTATGTCTATGCACAAAATAAAAAACAAAAAATATATATTTTTGATATGTCAATGTCAGTAGTATAAAAGAAACATGTTGTATGAAATGCACGGTAGTGTGTGTAATGTTTCTATGTTATTGACAAAATGAAAAACAAAAGAGACATGCGTGTGTGAAATGCATGGTAGTGTGGGTAATGTTTTATTTATTAATTTAATGTACTTTATAAGCATTATTATTGAAAAATATTAGCGTTCTGCACTTCTCCTGCACATAAACTATAAGTGTGCCAAATTTTATTCTCCTGTGCCCGCGCAATTTTCGCAAAAAGGGGTCCAAAGTTTTGGCATCACGTATTAATATATAGATAAATCGTATTTTGATTGTGATTGCAGCTCCGTCCGAACCACCTAGAAATGTTGAAGTACAGGCAGATGTACCCGGAGAGCTGCTAGTCAAGTGGCAGGTGACCATAATTCTTACTGTCAATAATTCACTAAAATAATTATATTTTTGTATTGTACAACATTTTTATTTGTTCATAATATATCTTATTTTTTTACATTCATAATATCTTAAGATCTATCGGAGCCTGGATATAATCAAAGATTATATTTAATTTTATTCAATATAAAATAAATAATTTATCGACTCGCGAGACTTCTTGGAAACCGTCCCTTCATTCATTATGTTTATTTGAAATATAAATAACCTTAACATGGCTAAACATGTTAAAAAATGGATTCTAATATAATAAGAAATAATTCTTATAAACTAATATAATCTAATATGATATCATCAACTCAACACATAATGGTAAATTAGCGTCCGAAGCCCCGCTACATACACAATAAAAGGCTCAATCACAATAAATAACTCATTCAAATATCACAGCCACCCTCCCAGGAGTCTTGGAACGGCGAGCTACTAGGGTACGCTGTGTGGTGGCACACCGACAACGCCTCCCTGGCGCTCACGGTGCCCGGCTGGGCGGCCTCGAGCGCTCGCGTGGCGGCTTTACGCGCGCACGCACGTTATGAGCTCCGCGTGCGCGCCTACAACGCCGTGGGCGCCGGGCCGAGCTGCGCGCCACTAGCCGCTACTACGCTCGAGGACGGTGAGAATATCTTCTTCATTCATTGTTTCTTTTATAATTTTATAATGCTTTTCTTATTATTATTACAAATAGTTGAAGGTTTTAGTTTTTCTGATATTGAAATTTTATTTTCCTTGTTAATTGTACTCGTAATTGCAGAATTTAATTAATAATATTTCATTTTATAGTATATTATTTTCCAATATTACAATCCTAATTTCACTCTGTATTTGCATAATATGTCAATAATACAAGTATATTCATACTTATGCATTTGTATCGGGTATAAATCAAAAGTATTTGTATTACATATTGATAATATACCAGTATAATAATACACCATATATAATCATAAGTATTATATATGGTGTTGGTATCGTATATTTAAATTTAATTGCTTATTTTTTTTCTTTACTTAAAGGTTGACTGGTAGAGACGGTTTAGCATTAAGTCCATTGTATACATCTCTTTATAAAATAAGGATTTTATAAATAAATAATTAAATTTACTTAGTTCCAGAGACTCCACCGCAGCACGTTCGTTGCGAGCCCCTGTCGGCGCAGTCGTTCCGCGTTTGGTGGGAGCCCCCGGCTCCGGCGACCAGAGGTGGTCTTTTGCTCGGATACGAGATAATGTACCAGGTGAAATACGATTTTATTTTAGATATCTTGTTACTGTCCTCATACGCGTTTCGTGCTATTTATGTGAATATAGGTTAGCCAGCTAAGTAGAATTTTAAAGAAACTTCAAAAGCTCCAATATTGTTCGTGCTGTGTACAAGTACAATAATCCTGTTGAAGGAGGTGGGTTCCCTGGACGCGGTGTGGGAGCGGCGGCGCGCGGGTGGCAGCGAGGCGCAAGCGGGTGGGCTGCGTGCCGGGAATTACTCCGTGCGGGTCAGCGCCCGCACTGCTGCTGGTGCCGGCCCGCCCGCGAGTGCGCACTGCCACACGCTGGACGATGGTGCACACCGACATATCACTATTATTGCTTACTAATATCCTTATGAAGGACTAAATATATATATATGTTTCTAGTTGTATTCATAATTGGGATTTTAACAAAATATTTCAGTTCCGGGCCCACCGGCAGACATTAAAGCGGTGCCCGGCTCGGAGGATTCCGTTATCGTAAGCTGGCTGGCCCCGGCTCAAAAAAATGGAAATATTAGACATTACACCGTTTATAATCGACCTCAGAGGTTTGTACTTTTTCCAACGTATGTATTAAAAATTAACATTTAAAGAAAAGATAGGTAATGAATAAAAAAACTCCCAATAGAACAGGCCAACACTCACATATAATGGTGCCACAAACTGACGAAGAGCAAATGCTAGAAATAAGGGGATTACACGAACACCAGCTATACGACTTTTGGGTTACCGCAGCTACTTCAGCAGGAGAAGGGGAGATGAGCGCAATCGTCGCTAAGAAACCTAGTGCTCGAGGTGATTTATTCTCCTGGTAGAATTGATAAGGCTAAAACATTTATCGATTAAGTACTGTTTTATAATAACGTAGCATATGTTGCCTGGATGTAAGGCCTCTATGTATGTAAAGTCTATATCAAATACATTTGTTTCCAGCGGGAGCAAAAATATGGTCGTTTCCCCGTAGAATAGTAGCAGCGGAAGGTTCTCGAGTAGTACTATCTTGCGGAAGCGCGGGAAGTCCGACTCCACTGCGAGTATGGAGTCGAAGGCGACCACCCATGATCTCCGCTGACCCACGAATACGAGTGGAAGGACACCGACTCGTGATATCTAGTAACATATTCTTGATTATTATAGTTCCAATAGTTTTAAAATTAAAAAAATACTCTGGCCTCTTGGAAAATTCGGTTTGCTCACGCAATGATAATCCTTTTGTTATCACTTGGTGATCCTTCTTTAAGTATTTTAAATACATATTGACGTATTTGGGAATATTTTAATAAGTAAGTCAGAATGGACGTCCTTAACGGCACTATCGTATCCAATAGAGCTGGAGGTTTCTATGAGCGATAACTACACGTGCGTGGTGCGCAACCCGTGGGGCGAGGAGCGCGGCTCATGGGAGGTGCGCGCGCTGGCGATGCCTGCTGGCCCCCGCCTACGCCTGGCTGCCGCCGCGCCCGCTGCGCTCACCCTCGCCTGGGACGCCGCTGACGCACACAGTGTGTACCTGGCTAAAATCATGCCCTATTTAGACTTCATCTTCATTACGCCAGTCGAATCTATTGGGTCCAGTGAATCTAATAGTAGAGATTTTGAGAAAAAAAGTAATAACGGATCTTTCCTGTTCTACAATTGGAGTCGTCATCCTTTCCTATGGATAAGGATGTTTTCAAAAAACATATTATATTTAGTAATATTGACCGATACCGATGACTCTCACCATTAGAAACAGAATCAAAAACTCTTCAATAAGTGAGATACGTCACAATCACGGAATCTACGGATAACAATATTAACGACGTCAACAAATCTATTCCGTCAGGTTTCACCTTAGAATACGCGCTGGGTGAAGCTCCCTGGCAGTCGTCGTGGGTGTGGGGTAGCGCGCGGTCTCACGCTTTGCGGCGGCTGGTGTGCGGCGCGCAGTATCGATTGCGGCTCACGGCGCACGGGGCCGCCGGCGCCTCGCCACCCGGAGACGTGCTCACCGCCGCTACTAGTGGGGGAGGTGAGATCCGCTCAGACTATCTACACCTATGAAACGACTTAATCTGACTTGCTCGTCTATAACCTCACCACCTAACCTACCGGGATAGGAGACGTGAAGTTTTGACTGTAGATTCCTTATGCGGCGTGGGCACTCTCGGTAACCGTAGACAGAATTGCATTTTCTGTCTACGCATAGGTTTAAATACGTACTACTAACGTACATATTTTTGAAAATATGTTATTATTAAATTAAATTTGTATTTCTGAGAATTTTTATTTTTTTTACCGTTCCGATGAATCGCTAAGGTACAGCTAGTATAATATAAACACCGTTATATTAAGATAAGAGAAATCTGACTTTTGGAAAGTATGTATATATCTATACCTATTTAAGGTTAGCCAGAAGTAACTCAAGGTAGGAAAATAAATAGTATGACAACCTTCATAGCACTGTTTCAAGCTCTTTGTACCTCGAAAAACTCAATAAGCAATTTAATTGGATTGTTAGATCTAATATCTTAATAACAATTTATGAAAAACTGAATACTTATAACTGTTGTTTTGTTAAACACAATATTGTATAGGATTATTGTTCTAGTGTCCAAACCAGCGGTAGAAAAACATCTTATCACAAGCAACAGCAGCTGCGTCCGTCTAAATTTCCTAACATGGGACAGCAATAGTTGTCCTCTCATACAGTTTGTAGTCTCCATCCGAAGTTTTGAGGAAACTGTGTGGAGATCAGAGACAGTTGGGTTAGATATTCAACTAACGGCACTTTGCGGCCTACATTCTGCAATGTGGTACCATCTCAAAGTTGTAGCCCTAAGTACTGCCGGTTCTACTACTGCAACTTATTATTTCTCGACATTGACCGAAGACGGAGGTAAGATTTTATCATTCTACCAAGATTTTTCCATCATATTTTTAATTACAATTAACAATAGCTCTCAGCTTTACGCTAAGTTAAATAGTAAATTAGATTTTGGTATCGCATGCTCATATTCACAGAGCGCATCCCGGCGCCCGCCCACTTCCCCTCCGGCGGGGAGGAGGGTAGCCCGACTGCGGCTGGGGGTGGGCTTGCACTGCTGGCAGTGGCCTCTGCGCTGCTGGTGGCACTGTTGCTGCTAGCTGTGGTCGCGTATAAAAGGAGGTAAATAAACCGACATGTCGAGGAATTGTGGAGATATTGCAGACACTGACCTCTCGTTTATCACTTCATTATTTCGTTTATTGCTTCAAGATAGATAAATATTTAAAACTCATCGTACGTTTTGAATTGATTCGAACAATAACAGATACTTCCCGGAGTTGACTCCAATGTTAACGCATTATATTCCTATGGGCTTCTAGAAGGCTTGTGCAAGTACTTCACTAGCTCCACTGCACTGCACAGTACGTATCTACGTACTATCCCTAACACTGATCCATCGGCAGATCAATGATAGTTAAATGTCCCTAACATTCATTTTTCTGCGGATGACAGCACTAAGAAATGTCTTAAATTTTTGTTTGTGTCAGAGCAAATGGCGACAAGTGCCAAAAGAAACGTATGTCTTCTATTGTAACTTTGTTTGTCCTCTATATCATAAAAAATTAAAATCTATTTTTATTTTTCAGTACCACGACATCCTGTTTCAGAAAAGGATACGAGCAAAGTGGTGTATCGGAGGAGGATAAGTCAGTAGAAAAGCGCGATAACAGAAGAAATTGTCAGCAAGTGTACACTTCTTCCCCCATCAAAAACACGAACAAAAAAGAGCAGCAAGGTACAAAATGTACAATCCTTATAATAAATATAAGTGCCAGTATTTTCATACATATCAAACGAGCCACATTTTCCTAACTAGAGATGTACGAGATTAGTCCGTACGCGACATTCAGTATGTCAGGAGGCAGCACGGGAGCGACGGAAGGAGCAGGCGTGGCGGTTGGGGCGGCGGGGAGCACGGGCGCTGGCACGCTGCGCACGTTCGGTCGCGCCGAGCCCGCGCCGCTCAGCGCCGCGCCGCCGCGCGCTCATGCGCACCGCTCGCCTGCGCAATCTGGTAAAATATTGTTTTGAGAGGTGCCGGTAGTAGGTATGTACAATAATATTTTGTCTATTTGCAATAATATGGTGCATTATGTTATAAAATTTAAAAAAAAATCACATATTCTACCAGTATTTTATAAAAATACAAATTTATATCGTCATCCGTGCAGACTGGATTAAATATTATTGCACACGCATACTCTTGGTTCAGAGATATTTTTTATGGGTGTTTAATGAACAGTAAAGTTTTGATAACATCCTCATACAAAGTGACAAATAATTATTGTTAAACATGTACCTATATATTAATCTTTATCCAACAAAAACACAATGAATGAAGGACAAAGATGATAGACCACTTGGCTTTCTGGATAATTTTTAATATTCTTTTTTTTTTAGATGAATATACACTGTCTCGAGCCATGACGCTGATGGTGCGTCGCGCAGAGTCAGACTCCGACTCGAGCGGGTCGCCGTGCGCCGAGTGCACCTCTAGCGGCGTCTCCTATAGGATGCCACTGGCCCCAACTAAAGGTTGCACTAATTGAACTAAAGTTTTCTTAAATTCTTATTGTAAAAAAAGACGAAACTTCTTTCCATGGATTCACCGTGCGGTTGCATCGATGTATTTTGGTGATAGTTGATCTTTTTGCGCTCTTGCTACTGAAAGACTAAACGCTTCACGTATGATTTCTAATACTTTATTTTACCGACGCTAGTTTTCCAGTAGGACCCTACTCATGTAGGAACTCATGTAGTTGGAACGGCTAAACACTTGTTGGTAATGATACCAACTACCTCTCCACAGATTTGCAAGACTTTTAGCGGTCGCTTTACCCTTACTACATTACTTTGTTTTGGGAGTCATTTGGAATGCATTAAAATAAAATAAATGCTCAAGACCAATCATTAAGTAGAGTGCGCCATCTCAAAGTTAATGGAATGCAACCAGTCATCCATAGTAACCCACTCATTTTGCATTTCTACACTCATGGCGTGCACTTGATACTTATCGTTTTCAACTTGCCGAATAAAGGATTTTTGTTAAGCCTATATACTGTAATTTCCTGCTAGATTTCTTCCTAACCCTATTTTTTCCTGCTCGTTAGCGGAGGAGGTGTTCCGCGCGGTGACGGATTCGAGCGCGGAGTCGTGCGGCGGCTCGGGCCCGCGAGACAAGGCACGCCGCAGACCTCGCCGCCACGCGCCCGCCACCAGGTAACACCATCGCGGGTCGCTGGAAAATGTACTTCTTCAAGCAGGCATCTACGATCACATTTTGTCAATTATTATAGACAAAATTGTTCATTAAATATCTATCAGAGGAAAATTACAATTACAAACAACAATTTGTAAATTTTGTCCAGGCTTAATTTGTGATTATTAATTTCACGCTATGCGTCACTTTCAAAATAATGTAAAAGAAAATGCTGATAAAAATATGGATAATAATAGGTACAAAATATTACGCAATTAAAACAGATTCCAATAAACTATTCAATATTAAATATTGACATACTATATTTAAAGAAATGTACCAGTCCTTAGGTTACTAGTATTGCATTGTTCTTTTTATTATATGAAAAACCAACAACAGTCAGTCGTGCGCATTTATTTAGTTATAATATCTATAAATTAGCCAGATCAAAGTATCAAAGAGCGTCTGTTTAACTATAGTGTTAGAGACCGCGTTAGTTCCACGCCAACATTCGCACGCGCGTCTGTGTGAGTGAATTTTGTTCCGAAATACCTAAAATTGGGACGCATCTAACACGATATAGGCTCTTAAACATCTATCAATATCATACAGACAAAAAGTAACCAATTGTTTCAATTTAAAAATGAATTATGAAAATGAGACGTGAATATAAGCATCTGTGTTCTATGGTTATGTTTTAGTGATAATATACTAGTTTTTTTTTGTAATTCCTGATAAAATCGCCATCTATTTCATACTTAAGGAAGTTTTCTCTCATTTAACACATTTTCAGGTTCATATTAAGGTTTTTACTTAGTACGATTCATAATTCGTACTTGGACACTCCAAAAGATGTCGCTGTATAAAATGTTTGTTTCAGGTTTCAGCAGCGCCAGGAACAAGAGCGAAGGGATTTTACGATACACGTTTAAAAGACAATAAAGACTGCTGCAAGCGACATAATATATTATTAATTGTTAACTAAGGTATAAGTTCTAGTAGTTTTTAAGTAAATTTGTGAATATTTAGGGGTTTTTGTATTTGACTCGAATTACTCGCGGCCTATTCGGATATTGTTAGGTACGTTACAAAATTATGAACAAAATTGTAATTATAAATATTATTTTGATACATAGACAACTTTGTTATAAATGTATGATATATAGGTTAGGTAGAATAATATTATAACAATCGGCGTAAATTAGCACAAAAAAAAATATTATCGTTGATTTTCTGGTGACGAAGTCGGTAGAATATGGATCTTAAGGGGATTCCGGTAATCAAGCCTCAAAGCCTTACGCTATTTCAAATTTAATACTCGTGAATTAATTAAACCTTGTATTAACATAAACGTTTCAAGTAATAAAATTATTTGCTACATCGATACTATCGTCGCGAGAGACTCGTGTGTCAGACGACTTAGTCAAAACAGTTCTAAGAACATACAAATTACTTAGTACTGTAGTTTTTTTTATTTGTATATATTAAAAGTTTATCAATCAACAATATTTAATAATATCAAGTTAAGGTTCTCACAAACTTCGGTTCTATTATCATTGCATATTTTGACAGCATATTTCGTTTAACATATGACTTGTGGAGATAGTCTCTGTGCTGTTTCGCAACGAACATATTTTTTTGCTAAATTACGCCATTTAAAAATAGACAAGACTTTCATTATTGTGCTCAAATTTTACTAATGCTATCCTTGTGTAATATTAAACAAATAATTTATAACGCATCCTTTTTTTTATGTATTTACAAGTGAATGCCAAATTACCTGTTATGTAACATCACTGCCTATATTGATAACTTTCTGTAAATAATGAACTGTGCAAATAATTTAAATATCATACAACATTTTATATAGCTATTTTATTTACGATCCCATTCTTTAAAAAAAAAAGAAACAATTCTGCAGTGAAAATTACACCTTATATTTTGTATTATTTTGATTAATGGAACAAACTTTAATAATATTACTTTAATATGATATAATTGTATGTTTTATATATCTTTTAAGCAGACCTTTATTTTCGATAAAGTTCACAAGTAGTGTGGAGGAATGGTGTCCATCTCACCACAGTCTGGACCACATCTCTTGTAATTTAGCTCGTATTAATTGAAGTTGGGGGTTTATATCCAGTATTTGTATTATGCAGAACCCGAGATCTGAATATTATATACAAGTTCTTAAAATATTTTTTGAAAATAATTTATTTTTCTCATTTCAAGAATTACAATTATCATATTACGATAGGACTTTCTTGAACAAGCGCTTCTCATCTGTAATGAGATTCTTTTTTATATTCAAACTTTCGTGAACCATGACTATTATATTTATATTTACCCGGCTGTATTCACGTAGAAATTAAATCTGAATGTGCCCGACTAGACTAGACTCGCGGCGAGTCCGCCACGCTCAGAGCTCATGATTAAGGACCCCGAATGGGTTCGAAACTAGTCGGGCACATTCCGATTTAATTTCTACGTGAATACAGCCGGGTAAATATAAATATATGAGATTCTTCTTCATACTTCTTCTTGGCGATATTCTTTTGTATACTGAATCAGAGTTAGAAATGCAATTTGCAACTAAACATTTTTGTTTTTCGAATTTATTACTAGAATAATTTCCATTTAAATAAATATAGAATGAAAAATAAACCGATACGGGCAGGGGTACGGTAGCTCAATTGATGGAGCGACGGGACGGTTTCCCAGAGGTCGCAGGTTCGAACCTTGCCTGTATCGGTTTACTTTTCATTCCATACTTATTTAAATTAAAGTAAGCGTAACATAGTAAAACGTTTATAAATATTTTCAAACGAGAGTAACGACACTATACAAGTGGAGGTTTAATTATATGTAAGAATTAAAATGTTCGCTGATATAGCAACTATCATTGGGATTCTACGGAATATTTAGGCTATAAGAATATATATCAGCATTGATATATTATTGTATAATAGTAGAAAGACAAAGACATAGTTAACTAGAGACTAATAAGGACTTATGTTCAGAAAGTATAACTTTTTTTTAAATAGAAAATGGTATACAAAGCGATGAATGTTGCGGCTTCCTTTGCTTAAGCACGTAATTTAGATTCGTATACAAATACAGTAAATTGTAGTGTAAAGTAAAGTATATCCTTTGCTACAATTTCGGGCGTAACAAGAAGTGTGTGGAACGGTACTAATTGGACGACCGCAGCTCCTCGACTCGATTCAATTACAGCCTCGGGTTAACGGACTCTGATTGCCACCTTGGAGTTTTGAATTAATCGCCGCTGTGCTTATATATTTACACGGTAACAGTTTTGACATTAGTTTTTGATTTCGTAACGAAAATAAAAGAAAGATTTAAAAAAAAAGAAAATAATAAAACTTACCAACAACTGATTACTTACCTGAAATAGTACAAGGTTATTTAAAATAGTACCTAATATTTTTAGAAATTCTTTGCTTTTTATATGACAATATGTTTTTAGTAACAAAATACGACCACGTGATAATATTGTTCTTATCTTTCCTTCAATAGTATTAAACATTTAATGACCCTTGTTATTAATAAATATCTGTTGCCCGCGACTTCGTCCCCTGTGACCTTAAAACACAGCTCATGAGAAACTCTCCATAAGAAACCCTATAATTATTTCAAGCGTATAATATACCTTAAACCCAACGTTAAAGTCATTTCAAAATATTGAATAATATATTTTATATTGATTCGGATAAATTACTTTGAAGATTACCACCAACAAATATACTATAAATATATATATAATATATGTCGGGTTTCACTCAGACATCAGGAAGAAAACTCAAAAATAATTAACAAGAATTTATTTACAGTTTAACACAAACATAGAATTAGTAAGAGGTTAACATAAAATATTAATAATAATCTATGAAAATAATAATCTCATCAATTGCTACTAAGTAGTGTGTAACAGAAGTATGATAATTAAAATGAGTGATGTCGGGCGGTCACATAGGGTCTACTAACTGTCAGGGACAGAGTTCGGACACACACCGCAATACGAACACTACTTATCGTCAAAGACAATTTTCGACGCTCAATCACTATATGGTGTATTCGACTATCAAGAGACAGTGATCCGTACACCGAGTCGCAATCGTTAGAAATGCGTGCCGAGTCCTCGGAGTGGCTTGCTTTCATAGTCGAATCTCAAGGAAAGAGAAATTTTGTTTTCTCGAAGTACCCACAACTTGCGTTCGGTGTACGTTCCACTAGCGCCTTTTGGACGCCGTTTCTTGAAGCCGCATATAAATAACGAGGCTGCCGACATATATATAATATATTTGGAGATTGAGGAGATTTGGAGATTGTTATTATATAATATATTTTAATACTGCAATTGCCGTTTTAATTCGTTATATCTTTTGAATGGAATGTCCGTTTTTAATTATTTTAAAAGGTAATTTCCAAATAATCTAATGAGACCCGAAGAAAAAATTCTAATACAAAAGAAGATTTATAACTTTGTTAATTGCTTTTTAAAATCATCAAGACATAATCAAAAATATTGTTGACTGTTTTGATGTAACGAGCTTGAAATTTATATGAAACTTGTTTGTTTGATTTTCATTTACGATTTATTTATTAAAAGTTGATCATTAAAATAATAATTTTAATGATCAACTATTATTTTACAGTTATTAACGTTTTTTTATGGTCTATTTATTCGTATATATATATTATTACTTTCGTTTTCCATATTCCGGTATTGTTTCAACGAATGACTATGTTAAATCTTCCATTTGTTTTTCTTATAATTATTATCGAGTTTTTAACAATACTTGTACAAGTTTAGTAAATGTAAGTTATTAAGTTCAATAACCTTGTTAAAACTTAAAACAGTTCTCTATAATATTAAGCAAAAATATTACTGTAATTATATTCGTCTTTGAACTTTTTAATAAGCTCTTTGAATTACTCATACAATAAACACAATTGAAAACAATTTAAGATCAAAGCAAATATTTTGGAATCATGTTTTTCTCAAGTGTAACCTACTTTAGCGTTTTTATTCGGATCTCGTGTAAATACTCGACAATTCGCCTCGATCGTAAACAAAGACATCGAAATAAACGTTGGTCGAAGCTAAAACTTTACGTTTGGTGCCGGGGGTCATATTGACCTCTACCATGTTAGCACTATTACGAATCGCTATTAATATCATGTATATATTAAAATCAAGTTTTTAATAATGGAAACTAAATGATCCAAATAACAATATTATAAAACGAAGTATTAGAAAAATAAAAATACAACCAACATGTTGAGACTTATTTCAAAACACATTTTAATACTTTTCACAATATTTCAAAATGTTTGACAATTAAATTTGTTAAATTTCGTAAAAAAATATAGTAGCGGTGATGAGATGAGCTATAATCTGCGACCCTCAGTGAAGTGCTGTGACTTGATGGACATCGAGTGATCGTATGCAATGGGGTCAACTGAACTTTATAGCCAGGTCGGAGACAGCAGTCACTGGAAAAGATTTCATCACTGCAGCCAAAGTGGGTAGGTTAAAAAATAAAAAACACGAGGTCAATGCTTTAAATTTATTGTAACTTCAAAATTATAATTCCTGTTTTTTATTCCTAACATTCCTATTATTGACGAAAAATAAGGAAAGGAAATCCCAATTTCTCTGTTATATCCGATAAGAGTGTACTTAAGAAATAATTAATCAAAGCGGTTAGCCTGTTTCATGTGCTTAGTTTATGTTTCCAGTTCATTGGTTTGATCGATTGGTAAAGGTCGGTGCTGTGAGGGCTTATGATACAATTCTATGATACACGAAAATAGATTTATGTTAAATTGTTATTATTTTATTTATTCTAGTATTACTGGAACTGGTTACCTTAAAACTATTATTTTTTATAAAACTGTGTATTTTATTGAAGTCATTTTCTTTTTACAGTTGGTTGATAACCTTGCAATCTGACAAATGGTTATTATTTAAATTGAACATTTTAAAATTGGAAACAGGGGTAATAACAATTGAAATTACTTGCTGTTAATTTTACGAGTTTATAATTTACATCAATATGCCTTTTAACGAAATGACTTAAAGAAACCATACTATATATACAGTATATCTCATAATTTAATAAAAAATATTTAACCCTGTGTCTAAAACCTGTGTCTGTAAAATATTTAACCCTGTGTCTGTCATCAAAGTCTAAGATTTAAATAATTTTGATTTAAATACCTGTGCCCTTTGCGCTGGATACATACCGTGAAAGAACTTTGTTATAGTAAGTGTGTAAAATATGTATATTCTTATTCTTGTCATGTGCTTGTAGAGAGTGACGAACGTCAAAATCGTGTTGACTATAATGCTCGGATCAGCCCCTCCTAATCCTAAAAAGAAACAAGAAATTTGTTTATATCTCGGGCATTATATGCACGATCGTACTTAGTATCATAAACGAAAATATAAGACCTATTATTCACTGTTCAAAAATCGTTATGATCGGTTAAAAACGACCCTTTTTGATGAACAACCAGTATTTGCAAAACTTTCAAGAGCCAAGGAAAACGCCCTAAGCAATGGTCCACGATGTTCGGTCACCTGTAGCGCGACACGCTCCAGTAACAATTACTTTAATAATTTAGAATGTTTGTGGTTTGGGAAGTATGGAAGTGGCATGACATGTTTGACTGAAGGGAACATTTCAAATTGATGATAAAGAAACATGACAGATACCAATCTCATATTCCCGTAAAAAGAACATACATTTTTTATTCAAATATTGATATATATAAGGTCTGATTTGACACAAAAAAGAAAAATTGAGTAATTTTTCTCTCTGTGTTTTGAATGTACCTAAATTGTAGTATTTATTAATATATTTTGTTACATAATAATGCTTAACATTTTTGTTCTGACTTCAATATCTTGTTTGAAACAATACGTGCTCTCGTTTACTCGACTGCAGAAGTTCGTAAGTTATCAGAAATTCGATCAGTTAGGAATTTCAACGTTCTAGTATAAGCACCTGACGCATTATGTGTGGAAATGGAATAAGTGCTTTAAAGTGAGACGTAATTTAAATTACATTTGATGTATCTTGAATAACTTCAAATATTTGTTTTTCATATAAACGTTACTTTAAATAATTCATAGTTAAAGAATATAAATTACTTCAAGCCGACCTAATTCAAACTAGTTCTCTATCGAATATTTTGATACCACTAATTGTCCTCGCGGGAGTCATTATATTTAGTTTAACGTTATATACTTATTTCATTCTATTATTACTTTGAAGAGAACTGGTCTTCTCATTTATTTTTCAAATTATATACTGAATCCTCATTCCTAGGTAATTCTGATAATAATCGAGAGATAGATAATTGCATATATTTGTGCAATTTAAAATAACCATAAATACAAATTTAAGTAACCGATGCCATAAACCATTACTCGAGGAGCATGTGGAGGTGGAGATGGAGTCCTACTGCTCTTTAAAATAGAAATGGAAGTAGAGAGTCTTGTGCTTCCAGGTCTCCTACTAAAAGCGTTATTTCAAACCTTCTGTGAAACGGTAGTAGAAGTACTGTCCCGGTCGCACCAGCACGTTACGAGCAACTAAATCAATACAACGTCAATATATAAATCTCATTTTAATTACACTATATTCATGATATAAATTTTCTTTGGGCTTTATTTTCAGGTGTTCATTAAATTGATTAAAAAACAAAGTATGTCAATTCTTATCATCGACTTAAATGACTTTAAAGATAACGATTTTTTAAAAAAATAAATATAATGTGGATCATATTTAGAATTAATTATTGTTCCAATTCCAAAGGGTCAGACCCTAAAACCCACATTATAAAAGAGATTACATTAAGTACGGTCTAGTTTGACTCAGCCAACTAGTCGCTTTTTAGTGACACCTGGGCAACACGGCGCTTTATAACAAAAAAAATATATAAGATTCCTTAAACTATAAACAAATACTTTCAGAATGACATTTTGAAGAGTTCGCTTTATTCAATCGTAACTTAAAAACAAATACGTTCTCCTAAAACATTCTAGCGAATAGCTTAGCTCATATAAAGGAAGTAGAGGTGCTTGTCACTCAGTCTCATATGAAGCCTACATCATTTAAATGTAAAGCACATACGTTAGTTTGATTCCCTCCACGCCGCGCCGCAAGAAGTGTCCTTTACCTTACCCAAGTTCTAACTTCAAAAGCCCGCCTTACATCCATACAAACTTTGTTGTACTTTACTAAATTCTAAATCAATTTTGTTCTCACAGCAATAAGAATCAAAATGTAACGGAGTATCAAACTCCTAGCAGGAAGAAGTGATGTCGTTTTTGGTACGCATGCGCAAAGCTTAGGGCGGCCATTTTCAGGGAGACGCACACCAGAGATTTTAATATAGCGTCAGGTATTTCCATACACACACTAACGGGATGTATATCAAATTCTTAGGAATGTTGTGAACTATTTATGTGTGTGTGCTTCCAGGTTGAGAATGTGTGTGTGGGATGCTGAATAAAGCTTTCTTCATATTGAGGTGTTTGATGAAGTTTCGTTTGTTTTGGTTTTGTTTGCGGATTAAATTTATCGGAGGAATAACAGAGGTAAAGACTCGAATAGAAAGGGAATTTTAATGCGTGGGCTTAGTCGCACTTACACATTTGATATTAAACATTACTTTTTAGATGTTTGGACGCAAATATCAATTCGATTCATCGCATATCATATTATATTTCCTTTTTCATAAGTACACAAAAACCTCGTTGCGACATATAAAGTTTTCATAAATTACCAATTTTTTTTTTACACAAAAAAATAATGCATAAAATATTTTTTTTATAAATTTTGTACACAGTCAATATAAGTAATTTTAAAAATATAATAATATGACATTAAATATATTTGTACAGAAACAAATTTATTGTATCTAAAATTATATACAACGTTAACACGACAAAGAGTTCACTTCGAATAAAATTCAGTGACACATTCAAAATTTGTCTAAAATTTATCTGAACGCACCCCTACCTCTGACCTGACCTGGCTTGAGAACTGCACAGATTTCAGTCAGCCTCGCGACACGATCGCCGCTGGTCGTCCGCGGCAAGGGCACAAACACCCATCCCTCTCACTCAAACCAGAATTAGCGTCAGTGCGAAAGAAACAGTGAAAAAACTAGGTACGTAATTAAGGTTGACCCGTGAAACGACGGGTTAAAGTCCCTTCGAGTGCTTCGTTAATTAATAAACTGAATTGAGTCTTGAGATGACAAGTGAGGTTAGGACCGGGTGGATCTCGCCTCTCAGCTGATTATGTTTTTAAATTTGCACTTGATCGAAACAAGACTTCACAAAAGTACGTTTTGAAAAGTTTAAAAAATTGACTTTTATAATTACTAGCCAAATAGAATTTGCTGCTTAGAATGGTATTCATGATACAAATTTCCATTTCCGAAATATATTTTTTTATATTTATATTATAACTCAATTTAGTTTTTCCTAATATAGTTAATAGTCTTAAATCTTAATAGTCTATTTATTAGGAAAACCATTAGTTTTAATGCCATATCTTCACAAGCATTACATAATAATACAGATACATAGTAGATAGTTACCAGTTACCATCTGTGCTTCAGTAAACACAGACACACACACTGGTCAATAATATATAGGTATATGTGAATGGCAGCTTTTGTATTTTTCGACAAGGTATTATTATTGAACAATAAACATTTAGGTTTTTAGTGCCAATTGGCTTCTAGCAGTACATAAATCTCATTTCACTTTTGTAATATCTTCTGAAAAATTTGAGTATCCAAGTAAATTTTATTTAACAATTAACGACAATACATTTTTATACACGTTTTACCAATGAAAACTGAATCTATATATACACCCTTTTCAATTATTATGTGAATAAAATGTCCATAAATTATTCGAGATAACAAAACTCCCTATTTTTGTAAAAAATAAACTATTATTAGTAATTTTTCCTTATCTCATATTAATACGCTCTCTGTGCCACCCTCGACCCCTGTCCATAAACCTTATTGAAATTTCCGGCTCTTGTTAGTTCTCCCTTCCACCTACAAGAGCTTCTCAAGCCTTTCAGTAGTTTCTCGAGGGTCTATCTCTAAGTCTGAATAAAATTGAATGAATACAAGTAAAATAATTTTAAAATATAATAAAAGTGCAGATTGAAAAATAAATTAAATAGATAAGATGGATTATTTATTTTGTTTAAGTTTGTGTTGTTATTTGTATTTAGTAATTTTATGTTTTTATATTTGGATCCGTGGGGTATAAAGCTTTTTGTCACAGTTTAACTTTCAGTTCAGTAGTTTGAAAAATGTATTTTATTCTTTAACCTAACTCGTCAAGATACGTAAAACGTGAAAGAGATGGTATCTCCTATAATGTGCCTTCACCCCTCGCTGTCGGCGTATCAGATGAAACACGAAAATAGTAAAACAAAACAAATTATTTAAAGGTTACGCTTTTTGAGACTAGACGCTCGTGGAACTGTAATTGCCGTCCTCTTAGTCAGGTGTAATCAACCGCGTTCTTAGATTTTCTCTTATTTTTTGTCTGTTACATATAGAAAAAGGTGGGGCTACATGACGGCGTACTTTAAAAGTCAGAATTGCTTAATAGTAGTTCAGCTACTGTCCTGTAAAACGTTACACAACAAAGTACATACTTTTCGGATAAATTTCTATCATAATTATGATCCACTAATAGAATCTCATCTCTCCCGGTACGATAAAGAGAGATCAACAGTACAATATAATATACCTGAGGATGAAATGAAATGATAATGGCTCAGTATTGAATTAAATATTATTAGAGATTCCGCATTCATCCGATAATCCATTTGTAATAAGTTCTGGTAATAGCAATAATATAAAGATTTTATCATAAATATCTCAAAGGTATATTTTATCAGAATATATATAAAATGAGTTTCTTTTTTCAAAAATATTGATGCGTGCTTCGTACTCAGAACAATAAATAAATTTTTTTTTCGTGCATCGTGCAAAAAATACTGGACTGATTTGGATAATATTTAGCATGGTTATAGGCGATTTTCCCAATCAACATAAATAGTACTTTATTGACTCCGGAAAATCTCAAATTTCATTAAATATCACACAAAATGAATTACGTCTATAATTACAATACAACAAAACTACTGGAAGTATTTTAATCAAAGTTGGTTTGGTATATTGGCTTATTATATAATATAAAATCAACTAAAAGGATTTGAAAAATTATTTCATATTGATGAGGAAACCCAAATGTAATTTGGGTTACAATTACTAAAAATAAAAATACGAATTTCCATGCATTATTTTATGCTGACTTATTTTTATAAGTATTTTATAAGATGGCTTCCATTTCGAGTCAGGGGTATAAAGGCTGCAGAAGATATTGCCGGCAACAAAATATAACATCATTATTTGACGGAATTAAATTAAAATATTGACAGACCAAAATGAAAATAACAAAAATTAGATGTTTGCTGTTGGGTTTTGACGCAAATATTTTCAATTTCGTCCTGTCTATGCCCTTATACTCGTATGTGGTGCGTCTTGTTCGATCCATCTGAGTATTTTGTGACAATACAATAGACCTGGCAATAGCCACTTATAGAGGGAATAAGTAATTCTTCATATAAAGATGTCTCATGCGAACCACTATAGTAAAAAGTGTAATATAATATAGGTTTATATTTCTATATATTTATTCGTTGTATAGGTTTCTAAAGAACTTCTTTTATTTATTAACCAACCTATCATCATTATTTACTCGAAATATTTAACTTTTTTTAATTTGGCTATTTGATATTTAATACATTTTAGATTGTTTTAAAGTATGGAAATCTTTTTGCGCTAGCCCAATTCGAACAAATATGTGTTCTTTTGTTTCCAAAGCCAAAAGTAACATCTCTTCAGCGTAGTACGCAGCGTAGTAAAGCAGAAAGTTGTATAGAAAAATATGATAATAAAAAAATAAAAAATACTAAAGCAGTAATATTTGAATATTATTAGTGAATCGATATTCTCCTTGAGGCGTACTAGGTTTATATATAGGAGGAAAAACATACGACAATCTGACGACTTATATTTCTTCCATTTGTTTAGGGAACGTCAAATAAAAGGTTTAGTATTTCGCTAAACAAAGGAAACACGATCCTCTAAGTACAATGTTTAATAATGTACAAAAGCAAATAATATGGCTGTAAATTATGTCTTGTGATGCTGAAAATACTGTACATAATTCTGTATAAAACAAAGGCCGTTATAAATATTTTTAAGTAACTCTTCGATCTATTAGAATTGGGAAATTTATAAGCAATCAATATAAAAAAATATGTTCTGAAGTAGTTTAGGCAGATATCCCGTATTCCTCTACGCCTAATAAACCTAGTGATTTTAATAGAAGAATACACCTAGCGATTTTAATAGATTTTCATCAAACAAATAATAAAATAAATACAATGGATCATGTTTAAATATGTACTTGAAAATCTCAGAAAATACTTTTAAGCTGCTAAGACTTTTGCTAAAAAAACTACCGCTAAAACTTCATAGTAAAAGATGATACCCGGCTAATGGATGACTATAATTAGATTTGTCAAAGCCGCTTCATGAATAGCTCCCCTTTATTATCTCTCGTTAAGGTAATGCATAATTGATTCCAAGGTACGGTAAGAGTACACTGCTAAATATTTCAAAGAATCCTTGATCATATTTCCAGAGAGTTACGTCCCAAATTTGCTTGAATTATTTTATTTGTAGAAAAGTCTGAATGCCTAAAAATGTTATAAGATTTAAATTGTTGTTTTTCAATGAATGTGCACTGGATTTTTTTAATAAAATGGATCACTTTCATAATTTGATTTCACGTTTCAAGTAGAGTCATATAAACAGTCCTAAAATCAATAACAGTTTAACCTTTTAGCCATAAGAGACCCTTACTATGGAGAAGTTAGTTATATTATATTTATAGTTATATTATATTATATGTATTGTTTTGTAGATTATATTATTATAAATATGTTTTGTTTTTTTTCATTAATGAAACAGTTAATTCATAAGAATCAACTATAATTTCTATCGAGACAGATAACTGTCTCAATAGAACCATCCTCTTCAGACACTGATGTCCAAAAGTCGAAGTCCTGAGACTTAGACTTTTATTTTTTCATAAATAAAAAATAAAACAAAATAAAATGATTAAAAAAAAGAACTAACAATGAAACCTTCTACTTGAATTGACTTGTAAGAAACTAAAATTGCTTATGAATATTTTCAAAATATGGATATTTGCAGATGCTTTACTATCCTTGAATCAGCAGTATATGAAGGAAATGGAGAGTAGGGGCGAAAGAGAAAAAGGGAAAGAAGAGTTGAGCTTCCGGTTTTCTCATCATTGAAATGCAGCTCTACTTTAAACCCATTTTGTTGGTACTTCTATCATTTGAATCATTCCCAAACTTCAAAAATACGTTTCCTATCTATGTTAAGGGTAGACAATCGAAACGTCAATGTCAAACTCCCATTCAGTCCAATGTTGCAACAGAAAAATTACAACTTAAAATGCTATTGGAACTTCTACTTGAAGTCGAGTCATACATTATTTAATACTTAATAAACTTCTTTATTTCTTATTCTTTCATCACTTCTTAACAAGGAATATACGTGCTACATTATTTGACAGATATTTCAAAAATGTAGAGTTGAATAGAATTACACATGAAATTATATTTTCCTCAAAATATCAAGCCTTAGTTTCCAACGGTAGATAGCTGATCGAGACAAGTTGGTATACCGCCAGTGACGTTATTTATATCTCATATTTCCATGAAGATAAAAAGTATATATATCTTAAAAACAGCTAAGCATTTCAATGAAAATTAAAAATATATGTATGTGAGTAATATATTTTTAAATTATTCACTTCACCAAGCCAACTATCGATTATAATAAATAATCTCTCTATAAAAATCTGAAAGGGCATAAACAGAAAGAGAAAGAATATACAAAATATATAATAATCTGAAAGGGCGTAAACAAAAAAAGAGATGGAATATACAAATATACAAAATATACATTTATGTGCTATACACATAACACACATAGTAATATTTTCTAAAACATAAACTTTTACGTCATAAGTCTATATGTATTACTGGCAATTAACCCCTTCAGATGGAGGGTTCAGTTGCAAACTTTCTGCCAACCCTTCTAACATCCCTAAGTAGTGCTTAAATAAACAGTAGCCCAAAAGACTTTCCAACATAACCTAAATCTGTATTGGACTTTCATTGAAAAATCCCGGTAAAACAAACAAAATGACAGATTCATAAATTTTTCCATGGTGACTGTAACTTTGACTATTTGAATAAATGAACACACACATACACATATTTCTAGTGTAATATAGGTATATATATAAAAGTGGGAAACAAGATTGCCACTGCTTTCATTTCTTGTATTTTAAGATAGAGTTTACTAGAAAATATGCCAATTATGGTTTAAGATATGGAAGGCATCTTCAATTATTGACGATTATATCTCTAGGAGCTGATTATCCAGCGAGATTGTTTTGAAGATACTTATAAATCATTAAAAATAGGTAATTAAATTTTAGTTTCTGATTGAAAATATTTTTTAATTATTTATAAATCTAGAACTATTCTCCTACACTACTAGAGCGGTAGTAAACTACCAATGCGTGCACTGAAGTCAGTAGTTATTACATAACGCCCTATCCTGACATAGTAAGGTCACAGCGACGTATATAGTCGCGTGTAATTTACTACATACAACCAACTGACATCTCCTAACAGCCATATAAATTTCCAAGTCGTAAAGCAGAAGTAAAATTAAGACTCTTATCCGAGGAATTTCACTGAGTTACATTTATCAGCGCTCGACGTTATGAGGACCCATCACAATTTTACGTTCAAAAATGTTCAAGTTTGAAGTAATTAATGTTTAGGAGCTTTAAAATTCTAGATTTTCAACGTACAGTAGTATTTTATGAATATTGATTCTAGCTTATTTAAATGAAAATTACTCGAATAAAAAAGCTTAGAACATTACATAAAACAAATCTAATGTAATTTTAAGGATTTTTAAATTTTATATGACTTCCAAAGCAAGTAGTTTTGCATACAAAACTTGTTTTAAATTATATTATTAAATTAATAATTATCTCAGTTTTTTATTATCTCATAAAAAGCATAGAAATTATTCAAAAAAAAAAAAACGCAGGTACGCTTTGTCTGTCTCCGACTTGAGAGTAATGTTTTCATTCTTCCGAGGCATTTTAAGTAAAACGAAAATTATCTTCATAATGCTGGAAAGTTAAAGTAATAAGTCCGCTGGAGTAATTTATGAAAGTCTACAGTTTCCTCGCTTACGAAAAATAAAAGCTTGTTTTGCACTTTTGAAAGTTTTATTTTAACAAACCGGTGAATGTACTTTAATTATACGAAGACATCTACATTGTTTCTAAAATATTCGTTTAATTATTTGCATACAATTAAAATTTGTATGTAATAAACTAACGAAGTAAGACAATTAAGTCGCTCATACACAACACAGCCATGTTGCTAAGCTGAACTTTCCCTAGAAGAATAGTTTTATTAAAAAAATAAGTGATATTTATATTTCATTAGTTCCTATTACACAATCTAAAGCTTTTTATAGCTCTTACAAACAAATACAATTACAAACCTTATTGTTTCAGGAAATTGTTTTGTGTAAGCTCCTTTAGATATCGTTAGTAAAAAAAAACAGATACATTTTTGGTATATATATGTTTATATTTCCAGGTTATGGAGAGTGCAGCTGTGTGACGCTGACATCATGATGTGACCGAGCTACTGACGCCATGATGCACTGGCTGGTATCCGTCCTCACCATACTCTTTGCCATGGGTGAGCCGTACCTATTCATTTAACAATAACGACCGTTTGGTTCCACATTGTACATTTATTTTTCAGGCATCAAATATTTCGTGATAAACAACTCTCATTTCATTTTATTCTCATTAAGAGATAAATAAATGAAATTAGCATTAATGTGAAATTGTTTTTTAAAAAACGTCCATTAATCTTGGTAATAACTTTTTGGGAGATATATTGTTTGTTATTAATTTCTTTGCGGCTTTTTCTTAGGTATCTTAGGATACTAAGCTAGGTATAAGATATCAATCTTATCAGAAAAACAATAACATTTTATCACAATAAGGCTTATGCAGCTTTATTTAAAAAAAACAGTCTCGCAAATATTCACCATGAAAATAGTTCTTTATATGAAAAAAATAAAAGCAATTTACACATAGCATATAAAATATATTAACCTTTACTCGGGTACGGCTGGCTTTAATTTACATTTTAATTGGCGCCTGGAACGGGAGCGAAAAATATTTGTATAGATAAAATATAAACAATTTCAATTTTACTGAATGCAATCACGTGAACGGATTACTCGTATGTCGTTGAAACGTTATGAGATTGCAAAATATTATCTTGTTTTAAGTGAAGTCATCTTAATATTAATTTAGTTATGATCATACAATTTAAGAAAAATCTTTGTGTACAATTGTATATATTTAACTTTTCAAATTTTTTTTTGTATATAATGTAGTCCATTTTTTTTACATATAAACTAATTAGACGCTTGACTTCATTCCACCTGATGGGAAGTGGAAATGTAGTCGTTGGTGGTAAGGCGCATCAATTTGGTAAAAGCCTATTCAATCTAGCCTTGAATTTGGCCCATATTTCCATTTTAATCATGATTTTAAATAGGATATTTATTTTGTATTATATTCATCACATGAAATGTTATTTTCAAGGTTTACCGACAAAGCCTATTTAATATTTTTTCAGATTCACGTTTGCAATATATAAACAAGTAATAAAAAAATAACACATTTAAAAACAATTAGATACAAACTGAAATACTAACAATTACGTATTGTTTTCTATTATAAAGAGGTCCAAAAACAATGAAACTCCATAAATATGTTGGATGGTTTGAGCGTTGCGGTCTCGTTGTTCCCCGCTATTTTGTTTTGTTTTGTTCTATTATGCCATTTTCTAAACAATATGAGGGATTTCGGTGGCGTTTAAATGGGAGGAGAAGTTTTATTTACCTGTGACTAACAATGCCACTAGTTTGGTATTGTACTGTCTTTATTACCGTAACTTATGATATTCCTTCCATAGTCATTTATCCAATAAATGAAAAAAAAATGCTTGGTCATTCGAAAATTCGAATTATTTTCATAGAACACCAACGTCTTAAACTGTAACCTCTCACTCCAACCGCATGGAGTGAGTTATAAAAATCGAACCGATATAATCAACCAAAATGCCTTCAGGACATAATGTTACGGCCTTATGACAGTTACAGATAAAATTGAGCTTGTAACTTCGAAAGTATTCTTATTTTATTTTATACTTATTTTATTTAGATACAAAAATAATAACTATTTACAACATAACTAGGTTGTGTGCTTAACTTATAACCTTTTTCTTTAATCAGTATGATTTTCTGGTTGATTTTTCATAAACCAGAAAAAAATATATTTCAACTCGGAATGTAAAATAAAAAAGAAACAAAGCTTACTTGAAAAAGGTAACGAAATTTCATTCTCTATTTAAACTTCTTGAGAATTTCAGAAAATGTGTGAATTTATTGTCCGGCAACAAATTACGGTTTTACCTAATTATTAATATCTTAAAAAGTATGTACATTCATAGGAACTATCATCTCCTTTTAAACTGCTTACATAAAAGAGAGAAGCTGCTTTTCAAAGCAATTCCATTCATTGAATAACAAAGCGTGACTAAGAATTAGAATGATAATGCAAAGATTTAGCTCTATGTTATTAGTTATTATGTCACTTTAAGAAAGAAGCCAAGATCTCGATAAAGCTGCAATACCATTTATAATATTTGTAGAATTAAATATTTCTGATACGTAGCCAACATTTAGATTTGGCAACGACAATACTAAAACGTCTCGACGCATCTTACCACAAAATTGGGTTTGTTATAAGATCATTCATTTGTTTTTTGACATTTACATTAAAAGTGTATAGATAGGTTTATTTTGTAAGATAAAAATGCTAGTCTGGACATCGTAGATTACCTTTCTATCTTTTGGAATCAAACACGTGTTTATTTTATCTATCTGAATCTTTAAAAGATTAAAAACTTTATGAGTAATTTATATTGTCATATTTACTAAAGCCTTAATGAGTTTACGAAGACCGTTTTCATCAACCAAAATACTGAAAGATACAAAGTTGCCTCATCTTGTTTATATGCTAATGCGTTTTGCGTGCAAGGTAGCTAAGCTGTTTATCTTACACGGTTTTATATCCTATTACTTGAGCTTTAAGATATATATTCCGGTGAATATTCATATTGTCTGGGATGTAATTATGTATAATTCGTTCTATTTTGTCAATTTATTATGTAAGGGGAAAAGACTACGAAAATATTGCTTTTTAATTTGCTTCTAAATGATAAAGTATCGAATAATTACTGTTTGATAACATTTTTTCTTGTGAATAACTAAATCTTCGTTATATATTAAGTGAGGTATTAAATTTCAATAAACATCTTAAGCATTTAATTATAATTTAATTGATTGCTTAATTATTTTATCGAATACTGTCAGTGTTGTTATTTAGAACATTTTCGATTTTTTTAGTTTTACTTTATTTCATTTTTGTTCTATTACACATGTTGAGTTAATCTTTAAGTGTCGATGTATAATATTTACTTATGTTTAATTTATATTTAAGGTAATATTGTATGTCGCGTTGGTTTCCTATTCAATAAACAAAATAAATTGTTTACAATTTCAACACTAATTTATATAAGTACATTTTACATTGCAGCATATTTTAAATCCTTAAAATGCTGTGTGTATTTTAAAAACATATCTTATAAAAATAAATTAAAATAATTATTTTTATGGTTTGTTTGTCTATTATTTTGTATTCACGTTTTACGAAAAAAATATCAAAATCAAAACAATCGGTGTTGAAACCTTTACCCAAGGTGTCCTGGACCTCCCATGTGGTGATATCAGGGAAGTCCCAAATTCCTCCGGTCAATGAAAGTTGTGACATCGTAATTTGCCAAGTTCATCCGGCCCAATGAAATTCGTCATATCGGAATGACCCAAGTTCTAAGTTTTTTTTCAACATAACTTGGTGTCGAGTTGGCGGCATTTGAGAAATTTACAACTTTTACCAAGGTATAGTTGCAAGGTGTAGTTGTAAGTTTATAGGGCCAACTTTACCCTCTGAACTTGGGCCTTCCCTGATATCATCACATGGACTGCCCATTGAACTTATGTAAATGTTACAATACGGAGTGTTTTAGTTTTGATTTCGAACTCTTTTTTTTTTGGTGCCAAACTTAACACGTTACATGACCCCAGCGGTAAGAGCGGCACCCTTGGGGTGTCTTGGGAGCAACTGAAGCCCAAATTAGTTAAGCCCAAGGAGTTTATTGGCTAAGCTTCTTTATCTTAACAATTAGACTTAGCCGCTAATAGTTGACATCAACAATTCTCGAACAAGGCGTTCCAAAGAAAATTGTAACGTTATTTTTTTGCTACTTGCATCCTTCCCTACCCTAGCTCTACCTGCTATATAGCTATATACATTTACACGTGCAATATAGCCCAGTTCGATTATTCAAATGGATGGAATTTTACTTCATGTGATACTTTATCGTGAAAAATAAAAAAAGGAAACTGATTTGTACTTGAAGATACAAGTTCATTGATAAGTAGAAGGTGTGATATATTGATACTAAACAAACTGCTTTCAATTTTGGACCTCAGCCCTTAAAAAAATGTTTTTTAGATTTTTATATTTTTCCTAGACTTTTAACCGTGAAAGGAAGTCGGACACCAAGTTTTCACAAACTACCTATTCTACCAGAACTCGTAGAATTAGTATTGGCTAGCTACCTTTATACCCCTTTTCTATGAAAGTAGCCCTTTTTATCTTATTTTTGAGCTAACAATAGTATTTTCAAGAAATGTTAGCAATCATTTTGATTATACTTGACATTTACTGGTTTTTACCTCTGAGGTCTAAAAATTAGAATTTTCGTAATTTTCAATTTCTCTCTTAGTGAGTTTCAGCTCCCTACCATATTTAGATAGGCAATAATTTACATCATTTATGAATAAGAACGCGAAATAAGACCTTGTTGGTCTTTTTTTGCTCCGGTTTTCGTAAAGGTAGACAATTGTTTTTTTATGTGGTGTAGAATTGGTAGCTCTAGTTCAAAGAGGGGTTTGATTGTAATGGGCAACGAGGTCATGAGACGAAAACTGGCGGTAGAGTATACTCATGCGGTAGACGGTCAGGCATGGGAGCTTAGGTCGCGTTGACAGGCAGGTGTCATTTTAAGGTGATTATAACGCGATACGAATCCGAAGGAACACTACATATTATTAAATAAGTATTAAAACGAATATCAGCTCGCATACTTTAAAAACAATAATCAACAAAATTACATGTACTCTTTACATCTTATATACACATTGTATTGTAGTAATATTTGCTTCTTGGTAGCAGTTTCAGTAGTAAAAAAAATAGAAGTGTTTAAAAAAATATTTCAATAAAACTATATCAGAGTGTGCCATTAACAACTTAGGTGAAGGTGAAGTCATATTTCTGTCAAGGTTCATCTCGAAGTAACAAAGGCGAGAGCTGCCTGAATAAGTAAAGATTAACTGGCTTATGACTATCTTAATTTTGATAACATTTTAGATATTTTTATCGAAAAAAAATATATTTTATAAAAAAATAGAATGTAAGTATATTTATTAAGAAACTTGCGTTAATATAAAAATAGTTCCCGACAGAATTAAAATGTTAAAAATCTAGAATGTATAATGTATATATTATTTCATATTGTGTAAAAGTGTTTATTAAAGACCTCTTTTGTGATATTTTACTTCAGCTTATTTATTTTGGTTGACATTTATTTATTTTGGTTATTCTAACTTGTTTTTCGTCTAACAGTATATAACAGGCTTAGACGGGTACTCTTTACCAATCAGAATTGTAAATGTAGGAACTGTGCATATGCCAAAGCTGTACGCAATCTGGTGTTATCTTGGAACGAGATCTCGGTCCTAATCCAATTGTACACCGGCTTTTGCGTATTAGAAGCCTGCTGCTGTGCTGCTGCCGCACATCTGGTGTTATTACCTTGTCCAGACATCCATCACGTTGCTGCTTTTATCTTATCTTTATCTACATACCTTTATAGATTGAAACGTTATTATATTTAACATTTAATTTGAATGAATATTTGTATCATATTGATACTTGTTTAATTCGTTGTTGTCGTATCGTTGTTGTTATTAGTAATTATATTATATGCGACAAGAAATGAATAAACTTGTTTACATAAGTAATAATTAAAAAATAGATTATTATCTAAATGAAACCCCAAAATAAAAAGAATTAAGTGACGTGCACGTAAATATTATTTCCAATTAAATCCAGACGTTAAAAAAAAACAAAAGGAAAGCAAATTTCTAAAAATAAAATTATGAAAATATGTCCTATTTATTATTTAAGCCAAGGAAACCCAGAAATTGTAGTCTAATAAAAGTGTAAAAGAAAAATGTGTATGTTTTTCGTATTAAATTTGCGTGCAAAGTTTGAAATAATATCATATACGAGTCGGCGCTGGGGACGCTCCGCAATCTTGAATAAGTTATAGCAGTTTTAAAAGTTGTACTGCCCGGCTCGGACGGACGATATGACTTTACGAATCACTTGGCGTATCGATGTACTGTTTCCTGAATGTCGTGTTCTTTAGGCTTAACTAATTTACAATTTAAATATTATTCTGATATGGATACTTGATTGAAGATTTTATGTAATAATCATTAACTAAACTAATTCAAATAATATTATAAGTATTTCATTATTTATTATTATCAAATAGTGACGTAAGTCTCAAGATATAAATTACTAAAGCGTCAATAAGAGTAGTAAGAAAGTACCTACTTTTTTTAATTAGCTGCTAAAAGTCGTTATTTAAAATCATACAAGTTATAACCTAGCCTGGGACTCGAACCTAAGACCTTTTGGTTATAACTTGCATATCTGACCACTAGACCAGAAAACTGATAACAGTATAAAGGAGGATTTTTTTGAATATAACATTAAAATTGCATCTTTTACGTCATCAGCTTAAACGACATTGTGGTTGCGATTTGACTTAAAAGTTTGATATCGCAACAAAGTAGTTAGAAAAGTGTAGTTAGAAGGAAAAAATTCAAACGATCTCCACAGGACTTTTAATCAGACTTTCTCAACACTTTTTATAAAAGATTAAAGTTTCGCATACTTGTTAGTGAGGAAGTTCTGATTTGATATTTCTTCTTCGGCTGTATTACTCCGACTACTATGGGATAATAGCATGCAGTAAAAGTAACTCTTATCAAATAGAAAAAGATAACTGGTCTGATAATACAAGACGATCATACATGTTAATATTTAAGAGTAAATAGAATACGAGGATAAAATTAAATAAATCGCTACTAAAACCTACGTAACCTTCTCAAAATATAAATAGATAAAAATCCATCACAGGTTTAATATTTCAGTCTCAAAATAGTTTTGGTTCGATAGCAGAGGCACGATAGCAGACGACGTACCTGTAGGCCGACCTAGATCATCGAGCTCAGATTCCGGGGAAGTACATTATTTGTTTCTCCATGAATAACTAACTATAAATTACATAAGAGCTATTTTACTGCAGATTGTTTTTTGCGTTGATTTCATTAATAAATATAATCCAGTTTATATTACCTTAAGACTCTAATGTGACTATTGTTTTAATTTAATTGTATTATTTATATTATATTAATAAAATACTGCAATATCATATATACATTCGATATAAAACCAATATGGGTTTATCTGATGTTAACTATTGTTAGACTCGCCTTTATAATCAGAACTACGGAAAAGATGATAGAAAAAAACCTCTGAAATACCTGTTTGTATTCCAAACGACACGAATCTCAGAATTTCGAAAACGAATTCTAAGATTATATCTACAAATTGGTCAAATAAAGTACCTCTCTTGAGAAGTCTATAGAGAATTGGTTTTTAGAAAAATAATCCAGATACATATTTGTAACTTAATAAATGTTTTTTGCTATTGAGAATAAGAAAAATATTTATTTTCATATGATATATTCCACTTCCACATGCGGTTTAATAAAAAAATCTTCAATGCGTTTATAATCTCTGTAACGGCGTTTATAATTTATAATTTCAGGATTGTAATAGTGTGTAAAAGTCTTACAGATTGTTGTATTTTTATTATAAATGAAAAATATGAAAAGATATTCAAACATAGTTTTGTCATCACGTTTTTATTTAATAGTAGATGGCGTTTCTTCTTAGCTATAGAAGCATTATCAGTGCTATTCACGGTAAATCAGTCCAGCTCGTCTGATTGGAGCTGTTAGCAATGCTAATAGCACATTACATTATATCAGAGCTGCAACAACCGCAGTAAAGCGGCTCACTCCACGTTAATTTGCCAATCTGCGCTTAACTCTGCTTAACATTCATTATTATTGCTAGTGGATCAGATTTTGAAGTAAAATTATAATTCAAATTGGATAACGCTTACATGGAAAATTAAATCATCAACGGTTTTAATTTCAACTAATCATACTTTGCACCTATGAACCATCAAAGTTGCACGGTGCCCACCGATAGGTCCATAGAGAATAAGCTTCTAGAAGCTGTTTGGGGACTCATTTAACGTTCGTGTCAACTAAAACATATGCTATATATTTACGGTACTCCTGTATATATAATGTTTGTTACCACAATATTTCTTAATTTTTTTAAGTAATCTAATCACTATTCCTCTGGTACTCTTGGAATAATTTACCGGGTACTTTTACTTTTGCCTTTAATTAATTCTAAAAACTTATAAATATACTTGTTTAGGGGGCGAGGGTCAGGAGCACGGGCCGGTGTTCCTGATGGAGCCACCTCCGCGCCTGGTGTTCTCCAACAGCACCGGCGCCAGGGTATCCTGTGCTGCTCACGGCTTCCCCACGCCGCAGCTCGCCTGGCAGCTCCCCGACGGCTCACAACTTGAAGACGTTCCTGGATTAAGGTAAAATGTATATTATTTATAAAACAAAATAGATAAAAGGGTGATTTTTATGAATCTTACAAGCTAATCAGTATTTTTTATATTATTCCTACAATAATCTAGAATACGTATACTCATATATTACTAGCGCTAGAGCGGACTTTAATTCATTAAAGCTGTGGAATAATAATAAAAAAAATATAAATTTTTAGTAATAATAATAATATAAGATTTATTAATTAGCTTTTGACTTCAAGTCTTACTATTATTTTTAAAATAATCTCATTCTTTATATACATTAAGATGAGTAGCAGGCGCTCGGGTTAATTTCAACTCAAAGCAAAGTTTTAAACCAGAGCACAGTTACTGTGATTATGCCAATTGGAATCTTATTGGAAATCTTTTTGTCCTTTTTGTCTTTGAAAAGAAACGTGGAGTCTCCCATTGGACATAAAATGTCTGATTCTGCGCAAATTAAAATTACTTACAAATTAGTTCTCAACAAGTTTCGAATAGTTCTAATGGAAATCACAAATAATTGTCAGTCTTTTTCATAAATCAATTCATTATTAGTGTAAGTTCGATCAAGTAATTAAAACAAGGGTTGCCATAGAATCAGACGATAAAACTTTAAATTAAAATTATCGACCGTTTGCAAAGTATTCTTTAAAAGTTCATTGTTTAATTTCGGAAGCCTTCGTCTATATTTTTTTATTAAACCCAAAAAAAGTCAATTGTTTCAGGCAGAGTTCTTTATCTCTGTAAATATTTTATGATAACACACAAAAAGGCTCTTTTCATGAGGCACCAGGTGGGGAAACAAGCCTGATACACATACAATGCGAGAGTATATTCGTGTTTATAAAAATCCCCATCTAATTT
Source organism: Dircenna loreta (assembly GCA_963555665.1). Lineage (NCBI taxonomy): Eukaryota > Metazoa > Arthropoda > Insecta > Lepidoptera > Nymphalidae > Dircenna > Dircenna loreta. The sequence continues at coordinate 14,992,765 of OY743087.1, forward strand.
ACAATACCCTGGTACAATACTTATAAAAAATTTTAAACGCAATTACATAATTTTATTGTTAGCTTATGAAAAACATATGTATATATATATATTTAAACAAACATTTTACATTAATTATATTTTAATGGAAAAATGTGTTTAAAACTTAAGCACACAGTGTTATATAAAAAAATGTATTTTCTTTATATGTGTTTATTTAGAATATTTACGTTTATAACTTCCTTTATATTTTTTAATCGCTATATAGTTTAATACTTAAAAATAAAATGTTTTCCTAAACAATATACCATAATATTTTATAAGTATTTAATTTAAATGTTCTTCTGCTAGTAGCTTGTGTTAGTACGTAAGCTTTAGTAATCCCGCTCTGAAAGCGTTTCTACGATCTCGAAGCTCAAAACTACCACACAAAAGTTATCGTCTTGGCGAACGGAGTCATCTTTAAAATTATACCGCACCAAAGCGAAGATTTCGACTCGAGACACCATGAAATATGTAACATCTATTTTGAATAGTTCTACCGGTGCAAGGGCCACGATATTAAACGGTATATATGAATACTAATGCTACATTTAAAGCAAATATTTTGTGCTTATTTTATCGAATAGGTATATATTTTCTTTATTTCCAGTTGTTTTAAAGTTATTGAGTAAATATATTATATAATCTTTACTATTCTCAATTCAGATAGATTTCTTAATAGATTTTGAAAGTCACACAATGCTACATGTATGTATTATATCCATTTGAAGTGATTTTCTTACCCATCCAAGGAGGGTCCTTAGGGAAATGGCTCGATCTATTTTGAAATTGTTCTCGTTTGTACTGGCAGGTGTGCGGAACCAATTTTATTAAACCGCTTACTCTGTTACGGTATCAAGGGAGGTATACTGAAAAACATATTTGCGGTAAAAGAAAATAATTAATTCACCCTTAATGTTGTTTGAATCTTCAATTTTTTGCAAATTATAGTACAAAAGTTCGCCATTAAAATCTGTATGATAGTCAACCATTTCTTAGTTCTTGAAAATAAGTGTCAAATTCAAATAATACCTATCTTCTAACATTTGAAATGTAAACTATTCAGGAATTTAAAGCTTTCTTTAAGGTTCTTTATAAAATATAACTTTAAGATATGTTAAAACGTCTATTATTATTTTACTTCTATACTATATTAATAGGTATGCTTCGATCAAAACATTATAGGCGAAAATCGAATGTAAAACAAACAGCCGTGCGTGATATCTTCGCATAGATCAAATATTATGTTCTTTACATAAACGACCAATAGACAAATTTATTACTTTTAGACCAACAGCACTCACTAAATTACTTCAGCTTTAATGTCATGTAAATAACGAACCACCATTAGAAGGAAAACTTTGAAAAACACGGAAATGCGTTTAGTTCTCTATTACTGGCTGTGTTAAAGTGTAAAGATGTTTGGTCTTGTTAGGAGATGTTATTTCTTTGAGTGTGTTAATATACTAAATAGCATAATATCTTTGACAATTAATATAGAACTATTAATATTATTGAATAAATTTATTCTATTGTTACTCAAAATAAAACATACTTATTTACTATTCACACGTTCTACTGCACAAAGTGTACCTACTCTAGAAGAGTATCAACAAAATATAAATATTTTCTTGAATTCCTTCCTCTCAAATAATAATATCACATATATTGCTTGTCGTGGAATATTAAAGCCAATTTCAAGGCTATAATTTAATCTTTGATAAGATATGAAATGTCAAAATAGTTATGCAATTACAGCTTAGAGATTTTTTTAGTCAAAAGTTCCATATAGACAGTCTACGCTCAAAATAACTCAGCGCTATTAAAATCTATCAAGGATCTAAGAAGTTTTATGCAATTTAAAATAAAATTACTTTGATTTTTACCATCAGCTCCATAAAACAATATTTTTAGATTACTGATATGACGTAAAACAATGAAAACTCATTTTAAATTCCAAAATTGATAATATTACATTAATATTTCAAATGTCAACACGCTTCATGTTAAGAGTTAATAACGTTTCCTATAATAAAGGAATGAATGACTTATGATGACGTCATCAAAACTTCTTATCGAAATATTAATAAAGTAATATTACTTTTAGTAACCATTTTATTGTAAGATTATTGTAATAATATTATAACAGTTCATGGTCAGAAAACTGCGCAGTAGTTAGTCATACGGTAACAAAAGCATAAAAATCGAAATTCAAAAACTAAATGTAATTGAACTCTCTTTGTTCTATTTTAGAATACTTTTCTATATCAAATTTTTGTTTTGAATTTCTGAATATTATATATTCTGGTGGGTATTGAATAATCCAATAAAGTAGTATCAAGTAGAGACTAAACTGTTATAAATACAGTTCAGGATCATAAAATATACTCAGGAAAACCCAAATCCCAGATGAATTAAAAACGAACAAACTCGAGCAACGTACTCGTGTAACATATTCACCTTGGCAAAACCAGCTATGACATGTGACAGGAACGGTTCCAGTCCAATTGGTCACACACTCTGTAAAATGTTATTAAAGCTGTTTGAAATTTCACATAGCTCTTCTTTTTGACTCTTGGATTATCAAATATACTATTAGTATTTCAGTGTACCTGAAAATAATACCTACCTTTATTACGTAATTGGTTTGATTGTAAGTTATATTTCTTACAATTTAATTTATATTTCCGAAACAATAGTTTATATTCGACGAAGATATATTTTCTTGCCTATTTATATTTCAGTTTGACTAATTTCATGAAGGTTACTAGAAATTGTAAAAAATGTATCCAATTTTGAAATACGTTAATTCAGTTAAATTATTTTCAATGTACATACGTAACGAACTGTGTTCGCGGATATAACGTCTTACATTTATATACTTTGTAAATAAGCAAATGTCGTAGTCATTTCAATGAAATTTATAAAAAATATATGTAAGTAGCAGTAAATTATAAATCGTTGTTGGAAACATCTCGTAAACAACTCTCAAATGACATTACCTGACGGTTTAATAAGGTCAAGTGTCTCGTTTCCGTCTTGATTAGAAATTTAATACACATTCAAGCAATTCCTAACAGAAATTATTGAACTAACGGTTTGTTTATTGGATTTAAATTTATTTTGAAAAAGGGTGCATTTAGTATTCAAGCGGCTTCGACCGTGTCAAGTGGCGTGTCAAATGAGTCCGTTTCATGAATTTTAATTGAGATATAAATAACATATTTTTTTCATTACGTCCAATGGAAAATTAATAGATGAGATGTTTGCTTATATTTTTGATGTGTGGATAAGTTTATATGTCAGCGTTACATGTTGGCAAAAATACTTTGAAATTTTGTGTCCGTAGAAAATAAAACAAGTTAGAGGGTTTTAAATTTATATCTCTATATTAATAATATTTGTAATAGTGATATTTGATACTAATACCAAATGGAAGACAAATTTAAAATAAATCAATTTAAATTTACCAAGCAATCCAATTTTAGAATTTCCATACTGTAAATACGAAATCTGTATTGATTTGCGACTCCGACCAGTTTAAGTCTATTAGATTACATTCTATTATTTAAATAAATATTTACCATATATTTTAATTAAATAACTAAACAACATTTCATTTATTTCTGTTATATTTGATGTTCAATAAAATTCCCACTATATTATGGCAACCGCAGTATAACTAATACGGCACGGTCACGATTTACGTTACGTTAACGTAGTTCTATTAACGTTACGTTAGTTTAGTTCGTTATTACTGACACAGGTATAAGTTATTATTGTAGTAGTATTGAAATGGTATTGACTGAGAACTGATTCATTTTAAAAACGTTTGTCTTTATGTAAAAATAAGTCAATATGAATAATCGAGGTAATACTGTGTGTTGAATATGCATGTAGGTTTATGTCCCGATAATTTGTAATTATATGAAACTAGACGCCATTAATTTTGTATCTAATGGACGACATTGTCTGGCAATCTCGTTCTGGTTGAGCTAAATAGTGTTGTACAAAGTATAGTTGCTTGATATTTGAACTAAATAGTTTGTACTCGTTTTTAAGAAGGGATACATCCTAATTAATAAAATCATTTCATTTTTTTAAAATATGTTATATATATTTCAATTAGAAAAAAATATATAAATAAAGTGACTTAACTTTAGATTATATTTTAGTATAATTTTATTAACTAACATAGATTTACCTCATGTATTAATATAATGAAGAGTTTGTTTGTCATAAAAGAATAATTGTTTTTGAAACTGTTCAAAGTTTCAGTTTTCAACAAAATAAGCAAAAATAAACTCCGTATAACCATTTTATTATTCAATCATGACAATTCACTTTCAAGACATATGTAACAAATGCATCCAACTTGTGTGATAAACATTATTTTTATCAATTTAAATAAAACACCATAAATTACGATATATAACCAGCTCAGTAAAACAGTGCTTTGAAGTTCTTAATGAACAGTCTTAGTTTTGCCAAGACTTTACGTTGGCACGTGGGACTCATAATAGGAATGGTGAAATAACTTAAAGCAATTAGATTCTATATATTTTACCAGAATTAATAATTAATGTACCTTTTTATTGTCCTGGTACGATAAGTAACGGAATTTTATAGCACCTGGGTGACAGTTTAAGTTGCAAGGAATACAAACCCTGAAACGCATTTTTTTCCGGGAGAAAAGTTAGGTGACTAAATAAAACAGTGTTAGGTTTTTTTCTATCACAAAATATTTCAGTGCAACATTTCATTTCATCCATTACGGTCAGTCTTTTTTATTGTGATCTATAATATGAGGAGTTTCAGGTGTCCTTCGTTGTTTCTCTGCACAGAATAAATACAAACAATAAATACAAAGTAAATTGTAATAAATAAATAATGTAAAAATAATCGATACGGCCAGGATTCGTACCTTCCACCTCTGGGAAGCAGTCCCGTTGCTCTAGCAATTAAACTACTGCACGGCTAATCGTTCGATGAATGTAGCATTCTATATTCGTCCTTATTGAGACAGTGGTGACATCTATTAGGCTGTTTCCGAACCAGTGTTTCTAACTATGCATAAATTAAAATAGACATTTTAACCAAAAATATATAATAATCTAAAAATGAAAAATGAGCAGTATATTACATCTATCTATGTGAAATGACTTCGAACCTTTCGTGCTTAGCGCTATTTCTAACGAGCCACGATTGACGTCTAGTTAATAACTGACACATCAACTACAAAAGTCGTATAGACTCGTATTTAATAGATAGTTAAAAATATATTTGTCGCAAAATATATAGTTTAAATTTATAACTATAAAAAAATATATCAATAATGAATATAGACATTTGTAAAATCGTATTCGATCATTTATTATTATAAATACCACAAGTATAATGCAACAATGAATAAAAATTGTTATCGATGCTGCATAAGTGTAATAAAAATCATATATTTTAAGTTCGATTCGTTTTCTACGTAACGTTCACTTTTAACTTTTGCCAGGTTATTTTTAACAATCTATACGCTGGCAAATGGGGCAGGATAGTGTAACCCTGCTATATATTTGATATTTATAAATTAAATCATTAGACTAGGTTAAAATATGAGATATGGATAAACTAGTATTGATATGTGAACTAACTCAATATATACGATGTACGCTCGGTTTGAACTGTTATTATTGAAAAAAAAAATTACAATATAAAAAAAAAACGTTTTGCGAATAAAATATTTGAACAGATAATAACTACAGTATTATCTGTGTAAATTATAGTATTATCTGTGTAATAATAGTTATAATACTTATATAATGGAGGTTAAACTTGAAAGAGTTTGTCTTTTTCAACATAAAAATATATTTATTGATCGGCGAACTATTTTTTTAGTCTGTTTTGAGCTCAGTCTGCGGTAAGTCAAAGTTAATATAATTCTATATCGGCATTGCAAGCAAAGTTATACTGTGGTTCATAGAAAGGAACCGGAAGGAACCCAACTTTCTAATTATTCATTAAATTACAAAATGTTATTTTATAGTGATATTGTGAAAACAAATTAAAATGATATCATAGCTATTACCAAAATATTGTAACTAATTTGATAATTTTATAGATGTATTCTTGAAATAACTGCTAAAAATAAAATAATGAAAATTTTCAAAAAGTTAAACACCAAAATGTTTGATTTTAAAGGCATTATATTTTTTAAACCCTTATTCGCTTCTAGCTTATATAAATTTCGTTGAAGTTTTAATCTTAGTAAATTCTCACTCTCCTTATTTGAAACAACGGTGCATGAAGAGATTCGAGAGGAGAGGGAGTTCATGCCTCACAACTTCTTAATGCGCGCCTTGGAATTAATACAGAATGTCGTATGTCAAACTGTTGCGGTCACCGACCGCGACTCGAGCTGTTTAGTTTTATGGTACAGAATAGGTAAACCAACAACCTTATATAAAATACAGCATTAGAACCAATATTAAGAGCTAAGCTATTAGTTGAATATATACCTTTAATGTTATAATTCGACTATTTCGTAAAACAAAACCATTTCTTAAAAAAATATTACAATAAATTTACAATTTTCTTTAACAATATTATCATGCAATTAGATTCATCGTTATTTTTAAATAAGTCTGGAGTCGTTGAAGTTTTTTCTGATTGTTGTGAGGTTCTTTGTTTTCTTTGTCAATAATATTGCTCTGTGCAGTTATAATGACATTGAAATTGCTACAATATTCTTGTTTACTTGTTTGTTGGTTAATCGAATACTTCGCTATACTATGGCATTTTACGATGCTTTCGAATATACAAATAAGTTATGAGAAGTCCATAAAATGTCACATATTATAGATATAATCAAAAGTAAAGTATAGCATAAAATAAATGATGACCTCACGCCCTCATAAAAGGCGATAGGGCGCTGCATAAAATATAAAAATTGGAAAATTAAAACGAAGCCTACTGAAACTGTAATGAGATAACATCAGGGACAGTTACAAATATATGAACCACTGATATCGTGCAGATACTTGGCAATAAATCTAATGTGACGTTATTTAAAGTTTTGACATACGGTGAGAGACTTATTGGGTTTTTATTATATATATTTTTTGTGCAATTAGTTGAATATGAATTATTTTGATAAAAAAAGGTTTTTTCGTGAATTAACAAGAAACACAAATAAACGCTAAAAATTTATAGGGAAATTAAGATATTGATTGTCTTTTGAGACAAAAATGCCGCAGAGATCCCACGTGCCAGAAATAAGTCGATGTACTTACTATTTAACTTCGCCATTAGGCCACAGACCGGCAAGGGCATGGACCAACTCTGCCCAATGTCCTTCAAATTGTAAATATTTTAGGCGGCTATTTTATGGGGGATTGCTTTCAAAATGTGTTGTTTAATTTACAAACATGAGGATTTATATTTGAACCCTTTTGCAATATTCGAGGGTTGTAAATTTTGTATTTAATATTTTCATGCAATTTTGTATGATTTGGAAGATTTTTTATGAAGTATTTTTTTTTAATCTGTTATGATATATAAGAAATTAAAGTTTAATAAAGTATTTACTTTTACAATAAAAAGGTATAATCTCGCCAACACCTACGTTGATTTAAGTCTACAAAATTGGCATCACGTTGTTGATTTGATTTGATCCAATCATTCGAATGATTGACTATTTCTGTTTAGAAAATAATTCATACGTGTACTAAAAAAAAATATATAAAATAGGCTTATTAAAAAATGCCAACATAAAAAAGTCAGCAAGTTACATCGCTGTTTTATATTTATTTAATTTTCATCTTAAATAAACAGTAAATATCAAGGAGCTAGCTGAATATGAATTCAACAACAAAAACTGCAAAACTTAGTTTTTATCGTCGGTAACTTAAACTTAATAGCTGTAATTTTTTTTCAGATTATCCAGCATTTAGATATTCCAACCATTTTACTAATAATACACAATCAGGACATGAAATGATGTATGAAAAAATCATCCTTTCTACATTCGTTAAGAGTCGTCTGAAGGGCCATTGTTTCCATAATAAGCTGTTTTGTCTCGATATATCTGCCCCTAAGCTTGCATTATGCCAGACCAATTAGACGTCTAGTGTCCTTGGCGTGCAAATAGGATCCCTGTTTGTTTTTAATTTTAAATACGAGGTAATTCCGATGAATTCGAGCATAAAATAAATTATAAGTATTATTTTTATACACACTCACTCAAACCCCTTATACACATTATATATTTTGAGGATAAAAAATATTTACTCTTCCTTAAAGTTTTCATCATTATATGCCTTATAATGATATATGTTTAGATTCTATGTATAAGACGGATGAACAAACATACACACACAGATCCCCGCAATCGAATACAACCACAACCACGTGTGTCAACGAAGACGCATTATTTGATGGCAGCCCGAGATCCAGGCAAGAGACGGGCTAGACGGGCTAGACGGGCTAGAAGACCCAGATAAATCTTAGGCCGCTTGAAACCCCCTTTGGGTGGAGTAATCTGTTCACTTAAAGACTGGTTTCGCTCGAAGAGGCGATGCAATAAATGGCTCTTTGACCTACCCACTACCTCACTACAAAGCCCTCCCATAATAGCAACAACTTCGCTTTAAATTTCGTAGTCCAGGCCCGATTCATGAGGCCTACACCCACTTTCCCCACAGGCCTCTACTGTCTCTACTATCTGGATTTGAAAAAAAAGCCTAATAGATGTCATCAGCGTCCCAATAAAGACGAATATCTATAGAATGCTTATTTTACCGAGGCAGGGAGTCATTTGGTAGCTTAATTGGTACAGTGACGAAACTTTTTCGCAGATGTAGCAGGTTCGATTAAGGAATCGAACCTGCTACATCTGGGCAGGGGCCCATATTGATTAGTTTTTTATTCTATATTTATTTAAAATTTAAAGAACTTTAACATGACCATACATATTTGTAGATATTTTCAATAATATTGAAGTATAATACAAGAAACATATTCAATCTATGACTTCAAATTTTACTATCGTGCTACTTCCAATTCTTAATAAACTCTATCTAGCCTTTGACCTTTTATGGCTTTTATTTTTAAAAATAAAAATAGCCCAAGTTTTCTTAAAATATTAAACAAGTTTTTTTTATGTTATATGAATGACGATCACACCTTATACACAGTTATATATAAGTATATGAGTAAAAAAGTAAAAAGTAAGTAAAAAGTTTGATATATAAATATATGAGTAAAAAAGTTTATAATATTTTCACTATATACCAAATAAACGAAGCCAAATATACCATGCACTGTATAATTTTAAGCCATTTAAAATTTCTGAAGTTACTTAGTCCCAATAAAGTCTACCAAATTGATTCAGCACTTTATAAACTGGATACTTCCTACTGTTATAGTAATACTTTAAAAGCGCATTGCATTATGTATTCCTTCAGAGGTATAGTTCGAGCACTTCGCAGACGCGAGTAGCAATAGAAAACGGTAAGGTATCCATGTCAATTCTTTGTGAATTTTATATTTAAAAGTATATAGCCACTTTACAATTTTTCCTATTTTAATCTAACTGACATTACAATTCTTGTGATAAAAAAAATTGAAGTATTTACATATATAATAAATTACAAAGTTATTCCCATTTTAATTTTTTAAAGAAGTTGCAGTCGCTTGTCACAAATTTTCTGGAAATATTAGCTAAAACATAAATGTGAAAAAAAAAAATACGACACCAGAAAACAAAAAAAATATAGCGAAATCAATTATTTCTGATCATAGATTTTATGAGGAACTTTAGAAAAATAATCAAATAAGTAGAAATATTGTATAAATATCAATTAAACTTGTTCTACAATAGTATTGAAATAGAAAATTCGCGTCATATATATTTATTATCGTTATGTTTATTCATCAAATAAGTTCATTTATTTAAAATATAGTCATGTCAAAAATAATAAAAAAACACTGATGCTAGCCATTCCGTTCACGAAATAGACATTATGTGATATTTGTATATGTATAGGAAAGGTACGTGTAAAGAAACGTGTCTTGACTGATCTACCTGTGTGTGCGTGCGGTTGACATGTCGCACACATCCAGAGTGGACTGTATATGGCCTTTTATTATAAATCGATATATTATATTTGGTAACTCCGTCAGAAAAAGGTTAAATAGGAAGTAAAAAATTTAAATTAAATATTAAGGGAGTAAAAATTTTAAAATAAATATTTAATTTTCTGGTTACGAATATGTCATTACTATTTCATTAAGCACCTTATAATCCTTAGATTATACGTATATAATAAATCAAAATTTATTTGCTTATCGCTTATACGGTCCTAAAGCTTTTTGCGACTGTTTGCACTACCGTCAAAGTTTCAAAATGTATGCCAGCGTTCTACAATACGAGTACGTGGGGAGCGAGTTATCAGATAGCTATTTACTTTGTGTGTTACATTCAATATTACTGCTTTTATAATTTGTACCGTCATGAGTACAAAAAAATCATGATCACGTCCTTTTCTTTCTTTTCCTAAGTTACATTGCAATGAGTGCCGAATAACAGCTAGTTGAAATAAAATGAAGGATACTTAAAAAAATAAGATATTTATTTTCTTGTGAGACACCCTAAAGTGAAGATTTTCGTGGAAAATTTCAATTATAAACGATTTTCAAGTATCTTACTTTACTTTTTATTTTTTAAGAATATCCAACTATGTTATGCTTATTTCAGTTAGATGAATAAGAAATAAAAATAATAATTGACACGAGCACCATTCAAAGCTGCGAGCTCTGGAAAAACGTTCCGTCTGTCTGTAAATTGAGCTAGTGTGCCTCTACCCACCTTAGTAAATTTAGAATTCTAAATATAATGGTTTTCAATGGGGCGAAGTTAACATTTAGTGGGATTCTTTTGAGATGTCAAATAAAACAACCAAAAATACGAATAAATTATTAAAAATTGTCAAATAAAATCATTCGAAAAAAAAACAATATAGAAAACATTAAATAAAAACACAATATCATCTCTACTAAAAACAACTTTAAGATTATTACAAAGTTTTTTTCTTAAAACGCGTAACAGTATGTATCAAAAACAAAAGTGGGGAGAGGGGGTCCTTTATAAGCTGCCGCTTAACTTTTGTCATAAATTGTATCATTCACTTTCTCGTTAAAACCGGTCACGTAATTCCAAAGGGCTTTGTAAAATTGTCTTCAAACTGCGTTATTATAATTTATTGTAAATTGGAATTGTTAATATTAACAGGCTTAAAAACAACTTGTTTATAAAAGGATATACAAAAATAGCTTATGATTTAATTGTATTTATATTAATATGATAAATTATAAATTTATCAATATACATTTTGTTTTACCAGTAGAATTCTAAATGTCAAATCCTTGGAGACTTATAAACTATTCTATCAAACTATGGATGAATTAAAACAAATTTAAACTTTATATGACAGAGATCAGTTATTCACCGCGTCGGTTACAGTCACTCCCACGTCAATGGAATTAAGACGTGACAGTTGTTATAGTTTGTTTGTTTGTTTGTTACATTTATTTTAGTGTTTCATTATCTCACTGTTCGAATAGATAAGTAATTCCCTTGGAAAATGAGTAAACCAAATAACATAGCAACGAAATATTATAACTACAAATTTCGAACTTTGTCTTTGAATGTCTTTGATTTACAATTAATTATTTTAGTGTTAAAAAAATACTTTCGAGAACCATTAATTTTTAACAGCTTTAGATAATGCAGTTATAACGCCTTACTAGGTGCTTTTCATATCCAACTATATTTATTTAAATCTAGAAAGAGTGATTCCTTTTTGTCTTAGTGACAAATAAATACCGAAACAAGCATTATATATTATTTTCAATGAAATATATAATTAAAAAATCCCTATTTACAATGTTTTAGAGTGCTAAAGCTCCGAGATTTTTTGTACAATCTCTCAACAAAAGATAAAATAAATATTATAAAGTAGACTCAATAATGCGAGAAGCTTTTCCTTTCAACAATATTTTTCCAAGAAATCCCTCACTTACATAGACCGCGCCCTCTGTATGTGTTTTACTTTTTCTTTCTACTTATATATGAAAAATACGCAGAGAGTAAGGCTCGTTAAAGCATGGGCTGGTATTAAGGGTGCTTCACTTTTGAAAGTTCCTTCTCCCACGAATGTGATGCTGACATCAAATGGGAGATGGAAAACAAGTTCCTTTCTTTGAATTACCAGATTACCAGATTACCGGATCTTTCTTCAATCAAATAAATATCTATAAATACTGGAATTTACAGTGACTTTCCCTCGCAGTATTTAATGTATAAGCTTTATAATTTTTAAGTCTATTACTACATACACAAGCTATAAGTGTATTCTAATTTTTATCAATATTTCGAGAGATTTCACAATTTTGAGTTATAAAAGGCAGAGAAAGTTATATAAGAGAGATATGGAACAAGTATTCACTCAATTTAAATAAGAATATATGTAACACCACATTAAAGTAACTATACATATATATGTATTAGCCCATAATACCATTAAAACATTTAATTAATTAGCAATTACTACCAACGCATTATAATGATTCGGATATACCTAATAGGAATGATTAATTTATTTCAAGCAGCTATTTGTACAGTACTTGTACTGTACTATTACACTGTATATGACAGAAGTCGACCAATTCGTAGAACATTAAGTTAAAAATAAAATGAAGAACTTAAAATTTGCGACCGTTTATACCTACTTTGATTTACTGTATAATTATATTCTTAACATATAACAATACAAATATAAAAGCTTTATAAAATACCAGAAGTAACTCGCACTTCCAATCTAGCGGTTAAATGAGATATCTGGCGATGAAATACTTTTTCATTAGAAAAACATTCCCCAATAAAATCGAATCGGTTTTTAATCACCATCAAGATTTACAAATTGTTACATTGAAAACAAATGTTATTATTCAAGTAACAAAGTATATTTTTATTTTTATTTTATCTTTATAATTTAGCATTGTTTTCTTTGAAAGCTAGTCATTACCTCCAAACACCGAGCCCCGCGGGTCCCTGGGAGCCGACAGGTGACTGGTAATCCGATTATTTTGTACGCCAGTGTTATGACAAAGAATATTGACCAGGATATTGAAAATAATTATGCAATTTCTGATTCAATGCGTTTCTCATTAAGGTTCGATTAAACCTATAAAGAGTTTATTCATTATAATTTAAATTATAGTATTATATTTATATTTATCCGGCTGTATTCACGTGGAATTACACCGGGATGTTCTAGACTTAATCATATAGACTAGACTTAACATAGACTAGACTTAATTATAAATTATAGTAGTTTGTTCTGACAAAGCTTCTGTAAGGTTTCATTTTTATGATTATTGGAGACATTGTAATGTACTGTAAATTAAACAAACGTTCGTTTACAAAATAGAATAAAAAATCTTATAATAATCAAGCTTCTGAATATATGATTAAAGTTCGAAATCAACACACGATCAATGTTGAAAAAAAAACAATTGAAAATTCTATTAATTTTCATTTCCGAAATCTCAGGAGCTATTACATAAAACAATTCAAAAGTTCTTCAAAATCTGACCTTAAACTTTTATCTGACTAGTGATAAGTGTAAAGGAGCCATTACATGTCTACCGTGTTAGAATAGTTGTATTATAAAAATGAATCAAATAATTATTCGCGTTACCTATTTAGATCAATATAATTATTCCAAGCTGTTTCAAACTAATTACATGGAATAATTACAATAATACTTCAAATATATTACCTTTAAATTACAATAATTGAATAAACTATTATTTTTTTAATATAACGATAGAAATACACAATTTTAAATAAATAAATATCAAAGAGCTTGTTAATAAATATATAGACATAAATAAATAAATATCAAAGAGCTTGTTAATAAATATATACACATAAATAAATATCAAAGAGCTTGTTAATAAATATGTAGTCATAAATAAATAAATATCAAAGAGCTAGTTAATAAATGTATACGATAACCATTTTGCATCTTAATTATATAAATTTTATCTAAATAGTCCAAGAGATTATAAGATTTTGATACCCAGGTGATTTGGAGTCGGATGATATGGATTAAAACTTTGTAGCACGGAGTTAATTTGTTATTAAGGAATAATAACCCTGAAAGAACAATTTCTTTAATCATAAAAGTATATAACATACATGATACATTACAAGAAAGTTGAACATGCAATGAATGTTAAAACGGCTCACTCACTCAAACTCTCACTCATTCATTCAAATATTAATAAAACAAATATAAAATTATATGTATTTATGTATTTATTATAGGTATATGTTGTTTGTCTTTATATTTTATATTAATACTAATAATACTTATATATGTGTATTATTGGTACATTTATTTAGTCTACTTAATTATTTATTACATATATTTATATAAATTGTTTAGGTCATAAGTTTATATATGTGTGTACCTATTTCTTTAAAATCATCTCAGTCACTCTCACGGGTAGCTGGTAGAAATAAGATAATCCAATGTATTATTTTCTTTCCTTTTGTATTTTTACTTTCATCAAATCTGGTACATAAATAAATAAATAAATAAATAAAACAATTATGAATTGAACAATACACAAATAAAAAAATATTAAATGGACTCTCTGCACGTTTATATTTTTTTCTTTCAAAATCGTTTAAACAACTTATTATAAAGTTTTCATGGAATATATAATATATAATTTAATTATTGGATAAACATTAAGTAGAATTCGAATTGTTGACTTTTTTTGATGTCGGTTAGAATAATTCGTATTCCTCAACAGCATTTCCAATACAGTCATCACATCGTCGTATATCTCGGTAATACGGAATCCTGAGAATTGTGTTATTTTTTGTCACAGACATGACACGGGCCGGATAAATGACATGTCAGCGTAGGATTTACGACGCGTTGGGAACGCCGGATAAGCTGACCGCGCTCTCCTTTGTATACGATGCGGCTGTGCTTATTTTAAAATGTTTTCTTCCCTATTCATTTTCCCTTTAAAAGCTTATTCATTAAACAAGCTGTATTTTTAAGTCAAAATGTATTTTATCTTTTAAAATATTATGGATGTCGTGTCAGATAGTCACGTCAAGTCATTTTACGTAACTGATATTTTATATGAGTGTAATTGTCTAATGAAGTGTTACAAAAATCAATAACTAAATACTGTTTATGTAAATACTGATAGCGTCTGAGATAATACTTATTGAATTATTGATTTTTTTTTTCATATTTATTTTTAAGACACACCAATGAAAAAAAATATAAATTTATATCATCACAAATAAACTTATTTTAACGGTTGCAGTTAATTTTGTAAGAATCTCAGCAACAATGTTGGAAACTTCTTTGTTTTCAAATTAAATTACTCCTCTAAAAGCCTTTGCATATTATTTTATATCCACTCATAAACATAGTATTCCAACCGTTCCTCTTAATTAACTAGGCGCTACCACTGTTGGAATAATGTAACTTTTATTTTCTTTAATTGAAAAACTACTTTTTTGCATTGAAATAAAGACTACTTTGCTATCTGTGGAAGCCAATTATTTCTGAATAGAAAAAAAATCCTCAGTATCTCATCCTGCGGAGATTATTTCGTTAGGGGTTGTTACACGCAAAGTATGTCTTTTATTTTTGCTATTTCACCAGTCAGCGCCAGCCATGTTGCATCTTCGTGTTAGACTTTCACAACGTTATCTAACATAATTAAGAACTGTCTGATCACAACACAGATAGACGATGGAATTTATAATTATATATTATATTTATATTAGATAATATATATTCTATCCAGTAAATCTTGGTCGATACAGCTGAATATATTTCGATTGTATAATTCATAACAGCAAAGGTTTCTATTTTGTAACGTTAGCTTAATTACTATTTTTGTACACATAATTATTTTCATAAGTGAGTACTTTATATATATTTATTTGAAACTTGTGTTATACAGATTAGCCTTTCATTTAGGAACAAATAAAAACCTAGGCGTGGCTTATTGATTCTTCTTGCTCAAGCTACTTTTGTAAACTGCATTTATATACACTACATATTCTTACATACTTTATGTACAATAAAAAAAACAGAAAAAAAAATGTTCCATTATTAAGTTGGTGCTGGCAGACTACTTTTAATCATAATGGCATTTAAATTTAAACCAACACTGTTGACATAATAAATAAATATAAACTCTGTTTTAACAGGGCTACCATGGGCTCAGAATGTTACTATAATATAGCAACTCTGACAAATTTTAATCAACCCCATAACGGTAACCTAAGGGGTTCGATAAAGCCATTAGATGCATCCTGTACGGAGGAGAAACCTGAGGCAATAGTAATTTGATTAGCCTACCCGACTCTAAGCTATCTAAAAACAACGTAGAGTTACCTTATAACATTTTTTTAATACCTTGTTATTTATTTAATTTACCTTGTTATTTACTTATATTAAATATTTAATATATTAATTTTCAATAATTTCCCTTTACTCTAATAAATATATTGTTTGACAATGGTCTTATGATTTATTAAATTAAATATCAATTAAAAATATCTGTCTTCTGTCTTTTGTCAATTACTTATAAATGTTTCGAATACTATTTAATTTGTTCGAATTATTTTTATGAATATTTATAAAGTATATATATATAATATAAGTCCTCACAACGCAATGTTTTATTTTGAAATTCTCTCTTTCTAGGTTGTTGTCTTATCTCACTCGATAGAATAGTTAGTCTGAAATAACTTTTGTCAAAATTGTTTTATTGTTTAAGTAATAAATATTACAAATTACGTTTTGCCATTTTATTTTTCACAAATTCAAATATATAAGAGTAGGGTTACAATTTTGCAAACATACTTACAAATTTAACGTTCCTCTCACTAGCAGCTTTACTGTATATACATTGGTACAGAACACTTAGTTTGTTTTTAAGGATGACACGTGACTAAAAAAAAAAAAAGGGTGATACATATTTAATGGCTTTTAATGAGTAACGTTTGAAGATACGTGAATATTATTCATTTATTTACTTACCCCCTGTACTCATACATACATGTAAATATACAAAAAAAATACTGTTTTTTTATTCCAAATCAGATTTTCGCAGTACTTTGTTTTTACAAAGGGTTAATTTAGTAAAAATCCAGTGCGAGTGATACGTCCATTGAAGAGGGAATAGTAAATTAGTAATGTCCTGCATGCGGTTGAATTAGACCAGACAGACCAGACCACGACTAAAACAGATCGCGCGTTCCAAACTTTAAAATATTGGTAGAGCTCTCGTGTCACGGCGTTCTGGAAATTATTGAAGCATTTATAAAGTGAAAAATATTTACATTGCAATTAACTATGTTTCAGTAAATTTATCAATAAATAAAACTGGCTTTTATGAAAACTTTTAACCGATATAGTACCTGAGGGTGCGAAGTACTTGCAGCCTCTCAAACGTACTCGAATTACTTTTAATCAAGTACTATCGTGTGCGTGTTGAACTCTCATCATTTAAATGCGCTGCTTTTTACAATTTCGTAATATATTATATTAAAAATATTATTTTAATGACAGGTTAAATCAAATAACATCCAATCATACAAATGCTACATAAAAAGGTTAATAGTTTAGCTTAACATGTGATGAAGTTTGATGCTTCTTAGTTCTAGACCTAGCGTGAAGAATCATCTTCTTAATTCTACTGGCCATTCTGTTTTTAGGGCCTGAAGAATACTTAAAAAAAAAAGAAAAAAATTACTGCATACCTATAAAGATATAAATAAATATAATATTAAAAGTACATCAGACCATACTCGGTGCTCATTTGTTTATTATTTTTATAATTGTCTGAGATGGCATTTCAGGCCCGTCAAATACAACTTAATAAATTGATTGATTTGCTTGAATGGTAAATTCTTATATATTTACTATTAAGTACATAACGTGATATATATATATATATATATATATATATATATATATATATATAACATATTTATGTGTCATAAACTTACAGGTCAGGGAAAGTCAAAGTTCAAGAACTTTGAATACATATATGTTAAACGTGTTGTTTTAATATATCCACTATAATATTAACAAATAAGCTATTGGAAAGAGATTAACTCACAAAAGTTGTAAATATGAAAAAGAAATGTAAAACCTGCCTCGTTCATATCATATTATAATAATTAAAATAAACATTTATATCAAAAAATATAAAGTTTAAGGTATGAATTCTAAAAAGGTTTGACAGATTTAATAAATGGACGATATGAAACACTAGAAGTCGATTAAAAACAATTCAATTTCAACCTTTTCAAACACACTGTACTGTAATAGCTTTGTACCGTGGACTCAGGCACCAAAGATACAAACCCTTTTAATAGTATTTAAATTTAATACCATGAAATCAGTATCTTGCATTATAACATCATATAAAGATGCCCTATACCATGGATCAAAAATAACTTTCCGAGACATGTGAATTTTTTGGCAATTTTTTCTCTTATCAGAACATATGTCTGTCTTAATTACATTTTATTTACATCGGCATCAATTTAATCTCTTTTAAAGGTGACATATTTAAAAGTTATATTGTATTGTATTCCGTGATTTTGTGCAATGATTTCAATATATTATTAATTGTATTAATAATTTGTTCTGTCACTTGAACACTTATGAATATGTAATGATGACGAGCTTAAGTTCAGACCAATGTGTTCAAAAATTTTCACTTTTAATTAATCATGAAATTGAAAGGCCCCAAAAATTTACTTGCAGAGCGATAACAAAAAATAAAATTCTTAAAATCAAAAATGGTATAGTGTAAAAAGTCGTGAAAGTAAATTGAACAGACAATAATCCAAATAATTTATATAATAAAGTATTCGATTTCTTATTTTATAAATTTTATTATACTTTTAAGTCAAAAACAAGGATAAAATACTTACATCTAAAATGTATTGACTGGGAAACCGTGGGAATATATAAAAGTAGAAAAAAATATATATATGATCTTATGGAACAAAATTAGAAATTTCTACAAAGATGTTCTTCCTGTTCTATTCAGAAACGAAGTAGGGGTGGAGACAACTCCACCCTGCCTCTTAATGTTACAAACTCACTGACCTTTTACTAATAACTAAATGTTATACAACATGAGGATAGGGTAAGATCGTTCTAGTTTAATCAGTTATTATTAGAAACAAAATTATCGAAGCGTGGAAAGCTGTTTATTTCTAATTTAGACTCTTCGGGCTTAATCGATATTCAATTACATATGTGCCCTCATTGACGTCATTAACTATCTCATATAATAATATATAAATTGAAAATCTTTAATTTCAAATCATAAGGTTTTTAATTATTTAAAATACAAAAATTATTTGTGTAGTTTATATTTATATGGCATACATATTCTTATAAAGAAAAGTATCGACAAATTTACCTTACCATTCAAACATTTCTATAATGTTAAGAATAAAGATGGCGTTTAATGAATTGTTTATTGTTTCAGATAAACTCTCTACATTTTTTCAATATAAAATGGAATTCTGAGAGAATTATGTCCTTATTATTTTCTAGTATTACGTATAAATACAGTTATTATATTTTCATTATTATTCTTTCGTTCATTATCTTTGTATTATTTATTAAAGCAGAAGAGATATTAAAACGTTATGAGTATTTTTATGATATTTTTTGGGTACTTAGAACTGGACAGTATACATTATCAGTTTAATATGCGGACGTAAATAAATTGTATTTGTTATATATTTATTTGTTCCTCAATACCACACAGTCTGCCGTTATGTAAAAGGTTATTTTTCGTCATAAGTCCTAGCCGCGGGTGTTTGCATTCAACGTTGTATACAGATATAACTTTATATATATTCTTAGAGGAACCATCTTTTCATTTAATTTCAATAAGCAAATACTTCTTAGTATTTATATGGAACACTAATTTAGGTATACAGCACGGAAAAGTCGGGAGTAAACTGAGGTGGTATTTTTCAAAAATGGGTGCCATCTCCATTAGCAGTACCTTACAGTACATTACTCTGTGAAGAGAGCACGGCAGCTATAAATTACCCGTGAGAATGACCAGATGTTTACGTAATTTGGTAAGACGAAGTACCATTGAGGATACATTTCAACAATATTGAAAATGTCAAAGCACTCTGACTTCATTGGAACTGATGCGTGCTTTAAAAAATCGTTTTCTTTTTTATTTTTTATTCTTTATAAAATTTATAACTATAGAATTATAGAGTATATAATATTGTAACATATTATATAGCTTTAATTAATTAATATCAAGATTATAAAGTTTTTACACATTAAATTTTAATCTTACAAACCGTGACAATCTCCAGAGAAAAATGCAAACCAACAGCCAATTAGTCTTGGGAAAAGCATTTATTAATTAATTCCTTCTCGTTGCTTGTGAAAAGAAAAAGTGTTGGAAAATTAGTTTTAAAATTGAAAAATTATCGGCTTATCTTCTCGTCTTTTGATATTGAAAATTTAATGTTTTACGACACCAAAGATATTTATATTTTATATTATAATAATGGAATACAAACATTGTGCTTAGGATGAGATCAGTGTGATTTTATACTGCTGCTTGTGACAGAATATAAAACTATATAAAAGTCGTTAACTTACAAATTTAACAATATTTTTTATGAATAACATATATATATATATATATATATATATATATATATATAAGTATATAAGTTTATAAGTTTCTTATAAGCTTTAAAGTCTTAAACAAAGATTCTTACATATTTGTATAAGTTCAAACACACGAGAGCAATAAGGACTTTCTAGGTACATTAAAACAAAGCTCTAGACACTAATTAATTTGCGCGAAATTACTGGACTATTTTAAATAAAATCTATCTCCGAGTTACTAGAACTCATGTTACATTGACAAATTTTGGTTCAGTCTGTAATTCCATTTATTATTTATGACATATTGTTGAATTTGTTGGTATTACTAAACCAACTAAACCAATTTTAAAACATTACCTTAAAAAACTGTTACTAAACCTAAATAATTAAAAAATGGAATGAAAAATAAATCAATACGGTCAGGAATCCGAACCCGTGACCTCTGGGAAAGGGCCCCTAAATGAAGAGGTCGCGGGTCCAAATCACTGTTTTATTTTTCATTCCTTATTTATTTAAATTGAAGTAAGATTAACATGGCTATACATGTTTATAGATATTTTCAAACAAAGCTAACCAAGTTGGAACAAGCAATTAATATTTAACTGGAACTCTATCAGGTTATTTATCACATTTTAATAACACATGGCCTAATCACATTTCGAAATCTCATCAGTACAATACAAGCAACTGTTTGATGAAGGTCATCCACACCAAGAGTCATCTCTGAACCAATCCCCATCCAGGCCAACTCAAAATCAATTACCATCAAGAAAATTCCTCTTTAATGTTTCTTATTTCCTTTCGTCTGTTTCTGTAATCGCTTTATGTAAATTGCTTCCTCAATCGCTATCCTTGATATAAAGAAAATAATATTTAAGCGTTCATTTGTTTAACAAATTTATTTATTGTTACATTAATAGCTCCAATTATGACTAGTTGTTAGCTTAATTTGTTTATTCAAGAGTTTTATATTAATAAGTTAAGTAATAATTATTTCTAAGATGTCACAACATAATACTTTAAACAATTTTCGTGCCACAGGCGCCATGTTCCACTCACGTCCTGAAATATGCGCCGGGATTAAATATTCGCCTGCACGGAGCTCTGAGCGCCAATTACAACCTCCCTTGGGTTGTTTCACTCCACCTGCCTTAATACTGTCTTTTTTCGTACAGGAAACGGAAGATGAATTGCTGAATAATCCTCCAATGACTGTTTCATGGACCGTAGCGAAGTTAATTTTTACTCTTTGAATGAATGAATGTCCCTATTTACGGCTTACTAGATTTTCATAAGGAAATATCTAGTTAAATTATTGTATCTACAAAATTCTATTCAAGCATTGTATATTATTTTAAAAAGATATATGAAACGTTAATAAAAATAAAATCACTTTTATTGTCTTTATCCAAACAATAATTCTTTTCACAGACAAGTTCTGGACAACGGCACGCTAGTATTCCAACCGTTCGCGGCGTTGCAGTACCGGCAGGACTTACACAGTACGGTGTACCGCTGCCGGGCGCACAACACACACGGCGCCATCGTCTCTAGAGATATGCGCGCTCAGGCAGGTCAGTAAAGGCAGCACTTAATAAATATCAATAAAAGAAAATTTGCTTTTCAAAAGCGAAATTCAATATGGGTAAATTAATAAGAAATCATATATTATCATTTACACCTGGGACATATTCTTGGCACAATCCTGCAATTCTGTAATTCAAATAGTCAACCTAATTGAAGACCAACACGTGAGTTTTATGATAGGACTGGGTGACTTAATTTGACTAACAGCCGCCATTGGAACCGACAACTCGCATGTCGATAAATTGCAGTTCGATTGGTAGCCAAGTCGTAATAGTATGCCAACGCTCTGTCGCCCGCAATCATGCAGCAAAGACGTGGAGGGAATTGATGATTTAGATGGATACGCATTTATTGTTTTGGTAAATTCAAGAAATTTACAAAATTATAGGTAGGTTCGTGCGCCTTTGAATAAAATAATAATGTTACCAGCCACGATGTAAATAGATACGAAACGTAGATATAAAAGACATTTTGCCATATTGCCTTTAGATAGTAGATTTATAAAAACGGATTAACAGGAAGCCAATAAATTATTTTACATATTAAGTAATTCTACACTTATGTATCTTACAGTAGGTAGAAATAACTTCTGTTTGAATATATTTTTTGCACTAAAAACAAAATTGCCCAGTCTAGTCCAGTCATTTTTTACCTTTTAACTAACTGCTCGCTTCGTTAGTCGAGTTGCTGGAATGCGACGCTTTAACAAGCATCGTCTACTTGATACAAAGTGTAATGGCTCCGATATGTGTCCGGTTCAGACAAGCGATTCTGATACATACTACGTTTCTGTAGAGTTTATTTTTGATTGTATATTCAGTCAGTATTCAGTCAACTTATGTAACTTTAAAAGGACCTTGAATAACATTTTAAAATGTATATTATGATGCCCTTAATGAGATATACCTATTGAGCGCACAACGTCAACAGCACTGACAGTTATTCCTTTTCATGACTCTTGGAGTGAAGGAGACGATATTTATTTATTCAAAGAGAAATAAAATAAAAATAAAGATCCAATAAAAACCTTAAGTGTTTCCTACAGTTATATATTTTATATGGTATCTGAGTACATACTCCTTGCCTGATGACATTTACAGAATACGTAAGAATAAAAGTAAAAAGAACATCTTATGTCACCATCTGAGAATATTTACATTTTTTAAATTGAATATTATTACATTTATACACTGCCTTTGACGCTGTACCAATTTTTACGTTGAAGTTTGTAGTATTTAGGATTACAAATACTATAACAGGAGACGACAATGAGGACATACCAGTTTCCAAGACACAAAACACTTAAGGACAGCTGGAACGTCTCTCGCTGTCCGTGCCGCCCTGTCTGCCGCTGTGGTCCAGTCCACCTCATAACTTATAGAAATAAAGTTGAACTTACTAAATAACAATTTATTTAGGAAATTTTCTTGCTTTGCATTGGTATTGAGATATTATTTTATATACTAATGCCATCTTAACAACAATACATTAGCACTACACTAGCGTAGGTTCCGTTTTTTTTAATGTACTCTCAATTGCACACATCTATCCGTTTATGATGTCCGTTGTGTTTTTTTTTTTATAAAACTATTATCATTATTAATTAATTATCATTTAACTTCTACTTGTTGGATTCAGACTACTTATTAGTGAAAACAGATTTCAATACAATAATAGAATACAAATCAAGTAAATGTATTATAACAATTAAAAAATGATTTTGCCATTTAGTAAAATAAATCATCTCTTATCATGCTATCACGCCATTCGAACCTTTGTCATAAAATAAAAATGAACCATTTCCGATAACCGGTTATGTGTAAAGATAAATATGCAAATTTTATGGTGTTTGTCAGCACTTAATTTGAATTACAAAACCCTGTATGCCTGCATATCGAATTAGAAATTTGATAACAGTTTACTTATAAGAGAAAGGAATTCAATACCTACTGTCATTTCTGCACCGCTATAAATTAAAATAAAAGCTTCCTTAAAAACATAACTCAGTTTTAATTTCAGAATTTTACAATTTTCGTTGAACATTAAACATAATACGTTTAATTTAGGTTTATTTGAATAGAAATATAATATCGCATCGTGAGGTGTAAATTAACATATCGTATGACGCCAGCTTTGTGACGTCAGCGAGGTTTAGCGCTGCGGGGATTCGATTTATTAACTAATATTCAGCGGGATTGGCCTTTGTCAATCCAGCCTTTGTTCAGTGCAGCCAGCCTGGACGTAACATAACTTTGTAGGGTCACAAATAATACAACTTGTGTGTTGCTTTGAAGCTGTGACTCGATGTTTCAGTATAAATATCGTATAATTCAATCTTATTTACCTTACATAGTTTTAAAGTAGGCATACATTTTGACTGAAATAAATAATTCAGTTTCACCCATAGCTTTTTCATTCGTGCTTCATAACCACGCAGATTTCGACAATAGCCCATTTTAGTAACTACCAACTATCAGAACTACCAATTTCCCAACTTTCATTAACTAACGTGTAAATAGTTTTAGCTCTGCGTAGAACTCTTAATTGTCGTTTAAACAGATACAGACCCGAGTAACGATAGCGTTTAATTAAAAAAACTAAGCTGAATGAGTCAAAAATGTGCGCTGTCATGTGTCATCAAATGTAATAGAATTCATATTATTATATAAGATGTCAAGGTATATTTAATATTCCTATTAAAACTGACATTTTCGTATATAAAAGAATATATTTATATAAATATTAATGTTTGTTTTTCTAGTTGTTTTTGTTGTTACCTACTTACGAAACGTTGGACAGCTGTTATTCGAAAGCCCTCTGAATCATCTGTCTTAGTCTAAACGCAAGACATTGGCATTTCTAATACGATGATAGAAGTAAGACGACAAAAATACAATATATTTAGTGCCTTTAAGGACGCGTTTACAGTTTTGCCGAAAATCATCAACTTTTCGGTACGTATTGTCGCAAAATCAAACTTAACGTTATAAAACCAATACTAACACCAAATATAATGATTCTTTATTTTTTATTCCTTTAAAAAATATATAAAATACTATAACTTTTAATATTAATAAAACGATTTTCCATCACTTCTTCGCACATATTACACGATTTCAGGCGTAGTTTCGGTACATTTTTCTTGTATTAATTACCGTATATCTCAGAATTGAAAGATACCCTGGGGAAGAAAAAATACTCAACTACAATACTATCAAAAGGTAATTATCAACACTTAACAAAATATCTTTAAAAAATATATTTATATAAATTTTATTTTTTTCTCGTCTTTGTAGTTGTGACACATGAATCTTATAATAAGGTTTATTTTCCTTGCATTTTTGTTGATACTTTATTACAAAAAATTATAAAATTCCTACAACACCTCAGTCGCTCTAAGACTGTTGTCGTGAGTGGTTTTGAATCCCTTTGAAGCAAAATTTCTGTTGATAAAGATCACTGTACGAATACAAAATATTTTATAAAACCTAACTTGATACTTTACAGTTCATACAATATTCTGTATTGTCGACTAGAAACATATAAGTTATCAAAAATTTTTATATTACCACAATTTTTTAGTAAATATATAGTTTTTCTAGAAGTACGTAAGAATTATTATCAATTAGTTTTGACTGCACGGCGTGATTTGAAGGTTTACCGGTGAATGGATGCTACTGGATCTCCTAGACGAATAGTACTAGGTGCTCCGAGTTAAGGCATATTTTGTTAGTTCTGATAACGTACGTTTACTTATTCTTGTTTGAAACGAATACATTGATTATTTACGTTTGCCTACACAAAACACATACGTTTTTCGTTTACGTATTCTTGTATGAAATGGATACGTTATTCGTTTAAAAAAAACAAACCTAAACTCGGCACACCTAGTCCACTCCTGCTAGAAGATCCAATACCATCCAGCCATCAGTATACCTAAAGGTCACTAAATCAAGTCCAACGCTAAGACCTTATCAAAACTAATAAAATATGTCTAAACTTAAGCCTTAGGCTTATCGTTTTCAATCAAACAAATGTTATTTGAAATGCGATTCCAAATTTTTTAAAGAGATTTGGTTTCTTGGAACTAAAAACCACAAAAACGCAACTGAGATTTGGTTATTTATTTCTTATTCTCAAAACATTAATGTATATTTAAAAGTAAAGAAATATTTATTTAATTTACATATGTATAAGTTATGAACGTTTCAGTTGGCTTCTCTTTGTTTGAACATTGTATTAAACACAAGTTTCCGGAAACAATGATAGTTTAAATGTTATCTCACAGAATTTCCGACGCGTTCATTACTTCCTTTGTTTGTTTTTTAAAGTTTCCGTTCTCGAAACAAGCATTGTAAAGAAATCGTATCTATTCAACTTTAAAATCACATATCGATGTTGAGATTATCGCCACATTAACATACATTACTGATTATGTATGACTCCGTGAATTAGAAGACGAGCTCGAAATCGTTTCTATTTTTACCAAATAGTGGCTCAGTCGAGGCTGTTGCGTATGAAATTTATCGGTCACGAGAGCATTGTTTGTGTAGCTTTGTAAAGCCATATATATCGCTCGGGGCATGTAGCAACTATAGACGCTTTATTAGCTATAAACTTGTAGAATATGTTTGCCCACTGTATCCATTGTAAATATAAATATGCCGAAAATTTAATCCATGCAATAAGAATGGCAAAGGTTAAAATAGTTTAATTTTATTTTTTTAACCTCACTGTAATTAAATTTTAAACGCACGTTTCGCTAATTTAGAAACCAATGTGCTTCAGATAAGTCTATATATGATATTATCCTGCATTAAATATACGTAAATGAATAAAATATATTTTTAATTATTGAAGCATCAACATGAGTTTCAAACTGTCCTAGTATACTTGAAATATTAATTATTATTACTATAAAACAGTTCTTATTTCTGTTACATTATTAATATTCATGATTACTTGACAGTTCTTAGAGATAAGCCCATCAAAATATAAAATATTACCGGTTTCGCGGGGTACATTCAAAATTTCTCGTAAATAATATCTTGCGTGAGTGATGTACGCGCGGGACGCGCTGTCACTTCATCACTGAAATGCTCTAAATAATGAACGTCTGTAATACAACACGGTTTTTTAATAAGAAAAAAATATTCACACTTTTGACAAAATCATATTTTTACTTTTCAAATTCTGCTCTTTAAGTTTTTATATCGCATAACAGTTTTACGCTATTTTTTATGTCCTATTAGAAACCAAACCATAATATCATAATTACAGACCAGAATAAAACAAGATACCTTCTGTCAGGAAATTAAGTTATTAAACTTTGAATGAGATTTAAGCAATGAATGTAATTCAACCAATATTTCGAAGTAAATAAAATGGATAATTATGACTATTCGAACTCGGCCCTGTCTGTACGTTCGTATTAACTGTGTTGTTTGTAAATCACGCCAATATCAGAGCGGAGGTTTGCGGCCGCCTAATTATAAACGCTATTCATGTGATTCTGTTTAACGAAGGAAATAACATTAGCTTTTGTGTTTCGTGTAACAAAATAGAAATAACATGCACCAGATGCAAAAAATATGTTTAATATTACCTAGATTTCTAATATTTTTGTTGTTCTTTAATCTTATTGTTTCAAAATATAGAGAATAAAGAAAATGTCCACTTCCTAACGATAGTACATATTTTATAAGAAAATATCAGTACTCTGTAAAGGTGTCAAAACAGCGCAGGTGCTCGATTTTATCTCGGAAACAATTCAGGCGACAGGATCCTCGACGACTCTTAACCCTTTGTGAGTCGGTGTCAAAGTCCACGTTTGAGCGCTCGAAAACACACCCCTTGTGTAATCACGTTCTAGAAAATTGTTATAGGTTCCATTGCGGTTATCATGCATCCAAATATAGGTATTTTTATTTATATGGAACATCAAATATTTATTATATTATTAGTAGAAATATTATATGTCATAGTTATAGTTTCAAATGTATAAAGAATGACAGAGGCAGTCCGTGTTAATAATATATTAGTATAGGTTGAGTGGAGAGGTGGCCCCGTGGCTGTGTTCACTTGAGTGAGATGTCAGGCTTCATCTGATTACTGACATTTATTTTAACCCCTTAGAAATATTATTTGCAAATGAAGGATCATATCCATGCCCTCTTTTATCAGTGAAATGACAGGACCATAGTCCTGTCATTTCACTGATAAAAGCAGCTTGGGCTGACCTTAATATACAACTAATGTTTCTGGGCAAGTGGTTCCGTGTTGAAGAATTAACCTGCAACATCTACTTGTAAAGTGTCATTACATTGTATGAAATGCAATACGCTAAGCATACTAGTATCAGCTTTAAAAGTTAGACTAATAGATTTATAGTACGATATGAATACATCTACAGTCCAGAACCCTAAAAATTAAAAACTCCTAGCTGATATTTAGCCGCATTTGTTATGTGTATTTTGACAAGCAATGCTTGTATAAAGGAATAAGTTGCACTAAGATTTTAATCAGTCGCTTCACACTACGAGTATAAATAATTGTAGAGTGTGTTACAGCAGAGTCACGGCGGCATCATGGCGGCATCATCAATCAAACGGCTAGATATTTTGCAGGGCCAGATTAATGAGGCTGCCATTATTACTGGTTATTTTTTATCGAGACTGAGTGACTTTAGTTTATGTGTATTGTTAATGTTTCAAATTAATTGTATCGTTTGCATTGGTATAACATTTGTCATTTAGAATTTCTTGTTATTAGGTCCCAAGCTAGTTTACTGTTTTACTGTTAGTAAGTGTAATGTAGTTGTATACTTTGTTAAATCATTATTGATAATATTATATTTAAATTATTCTCTATTTTCATTCCAAACTAATTACCTTATGTTAACCAATCAGATTTCCAGAATAATTGCACAGCAAAACACACCATATGTTTACAAATACTAATTCGAAGAAAACATTTTGTCCGATTAGTGATATCGATATTCTGGTAAATTCACTTCAAACCATAAATAAATGACCATCAGACTTGATGAGCTTCTGGGAATTACACAATTTGAAATTGTATGTATATTTATTCGCTGTTACCTATTTACCTATATATACTAGCTGTTGCCCGCGACTCCATCCGCGAGAGATTTAGAATACAGGGCTCGTAAGAAGCTCCTTCGCTCGAGCTTTTTTTGGTAAACTTTATTTCCAAAATTGCTCTCCACGAAAAGCTCTACTATTATTTTAAGGGAATAATATACTATAACCTTGATTCACCGTGAAAGTCATTTCTTAATATTTGTTAAGGAATTATTAGATTCGTATAAATTACTTTGAAGATTACCTCAAACAAATTAACTTATTAAGTATAAACTCACAAACAAACAATATTTAACTCACTATACTATTAGAAAAGACTAAGATCAAAATATAAGATTTGTCATA
Organism: Dircenna loreta; assembly: GCA_963555665.1. Taxonomy (NCBI): domain Eukaryota; kingdom Metazoa; phylum Arthropoda; class Insecta; order Lepidoptera; family Nymphalidae; genus Dircenna; species Dircenna loreta. Next base: position 15,022,598 of record OY743087.1, read on the forward strand.
GTTTAAGATTATATTCAAAAGAAGTGCTGAAAGTTGAAATTTTATCATAAATTCGTAATCAATAACTTCATTGTTTACTTTCACACTGTCATTGTCAATTATATATTTTTCTGAACTTAATGAATAGAATAAAAAGTATAGTATATTTATAATGAATTTCATGTGCTTTAACTATAATATAAATTTAACATATACTTTAGTCTCAGCAACACGTGGTCAGTTATTATTTTAAATTTTAACGTATATAAATCGTTTGCACTTTAGCAAGGCGCTATCTATTGGATACTTCCTCAATCCAGTCAACAAATACCGCCATATCCTAGAACTGTATGGAATTGAAAACAGATAATTACGACTGTCAGATAATAAATAAATAATTTGCTATAAATTAAATAAATGAATTGAGATATAAACTATCCTATCTTTTAAGTTGGATCAAACATTAGATACCTACAAAATTTCATTAAAATAGGTTAAGTAGTTTAGGAGTCCATTGAGGACAAACACTGTGACACATAATTTATTTATATTAAGATTTAGTCCTTCAGTAGCAAGAGCGCTGAATGAACGAATCCCTGAGGATATTGTTGTCTCGTCATCCAGACCCGACATATTCCTGTACTCTAGACAGTTAAAGCTCGAGATTCTTATGGAGCTTACTGATCCATAGGAAAAAAACATCCCCAAAGAACACACAATGAAGGTAAACAAGTATTATGAACTGACAAGGAATAGGTATATAGTTAATTTGTACGCGGTAGAAGTGGGAGCGAGAGGTATAACAGCGAAATCTCTCTATAACCTACTTAAAGATCTTAGCTTATCTAAATCTATCATCAGTTAATTTCTTGAACGTACTTCAAAGGCGGAAAGATCTTGGCTTCTCTAGAGCTATCATCAGTTCATTTCTAGAACGTTCTTCAAAGGCGGTATTAGTAGGTTCATTTCAAATTTGGTTAGGTAGGGAGAGGAAGGTTTGGTTAGGTAGGTTTAAAGTTCTCCTCAAACCTAAACCTGGATCGCATATATATGTAAAAGAAAGTGGTAACCATTTATAATTCAAAAACGGCAAAACCAATTTGGCTGAAAATTAGTGGGAAGGCCGCTTAGAGCCGGAAGACGGACATAGAATACTTTTTATCCCGTTTGATTACATATATTTATATATTTTAAAATAAAATACAAATTATTTAATTACTATCTGACAACTGACAATTACTATCTGACAGTCACAATTATTTTTTAGTTCTATACTATTCTAATAGATGGCGGTATGAGCGGGTTTACAATTTATTAGTTTATTTGTTAGAGGTAATCTTCAAAGTAAGTTATCCAAATCTTAAAATGTCTTAAACAATATTTAGAAATAACTTTTATGTTGAATATATGCTATATTATATTATTCCTTTGAAATATTAATAGGGCTTTTCGTAGAGAACAATTTTGAAATAATATTGACCAATAAAAGCTAGAGTGAAGGAGTTTCTTATGAGCCCTCTGTTCTGTTCTAGCGGACGGAGACGCGGGCAACAGCTAGTATATATATATATACATATATATATATATATATATTGCAAGCATATTCTAAGGAGATCATTCATACCCTACATAACTTGCTATTATACACTATTAATTATTACAGACTCTTATTACAGATTTTATTAATTTTATATTATTTTATTTTATTACGAGTTTCATTAGTGTTTAATAAACACTAATTAAATAATATTAAATTACTGTAAAACTAGTTAAAACTCATTGAAATGTGTTAAACCTAGCTTTTTTATGATTATCTTCTACATTCATAAATTTGAACGAAATTGGTGTATTTTTAAAAGACAAGAAATTTATTATTAAAATATTTATGTTTCGAAAGCCTGAAAAATATCACAGATCTCTTATAAATAAGGTAATATCTAATAATCTAAGGAAAGATAAGGTATTTGGAAATAATACTTCAAAGATGTTGATAAATTATTTATATATTCACTTTGTAGTATGAAACCATCGACTTCGTTTATTATACGAGACCGTACTTGTATTAAAACAAAGTTGACGATGAATTACCTACATCCAATTAGTGAATTCATTATTTCTTTACGCCAAAACTTTTCTATTAAATTCGTTCATGTCTATCGTCGCTCCCTAATTTGACTAATTTATCTTTCAAACGAAATTCAGTCTTTTGATTAATGTTTCAATAATACTCGTATACAATCTGAAATAGATTTTAATATTATGCTTAAAAATTTTGTATTTGTGTCGGCTAATTCTTATTCCATATAGACTAAACTAGAATTTTTAATAATTCTAAGATCAGTGGTTTTTTTATATTTCATCGAGACGAATATTTAAAAACCCAATTATTATTAGTTTCATATTGCTTAGAGAACAAGTATTTTGTTCATACTGCATCGCGGCAATCTGTTTCACGCAACAATAAGCCACCGGTCTGTCTCTCTTCGTCATCTTGTGCCCCTGATGTTGAGCTCAGTGTGACTCTCACGAGGATGTCTCATTCTATCCTGATGAATCCATCCTGCAAAGTTGGAATATCCAATAAGATTTATTATATCTACTAAGCCCGAGGACATGTTAATTTTTATGATTTTTAGTGTCTCCTTTGCAAACTGTTTTTTTTACTGTTTTTGTTATTGTATTTGGTTATCTCCTGGTTAATAGTGGGTGGTCAAGGTTTATGAACTTATTACTGAAGTAAAAAGAGATGTTAAAGATAGCCCGTAGTGTTTTAGTTTGAAATCTTTCCAGTATCTCTATGTTGATGTTGCTGATTCCGTGCTCCAGTGCTGGATGCAGGAAATTAGTAAGTATGTTTCAAGATGGCTTTGTATATTGTCAACGTGCTTTTTGTTCTCATTTGTGAATGGCGACTTATTATCGAGTAAATACTGCGTAGATTTAAATTTAGTTGCTTTTACTTTGTTCATATATGTTTTCAATTGTCCAAGTGTATACGAAAGGATTTTGCTTTGTCATTTAGTGGGATTTCATAATTGTTAAGTGTCATTGGTGGGCTTATGCGTCTCCTTAGAGTAAAAATAATTTATGTTGACTTCCTGGAGTTTGCAAGTATTCTCCAAATTTTAAGGCATTCCTCTACTTTGATGATGTCGTTTTGAAGTTAGTCTGATGCAGTTATTGAATTTGTTCTGACGCAGTTATTTTATGTGTTGATAACAATGCACGTCAACAATACACATCTGCGTCTGTTGTGACGGTAGTCTTAATAGATGTTGGTAGGTCAACACTAAGTATAATGAAGAAAACTGGGCCCAGTATACTTCCCTACTGATTTGATTTCATAAAAGTCGGAGTGTTCGCTATTGAACTTTACCTTGAAGCGTCGTTTACTAAGGTAGGATATAATAATATAGGATATGATACTGTGGTGAAGGAGCATATTTTTAACTTTGTTTAACCGTGTCACTTTGTCAAAGGCTAGGCTGATATCTAAAGAGACAGCTAAGCACAACTTCTTCCCCTCCAGTGATTTGTTTATAACGTCGACAATGCAATGAACTTGATCGGTTTGTGGGTCTCCTTGAATCCAAATAATTTATTTGGAATAATGTCATTAAAGTATATCGTCATCCTACTTAGTATGATCCTATCGAACAGTTTACTTACTATTTGTATAGGCAAAAGACTTATAGGTTGATAAGAAGTAACTTCATTTGGCAGTTTATCAGGTTTGAGTAACATTATTACCTGTACTTTTCTCCATTGACCTGGAAAATATTGTTGTTTTCTTTTTATTAGGAGCTTCAAACGTCCCTAAATTAAATATTTCTTTAATGATTTTTCTTGGTTCTAAGTCCAAAAAATGAGACAGTTAAGGCTTCTTTAGTGGACTTATGTAAAACGTTTATTATTAGTCTTTTTTTTATTTTCATTTTTTTTACCGTTGGAAAAATCTTTTACGGACACCCCCGGCCAAGAAGGTGATTACCGGGTGGTTATGTGGGACTACCAGGCAGCGTAGAAGGCGCTGCCATTATTAAAGCAACCCACTAAAAAACCAGCGGTTACCCTCATCGCCATAATGGAACGCCACGGGATCGCTTGTCGCACTCAGGCGAAGTGTTTGAGTTACCCATATCATCTGTATATCACAACTGTCAAACTACATTTCAAGCAAATAAATAAATAATTATTTTAACTATTAATTTAATTGTTATTTTAACTATTGCTTTATTAGAGAAGTATCTTCGTAAGAGTGTAAACCTCGTATAGCAACGTAAAGTAATACGTCCTATAATATTTAGTATGTTAAAAATGATCTCGGATTTCTTTGCTGAGATATCACTATACATTAACTTGATGAGATGGCCAGGTTTTAAGGCAGTCATTTTTTAAAGTTTGCTTTCGACTATTTTTATAAGGCATTAAAGTGTAACCTTAATAAAATGGCCCTTTCATGCTTTACAAATAACGATTTGCCGACTGACTCGAGTCAGACTCGATTCTTATGTAGACTCGCCTACTCGAATACCAATAAATTTTGATTCGAGTACGTCGGACTCGAGTCGGGAAGAATCGGTTTGTACTCGTTGAATCGATTCTGTAATGCGAGTCCTACTAACTCCAGTTTAGTATTTGAGTTGGGTTGACTCGTTCATACTCAATCATTGTATACTTAAGCAACGAAGTAACACACTGTTATACTAGTTTGAACCTGAAACTCACTACTTACAAACATAACTCTGGTCAAGGTGGTTCTTTCTTTCGTTTCATAGTAAGCTATTACTGAGGAACAATTTTTTATTCAATTGCTGTTGGATTATATAAATAGGGTTTGAAAGAGCATTTTAAGTTTTATGGATTTCATTCATTCAAGTCCCCATTATGTAAAAATTCCCTCAAAGGGTGACGCCTATTCCCTATTTAAGCCTCTCTTCAAAATTCTGCAGATGGTAAGAAAAATTCGTGTTAAAAGAACTACAGTCACTTTCAAATCTAAAACTCTAGTAAATGAAGATGCATATAAATATTTGCAGCACTACCCAACCAAATGAATCTCCTATGTAGAGCAAATGAATCTCCTATGTAGAGCAAATGAATCTCCTTTAATTGTGTCATACATTTGAGACCCAAATCACTACAGTCCAATTGTTTTAATAAGCTAAATGTTTAAAAAGATCCATCTCGCCGCATATTCAGTTGTCTATTTATGGGAATGCACAGTTATTAAACTATTTAAGCAGATAGAGCTAATTACAAATATTTTTTTTTTTTGTATTTTAACTTGCATTTATTACATTTTGTATTTCATGCATAATTATTTTCAATAATTTAAAAACTATATGCTATTTGTAAAGAGTACAGATAGCAATTTTTATATTTAAACTTTCGTGAATCATGACTATTATTTTTATATTTACCCGGCTGTATTCACGTAGAAATTAAATCGGAATGTGCCCGACTAGTTTCGAACCCGTTCGGGGTCCTTAATCATGAGCTCTGAGCGTGGCGGACTCGCGGCGAGAACTGCGTGCCTCAGCTCTCTGGGCCCGACGCGAAAGTGGCGGCGGCGGCGGGGGGGAAGATGTAGTGATGTCATCGGAGTGCTCTTGCAGGTCTTCATCACTCGTCGTTGTCACCCGTTGTATACACACTGAACTCACTGTGTCACTATTAAAATCTTCTGAATAGAACTTGCTCTTCATTGTATTGATAACCGGTTTCCACGCCGATGGTAAGGTCCAGCCACTATCCCTATTGAAGTTCGGTATACGACTGGACCTTACCATCGGCGTGGAAACCGGTTATCAATACAATGAAGAGCAAGTTCTATTCAGAAGATTTTAATAGTGACACAGTGAGTTCAGTGTGTATACAACGGGTGACAACGACGAGTGATGAAGACCTGCAAGAGCACTCCGATGACATCACTACATCTTCCCCCCCGCCGCCGCCGCCACTTTCGCGTCGGGCCCAGAGAGCTGAGGCACGCAGTTCTCGCCGCGAGTCCGCCACGCTCAGAGCTCATGATTAAGGACCCCGAACGGGTTCGAAACTAGTCGGGCACATTCCGATTTAATTTCTACGTGAATACAGCCGGGTAAATATAAAAATAGTACAGATAGCAAATAATTTTTAATTGCTTTATTTTTTGCGAGCACATTGACGGCATATAAAATAATAATTCTTAAAAAAAAACAGCTTATGATATACCTAAGTAAATGAAAAAATATACAAAACGCATATTTTTTTCAAATTTTATGCTATGTTATTGTTCGCATGTTTCGTTTTTATTTATTGGCCGTTACAATAAATAAAAACAAAATAAATTAGAATATTTTTTAAACGACAACCATCAGGGTCTATCGATAATTAATTTATCGACATTGCATCGACAAGAACTGTGACACCGATAGAAACGGCGTCAGTGCTGTGTCCCTCTCTAACAGGTTGTCCATAAAATTACAGTTTTACAACTGAAATTAATATTTTGTATCGATATTGGAAAGTTATTGAATTAAAAACCGAACGGGTTCAAATTTAACTTGAGAACAAAGGTTACACTATAAAATATTAAATGAGTAATTAAAACTACAGTGAAAACCTTTAATTCTTTTTATTATGAAAGGTAGAATTCCAATACAAAAATAACACATACCCTTTCATAGGTTACTAATAATTGTTTGAGTAAAATTAGGATTACGTGGAAAATTTGATTACTACATAAAATCACGAACTGTTTAATCAATCATTTCATTTACTAGGAAACTCTATTTGCTAATTTTAATTAAAATCTATTGATTACCCTTAATCTGATTATTAAACAAACTTCCAATTTCTCATATTAAACATATTATTTCTCATTAGCAGATAATACTTACATAACATTATTCAATATCAATATTATATGTATATATAATATTTAATGATGAGACGCTTCATTGGAGGTGTGATATTATCACAGTAAATGCCTTCATTTGATAGACGATGATGGAATTGGCTTCAATTATAATTGTATATCGAATTGAAATGTGATAATATAAAATATTCAACGGAAATATATAAACGTAACGAATTTAAATTAAATGATTGACTGATTGTTCAACAAAGAATTCTCGAAATGTGCTGATTTTGTATAAATTGTGTATCAGTTTATGAAAAAAAATCCAAGAATTTATTCTCAGTTACATCTTTTAGAACTTAGCCTAGCTTAGCCTTATCCAACATAGTCGAGCAAATGTAGACAGCAAATAAATATTTATTTGTGTTATATATAAAATAAATATCTGACGATATTAGTTTATTCAGAGATAGAGTCGCAATGTCTCTACATAAAGCATTATTACGTAACAAGTTATTGTTAAATAATTGCTTATTAGAGCTGCCTTTTAGGTTTATTTTGTCTAGTCGTATTATACTCTTTGGAAAGATACCGTGTATTTATATATAAATAATTGGATCATAAGAATAAGTGGAGCTTAGTAAAATATAAGTCTCCGTATCAAGAACGTTTTATTGAGTTAATAGTTCATACATTTGTAATATAACTTTCTCGTAAAGATAATACAGTTGTTAAAAGATAAAGTGATTCTTTTATATTTTTATAAGAAGTAACTTACTTTTAGACAAATATAATAATAATCTTATTATCATAAATAATTATCAGTTCAATTAATATACAAAGCAGAATACTGCAATAAGAACACCAATTTTAATTGACAATGTTAACATTTCAATTTTTGATCATAATAAATAACAAGATTAAGAAATTTCTTCAAATATCACAAACTTCATATATACATTGTTTCTTAAAACTTATGATGTGATAAAAAAATATTGTAACTATATAATGTTTCCAATATAAGATTTTGATAAATAAATTACTTGGAAAATAGAAGACTGTTTTTATTTTTAAAAATGTATTAAATAATAAAGCCAAAGAAGTAGAAAGCTTATTTCGTAACAAACGTTTAGAAATAAATAAGATGTTAAGTATTAGTAGTTGAATAATTGGCTCTACGAAAAGTCACTTAAAATTTAAACGAATCCATATTCTTTTAGTTTGATTATAATTACAGCTCAGCCAATTTTTGTTGCAAAATAAAAACATAATCTTGAAAATAAAAAATCTAAAATAGTAAAAATACATACTTTAATATTAATATTGTATGTGTCAATCGAATATATTATAATGTTATTTTATCGACTGAACATCTCAAACAATCAAACTCTATCTTTCAAAATGAAAGATAGAGTTTGATCAACATACACCTACACACCTGACTCCGACAAACACAACGCACCGTATGTGTCATATTAAGAGTTTCATTAAAACAACTCACCGTATGTGTCATAACATGAAGAGTATAACTTAGTAGGTTTTGGAAACAACACCACCAATAAACACAAGGAATTTGTGGAAACAAGTTCTTTATTCCCAAATATCTTAAAACTGTTTTCATAGTATTTGTTAGGTAGTTTCATTACAATATCATAGAGTTATTAGATCGTAATTTATATTAAAATCTTTTTACCGTTCTCAAATTAAAAGTAGTCGGTGTCATGATATCAGAATTTATGATAATATTACCTTATGAATACAATATTCCACACACCCACACTCACACACATTTTTCAGTAACATTACAATAAAGACTAAAAAAAGGTATGAAATATTTTTTATTTTTTTATGCTGAAAGAAAACAAAGGCCCAAACCACGCACGTCATGTTTGCAGGTCGTGTTAAATTTCAATATATAAAAGACTGAAAACCAACATCGTTAACTGGAAAAAACTCATTTTTCAGCTGTAGAGTTTTCAAACAACACAATATATGACGGTTTTGTGATCGTGTCGCTCACGTTACGTTGATGACATTTCATCTCTGTACTTATAATTACATTTTTATTTTGTATACGTTGATGTCGATATTCTTTAGTATATAATATAAACATGTGTAACCATGTAAAGCTTATTTAAATTTTAATAAATATAGAATGAAACCGATACGGGATGGTATTCAAACCCGCGACGTCTAGGAAACCGTCCCGTTGCTCTACCAATTGAGCGACCGTATCTCCGCCAGACTCACTCACTTTCATTGGTTACGTTCTTCTCCCAACCCAACCCAATTTGAAACAAACCTTTTATTCCGCCTTTAAAGTACCTTCTTGAAATTAACTGATGATAGATCTAGATAAGCTAAGATCTTTAAGTAGGTTATAGAAAGATTTCGCTGTTATACCTTTCGCTCCCACTTCTACCGAGTACAAATTAACAATATACCTATTCCTCGTCAGTTCGTAATACTTGTTTTGATTTTTGAGATGTTTGTTTTCCATAGAATAATAAACTGCTTAAGTATTACGCGCTTTAACTGTCTGAGTACAAGAACAGCCGTCTCCATGATAGAGAGAGCTTTTGATTTATTTTTAGACAAAACTTTCCTTCACCTTCTTTAAAAAACTCTATAGATCGTTTGGTGGTCAAAATCGCGCTTCTTTTTTTGTTTTTTTTTTTTTCAAAACGTTATTTTTTTAAAAACATGCCCGTGATTATCATTCCTTTTAAATATTTTTATTATTCACTTTTTAAAAATATATTTTAAATACTCTATCAACCGCTTTATTTAGATAATGGCACCTCAAGATTCCTTATTTTATGAGAAAAATGTATATTCTAAACCTTAAACTATTAAAACTAATATCTGGTGTATTCAAAAATAAATGACCTTCGTCGTGAAGTAAATTTTATAATATACTCATTATCGTTTCTTTAGATATATGACAAAAGAGATATTCTACGCTACGAATAGTTTTTTATTTATTTTAATTTATAGTTATATATTTCGTTTTAAAACCTCTCACGAAGGATGCACGCTCCAATTGGATCCGACAAGAGTCTATTAATACGGTAAGTCACGTTTCATGTACAGAATGTTCGTGGATAATGATTTAGTTACCGAAATAACTACAAATAGGTTATTGCTTGATACAACGTAGTCTATACGTACTTGTCAAAGATATGACAAATATATATATATATATATATATATATATATAATGACACTGTATATTTGACATATACTTTAGTAATTTTAATGAGCTTTAACACTAAATGCATACGTTTTGTTGTGTTAAAAATTTGTATTTTTAAACAAGCATGGCCTATCATAATAAACCCCAGTCTATTACGTGATAGGCAATGCTTCTTCATTTCTTAGAATTCTTTTATTTCTCATGATTATTACAATATATAAATGTTACATTAGAAGAATTAACCGATACGTTATTTCCCCACATTTTTATGAAAGAATATATATAAATTGATATGTATAAAATCTCTCAAGCAATTTAGGAATCTTGTGGAAATGAAAGCTGAAAAGTTGAAATTTGAGTGAGAATTGGTGTCCCTATTAAAGTATTCTGCTTCGCGTGTTGCGGAAAATAAAGACGGTGACTTAATATTGACGACGTCGTAAGTAATAAACGTACCTTAAATATATAACATCCATTCATCGATCATCTATGTGGAACTGAAACGTTTGTGAAATAATATATTCAAAGCTCTTAGTCATTATTTAATGTTTTGTAATTAGTCGAGATTTGATTTGATTTTATTTACTGAATATAAAAAAATATACAGTCATCGTCCGAAACAAATGAAAAGTATACACTAATACAATGATAATTAATAGACGTATATATAACGTAATTGTGAGGTTGACTAACGTTACTACGTTACGTTAATTACGTCATGTCAAACTCATAACGGAAACATATGTCCGTTATAATTTTAATGCGGGGTCAAATAAAGCAATATAACTTTTAAAAAGACATTACTCAAATTTATAAATCTTTATTGAAAATCAGTTTAAACAAAATTCATCAATCATTATCAAAGCTACTAGTGGTAGCCCAAAAAATGGATTGCCACTGATATAAAAAGAGCTGGCGACAGAAAATCAGCTTACTTTTCTATTCAATTAAATAATTCGATAATAATATAGCAAAAAAAGTTATAATTTTTGGTAAAATACATATTCACAAATGGATAAAGAATATATAATATAAGACATATAATAAATGTAAAAATGTAGTTCATACATTAAAGATATTGTAACATATGTCGAGGAGTCTATATGGAGGCAAAAGAAAAAATATTCTTAAGTTTTTTTTAATGATTGTTTTTTTATCTTCATATTTCATTACACTATGGTCCAAATCAAACTAAACCTAAATAAAGTACGCAATCGAATCATTGTTGAATTATCGGAATCAGACGGCTCAATCAGAAAATCTATTTAATTTTATGAAGTCCTGTTCAAAATATCCTTTAGGAATATTTATTATTAGTGCTTAAGCATTTATTATATATATCGAGTATTTATTTTGTTTGCTAATTTTTATTTTTATTTAATTTTTAAATGCTATTATATTGTAGCCCTCGTTGGAGTATTTTTATATCGAGTATTTATTTTGTTTGCTAATTTTTATTTTTATTTAATTTTTAAATGCTATTATATTGTAGCCCTCGTTGGAGTATTTCTGTTAATGATGTCGGTTGACTAGTAGTGTATGCTTTAGCGTATAAATAAATAATATATTAAAAATAATCTTTACATTTTAAACTACCAAATAAAGTTACTACATACTTTACTTTAACCTACTGGTTAATGAAATTCGTTATGTAGATTTGGCTCATGATTGTGTTGCCAGATCTCACAGCCATAAAAATAAATTGAACTATAATTACAATACGGTGAAATTTTATTATTTAAATCAATGTATAAAATACTTTTCTATTCAGAACTTTTCCATTTTCACGAGAAAAAAAATAGATTATGACAATAATAAGAAAATACAAAAAAAAATATTCGAAAAAAATACCCTGTTCAGATATTATCAAGCAATTTGTGAATACCGATCAACAAGATCAAAGATTGGTTTTATCAGGCTGAACTGAGCTTAAAATTACATTATAAAATAAAACAGCGTTAGCACAAACCCTACTAGATAAAAACAACTACTTTTTTAAAGAAATTACTTATAAAATATGAAGGTATTTATAGGTTGTAATAACCAATATAAGTTATCGGATAAAGGTCAAATTAACATAATAGCGAAGAGAGCGCTGTAAAAGTTGATGATCGACATAGCGCTGGCTCTTTATATAGGCAACGGTGTATCTGAAATTCTTTTTTTCTTTATTACCTTGGAATTAGAGTTTCGAACAAACGTTATATGATTCTTACTGTAATATTATATGTAATTTATACATAGTAAGTGTAGAATAAGTCTAAATCCTTGTAATTTAAGAGTCTATCTAATGTTAAATAATAATAAGATAAAACATGAAAAATTGTTTTGAATTATTACAACAATAAAATTTCAACTGTAGCTCTTAAGAAGAAATACAGTTTTTTTTCAAGGGTTGAAGACTTCACAAATATATAACATAATATAGAAACACTACAAGCAACGTTATAGTACCAAGTCATTCTTAAAGGTCCAGCCGCCCAATTATGTGCCCGTGAATAATTTCGTCCCTGTCTGACTGCTTATATTTTTGATATATTTAATTTTATCTTTGTTAGTTGAAATCACAACCATTGTCCCAAACTGTAATGGTAGGTGATAGGTTGCTATTACGAAATATAAACAGAAAATAAGAAAACTGGTTAAGGTGGATCTTACGTTCAAATATTTTCGGAGAATTACGAATCTATAAAATTCTTTCGATATTCTTATTTTGAATAAAAGTTGATTAAAATAAATACTGTTTTTGAATATTGAAAAAAATATATTCATTTTTTAGATTATACCTTCGATTTTCTTAGTTTCATTATTCAATAATGCAAATAACATATCGTCCCGTGGATAGTAAACTAAACTTGACTAAATTACTTTTCTTAAGAAATTTCTATTTCATACTATAAATTCTTTAAAACAAGAGAGGCTACGAGGCGATGAAAAAAGCAGTAAGAGCGAAAGAAATAGTGTAAAAAAGGCAGCGATAATTTTAGCACCCCAGATATAACTCTTTTATTTATGACTATGACTGAAAATAACTCTTTTATTTATGACTATGACTCTATCGTAATTAGATATACGATTAATATTATCACCGAATACTTAATTATATGCTCAACATGGATATTTTTGTTTAAGCAATAGCTTTAAGTTTAAGTTTTTATAATATTTCTCCCTTTTTATTATTTTCAAGAATAAATATAAGATATGGTTTTTAAACTTACTTACGTCTACCATATCTATTTAGTGTTATCTTGTATTATTTTTTTTATAAAACTTTAACAAATGGGGAAGGCCCTTGACGATAATGTCTTCCAGTTTTCTCGCACTATAAACAATCGTATTTTTTTAATGATGTAGGAAAAGGCAAACTAAAAATCGTCAAAAAAACTATTTAAAAAAGACCCGCACCTTTTTAAGTAATATTTAATATTAAATAAATACTACTAGTGGCACTATGAGAGCAGTAGACCTCCCGTGAAGATTTCTAATTTACAGTAAAGCTTTCACACTTAAAATTGAATTACTCTCAATGACTTTGGACCCGTTGGACCCGTTGCTTATATTACCCACGTTTCTCCACACTTCTCATTCGTAATCTGTACCGTCTATTTTTTTTTTTTGTTAATATCTCAGTCAGGAAACAAATAAAAATTGTTCCATTCGCATCCCCTTGCCCCCTTTCCCCCTCTTCCACCAATTTTTTTCACATCACGCTATATAAAATAAAATATTTGAGGTTTCCGCTAAATATCCAAGAAAGCGGCCATAACAGATATCTTCCCCCCAATCACAAATCGCCGACCACAATAAAATCTCAAAAAATTAAGGAACCTGTACGCCAAGTTGTACCATTATCGGTTAAAAAATGCGTTCTGTTTATATGCGTGGAATCGACAGACAAATACACACTGGAAAACGCCGCATCAGCCAGAACCGGAGTGGAAATATATTCGCAAATAAAGATATATAAGTTGATAATAGTTGAATTTTTAACCTTACTTTAAATGAGAATGACATTTACGCTATTATAATAATTGTAAGTACACATTTTGACCTCGTCCTATATACTTTATAAACACTTTATATATTTTCACAACGTTATTATTGTTTTAAAACCGTATTTAAGGTCATTAAGACATTTTTTTTTTATATTGCTCAATATATGTTTGTATATATGTATGCATGTATGCATGTATGCATGTTTGCATGTATACATGTGTGCATGTGCGCATGTATCCCTGCATGCATGCATGCATGTATCCCTGTATGTATGCATGTACGCCTGCATGTATGTATGTATGCATGTGTTATATTAATGTTGCTCTACATATAAAAAATAATATAAATAATTAAATACTTCCTACATAATTTAAGCTATTTAAAACTGCTAGGTAATAAAAGCTTAATTCTTACAAAGGAAACACAAAAGAAAGAATAATATATGAAATATATTTAATATATAGATATCACATTTGATATTTAAATTCAAGATTATTAATATAAAACACAATATAACCAAATATTCACTTAACAGTAATCACTGAAACACTTAAATACCCACAAAATATAAAAGTAATAACAGCAAAAATAAAATATAAGGAATATAAGTATAACTTAGCTTGGCAGCTCCAACTCCGGTGTGAAAATAATCCCTTAACAATGGTTAGAAGCCGTATTTATAACAATTTCTAAAAGTGACAGTAGCGCTGCCATCTATACTGCAGTTTAGTCATATTCATAACTTTAATTGATAAATATAAAAAAATTTATAACCAACTGATTTTTATACAATTCTTAATTCAGAAATGTATTTGAAACAATCATTAAACATATTTGTGGTTTACAATATCAAGTATAAAAAAACAAAAAGTTAATATTAAAAGAATAGCTTCTGATAATTTATCAAAACAACCATTTTTATTACTTAAATGATGTATCAATAGAAAAAGTAAAATGTTCTAAATAATTCTTAATTCTTAACAATAATTGTTATAAGTATAATATATTATAAGAAATCAAGTAAGTTTTTGTCAACGAAAATCAGTAGTTGTGTTTGATTATATTTATTTGTATGACCTACATAACTAATATTTATATTGTAATATATTTTATATGTATTTCAGTACAATAATGTTATACATGCATGCATGCATGTATGTATGAATGTATTTATGTATGTTGAATATGACCTCACTCGGTCTAGTGGTTCAAACACGTAGTAATTAACAGACATAACTACGTTAAAATTATATTAATGTAACCTGCTGCACTAAATGTTTTCTCAAATTTCTAACATATTTTTAAGTGTTATGTGAAAAATAATAACTTTTTTCTCGTCTTTAATTATAAATTTGAGAATAAATAGTTATAATAAAGAAATGATTTTTAACACGCAAGCTTTTTTCTTTCATTTATCTTTCTTTGACTCCAAAGATAGCAGTGTTCTTATTTTTATTTACCGCATTCTGGTTTAATTCTTTTGATAGAATTTAACATTTAGATATGAAATGAAAGAACATTTTTTACTCCGAAATTAAACGTAATATCAGCAAATGATGCTCAAATTTTTAATGGCGCATTTAAATAGCTCACGGAGAAGATATAAAACCATCGGGCATAGAATCACCTGAAAAATCATAAATATTATTTTATTTATGTTATTAAATACATGAAATAGCATCCTTTGGTCAGATAATTAAATTAAAATGAAAACACACAAGTTATTAAAGGACAAAATGTATTAGTATTTATACTGGGTACTAGGCACTATTTTAAACAAAATAATATTTCATGGTATTGCAGCGCACTCTAGTGACGTAACGAACTAAAGGAACCTCATTAAATAATATAAACCACGAGCGGTACATCTTCATTAAGCTGAATGCAGGATTTGCTTAATTTGAATTTGAATATATCATGAGTGAATCAGGATTAAATTATAAGCTTTCATATTATTTAAATAGAACTCAAGTTCCTACCGCTTTGAAAATGCAATCTCTACCAATTTAAAAATTTATTATGTTTTTGTATCCCGTTATAAAAACGGGGTAGTTTACATGTTTAATATGAATATCTATGTATATGTGTGTGTGGCATCACACCACCCAAACGGCTCAATCGATTTGAGTGCTTATTTTTTAAACGAACGACTTAACTGTAGACTTCGTTCTTAGCTATGATAACTAGCGCCAGCATCTCAGTCAATATTGAAGCTGATCATTTCGAATTTTGACTAACATTTTATACAAAGAATCAAATCTTCGACAGAAAAAAAAAAGAGCAAACAAGTAGTTGGTTAACACCTATTAATATTTTTACTGTAATTTTTTACGTTTTACATAAGAAGAGCTTCAGTGAAGGATTAAATGTCAATAAAAGAAGAAGAAGTGAGAGAGGCACCACTGTCAAATCTGCGCTGTAAATGGTCAATTCCTATGATAATTTTTTATCTCAAGAGGATTTTCAGTCTTGGGGACTTCTTAATTTTTTTAATAGTTGTATAAATATTTATTATATCCACCTGTTTTAATAAAGACGAAAACATAGTTTATACGTAACAAAACAAATTTTATAAACAGTGGTATGGCAAGATTGGCAAGTGGTAGTGTCGTCCACCCCGGCGGAGGTGGGAGGCCCGGCACTCCTGACATGTTCGACCCCAACCGCGGTGAGAGAACACGCTTCGGTTGCAGCCTGGTACCGTGACGATGCAGTGCTCTCTGCAACTGATCATATTTGTAAGTAAACATTATTTTAACCTTCAAATGCTATCATAGGAATGGACAGTCGACCTGATGGTAAATGTTCATCGGTAAATGACATCTGCGAATATGGAACATTATAAAAAGAGAATTAGGGGGGTATTTATGATTTATATAATCACATACCAATTACAACCCAAATTTAGATAAGACAGATTTTTTAAATACATAGCGGATATGTTTATTCTTAATTTTTTTCTATTTATGCACTACCTGAAACAAGTCTTCCCAAAATTGTTTTTAGTTTTATCGCTACCTAAATTTGGCACTGTTCCCAGGTTTCACCGCGCTTTGGACTTCGAATTACCTTTATTTGATTAAATTTTCTTCCTAATTCAAACAAATTTCGTCTGGCTCTGCTTAATTCAATTTTAAGTACTCGTCCAAACTCTATTTCTCTTTCCTACTTAATGACACGCATCCTTTTTAGTTTCTTAATTTGCAAAGGAACACAAATTATATAATTTACTTGTCCGCGTTATGTTTGAAAGTATATATGTAAATATTACCTACAGTGGGCCCCACGCTCCTCGTGGACGAGGGTTGGAAGCTAATAGTACGCTCCGTACGAATAGACGACTCACGAGCACAATATTCCTGCTCGGTGCTGGACTCCCTGACTGGGGAACGTCGCAGAAGTAGCCCCATCAGTATTGATGTCTCACGTGAGTTATTACACGTTACAGTTATATTATTATAATAAACCAAAAATCTCTGTAAATAAATGGAATATACATATGGTCTAACTCCTCAGCAATGAGTGCATCATCAGCCCCACGTGCGCTGTGGCCCGGCGTGTGGGAGGCGAATGCACGACGCGGTAGCGATGCAGTGCTGCCCTGCCTCGTGCACGCCAACCCACCACCCATTGTTACGTGAGTACTATATAACCATAAATTAATATAAATCTTCCCTGTAACCTGTTGAGATGGCCATCAAATCCTGATTTCGATTGCCAGGTCAACCAGTTTAATTAACTTACCAAAATAAGTTATCGGATCTGAAATTAAAAATGCTTAGCATTAAGATACCATATTAATTCGTGTCTGTCAAGTTCAGTATACATGAGTTATTGTCAGTAATTAACTTATAGTCTATTTAAATCTAAACGTTTGACGTTCCATACTTTTCAAGTCGTACCGAAATAGTATAAGCGTAACTCCCACAAATTTAATTTTATTTTCTTTTAAGTTGTACCATTTATAATTTAAAAATTTAAATTATATCAAATACGCAAAATAATCTTAAAATACAATAGAGTTATTTTCCTATACTTCACTACAAGGTCACCTCAGATCAGATCAAGTCAGATTCTTTAAAAGCAGTGTGGCGTCTATTCGAACTCACTTATATACGAGTAATGGTAATAGTGAAACGTAAAGTGAACGTGTGAGTAATCGAGCCTTTTCAATCCAGTCGTCTTTTAGATTTTATGAATACTTAACTTTCATCTAATATTATAGTTCTCAAGTTATTTTGTTCGCACTTTCTAACACATAAAAACAAAGACTATTTTTTTTCTTAAATTTCCTATAATGGGTGTGATTTTTTTATTTTAATTATTTTTTATATTCTTATGAAAAGTTCGTGAAAAAAATTCCTTTAAGTCAAACACAATGAATGTGCAAGATAATTGACTTTCAGATTAATAGATCGGCAATATTGGTAGTTTCTTAAACTTAAATTTATTTATTTGTTATAAAAATATTAATTAAAAATGTATTCATAAAAAACATAAATCAAAAAAATAATAAATACTAATCTTCAATAGGCTTAAATGTTTATTTAATCTTTAATAAATTGAAGCATATACCAATTATTAAGTCATATTTACATTCTTTTATCCATAGCAGTAGAGTCACGGGAACGAGCTTGTTATTGTATATAAGTAATGTATCTCACTTAAGACTCCTTTGTCTGTTGCTAACAACGAAATATGGCACAAGGTAATTTGAGTCGTATGTGATAACTGCGGCATATATATTGTATTCTCGTGCAGGTCTAAAATTGCTTAAATTTGTACATACGACATCAACCCGGTAATTAGTATGATACCAAAAGGCTTTTATACTAAGGTACAAAGAAATTTCCGTCGTCGTCATATTATATTATTGCTTTATTTTTGACCCACGCGCAAACAGCACTTGAAGGTTATGGACCATAAAATGTAGGAAGAGAAATGTGCACGCGAAAACTTGGCCATTACGTTATTCTTGTTTAAGACCTTTGAAACATTCTGTTACATTACTGAGCTTTATTATTAATGGTTATAGTTTACAAATATATTTTTAATAACGGCGCGTGGATCAGTAACAAATAAGTTAGTAAAAACGATTGGTTCTAGTTTCATTGTTATTTTGGACGATATTTGTTTTTGTATTAGAATATATTATATTAAATGTATCCTTAAGCTATTATTGACAAATTTTAAATAAATTTACAATATCTTCAGTGTGAAAATACAAACGTATTCGTAATTGCATTGACCGGCGAAAGTCATAACTGCTTTCTTATCTACCGTTCTAACACGTTTCAATTTAAGTAAAGCAACCAGAAACATAAAACAGTCGTGGACGTTTTAACTTTGAATATTAATTATACTAAATAAATTAAATCTTTATTTTAAGAACCGATGTCAAACATAATTGTAAAATAGAAAACTTCTAAAACAGCTTCTTTTGTAACAGCACGTATATACAATGTATAATGCATGCCAGATAAGATAAAATTAGTGTTATACGTTATAATATTGTCATTATAACATTTATAAAGTTGTTTATATACGGGTAGTAATGAGATACGGGTGTGAGGGGGGCGGTGTGAAGCGGAGGGGGGGGGGGGGTCTAAAGGGAAGGGACTCGCAAAAAATGCCAACTACGCATTCCGCTCATTTGTCCCGCTCATGTTTCCGCACGTTTTTACTGCACTACACCTGCGGCAAGATTAAAACTACACTCTGTATTATTCACTGAACTCGCACAATTTATAAGATTTTATTTTTAAGTTACCATTTTATAGACCTGTTTTATTTAATTGTTTCATTGTGCGATGCGCGAACGACGGTCAAAAAAAAATGTTTTTCAGAAAGTTATGAGTGTAAAAAATATTGTTTAATGCTATTTATAAGAAAGGTATTATAAATACATTTTATGATATGATATATATTTTTTTTCTACCATATATTAACATTACTTACGAGGACACATTTAGAATCGTTTATTTTAAAGTAAAATATCAACAATATAGAAAAACTAACAAAATAAATCAGATCTATTCTGAAAAAGTTTGCCATCTAAACTGACCGGTCGTGTACATAAATAAAGCACAATTTGTCCGTTTCGCGTTACTGTTTCAAGTGGCTGACGCTACGAGTCCGGTGAAAAATAACCCGAGCCGGGTATGTATAAATTATACTCAGCAAAATATCCGCCTGCTGAGTTATGACCGGATTATTGTTGGATAGACGGACTCTTTAGTAATTTATCGTAAATTTATAACTTGGTAGTAAATATCTTGCTATAACATATTTTATGTATCACATACATTTTTAACTTCGAGACCTTTTAAAAGCTTCCGTTTTAGTTCGTAACGCAGTGGAAGAATAAAAGTATAAATTTCGAATATCTTACGTTTATATGTGATGTGGACTATGAGGTTAGATATATTTGAACTGGTAATGTTCTGAAATCATTCTAGATATGTCATTAACGAATTAACTGGTAATTAATAAACTGAATCCAAACGGGGTAACTCGATGAAAGTTTTCAGTGGCAATTGATCACGTAATTGAGTTGAATTATATAAAAATATATTTTGTTGGCAGTAAATGTGCTTACTTATAATAATTGAGTACTTACGATGTGCTTACTTATTCGAAATCTTCAGAATCTTGGTCTTGACGACAAGAATCTGAAGATTTCGAACTCATCCTGCCAAAAAAAAAAAATATTATCTCATTAAAGACATAATTATGTTACAAAATTCAGATTTTTTAACAAAGTATATTGAAAACTTAATTACATACGCACATAAAACAATGTAATTTCCGTTTCCTGGAATCCTTTTAAGTAGCTCAAAGCAAGATCCATTACTGAACTAATAGGCTACTTTATGCAGTCGTAACTGTGTTAGCTTTACGACCAGCTTGGGACGAACTTACGATCTGTCACAAACAGAAGACTGGAGCAAAAAATTAACTCGTGGCTTCTAACTTTATTTGTATCCGGATTTTAACTCGATTTATTTGATCTCATTATAGTATAGCAACTTGGTGTTGTTTATTTTAAGAATATACATAAAGCTTCAGTTATATATTTAACAATATTGATTTTTGTATATAATATAAAGCATATATTTTAATTACCTTTTTCTTGTATATGTTCTTATAAATTTAATCAAAATATATATGAATCTCCTCTCTCCTCGCCAGGTCGAGCAAATATTTTTTTTACATGTATTGTTTTTATAGCTATTGAGATAAATATAAATTAAAGATGAATGGTATAAGCTTAGCTATTTTTGGTCTTTATTTTAAGATTAAGTTAATAGAAATCTTTAATGAATGTCATTTAAATGTGTTTAAGCAATTATTGGCTCGTTATTAGTTACATTGTTAGTAAAGTTCAGCAAGTATCATCCCGCGTCGTACTCAGTAACTTACGGATTACGTAGTTTTGCTAAGTTACGTAAAGTACATTAACTGATATCTATGTGGTTATATGCTTGGGATGAAAGGTTAATCGACTTAAAATGTTATATAATAACGTTTATATATTATATCTGTTAATAATAGTTTGAGACAATTATTGTTCAACTATTTAATTGTTGTTTTAAAACAGCTGTTTACTGAACATTATCAAGAGTCTTAAGTCGGATCAAACTAGATATTGAAGTTATCTTGAAAAACTTATTACTTGAGATACGAAAATTAAGGAATGTAATACGTTTTCGCTTTTAATCCGAGACAAATCCTATGTATACTTCGTAACTGTACCTGCCAAGGACAAATAGTGAGACGGTATACCATACAAAAGAAATGTATTAAAATATATTATAAAAATACAAATAGTATCTGTAAAAGTGGTTCATTGTAATTTAAAAGTGACAGATATTGTGACGGACTTTTATCTAAACATACCTTTACTAATGTAAAAGATTTATTTATGGTAAATAAATCTTTAATAAGTTAAAGAACAAGCCTGACGTAATGGTGTCTTCAAGGCAAGAGTTCATAGACTTTTACTAAGTTGATGCGCTTTACCACCTACGACTACATTTCCACTTCCCATCAGGTGGAATGAAGTCAAGCGTCAACTTAGTTTAAGTGTAAAAAAAAATCTTTCATAGGTCTTAAACAAGAATAACGTAATGGCCAAGTTGTCGTGTAAATGTCTTGTGTAAAACTCTTCCTACATTTTATTGGTCTTAACCGTCAAGTACTGTTTGCAAGAAACTCAAATATAATAATGAAATATAATGTGACTGATGATGTGAAAAAATGTTGTAAAAAAATTACGTCTTATGTCGTTTTAAGTCGAATATGTCAAAAAAAATCTGGTGATCCATCCATCTACTGATAATGTAGCTGTTAAACGTTGGACTTCATACGGGCTGATTTGTTGTATTTTAGAGATATATTTACGTTCTTTTGTAACTTATTATCGTGAATGGTAGAAGAATATACTAATAATTTCTGTGACCATATTTGAAAACATCATATTAAATCATTAGAATACAAAATCTATCGTTTACTCATAATTATAGTATAAAACGTTTTTTACAAAAGGCAACCCTCGTCCCTAGAGGTATTCACTAGCACTTAACCCCGAATATTTATGCCAGTATTCTTACACTTTTAAAAAAGTTGTGTCTGTGTGAACGCATTATATATACAAATACGTTATGAATTTTAATGAACTTTCAACAAGAAGAAGAATGGTTCACGAGGAAAAGTTAGGTGTAGGTATAATTTATGAATATTTCAAGTAAATCGGCGGAACTATGATGATAATGCAACATTACAAAAAAATATCCATCTAAGCCGCTGACAGCAGTTGAAACCAGAGATTTTTAACACTCACTACATGTCCGTTCATATAAAATCGCTTAGAACTTGGTTACGTGTTTGCAGATTGCGTTCAAATTTGTTTCAACTGGACGATAACTACAGTTTGAAGTCGTGTCGTGATCGTGTGACTGTTAAAGTCTCTTATCTATCAAGGATTCATACACAATAAAAATTCATAAAAATACACGTGTATTATGCGTATATAGTTAGTTATAAGCTGTGTCGCAGTCGTGTATAAACTGGATTTAATTCCTATATTCCATTATGGCACCAAATAAGATATTGAGGCGTTCGTTGCCCAATAATTCTTAAATGGTTTAAATGTTCAATTTTTGTGTTATTCTGATAAGAAAATTCTCAGAAAACAAAATTCCTGCGAAGTCGGCAAATACTTGTTAACGATAAAACATTTATTTATTCGATTAATATGAAATTATGATTTCAGCAAAGAAATCACGTAATTTAATTGGGTAGGTATATATTTAATGACATAAAAAAACACAATTATTACCAATATTTTGAGTGAATATTTTGAAATAACCAAAATGTTAAAAGGTAAAATATGAATTGTTAACACTAACTGAAATATTACGAGAACAAACTCTTATTCAAACATTAAACACATCACATAGTACCTAAAAACTAACAGCTTTAAAATTTTATTCTAGACTAAATATTTCCTAACAGTTTTTGAAATGTATATTAAGTTCTCGTTAAACCACGTGCATGTATCGAATTCAATAAATTACAAACTTGCGCTTTGAAAATCTTTCCTCAACTACTGAAATAATTTTATTTCGTTGAGCAATTCAAGTTTTGCCTTTTTCTAATTTATAGTATTTCTGATGGATTAACATCAGTTGATTAATTATCATTGGTTTTATTTTTTGATCAATGTTTCTTTTAAAATATCTATTGTCCACTACAAATACTTTACAATGATAGCAGAATAAATAATAAACTAAAAAGCCATCACTATAAAACAACTCAAAGATTTCTGATATAAATATTCCTTATACGTCTTTGTCGTAATTTTAGTATAAATGCGCCATATCTCAAACTCATTCTGTCCACTAGAGACTGGAGCAAGAGTCATTCATCTTACTCGGTTTATC
Source organism: Dircenna loreta (assembly GCA_963555665.1). Classification (NCBI taxonomy): domain Eukaryota; kingdom Metazoa; phylum Arthropoda; class Insecta; order Lepidoptera; family Nymphalidae; genus Dircenna; species Dircenna loreta. The sequence continues at coordinate 15,046,557 of OY743087.1, forward strand.
GATAAATGTCGTTTACACAATCATTATTAATTTTGCGTAAAAAGGAAATCTTTATGAAAAAAGAAACTTTTAATCGTTGAAAACACTAGTGCAATAGTATTCTATTTCAAATATAATTATATACCTGTAATCCAATTTAGTACCTGCTTTAAATTAAAAGATATATAGCAAGCTGCATATTTCTAAATTAAAAAAAATTGCGGATAAACAGCTAAATATAGTGGCTTTAAAATGCAGTGATTTTTACACGAGTCTAAAATACTCTTTCAAAGAGGAAATGTAAGTGCCCTAAATTCGACATGACGCGTTTTTCCTTTTTCCAGTAAAACGTGTGCTCCGAGAGAGAAAATCGGTACAACGTTTCACCTTGTTCGGATATAGACGTCTCGCTACGAACAAACATATTAATACGTACTCGTACTCTATACAAAAGAAAATATTATTTTAAATTATTGTTTGTTATAAAAAACATATTTAATATTATAATATTTGTTATTAACACTTTTAAATATTTGAGATCAATTAAATATAGTTGTTCTAGTCAATGAACGGTTTTTGTGAATATCCAGGTGTCCAGAAGATGGACAACTTTGAAAGTTAGATAAAAAGTCCGCTTGTTTACTATCCGATCATCCGGTGAAATTGACGCTCAGCATATACCTTGGAAGCATTACAATGGTTTTCCATTAGATGATTCCAAAACTCCTTCGTTTAAAAGTTTTATAACTTATTTAGATAGGGGATCTTTTAAGGCTATTTTTTTAGCTAAAAATATAATATATAAAATAAAGAAATTTTTAAAATAACGCCAAAAAGTATAAATACTTATATTTTGTTATTTTTTTAATTTGTTACCAGTCAAAAATTTATAAAAGGTAACGATCCTAAAAGTTAATTTAAAGTGCAATTTGAAAAAAAAAAGGAATTATTGGGTAAAGTTTAGGATTTTTTGATTGATTGATTGCTGGACGCCAGGAATTCTGGTAGTATGGGATGACTACGGCAACTCATTATATCTCCAACACTCCAGTAGCTATTCCAGTACTGCTGACAGCAGTACTGCTAATCTGAGAGAGTAATTGGAGGCAGTTTATTTTTGAAACTCTTAAGTGTCGGAGAGAAAAGAAACGAGTCGTCATTTGGTATGTTGGCGCATTTGTAAAACCTCTCATCATGATAAGTCTATAATATGTATATATTCACACATCCATTTTTATCACAGAACTAATCTTATATTTTTTTATAGAAATGTTAAATTTAGCGAAACCGATTACAAATATAAGTCAGATAGATATAAGTGAAAGTGTACGAAATAAAGGAATGTAATTGGTCTCGAAAAATAATTTTCAAATTGAGAAAATAATTTTCCGTACGAAAATATCAGAAAGAATTTCAATTCGAAAGAAAAAACAATCTCTTAAAGCAGATCTTATAATTTAAACTTCTTCCTGTTTACGTCAAATGTAAATAAATAAAGTATGTGAATTATAGTCTACGAGTACATTGAGTAGTCCGAACATGGGCTGGTTCGAAAAAAGGTACTATGGTACTTATGGTAGGATGGACGAATATTGTATTATGATTTCAACATTTAGTGTTACAACTGTCTATAAATATATCAATTAGAATAACCCACAAAATGCCCAATTGATTTCTTTTATACAAAATAAATTTTAGTTTTAAGTTAGTAAGTATAAATCATGATATAAAATCTATTTACATCATATTTGTTAAATTTACGTTTTGTTTTACACAAATTAGTATTAGAATTTGTGTTAATATTGATTACTATAAATTACTGTCGGTATAATAATAACCAAGAAATTTCGTAATATCGTTTCCGGTACGTCTTAACTTTAACGAACAGAATTATATAGCTTCTGGAGTATCGTTTTTCAATTAACAATTTTGGAAGAATCATTTTCTTAAACATAAAATATGGAAGAAGAGGAATTTAATTTGAAATAACTTATAATCCATAAAACATTTTATAATATGGTACTTATGTGAATATTTATTCTCTCATATTCATTTGAAATGGAATTGTTCATTTGCCTGTATACTTTAGTTGTAGTTCCGTGTATCTGCTGCTTAAAGTTTTCACCCAGGAGCACGGGTCTCGAACCTAGAAAAGGGCCTTGCAACCTGTTTTAATAAACTTTTTAATCAATAAAAACATTGTCTTTTTATTTCAATATAATTTAGTATATATCTATAATAATCAAATATAATAATTACCGCATATTCTTATCAGCTTCAGAAATGAACATTGGCAAAGTATTTACAATTGTAAATAAAGGGGTGTGCTACTACATTGCACTCCCTTTTCTCTTCTTATGCTATGCCGTTGCCAACAAACAGACCATCAGGCGGGGGACCCTGCAGAAAACTAGGACTGCGACTGCGAATGCTATAGACAAGTGACCTACAGACAAGTGACCGTCTATCAAATCACCGAGCACTAGTGATGTAGTAGCAGTCAGCTTGGATTTGAAAAAGGGAAGAAAAACAGAATGAGACTAGTTTCGGAAATTAAGACTTCCCCGGAGTGGGTCTCATCTGAAATTTCCTTTAATTTAACGAAGATTTGTTCCCTCTAAAACCAATTCAAATTGCTTGCAAATTATATAACATCGGGCTGTTGCCGGCTATTGTAAAATCATGTGAAATCATCGTCATCATCATGAACTCATGATGACGACGATGGTATACTCAGAAAGTCTAGAGAACTGTACTCTTCAACTGCTTTTTCATTTACGCAAACTTCTATCGTTGTTATAAAAATTCTGAGGAATTATTGACAGAGTATATGTAGTGCAATTTATGTTTCGCCACAGGGCTGGAAATATAGTTACATAGTTTGCATGATTTAAATCATAAGCGGTGCGATTTATACTTTTCAAAGACATGCAAAATATGGAATGACCTTGTCAGACATTTTTATAGCGCAATTAACATAATTAATACATAAATATAAGAACATTTTTTCAAACCATACTCGTAAACTGGAAATATGAACTAACAAAGTTGCTCTCATTAAATTTGCGCTAAGTTGTAGTTATTGAAATAATTTGATTAACTCGACTGAGTTGATAAACTTTTGTTTCGCAATCGCTTAATAAGGAGTTTGTGTTATTTCCTGTATTTCTTGATGCTATATTTGGAAAAAAATAAGTGTTATTGTAAGTTAAATAAATTCAGAATTCATTAAAATACTGTTTATTTATAAAGTGTGAGAAGAAAAAATATACCATAATAAACATTGCCATAATAACGTTTATAAATTAATGTATTTTGATATCATTCTTCAGCATAAAATACGCCATATTTTGCAAACTCATCCTGTCAACAAGAGGCCCTGGAGCAAGAACGATTCATCTTCCTCGCTTCATCGATAAACGTCATAGCTCCCATCATCTCAGAAATATGAATCTAAAAATATTTTATTTTTAAATTCAAATGAAAGTAATAATGTATAATAAAAGAATCGTCAAAGCAAATTATGATTGAAAGTGAGGGCTGTCTAGTAACTAACGTCTTATTATTTTTACACATAAATGAAGCTGTTTTATCGGTTTTACCTCACGGTATATTTACGTTTGATGCCTACATTTCGATACTTAAATATCTTATTTAAATCGTTATTCTAGTTAAGTCTATCGCTATATTTATACACGTGTGGTGTTCACAGAAAGATTGAAAATATGTCTCTGTCAAAGTCAAACATAAGTCTCCTTTCATTCGAGCGTAACCATTCAATTAGTTATCAAATATCAAAAAAAAATATGAAATTCTTAAAACTGCTAACAAGTACAGTGGCTTTGAAATAGGTTTTATTAAACAACCTCTCAAAGAGTAAATGTAAGTGGTCTGGTTGTACGTGACGCGTTTTTCGTTTCCTCGAGTGCTCCGAGCACGACAGTCATTATTGAACATTTCAACTTAGCCTCCGACGACATCTCCTTTATAACAAATAATGCTTTTACATTTCTGGATCCAGTATACAGTATTTACCACTTTTGAAAACCTAACAATACTATTTGATATTTTACTTATTACTAAATCTACTATATTTAAGCTTTAGTGAGATTTGAGGATTTGAACTGACTTCTGTGAAAATTTATTGTTTTTTTTTTTATTCTATTACCTCTGACGACAATCAACGCTTTGCTCTCTCTCTCATCAGACTCGTGTGTACGTAACTACTTGACATAGATAGTGTCGACGTAAACAATGTGTGTAAAATTGTTTTTTTCATTAATTTACTGTATTTCTAATACATTATCATACAAAAACATTAGCTATCTACACTCATCCATATAAACTTTAACTGTGACAAATTTTATTGAATTTATTAATATCTTCTGTATAAGTGTCTACATTTTTTTTCTTTTACATTTTTTTTTCACCTATTAACATAACGATAATAAGGACGCCATTATTATTAACCAATAAAGAATTGGGTAATATTTTTTTTTGTGACAGATAAATTTCAGGAAATATAAACTGGAACCCAGGAGAGTAGAAGATGACTGTCTCCATATAGTACGGCCGGTGTTCTCCTGAGATATTTCAATTGGTTTTCAATTAGTTGATTTTAAAAGCTCTTTGCATTAAAATTTCTATAAAGGTACGAAAAGTGGGATAGATTAAGAGTTGTGTAGATTATTTTATAACAAATGAATTTAGTACTTAAGCGGTTTTAAAACAAAATTTCGTAGCTGTCTTTAAATTACCTCAAACTATTTAAATGTCAGGAAGGTAAAAAGAGAGAGAAAAAATGTATAAGAGCGATTATGATTATTATAGCATTACATATTTTATTACGAATTCAAATGTTGATGTTAAAATATCGAGAACTTGGATCAGAATATAAAGTTGTTGATTTATTTATGCCAAGTAGCTGAAAACTCAGTTTGTAACAGCTCCATGTCATAATCTTTATCTAAGATGACGAGTTTCAACGTGGTATAATCAAAATATCAAGTTTCAAAGTGTCAAAGTGCGTAAACAATTTCGTTGGAAAGTTTTAAGGTATTAAAACATTTATTTATAATAATAATGTAAAATAGGATTTATGATAACTTCTTAATTCTAATTTTAGCATTTATCTATATTAAAATCTTCAAAAACATATTTATTATCGTGTTAATTGTAGAGTTATAAATTATAAAAGGTTAGATTGTTTAGTTTTTTAATTAAAAAATAAATGTATTTGTTTATTCGTTATTTTATCAACCAACTTCCGCTGCGCCGCTTCCGCCGCTTTCTCATTCGTTCAATTAAAAGTATTTTTATCACTAGATTATCCGATATCCGTAGATTTTTAAACACATTAAGTCGAGTGTTACATTATTTATCACAAGAAAGAAATAACATCATAAAGGCTTATAAACAAAACTTAAGACTTGTAGCTAGGTCCGTGGTCCAGGACTTTTCTTAATATAGATTAATGAAATAACATGAAAAAATAAACAAATAGTAAGTAGGGAGACCGGGGCTGGTTGTGACAGGGGTAGGTAGTTACAGCGGCAATAGTGGCCGAACGGAATGTGATACATTGACGTTAGAAAGAGACTTAGAATCACGCCATCATCGACCCCCACGCCGCGAGACCCTTAGTGGCCCTAACGTTTGTGTGGAAGGAGCATGCGTACGCGGCTATAAAAAACACAGTTTAGTAACTTTTTTGTTTTTTAGTAATATTGGTCTAAAATCAGTTACCAGTAGAAGATGAAATGTGTTTTGTGTGAAATCTATGCCCTAATGCTTTCTCTTTACAATGAATCTACTTTCATACACTTATATTTATTATCGTATTTACTGCATACCCTTGAGAGATTACTTTTGGTGTTGGGGCTAAAAGTGACAATTGCTCGGGGCAGGTTGTGACATGTAACAACCAGCCTCCTAATATTATTATATGACTAACAAAAGTACGGTTCATCGCAAAAGACTTCGGGTTATGTCATATGTCATTAACAAGATATAGAAAGAAACGAAGAGAAGCTAAGCAAAAGGGTACAATTAAGCATTTACTGAGGATGTTTTAGGAGCTGTAAGACAGTGTGAGAGCTCTATTATACTAATCCAGTTACTGGATCTAGCAGAGATTTTACTAACAATGATGCTACTTTGCCACCTGATGCTATTCGGCCTTATCCAAGAGCTGCTGCTAGAATTAGCAAGATAAAAAGGAGAACTCGAAAATCGGCTATTTTAACAGATACACCAGTAAAAAATGAATTGGCGCTGAAACAAAAGAAGAAAAAGCCTAATACATCTAAAAGAGAGAAATTAATTAAAAATAAAAAGGAACTAAGAGTATTGAAAGAAAAACAAATAAAAAGGAAAAAAGGTTTCTTTAAAGAGGAAGGTGTTACAAGACTCTGATGGAGAAAGTGAAAAAGATGACTATTTTTGTCTGAGATGTTGCGAACCATTTGACCAGAGTCGAGCTAGTGAGGGATGGGTACAATGTCTAGTTTGCAAGAAATGGTCATATTAATTGTGTTAAGGGAAATGTTCTGTCCTATACTTGTATAAATTGCGAGAGTGATTAAGTTCAGACTATAGTAGCTAAATAATGTTTATTTAGCTCTTTCTGTACACTCTACAGAAGTCTGATTGTTTCTGAATTTTATATTAATATAAGCACTAAGATGCTAATCCGATTGTTTTTTGTTTACGAGAAGTCAGATTTTTATTTAAAGCACAAAGTTGCTCAGTCGATTGTTTTTTGTTTAAAGAAGTTTAATATTTATTGTAAACGCAAAAATGCAAGACTGATTATTTTTTGTCTAAGGGAAGTAGCTAATAATTATAAAATAATTCTGTGATTTATGTGCTTGTTTTTAATGTAACTTTTTACCCCTTGTGTTGTAACAACCAGCCCCTGACGTGGGGTTGAAAGTGACACTCCTCTTTTCCAAGAATTCTTTCAATGATTTCAATTCTAATAGTCTTTTATTTAAAATTATCTTTAAATTAAAATCTTGAATAGTTATTTGATCAAAAGAACCTATAATTAAGTAATATAATCATTAACATAAAAAGTTATGCCATTTTAGAAAAAAAATGTCACAACCAGCCCCAGTCTCCCTACAACAGCAGTGGGTAATAAATTTCAATATCCATTACTTGTGTAGTGGTGCGAGGCCGCACTTCAAATGTCATCATATCTTGGAGCCTGAAGGTTATCTTCAATAACGACAAAAGATTACTTAAACCGATGGTATATAACAAAAGACTCTGCGTTTATATCAAACTATAAAAAGTTTGATAACATTTCTTACTTAGTCTTATTTACAACAAATATTATCTGAATCTTTGAAAAATTTTATTGTTAAAGATGTTAAATTTGTTTCACATTTTCTTTTTTATTTCGATTGTTATATACTCTATGTATCTTTGCTATTAAATTAATTAAATGACTCAAAATAATAATCTGAATATAATATCAACTTATCAAAACTAATGTAACCTCTTAAGTACTCTTCGTTCATCACTTACAGCGCGCTCGGGGCTGACATGTCGCTGAGTGAGGCCTCTGGGGAGGGTAATAGACGTTTCAAAAGGAAGCGTGTACTATTGGCTATTCAAATATTTTTTTTGTATTTTAATATTATATTTAAATACGTAAGAAATATAAAGCGAGTTTATTAAGTTAGGTACAACGAATAAGAAAATAGAATAGTAAGAATTCAAACACGTTTAACGCAATTTAATTTTGTTTATGCTTGTAATATAGCCAATGACAGAAAGGTGTTTAAAGTATATTTTCTCTTTACTCACTCTGTGATCTGCAATGACACGTGGCTGCTCAGGGTCCCTGAAGACCGAACGATAATCGACGCGAGATGGATGCCTCGAGCGACATATTTTCGTATTTCTCCACAAACACGTGTATGTGTATATGTAATTATATATATAAAAATAAATATATCTCCTCTCGATTTAAAATAGCATCCCCTATCTAATTTATTACACCAACGGCTTTTGAACTAGATTTAATTTTCTGTTACATATTTTTCAAGGTAATTAAAATGATTCTAAAAACATGTTGTCGGATGTATATCTCAATTTTTTTTTCACGATCACGAAATTTCAGGCCAGATCGATGAATAATATATGACTTAAAGAAGCATTTACGAAAAAAAAACTAAGACCAATTCACAAAATCTTTAGATTACTTAAAAGACCGAGATAATTTGGCGCCGAACATTTTCTGAAAGATCAGTCTAACCATAAAAAGAGATACACATCGATAACACTAGATCTTAATAAACCCTAAAGAAGACCTAGACCCATAAAATCCACAAATCCTTGTGCAGTAACTGCCAATGATCTCAGTAGCTTCTTTTATCGTAGCTAACAAGATAGAACATTTTGAACTTTGGACAACATTTGTCGAACATAGGCGATAACGACAATGGCAGTCGCCAGACCCAGTGTACTACTAACTTAACTATGTAGACTAAAAATATACAGTACCGTGCTTCTTTATGTACTGAAGTTAAAAATACTTCGAAATTTCACTCTTGTATAAAATAAAATTGTTTTGAAGCAGTTGAGGGATATTTGATCTTAACTGTCTTACATTTCAATCGTATATTGAGGACATTATATTCAAAAATAATATAATAATATAATATAAATGTTTACTAAAGTAATAATAATAAGAGGTAAATATTCTGTCTGATTATGTATACAAATATAATAGTTGTCTGTGAGGCCGTCACTGTTAGTAAAGTTCATCCTTCTTAGGTTAACAACGTTTTATGATCACTGAGAAAGTTTTTATTACGTGGTATAACCAATTTTGTACCCTTCCGTTTTGATATTCAAATCACGCCCGGGACCGTAATATTTGCGAGTAAATATGACGCAGAGCTGGGAATGTTGGATTAAGTATTCCAATTAAAAAATCAATAAATATATTTTCAATTGGACAACAAACCAGCAAATACAATATATTCGAGTATTTAATTGAAATGCGTTGCTTTGTTAAATTCACGCCTTTTTATGATACTGGACTTTTAACTTGTAAGTAGGTCTTAAGACGTCTTTTTTGTATAATATAAGTCCAGGCAACTCTCATTTATGTTAAAAAGTACGAGTATATTGAGTATATAGTAATGGTAGAGATAAGTAAATAAAACGAAATTGGATACATGTTCGGAAATAACCTTAATGGCTAAATCACATTATACGATTTGAGCCATACTATTTGACCTTGAGGGATAACTAATAGGCGTCTCTACCAATTAGAGAGTAGAACTGTTGGACTAAGCCTTTACACTATACGATGCTACTTAGACCAGTTGAAATAGACTGGCACAAATCGTATAATGTAATTTTGTCATAAGGAATATAAAGTAAATTATACTCCAGATAGGTTATGTCGTAGGGATACAATACAAAGTGGTAACTATATGATTATGTGATTTATAATTTATTATTTTGTTTTGAAAGCTGTAGTTAAGTCATTAGTTCATATTTCGTTTTATATACAATCATTAAAACTAATGCCTTACCATAATAGTTTTGTGGTACTTACACCGTTAAAATATAATCTTTAAAAGCAAACGGCCTTAGGCGTGGTGGCCATTAATGATATTTTTTTTGTTTTATTTTGCTATCCTATTTGCCCGTTGTTGTGGCTCCTAATGACGGAGCCGTGACGTTGCCTAGCAACCGTTCGGGCTTAATAATCTCAATGTAGTACCACGCATACACATATATTTAATCAACTCTACATTAGGAGTATATAATATGTACACTCTACATATACATACACATAAAGTGCTCATTTTTTTCTTTATAATATTACCTCAGATGAGAAGTGAATTACGGTTAGTTGCATAGACGCCTTATGTACGCAACTAAATCATAAGTTTTTAGATGATGTTCTAAGTAATTATTATTTGTTTGATAGATGGTACCGTGAGACCGGCGGCGGTGTGCTTCGAGAAATGCGTGAAGGTGAAGGCGGGGGCCGGTACAGCGTGGCGGCGGACGCGCTGGCCATCCGGCGAGCCGAGCTGGCTGATGACGGCCGCTGGGCCTGCCGCGCCGCCAACACGCACGGACACCTCACGCTCAGGCTGCATCTGGCGCTGCGGGCGCATCTCACCGTACACGTCCAACCGCACACACAAGTAGGTTTCTTAAGTTTTATTTTGGTTCATGTTTTGTAAGCCGTAAATGTATTCAAGAAAATTCACACCCCCGTCCTAATAAAATTATGAGTTTAACACTAGCTTACAACAAAGACAACCTGGTGGTATTTAAATTAACATAACGGTTCAGTCATTTCTAATTGAAGCTTGAACATTCTGATTCTGTGGGAATCCGGATTTTCTTTTCATACTCTTAGAGATTCCTTAGACAATCCCGCATGGCCTGAAGGAACAGTCTTGGCGAAAACAAGTGTTTACGGGCTTGCAATCTGAACAAAAACCGTTGATAACGACTTCTGTGCTCCGCCCAGTAAAAGAACTGGTAATCGACTTAATAATACGCTAGCATAAACTCTCAGGAAGTCCATAGGAAATATATATATAAATAATATTTTGAAAGAAGCGCGTGTGTCTTAGACGATCGAATGCTTTCAAAACATTTTAAGTGCTCTAACTGTGCCCTCCGCTGACAAGGCATACGCAAACCGAAGAGATACCGGTTTAGCCTTGGATTCGCGGTGGATAGGAACTGGGTGGTGATATTCCAGAAGTGAGCGTGCCCACATCACTAGCACCAGCTGGATACTGGGGGTTAGCCTTTCTGACCTTCCCAGCGAATGCTGTCTAAAGAAAGAAAGCGCTCTTACAGCTTCAGAAACTTTCTGGAGAAAAAGTAAAAGGTTGGTCGTGATTAGACTTGTCTATAACCGATAGCCTTTCGAGATTACTAATCTTTATAATGCCGATGTTGCAAGAGGGTTTTCTTTGTATAAAGGGTACGCAACAGGCCAGCCAGCTGGCAAGCCTTAGCCACAGATGGTACCTCTTCACTCCTACCCCATCTGTCCTTGTCTATCACACCCTTACTTTCGATTCGCTAATTACTTTACTCGCTACTTCGCCATTTTGTTTTCTTTGTAACGTAATAAAGACCACTAATGTAGCATATATGATTGTTATAAAAGTAATTTTTTAATTTATATTATTTTGTGCGTACATTGGTTCAGTGTGGTTGCGGTTCCCTGTAGAGTGACATATTTTAAATAGCCTCTGCCTCAGATTAATTTGATTTCAATGTTTATTTTCATGATACAAACCACAACATCAATTCTGCTCTGTTATTGTTTTGAATTCAGGCATATTTAGATAGCGATGACAAAACAAATACGAGAATACAATGGCTATATTTTATAACCTAGAAATTACATTTGCATAACAGATTCATTTAATATTTTTATTACCCAATATGGTTATAAATTATAGGTTTTGTAATGTTTGTTTATTCCTGTTCATCAAAATCGTTATTAACTTACAACGTTTATAAAATTAAGAAGTTTAAACCAAAGTTTTTAATATTCATACATTCTTATGAAACGTCAGACTCTAGTTAAACCGTTCCAAAGGGTCCTTGAAAAAGAACCGACAAGAAACTTCATGGATACTTTTTTAACAAATTGATTGTTTATATATATTTTAGTATTGAGTAATGAGTTATAGTTAAAATCTATCTAATCTATGTTCAACTAAAATCAAAGTAAAGCAAGGGCCGAAAAGTAGATTAAAATAAATTGAATACGTCACTACTAGTTCTATGAAGCTCCTACATTTACAAAAGTTAAAAGGAATCTAATTTTAAACAATCAAAATAATCAATCTTATAATCCAACTGAATTGATATAAAATAGCTTTTTGTAAAATGTATTTTCCTTAGAGAACATCGCATAATTCGCTATTTTGTTTTGTTTTTTTTTTTTAATATGCAAATTCTTGGCTGAGATAAATTCCCGGCACGCCATAGTGTTTACATTACACAATAATTATCATCCCGAACGTGATTTAAATGATAAATGAACAGAAACATATATTTTTTTGTTCTACGTTATAAAAAAAAATTCTTGCTCATTTGACACTTACTGCTAAAGTATAGCTTTATTCCTCTTGCAGCCTCTTTTTTTTTATTGCGCTATATTTGTTTTTTTTTTATAATTGCTGGATTTAAATCTATTAGGTGAACACCAGTTTATTCTTCTAAGACAGCTTAATTAGTTACACATAACATTTTTTTTTCTGTAATTGTGAAATGTGGTGTCGCTAGTTATAAAATACAGTTAAGCATCAATTAACAAATTAAAGATTTTATTCATCTGAGTGTTTTATTCATCTTAATAGAAAAAGTAAGATATATAAAACCTTAAAAAGAAAACCTTTGCGTGATTGTTTAAGATTGAAAAGGGTGACGTGGACACTTGGACCCTACCCTCAATTGTAAACGGAACCTTTATAAATTGCAAATAAGATTGTATCAGACCCTCTGTGTCCGTTGTTACTAGATGTGATTTGAATTATTATTTTATCCGGACCCGGTAATAAGTATCTAATCTTAATATATATAAATTACGTGTCATGATGTTTGTCCGCTATTGATTTTTAAACCACTGAACCGATTTTAATTAAATTTGTACACCGTGCTTGATTCAACTTAAAAGAGGATAGTTTCTCTTGATTTATTTATTTATTTTATTATGAATATTGTTTTTATCATCTGATATCACAATTATCTGTTAGTTCCATATGGTTCTAACAGATGGCGGTAAAAGGGTATTTTTACTGGATTGAGTAAGTATCCAATAAATGACGTTTGTACCTTACAAACGTGTCATATAAGCTAAATTGTAATAAAATAACGACCACGTGTTGCTGAAGCTAAAATATAAGTTGAATTTGTATTATAGTAAACGTAATACTGTGAAATTTAATATAAATATATCATATTTTATATTCTATTGTGCCAGGTTTTAGTTAGCATCAGACTAATAGGTATATACATTACATTGACAGTGTGAAAGAGATGAAGCTTCTTTGCATTCCATGGATTCACACCGTGCGGCTGCCAGGCCCATCGCATTGCAAGGGGACTTGCGACCCAGGTGTAGGATTACGGGGTCCCTTTAAAATGAGCATTAACGATCACCTTAACTGGTTACGCTCCTCTCCCTACATAACTAAATTTGGAATGAACCTACCAATACCGCCTTTGAAGTACGTTCTAGAAATTAACTGATGATAGATCTAGAGAAGCTAAGATCTTTAAGTAGGTTATAGAGAGATTTCGCTGTTATACCTCTCGCTCCCACTTCTACCGCGTACAAATTAACTATATACCTATTCCTGGTCAATTCGTTGGTCAGTTCGTAATACTCGTTTACCTTAATTGTGTGATCTTTGGGGATGTTAGTTTCCCATGGAACAGTAAGCTCCACAAGTATCACGCGCTTTAACTGTCTAGAGTACAGGAATATCTCTGGTCTAGATGACGAAACAACAATATCCTCAGGGATTCTATACTGTCTCTCATACGTATCCATCATTATAGTCCAATCGTGAGCCACCTCCAAGATAGAGTGAGGTTTTTTTTTTGTTTTTTTAGACGAGCCTTCTTTAATGAACTCTATGAATCTTCTGGTGGTTGTTATACCCTTTTGCGCTCTAGCTACTGAAAGACTAACCGCTTCACGTATGATTTCCAATACTTTATCATGGCGCCGCGAGTATTAACCTTTTTCCAATAGCACCCTACACCCTACCAACAAGTGTTTAGCTATTCCTACTGCCTCTCAGTTTATACTTTATAACTTTATTTATTGGAGGTAATCTTCAAAGTAATTTATCCAAATCTAATAACTTTTCTGGTATTTAGAAATAGCTTTCACGGTGGATCTAGGTTCTATTATATGATTTCCTTGACAAATTAATAGGGCTCTTCATGGAGAACATTTTTAAAAATAAAGTTGAAGTTCTGAAGTCCTCGCGGACGGAGTCGCGGGCAACAGCTAGTAACATATAAATCTATAATATTTCTGCGGAAATAGAAGCTATAATTATATACAAACCAAAATAATAAATGTTAATACTATCTATTATGTGATATTAATATTTAATTGGGATGTATTGACGTAAATTTTAATAATGTTAGAATAACTGTCAAATTTGTAATGAATGAATAATTAATTACAGACAGACCAACAAAATACATTGACAATAAGAGCCTTAATGTGCCTTTAGTATAGTTCATTAAAAACAAATGGATTAAATTAGCATTATGTATTTTTTTATTTTATCTAATATAATTTCAAATCTTATAATTAATCTTACGAATAATATAAAATGTTTGGTCATTGGTAATAATTTCAAGAACAAATCGAATCTAAATTTCAATTAGGTAATAATAAAGACAGCTTTAATATAATTCGGCAATCTGTTTTATTTCCTTATATACCTTTTATAGTCTGTATATAAAGTGTTACAAGGGATTTATTTTCCACTTCATATAACATTGTATTTACATATAAAACTTTGTATATATAAAATTTCACTCTCAACATTTTAACCAATCGCTCCAAAAGAAGTATAAATACAAAAATAAAAGTAACTCATTCAAAAAGTCAAATCTTGTCCTATTTAAAGCTAATATAGTCCTGTCAATATTGAGACCAGTTGTCATCAAAAATATTTGACAAAAATTTTTCTTAAAATTATAAAACACAATGAATATTGATTAAAGAAAAGAAAAAAAAACTGTTATGTATTATGTATTATGGTCACACTAAGTATATAAGGTGATATAACAGGCGGTGACGATTTTGTTTTCCGTTTATATTTTACCGTTCACTGCAGACTATAATTAAATACACGCTACGATGACATTTTTATTTAAAAATATTTTATTTCATACAGCCGTTCATTTATCTCAACATCTGCATTTGTTTGACATATTAATAGAATTTGCAATATGTACAAATAAATACGATAAAAAAATACAACAATAAATAAAGTACTAATAAATGAATTCAGTATCACCCATCGCTCTGAATGTATGTTTTTATAAAATATCTTATATATGTTTTTGTATACTTTAATAGTCAATTTGGCAAAGTATTATTTATAATAAATTGCAGCGGCTGATGTGAAAGTTTGGCGTCATCTTAAGTAAGTTAAGTGACAGCTCCAAACCCTACATTATTTACTGACGATCTTAAAGATAACTCTTGGTCAGATTTAAAATAATTGATGTTAAAATTTTTAGGTATTGTCGTTTATGTAAAATAAATTTATACTAAGTTTAAGTAATTTGCACTGTATTCGAACCCAAAGAACAGTTTAAGTATTATCATTTATCTGCCTCATCGATATCCCTAAATAGCTGAATTGATTTTCTTTAAAAGCACAGAAAAATATAGTCGGTAAATAAGAATAAAATGTTTTTTGAAATAGTTCGTTTTATGATTGGAGCTAAAAAATATACAAATATATATACACTTTAATAAATAACTAGTTCATATTGAACCGAAGCAAATTGAGGCTTAAATGACAAATAACAAACCAAGACCCAAATAAAGGTAATTATGAGAAATTCCGATATATCTTGAGCACGTCACACAACATGTAAATAGAGATATTTAATATTTGCGATGTACGGTTTTGGTTTATGACTACGTAGAATTTTACTTCATATAATGTAGTGAGAGGTCCATGCGGCGTCGATACCGTACTGTAAAACAATAAATTTAAAATTATCATCTCGAGTTAAGCTATAAAAGTATTCTATTGACTTTTGTCAGACTTTCTGGATATCTTTTATCGAAAACTCGACATTTTATGATATTTTACTGCCAAATATATTTTTTATTAGAAGTAGGTATTGTTCGAAGAGAGTAAATTGTATAAGAATATAAAGATACCGAGACTTACTGTTTACAAAGTGATTTATCTAAGCTCGTTTCTCGCCCCAGGTCGTGAACAGCGGCGGCACGGCCGTCATCAACTGCTCGTGGGTAGGCTGGCCGGCTCCTCGCCTGGAGTGGCTCCACAACGGCGCCCCGCTGGCGGCGGGCGTCGCTGGGGGGCGGGTGCGGCTACAGCGCGGGGGGGAACAGCTGCTAGTGGGGGGGGTGACCCGGGCTGACAGGGGGGTGTACCAATGCGTGGCCAGGAACGAGCGGGATGCTGCCCAGGCCGGCGCCGAGCTGAGGCTGGGAGGTGAGCTGGTCATCGATTTAATTTAGTTTTTGTTTAAAGATACGACTAGAAACAGTTTTACATAATCATTTACAACTAAATATTTATTTGTGTGTCCCTACAGACACGGCACCGGAACTGCAATACACGTTCATCGAGCAGGTGCTCCGGCCGGGTCAGGTGGTGACGCTGAAGTGCTCGGCCGCGGGTTCCCCTCCGCCTCATTTCTCCTGGCTGCTGGACGGTCAGCCGCTTAACACTATGGCCAGGGGACATAGGTGCGGATATTAAACTTAGTTTAAAACCGGATACTTTAAAAATAATTGCGTTACAAAGTAATATTAAATAGAGACGTGTATGGAGAATTATTCCTTAATAATATTTCTAAATATAATCGAGATATATAAATCGGATGATAATCGAGATACATACTTATCGAGTAGGTATTTAATATTTTATAAGGTTCACTGTATTAAGTATTTAAGTATAATATAAATAAATACTCTAATGTAACTTTCAACCAGGTACAGCATAGAACAGTTTGCAACTAATAGCAACGAAGTGGTAAGCTACTTAAACATCACCGCGGTGCGCTCCGAAGACGGCGGCCTCTACACGTGTAGAGCCGCGAACTCGCTCGGAGAGATAGCCCACACTTCGAGACTCAATATATATGGTAAGCAAAAACGTTTTGAAATGTTCGGCGTATATGGAATATTAAATATCAAATAATATACAATACAATTATCCCTTTGAACATCGGATACATTTCTTTGTCATACATTATTACAAATTCGCACTCGTAATGCAGGTCAAAATAATCAATTCCTAACACCGACACCATCTGTATTGCTGAGTCCTTATCGTTCCTTATCGAAATCCTTATCGTTTAATACCCTGGCATGTTACCTCTGGAGTGTTTTGTTCAGGTCCACCGTACGTACGCTCGATAGGACCCATCAGAGCCGTAGCGGGGAGGGAGCTGGTGCTGTATTGTCCGTACTCCGGCTATCCCATTAAGTAGGTATTCTGAAAGGTTACCAGAGCAAATTATTATATTTTCTGTGTAGATTCCATAAAAATACTTTATGATTTATTTACATAATGTTTATCCAATATGTCTAGCTAATATTACTTTGATAATCATATTTTGTAAGTATTCAATTTGATATTAAAACGTAGTCAAACTTTTAACGTCTTTCCCGACATCACTAAGTGGTAAAAAATTTTATGGAGTAAAATGTTATTTCATATCGGAGCTCGGCCCTTGTAATTACTTCCATTATTTCTTATCTTTATGATTTAGGTCAGACTTTGGTGTAGACTTATTCTTTATTAGGATTTTAATTACTATTATACTTTAACCATTAGAATAATAATATTCATTTTGTAGAATTAGTGTTGAATATTTTAAAATCAATAATTATTTTAAGTTTTTACACAAACTAAATCTTAGATTCCATTAATCCTTTTTCGTTAAAAACCTCACAACACTGTTAATTTTCATAACTAAGCGCAAATTAATCTATTTATTACATCTTTTTATTTTATTCGTTATAAATAGTATTCCATTTATTTATTCTTCTTTGACTCATATATAAAAAAAACATAAACATTACCTCGTTGCCTTCAGCTCGGTACGGTGGGAGCGCGGTGGCAGCCCACTCGGTGGGGAGGGCGGAGTGGGCGCCGGCGGGGGGGGCGCTCTGAGGATACCCCGCGTAGACGCGGCTGGAGCGGGTGCCTACACTTGCAGCGCCGTCGGCCCGCACGGGGAGATCGCGCGACGAGAACTGCAGCTTATCGTCAGCAGTAGGTGTTTTAACGATCCTTGTTAGAAACACACATATTGTAGGAGATATTGATGATTAATTTCCTTAGATCCCCCCGAAATCGAGCCTTTCTCCTTCTCTGCTAACCTGCAAGAAGGCAAACGGGCGCAGGTCAGCTGCAGCGTGTCGTCGGGCGACATGCCCGTGCGCTTCGCCTGGCTGAAGGACGACGCTCCCATACCCGGTGACTTACAGGTGCGTGCATTCATACTGCTTTACGTAAAGTGGGAAATCAGCGCCATTTGTTAGGCAACACTTTATTAAATAAAACTAGTTGTCAGGAAACTTATTTTTTTTGTTGCATATTTTATAAATATTAACGAATATTTTTCTCGAATATTTTTGGCTATTAGTCAATAAATAGATCAAACACAACAAAACACACGTTCTTTAAGTATCTTGTAACAGAAGACACTGCAATGCCAAATTCAGTCGAACAATGATTGTTAGGTGGAAGAGCGTGGGGAAGATTTTTTCAGCCACCTCGTATTCAAAGACGTATCGGCTCGTCACAGCGGACTGTACACGTGTGTAGCATCCAACAGCGCGGCCAAAGTTAACTATACCGCGGAATTGGTGGTCAAAGGTAACTTCCAACGGCCGCCACCAACCAGCACCTACCAGCACCTAGACGCACGCTTGCTCCGCACATGGGTCACGGAACCATCAATGGTTATTTTTGCAAATCCGTTTTCAGCACTTGAGCACACCATTCCGCACCAATCACGCTTTCGCACAATTCTTGTCCAAGTCTTGAAAATTAATCACGATATATTTGATTTATTTCGAAACTCTCAAGAGGTTAAATTGTTTTAAACACCAAGAATCAATCTAGGTTGAAAAGTTTAGACAGGAGTATAGAATCAACTCTGGCTAACTTTTGATTACGGATTTAAGTTTGAACGTTTTATATTTCAACGCTGAGTCGTTAAACAATTTAAAAGGGTAGTCTGAACTTTGAAGTTACCCATATATAATTAGTTAGTTTTAATTAGATTAAAATGATGTTTGCTTTATTAAAAACATATATTTTTTGTTTTGCTCAACGTTGGATTTCAGATTGCTTTAAGGAAAGGGTAAATTATATAATAATAGAATAACATTATTTAGTTATATAAGTTTCAGTAAAAAAAGCACTACTATGATTGTTCATAGTACTAGCCAGCTGCGATATGATGTTTATTATATACCTTATTCTTATTACGTTTAGTATATAACGTATTCTTATTTCATATATATATTGTGTGTGTGTGTGTGTTATCTTTCTTCCTTGAAAATGTTTGTCAATATAAATATATAAACAAAATTACGGTAATAAAACTACATTTTTTTTGTGGAGTCGAAACTTAACTTTGTAGTTTATTACATTCATCTTCACCAAACAATTATTGTTATAAAAAGTTAGTATTTCTAGACATATTTTAATATGCTGCCGGGATTCGTAAGTATACAATAAACAATGACGTGTGTGTGTGTGTGTTATATCTCAAAGACAACTTTGCTAGGTCATCTGTAACCTTCAACATGGAGCCCTGAATCTAAAGACTTGTAATCTTATGAAAATATTTGATTTTGTGCCTATTTATATTTCAAAAGTTATACTTATTTTATTCAGCTTATCGGTAACGAATATATTTCGTTTTAAAAATGGTATTGACTCACCATACAGTCGTATCCCAAGTTTTGTCTTTCAATATTAACTTAAATGGTAAGGAATACCCATAATGATAGGGATGAATTTACTTTACTCACAGTTTCCCCCAAATGGCTCCGTGAGCCAATGGACTCAGCTGTTCTAGCCGGAGAACAGCTGGCACTGCACTGTCACACTACAGGCTCACCTACAACACATACCACATGGCTTAAGCAGAGAGGTAAACCATCTCAGCAGTATTTAATAGTATCTAAACTTTCGTGAGCCATGACTATTATATTAATATTTATCCAGCTGTATTCACGTAAAATTAAATTGGAATGTGGCCGAGTAGTTTCTTACCCATTCGGTATTTAATAGTGTTATTTGTTTCAGTTGGATCCGCTTCAGACTTTGTTCCGATAGTCAATGTGGGAGGAAGGTTCCAGTTTCTTTCAAACGGAACTCTTTGGATTGAAGCAGCGTTACCTTACGATGAGGGCAACTACATGTGCAAAGCTGAAAATGGAGTAGGCACTCCGCTGTCTAAGACAATATTTGTAGCAATTAACGGTACGTGAGTAAGCGAGTAATTTATTCAAGTATAAACTGATAGCAACCCTTACCCTTTGACCAACAACATTGGACATTATTTTTTGAAAAAAGCGATTAGATTCGCCTCCGTCCTAATAAAATCTGTTAGAAATGTATATATAGAATACTAAATTAATCGAAACGATAAGCGATACGGTATATCAGTTGGCACAGCGATGGGACGATTTCCCACAGGTCGTAGGTTCTATCGTTATTTCAAAATTAAATAAGCTTAATGGGGATAAACGTGCTTACAATTATTTGAGAAACAATATTTGGTGAGGCCTATTTAATGTTATTTACAAAGTTAGAAACACTGAAAAGGGTTTCGAAGAGATGCCTAATATGTCACTTCCGTCCGAATAAAGAGGATTATATTATAATATATGATTAGATTGCATATCAATGAATTTATCAGTCAAAGTTCATTCATAATTTATTCATAAATAAGTACTAAATAGAACCGCCCAACGTAGACGATCAAAGCAGTAGTATCACGGTAGCAAATTGCAGAGCCGGCTCGTTTCGAGGTGACGTCACACAACGTGTCCGCGCGGCGAGAGACCGGCGCTACGCTGGCATGCGAGGCGCGGGGTGACGCGCCGCTCAGGGTCACGTGGGCCCGCGACAACGCGCCGCTGGACCTCGCCACCTACAGGTACATGGTATCTCCACTCTACTCATGACTCGAACAATGACCTAGACGTATCTCTTCTTCGCTTCTCCGGAAACGAATACATAATATATTACATTATAATATAATATAATTATAATGTAATATAATAAAATATGTTTTCAGATTAAGTATCTCCGAAGCGAAGACTGATAGCGGCCTAAGGTCCCAGCTCTACATCAGCCGCACCGACCGTCGGGACTCTGGCGTCTATAAGTGCCGAGCCGTCAACGCATACGGTCACAGCGACCATTATATTTACTTATCCGTCCAAGGTGTGAACTTCACATTTAAGGCTATGTCACCTATATTTAACTTTCTCAAACTGTCTGAATTCTACACGCGGGCCACTCTAATTCCAGAAAAACCCGAAACGCCTCAGTCCCTGTCGGTGACGGAGATCCAGTCGCGTGCCGTGCGTCTGTCGTGGAGCGCGGGCTTTGACGGCAACTCCCCGCTGCGCGGCTTCGCGCTGCAATACACACCACTGGGGACACAGACGCGGGCCGAGCGCTGGGACGCCGCCGTCAGCCTCAACGTCACCTGGGGCGGCGGCGGCCTCTCCGCGCACTCGCACGTCACGTGAGTACACACTGCCAAGTGCTCCACGACCATAGGGCAGACTATTGGCATATGACGAGTAACGATAACTAGCGTGTATCATACATTTTAGTATTTCATTATTATTTTGCTATTTAAGTTTAATCATACGGAAGCGAGCAAGATCCGTACACTTTTTATACTGAAAAATGTGAAAGCAAGACTAATAGATATTTAAAATTAATTTCAATGTCGCTGATTTAACTACATATGTATTCAATAAGAGTATAGTTCTGTGATAATACCAAAAAAATATATAATGATTTTGGCAACAATAAGAATTCGTACAAAAACACTTAACACGTGAGGTATTTTCTTACATGGTCCAAATCAAACATCTATGGAGTTCTAAATTACATAAACAATTTGAGCAAATGTTTGAAAATATTTATAAACATGTATAGCCATTTGAAGCTTATTTAAATTTAAATAAATATAGAACTGGGACACCGTGCTGTCGCTCTACCAATTGAGCTACCGTATCATTGCCAGACTCGATGAATTTAGAACTCTATACATATTCGTCTTTATCGGGACGGTGATGACATCTATAAGGCTTCTTTCGAATATCCTAACCAATGTTTCTAACTTTCCAGTATAGATTAACATTGAAAAGATGCCACACCCGATATTGATGTTTAAAAAATCGCGAATTTGAATCCCTGCCCATATCGGTTTATTTTTACACTATATTTTTATACTAAATTTGAGCAAAATTTCCTGCTAATGAAAGTTATCAAAGATGAATCTAAAAATTATGTGGTGTGACAAACGATTACATATTAAAACTACGCGCATGTCGGGGCCCCACACTCACAAACAAATATAAATGCGTCAACATGTGCTATATTATAAATACTAAAATATTGTACCATTTTAATATTTTAGATTGACCAAGAAAGGCGATATTCACTATGAGGCGCTGTTGAGTGACCTGCGCCCCCACACCGCGTACATGATCCGCATCGCCGCCATCAATAGGATCGACCGCAGCGCATACACCGAGCCCGTGGTCGTCAAAACGCAAGAGGAAGGTTCGTGGGATGATTTCACTACTCCATTTGGTGTAGCTCGTAGCTCGTTCCGAGAATCTGGATGCTGAGATAACTCCTCCCTTCCAATCCCCACAAGTCATACAACTTCAAAGCTCCGGCCGTGTGCAGCTCCGTCGGAGGCGCCGAGCAGCGTGTCGGTGTCTGCGGGCGCGGCGGGCGAGCTGCAGGTGTCTTGGGCGGCGCCGCCACGGGCCGCCTGGCACGGCGAGCTGCTGGGCTACTCCGTCACCTGCGCGGAGCTGGGGCCCGATGCTGCCCCGTTTCCCAATTCCACTAGGTACGAATATTAACACTCGCGAGTGCGTTTCGATGTATCAACTAGAAGGAGAACTTCATGCCGAAACGAAACGTAAAAATAACGTCAACCTATTTTATAGAACTCTAACGGTAAACGGGTGGTCGGCCACCGAACTCACACTATCCGCTCTCAAGAAGTTCACTCGCTACGAAGTGCGCGTCCGCGCTTTTAACGGTATCGCGGCCGGACCTCCGTCCGCACCCGTGACTGCTACGACGCTAGAGGGAGGTAACGTGAGAGTAACATACTTCTTAAAATTCATACCGCTCAGTAAATAAAAAATTGGGGTCAGCGTGCATGGTAAAGGTTGGCACCTATATTGATAACGCGGTCGCTACTAGTGCCCGAGGCGGCGCCGTCACACGTGTCGTGCTCACCGCTGTCGTCGTCCAGTGTGAAGGTGTCGTGGGAGGCGCCCCCGCTGGCGCTGCGCGGAGGCATCGTGCAGGGGTACAAGGTCATCTACGCACCGCTGTCGATCTTGCATTGTATGTATCTATCGTTTTATGTTATAATGTTTATTTTATATTATTAGGTTTTTTGTATTAATGTTATTTCAGCCGGATCCTTTAAAAAAAAATATATAATTCCAAATTACTAACTCTTTTTAAGACTTACCATGGTATTTTGAAAACAAAACCTTAATTCTGGGTCAGAAAGTAATATTATTTCTAGATCCAACCGTTCAGACTATTCGTCGTCTGACAGTCAGTCAAAGAAAGTATATATTTTAAAAAATCGTATGCTTTTTGATCTTCAAAGTTGAAACCTACGAAACCTTTTAAGAAAAGAAAAAAATGATAATCGAATATAAACATTCCACGTCAAACAGCGGAGGGCGCGGAGATGAAGCGCGTGTCGACGACGGAGACATACTTGCACGCACTGCACAAGTATAGCAACTACTCGCTGCAGGTGGTGGCCTTCACGGGCGCCGGCGACGGCAAGAGGAGCGCGCCCGTCTACTGCATGACGGAGGAAGACGGTGGGCACGGCCGTAGGGCTACACTAGGCTTATAGACTATCCATTCATGGGGAGCTTACTTTCTACTTTGATTCGCTTATGTTAATAGCATTGGAGCGGATCATAAGTATTTGACTCTCTTATCGATAAAATGTATCAAACTTGACCAACCCTTAATAGTTCCGTAAGATAAAATACATTTTATTTAATACTAGTTGTTATTTTCAGTACCTTCGGCTCCGGAGAAAATTAAAGCGTTGCCATATTCAAGTGACTCGGTGCTGGTGAGCTGGCTACCACCCCTGCATCCCAACGGTATCATATCGCACTACACCGTCTACTACAGAGAGGCAGGCCGGTGAGTCGTGACGTTATATTCGTATCAAATATAAACCAATAAAATCTTATACTCGTTCAAAATATGACGATTTTTCAACGACAAAGATTTTTCAACAATCGAAACTTAAAGTTACAAAATTAAAAAACACAAATATAATCTTCAATTAAATATTTTTGGTACAGGTTGGGCAAGCACTCAACGTTCACGGTGTCCGCTGAAAGGTCTCCCGAGACGGAGCTGACGTTCCAAGTGAGAAACCTGCTGGAGAACCGGCCGTACGAGTTCTGGGTGTCTGCAACCACGGGCTCCGGGGAGGGGGAGTCTACTCCGGTGGCCGGACAGGCGCCCAGCTCCAGAAGTCGGTAGCCTCGACCCTTTCATCGTAGAAAATCGACCCCCAACCTCTAACCCTCGGTCCGTCCGCAGTCGCCGCACGCATCGCGTCGTTTGGTGGAACAGTGCGTGTGGGCCCGGCGCGTGGCGCGCTGCTGGCGTGCGCGGCCGTGGGCGTGCCACCGCCGCGAACGCGCTGGGCGCACGCCCACGCGCCCGTCACGCACCACCGCTACTACCAGGTCACCCGCGCCGGCCACCTGCACATACGCGGTAGGCTGATATTTCATTTTGTGTTCCCCCGTCGCTAACCTGGTCATATGTGACGATTCATTGGATCCTACCGCGACCGCCCCTCGGCGAAGAAAGTAAAAAAAGTCCGACGTTCCCGCTCCAGAGGTGAACTCGGAGTCCTCCGGCAACTTCACGTGCACGGCCACCAACAGCATGGGCGAGGACTCCATCGTGTACGCGGTGCGCGCGGAACGCCCCCCCGCAGCGCCCGTTCTGTCGCTGCAGTACACCACCGCCACCAGCATCAAGTTGCACTGGACGCTGACGGACGCAGATCGACCCGTCCTAGGTGGGTGATCCTCGTGGCATATAAAATGGACAATACCTATTTCGTCGGTAGGTAGTGATATGGACGAATATTGATATACCATTATAATAACGAATTTAAATACGAATTCACCTTTTCCTGCAACTCCGTTCTCTAGACAACGGAAGTGTGTCTCACCTTCACTTTTTCTCGAACCCGAGAAACAAGCAGTGCCGTTCACATATTTGTATAGATGGCATTTTTAACCAACGTCAAAAAAGGACTAGGTCAAAAAAGGAGAATCTATGTTTTATTGTATAATATTTTTTTTTATCTAGCTTTTTAACACGCTATTTTAAAGAAAATTAATAATAATAATAATAATAAAGCCCATTTATTTCCAATCTGCAATTTTGTTACATGCATTATAATAAAATTAATTGTGTGTTACAATTTTATTACTTAATATATGCTAAATCTTAACTTTATTTTTTTTATTTTTAATTTATTGTTTATTTTTATATTTTTATTTCTATTCACTTCATTTTCTTCAATAGTTTTTGTTCCTCATAATTTTAGCTATTTTCCATTCGCTCACCAATGAAAGAAGGTCTCAGTTTACCGTTTTTATTTCTTGTGCTGATACGGTAAATTTTATATATTTCCTAACTTTCTATGGTGATGCCTACTTGGTCTAGGAGATACTATTTGATGCACTTGATAAAAGAAATTAGACGACAATAAAAAAGTTTTATGCTAAGTTTATTTTACTCCCTATAGTGGCTTTTTTACTATGTACACATTGTGTGAATGTTCTTGGAACACTATTGTTATTTAAATCCCACCGTATATTATATCCAAACAACTGTATTGCTAAACATCAACAGCACATCCCTTTTCAGGTTACATTCTCCAATACAAACAGGCATCAGAAATCGAATGGCACAGCGTTGAACTATCTCCAGAGCAAACTTCTTACACAATGGATATGCTGAGATGTGGAACTACTTACAATGCGAAAATACAGGCACAGAACAAGATATCTCTGGGACCACCGAGTGAAATACTGTCAGCTACTACTAGGGGAGGGCGTAAGATTTTTAGTTTGTATCGATCGAAAAATCATAGTAGATTTATATTGATGGCAACGCTCAGTCTTTATTAAGTCTTTATTCAGTTTTGTAGGAGCGAAATTCTATTAACCGTACCGCATAGTTTAAATCCCGGATGATGGGTGCCCGGTTTCAACATTTTGGTTTGTTTTGGGCCATACAAGGGAATGTAAAAAGTAAAACGCTCTCACTTAAAGGTCCAAAAGCTCCCAAACCGGAAGAGCACGTACACACCAACGCGACGGCCATCAAGATCAACCTGTACGCGTGGCGTGACGCGGGCTGCCCCATACTGGGTTTCCGCGTGGCATACCGACGAGCAGGGGACGAACATTGGATACAGGTGATGGCACTAATGTAAAATATGATAGGCGGGGACTTCTTCATATGCGTTTGTAAATATAAATATGTGATATACACATAAATGTCATAGATAAGATGTAACTACACACGTTGTATCACATGGGCACTCTCGATCACCACCTCAATATAGAGAGACAAACGCCTTATGATCTATTTTCCGTCCAGGCGGGGTCGGAGCTGGGTGCGGCGCGGCACGTGGTGGGCGCGCTGGCACCGGGAGCGTGGTACGAGCTGGCCGTGGAGGCCTGGAGTGACGCCGGCCGCGAGCGCGTCACGCTGCTGGCCGACACTCACACGCTCGCGGGAGGTGCGCCTCGAGACCGCTCCTAGGATGGTCGACGAGGATCACTTTAGTAACGCTTGTGCTCGTGGCAGGCCGCATTCCGCCGCTGCGCGCCCCGGCGGCCTCGGGCGGCGCTCGCACCGGCGCCGTGCGCGCCGCGCTGGCGTGGTGCGCCGCCGCCGCGCTGCTGCTGGTGGCTGCGCTAGCCGCACTGCTGTGTTTGCTGCACGCTAAGCGCAAGTGAGTATCTCTGCCCCTTATCTTCTATCTTCGATATTGACGATCTCTAAATGTAGGCATCTCGAATCCGGCTATGTAATACGAAAAACTACAATTGTATTTATTAAATCTCGCAGATTCTTCTGTTTTTCCGATGACCACTACTTGAGGGATAACAGAAAATTAAGCGAAAGCAACGAAGCCGAAAGAGAAAAATTGAGAGAAGGACACAAGCTATACTCATCGTCGTCGATAAACGGAAATGAGAAATCGAACGACGACTCATCAGGTAAAGTGCGATAATTCGAAATAACATGTTGGTCGACATCGATCACTACGAACTTTTGTAAAATGCACAATACGATCTCTTCAGCGGAGCTGTACGAGATCAGTCCTTACGCGACGTTCGGCGGCGCGGCGGCGCACTCGCTGCAGTTCCGCACGCTGGCGCGGCGCGAAGACGATGCCGCTCCGCCGCATCGCCGCCGCCGCCGCGCCTGCGACCACTACCGATACGGTACAGGAAACCTGGTCGTCGTAACAAAACTCGGTCAAACAAAATTGCAAACATACATACAACGACGTATCATTTTTTTTTTATATTAATTAACTAATTTATATTATAACATTTTTTGTACTAGCGCCAATTGTATATTAGCCATCATATCAATAGAAAAATACGTTCTACTACTGTTTGATCCTTTACTTATATCATATCGACAAAGAGAGTAATGAGTGTTCGTCCGCCACACGCAGACGAGTCGAGTCTGTCGAAGTGCTCGACGGTGGAGGCGCGCCACCGGCTGCGCGCCGCACCGACGCCGGCGCCCGCGCCGCCGCATTGGCGGGAGCGCTCCGACTCCGACGACTACAGCGACAGCGCCGCCAACACTACCACTAAGGGTAATGACGACGACGAGACCCGCTCTCTCTTCACACGATACGAAATACCTCCGTGTGCGAGTACGAGTTGGGATCCTTTATGTTAAATTGAAAATTTAACAAATTCACAAATATTTTTAACTTTACATTGAGTTCGAGATATGTGAAATACGAATTAGTTTTGAAATATCAGTATAAGTTTTAGGTGATGTTAGATGGTTCATTACCAAGGGTCATCTAGTGGACGAAGGCGCGGGTGACGGGTGACTAGTTTGAAAATGAACCCTAACCAGTTTAGATAACAATATTGTGATGAAGTGTTGTTCCGGGCCAGGCTCGGGCGGGTCGGGCGGTGGCAGCGCGTACGGCAGCGGGCGGCGCACCGCCAGCAGGTAGACCAGGTACCTCCCCACACCTCGCACGCACCCTCACCCCCACCACGGCTCCCGCATACCACGCACCGTCGCCCCATCTCTACGGACACCTCGTCAATGCATGCTTAGTGCCGCACTCGTACCTTACACTTGATAATTCATATCAACATTCAATTTAATATTGTGAGTTCAACCTTGTTGCATATTTTTAATTCTTTGATAATGTTTTCAAATAAGTCTCAATACTTGCTAATAATTAAACATCGTCTAATTTATATTTGATTGATTAATCACAAAATTTGTTACATATAGTGGTGGTCAAAACGGAAGCGATGGGCTGTCGGGCTCCTTCGCGCCGGTGCCGCCGGATATATCCTCGTTAATAGACAAGTGAGCTTGACATTTAAATTGAATTAATTCACGAATATATTTTCTAACGATACATTTCTATTTATTTTATCAACTTCAGGTATCAGCAGAGAAAAGAACAAGAGCGTCGGGAATGCACGATACACGTCTAACATTCCATGGTCCATTTTAGATTATATGAATCTAGCAAACTGATGACAAACTAATTCTTTACTTCGTTTTACCTATAATACATAGGGTTTTGGATGGAACAAGCTTTTGCTTCAATGTTTGTCAATACACCTGATGCCTTTTTTTTTTCAGAAACTAGCGACCTGGCCTTAGGTGTATAATAGCTTTTAATGTATTTATTTAAGCAATCATATTATACACAAGATATTTAAAAAAATGTCCATAAGGATTCTTTATGAAATAAGGAATATTTAAACCAACTGCCTGACTGTATGACTGAGTCTAAATTTCATTGCCAACCTAACATTTTGTAACATTAAGCTAGGCCTACTACGAACTACTATTCACTCAATTTTACACTGAACAGTCTTAATATTTTGTATTTAAAATCAAAATGATTTAACGCAAGCACGCTCGCAGGTCTGTCACAAATCTATGTCGATATTTTGTATTAGACATTTAGCAACTACAGATTTTAAAAAGTTACATTTCTTACATTGACTAAAAAGTGATCTGGTCTTTCGACTCCCCATAGCTAAGTGTTAAGAATATTTGTTACATAGAGAATATTTATATATAATGTGATTTATTTAAAAGCTGTTAATCATACGGTTAGATTTTAAAATGACTTGTAAATATTAGTAATATATCTAAATATGTTTGCTGTGAGATATTATAGTCATTTAATGGCATTCATTGTATGCTAGCTTTAATCGGAATCAAAGAATTGCTTACCTTTTCATTGTCTTCTACAATCTGTAAGTATTGTTAATTCAAGTTTGACGTATTATATTATTTATCTGATTACTTAAGTCTTAAAACTAACCATGATCTCAATCAATGAATCGCTAAGTATTATGAGATAACGTCTACATCCAATTTACTTTTACATCATTATTTTTATAAAAACAGATATTTGTTAAAATAACAGTGTTTTTGTAAAACTTATATAAATCTCACAGCAGACTTTTTATATTATGTCCTATAGAAATACGCTGGATGCGTATAATTACACCATTACCAACTCATCTCAATAATGCCTAATGTCTAACTGTATTGTTGTTTGCTATCAACGTATAATTTATCTTTAACGGCAATAAATCCACAGTTAGCTATGAATTTAATTACTCAATTTATCTTTTTTTTATTTCAATAACGAATATTTTTTTATTTCAGATTTTATATTTTGACGCTAAAAGCTTTCGATTAAAAATGTTGTTATATGAAAAAAAAACATTTTTATTAAATTTTCTAAACAAGTCTAGTGACGCTTAGAATAAAGGTTATAACTTAAAATTAACACGGCTGTTCCAAACCGCAAATGATACATATCATTAAAATAGACTGCTAATTTGTAAGTAATTCGTACTTAATTCTTTTACCGTATTGTTGGTTATGATAGTTAATTAGCCTTTAATTATACAGTATTGTATAAAAATCTTTCTATATACATGTTGTGTAATAAAGTTATAAATTTAATATTAGGACAAAGAATGGAATAAAATTGTGTGTCGTAAAATTGTTTTATTTTATATTCATATACCGATTGTAAACTTATATTTTAGAAAAAATACTATTTTGAAATATTAACTGGGCCTTAGTATATATTTGTTAATTCTTTAAATTAATTTAACCTTATATTTTAACCCTGGTTAAATACAAGTAAAACATTTTAAAAAGGTAAATCATGTAAAATATAAAATAGCAAAACAAAATCCTGATATAGTCTTATTCCCAAATGTTTCTTTAAAGTTCCTATATTTCAATAATCCCGTACTTCTATCTATATTATCATCTATAAAATAATATGATTATCTTAATAATACTTAACAATACTACAAGTACGTACTACCATAACTTTTGAACTCTATAAGTTACGGATCGATGCATAAAAGTAAAAAAGAGTGAATCTTAAACCTCTTTTAAGGGCTTTGATGGCTTAAGAAAAATAATAAAGCAAATACATATAACATTATTAATTATTTGTCAGTATCAACTTTTGCATATAAAGCTATAACTTTCATATGAAAACAATTAATATATTTTGCTTTGTGATTCTTGTATATATTATTAAGATCTGATTGGCAGTTGGCAATTTTGCAGCCAAAAATTACTTTACGCTGGCAACATTTTATATTAGTATCTACTTTGCTGTTGCGTGAAAATGTCGTTCATTTACGCATAATTTCTAAACAATTATATTACACCTGGCTCTATCATAAAGTAATAACAATATGAATATAAATATTATTTTCAAAAGTATTAATAAATTATAACTCAGTTGAAACCATTTTAAGTGCAATGTTTTGATTCCTTTCGACGTCTATTGATTTATTGTTAGCTAGTGACCTGTTTTTCGTATTTGTTATGTGAATCTCGTAAATAATTAATAGCAAGAGGGCTATGAACGGTAAAAATGTTGTGTGGGGGATGTGTTATAATTATTGAATATGATAATATACATAATGGTCGTAAAGTACTTAATTAAACAAAATTCAGTTTAATAGTTATGGTTTTTCTTCAACAATGATGACGCCTATAGAGGAGAGAAAAGATGAGAAGGTACAGCTAGCTTAGCATTTATTTCATATTTTTATTATGTTTTATTTTCTTAAAAATATTTGGTCTATTTAGGTTGAACTTAAAAAATCTATACTGACTCCTGCTGAGACATAAGGCTATCTGTTACATACAATTTAGCAAATAATTACCAAATTATTTATATTAAAATTGTCAAAATAACTTTCTATTTAAAATTATGAAGATCTTATCTTAATAATGAAATTGGTAAAATTGTTAGACTGGTTAAGTTTATTTTGCTATAGTAATGTAGTAAAGAATTAAAATATCTTGTCATACTTAATAATAAATTGTTAGAATTGTTAGATTAATTAAGTTTATTGTATTACTGTAATGTAGTTTCAAGATACATTAATTGTATAAATTTAACTGATGGTATTACTTTTTTGTAAATATTTTGTGATTTTTTTATTATTTTATAAAGTAAGATTTTTTTGACCGGCTACTGCTAAAATAACATCATATATTTATCTCAAAGCTAAACAGTGCTATTATCATATTATGTCATTAGTTATCACATTTTATCAGTTCACCTTATTCTCGTTTGAGATTGTCTCAAATTATCTATTGCTTTTAAATTTGATTATTGATTTTAGTAAAATCTTTCACTGATTTAAGGAAATGTAAGCATCTTTAAAGGACCAGTTTTCAGTGGTAATTTAATATTTACATACATGAACCATGAATTGAGTGAGTCAAAAGAGGAGTATATAAAACAAGTTAAAAAAATAAATTTACTCAAATGAATTATACTTAAATACATATTCAGTATTCATGATGCAGATATAGTCGATGGTTATAAAGTGTCACTATGTATGCAGCTGACATTAAAAAAAACATTATTGTTGCCAGTTCGACCTTCACCTGCATTTCTAACAATAACTTCTACACAAGTGGCTTGACAATGACTGCCACCATTACTGACACCTGTTGTTTTGCCTTTTCATTTCGAATGTCCTGAATTAAGTTGCTTTAAGTACGAGTCTTTTATGCAAAATGAGTGAAACTTTTCCTGCAATGAACTTTTGTTGAATAAAATTATGAAAGGCAATTGTTTTGTGAGCAATCTTTGACTCCTTTACGAAATTAGAATTAACAGACTTATTTTTAATTTTAATGCTGCTTTAAAACCAAAATAATTTATTTTTATTTCATATTATTATTATTTAAACTAATAATGCAAATAAGTCTAAATAAGTAAGTTATACTGTATATGTTGGTATATGTTTAACCATTGTAGTTGAGTTGAACTTAAGATATGTTATATTAAATAAATATAAAATAAGATAAATATAAGATTAAAAAACATTTAAAATTTAATTCATTACAGGGCTATATGTGTATATAGCCTATTTCAAATACATGTTATGTTTATAAAATCCAATTTTTTCTCTATTTAAATTATGCTAGTGTAATTTTTTTTAAAGTAGTTTCATCCAAGGAGATTATCCTAAACTATAGTGACTCTATAAAATCACACGCAAATGGCAGTAATAAATAATAAAGTGATGGTGGCTCCAGATCCGCACGGGCATGGTGCAGGTGTCGGACGGCAAGTCGCGGCCGCGGGTGGCGCGACTGCTGCTGACTATGGAGGCGGTGACGGTGCAGCGCGAGGCGCCGCCGCCGCCCGCCCGGGACCGCACCGTGCCGCACGCCAGGGTCGGTGTCGGGGCGTCTGTTTGCAATTGTTCAAATGTTTACGAATTAAATCATATATTTTAAAATATAAACAAAAGCCCTTTTGGAATTGACAGAGTTTTGACTTTGATATCCTTATATTTCTTGATACTTTTTTACTATTATTATTACCCAAAGACTTGAACGTACTAACTTACCATTATTCTGAAAGATATGAAAGCTCTTAGCAAAATGGAATCTTATTACAGGAGCGCATGGTTCAAATAACTCGACAAAAAGTGGGGGGTTTAGGTCTGAGTATAAAAGGAGGTTCGGAGCACAAGCTGCCCATTCTGATCTCCAAGATATACAAGGACCAGGCGGCCGACCAGACGGGACAGCTGTTTGTAGGAGACGCTGTCATTAAAGGTGAGCTCAATCATTACATTAACTTTGATGACAACGAATACTTATTTTCACGATAAACACACATTTCTGAAATATATTATATTGAAATTGTTTACAAAAAGTACTAGTTTTATCTTGGTAGTACCAAATAAGTGTGTGAACTTCACGCGGAACGTACTTCTATGCAATTTATAAGTTTATTGCATTGTATTGTTTTACATCTCTACGTTGACTTCAAGTAATCTTAACGTTGACAAATATCTAATATATAGCACCTGTGTTTTATTCTTAATTATTTTTCATATTTCCAGCAAGAATAGAACTTATATACTGAGATTGCTTTGAACTGATTGTTAAGTTAAAAGTTAAAGTTATATTGTAATTGCGATATTGCGTGTTGATAATATACATCGCCATTTAATATTTTCAACTACAACTACACTAAATGCAAATGCACTTAATTGAGCACAGTTAACAATATTAAATACTGCTTAATTAAGCTGTTTAAATGTGAAGCTATTCTCGACCTACTTCCTTTATTTTTCTTGTTATAAATGAATCATCCCTTTATCTTGGACCTTTAGTCATTTTATTTAGTTTGATCTCGAAATACCGTACGATAACATTACGCTTTTGTGCCTTTGAATATGAAATTACATAATTTAACTGAAATATTTTTCATGTTTGTAGGTCAGATAAGCTTACAGATTTTTAAATATATTTTCAATGAAATGTTACCGCGCCGCACTTGTATATCAAATAATAATTTAACAAACATATTTTTAATCAAATTCGTAGGTATAAGTAAATTATATTAAAATATGTACAAACAAAAATTAAAACAACATATAAAATTGTAACGATATTATTGGCTTCTTTAAAATATTTTTATGATAACGGTTTCAAATGCGAATAATCTATTTGAAATGCCATTCAATGAAATGAAATGAAAATGAAACAATTATTTACGTATATAGAGCAAAAGGGGCTATTTGTATCGAATAACTAAACTGGCACGAAACGCGTGTCCGTTACACTTGTAGGCTTTGATCAGCTTCATTTTATTAACTTAATTTAAATTTGTATCATTTTATAACACGTCTAAATATCAACTCTAGAAGTTCTTTCTGCTAGCTAGCTTGTTATTTTCATAAATAATAGATAGATTTTAGAAATAATAGATTTCAATAGAAAGGTTTTAGAATTATCTGCAATCAAAATTATATATGCTTTAAAGTTTAAATAATGTTTTTAAAAAAGTCAATTCGACTTAACTTCGAATTAACGATTGTTTTGCAAAAATCGTGTTAACGTAAACGAAATAGATCCAAGTTTTAAATTATGTAAAAGTTCAGTTTATCTGAAATTGCTTTATTGAAATGGTTTTTGTACTGAAAAATATTAACATTGGATTAATTATTTTGTGTACGTTTTCGGAATTAGTCTGAACATGTTTTTTGTTGTAATACTAAATATTACATTCTCATCTATCAGAGCAAATTACCCCCCATATACAAAATTTGTATTTACAGAAATTTTCAGTAATTATAACTAACTTCACAATGACTTTAATGGCGATGGAAGACTAACCTTTTAATTTTTGTTTTGTACAAAGTATTTTAGATTCACGTATATTATCTGTAAATAAAAGGGAAAGAAAAACTTGATATTTTTACAAGGTATTCCGGTAACACCAATCAGTGTTTCAAATGTTAATGCTTCTTGAACACGGCTTGATTGGTCACTTGTTTCTTCATTGTGTATTATTATATAAGTCACTATGTAATAATATTAATTCCAGTGAACGGTGAATACATAACGGCGTGCAAGCACGACGACGCCGTTAATATTCTCAGAAACGCCGGTGACATAGTCGTGCTCACGGTCAAGCACTATAGAGCCGCCACCCCCTTTCTACAGAAACAAGGTATGCTTATTGTCCAGGCTAGCAATTCATCTTCTGGACGGTTCAATATAGAACTAAGGTGGTTCGTCCAGGTGATGACGCGACGGTTCAGTTACCACGGTGAGGGTACGCTTTGAGCCGTAGGTTTGAGTCTTGTTTGAGGGTTTTATAATTTGATCACGAAAATGATATCAAAGCGGACGGCGCTTCGGACACCGACAGCAGCACGGGCGACGACCATCCGTCGCTACACGCCAAGCTGGACGCTAACTGCAATTCCGAGCGCACCCAGCACGCCGACGGCTGGCAGGTACGCTACGTTCGCCGCGCTAGCTGGCGCCTCCCTCCTCCCACTAACGGCTGCCTCCTCCGCAGAGTGCGTGGGGCGAGGCCGAGGAGAGCCGGCCGGCCAGCGCCGCGGGCTCCTCCGCCGCCGGGGACGTGCAGGCCTGGACAGACGTCGTGGCCGGTCAGCACCTTTCACTTACTCCTACACACATCTCTCTCTCTCTTTGAATCACTCACTTGCTCACTAATTTATTCATCCATTCGCTTATGGATTCGCTCTCAGTGAGAGATCACTATCTCGCTTACTCGCTCACTCATTCCCTCATTCCTTCCCCTCTCTGTCGCTTGTTCACCCAGTCCCTCCCTTGCTCACCCACTCCCTCACTCACTTAGTGAGGCACTCCCTCCCTAGATGATCCTCCCTCCAGTGATGCATGTCCGAGGATAAGCGTGCAGTCAGACCGCCGCCCGAACAGTCGGTCCCTCTCCATCTGACCGGCCTATACGATATCTGTGACCCCTCCTTTTGACATAGTATCCTTCCTATACATATTTTCCATCCCAAATGACTTTTTAACATATGTATATTGATTATCACAATGATATAATTTTACTTTTTTTGTAACATGATTTATGTTTTATTGTAGTTCCTCTCATGATGGGATATGTGACGCGGTACGTTTTCGGCACTGACAAATTACGACCTGGGGCTTTTGAGGTATTCTATAACATTTAATAATAATGAATTTTAAACTTTATATTCCTTATTAAAGGAATATTCTGAGCACAATATCATCTTGTAGGTCCGTGGAAGCAAACCGCACATGACGTCAGGAGTGATCCACGTGGAGGACCCCGCGGCTCTGTCGCAGTGGCTGAAGAGTATCTCCGACAACATCATGGGACTCACCAATCTACAGGTAATTATAAATAAACTATCGACAATACTCCTCATGAAACGAACAAACCAGTACATCATTCTCCACCAGATGAAGCTGTTCAACCGTCACCTGTGCGGTGGAGAGCGCATCGAGTATATGGGCTGGGCTCACGAAGGGCTGGTGACCGCCGCGCAGCCCTGGCAGACCTACCGACCCAAGTTCCTCATGCTGAAGGGCACCGACGTCATGCTGTTCGATGTGCCGCCGGTAAGTAAAAACATACGTTAAAATAGAGAACACCCATAAAGAGTTACCTACCACGTATCTGAGTTACAGTTATTTGGCTCATCTTTATACTTCACTAGATATCGGTAAGCTGTTCGTTGCAGGCAAACGTGAGTGAGCTCGCAAAATGTCCAGAAATCCTCAAAGTGTATCAGACGATGTTCCGCACGGTGAAGGAGAGCGAGACGGTGGACTGGCGCCAGCACTGCTTCCTCGTGCAGAGCTCGGGAGCGCTGGGAGGACCCGGCCCGCGGTACTTCAGCGCCGACACCAGGCACGAGCTGCTGCGCCTCGAGGCCGCCTGGACCGCCGCCGTCGTGCACGCCGTGCTGCGCCTCGGGGTCAGTGCACACACGCACACACACACACACACATACACTCGCTCACACACTTGCCCACACACACACACACACACACACTCGCCCACACACACACACACACACACACACACACTCGCCCACACACACACACACACACTGGCCCACACACACGCACACACACTCGCCCACACACACACACACACTCGCCCACACACACACACACACTGGCCCACACACACGCACACACACTCGCCCACACACACACACACACTCGCCCACACACACACACACACTGGCCCACACACACGCACACACACTCGCCCACACACACACACACACTCGCCCACACACACACACACACTGGCCCACACACACTCACACACTCGCCCACACACACACACACACTGGCCCACACACACGCACACACACTCGCCCACACACTCGCCCACACACACACACACACTCGCCCACACACACACCCTTTAACGCTGCCGCCCGCTTCATACACCGGACGCTCCTCCAAGTCATTCCTAAGTGCAGGTCACATGTTCCCATGTTGGTAATTCATGAATGGCTCGTCGATACTTCTTCAACGGCAGAATACGAAATGACAACCGTTACGTTTATGTCAAGTTATAACTATAATATGTATGAAATATATAAGGTTTTATTTCATCCAACCTTTATAACAGATGTTCTAATATATGATTGGTCCGAATCTAATACCATAATTGATCTAACAGAAGAAGACCTTCACGGTGGTGCACATGGGGCGCGCCGCGGGGCTCACGCTGGACTGGACGACCGGCTTCTCCCTCGGCGAGGGCACGCCCGGGGCGCCGCCCGTGTGGTCCTACAGGTCGCCAGGAACATACCGCTCTGCACTGTTACATTCATATATTATGAAAAATCTATCACACGGCCATGCCGTTTATTTAATTGTTAAATAAAATTAACCGACTTAACATCTTAATGAACAGTTACAATATTAGCAGTAGTGTTTTTAACTAGGAGATATAAAGTTAAAAATGGTAACTATAGCAAAGCTGTCTGGTTTTTGAAAACTATTTTACACAAAAAGTTTTTATTCAGATTTACTTACACAAGGATAATTGCATTGTATCAATTTGCGTGGAGAAGTAGAATAATAGGAGAAAGAGTTTTCATATGAGATATTGAGTTGAAAACCGTACAAGGAACCGTTAGAATTTAGTTCATTCCGAGTCCTAATTTGTTTTTTTAAATCAACAACACGAACCTTAAAAAATAAGGTCTCACTGCAAAAATAATATCCACAATTTGACAATTTTTAATCTATGACTGACATTTAGTAGTAATGGTAAAAAAAGTATACGAAAAATATTGTATGTGTTTCCTAAGACGGCATCTTTCTATAAAACTTTCATCATAGAATTCATACTTTTAATTCAATAGAATTCATACTTTTAATTCAATAGATTTCATACTTTTAATTCATACGTTAAAAAAAATACATATTCTTCCATATTTTTAGTAGATATCAATATTTTTAAAATGATTGTTTAAGTGTTTAATCCTTGCCTCGCAGGTTCTCTCAGCTAAGAGGATCCAGCGACGATGGAAAATCTAAATTGAAACTACATTTCCAAGACACTGAGACGAAAGTCATCGAGACCAAGGTGAGAGTGACCTTTAAACTATATACCGGACCCACTCCTCACGTAGCAAGGATTGTTGTTAATCACCGCCCCCTTCTCAGGAGCTGGAGTGCCAGATTCTGCAGAGCCTGCTGTTCTGCATGCACGCATTCCTCACCGCCAAGGTGGCCTCCGTGGACCCCGCCTTCCTCGCCTCCATGCAGCACGCCGCCTAGCGCCGCGGCACGCCGATCTCGCCTCTACCTTCATACACACACGGCTCATTGTGCCGTCACCGCGCGGACGACTCGGCGACTAAGACGTGAAAATCTTACGACAGTATCCGTCGAGTGTACTTTAAACTATGACCTCATTGAAATAAACGTCAAGTACAATGTTAGCTAATTGAACATACCGTTCTGATAGTTACTCGTTAAACTTCTTATATACTTCTTATATACTAGTGTGTGATATTTTAATTTACATAACGATCGTCATGTGACAGAAAATTAATGTCAATTGAGATATTTAGATAAAATCTTCAAGGTACTATCTCTTAAGGATCCGATCTCGAATGTGTGTAAGTAAAATGAAAAACCCACGTGCGTCCTTTTCATTGTAGTCTTATTTGTACAGCAGTCGAGTTGCGGCCGTACATTGACCCGCCGGGGACAGGTTTGAGGCCTAAATATAATATAACGGAAACAGCGAAATTAGTAAGACTTAGAGTTCTGAATCTCAACCACTCTGAACTTGGGGGTTTGTAAGTGATTTGATAGCTTAGGTTTTAATTAATTTAATTTTTCAGTATATTTCATTAGGATATATCTTCGACAAATTTAATTATAAATTTATTGATTGCCACGTCATGTCGGTGCAGGTGAAACCGTTCCGGTGCATTGTAATATTTAATATATTGTTAATTTATATATTTTGTAAGTGATCGTAGTCATTGTAGTACGAGCCGCCGGCGCCGCTGTCTGTCTGTCTGTCTGTCTGTCCGCTCCGACCAAAAACGTAACATAAGCGACGCCGGCTTAAGTGCAATATTACATTTACACAAAAAGAACCCGCTATCATTCAATTATGAGGCTATTTGTGACTGATTTGTATAAAATTTAGTTAAGTCATATTAAATTTGATGAAGTTGATAATTATTTAGTATTTTTGATGTTTTTGGCTTAAGATTATTTCGGCCGTCGTCCGGTTGTAATGTTATGACGTCATAGCGCTTTCATCATATCATTCAAATTAAGTAAAAAATATATATTGATAAGTTTTATGAAATTCTAAATTTATTTGTTGACAAAAACTATATTCTATTTATATATATCGAAGTTGATTGTGTAATTTTTGATCTGAATTATTATAAATTCAAATATAATTGGAGTTTCATCTGCGACTTTTTATCGTACGCGGTGTTTGAAAACGACCAAATTATTTATTTTATAATAAATACGATAAAATAATTAATTCTTGAATCGAATCTCGCTCGAGATATAACGAAGATTTTTTAATATATAAGGTTATTTATTATATAATTAATTATGATCAAAGGCAAGTCAATTTAAGTGAAAGAGGCTCGGGTTTTTGTATGTTAGTTACCTCAGATTGTAATAGAATTCGTCCCTCATAGATATTTACATGTCATAGTATTTTGTATCGTACCTAATACTACCACTCGTCTCCGTAGTCTCATAAGCTCTCTTCTCTATAATAATGTTCTCACTGTACAAAGTGTATTGATCTCAATGCTTTAATTTTATTCAATCTAAGCTTGAACGAATCGCCCGATTCCGTTAAAATGCCAATTATTGGATGTTAGCTCTAACATATGACAATATTAGCGTTCTCGTATCTTCGTAGTAACAGTATTAATATATAATAATATAGTAGATTCTTTGTTGACTGTCGGTTTGTTGAACATCTATTAGTGCTTAGTTAAAACGCATATTGAACTGTTAATGTCGGGGCCTTTAACGGAATTAAGGGCCAATGTGTTAGTCAATTTATAGAAAATACTCAAGACTGAAGTAGATATTGTGTGTTCGTTTACGCTTCTGAGTTGACTCTGACTTTAAATAGTGACTTCGATTAATTTGTATGATGACTTGTTACTGTATTTACTTAAAATCTTAATATTTTTTCTAAGATGTTATCAGCTTGTCTAAAATTATTGTAAGCTTAAGGAGGGTGCACACTGAGCATTCGCGTATTCAATCATATTGAATAAAAATGACATTATTTACGTGTGTGAACTCCACAATAGCTAAGGCTCGTAGCTCTGAGCGCTATAATTCAAAATTTTAAAACCTATTAACGTAATTCAAACTGAATCTAATTTATTTTATATTTCAATCGTAAGTAAATTTATTTATAATTTATGTTCAATAACTTATTTAATTGTCTCAACAATGTAACCGCGTAGTGAGGTATAGTTCTAACTATTGTTGATTATGTAACTAAACGTACCCATTAGTAAAATTTTATCCGAATCTGTGTTTTATTTATGTTAAGCAAAACAAATATATTCTGTTTGTACTTTAATTCGAAATAAATCTTTACTTCAAAAAATATGAATGGAAATTAATCATATTTGCATATATTTCTAAGTAAGTCAGTGGTAAATTATATACTTGTTGTGTAAAGTAACGACCGACAAGTCTTATAAGTAACACTACAATACTAACTCGCACGCACACACACGTCGGCGGTATTTAGTGTGAATTCACCTGATCTCCTTATCCTATAAATACGCCGTCCCAAGCCGAGTCCCGGCACCCCTGAGACATGCCCACCACCCCGTAGACAGAAAATTATATGTAAGTATGCCATGAAATAATGTAAGTTAAACAATTTTGATATTTAAAATTGTATATTTTTAATAACTTTATTTTTTTTTTATTACAAATTATATGATATATTTATGACCTCATGGTGCATACTTCAGATGCTGCTACTTGATCTAGATGAAAAAATGTCGGTGAGCAGTGTTTAGAACCGCTCTGTTAGTTGTATGTAATGAGTATATTACCTCGAGACATGGTGGAGTGACCTAAAAGTGTACTTCATTAGCTGCAACTGGATTTCCTATAGCTGGAGGCACCGAATTTAGACATGTTTTGATAGTTTATAAGATCAAGATCTTACGGTCGGACTAAATAGGGTGACCTGAAGGTACACTGATGGATGGATGCTACAGGATCTCCTAGATGAACCAAGTTGGGTTTGAGCTTGTTTTATTGGTTTCATAAAGTCTTATTATCGGATTTGATAGTGACGTGTCTTTTTGTAATTAATAAATAGTCTGTAGTAGTAGCCTCAACTTACAGATGCCTACAAACTCGTGGCAGTGTAAATCCGGAGTTTTCCACGTATTAATACATAGGTATTTAATACCTCAATATATCTCTAGATTTAATAGTCGATAGCTTTTTAAATGATCTAAAGAAGATTTACGATCAACCAATTAGAAATATAAAAAAAGTTTGGATATGTGACAACTATCTAACGTCACGTCTAAATTAGCCTTTTCTAGTTTACGATATCAATAAAACCTTTTTGTCCAAGTTAGATGCAAGCGTCATAAAGAAATTGAAGTCGTGGTTTGGGCTCGCGCGTTCAACGGACTCTTCAACTTTATTCAGAGACCGAAACAATTTTGGGATGAAATTAAAAAAACCATCAGAGCTCTCTAAACACCTAAGAAATATTAAAAAACATCATCGGAAAATCTAATGGTGATATTGTTACTATATTATAGTAACATCTCTCCCAAAAAATAGAAGAAATGCATCAGAGCTCGAGTCAAAACTTCAATTCCATAAATAATTCATGATAGGTGCTCAAACAAATAAAGTAGAGTGAGGATCTAGCGGGAAAGTGCGGGATATAGACTTAACAAAATCCTTTATTCGGTAAGATGAAAACGATAAGTATCGAGTGCACGCGATGAGTCTAGAAATCCAAAATGAGTGGGTGACCCTAGGTGACTTTTGTGTAGCTTTGAGGTAGTCTTTTTTTATAAATAACACAAAAGTCGGAAATCATAAAATCCGTACTACCATAGCCCAGTATGTAATTAGACCAAAAAATAATGTATAATTCCTAAATAATATGTTTCGGAGTCACATTCACGGTTTTAGGTTGATTTTAGTTTTATATCTAAACTAGCTACTGGCATTGACTTGGTCTGCGAACGCCAACCCTCCGACTCAAATCATTAACCATCTGTTATCATTTAAATTTTGTACAATTAAATACATTTTTATTGTACCTCTAAACAAATTTTGAGTTTTCCTGTAAAAATCATAAAAAAACATGCGGAGTAAAATCATCCTGTTTTATATATTGTTACGAAACTTCATTTCTTTAATTATTTTTTTTTTGTGCCATATTTTTATCGTCAGTCATTTTTCAAAATATTAGATTTATTAATTATATATTGACAGCTATTTAAAATAAATTAATTAGTCTGTGACATTTTGTAATGTGCTAACTAATTGAATGTTGCCACCTTGAGGCTACTACAAGTTTGTTAAATATATTAATAAAATTACATATTATTTTGTTGTTTTTTTATTTAGTAGTTTACTTACTTTATAAATCATTATATTGGTATAGGACTGCTTAATATTATCTGAAAGTAGCTGTTTTTCGTTTCAGTAATGTAGACGCAGCATACGTTGGGTATTGTTATATTTAATTATATAACAATATGAAATCAACTTATTATACTCGTTCGTTCTGAAGGACGATCAG
Source organism: Dircenna loreta (assembly GCA_963555665.1). Lineage (NCBI taxonomy): Eukaryota > Metazoa > Arthropoda > Insecta > Lepidoptera > Nymphalidae > Dircenna > Dircenna loreta. The sequence continues at coordinate 15,090,054 of OY743087.1, forward strand.
TTTATCGCTTTAAAATTAAATAAGTGGTTATCTCCCTTGCTTGATATTTTTAATTTACTTACATTTGGTTTGAAGTAAAGCGTAGCAACACCGTTCGCTGATGGGCCTGTCTTTGAATTTTGAAACTGACGTTTCGAGACTTTTCTATCGTGAGCACATCCGACTTTTAATTTATAAATAGCCTTCGGTGAGTGTTATTGTAATTAGTTTTCTTATTATCGCTTTAAGCGTAGTTCCTTATATCCATCCATGTATTTAATTGCAGGGCTGATTAAATAATTTGGAATAATCAGAATTCCTATTGCCGGCACTTTTTTTTTCATTTTATTTTTTTTATAATTATTATTATTTTTCACGGACACGTCATCCGTGCTCTTTTTTGACGTTTTACAATTTATGTGAAGTTAAATTATAATTTATAAATAGAGATTTTAAAAACATGCATAACAGAAGAGATTATTAGTAGGAATCTTAAAAAAAGAAAAACTAAGTTAGCAATTCCTTTGCACAGGTCTTTATTTTTTTTTGTTAGTATGTATATATATTTAAATATGCGATTTGTCAAATTTTAGTTAAGTTATTTTATTTAAACAGCATTACATATACTATAGACTATTATTTTTCTACCAACACACTGCTGTAACGGCCCACTGTTGATTTGATGTTTTGACTCATCTCGAGCAAGGCTTCCACGACTGCCGAGTTCTTGTCTCTTATGGCCATCTTGGGGTTGTATTCTACAATATTATAAGGTGTCGCCTTCATCGCTCGCCTGATGAATCTGCCCGTCGCGTCGTTCTCGCTGTCGGTGAAGTACACACAGCTCTCCGTGTGACGTGACACTGCTATGAACGCAGAGGGAACGCTTTCGTGTAGCTGCATCTTATTCCTGGTGTTAATTATGAAAACGGAGCCATAAGTCAGTCCCTGCGCTTCGTGTATAGTTAGGATTCGCGACCCTTCTCCTGATCCATAGCCCTTGTTAGACAGTGTTGTCTTTTCTTCTTGGATGTGTACTAAGAAGAGGGTATGGGGCTGGGTTTTGGGTATTTGAGTACCTATGTAGCTTTGATGGTTAACGACTGCACTCTTTTCTTACTAAAGTAAATGCCGGAGTAAACCTCTTCTAAGGCATACGTCACATCTGAGGGGTTCCGATGTGTCCACAGTAATTCCTGGCTGATGGACGTTACCAGGGTGGGACGACAATACCTCATCTCGAATAGATTATCTCTATCGATGTAAGGTAGTTGGTTCACGTCACCGACGAGGAGAATTTCGCTAGCGCTGGACAGCCGCGTAGCCATTACTATAGCTCCGAAATGATTCATGAGAGCCTCGTCCACCATATCACCAAGCGGTGATAGTTTTCTGACCCTGAATTCTTTTACTAATACGGAGGCCATCGTACGCACTCGCTTTTTGGCTTCATGGCCTATGCGGTGAGAATTTTTTTCTCTCAGATCTTTGGCTGCCTCGGTGGTGGTGGTAATGATGACATCCTTCTCCGCGTCGAAGTGTGATACTATCCACGTGGTTTTACCGCATCCTGGAACCCCGTTGACCCAGTTTATTGACAACGCCATCCAAGCTTCGAAGTTGGTTAGCGTGATAGCTTTATTTAGGATCATATCATCTAACATTATCTTCGTGCATTGGGCTGTGACTACGATTGGGTCATTAGATGGCGTCATATATTTGGCTTTGCCTGTCCTCTTCATTTCCTCCTTGTTCAACATTACGAAACCATTAGTCTCATTGTATGCAGCCATATGTTCTCCCATTGTGCCGTGGATGATCTTGGCTGTATGATTGTTATATATGGCTGCATCTGCCTCCTTGAGTTTCAGCTTCAAGAACTTGCGATTGCCGATTTTATAGGCCTAAAGAATACCTTCAAGAGTTGTTGTGTTGGCCTGCTTCGTCGCTTGCGTTATGGCTTCAAACTCCGGCACTTCCACTACAGTTACAAAGTTTGTTGGAACATTATTTCCTCCTCCTTTAAATTTCTAGGTGAATTTTCGGTTTTGTAACTTCCTTTAATGTCACAATATTTCAATATTTGTCCTATTTCGACTATTGGAGTTGAAATAGGCTGTTGCACCTCGTATGCGGTTTTCCCTCCATAAGCTATTATAATTTTACATTATACATCTAAGGGATTAGTGAGTATTATTAACCTGTATAATATCAATTAAAGAGTTTTTTTTTGTTGTTACGGTTTGTTAAGAATTTTGTCGCGGGTTGAGGTCAAACTTCGGAGTGTCCACCTGGTTGTGCCGGTTACCTGTATCCTGGCTATTATTCAATTTGGAGTCTACATTAGAGGTATCTGGTGAAGTACATCCACAAATATACAGTCTTACCAAGGTGATAAACACTATTATTATTTTTTATTATATTGCGCCAGTTGACATTCTACGAGTATTTAGCGCCTATTAGACATCAGACTAATATATAATTAGCATTGATAAGTGTAGAAGTAAACAAATAACTTATTCATTACGAATTTCTAATAGATTTTCTGATTTTCTAATCACTCCATTTTTATATAAACTTTAACTATGAAAGATCTCCTATTTTTATCTTAAATTATACTAATATTATAAAGAGGTCAAGTTTGTATTTTTATACTTTATAAGTTAATTTATTGGAGGTAATCTTCAAAGTAAGGTCTCTCTGAATCTAAAAATGCCTTACCCAATATTTCGAAATAACTTTCATTTTGGATCTAGGTTATATTATATTATATTATTCCTTTGCAATATTAATAGGGCTTTTCGTACAAAACAATTTTGAAATAATGTTGACCAAAAAAAGCTCGAGGGAAGGAGTTTCTTACGAGCATTGTGTTCTGAAATTCTCGCGGACGGAGTCGCGGGCAACAGCTAGTAAATATATATATGTAAATGTATATATATATTTTTTTTTTCTGCTTAAAATTACAATTAAATATCGTCGTAACTCGTACTTTATTCGCCATAGTCAATGCTAGGTCTTTCGTAATAACAGAAGTTAAAGAAAGTGAAGTTACTAGGAGAACATAGAATTTAGAGTTTCATCTCAAACCATACAAATAAAGTTTATTAAATATGAATGCAATCTTAATTATCAGTTAAAAATTTGTGGCACCCAAAATATGAAGTAACGCTTTAGGTACCAGGCGTGAAGAACTGGCTAGGAAGTGTCTCGACTAGAAAGTCGGCTGTGAGGTGTGGCTTGTGGGCGTGGCTTAATCGTCAATTCAACATTGCGTATGCGCAGGGCGGAGCCTTGCGTATGTATCATTATGGTTTGCTTTAACTCCTTCATATTCATCAGTTCCTAGTGAAGTTAACTACATTTTGAAACAAATAAATGAATAATAAATAATTGAAGAGTTGGTTGGACAAGGAGATGTTGGTTGGTTGCTTGCTTGGTGTATATTAAAGCTATTTATTTCTTAATTGTTGTTCAGAAGAATCAAAATATTTCTCTTGATTACACAATAATTTAATTATGTATCTGAAAAATAACAGTAGTGAAATATGTACATAAGAATTCTGATACTTTTACTAAGCGGAGTGATATTCACACATAATTACGAGATACAAACACAAGCTCGCGTTACCTTTTACTCGATTCAAAAGAGTAAGAAAATCTTTTATGGGGCAATGTATATATGTATATATATTTCAACAAGCTCCCAGCAAACGTTCAAGTAAGTAGCTATTACCGTTTGTAAAGTTTAAAAAAGTTATTAAGGAACGTTTGTGTACTGACGAATGCTAAAATATTTCCGAATATTTAGAGGATGACGTATAATTTATGATATTAATGTTACACTACATAATAGTGTTGGACAAGGAGATGTTGGTTGGTTGCTTGCTTGGTGTATATTAAAGCTATTTATTTCTTAATTGTTGTTCAGAAGAATCAAAATATTTCTCTTGATTACACAATAATTTAATTATGTATCTGAAAAATAACAGTAGTGAAATATGTACATAAGAATTCTGATACTTTTACTAAGCGGAGTGATATTCACACATAATTACGAGATACAAACACAAGCTCGCGTTACCTTTTACTCGATTCAAAAGAGTAAGAAAATCTTTTATGGGGCAATGTATATATGTATATATATTTCAACAAGCTCCCAGCAAACGTTCAAGTAAGTAGCTATTACCGTTTGTAAAGTTTAAAAAAGTTATTAAGGAACGTTTGTGTACTGACGAATGCTAAAATATTTCCGAATATTTAGAGGATGACGTATAATTTATGATATTAATGTTACACTACATAATAGTGTAACAATTTACATTAACGGCGGTCTGGTCTGGGAACTAATTGAATTTTAGCGATTAAATAGTAACCTACGCAATTTGTTTGACGTTGTTATGTACCTACTCTTATTTGAAGAACTGGTTCCATCTCTTAGTAGTCATTAATTGCCGTACCGTCGACGGCTGGGTGGACTCTCCCTCTTATATGATGCAAGGGGGGAATTGGGTGATCCTGGCATTGTGCTCGTGCATGGGTACTGCTTGCGGGGATTGCTCGTCTTGCTGGTCAAAGTTTTTTGTATTTTAAATTAATTAAAACCAGGTCTTTCTATTGAATTGTTTGTTTCTTGAAGTTGGAGTGTATATACAGAAAAGCTTATTTCAATTATGAGTAAGAGATTTTAAGTATACATAGTATAAAAATACGCCCTCCTGACACTTCTATTCGACTTTTACAAGTGATCACAGGTATTGATTCAAAGATATAACTAGCAATAGAAAATATTTCTAGAATATAAATAGAACATATTTCTAGAATATAAATAGAAAATATTTCTAGAATCCTTTTTGTATTCACTAATTTATCGTTTGCTCTATATATAAAGAACTATAAAGAACAAAAAAAGAAAAAATACAACGTTCTTTGTCATAGATCATGTAGGTAGACAATTTATTAAAAATAATATAACAAAATTTCATAAAGTTTTTGTTTTTTTTTTCTCAATGCAGGTCCTAAGCCTATGTTATTTAAATAATAGTCACTGGTTATTAGTTTTAAAGCCAGACGCTAGTCCGAGTGGTTAGAGACCCTGAATGACGAAGCGAACGCATGAGTTTTCTTGTTACTATGCCTAAAACAGAGTAGGTAACCTAACCTACCCATTATAAATGACCGAGTCTCTGCCCACGTTGAATTGAAGTCTCATTAGAGTCAGTTTGAGCTCGTCCAAATTTTGAGCACTGACAGTCAACGTACGAACACAACTGTATTCAGAAAAAAAACGTACCCACTGTGGTGTAAATCATTTCATCATTTGTACCTCAGCCAGGCTTAAGCAGTTCTATCAAATAGCACAGACTACCTACCCTGGCTGCACTCCATGGATTCCATCAAAACTTCCTACTCATTACTAAAATATACCTAAAATACTTATTAACTCTGTAAGCCACGACTGCCAGTGCTTAACAAATGGCCGAGACTCACCGCTCGTTGAATAGAAGTCTCATTCCGGTCAGTTTGACCTCGGACAATTTGAGCACTGACAGCCAACGCATGAACACAACTGTATACAGAAAAAGAAAAAAAACCACTGTGTCGTCGTTTCCACGTGCTTAAAACTTCCTACATAACGGTAATTACATAACTATAAGTAGTTATACTTAAATATATAAGAATACATAAAGGTAGTAAGAGAAATGAGACAAGAATATTTGGTTTTATCGTTTATTTTAAGCAGAGGAACAAAGTAGAGCTACACAAACTATCAAGCAACATCCATACCGGAGACCGGCACTAATACATATATACTCGTATGTAAAGCTATAAAACATTAACGCTATGTACTTGAAATAAAATACGATAAACATCGCTATTCTTAAAACAAGGCTAAGTGTAGAAAAATATAATTTAGGTTAAATGCATACTTACACTTCATACAATTTCAATAAGTGTACAATTTAGAAAATAATAGAAAGTAAACGAATTTCCAAAACAAACTTACCACCTGAAATTACGTAAATATTTCAATTTAATAGAAATTTGATTGAACTTATTTTAAAAAATCTAAATAAATCTTATTGATTTGAATATTTTCATGAATTCTTAGTATATTTTCACATATTATTGAAATGTCATAAGTCTTAGTCTATCTATAGTTCTGTACTATTCATCAAAAGATCAAATATTTGGTAAGAAATATATAGAAAAACATATAGAAAAGCAATTGCTTTTCTATATGAAATTTATTTATGGACTCTTTTTATTATTCAAGTGACTCTTGTGGCATGTAAACAGGGTACGAAGATGAAGAATAGACGTATGAAGTGTAAGAATATAACCTTCTTAAGTGAAATGATTCAAACAACAGAATGTTACAAATTACTCCAAAACACGTAAATGGATATTGAGTGATATGTTACGTAGAACTTCATAAATAGACTTCCTTTATATAATATGTATACCCCTAATCCGTGAAGGTCATCATTAAAATATTAAATGATTTTAATTTTTAACATTAAATAGATTAAAACTCTTTAACAAAGCAAAAGCAAACAGCTGAGGTAAAAATTGTCTAGAAACGCCAATACCATACATCTGGTTAAATAAATATCACAAAAGCAACACCCATTCTAAACATTTAACATCAATAAATATTTAAATCTCTGACAACTGAATTGAATAACAGAGATTTATTTGTGCGTGTCTATAAACTACATTACAATTTTTCTTTAATAATAGTGTAAAAATAGAATTACAGGCCTTTATTTTAAGCATTTTGGGAATCTGAATCATGAGTGATTGATTGTTGGTTCACAGACGAGAGGCTGATATTTGGTTTGTATGTATGGTATTCAATTGATGCACCGATCAAAGAACTGTACTTTCAGTGTTACTCAAATAATATCTACGTAAGTATAGCCTGTATAATATTTGGTACTACTCAGTATTTCTTCCTTATAGGCATTTAATTAATAGACTAGCCTGCCTAGTTTTACTAGCCTGCCTAGATAAAAACCGTGTGAAATCTATAGATATAGACGACATGTCGTCATGTAGACAATAGTGTTATAAGTAAGTTTATTCATAAAAATATATATATTAGTTATTATTGTCCAACATTAGTATATATTAATAATATATTATTGTCTCTTTGAAAATGCCACAAATAAATATATAATATTCATTTTTAAATTAAAAAAACTAATGTACCTTTGTTATAGAATTACGGTATGATAAGTTTATTATTGTTTTAATATTTACAATCCGTGAAATGACTGTCGTTTTTATTAAACAAGATTTTGTTACGATTTTTATTCTATCTTTAATAATAATAAGACAATTGCTGTTTATCTCATCTCAAATTTTGACCAGAGCACAGACTCAATAACTTAAAAACGTTTTTTTTTTCAAATTATAAATACACATGATAGCTAGCTATAATTATTTAAAAAATAGGAAAACATTTTATATTTTTATGCTACATAATATATTAAAATGAAGGTAGGTATATTTCTGTATTATTTTCTATTAGCACTCCTAGAGTGTTTTTCTTGCTCTCACGGTCAACTGCATTCTTATCTTTTAGATGTAAAAAAAATATTATTTTTTTATAATTAAAGGAGACAAACATGAGATGAAGATACTTAATAAGTTAATACTACATTCTTTTAAATTATATTTCGCTTTCATCTTGAATACATATCAAATTATATCGGCTGTTTGTGATAATATTTAATACAAATACAATAATCACATGTGTTTTTGTTATATTTTTAAGAGATATCTTTTAAATGTCTACATACTAGTGCCGCTGACTGTACCTACCTGTGTCAGTCATCCGTAGGTACCACCTACCAGATATCGTTTCTAAGTATCAGTACACAGTGTTTTATGATGAGACATGGACAGACAATATTATTAACTTAAAGTGTTTATTTCAAACGGGACGTAGACATCAATTTTTTTTTTAAAGTTCAATTGTCATCCGGCAGACTTTCAGTAAGAATTTTTATATTTAAACTTTCGTGAACCATGACTATTATATTTATATTCCCACGGCTATATTCACGCAGAATTAAATAGCGAGTTCACGCCGCGAGTCCGCCACGCTTAGCGCTCTTGAATAAGAATCCCGAATGGGTTCGAAACTAGTCGGGCACATTCTGATTTAATTGTGAGTGAATATAAATACTTTAGTAAGAATGTTTTTTGTTTACCTAATAATTATTTAAATAATCAACTCGTATATGTTCAGGTAAATTAGCCAGTACCTTTCAATTACTCAAATACCTTGTTAAGAGTAATAAAATATATCTACGAACATAAATGTTCAAAATGTATGTTAACATACGGTTAAGTCAAAAATCACTCGACAAATCGTATTCAAAGGAAATCTCTCAAAAAATATCGTGCGACTTATAAATTCGACTAATAAGCGACGATAATGTACATTGTAAAATGTACATTTTATTGAACGCCGTTAAATGAAAAGATACATATTTATTCTGTAACGAACACGATAACTTCAAGACTTAATTGTTTATATTTTTTATATAACACATATATTCATAAACCAGAAGGTATTTTCGGTTATAATCTAAACACAAAAAGCGAAATAAATTTTTAATAACATGAAACGTCTGTATTATCGTATCACTTACCTAGTTTAATCTATCTTAAGAAGTGAACACGTACATACTTAGAACCGCGACTCGACCTACGTGTATACGACATTTAATATATCTACCATGTATAAACACTTAGAGCTGAACAATCCTATGTTCCGTATAAAGCCAATTACCAATGCATATCTTGTTTATTTATTATCTGTCTTAACTGTATCTAAATCAAAGCGACTAATTTTCTAACAGGGTCAAAACAACGGTAATGCTAGACTAACTAATTTTACTAGTTTAATCATTATAGATAATGTCGTGGAAATCAGTAATTCACAAATTATATTTTTTCAAGATGTCTTCTTTATAAATAAATATCATCATAGCTACAAGTAAACATTAGAATGGGAATAAAAACACTCAAACAACCTAAACTAATAAGAGAGGATTCATAGTAGAAAACGCTAAAGCAGATCTAGTCTTATTGTAAATCTATATCTAAGTTAACCTAGACACCACGGTTAGACGGTGATAGATCACAATACCTTTTAAGATAAGACTGCTTTTGTAAATCTATCGCGCATCTACTCAGGCTTTTAACATTATATTAAATATTATAATATAATTCAGTCACTACGTTGAAATATTAGAACCACCGAGAATCGAATACATTTTCTAAAATATTAAATAAAATTTTTATTCACACACAGTTATTTAGATATTGTAGTTTCGTTTGTATAAAGGACTCTGTATATACATTAGATACTATATAATATTTCCATCTTTAACGCTAGTAGAAAGCTCGAGTAAAGAAGGGGACTCATAAGAGGTCGACAACCTTTGTAGAAGAAGCGACAACGCAGATGGAGAGGATGTATGCTTCTAAAGCTGCCTCTTTTACGTTTTATCAGAGGTTGCGTCTCATTCTCATACGTTATTCAAAATAATATAATATGAAAAAATAACAGTCAAGTACAAAATAACTATACTTACATGTTATTACATCCGTAGTTTAATATTTATAATATTGTCTTATTTTATAAAAAACAAAACATATTAAAAAAAAATCTTTTTTTTTTATATTTTTCTCTGATGCAATAGATACTTTGATTTCGATAGCTTTAAAACATCTAAAATAAATGAATCAATCGTTTTTGATAACCACGTTGTCGCTTGCATTTTCTATATATAATACATATTATCTAGAGCTACTTTGAGCATAGTTTTTCTATTTTTCTATACTTATTTCGTTTAATATAATTATTGTCTAGATATTTTAAAGATATTTCAAAATAAACAATAAATAAAAAAGTATTAAATGTCATAAATATTATTTACACCACAAAAATAAATGTGTTTCAGGTAGGATTCGTAAATAAATTTATTAGAATAGAGACGCCTGACTCTACTTACTCGCTATTAAAGCTATATTACTAACTTTGACATCCAATATATTTTAAAACAATATAAAACCCTACACTTCGTCAGATGATACACAAATATATCTATAAAAGACTAAGAGTTACCTATTAATAAAATATATTTATTTATATATGTTATTGACTGCGATTATTGTCTTATAGGAAGAACTAACAGAACACTCGTTTTTATTTGGTTTAAGCTCCTAACCTATTTACACCGTAGCTACCAGAGTACGATACTATATTTATATTATAATATACTTATCATTGACATTTATTGTCATCGATTTGAAACCTACTCTGCACCCAAAATAAAACACGTTATACTATAAAAGCACTTCATACTAATTCTACGACACCAAACATCAAACAAATAGGTACACTCTTAACTACCGACTAATACAATTCAAATGAAGGGGCGTTATATAAAAATCTCTCGCAGCCAACTTTACACTAAATGACACAGTAATACAAAACATTCCTGAAAACCTTTGCTTTTAATAATAGTGGTTAAAGGATTTATAACTTGTTTTTTTATAGGAAATTCGAAACAGATTATTTTTTAAAAGATTTTTCAGGTTTTCAGTCGGATCGACGCCGTATCGTCTAGTGTAAAGCGGCCATCTATAAGCATCTTACATTAAACACTTCTGTATATAAACATGATAATACTATGACACTAGTTATCCCGAGAAAAAGTATCGAGAAACGTGAAAACGTTCAAAGTTATAAAAAAGATCAACCTTGTATCGTGACGAGTGACGTCACCCTTCGGTTTCTTAGTATCACAGCATCAAATAATTTATTTCACACGATATCCGAGCGATATGTAAAAACATTTAGCGTTATTAATTTAGTATTCATATTAATATATATGTATATATATTGTGATTAGTCACAGCAAGTAGAGTTTATTGTCGTCAGTAGAATATTTGTTATCCCTACAATATATTGTCATATAATAATATTTTATTGTCGTTATTATAACCTTATCGTCTATAATTTGTTCTCTTCATACATCCGAATCTCACACAGACAGTATGGACACCGCCGCGGCTCTCCGTATGCTCCATAATTGACATCATCAACGGAATCCGGAAAAAGTAAATAAACAAAATAGACGATCATCCGTCGTCGCGTCGATCACACGTCGTTTCCGGAGCCACGTTGCGTCACCAGCCGCCGTTAGATGTCCTCGGAGGCGGCGGCGTTGTCGTTGTAGTGACGGATCTGCTCCATGATCCATGACACGTACCGCGGCACGTACGCGTACACGCCGGGCAGCCGCGGGTGGGCGCATTTAATGCCCCACGACACGATGCCGCCCACCACCCAGCGGGACGGCTCACTTGGGTCGCGGCACAGCAGCGGCCCGCCGGAATCACCCTGTTCAAAATTACGCTTAGACATTTGATAAGCGTATCTTGGTTTTTTTTTGACTTCAGTGTCTTTCCGACATCACTGATGAAATGCGAGCATAACATCTGACTAAAAATAAATCAGGATTGCACCAAATATTTTCATTTTATTAAAATTTTCGTAAATCTCATTACGTAATAGTATAGTGCGGGCCCAGACCCCAATGTTTTAAGCGTACAATTTATAAAATTTGATCATTAAGATCTAGTTAAAAATCTTTCATACAATTTTTTTTCTTTATTTAATTCTTATTTTCTGTTAAAATGACAAATTATTGTAAAATTTCTAAATTGAATGTGTACAGTAACAAACTCAATGTCACTTCTATTGTATTGACCCATCTGGAATTAAGTCTCCAGTGACTAGAGGTCAGTGGATTTATCTGACTCGCAAAACTAAATCTCATATTGACTACAGCTAAGATAGTATAATCAATAAAAATATAAATAGAACATTCTTTGAGTTAGCCAAGTACACCAACCACTGGCTATCAGCTATAAGAAAACAATTTCATGAAATCTTATCAGTCAGTAGCGAATTCGTGAACAGTTTAGTAATCTTCGAAAATATAGATGTCATCATCAAGTCGTCTATAGACTTACTAACCGGAGTTTTCGATAGTTTAAAACAAAAAAAAACAAAAGATAAAAATAATAAAATACAAAAAAAACAAAAGATAAAAATATTAAAATAAAAAAAAAACAAAAGATAAAATATTAAAATAAAAAAAAACAAAGACAAATTCTAACCTTTGCAGATAGATTTAGTTTCATGACATTAAGTTTGAATTTGTTACAATATCTACCGAAAACTCGATAGTTCTTAATGCAGTAAGTAAATCCTATCATTAAATTATTATTCCATATAACAAAGGTGGAATATGAAAAATAATTTAAAAATATACACAAAACAAAATTTTAAAGCGAAGAAACATATCCAGTTTATACTTAAAATAAATATAATAGATTAAAGGAAAAGAACGGAGTACTCGCCATTTTTAAGCTATATTAGATATTTTTTATCTGTCATCCTCGTTAGTTAAGCGGACACTTAAAAAAGATTTTATAGCTTAAGGTTACCTTTTATCTTTTTATTATTACTGTTGCATAATTTATATTTTGTTTGATTTATTTAGTTAATAAGTTTGTTTTCGAAAACTGTTTTTACTTTATATACGGACAAAGGTCATATTTTTAGATTTTAGATTATGCAATGTAAATGAGTAACTAATTGATGAGTTAGAAAAATAATTTTTGTATAACAGTTTGTTTCCTACTGACTAAATAATAAATTTAATTTAATTAAAATATTTGATAAACTGCTTATGTAATTCTATAATAATGTAATCTAGGACTTTTATATCTTTCTTGTATCAATATTCAATCTATACTGCGCCGTTAGAAGCCACATTCACTAAATATTAAATCTTGCAACCGCCAGCATTGTCTAGGACAAACATAATACCGACTTATATTACACTTATTGCCTTCGATACAATGTGCAGTTCGAGCCGCAATCTCTGCAAACAACTAATCTTAGCAACAGTGTTCATTTCTCATGTTTTTGCTTTTATTGAATTTGAAATATTCATAGTTATAAATAAATATTACGTTGGTAGGTAATGTTTAAACCCATCAACCGTATTAAGAGTTATTTGTATCATTCATTTATCGCTAGGAAATAATATAGTACCTGGAACATTAAGTTTTACCGGGACTTTTGAGTTAAAATTTGACCTCATTCCTCATCCTCACGAAACACATGCACCAACACGTGTACCCTCGTACCTGGCAGGCGTCCTTTCCGCCCTCCGGATAACCAGCGCAGATCATGCCTTCGGTGACGTTGAGGTCGCGGTGCTCGAGCCACTGATTGCACAGCTCGCGCTGCAGCACTGGCACCTCCACCTCGTTCACAGCGGGCTCGTATTCTGACACTAAATAATTTTACTGCTTATTTTACGATATAAAACTTCGAATTTCGTATAATTCACCAAGAACGGAATTAGTAGTAATCGTACAATTCTTAAAAAAAGGACAGTAAAATAAAAAGTAAAAAAAAATAATAGTAATGCAATGGATAGCTAGAGTGATACATCTACATCTGATAGAGTTGAGTTCACACGAAGAGTACGTACTGTCCTTGTCGTCCCGTTTGCCCCAGCCGATGACGGTGCAGAGCGTGCCGGGCGCCAGCGCGGAGCGCGGCGGCGGCAGACACACCGGGGACAACTGCTCGTGATAGCGGACGCGCACCGCCAGCTGTGGGACACGTTAGCTATAATCCTTATCATATCAAAAAAGTCCTGAATCCTACTCTTCTTAAGGAGACGATGACGACATTTGTGAACTATTATTGATGATTCCATAGTTGTCCTAGTGAGGTATATTCCAAATTTACAAAAATATACTAAAATTCATATAAAATATGTTTCAAGTGCCTTGATAAACGTGGAAATAATAGCCAAATACACAAACCAAGCGTTATTGATATTAAAGCTAAACTAAAGAATAGTTAAGATTACAATATGTCGACTTTTCTGTGAACTGACCTGAAACAAGGCGATATCATTGTCGTGCGCAACGCCGACGTTGTAGAGCGGATGTGGCACTACTCTTCGAACCTTCACTTTCTGGCCGTAGTAGGCGTGCGACCGTCGACGCGTTATACCCAGTTGTATAGTCCACCCGTTCACATCCGAGTGACTAATAAAATATACAAAATTGACATTTAAAAACCTGATAACGTTGAACTCTTTTATTAAAAGTAGATACTTCTTTATCTATGGACTTACTTGCCAACACAATGCGAAGCAGTGAGCACCCACTGGTCAGCTACCAACACTCCAGCGCAGTAGAACACCTCTTCCGGACCTCCGAGGATGGCTGCTAAGAACGGCCAGTCCCCGGGCGACGCCTCCACACCGCCAACTATTCGCTTTGTACCACCGCCGATGGTACGGCGTCTACCACATTCTGAAAATAATTATTTAAATCTAATATACGCCAAACGAATAGTTTTACATGATCGTGTCTATATCTTAAGACAATTTTCCCAGATACTTAAATAATTAACTTAACTTATCAACGCAACAGACAACAAAGGCTCATTAAAAGTATAAAGGGTATATAAGTCGTCCAAAGTACACTCCAATGTCCGAAAAATTGCCGCGCAGATAGCTCGCATTTTTTACAAGGGAAAAAATTAAAATGTGAGCTGTAATAAGTTCTTTGTTCGTATCACCTTGACGGCCAGCGGTTTCTAAATTGAATTTACTCAAAGCCCTTTTTGTAAGGGCTAAACAAATATTATTGTGGTATAAGATAAAAGCGAAAAGCGTTACTGTTAAACAACCATCACGACGTCAAAAAATTATATCTCAAATTCATCAGCATCGTTAAAATACTACTTGGTATATCATATTTTACAGCTGTTTAATTTTATCCTAATCAGAGAAATAATAAAGCTAACTAAATAAACTTTTGGAAATACGTAAACCATCTCAGTTATAATTTGATCTCTAACTAAAACTCATCTTAAATTTAAAGTAAATAGTTAAAATAAATACGGAATCAAATAATTAATCTCTTGCACCACCGCCCACCTGACGCGCCATTACTGGGTATAATTAAAGTTTTTGCAATCCCGCTCGGGACAACAATTAAGAAAAACAGATTAATCCATGGAAACCTTACTTGGATAACCGTTGAGACTGACAGATACAGGTAGGAGATATTTGAAAGGTTGTAACATAATTTTGCAACGTAGTTTTTTCTAATCAGGATCTCTCTCTCTCTCTCGGAACTCTCTCGACCCCGACGCTGCTTGGATTGGACGCTGCTTGGATTTATTGAATAAATCTTTCCAAGAATCTAAATAAAAACTAAAATACAATAAAAATAACGAAGATGTAGTTCAGTTATCTTAAAGACACAGCCTCAGATTGTTAGTGGAGTTATTGAGTATCAATGGCGTCCGAGTCAGACCGCAGGTGGCTAACCGACGAACTAATTAATTATTAATATTTCAATCTATTGCAGCTAAGCTGTAAATGCTTAGCATAAATTGTTTATCAAATCTGTTAACGTAAGTATTTTCATTGCATAAAGGGGACTTAAATTTAAAATATTTGATCTCCTAAGAAAACAGCACGGAGAGAAAATGTGGAATCAAAGAATTCAATGCCGCACTAAGAAAGTTTATAGTAAAGCTTTAACACAGACGTACACGTAAGATATCTTAAACCTTCTATGTATTACGGTATCAAATGAGAGTGGAGAGCTTGTAGAAAATGCTATAAAGCAACCGATAACAAAGCGGAGGGAATCTATCGCTCTCAGGTGGACAATAAAAGATTGCGGCTACTATGCTGACATTATATTTGCTAAGCGCTGCGTTCTTTTTACACAGCGCGATACGACATCTGTATAAGGCCAGCGTTATAATCGATGGTTAACAAATAGGAATTTAAGATTTATTTAAATTTTATAACAAAAGTAATTAATTAACTTAAATCTATGTTAATTGAACGGAGGTTGTAAATTGAATTTGGATAAAAATAATAATAATCTAAAGCTCTTGTATTGAAATAGCTATTTGAATATATATAAGAAATATATTTATATTTAATAAGAGAGTTTAATTATTAATTTATTTAAAACATTTTTTTTAAATCGACCAATCACAACAATGGATTGTGTAACACTTCACTAAGCAAGAAAGATATCGCTAGTTATAAATGGTCTCAGTCGTAACGAGTCGTGAAGTCTTCGGGTTCGGTAATTTATACGCTGTCAAAACCTAACCCTCGCGGGAATTTAATAAAAGTAAACATTAATCAACATTATTGTAAATTGAGAGTTACGTTCTTTCTGTAAACTGTGTTCAATACCTGAAAAGATCAATTATAGCTCTACTTAAATATGTCAGAAGGTTTTTATTCTATTTATCTATGATAATATTTACTTAAATTTGTTTTTTGTATGTCATAAAAGAAATTCTTTTATATATGTAATCTTTCTCACTTCAGGCTGTACAGACATCTGAAGTCAGAGCAGAACGAGTTTTTTTATTTGGATGTCTGAAAAAACCGTATGAAGACTAAAAACTTTGCTTATTCAGTGAAATCAAAGACTACATATTTTTGAAACTGTCTGTTTTCTACTAACAAATAATGTTACAGTTTATTGAACTATATACCCAAGCCAGGAGCATATATGTTTATTTTAAAAAGAAGTACATACATCCCCATATACTCGTATAAAGAAATGACAAATTGTGCCGGTATATTATTCCACTGAGTTTAATTCAAAGCTGTCCAATTTATAATGAAATGAGTTTAGTAAAGTGTTTGCAACGCTGTTAAAAGTCAGATTTGAGTTTCTCGTTAAGAAGTTGCTAACAACTTTTTAACAGCTACAATAATTAACAAGTTGTAAGCCACGAAAATAGATGATTTTATTAGTCCTTTTAAGGGTTACCAAGTATATTATATTAATTTATGAATTAGTCATTTGATGTAAAAAAAAATATCTTAATAAATATATTTAAAGATAAGTCTTTATTATTAACAAAATTATGATATAAGCTCTGATTTTGTCTAAACAAAATTGATCACAAATCTCTCTATAGATGTGTCCCAGGGCCCGAATATTCTAGATAAAACTTTGCGACTTTTTCATTTCTTCTCGTAAAATGAGCGTGACCGACGATGTCCTCAAGTCTCTGCTTTTTATGAACGTCGTTACAGGTAATGGGTTTTACTGTAATCGAGACTGAAATTTATCACCACACTCCAAGGACCACTTCTCCTTGTATTTTTGTAAAAGACTATTTATGGGCGTTCAGAAATTTTAGTGACATTTAAGTTTCGGCGGAATGTCTAATTAATTTTCATTGTGAAAGGGTTTTTAACCTATCAAAATACCCGACACAAACCTATCCATCAATCTACATCAGTCTATGGTATTGTTAATTATAAATAAATTAACATATTAATAGCTTGTATTATAACAATCTTGTTATAAGTTATGAGAATAAAAGATCGTGTTTCATTATGGCATGTATTGTTTTATAACTGATTGGCGGCCATCTTGGCAACATCTAGTTACGTCAGACATACGTCATTGTATGTTCGAAGGATACGATATTATTAAATATTATTACTGATGGATAACATTAATAAAATTGGACTGTTATAACCAAACAAACACAAATGTTTAAAAAAAGGTTTAAACTTAATATTCCAGCGTCGGTTTTTAGTTAAATATTTTTTTCGGAGAATATACGTAATGATTGATTTAAATACAAAGATGAACAAATTGTAATTTATTATTTTTTTATTTCAGGTTCCTAATATATTTATATATATGAAGTACATATATCGGTACGTTTGTCTAATATTATTTTATATTTATATACTAAGTTGGAATGTTTCAAATATGTATAAATGGGCAAAACTCTTTATTGTAACAAAATAACCAAAAGTTCTAAACTACGTTTTATTATAATAATTCAAAAAAATATTTCATAGCAATATGGGATTGAACAACAGTCTTGAGATTAAATACCAACATTCACAAATAATTTCTCGCAATAATATATTAAGAAATCAAACAGATATTCAAAGTATTTTTAAGTATTACAGACATTTAAGTATTATCTTTTTCATTTAAATATAATCCGATTACATCTTAAGGAGCTTCTGTGATGTCCCCACGGTTAAAATTTTACTTCAAATTTACTTATTCAATATATATATATATATATATATTAAGATTTACCCGTAGAATAAATTAAATACATTCCGTAGTTAAGAGTGATCGAAGGATTAAGCAAACGCCTTTCAATATTTTATTTTATTGTCTGAAAAAAATATGTGCTTTAAAGTGTATTTAATATGGATAATTTAATAACAGAGAAGTACACGTTTTTAAGGAGACTGATTTAACAGAAAATGTATTCAAGATCTCAAAAGTACCAAAGTACATTAGCTATTTTATCCACATTTTTAACTTTCATGACGTTAGAAGCAAAGGCAAAAGACAACGTAAGTTATTCCCTACGATGAGATTTCGGTTATTTGCTTAAGGGATTACTTTTGGATCTTATTTTTTTTTTGCTGAAACGGCATACATTGGTAAGGCTTTTAGTTTATCACAGATACTACGTATGTGTGAGTGAAGTGATTTAATTATATTTAATTGTTAATTGTGGTTCAAGCCATTATTATATTTCTCGTTTAACTGTTTTCTTATTGCTTTTATTATATTGGTCCAAGTTAATCATGAATACTTTGCTAAATATATTAAAAAAATTATTATTTTTTACCGAGAACTCAATCTAAGCAGCGAGCTAAAACCAAGTTATCTGACGAAGTTTTATTAATATACTTTTTATGTTACTTGCTTTTCGAGATAATCATTGCCTTATTTATACATAATATAAGATATAGTAATTACATACTCGTTGTTTGCTAATTTGTCTATAAATATATATAGTACGTGACAAAAACTGAAAATAATTAATCGAATTCAAAAATGTTATAATTATAATAGAAATGTATGGATTTCTATAATATGTAAAAGATGATGCAAGGTTTAAATTTTGAGTAAGGGGAGCGCAGACAAAGTCGCTGGCTATAATCTATAAAGAGTTTTAATTTTATAGCCTTTACTTCTTGTAGTGAGTAATCTTCTACACCAGGTATTTGAAAATATATTTCGCTATTTTAAGGGCATCCATTTAGAAAACAAAGGTATTCCAAATAGGGATGTGATATATATATATATATATATATATATATAATCAACTATTTTCCTTCCAATTAGTTAGTCAAAAAAAAAAAGTAAATTGTTAACAAAAATATCGTAAATACGGATAATGCTGCATTATAAATAAACGCTAATTGCTGCTGATGTAAATTAAATTTTACTTTAGTATTTGTGTTTTCACTGAAAGCCATTAAAATTGAAAACAGTTAATAGTGGATTTAAAATTTGTAAAAACCTCTAAATAGTATTGGTTCAAACCACAAACAAGGCAGAGGGTGAAACAGAAGAGATCTATCCTCCCCTCCTGCGACCCCTGTCACCCTCCTTCACCCCCGTCACAGGTTTGACTTATTAGAGAACTTGGTAACATTTTTCGACAAGAAAGTACTCAAAGAATGTAATAAATTTTATTAATTAAGTTTAAGAAAATTAATATTCTTATTTCTTTACCGTCTGGAAATAATATTTGTATCACTTAATTAGTATTTGCTCAGAAATTCGTTTGACTGCATCCTTGAGAGATATAAGTATTTACTTAGAAAAACAACAAAAAAACAAGGTAAAAATCCCAAGTAAATAATAATCTCACAAATAATCTCTGTCACAAACAAATAAAGTCTGATTATTTATAATACATCATAGTTTATTGTTCAACATTTTATTACATTTTACCAATTTATATGAATTATAAGATTTTTTCTATGTTCCACTGTATATAAGTACCTACACTGAATATATTATGTGAATTCACCGATTTTTCGGAAGATAGCAGTCCGATTTTCAAAACTACTTTTTACTTTTAAAGAGTATATAACTAAAGTTATATTGTATTTTAAGATAAATATTTACATTAGTATTAACGGACATATTTTAGTCCATTCTTTGACATCACGCGTTTTCTTGTGAAATTCGTTTATAAATAAACTAAACAAAGTTCTAATAATATGGACTAATGTCTGTTTGATTTTATTTGTATGTAGTGAGTATAGACAAAAGAAAAATCAAATTCAATTATATTGAAGAGTTAATCCAGTTTATATACTCACTGCATATCTATTATGTACACAAAGAAATAATAAATTAACAAACTTTTGCAAGAATATTTTATACTTACTACATATATATATATATATATATATATATATATATAGATATATAAATGGTGGTTTATTTATGTAGACGGTGGTTTATTTATGTAAAGTAGTAAGTCTAGTATTAGAGTAGTTAATTTTCTCAATTAAAATGCGCCAATTTTTATCTAAGCCTAGTAACTTTAATTAAAGATTATTAAATGTGCAAAGTACCTTCAGATATTTTTTAAAGTAATATAATATTTATTATAAGGCCTGTGAAGTTTAAATAAAGCCAGATTCACAGTCCATTAACAAGAATTAAATTAAAATCAACTGATAGATATTTCATTATGTAAGTTAGTAACTTCAGTAATAATAATACTCTTTAGCTTATTATATAATAGGGTTACAACATTTGAGGTTTTACTATTCAGCGGCCTGCAGAAAAGGAAAAAACCGTACAATTTGAAATAAAATAAGGTACAACCAAAGCGGAGCACCGAGCTTACATAACTCGGAGTGTATAAAACATTCCGACTGGGCGCGGTGCTTTAATAAAAAGCCGCTACGTTTCAGTGAGGTCATCGGTCTGGCTTTGAATCGTGCTCTCATCTCTATGTGCAAAGATTATTATTTAATTTACTGACACGTCTTTGATTATTATAATACATTACATAACCAATAATTATGGTTAAGTCGTTAAAAAAATATTGTAAAATATCTAAGAAATATGACAAATAATAATTGCAGTGTATTATAATAGTCATAATGGCCATTGACCGCGAGCTAAGCGAGCAAAACGAGCCGGCTGGAGCCGGTGTTGCGTGTGTTATTGTAGCCGGCTGCTGCGGGATTACGGCTAATTGCATTTGGTGTTACTATTATTTATAATAAAATGGTGGTTGCATAAAGTGTGCTCTAGGGTTTTATTAAATGTTCACCGTAAATAGTAAACGTAGCCTGCAAATATTATCTATTTTATAAATGCTACACAAATATTTGCATATTGAAATGAATTTACATTTTCAAGCTAAAATATTATAAATCCGAGTATTTACGTGCAAATATTGTAGATTGCAAAACAGTATCGTGAAAAATAATTAAGTTCGTAGCCGCGGGCGGTAGTCGAGCGAGAGGCGAGTTCCTCCGTAACTCCGTATTAAGGCAACGTCGCATGTAATTGTGAAACGGAGCCTGGGCTCGGTTTGTTGGTGAGAATAATTCTAGTTATAATTCGCATTTGAAAAAAAATGTAATTTTAAACTGTACATACTGCTTATTTCCGAACGGCGACGGACCTCAATCGATTTTATGGCTTACAATCAGTAAGTTGTAAGACAATCGGTTAAAAGAATCGACATATATTTTTTAATGAGTAAAATCTTAAATTCATATAACAATTTAAAAATGTGTTTTAATATTTTGATTAGAGTAGCATATTCTTTGCAGCTTTCTAAATATTAGATGGTAACGAGGTCTAATTTGTAGATTGAATAGTTTTTAAAAAAGTAATGGTTGTGTTTTCTTATTATTACAAGATGGTGTAGACTTTGCTCGACAGGACTAACATTAACTTCTTCATAGAAACTCAATGCGTAATAGTGTTTGTCGCAATGATTCGTACGGTGAGAAAGAGAGCCGAATGCCCAAACCCCTTTCTTCCTGTCGGGTTCCAACTTTCCTTACAATTCCTCAAGGATAGCACCGTATTTGCAGTTTTCCAAATTTGCAGATGTCAATAGCCGGCGGCTTCTCTTACGTTCAAGCAGAACGTTTTCTTTCAGAACGTTTGCTGCCTCATAAAAAACACAACGATTAAAATGGTTTTGTAATACTTGTTTGTTTGTCTCTTTTTCTGTAAGTTCGTGGATCACAAAAAGGTGCAGTGATGAAATTTGGTGAACTTCTTATTTATTTTTATGGTGATAAATATTATTGTTTCAACTCAAAGATAAGATTTAAGCAATCAATTTACTCAAACACGCACAAAACTAAAATGGACAGATCACGTAACGAGGCTGAAAAATGGACGAAAAAATCATATCTTGGAACGGAAAACGCAGGACCCATCGGTAAACGCCGATAAGGTAGAATTGGAATCTTCTAGAGGAGGCCTTCCTCTCAGGGATTCCCAAAGAAAAACAGTCAGAAAACTAATTGAAAATTTCATGAAAACTTTTAATAACTTGGGAAATATAAGGTTTTTTATTTATTGTATCTTTATTTTTTTATTTATTAAATATTTTTGTTTAGGGTACAGCATAAGAATGAGTACTTGACTTAAATTTAAATACACACAACGTCGTATTAAAGAAAAACGCAAAAACGTAGAAAACATTATAAATGATAGCTATGTTTACCGTAGTGGTCGCAGGCGAGGTGAACTCGGGCTGAGTCGTGGCGGCAGTCCTTAAGCTCCCGCAGCAGGCCTCCTTCGCTGCGCTGGAAGGCGCGATAGGACTGCGCCACTCCGTGCGCCGCTCCGGCCCCCGGCCCCGCGCCGCCCACCAGCCCTCCCCCCGGCACGCTGCCGGGCGCCCCGCCCGGTCCGCCCGTGCGAGCGCCCGCGCCGTTCACCACCGCACTTTGATTCACCCATCTGAGTTTAAGGTTGGAAATTAGTTTTGTAGGTCTACTTACTACCCGATAAGTAGACGAACGGAACCTTGCAGTATTCCATAATCGGTGCTTCATGACCAGTTGTTATAATATGAATATAAATCTTAAGTACTAACGAGTATCCGAGCATGGAGCATAGCTTGGAGGCGGTGGCGTCATCGAGCGCGGAGATGCAGGCGGGGAACCAGGACTGGTTAGCAGCGCGGTACACCTGCAGCTCGCCGCGACCCACGTCACCACTCGCCTCGCTTAGACGCACTGGGAGCACGAATATGCACATACTTGTACTTTAGACCTCAAACAATCAGTCTGTCAAGTCTGAACTTAAAACGGTAACCCAAAATTGTAGTACATTTTGAATAGCTAAATTAAGTTGTGAAATCATGATAACAATTATTGATTGGATTGCCAACCAGTATTATAGACTATGAAGATGTTGAATCTCGAGATACAATATTAACTACAAACTCTGCGGACTTGTGTCGGCACATCTGCCTGGCAGATGTCGGGCGGGGAGGAAACGGATACAAATTTCACGAGACAGTGGTCACACCCAGTGGCGATAAAATCCTTACTAAGTGCCTATCGGGAACAGTCGTCAGCAGAAGGTCCAATAAGGTGGGCAAGTCAACATCCCGTACCCCAGTGGCTATTTAGACCGGCTGAGTGGGTGGGTGTCAAGATTTGAATATAGTTTGTAATATATAGACATCCCAGTGATGACTATTAAAATCTTTTGATAATAGGTACCTGTTGAACTGACAAATTCTCTTGTTGAGTTATGTCTGCCAACTCACTGCGTAGTTAGTGAACCTAATAGATAGTTATAAAGCCTGGAATTTTCTACTAGATCTCGGCGTACTCACAGCAGTTCCTTTCGTCCTGGCCCCAGGGGCAATCCACCTTCCCATCGCACAGGTGTGCCTGTGATATGCAGCGCTGGTTGCCGCAGTGCACGTCGCCGCTGCGCTTACACACTCGGCAGTTAAGTTCGTCGGAGCGGTCGGCGCAGTCCACGTGCCCGTCGCAGCGCCAGTCGTGAGGGATGCAGCGATTTATATCGCATTGGAATCCCGTCGGGCACACTGACACGTGCATTGGTTATTAAATACGCTTACCATTCAAATGTTAAAGTATTAGGTTAATATGACGTTGAAAAGTTTCAACTAATGAAGCAGAATAACTGTTTTTATATTACTAGTAGAATTATGATATTCAAAACATCTAAAGAGTTATTAAACTTTATTATTACGTCATACATACAAACTATAAGAAATATGTTTTCTGTATTTTGGAATAGATTTTTCTCTTTTTTTTTAAAGTTACTAATAATAATAAACTTTTACAAAAATATTAATGAGAAAAAAATATTATAATATTGTGATTTGATTCCGGGAATAATGTATTTATTTATTTACTTAATTCTTTATTGCACAGAATAAAAATTGCACAAAAGGCGGGCTTAATGCGACAAACACAGTCTCTACCAGCCAACCTTAGGGTTCCTGAGAGAGCTTTAGAGATGTGCAAACAGTAAAGAAGCAAAATAAAAAACACAAGAACTAAACAATTCTTAAACACAAAAAAGCTACAAAAATATACTTACTTATAATAAAACATAATGATAAATATTGAAATATATAAGGAAATAAAACAATATACACAATTTATAATAAAATGTGTTATATAGACCAATAATGTTATATGCACAGACATATTCTTTATTGAGATAAAATTCTTTTACCTGGCGCTTGAATGATTCACGACATAAGACTAACTTTTTCTAGTTTAATAATTATTTCACTAGAGACTACGTGAGAGAAAACAATACTTCATAATAAGATCTAAGGTGCTAAATAATTAAGTAAGAAAATAACTATATAAATACAAAATTTCCAGTTACTATTTAATGATATATTTACCTGGTTTGGCCGCTCTGAAGCGTGCTTCTTTGACCTCGCGGTTCCCGAGACACACGTCCCTGTCTGTGGACTCCGGAAATATCTCACACTGCAGATAGTCCGGCATTGACAGACCAAACACCTCCAGGAAGAACCCGCAACGACGCATTGTTTCTGTTTTAAATAGTTTTATTTACTGCTATAGCCGTGATTTTTTAAGGAAAATAAATATTAAACTATAATTAAACGCAAATTATATTCCTTCTACTAAAAGACGCTTATTATTTAAATATTCCAATTAAAATACTTTACATTGCAAAAAAGTTATAAGATTATTAATGTTATGAATTATAATTGCGTCTAATAAACCGTAAAATATTATCTACGTAATTTTCTCAATAACAAAACAGTACTTGAGAGAAAGCAACTAGCTACAAAAGTAGTTGCAACCTTCTTTACACTATGACATAAGCCGATAATTTTAAATGCTTTACTATTATCATGCTATGATTTTTACCAAATATATTTTAAATTTGTTTTAACGTCCCAATAGATTGAAAAAAAATATATATTTTTTTATTAATTGTTGATGGTTCATTTTCCTAACCCTGGCATAGACTCCTGCAGGGTCGCACCATGTGTCCCAGCGGACCACACTTCGGCACGAACAGAGAGCAGAGGAACAGCGCCGTCAGCTCATAGCAGCGTACGTCCACCACCGCGTCGTAGATCTCAAGATCCTGATAAATATTTTATATTACTTTTACTGGCGATTTTCATGGATGAAGCTTCGGAATAGTTTCTGCTATTTACTTAAAATACGATCTTTACCGCAACTTTACCTCAAACAGAAAGTGGCATATGTGATAGAATACCGATCTCCAAATGTCTCGTTACAAATAATGCTATATCGTTGCATTTCGTTGCGAAGTTAAAGAAGAAGTTGGTACTTCTTTACCGGAAGAAAATTTGGCATTTATTTGTCAATATTAGCTAGGAATTGGTGACTTATTTTGTAATAGGATTTCAATTGAGTTCTTCACTCACCACGTCAATGTCAACACGAGCACAGCCTGAAGCCCTTAGAAGAAGGGCTTACGAAAGAAACAGTAAAGCTTTAAATGTAATAAAAATACATCCCATATCCTGTAGCATACACTGTAGTGTATTGTAACAATTTTGACAAAAGATATATTAACTTCACAAGCAAAAAAAATCAAAAATGAAATTGAAAAATAAGAATACGTTTCCTTTAGAAATTTAGTTTGTAACATATTATGCTACGCGAGCTACAGTCGTAGCGAGCGTAGACGTAAACTAAGTAAAGGATGTAAAAAATGGGTGGAACAATCTACAAGAGACTTTGAATTTGAGGGCGTTTGGATATTTTGTATTAAGTTAGCTATTCATTTTACAACATAAGCATGCTGTCTTTGTGCAAGATATTGTAGCAACGAAATGCCTAATGCATTCTACTGTAAAAACCATCCTTTTGAATATTTTTATATAGTTATTTAGATATATCATTCACTAACTACGAAAAAATATCAGTATCATTACTTACTTTCCCGATATGTAAATATTTTAATCGTAACAAAACGCAATTTATCCCAGATATATTAACATAAAGATATCAGTAGTTAATAATTAAAGCCAAAGGGTTTGCTGTACCAGTTAATTACAATTAATATCTCCAGTGTCGGGTGCCAATAAATAAGCCTTTGTCGGCAAGACACGGCAGTAGGATGTAAACGCCTTTGTTCGTCGACAATGATTGATGCAGCCGTGAGGCCTTAATTACCTAGACGGCGTGTCGCGGATTGTGCCATGAACGAATCTATTGAGCGATCTTACACACCATTACTTTCTCTTAACTATTTTATTATTAATATTCCGACCGCAATTTCACCAAACATGTTAGATTTTGGGAGAAATTGCGGTGAACCTATAAATTGATATATGTTTAATTTAGGTCACATATGTTTATTTTGATAGCTTACGTAGATATGTTAACGTAATACGCTTCAAATATTCCTGGAAAAATAAATATAAGCCATTAAGGTAATATTATTTCAAGTTATCTTATTATTTTTATATCGAGTTTGACCTTCGCTACGCTTTAGCATTTTTTTAAACAAGTTATTATATTTCGTCCTAGAAATATTATTCATATTAAGTACTCTCGTTTCTTTAAATGTTTATTTTATTATATCTTATCGAAATAAGCTTATTTGTAAAAAATATATAATGTTTTATGATTGTGTGTCCTCTTTTTGTAAACTAAATTTACGAAACTGGTTCCAAGGACAAAATATTTTGATATCAATCAAATATATTATTCCATTTTTTAACAACAAAAACAAATAATCATGAGTAAAAGTTTTACTCAGGTAAATATTAAGTTAGTCTATTAGCTCAAAGATGGCAAAGACAGAATTTTTCAAAATTTAAAAGGGTTAGAAAATAGAGATGATGATTGTATACAAGCAAGGCAAGGACGGAATATGTGGTATAGAAACTTTCTATCTATCTATCTGCAGGCGTCATGCAATCTTGCTTGTACATTTAGATATTGGTTTTTTAATCACATTACTTTATCCCGATGGGACTTACACAATCTACGTCACTGCAGTGCTCCGTTCACAATAAGTGAGCATAGCAAGGAATTTGTGGGTTTCAAGGCATGGCGGCCTGAAAACTATAATAAACTATATTGATTAAATAAGCCTTAACGTAGCGAACAACCATCAAAGGCACGGTAACTATATGTGCAGAAGGTCTTAAGTATAATTAATTGACAATGAAGAGATCGAGAGCGTCAAAAGGTTCAAACCAATTACGAGTAGATGTTACAACAGAAGGACGTTAATCCAGCAGTGCGGTGTGAGGTCACGACTCGCGACTCCGCCCCGTTAATACGCTGTAATTAAATACCTCTTAACGTTTTGAGGTTTCTTAATGCTATTGTGGAATTTTGATAAACGAGGAATAATTCTGCTTTCGTAATGACCCTCAATGTAAGTTTGATTCAATTAGTAGGTTTTAATTAAATTAATAACTAATTAATAAGATTTTACTTTTTATTATGATCTAATGTTTTGTTTGTATTCACTGATATTCGTTTAAGATATTTGTCTTAAGCATATTTTTCATTATTATTCTATTTTTTTATATTTTACATTCATAATAGCTTAAATACATACAGCTTATACATGGCATTATAAAAACACGATATTATAAACATTAACATATCAAGAAATATAGTAAAAAATAAATATCTTGTTACTTAATCTAGATTTAGTTATAATAAAACTTTAAAATAATTTAAAATTAAAACGAAAGTATGCTTTATATTTTTGCATTATAACATTGATTAAGCTTCAAATTTGCTATTTTAAGTGAAATAAAATGTTTATCATACCTGCTGGGCATCCCTCTGTCCAAAATGGCCAATGTAGTTTGGGAAGACGGTGAAGTTGTATGAGATGCGGTGTTGGTGGCAGAACGTGACGATGACGGGCAGACAAACACCTGGCGCTGGGTTGCGGGCGCCGGGCGGCTCCGTCGGCGCTGCCGCTGTCACCGCCGCGGACAGATTCACCGCTTGCGATACGTACTACAAAATGACAAAATATCTTAGATTTTGGTTTATTTTTGTCAGTTACAGTTTATTTCGATATCATTTTGTAACACATGCATGTGTGCACTTACCCTAAATATTTCTTTCTGATTTAAAGTAATAATTGATTAATTCAGATTATACTCTTATTGTGCCTACAAATTGGATGCGATTTTTTCTAAATCCAATAAATTTAAGGAGTCGTATTTCAACGTTTCGCACAATATTTTCAATAGTTCATTACTTTTTTCATAAAAGGATTTTGCTTTTTTTTTTTTTTCATCTCTTTGACCTAAACAATTGAACCTTCCCTACCGGTACCGAGAAAAACACAAAAAGCCTAGAAACTTTTTGCCATCTGCAAACCCATTTTTACACTTTAATGTATTATTGTTAATGGATATGATTTTAGAATTTATAAAATTACCATTGGATTTTTATATTATTAAAATAAAATGTGACTTTTCAAATTATTATTTTCATGGAATATAATTCTAACTGTACACACATGAAAAACGAAACGTGGTACGAAAATAATCAAATAATTAGAGTTCGCTGGCACGACGCGGTTATAAGCAGATGGTTGGTTCAAAGCATTCCAGCTTATATATAATATTATATATAACCTATAACATTAAATATATATGGTGCTCCGCTATTTTGAACATGGTAGACTATCTTGCACAATATTGACTCATCACAAAGAGCTTACATAAGCTTGTTTTTACCAAATTAAATAAAGGTACGATAGGAAATTAACTTTTTCAAGGAACATCCGAGATTCTGAACATTCCTTGATAATAATTAAACCGGCCTTTGTTGTTACATTTTATGTAAACTGTAATTTGTGTACGGCGCTCGGTAAATAATGTTATTTTAACATGTTATAAGGTTCGGATTTTGCTTTATTGAAAAATTCATTTGGAGTAATGGACATATTGTGTAAAGGCTAACTTCAATATTCGTTACTTTTATTCAAGTAGACATTTTATTTGTTTTCTATTACTTAGTAATTATAAATGTTTTATCTTGAAACATTATTATAAAATTTTAAAAACGACTAGTCAGGATTATCAGAAAAAATTGATTAATTATTTAATTTAAAGTTATGCGAAAAAATAAATAAGAAACAACAAAATAAGAGTAATTATGTGTAAACAATTATGTGTATAATGTAAATAAGTGAACAAACTTATTAGAATACAATAATACACTAATAAATATTGGAATACAATAATACACTAATAAATATTAGAATACAATAATACACTCATAAATATTAGAATACAATAATACACTAGTAAGACATGTTCTATGGAAATCGAAAACACTAAACTTAACAGGAAAGGTGAAGATATAATTATGATCTAAGTATAACTAATACATGTCGTTTCATCAGAAACAAGTAAATACGTGTATTGCGAAGTATATTGAAAACAAAACAGAATATATAATTTAATATGTAAAGACCAAATATAAAAAAATATATAATTTAATATGTGTCTGTACATAGTAAAATTATCAATAAATGTTATTATAATGATAAGTATTTCAAAATCATCGCTAGTACGTGCTCTCAAACGCTAAAATTATTTTCAGCGATAGCGGCCCACAGTGGCAATTGTTCCAAACAAGCTTTGTGAGATTGAATTAAAACTCCATTGTTTCTGTTTTCAGGGATTGTGAAAAGTAATATAAATGGCGGAAAACCTTGCTAAGTGATATTTTGTGGTTTCTCGCTTTGTTCATGTTTGAATCAACAAACCATTGTTTGTTACAAAGAATTCCTAAGGTGAGAGAACCAGTATGCATGTTTATTTTACTGAATAAAAATAAGTCAATTGTTGTATAGCTGACGTTGTAAGTTATTTCAGTTTTGTTTTGTTAGTGGCCTGACCTGCACAGCGGGGTTGGCGCGGAAGTAGGCGAAGAGTGCTCCAGTGATCGCTAGCAGCATGAACGCGTTGAGCGCCAGCTGCATCAGGCGGAACTTATGAGCGGACGTCTCGCCACTGCTGGTGCGCATGTCTCGCAGCATCTGGACCCACACAACAGGGATTACACTCGT
This sequence comes from Dircenna loreta, assembly GCA_963555665.1. Taxonomy (NCBI): domain Eukaryota; kingdom Metazoa; phylum Arthropoda; class Insecta; order Lepidoptera; family Nymphalidae; genus Dircenna; species Dircenna loreta. The sequence goes on from OY743087.1 coordinate 15,120,546, forward strand.
AAATCACAAGGGAATATTAGCAGCCTTGCATCAATTAATTACAGATACTAAAACAATGCTTATTCAGATATTATAACAAATATTTAATTAATATCCCAACATCATTTTGTTAAAAAAAAAATCTCCAAAAGGTATTCAAATAGAATATCCAAAACCGCTAGTGAAATATTTCCATCGCAAATAACTAAAAGAACAGATGCACTATAGAATCACGTAAATCTTGCTTGCATTTCAATCGGTTCGGAAGTGCTTGTTCTCGATTCGATCGCGTTCACTCCGCACTCACTCAGCTTTGCTCAGAATTCTTTGTACATGATAGCGTTAAGTTTGCTAACCGAGGTAACTGCTGGGATTTCAAGTGAAAAATGGTTTGCTTCTTCAGATTGAGTTCGCTTTCGAGAGAGTTATTTATCTCGGCTTTTTGTTGTACTTTAACGCTTTTCCATCTCACGGTAATGTAAAAAGTATTTTATTTACACTAAAATTATATTTTATATACTTTCTTGTTTATATCTTAGAATGTTTTAGTTTAAATCCTTAAAAACACACTATCTATTGTGTTATTAAACTTGTCAAAATGTTTATATTATTTTCCTTTATATATTCATGGGATTTCAAAAAGTTTTCGTTTAATAATATAACGGTATAGCGGTAAATGCTTGCGGAAACCATTCGGTATTTATAAACAATGTCGGCAATGGTCGATATGTGAACAATTTATAAATGTTTCATGAGTTCACAGATTACACACAAAACTATACAACCTATTTCTCATTACTCGTTAAATATATTTGACCTATTTTGTGTATTTCTTTTTGTTTTTGTTCTATTTTCATATTAATTTTTTTTTATAACATTTTCGTGCTTACTCAAAATATTGTTTATTTTTGTAAATTATAATTTTAATAGCAACTATTTGGATTTGTCGCTAGAGAGAACTTTTACGAAGTACACGTTACCTATTTATATTTATTATTACAATTAAGTGAAATCAAGTTTAAATTAGCTTTATTTTAACATTCACATCTAACAAACAAACAGATCTTTGAAACTTACATAATACTCTGAATTGATTAAAAGTTACTCTTTAGAAAATGTTTTAAAGCCAATTATGAATTAAAAGTATTTAACTTGACTTGAAAAAATATAGGGAATTCCGATTTATTTTTCTCGTTACCCTTTCATTGTTCAACGCAAAATCAATTGTATTTAATTTGTAAAGAAATCCAAGTCAAAACCCGTAAACATTGTCGGTCCACCTCATTCCAAGTCCTCTAATCAACCTCGCCTCTCGATAAAATCATCCGTATCCGAGAGAAAAAATAGCGGTCACGTACGAACACACCGCCTATATTAATGTTTACATTGAACGCCATTGCGGTGCTGGCGGTCTGACGGCTGTGCGTTCGTAGAGCTTCAAAATACTAAATCTTTAGTATAGAAAAAACAGACTGATTGAACTTCTTACGACAACAGAACCGAAGCAAAGGTTTTTAGTATTTTGTGAATTTATAATTAATACGAAAATAATTATTACTTTACATTCAATATTTTAAATAAAAGTGAACATTTTCAGACGCGTTTATTGACTCTGTCTGTTAATTTAATTAATGAATGTCCTAAATTTATAATAACATTCCTTTAGAAATGAAAATCTTAGTAAATTTAATCGAATATCATTTCATTTCATTTCCTTTCACGCAGAATGGTGTCACTGTCCAGTAAATATTAATACGATGGTTATGTGATTTACGATAATATCTACATCCAAACGAAATCTATTGAAAAATCCGATAAAACCACATTTTCAATTTCATTTTGTTTGAAATCGCGGCTTGCGATCAAATTAAGTGCAATTCACAGGAAACGCTTTCAAGTGTGAAATAAAATGTTTGGTGAACAAGTTACAGGAGACAGCGGTTAGATGAAATAAGATTTATGATCTATACACACAAAGTCTGTTTTTTTATTAGATTTGTAGTTACAAGACAAAATTTGAACAAACAATACTTTAATGCATAAAACAATAGCTGTGCTGCGGTGTCACGATTCTGCTATAAACCTAATAATAACGTAAATAAAATAAATATGGCGCGTAACGGAAAATGTTACACAGAAATCAAGATGGCGCATAACGCGACAATTTTACAAAATTTCTCTCAACCGTCGATTACAAAGTTTGACTTCAAAAAAATCTAGTAAAATTACAATCAAAAGTATTTTTAACACAAGATCTTTATGTCTTAGAGCCGAGTGTTGCTAAATATGGCAGTATATTTTAATAGCCTCCACCGCGCTGCGTGTGACACTAAATGTAAGGGGCTTAGTGCACTTAGCTTTATGGATGCTGCTGTTTCAATAAATGTTTCTGATTATAATGCTGTGTCCAATTTATCTGATTATTCTTATGTTGATTCTTATTTTGTGTTTATGTTTTATTTAAATCATATTTTATTATTTATAAACATTTATACAAATTGAAATAAGGAACATTTAAAAAGACAATAATGTCATCTTGATTACTTATTAACGTTAGTATGTGTTCCAATTTGTGCAGTTCACGAATTATTAGAAAATCTTATATAAATTAAAATTACCTTTAAAATAATATTAGCTGTCTTGGAATATGAATAACGATTGATTCATAAACGTGCCATCTGTTTAACAAAGAGTTTGATCGATTGAGATCCCCCGTAGCTATTTATTCCACCTTACGTATCATTTTATTTCAGCCGTGGTGTGAAATATCTGAGCTGTTTTATCCGGAAGTTTAGTGAAATGTGTAAATCCATTTGCCGGTTATACGAAACGCGTCGGAGCTACGGTACCTGCTCAGAATGTAACACCCTCATGAACGAGTGCATTAAAACTTTCAAATAATTTTACGCGAGTTAAACTTTGTCTAAAATATTAAATATTTAATAAAATATTGTTATTATTGTTTATTTTAAAAATGTCCCCAAACGTATTTTAAGTAACAGTTTTAGTTTAAAAATATATATAATGAATAACAAATTACTTACTCTATGATGTAATGACATATTACTTCCATTTTGAAATCTAACAATAGTTTGCAGCGAGGCAGGAGTAGACATACTCTTAGTTATGGACGAATTTCCGGCTTCCTTTTCTTGTTGCTCTTTGAGTAGCAGCCCTCGTGCTATCTTAGCGTTGAGGCTCTTGTTGACGTGCTGATGGGGCAGCAAAGGCGCCTCCATAGTCTTAGTCGTATATGATGGGGACGATGTCTGACTAAAGGAGTCAGACGATACATTTGAGTCTTGTCTGACGCTTATATTTGATCCGGAACTTGGAGATTGTTTCATTTGATTATTTTGTGCCGGTAACGGAGCTGGAGTGTAGGGTGTGTCCGGCATTTTAAGCGGCGCTCGCCTCAAAACGGGAGGTTGAGGATTTCTGTTGCAATCAAGTTTTGGAGGTATTTGATCTTTCTGTGATGCTGCGGTCTGACGCTTGTTGCCATTTGGATCTGTTGATGTCCCTGTCGTAGTTGCATTAGGTCGGGGAGGCGTCGGAGGTGGTACCCGTCGAGGAGGTTGTGGTGAGGAGCGACGCGGTGGCGCCGGCGGCGGGACCGGTAGTGGCGCTACCACTGGTGCAGTCCTTTGAGGTACCGGTGGTGGCGGTGGCGGTTGCTGAATTTGCGGTTGTGGTAGCTAAATATTAAATTAATTTACATCAATATTTAATAACTATACTTTACGAACCAAGACATTTAAATTAACTAATTGTAATGGTTATTTTAAACCGTATGCTTATTTATAATATTTTAAATTATTATTATTCTTATCAACATAATTTCAAACTTCATTGTTCATGTTGATTAAATTCGTTGCTTCCGTTGAGCTTAGATCATTATAAGAATACAAACAAGATCAACAAACAAGCTTATTTCTTAAACATAGAGATCACTCATCAATCAAACTTCAAAAAGAAAATATTTTATTCACTTAACAAGCCTGTATTCTTTTGAGGCTTCCACAAAGAATTTTGTGGCTTCTATAACATTTCAAGTGTATTTGTCTTTTTATTTAAATATTTTTTTTAATCCGTGTAAAACTTAACTTTGAGAAAATAATTAATTATATTATTTTTCACAATAAACATTTCCAAACCTCGGTAAAGAGACGGATTCCTTGTATTTGTATTTTGTTACCTTAACAGATAGCTCATTCTTATGCTTATTTTACTCAAATAACAAAGCTTACAGATGCTCTTTAATTATTTACTAAGACTTTATTTTTTATTATTAAACTGCTATTATAAGTATCTTCTTTGTAGTGAAAAATAAATATAGTATTTCTTACTTGTTATTAAGAAGTGGCTATTAAATTCTCAACGAGTTGAAGTACGTTTAAAATTTCCTATCGTAAATGTTCAAGGTTCACAATATTTTTACTACAAATATCCTTATTTTATAAAATATTGCAGGAAAATAATATCTTTGTCTTTGTATAAATGTTTTACTTATTATTTTGTATTCAATGTACTGAAAATTTTATTTTAAACTATTATACAACTAACTGAGGGAGTGAGTATCGAAAGAATGACTTACACGGCAATCGAAATGTCGAAGTCAAAAATATTTAATTACTTGCCTTTTTAACTGGACGTGGGGAAGCAAACCCCGAAGGCGGACAGTAGGGCAGCGCGTCCGACGGACAGTACACGGAGCCGGATCTGGGCTTTATTATGGACAAAAAAGCACATAATACTTATTAAACAATTCAATAATAATTGTATTATTTGATTGACTTTACCTTATTAACATGGCGTGGAGGTGCAAATCTAGAGGGTGGACAATAGGGCAACGCGTCCGAGGGACAGTACACGAAGCCCGACGGCCGGGGCTGCGGCGGCGCGCAAGCGGCTGTCGAGTGACGTCGAGGAGTCCCACCGTTCGGACGAAGTAATTCCATTAGCTTTTCTCCAGGGGTTACCGCTAGGCTGCCAGCTCGCCCATAGCTAAGAAAACCCATTCATTTATTATTCAGAGTATTACAAGACAGAGTGATGTGAATCAGAAATAAGGGATACAATGTAATGTATAAAGCGAACATTTTTATAGGCTTTTATTGGTAATGTAATCGGAAGTCATCATTTAATACATTTTGGTTTATAGAATAAAGATAAGTACCAATAGATGTCACCCTTCTGATTATTTCAACTTTAAATAGTATAAATAAGTTTCTCAAAAATCAAATGTGATATTGTGATATACCCGTCACCTCACGATACGTTTCATCTCGTCTCTACGTCTCTCATCTTGTCTTTACGGTACATATCTCATGACGCGTCTTTTATTTCGACACCTAATTACCCCATTGATTACTCAGATTCGCTTTCAGCCGTCGATTAATGAAAAGGCATTAATTAATTCACTCTTACAATATTTTACAATATTTTTGGAATATTATAAAATTATATATAGCTTCTATATTACATGTTTATTATATGAAGTGGTCTAGATCCACAGTACAAGGTTTGTTTGATTTGCTTAGATGCTTTATTTATATGATTTTTATTTTTTGACTAAACAGTTTTACGTAATTTAGAAAGTCAAATGTAGTTATTTGTATCAAATATAGTTTTAGCTTAGAATCCAAGATTAGGACGATGATATCATAGACCCGACTCATAAGACATATTACCGAATAAAAAATTATATATATATATACCAGCTGTTACCCGCGACTGCGTCCGCGAACACAGAACAGAGGGCTCGTAAGAAATTCCTTCGCTCGTAAGAAACTCCTTCGCTCGAGCTTTTATTGGTCAATATCATTCCAAAATTGTTTTCCACGAAAAGCCCTATTAATATTTCAAAGGAATAATTTAATAAAGCATAGATTCAATATAAATTTAGATTTGGATAACTTACTTTGAAGATTACCTCTAACAAATAAACTTATAAATTGTAAACCCACAGACATACAAACTTTACGTCTTTATAATATTAGAATTGATTTATCAAAACATAAGATTCTTATTCTTTGTTAAAGTTTATATTAAAAAGGAGTGCTGAAAGCTGAAAATCTATTTTAAATTCGTAATGAATAAGTTATTTGTTTACTTCCACACTTATCAATGCTAATTATATATTAGTCTGATGTCAAATAGTCGCTGAATACTCGTAGATTGTCACGTGGCACAATAGAAAAAAAAATATTATATATTATATTGAATTTCACAGTAGGTATTGTGTTTACTATAATATATTAACTTACACTTAGCCTCAGCAACACGTGGCCGGTTATCCTATTAAGATTTAGCTTATATGAAACATTTTATGAGATATTTACTCAATGCAGTCAACGAATACGCTTATACCGCCATCTATTAGAATAGTATAGAACTAACAAATAATTGTGACTGTCAGATAGTAATTGTCAGATGTCAGATAGTAATTAAATAATTTGCAATAAAATAAAAAAAATAAATGTGATCAAACGCGATAAAAAATATCCTATGTCCGTTTCCTGGCTCTAAGCTTCCTGGCCCTCCCCACCAATTTTCAGTCAAATCGGTTTTGCGTTCTTGAGCTATACATAGTTGAACTAACACCACTTTCTTTTATATATATATATAGATGGATATATAAGAATAAATATTCAATGATATATATATATATATATATATATATATATATATATATATAGATACACATATACATAAATACATATATACATAAATAATCTATTTTGCGTCGAACAAACATTTACTGCTGTTGTTTTTATTTATTTACAGCCTTAATTTAAATGAATATGTATACATATATATATATATACAGCAGTATAACAGCAGTAAATGTTTGTTGGACGCAAAATCGATTATTTAAAGATAGAATGATTTATTTGCTCTGATATGAACTATTTGAAGGTGAAAATTATAGTTAAGTGTTATATAGTTGTAGATTAAGTAATTTGGAAGCTCAAAACTTATTTTTACTTGTTATTATAAGATGATTAGTGGTCCTCGTCAATACACATCTCATTATAATTTAAGTGGTTATATAATTGTTAAATATTATTCTCGTCATGTTCCACTACAATAAAATCTTAATCGTGATACCTTTTTCTAGAGGAACACTTCCAATTTCCTGTACCAGTATTAGTTCTTTATTAAGAGAGAGTCACCTCGTACTTAGATAACTCAGTTTAGGTCACGTAGTTTAAGGAGTAAGCGCGAATGAGTCGTAGTCACATTCGGTAAAGAGATGCAGGAGCGTGGAGGGTAAGGTTTATCGTTGTTAGTTTAGTTCGCAGAGCAGCTTAGGGTTTCTGAACTGTTTATTAAGGTTAAAAAATAATTGTCTCCTTCATATAATTATTGGGGGTAATTATTGCATTTCTATAATAATAATTTATTACACTTTTTTGGTGTTAAGAAAAACATGAAAATAGATTTTCATGACGTATTAAGTAAAGCTTGCAATATATAGATTTTTTCAAGTCTTTGGATGGAGGCTGTTTGGGAACGTTCTACAATATTTGTATTTGCCCGTTTACCATATGTACTTGGATGTTGATTCTTACTTTCTAGCAAACAATAAAAGACAAATGACAGTTTACTTGCACATGCGGCATTTAGATTGCGCGTCGTATAATGTATAAACACGCTTGCTCCTTCAACAATATTAAAGTGAGCTCTAAGTTTTGTAATTAATCATACTTTACGGGAGTACTTTATGAGACTAATTAGTTATCAATTTGTCGTTATCTGGTTGAGGGATGTGTGTATGATATTTGTCGACCTCGTTATGATTTGTCGGCCTCTTAGTAGCCATGTCTGCTCAGTCAAAGGTCGTGGGTTGGATTTCCGCACGAGATAGTTGTATATATATATATTCTTTATTGCACACCACAAATATGTAGCAAGACAAGCAAACAAAAAAAGATATAAAAATAAAAAAAAATAAAGTAAAAGAGAAAAAAAATACATTTTGGGTATACAATAAGGCGTTGTTTTAGTAATACACAGATTTTTGAGTCTGTAATAATAAAAACTTGTATAAAAAATATAAAACAATTTAAGCTCCTAGTAAGCTGACAAACTTCAGTGTCCAAATTTATTATTGAACAAGACATATGAAAACAAACATTTCACCTAAAATAAAAATGTTGTCTTACCAAAAAAAGGCTCCAGTAGTAATCTGTGTTTGTGTCTGTGTGTGTGTGAGACGGCGCGCCATCAACCTTTGTATTCATGCTCAAGTATGCACTACACTTTGTGACTTTATACTGTGTTCGTTGAAATATACTTTTTATGTAAATTTAGTATTTCTTAGAATAAAATAAATAACATTCTTCTCAAATTTATTTGATTTTATAAGATTTATTTTATAAGATTTACTTTATAAGATTTATTTCATAATATATAAAAAAAACCCAGATTTGTTTTTATAAAGTACGGAATTCCTGCTGATATTTTTTTTCATTTTTGAATTCCGAATAATTCAAAAATTTTATGATTGAATATTTTTTCTATGAAAAATGTTATTGAAACGTTTTATTAAAAGATTTACTTCCATTAAACCGTGCAGGGTGGAAAAAAAAACAATATTTTATTTAAATTTTATTATAAGCATTAAATCATGTATTTAATTTTAAGAGACCTCTTGATAGTGGACCATTGTATAAAAGAATATCTGTTTGCGGCACAATACAATGAACCAGATCATCATCCGTTATTATTAAGGTATTAGAATTTTATAAAAACTGTTTGATTTATCTGCTTATATTTTTATAAATCACAATATCTACAAATAGGTTGATGCAGTAGTTATTGATAAGTCAAATATATTTAACATTACTAAGGACACAATTATTTTCAAATATTCATAACATATTAAATAAATGTATTGATTTAAATCTCTTTTAATACTACATAGATATCATTTTCCAACTCCCTGGGGGGGTAATGAGTTCATGGGCAGACGTACAGGAACCCTGACAAATCACAATGATAATTTTATAATTGATTTAACATTACATCAATGTTTAATTATATAAATTACAAAAGTTGATACAACTGTTAAAAGGCATTACCGGTTGAATGCCACATCATGGTGTTATTTACGAAATAAAACGTGGCAGCAATCTGCCCTAATGTCAATCCGATGATTGAGGGATCGATGCGGACTCCATTAGGCCGAGGGTTGCCACAATTTAGAGACACATTTGAAATACATTTTTAAAACGCTGGGTCACTGTACCTCAATTGATTTTAAATTGTAAAATACATTCAAATTAACATCAGTTCATTATTACATTAATTTATTTATGAAAATATTTTTCACCAAACTAATGAGCTAAGATTACGACAATGAATCTTAATTACGAAAGAAGTTTATTGTTATGTGTTTATGTTATATAAGACAAAATAAGGAAATGCTTTGGTTTCTTCAAATTGTTATAACCCTAATACATGGCTATTAAAGTTGGACGCCCTACTTTTGTACCAACGAAGGGCGCAAGGTGTTGCCAAGCGGTCGCTTTATTAAACTTTAAGTCTGCTTTAAATGTTATTATATATTTATGTCCCAAACAAAAGCACTTTTTAACGACTCTGAATATAATTATTATGAACTCCTATATACTCGTATAATTCATAAGCTGATTATTACATACCCATTGAATGTAGCCGAAGTTAAATAAAATACGAATTCTAGCAAAAGTAATAAAATAAAAACTTAAATCTGAAATTCTTCAAAGTCTCATAAAATATTTACATAATTCGTAGAGAAGTTTGTTCGAGAGTTTTTCGGTCAAATCCGGAAGATAAAATTAATTTTGTTTGTAATGTTTTTCAATAAAATCTGATTCAATGTTATTTTGTACGCCCGTCTGTCATAGTTGTCGAATGCATTGGATTTTTTTGGTCTCGGCTGACTGAGCAATGTAAAACAAGTAATCCATGTAGGTACATTTAATGTAACCGGGTGTGACATCAATATTCAATAATCTGAGTAAAATATAAGTATGTAAATACATCTCACCGTCCGCGCACAGAGTCTTCGTCGTCCCCGGCGGCCGCGTCGGGCTGCAGGTGCATCCCACTCTGCGCCCACGTCACTGTAAGCCAGTCTGGAAGCAACATCTCATATCACTACAAAATAAAATACTTTTTATTGCAACACGTAATAAACTAATTATTATGTGCTACGTTTAGTACAAAAGACAGTTAATGGATTATATAAGCGCTGATATTTTGTATTGTTGTGTTAATGTTTGAGGCCCAAAAGAAAATTGTTTTGAATTTGATAACTCATTTATGAATAGGAGTTATATTTTATTGTAACTTCACAATTATACTTAGAAAAAAATACAATACACCATACCGCTGGAGAAACTTAAAAAAAACCTCATTTTAATCTTATAATTTTAATCAACATCGTTAAATCGTTAATCGTTTTCCGTTTATGCTATTTAAGTATAGCTTATGTACAGAGTAAGATATATGCCACAATGTAGGTGGTTACGGGTAATATATTGAGGTTCTGGGTAAGAATTGGTACCCGTAGGTATCGTAAGAGATGACTAAGAGGCCGAAAATGTGGTAAGAATCCTGCTAACATCTCCTGACTGCGGAACGACTGGACTAAATCGATCGACACAATAGCATATTCATACAGAAGAACGGCATGAAGCAATAGAACAGACCATATTGTTTCGCATAGGTGAGTATTCAACACCGGCGGCTGACCCCTAACCAATTCCCCGAATATCATAACGGTCCTTCAAGAGAATCTTCTCCAGGAGGGTACTGACTCCATGGAAATACCGTCTCCGAGCAATCTTACTCGGGTCGCCTTGTGTATTGTGGGGAGGTCACAGAACCACGTACTACAAAGAGCAAACGAAGCCTATACTCCTCGTTATCTTACTCCACTTAAATTGTGGGTTTTGCAATATTACAAGTTAGCACGCCAATTGAAACTCGGTTCACTATTATCTCGAGATGGAGCCACCGGGTCAGCCAGGTAGCGTTTTGTCTTATTTTCTGCTCATTCATTCTATCAATCATATTTCCTCATTCAGTCATATTTCCTCTCTATACCTATTAAATGTATGTATGTCTCTTTACTCTCTACTAGACCCTGCCAGATCACTAACAGACCAGACTCAACCAGAAACAAATAAAAAAATAAATAAAGATTTGATATTTATAGTAAGCTGGTATGGTATTTTGTTATGAAAAAAAGGAAAACCTGCAATTATCCAGTCTATTAAAATCAAATCAATAAGAAATCTGAATGTAATTTTTGATAAAAACTTATCATGAAGATCACAAAGTAATTAAGTACATAAGTTAATCTCTGCTACTTCGATACTACTATATACTAATACTTAGATTTCGAAATTACTATACTATATACTAATACTTAGATTTCGAAATTTGTAAAACCTTCCACCAAAATCGCTCTTTCTCAAACTTTCATCCTACCTTTTCTTGATTACGCTGACACACGCTATCTTGGTATAAGTGAAGAGCGGCTACACAAATTGGACCACATTATAATACATACACACAAATTGTATGTATTATAAAGCAATTCCTTATACTCTAATTTCTAAACAAATTAATTTACTGTCAGTTTCGCGTTTCTAAAATTCCTTGCCCTTATCTATTCAAATCTAATACTTCAATATATAGACATCAAAAATGTGGTAAATAACATTTTTTTAAAAACGGTTATTATTTTACTATGTTCATATTAAACTGTATTTATGTATTATATTATATTATGTACCTATTCATATTGTAGAAGATAATTCAATCAATCGTTGAAGATTAGTATATAAGCCGGCATCTGCCCGAGGTGGCTTTGAGCATCTGCTCAAACTCGCTCTTCACATTGGCACTCGACTCATTCGTTTGTTATTATTTTACTAACTAATGACCCGCAACGTTAGGTGTATATTTGTGTGTATGTGCTTATAAGCTTACTTGATAAATCTATTACATAATAATACTTGGTATAACGTATCGGCACCTAATTTCCATTTGCGGTAAAGTGTGAAAATTTAGGTCTGTTTGAGTGTATATGACTAATTCGCATTAGTGAAATTAATTTTGGGAAATTAAGGATCCGGATTAAATTAATATTTCTAATCTATTTATTTTATATATATACAGAAATCCAACAAACGCCTTCATAGTACTTACTTGTAGACGACGATTACTCAAACATCTGACCAAAAAAAAAAAACATCTGAAAATTAACATAACACTATTTTTCCGTTAAAAATATAACTGTTTATATTAATACAACTGCAGTATTTAAACTTTAAATTTCACCCGACGTTTCGATTGAATTGCAGCTAACATGTTCACGGTAAGACCAGATGTCGATGTCTGTCAGTAAGTCAGTTAGTTAGTCGTCTATCTGCAACAGTTCCATGGATTCGAGTATTTGCACAGTCATGGCACAGTGCGGTCACAGACATGGAATTGCACATTGTCCCAGGTGTAAGAGAGCCTCCAACCATCTTCTCTATTGAAATGAGAAGGATTTTAATTTCAACAGCCATTCAACAATAAATCATTATTCGAATGTAACGGTATTCCTTTGCGAGAATGTATGTTATATTAAATCTTATATAATAATTGAGCATGTCTATGATACGTTCACACACTGCTGACTTCATGTATATATTCTTGGTATCCGAGATGTTCCATAACTCTTGTATGGATGCTCCTCTTTCTTTGTATGAAGCCATAATTATAGTCAAATTTGCAGCCTTCGGCAAATTGTACAGGAATATTACTTTCAATCGGTGTCAATAATTCGCTCACTTTCCTATGAAGTTTATGAATAGTTCTAAAATATTTTTTTAAGATAATATCAATTCTATAAATATACTTATTAATCAACTGTGGTTGTCTTGATATAACTTCTGCGATGCTGGTAAGGTACGGGCAGTTGGTTTTTGACTAAGGCTTGCACAAGCAAACCTGAACGCCTAGAAGCCTGAATGTTGAACGCCTAGAGGGCAAACGATATTGACATCATTTGCCCTCTAGGCGTTCACCGTTGCAGATGTGTTGTGATCTCGAAAACAAAGATTTGCCAAAATAGTTCACTGGTTGGAGTGGAGGTGGAATGTACCATTGAGATCTCATCTATCTGTATGTGAACTGTGTTTCATAATGTGTTTTCAGGGTCCTTGATGATAAGAAAGCTATTATACTACAACTAAAATATATTTGACAGTAACTTGTATTTTATTATGAATGGAATTAAGGTGTTTTAGAATAGCCGCTATTTGACTGCTAGGTAGTATTGTGAAGGTATCACCCACATACCGGTTAAAAATGTTCGGCATAGCCGGTGCAGCGGACAGGAAGATAAAGATGTCAGTTCTGTATATAGATTTCATTCCTCCAAATTAAGTAGCCAGATGTTAGTCAATGCTCGAGTAATTCTTAGCATATTCTGTAGGCGTGGTATTATCCTCCAGCCTTTTTTTTAAAAATTCCAATGTAGTCACTAGCTGCTAAGCTAGTAAATAGTGTCTGAACATCGAAACTAACCATAATGTGATTATTAGTTAATTCCAATTGTGAAACTTAATTCTTTTAGAACTATTTATTATTTATGATTTATCAATAATGACAGATTAACTGAACTCCATCCAATGTCTTTTTATAGGACTGAATACTATATGTATAAAGTTGTTTTGATGTATCGTATATATATTTTTTTCAATAGCATTCAAGATGTAGCATCTTCGAAAAAAAAAAATCAGATTTAAGTCTGGTCTGGTGTTTTATTTTAACGTATGTATACATGCTTGTGAAAATAGAGGAATACGTAACCCAACTCCAAATATGTACCTTTTTAATTGTATATGTTGTATTTGTACCTTTTTTAATCGCATAAGCTGGAATATGCAGATTTGTATTGTTGGGATGCGTTTATGCATAAAAGTTCTTACAATTTACGAATAACAATGAAAGTACGAGGTATGTTTATGATGAAATCAGCAAAATAATACACTAATATGAATGATGGAATCTCCCCAAAAGTACTTAATGTGCTTATTTTATAGTAATTTAAGGTTTTCTTTAAACATTTTGAAAAGATAAAGATATCACAACGATTAAATAAGCCACGAGTCAAAAGACATTAGACCAATTTCATTTGTGATGACATTTTGCATAATTAAACTGTAAATCTGCTTTTCTAAATGTTAACAACAAATAATATTCATTCTCAAAATTAATTTAGTCATTTTTGTTGTAGAGAAGTGATTGCAATGAGCCTTAATTTATACAAGTAAATATGGAGTGTCTACTTATATTTGTAATGCTTACTTACTTATGCATGTGAATTTATATTATTATTTTAGCTACATATAACAATTTTGTGTCTGTCTGTCTGTTTGTTCCGGCTAATCTCTGAAATGGCAAGACCGATTTTGACGGGACTTTTACTGGCAGGTAACTGATATAATAAGGAGTAACTTATTATATAAATCTAAATAAACAAACAACGAATAAGGAGTGCCGAAATAAGAAGAACTAGTAGATGTTATATTGAATGGCGAAAAAAACATTCAATTATGATGTACAAATAAATTGTTCTGCTGCTCTTCAGAGATAGGCCCTATGAACGTTTGTTGCAATTACTGTAAACCTTTAAGGTGAAAAGATGAGTCCAAAGAAAGAGGCATTCGCCAGTAGTTTTGTTGTTTTAGGCCAAAAAGATTGTACACCAAATATTGTGTATAAGGAAATTTGGCAATAAACCTAATATGAAAAACTGAAAAGAAAGTATAAACGAAAAAAATCTTAATAACTATTTTGTTAAATTCCATTTCCATGAACGAACAGGATGAATCGAATCGGACGATTTCCAATCAATGAGGTCGCAGGCACAGCTAGTCAAATATATAACAAAACCATTATTTATCGTAAAATGAATATGTCTCCTTGAATTTAAAATTGATATAAAGTATATTGAAAGAAAAAGTTCTCTGTCAGGAATCTGTCAGGAGTCAGGATAGTGATTTTCAAAATATCACCTGTTGTGAATTTGTTAAAGCTTACAGGAAAATAAGTCTAGAGAAACAGTCTTACTTACAGGAAAATAAGTCTAGTTTAATAGGCTTTTATTCCAATAACCTTTTTATGTGATTAAGATCGCAATTACTCGGAAATCTTTAAAGACACTGGTTTTGTACGTGCTCAATATGAAGAATCCTACAAAAAGAAATGTTACTATATAACTAAAAATCTGTTAAGAAGTAGAAATAAATCAAATAACAGTAAATCTGTTTCGCGCAACACATACCTATCTAAGCTTTTCGGTCTCCAAGGCAACTGCGACGTTCTCAGATTAGCAGGAAGATAAATATAATGATTATATAATATAAAGGGATTTTCCTGTTAGCAAGGAAAACTGACGAAGCGTCAGTTACACGCTTCGGTTGCGAGATCGACAAATATCCTAATAGTTTCATTCTAAGAATTAACCGAAAGTAACCCACGTGTGCGCTGAAATGCCGTCAGTCCATAGGGACTATTGTGATTGGAAGCTTCTATATTAATGGACTAAACCTATTATTGTATTCATAAAATTTATATACTTTCAAAATATTCAAAGTATATTAGATTGAAGATAACCATCGGAATTATATATTTCAGCTGGATTGAAAGATATAAAATTTAAAACAATACGTACACATTCAACTAACCCACTCGCATTTAGAAAGTATATCCCGACGGAGACGCGCACCCCGACTGCTAACATTTTGATGAAACCAAATGATTCACTATTTGAATTTTTCTACGAACATTTTATTCATTTATACTATCGTGGTTCATGACAACTGTAATATTAATATTCACCTGACTGTATTCACGTCAACTATATCGAAATTTATTTAATATATCTAGAAGGACAAGATTGAATAAATTAAATAACTGTTAATATACATATTTAAGACATATTGAGGCTTCTTCAATTTATAGAATAATAATACTAATTTTTAGTATACACCTTCAGAAAGTATTACAAAATAAAATATTAACCGCAAAATACCTTAAAATAGAATGTTCAAAAGACGACTTTATCTCTGATAAACGAACTCTTAGAGGTAAAGCCAACATTGTATGATAATACATAAAATATCGACGGAAGAGTTGTCCAGCTGATACCTGTATGTTATATAGAAAGAAAAATTAAATAAATATAGAATGAAAAACACCAATTCATCAGTTTGAAATTGTGTATAAATTTCTATAGAGACCGAATAATAGATTTCATCCCCGTCCCGATATGGACGATTATTTATATAATGCTAGAATCATAGAGACGGGTAGACACTGTAGCTCAATTGGTAGAGCGTCGTAACGGTTTCCCAAGAGTCACAGGTTTAAGTTTTGTTCATGTTGATGTATTTTCTCCTTATTCAATATATTATAAATTTTAAATATACCCAATATTTTATGTTAATTAATCTGATTCTATTCATAAATCTAATATATCTAAATAATAACGAATTGTTCTTTATGTTATTATGTTAAGTTTCTTTATGTCTGTTATGTTTCACTTTGTATATAAAGTTTGTGTAATCGGGACCATAGTCTGTGGAAACCATAATTTAGAAGACATATGCTTTACGAATGTTCGGTAATGAAAATAATTTACATTACTATGAATAAAACAATGTAAACCGAAGTTATTTCGATGTCGAGTTAAGTTTTTTTTACTTATTATTACAATAATTGTAACATTACATATATATCTTATTACAATATGTAATTGTAACATTACATATATATCTTATTACAATATGTAATTGTAACATTACATATATATCTTATTACAATAATTGTAGCATTACATATATATCTTATTTCAATAATTGTAACATTACATATATATCTTATTAAAATATGTGATTGTAACATTAAATATATATCTTATTACAATAATTGTAACATTACAAATATACCTGATTTCAATAATTGTAACATTACATATAA
The DNA here is from genome assembly GCA_963555665.1 of Dircenna loreta. Lineage (NCBI taxonomy): Eukaryota > Metazoa > Arthropoda > Insecta > Lepidoptera > Nymphalidae > Dircenna > Dircenna loreta. The sequence goes on from OY743087.1 coordinate 15,137,562, forward strand.
ATCTTATTACAAAATGTAAGTGTAATATTACAAATATTCCTTATTTCAATAATTGTAACATTGGAAAAAATATTCTGGTAGATCAAATTTCTTTGCAAATTCACAAATCTTAATTTTTGATTCAAAGTTTTAGATAATATTTAGTTTTTTCGTTTCTCGTTAGGTTCAAATGACTCGTTATAATATATACCAAAAAAATATTATGTACAACGAATTGACAAGGCATTTCTCTCTGAACCATTTTATTTTTTGTTCTGATTGTTCAAAGGATATTTAGTCTTTTTTTAAATGTCTTTGATGGTACGACTTATTGTAAATAGACCTGGTTCACTCAAAGATACGATTCTTCGACTGCGAAACACAAAAAATAACCTGATAAGAATATTTTGATTGGAATCTATAAGAAGCTCTTTAATATAAATACATAAATATATGTATACATATATTATAGCTTACATAAACTTTTTGTGTTATATTAGTATAAAGATAAATCACTATTCCTTTTAAGAAAGCACGTAAAGGTTACTCAAATGTCAATAAATATTTTTATTCTAGCGCTTTGTATTCTACTCGATCCCACTTCAAAGCAACATATCGAAAAGGGTTTTGTTTATTTACAATCTTTTTGCGTATTCACGTCATATATGATTAAATTATGCAAACTCCTCGGACGTATGTTATTTGACGAGGGTCGTTTGATAGAACGCTGCCTTACACTTATATTAATTTGGTGGATTACTCATGTTTTTGTTGATAGATAAACTTTATTGTTGATTGCTGTGACAAATTACATAAACGTTTTTTTGTACAACTTATTGGCTCCAGTTTTAAACGAAAAAATGTGGCTAGTTTTTAAATACTTAAGCCATACGTTTATATCAATCACTTGCGTAAGACTCGGAGTCTTACGCAACAAAAACTAGTGATATAGTGACGCATATGTTTTTAATTCACTTATAATCTATAAAACAAATTAAATATTTAAAACGAAACGTCATATAGTATGAAGTATATAGAGAGGAGTTCGGTCTACGTGAGGTCTAACCGCGCTATATCCTTTGACAGGCCCGATCAGTCCATTATTCGCTATCTCACCGCCATCCCCACGATTGATGACTCTATTTTGGTTTTGAGCATTTGATTCGGATATTACTTCATACTCTTATTTCCCGTACATCAAGAAACTAATTGTAATCGATTTTATACACATCTTTCATGTAAATGTCTTTTATAATTCATAACATTTATTTCAATTTGCAATATATGTTAATTAACGAGCAGAATTTTTAAACAGCCATTCTTATACCTAAGTATTAAAGAAGATAAAACAAACTCCAAAGTAGTAATAAATATTGAAAAGAGAAGTATTAAGATGGAGCCGATATTGTATAATCCAGATTCGAAATCAATAAGTTTGTGCCATAAATCTAGTTGTAAAGACACAATGCTGCTACTGAAGCGATTTTACAATTAAGTAGATATAGAGTCAAAAATATAGCACTTATAATAAAATTTCACATTTTGATAATAATTTATTTTATTTATTTTAAAGGTTAAGAAACATACATATCGATATACTAAATAAGTTAACACAAAAATCAGTAGAATTTCCACTGACAATTGACAAACTAAGCTATTCCAATATTATATTATGAAAAATATTATAAAAAGAGTAATTTTCATTTGTTTGTTTTTATTTTTATTCCATACGAAAAAGGATCAATTAAAATTAAATTAAATTACCCCTAAAAAGCAAGTATTGTGATATTTAGTAAAAAGAAAACTTATAAACGAACAATGGAGATTAATACCAAATTCATTGAATAAATGAACCGAGAACAATATTTTTCATTAAACTTTAATGTGAATCAAAAATGTATTAAATAAATTCTTAAAATTGTGATTTTGTCTAGATTAATCTTTTGATCTAATTATCTTACGCACTAATTTAACCGTCAATAATAATAAAATAACATTTATTTTAGATTTTTAGTGTTAATAAACATATAAGGTAAATATCGAGGTCATGAAAATTCAAAAATTCAATTAATATTTTGCCAATAATATTAAAATCAAATAATAATTAAGGTTTAATTTGAAGGAAAATGCCATCAATGTTAAATATTAAATTATCAAAAGAAATATTATGTTATATTTATAAATTAAAGTATTATGAGTAAATAAACGTTTATATTAAATAAACTTCACAATTAAGGTTAATATTTCATTAACAGATTTGAATATTTAAAAGTTATAATCGAAAAAGCATAATATTTTATCTTTATGTCAACTGACTAACACAACAGACTGCTACTACAGCACTACGACGTAGCGACGTAGCTCGTCGCTACGTCGTAGTGCTCAAAAATATCTTGGGACGTAGCCTAAGCCGTTGCGACTAGAAACTTGACGATAGGATTCTTTTATGACCTGGACAGTAAATACACATAGGCTTTCTAATTCCATCCACAAAAATATTAAAATGATCAACTAATATGATACTTTATATAATCTAGAAACCAAAGCGGCTATAACCAAATGTTATAAATTCATCCACCTGCACTTATTTGATGACGCAATATGTTTAACATATGCAAGAAATGTGACAAAAGTTTTTCTCCTCCTTCTTGGTAACAAGTGTTGGACGTATTTACGACACTTTATGGTTAAGTTGTGTAGAACGCATTTATCCACTAGCTAAAATCTCACGCCAAAATATTATATAATGTTTCAAATTATCTATAAACATGTTCTGCCATCTTTTATATTTAAACTTTTATTATTAATATTGTGTCTTATAAGACGTGCTGTTTATTTCATCTATCACTAACCAGTTACACTACCCGTATGTCGAAATTTGACATAATATCGGCTTTTATAATTTTAATATAAATTATTATTTGTACTATTTGTCGAGAAATTTTCATATTAATAAATAAATGGTTTTAATAAAGTTTTTAAAAACATAATAAATACATAATAATTGTTTTTAAATAACATAATTGTCTATTTCAGTATAAGTCTTAAGCTCATTTCTGTTTTTTTGGGAAGTCCTTGCTGTAACTGTAACTGTATTGAAAAGTCTTTGTCTTTAAGCATTTGAAGCAATGTTGTTCATTAATATCCTCTTACGTTGCCATCTTCTTTGAAAAGCATCCACATTAATATTTAAAACTCTTTTCGTTATATACTTTTCGTCGCTTCAATTTACGTAGCCATGCCAAAATAAACGATTACCTCTCATTTTTACAATCACGAATGCAATTAATCAACCTACTTTACATACATAAATTACATACTCATTTTTATCTTTTTCATTCTCGTGATAAAAAAATCACATGGTCTGCCGTCATTTCATTCACGCTGCTGCAGGATTTTCTCAGTTCGTCCTATTTCACCACCATCTTAAATATTCAAAGTCAAAACAAGCTGTAAAAGACCATCATGCCCTATTGGCCTAAAACTGAAGATGCCGCGAAAATCTCATGGTTCTGGATCTAATAGCCATTCTCTCTGATATAACTAATGTTATCCAGGGTACTTCCGTAAGAAGAGGTAAGAGTTTTAAGCCTTGATGACAGATTTAGGGTCTCAGTGGGCCTGCACTAAGACACTAAATCTGTCGATGTTATAGGACGTCGTTCGGATATAGGTTCAAGACCGACTGTGAATTCCACTAATGAACTCCAAATTATTAACAGCTACATTCTATGCCAGGATCACAGGAACTCACATCTATATTTGTTGCGCAATTGACCAAAAATTGCATATCTGGTATAAGAACAGTATCAAAAACACTTACATCCAATATTTCTAAGTCTTTTATACTTCTGGTATTATATCATTTCATCCCGCCGACTTCCCATTTTCATCAAGAGATATTCTAAAACCAAAGAAAAAATCAAGGAGTTTCTCTTTGGTTATAGAGAAAAAGTCCTTGATTAAGTTAAGATATAAGCAAAAGGTATACTTCAAAGCGATTACTTTATGGTGCGAGGGGAAGATCCCCTGGCAGAATCTCGATAATTTCGACACTGTTGAGTTTCTTCTTTTGGAAAGAAAGCAATTATTCTATCCTATGAAGCATTTGACGACGTCATTTTCTTTTTTAATACCAAGTCAATATCGAATGCTAAAGCTGCTTGCAACAGGTTGCCATCCGCAATAAATATTCTGGTTTTCGTACTTTGGTACTTATTTTGGTTTCAATGTTCTGGTCCCCCTTACTTCCAAGCATATGAGTCTCTCTCATATGAATACCAGATTGAGGTGTGTATACACTAAGTACATTTTAAATCAAACCCTTCTAAAATCACTTTTATAGCAGATATTCTGTCGCTTTATCTAACAATGTAAGACATTATTTCATATAGCTTTGTAATATTTAATAAGTAGCTATTTAGTAAATATCTCCCTAGCATTCTTCAACTTTGTCTCTTTTACAAACATTACTTTTTTTTTTCATCTTTTTTTCCGGCCTTGCACCGTTCCTCGCATCCGCTTTTTGGTTTTACTACGGAAACCCTGAATCACAAAAGAGTCATGTGCTGTACCGAAACATCGCATGCGTCAACCGATTTTTCCGATAAATTGATAAGGATGGTATCCACTTGTATTTTATCTCTAAACCGGCTCTTATGACACCATCGGCAAAATATGGTACGGTACTATTTTAAGACTTGACCGCACGGCAACTGATTGTCCACTTTGTAGTGTAATAACCAAGCATTTATTTTTGGAAAATGATGAAAATATAAACAAAAATTTAAAGCTCGACTCTGCTTAATTTTAGAAATTTAAATCCAATATCGCAAAGCTCACGGGTATTTTGCATAGAGGTCGTTGATTTAATTATTCAAGTTAGAGCTTAAAATGCTAAATCCAATATTTTGTGATTCTCTCCTAGCTTGCACTTTTATTAAAAATAGTTTTGTGATACAATTTCCAACTTTTTCAGTAAATAAAAGTCAGTGAGTTATTTGTTTAAAGTTTATTTAAACTAATTAAATTTAAAATAGTTTTAAAAACAATTTTTACGAAACGAAACGAATGATCAAATGTTATTCTCTGTAGATTTTTCTGTTAAACTATAAAATATCTCTTTGACTGACATATTTTGTGTTGCATCGGCATAAACCAGTCAATTATTTGTCGTAATAAATATAAGAATTATTTGTCGTAATAAATATAAGAATTATAATTACCAGCTTACAAAATTAACATTAACGGGTTAATTTTGAAAGAAAAACAAGGAAGTAGGAATTAAAATAAGACTAGAGAAACTTGAAAATTCGAATCTCTCAATTGCCATACAAAACAAAACTGTGCTCTATCTTCTAAATAAGGCGTCATTACTCCAGTCGATACAGCCCATATAGATCCGCAGTCAAATTTCTATATATAGAGTCGACTAATATTATTAATTTATACAGTCTAATATTATTAATAATCTAATCTAATTAATATTATTTAGAATTGCTTAATACGAAGTTGGTATCGAAACATTTTAATAATCTGACAATTTATATGAAATTCTCCAAAGTTTCTTTTTCGTCAAACTAAAAGTTGTTTTATGAGTTCCCAACAAATTACTAAACAAATATTATTTTATTAATATGACCGTATATTAAATGTTTAATTTTAATAAGTCTCATCTTGAGTAGAATATGTTATATATTGGTTTAATTTACTTATGCCATTTTATTTTAAATGCGTGTTTAATTCAAAAGATACGCATGTAGGAGTATACCTACCTACTCGTAAAAGTTTAAAGTTAGAAAATATTTAATATTGTATATGTTCAATTGTAGATATACAAAATATTAAATTAAGCTATTTTATTACTTATGTAAAGGATGTTTTATTAAAATCAACTCATTCATCATTGGAACGTTTGGACAAAATAAAATTAATTTTAGTTAGTATTACATTATATCCCATGTTTCAGAACAAAATACCCTAAACTGGAAACACAACATTGATTAAACTAGCCAAATAATTACAATAGGAAGAATATATATATATATATTAAGTAGCTAATTTGAGCTATTTTTAGGGTTCCATACTTAAAAGGTAAAAACGGGACCCTGTTACTAAGCCTCCGCTGTCTGGCTGTCTGTCTATATGTCACCAGGCTGTATCTCATAAACCGTGATAGCTATATAGCTGAAATTTTCACAAATGATGCATTTTTGTTGCCGCTATAAAAACAAATACTTAAAATGAAAATATTAAAGATTTACTTATAATAAGTACTTATTTTCTTATTTTTTTGCTCAATATTAATAACGGTAACGGATAGAAGCTCAAAATGTTCACTGAATATTTTATTGTGTATTCAAAATAAATAATTAAATAAAAATCAAGTAAATCTTAAAGGGGGCTTTTATAGAACAAACGTATTTTTTTAGCAATTTTTAATAGATAGAACTAGAATATTGAAAAAGAAAGTATTTTTAAATATATTAACCATTCAAATAAATAAAACAATAGATTTTATCAAAACTACCCGAAAAACAAGAGTAAACTTTCATGGATTTATATTTTTTTTAGCAACTCAAATAGAATAAAATTAATAATTTAAGTAAACGTACAACAAACGTGATTATCTTTTATAGATTATGGTACGGAATCCTTCGTGCGCGAGTTCGACTCCCACTTGGCCGGTTTTTGTATAACAATAATTCCATAATTCGTGCTCGAAATAAATACAACAAATAAAAGTGAACCATATTTTGTTACTGTTAGGCTTTAGTTTCGTTCGAATGATTCTACCCCCCTCCATCAAACTTGACCCACTTGGCCTGGAAGGCAGACGGCGATATTTTGATTTATATTTAAAAGTATTTTGGACCTTATTGCTCGGTAATAACAATTAACACTTAGGATTATGTTTAAAGATACTTCAATACAGCTCTCAGTATTTCAGCAAAATGTGTTTCAAAAGTTTCAACCCTAGTCAGAAGCTTATATTTGAATTTCTCAATAAATATAGAGTAACATAAAATAAGGCTTTTAAGTTCCGGATAGATTTTATATATTTTATACGTGACATTATAATATCTAACTAATAAAACAGTTCTTTTGATCGAACTAAAGACAAAACATTTTAAAAATCGGTAAAATCTATTATTTTGTAACAAAATTTTTCATTCTGTTTCATATTTCACGGAACGGGCAAGCGTCCAACTGTTCGTCATGGGTTGAAATGCATTCTCAAGCTTTTGAATATGAAATTCAAAGTACACAGCGTTATTACTTTAATCTGACTATTGTATGGATTACTTAGTTCCGTATTCACATCCCTATTATATGGAGGAGTGTGACTTAATGCTGCGACGTCGGAATTTCATTTAAATAATACGTTCCCTGTGTACGTTACGTACTTTACTCTTATAACGTGTGAACAGAGAAGGATAATAAAGAGACAAGGTCAAACACAAAAATTCTGACGACCTGGAGACTGATCCACGCTCTTGAATGACTATGTATCAGACCAGCCATATCAATACAGTCTGCTTCACTGACTTAATTAATAATTTTATTTATACTTAGGATTTAAATAATTTTAAAACGCATTCAAGAGTTTCCTGGGTTTTTCTTTTAATTTAAAATTTTATGACGTCTATAACGGATTCAATATTATTTGGAATTTGCAAAATTATTCTGGTTTCAGATTCTTAGTTATTTTTATCGTAAATTTAATATTAATATGTATTCATATTCATTGCTAAATTCGTTTTGTCAACTTTACTATGAGAACATATTTGTTTTTTTATTTTATTTTTTTACTTTTTATTTCTCATTTTTATATCTTTTTATGTTTGCTTGTCTTGTACTTTACATATTTGTGGTGTGCAATAAAGAATATATATATATATATATATATACAATATAGTGTTTACTGACTTCAATATTCTCTAACAAGTTATTTACTTACAGCAATATTTTAATATTATCTGGCAAGTAAATGTACCATGGTCGCTTGTTATGGCATCTATCTTCAAAATGATGGCCAATTAACGCGATCGGTGACAATGTTATAAATTGTTACATATGTTCACGGCGTTCGGATACACATGGAAAACAAATTATTTTTTAATAAAGTAAATAAAATATAAATATAATACTATTTGTAGCAATATATCTATTGTCATTCTTAAAAAAAATATTAGCAAATAATATAATAACTACGAATTACGATGAATAATCGTTAAAAAAAAAGAAAAAAATGCAATGTTCAAACTCTTCAAAAGATAAATATTAAATAAACGCTATTAATTAGTTGGATTATTCCACTTTACGTAATAAATATAGACGATGATGAACTTTTTTGACACAACAAAAAGTGAGAATTTTACGATAATGTTATAACTTAAACGTAAAATTGTTAACGTCATTGGCTTAAATGAAAATACTCACAGAACAATGAGGCTGTCCTTTTGCCACGCGTGGAAGTACAGTTTAAGACTGAACAATATTTTAATTATTTAAGTTAAACGAAGCTAACCTAACAAGGATTTACTTATAAGGTAATGCTTTACATAAATTTATATTGGTATTTATACTTATATTATATTTAATGTACCACAATTAGTTACAAACGAAAAAAGATAACAAAGATAGATGAGCTTATCTTTACAAAAATATTTTCCAGCTATCCATGACTTTTGGAGGTTTTGGATATCAGGGATAATGTACTTGTATTTTTCTACAGATATATAATTACAATAACAAATATAATATATAAATAAATTTAACAATACGATTATATATACACATACATAAATATATACATACGTACAAAAATAGATACAATAATAACAATAAAAAAAACACATATATTATAATAAATATAATTTATACTTGTCATAGATTAAATATTGCAGTGTTATTATATAATATTCTGAGGATAAGTTCCAAAAAGGAGTCAAAAAATCTGGGTAAAATCTTATGTAGAAATTATATTATTTAAACCACGTAGTAGTATTAAGTAGTGATACAATGCAATATGCAATGGCTGATTTATAATTAAATGTTATATTTAATTACATTTTTTGCTATATGTATTGCAATCCTGTGTATTACTTAGTTAGGAGTCACAAGAATGTAGTAATAAATGAGTAAATATTGTACATAAAGCTGAAGAGACTTAGATATACTGCATCAAAGACAGACACCGGAGCCTAATTAGTTCTCTTGAAAACTCAAACAATCTGGTTTTATGTACTTTGTAATGTTTCAGTGCGCTAATGATTAAGTCATTGTATGTAACTTATGCATTATTATATTCTTGTGTGAATGAAGATATGTTTTGAGTCGAGAAACATTTCTTAAAACGTTTTGTAAAATTTCAGAAAACGAAATGAAATTTGAAGTCGTGAAATGTTTATTCGCATGCGGAGTGCACCCGCAGCCCGTCTCGCGTTTAATACTCCACTTCAGTCGGTGCTTCTCTGATTTAAACGTACATTTTCAGGTGTAAATAAATCACTACTGCGGTTTTAGTGTACCTATTTCATAGAACACGTGATTGGAGTATATTATTGATCTTTTGGTTCATCAATTTACAATATTAGTTGAACCTAGGTGTTCTCATTTGACTACCACTCGTATACGGTTTGACTCGGTGATAGAGTCACCTTCCAGAACTTAACTTCACTTATCACATACATTTTTCACAGAAACCGTAATATTTAACATTATACGAAATACTAGAAATTATCTGTGTGTGAATGAGATATTTTCTACAATAAAAAATAACCTTTATGTTTATTCAGACAATACGCTAACAGCACAACAAACTTCATCAAAACCTGTCCAGTAGTTTTTGCGCGATATTTGATCTATATTTTTGATATTTACTTTATTTGAGAAAGACGAGTCAAAAAACAACATCTTCAATATTACTAGAAAATATGTGATTAATTGTTTTTATTCTATTCCATAGCCGAGCTATAACTTAATCCGCTACATTTATTTATAAAATAAACGATTCGCAACAATTTCGATTATTAATAACAGAACCATATTATATCATATTTAATGAAATTCATTCATTCATTTGATTTTGTCTATTTAAATAATAATTTTCTTGTAAAATTTGAATATCATCACTTATAATTAGCTATTCACAATCCAAGTAAAATAATAAGAAAATCATTTTTGTTTATTAATTATATTAAATTATATGAGGCAATTTGACAAGGTTATTCAAGCTGTAGACTTTTCAATGTATCGAATTGACTCCTCGTCATATGACACTATCAGTTGAGTTACCTCGCGGTGACGCCTTCAAGGTAAGGATACCTTAACTGAAGTAACCTTTTGATGAATTAAGATACGTAAAAATATTAAAAGTAAATTCTATTTGTTTCCATGACAACCCCCGCTTGGATTATTTTATGCACAATACAAAGGAGTTTTTAAAGAGTTTTTAAGTTAATCTTGATATTATTTTTATTATTTATTAAATAGAAAACCAACATAACAAACAATATAATCTGAAATATAAGTAAGAATTATACATCAGTTTTAATATTACACATAGACATTTAAAGACAATCTCATCATGTACGAGCTCAATTTAAAAAAAAATAGAAAATCAATAAAACAAAATTTAATTCTAGCATGCTCTTTCTTAATCATAAGTAAAAAAAACACACAGAATAAAAAAAAATCAAGCGTATAAAAGATAACAAAAAAATATTTGTTATAAAATAATAATTACATTAATAAAGATATACCAATTAAAATATAACAACAACAAAATGGAATGACAGCGAATGACAGCGTTATATTTTTTAAGTAACGTGTGTTTCGCATTTAGATTTTATTTATCTTTGTAACTTAAAAAACCTAAGACTTTTCTTTGTATTGACCTATTCTTATGAATATATATTATTTCAAAAAACTGAGCAATATTCTATTTTATTTCTACCACCAAGCGAATTAAATAATAATTGTCTAGTAAAGGAATTCTTGAAATTTTTCGTATTTCTGATGATAAAAGCAATAGTTTTCAATGTTATCAATATGGGGTATTAAACTCATTTTATAATCAAACAATACTCCAAGATCTCTTATCTGTAATACGTCTGGAATATTTCCATTAATAATACATTATTATTTTACGTTTGATATTTTTATATGAATTTAATATTTTTACATTTTAAGTATTTCAAGTGTTATAATTTTTTTATTATACCAGTATGTTGACTGTTTTAAGTCAACGAGCGGGATGGGCATATTTATAACGTAAATGCTTTTAATATGAAAAAAATAGTAGGTATTTGTTTTTATTTCAAATTCTACATTTCCAATATAATTATACAGTCTCCATTTATTAAAACCTCATAAGTTTCACGTAGCATTTTTAAATTAATTCTTACGGATTTCTTTACTTCTTATGTAAAATTCGAAATCTGTCTTTCTCCGCGAACCTGTTCACGTATTTCACGGTCTACTAATGACACAGTTGAGCCAGGTTTCTGTTAGAATAAAAATATCATAATACAAACTGCAAACAGTAAATATTTTTAGTTTGAGTCCTAACACATCTCATATTTTGATAAAATATACTTCCGTTGCCCAAATTCATAACCTTTGTTACAGATTAACAACGATAAATACACACTGTCAAATTAAAATGAAATGTAAATAAAACTAGACATTTAACTGCTTTTTATAAACCTCCAAAAATTGGAATATAATCATGATAAAAATAAATTGAATGATTGACTTAAAGTTACCAAAGATATCCTGTGACTTATCTTATATGCCGTCACATTCAATACATTTTCTAAGATAAGCGGTATTATTACTGGACCAGACGGTACGATTATGTTTCTTTTTAGAAAATGTACGCGTTGCTGCAAAGATATCTTTTGCTGTGGATGTTGAAGTCTTTAATACCACCTTCTTGAATGTGCTGGACAAATGTGTTTTGAATCTTTTCATAAATTTTCTCATCTGTTTTCGTGTATGCAGTTTAGCTCCAAATTAAAGGCTCTTCCTACCTTCTCCAGTATATTTATAGCTTTAGTGTGAAAGTCATCGATATTTACGAAATTAAATTTATAATCTTGTTACGATGTGACGACCACTTACAAACTGTGCTAGATATAGTGGGGCTTGCTTGGAAGTAGCATACATGTAAAAACTCCTTATACATGTAAATTCAAACTTCTAAGAGTGTGGTACTGCCTCGACTGCCAGCCCGCAGCCAGCTAGGTTCCATTTTCTCGATTTAGTTTCAGGTAAATGTCACAAGTCATATAATTGTCTTGAAGAATAAAACTACAACCAAATATCGAATCGAATCGATATCGAAACTAAATTTTGAAAATAATACGACGAGAAAGTGCGTCGTGTATCGAATGTCTGATCGATGGTAATTCAGACAACTAACTCGGAAACCCTTCAGCTGTCTGTTAATCAATACAATACGCGTTGTTGGAAATTAACACTTCATGTTGTTTGATAATTTACTATACCAAAATTGGTTTCGTTGCAACTAAACTAAATTAACTAAACATAGTCAACAAAGATATTTTTCAGTTAAAAATTATTAAATAAATATATCTCCGAATATGTCAGGCAGGCATGACATTATATTTTATTTTATATTTTTCTATGAATTATGCTTGCAAATAAATTGTATTCCATTTATTTAGTGACATTTATTATGTTTCTTTCTCTATAACAAATTATTCGACCAAGAACAGAAGAGTCTGCAATATAAAATAACATTGTAAATATTTTACAATGGAATTAGAATAGAATCGAATTGTAATTAGTTCAGTTGGCAGAGCGGCGCGGCCTGACTTCAAGAGGTAGCAAGGTCGATTCCAGCTCGTCTAGATAAATACTTCATTCTTAATTTAATAACGTATGTTTTAATTGTTAATTTGTGACTTTGAGAGACAATATTTATTTATAAATATTCTATATTATGTTTATTAAGTTGAATATCTTCTACCTTTACACATCTTTACCTTTGTTACTTTAAAACCTTTAACAATTAAGGTCAAATAAACAATAATTTTATCAATAAAACATTTAATAATACAGTGTATTTGTTAGGAATATTGAAGTATCGTGAGCTGTGCTTGCTCTTACCGCTAGCATCTATTACTGGGCGCTCATTTATATTCCATAATAAACAAATTAATATTATATTATTTACACTTCAACAGTATTAAAGGTCATAATATAATTCTGAGTCAATATTTGTTTAAAATTATAACTGTTGTATACTATATAATACTGTTCACAGGGATCCCTTCACTAAAATACAAGATTCAAATATTTATTTATATATAGTTCATTGAACTTTATTATAATTGAACCTACAAATTGTGTTATAATGTTAACAATTGTAAGTCTAATCAGCCAGTTAATTAACACGAAGGCAAAAATCCTTACATCCTAATTAGCACGACTGTGGAAACCTCTTTGATAAAGTGAAGCCGGTTATCAGTTGGCTGCAGACGAGTTCGCGCCTCGAGCCTGACTGAATGAATTGACTACACTTAACGAGTAGTCTAGAATCTGAATAATTTAAAAAGTGTAAATTATAACGTGTTCCTATTACATATTCATAGCTTCAATTATGCTGTTCTTGTCTGGGGAATACTTAACAGCGAAGACCATGATGCCACATATCCCATTTTTTATAAATTATTTATTATCTGTGTTTTTCAGTAGTTTGATTCATTGAAGAACACCATATGTGGTCTGACTGTACTTTACAGATCCGGCCCCTGGCCAGGGGTGTAGTACTGCCGCACTCTATTGATTTCTCCAAATTTTATCAAAGCTGACTTAACCTTACTCTCCAAATAACCGCGAAACTGATCATCGCACCAAATTTCGAAGCCTAGTACTTCAATACTAGGGGACGCTTTAAGAGCTGCACTAACGAAGAGTGGTGATATCACACTTTGTTTTCTTCATAGGTAAACGTGTAAACTTGTCTTCTGTGTCTATTTAACTTCGTCTTCCTCTTATGGTAATTTTGATAATGTATAATTACGTTACGTAATACGTAACTTCTATATACGAACAAAGACATTTTATATTGGATTATATTCAAATATATAATGCCATATTGTGCGGATTGACTGTAGACATATTGAATTCTTTTCAACCTTCAAGTGTCAATCAACTTTCAGTCACTGACTCCGCGACTATATGGCTTCATAAAATAATAATCTGCCATTAAACTTTACTACATTAATTTCCAAACAAATTAAAAGGTATATAAAAATCTAATTAGAAAATATATAATTTCCGGATTTTTAAGCTTTAACGTTTTTCTAAGAATTAGTGATTTTTTAGAACACTATAATACTTTTTATCTATATTTAAATAACTTAGGCGTAGTCACCAAACTTTCCTATTTTTAAAACAAGTAACAAACTCTTCTATGACCATATAAAATATAATTTAATTATACCAATAATTGACTTCACATAATATAAAATAAATAGTAAATATATAACGCAAAATAATTACTGTCTATCAGTTCTCCTGACAAATAATGAAATCAAACGGATAACTTAATTACGTTTCGCCGATATCAAATGCGATTATTGAATAAAGAGTTGCAAATGATTTTATTTATTTTCATAATGGATCGCAAGCAAACCTCCATGTAATAATAATAGTTTACAATTTCATAGAACCAATTCATTCAATTGTATCAAGAAACTAATCGATAATTCAGTAATAAGCTCTCCCAGGAACGTCCAGCCTCCGCCAGCGGTCCAGACAGAGAGCAGATTAAACTGTTATAGAAAACTTTCACCCCTCTGAAGGGTTTAATTTTACAAAAGTACCCAAAATTTTAGAGTTGTACATTTGTTGTATCAGACTTCATGAATATTCACTGAATAGAATTTCGCTTTTATATATTTAAGTGTTAACATTTAGAGCCCTTTTTAAATATATTATTGTTATTTATAAACACGTTCAACCTTGTCAGGTTTATTTAAGTTGGAATGAAAACTCCACATCGCCAGGTTACGAAACTGAACCCTTGGAAAATATCATGTTGCTCTTCCGACGAGGTTGTAGGTACCCGGAGATTGGAGTCCAGACCGTGTGGATGATTTTTTTCATTGTATATTTATTTTTCTGATTAATGGACTAAATTTAAATTTTCTGATTAATAGAAGAAATAATATAATTATTGTTTAAACTCCACTGGTATATAGTTTTTTTTAATGTTTATTTCTATGCGCAATAAAGTACTTATTTATCTATCTATTGTTCTCTTATCTATCTATCTATAATTATTTCTTTAATGTAAATCATCACAAAATCTGGACGATGAACGAAAAAAAAATGTAATTAAAAGTGTTGGTATGAACAAGTAAAATTATATATTTGTACCAATTTAATCTATACAAATAAGGTTAATATTCTAAGATAAATGTTTTAGGATGAGCTAAAATTATAAATTAAGGAAATCATTAAAAATGTTAAAAGTTAATTATATACCAACCGTATTTATTATTTTGACTTGATTTTAATTCTTAAGAATCAAAGTCAAATCGTGTCTTCGTTGGCATTAAACATAATATAATATTTTGAATAACATTACGAAAGCATGCAAATATTATATACAATAAATTATCAATCATAAATTGTATATACATTAATAAATATTAATTAAATTTAATTTGTATGTATTGATGATATTAGTATGAAATAATGTTTTGAAAGTTATTATATGAATATTAAATATGGTCTTATAAGAACTTACTTAATATTCATGTAATAACTTATTCTAAATGTGTATATATCGAGTAAGTAATAATATAAATTGGCTTAAAGAATGCCATAAATTACCAAAAATTGCTACCCTTATGAGGCTTCAAATTAATTTTGTCAATGAATCAATATTATCAAAAACTTAGACCGATAGGTGTTTTGGATATATTAGTAGTTTTAGATTAATTGCGGTTCATCCAAAAGTTTGGAAAATTTTAGTGCTTGTTTCTGTCTCTCTTTCTCTTGTCGTCTTTAACAAACGCCATAATGGCAACAACGCTGCTTACAATTTGTAGAAGTTGCTTGGTTCAACAAATTTATATTATACTTTGTAAATACTTCATATAACAATCTCAGTGGATCGAGGCCACTTCGCCGACATTATTTTCTAAAGAACATCAATCATGGTGCTGAAAGGACATAGACAAACAGCGTCGATGAAATACCTTCAAATGACTGTTTTATAACACCTTCCATACTGAGAGCGTCTTCTTCTAACGCCATACAAACCTACCCTATTTTAATATTATATGAATCTACTCTTTTAATAAGATGATGTTAATTAAATTTTAAATCTTCATCTTTACCTCCGCTTTCACATCGTTCTCCAACAATACATTCATTTGAAATTATACCCTAATAATGGTTTAGGAACATTTAATTCAGCACGTACCTTTGAAGGAGGCCATCTTGTCCGTGAGGCCTCGCCGTTTTCATTTATCAACGATGTGTCACCCCTTAATTACACGTGAGCATCGCGACGTGCGTTTACCTGAAAAATAGAAATTATTTCACTTAATTTGACATGTTTATTGTAATACTCTTTGAGTCACAGATAATGAATATTTCTTCCTTTAACTTAGATTCTGTTTTTGTATTTAATTATATTTATAGTGTAATATACAATTAATAAATTCCTTACATTCATTGTGGACAAATACATAATATGTTGGCCGTGATATGAATAATTTAATAAATATTTATAACTTAAACAACAAGGTGGGCGACACTAAAATTATTTTTAATGATACAAACCAAACATGTATAATTTATGACATGGAATTTGATTTAACATTTATACCATAGATGGGAATCTTCTTTACGCAAAAAAAAATCTGGTTGGATGTTATGGATATTTTCAGTTAGAACATACTAAATGATACAAAACACTTGTTATCTATAAAAAACAAGGTTGATTTGAAAACCGCTCAGCCTCTTTTCCTTAAGTCTGGCAGGAGGCTGACCCGGAGGCTTTGCCGGTATCTAAAATTACATTATTGAACGATATAATTGTATTACTATACTCGTGTTTGAATAGAAAAGAATTTCGACGTCCTAATAGTATAAATAAATATGTATTTTTCATCTTTATTTACAGAAACTATAAGATATTCAAAGGTATTAAAAATAGTACGAATTTTCAAATAATTTATTAACATCGATATTAAACTGCGGTTAGGTATTAATTAAAATAGTCTTTCATGTAAAAGCAAACGACTCCATAGCGATTTGATAATGTTAAGAGTTTTGTGGTTTGAGTGTTCAGACATTTTGATTGAAACAAAATAATGTTGAATTAATAGAATAAATCAAAGTAACAGATATAACGAAAATGTTCTAATGAATATTAACTGATTACAATTTAATATTGTTTTTTAATGATAATAAATAGTTTAATATAAAAGCGTTCTTACACGTTTTATCAGTACTACCATTTCATTATAATCTTCGTCTTTCTACACTATCTCTTACCTTCTTCTGCATTATAAAAGTCAACAAAATATTATATATTTCATTATGCATGACGTCAAATTTATGCATTAATAATAATTTAAAATATAACTTCAAGTGAAGCGAACAATGCCTTAATACTGTCTCGTAGGCAAAAGACTAATCATAGCAGCTGCACTCAGCCATGAATAGGCTTCTCAAACCACTATCCCTTCACTCTAAAATACTCTTTATTTTATACATATTAAGAAACATTATACATTGCAAACATTTTTATGACAGGGGCGTTCTGATGCTTTCATCTGGAAAGAACGTATAAGATAATGAACGTCTTTGTATAGGATAAACATTTTTACAAAATATTATTTACACATGTTACTTTTGGATCTTTACGGCATTTTGTAGCCCTTCAGTTGGGGTCTCAAATTTTGGTAAAACCACAGGACTTGAATATTTCCCTTAAGAAAACTGGGCTCCAAAATAACAACCGTAAAAACATAACTTAAGATAAGTCAAAACAGTTACTTATTAGAATTAATTCCACGTCTTTAAAGACGTGACGATAACGTTCGACCGACTTAACGATTGCACCAAAATATTAGAAAATATAATACAGTATCTACATCCACAGAATAGTCCGCTCTTTAAAGAAACTTACAACTTCGTATTGAATAATAGAAATGCAGTAGAAATAAATATATTTTAAATATCTTTTTAAATGTCTTTATTATTAAAAAATCAGAATCATATTTTTATCGTTTAAATAAAGGTTTATAATAAAAGGAATCCAGTCCTAATTACTCAGAGTTCAAAAGTACAAAGTAACAAATACTTGTATTAAATACCCATAAAGATGGTCGTAAACTACTTAAATTATATAATATTTGACACTGAGCACTAAATAACCCTGTATAATGTAAATAGTCTTATTTAAGTTTTAATTGCCTTGATAGATTTTAATCCAGATACAATGATCTCATTTACTTTTGTCTTAAAAGTGACAAAGACTGAACAGAACAGAAGTTTTAAAATGTTTCGTTTCAATTTCAAAAAAACTGTAAGAAAAACTTGTCATAGGTGCTTACATAAAATTGGCCTGCTGTATATATATATATATTTGTATATATATATATATATATATATATATATATATATATATATGGCATATACAGATAATGTTAATTTTATTAATATTCTTTCGTTCAATATATATCAATGTTCGTTTAAATAAAAAATTCGGAACGTAGTTTTTTAGATAGAAATACGTTCGCATCCTCTATTAAATATGCCGTTGGCCAAAGCCAATAACATATATAAGGATGACGCGGTTTAGATGCACTACGGGAAACCGATGTAACGTACTCCTTCTGTATAACTTACTAGACTGTATTATAAATACCACTCTAAACAACGTAACCAATAATACAGATTAGTTTTAATTTAATTACCTTTTAATAATTCTCGTGTTTAGTATAAGAAGAAAATTACTAGGGAAATTTATCCTCTATATTAAAACAGATGAAATGCCTCACCCAAAAAATGTATTAAAATCCCTTCAGTAACATTCTTCCTTCAACGCAAAAAAAAAAAGAACAAATAGACAAAAATGTGAATTCCGTTGTATGGGAATCTGTATTATGTACTTAAGACTAAACAATTACTTTTTTTATGCTAAGTCACTTTGCCTCGTTACTATTTTATTAATTATAAAAGCATCGTTGCTTTGCAACAGCACTAAGTACTTAATTTTATTATAACCCGTAAACCAGTAGTGCGTCGTGTCCCCGGGTCGCACAAACAGAACGATTCCATTTCCTGCCTTTCGTTCAAAACCTAGACTTTTTGTTGCTTTCCCAACACCTGGTAGGAATTTCAAGTGTCATGTGTTCACACAAATATTTCTGTGTAATATTTTCAGATACTGATAACCTTTACAATTTTGGAGGTTACGTTCGATTTCAGAGTATGTATTTATATAGGACAGCAACTCGGCGTTTAGATGTTTTGTTTTTATGTTACCGAATTGTTTTTGTACTGAATCATTTATTTTATTTACATATTCATGTTTATTTGGTCGCTACGTAGAAAAACATGTATTTTTAGTAATTATAAGTCATATAATAATAACTATATTGGTCCTGATGCAGTTAATAATACGTATGAAAGCTATCATCTAGTGGAACACAAGCGGCTATAAAAGTTTAGTGTTCGTTTGTAGCGCTCGTAACCATCGTGCTACGGTCCTACAGTTCTACGGTGCTACGGTACTACGTATTATGCTACACAGTATTTTTACTTTTTATTGTATTTATTCTTATATTACGGTTATATAGAAATGTATATCCTTACATTTTTCTGATTATTATTCCAAGAATAATCAACATCTTTTTTAATAAATAGTTTCTCCATCAGATTGTTTTTTATCAGCGAAGACAAACCTTTTATGTAACTAAAACTGGACTATAAAAAATACTAGCAGACATTAAAAATAAATAAAATATAAAGAAAACAAGCAGTAATAAGCTAACGATGCACTCGATGTTGGCAGATCCACACACTCGACGAGTATTGTAAAATAACAATTAACAATCAAAAATTAAATAATTGTAATAATGTAAATAAATAAATATTTAACTAATAATATATTAAACTTTTTACCTAACAAACATTGAGACGGTTAAAACATCGTTGTATGTATGTCTTTATCATTGGTATGTCATATTTCATAAAAATAGTTCAAGGGATAGAAATTCAAATATGAAATATCTTTATTCAAGTAAGTATTTACACTGATTTTTGAATCGTCAATTATTACATTATGAAAATGTCAGTAGAGCCAGTCCTTGAGCTACCAGCTCGGAACGCTGCTCGGCTGAGAAGAGCTGGCCAGAAACACAAAAGATGATTTTTAAATGAACATTACATACAATGTTTGATTTACACATTGTAATATCAACCCTGCAAATGAGTAAACAACCAAAGCTCCACAACCGGAAAAAAGTTTTTAGTTGATTAAAATGCGATCACCTTAGATAATATGCAAGAGAATATGTAATAATAAACTTTATTTTGCAATATACTTTTAATTTTAGATTTAAAAGTAAGAGAAGGAAGGGCTAAGATATCTTGTGGATCTTTATGATGTGCTCACTCAAGCCCATGAAGGATTTCTTTACTTTTTAAAAGGAAATTTGAGCGTTATTATTATTTCTTGCTTTTATCGTGTACCTGTCACTGCTTTTTAAATAAGTATCTACATTTCCATTAAATAAAATATTATTAAAAATACAATGAAAAATGACCATAAGAATACAATTTCTGAAAAAACCTTTCTCAAGGAATCTCGAGCTTTTAAGTTATAAATAGCCCGTACAGCTCTTTATGGAAAATATCTTTAGAGAAAAGACTATTAAAATAACAAAAAATACATGAATTGAATCGTATAAAGCCGTATAGAAAGACAGGTTCATGCAAAAAAAAATCGGAAATTGTATAGGATTCCTTTAATATGCACGAGATTTAGAGACAGACTAGCGTAACCGGTATAAAGTCACGCTCTCGCAAAATATCAGCGTTAGGTTTCTGTAAAAAATCAGTTTCATAATTCTCAAATGCCCCAGATGCCTTCTCTTTTCTCCTTTTTAACGCATCTGAAACAGTTCCGTAATTTCAGATGTCAAAGTCAAAAGTCACCACGTGTCAAATCAGGTGTAACCAATTAGAAATATGATTAAAAATCTTAGAAGTAGTACCTTTATAATATAAACTTTTATAAAAATATGATCGGCGAGTGTGTGGGGATGGATGAACGCTGCAGCTACTCCACGTGTGACACTGTTGACTCATAGCGAATTAAAGCGGTAATAAAGATTACTTATTATAAGAATACTTTTTTTAAATTAGTTTTTTAACAGCCTTTTTTAAATCTTAAAGTGTATGATAAATACCACTACAACACCACCGTCTTTTGTTCTATATAAAGATATTTGTCTAGCATAGCCTATTTAGGCTAGTTGAGTTTAATAATAATGAAAAAATATAACTTGGTTATCGTACTCGTATGTCGTTTTAAAATATATAACATGAAATCCCGATTCAAAACTGAGCTCCGAGCTAAAAGCATCGTTATCAATTCTAACTACATTCAGGAAACTTGCAGCTTCCTGAACTTATACTGTCTTACACAAATACAAGTTCCGAAGAACAAATAGTGAACGTAATTGTTTTCGAGGAACCGTCACGCAAACAAATTGTACCCCATGATTGCTTTCGCATCCACAATTTCACAATCTCCAACTGTTTACCACTTTGATGTTTTGATTATTTACTGATGTAAGTATTTGATTTTGTGACATCTTAACAATGCAACAAAAAAATATAAAATTATTTTTTTACTATTGTTTTGATACATGATAAATTATCTCGTGTAGCTTTTTTGTATTAGTTAAAAACAAAAGCATTAATAAAAGTAGCTAAAATATTAATTATTTCCCAAAACAAAGACAAAAGTAATATAGCTTACATTACTTTTGTCTTCAAATATACTATAAATATACTATTTGTAATAAAATATTCCTTCAAATATTATCATTAAAACAATCAAAAATAATGTCTGTACATATATTCGTCGAATACCTGCCATTGTTCAGCATCGGCAGTAAAATTGATTTATCGCCGTCCAATTTGTGCGTACGTCCTTCCAAAACATAACGGAACATTAACGACATAGTTTGCTTTACCAGTTTGGGCCAAGCCCTTAACTGTTTCACTGCTATCTATCTATATATTCTATCAATATATATAATTCTGGCAGATTTTTTATTGTCAAATAACGAGATTAAGATATAATTTAGTTTTATATATGCTTTGAATGCATTATTTTTATTATGCAGTAATTTATTATTATAAAATTTACATTTACATATGTCTTAAAGGCTGAGCAAAAATAAAAATAATCATTTGAAATGACCTTCTCGGACTGACTGACTGATAAATGTCTTTTATAAGTCTGGCCACGAATCTATGGATATGCGCACTGTTTGAAATTTAGCCACAGCTTACTTCAGGGATTTCTTGAACGGCTCATTCTCAGCGTTTAGGACATCATGACTTTTTCCTTAAAATATATTACAATTTGTAGTTCGAAGAGTCCAGATCTGGAACTGGTATTCCAGACAGTTTAAAGTCATTATACAACCTGATCTTATTGATTCCGGGCCTTACCTAACAGCGGTCTTTTTTGAAAGTTCACCGTATACTTTTAAATATTGTATAGCCTTAAACCTTAAAAGGTTTCAGGACTAAACCCAGAATTATCCCTTGATATACTTTCCTCGAAAATTTCACTCATCCTTTTTCAAAAAAAGTAACCTTTTTGCTTACTTTGCTACCGAAAATCGTCACTAAAACAGGATGATAATTAAGTTGCAACTTTTCGACTAATTGCGCAGCTTCTTTATAGCTGTAAGCAAACACATTTTTTTTATTATGCTGGTCAACAGTGAAAGTTTTTTCATCAGTTAAGAGGATACTTCTATATTTATCACCTACGTAACGGTAGAAGAAGCATCTTGTTCCACTCCCTTTAACATAGGAATTGATTAAAAGCGACAGAGTCGTAATCTTCGCTACTCCTGATATAATTTTTATTTCCTAAACACTATTCTCCGAACTCAGGTTTAACGTCGTTAAAAAACTTTTATATTTCTAACCACCACTGAACAGCCACCTCATCTTTTAATGAGAGTTTCTACAGAGAAATATTGGGTTATGTCTTCAATACTTTTTACCAACATGAGACTAATACTAAATTTTTGGTTGCTCTTGATTGACTGACGGCCCTATACCAATTTTTCTTTAAGGAATTCTTTTTTCTTTAACACCACATTGCATTTTGTAATTCCATAACAAACACGAAAAATATTGGAAATGTCGGAATATCGATTGTTAATTTTTACATAATAAACGCTTCCAAAATTCACAAGTTTTTGAATATTTATGACTGGCCTATCTATATATTCATTACGCGACTCTTTCCGATTCACGGATATATCAATGTACAGATTAAATCACTTGAAAGAACTGAATTTCAACTTTTTTATTATATATAAACGAAAATATTTATAGTGAAAGCAACTATTAGAACAGGGTTTAAGGAAATTTCATCCTTAGTATCTAAAATAAGAAATAACTAACTGGTAAAGTCTTTAAGTTAAAGATAAAAAAATCCGACTATCACATATATTTTTTGGAAATAAATCTCTTAAAGTGGTTAAATACGGGCGAAAGTACATACTTTCGCCCGTATTTCGCAGTACATACTGCCATGAAAATTATTAAATTTAAATAATTATTTGTCAGTGTAAATGAAGAAGATATCAAAAACGATAATATATGCGGGATAAAATATTAAAGGCATATAGTTATCGCAAAGAAGAATATTTTAATAGCTTTAAATACTCTGCTGTTCTCTCAAAACAAAAAGAATGTAGGAAAATTTAAAAAAATATATATAATATATATACATATTATACATACATGTTAGTTACTTTCACTTCTTGAAGTATTTGGCTGAAATCATTTAGTCAAATGGGGATCAGACCGTCGTCTTTTGTAATGATATCCCATAGAACATTGCTATGGAGATCTTTAATCTTTTCGATAAGATATAACAGCAGCTCAGTATTCAAGTGATTGTTGCCCTCAGGTGAAGTGGATGAAATATATTTGTACAACATAAAAAATATTTACATTTTAGTCGATTTTACTTGAACTGCTTCAAATATATCATTAGAGTAGCTGTTTATCATTAGCTATAAAATATTTTCACTAGCAGTGAAGTAATTAGAGTATATTCTTTAATAATAACCAGGAACAGAACTACTTGTATTTATAAGGGAATGATAAATTTAATAGAGTTATGGGATGACGTTAAATCAACAATTCTTTTCTTTATTTATATTTCCACTTTAAATATTTGATAGTTCACTTGTGCACGTTGAATGGAAGTGTCAGGAAGGTATTTTGATACTCTACTACTTTCAATAAGCCCTTCCATAAACACACTCTAGAAATTAAAATTACAGTAACGAGGTGTCCAAATGCGCCCAAAAAAAAAACACACAACAAATGTATGTATACCTCACAACTGTTTTTATTATGTAAATATGTGCTACAAGAATGTGCCTCTGGACATTCAAATAATACATTTATACAAGTATAGTATGTTATTTTTTATGGTAGCAAACCCTACTTTTTGTTATTTAATAAATAAGTGTAGGCTCGATGCCCATGTAAAGTAAAGAGGCAATTATAAACGTAAGATGAGGCGACAGTCGGTAAAGTTGTGGCAAATTGCGATTTCTGCTCCAACAACTTTTATTGCTTTTACTATCGGAAAAAAAGTTAAAGACGCAGTTAGTTTAAGACGATTATTAATGTTCGCTGAACTGAGTTAAATAGATTGAATTCTGTTACGCTGCACCTCGTTCCATTAATTTAATATTATAATATTTATGACCATTTTGAAACTAGACTATTTTATAAAAATACGAGAACTGAAGACTATACCCAATCCAAATCTTTTGTCCTTAAAGTATCAATTAAGATATTTTCTAATTGCTACGTCACCAAAGATGGCTAATTCTTTATCATCGTATATCATATCGTTATTGTCAAAATATAACAATTAATCAGTAGTAAATTATTCTGATCTTTATTTATAAAGATTATTAATTTATCCATTAATAAGAGTACAATTTCAATAATACTATTTATTATAAAGTACGTATTTATTATATTAATTAAATAAGTATCATCCAAAATATTAAGTGACACTGGTTCTACAGCAAGTAAATAGGAAGAGAGGTGGTATTGAATTAAAAATATTATGGTATTCATTGAAAAATAAATTATTGCTGTTGAAAAACTGATCTATTTCATTATTATCAATACTATTCAGTTATAACTATGTTTATACGATACGACATGATACGATACGATGTTCTTTATTGTATCCAAATTATAAAAAAACAAAAAATATAAAAACAATAACAAATAAATGAAAAAGATAGTACAACAGGCGGCCTTATTGCTAAAGAACAATCTCTTCCAGGCAATCTTTGGGTAGAGGAGATGAGATATGAATTTTGATTTTAGGCACAATACAGGATAATATAATATAAAATAATATTATGATACATTTATTTATAAATAAATATAAATTATAAATAAATTAAAGCAACATTTTACAAGTATTTATAAAATTTTTTAGCAGATAATTGTTATAATGCTGAAGATGCGCCCACTCCTCGTGGGCGGCCCGTATCGTATCAAAAGATATTTTTAGATTTTATTTTATTTTAAGCTTTTTATTGATGTTTTTTTGCAATAGCTTTTTCCTTAAATATGTATTTTATGTGTAAGCTTCATATTTTTTGAGAACAACACAGACAATGTTATAATTTAGGCAAAGGACACTGTTCAAAAATTTTTGGTAAAGGACACTCTTTAAAAAAAATAAACTTTCTAAATTTAAGACGAAACTAATAAGTAATTTGAAAAATATTTGTATGTCTACTATAATAAAACTAAAACTGTACTATCAGCGCTATTTTGTTTTATAATCGCAGTTCAACTGAACATATTTAAGCTATATATAAAATAAAACTTCTGAAAAAACGAAGAAAGTAATAATTTTATAATTTTAAATGTCGGAAGGAACTCATCGTTATATAGAAGAAAAACCTGCTTGAATTTATTATTTTAGGTAAGACTTCAACATCCATACAAAGACGAGAGTCTGGCATATTGAGTATTTAGTAATATATCAAATTAAAATGATATAAGATTCATTTATCTTCATCCTGCACGCACTTTTACACCGTATTTTAAGTATAACTGTTTTCATTTAGGCCTTAGGTAACTTTAGATCTCTTTCTAGCCATTTTTCGCATACAAAAGATTAATAACATTCAATTTTTTAGCTATATTCACTCAACACAGGAAATCATAGACGATCTACACACACGATACAACATTATAGTGATAGATACATATAAACTTACCGTACGGAGAGCGCGCGGGCGCGCAGGGCGCCGGGCCCGCTCGCTGTGAGAGGGACGTCCGCTGGCTCGCGCGTGGGCGGCCGTCTGACGCGCCCCCTGCCGCAGCCCGCGCCCGCCGCCTCCGCCACCGCCGCCGCGGCGCACTAAGCACAGAACTTAGCTTTACTCGAGCAATCTTATACTTACTAAATCTATATGAATGTCTAGTATTATTATTATGGCCGCTAAACAAACAAGATGATTGAAAACCTTTTATGTTTTTACATCAAACCATTTTTATGTTTTTGTGAAGAAGAGTGTGCGGACTTTTTGGTCACACTTATTTACTGCTCACGTTACTACGGTTATTTGGTGTGTGATTGAGTATTTTGATCGAAAATATGAGTATAAATATTTAAAACAAACTAATATATAAGTTTACTCGAGAAGCACGCGTCTCTTATTGTGATAAAGATGGAGAACCAGAGTCTTTCCATTTCAATGGAGAAGATACGATATCCTTCCACTAGTACATT
This sequence comes from Dircenna loreta, assembly GCA_963555665.1. NCBI lineage: Eukaryota > Metazoa > Arthropoda > Insecta > Lepidoptera > Nymphalidae > Dircenna > Dircenna loreta. The sequence continues at coordinate 15,164,650 of OY743087.1, forward strand.
GAGCATAGAACTACCACCTTTATTTCATATTATTCTCAAAGACTTTTTGTAGACTCTCCTGGTACTTCAAGAAAACTATTTCCAATAAGTATATATCACGTTATACAAGATATTCAAATTAATTTTCCATAGTATTTTTTGTCATTGATTGGAGATATATTTTCAATACAAGTGGTTATTATAAGACCCTCGTGCGTACATTTTAGTATATTTTAACAATCTTCATAAAGTTCTAAATCTTTTTAATTAAAGTTTTATTTTCCATTTTATTTATTGGTGAATTTGTAATGATATATCAAGCAAAAAACTCTGGTTTTATCATTCATAACATTAAAGGAATTTTGAATATTCCACTTGGCCTAAATCACTCTTAAGTCCACTTAAGTTCAACCAGATGTTCTATTCCTAAATTATCGGTACGATGGTGTTTCGACTAACTATTGATTTTTTTTTGTTAAATTCCATAAAGAACATATGAATAACAATTTTCAATGAAAACAATATAAATACTTAAATACGCTATTAAGTTCGTCAACCATTTTTTATTTGATTTCCACCAACAATTGGATTTAACAATACGCCAAAACATTTTTTGCGCGGATAACATGTAAACTTGAAAGCATTCGCAATTTGAACGGAACGTGAGTACCATCGATCCCAAACCATCGTCCCTGGAACCCCTTTCCCCCAACCCCACTTATTCTATTTTAAATAATAATTTCAAAAATAATCCACCAATAATTGAAAAATGTACATTTCATAATTGTGAAAATTTTATTGAATAAGAATATAAAAGATGCATTGAAGCAATTTACTGTAAAGATAAATGCTTATGAAACTGCTTCAACCCCTAACCAACTCCAAACGTATATTAGATAGGAATAAACATCACATCACATGTATTTAGCAAGCAGGCATTGTTTATCTCTCACACTCCACGCTCCACGGTGCGCTCAGCGGCTTGATAAAACTGAGAGCAGGTGCAGGAGCCGTTTCTGCCAATATATATAAATATAATGTTATAATTTATATATATTAATTCATAACTGTTCAATAAATTTATTTATATTATTTGATTTCTTTATTATTATTTATGTTTCAATTACTCGTGTATCACAAAAAATGTTCTTTTATAATAAATAATTTTATAATCGTTCTAATCATAAATATTTAAACACACAAAATAAAAATTAAGAAAAGTATTTCTTTTCTGTGTCTTAAATAACAACCAGTAAATATTATTGTCCGTTCTCATGCTAGAAAATATTGATAACCTAAAAGCTTTTATCATTACTTTGTAATTTGTGTTAAGTAACTTATTTAAGGTATTCTGAATGTTTATCGATTATTTTATCAGATTTGTAGAAACTTTTATTGTTATGTAAAATATAGTAAAATATAAAAAAAATAACAAATAGATAAATCCCGTCAAAACAACAACAGAACCACGCCTCTACTACGCGCGTAGCCTTGCTACGTTATAGTAACACCCACGCGCTACGGGCTACGGATCTTGCTCCGACGATATAAATGGCGTCACTGACTGGAACTCTTTTTGTCGTCATTCGATTTCACTTTCAATATTACATTTATTCTTTTAATTAATAAAATATTATTAAAATATTTTATTGTTGAAGAAAAATCATTGTACTTAAATAACACAATAATGCTTCCACCCACCACTTCAGGCTTTGTTTACGGCTGCCTTAATGCCTTGAATTTAAGCCACAAATGGAAAATATGCCTGTGATATTGTAATATTTCAAAAATACATAAATATTATATCTAGTATTTTATCTTTAAAAATATTGTAATTAAATATTACATATATTTTTGTTAGCATTTAAGTAGTGAAAGTATTTCAATTAATCTGTCAGCTTAAATCGGAAGCATCTAATTTAATTAGCAAGAATCTATTTTAAAGTAATTTTACTTTTAAAAGCTTTCTAGAAATAATATCCTTATATTTTAGAAATATTAATTAATAATAACAGAAGAGATATCGAATCTTGTAACTTTATATTCCATACTTAATATATTACAACTTACCGGTTAATTTTAAGCTACAGAATGTAATTTTGAAATCTGGCAGTCCCTAAAATGTCTGTTTCTTACTACAAATATGGCACTAGATCTCTAAAGTAACCTTTTTAGAATGTTTCTAGTATCAAAACTTATTGATTCAAATATAATACAGACTACTTTAATAATCCTACAAAAAAGGATTTACTATGATAGAAAAGCATTGAATTGTATTAAGAACCTTCGTTTTTCTAGCAATCCTGTGTTCGTCTCCATTAAGATGGGTCGCGGATAGCACGCCTAATGGATTGAGTTTTATTCCCACCGTCCATTAGAGGGAGCTTTTATCGCTTAACTAGAAATTGTTTGTGGGCAACGATTACATAAATGAATATTTTTATTAACAAAAACGCTTTTTTTTAAATATTACAAGTTTTTACAGATCAATATAAATGCCGTCTCTTTTATCAAACTAAAATATATATTTTTCAGAAGCACTAGATTTAAGCCTATTACTCTACAAAGCTCCTGTAGCCAGAGTCCTTTTAGAAAGTAACGTAAACTTTTGTCAGACTTTCGGTTCTTGTATCTTTTTAAAGTATTATATATATATATATGTATATTTAATAGTATCAACTAAAACTATTTAATAATATAAAAATATGAATAAAATTGTCAACTCGTGCCTGAAATGCCATTAATATGAATATTTGCCGTGTTGATTCCACACGCTCATATATTTGTATCGTAAATATACATCCGGTAGATAACTTTATTAGTTTCCTCTCATATATATAGGTAAGTATCGACTTAATAAAAAAGTTAAGATAGAAGAAGATGCTTTATGGTAAATATCTTTATATATTTTTTTAATTCACTTAGCAGATAAAAAAACATATATTTGAAATGATATTATTGTAGTATCAAAGTAAGATGTATCTACTAACTGAAACAGATTTCTTAAAATTAAGATGGTTACCATTTATAATCTTGAGTTTTAAGTTAGAATTATCGCGCTGTAGAGCTGACCTTAACATTACATTCTTTAGTTACTAGCCAACAAGGCCCTTAATACACAAGACCTTCGATACACTATACATCCAATATAACAACAATGACAACAACTGGGACATCTAGTTAGTTATCTAGTAGAACACTAGTTTTTGTATTAAATATCTGCTTCTATTATTTCCCTTTATGATATTTTATAAATCTTTCTTCGTCTTGTAAAAAATGATATTTTATTTCACTTAACTCAAATTTATATAAGTAGTGGAAATAGGTCATATTTGTGAGGTTCATTACGGAGAAATATACGCCACCATATTGTGTCAATTCATAGTCGGAAGCTCTTCAAACGGGGCTTATTTCCGCGTGCCCTGCAGACATGCATAACGCATATTTTTTTAAATTTTTACTGTCTGCTTACGAAGAACGAATATACTAGTGCTCATAGAACGAAAGTAAAGTTTTAACGGACTTTGCTCAGTTTTAGCCAAAATGAACTGTCACTATGGACTGACAATAATTGGGTAGCAATCATTATGTAAATTAATGTATTTACACACACACCACGTAATCAGCATGTATAATTGTATATAATCAATAGTGTCCTCATCAACAATATATAATTACATACATAATATATTTAATAAACATAAGTCACCTACGAGAGGTGTACCTAATACTCAACTTTCCGTTGGTTTGATCATTTTCAATCATAATAATTATTAAGCACGACAAGGTTCCAAAATATCCTGATACCCATAAAATGAATTAGAATATTCAAGTTTAAAATATTTAACAGCGATTATCAAAGAGTGTGACTTTTCTGTTGTGACTTAAAGGAAAAGTATCGTTAAATCAAGACCAATTAACGTACGGAAAATTGAAATAGAACAATTAAAACGCCACCTCCCAATTTTTTATTCCTTGAATCGTAATCACGGATCGACGATTGATAACAGTCCTATAGACTTATAGAATTTGGCGCTTTTGTAGTCCTCTTTGTCTGGTTTTCTCAGGATAATTACTTTTGCTATTTGCTAGAGTACCAGGAAACAGAGTAAAATAGACGCAGACATTTGTTCATGATCTTCAGGAATACGTTTGTGTTAGTACTTATAGCTTTTCTACGTATCTCGAATGTAGAGCGCGATCTAGCGATATATAGCGCGCATCATCTAGCACCAGTCTCATTATTATTCTGCAGCCAATCCCGATGGGGTCCACTGCAAAATATTCTGTTCTGATGTCATAGGACTTCGGGTTTTCTCGTTTCAAATGAGAGGTGGGTCGTCCTTTTTTTAAGTGCACCATGAAAAAGTCGGTTTATGCTACTCGGTGAATATCGTGTTACGAACTAAGCTTGTAAAACCAATGCCCAGCTGCCAGTCTTTCAATTTGCTCAATCATTCCATACTACATGCAGGTAATGATTTTGATCGTACTTACCCGTTGCGTATAGTTTCAAATAAAGGGACCTGACATGTCCACTGTCCTATCATCTTCAAGCTATTAAGTTTGGACAATTGTAAGTATTTACATTTAAAAAAATGATTGTTTAACCTAATGTTTTTTTTGAAGTTATTTACTAAGAAATTATTTACTGTTATTTAAAAATATCTAAAAACACGTAAAGCTATATTTAATTAAATTTTAAATAAATATTTGAACCCGTGACCTCTTAAAACCTCTCCCGTTTCCGAAATTGCAGAAGAGTTTTGAATCTCTGATCGTATAGGTATATTTTTCATTCTATATCTATTTAAATTGTTCAATTTTTAATCAATTAATATAACAAATTATTAAAATTAATTATTAAAAGTAACTTTCATTCATTCTTACTAATAATATCACTAATTTTAGAGCCGTCTTGCCCTCTATACATTATTATACACAAGAATTTTTAGGGTTATTCTTATCGATTCTGAAAATGTATTTTATTAAAATTTACAAAATAATTATATGGAAACACTAGTCTCCCTCAGCGGACCCGCGTCTTCTAGCTAGTTGCGGTCAAATGATCATTACATTTTACGATGTCGTCGAGTTCTAGATTCATTACTTTTATATTTTTGAGTACACATTCAAAAAATCAAGACTCTATATAAAATTGTATTTAAGTATTTGGAAAGAAGATATAGAATTTGAGTAAAGTTAAATAAACTGCTGGGTCTGAAATTGGCAATCAAAAAGCTGTTTTATTTTTTAATAATATCAAATTTCTTGCTTTCTCATTAATGACAGCAGATTAGTTTTAAAATTATCATAATAAAATGATTGAACCTCTCAACTCAACATATAATGAAGGAATATCATTTAAAAGTATTAAATATAAGCACTAAGCCAGCACAAGCAGCTGAGTTACTTTAAACAGCGAATAAGCTAATAGGTTAATACTTAAACGGTGCACTCAGCGTACCGTCCGCTACATCCGAGCCTAGAGCGAATAAAACCATTACAAAACGACGTTTATATTGAGTCTCGTTTTATATTGAAATTGTAAGGATAGAATCGATTTTCTACATATGCTATATGCTGTTACAAAGAGAAATAAATGATCCTCGATGCTCTATTTTCCGTTATAAAAGCGAGAGCATTGTTTGAGAATTAACTGTTTTATTCATTGGGTTATTATTTTGGATTACGTTGAGAGAAATGAATTTCAGGTAACAGTATTATAAGCTGTATGTGTTTATTTTTACAATATTAAAATAAAACAAAGAAATAGAACAAAACCAGAGATATTCATAGACTCAATCCTCCCCAAACTCTATTTCATTAACCATCACAGGATGGTTTTACATATATATTATAAAGCTAAAGGTGGGTTTGTTTGTTTGTCTTTCAGTCTCTCTCACTCTTTTTCGAATTTTGATCACTCATATAGGACCATACTTACATTTATCAAGGAATATCAAGGAATATAGGACCATACTTATATTTATCAAGGAATATCAAGGAATATAGGACTATACTTATATTTATCAAGGAATATCAAGGAATATAGGACCATACTTATATTTATCAAGGAATATGAAGGAATATAGGACCATACTTACATTTATCAAGGAATATAAAGGAATATAGGACCATACTTACATTTATCAAGGAATATAGGACCATACTTACATACTTACATTTATCAAGGAATTTTGAGATAAACTATTTATTTCTATACGACTATGTTGTGCAATGATTCGTTGCTAAAGTATTTGGACACTATCTGTTACTTTTTGTTAGTTTTGATATCATTGAAGTCAAAATCGTTGACTCTTTTTGTCTCATTTCACCGGCATGTATTAATATAAAAGATAAAATATTAATGCAGTTCGCTAATGTTTTTTACATAATTATTAAATACTCTTCAATTGTAAGTGTGTTTGAGTATTAAAAGTATAAGTCATTAGAAGTTTGCGAGTACAAATAAAGTAAACACTTAACTAAGGGCATGCAGCAAAGTTTAGTTTGCACACTCTCTGACTCCCGAGTCCATGAACTCTACACGCGCCGCGCTGAAATTGAAATGATGACTTCCGAAAATATATTAATATTCTAAATGTACATAGAGCAATATAATAAATAAAATAATTGTTGTTTCAATATCCACAGCAATTCTAGAAAATAATTAATTGTATTATGTATTTTGTTATTACAGGGTATTGTGTCAACATCAAATATTGACATATTTGAAATTACATTAGGTTAAAATATCAGGTTCGCATGGTTAGGTTTGCATAATTAGTTTATTATTTGTCCATTTTTGTGTGAATCACCAATATTATAAGCGCTTAGCTCTGTATTTATAAGCGCTTAGCTCGCCATATTTCACGAATAAACGAGAATGACCACAGAACACTTAAGAACTTATAGACCAAACTATCTAGATCAATTCAAAACTATATACAAACTATCGGGTCGGGAGTGAATCGCCATACAAGTACGCGGCGATTAAAACTTAGTTTCACGGAACGCGGTTTACGATTGCAACCTCTCGTAAAAACTTCTTTACGAGCAATACTTCGGCTCCGACACATTACGGTTTATGTGTTAAATGCGAACCATCGATGAATATACTCGTACACATACATCACACGAATGTAGATATATATATATATATATATATATATATATATATATATATATATATATATTCTGGTGTCTGTGTTAAATTTTTTGTTTATTTAAGTAACTAGATTAACAATTTTTAAAATTAAATCCATAAAAATAATAAAATTTTTGTTTTTCATTTCTGTTTGGAAACCGAATAAAGATGGACTGCTTATAGAACAAAGGGTATTGAGACATAAATAAAAAATACATTTCAGACGTTTTGAAGACGAAATAGAAAATACAGCAAAGAGGTAATTTATGGAAAATCACAGCAAGCAACAAAATAGAATTTAAAATTTTTCATGAATCCTTTGCCAAAGTTGAGCGAACGGACGAAGATGTCGATATCTCATACAATAGGGAGTAGTTATTATGAAGAAACAAATTATCACATATATAAAAATTAAATTACTATTATTACTATTAAAAATTGACAAACAAATATTAAAACTTATAAAGTACATCTATTTTGGGAATAAAAATTGTTCTCACTTGATGGCAATGGAATATCATTGATTCTAGTAAAAAAAAAATGTAACTATTTGTTATTTAAAAGTGAATGCTCAAAATAACGTCACAAGTTAGCAGAGTTGTAATTGTTGAGATATTGTGATTTTGGGCTACGGAAGAATGGAATACATGATTGCAAACAAGAACAATCATTTTGCCTCTCCTCATCGATTCCACTCCCACCGACTGGCGGTGAGCCCTGTTACGTCGAATAACCTAGCATCAAGATTGGGGTATTCAACCCCTTTGGAGCCACGAGAACAGATCGTGAACGTGATCTCATGTGCCTCATCGACTACTTTAAAGCGTTTGATTGTGAAAGATGGGATTGCCTAAAGTCTAAACATATGAAAATGGGAGTGCCTGAACGCCTCATAACTCTGATCGCAAATTTGTGTGTAGAAGGGGTTTCCATAGTAAGAGTTAACGACATTTTATTTTATTTCATATTGAAATCGCCTAAACCGATAGTAAAAAAGATATATATATATATATATATAAAATAAGCACATTTAATTACTTTATAAACGCACGTCTTCTTTTCGTCATTAATAAATGATGCACCTGTGAAACCGGGCGCTTACTATATACTAATTTATAATACGATTGGAACTATTATAGGATAGTAAAGTATCAAAAGTTTTAGGTTCTTATTAATTCATAGTGCCCCTAGTAAATAATATCCTTGATAGCTTAAAGAACACGTACATGAGGTGAGATTTCAGAAATGTATATAGCAAACGTTCAACACAATTAGTAGCTCACAGCGATACAAACAGACATGTGATCAGGAGTTATTTGAAACTGATGACAGAGTAAATAGGACGAAACGCAGCACCGAGCTGCGTACGAACTTACTCGATAATACGATTGTCTACTAACGAACTGTTTTAAACACAAAGGAGTGTCGGATCTTATAATAACATTGAAGACAGATTAGGAACGTTTGGCTGATTATAATATTTCCTGTATGCCTCGAGATTATCGCGGCTGGAGCTGTTTATTATTCAATATCATTCAAATGTAATGTTATTTTGTTACAATGCTTTTATTCGCATTTCGATTTCGATTTTCTATCGTTTATAAATTTAAGCCAATAAACTTCCTAAATCAATTGTTACTGTGTTAAATGTCAAATATTTGTAAATTTATCGCAATAGTAATTTTCTGTATGTATTTAATAAATGTAAAATGATTAAATAATAGATTATTGTATTATTATTCCGTGAGTTCTGCGAAATTTCAAAATTGCTTCGATCAAGACCATTAGAGCGGCTTAAAGCTTCCTAGAAATCGCTCTGACAATTATATCGAAGAGCTTATGTTTGTTCAACAAGTATACATACAAGGAAAATGTCTTATTTATAATAAATCGTATTATTTTATTATATACTGTATATCTATTATGTATATATTTGTAACATTTAAATTTTATTGATTCAGGTTTTTAAATAAGTTACAGCGCTAAATTTAAATTTTCATCATAATTATTAATTTTAATTTAAATCATAAAGATTTCATTAACTAATTAAAAAGTCTGTGAAGTCATGTGTTTCAGTAGTATATTTTGTTATTTAATATAACACATGTTTTTAAGACATTAAAGCCTCACGAGCAAGATGAGAACATTAAATGACGTGCTTCTGTCGCGGTGGAGGGGATCACAGAACAAACAACCAACAACAATGACGACATTGACGAATTAAACAGCTTTTAATTAAATATCTCATTGATAATGACACGTTTCAACTAAAATATACTAAACACATTCAGTGACAAATCTCTTATTTACAGTTTTATTGTTTATCTTAAATACATTTCCTTTGATTTTGAAGAAACATTTCTGAATACCAAGGTTTATTATATATTAATTGATTACCTTTCTAAAGTTAAGAGACATTGTGAATATATAAATGGCTGATCCAAGAGGATTATAAGACACGACTAATTCTTACGACAAACCTCTTAATTATATTGATTTACCAAATTGAGCGTTATATTGCGTTCAATTTGTGAAATTAAATCCCGAACTGGAGTGTTTACATAATGACCCAGGATATTGTGCAGCAGCCATATTCTTTATTTCCAATACTCTAAAGATTAAATTTGCTTGTGATATTTAAAGTTGTAATGTGGCCTCATATATTTAATTTTTGTTTGAGCTTATAATCGAATGTGACATATTTATAGAGCCTGCGTCAATTGCCAATACGGAATAACTTATTATGATATTGGGGCGTGAGTTTTGAAAGGAAAGATGCACAGAAATAGTTTAACACTTATTGTTTTTTGCTATCACATGTGTATACTAAAATACTATTGACATTCGTTTTATACAGACGCGGATACAGAATTGAGGCAGGAGGTGAGGGGGGGGGGGTGGCACGGTGCAATCGGTCGCCTCTGACCTGGGAACGCTTGATTTTAATCAATATTATTTTTGAATAGGTAAAACTTGTTAGTATTTGTAACAGTAACGATTTTTATTTTCCAACAGATTTACAGTATTTTTTTAGTCTATAGTACATAATTTCTGGAGAATATTTAAAATCACATAAAAAAAATCTGTCCCCCCGTCCCCACCATATCGTTACATAGCGGGGGGGTCCCCTGGGGGGAAAATTCCCCCTTAGATCAAATCCCGTATCCGCCGACTGATATGTACGAGTATAGGGGCATTCAATGATAAAACCTATTATAATAACATTGTAAAATCGACCATTACAGTACATATATATATAGAAATAGGTATTGTAGAGACAGCCCGTAGCTCTGACATACTGATTAATCTTCAATAAATAATATCTCACCATGTTCCGAACTATTAATAAAGTTGAGATCATTAATAAAGCACACAAGATGAGGCAGACCAGCCAGCCTCGTAAACAACACCACACGTCCAAGCTGCTGCGCGGTTTATTAAAGAAAATGAACTTTAAGAGTTATTTTCTTGTTAAGTTATGAATTTTATATATTAATATATTTTTATTGCTTCTCTATTATGCTTAAAATAATAAAAAATCTAATATTTAATAATACATACTACCATACCCTATATATATATATATATATATATATATATACTAACACACAATAACTTATATTTTTTATTTTTACCGTAATAAAGACAATTTTCAGGAGTAAAGAACATTCTAGCGCATTCTAGAACATTATAGCTTTTAAAACAAAACCATAAGAACATTTTATGATAATACAGACTTCGATGTTTATTAAAAAACAATTCGTTTGTTTTAATAAAAAAAAACCAACTAGTTTGTTAGTACAAACAATGTAGAGCTGTTACTTCGAAATGCGCGTGCAAACAAACAGTCAAACATTTTAACAGTTTTATTTTCAAATCCGTTATTCACTTAAAACGAATAATTTTTTTTTAACAAATATATCATGCAGAATTTGGCATACTTTAATGGGCCATCAAAAAGTTGATAACTTTACATAATATATTCCGTATGTAAAATAGTTTACCTTGTAGCTGTAAATGAATGTAAGGGTAAAAAAAACATAACCTAGTGTCAATTTCAGTGAAGTATCATTTATTAGAATTAATTTATCACTCAATGCCGCGCTCCAAGGGCGGTAACAGGAAGCCGTTATAAATTGAAGCACGGACCAAGACATAGAAGACCGCAGCTTACTTCTATTTATTTTTTTATTAACTCCTATAAAGTATTCGTGTGAATTCTTTAAATTCTCAATGGCCACATATAAAAGTTAATAGAAAGCCATAATTTGTTATTGGATAGGTCAAGATCTATTATGTATTTTCAAATACATACATATAATGGCAAAAGGCGTAAAAAGTAAAAGTAATTCAAGAATTATAATTACTTAGTACATGATTATTTTTAAAAATCAGGAAGTGAGATAAAGCTTGCAATTAAAGTCTTCAAATTAGAGCATGGAATGGAAAAACACTAGGACATTGAAAATCCTTGTATTACAGCGGATATAAAAATACACATACTTTATATATTTTTGACGTCTATCGAAAGCAAGCAACAACGCGTTGGTATAATTTATTAGACACGTGGTGCCGGCCATTACGTTGTCATTTTATAATCGGCTTATATCAACTGATGGATGCTGCCATTACCAGCCGAGTCTCTGGCGCCACTTAATTTGTCTGACGTGCTCTAATAATTCGAATAAAATACCTTTTCTAAAACTTTTTTACACTATTTAAGTTCTTCGGCGTTGCTGCCCTAACTTATGTTACGAAATAATGATTTTGCTTCAAAAATTGTATCTTTACTGTTTTTAAAATTAAAAGTCTCTTAGCTTACTGTTTGTTTTTCAAAATTGAATAATATTGTTTTTACTTCTCTTATACTTAAAAATGCAATGAGATATTAGATGAGAGATCAGATGTAACAGTGTACAAAAAAGATGTTTATGGAGAAAATGTTTCACGTTACTTCATAACTATAAGTTAATTAAATTTAAAACGAAACAAATATTCACAAATGGTGTAAGTTTTCACAGACTCGCCCGCAATAGCAACACGACAAGGCTTCGACAAGACTCATTAAACTCGGACGTGACCCGCCCGACTGCCAATAACGCTAGTTTTAGTACTCGCTAGGTATTCAATCACGTTTAAGACCTATGGTTTTGTGCAAAGCGACACAATATTTCCTTTTTATAATGAAAGCTTTGAATTAAGAATCCTTAACAATTTGGTATCTTTATTCGTGTATTCTTGACAGTTTTTTATTTTTAGGAAGGAAGTCTTAGATTCTTATTCTGAAAAAATGTATTCTTATCAACTGAAATAAATGTCATTTAGGCATAAAATGTATTTTATTATATCTAATAATAATAAAAGACACTTATACTGTAAGTAAAATAGGTACCGCCATTTTTTACGCAATATATTTCTTAAATAATGTAATTTTGTCCATAAGACTGCTTTTTTTCAGAGATATGCTATCAAAGACACAATTTTAAACGTAGCATCCGTCATTTATCATGATATAGGTGCACTGTTACGTACAGTCACTGTGAATATACATAGATATACATATTTACATTAGTAGAGAGCGAACAACTGTATATCAAACCGTATTTACCTCAAGGAAAAAACTGAATTACCTGTGAACGTCTAGTATGCATTGAGAGAAAATCCATCTAAGGGATGAATTAGATTAAGAAACTGAGGGAAAGAGAAGTGATTTAGACTTCCTTCGAATCCCTCACTGACTCTACAAAATATACTACAACAGTTACTTCACCGGGCTTCTGTGAAAAATGGATCCCATCTAGTTGAATCGGCCGATATACGAGTTGCCGTAAATAGGCTACTTCCGGGCTCTACCATGATTAAATATACACGATATTTGATTTAATACATATAGTAAGTAGTATTTGTAGGTATGCGTTTGTGTGTGAGTGTGTATGTGTGTGTGTGCGTGTCGCAAGTTAAAAGAAGACGAATAAATAATAATTATTGTAATAAAATGTCATAATACTAAATGTTTAATATATTTTCTAGTTCTAACTGCCAAATAATAAAAACAACAAATATTAAAATATAACTAACAGTTGTTAGTAACAAATGGCTAAAAACCCTGTAAAAATATAATATAGAAATCGTCAATTAAAAATAAATATAGTTTCCCAAAGGACGGTATAATTTCCCAAAGGTCTCGAATTCGAATCAATTAATTTTTCAGGCAATATTTATTTCAAATTAAAATAAGCTTAACATTATTTTAGAATATTTCAAACATTAAGGGAATCTGTTCTCTAACTGAAGTTTAATTTTTATTATCAACCTAATACATATAAGTAACTGTATTATTTAAGTCTTATTCTTAAATTTACTGACTTTTGTCAGCCTATATGTGTTAAAAGTTGACTCCTCCTCTTACAATAATCCTACTTTACTCACGATACACACTACATGATAATATATCACAGATAGTATTTTTATTTATTGGCAATTTTTATTTATGAAAATATGTTTATTCAAAAGGTTAGAAACATTTTTCGAGATTTCGACGCCGACTTCGTTTTCTAAATCGAAATCATTCTTAAACCGGTGTAGTGTCTTTATTTAATCAAGTGGCGTCAGGTGCTCGAGTTAGCATTCTACAATCTCCCACAAACGCTCCGCAATAAAATCTTAAGCCAAAATAATGCTAGCCGCTAACATAAACGCAAAATAACAACTTTGAGGCAGGAGCCTCTCTCCTACTATTGTCACATTTCTCTCTTTCAGTTACATAATTTCATATAATTGTAGACTGTAGTGTCAACTAAATAACTCAAACTCAAAAAAAATGTATTCAAATAACTCAACATTTTGTTTCTTTAAAAGGACAGTAAATATATTTCTAATATTATAATTGTGAATTAGAATTAACGACAGAGGAGAAATAGGAATAGTATCGAAAAATTGGGTGACATATAAATCATTCATAATACAATAACAAACAAACTATAATCAATATATTCTATGTTTATAATAAATTAAAAAACATTTTTTGTATAGAAATATTTATTTGCAAAAAAACGGTGGTAAGGGTGCTAAGAAAAGTCTTTCCACTCTGGAAGACAAATAGATGCCCTTTTTATTTTCTTATGCAAATAGAAATGGCCGAGTCTCGGTTAATATTTGTTTCTTCTGGGTGCCTAGATACCAGGCTTTATTTGACAGCCAACTATTGCAAAAAAATTTCAATTATTCGGAAAAGAATGTTTACTACCGAAATATCATTACTTACGATAGCGATATCCTCCATGCTGGATTATGTGTGGATAGATAAATGTATATTTACATTACACCGCCATAGCAACTATTTTATTTTATAATTAGCCTAGACTAGAGGTCTAAATGCTGGAGAGTTATATAGCTTAAATAATATAAAAGAAACCTTTAATATCTCTTTCTTAATGACGTTTCTCAACTTTCTATCAAATTTAGTTTTTTAACTGCTTCGACAGACTTCTTTATTTATTAAAATGTTGTAATCCCAAAATACACGAACAAGCAATTCATTACTTTCAATGAGGTGGGGAAGGGTTATGAATATCAAGGAGGATCATGTCTCAGGAGTCTGTTTCAGAAATAAGCAGCTCCTGTATATTTAACTATGTTAAATAATTACAGCGGTCTTGTCAATTTACTTCAAATCAAAGTTTGCACCTGCAGAACATATCCTAAAAAATAAAAATTGAATAATATTAAATTCAGATTCAATGGATAAATAGACTTGAAAAATGAATAATACATACATAATTTGAATGAATTAAATTAGGTCAAGTGGTATTAAATCACATAAAAATTTGTTACATAAAAATTAACAATGAATATATATTGAAAAAGAAAAACAAATAATCATCAATAAAATTAAAATTATAAAAGAAAACATTTAGAACAACAAAGATGGATAAGTAATTGAAATAAATAATTAAAATTGTTAATCGCTATATTTACATTAATAAATTTAATATGCAGCTTCCTAAGACACTCCTTGTAAGTTTTTGTGAACGTGAAACCAGTGTCTTGTCAAATATCCAACATTCACTTCCACAATGGCTTTTATGAGTTCGTTTTCACTCCGCAAGTAACGTTGCCATGTGTTAGCAATGTGGCATCTCATCAGTGTCCAAACACCCTGTAGGCGATTGACCGCGAACATTTCAGGGGCACTGCAATGGCGAGGTAGTCTGAATATCATTCGTAGTTCATTATTATATTGCACTCTGATGGCATTTATGGCGGTTCGCGGTACATGCTCGTACAGAATGTCCGGAAAAGTACTCTCTTCACTTCTGCATTACACTTGTGAAATCTGCGTGAATTCGCCCTTACAGTGATTGCTCTTCTCTGTCTACCTGTCGTCGTTATCTGAGAGATCATGTCTTATTATGTGACCGATATATTTAAAGGAAGCAGCAGTAGAGATTGTCTTATTGTTGAGCCTCACCGGTAGTACATTATCTGGACCTCTACAGTGGCGGAAAACAACTAGTTTTGTTTTGGTGTCATTGTATAACATTTTTTGCTCACTTGCGTATTACTCACATATCTCTAGTAATTTTCGCAGCGCTCTGATACTTGGTGTCAGTAGTACCATATCATCTGTATACGCAATGGGGTTTACGCACACGTTATTTACGTGACAACCCACTTGACTTTCAATTAACTTCTTGCTTAATCCGTCTATATAAATGTTGAAAAGGCTAGGAGACATAACACCCCTCTGTCTTACGCCATTCGTAAGATACAATAATTCCGAAGTATGAGTTCCCCATTTTATAAAGTTCACCTGTTGTTC
Organism: Dircenna loreta; assembly: GCA_963555665.1. Lineage (NCBI taxonomy): Eukaryota > Metazoa > Arthropoda > Insecta > Lepidoptera > Nymphalidae > Dircenna > Dircenna loreta. Next base: position 15,180,600 of record OY743087.1, read on the forward strand.
ATACCAGATTCGAAGTATATTTACAATACTATGTGGTATGTTTACCTGCTCCAATATATCCCAGACTGTGATACTCTGTCAAAAGCCATACTCAGATCTAGAAAGTAACCAAAGACAGTGGTTTTTCTTAGATTGTAATAGGATACAGTTTGCTTCAGAGTAAAGATTGCCATATTGCCGGTACCTGTGTTCACTTTAAATCCCATTTGATTATCGCATGCTTTGATTATATTTTTATACGTTCATATAGAAATTAATTTCTTGAATAGTATCTTCTTCGTTCGAGCCGAAATAAATTATCATCATATATTTAAAAGATAAATTGTAAATTACTGCCCAGTCGTGTTTATTTATAAGCCGCACTGCTAAGTGCAATTCAATTTACAAATGGCATGGACCCGCGACCCTAAGCCAGAGACTCTGAAAGCTAGATTCTTAACAGTTATTGCATTTACCACGTCACACTTTACTGTCTTATAACTGACTTACAAGGCTGCTGCACAAGATTTTGAAATAAATATATAATTTATTCGTATTTAATTGTATTATTTATAGTTATTTAGAGAAAATATACTGAAATTTCGATAATACTGACTCAATTTGCATGATAGACTTTCTTCAAGAGATAAAAAAAATACTAATATTATGGATTTAAACGTAATTTTAGATTTAAATTCAAAAACTATAAATATTTACATTAATATGATCTAAATTTTATTTTGAAAGTAATAAATACTCCTTAAATATTAAATTTATTTATAATACAGCCAATATTTTATGGAATCTCAAATTGAAACGTTTATGACTCCTAAATTTCTTTTACTGGATCAGTTTTTAAAATTGTTAAATTCAACGCGGTTTTGATCTTTTGTCTGAAAGTTAATATTAAATATTACATTGGAATAAGAAAATATGATACATATTTACTATCAACATATTATATTTTAACGAATCATATTCCCGCCAGAGTATTAAATGTTAACATAATGAGGTTCAAATTTAATTATTTGAAGGGCAGACAATATTGATTCAAATAATTGAGTCCTTATGCAATGTATACTTTAAATATTATTTTCATGCCAAAAGTTTTAAATAATATAAATTGACTTGTATACTATTAAAAATATATATAAAAGCAGACAGAACAATAGCATTCCACGACGACCGTCTGTATGTACTAATGTCTGTATGTAGATATAATTATCTACTAATTAATCAATACTGATATTTATATTAATGCTATCCTGATTATCATTGATGCTTTGAAATACCTTCATAACGTGAATTTTACGTTTTAAATAAAATCTTAGATTGTTTCACACATCTCACATTATTTAATATTCTTTTTAGTATATTAATAGAATTAATATAGCCGCATATGTTTGCTACAAGGCTATATCAACAGACGTACCTTGTAAGTGAAGTATGCGGACCATATTCAAAATGCACGAGTGGATAATACCACAAATAACCGTTTCCGTATGAAACTTAACTTAAAAGGCAAGGCAAGTATTAATAACTAGTTTCATATCAGAAATTACAGATCTTATTTGCTTCAGTACTAAGCTTATGTACGCAGCTTATGTCGTTAAATGCCATACATATAATAGGTAGATTTTTTTTTAAGCTCAAAGTTTATGTACTTTTTTTTTGTCTACTTTATCAATATTTTTTTAGTATTTAGTATTTTTGTTACTTGTTTTTTATTTAATATATTTCATTAGAATTCACTTTTTTACACTTACTCTAAGGCAAGTAGTGTAATGTTAAAATATAATAATAATTGTGCTACGAAATACAACTGTTTTTTGTAGATACAGAGATAAATGCTTTGAAAGAAACAAAAATGTACATTTGAAAACTGATATTTCTGGAGTATAAATATATTAGACACAAAAATATGACTTAGGTAGGACGTTAAGAAAAAAATACACATTTATGTATATATATCACATGTGTATGATACTTTCTTCTAAACTCAAATCTTTTCCGTAATTTCGTTCTTTATTGTACCGCCTCTTAACTCTCTGCAACTCTTTAAGGTTGACTGTCAGAGAAAGCTATTTAGCATTAAGTCCGCCCATTGTAATTTTTTTTTTTGTGTTGGAACAATAAAGTTTTTAAATAAATAAAATAAATAAATATGCTCTATGAATATAATTCTTTACATATTTTAAAGTAAGATACATACAAACAATTCTTCCCCAATACTATAATAAATATTATACAATTGTCGATAATATTCCGCAGAACGATGGTCACCGCATGTGAGCCGACGTATAGCTGAGCTACGGGAATGTTCCGTGGCCTACGACGCGGCTACGATATTTCCACTACAAGCAGCTACGAAACTAATGAGACGCGCTTCTAACTCACTCAGTGAGAACTTTAAAACGAGTAAATTTATACGCATAGCTTTTCTCGTGGTTTAATGTGTACTTTATTAACTCGGAAGCATCTCTAGAGGCGTTTAATGAAGAACTCGTGTTAAAAATTTAAGAGAAGAGCGTAACCATAGCACACTGAACTATCAATATTAATGGTTGATTATTACTTTTAACGATATCTTTTGTATTATTCTATATGTAATCATGTATATGAGTAACATATAAGAATACTTATCGATACAATACAATACAATGTAACTGAATGATTTCTATTAAATGTTTTATTAAATGTATAATTTCGTATAGCCTTGTTATCCAACTACGAACTTTGTTATGCATAGAATGTTGGAAATGAAAGCTCCAAGTTGTATTGACTAAATTAACTAGAAATAGCTCGAATGCATTTGAATTCGATGGTACCAGTTATAATATTATTGATTTTGCTCAATATAAATATTCCTTTGTATTAATAATATCGTAGACCTTCTGTACATGTTTTAGAAAACAGATAAGTTCGCTGTGTATTTTTGTTGGTTATAATGTATTACACGGTTAATTCTAATCGTACTTAGAACTATTACTGCTACTATTAAACAATATTCTTATAGCACCATGTAACCTTATTTTAAGTGTTACTATATGTTAGTGTTTAAATTTCGAATTATATTAATTGAATATTTTTCTTTGAGGAGTTCAAACAATCTGTAATACTAAATATGTAAAACTGTTAGTTGAGTCGAGTTAGTCTTGATTTGTGGCCTAATTGTGGAACGAAATTGAGATCAAAGACAATTAATCACTATGACTGTATTAAAATTTAAGTGTCATGAGAATTGATAAGCTGCACTAGCTGTGTATATTTGATTTCCATTTTCAATTAATGTCAATTTCAATTAGAAAATGTTTACAACAGTTAATATAGATGCCGGGCATGGTGCAACGTTGAGGCTCCAATTTATTGCAAACTACGTATTACTACCCAACAAAAGTTTAATAATTAATTGTTTTTTACAGAATTTTAATATTCTATTAATTAGATATGTTCAATAATTGATAAATATGGTATGAAACATTTATGAATACCGACAGGATTCGAATCTGCGACCACTGGAAAACCATCCCGTCGATCTACCCATAGATCCACCGTATCATTACCATGAATTTAACATTCTCTACATAATTGTCTTTATCAGAACGTAGACGACATCTCTTATTCTTCTCTCGAAAAACTAACTAAATTTCTAAATTAACAGTATTCAATAACATTTAAAAGATGCCACAACCAAAATTAATGTTTGAAATTTGAAGTAAAAAAAAAAAGGTTAACCAAAATTAATTAAAAAAATAAAAAAAAATAAGCGCAGGATTTGAAGCTATACAATAAGAAAATATGTTTTACTTGGTTTAGCAAATTTATATTTCAAACATTACTACATTACTATTAAACATTATATTGTGAAAACTAGATGTATAACTCGCCCAGCAGAAATAAACAATGAAATAATTGAGTATTGATTTCTGTTATTATTTTAGTTTGTCAGTCTTTAGGACTTGGAATAAAGAAGGATTGTATTTTTTGTAAAATATATGACCCTTTAGGTAACCTTTTAACAATATTAACAAAATATTATATTCTTAATAATTCTGTTTGTGATAAATAATTCTCTTTGTGATCATGACATTGAAATCGATTCATAAATTAATATGGACTCGTGCAATGCTCGGAAAGCAAGTTTTACGGTGAGCTGAGATCCAGAAAATGAAATCATTTTTAATTGAACTTGGGACCGGCGCTGCTGGGAGCCGACAGACAATTTAGATGAACTGCGATAAAACGACATCAGAGTCGAAATACTTAGCGGGAAACTTTCACAATCGATTTCAAATTAAACGTTACCTGCTCTCTGCTGGAGGAATAAAATTTTTTGGGTTCATTCCAATTTATGTCTATTAAACTAGACAGGACCGTATATTTGGTATCTAAATATGATATGAAATATTCGTTATAAAACCGGTTTAACTCGTTCATTTTTATATGACGGTGCTCAATAGCCGGTCACGTGACACGTGATGGATTACTCCGGCTCCGATACGGCTACGGTGACAGTGTTGGATGACTATTGGTTCACTGCGCTATAGAAATAATTTAATAGCATTTAGCTAACTAATCACATTTTATATCATGCTTTTAGAAAAACACATCGTACAACAGTCAATTTATAAATATATATATATGATATATTATTTAATAAGAAATCTGTCAATTTTTCCTCTCTTTCACGTCTTGCATTATAAGATGTCTAACTTTATTACTCTCGATGAATGAATCTGTCAATTAATTATGAAAAATAAAATTTCTTACGATGTATAAAAGAAAGAGACATCTTGCAAATAATTTCAAATGACAATTCAAGTTAAAAGAACATAAATTACCAAATTAAACAGTCGTCAATAAGAAGATCTGAAATGCCATAAATTAATTTAAACACCCTGTATTTGTGCGCTTAATGGCGTTGTTTTTCTTAATTTATCGTACAAGCTTCTTTTAATCAAACATTCTATGACAAGGGACAATAGTCCTTATGAAATTTAACTTAAACTATAAAATAGCTTAAATATTTTACGCTATCTCTCACTTACCGTTTAGTAAACTATTCTCAGAGTTGGCCGTTCGCTTCTTGTAGTGACCGCTGCGTTCTTGCGTCTTGTAAAGGTCAAACATAGAATTATAGCTGACATTAAATCTTATCTGACTAGTCTTTCAACTGTTTTCTTTCTCTTTCCCTTTCATTTAATGTAATAACCAAATATCCCATCCCGCCTCTGCTCAGGTGGAAGTTATAAAATTTCTCTTTTTAAAATATCATAAAATCAATTTTATTGAAAACCTAAGCTTCAACGTTAATTTTTATGGATACAGCGGATAGCTAGATAAGTTGAGGGACACACAATATACCTGAAGTTATCGAGTTCCTGGTAAGTACCAGGGGTTTATGTTAGAGATGAATTAGTAGTTTCTATTTTGATACAGAAATTGTGTACTTTAAGACTATGGAAAACAAGTAACCAATAAATACCGACAAAACTTTTCAACAAAGACAAAGCATTGATCAACTATCAAACAGTCAGGACAAACGATTTCACAAGTATATACAAATATAATAACTAATTAAGAATATAATCTTAGTTTGATATAAATATTATAATGTACCCACTTTTCTATGTTGTATAGGCACTGATGAAGGGTCTCTGAGTATGTTATTTCACACCGGCCGCGCGCTCACCCGCCGTGTTATTGCATTTAAGTTTTGTATAAGATATTATGACGAAGCCATTTCACGTCTTATGTGTTTTTGTGAACATTAAATTTGACATTTTTTGGGTGTATTATTATGGAGAAAGAATGTTTTCTTTGTACAAATAAGTTTTTTGGGGACCCTTACGATATTACTGATAGCTTTACAACACTTTTGAAAGTTCCAAGGTCACATACAACTATTCATAAAAGTATACTTTGATATTATTTTTATAAAAAGCCCAATTAACGATCTTTAATCCAATGAGTTTTATTTGTAATATTTTGTATTTGCAAAGTGAATTAATAGTCTAAGTAAATGTAATAAAAGGAAATATTATGTCACACGAAATCCAGAGCCTAATGGACGGTCTTGCTGGGTGGGGACACTAAAAAGGCGTATATACTACACTGTTCAACTACCAGTTACTTTTTACTCTGCAGATATTGGAACTGCTTAATGTTTTTAATTTATTTAATGAATTAACTGTTGTTTATTTATTCTGTCTATCGGTCTTATATAGCAGCATCCATATAGCGTAACAACATAAACAATTATATAATTCTATCGCTAGTTTCGTAGCCCGCGCCGCGCTGCCGGAGAGGTTCCATTCCACTCACGTACAAAGTACGTCGTCCCTTATATTTTTATTGACCGACTCAGCTTGAGTAAATGGTCGTTGTTAGAAAACACGCTTTAATACCTAACATTCAACTTGAAATGCTACCGGGTATATTTCATGCTGTGGTCAAGAATTATCTTACTAAGTCTAATTAAGAGGAGGGAGTACCTTTTGTTGCCCAAACGCATGAACAAATTTGTTTTATTTTTTTTTATTTTAAAGTTGACTTGATTAAGACTCCCTTTGCTCAGGTTCTTTCAAGAACCATCAGCTCTTTTTTAGTCGGTGAGGCTATGAAAGTAGCTTTCCAATCTTGAACTTAAGCGGCAAACAATTTATATTTTTTATTTTAGATGTTTTGATTTATAGCTAGTTTTATTATTTATTTTTGGATTCTATCTAAGGTCATAAATAAGATAAGCTTTCTCTCTCTTTGTAGTAGGCATTTATCTTTGGCAGGCAAATCACTCAACAACGGTAACATTTTCAGGAGACCTTACTTAAATGCTCAAGAACCTTTGAGAGCAACTTTAAGATTTATAAAACGTCCTTTGCACAATCTTAGTGCCATCAACTCCCAAAGTCTATTTTTCAGATGAAAGACACATTTTATTGATAAACCGAATCCTATTATTCGAAAGGATCCGTTATTTGAATAGATGTTATCAACCTGTAATAAGCCCCTTTGAGGATTCATTTGAATATACAACATTTTCCTTAAATGTATAAATTATTATTTTACATAATGACCTTAGTTACTGTATCTTCTTCCAATATATATATATATATATACCTTTATTTTGATGGTGGGATAAATATATTTATCCAGAAGAAAATCTTATATATATATATATATCTTATCCAGAAGAAAATCTTATGATATATATATATACATAACGATACAGATATAAATGACTTGAAGACGCTCAGCTCACTACTGAATGATATCCACTTAAAGAATGATAGGCTCGCCTCGCTGGCCTTTTACTCATCACTGAGCTCAATATACGATACTTGTAGTGCCTCGAATAAATAAATATAAGTGTAAATAAATATTCATTCTGCTTTGCTATCGTAATAAACAACATCTTATTTAAAGAGGATAAAGTTGACTAACAAGCTCTGATGAAAATCCCTGGAACTATTAGGTAACAAGTTTGTTGTTGAACTAGCAGCTCTTCTGAGAACTTACTGACAAATCATGTTTCCTTAAAAGATAATACTAGATAATAATTGAAACAGCCAGATAATAAGCCAATATATTAGTCATAAAACTTCAAACGGGTTTCCGGATCGAAATCACAAACAGGGAAATGTAAAACACTACTTGGAAACTGCATATAACTTTTCTCATTTACCGATATCCTTTGGTAAGCCACGAGCTACAGGGTCGAATTCTGATCGCAGGTATCTATGTATAACGATGAGCTCCCCGGGGATATCAATCCTTGAGAAATAAGGACATATATATTCTTTTGCAAACTTTATACTTTACATATAAATATTTTCTTAAAGCAAAAGCCTAAATATACATTTATAATTTCCTATCAAAATTCGTGCATAAGTTTATAAATTAAGTTTATAAGTTAAGTTCCATATGTTCTAGGTTTACTAGGTATGAAAGAAATACTTGTAAGATAAAGTATTCATCTATCCGTCTCGTTTATTGTAAATGAATTCTTTACAGAACTGACAATAGGTGAGCCTATGTTCTAAAAATATATACCTAACTTTAAACTTAACTTAACTTTAAACTTAACTTAACTTTAAACTTAATTACTAACTAATCAAGTGAGATATTCTTAAAAAATCTTTCTAAGCTTGTTAATATTTAGGTTGTAAAAGATCAATTCCGTCCAATTTTCAAGTTTCTAATTTTAGGACTTCAAATAAGCTACAATAACTCACAACATCAGTTAGCAATAAATAATGGATCATTTCAATTGTCAAAACACTTAGTGCTCTCTATAATGAACAATTATATAAAATCAAGAAAGTATTATGAAAATAAGATCAATCTTCCACAGCAATTACCATAAGATTCAAACGAAGCTTGAAAAATATCGTAATAAATTTTACTTTGTAGTGTTAAGTTTCGTTTTCGTCCGGACGCTATAAAACGTCATCTGGAATAGATGCAATTACTATTTAAATACTTCTTGCATTTAAAAATGGATTATTTCAAAATTGCCAGTCTCTTTTCACTTTATATGGGAATAAAGTTGAAAGGAATATCGATGAATATGTTAATAGGTATTCTAATATTTCATTATGAAATATCTACGAAAATATATTATTCTAATAAATTTAACTTAGTATTACTGTAACACGGCGGGAACTCCTAGCGAGTATTAATTTATCAAACAGATCCAATATCTTTACGGTTCATTTCATCCGTCTTGTGACAGGATAATGGACGTCACCGTGAAGGTTAACAATATTAAGGTTGGCTTCAGGGTCTTCTTGGACTATTTTGCGGTGCCGGGACTTACTCGATTTTAATGATTCGTTATAATTTAAAAAAAAAACATAATTAATAGGTGACATTACCGAATAGATCCACATCTGCGTGAAATAATAGCGGGAACGATCGCCCCCGTTTTATTTTTTTTTTAATTATAATATTATTTTTAGAGATAAACAATTATACAAAAAAAAATCTGGATTCGTTGATCATAAATCACAACTACCTAACACTCTACGTTTAACAAAACACAATTGTATCGTTCACCCACAACCACAGTACATTGTATACAATTTACCGGACTCTGACCTCATCATGACCGACCCAAGTTATTCAGATCGTCACACTCCCATTTATATTATACACCCCATTGTTACCATGTGCCTAACTCCATTATGTATCTGAATTGGTATTAGTATTTTATTAGTTTTATTTTGAAATTAGTAGAAGTCAAGCTAGATAAGGGTTCACTAGTGATAGCCGACTTAACTCAGCTCAAGTAACCGATGCGTTGCTTCCCCTGAGGAATAGAGATATGTCATTAGAATATGACTACAGGATGGTAGAGCTTTGACATCCGACTCTTGAAATCAATTTACTGAACGCAAAAAATATTCTAATGGTTACTCTTTGGTATATGTAATATAACTACTTATGGCTCTGGCTTAGGGAATTAAAAATAGGTATGTATATATACTTTATTAAAATTTGATATATCGTATACCTTATTTTATATTTATATAAATTTCAATAACTATCCTTATGTATGTTTGTATAAGTAAGTATGTTTATGTAGTTTTATTTGTGTTTAAGATTACTTCGATGTTTAAGATTGACCACCAATCGCTATGATATTTGTACACTTAATACAAACTCCGAGAATTTAATGAAACCGCTCGTGTGATTGTAATACTGACAAAGTGGCCGCAGTGAATGGTGACCGCAGTCCGGATGTTTTGTTATTTAACATGTAGAGTTTTGAGTATTCGTTACGTCCTGTAATCACGTTTTTCATATATTGAATTGTCACTTTTGTATACGAACATAATTTATATTGCAATTAAATTTACTCGTATGTTAGTCGGGGCTACTCACTAATTTAAATTTAGGTACATTTGACAGCTTCTCGATTTAAATAATGATGATAGCACCTTATATTTATACTTTCGTGAACCATGACTAATATATTTATATTTACCCGGCTGTATTCACGCAGAAATTAAATCGGAATGTAATTTCGATTAAGTAGTAAATATAAATAGAACACCTTACATCTAGAATAATATAGATAGATAAAATAGATAAAAAGCTCCAGTGGAACCCCCATCTCTCAACACTCTCAGGCAAACTCAGCTCCGCCGTCTATGCAATTAAAAAAGTAAGACAATTAACGGATGTTAATACGGCTCGATTAGTTTAATTTAGTTATTTCCATAGTATTTTGTCTTACGGCATTTTATTATGGGGCAGTGCTGCTGAAGTAAACTCTGTATTTATTTTACAAAAAAGAGCTGTGCGGGCTATTTAAATTTAAAAGCTAGAGATTCCCTGAGAGATGTTTTTAAAGAAATAGGCATTCTTACGGTCGTTTCTCAGTACATATTTAATAACATCTTGTTTGTACGTCACAATTTGGATACATATGTAAAAAATAGTGACAGACACCCTATAAATACAAGAAATAAAAATAAACTCTCAACGCGGAAATATCGTCTTCAAAAAGTTAAAAAATCCTTTATGGGTTTGAGTGTACGCATATATAATAAGGTTCCACAAGATATCTTAGACCTTCCTTTTCTTGCTTTTAAATGTAAAATTAAAAGTATTCTCTTAAAAAAAGCTTATTATAGCATACAGGAGTTTTTGGTTGATCGTATTGCGGTCAACTAAAAGGTTAGGTTGTGGAGCTTTGCTTGTTGACTCATTTGCGGGATACTCTAACGTATACATCAAACATTGTTAAATTGTTTTTAAAAGAGCAACTGTTGAGTTTCTGGCCAGCTCTTCTCAGCAGAGCCGCATTCCGAGCTGGTGGTAGCTTACTCACGGACTGACATACTGACATTTTTTTTTTTTTCTTAATGTAATGTAATGTAATTGACGATTCAAAAGTGCATGTAAATGCCTACTTGAATAAAAATATTTTTGATTTGATTTTTGATTTTGATATAAAATATAATTCTGTTCACGCTACGTATATGGAAATGCGACGCCGAATCCCGAATAGATCCAGACAAAACATATTGATAAATCACATACCTGAGAATATTGAGATCAACAAGCGACTGAAGGGGAGCCCTTTCAAATTTCGATACGACGTTGGTCTCGCATTATCGATTCTCTTTAAAGCAATATCCATCATAAAAGCAAACAAGCGCAGGCTTATTAATCTTTACACAGAATTAAAAAATATTTACCGCGTAAACATTATTGATTCAACCTTACGATAATATATGCTCATGAAGACTTATAAATTTATTTTATTGTTTTTTTACATAAGTTGTCTCCAAGTGGGTCTAGTTTTGTTTCATTCCTATGAAGCTAAGATAGTGATAAACTAAACACACATAAAAAGTTGAAGTTCACAGTGGAAAGACAATTAGATGGTAGGTTACCACTCTTAGACGTGATGGTGAAACGAACAACTGAGGGCCGTTTAATAACTAAGGTATATAGGAAGCCGACGCACACCGACCATTATATACATGCCCAATCGCACCACCATCCGGCCCACTTAGAAGCACTACCTCGTACTATAATAAACAGAGCGTTACAACTATGTGACCCTTTATACGTGAAGGACGATCTTAAACACGTTAGAAAGGTATTGGAAAGTAACGGATATAATTGGCGTCAAAGCCTAAGAGTTGTAAATAAGAAATCCAACAATACTATAGCGGAGTTTCTTTTAGAACTTTTAGAGGAGAACAATTTTGTAGTAGTTATTTTTGCGCAACTTTCACGTTTACTCCGTTACTCCGTTCTTACACCGTTTGACAAATATATTAAAATAATAATAGATAATTTACATTCATTAATAGGTACACTTCGCTGAGTAACATCGAACACAATGTTAAAAATAAATTTAAGAAGTTTATTCGTTTGCAATTAAGAAGTTTTTTAATACAAAAATAAACTCCACTAAAGGTAATATGAAAAATATAATCTTCTAATATAATCTTCTCGCATTAATTCAGACCCGCTGTTAACTTTTTCAATAACCAAAATCCCGGGGCGAAAGCTCTTCTTGCTGAGGCCCGGGACAGGGCGTGGCTGCATCAATAGCGAGTTTATTAACGGCCTCTTGAAATAACTTACAACATATAGCTATGTAAGCTATAAATATTTAATATGTTAATAATTTGTTAAAACTTCAGAAAAACAGTGGTCATAAATTATAGTTAGTCAATATTATTACCGATATTTCGTAGTAGTTAAATATTAGATACTATATAAAAATTAAGTTGATTACATGTAGAATAAAATATTTTTGAACATTTTCACTTTCATTCTTAGTTTTTAGTTTTCATTTGGAGTAAATGTAGTAAATAATAACTTATGCCTTAGTAACAAATAAAAACTTATTACTTTCTCAAGGGGATTCATTAATGCCAGCGCCAAAATGTGTATTTAGCTTCTCCGTAAATTTGAAAACCCCAGCTTAACGACTGGTAAAGATTGAGAAAAATCTCTTCATTGATATCCATTCATAAACCGGAGATAGAGATACAACTAGGCTCACTAACTAACTCAGCAATGGCGGAAGTAGGTTAACAAGACTACCCGTTGGCTCCACTGATTTTATCAGGAAATTTTAATGGCCATCAATAGAATTAACTATATTCCACTCGTTAGATCTCACTCAGCTGGTTCAAGGAGTCACTATTATTGTATGATATAGTATAGACTCCCTTATTGCTTAGATTGCTAACGTCTGTTCCGGAAAGGTATTTGAAGACGATTTAATTACCACTCGGTCACTCCAACCAACCACTGTCTGCTGAAATCTTTATAGGATTACTCTCCTCCCAAACTCTGCCATACAGGTGGTAATAGGTGGGACATGGCAAAATAGGTCAGCAGATTGGGATACGTTGCAGTCTTGCATTGCATCCTTCTCTTGGAAGTCTGTTTGACACTTCACGTCTTCTCCTGACCTGACAGTGCCTATGCAGATTCTGTTACTGATGTGATACAGAAAGGAATGGAATATTACATTCCATATACTCATCTATATTCAGGTCCAGTTGATGGGAGTTGATGAATATGAAAGCGCTGTAGTGCAGAAGCATCAGGCATATCTAGCCTGGATGGCAGCTCGACAGCGTAAGGCGTTGTAAGTTTGCGACAAGAATATACTTTTTAACTACCAAATCACATAAAAAGCTGCCAAGTCTGCCAAGAAGGTGTTACAGAAGACTCGTTCTAACTGTATTGGCGGAACAAGGATCAAACTAGCTTCACGAACTAGCTTCACGATGTTCTGGTCCCCAACCAAAGTCGTCTAAGCTAACTTAACTAATTTAACTGATGGGTCACTGGCTCACAGTGCCGAAGAGAAAGCAGACTTGTTTACAGAACCTACAATCTCTATTTGCAGAGGATGAAAGGATGAAATAAGGATGAAATAAGAATTTTCCAAAAGAACCGTAGTATGCTACGCAATGTAGACTTGAACAAGGTTCTGAACAATTTGGTTAACCCATCTTCTTTCACCGAAACTGGCACCTAGCAGAAAGACTCTGACTCACGGTGGAAGTGTCGATTACATTTAGTTGTTTTTTCATTTATTTTAGTACTTGTAAATATTATTTCTTTTCTCGTTCTGCTGTATGTAGTCGTTTGAATGTAAACAATTATTGTTGTACATATTATTAGTGTTATATTTTTTCTTTCGAATACTCATAGATTGACTGGAAGAGATCCTTTCATGAGAAAAATCCGCCACTGTGCATAAATTGCACCTGTGTAATATTTCAAAAACTTTTATTATTATTTGTGTATAATAAGGTACAAAAAAAAACAAACAATGTGTTTGGCTTGAGGATAATTATTTTAAAAAGTAAAAATAGATATAAATCTATTTTTAGTTTTATTTCATTTGTAATCCTTATATTACACGAACTTTTGGATCTGCACTCGTAAGTAATGATAGTAAAGTCGCTTTAAGTGGGAACGCACGTCCACGAACTAATAAATAGGGGTTCGTTACCGAACATAGACTTATTCGTAACTCGTGACGGAAAATTTCCTTCGTCTTTACAATCTTTACATCCACTGAGACGAAACTTTTTCCATCCAGTTCTTTGTATGGCTAATACTCTTACACGCCCACTACCAACCTCAGCCAACAAACAATAATTAACAAATCAGTTCAGACGGAGTTTGATATATTTATATAATATGATTCCATTAAAATTTATAATACTTCAGCAGTTACGCAAACTTCTAAGGGTATCGAACCCCTTAAACCTATTTTGTGAGAACGTTTTAAGTAGATATCTAAACATCTATAGAAATAAGGAAAAAATTCTATAAGTACTTTTAAATTGCTACCTATGTTATAAGAATATTTTCTTACTTTAAAAGATTTTTATACAAATTTTAAATTATTGATATATTATATAAATTATAACACTGATAAATAGACACGACTATTATTTTATAATTTACAAAATCAAAACAATGGCTATTATTTTGAATTTGTTAATTATGAAATACTGTGGCTACTTGTAATAAATAAAGTGGCTAATTGTAATAATTAAAGTGGCTACTAGTAATTTACTTTTTAAGTAAGTTAGTACCTAATATAACAAAATATCACAAGATTCAAACATTTAAAAACTGTAAATTCTTTCGAAATATTCATTACATTTTAAGAGCTATCTCCGGCTCGTAGAAAATTACTGCCATAACTCTGAGAAAATCCTTCACTCAGTGGCCCTATTGAAATTTACTACTAGATTCTTTTTAAGTATTACTTATAAAGATAATTTAGATTAAAGATATTAAAATGAATACATTGTTACGTATCGATTTCATTTCTGTAATCATTTTAATATTTTTAGTGACATGTTTTTACTATCTGTTATTCGTCAAATCTGAAGACATTGTTGGTTGATTAATTATCTGTTGACTGCTTATGAAATAGGCATAAATAGTCTCTGAAATTTCGTAATTGAATTGAAACTTAAGGTTACTCCTAGTTTTTATGTAAAATAATTACTCTCTGTTGTTAATATTTAGCGTTTCACCAAATTTATAAATTAAAATACTCGTAGCGTACTGTTTAATATTATTTGAGAATAGCTGTCATTCTTTTCACTAATATAGATGGAATCTCCGTCGATATTAGTGATATATAAAGATTTATTACACTAGTTCTATCTCTAAGATTATCAGTACATTGTTTTAAAATTAATATAATAAATACCTCCTTTGTTCGATAGTTTTACTTTACTTATATTTGGTTTAATGTATGTTATGTCTGTTTGACTTGATTAAATACTATGGAATAATCATACTTCGTATTTCCGGAACTTCCGGTCAGTTTCAAGGTTTGTTCGAACATCGTTTCTGTTCGATAATTCGAGTCGGCATAAGCTGTTGCACCGAGTTGACATATGCTATATTATTGGTAGGCTTTTTTCCTCCCTAAGGAGGTTTTTATTTTCTGGTGGATATAGTTGGTTAATCATTTCGTCGCGGGTAGACGCGAATCTTCGGCGCATCGTCCTGGTATTCCTGGTTATCTGGATGAACCTAAATTTGGAACCTGGTATTCTTGTATTCCCGATGTTATATATTGGTATCATATAAAATATCTAGTGATGTACAACTTGTCATATTTTATAAGCAGTTTTCATTAATTAGAAGAACAAGTGTTAAACTGCGATCGTCTTGTACTGACAAACAAGAGGGCTGTGAATACTTGTCCATTGTCAGTGGCACCTAGGAATAACATTAAATAATTTATAAATTAATAATACTATAAGTATTTATTTATCTCAAGAAACACAACGCTCAGTCTAGCTCTACACACTTCCTTTTATTGTTAATATTAAATATAAGGTTCGACTTCGCAACAGTAAAAATCAAATCTAAAAACAAAAACAACATCAAAACGTCTTGACGAATTCCTTTAAATTACCTGTTTATTAATTCTAATTCGTTTCTCTATCAATTACTAAATAACAATATTCACGCACGATCAGGACAATTTGATATAATTTATAATAACAATTTTAGTAACTTTATTAAATAAAATCTCATACGTATGTACAAAAACTTAATTTCTAACGCCATGAGTAGCATGGACGAGCTACTTACATACAAAAGAAGCAGAGAAGTAACTGCAAGTACCTTCAAATACAAGTATCAAATGATGAAACCACTCAACTAGAACCTAAATACAAAAATAGGCGTAACATTTCAAGTCATAAAATAAAAAATCAGACGTATAGCTATAATGAATTCAGCGATAGGCACATAAAAGCCCAAATAAATCATAACAAAAACATTATGTTTTCATTTCGGCGGCGTGGCGGCCCGCTGCATGTTATGGCAAACTTATTTTTTTTACGACCAGTTCTATACCGTAAAAAGACATTTCGAATGTTTTTATTATTAACCGTTATTTGGTACAAGATCCTAAATTGGTGGTCGCCGTTATGATATATTTAGAATAAAATGTATTTTATTACTCAAGGCAATTATTATTTTATTAAGTTAAGAATTGATTATGAATTCTAAAGTAAGAAATATATTACTATAGGACGATTTATTATCTCGAATGTTATTATTGTTTGTTGTGGCAATGTGTGTGTGCAAATAGTAATAAATTAGTGACGTAAAGTAAAGACTTTTTGCTGTGATTTTTATAATACTCTGTATAGTGAATGAACGAACACCAATAGTTCATTCAATCACGTATTCGGATTTATTTCCCCATATAGAGTAACACACTACAAATTTGTATGCTCAAAAATACCTTATATCAATATAAATATCACAGTAAAAAAATATAATAAAGATAAATTTATACATCAAAAACATCAAACTGAGTAAACGTCCATATACGGTAGGTACATATGTATAGAAAAATAATTATGTATATGTATTTAATAGTCAAACCGAGTAACTAGGTACTCTTATAACTAATGCATTGGGTCTTTAAAAACTCATTAGGCAAAAAATAAAGGTTCGCTATATAAACGGAAGAGAGTAGGTATGTAGCTAACTGTCCTTAATTATTTATGTGCAGATGCAGTCTTGTAACTTTAGTTTAAATAATGTGGGTAGGTAAAGAATATATTCAATTTACATAACATGATAAATGACAGCTACCAATAAATATGCCTGTAAAAAACAGTTTCTGGACTAGGGGCTCTGTGAGACCAGTAGACCTCGCGGGTAGATTCCTGTTTTACATACATATGTATAGTGCTTTCACATTAAAATATAATTACTGTGAATGGCCACGCTGCTCACCGCTCCACAGGAGCCGTTGCCTATAATACTCACATCTCTCTACGCTTTTCATTCCTTATGTGTACCATTATTTTTCGTTATTTTCTCATCCAAATGGATTCTGGGAGTTTTCCAATGAGATCTCATTCAATAGGCAGGAAACAAATTTAAAAATTGGTTCGCTCGCTTCCTCCCCGCCCCTCTCTTCCGCCAATTTATTTCACAGCATCCTATGTCGAATAAAATACTTGAGATTTCTGCCAAATAATGAAAGAAAGCCTGGTAAATGGCGCCACAGCGAATTTCCCCCTGGTAAAATAGGAGGGAAACCTATTATTTACCCCCAATCAAAAATCGGCTAAATCCAGGAACTTCGAAAGTTTCATCAAGATTAAGGTTAAAAACTGCAACCTGTAGCGTGGGTGTGACAGACAAACACATCCACATACTGAAAAACGCCGAATCAACCAGACCCAGAATAGAAATGGAGTCTTCACTCGCTCCGCTCTCTCAGTCTATAAAAATATAAAATTTTGTATTTTGTTTACACTTGCTTGTTATACTAGCAAAAGTAAATAGCAGATTAATAAGTAGTAATATTAAATAACTGGTAATTGGTAATTAATAAAATATTGTTTAATATTGTTTTCATAAAACAATATTGTTTTATTCGTTCTAGTTTTTAACTCTACATACTACAACGTTTTTAGTTTTTATGTTATGCCAATAAAGGCCTCAAATGCTAATTTGTAGTTTGACAATAAATAGATCAGCAGCTGTCAATGTCCATCAGCCAACTGTCAAATCGAAAATGACTGTTTACTGAACGTCCAATGTATTGACAAGGTTAAACGCTTGTTCTTTTTAAATTACATTATCAACATATTTAATCAGTATTTACAAACGAATAAAGATAAGACAACCGAGGTCAATTGGTGTTTCATATTGTTTAGTAAAAATAGCATGGACGTCAAGAGTCAAGTGTGAATTGTATCGATATGGCACTGAAAACTATATTATTAAGGTATGAATTCAAATTTCTTACTGCCGCCTTTGATTTTTGGCAAACGTTTTAATTAATGTCGTTCTTGAAATAATCCCCAGCTATAAAATTGAATAATAATAACAATGTATTCTTTTTTTTTTTTATTTAATAAAATTTCAATATTATTCAGGAATTTGTTCAGGCACGTTAAAATAAGTAATTACACAGCGAGTCTATTACAAATCCGAAAAGAGTACAAGCAGGAACACTCCAACAGAGGTTGGAACAAAACAAATACAACAGTTGGTCTTCTGGCCTCTGTTGTAATTGGATCTGTTGTAACAGGTAGATATTTTTGAGATGCTTATAAACATTAAACAACATTTAATATATTATCTTTCCATTGTTTTTCAATATGTTAAGCAAGAATTCACTTAATAGTGCATTTTATAAAAAATCACAATTTCATTTAAAAAATAATGAGATTGAATAACTTCGAAAAATATTATGTAGGATTTTTGTCTTCTTTGTCTGCTCTATGTACTCAACAGTATCCATATTTATTTTAAACTTACACCTATCAGAGAAATAGAATCTCAAAAAAATGATATTATATCTTTTTTCTTACAAGTGTAGCAATCATGTATCTTTTAAACAACTTCCAATACCATCTTTATGTAGAAATATTGAGATAAATGTATATAATATATTAATAAAGGTTATACAGGTAGTTGGCAATGGGTGCTATTTATTGGCTCCTGACTTATGCACTTGTCAAAAAATAACTGCTTTTTGATTTGCAGCTTTTAAGTATTAGATACAGTTTTTATTTTAGATTATATATCCATTTTTCCGTAGTACGTATGATGGTATAAGATTGAATTAAAAAGTTAAGTTAAGTTAAGATTGAATTAATTAACATCAACTATGTTCTTTGTAATTGCTCATATTTGCGTCACAGAAATTTATAGATGCTATTATTTTATAACACAAGTATTACTTAGGGGCAATAATGATAAAATGTAATATCTATAATTGTAGGCTTATATATTATGACTATCAATAAATATTATCTTATTTCCAGCATTTTGTAGGTAAGTACCAATATATCCATATCATGTTAAGAAATAAACTCCTTTTACAATCTCTCTTATAATACGTAAATTGTAATTTACAGATCAGGAAGATGCTAGTAAAAGTAATCAAAACAATGAACTTGAAGCTGGTGCAAAACGAGCTGACTTGCCCACATACCGAGTTGAGGAAGTCAGCAAACATGATAATAAGTGAGAATTTGACGATGACTTAAATTATAATAGTATCAAGGTCAAGAGTCAATTGCCATAAATACTTGAATTGAATGATAATATTGTTACAACATTAAATGTAATATAGTTTAAATTAACAAAAACTATTTTTAATTTGCTTTACATAACAACTACTAGCCTTTTTACAAGGAATATAATAATTATAGAAAAAGCTTCTGGGTGACCTACAAGCATGGTGTGTATGACGTCACCTCGTTCCTGCCCTCTCATCCCGGTGGGGAGCAGATCTTCAATGCGGCTGGACTCAGTGTGGAGCCCTTCTGGAATGTGTATGGCATGCACAAAACTAAGGAAGTGTATGAATTGCTAGAGAGTTACAGAATAGGTGAGTTATACAATGAGGTTTAACTGGGACAAATAAACCCATTGTTTGGATAAATGATTAACCCATTGTTTGAATAAATAACAAACCCATTGTTTTGATAACTGTTTAGCTTTCTTATTATCATTCTCATGGTGATATGCAAGCTAACTTGACCGCGTTAATACCACTACTGAACTGGGAATATATACACTATTTCTCTTATGAGCATATCAGATCGTTGGGCGACGTTAGGTGTAACATGGCCTAGTTTGTTTTACAAAAATAACACGTTTCTTTGTTAACGAATTGAGAATAAATAAGCAATTATTATTCAAATGTATATTTATTTCATTTTATACTTGTGAAAATGAAACAGGTTAAGCAATAATTGTTTTACATGTGACTGATGTGGATATAATAAACGTAAATAAATAAAGCATGTAACCTAGTAGTCATAAAATTACTATAATTTTCTTTAAATTGTAGCATTTTCTGTTGTGGTTCCCATTAAATTTTTATATTTTCTCATAATACATGTATTGTATATTTTTGGCTCCGCAATCGCCACAATTAAATAATGTTGTTGATAATGATAGTTGAGATTCACAACGTTCAAGAATCATCTCATTCTGTTTAGTCAAATGTCACTTACACACTAAGTACAGTGTAGTTGGTCTATTGTTACTTGTAGACTGCTGATCAAATGCTCAGTTCTCTATCTTACACCAAATTCTACGAGTATAGAAGAAAAAGAATTGTCTTACGTTACTTAAATGTATAAAACGTAATACATTTATATAACCTTTTTAATTCTATTTTTTAATTATCTTGAAACGTGGTAGGGTGTTGAATTATAATATAGAATTAAATCCGTCAACACGAGCAGAACTAGTGTCACTATGGTCTGAGCTGAGGTGTCGGTACCTACGGATGATGTTTTTCGACCCTTAAAAAAACAATTTTTCGCCTCATAAGGTCAATTCGCAGTCCAATAACTATGAACGACTGAGCTTTAAGAAGCGGACCGTAATTTCATTTTCCGAATGCCAAACCATATAAATTAAAGTGAATCAGATTCATAGCTGTATTTCCTCTGCACCGGTCCAGGCAACCTGCACGACGACGATGTGGCGGACCACAGCGACGAGGAGATGTGGGCGCGGGAGCCGGCGAGGGACCGCCGCCTGCGCGTCAAGACTCTGCGGCCCTTCAACGCGGAGACTCCGCCCCACGAGCACGTGCGGCACTTCGACACGCCCAAGTATGGACACAGACTGCGTGTCAATCTCACACCCGCTCGAGTGACCACATTATGGTGTATGATATAAGGGATATATACAGTTATAAAATTATATATCTTATGCATATTTATAAGGGATTGAAGCACTGGACTATATATAAAATTGTTATAGTAAAATAAATGTAATCAAAAATAGTTATCGAAACAATGAGACGATGGTCGGTAGAGCTATACGAACATAATTTATGTTCGGGTATTTTTTTTTTTTTAGAAATACGCTTGAAATTTCCTTTGAACATACAAACATACAAAATTACACACCATTCTGAGCTTCGAAAAAAATGTTAATTCAAACTGCGTCAAATCTCTGGAAACAACAATAGTTTACTGACGTTACTTTCTGTGACGTCATCGGTGCTACAATAAATCTTAGGGCGTATTCGTCACAGATAATACTTCAAAATTTATTTCGTCTAATTTTTATAAAATATATGTTTTTAGTTTTAATTAAAATTAAAAGTGTTTTTTTATCCTATTTTATGATAGGAGCATGACCACAACTACTATTTTATTTACAGATTCATTAAAAATAATTTAAATAAACATTGAAAAATATATTTAATGAATCTGCAAATATTTAAGAAACTTACATAATAATTAAAAATAATGCGAGATACAAATTTATATTTCAGCGAACTCTTCTATGTGCGTCAACACATGCCGGTGCCGGAGCTGGACGAGCGCACGCACAAGATAAAGGTGGTGGTGCTGGACCAGGACGGTACGGACGTCGGCGAGACGGAGTTCTCATTGCGGGACCTGGAGCGGTTCCCGACCACCAGCGTGCGCGCCGCCCTCATGTGCGCCGGAAACAGACGAACGGACATGAACAAGGTCCGTGGCGCCCGTACTCGCCTCGCGGGACCTGACCGACGGCTGACCCTCTCCTCCCTTGATCCAGGTGAGGCGGGTGAAGGGGCTGGACTGGACCACGGGTGCAATCGGCAACGCGGTGTGGGATGGCGTGCTGCTGCGGGACGTACTGCTGGCGGCCGGCGTGCGGGAGCGGGACGGGGACGGGAGGCACGTCATCGTCAGTACTTAATGCGCAATCGGAAGGGAGGGAGAGGCGTAGGGAGACGGCAGCTAACCGACCGCTCCTCGCAGCTGACGGGCGCGGACACGGACGCCACGGGCGAGCAGTTCAGCACGTCCATCCCGCTGGCGACGGCGCTGGACGAGTCGGCGCGTGTGCTGCTGGCTTGGCGCATGAACGGCGCGGCGCTGGGCCCCGACCACGGCCGCCCGCTGCGCGCCGTCGTGCCGGGCGCGCCTGCCGTGCGGAGCGTCAAGTGGCTGCGTGAGACTTCACACTCACGTTGACTTTCCCTCTATTTATATATGTTTGCAAACGATACTTATATCCGTAGAGAAGATCACGGTGTCGACGGAGGAGAGCTCGTCGCACTGGCACCAGAGGGACTACCGCTCGTTCGGACCCAACGTGACCTGGGAGACCGCTGACTTCCCCAGCGCGCCGCCCCTGTACAGCCTGCCCGTCACGTCGGCCGTGTGCTCGCCCGCGGACGGAGACACCGTGCGCGCCGACGGAGGCACCGTGCGCGTGGCCGGTGAGCGCCGATGACGTCACCTCTCGCTCTGTCCAATACAATACATACAATGATCGACCGCGGCCAGGCTACGCGTACTCGGGCGGCGGCGCTAAGATCGTGCGGGTGGAGGTGAGCTGCGACAGAGGCGCCACGTGGCGGGAGACGGAGCTGCAGCGCGACGGCGCCCCGCACGGCCGGCACTACTCCTGGGCGCTGTGGTCTACCGAGCTGCCGGCGACGGACGCGCGGGTGCGTGCGTGTCCGACTGCATGTGTGCGTGTGTGTAGTGATACCGGCGAAGGACGCGCGGGTGCGTGCGTGTCCGACTGCATGTGTGCGTGTGTGTAGTGATACCGGCGACGGACGCGCGGGTGCGTGCGTGTCCGACTGCATGTGTGCGTGTGTGTAGTGATACCGGCGAAGGACGCGCGGGTGCGTGCGTGTCTGACTGCATGTGTGCGTGTGTGTAGTGATACCGGCGAAGGACGCGCGGGTGCGTGCGTGTCCGACTGCATGTGTGCGTGTGTGTAGTGATACCGGCGACGGACGCGCGGGTGCGTGCGTGTCCGACTGCATGTGTGCGTGTGTGTAGTGATACCGGCGAAGGACGCGCGGGTGCGTGCGTGTCTGACTGCATGTGTGCGTGTGTGTAGTGATACCGGCGAAGGACGCGCGGGTGCGTGCGTGTCCGACTGCATGTGTGCGTGTGTGTAGTGATACCGGCGAAGGACGCGCGGGTGCGTGCGTGTCCGACTGCATGTGTGCGTGTGTGTAGTGATACCGGCGACGGACGCGCGGGTGCGTGCGTGTCCGACTGCATGTGTGCGTGTGTGTAGTGATACCGGCGAAGGACGCGCGGGTGCGTGCGTGTCTGACTGCATGTGTGCGTGTGTGTAGTGATACCGGCGAAGAACGCGCGGGTGCGTGCGTGTCCGACTGCATGTGTGCGTGTGTGTAGTGATACCGGCGAAGGACGCGCGGGTGCGTGCGTGTCCGACTGCATGTGTGCGTGTGTGTAGTGATACTTATCAGAAATACTCATTTCAGATGGAAATATGGGTGAAGGCGACCGATAGCAACTTTAACGCGCAGCCGGAAGGCTTCGAACATATCTGGAACATTCGCGGATTGCTCAGCAACGCCTATCACAAAATAAACATTCATATCGTTCGGTGAACCTTTTTTTGAGTTACATAGATTGCACCATAGTTTACCTCAATCTTGTATTAAAGATATTTTACTCAAAAAATACTCTTGCAGCTTTAAAAGGTAAACGAGTCAACGGCACGCTCACTAGTCTTATGACACACACTTATACACATTTAATATTTTTATTGTTTGCTTGTAAAGTATAAAACCTAGTTTTTATCTAATACTTATATTGCGCTTTCTAAGTCACAAGCACAAATGTAATGATGTTCGAACAAAATAAACAACGACGAAATGAGCGACTGATCATCAAATATTTTTTAAATAAATTTTGACAAACGGCAACAAGTCTCAATATATTTATCTTTGTGCATTTTCCCTCCTCTGTGTTAATATTACTGCCTAGAAATAAATTAAGTGATTGTTTCATATATTTTACAATATACGTTTTATTATTAAACCCTTTGCCACGTTAATCGAGGACAAGTTTCTTTTAATACAATGCCCATCCTCACACTGCAGCGGTAGTGTCCGAATATCTTACTAAGGTCGGTATCCAAGTTTTGAGATGACCAGCTCGCTTGCTCGCCAGACCTAAATCCTATAGAATATGTTTGGGATAAACTGGAAAAAGTAATTAAACAAATCTTAGCATCGTCTAACCTTATGGACCTCAAAACCGCATTGAATGTAAAATGGAACTTATTTTTATTGATAATTTATATGGAAAGTATGCTCAGACATAAATACTGATTGTATCACCAATTGCAAAAAAATCAAAATTTATTTCATAATGTTACGTCCAAACTCCTTACAATTACCGCACTAAGTACTTACAAGCCTTTATAATTTTTTTTGATTAAGTATATTTTTTTCATATTCATAAATGTCAATTAAATAAGTGAAACGCATACTTAATACTGGTATATATGGCCAGTCCGAAATAAAACAATATTTCTGGGAATTCGTCCTTTTTTACGTTCCTCTAAATATATCCATGAGTGTGTTTGTTGTGTTTATTTATTAAGACCTAGCTTACTCTTTTTTATAAACTAGCTGCTTAGACTTGTCCAACTCTCATCTATTTATTAAACATCGAATTAATTAAATTCATTAAATAGCTTTAGACTCAAATTTGTGAATCCTGGCAGTACGTCCCTTTTGCTCCATTAGCTGAACTACCATGCTGTATGTGGGCAGTTTGAGTATAACCTGCCTCCTTTATTAGTATTCTTTTGAAAATCCTAACCAATGTATACAAAAGTCCTAAACGCACAATACGGTGTGCCCCAGGGCTGTATCTTTGTTTCTATTTTTGGTGTATGTAAATGTACTTACACAAATAAATTTATGTAAAAAAAGAATATTTTCATATGTTGACAACACTCCTTTATCTTTCGCAGAAGTTACTTGGTATAATATGTTCTATGTTACTCAGCAGGGTTAATAATTGGTTGATCAATAATTATCTGAACCTGAATGCAAAAAAAAAAAACAAAATATTTTACGTTTTCTATTCTATTCAATATAACTTAAGACTATTTACCATACTTAAAATTATTTAACATGAATGCAAAATACACCAGATTGGCTGTTCGTGCTCACAAAAATAGTGCCTTGTTAAAATAAAATACCTAGATAGAGAAAAAAATTTTGAATTCGGTCTAGTAGTATTTGTGTGAAAACAATACAAGTATACAAAAACACAACTTAAAATGTCACTTCTTTCTGATATTAGTATAGAAGTATAGATATGGTCTAATTCCTACATAATTATTATTTGAATGTCGCGGGCCTTTATCTGTTATAAATGTTATCAACCTTTTATCACTTTTGCACTTTGAGCCGCAACAGGTTCATCATGTTCGTATTCAGAAGATTTTGTGCTAGAAATATTGTTTTAAGGAAATTATTAATTCCAAAAACTGTAAGTAATAAATTCTTAGCTACAAATGCCAGTGACTATTTCAATTTAAATATTGGCGGGGAAACTTTAACTTTCCCCCACGTGTGGCTGAGAGATAACTGCCAGTGTGAACATTGCTTCCATCGATCAGCACAAAGCCGCATTATTGATTGGAACAAATTTAACTTGAATAGTGCTCCAAAAAAACATGTGTTTAAGGATGAAAATTCTGTGGAGATTACTTGGGATGATGGCCACGTTTCTCGATATTACCTAGAGTGGTTATCGTCTAGAAGTTTTTCTCTGGATAAACAAAAGTACTACAAAAACTACCTTTACAAACCGGAAAAACAAATTTGGCATGGAAACGATTTTAGTAAAGTGTGCAGTAAACACGATTACAGTGCAATTGTAAGCACTGATGAGGCTCTTTACAACTGGTTGCAAAACCTGTCGACATACGGAGTGGCACTCATAGAAAATACTCCAAACTGTGCTCAGTCTATTGAGACTGTTATAGACAGGGTAGGGTTCAAAAAGAGAACGCACTATGGAAATGATTATGTTGTACAAAATGTTGCGAATACCAGTAATGTTGCATATTTATCAAGCAACTTACAAATGCACACAGACCTACCATATTATGAGTACTGTCCAGGAGTCAATATGTTGCATTGTCTAGTTCAGACAAACAGCAAAGGTGGAGAAAATTTAATATCAGACTGCCATTATATTGCTAATTATATTAAAAACCATTACTCAGCTGAATATAAACTGTTGACAGAGGTAGAAGTTGAATGGAGTGATATTGGAACTGAACATGGAAATGAGTTTTACAAGCTGTACCGAGGCCCAGTTCTTTGTACAGACAAGTATGGTGATATCATAAGAATTAACTTTTCTATTCCACAAAGAGGCAGTCACTTTCCAGTACCCATTGAAATGGTTAAGCCATGGTACAAAGCTTATACCTTGTTCTTTGAACTAAATCAGAAGTTTGCAGCTAAATTTAAGACTAAACCAGGAGATATTCTTACATTTGACAATATAAGGTTATTACATGGCAGAAACCAGTATGAAGATAGTGGTAATAATGTGCGGAAACTTGTAGGTGCTTATGTAGATTGGGATGAAATATATTCAAGATTAAGATGCTTAAAAGTCAAATTACAGCCAAATAGCAGATTATAATAACAGTACTAAAGTATTTTTGTTGAAATTTTATTATAATTTCTTTGAGGTATGTGTAAGTAGCACAACATAAATAATAAAATATATATTAATTATAAATGTCAAGTTATCTCTTTAATTAATACTAAGTAATAAATGTTAATGTATCTCTACATATGTGTCTATGTTATAGTCTTTAATAGAAAACCTCCTTAAAGGTAGTAAGCTGTCTGAATCTTTCACTTTTTCCTCAACTTCCACAAGAGGAAAATCTTCCAAATTTGGGCTGGTTGACATGGCAACAGCTGTCGACTCACTTGTATGAAAGTATACAGTAAAACTTGCATCTTCTGGTACGGTATTGAAATTTATAGTAACAGCTGCTAACCGCAGACAAAAAGCTCTTAAGTTCTGTTCAAATGCAATTAAATAAGCATCAGAAGTATCATCATACACATTCATGTGATCGAAATCAAAAACGAACCTTAGCACAGGTTCATAAGTGTTGTTGGTAATGGCAAATTCCACACGTTTTAATTGTCCAATTTTCAAACACTCAGCTATACTTGTTAAACACAAATTGATATATTGATTGACCTCAGGGTGTCGAGAGCGATATACAACAATGCTATACTTCTTCCTAGTTTCAAATATGCTCTTAGGATAAACTGATGTATAATATAAAATGTTATGAAATGCAACTCCTAAGAATTCAATTGTGATGTCTATAAAACAGTTACCCATTTTCTCCATAAATAATTATCGTTACATAAAAACACATTTAAAGTAGAAAATAGAAAGAAAACAAACAGTGCTGAAAGTCAGTCCGTTCAAGTAAGTACGTCAAAGTCAGCTGTCACTTTTACATATTAATCCTATGGACCTAGGGTAGGTCTACTAATTACAATCATACCGAAATCCTTAGTATGTACTTTGTAACCTAAAAGGGATCTGTCAAAAGTTTTCTTCAATATTATTATCGTTACTCATAATTAAAGAACAAACAAAAATATATATAATATCAAAAATAAGTTTATTACAAATCCAGTTTCCCAATTACAATCGTCCACTCTACTTTTTACTTTATTTAGAACTTTATTGTTCCAGCATAAAAATGTACAATGAGCGGACTTAATGCTAAATAGCATTCTTAGACAGTACACCTTAGAGTTGCATAGGGTTAAGAGGCCGTACAATATAGAAGGAAATTACAGAAAAAATTGGAGATATATATTGTGTAAAGTCTAAGTTAATATATATTTACAGAAATATATACTTATTTGAATATTAATTACTTCGAAAGATACATACACAAACCAAATATTACATTTTTACTACCTTTCTTACACACGAAGCTAACGAAATGAAACACTAAATCTAATTTTTCCCTTTCAATAAAACCATCCTCGAATACATTTATTTGACCTGTCAATGAATTTTTTAAACCGTCAAAAATTGTATTTCGCCTTAAAATTACAAATAATGTCTCCTTGTCGTAAAATTATTTTCCCCTCAACCTAGACAAATAAAAATAATTAGTAGTTAGATCTGGACTACATGGTGGGTGCACCGGTGCTTCGAAGTCATGCTTGTTCAAAGCAGCCATTGCAACTATACTTTTGTGAATCAGCGCTTTGTCTTGAAGAACAAATACCATTTTTTTTTTGCTTCGTAAGGATTATTATCCCGGTAGCGGTGTTCAGTGGTCTTCATAGTTTCAGTTTTCTTCCGAATTTAACTGTTATGCAGGCCTGAGGTGACTATTTGTAAACGAATGTACCAAGAGAGATTTCTATACATATTTATGTATAGAAATTGTATTTAGTATGTATATTTTTTAGAAATGTCTATCATTTAGTCCTATTGGCTATGACTGTGTCACCGGGCGTGAAATTAACCATTAGGGCTAAAACTTTAACAAAGTAATGACGAATCGCCACTTACTAGGACTAAGAGAGATCTCCTATCACCGCTCCAACCCTAAATTTTAGTACAATTGAAAATTACTTATCTCTTATCGGTCTATTCAATGTGTTAATCTGAAGACATCACCAAATTTCAAAAATTGTTAAAAGGTTGTAACCTATTATGATGAACCTGGGCATTTGGGGCAAAAAATATAGCCGCCTTTTTTTATTCATGTTTAGAAAGTTAAGACAACGTTAGTTAAAAAGAGATCATATTATCTTGTTTTTCATTCAAGTCATAAAAATGACGTTTTATGTTAATAGGATTCCTTCAACCATGCTTTGTGGATTAACAGTTAATACACAAGATGGGTCATAATTAGGTAGAAAGTAAACATTTTTGACCTGGGTTACAACTTAATATTTGTTACTATTATAACTACAAAGTATTACATTTCTTTTAGATATTGTGTCACAAACATTAATAACATCGAAATTTCTAATTCTACTAATTAACAAATTTCAAGTGGGTTTGTTAAACATACTAAAACAGAAGTTTAATATTAGAATTCCTAACCAAAAAAACAACATTTTGGATCTACTATATATTTAATTAAAAAGAAAAACAAAAGCTAACTTAATAAAACACTATATTTCAAAATTTATACATTAATAATTCATGATTCTTCATTTACTTATCAGGCAGAGTATCCAATCCCTATAACAGAAAACAAAAAATGTTACCAATTATTACATAAATCTAATATATGTTTTACTTATGGTCAGGGCCTCAAGCATTTACTTTCAGTAGGTTTTTGCAGAATTTATTTTGCACACATGTCAAAAATTTTCAATTGTTACTGGTATGGACAGGACTTTTTAAAATCGGCTAGATACGCGTCACTTTTAAATGTTTCATAGTTATAGTACAGTTTTTTTTTCAGGATTCTTAGTCTAACAAACTAAAAAAGTCTCCATATCAGTAGGTATCTATTTAGACATTCAGGCTAATTTCTTAAATTCTCTGAAATCATTGCACAATTAGGTGTTACTATAAGATAAAATGAATTAAATGCACGTAAATAATATTTTAAAATGACACCAACTATAAAAAAATTATCCAAGAGACAAAGCTTCTTCCATGGATTCACCGTGCACCGTGAACTTGCAACCCAGGTGTAGGTTTATGGGGCTCCTTTAAAACGCGCATTACCACTCAACTAGTTCTGCTCCTCTCCCTACCTAACCAAATTTGGAATGAACCTACCAATGCGACCTTCTAAGTACGTTCTAGAAATAGATGAGAGATAAGAGAGATGTAATATTTCCGATAATACATCTCTCTTGTCTTGGATAAAATTAATAAAGATTGAAATTTCAATTTATTTCTTTGATTATCAGTGAGAGTAACAAACCTGCAAAGTTTTTAGGAGGCCAAGATCAATTAATTCACATGTACATACTCTTAAATCATTTAATCCATTTTTTGGCAAGCAATATATAATAGCATAATTTGAATATTTATTAATTTTTTTAGTAAATTAATTAAAACAATATATATTTTAATATTCTGACCGGGATCAATTCTTACACTTAGCAAAGCACATCTTTATTTACATAATTAACTCAGCATGTGTCAAAAGTAAACCTTACATATAAATTAGTGTATGGTGAATTATATCAAAACAAAGTGATGCCATAACTTATTTTTTTTTGTATTGGGCAGGGCAAATGCACTGACAGACAACCAAGAGATAGTGGTGTTGTCACCCATCAAAATTTGCTAGTATTGAGGATTGCCTCTATACTTACAAATTTCAATGGGTCAAACATTGATCAACATATTAAAATATTTTCAACATATTGATGTTGCCGTAGCTCTAACACTTGGGCTTAGAACATAAAATAGTATAAGTATTGTTATAATTTGGAAGTATTGTTAGTAGTTTTACCAAGAAATGTGTTAAATATAAAACACCAAATTTGATAGATAAAGAGTTGTATATATATATATAGATACAACTCCTTATCTATCTATATTAATATAACAGAATTAAATACTCACATTGGGCTTGTAAGCATTTCCATTCAGCCTAAGATCTCTTTGATAGAGATGGCGGTCCCAACGGTCAATCAATGAACGTCTGAAATGCTGTTAACATTCTGCCATTAAATTCTATTTTAGATTAGTAAGTATCCATCTGGTTAATTTATTTAATTATCATCTATTTTCCAATTAATTTCTCATCACTTACAATACTTGTTTAGTTGAGTTGATTGTAAGTAAAGTAAACTAATTTATGGAAAGTGTAGTCAGTGCATTTAAATATAACTATGTTTCGAAACTGAATCTGTATTTAACAATACTAAGTACTTAAAAACATATTAGTTAAAATCAAATCACATACCCAAGAAATCTTATAATTCAGTTTTTTAAAGTCAAATTCAGTACAATAATTTTGTTTCATTTATGAATAATATAATAATGAGGATTTTCCTGTTACATAAAATTATATTAATTAAAATTCATATTTATATATTTTTTTTATTAGGGCTGTTACCTAACAGGTTGAATTAAAAACTTACATTGCCTAAAGTCAAATTGTGTATGTGGTAAAGACCCCATCCTGGAATCCCTAGAGCTGCTGTTATGATGCAGAAACTTGGTAATATTTCATACCACATTTTTTATAACTTCAATAAACTCGAAAATTTACAATGAAAACTACTAGACAGTAGAAATAATACATTAGTGTTAAATGTCAATGTAAAGAAATGTTAAATGTCATTGCTGACACCTCAGCACAGATATTTATTATGGACAGGTAAGGTAACAATGTCTATGATATTGTTGACAGCTGCAATAAGCAATACTGAAATACTAAATACAATACTGAAAATGGCGGTTGTGTCTTGTGCAATGCTCGCCAAGCTTTTGTCAGTGTAACGTATTTTTCCCCCTTTTGAGAAAAGTATCAAATTTACTATAGCTAGTATAACAATAACTTTAATCTCTTCCTATAATATAGTAAATATTTTTAAGGAAAAATATAAAAATGTGTTTTTTTTTATAACAAGCGGATGACTATTATTACATATTACATTAAAAGGTTTTGGATTTATACCAAGTGTGTGACATAAAAATAAAAATTTGCTAAAATTTATTAATATACCTCAACCATTTAGCCATTTGATTACTGTTTATTGACGGTGTTTTTTTTTAAATATTTATCTCATCATACAATTCCATATAAGAATTTTAAAAAAGAATACTGTAACTATTTCTATTTAAACTTTAAAAATATAATAGGTACACAACTTTTTGGTTTATTCCTAGATGCAAAATTTTTAACAAGAATGACCCCTTCCATTAATTAACGTCTTGATTATAAAATTTTACCTTTCGCAGAGTAAATTATATATTATACTGACAAGTTAACATTGCAATTCTCTTAGTAGTCTGTATTTACTATGAAGTTACTAGTCATACAGACAATACGAATACGCCATACAGTCACCAAAAATGGCAGACGTACCGATCGATTGTGATTTCCCTGTTTGGGGATTAATGCCAAAAAAAGAAACAGGAGTCGTTTCATTTTTAAATAAATATCCAGAATATGATGGTAGAAACACAGTTATTGCAATATTGGATTCAGGCGTGGACCCCGCCGCTGAGGGTCTTAAGGTAAAATTTTACTTATCATGTCTATTTAATCGTAGATTTTTGGAGTTATGTGCTCTTTTTATTTGTTTTTATGAATGATTTATTAGGTTACCAGTACAGGTGAAACTAAAGTTATAGAAAGATTCGACTGCAGTGGCTGTGGTGATGTGGATACCAGCACGATCGTAAAAAAGGTGGTAGAGGGATGCATAACCGGCATAACTGGACGCAAATTGAAAGTAACTATTTGTTAATTTACTTTTTAGTTTCTGCTGATACAGGTTATGTCATGTTTATTATATATTGGTCCATATTTATTCTAACTCCAGCAATGTCACAAGGTCATTGACTTTATGTCAGATGTTTACAGCTGTTCCTTGTCATTTTTTATCTATTACCTGAAATGTTGCTATGTTGATTTTTGTATATAAAGCACTACTTCTAGTTATTATTAATAATGATTTCACCTTGATTAATATTTTTAATATTGATAATGTTACCTATTCAACATAAATATACCCCATTTCCATTTTTATTTATGACATTTGATCATTATTATTATGTGATAAATAAAAACACAAAATATCGAAATATTTAAGTACTTTTTTTTATCATTATTAACTTTAATAGGAAGTTGTGATAAATGTTGTATTTGATTCTGAAATATTCTGCAATTTACACATTTGTTGATTCTTTTAATTACCCTTTTCAAATGTCAAGATACTCCATCTTACATTATATCAAATAATCAAAATAATTTCCAGATTCCAGAGACATGGAACAATCCAAAAGGAGAATGGCGCATAGGTGTAACATACCCATTTAGCTTATATCCTACTAAAGTTAAGGAAAGAATTCAGGAACACAGAAAGGAACATTTGTGGGATGTAGGACAGAAAACTGCAATGGCAAAGGCTACTAAAGACCTGTTGGACTTTGAAAATGAAGTTGGTAGGTTTATAACTGCCAATGTGAATATATGTTCTATAACATATTAAATATGTTTTTAAAAATATTGCTCTGCAAAGGTCTTTTCAGTACAGCTTATGTATTATATATTAATTATAAAAATATATATTCCATGTTATTTTTCACACCTGTCCTGCTTAAGCGAAAATATTTTTTTCATTGCATTTTTTAATTTATGTCAGTTCTCTTTTACTATTGGTTTTCCATTCATAGCTTCAAAAACATCCCTAAGTCAAGATGAAAAGCAAATGAAAGAAGAGCTGGAGGCACGAGTGGAAGTGCTAAAAGAGGCTGAAAAGAAATACACAGATGTGGGTCCTACTTATGATTGTGTGTTGTTCCATGACGGCACTATCTGGAGGTTGGCAATTGGCAATTATTTATCAACATATTAATCATCATATTTATAAATAATATTACTAAATTATCATATATTAATATATTTAAAGCTAATGCCTGAATGGATAAATTGAATTTTTATAAATTGAATTGAAAGTAAGGGTTCCACACATGCACTGTGTACTCCAAGATGGGTCTAAGAAATGGACAACTAAGGTTATATATACTTCCCATTTTGGAACCTCAGTAATTGCCAATTCTAGATCTGTCTGTACCTTGGTTGATGATGATAGTTGAGAGTCCCCTATCTTTTAGTCAAACTGGATTGCTATTGAGTATATGCAGTACGAAATATTTGAAGGCATTAAGATTCAGAAGCCATTTTCTTGACCAGTCCGCTAATCTGCTTGAAGTCTATCATGAATAGAATATTTTGAACACAGTTTATTTTAAAACAGCAAATTTTAAAATTATTTGACGGTTTCATTCAGAGCATGCATCGACACGTCAGAGGAGGGCGAGCTGTCCTCAGGCCCGCTGCTAGGAGAGTACAGCGACACGCGAGACCACCAGCACCTCACGCCGCTGGACGAGATGACCGTCAGCATCAACGTGCACGACGATGGAGACACGCTGGAGATAGTTGGAATGTGCTGTAAGAGTACTTGGAGAACAAGACATTCACTATTTTTGTGATAATAATTTGACACAATATAGGTATATTCTCTTTGGTAATTTGTACAATATTTAGATATTCAAATAATTTATAGCAACCCACGGCACACACGTAGCGGCAATAGCAGCGGGATATTTTCCGGACGAGCCGGATATGAACGGAGTTGCTCCCGGGGCGAAGATCATATCGCTCACAATAGGAGACAGTCGCCTGGGCTCCATGGAGACCGGTACGGCGCTCGTGAGAGCGTGCATAAAGGTTATGGAGCTGTCTAAGAAGATGAAGGTGGATGTCATCAATATGAGCTATGGAGAGCACGCTCATTGGTCTAATTCTGGGTAAGTTGGAATTATGTCGTATTTTGTAACTAATACATCTTTGTTTATATAACACGTGTTTGCAGACGGATAGGCGAGATCATCAGCTCTGTGGTAAACCGATACGGCGTGTCGTGGGTGGTGTCGGGCGGCAACCACGGGCCCGCGCTCGCCACCGTCGGGGCGCCCCCCGACATCGCACAACCCATACTCATAGGTATCTCCCAGCACTTAGCATTCAGCACTCCTCATCAAGGATAGGACCGGATACCGATAAGAGTTTATTATTTATTTGATAGTCTGTGGTAATTAACATCTAAGCGTCAAAAAAATATTTTCAGGTGTGGGTGCATACGTGTCGACGGAGATGATGCTGGCCGCATACTCGATGCGGTCTCGTGGCACGCCGGGCGCCTTCAGCTGGAGCTCCCGTGGGCCCTGCGCCGACGGCGCGCTCGGCATCTCCGTGTGCGCGCCCGGCGCCGCGCTCGCCTCCGTCGCCAGGTGCGCACGCACACATGCACACGTACACGCACATCCACATTCACACAAGCACGCACTCTGACACTTTCACTGCTAAACTTACTCGCCACTTGCAGGTTTACGTTAAGAAACGCCCAGCTGATGAACGGGACGTCGATGGCGGCGCCTCACGTGGCGGGAGCCGTGGGTGAGTGTGCGTGTGTGTGCGGCGGCGCGGTGTGGTGGTGTTGCTAGTGCGTGGTGTTGCAGCGCTGCTGGTGTCGTCGCTGCGGGCGCGCTCGCTGCCCCACTCGCCTTACGCCGTCAAGCGCGCGCTTGAGAATTCCGCTACGTATCTGCAGTATGTGGAGCCCTGGGCGCAGGGGGCAGGCCTGCTCAACGTCGAAAAGGTAATTTTCGACTATATTTTCTAGGAAGAGTAGGGGTTCATCCATGTGCTATAATTTATAATAACATCGATAGACGGATCTCATGAATTCAATTTCAATTATATGATCTTAAACAATAATTAGCAATATTATTTTAAATAGCGTATTATTTGTTTTTTGGGACAAGGGCTATTATAATGATACCCTAAGAGTCGAGGTGTTTTTTCAGGCCTTTGACCTTCTCACGACCTTCCACGACGCTCCAGAACGCGATGTGACCTTCAACATCAAGTGCGGCCCCAACAATACCAAAGGCATCTTCCTTCGTCCCAGGATAGATGATCCACCCCGCGACATAAGCGTCACCATCGAGCCCCAGTTCCTCGAGGACCACACTGATGAGGAAAGTTAGTAATAAATGTGTAGATCGTCTCATCGGAGGGTTTTCTAAGTCCTTCGATCCGCCTCTTTCTACGAAAATGTCCCATTACTAGCTTATTTCATCTGATATACCTTCATTTCCGGAAGTGCACATATCCAAAGCCTAT
Organism: Dircenna loreta; assembly: GCA_963555665.1. Classification (NCBI taxonomy): domain Eukaryota; kingdom Metazoa; phylum Arthropoda; class Insecta; order Lepidoptera; family Nymphalidae; genus Dircenna; species Dircenna loreta. The sequence continues at coordinate 15,216,807 of OY743087.1, forward strand.
CCCGAACCCGATACAAAAAAACGTGTATAGCGGTGTGGTTACAGACCGCGCGCTCATCCCGCGACAGATCGCCTTCAACATGCGCCTGGCGCTGAGCACCCCGCCCGATGCCGTCGCCTGGCTGCAGGCGCCCGCCCACCTGCACGCCGCCGCCGCCCCACGAGCGCTCGCCCTGCGCCTCGACACGCGCGCCCTGCCGCCCGGACCGCACTTCGCCAGGTACACACACACACACCAACATGCACCTGCACACCCGCACGTACACCTGCACGCCGCCGCCGCCCCGCGAGCGCTCGCCCTGCGCCTCGACACGCGCGCCCTGCCGCCCGGACCGCACTTCGCCAGGTACACACACACACACCAACATGCACCTGCACACCCGCACGTACACCTGCACGCCGCCGCCGCCCCGCGAGCGCTCGCCCTGCGCCTCGACACGCGCGCCCTGCCGCCCGGACCGCACTTCGCCAGGTACACACACACACACCAACATGCACCTGCACACCCGCACGTACACCTGCACGCCGCCGCCGCCCCGCGAGCGCTCGCCCTGCGCCTCGACACGCGCGCCCTGCCGCCCGGACCGCACTTCGCCAGGTACACACACACACACCAACATGCACCTGCACACCCGCACGTACACCTGCACGCCGCCGCCGCCCCGCGAGCGCTCGCCCTGCGCCTCGACACGCGCGCCCTGCCGCCCGGACCGCACTTCGCCAGGTACACACACACACACACCAACATGCACCTGCACACCCGCACGTACACCTGCACGCCGCCGCCGCCCCGCGAGCGCTCGCCCTGCGCCTCGACACGCGCGCCCTGCCGCCCGGACCGCACTTCGCCAGGTACACACACACACACCAACATGCACCTGCACACCCGCACGTACACCTGCACGCCGCCGCCGCCCCGCGAGCGCTCGCCCTGCGCCTCGACACGCGCGCCCTGCCGCCCGGACCGCACTTCGCCAGGTACACACACACACACCAACATGCACCTGCACACCCGCACGTACACCTGCACGCCGCCGCCGCCCCGCGAGCGCTCGCCCTGCGCCTCGACACGCGCGCCCTGCCGCCCGGACCGCACTTCGCCAGGTACACACACAGACACCAACATGCACCTGCACACCCGCACGTACACCTGCACGCCGCCGCCGCCCCGCGAGCGCTCGCCCTGCGCCTCGACACGCGCGCCCTGCCGCCCGGACCGCACTTCGCCAGGTACACACACACACACACCAACATGCACCTGCACACCCGCACGTACACCTGCACGCCGCCGCCGCCCCGCGAGCGCTCGCCCTGCGCCTCGACACGCGCGCCCTGCCGCCCGGACCGCACTTCGCCAGGTACACACACACACACACCAACATGCACCTGCACACCCGCACGTACACCTGCACGCCGCCGCCGCCCCGCGAGCGCTCGCCCTGCGCCTCGACACGCGCGCCCTGCCGCCCGGACCGCACTTCGCCAGGTACACACACACACACACCAACATGCACCTGCACACCCGCACGTACACCTGCACGCCGCCGCCGCCCCGCGAGCGCTCGCCCTGCGCCTCGACACGCGCGCCCTGCCGCCCGGACCGCACTTCGCCAGGTACACACACACACACACCAACATGCACCTGCACACCCGCACGTACACCTGCACGCCGCCGCCGCCCCGCGAGCGCTCGCCCTGCGCCTCGACACGCGCGCCCTGCCGCCCGGACCGCACTTCGCCAGGTACACACACACACACCAACATGCACCTGCACACCCGCACGTACACCTGCACGCCGCCGCCGCCCCGCGAGCGCTCGCCCTGCGCCTCGACACGCGCGCCCTGCCGCCCGGACCGCACTTCGCCAGGTACACACACACACACCAACATGCACCTGCACACCCGCACGTACACCTGCACGCCGCCGCCGCCCCGCGAGCGCTCGCCCTGCGCCTCGACACGCGCGCCCTGCCGCCCGGACCGCACTTCGCCAGGTACACACACACACACACCAACATGCACCTGCACACCCGCACGTACACCTGCACGCCGCCGCCGCCCCGCGAGCGCTCGCCCTGCGCCTCGACACGCGCGCCCTGCCGCCCGGACCGCACTTCGCCAGGTACACACACACACACCAACATGCACCTGCACACCCGCACGTACACCTGCACGCCGCCGCCGCCCCGCGAGCGCTCGCCCTGCGCCTCGACACGCGCGCCCTGCCGCCCGGACCGCACTTCGCCAGGTACACACACACACACCAACATGCACCTGCACACCCGCACGTACACCTGCACGCCGCCGCCGCCCCGCGAGCGCTCGCCCTGCGCCTCGACACGCGCGCCCTGCCGCCCGGACCGCACTTCGCCAGGTACACACACACACACACCAACATGCACCTGCACACCCGCACGTACACCTGCACGCCGCCGCCGCCCCGCGAGCGCTCGCCCTGCGCCTCGACACGCGCGCCCTGCCGCCCGGACCGCACTTCGCCAGGTACACACACACACACCAACATGCACCTGCACACCCGCACGTACACCTGCACGCCGCCGCCGCCCCGCGAGCGCTCGCCCTGCGCCTCGACACGCGCGCCCTGCCGCCCGGACCGCACTTCGCCAGGTACACACACACACACCAACATGCACCTGCACACCCGCACGTACACCTGCACGCCGCCGCCGCCCCGCGAGCGCTCGCCCTGCGCCTCCGCGCGCCCTGCCGCCCGGACCGCACTTCGCCAGGTACACACACACACACCAACATGCACCTGCACACCCGCACGTACACCTGCACGCCGCCGCCGCCCCGCGAGCGCTCGCCCTGCGCCTCGACACGCGCGCCCTGCCGCCCGGACCGCACTTCGCCAGGTACACACACACACACACCAACATGCACCTGCACACCCGCACGTACACCTGCACGCCGCCGCCGCCCCGCGAGCGCTCGCCCTGCGCCTCGACACGCGCGCCCTGCCGCCCGGACCGCACTTCGCCAGGTACACACACACACACACACCAACATGCACCTGCACACCCGCACGTACACCTGCACGCCGCCGCCGCCCCGCGAGCGCTCGCCCTGCGCCTCGACACGCGCGCCCTGCCGCCCGGACCGCACTTCGCCAGGTACACACACACACACACACCAACATGCACCTGCACACCCGCACGTACACCTGCACGCCGCCGCCGCCCCGCGAGCGCTCGCCCTGCGCCTCGACACGCGCGCCCTGCCGCCCGGACCGCACTTCGCCAGGTACACACACACACACCAACATGCACCTGCACACCCGCACGTACACCTGCACGCCGCCGCCGCCCCGCGAGCGCTCGCCCTGCGCCTCGACACGCGCGCCCTGCCGCCCGGACCGCACTTCGCCAGGTACACACACACACACCAACATGCACCTGCACACCCGCACGTACACCTGCACGCCGCCGCCGCCCCGCGAGCGCTCGCCCTGCGCCTCGACACGCGCGCCCTGCCGCCCGGACCGCACTTCGCCAGGTACACACACACACACCAACATGCACCTGCACACCCGCACGTACACCTGCACGCCGCCGCCGCCCCGCGAGCGCTCGCCCTGCGCCTCGACACGCGCGCCCTGCCGCCCGGACCGCACTTCGCCAGGTACACACACACACACCAACATGCACCTGCACACCCGCACGTACACCTGCACGCCGCCGCCGCCCCGCGAGCGCTCGCCCTGCGCCTCGACACGCGCGCCCTGCCGCCCGGACCGCACTTCGCCAGGTACACACACACACACACCAACATGCACCTGCACACCCGCACGTACACCTGCACGCCGCCGCCGCCCCGCGAGCGCTCGCCCTGCGCCTCGACACGCGCGCCCTGCCGCCCGGACCGCACTTCGCCAGGTACACACACACACACCAACATGCACCTGCACACCCGCACGTACACCTGCACGCCGCCGCCGCCCCGCGAGCGCTCGCCCTGCGCCTCGACACGCGCGCCCTGCCGCCCGGACCGCACTTCGCCAGGTACACACACACACACCAACATGCACCTGCACACCCGCACGTACACCTGCACGCCGCCGCCGCCCCGCGAGCGCTCGCCCTGCGCCTCGACACGCGCGCCCTGCCGCCCGGACCGCACTTCGCCAGGTACACACACACACACACCAACATGCACCTGCACACCCGCACGTACACCTGCACGCCGCCGCCGCCCCGCGAGCGCTCGCCCTGCGCCTCGACACGCGCGCCCTGCCGCCCGGACCGCACTTCGCCAGGTACACACACACACACCAACATGCACCTGCACACCCGCACGTACACCTGCACGCCGCCGCCGCCCCGCGAGCGCTCGCCCTGCGCCTCGACACGCGCGCCCTGCCGCCCGGACCGCACTTCGCCAGGTACACACACACACACACCAACATGCACCTGCACACCCGCACGTACACCTGCACGCCGCCGCCGCCCCGCGAGCGCTCGCCCTGCGCCTCGACACGCGCGCCCTGCCGCCCGGACCGCACTTCGCCAGGTACACACACACACACACCAACATGCACCTGCACACCCGCACGTACACCTGCACGCCGCCGCCGCCCCGCGAGCGCTCGCCCTGCGCCTCGACACGCGCGCCCTGCCGCCCGGACCGCACTTCGCCAGGTACACACACACACACACCAACATGCACCTGCACACCCGCACGTACACCTGCACGCCGCCGCCGCCCCGCGAGCGCTCGCCCTGCGCCTCGACACGCGCGCCCTGCCGCCCGGACCGCACTTCGCCAGGTACACACACACACACACCAACATGCACCTGCACACCCGCACGTACACCTGCACGCCGCCGCCGCCCCGCGAGCGCTCGCCCTGCGCCTCGACACGCGCGCCCTGCCGCCCGGACCGCACTTCGCCAGGTACACACACACACACCAACATGCACCTGCACACCCGCACGTACACCTGCACGCCGCCGCCGCCCCGCGAGCGCTCGCCCTGCGCCTCGACACGCGCGCCCTGCCGCCCGGACCGCACTTCGCCAGGTACACACACACACACCAACATGCACCTGCACACCCGCACGTACACCTGCACGCCGCCGCCGCCCCGCGAGCGCTCGCCCTGCGCCTCGACACGCGCGCCCTGCCGCCCGGACCGCACTTCGCCAGGTACACACACACACACACCAACATGCACCTGCACACCCGCACGTACACCTGCACGCCGCCGCCGCCCCGCGAGCGCTCGCCCTGCGCCTCGACACGCGCGCCCTGCCGCCCGGACCGCACTTCGCCAGGTACACACACACACACCAACATGCACCTGCACACCCGCACGTACACCTGCACGCCGCCGCCGCCCCGCGAGCGCTCGCCCTGCGCCTCGACACGCGCGCCCTGCCGCCCGGACCGCACTTCGCCAGGTACACACACACACACACCAACATGCACCTGCACACCCGCACGTACACCTGCACGCCGCCGCCGCCCCGCGAGCGCTCGCCCTGCGCCTCGACACGCGCGCCCTGCCGCCCGGACCGCACTTCGCCAGGTACACACACACACACCAACATGCACCTGCACACCCGCACGTACACCTGCACGCCGCCGCCGCCCCGCGAGCGCTCGCCCTGCGCCTCGACACGCGCGCCCTGCCGCCCGGACCGCACTTCGCCAGGTACACACACACACACCAACATGCACCTGCACACCCGCACGTACACCTGCACGCCGCCGCCGCCCCGCGAGCGCTCGCCCTGCACCTCGACACGCGCGCCCTGCCGCCCGGACCGCACTTCGCCAGGTACACACACACACACACCAACATGCACCTGCACACCCGCACGTACACCTGCACGCCGCCGCCGCCCCGCGAGCGCTCGCCCTGCGCCTCGACACGCGCGCCCTGCCGCCCGGACCGCACTTCGCCAGGTACACACACACACACCAACATGCACCTGCACACCCGCACGTACACCTGCACGCCGCCGCCGCCCCGCGAGCGCTCGCCCTGCGCCTCGACACGCGCGCCCTGCCGCCCGGACCGCACTTCGCCAGGTACACACACACACACACCAACATGCACCTGCACACCCGCACGTACACCTGCACGCCGCCGCCGCCCCGCGAGCGCTCGCCCTGCGCCTCGACACGCGCGCCCTGCCGTCCGGACCGCACTTCGCCAGGTACACACACACACACACCAACATGCACCTGCACACCCGCACGTACACCTGCACGCCGCCGCCGCCCCGCGAGCGCTCGCCCTGCGCCTCGACACGCGCGCCCTACCGCCCGGACCGCACTTCGCCAGGTACACACACACACACCAACATGCACCTGCACACCCGCACGTACACCTGCACGCCGCCGCCGCCCCGCGAGCGCTCGCCCTGCGCCTCGACACGCGCGCCCTTCCGCCCGGACCGCACTTCGCCAGGTACACACACACACACACCAACATGCACCTGCACACCCGCACGTACACCTGCACGCCGCCGCCGCCTTGTTTAATATCCATTAATTTACTTTTCTAAGAATATATTACTTGTAGTGTGAACGCCTACGACGTGTCGTGCGTGGAGAAGGGCCCGGTGTTCCGACTGGCGGTGACGGTGCTGCAGCCACAACCACTGGCCGGGCTGCCGCACGATCCGCACCTGCGGGAGACCGAAGTACTCTTCAAACCGTCTACCATCAAGAGGCATATCATCGTCGGTGAGCGAAATGAAACCGAGAGTCTAGTCCTAACGTACACGCCCCTCGCTAACTGCGTGATGTGCCGCAGTGCCCCCCGAGGCGTCGTGGGGCGTGGTGCGCGTGCGGCGGCGCAGCGGCGAGGGCGCAGCACGCTTCCTGCTGCACGCCATGCAGCTGGCGCCGCGCCGCTCGTGCCGCGCGCACGAGACGCACCGCATGCTGTCGCTGGCGGCGCACGCGCCCGCGGTGGCGCCCTTCCGCGTGCTGGTACGCTACTTCTTAAATTACACTTTATAAAGACTAGAAGACATTTTGTCACTGCTATTTACTAATGCTACAGTTATATAGAGTGTATATAATGGTTAATTTTTATCTTTCATACGTGGTTTATATAATTTTAGCTTTCCTGATTAACAGTAACAGTACTTGTGCTTGTGAGACAAGAGCGGCGCTCACTCGGCGACCGTAGACCGGAGACAGTGGCGATGTTTTGTCCTGGTTTTTTATATTATATTTAAATCGACCGACTCGTTAGAAACTTTTTTTAGGAGAAAGCCGTGTTTTCCACCTTGAATTGCCGCTATTACACTGGGTCACAATCACCATATGAACTGATGACTGTCAGATTGGATATAGCAGTCGATTCCATCTCGCAGGGCGGCGTGACGCTGGAGGTGGCCATCGCCAAGTACTGGGCCAACGCGGGCGAGGTGGTGGTGGACTACCGCGTGGAGCTGCACGGGCTGCGCCCCGATTGCGGCCCGCGCCTGGCGCTGGGTGCCGCCGGACCCGCCGCCGTGCGCCTCGCCGCCCTGCGCGCGCAGGAGGTGCAGCCTAGCGCCTCGCTCAAGCACCTAGAGTCCGTCCACAGGTGCGCCCTCGCCCACACCCTCCCCTCTCGCGCCACGCACACTGAGCACCGCACTGACTGCCTCCTTGCAGACCCACCGACTCCAAGCTGAGCCCGCTGACGGCCCGTGACGTCATCCCCCCCGCGCGGCAGATCTACCGGCTGCTCAACACGTACACGTTTACGATACCCAAAGCCACAGAGGTAAGCTATCAATCTTGAAACCATGTTCATACTTTGATGAAATAAGTAATAGAAATCATATATTTGAATGTTTTTTGAGTAATAAAATTTGCAAACCTTACTATATGACCGGAACGCAATTCAAGGTATCGCCGATGGTGCCCATGCTCTGCGACATGCTGTACGAGTCGGAATTCGAGTCCCAGATGTGGATGCTGTACAACAGCAGCAAGCAGCTGATGGCCGTCGGGGACGCGTATCCCTCCAAGGTGCCGTCGCCGATAACACGCTCGCGGGCGCCACCGTCCGCTCCATACTGACGAGTGGTCCGTCCGCAGTACTCGGCGAAGGTGGAGAAGGGCGAGTACACGCTGCGCCTGTCCGTGCGCCACGAGCAGCGCGCGCTGCTGGAGCGCCTCGCCGAGCTGCCCCTCGTGCTGCAGCAACGCCTCGCGCAGCCCATACAGCTCGACGCCTACTGCGACCAGGCGCAGGTACGCACGCATCCCGACGAGATGGCTCTCCATCATCAAAAATCAACGTCGTGATTAAATTACTTTTCCAGGCCTTAACCGGCGGCAAGAAATTCACTTCGACGTCGATGGCCAGCGGGGAGGTGCTGCCGCTCTACTTCGCGCCCATACCCGCGGACAAGTGAGTATCGCATCGAGGGCGTCCCGCCGGCTGCTAGTGATTCTCGGAGGCTAACCGCCGTCCTCCCAGGATCGGGCGCTCCAGTCTGTCCGTGGGCGTGGCGCTGACGGGCACGGTGAGCTTCGCCAAGGACGAGCTGGGCCACAAGGTGGACGTGTACGCGCTGAGCCTGGCGCCGTGCGACGCGCCGCGCCGCGCCGCCCGCGACCCGCGCCCGCGCGCCGCCGACGACTACGACGACGCGCTGCGGGACCTCGCCGCCACCTGGCTGGCCAAGCTGGGTGCGTGCTGCCGCCGCTCTGGGAGGGTTCCGATTAGAATTAGTCACGGTGTGAGAGTAATATTTGTTTTTATTTCATCAAGAGGGCGAAAGATTGGATCAAGTGTACGAAGAAATAATAGAAAAATATCCCAACTTCTTGGGAGCGCACGTCGCCTACCTGAACGGCCTGGACTCCTTCACCGACCCTAAGAAGTGAGTCGCGTCATGAACGGACGTACGGTATAATACTATATGAAATGTATTTTATTTTGTTCCATTTTAATCGTTCAGGTTACCTAACGTGGACGAAGAACCGGAGGAGACAACGGAGTGGTGCGAAAAAATAATAGCCATCGCCGATAAGGTATTATATGGTTATTTATACTTTTAAAAATGTTTTATTTAATCGTCATTAAATTACTCTACCTATACATACTGATTTACCGAGGAACTTATTATTTCGAAGCATAAAAGTAGTGTCTGACGTCGGAGTGTAAATAAAGTGAAGGCACCGGTAACGTTTCCTAAAAAATAAGGCGAAATGTCTTCAAGTATGAATGTGCGTGGTTAAAAGAAAGGAGTACGACCAAAGAAGATATAGATGGAGTGCCTGTTCATGAGAGGCACTTCATCCATGTTTTCTGTGATAGAAGAAGTACCCGCCCGTGCCGAGGTACGATGGACAGACACCAAAAAATTGAGATAGGCTAGACGGCGCAAAGTCGACATTTATATAATTTGGCGAATATTTCGTTCGTGTTACAGGTACTCAAACACATAGACCAAGAAAAATTACTGGCGTACTTGGGAATGAAGAACGACACGCGGAGCGACTCCGGAAAGATCAAACAGTAAGTGCGCGGGACTCGTTGTTAGTACCGCGGGCGTCCGTCTGCGATCTGTACTACACCGGGCGACCTCCGCAGGGAGCAGGAGCGCCAGCGCGGCTACGCCGTGGAGGCGCTGTGCCACCGCGGCGCCGCGCTGTGCCGACTGCGCGCCGCGCCCGCCGCGCTGCTCTACAACATGAGCGAGCTGCTCAAGTACGCCGACGGCAACGACCCGCGCGCGCTGCACTACGCCGTGCGCCACGCCCTAGCGCTGCGCCACTGGGGCCGCGCGCTGCGCCTGCTGGCCCGCCTCGCCGACGACCGCGCCGCGCCCGCGCTCGACGCCCGCGCCGCCGCCGCCGCCGCCGCGCTGCACTGGCCCCATCTGGAGCGCCATCTGCGCCGTGCCGCGCCCGCCAGGCACCCCGACAGCTACAGGCCCTTCTGACCGCGCCCCAACCGCTACGGGCCCTTCTGACCGCACCCCAACTACTACTGACCGCACCCCGACCATTACAGACCCTTCTGACCGCACCCCGGGCGTTACAAACCTTTCGCCCGCACTCTGCCACAACGCTCCTTACTTTAGACACCTCCATACTCTACGCCCCCCCTCCCCCCGCGCTCTACCGCCCCTGAACCAGTCGCTGCAGTGTGAGTCACGCACGTCCCAGGGTGCTCCCGGTGTGCTCAAACATAGATCGATGTTATATTATTTTTACTTTTTTATTTTTTTATAGCCAATGTATGTATAAACGATGACCTCATTAGCGTAACGATAGGAGATGGTCTACCCGTAAATGAAATTTATTTCGGTTTAAATCGTAATTAAAATAAACAATATAGATCATTAGTGTTGTTACGTCATAGACCGCACGCATTTATACGACGCGGGTCACGGACCTCGACTCCCGTCGCGACTTGAACATTACGAGTTGTTCCTCTGATGGCTTCTGGAGCTGGACGTAGGAGCTAAGGGAACATTTTAGAAATCAGTGTCCATTCAGCGATTATCCGTCTCTCACACCATCAACCACCTGACAGCTAATTATTAACTTTTTATGCTAATTATTCCTTGAGAATGGTTGTAAGATAGCTATAAAATATAATACCAGCACTTAGATTACTACAGCCATGAAATAATATAGTCACACTGATTTAACTCAATCTATGACTATATTTAAATAAAATAGTCAATACTATAACTCCAGCGAGGCTACCGTGAACTCTTATAGCAATATTACAATAATCTTACTTTCATTTCCGAAATACTCAACTTTTCACTAACAACTTTTGATGACGTTATTCTAAATAATTATTTTTTGACTTTAGGAACTATAACTTCCACATAGACATTTGAAATATTAATCTAATATTTCAATCTTATCTAATCTAGTATTTGTTTTTATGTCAAATGTTGGCATTTATAGAAATCATCTATTATTAAACAGTAATGAAACAAAATTATTTAATAGAGCTCAGGATACAAATTAAAATATTATTATTTATCTATTTTATTTATAACTTTATTGTTCCAACATAAAAAATGTTACAATGGGCGGACTTAATGCTAAATAGCATTCTCTGACAGTCAACCTTAAAGAGTTGCAGAGAGTTAAGAGGAGGTACAATAAAGAAGGAGATTACGGAAAAGATTAAGATTATTGTAATATGGTAAAAATACTTCTATGATAGTTTTTAAGAGTTCATGATGCAGTACAGTAAGTACAGAGACACAGTAACAGCACACACCTAGATATCTAGTACTTTTATGATTTAAGCTTCGAACAGTGCTTGAGGACGGTGATGTATTTTTACATCAAATATTATGAGTATAAAGCTGTTTGCTGTTTTAGCTTGTTGACAATTTTATCTCCTAAATAAGGTTTATCCAAATGTTGTCAATATCCAAATATTGCCAATTTGTCAGTACATAAAATATTAATACATTCACTGATTTTATACAAAACGCTTATCTTTTAAAAGATTTTCTGAAAATTATATATTATTTTTATTTTCAAACAGGTAAATAACACAAAAGTCAAAAACTAAATAAAATACTATATATAAATGTGTTGTATATATTTGGGAAATTTCTGTAAAGTATGTTCTAGAGATAGTATGACGTCAGTGAATGTGTTAAAATGCAGTTGGAGCCAGATAAGGCGTACTCGTCTCGTTATCTCCAGCCATCAGCCGGTCGTACGTCGCCAGCTGGTTCTTACGCTTTGCGATCATGAATAAATGATTTTATGAATTGTTAATTAAGAATTAAATATTTGTGAAAAATTGGTGCCTTTTATTTACAAACAGTTATGCCTGGTACCAGAACTCCAGACATAACTTTTTTTGTTTTAATTTTATCGATGATGACTGATGATTCTTCAATTTCAGATGGTTTTTATAATTTTACCTGATTTTTATTTTTATAACTTGGTCTCGGTAGGTCGTATTAAACTTTACTTTATTAAATTTGTTTTAAACTGTCTATGAATTTTGAATAAAAAAACATACTTTAATGCACAGTACATTAGATTTGATTAATTTAATAATTTCTATTAACCTTTTGGGCTCCCCCTTCCCTTGATTAGATTTGATTTGGTGGTTCCGATCAAATAACACTTGTTATATATTGATTATTTATTATCTGTGTATTATTCCGGCAGTTCTTACGTGTCTAAGAACTTATTGAGGAATATTGTTTTTATTAGAATTAAATTTAAACAACTATCATACATATTTCAAGACTCCGTCAAATATATATTTCCTAAAAAAATATTTTTTATTTACTTACTGTAAGATTATGTTCCTTATTCTCCCCTAATATATTGTTTGCTAGAAAATATTGAAATATGATTATTCTATAAAATGCTAGTTTCAGTTTCCCATATATTTTTTTCTATACAAAAAAAAAACCATAGTAATAGGTAGGTATATGATCGACTTGTTTCATTTTGTTGTGTTCTGTTATAGGCTTGGGCCTTTTTAGGACAAGGTTTGTATGATTTTTTTTTAAGAACTGGTGAAGTCGAAAGTTTGTTCGGTACTTTTGTAAGAAATTCAAATTAAAAATATAAGACGTGAAGAATAATCAAAATTAGCTGTGTATTATTCCTATACATCATTTAAATATATATTTTTCTCATTCTCACATGAATAGTTACGATAGAAGATAAGCAGTTATTTGTTGCATTATCTATCGACGGTTTAACCAATTGTCATCAAAATTTCAAATTTGGCGGGAATCTATACGTCCAATATCTAGATGAATGTGCCCCAAGTTTTGGTAACTTTAATTAATGATTGCTTGAGTGATCTAAAATGCCACGGTGATTACATTTATATTAAAATATCGTATAAAGTGCGTGTGTACCAAATGTATTTAAGGAGAAACAAGTAGAACTTTGATACAATACAAATAGCATCAAAACCAAAAGTCAACGAAGAACTTACCATAGAGGTTGTGAGCCGTTGGTGGATGATTACTTATCTCAGTAGCCGCAGGGTCGGGTAATACAGTTAAGCGATTATGATAGTAGTTAAGGGTTTGTTTTCAATTATAGGGGTGGTTTTATTTTGCATGTCCTACATATTCAATCGGTTTAATGTTAAATATCACCTTGTTATAATATTACCTAATATTTATTCAATATCGTTGGTTGCAAATAGAGACCACAGCGTCACTTTAATCTGCATATGTGCGTATTAGGCAGTCGGATACGGGATTGTTTGGAGCACCCTAGGCTTGGATTAATTTTAGTTAAATATTTTCCGTAAAATAAGTTCTACATCCCAAAAACAATTTAAATAAAAGCATAATATCTGCGCCGCGAATAAAGTTATATTTCTGATAATAAGCAAGTATATACTGATTAGTATACAGTTACCTGTTAATCGTCCTCAAAATCCAATCCTTGGGTCAGAAGGAGGAGCTGGAGAGCAGCACCTAATACTTCCCTAGACTGGTTCCACGCCTGGCCGTAAGTATCATATAATATAACATAATGTTCTGTGTGGTCTCAAGTAAAAACTCTTATACCATTGTATTATTCAGCAGATTTAGCAAGATTTAAGAAACGTCTTCTTATGGCAAAGCTATTTTTTAAAATACATTGTTGTTTTTGTCACAATATTCAAATTTAATGTGTTGTATATATTTGGGAAATTTCTGTAAAGTATGTTCTAGAGATAGTATGACGTCAGTGAATGTGTTAAAATGCAGTTGGAGCCAGATAAGGCGTACTCGTCTCGTTATCTCCAGCCATCAGCCGGTCGTACGTCGCCAGCTGGTTCTTACGCTTTGCGATCATGAATAAATGATTTTATGAATTGTTAATTAAGAATTAAATATTTGTGAAAAATTGGTGCCTTTTATTTACAAACAGTTATGCCTGGTACCAGAACTCCAGACATAACTTTTTTTGTTTTAATTTTATCGATGATGACTGATGATTCTTCAATTTCAGATGGTTTTTATAATTTTACCTGATTTTTATTTTTATAACTTGGTCTCGGTAGGTCGTATTAAACTTTACTTTATTAAATTTGTTTTAAACTGTCTATGAATTTTGAATAAAAAAACATACTTTAATGCACAGTACATTAGATTTGATTAATTTAATAATTTCTATTAACCTTTTGGGCTCCCCCTTCCCTTGATTAGATTTGATTTGGTGGTTCCGATCAAATAACACTTGTTATATATTGATTATTTATTATCTGTGTATTATTCCGGCAGTTCTTACGTGTCTAAGAACTTATTGAGGAATATTGTTTTTATTAGAATTAAATTTAAACAACTATCATACATATTTCAAGACTCCGTCAAATATATATTTCCTAAAAAAATATTTTTTATTTACTTACTGTAAGATTATGTTCCTTATTCTCCCCTAATATATTGTTTGCTAGAAAATATTGAAATATGATTATTCTATAAAATGCTAGTTTCAGTTTCCCATATATTTTTTTCTATACAAAAAAAAAACCATAGTAATAGGTAGGTATATGATCGACTTGTTTCATTTTGTTGTGTTCTGTTATAGGCTTGGGCCTTTTTAGGACAAGGTTTGTATGATTTTTTTTTAAGAACTGGTGAAGTCGAAAGTTTGTTCGGTACTTTTGTAAGAAATTCAAATTAAAAATATAAGACGTGAAGAATAATCAAAATTAGCTGTGTATTATTCCTATACATCATTTAAATATATATTTTTCTCATTCTCACATGAATAGTTACGATAGAAGATAAGCAGTTATTTGTTGCATTATCTATCGACGGTTTAACCAATTGTCATCAAAATTTCAAATTTGGCGGGAATCTATACGTCCAATATCTAGATGAATGTGCCCCAAGTTTTGGTAACTTTAATTAATGATTGCTTGAGTGATCTAAAATGCCACGGTGATTACATTTATATTAAAATATCGTATAAAGTGCGTGTGTACCAAATGTATTTAAGGAGAAACAAGTAGAACTTTGATACAATACAAATAGCATCAAAACCAAAAGTCAACGAAGAACTTACCATAGAGGTTGTGAGCCGTTGGTGGATGATTACTTATCTCAGTAGCCGCAGGGTCGGGTAATACAGTTAAGCGATTATGATAGTAGTTAAGGGTTTGTTTTCAATTATAGGGGTGGTTTTATTTTGCATGTCCTACATATTCAATCGGTTTAATGTTAAATATCACCTTGTTATAATATTACCTAATATTTATTCAATATCGTTGGTTGCAAATAGAGACCACAGCGTCACTTTAATCTGCATATGTGCGTATTAGGCAGTCGGATACGGGATTGTTTGGAGCACCCTAGGCTTGGATTAATTTTAGTTAAATATTTTCCGTAAAATAAGTTCTACATCCCAAAAACAATTTAAATAAAAGCATAATATCTGCGCCGCGAATAAAGTTATATTTCTGATAATAAACAAGTATATACTGATTAGTATACAGTTATATATATACCTGTTTATCATCCTCAAAATCCAATCCTTGGGTCAGAAGGAGGAGCTGGAGAGCGGCACCTAATGCTTCCCTAGACTAGCTCCACGCCTGGCCGTAAGTATCATATAATATAACATAATGTTCTATGTGGTGTCAAGTAAAAACTCTAAAACCATTGTGTTATTCAGCAGATTAAGCAAAATATAAGAAACATTTTCATATCACACAAGTGATCACTGAGAATGATTCAAAGTGGAATAGATTTAAATAAATAAATAAAAAATAAATATTGCAACATTATTTTTTAAAATACATTGTAGTTTTTGTCACAATATTCAAATTTAATTATATAATTAAAGATTTAAAAGGTACTTTTCGACCTAACTATAACATCAGTCTGAGGTAGAAACTTATTATTGTCTTGGGAAAAGAAAGGCGAATGTAAATAAAGAAAAATATAAAACCAAAAATATTTCTGAAAAATGCGATAAGTCAAAACAGGAAAAATATCATTACTGTTCAAACAAATATGTTAAATAAAAACAAAGGTAACAAAACCAATTATGCGATAATTTTCACAAATAACTGTTGATCCACAATATCCCTCCCAATCCCATTTTGAGATAATACCAAAAAAGATTTTATATTATTCCAAATCACGCTGCACTGAATTAATATCAACGTAACTTTTTCCTAGAATTATTAATCGTATTATTATTATATCTCCGGCTAAGCTGTTTCTGTGTTCCATTTTAAATATTGTGATTAGATTTGTCCTTGACATTATATATTTGACACTTTATTTAAATCCATTAAGAGGTTCTAGATAAATATTATACAAAGTTCATTCTTAATACAGTAGTAATAATTCTAGCCAGTTGATAAATGCTATTTAATATTTTGAAAACCTCGGCATTTAAAAAAGTTCAATTTTCACACTAACGAAAAAGTGCTTCAGAGCACATACTCGTTTTGCAACTACTGTTCTTAAATTTATTTTTGGATATTTAACAGTTAATCTTTTTTGAACTATTGCTGGTTTTTACGTTATGTTTATCCAATTTACACTTTTAGCTTAATAGACTTATATAAATTACTTGTCACTATACTTTTCCAATGTGGATTAACTAACTGAACCAATTTTAATCAAATTTGCACACCTTGTGCACAGTTTGATCCAACTTGATAGACAGTATGTTTTATATCTCAATTTATATATTTATCTTATTGCGAATTGGTTTTTTTCTGACAGTCCAATTTATCTGTTAGTTCCATTCGATTTAAACAGATGGCGGTGTTAGGGTCTTTGTTGACTGGATTTAGTATGTATTCAATAGTGTAGTGTATGTTTAGTTTAACAAAGTGCCATTCATTGTTAAAAGTACAAACTTTAAATGTAAACTACAATTTAATAGGATAACCAACCATGTATTGCTGGGCTAAAGTATAAGTTTAGGTAATTTATATTATAGTAAACGCAATATTGTAAAATACAAAATAAATATATCATATTTTTGTATATTGTGTCAGGTGATACTATATAGAAAAATATAATACATTTAGAAGTACTTAAACAGAATTACAGCTTTCAGCGCTCGGTTCCATATAAACTTTAAAGTTATGACAAATCTCATATTCTGATCTTAGTCTATGCTAATACTTTAATGAGGTAAAGTTTGTATGTTTATACTTTATAAGTTTATATGTTGGAGGTAATATTCAAAGTAGTTTATCCAAATGTAATAATTGTAAATATTTAAGGAGGCCTTCTATATATTTACTCTATTTTATATCTTAATAACGCTTTTCGTTTAGAATTATGAACAATGTTATATCACTTCAAATTCCATAATTGGAAACTCCGTCTAGTTTGCAAAGGGTAACTCCGTCACATACCGGACCTGCCTAAAAGCACAGATCGTAAACCTTTGGTACAATGTCATTATTTATATATATTATTTTAAGACTTCTCATGTAAATTAAAAAATATATATCTTTTAGGTGATCAAACCTTTAAAATTATTTTGACTATGTGTGAAAAAGTGTTCTTAATTTAAGTATTTCTACTTTTTCTTGTTTCGCAAAATAATACAATATAATATTTTGTTTTAGATTTTATTTTATATAAAAATGTTTACAACTTCATATCCCAGATATATGCCGGTCTTGATCTGTTTAGGACAAAATTTACAACTGTAACGGAAAGAAGTTTTTCTATAATATATATTCTCGATGTATCTGAGTTTTAATTACTTACTACTAAATGGTCTTACCCCAAACAACGTGGGAGTCCGTCAATACACCGATTTAAAAAAAAGGCCTTTATTCAAGCCACTGTTGAAATGCAAGCAATTATTGTTTTGTTAAAATACACAAGATAATATTTTTGATTACTTATAATTGAAATAATTCCGATAAAATATATTTTTCTATTGATTTGGTTCAACCAAAGTTAGGTCGTTAAAAAGTATAATGGTCTTCCCCACATTTACCTAATTTAAATGTAAAAAACCGCTCAAGTGGGAGTCGAACTCGCACACGAAGGATTCCGTACCATAATCTATAAAAGATAATCACGTTTGTTGTATGTTTACTTTAATAATTATTTTTATTCTGTTTTAGTTGTTTAAGACATATATACAACGGTGAAAGTTTATTCTTGCTTTTCGGGTAGTTTTTGATAGAATATATTGCTCAATTTAAAATTGTATCCATAAAGGGCTATGGTGGCTAAAAAGTGCTTAGTTAATATATTTAAAAATACTTACTTTTTTAAAAAACAAATTTCAAGTTTCTACTTGACACTTAGTAATAGGGTCCCGTTTTTACCTTTAAGTATGGAACCCTAAAAAGATCATTTACTTAGGTTCAAGTAACTCGGTCCTCCAACATCTTCAAACAAGAATGTACTTTGAAACTTATTAGGTTATTGAAGACTTTACAAATAAATTTCATCAAGCTGTCATTATGGCCGGTCACGGTCACACATAAAGGTTTATTGATGGAGCAGATATCTTCATTTCTATAATATGTTATGATAAAGTTTTTAAATCCAAAGCATTATACAAATAAATATTTTGCGTCCTAGTTTGAAAGAAACGTACACCACTTCATTTTATCTTCAAACTTTTACCTCTAAGGGTTGAAAGTTTCTTTGTTCGAAACTGGGAAAAGTGGAGAGCAAATATTTATATCATATTATTTAATTTAAATCTCTTCCTGACCCTTTTTTAAAATATAAACTTAAATATATAATTGAAAGTCTATCCCTTAAAATGTTAAAATTTACACTTGAAATAACCATTATATTCTAATATATTAATATAAAAGATATTATAATCTTATCCTATTTTATCCAAACAAATGATTTATTTTTACATTTTTTATGAAATATTCTGCAGCTTCGAATATATTTCAAGGGAAGGTTTGACAAATTACGCTGACCGCACTCCGTTGAAGTTCACTCAATCGGCAGGCGTATTACTCTGAGGCACGGAGTTTGAGTTTGACCTTAACGGACCATACATCAAGTTTAACTTTGACTTTATTTTTATGAGAGTTTATTCGCTAAAAGGAGTAACTAGAAGGAAGAGGAGGACTAAAAGGAGTAGAGTATTCGCTTCACTTACTTCTATTAGTATTTCTATACGCGCTCGTTACTTTTACTATTAAACAGATAATTTATAAGATGTTAGATTTGTCACAGTAGCGCGACTGTCACTGGATACACTAAGTTTAAGATTAGCACATTGTCGGAATTCGGGCATCAAAGTTATATTTTTGAAGTGAAACTTCTTTATCGACGGTTGGGAGTAATTTTATAAAATCGTCACGTTACACTCCATATTGATTTCTGTGTAACATTTTTCCGTTACGCGCCAACTTGTTATCAAATATCACATCGAATAACTAACAGTAACCAAACGGCTCACATTATACTTGTATATAATGCATTTCTGTCACGTTTTTCTATCGCGCGCCTTGTCACTCCTGACTTTCATGAGTCAGTAGTGTCAGCAGTTGGTGATTTATGTATGGCTCAATACAAAATGGGATGAAAGTTTTGATAGTTGCTTTATGTAGGTATACATATCTCCTAATCAAAAGTCAGATGATAGTATTATTTTTCTTCACCATTAATTGTCGCCGTACACGAGAGACGGTGCCTGTTCGCTCCGTAACAATAATGATAAAATACCGATGATTTTAAGTGGAGATTTTAATGCATCAGAAAAACATTTGAAGCTAGTTGAATTTCTGAAAGATTAATTGAATTTATCCAGGAAACAGTCCTTCAATTCAATCCGGCTACAATTGATAGTACTTGACTTTTTACTCGGTCACTAAATTCCGTGGAATGTAAATTTCATATTTCAGTACTATAAGACATTCATTACCGAATTATATAATTACGATAACAATGATAGTAATAATTCTATTACAAATAATGAAATGCTATAATAATCTTAGTGGCAATGAGATAAAATTAAATAATTGTATTATTTGTATTCATGTATTGATAATAGACGCTTTTTGTTTAAGCTTTATCCAATGTAGCCTTAAACAATTTCTGTAAAGTTGCCTATAGTAATATAGTAGTTCATTTTTTTTTAAATAAAGAAGTTTTTCACTTCTTACGTGTACACTATTACACGCACACATTTCTTATTCTTACCGTACAGTGTAGCAAATAAAGAGTCTATAAAATACGATTACAAAAATATATAGAACTAACATGTGTACTCTTTAAACATGAGAGACTGGATATAAATACATAGTTATAAAAAATCAACAGAAGAACACCGGGGACAGGATCTAACTTTAATCGTATCGCAATTGTATTTTTCTTTTTAAGTTATTTTCTAGTATCTATCAGAACATTTATTTTATAGATATTATTTCATTTGTTTCGTAGTCAATCTCCTTGTTTACGTTGTGCAATGTTTGAATTTATTTGATTGGCGAGTATTAATTTAGCACAAAAAAACTGAAATAAAACTGGTCCTTTGCATCCAGTCCCTTCGCAGCAGTTTCGCTTATTTGGACTTTGTAGAATGTAAATATAAATTTGTAACCTAACTTAAACTTGTAACCTAACTTAACACATTGTATAACGCCTTATTAGGACCTGTCCCGTTATAACAATGATTTATGCCTTATATAAATCTACACCAAAAACTACGTAGGTTAATTCAAAGATAAGTATATTTTTTAACGAATTTATCATTGTGGTTGTGATAACTTTTATATGTTGGTGTATAGCCCATGTTTAAACAGAATATCTACAAACGGTTAGAGATATTGAAATATATTGTCCGCTCTGGTCAGCTAGGGTATTAAATAAGTGTCAAAGCTGTCAACCTGTCGGATGGACTCGACGCGTGCTCCCAGGCCGTCCGACTCACTCCCTACAGATTTACTTTTCTCCCGCGATCTAACGAATGAACTGCGATTATTTTCATTTAATTTTAATGACGACGAAAAGTGAAAAGATTTATGATACTAAACAAACAGATAATGGAACTGTATATTATATGCCAGTAAAAAGCCTTGTTCTCGGTGGAGCAGACGTCTCATTATTAGGAGATTATTGCTTGTGAAATCAGGTTCCAAGCGTTAAGCTTTCTTTTTATATTTTTTTATTATTATGAAAAGAAATTCTAAATTCAAAATACTCCGTACGACAAAAGAAAATGTAAGTTATACTTGAAAAATTACGAAAGATATGATACCTTTCTATAACTTAGTAATATTCATACATTACAAATATTATTTGAGGGGTGTGTATTTAAAGTACTAAATGACTAATTAATTAATTACTAGTCAAATCTAAAATGTAATACAAAATACAAATTATACCTTAGTTGCAAATAAATAATGAATTTTATTAATATACAAGAAGTTTTAAATTCAACACGTTTTTGTCACAAACGCTTTTAATACTCAAGTCTTACTGAAATCCTCACAACAAATACAAAATTCATTCAAATTTAAATAAAAAGAAATTATCAACGAAAACAAAAAACAAAATATGAAACCGTACCTTGTGTATACTTTTAATTACTAATCTAGATAAAATATTTTATCATATATTTTTCTGGAGGGGACACGTTAAAAATATTAATGTCAAGTATCCTGCGGCATTATATACCACAATGCTAGCCATATTTTAATCTTGTCATCAATGATCAAACGATGACAACAAAAAAGAAACCCCGCTAAGAAGACAAAGGAAATTATGAAGCATCCGGTCAATTATTATGAGACGGAAGGTACTATACTAACTTCATTCTGGCGCGCCATTGTATTTTTTCTTGTGTGAGAAAAATACGTTACGGAAACCAAGAAGAAGTCAAGAAGATAAAGAAGGTTATTTGCAAGTACCCGGTACAGTAGATTATATACATACAGGTTTAATAAGTTTTTATTAAAAAGCCGACGTTTTATTCGAACGCAAGTTCAATCCCTTTATAACTAATTACAACAGGTAAAAATGAAAACGAAAATATCTTGTGATATATTCTCTACTCACCGCTCTAATATATCTACCATCTAAACATTTTGTAAATTCTTCAGAAATATTTATCACCTTACTTAGACTTTATTATATTATACCAAAAGTAATATTTCCACTCGTACAACTCACTTCGTTCTCAAAATAAATAGAATTGGCACATGCATTTTTTTTGCTATTATATATTATTACTACATGACTTTTACAGAGGTATGTTTAGGTCAACACATTAAGATTAAGATGAATAAAGCAAGAGATCCTTTAAAAATGTACAAAATTAATGTAAAGCTATGTAAAAACAATATCTTTGAAATAAGTCGTTGTACCTGGCCCATTACCATTCATACCATACAAACAATCCATGTTTGAATAAAATAAATTGAAACAAGGGGTACATAATGTAATATATTTATTACGTTACATCTACATAGACGACCAAGCTCTTTCCTATCCTCATACCTAGAGTGTGTATTTGATGACTAAAACGAATTTGTAATATACCATATTTTTCAATATCCAAGATTGATGACACCATTTTCCATCAAGTAGCCCGTCTGCTCGTTTGCCACCTAGGCCCATATGAAAAAGGTATAGATAAAGAATGAATAAAATGAAACCTGACAAAAACATAGGTACTCAGTGTTCGTAAGGGAAGATAGATGAACTTTCCGAGATTATTAATATGCTGAGAACGTAACACAAGAAGAAAATTAATCTCAAAATATTTGTTTCTTCAATAACTAATGAACTATATGGAATTTATTGATTATTCTGCGATAAAAGTGTTAATTATAGGATAGAATATAAGGAGGATAGACCAATTACTGACGACAAATTTCCATCGGTGTCTGGGATAAACGAATTACTGAATACGTAATGGAGACTGAGAGCAAAGCTGAGAGCAAAGCTCTCACTTCTCACTCGCGTCACTGTTCTTGTTATTTGTATTAGAACACTAACAAATAAAGCATTCATATCACAAGTGCAACCTGTATAAAACACAAAATAGAGGTTGCAAAAGTTGGATATAATAATTCTAACGAATAATTGATCTTTCGTGAGCGTGACGAACATTATAGCACCAGCACAGACGTGGAGCTACAATGTTCGTAGCTCGAAATATATGTGTGTTCATTAACAACCTTTCTCGCTTTATTGAGTTAAATAGTATTCGTAATAACTCTACATAGCGTTTGAAATTAATATATATTTAATTTCATGACTTGTTTATCGTTTACTTTGTCAACATTATATAATAGTGAGCTATATATTGGATTCGTCTTTCAATTTATTTGTTCTTACAGTTTGTCAGAAATTCAAATTACGAAACACGGATTTAAACTATGGTTTAATATATTGTAACTTTGTCTCTATCATAAAGCATTTTATCATTTCCATGTAGAAATTCTAATATATACAAAAAGATGAAAGCTTATATGTATTTTTTATATAAGCTCCTGATATATATATATATATATATATATATATATATTTTGTAGTTGATGATAGTAAATCCACTCCGTCTCCAAAGATATAAAAAATACCAAATTAATTGGTTAATTTGCTTCATCGTTTATAATATCTGAAAACTCACAAAGAGAAAAACATTTTTAAATTTACAATATTGTGAAACGTTAATATTTCATTGAATTAATTTTATAAAACATTATTTGGTCATTGACCTTAATTGTAATGTCGGTAATTGACCACAATAATTTCGAATGATTAATTAATCAGTACTTAATTTATAATTACTTGACTATCATACGATTTAATAATTCATGATAATTGTACAATAGTTGATAACAATTTATATTATAATTATTTAGACTGTATGATAAATTATTGATTAAAAAATGGTAGCAAAATAGTAAACGTAGTTTGTAGAGTCGTAGGTGATCAATCTTACAGCAAATTAATTAATTTAACGGGAGAGGCAATAAATTCAGCAAATAGGAAATGAAGTGTAAAGTTTCGACACTTATTTTGCATCACGTATAATTGAATGGGACTAATTATAATGCAAATAGCTGTTACGAATTTCAGCATCAATTTGATGGCTGCGTGAATTAAAAATGAATGAAAGTAATTTCACGCTAGCGCAATACTATCCTTTATTTTGCGGTCGTTTGCATACAGATTGTCTTGCAATTCTAACTGTAAGCAAGGAATGTAATACCATATCCAAAGATATAACAACTAAGCCGCAGGACTTATTGCGGTGTATGTTTGCTTCCTACTCGAGACAGTTTCAAAACTAATAAACTTTCAGTCAGTAAACAAAATATAAAAATAGCACAACCTGCTGCCTTTGTCTTTTTTAGCTTCTTTGTTCGTTTATATGAAAAATATAGACTACATAACATATATATTTGGCTGTAAAATAATTATAAGATATATATTTACTGGAAAAACAACAGTTTGTCAGATAGAAGCTATGAATATTTAGTTGCCCACTAAAATACTCAGTCAGTGAGAGTCCCGTCCAAAAGTCCACCTCAAATCTGTTCTGATTTATAAAACACAGATACAAAAATAAATGACATCGAAAGACTCCATACAACAAAGAGAGGAGCTACAATTCTCAACTCATCAAACTCTACGAGATTTCAGTAGAGACATTATAAATTGATTAGAGCTTTCTAGAATATATGATAATATGTTTAAAAGTGATAGAGCTATGTCCTTTACATACTAACGCCATCGAATAAACTACCTACAGTTTTTTCTAAGTACCAGGGTACGTCAATTGTTTATTCATTATAAAGGTACTCATTTTTAGCAGTTACTGTGCCAATATAGATTTGTAAAGTACAAGTACTTCGTATAATCCCTCGAAAATGACCTTGAGGCAACTGTAACATATAGCCGTAACTAATAGCGAGGCAATCTGATTTCATCCATTCATGTGAGGGTAAAGTGAAAATTTAAATTATACCAATCTTCTGTGAAATTAAATAAGGAATTCAGTCAATTGACTACAGCTACGCAGCACCGTTGTTATAAACCGCTAGATATGGATAATATTGTTAAATGTATATATATATTTTAATTCTCTAATGTATATAGAACCAATCAACTAGCTCGCAATTATTTGCCATAAAGTTAACGTCTATATGCAAAAACTTTTTTAGATTTCCACGAACTCATGCTAGTGACGTCTGTCATATTTTCAATATAAAAGTTTGCGCCATATGTCATGGTCTCCTTTAGAAAGAAAATATATCGAAATAAATGTCAATTATTTCGATTTTGTTTTACGCTAGGCTTAAAAGGATACATCACTGACAGATTTCTGGAAAAAAAAATATTCAGATATTCGTGGTTTACGAATATGATGAAATATCTTATTACTGAAAGAAGCAAAACGCATTGCTTACTTTGTAAATACCAGTCAAAGGTCAATCAACTCTTTAAATTGTTTAATTAATTCAATAAAATGCAAGTGCTTCATCTCACTAACTTATTGCTATGTTAAGGATGGTTGACGTCAGACCCGCGGTAAAAAAAGCAATTTTAGTGACTATTTTATATTAAAAGGGGAATCTTAGATAAAGAATCTTTCTATGCTTTCTTTGATCTTTAGTGTTACATGGTCGAAATACCCTAGGTTAGTGCTAAGAGTAGAAATATTAAAATGTACATGATATAATATTATATTTAAAGCTAGGGTTTGTTAACAAGTAAATTAAAAGTTAAAATATATTTGGTTAGTAGTTGTCATTACATCAGCAAAATTAATATATATTTAAAATAGTTCCACATATCATAATGTATTAGTTTAATAATATAGAAGGCCAATAATTATTTTTAAATACTTAGCAATAATTTTTAAATTCGAATACCTACTTTCATTACAAGTTGTCCTTCACTGGTATATTATATACGAGTATTAAACGAGACACATGCTCAGACGTGAAATTTCAATACGTACATTCCTAGACGTACACTGAAACTTTGTTTGACACAATGGCGGATCACTTCTGTGCTCTTATTTCAAAAATACTTAAAGGCCGACAAGTTAATTAAACGTATTTATAATTATAGGACGGTTGCTGAAAAACAACACTGTTAATAATAACGTTTGCTTACGTTCTCATTTTAATTAAATGATGTTTCATTTTAATTAAATGTTTAGTTTACATTTTTACAATTAAATTTAAATTTTATTACAATTAATTTCAATTCAATACCTTTACAATTAAATTTAAATTTCATCTAAATTCAATGTTTAGTTTACTTACATTGTTGTTATTTATTAACACGAAAAGCTTTTATTATAAATAAGATTGTGTTAGAAAAAATAATATAACTATAAGGCATAGAAACTATAAATGATTTTTTTTTTTTTATAGTATGGTAATGAAATATTTTAATATTATATGATACGCAGAGACATTTTAGACCGCAAGCCACAAAATGGAACCGAAATGAACTAATTTTGTGTGGATTTGGTTTCAACATATATATTAATTTATTTCGGAGCACTTTAGTAAATTAAGTTGCTTATAAGTATGTTTGTCATTTAAGCTTGTTTTAGTTTTTTTTTCTACAATTATTTTCTCCAGAGGTAGTGCTGTACTCTGGTATATCTATTTACAATATGGCATACGAACTGGCATACGATAATTTGATTATCGATTGACCAATACCGAACTATTGTAGGGTTTCGAAAATGACCGACTCTCTCGAATTGTCTCAAATTCTCCCTCTTCAGAATGCCTCTATTCTCGCTTCTTGTAACGAAGTCACTGCCATTTCAGTTTCCTTTAGACCTAACTCCATATCGTAATTTAATATGAAAACTGAAGTAAACATGCCTAGTGACGGGATATAAATCGTGATAAAATCGAATAAATCTTGTTTCAAGTTTGTACTTCGAAAGTTAAACTTAGAAGTTTTTAATTTGTAACATAAATATCAGTAACATCTAAGTGGTTAGATTGTAAGATGAATTGAAAATGCAAAAGTATATTTAATGACTTTATTTTATTGAGTGACATGTCAATAATATGATAATATTGTAGAAAGGGTAAAAAAAAAAATCAAAAATTCTAATATTCTAAGTAATTTAAAAATATTATTAATTAGTAAAAAAAAGAAAAAAACCAAAAAAAAGTAGTAGTAGTAAAAAGTAAATATGGAAATGAAAACGAATAACTTTTAATTTTATTCATAATGTTTAAATTAAAATTATAAATATGAGTATAGTTGACACATCTATTTTTTTACATTTAACTAAGTTGACGCTTGACTACATATCTACCACATGATGGGAAGTGGAAATGCAGTCGTAGGTGGTAACTTCTCTTTCAACCTGTACTTGATCTCACTGGGCCGAGTACTCGGCAGATATCTTTCCACAACTGTTTTATTGTCTGCGTACCCATAGAGAGGGTTCCCGGGTTTGAGTAGATCGTTAATATCCAGCAGGAAAAGAGTTACAAAAAGAACGGACCCCTGCGGAACTCCGGCTTTTATTAGGTTTACACCGATAGGCGCATATAGGTAGCGAACGAAATCAAATACTCAATTACTGATGCACCACATAAGTTATAGCTTCCGCTCACCTCGACAGAAGGGAAGCAGACCTGCCACCATGGATAAGATGCAAAGAAGTGCCGTATCTCATCCCAATCTGCTGACTTGTGGTCTAAATCCGGCTGGGAATATACAGATTTCACCAGACAGTGATTGGAGGTTCCCAAGAGGAAGCTGACCTCTACACGATACCTTTCCCGATCAGTTGTCAGCAGAAGGTCCAGGCAATTAGCTGTATGACCTTCTACGTCAGGTACCGATGTTTATTTATTTTTTTAAACTGACAGCAATTGTGCGTCTTATTTCTAAAGGAAGACTATTCCAATGTTCAATGACTATTCCAATGACTAGCTTGGATAGTGAAGGAATGTGTATAGAGCGAAAGGTGCGATCTTGAGATTCGCCCAGGAGCTTAAATTGCTTTTTTTTGGATAGGGCAGGATTGAATAAAATACGAAACAAAATATTTAAATTATGAGAATTCCTGCGAAGGCAAATCGGGAGCCACTTCACTATAAGCTAAAACTATATGAATTCAAATGTGATAATTATCCACCGTTAATACGTGTATACAGCTTAGGACTGCCCATTACAATTGCTTGGGATTTACCTGGATTTGCAGGTAACCTGAAGGAATTACTCCGTTGTGATATCTGTGATATCTTGGCAAGATTTTCATTTACATATATATACATAGCTTCAGACAAGTCAGCTAAAGTTGATTGTGTTTAAATTAAAATATCATCAACTTAGGAAGAAATATGTTTACTGATATTATTTATTAATTGATTGAAATATATCTTGAAAGGTAAACATTTTCCAGTCAGATCACGTCATTGAAATAGCTCGGTTGAAGGTTTGTCACTATGACAGTTAAATATTTTTTTAACGGATCATTACTTCATTTGTGTTTAATTTTTTTTTTTCATATATATATTTCGGCATGTTATATTCTAACAGGTGTATTACTTTTGTTGATAAATGGATATTTGCTGTCAGATGTTATAAGATGAAGAAAAATGAACAGCTTTTTCTAAACCATTTATAACCACATAGGTATAAAAGAGACTGACAGACTTAGTCGTCATACCGTTTTCATTTTTACATCTATCATACTTTTAGTAAATGATATATTATTAATACTTATATTATATGTATTTTAAGCAGTTAAACATTTCAAATAAAATATTATTTTAAACATGAACTGACTTAGTTAATGTTTAAAATACTTTTTGGTAACATTAGTAAGAAAAGTGTATAAATATAATTATTTATAAACGTGGTATTCATGGTATAATTATTTGATTTTTTAAATAAATATTGACTGAAAAAAATCAAGCCCAGCCTGTGACCCCTGGAAAATGTTTTAAAATGTATTTAATAATATAGGTTACAAACGAGAAACAATAAATATTTATAACTTACATATAATTTAAATATGGAGAGGAAATCAGATGTCATGAACATTTGGTGTATGGTAACCGAGAAAAACTAATGTACTCAATGTGTTTTGGCACCGGGATGTGTTGGCACAAGTTATTGGTTATATCAGCGAATATTAAAACGTTATGAGAAATATACTTGCCTTAACAGTATAGGCATCGTTTTAAATTAGTGTATATGTAAGTGCAAATTTATAATGTAGCTTTGTGTGATTGATAATATTTTTTTTATAATAAAAGGTAGAACTAAATAAAATAATAAAATATGACAAAACACACCAGAAATAACTAAATTTAAGTCTGATAGTTTATTTTTACGGTAAAGTGTGATCATTTTTAGCCATTTAGAACACTCTAATCTTTCGAGATCATTTTTTTTAATTCATTTTTATTCTTATTTAGGTGATATTCACCTTGCTTTTGCTTTTTATGAAATGAAAAAAATCCATAAGAGAAATATAAACAGGCTTGGAGATACCAGCATTTTGAGCATCACAGGTGACAATTTATTGTTTCCTTCCTTAAGTTTATAGTACCCCCTACTATTACTTTTTTACTTATTATTTTTTCCTTTGTAATATTAATATCCAGTCGATAATTATTGTTTTATTAGCTAGGTTTTCTGAGCAAGAAAGATCTAGAATAGCGCTCATAATTCATTATTATTAAAATCTTTACTGTACAAAAAAAATAATCATACAAGCGGCGGACTTAATGTTAAAGCATTCTTTACCAGTCAACCGATAAAAACAAAAATATACAGAAAAATACAAGCTAGGATTATAATAGGGAAATAATAAAAAAAAAATTAGAGACAATTATCAAAAAGATCAACAATCTTCTCCTCTAGTGACCTAAAATTATAATAATAACTTATTTATTTGCAAGAATATGATGCATTATGTTAAAAAAATAAAAATAATTATAGCGTATTCTACCGGGTTCCAGTGTTCAAATATTTTACTTAAAATAGATATATATATAGGCGCAAAAATGAATTGTACGACTAATGAAATCGGCGAGACATCGTGCGGCTTACTCCGACATATACAAATTCATCTTATCAATCGAACTTCATTTCTTATTATCTCAATCTTTGTTTTAGTAATATATATATATATATATATATTTATATATATATATATACTTGTATATATATATATATATATATGTATGCAGGTAACATACATACATAAATACATATTATATACATTACATGCATACTGAGCCAAGAATTCTATTCATGAGCAAACGTCTTCGCCAGCTGCACATAATTTACATTGGGGTGTATTTTATTTCCTGGTAGCTTTTTAGCTCCTGGAACTTATTTTTTAATTTAGTAATTATATAATTCACGATATCGTCCACAGCATCCATTACAGTTTTAAGTAAAGGAGTGTTAATGACGTGCTTCTCTTCAATGATTTCGAGCTGAGGTTTGGTTCTGATAAACTGTGCTGCGAGGAACGCACAATAGTAATTAAAGCACAATACGTCCAAATATTCAATAAAAAACGTACAACAATTAAGCAATTTCTGCATTACTGATTAAGCAACTGAAAAGGCACAATTAATATTTCTAACAATGATGAGGCGATTTTTTGTAAATATTTATAATAATAATATTTGCCTTTCTTTATGTCCATGAGGCCGTATTTATACATTTGGTTTATTTAATGTATTTATTTGACTGTGAGATAATAAAACAACCAAACCTCAAATATTTATGACATCAAACATTTATAGAGACGGGTCTTCAGGAGTTCCTATTTATATGTATATATAGAAATAGAAACTGCTGAGACCTTTCTTTATTCATAAATGTTTCAACAACTAGCCTTGTTCGCTTCATCCGCTCTCTTCTCAGACGTATTGCTAGTTTATGGCTATTCAATGAAAACTGATTGTATCTCCTAGTTTTATTTATAGCATTCCGTTTGCGACTGTAGGTACTTATTGAAAATATATAAGCTTTATATTGACTATTATGTTTTCAATTTACCCCATTTTTATTGATATAGCTGATTTTTTAGATCTTTCTATTTTTTAATAATCACATGTTTTTAAATTCTTATTATTATTACAAATGACATCAGACTCTTTTAATTTCCAGATACCAACAAAGTCTATCTAACCAATTAAGATGTAGGAAAGGTAAGCCAACAGAATACGTCAACAGATTTACTCACGTCAGCTTGTGTTGACAATGTATACATATTTCAACAAGCTGGTAACTAGCTGGTAAACGTTCAAGTATTACCATGCAATAAATTTAAGAAAGTAACTAAGGAACGTTTGTGTGCTAACGGATATTACAATGTTTCCGAATATTTAGAGGATGATACACCGTGGGCATGAAGCGATCACTGCCAGGCTATTTCAAGATTTATTTAGAGTATTTCTATATAACGTAATTTTAGCAGCTCTTCTCCGGTCAGTGGCAATTAATTTTCCGAGCTGGTGGTAGCTTTAACAATGAAAAAATATTTTGTATAAAACTTACTTCCAATAAAGATTTTGGATTGGATTTGATACGCATGTATAGTCGCGAAATAATGGCTACATGAAACAATTTTGATAGTTTGAATTTTCGGTTTTTCAAATATTATACTTTTAATATATTTTTTATGATGATATTAGTATTGTCTTTACCTGAATTTAGGCTGTTAGCCGAGTTTAGGCTTGTTTTGACAGTTTTGATAAGATCTTTCCATCAGACTTGACGGAGTGACCTGAATGTATACTGATTGATGGATGCTGGATCTCCTAGACTGATTGGACTAAGTGCGCTGAGTTTAGGTTTGTTATGTTATATTGGACGTCGCTCTTGAGGGAGTGACCTGAGACTATTGATAAGAATACGGCCACTGCTGGTATGTGTTAATAAAATGAAATTTCAAATTTCTAAACCCGTCCCACGTCACAATTTTTACATCCTCGCCTGGATATATTATGTCAAAAAATTTAACCCGTTCAAAATAATAGATAAAGAAAAAAGAACTTACAAAAGAAGCCTAAACTCGGAGTACCTTACTCTATTCGTTTAAGATATCCAGTTGCTACTGGATACTTCCATCAGAATATCAATATGTATGATATAAAAATGATTCATTATTTATCTATTCGACAATATAGAATATTGTGTGAGCTATAAAGTATCAAGTTAAGTTCTATGCAATATTTTGTATTCGTACAGCGATATTTACTAACAGAAATTTTCCCTAAAAGAGATACAGGATCACTCACGACAACGATCTTAGACCGACTGAGGTGGTGTTTCAATTTTAGAAATATCTGTAATAAAGAAAACCGTATATTAAGTTTCATGTGTTAACTACGTGAAAGAAGTGAAAAAAAACATATATTATTATGTTTTAGAAATATTTTATTAAGTATTGATAATTATTTTTTGATAGGATTGTACTTGAGAATGTATTCTTACCCAAGGTATTTTTTTATTCTCAAATATATGGTAACCTACAAAAGAAAAATGTACCGAGAATACGCCTGTAGTCGTGAAGTATGTGTGACGAAATGATGAAAAATCGTTTTGTTTATATTAAAAAATATAATATTTTAATTTTTTTAAGGAATTAAAAGCAAAGATACATTATATCTATTGTTAGTATAGGTTTTATTACGTAAATATTGATTTTATAGCAATATGTTCCGAAGAGTTGGTAATTTTCGGCAAAACTGTAAACGCGTCCTTAAACGTAAATTTCTAAAATAAGCACAAATTATATGTCACTACATATTTTTTTAGGGTATATTATACCTTTAAGTGTTTAAATAAATAAATATATTCTAGTAATTATCATATTTAAATCATACAAACAGTCACAGTTAGAATTACAATATAATTCTGCAACGCCAAGAACAGTTATGTATCCGTTTCTCAAATAATGTAGGTCAGTTATATCCTTTGTAATATTGTTCTGAAAATCCCCTGCTATACGGCTCTAACTGATCTGAACGGCTTGTAAACACAATTCCTTATAATATTATTTTACCTGTTCATAGGAATAAATATTGTAAATTACAAATTTTATTTAAAAACAGTACTGTTATACATCAAAGTGAATGAAATGTTTCATTGTGTTAAAACTTGGTTAAATAAATTCAATTTGTTGAGAGTAAACATTAAAATATAAAAACAGTATACAAACACGTACTAAGCCATTAAAATAATTGTAAGTAACCACATTTCATCTAATTTTATTTAATAGTTACGAAACTAGGTTGGTATTGCTCATTCTATTGTTATGGAATTTTTTGGTCCAATCTCTTTATCCAATATTTAATTAAAGATCTTTGATGGTTGCCTCATGCCACTGGCCCAATATCTTTGTCCGAGATTTAATCAAGTTAAGACGCATTGCTTAAATTAATTCACAAAGTACCCACTTTTGTTGTGTATACACTTGAAAATAGATAGGAATTTTATTATGTTATATGTTACATACATATATTATGTTTTATATTTTCATAATTCAAATTTAAATAAGCTTAATATGGTAATACATCTTTATAGGTATTTTCAAACAATAAATCTTAATAAATAAAATAAACAGCATATAAGGCAGCCGCTGTAAAAGTAATTTTGTTCCTCTTGTTTTCAATTGAATATACAATAAAAGCGGGTATTTTGTTAATAAATATAAGCAAAGCGTCTTAACTTGATTAAATCTCGGACAAAAATATAGGAAAAACAAAACAAAAATAGTGGCATGAGGCAACCCTCAAACATCTTTAATTAAATCTTGGATAAAGTAATGCTAAATTTGAAAAGGTTATTAGCTATGCGGTAGCTCCATTGGTAGAGCACTGGGACAGTTTCTCAGAGGTTGCATTTTCGAATATTGTCCGAAACGATTATTTTTTTATTTTATTATCAAGGTATTTGTTATCAAGGTATTTATTATCAAGGTATATAATTTAAAATTCATTGTACATTCTCAAATAATATTACAAAACCCGTATTATACATAAAAGAGTATTAAAATGTACTAAAAGTGACGTTATCTCTAATAGACTATCTTTTCCAGGTAGCCCTAAAATTGAAGAACAATATATTAAATAGCGTCAGACGAAGTGTACAGCTGATATTTATATATTTACAACATAAAATGGATGAACATTTACGATAATATAATAATAATACAATATTTTACAATATTTTATACTTATAATATGTAATATAATACACGGATAAAGTGTATTCTAATATAGTATTATAATAGAAGTTGAAAATTAATATACATAAGGAATAGGTGGTAGGAAAGAAACCAATAAGTAAGAAAAATGTTTTTACTGTCGTCTTGAAAATGTTAATGGTTTGAGCGCGTTGAATATATAAAGGCAGAAAAATTGTCGGTGACTCTCGTATCGTTGAAGATGATTAAAATTCGTATCGCTTACGGGAGGACGAGGAACTGAGAATAGTGCGTGACCAATTAGGAAGTTAGCTGGAGCAAGATAGGTAAGGTCAGAAGAATTGGAAGAAAGGGATGTCAATGATGAATTTAATATTGCCTTAACTTGGATAAGACATGTTGACATCTCCTCATACGTCGGAAGAGTACTATATCTTGGACTTAACTACTGCCTCCCAAAAAACACTGAAATAAGGTACACGCCTTATTTATTTACCTACACCTTATATAAGGGGAATAGCTTTCAATTGTATACCTCTGTTATTGATATCAGACTGAATGCAAGAAAATATTATGAAAAAAAGAAATAATTTCATTGCTAGCACCAAGGACTGTGGTGGAGTTATGAGGTCACAGAGGCTGGATTTAGTCGACGTGAGATAAATGTCAGAAACCAGGTGCAGATAAGGTGCCGTATTTAACCGCGTTAAGAGCATGTTTTTATTTATGCATTATGATGAAATCTAAACAAGATTTTCCGTAGAGAATGTTCCTATACATTTTTTTAATATCACCTGATACGAAATATTTATGTTTCGTGTAAGGGTGCAAAATATAAATTTAATCATTTTGGTTTTTTTTGTATGACGTGGGGCTCGATCTATTAAAACTCTGTCATTTCGTGGTTATAGACGGTTCATCAATAATACGAACGTTTTTGAGAATTAAGACAATCTTTGAAATTTTAAATGTCATTCATTTGACCTAATTCAATATACTTGGTAATAAATAGTAAATATCTACTTTTTAAGAAAGGTTCGCGATCGAATTTACGCTCAAGTGCTAGGAGACGTTCACTGAAAACATCAGGTGACTCTTTTAAGGGAACAGTCACATGGGATAACCGTTGATCAAAATTGCTCTGAGTTATTTTTTACGTAAAATTAATTAATTCTTTATTTTAATCCCAGTTCCAATCAAATAGATTTTTACCGTTTGTCAATAGTGATTTAATAATAAAATTAGTGTTTAATTGATTTTTATTAGTTAAATCACGACGAAAAAAAAAGTAACACTTGATTGGTAAAGTATTAACTTCAAATTTTCAAGTAGATATTCATAATAATTATAATAATTACGTTATAAGTCTTATTGTTATAAACTACAACTGTCTAATATAATGAATATTGTGAAAGTAATTCTCCGTTGATTCATTTTAAGGTACTTATTGCAGATGGAAATTAGTATAAGTGCCTTGTTTTGTTTGTCGCACGGTTCCTTTATTTTATTTCAAAACGATGTCTGGTAGTGGACTTTCACGCCTAGAGGAGAACAAACTCCAAATAGAATTATTAGAACTTTAATTCCTTTGAGCAAGGACTTATGTGCCAACGAAACAAAGAACCATTAGAGGTTTTAAAAAGTAGTGTTAAGTCTCAGCTATCAATGCTATATGTTAAAAAAATATATTGGGATTACTTAAGAGAAAAGTATAAGACATTTATTTTTTAAAAACAAATGGTGATTTTGTTACGAATACAATGTATTAAATACCAATAATAATAATACGTAACATATATAAATAATAATACATAACATAGGTATATTACAAGAAATATTCTTCTTCTGCCTGTTCTTCTCCGTGAACATAGCTTTTGGAACCACGCTACTAGAGTCCGACGTTTCAAAAACCTTTCACTTCGATAAATAGCAAAACTATTGGTTGTTAAATAAATGTAATAAATTTAGAAAAGCTTTCATACATACTTAAGCAATACATTTTAAAATGTTTTTCTAGTATCTAAATGGTTTATACAATCTACAAAACTAATGATATGTCATAACAAATGACAATTGCACAAAATAATGTTTCATATTCCAGAACACAACGTTGAATTAATAAGACAATAAGACACATAATGCTAAGATTAATTGTTATTTACAAGGAAGACAACGCGCTCTGGATTACTAACGATTAGGATTTGGGACTGTTTGGATTAATGATTTAAATCATTTTATGGCTAATGGCTTTACAAATGTGTTGGAAAATTATATAAATATAATAACATATACTTTATTGCGAACTACAAAAATAAAAACACATCAAAACTTTTATATATATTTTAATAAATATGGATTGATATATAAACCGATGCGGGAAGGGATTTGAACCCACGACGCCTGAGAAATCGTCCCGTTGCTCTACCAATTGAGCTACCGCATCGCTGCCAGACTCGATGAGCTTAGCACTCAATACATATTTTGCTCATCTTCGTTGTATTAGACCTTTTTCGGAAAACTTGAGATAAACATTGAAACATGTCGCAACCAATATTAATTATCATAAATACAAATAAACAAGTATAGCAATGTTCAGCTTATTTGAAATTTAAACAACTATAACATGAAAAATTAACCGGTACGGACAGAGATTCGAACTCATGACCATCCCGTCACTATGCAAATTGAGCTACCGTAGCTGACAGAGCCACCGACCGACCTGCCCGTATCGCTTTATTTTTCATTCTATATTTATTTAAAAATACTTACACAATCTGAAAAACAAAGAATGAATGTGCTGGATAATAGAGAGTTATCTGGATCATATTATTTCAGCTTGTTTTCAGATAATTATAAAAGCTTATATTTAAATTATTTTGGAAGTAGGCTCCGAGATTGTTATTTATTTTTACACAACGGATCCCTATCGTTAACCATAATAGAGCGATGAATGAAACCGTCACTCATATTTGGAATTTAGGTCTAATCATAAACATTCCATGTTTTTGTTATTCTGTAAGATATTAGCCGTTATTGGGTTAACGATATATTTTTTGCTGTGGGCAATGTGCAGCTATTGTGTTGAGAGCGAAATAAAAAGCTACTATTTTTCTTATCTCTCACGGTTTAATTTCAACAAAATATCTAGCTTTCACTCTGAGCAACCTTATATTATAACCTGTTTACGTCGAGATTTGAGACGTAATTTGTTAGCATTATTTTATCAGTGATTTATAAAAGCACATTGTCACTTGTCATTAATCTGTACTTGTCATTAATTGGTAGAGCGACAGGCCGGTTTCCAAGAGGTCGTGGGTTCGATTTTATTAAAATTTAAATTAGCCTCACATGGCTATACATGTTTATAGATATTTTCAAATAAAATTAAGAAAATTTTCACCAATATGTCCTTTTTTAGTTATCATGTAAAATTATCGTTCGTCAACCAATTTTACAGAAAACCATTTGTTTTTAAATTTCAATCACATATAGGTACAAAAAAACAAACAATATAAACAAATTCTTTTAGTAACTAAAATTGTAATTATTGAGTGTGCGAGCAAAGCGAGTGAAAGTTTATTTGAAACTAGGCTAAAAAGCTTTTGTAAGTCATATGTGGATATATTGGCACACGCGTAGAGATCGCATTTCCAAACAAATTTGAATGAAATTTTGGATTTATGTTTCGTGGTGTAAAAAGCAAAATAATACCTATAGAACCACCTCAAAACTAAAGATAAAAAAAAACCTCAAAACTAAAGACAATAAACGTAAGTACTATTTATCCTTCTACTATTATAAACGTGAAAATTTGTGAGCATGCATTAATAGATGTAAATTTATATATATGGATAAATGTATAATAAACTCACGCACATACTAAGGAATAGATTAAATCAAAGATTATAGCACAACCCATAATTATAATGATCTGTAAATAAAGTAAAAAATATATTAAAAATTAAGCATACGCCATCTATCGTTTAAGTTCGTCAGAGTTGGAGTAAAACCGCCGAGAATGGCTTTTATACTTCGTCCAATAATTTCCAGTACTCTCCATTAATGTTTTTAAATTTAAGCGACTCGTACAGTTTTTAACTAATATCAGGTATAATTTGCGATATAAATTAAAGGTGAAATATCTTTTTTCCTGACGGGATGCCAGTCATCCCGGGACCACAGCTGGTGAAATTCGGTCGAAACATCGGGAGATAAAAAGGTTAATTTATATCGCAAAATAGACCGGATATTAATCTAAAATACTTTTCATTATTTTGGCAGGATTTCAATAAGATAATAAATACATGTTTATAAATAGCTGGGTCTGAGCCTTCACCTTCTTATAGGAGTGCCAAAATAGACGCATTAGGGCCGGAGTCAACTCCCGGCTACAATGCTGATGCACTACTGAAGAAATGCCACACTACCCACGCCATTTATGAATGTCCGAGGGAAAAGAGTTTGCTTTACAGATTTTTTCCTTGTACAAAATGGTATCCGGTATTGAACTATGACACCGCAGCATAGAAGGCGGTGCTTTTACATGATCACTTGAAGTCGAAGCAGAGTTTGAGGCAAAAAAAGGACCCAAAAGATCGGTTTACACTTTTGACTTATAGGCTAAGGGGCCATTTCCCAAGTGCAAGGGCGGGAGAGACGACTGGCTTAAATAGCTAAGTGCAGCCTTAAACCCTTAAAACCCTAGAACTTTTGTACCAAAGAATAAATTACTTGTTTTTCCTTAGCAATAACCACTTCTTTATACTTCTGTTATATCCTTCCTGACCAACCCCTACACACAGGACTCCAATAAAAAGCCTCGCAGCATCTGCATCGGACCTTCCGGACCACATTCAATAACAAACAAAGTAACTATCAAGGGTTCCAGATATTCAGTCAGTGAGTTCAAATTTTTCCAATTAATAGATCTCTTTGATCCTAAGTTTTATTTATTAAAATGTTAACATACAATAACATTTAAGATTGAGCTTCTTATTCTAAGTTAGTGATTGGTTGGATATGTTTGGATTCACTTTCGTTTATCTTATTACTCAGCGCAGGGCGTGAAAAGTTGAAACATATTAGATAAGTCGATACGTGCCTTTCATATGAAAAACAAGTTGCCCAAGCTGACGTTACGATATTATTTAAGGAAATTGATTATAAACTAAATAATTTCACTAAAACCCAACTAAGTTGATTTCGGTATTTGCAAATAAATATTTAACGGCGATGGCAGTATATTTTAGGTAGGTTTTAGGAAATTAAGTAATCCAGTCTTACTGCATTTCTTCATTTAAGTTTTATTTTAATTACAATAGGAAAAGATAACATAGAACTATTTTTGCTTAGATATCGACATGGCATTAATATTTAAAAGCAATGCGGAGACAATAAAATAAACATTTATATAAAGTTCGCATTCATGGATATTGGTAAATGTGTTGATCACGATTCAGATTCCGACTGGATATTTATATTTACAAATATGAGACAGTTATTATAAATTAAATAGACAGATGAGACCGAGTAAATATTTAATGAATAATGTTGAAGTTGGAGCAATGACTGTTTAACCTTCTAATATAGTTACTTCTATGTTCTATGTGTTATACATAAGAAAGTTGGATGGCAGGAAAGTAGAGACCCACATCAAATATTAAGAATTTATTTTAAATATATACTTATATTGGTCGCCTTAGAAAATATAAGCCCATGTTGAAAAATAGCAAAAATATTATAACTTCCTGGATTATTACACTGAACCCCTATGTTTTATTACTTCCCCTGGAGGTTGCATTGATTTATGAGGATGAAAATATTTGACCTAATGGAAACCATGAACATTTAATCAATATATATTAAAATATTGGTACATTTGAGCCACCACCTGAATATATATTACCTATTCCTAACATTAATATACTCGTATAAACGTTCGACGTACCATTCCGTGAGAATAGACATCGAATAAGAAGGTATAAATTACTTGTGTTTTTGTACTACCACTACTTTATAATATAAATATAAGAATAAATGAAAATGCAATTATAACTAAATTAAAAGCCGGTTGTTATCAAGATAGATGGAATTAAAATCTCCTTTTATTTCCCTACAAAATTTATGAATGATAGCGAAAGATAAATTTTAAAGCCTCAAATCACGAAGTTGAAATGAGAAACAAAGTTTTATATTGTGTAGTTAAATTTAATCTCTTATATTATCTCGGTTTGAATTACTTTATTACATTAAATAAAAATTACTCAGTGGTTGAATATCAGAAAGTGAAATTTCTTATTCTTTTTATACATATATACTAACGGTTTATAAAATTAATCCTTAGGTTTTAAATGGCCGTTTTATTTAAGACGCTTTTTGAAATAATATTATGTAAGTACAATTTTCTTTACATAATATAAATCGAGTATGAGCATTTATTGTGGAAATATTTTGGCCATTTTAATGGAATAACTTTAGCATGCGGTAAAGCAATTCTGGGGAAGCGAATTGACAAATTCTTGAAAGGAGTTTTACCCAACTTATTTATTTTTATATTTCGGTAAAGTTGGTTTGAACTTTTTCCTTGTTACGTGGCATTACAAATGAAACAAAGTAGAACTTTCTGGAATGCTTACCTAGAATTGATTGATTTATATCTTCTATTTTGAATCATTACCATTGATCACTTGTGTACGTCAAATGGAGGTGTCAGGAGGGCCTATTTCAATACCATATTTATCGAAATAAGCCCTTCTATAAGGATAAATTTTATAGAAGTATTACCTTACAATTAAATTACGAGGAGTTCAAAAGCACCCTGGTCTGAGAAGAACCACACAACTCGGCCGGGTATTTCTTTCGACGTTTGTTATATTAGCTTTCATTACGGAATTTCTAATGGTAAATTAAACATACCGCATCAGAACAATAGTGAAAAGATTTCCGAAACCTTGGTTTCTGTAATTCTTTTAATTATGATTAAATTTATAAAGCTCGCCATTGTCTTCAGCTCCGAGCAAGTTGCACTTAGCCATGAGAATTAATAATCATTAGTTATCATTAAATATAAAGTCAACAATTTGTATTATGGACGTCCGGTTCAAAACCGTCCGGCTGTGGACGTCGTGATTAACTTAAAAATTAAAAGGTTTTATAATCTAAACAAATAAGAGATACGTATTGACTTTCCAAGTCACATATCATAATATATTCACAATTTTATTATTGATTAAATAAAATAAAAATGTACGCCATAAAATAATTGTAAAGGGTTTTGAATAAGGTAAGTTAGAATAAAAAGTAAACAACGTGACAGACACACCGTCCCGATAAAGACGAATATGTATAAAATGCGTAATTCATCGATTCTGGTAGCCAAACGGTAGCTCAATCGGTAGCCCGACTTGACGGTTATATGATAGTCATTAGATTGATAAATGTCAAAGCTCACAATCCTTTCACTTATTATCAGTAATAGTTAAGAGTTAAATTTACTATCATAATAAAATTTTCCCCATAAGCTACACGAATGCCACAGAAAGTAATATTATCAATCCAACTATATATATAATAAACGATACGGTTATCAAATTAACTAAAGTATTCAAGACTGCGGTCAACAGATGGCTACCTTTAATATTACGCTCTGCTTTGTCACTTATAAAGTTTTAGTGTCATAATCTTCAGTGCTGTTAATTCAATGGAAATTTGTGTTACAATACAAAAAAATAATATATATATATATAATAAAGGTATAATATACGAGTATATATGCCACTTGTCTTGAAAAAGTACATTTAAAAATTAACATATTACAGTACTTATTTAATAGCAGCGCTTTTTTGCAGTTATGTCTTAACAAACTGGTAATACTGAAATAGTTCCATATTTTGGTAGTGCGTGGAAGAAATTTTCTCCAAAACCGCATGTAGGAGAGCACCATGCGAGCTGATGGTGAAAATGGTAAAAAACATAAAATATAATAAAAGTTACAGATTCCCAATTAAAATGCGATATTTTTTTATAACTATAAAGGTATAGTCAACTAAGTATATTCTAAAGTGCCGTAGCCGGGTAACCTGGCAACAGTAACCTTGCCATATAGACTGAAACTGTTACGTACTTCTGTCTGTTGTCTGTTACTTAGAAAGAAGTCTTAAATTAATTTTGCTTAACGCGGTACTATTTCAGAGTTACATTTGGTCTATAAAATACTATATACTTTCACAATACTCACTTACGATATTTAGATTATATACAGTATTATTTTTTATTATAGTTACTACTATTATTTAACTTTTATTAAAATACTAATTCCAGGAGTATAAAACAGTTATTGTTTTATTTTTTTCAATAAATCTATTTAAATATCTGTTTATTTTAATCTTTTTTTATTATTTTATTTTTTTTATCTAATAAACAACGTATAATTTGTGTAATCATATAAAATCAACTAGAGAGAGTCAGTTTTCAAAAATATCATAGTACACATGAAACTAGAATTTTATTTTCTAAAATAACGAAATACTTAAAAAACCTGAAAAACCAAACAGATCTTCCTTCATTACAAATCTTTAACCTATATACTATTTTTCAGAGCTAGAATATTGAAAAATTACCATTCGCTATATCACCCCTTTGGGGTGGAGTTAATAAGATAAATTCCAACATGCATTTTATTCTTATAGCTCTTATGATTTATGCAACACACGACAACATGGCTCTTGGCAAAAGCTTTTTCGATTTACGTGACCCTTGTTTTATATTATTTCCGTATTACTTTAATTACTTGAATTTATTTATTTACGTATTACTTTAGTAACTTAAGTTCTAAGTGTAATTTTGGTGTATATTATTAAGTTCGGCTCTTTTGCCTGAAATATCTATACATGCATACAGACATACATGGGTACGTACCATTTGATGTATATTTTTCATTTATTACAAAGAACTGGAATAAACTGCAGAGTCTGTAGGTATTTTATCTGTACTTATATATATTTATTCCTTTTTTCTAGTTACTGTGTAAACACATCGTCCCTATATATTATATATACTCCTGTATGCCTTTTCCTTCGTTTAATTGTATCGTATACTCTTCTATAAATAAAAATGGCAGCTGTTGTTGATGGATCTTCCATTTTATTAGTCTTGGGTGTTGTATAAGAAATATCGTATCAAATCTACAACAAACGTCACGTTATATAAAATTACAGGCTTAGAGTATTCATTCTTGTTAACGGAATATGGTATAGTGTTGATGGAATGTACATATTTAAAAGATACAGATTAAAAAAAGAAATAATCGACAATGGATCAACTATTTCGATGAGTCGATATTTTGAATTAATTAAATACATCGTCTGGAGATCGAAATTGAGAGCTATAGTGACTAAAATTAAATATAAAAAGATATTTCATATTATGTCACTTCGATAAATAATTTATTTTAATCAACGTATTTGAACAGTGACATAATCTTACATACAAAAAACATATCCAAATTTTCAAAGATATTTTTTTTGAATAAACCCAATACTCCTCTACTCCAA
Source organism: Dircenna loreta (assembly GCA_963555665.1). Lineage (NCBI taxonomy): Eukaryota > Metazoa > Arthropoda > Insecta > Lepidoptera > Nymphalidae > Dircenna > Dircenna loreta. Next base: position 15,260,431 of record OY743087.1, read on the forward strand.
CACAACTGTTATTATATGTGTGTAAAATATTTAAGAAACTGCCGGAAAATATTTAAATACTGCCATATTTTTTTTTATTTAAACGAAGCTTAAGATAATTTACATACATTGCAATGTGTATTGTATGAATGAATATTTTGATTTATGCCTTACTAAGGAATGAATATTACCAGTAAGTAATTAAATATTAGCTTATAAATAAACGGAATAAGTGATTTCTTAAACTATAATACCTATACATATATTTAACTGAACTTCAAAAGTGAACGTCGGCTTTTTAAAATATTTCTACATTGATAGCACATTTATTGAGATGGATGAATATTACTCTTTGCCGTTTAATAATATTAAACTTACAATCAATATTTAAAAAATATATCTAAATATATGTGCTGTTTAATATAACACTTACAAATAATATTAAAATGCGTATATCAATATTAAAGAGTATATCAAAATATATGTGCCGTTTAAAATATATCTGCTGTTTAATATTACACTTTTAATCAATATTAAATCGAGCCTTTTACAAGAATATGAAAAGCGCAGATGATGCTGTTTCTTTCTCAGATTCCATCAGTACATTTTAATTAATATTCCGGACCTGTTTCAAGTTGATGACGTAATCTTGAGTACAGATGGTTGAATAATATAAGATTGTTAAAACAACAGCTGTTTTCTACTGAGATAATACAGTCCTAGTAATAAAATAACCTGCGGCGAATAAGGTTGGGTATTGACAGATAGCAAATAGTAGCACTACCTACAGTTTCTCTCCTGAAAATATTATCATTTTAGAGCTCAAGTATTAAGCTGACATCTATATTATTCAATCCGAAATGTTGGGTTTAGGCGAATCACTGGATCGCATCAGTAATAAATACTAATTATCCTAGCAATGAATGAGGTTCAATTTGAAATTATAATTCGTATAGCTTTGAATCGAATGACATCTGATAAATTTTACGTATAATTTTAAACTTATTATTAACATCGTAAGTCAGTCAAATTTTGAGTTTTTAATAGCACATAACATGGTATTGAATAAAAATAAATTGATATTTAAGAATTTCGTGCTCCAAATTATTCAAATTAAAGAACAAGATCAAAAATAAATTCTCTGGCAAAAAATATATAATTTAAATAAATACAATCCATCACTATAATATTGGAAATAATTTAGTATTGGATAAATCCAATATATTATATATGTATATATATATACTTTTATTAAGAATAGCTTAGCTTTCCTCGGGTCAATGGCCATTAATTTTCCGAGCTGGTGATAGCTTTGACAATGAAAAGTTTTTTGTATGAAACTGATTTTCAATAAGATTTACTTTTTTTTGTCGCTGTAACCTTGTCATTATTTTTGTAAGTAATAATTATCTTATCTAAGGAATTACTTTATACTTATAATCTTTGCAATTTGTTTGAATAAGCATATGTATGAACACTGAAAGATTTTTTGTTTACAAAAATATAGACAAATAGTCAAAATTGCCGAGGAAATACAATTCCTCTAATGGTGTACAAATGGAGTGGAACGCTGAATTTGCCTTAAAGGGACAAATAAACTAAGTTGATGGAAGGCAATCATGCCGGGGACATTCACGAGATGGCACAGCGCCAGCACCGTGTTAGGAGCTCTCGCGTCAGCATTGTGTCAAAAGGCTAAAAAATATATTTTATCACATTATATTTTATATTCGAAACGGATCTAAAAATCTCAATATCTTTTAAATAAATTTAGAATGAAAAGTAAACTGCTACGGGGATTTGAAACCACGACCTCGATTATTTTTTTGTTTCTTTTTGTCAGTTTATTTTTTATTCTATATTTATTTAAATTATCTCAACATGGATATATTTATATATATTACAAACTCGAAATATCTTATTTCAGTGCAATTAGTATGTACATAAATTATGCAAGTGTAAAATAAGAGTTATCAAGAACACGTCATTAGTTAGTTGAAATGATGTTGGAACAAAAACTAATGTTATATTATAAGAAATAAAGTAACAAGAGACGTCAATCAGCTACTGATGGCAGCTCTTTTCAGACTTACGATAGATAACTTCCCGAGCTGTAGGCAGTGACAAGTTGTCAAGGTTTTCAGAAAACGTACTTCCAATAAAGATTTGTATTGATGTTTTGAAAAGTATGCAACACATTTGTTTTAAGTAAAAACTATTTCTCATTTTTATCATTTAAAGCAACGCCTTTTGGATGTAATGTAACATTATATGGTTAAACTGTTACAAATGGCAAACACTTTTGTACATTGTGAGATAAAAACATTTTTCAGTTCCAAAAAATAACAACGTTTAAATAAATCATATATAACAATTTTATACAATTGCTACTAAACTTCTGGACGTGTATATATAAACATACATTTTATTTAAATAGTCATGGTAATTAGGCCTTTTTTTTTCGTTGGATAAATTCGTTACGGACACCTACCAACCAAGAATGTGATGGTTATGTGGGACTTTTATTCCGCAATATTAATTAAACATTGATTTGTATCTAGATATATTTACAGCTTTTAAGTTATTAAATTATTTAAATTGAAGTGAGCTCTGGTGCCTTTGGATGCTTATAGACTTTTATTATAAAATACCTAATAAATAAAAACATATCCACACAATGCCATCAAACCTAAAACTAAGAAAAGCTTATGAAAAAGAAAACATACTTAAATTTTTGTTAATATGTATACATTTTATATAAGTAAACAATACCTAGACCCCAGAAAAATACAAGTTTTTGATAACAATTTTGTCACTATTATGGGAATCGAACCCAATATCATCAAAAGATGAAGTAACGACCACTGCGTCAATAAACCGTAAAAATAAAAAAAAAGTGCAAATTAAATAGTGACATCTAATTTATTCCATTATAAGAAGCTGTGTCAACAGTTAAATAACACACAAATGCAATCACGCCATGTCAGAGTATATAACAAGGGATACGAATGTCCAATCACTCGTAATGTAATTGTAATTTGGGTTTATTATGTAACTGTCAAGCTCAGAATTATAACCTGCTCAGGCTAATAACCACATAATACCTTACTGACTGTTCTGAGCTGTCGCGTTAACAAACCCTATTATTGTCAGTTGAAACGTCATCGAACGGCTATTGAATTCGGTTTACCGATACAGGGTCAGTATATCAAGTACACGGAATTGTAGATTTTAAAGCTATATCCTGGTTTAACATTACGAGGCACGATAATAAATCAGGTCGTTTAAGTCCCACCTGGCAGGCGGTGAGATCAATTTGTGATTTATGTTATTTATATCCGAAATATTTTATGTAAATAACAATTCTAAATAAATTGTTTTAATATTGGAAGTGCCGATTTTATAAATTATACATTTGTAATTTGTGGCTGTTACCGTGTACATTCATTCCTCAAACTTTGACATTTGTGTTTCGGTCTCACGTGTTACAATGATCAAAGGCTATGTGAAAATTTCCAGTAGATAATAAATATGATAATATAAATGAATAATAAATGTTAAAACAATGAGCCCATATGAACGAGCAAAAGTATAAAAAATAAACATTGAACATAGTAATCAAATTAATAGTAACATAACAATATGAATACGAATTTCAATTAATTAGTTATCACCCAGTGGCTGAAACGACCGTAATTTAAAGTTTGAGTGTTTATGTGGGTGTTGACGAACAGGATAGAATATATTTTTATGAAGATTTTTTTGTATAGAAAATTCGTATATATTATTATTTTTAATGTGATAACGTCTTGTAAATGAATGAACTCCGGCGTGCACGAAAAAATATGATTCATTGTCACGTTCCGTTTAAGCTGGTCGTGAAAGCGAGAGAGCGGAATAATGCGATAGAGAGGCACGATCGCCCTAAACGTTAGGCTTGTGTCACCTTTATCCCTCTTCTATTCCATCAGCCGCTACGTCCGAAGAACACGTCAACTGTTTATAAAGCAAGATGAAAAGTTAAAGTGGCTTCCATTTTTTATTATAATATCAAATCATCGCTATCATCATCCCATTATTAACAAAAGTAACGTAGATTGGAGAAGCTTAAACATTAAAAGCACATTTACACGTTACTTATTATTAATCGGTATACTTTAAGTAAAAAAAATAATGTACGAGTGCAAATAAATGTTAATTTATCGAAAGCATTTTAATTTTCTATTAATTCCTTGTTTGTATTATAAAACATATATTTATTTATTAAATGTGTAAATCATAAACGACTATTAAAGTTATATACTGTGTCGCAGCCTGTTACCTCCATTCCAGAATATTGTGCAACTGTATTCCAAAATTGTACACTTATTTAAAAAATAAATAATCTGCAATTCATAAAAAACAGATAAAAGAAAACATTAGTAATTATTTAAAAATGGAATTATAATTAGTGAGCAAAATGGAGATATAAACAAACATAAAAATATTTTTTAAATTATTATTTCAACAAAACTTTGAATAATAGCTTGAACATAATTCAATGCTAATAATTTAATAAATTTAATAAAAGTATGCAATTTTTCGTCAATGTTTTTATATTAAGTTGTCAAGTAAAATTATAGTCCCTAAACTGACTTTACTGACAAACATTTTTTATCATTTCAATTACGTCAGGTGATATTAAACTTTTTGCGACTATTTTAATTACGATTATTTTTGCGTCCGACTAACATATACTATTTTTATTTTTTTTATAATTATTATTATTTTCCACGGACACGTCATCCGTGCTCTTTTTTGACGTTTTACAATTATTGTGAAGTTAAATTATAATTTATAAATAGAGATTTTAAAAACATGCATAACAGAAGAGATTATTAGTAGGAATCTTGAAAAAAGAAAAACTAAGTTAGCAATTCCTTTGCACAGGTCTTTTTTTTTTTTTGTTAGTTGTATATATATTTATATGTATTTAAATATGTGATTTGTTAAATTTTAGCTAAGTTATTTTATTTAAACAACATTACATACACTATAGACCATTATTTTTTTACCAACACACTGCTGTAATGACCCACTGTTGATTTGATGTTACTAACACATACTTCAAAGTATTGGACTTCAGACTACAGTGGCAAAGCAGTGAAATAGTCAATCTGTAATGTTTAATACTATAGTATATTTTAATATTTATATTTTAATGTTTATTCATAATCTAAATATATTTGTAATCGATTGCTATGTAAAAATAATAGCTTTCGGCTATAGCTTCTTTTCCTTATAAAATTTAACTACGCCAAATTTAATACTCCTTCGTGAGCGTATATTTAGTAAACAGTAGTATAAAATTACTGCGTCACATATTAATATAATGTTTTAATTTAAGAAATAACACATTATAATAACAAATATATTTATTAAAGTAGGTATATATGTATTGTAACAATTTCTGGCAGGTGGACTAGCTGAATAACTTTAACACACGTTCTTTTTCAGACTCCAGCAGTTCTAGAACCTTCCTACTTTTTAAATCCTATAATTTAATATTTCATTCCTACCCTCATTTTGCATTCCGATGGCATGACATTTCCATCGAACACTTTATGCGCAGTAAATATTTCGCATTTAGATTTCCTTCTGAAAATATGCGATGAATATTTTTGGTAAATTCTATGCCCTTATATAAAGTAAGTTCAAATATACTATATATATAATGTAGTATTTTTTTTTAAAGGAAATTATATATTGACATAATATGAAGTCTATCTGGCTTTAGTCCTAAGCCATACCAATAATAAATGAACAAATTCCGATTTATCATTTAAATACAATTAATTAAAAAATGATAACACTTATATAATCTTTTTCTACAGTTGCGTGATAAGAGCACAATATGTCTGTAGCTACCGCCAATACTTGCGTCAAGGAAAATATTTCACTTGAACTGCTTTGGCTTATATTAAATTATTTACGGTTTCAAACGAAATCAAAATGCTGAGGTACGAATAAATATTGGTTCTTATTTAGTTGATAAATTGGTACAAATATTTGAAGCAAGAATGAGTTTACCTTGGTGTTCCTTTGAAAAAAAAAACAACAGTCTCTTTAAGAAATTCAATTCACGACGCGCTTTTCGTACGCCATTCTTAGATTTACTTACATATTATACTTACTTGAAAATATGTAATAATTATACAATATACAATGAGATGTCTTAGAAAAGTGAGTGAATGAATGGTTTTGCCGTCCAAAATTTCCATAATTCTTTATTTCAAATTCAAACAATCATATACACAAAAAGGTTGAAGTCTTATTTAAAGGATAGGTACAATTACCCTTATGCCAGAAGACTCAGTTCTTCCATTACAACGTAATTAAGAATCATTGATGAATAATTGTATACTTTTATAAATCGAATTGAATTATTATCCTCGAATTAGAAGTATTTTGTATATTACAAACATTTTACATGCAAACCTAAAAAAATATATTTTTTTTTGATAAATTGAGATTAATCTGCACAAGTTAATTATTATTTTTTTATTATTTTTACAAAAATAAAAATTAGTTTAGAGTGCTTTCGACATTATCTTACAAAGTGTTTTTTTTTATAAAAGACATTGAATATGAATTGTTTTGAGATTTTATAAAAAATTGTATTTGTCGTTGATTTTTTTTGAGGTTACATGCAAAATAAGTTTTGTTTTTACAGTTGTTTACATTTTTATTTATTTCAAAATACAAATGCTCATAGAAATAGTAAATTTAAGGCAAACACTTTTTAAATAAACTTTACACAAGCAGGCGTTCTACTGCAAGAGTTTATTGTTTCACTTGATATATTTAAGTTTTTTAACACGAGTCAAAGGTTCTCTGACTAAAATGAAAATTTTCATCTCAAATATAAAAGAGTTTCAACAACATTTACATTGGAATTCATCTTCTGCAACAACCACTTTATTATCTGCCGAGTGCACTTGTCTATCAATTTGCCTTTCAATAATTTGTAAAAGCAAGTCGAATTTTTGGCATTCAGTTAGATAATCGTGATGAAGAGACGGTTAGACGGCTTAAAGAGTTTCAAAAAAAGAAAAATAAAGATATGATGCTCGAGTTACCGGACTTGTCACTGAGTAAAAAGTTTAAATCAACCTAACTTATTTAAAAGGAGTACAAGTTCCTCGTAAATAAAGTTTGGTGAGCACAAGATGAAGTGTGCCAAAATTAAATTTAAGGGTACAAACTTAACACAGTCCGAGTTTTTGACAATAATTTGATATTGGACAGTGTAGCATCTGGTGGGTAAACGAAACAAGTTGGAGTGTTTCTATATTTATTATTTATTAACGATCAGAAATAATTAAATATATAAATAAATTCTATTTGCCTATAAATTATAATGACATTTGATAATAGTACTGACATTTATGAATTTTAATACAAAATCAAAAATACTATTAATAATAATGTGACAGTGAAAAATGAAACAAAATATTAACAATTTTAATAAAAAAAACAATTTTAATAAAATACAAATACGCTAAATATTCATTATAATATAAAAGCTATACAGATAAAACATTGAATTATACATTTATTTCTTCATCATATAACAAAATAAATTTGAAAGATTTGAAAGAATAGGTTTGTATATACTTATATACATCTAAAAGGCTGGCAACGCACTTGTAGCTCTTGAGTTGATTTGAGATGCAGATGTCCATGTGCGACGGCAGGCGCTTAGGTTGTTATTGTGGTAGGACCTTTTTGCTCGCATATCTCTTTCTAACATAAAAAAATATATATACAAGCTGGATTATGACAGGCGTCAACGGTTGATCCACCTTTTAAAGCATATTACGGTTACGTGTTATAATATTTTATTACGGCCTTTTGGGAAATTTCCCGTTTGTAAAAAGTTTTTATAATACAATAATAATATTTTTATGTTATTTTATAGTATAATCTGTATGAATTGTTCATTATTTAATAAAGTGTTGACTCTTGTCTCATGTTCATTTTCAAAGTCTGTACGATCACTAAATTATTTATGATGTAGAAACACAAATTCTTAAACACTTGCTTATTTTACGAATGTACTACTACTACTATTTATATAAATACAATTATTCTTTAAAAGGTATCTGTTTTATTTTCTACTAAGTCAGTCCCGCATAACAGAAATTTCATTCGACATTCATTCAAGGAATTCGTTTTACCACTAAAATGAAAAAATGGCCTGATAGTTATGCCAATGTTGGTTAAATTAAAGCTTTTTTTTTTACATTTTCTAGATTGTTAAATGAATCATCCATTTCATTCCTAAGTACCGAATTTTAGAGTACTATCCGATACTATAGACAAAGAATATATTTTTGGGATGACCAACAAATAAGAGATTTTTACTTCACATTATAAAACTATGTTTCTACCTAAAATAATTTATCCTTTGACATTATTTGCAATTTTTGTACAGAATTAAATAATTCTGGTGGATTTCATTAACCAATCAGCTTCTGACTTAGATATTAAAACCTTTATATATGTTATTAAAATAAATGTATTTATATCTGATTATTAAAATAAGTATTTTTAAGAAAAAAATAACATAAATCATATTTTTTAAAATAATTTACATCTATTTATATATAAGAAAATACAATCATTTTAATAGTACACTGAATAGTTAATTTTTCACAATATAATGAATAAGTTTTTTTTTATTTATGTATTAAATATATTTACATATAACTACACACAGGATGTGTCTGAAGTGTTAAGTGTACATATATAGACGGCGGTAGAGCCTGGCTCAGGTGATTCGACTACAGTTCTTTTCTGGGCTGATTAATTCCGTGGAGTTCCTCCTCATTATTCATATTTAATATGACCGAAATCCTTCAAATATATAGCTGGCTCAAAACTCATTTATATTTTAAATAATCAGATGAAATGAAAATTGTTACCTATATCGTTTCAGTTCAATTCAGAAGATAAATCTTATGATGTCGTAAAATTTTCAAAATAAATAATATTTAATACCCGCTTAATAAGTATTGTTTAAATATTTATTTTTTTGTCTCATTATTATAAAACTAGGATCTTTAAGTTATATTTTTTTGCTGTATGATTTCATGGGTTAAAATTTTTTAAGGCGAACAATTTAAGTATGTATGTTTTTTATAAAATATACATATTTTAATATATCGCAATACAAACGTGCCTCGCTATTTTTCAACCACTTCTATTGTCTAACATGGAGTAATCAAACTTTACAGTTTTTCAAAAAGTAATAAATTCACAAAATATTTTCTCCTACCTCTATTTTATATCTTACGTAAAATAGTTATGTGTATATAATACTGGTGTAAATGTAATTATCTACTCAGAATTAATTACATTTCTAAATATCAAAAATTATTAAATACTGTATATGTATTTGTAACGATGGACTTTGTTAAGGCATTGCATATTTTTTAATAATATTGGTTGATTTTTATATAAAACCAACAATAATCAACCATTTTCTAGCGCAGAATGAAGGCTGATCTTAAGACATGTCGTCAGGAAGCTGATCAGTGTAATACCATTTCAGGTACAATGTTTTAATATACATGGAAAATTACGTCTGTAAATGGGAATAAAAGCTATAGAAATCTGAAACATTAAAGCTCTTTTTTGATAGCATAAATTATTTAATAATATATACATTATGGAATATATTAGGCATGAATAAAATATGTTGAGCCGGATGGGTGTAATGTTTTTATGGCACATTTGACCACAAAGTTGTTAAACATATTTAAAAAATATTAGGTATTTTATTCAACTAAAGTACATTATTTGTAGTTATTGTTATAATATAGTAATTATATTGTTACGAGTCCATACTCGTAGTTACGTTTTTTATAAATATTTGTTCGGTAAAACAGAAGTTGAATTTATCGATGTCGAATGAAATTTTATTGTTAAATGGTTTTATTTAACCACTTTTTGTAGTGAATATGATTGCGTAAGCTTCGGATACTGGTTTTTTATTGTGTAGTGCGTATGGAAGGCACGTTTCCACTTATCTAGTTTGTTTCAATGTGTCACGTCCCGCGCTTGCTGATAAGCTAACCAAAATTGAATCCATGCATGTACTAAGGATTTTGAGAAAATATTACAGCAAAAAAAGCGTTATGAAAAATAGAAGTTTGTTATTTAAGAATGATTTGAAATTCTATTTGGATAACTATTAAATACCTTAAAGTTAAATGCTATATTGGTATGCTATATAACATTATATTTATATGAGTTAAAATAAAACCGTTCTCTTTCATTCGGAGATTTAATAAAAGTCTTTCAAAAAAGTAAGTTATATGCGATCAAAATGGTTATCGATCATTAAGGACGAAATAGAATTTAAAAAACGTCTTTAAATAAAAAAAAACATTTTTTTTTCTTATAAAAAAGTTTCGAAATGCTTGTTTAGGTGTTTTTTTCTTATCCTTAAACCTGTTGAATCATTTAAGTATCTCGTTCCACGGTCATACTTCAGCTTCTCTTCCCAAACGTTGTCAGGAAGAGATGCTCCTTAACAATAAGGCCGCCTGTTGTACTATCTTTTTATTTCATTTGTCTTTATTGTTTTATCTTTTTATTATTATTGTTTTTATCTGTTATAATTAAAGAATACCGTATCGTATCGTAAACCAATCAGTTATATATCATGGACAAAATTACTAAGATATAATGACTTTACAAGCTGATATCCAGTGGACAATCTGCTTATATCATTTACACTAAACATATTTTGTCCATGAGCTTGTTCTTAAAAGTACCGTCTGTAATATTTCTTAGCTCAGACATAAATCTTGCCCCTGAGGAAGGAGACGTCCTTATAACCTCATTTCTTACGTGAACAGATTTGTGTGACACCTGTGCGCAGTAAACGTGATATGAATGTACTAACAAAGAGCGAACACTACACGTATATATAATTAATATATAATAAATATAATTCATATATAATGAAACAAAAATTAATTTCAATAATAATCACATTGATATGTCACATTCATAAATTACGATAAGTTAAAATTTTTAAACTACAATAACATGACATAAGCAAATTTGGACTAAATTTAACAACTATAATTATTTATTAATTATTAAACAATAATACGATTTATTTCATTAACAAAATGAGGCAACCCTTATTAATGAATTCCAACCCTACAGCGCTATTCATCTTGTTTAAACAGTATTGCCGACTCGGTTTGACCGCGGGGGCCTTTGACTATAAACATAAGTTATCAGAACAGAACAGAACAGATCTAGTGGCATCTCTATTTACTTTATGAATAGTTGATTTAATACAACAGAATATACAGATTATTTTATTACCTTTCATACCACTACAATAGTAAGAAAAGTTAATTTAGGATCCGAACAAATTATCCATACGAAAAGTTCCACTTAGAAATTGCAACTACAATTATTACAATATTGCAGTGTTATTATTTAAGTATTATTTTATCTTTTTCTACAATTTTTATTATTATTAAATGTATATTAAAGCCACTTTTTCCAGTGGCCCATAACATTTTTCAGTAAAGTGTTGACGATATGACATTTTATTATTAGTCATATATAAATTTCAACCAAAAATAATCGATAATTTTAGAGAGAGAGAGAGAGAGAGAGAGAGAGAGAGAGAGAGAGAGAGAGAGAGAGAGAGAGAGAGAGAGAGAGAGAGAGAGAGGGAAACAAAAACTTTATACGAAAAAATTGCAACGTTAAAATTAATTATAATTTATTAAACGTCTAACATTTAAGATTGTATTGCATATAGCGCCCCACCCGTTATGTATTGACTAAAAGATAATTTAGACTGAAGTCGTTTATTTATAATTGTGATTGGCTGATAAGATACCATTTATAATTACTTATATGTACGTCTCCATGTGTGAGTGTAAGTGTGACCTGTGTGTGTATTGTGATTATATATAATTAATAAACTAATCAATTCCTGCAAATGTTCTAATGAAAATATATATGTTATAAGAGTTTTGAGAAGTACTACCGTCTCTTCATATGAAAGTTCATAGAGATTATTAATCAATTTGTTTTTGCAAGTCATTTTGTTCAATTGGTATATATATAAAAAAAATAATGTATTATATATAACGCGACTTGGTAGTCATAAAATCTATAACTAAAAGTCGTATTATAAAAATGTTTGTGCTTATAAACAATGCCTTTTCTTAGTATGTTAGACCTAGAAAAAACAAGTTCTATAATCGAATAAATAATTGGCGAACTTGACAAAGTTCGTAGAGTGAAGAAGTCTGATAAAAAATGGGTTTCAATGTGCAAAGTTCTTCAGTGGGCAATTTTAATTGGTTTTAAATTAGTCTTTGTTGCTCCACCCCAGGAAGAAATACAGTAAGGTTTGACTGACACAGGGTAAGGAAAATTTGCTTAATTAATAGCGAATCTGTATATCATAATTAATTACATACTAAATTACAATAAAATAACGTTTGCTGTGTAACATTTACTTATTTATTACAATAATTATTTATTATTATAAGTTTTAATACTGTTAGTGTTGTTATTTAGAACATTTTTTTTTTTTGTTTTTGTTGTTTGTTAATTTTGCTTTATTTCATTTTTGTTTTTTATCACACATGTTGAGTTAACCTCTAAGTGTTGATATATAATATTTACTTATGTATTATAATTTATAGGTGATATTGTATCTCACGTTGGTTTCCTATGCAATAAATAAATAAATAAATAAATAAATTGTTCCCAGTTACTATAACTAAATAGATGGCAAAATAATTGGACTAAGGTCATGTGGAGGATATTATGTTTGATTTATATAAAAAATATAATAAAAACAATAAATTAAGAAAATTAAACAAAGAGTGTCTAAAAATAAGTGACCCTCGTAAACCTGTTTTTGTTTCCGAAAATCTGTCACCTAAATTGAAAAGGCCCTGTCTGAGTAAGAAATACGCAAGATCAAACAACGATGATTTTTCTTGTGTATCAAATGGTGAAATACTTCGAAAGAAAGAGCGCACTGCTGCTATCCCTTTTAGATGCGGGCTTGATCTGACAAGCTTGAAGACCATTGTTTTTTTTCACTATTGTTTTTAAAATATTTGATCATGTTTCTATTTATTTTTTCTTATGTTAAAATTTTAATTTAGTATTCATAATTTCAACAACATTCTCGACATCATATACATATAATTTAATTCACAAACACCTCATATAATTAATTATTTTGAGTAATAAATCGCTTAAAAATTGCCTGGAGTATAAAACATATTTTAGTCACAATAATTTTTTTTTTCTATTTAAATTAAGTAAATAAACAAATATATATTAATAATTACATTGAATTAAATTCCAACACAAAATTAAAATAATTTAGAAATAAAATTAGAGTTGATACTCCTGAGTTTTTTATTAAACTCAATTCTATATACTCTAGAGGAAAATAAATAAAAAGTCAAGTTTGTTTTAATTAACAGACACAATTCCCCCGACTCTATAAAGATTACTTATTTTATGATGTCTTTCTTTCTATATTTTTGTATTCTTTATTTATTCACAGCAAACACGAAATATTGTATGTATCTACTTAAATAGTAGCTTTTGCTTTTAATGAAGTATACTCGTAATGTTACAAAATAAGTTCGTTACATTAAAATGTATGTCTTAATAGGAAAAATAACTTTTGTTTTTAATGGAATATAATGTTATAAGATAAATTTGTTATATTGTATGAATTAATATATATATACACCTGTGTAACATTGAAAGTTATTTTATAAAGCGTACAAGCGAAATTGAAATTCTTTGTTGAATACGACCCTGAAGAATAGGCTATATAATTCTAATCAACCGAATTGTTAGTTAAAATATATTTTATTTGTATTTTTAGGATTTTATCTTTTATAATATGGGAAGGTAAACAAGCAGCCGTGTCACCTGCCGTGACTGCCGAAGGGACTACCGTCGCCCATGGACATGCAACTCAGGAGCTACAAGCGCGTTGCCAGCATTCTTCCTCTCTCATACTCAATCATAAATCACAACCAGCTAAACCTTTTTTTTACAATTGTAAATAACACGTTTACAGTTTGTTAACTTAGATTTATAAAACACAGGATACTTCACTAATACAAAATGTAAAAAATAATTTTACACGTAGTAGAACTGAATATCATAAACAGAGTATATCGTAAAACTTTAAAAGTTAATCCAACTTAAAGGCATTTGACAGCGAAAATGTGAACGATCGAAACTATTAAATCACGTAGACCATTTTACTTACAAACACCAATGTCAGAATTCTAGCAACAAAACATTATCTGCTACTAAATTAAAAACACATATAAAAAATAAAAAAATGAAGGCAGTTCACTTCAACCTTATGTTTGAATTAGTTTAATGTCATTCTAATTTATCATTACATTTTGAATCATCAATAAATGTACATTGTAATTTGTTTATCTTCGAATAAATATAATAAAGAAGCCCTAAATATGAATTATGTAAAACTACATGTCTTTGTTTTTCCGAAGGAGAGAAAAAGAGGGAGAGAGAGATCAAGAGATCATTCATCGACATTGGATATTGGTGAACACGTTCTCGTAAATTGCTTTTCAAAAATCAATAAGAGTTGTGTGCTGAAAATATAGAATGAGAATGGCTTTGATCTCGAAGCTCTTCAGAAATTCTTTATTCAGATTAAAAACCCATTGACTGATTGAATGATGTATTTATAAATTATGCGTTCATTTATTAGTATATTTAAATATTGTTCATTGGGTTTCATAAATTGTGCTAATTCTACTGGTGTTTAGACTAAATGAATATTAAATAAATTTCGACCAAATATATATTAAATGAATATAGAATGAAAAATAAAACGATATGGTCAAGCGTGCATCGGCTAGGAAACCGTCCTGCCGCTGTAACGAAGCTACCATATTGCTAAACAAAATAATAATACCATATTGCTAAAAAATAATAATAATAACGATGTATTTTATTATAAAAAGTAGAGAATGCACTGTATGGCCGATATAAGATTCAACTGTTTGTGTCGAGGAAAGATAATAAATTATTTTACTTTAAAAAAAAATAATCACAATAATGAACAAAGGACAAAATGAATGTAATAACAAAATGTATTATTTATTGAATGTATTTAACGTAAATCAAAAACACGATATTAACTAAAATTTGTCTTCAGGTAAACTTAAGGTAAAAACGTAAAAATTATACAGGATACAAGAGACAACACAACTTTGGATTTATTTCGTATTACATAAACAATAAACATTCATAAACAATATTATATCCGCCTGAATATATACTAATCGTCTGGAGACCGGGATTGAGTGATATAATTGCTAAGAAATGATATAAACTGTCTTTTATTCAGGTTAAATTATAAATCAATAATAATTAAATAGAAGTAACTTTAAAGACCTATGCATTTAGATAAAGAAACTAGGATAAAACGAAAAGCCGGAGAAATGCTCCTTGCGTCTAAGTCTTAAACACAATGGCCGCCTTTAGCGCTCTGTAGTCGGCTCTGACGCTCCGTTTGTATATGTATAGTGGCTCTGCCCCGCAGACTTTCGTATACTTTACCTTATAAGCGGAAAATGCATTTTCTATTATGCCACTCCGATATACGGACGCCACGGCCTTCCTGACATACGCACGGCCTTGGGCATTAAATATCTTTTGCGATTATGGCGAATTTATCTCTAGTTATATACCTGAAAAAAATATGAACCGATACGTCCGGCTAGTCCATAAGGTCTATACTTCGAATTCAGTAACAACCTTTCAAACCCCGATAGTCCATACGAGAGACTACTGGCTTTTAGAATAATAACAACCGTCAAAGCAGAGATAAGCCCACATGAGGGACTCTCTCCACAACCAGCCTATTCCATAAGTTAGGAACAACTGTACAAGTTACCTTGACCGTGATAAATTCGCGTGAATACGATTTCCATCAACTGCAGGTCCAGCTGTCCCGAGACCATCGACTTTCCACCATTACTGACTTAAATATAGTACACACACACAAGTAGTCACAATATACCGATACAAACTCATTTTAGTATGTATATATTTCCAATACTATATCTTTATCGGGCTCTTATTCATATAGAGCTTCCGCTAATTCCGTTTCATCCCATCCCATACGTACCTCCTGAGGGCTTTTATGAGGTATTAATAACTTCTTTTTGAGCCATGTCCATCATATTTCAATATTCTATATAAAGCCTTTCAACCGTTTTTAGAATCCAGTGAATTTTTAATACAACAATTGTTATTCGTTTCGTTGGTCAATGAAACTGTAAGCAAAATTCGAATTCATTTCTACTTGAACTATCATATCAATATAGCGAACTAAATAGGTGTTTCAATATAACGAAAAAAAATTGAATTTCATGTCCGTACTGTGTATAATCGTTGCTTTTAATTATTTATATACTACATTTCTATAACAAGTTCTACCAGAGATATTATAAAAAAAAACTACTCTTAACTTTGTCACAAATCACTATTTTCCTATAGCGAGTATAGACTCGAGTCCGTTCTCTGGCCACACCTTAACTTCTGTGACTTCACCTCTCAGGTATTTTTAATTTGTAAGAAATTCGCTTGAAGTCCCAGCGAACTACAAGTGTAGCAAGTCATAAGGCATTCTTCCTTAGCCGAAGTTTTAAATCACTTAATCCTTCAATTATAATTAAATACTTTATGGCTTAAGCTTGCCTTAACTGAGGTAATTACCATAAAAGTTCACGTAATTTTTTTTTGAAGTTTTTAAATTCTTTAGCTTTACGGATTACAAAGCCTAAAGAAAGCTCTTTATGATTATTTTTTCTATAATTTTATGAATGTAAATTTTGCTTTTCAGAAGCTTTTTTTTTATTTCGGTGTTTGTTTGTAATCAAATCTTGCAAACTAAATTTGACCCACTTCTCAGTGCCCGATTGAACTGAAATTTGGCGTGTATCGCAATTACGCCAATTATGACAATGGAATCATATAAATTTAGTTATGTTGTCAATCTAATCAATTATTGAATTACAATATAAGCCACTTATAGGCTCGTCGACCCGACATATATATTTTATGTACGTATATGTTTTTATATATAATTATTCCTTATTGTACACCCTGAGTATAGAATTACAAAAACATAAAACTAAATAACAGTGAAAAAAATGGTACAATTTTGGCGGGCTTATCGCTAAAAAGCTATCTCTTCCAGGCAATCATTTGCATCATATATCTTTGTGTTATTAATTAATTAATTATAACATTACTAACATTTGATATGTTTATTTGCCATCGTTATAGTTGCTCTGTGCTGTGTTTGTTTTTCTTAGATCTACTGTGTCTTTAAATTCTTTTTTTTTAATCTTTGGGTAACTGGAAGAAATCTCTTTGAAGAGATAAATTATCCAATTTACAACATTTACGTTTTAAGTGCTTATTATAAAAGCGTGGTACATAAATAAATAATTAATAATAATAAGTTTAATAACAGAGATTTTGTATCTCATTGATAAAAATATAACAAATAACTGTCCCCAGGAGAAAAATTCACAACAGCGGGATTGTTTAATAAAAAGTAAAAAAAAGTATATTTTTGTTTTAAAATATCTATAAACATGTTTCGCCCAGTTAATCTTCTTTAAATTTTAAATAAATATAGAATGGAAAATAAACCGACACAGGTAGGGATTTGAACCAGCTACCTCTAGAAAATCGTCCCGTCGCGTTACCAATTGAGCTACTGTATTTCTATCAGGCTCGGTAAATTTAGTACTCTATACATAATTGTCTTTATCATGGATTATTATAAAGAAGGTAGAGTATAAAAAAATGCCAATATATATACATATATATATATATATTAATGAAAGTGGGTAAATGTAAATAAATAAAAACACTCTAGATACATTCAAAACAAATGCTTATACAAAATTAAATAAACATTCAAATGTGATGTCTACGCTTTCTTACCGAGTATCTACGTGGCTTTTAAGAATTGTTACTCGTGTTACTTACAGCATAAATAAAAAGTGTGGGTACAAGTGTTTTACTTGTAAGTATCCGATTTCAAGTGCCGTAACGTAATTCTGTGGCGTTTACAGAATATCATATTTCAAGCTCTTGAAAAGATTTCAAGTACCATATAAGAACTTTTGATATTTTTTATTAGGTTTGCTACGGTGTAAAAAGTTTTATTACATAGTTCAACGTAGTGTAAAAGTAGTGTAAAAGATATCTTTTACACTACGTTGAGTTTATGCTACTGATATCAGTAGCATTATCAGCATTGTGATCAGGGAATAAGAATTGCAAGTTCTGGACATTGTGTCCTGAACTTGCAATTTTTCTTTGTTTATTTTCGAGAGAAACTTAATAGATGTCACCACCGTTCCGATATATATATAGTTATATATTTATATATTATTATATATAGTTATAGTATAGATTGTAAAATCCATCGAAGCGGGTAATATATATAAAATAAAATACTGTAGCTTGATTGGTAGAGCGAAAGGATGGTTTCCGGAGGGTTCAAATCCACTTTTATATTTATTTAAAATTTAAATAGGCTTGGCTATACATGTTTCTAGACATTCCAAAAATGAATTGAATTGAATTTAATATTGCTGCTGTTTTTTTTTTTAAGGTTTCTTCGACCAAGCATTAATCTCGACATCTGGCTTAAGGTAATGTAACAACCACAGCTCTCGGTCATTACATTTCTTATAAATTTAAGTTAGTCCATTGCAGAAAAGGACATTTTCTTTTGGTAATTTATTTATGTTCAACAATAGTAAAATCAAACTAGTAGTAAAATAAAATGCGTATGCTCTTAGTTTTTAATGTACTATTATTAAGATGCGTTTTGTTTAAACGGTGACTTGTCATTCAGTTTGAAGAAAAATATACAGGATAGTATAACGTATAAAAATAATTATATTATATTCAAACATGTATTCTGTATTTTATTATTTTTATTTAATATTAATTATTCAATGATTAAAATTTCTATTTTTCGTTTCTATTATAACTATTTTAATAATCGGAAGAATATTTTATAGGACTAGATTTCTAGGTTTCAAATTAATCATAAGTAATAATCTGTCTCCGTTTTTTAAGAGCGTGAGCTGAATTGCGGAAAGGCAAGAAGTTCAGACTCAGAATACATGTTTGAATATAATATAATTATTTTTATACGTTATACTATCCTATATATTTTTCTTCAAACTGAATGACAAGTCACCGTTTAAACAAAACGCATCTTAATAATATATTCACACTTATGTACAGTTTAGAAAAACATAAACTTAATATTTGGTCTTGAAATAAGTGTACGAATTATCTGTTTAAGGGTTAATCCTATAACCATTTTTAACATAATTACTTACTTGTAAGTTTATATTTACCCGGCTGTATTCACGCAGAAATTAAATCGGAATGTGCCCGACTAGTCATGACAGTCATGATTCACGAAAGTTTAAATATAAAAATTACTTGTAAGTTGTAACAAATCATGAAAAAGTAAAAAAAATAAAATAATGTTGAATAATAGGTATCCCTAAGTATAATTACATTAAAAAGTAAACAAAAAAGGTTTGCATTGTATTTAGCCGTAGGTATACTTTCGAATTTCGTTAACATATGAAAAACTTGAACTGCACTCATTATATGTTTTTTTTTAACTTTTCCCTGTTTTGTCCTTTACATAATCTTAACTTAAAAAACGCACTTGCATAGTTAGTTATAAATAATTTAGATAATAAATATAAATAATAGCTTATTAGTAACATAGAAGTGCAAACATCAATTAATTATTTACTTTGTTATAGTATTCGACTTTCTAGTAACGGTAAGAGTATATTTATACCCGAGGAATAATAACTTTATAAACATCGTACTAATAAATTATGAAACGTACAACTTTGCGCTGAAACTGAACTGAAACAGTGGAAGTTCTCGCACATATTTAAATTTGACGGCAGCGCGCATTCTTAATTCGATACATATTATACGATAACATTATGACTGAAATGTTAACATTGTAATATTAAGACTGAAGCGTTCCAACTGTTTTATATTTTAAGTTATTCTTATTATATTTTAAGTTAGTTATTATTATTATATTTTGAGTTAGTTATTATTCGCTGAGGGAAAGGAGAGTAGGGCAGGTTCAAGAACTTTGTATATGGCTGTGTTATTATTTGTTTGTAGGGTGTTTTTAAGTTTGTTTGGTTTAAACCAGCCCTTAAATAACTATGCATCTAAATTAGTTCCACTTATATTTGTAAGTTCCAAGTCTTCTGTAACCAACCAACCAAAAACAAGTTCTCTTTCCTCCAATATTATTGATAATATTGTTAATAATATTCAGTTCTTTACATAGTTTCATATTACAATATAGAAATCTCATATAGGAAGAGAAGACATGTCCACCTCTTGTCATTAACAATTCCTTATGTGTCATTTACACAAAAAGGTTGAGGTTTTCTTTAAAGATAAGTATTATCCATGTGCCAAAAGATTTTTTCTATAAATTACATTATTAATTAAAAATTACATTATTAATTAAATATTACAAAAAAAGTGAGAGTTTGTGTATGTTTGTATGTAAGTTACATTTTGCACAACATAACTACGGAAACTGCAGCATTGCTTCGACCCGCTCTCCGAGGCGCGGACACGAGGCGCGGTAGCTGGAAGTCAGCCGCCGAGTCAGCGGGTTTGTAACACATAGTTGGAAATATAAAACGGACAATGGCACGAGGCGATATATCATTATTAATTCACACTTCGAATCTATAATCGATCATCTAGTATATATTAGAATTATTCTTATCGTAATATTTTAATTTTAATTAAATTAGTTGCATAGATTTTTGGTTTCTTTTAAAGTGCTTCTAGCTCGCATAATTTATGTATAAGTGTGTACGTATATGAGTGTGTTAAAACATATTGTGGTATATGTATGTGTGTGTAAATAGAATAAAGTCATAAAACTTAAAAGCAACTCCACTTCCTTATATTTTAAGGAAAGTAGCCATACCGTTAATGTGTCTTTACAAAGTTTTGTGTTCATATAATAAATTTGCAACTTTGAATTAATAATATTAAAAAGGAAGCTAAACAGTAAAGTGAGCTGCTTCCAGCTTTTTGCAAAGTTCTAGAAATGTTCGTAAAAGCAGCAATATATTTTCTCCGTGTCTTAAAATCATTTGAACATTATACAATTTCGTGACGCAAAGAACATTAGTCGTAAAAAGCAATTCATCAGTTGGAATCCTGTTGGGTATAAAGTACCTAACCTATAATATTGTCCGCTGTGCTCTTCCTCATTCAATGTATTTTGTCTTCATTCCATCTACGATTGAAATACAATAGGAAACGATTGGTTCAACTTGAGCTAGGTATATATTTTTTAAAATAGTAATAGATGCTTTAAGATTTTGAATATCCAAACAAACTTTCTTACTGTGTTTGTGACCAACATGAAACGGGAATGTTATGTCAAACGTTGATCAACCTGGAGATTTGTTCAGAGATTGTAAAACAAATATAATCAGTTTTTGCAGTATTAAGCTATACGAGCCATACCCACGAAGCATGGAAACAAACGTTCTCCCACGAGATTCTAGTAAATGACACAACAGTGTCATTAGCGTATAAAAATATTTGCGAAATATATGTAATTGTATTGTAGCCTAAAAAGTTAATTGATGTATATTAACAACAAAGCCATTATGAAGCCAAAATGACATTAACTTTATCACCAGTTAAATAACTACTAAATAGATTCAAAGAATGATTTCGAATATGACTTCTAGTTTTTGTACAAATATGTGAATATTGTGATGCATCCATTTATTTTGATGTTTAGTTCTTTTACTATGAGGGAGTTTAAAGCTATGATGTCGTGTTTTGTTTTCCAGAGTCTAAAACCGTATTGATGCTTAGACAGAATGCTAGCTTGTTCAAATAACTAAGTAGTCTAGCATTTATTATCCTTTCTAGAATCTTGGAGATGGCAGGAATAGCTGAGATTGGTCTTTAATTACTAATAACGCTTATACCTAATATCACTTATGCCCTGGTATAACAGTTATTGTTTTAAAAGAAATTATCTTGTGCTCTTCTTGTTTTATATAAGTAACTGTGTGCTTAAAAATTTGTTCTACATTTTTAACAAGCTCATTTGTTGGGCTCCTATTAATGTATTTTGTAGCTCAACCGATGTCTTAGAGGTCTTAGAGATGGCGTTTAAGTTGGAGTGAGGTCCCCGGATGTTGCAAAAGTCCACTTTCATGGTGGACTTTCAGGGGTGCCGCTGAGTTTGCTCGTCGTTTGCCCTCGTTGAACACGGAATGCTGTTAGTTGGGATCTCGATCTCATTCGGAATTGCTATATGTGTCTATTCGGTTAATGTCGATGAACGATGCAAACGATGTCAATGAACGATGCAATGAAATGCAATATTTGTATGATGTTGTGTGCGAGATTGATAGTTTGAGTTAATGTAAATGATTGAGTGCTGATTTCAGTTCCTGAGTGTGACTGAATTTGTGTATATGCTGTTTTTCAATTTGTATTTTATCTGTATTTATCTTAAATGTTAATAATCTGAATCTTCTTTTCTTTACTGTATTCTTACTTCTTGTTGGTCTTAAAATCTTTGATGACTGACGTTTTTGATGTTGTTGTGACGTTGATGACTGGTTTTATTTGGACTGCTATCTGATACATTAGTTTTGCAGTGTCAGTGTGTTTCTCTTCAGGCTGTGAAAGAGATTTTCAACTTCGAAGACTAATGTTTTTTTTAGAAATATTAATACAGCTATGAAGAAAGAAATAAGTAAACGAAAAACCAAGCCGGGCAGTTCTATGGATAAGTTTTAAAAACAGGAAAACATACATACACAAACTTTCCCAGACGGTTACGAATATTAAAGTCCTAACATTTCATAATTCCATTCTACCCTGGTTTTACATTCCACAGATATGACATTTTCATGGAATACTTCTTGCTTTTTAAAACATTTTAATTTTAAACATCCTTGAAATATGTTATGAACGTTTTTGGTAAGCGTTTTTAAAAAGTATGTCAAATAATTACCTTGCGAATAGAAAGAACATATAAAAATATATTTGCGATACATTTCTGTATATATAGTAATCTTAAAACCAATTAAGGTTTAATTAAACGTTAATATTGAAATAAAGTAGTCACATTTTCCAACTTTCATAACTACAAATAACAAAGTTTTAAATTTTCCAAAGGTTAAAAGCACTTGTGGAATATGTTTACGAGTATACAGCTGCCGTGATAAGAGCACGTGATGGCGTAGCTACCGCCAATATTCGCCGGAGCGATATTATTCCATGCAAAAGTGTTTATGTGTTTACGCTTATATTAAATTATTTATGCGTTCAAAGGAAATTAAAGCCGAGGGAGAAATATTTGTACAAATTTGCTTTTTATTTTTTTTACAAATAATCGAAACCAAAATCACTTAATATTGACATGTAATTGGCATGAAATTGGAAGAGAAGTTAGTAAAAATATTTATTGGGAACTCATTTGAATATGCTTTTTTACACGTTCAGAGATTAGGTTTATTATCATTAAAGATTTAATTATATTTTTATATATTCATAAAAATGTATTTTGAGTATACAGTGGATTATATTCCTTTAGAGTTTTTCTAAAATTCTCATTCAAATTTCAGCATAAAGTCATTTAAATATCAGCATTCGAACTTATCGTAATTAATTAGTAGATAATAAATTTCTATTAGTTGTTAGTAATTTACAAATTGTTTAAGATTGCGCTACAAACGTCAAATTACCATTTATTTATTACCAGCGCGCTGGCCTGTCTTCAACCCTCCTTGGGATATCGTGTTGGGGGTCTTCTACCACGTTTCCGTGTTGTAGGATGATATTCCCAAGTATTTTTAGTTGTTTCTAATGGAAAATATAAGGTGACTGTATTCTAAATCACAACTGCCCGGTATAATTAAAACTTATAAATATACATGAAGTATAATTTATAATCATTTAATCACTATGTTTTTGTGTTTAGAACAAAGATTGAAGGATAGCTTTCATGTACATCGTGTATTCAAATATGGAATTGAACTATTGAATGCTTGTAAAATGAAAATTAAGGCTCATCAATAAATCAAGAAAATACCGTATACTTGGTGAATAATAAAATTTTATAAGCAATTGTATTTTATAGATTTTTCTCCTTTCTGAAACGAGAAGTAGATAATACTACGACACGATACGATAATACGGTTAGATATTTAACTGAAGATTAACTGTTTTATTAATTTATTGTTATTTATTATAACTCCAAAATTTTAATTACAATTTCATCTTCTAGCTCGATAATTAAAGGTAAAATATTGGTGATCCCCATTTTGTAACCTTGTTTAAATATCTAACCAATACGCGCCTTTTATTTAAACCTAGCTTTACGCAGGTTTAGTAATAAATTAACGTTCAATAAATGTTAAATTGATATCTAAGTGTACTTTGTTTATGTTTTCAAACTTATTACAAGAAACAATTTTTCACATTTTATAATTTTAAGGAATCAATAGAAAGTTTTTGGTCAAATCTAGTCATTTGCACATTTAATTATAAGAATTTAAATATCTGAGATAACGAAATGAAATTTAAAATACTGACTGAAATATAAATAGAAGAAGTAAGATACTACTTCCTGGATATACTGGGACCCCTTGACATTTCTAGGCAATTTGTAAATAGGAAGATTCCTAAGATTTAGTACACCATATGTTCGTAGCTCGCCTACATGAGAGTCATCATGAGAGATAAAAGGCGGGTCAGCAACTTATCATATCGTTTTTGATAGGTTTATGTATATTAATTACATTATTTAGCATTTATCTTAAATTTTATATTTTAAAATGTAGCAAGCACAGCTGTGGGCGGCAATTGTGACCAGGCCAATCGTGTAATCGACAACGACGTTAAGAAACGTAGTAAACGTATTTCTCGTCAATCACGTAAGTATTGTAGATCTCACGGGAAATGTTCTACGTGCAGTTGTGTAGCCAGGTCCGGAGGTATGGTCTTCCTAATGACTCACGTAAGTTGGAGAGTCCCGACAATGTGGACCAAAGTGTATGCAGGCGTCGGCGCCATCTTTTGCTCGATAAAACTAGAAACAGTTCGCGTATTATTTTTAAGGTTTTGTTTCATGTTCAGCCTCGTAGATCTCCTCACACTAAATCTCGATTACGTTCACTCGCCTTCTACAACGATCTGCCTCTCCATAGATATTGCAAGACTTTGCGGTGGCTTTACCCCAACTTACTTAATTACTTTGATCGGGGAGAGTCATGTGAGTTCATTTAAATAGAATTTCAATAACGCTGGAGACCGTAGCGTACAATTGGTGAGAGTAATGGGATAAGTGAAACGAACGAATACTCAAGTAATTCTCTCCTCATTTATTATAAGAAATACACGATTATATATGAACATGCTTCATATATTACTTACACTACTATACCAGCCATTTAAAAGAAAAAAATGATGACATAATAATATTAAAAGTTTTTTTTACATTTTACGTACATTTTAAATATTTTTTACGACACGTTAATTTTATCCATTCCATCCATGAAAACCATTAAAATATAAAACAAAAACAAATATAAGACCACACATTTTTATTCAATTAATTAAAAAAAATATATATTTTAATTTCAAATTTTCAAATATAATATGTATTTATCATTATACATATGACTTAGATTTTTATGTCCTATCTCTATCTCTAACTTTCCATTTTTCAATATTGCAACATTTGGTGGTTTATCCTTTATTACTTTAAATGAACCTGAAAATAATGAGCACAATTTGTTACCTGTCTCATTTTTAAACCACATCATATCATTAGGTTGGTATATAATTGAATTAGTCTATTTATCATAGCGTAATCTTCTTTTTCTTACATTTTAATAAATTGTTTCTACCGCCCTTTTGTGACATTGTTATACGATATTTAAGTTCACAAGGGTAGTCACCAAGGTTATACAATGGTTCTAGATGTGCAGTTAAATTACTAGGTAGTGAACACATCATTTGTGAGTCTGAGCTAAGATCTCTCATACAAATTATTTTTTCTTTGCATCATTACAAAACGTTTTATTTTTACGACATATATGTCCTAACTCTCTAAATTTTCTTACCACGTCTAACGTGGGAGAATCTAGAATTTTAGAGTTTCTTTAATGGGCCAGTGTTAATTACATTAATGTCCTAATGTATTAACATAAGTAATTATTAATGTATTAACCTAGTTCTCCCGCAGGTAGGGCATTTTCAGGAGCTTTAGCTATTATTATCAATAGGTGGATAGCTCTTCCGCCCCCCCTCTCGGACTGTCCCAGGGATAATTTTCTCAATCGGATTTAGATTTACGGAGTTTCCGGGCTTGGCTTGCTAGGCCATCACCCTTGGCTGTCATTCCAAAAGTCAGCTGTCTTTACAGCTGTCATATGTCTTTCCAGCTGTTACCTGTCTCTCCAGCGTCAATGATGCGGATGCAGATTTTGCTTTGCGGATAAAATCATAGTAATATCTGAGTGAAAAAGTTACCACAGATGCGGGATGGCCTGTTTTTTTTTCAGTGCGTCCTTACGGTCATGAGCCGAAACGTGCGCTTACGGTGCGAGTACCAACTTTAAATTGAGCAATTTAACTTAAACAACTTAGTGACCTATGGAGAGAGCTATATTTTGTGGATTTGTGAAGGATCGAATCCAAAACGATGATATTCACGAGAAATTGAAGGTTACCGACAGAGCTCAGCGGATTAGCAAGCAGAAGTGACATATGACTGATTATATCTACCGCAGAACGGCTAACCATTGGCGTAGATGAGTTTTGGAGTGCAGACCGTGAAATGACAGGTGGCTGGAAATAACTGGAAGAGAAGAGCCGAAGACCATCTTCAGTAGCGTGCCTTGGGAGAGGCTTTTATCCAATTTTGATGTATAATTTTTTTTGATGTATAAAAACGACCATAAGAATAGCCATTTCTTTAAAAACATCTCTCAAGGAATCTCTCGCTTTAAAATTATAAATAGCTCGCACAGCTCTTCTTTTGTAAAATAACAATGGAATTAATTTCGGCAGCACTACCCCATAATAAAAACTTTAATAAATATACCAGAACGCGTTATTATGTTTTAAATATTTTTTGAGAAATAAAGTTTTTATTTTCACTCTGATAAAACAAGCTTTCTTCAAGATTGATAAATAAGTTTCAATCTAGTTTGATAACATTTATGCGGATCGATTTATCAGTATCCAATCTTTTATCGGCACATTCATATTAAAAGTTTATCTTTATGAAAAGTTCGTTAAGTAAGAAAACATTTTTACTTTGTATAATGATATTTTAAAATTTTAAACCAAATTATGTTATCATGTAATAATGTTTATGATAAATTCTAAAATATAATTAATAGAGTGAAAATATGAAATAAATATTAGGTTTCATTTATGATTTGTTGTAAAATATAATTAATATGATATTTTTTTGTAAAGTAATAATAAGAAATCTGTAGTATTTATCATCTACAGAATTCATTTAAGCTATGCTAAAGGGCTTTATTAATAAAAAAATACCCTATTCCATATAAATAAGAATAAAAAATTGGTTTGTGAAATAAAATGTATGAATTTTTTATTAAAAAATAATTAGAATCTTCTTTTAAACCCTTTTCCATCTGTTTTTCGCAACTAATTGAATTTTAATTTGAAAACAATTGTGATTGATTTTTTTATCAGCCACTAAGCACGAATAATTCCAGAGGCCGTTGGTGGCGGCAAAGTGATAAATAAGAATGCAACAGTGCAGCTTTTTCGAGATACATAGTCCGATCGTCTTTGAATATTTTCATGGATTGGTTAATTAATATTAAGATATTCACAGTATGGCAGTAATACCTGCCTTTAACAATGATGACCTCATTTTTCGGACAGAAAACTCAAGAAAAAAATAAAAAACAAAAAGAGGTAAATTTGTTTCAAATACAAAAATAACACGAACATTTCTTCTGGTATTATTAAGAGAAAAACGAGAATACCAACACTGATGACAACAAGTTTTGAATTTTAGCTCCAGCTGTTTCCCGTCGTAAAAATATTATGAATACAAGTTGATTGTTTGTTTGTTTGTTCTTTATTATATACAACTAATATAAAAAAGTACATTTTTTAAAATTCTACATTAAGATGCAATTTATGCACAAAGGCGGACTTATCCCATCCAAGTCATTACAAATAACTAAAAATAAAGGTTGTCGGCGATCTCAGGGTCAGTTGGACCTGCAAATAATGGTGATTCAGCTAATGTTTGAAAAAAATTTAATGATCAAGGTAAATGATAAAGTAGTTCCTAATTTGTGGAACTAGCTGGTCGCATAAGGTCAGTAGCCTCTCATATTTCATCATATGAGTTTTGACGGTTGTTGAAAGTCAGTAATCTCTCGTAAGACTATCTGGTTTTGGAAGACTATTACTTATCTCTTTAGTGAATAGTTAGATATATATTATTTTACAGTTTAAAAAAAACTTACACTTATTATTAGACCATGTGCCATATCATTTGAATGAAAACAAAAAAACAACTAAATGAAATTTCTACAATGGGAATACAAACAAGCAGTCTACCGCAGGCTTTGAAATGAAACGTAAAAGTAAACGACGTATAATTACGAGAATATTTACTCTGTGATCAGGCAAGTTCTCAAACAAAGACAGCAATTACAAAATCTCAACCGTGAAAGTCGTTTGACACATAATAATGTTGGCGTATTCAAGAGGCCCTCTCTAGAATATGGATAATAGTGTATAGAGAAGCTTAACAGAAACGAAGCCTTTTAATAATTTTATTATTAATTAATAAATTATCCACGAGAACAAAACTTAACTGAACAGAGACGAAGCTTCTTAGCATTCCATGGACACACCGTGTTGCAGGGAGAGGAGTGCAAACAGCTCCTGGGACTTGCGACCCAAGTGTAGGTTTAAGGGGCCTCTTTAAAATGCGCATTCACGCTCACCTCAACTGGTTGCGCTCCTATATATTTTATCAAAAGCAGTAAATAAATAATACTATTATAACACCCTTTTATTGTAAAATGCGGTATTTGGTATCGTATTTTATTGTTAATCTATAATTATTACCCCCCAATATATAACTTTTTATTCCCGTTGCTCAATATATAACCACCAATCGTCTTTTTTCGTTAAGCTAACATATTTGAGTCTAATATGAGTAATTAATAAGTCTCTATTAGTCCATATGTAGAGAATTATTAATTATATGGATTAACCTATAAATAAGGGGTTGATGTTAGTAATGGTATGGTAAAACCACAGCATCGATAATAATACGTAATAAAAATAATATGAATATTTACATGGTGCGTATGACCTCGATGTGCCAAGTCGTCAGAAAACGGAAGCTATCGTAAGATGTAGTAAAAACACTATCACTAGCAAACCGTACCTACCAAAAATATTTTTTGTACATATCCCTTTTTTTATTCAGCAGAGATTTTTACGAAATAATGTTTATTTTAAATATATATATTTTTGTTTGCGAACATTTATGATATAAAAATGTCGTGAATCGAAGTATTAGTCTAATTTAAGTATTATAATTACCAAAATTTGGTAAACAAAAAAAGTGAAGCCTATTTAAAGATAAAGGAATAAAAAATAAAACCCTGTATTTTAATTGGAGCTTAGTGGTGGAACGAGGTTGTAAAAAAGGCTTTTAATGAAAATAAGGATGCTTTTTAAATTTGGACAATTGTAGATATTAAACAAACTTGGCATTAATTTTAATTTTTATTAATCTATAATTAGCAATTTCTTTATCACAGCTTAAGTACATACAAAAAAACATAGTTACGGTATGCTAACTTATTGTATTTATTTGTAGACACTTAAGGACTGCATTTTAATAATTTAGGTTACTTAAAACTTATAACTACCGGCGTTGGAAAATAATTGAAAACTATTTTTTTCTTGGGTAGTCTAATAAGACTCACAATTTATGAATAACGTTATGTTATTTTAAATTAATACATTCAACACCTGGGTAGGTGCTTGAGATTTTTTGTAAAATAATATGGAAACTGTATAATATATTTTTCTTGTCATAACTACTGAAATGAAAAAGGTCATTGATAAGTTGGTTGGTTAAAACAGGAGAATTGTTTGGATAATTTGGACGAAATACCAAATAGTGATTCCAATCGTGATTCCTATCACTCAAGTCTGTCGGCAAGTCTGTCTGTCGGCAAGTCTGTCTGTCGGCAAGTCTGTCCGTCGTCTTCGCCGACCATGCCAAGATCCTTCTTTGCCTTGCCAACTACACGATAATGTAGATTTCGGAGATTATCCGCAATTAACTTCGACGTAATTTAATATAATTTTATAATAAATAATAATGGTATACACTTAAATATAAATAGATATAATGTTTTGTATGATTTTCACATATGTACATTGTATAGTGTTCATAATATATTTATTTATCTTTCCTTTAGAGAAAAAGAATATAATAAATGATTTGTTAGTTATTTAAATTGAGAAAAGATATAAAATACATTAATGTTTGTTTCAACCTGTTTTCCGACAATTAGACGTCATCTCCCGAAGTCAAGTTTGTAGTTGCATCTCAGAGCTCACTATTCACATAAACTGATGTCAGGTTTAAAATAACAGCTTAATAGCACCGCTAATGCTTTTAAAAATGTAAGTTCAATATTTGTTACCTTTATGTTTGGTACTTCTGCATTATTTTATATTTACTTGTATCTATTTTCAAAAAGTACCTTTTTTTTTAAATAGATTTTTAAAATAATACGGTAAAAAAGTCACGTATTTATGATTTAACTTTACTCAATAAGTTTAAATACGGGAACTTTTTGTTTTTCCCGTATTAACATCCCACAAATAATAGATTCAGATTTCCATTTCACGTGCGGTTTATTTCATTTTTATTTAATTTCTCTCGGTGCCATTTCCACGTGATATATTATGGATAATCTGTTATAAATCCCGCTTTATTGATTATGAATTTTGTGGACTGACTTATATAGGACAAAGAATATTCTGTGTGAGTTTTCAAAGTAAATAAATAAATAATAAATAGCCCTTTATTCAGATCTTGTACGGTAATTTCGTGAACTAAATAGGACAATTTTGAAAAATCTATTTTTTAATTCTTTTTTTTTAATATTTTTTTTATCCTAAAATTTCTTGTTTTTTTATTTTTTGGAGATCTGTTTGCCAGTCGGCAAAGGCCTCGTTCAATGATTTTAAAATAAAAACCAATATTAAAAAACCATTAACTATTTCATATTGATGAATCATACATTTTGTTAAAGCAATATCATTATTTATAACTTTTAGTCAAATAACTTGAAGTATGGACACAATTTGTAATTGTCATGAAAATCGTTGGAGCCATTTTCAAGAAAACATTTACATATCGTTCCTGGAAAGCCAATAACGAATAGCCGTTATCTAAACTCTAAGCTCCATTGTGACTAAAATGAGACGATGAGAGAATTAGATGAGATATCCTGGCTCCGTCTGTTAATCCGCGTCATTTTACTATCTGCGCACGTTTTGACGCTTTAGCTCATTAAGTATATTTTGTTTTTTTTTTTGTTTTCAAATACTTATGTAATGGAAGTAATATTTATTTTGTTATTTTAGCCACTTTATTAATTTAATTTGTTCAAAACACTTTAGATTTTTTAATCGCATGACACGTATTTATTTATCGGTTGTAAATAAAGATCGAAAATAACAAAAAAAATTATAAAAGGTTTGTTAATATTTGAAAAGAGAAAAGATATATCTCTTAAAATCGAAATGTTAGGTAGCTTTGTATTTGCAAGTAATGTCTGGTCTAAAAGAGCTGTTTAATCGTTCAGATTTTTAAGACTGGTTAATATTTGTGCTCGTAGTGTAAAAATCTATAAAATGTTTTCAACACTAAGGTTTCTTTAAGCGTTAAAATATGTATATTCGGTATACAAGTTGGTCTAGATAGGAAAAAATAAAAAATAATCTTTATTTGTGTAATTAAAATGTTTTAAATGGTTTTGATAATGAAAAGGGAATAAGCATTTAACCCTTTAATCTTTATTGTTATACATCGCCCAAATTAGTGAAATATGTCTACTCCAAAGGGTCTGCAGTGTCCGATAGTATGTACTGCAAATGAAAAATACTGATTCGTCGGTCTATGTCGGTGGCTTGTTATCTGACAGAACTCGTTACGTATTCCGTTTTCATGAACATTATACGGAGCTCATATTTTAGTCCACTTCATAGCGCGCTAAGCATCTCTAAATCTAATGATGAAAGCAAAATGCTGCGGCGTTGCCACTGTATAAGTGGGAAATCAAATCACTATCCAGTAAATTGACCATTTGGGATTTTAATACTTTTATCTTTCTAGTGGCGATATATATTGAAATTTATAGTAAATTGTTAAATGTTTGGGTCAGTATTTCTTATTTTACGTAACGATACGTCTAGATGGTGAATAATACTATATCGTAATATAAAGGTATTTCAATTAAACTATAATATACTAAACTAAACTATAATATACTGAATAAATAATATAAATAACTTCCCGCTACCCGCGACTCCGTTCGCGAGGACTTCAGAACATAGAGCTCGTATGAAACTCCTTTGCTCGAGCTTTTCTTGGTCAACTTTAATTCCAAAATGTCTGCATATTACTAATCAAGGGAATAATATAATAAAACTTACATCCACCGTGAAAGTTATTTCTTAATATTGGTTACGGCATTAGTAAATTCGAATAATTTTTTTTGAAGGTAACCTTCAAAAAATAAACTTATAAAATATAAACTCACAAACATACATTTTTACCGAACATATTGTTGTTGTTAGGTAAAAATGTATGTTATTATAGACATATTAGTATTAGTATATATACTAATAATACATATTAGTATAGACTAAGATCGAAATATGAGATTTCTCAGTTAAAATTTGTATTGAAAAGGAATGCTGAAAGCTGAAATTCTATTGTGAATCCTTAATGAATAAGTTAATTGTTTACTTTCACACTGTTTCTGTCAAATATATATTAGTCTGATGTCCAATAGACGCTAAGTTTTTTTTTTCTTTTTTATGTTATAAGAGGGCAAACGAGCGTGCGGATCACAGGTGTAAAGTGATCACCACCGCCCACGAACTCTTGCAACGTCCGAGGACTCACAAGAGCGTTGCCGGCCTTGGAGGTGGGTGTAAAAGCCTTTTTTGAAGGTACCCATGTCGTAACAAAAAGTACTCGTACATTGTCTCCTGGCGCAAAAGAATATAAAATATGTTATATTTATGTGGAATTTCTCACTATTGCGTTTACTATAATATTAATTTATCTTATACTTTAGCCTTAGAAACACGTAGTCGGTTATCTTATTAAATTTCAATCCTTTCATTTAAGTTTATTAGCAGCAAACCGGTACTAAACATTTTGTTTGTTCCCATAAGTGTAAGGCGCATGGAAAAATTTAAGAATAATATTTTTAATAAATGCTCATATTTGAAATATAATAAAACCCTTTCTCGAAAATTTGATATGTTTTTGAAATAAATAAATACAGAATGTAAAATAATAATCTCGTCTTAGACTTTCACTTTGAGTACATTTATTCTCAAAAAAGGAAACATTTATTCAAAAGAGAAATAACCTATTATTTAATTTATTTGTTCTCAAAATAGAAATCAGCTATCATAATGAATGGGCGACCCCAGGCATTCACAAGAGTAGACAAAAACTGTATGACCTCTACAGTGAGAGCGAATTCATTCAATCGAAATGAGAGAATGAGAAATTATTCAAAATTATTTAAAAAGATTCGTTCAATCCAAATCTAAAAACGAAACCAAAGTTTTTCTAGGATTCACTGTTGATGCTTTATTACACTGGAACCCTCATATACTTGTATGATATACCTATATTTATAGCGTAATATCGTATCTAGCAGCTGATATAAATACTATTTTTATTCTACAAAGGAGCTATCCATGCAATTTACAATCTGGGTCTTAGATTCTTTACGAGATACGTTTGAACAATTCTATGTACACACGGTTGTCGGTCAGTATATGTTTGCAAAGCTTATATATATACATAATAGTATTGATACTTCAGCACTACGGTACGGTGAGGTTTATCATCTTTATTAAAGACTGAAAAATAACGCTGGTTGTGCGCATGTCCTGTATACAGAAATTTCCTAAACATATTTTTATGACAGCACTGAAAGGACAATATAGAAACCCCATATAAAATAAACGTATGGCCTATAACTCATTTATTATATGGACATGCCAAAACGACGGTAAGAAGGTTTAACTAAAGAATTTATGGCAATAACGATACACTCATAAAATTGTAGCGTTTGAGATTTTTTTTTGTTGTTTGTTTTTGAAACTTTAATTTATAGACACAATGTGTCAATTCATCAGAGGGTTACAAAATATATTGATCCTTATATAATAGTGAATTTCTAATTGTTTTATACAAATAAAATTGAATTATAGAAATCTTTAAAATAATAATGTCATAATTATGTTTGATTTATTAATTATTCTGAAAGTAATTATTTTTTTTTTATATTTAAACTTTCGTGAACCATTGCTGTTATATTTATATTTACACGACTCTACTCATGTGGAATTATATCGGAATGTGCCCGACAAATTTCGAACCTATTCGGGATTTATACTCTTGAGCTCTCTAAGCGTGGTGAAATCACGGCGTGAACGGGTTAGATTCGGTGAAACAGTTCGACACTAGCCGGGCATTCCGATATAATTCCACGTGAGTACAGTCGGGTAAATATAAATACGAAATAATTATTAAAATATTAAATATGGCACGTCTGTATTTAGATAAATTATATTCAATTAATTCTAATCTATCAATTCATCGTAATAATAGGAGATAGATACAGTTTTGCTGCCAGCCTTTTTTTCATCGCACTGCGCAAGATCATAAAAAACTTACAATCACTTTTGTGGGGAAATTAGTCACCGTTGGTCCAGAGTATCAGTTAAGAGAAAAAAAATAAGAAAATAAGTTAAATTGTAACTACATAGCGGAAATTCATTAACATTTTGCCTTTAATGTCATCAGTGAAAAAAACTAAACCACTCCATTCAAACTTTATAATAACTGTTAAATAAGTTCACAAAGAAAGTAACATACTACAGTAAATATAAAATATAGGAAATAAGGTAGTAGGTAGTACTTCATGTTTTCTTGATATTTTAGTTGTTTATGTAAACATAGTTTTAAATTACAAAATAATGTTTGCGATTGCAGTTTGCAGTCTGACAAAATTGACCCCGTCTTACAAATACGTCATGCTGGATAAATGACGAATGAGCACTGGAAATTGAGATTTCTACATTCGGATCAATAAAAGTGTTCATGGAAGATTTTAATATTAAGCCTTAGTTTGAGAAGTAATTACATTAGTTATTAATATGACTTTTAGATATTGAAAAAAAATTTACTGGAGTGCAAATTCCAAATTAAACAAAATAAATTCAAGTATATTTTCCGATGGGATGGTTAATTTGACTTGCCGTTACCAATCTTATACATCGTCTCCTTTTATTTTACTTCTTATAATTACCTATACTAAATGGCAATTACCCTTTTAGAAAGTTTTATTAAAATAATAAACAAATGTATGTTACGAAAGTGAAAGTATCAAAACTTACTTTGACACTTAAGGAAAACTGTTTTTTATTGCTTGTGTAATACGGTTGTAAATATCTAAAACTCTCTGTTAAGTACTTTACGTAACTAGTAGTCGTCAGAAAATCAAACGTCTTACTTTCTCCAGTTATATCTTGCTAGTTGTTGTTAGCGACTTCGTCAGCTCCCAAGCAGAGACTCAAATAACAAACCATATAGCAAGGTTATGGCAAGGTTATATGTATATTGTACTTTGACAGAGAGAACTAATTTCAATATCATATTTCAATCTTCAAAATTAATTATAGCCTATATGTTGCTGAAGACTAAAACTGTATTTTCATGTATATAGTTCTACAGAAATAATATTTTTTTATCTAGAACAACTAAAAATAATTGAAACAATATTTAATAAAAAAAAATAAGATAATAAATATTACCGGACATTATTATACACGGTCGTTTGATCTCAAGCTAAGCACAGCTTGTTATGGAAATCAGCCAGCTGGTAAATATACATATTTAATGACTAACTTAATATTTAGATACTAAATATTAGTACTAGTAGTACTTAATCTTAGTACACCCCTTCAAACTAAGACACACGTGCTTTTCCTTCCTTTATATATGCGGAGATTATAATTTGAAACCACTTTTACTAAGTGTTTATTAGAAGCTATATTTAGTATGTTTTAATAAAGTCATCTTTTTTACTGAAATACTATTTTAAAGGGGCGCCTTAAACCTACACCTGGGTCGCAAGTCCCAGGGGCTGTTTGCACTCCTCTCCCTGCAACGCGATGAGCCCGGCACCCGCACGGTGAATCCATGGAATGCTAAGAAGCTTCGTCTCAAGTAAAAAACAAAAACTAACATAAGATACATACATATAACATACCTAATATTAGTTAAAATGGTTATTTTTTAAAAACTTAATTAAATAAAGAATAATAATGTAATATTACTATTTACAATTCATACTACAGCTCATGCAAAAAATATATAAGTTCAAACAGATGTGCGGTGCGGTTTATTTTATTTTTAAAAATTGTATTTCTCTCAACGGCATTTTCACGTAACATATTGAAAATAAACTTTTACATGTTGGTTATGGCTTTTGTTAATTAAATATTTTTTTATATACCGTTTGTGCAATCTGTTAGTGATAGTGTTACTCCTACACTATTTGACGGCGAAGGTTTCATTCGCACAAATATTCGTTTTTGATTTGTAAATATATCACATATTATATTTTCAAAGAATTAAATATATGAAATTGGACCGATATATACAAATTATGTACTAAAAAGGTCATATTTATAAAATATTATGTTCTACCCCTCTAATATTATGTTCCCGCCGTTCCGAGGGGAAATGACGATTTTTTAGCTGAAGGAGAGATTTTACACGTAGTACCGTATATGAGTGCGAGTTGATCTGACACCCTAAACTAGAACATTGAGGAAGAACGATCCTGTCGTAGCCCCAAAAAAATGTGTTCCATGAGACGTAGGGCCTGGTGGGTATTTGGTATGGTTGACTTGAAAGCCGAACTTGTCGTTTGGAATGATGTTGAGTCTTACGATTTCTGCTTTGAGTCTAGCGACTAAATCCTTATCAAGATGTTCTCTTTCCACCGGTCTGGCAGCGAGCAACTGGGCAGTAGAACATTAGAAATGGTATACCACAGGCAGAGTAAAGGAGGTGAAAGGTGTTTGATCATTTTATTGGTGATCCTATTTCGACCTAGCGATGTTTTGGCCAAAAAGTGACTTAAATATGGATGTAACCTCTTCAAGGTATGTATACTTGAGCGAAAAACCATCTGGTCGTTAACACATCATCCATACGGTTTTGTTTCCGATTTTGACATGTTTGCACAATGTGAACTACGACAGCACTAGTTCTCTAGATTGTTGAGAATACAATCGGCTATGGCGAGGACGCGGGCGCGAAGCCGGATCATCGGCAGCGGTGGGGGCTTGCTTAACGCTGAAGATGCGAGCGCTTAAGGTGCCGACGATGAGGGCGCTGTTGGCGCAAACTACATGGGTTCACGTGTTAGTAGGCCTTTGCCGCCTTTCTCTTAGCACGATCACAAAACCACCATCTTCTTCTGCGTCCGTGGAAGGGGATGAAGTATCCGACTCGAAGTCTTAGGATTATTTTTCGTGGGAAGAGGCGAACTTAAACTCCATGTCGGTGTCATCTTTGTTCCTGACAACGCGCGATATCCACGTACCTAATATGTATCACAAAAACGCGCCTCAAAGTTAAGGGCTCCCTTTCTGGTTAAATCCGAAGAAATCTTATATAAATTTATTTATTTAGAGCTTTATTTATGATATTTTAGTTAAAAATTATCACATTATTTCATTATTTAATTATTTCGCACGCATATTTTAATCTCCTTACTATATATAATAAAATAAACCAGTAGTTTTAGAAATATGACTAGTCAAAGTTCCTAATTTTGTCACTCACTCACTGACAGATCATCAAAAGTCTAAGGCACTTCTAGCAGACATAGTACACACAGACATCTTAATTTTATCGATTAGATCGAATTTGTTTTATGTCCTCAGGGTTATTTTATTCATATTTAATCGATTTCTTATTTTTTTTAATAAATAAAAGTTTAAAATAAATAATCGTGAGTAGTGAATTCTCCATACAACAACACCCTTAAGCATATTTTATTTATACTTCATCTAATATGCTGTCCAGAAATTCAGTTTAGATACATTTTAAAAATATAAATAAAATCTCTTTTAAGAACAACTATTGAGACTAACCCTTTTATATTCTCAGAAGAAATACTATATTTTTAATAACGTTGTGTCTTGGGAAGATATGGGTTAAAGAATAATTAAGAAAAAGTTTTATTTATGCGATGAAGGTAACAGAAATAAGTTGTTATCGTTCTTATTATTATTAATAACGTCTACGATTAATTACGCCATCAGAATATTGTTATAAAATAAGTATTTTTCCCTCTTTATGTTTACTCCTGATACATAGGGTTTGTGTAGCCTTATTATATTCCGCGATTTCAGAAACAGGATATAGATGTTAAATCTGCAATACCAAATTTCTTGCTCTTAATAATAAAAACCAGTATCAGTAAAGTGAAATAAACAGCGTATTGATGAAATCATCGACTGACAATAACGCTGTTTATTAACTTCGCAATTAATAATTCAGTTGTCATTGGACGAACATATTTCGCTTGTAATGAATTCCATCGTTGTACGACCCATAAGCTCGTAGAAAACGTTTGATACAGTCTAGTATAAATATACATCCATCAATTCCGCCCTGGAGAGTCGGATCAGACACACGTCCGGTCAGATAGTTGGAGCAGGTCAGGTCAGGCAGTCTGACTACCTGCGTTCTTACATTGCATGCCACCATCATTAAAGACCTGTGTCTTTAGCTTAACCTGTTTAGTGAGTGATCAAGATGGACGGTCTGACTTCCAGCACCAACGCTCTGCGAGTTGTTAAACCACAAACTGAATTCAAAACGGACGTCAACGGACGTCAGTACACAATCGTTAGGTTATAAGGGACAAACGTTTGTCACCCACGTACGGATACCTATTAGGACTGCACTCACCTCCCTGTTCCCATAGGAAGACTATCCATCTTTCAAGGAACACTATGGAATTTGACAGAACAACTCCAGGGATTTTTTTGGATTTATCTAGAAAGGGAGCCCTCAACTTTGTCTGGTGTTCTCATCGTTTTACAATCTACGATTAACTACTTACTACTAGCTTATTTCAGATGAGAGGGTATAGTAAACCACTTGCTCATACAAAACTTGACCAGGCAGTTGACGATTATAGTGAAATGAAATTTAAAATCACATTACGCTTTACTGTTACTTTCGCAATGTAAAATGAACAATGCGTCTGATAAAGTACTAAGTGAATAACGAGTTTCATTGATCTATATGAATTACTTCCTTAATAAATGTTTGCAAATCTTGTGATACGAGGATACCATACCTTAGTTCTCTTTCATAATTAATTGTTACTGTCATATACTATAAAATATGTTCTATACAGATCTATGAGTTCGTGTTACAGTAAAAATTCAAGTATGATAGTTCGTAGCCCCATACACGATACCCGGACACTTTCCAGCATACTGTGCAAGGAAAAGGCTAGATAGGTAACTATTCTATAGATATATCTATCAGATAGAATGCCGCTCTATAAAAAAATGTATATCAAATTTCACTTTAGTGAGTTATTTATTTCGGTAGTTTATCAAACAAAAGAATTGTTTATTCTTCAGTATTTTCGAACACAGAGTATATTAAAATATACAAACACGTAGACATAAAAAAAATGTGTCTATAAGTGCCCTTTGGTAACTTTCTAAAATAATTTTAAAGTAAGTTTTAAATTTTATTTTTACCTCATTTTATTAAATTTTGTATTAAAATACTTTGCCCTATATCTAACATAGATTTTGATGTTTGAAAATATTAATAAACATGTAAAGCCATGTAAAGATTATTTGAATTTTAAATATAGAATAGATATCGATACTACAATTACAATATGTATGTTCAGTGAAAATGTTCAAAGTTAAAAGCACTCGCGGAATCTCTATGTAGAGAACCGTGATGTGAGCGCGTGATTGCAGCGAACGCTAATATCCGTTGGAATCAGATTATTTCATGTGAGCTTTGCGTTGATTTTTTTCGAATAAAAAATAATTTTATTTTTTTAACAAAATCAAAATATTGTTTTTGTATTAAATTACAGTACTATTTGTTTCAATACAGATTTATTTTATGATAAAGCAATGAAATATAAATATTTTTTAAATTATAATTCAATCATATAAAGGTAAAACATAAAAAAAAACTTTATGTAATAGATAACTTACAATAAAACACATATTTTAGCTACTTAATATATTGTTTCTTTCATATTAATACTGGTAAAAATGTATTTATTTTTATAATACGTACTGACAGACGGCAATTAATAATTAATAATACAACGAAAGTTATAGCAATCTTATTTAGATTGCTATAACTTTCGTACATACATGTATCGAATGCATCTCAATTGTATGAAAAAACGGTAAATATCTTTATTCTTTTATTATTGAATAATCATAGCATAATAATTATGTATATATATATATATTAAAGACATTTCCTTCTTTTTATTCTTTATTTTGTTAGTCATAAGACATTTTGTTGTAGTGCAATATCTAAAACCCATCGTAGTCAACCTTTTATTTGTATTTTTAAGATATTATCGTTTCTTCAGATATTTGGAAACTTAAAATCCCATTATGAGGAGCCCGCAAGGTTAGGTGGTGTAGTAGATCGTAACTCGTCTGCTGAAACCTGTCTCTAACCATTCCTGCAGTCGTGACTTGAATAGTACTATGCTCAGCTTTTATATTGAAATAGAGATGAACGTGCTTTTCAAACTAAGTTTGAAGAACAATACTGAGAAAATTGTGCTTTATAAGAAAATTTATAACAAATAATGGGAGCGTTAGAATATTAAAAGAGTTATACCTACAAGGTTATGGAAAAAGTGCTATCTTAGTTGCAAGGTCATCATTTATTTAAGATGGCGGTAACAGTTGAAGGGTTCATCTTTTAATCATGTGGTAAACGAAAACATGAATTGATTAGATTTTATGACATTGAAAATAAACAGATATCGTATAAAATAAACGAATAGACCATAAACCATATAATACGGAATTGCCATTACAGGGAGAGTAAGGGAATTTTAGTAAAGGAATTTATGGCATCCCCGAAACACTAATAAAATTGTGACATTTGGCAATAGTTTGTTTAGATTATTCTTGGGATAGTTCTAAGAAAGTATACATTTTATGTGTGTGATTTTATACCAATGTGTTTTGTTTTTCATATATTTGCTTATATGAAAAACAAAATACATCGAAAATCTCAAAAGAAAAGTAGTGACAATTGACTGGTAATGTACTTTCATTTTAAATTTTCTAGTAGATATTTATAATAGTAACGTGTTGATATTTTTACAGGAGAAAATATTGTTGTTACAGAGTTTCATAAATATAGAAAGAAATATTAAGAAAAGCAATATTATACTAGCTACGAGTTTGGTAATGATATTAAATTATTT
This sequence comes from Dircenna loreta, assembly GCA_963555665.1. Lineage (NCBI taxonomy): Eukaryota > Metazoa > Arthropoda > Insecta > Lepidoptera > Nymphalidae > Dircenna > Dircenna loreta. Next base: position 15,302,481 of record OY743087.1, read on the forward strand.
CTTCAAAATTTTTAAAAATGAATGTAGAGTAGCTAAATTATTATATACTTTTAGGAAAATACAAAAAAGCAATAACAAAATAAAAAACATTTTAAAAATAATCAAAACGAGACTGAAAAAGCTTAATTTTAAAGAATCAAATTTAAATTAAATATAGACTGTAAATATATTACTTCTGATTTCGAGGTTGCAACTATTTTGAATAATATTCCAGTTAACACAACTAAACATTGAGAATTTAGAAAGTAGACGTAAAATGGAAAGTGTTACCGTAGTCCATTGTGAAAATGGTTATACCTCGAGGCTCTATATTAGAACCACTCTTGTTACTCATTTACATATGTGACGTAAACAGTCTACTAACCAGTTTAATAACAGGTCTACGAAAACAACCAACTAAGCAGTCTACTAAACAGTCTACTAAATAGTCTACTAACCAACAAAAATGTTCACATGGGATAGTTTTGTTTGCTGGTGATATTTCTCTGATTTCAAAAATTAGTAGACAGCATTTTTATTATATGGACGGATTTTTTAAATGCTAATAAACCTATTGTGGGTGAAAAAAATATATTAAATATACGTACCAAACATAAAAACCCTCTAGACCAATTTAGAGAGAAATAAAGAGGAGTTGGTTTAAGATTCTGTCATGAACCTAAGAGAAAGAACAGATTATATTTTGCAATCGCTTGTGTTCGCATAATTAAGTAAGTAATGAGGTGAATGGAGAATATGCTAACATAATTTTAGAAGGAATTGTCGAAAGTGTCATAGTCGCCAAAAAGTCATAGACATTTTGTTCTGCACAGTTACACAGGTACAGTTTTAATACGTTTGTTCCCTCAATATAATTGATACTTACGTACTTATAAAATAGCATCTATAGAGTTCCCTGCTAGATCTTCTCTATGGACCTACAATTTAGAACCGTGTTGTACTAGAACTAGATTTCTGACGTTTCATAAGTACAGTTTATACCTATTTGAAATAAATGACTTTCGATTTGAATGACCTTAAAATAGTCACACTTTTTGGTGAAGCACCTGTGTCAATACCCAACCTCGATCTATGTGATGTAAAATTTGGTTTTATATGCCGATGACAATACGTACAGAGACAGGTCAAAGATGTTTGGCATCGTTGGGGAAACGAGTACTTATATATGACAAATTACCTTCAGGCAAGTTTTTCCTTGGACAAGTAGTAACTCAGACCTGCTCACACCCTGGGCCAGATAATATATCATAAAAATAATGTAGTCATATAAAGAAGCTGTCTATGTCAAAGCTATTTTTTTACCTATAAGAAAACATATTTTTTTCTATAGAAAAGAATAAGCTTACGTAGTGATTAGGTAAAGTATAAAAGTTCATTAAAGAAGGCTCGTCTAAAAAAACAAAACAAAAGCCTCACTCTATCTTGGAGGCGGCTCACGATTGGACTATAATGATAGATACGTATGAGAAACAGTATAGAATTCCTGAGGATATTGTTGTCTCGTCATCCAGACCGGACATATTCCTTTACTCTAGACAGTTAAAGCGCGTGATACTTGTGGAGCTTACTGTTCCGTGGGAAACTAACATCCCCAAAGATCACACAATTAAAGTAAACAAGTATTACGAACTGACCAGGAATAGGTATATAGTAAATTTGAACGTGGTAGAAGTGGGAGCGAGAGGTATAAGAGCGAAATCTCTCTATAACCTACTTAAAGATCTTGGCGTCTCTAGAACTATCATCAGTACATTTCTAGAACGTACTTCAAAGGCGGCATTGGTAGGTTCATTCCAAATTTGGTTAGGTAGGGAGAGGAGCGCAACCAGTTGATGGTGAGCGTGAATGCGCATTTTAGAGGGGCCCCTTAAATCTACACTTGGGTCGCAAGTCCCAGGAGCTGTTTGCACTCCTCTCCCTGCAACGCGATGGGCCCGGCACCCGCACGGTGAATCCATGGAATGCTAAGAAGCTTCGTCTCTAAACATTATTTAGTTCATCTAGCCGTTCATTTATTTTTTCATTTTTTAATCTGGGCAGTTTGCTTAAGATTTTTGTGCCTAAATTCTTTAAAGGTTTTGAAACTTAATAATTGAATAAATTATTTCTCTTTTTTTTTTGTTTTTTTTTCATTTTTTGACATCAACTAGATAGATTTTAATGTTTTATAAATAAGTAATGGTTGTATGTTATTACCTCGGCCAATAAATACGAAATTTTCTCTAATTTTCACAGGAAATTGCGAAAGCTATATTGGAACATAGAATATATATAGTATAGTCGGATACAATTTTGACAAAATTAAAAACAAAACTATTGGATCGATTTGTTTGAAATTATATTTAAACAACAATTTTAAGTCTGTTCACTAAAGAGAAGTTAAGAAATATAAACAAATTACCAAGGAAATAGGTTGTACGATAGCCATTTCTTTTAGATATAGTAAAAGCAGATCCCAAATGTAACTACAGTGGGGCGAATAACGAAACAATCACGTTTATTTGGAATTCTTGTCCTTTCATAAACATTTAATGCCTAATTTATCCCGATTCAATGTCCAGGATCAAGATTTTTAGCGTTCTATTATCGGACTATTTGCATTAGCTTAGCTTAGATCTTGTTTAAATTATAATGATCAGTCATCATAGTATGAAACACACTTGTATTGTTCAACGACTAGTTGGGACATGAAAATGTAAAATAACATAGTAATACAAATATTTTTTTAAAATCTATATTCATATTAGTAGGAACTGATATTATGTACATTGTAATTAGTTTTTGTGTAAAAGCAGTTTATTTTATTTATTTACTATTTGTATGAAAATATAGTTAGCATATTAATATAGAGAAAATATCCTTTATTTTATTGTATGTTGGGATCAATTATACAAATTACGTTGCATTTATCAGTTCCAATTATCAGTTCTACTGACAGCGATGTGGTTTGTAATCGAATGCATATGGCAATAAATCAACCAATTATCAGATATCTAAGTATATTTGAGTAGTGACTGCTAGGTATTTGTTACTAGACGCATCTTAAATCGCTAGTTTATTCGATAAGGCTATGTCATATTATTGTAAACAATATTTACACTCGCTATATCTTTATTAAATTTAAGCATAAACGTTGTAGGTAAATAAATATTTTCATTTTTTTAAATATTGTCAAAATATATGAAATGCATTTCAGATATTGACGAATGAATGCAGTTTTTCTTTCACAATAATATTTTTAGGTTACATACGAAAACTTGTTGTTTTAATGAAAGGTTTAGTTTTGTCAAAAAAACAGCGGCCACATACAAATATTAAATTAAGAGATATTTTTACATAGTTTGAAAGAACGCTTAGAGGCTTAGGCAATGGAATTTAAATATAGTCTGATACTTTAACATTTTTAAAAGTACCCAATGTGGAAATAAAATATTTTTAATTTACAAAACCATTAAAAGTACAGAATTACTCCTAATTGCTTCTTTCAATTAATGGGAAACTGGCTCACGCCTGTTTCGCAATCAAACTCGAATATAACGAATGCAATGCGATGAATAAATTAATTATACCGTTCACTATTGGTAACAAATAATTTAAATAGATTTGATATAAGCTTTTTAATGATTGAATAGATTCTCAAGTATTAGTGGTGTCTTTTGTTGTTATGGCTATAGCGCATTGTTCTGATATTTTTCTGGCCAGTAATGAAATATAAATAATAATGCATCGCGTTGTAAGTGTCATTACTTAATTTATCAGCCAATCGCTTACTGTTATGTGTAACAAAGAGACAGTTTTATTTTTTTTCTAAAGTTGCTATAGAAAATAATTATTATATATTTTTTAATAGGTATTTAATCTTTTTGAATAGAAATTAATTCAATTTACTGCTAATATTATATAAGTTTTAGTATAAATTATATAAATATGTATAAACATTTTTAACATACCTTTGTTATCTTATTTTAATTTAAGTACATATATATTAAATTAAGGACGGGTGCAACGTAAGAGGCAAGTCCGGGAAGGAAGATTGACGAAAGCGAGTTGGAACGTAGGGACAATGACTGAGAGCCCCCGTCAGCTAAGTGCTATTTTAGAAAAAAAGAACTTAATGTGACTTGTTGGCAAGAAACGAAATGTTATGGAAATAAAAGAAAATGAAGTGGGATAAAAATTGTGTTATTGCGGGAGTGACGGCAAAAAGAATTGAGTGGGAGGTGGCCCCTTAACATTTTTTGTACAATAACGCGACTAAGGCACATTTCATTGAATGTACATTAATCTTATTTTACATTACATTTAATTCACCTAAAATGAATGGTTTCTGTTTTAATTTATTATTTCTCAAAATGTTTTTTGTTTAATATGAAGGTTTTCATAATATATAAACGATCAAGCAGAAAGTGACTAATCCAGAATTTCCTTTTTTGTTTGTTTCCTTTGTAGTTGAGTTGTTTATTGGTATATTCATATAAAAACGTTACAAATCTGTAGCAAGTGAACTATTTCTTTTATAGTGACCTATTTTTAAATCGACACAGGCACAAAATAGTATGACTCATTGTCAAGTTTCGCCTGAACCGTGAGTGTAAGCGAGAGCGCGGAAAAAGCGATAGAGACGCACGATTGACCTAAGCTTTGGGCTTATATCGCATTTATGTCTCTTCCATTCCATTAGCCGCTGTGTCCAATGAACACGTGAACTGTTTTGTCAACTGTTTAAAAGTTAATGAACGTAAGGTGAAAAGTTAAAGTGCTTTCCATTGTTTAATATACCAATACATCATCGTCTTTAATATAAGAATGTCTGCATTAGAGGATCTTAAATAGCACACAAGCATACAAGTTGTTAATTAATTGTTAAAAGCACAGTGGTTTTTTTTATTAGTCTGTATAAATAAAGTAAATGATTAGATTGCAAATAAATGTTTATTTATCGAATACATTTTAATTGTTTGTTTGTAGAATATTTTTTATGATTAAAGATCATATATACAGTGATAATAATTCAGTTAAATTCATTACATACTTTAATGTAAGTTTTCATGAATGTCTCCTTATTACGTTATCACGTAAAATTATCGATAAAGTTGTTTTACACTTTACAGAAAGCCATTTCTTTTTCTTTATATTTTTATGTAAATCGGAATACTATCTAAGTTTTTGTTATTTAAGGTGTTATAAAACACTTGGATTTTACGTATTCTCATAAATCTCTTTGAGAAGTAATAACATGTAATATAATAGTCGCATTAGTATCATAGGAGCCAAATATATTAGAACTGGTAATCATCTAAGAGCAAACGAATATAAAAGCAGGTGTCATAAAGTCTGCTCGTAAAACAAACCATTTTTACGACGTTGAGTATCTGGAAATTTAATGAAATCAACGGTGGATTCTATCAAGTAAATTCGATTTTCAGAAGAGTGTTCTCTTGGTCGATTTTCTAGTTTATTTTATAAATTTGTTGGAAATAATATGATTTCTATATACTTTTGTATATTCTAGATCATAATTTTAGTGAAATATTAATATCTTATAATTTGATAATAAATTAAAATAAAATAATAATTTCTAACTCAGATCAGCTTGTTAATCTGGCTCTTTTTATTATTGGTGACACGTCAATGAACTAACACAACAAGTATTGAGTTGTATTGAGTATCAAAGTATGTCATATGTTCATTCGCCAAAAAATGTTCTTCTTTAATTATTTTAAATGTATATTAGATTAGATGGAAAATACGAACATTCCGAATTGTTACGAAAAACAATAATAAATGATAGAATAAAACTATTATATTTATCCAACTCGCGTTTAATGGAATTATATTTTACATTATATATTTAATCTGACGTTTTGAATGTTTGGGACCTCAAGATACTCTTAATACTTTTCGTAGAGAACAATTTTGAAATAATGTTGTCCAATGAAAGCTCGAGCGGAGGAGATTATTCGAGCCCTGTGTTCTAAAGTCCTCGCGGACGGAGTCGTGGGCAACAACTAGTTTGTAATAAAAATACTTTTGGATTAGAAAAAAGTGAGTATTCCTTGTTACGCTTTTAAACATCTTTACCAAAAGCATAAATTCAGTTTATTGTACATGATATATTTATAATAACAAAAAACTGGAATTTAATATAGATAATAACTCGAACAGAATACATTCTGGGATACCAGAAATAAGAAAAAAAATGCAAGATTGATGAGCATAGACCCCGAGGCCGCGGCTTAGGGGCCAACCTTTACAATGTCCTTTATAATTCACTAGCGTTGTTCACGTTCGGTTCCAGCAAAGTATTTTGTCATGTACTTATCATGCTAGGCACGTATCTTCTTGCCTAGTTTGCCTTCACTCATCGCGACATATTTTTGAAAATAAAAATGTTTTTTTTTATTTTCAAAGATATTGAATCAATGGTTTTTTTTTTATTTTAAATTACAGACAAAAATGATTTCATATGTTATTTATTAAGATCTTCTAATTTCACAATTTCACGAGTACGATAAACACTAAATATTCTTAAAAAATGTAACTAGCATAGATTTGGTTAATTAACGTTAAAATTAGCCAATAAAATTTAGGACAAAATTTGTCCTAATTTTTTTCATTTTCTATTATCAATTAATTTCTTATATTTACAAAATAGTTCTTAAAAATGTATCTCTGGTATAATCAGAATTTGCGAAAGGAAAATATGTATTAGAGTATGTCAAGTTCTTTCATCATTTACTTCAAACGGTTACTTACGTTTCTATCATAGAATTCATGATAGGTATACACAGCAGCAGAAAAGTAACTGTATCCTGCGTTCCGCGTCATAACTTAGACTCCGAAATTCTAAAAGGTATTTATCAATTTTCTAAATTATATTATAATAACATTATGTTTGACCTGGTATCAAAGTGTAAATGGCACGTAATTCGATCTGTAACGCTCAAGTGAATTTAGTATTTTCATATTATCATGTTTTTTTCCGAGATTTTAAAAACGGGTCAGTAGACATTATAAGATCTATTTTTTAGTACCTTAAAAAAATCGGAGTTTTAATAAGAGAGAAACGAACACCTTGCCATGGATCGAAGCTTGATTTTTACTAAAATATATACTGTTTTGTAGATACTTAGATAATATAATTCCATTGTGTTTTTTAGATACTTCTAAAAGATAAAATTCCCCAAGGTGCGGACTCCTTCCCTGTTACCGAAAAGTTGTAATAGGCTGTAAATATGTAGTGAATGACAAATAACAAATGAAATTGATATAAAAGTCTTTTATGTTTTTTTTTTTAATGATTTATTGCAATGTTTCGTTGGCTCGTTGGATGTTTATATTTCTAATATCTACGTAATATACATTTTGTGTTTGAAAGCATTTTACTATCACTAAACAATAATTTCAATTTAAAACGTGGTTTACGATCATACCGTGAGGTCGCGTTTACAGATACGTCGTAAAACATTCAGTTTTTGGTACATATTGCTACAAAATGAAACATAATGTTATGAAACTAATAACTGAAACGGACAAAATATATCTTTATCTGTATGTCCTTGATAAAAAGAAATATATATTATAGTTTTTAATTTAAAAAAAGATTGACCGTCCCTTCTTCATACATATTGCAATATATTGCGACACCAGGCGGAGTTTCAGTACACTTTTCTGGTATCAGTTACCACATATTTAAATAAAACTATATTTATATAAATAGTTTATTTTTTTTTCTCACATGTTTGTAGTTAAAACAATGTATTTGAAGAAGGTTTATTTTACTTGTCTTTGTTATAAATATTTGCGATTATCTATTATCACATTAGTCTGTGTAAAATCGTTGTCGTGCTTGGTTATTGTGTCTGTTATTGGCATTACTTCTGTCGATAAAGATTACTGTAAGCATATAAAATATTTTATAAAACCTCACTTGAAACTTTACAGTTTACAAAAAAAATATTTTGTCTTTTTTTTAGTATATGTTTTTGCTACAATTACGGAAGGATTATTATCAACTAGCATTAACCTAGTAGAGAGACCTGACAAATAGGAGATTCAGTAGCATTCCTCCATAGGTGTACGTTAATTTTACTCCACTATCAAAATGATTACAATTTAATTTTTTTTCGCAGCTATACATATACGTATGCATACGTAGTCAAGCTTTATCTATGTAGTGATGCAATTTCCTATCTACCTGTTTTGTTAACGCGTTCTTAACGCTTCCATTTGTGAATATATTCATTAAGGTTTGCATGAACCTTGTGATGAACTTGATGAACTTGTGATAAGCCTCCTCCGGTGGAGCTGTCAAGGCCGCAGGGCAAACAGCAATAGTCACTATCCAAAAAAAAAAAAAAAGATGAATTATAAAAAAAAAGTTGAGCGCTAAATGAAAAATGTTTTTAATTAAATACTGCTTGCTTCTAAAAAGTATAATTATCAAATAGAAACTTATGATTATTAATGATATTAGCATGTTTTTAAACGGATTTTAATGTTAGAAGAATGTAGCGAATTTGTACAAACATTGTATGGTATTATAATCCTTCTAATTAACTTCTATATCCTAAAATGTCAACTTCATAAGTGAAGAAAATGAGATTCTTGTAAGCAAGTTTTAAGATTTTCACTCGTCTGATATCTAAGGCATCTGAATCGAATTTGTCTCTAGTTTCTTTGATTAGAAAGAAGAAACTAAGAACTAACTTAATAAGATTTCTTCGTATTGGGTTCTTTCATTTAGAAAAAATGCAATGCCGGAACATTTTATTTCAGAATAGCGTTGAAAAATGGTTAAAGTATAACTTCCAAGCACCGCGTTTATTTTAACTGTGATTTAGCGTAAAAACCTCGTTGAACTACTTTATGGAATATAATGTAGTGAAATGAGTTCACGTTAGGGAAATATTAAATTTAAAGTTTTTTAACTACTGCCAAGTATTTCAAAGTATGTATTGTAATTGTACCTGCTTCAACTTGTGCAAAACTTCCGTAAGGAATAATAAGCTTAATTACCGCAATTATGGCCAAGATTAGTACTGAACACTTACCACTTACCTTGTATCCGTTAAATGATTATAATTGAATGAAAAAACTTTTATTATTAAAATATGCCGTGTCTTAGAAGCGTGCACATGACTTTTGGTAAACGTCGAAACCAGTTCGAGTTCGTTATACGAGTACACTGCCCTCGCATTACATACTCATAGCCTATAAATGCGGATTTCGGTTCCAGTTTTTGCGTCGTATATTTGATACAATTTTTTACTACTTTTTTTATTCTGAGTATTATTTTAGGCTAGTTTGAAACATTAGAAACTTAGCCAGTAATTAAAATTACAAGGGCTCCAAACACGCCCTGGTCTTATGAGAATGGCACAAAAAATTCAGGCCGGTATTTCTTTATTGTAATCACTGTTTGACATACATTACTACTAAAACCATCGCAATCTTTTAAATAAGAAATACAAAAAATTTGAAACTCATATTAAATATGAATTAAAAATATTAATATTGAGAATAATATACATACATTTAAAAAAAAGATATATAAAAAACTGTGGTCAGCAACACGACTAGTCACCGCAAGCAACAATTGTTCGCGAGCATAACGCAAAGGTCAGCCATCTCCCCCTACGCCATATTTCAGGGAGGGGGAGCAACCCGACCCCCACCGCAACCGCAAGTAATGGCTTCTAAGGGAACGGTGTGATGCGGCCAGTTGATCAAACAACAGAAGCCACTAGTTAAACGTTAAAATATAATTTATTTCTAGGCCATACCGTCATTAATGTAATCCTTTACACTACAATAGGATTTTTGTATGAAATTCCTTTTAATTATACAATTTGAAATATTTAATGACAAATTTAAGACTTCATCGGGGAGTTTTTTGTAAAAATGTACACAATTATCCTTGAAGGAATTTCCTATTTTATGGAGATTAATAGTGGGCGTAGCAAGTTCATTTTGGTTTCGGGTATTGATTTGGCATAATTCACCTCATTTTACAGAAGAGGCCTCTTCTGTAAAATGAGGTTAAGAGTATTGTTGAAGTAAATTCATAGAATTTAAAATTATGTCTGTACATAATCAATATATTTATGAGAACTTAATTTATGTACATAATAATATTAACGAATTCAAGAAAATTCGTGAATTATGCCAAATCAATACCCGAAACCAAAATGAACTTGCTACGCCCACTATTAATCTCCATAAAATAGGAAATTCCTTCAAGGATAATTGTGTACATTTTTACAAAAAACTCCCCGATGAAGTCTTAAATTTGTCATTAAATATTTCAAATTGTATAATTAAAAGGAATTTCATACAAAAATCCTATTGTAGTGTAAAGGATTACATTAATGACGGTATGGCCTAGAAATAAATTATATTTTAACGTTTAACTAGTGGCTTCTGTTGTTTGATCAACTGGCCGCATCACACCGTTCCCTTAGAAGCCATTACTTGCGGTTGCGGTGGGGGTCGGGTTGCTCCCCCTCCCTGAAATATGGCGTAGGGGGAGATGGCTGACCTTTGCGTTATGCTCGCGAACAATTGTTGCTTGCGGTGACTAGTCGTGTTGCTGACCACAGTTTTTTATATATCTTTTTTTTAAATGTATGTATATTATTCTCAATATTAATATTTTTAATTCATATTTAATATGAGTTTCAAATTTTTTGTATTTCTTATTTAAAAGATTGCGATGGTTTTAGTAGTAATGTATGTCAAACAGTGATTACAATAAAGAAATACCGGCCTGAATTTTTTGTGCCATTCTCATAAGACCAGGGCGTGTTTGGAGCCCTTGTAATTTTAATTACTGGCTAAGTTTCTAATGTTTCAAACTAGCCTAAAATAATACTCAGAATAAAAAAAGTAGTAAAAAATTGTATCAAATATACGACGCAAAAACTGGAACCGAAATCCGCATTTATAGGCTATGAGTATGTAATGCGAGGGCAGTGTACTCGTATAACGAACTCGAACTGGTTTCGACGTTTACCAAAAGTCATGTGCACGCTTCTAAGACACGGCATATTTTAATAATAAAAGTTTTTTCATTCAATTATAATCATTTAACGGATACAAGGTAAGTGGTAAGTGTTCAGTACTAATCTTGGCCATAATTGCGGTAATTAAGCTTATTATTCCTTACGGAAGTTTTGCACAAGTTGAAGCAGGTACAATTACAATACATACTTTGAAATACTTGGCAGTAGTTAAAAAACTTTAAATTTAATATTTCCCTAACGTGAACTCATTTCACTACATTATATTCCATAAAGTAGTTCAACGAGGTTTTTACGCTAAATCACAGTTAAAATAAACGCGGTGCTTGGAAGTTATACTTTAACCATTTTTCAACGCTATTCTGAAATAAAATGTTCCGGCATTGCATTTTTTCTAAATGAAAGAACCCAATACGAAGAAATCTTATTAAGTTAGTTCTTAGTTTCTTCTTTCTAATCAAAGAAACTAGAGACAAATTCGATTCAGATGCCTTAGATATCAGACGAGTGAAAATCTTAAAACTTGCTTACAAGAATCTCATTTTCTTCACTTATGAAATTCCTTTTAATTATACAATTTGAAATATTTAATGACAAATTTAAGACTTCATCGGGGAGTTTTTTGTAAAAATGTACACAATTATCCTTGAAGGAATTTCCTATTTTATGGAGATTAATAGTGGGCGTAGCAAGTTCATTTTGGTTTCGGGTATTGATTTGGCATAATTCACGAATTTTCTTGAATTCGTTAATATTATTATGTACATAAATTAAGTTCTCATAAATATATTGATTATGTACAGACATAATTTTAAATTCTATGAATTTACTTCAACAATACTCTTAACCTCATTTTACAGAAGAGGCCTCTTCTGCAGCACAAAGCACGAAGCACGCAGAGCCTTCTTCGGCAGCACAAAGCACGAAGCACGCAGAGCCTTCTTCGGCAGCACAAAGCACGAAGCACGAAGAGCCCTCTTCTGCAGCACAAATATACTATCAATATTTGATGCGTTACCCCATAATAGTTTGTCGTATGACATGATACTGTGAAAATAACTAAAGTAAACTAATCTAGCCGTTTGAACGTTTGTCAACCGGCGTATTCTTTGGACGGCGTATTCTTCGGACCGCGTATGGAAAATCTAAAAGTATTCGACAAATCACTTATATGAAGACCCCATTGCAATCTTGCATCCACGGTATTGTCCAAAAAAACAACAGAATTAATTAAACTCATTTCCTCATTATTTAGCTGTATATTGATTCTGAATGTTTATACATTTGGTTATAAGTATTATTTGAAAACTGGAGGTTCAAAAGTCGTAGTCTTCTACTTGATCTCCTAGACTAAAAAGGCTAGGTAAGCCGAGTTTATGTTTGTTATTTAGTTTTGATAAGATCTTATCGTCGGATTTGATGGAGTGACCTGAAGGTATACTGATGGATGGAAGCTATTGAATCTCTTAGACGAATAGAGCTAGGTGTTCCAAGTTTAGGTTTCTTTTGTTAGTTATGATAAGATCTTACCTTTGGACTTTATGGACTGACCTGAAGGAATACTGATGGATGGAAGATATTAGATCTCTTAAACGAATAGAGCTAGATGTTCCCAGTTTCAGGCTTCTTTTGTTCATTGTTATAAGATCTTACCGTCGGACTTGATGGACTGACCTGAAGGTCATTTCAGAGTTTTATAGTTGAACTAGCTGTCAGCATTATATATATATATATTTTAATTTATTTTTTTATCTACGCAACCACTTCGTATACCAAATAACGTTTTAGTGTAAATGGATTTTTGGTGGTATTAAGAAATGAATAGTTGTTTAATTTTTCATAGTGTAAGTCCAAATTAAAAATAAATATGTATTCATGTGTTATGATAAAATACAACGATGATAACATTAGACGAACAATGTTGCCGCTTTTTACTAACTGTTTTTCTTTAACTATCTTGTGAGTTAAACAATTAAGAGTACTCTTGATTCTGAGGACCTTACAATTTATTTTTCAAAGGTATGACATTTTGTCATACCTAGTTTATATCTTATATACTTACAGCACATAAGTTTCAGTGTTTAATTCACGTTAAGTGACAGGTCACGGTGATATTACATTGTTTTTGATTTCTCTCACACAAATAATTTCAATATATCACATGAAATAAACCAAATGAAATATTTATTTTAACTACACGAGACTTGTTATATGTGGATGACATTGTGACGCTGTATAATAAATAGAATGCTAATTTATATGATATGATTAATAATTATTTTTTATTACAAATTTGCATTAAATTTTTTTTAATAAATCTTTTTGCAGAAATATTTGTTTTCATGAAAGAACATTCATTTAGCTTTCAACAAGTGTAACGCAAAGTTTCGAAGTGTATGTGGCTCGCGTCATTTTTAGACCTTGTTGCAATAAAATGGAATGGCATCATAAATTGTAGTTTCATAATAAAATAGTACAAGTTTTAATTCATAATATAATAGTACAAGTTTTAACGTTGCGTAAATTTCAATCAAATTGCAATCCCCTAATACAAAGTACACGATGAGGTCACTAAGAGGTCACTAAGACATATTATGTAACTCATAGAATGCTATTTATCATCTGTGGTGTTTCTGTGGCTGAGCTTTACTCAACAATGTACTGACATAAGAATTGTCTGTACTCAAGTACCAAGGGTGTGTTATAACGTCAAGGTCAAATAACTATTTACGGAATAAAATGTTGATATAAGAATTCATTTATTTGTATATAAAATGTCTGTTTCTTTGATATTGGAATTAAAATACGATCGTATACGAATAATTTTGTTTCTTCTGAAAATATCTATAAATTTTAACATTTGAAAAAATGAATGAAATGTATCGTTATTTTCGTTCCAAAATACCTAAATGTAGTAATGCAATGTATGTAATTGTCTTCATTCGTTGTATATAAGTGAGAAAAATAAATTAAACTTTTAAACTAAATTTTAATTATTTATAATAATTAATAATTATTTATACATTTTAGGTGCCTGAAAATAAAAATACAAAACACTGTGGACATTGAAAATCTTGGGTTTCAACTTGATATTAGTATGTTATATATATTTTTTATTATATAGCTACCAGTAATACATCTAAAAGTATAATCTGTTTTTTCTTATTTGACACTAAAAATGCTAAACAATTCAACTTTAATGAGAATTGGTACAAAATAAAGTACTAAAATAAAATATTATTCATTACGCAACGTATTTATTAAGTACTTTAAAAGCATTTAATTAACAATTTAACAAATATTTTGTTTGTAGAGAATTAGTTGTTCAAATTTGAGGTATTCGGAAAATTGGTTTAACTTGTGGCCGAATTTCGACCGTAATTTTAAGTTTTAATATTTATAAGGGTTTTGACGTCTATTCAGATATATTTTTAGTTTTTAATTCTATTATCAGATTAATATATACTTGACTTTGACAATGTTAAATAAATAATAAATCTTATGGCGTTGTAGTGTCAGTAAACTTTATTTATTCATTTAATCTAATTCAAATATCTTATAATAATAAAATATAAGCTTTCTGAACGATATATCTTTAATTTTCCCAAATTTCACTCTACATACAAAGATATTTTGCTTCACGTATAATGTTTTACTTAATAATTGTTTAACCGGTATCTCAATAATCATCTTATGTTTGTTTCTGGTTTGTCTATTGCGAATCGAAACCAACCTACACACACACACACACACACACACACAAAAACATACATACACACACAGAAACACACACACACAAACACATACATATACACACACAAACGCACACACACACACACAAACACACACATACACACACACAAACACATACATACACACACACACAAACACATACATACACATACACAAACACACACACACACAAACACACACATACACACACTCACACAAACACATACATACACACACACAAACACACACACACACAAACACATACATACACACACACAAACACACACACACAAACACATACATACACACACAAACACACACACACAAACACATACATACACACACGCAAACACACACACACAAATACACACATACACACACACACACACAAAACAGGCTTTAGTGCTTGGACTTAAGCCAAATGCTTATTTAATAACTCTCTTTTAAACGATATTTCATCTTCTCTAATAGGATAGTGCTATACTATTTTAGCGGAGCCGCATGAGCTGCTGTCAAGGGACTACATCCATTTAAGTAAATTGACATCGTGACAACATACAAATTTCAATTAATATAATTAGACTAGGATTAGTTAAACAAAAAAAAGGTCACCACCATTAAATAAAAAAAATACAATGAAATGTATGTAATTAATAATAATAATATAAGGTTATACGGTGACGTAATAACATAAAATTTAGTTTAATTTGTTATGCCTCACCTTATTAGGCGTCTAGTAAATAATCAACTATTTGACGGTTTGAGTAAGAAAATTTAAACGTAAATTTAGAAAAAGGTATTTTTCTGGAGCCATGTACTGCAAACGGATATCATTTTAAATTTAACAATAATTAGACAGAATTCTTAATTTTCGAAAATAGATGATATATATATATTTTAAATACAGCGCTGTTTTTGTATTAATAATGTTAATATCTATCTACGTAACAAAAAAAGTTTCTGTTTTATAAAAAAGCTGAGTTGACGCAACCAATAATCTCCGCATAATGAGACGTCAGCTTCGCCGAGAACAGAGCTTGTTACTCGAAGATAATAAGCAGTTCCACTGTCTGTCTATTTAATTTGACTAACTGCTCCGTTATGTCTTGTCTTATTGACAGGACATAATGGAGCTACGAGATTATCATAAATTTATTATTCGGAAAAGAAGAAGGTAAATTAAAGGCAATTTGCAATTAAATAATAGAATGAATGTATTTGATTTGAAAAAAAATACTAAAGTCCCATCACCATACCATCAGCTGATTCTTTATTATATTCATATTTCACATAAAAAATTAACAACAAATCTTTGCAAATTGCACCCTTTTGTGCTTTTTTCGTTAAAACATTAAACATGTCGCATTTTTTTGATTGATATATTGGTTTCTGAAACATTTCATTTCATATAATATGAATATCTTAAACGAGTGTTGTAATTTAATTATTGTAATCGAAATACTGATCAAATGTTTTTATAAACTGAGTAAGATGAACAAACGTCTTCGAGCAGAACCTGTAAGGCAATAAAACTGTGAAGGCAATTTCGCATTTCATTTCGGCCTATTGGAATGATGCTCTGCTGAGAAAAGCTGACCAGAAACTCAACAGTTGCTCCTTTTAAATAAATTTAACAATGCTTGATATAAACATTGTAATATCAACCCTACAAATGATTCAAAAAACAAAGCTCTACAACCTACGCTTTTAGTTGATCGAAATATAAAATGACATATGATTATAATAAGCAAAATTTAACAATATAACTTTTTATTTTAGATTTAATAGTAAGAAAAGGAAGGTCTAAGATATCTTATGGAACCTTATTATATATGCGTACACTCAAGCCCATAAAGGATTTCTTAACTTTTTAAGACGAAATTTCTGCGTTAAAAGTTTATTTTTATATCTTGTATTTATCGTGTGTTTGTTGATGTTTTTTACGTAAGTATCCAAATTGTGATATAAATAATATTATTAACTTTTTTTGAGGATTTTCTAACTTTCAACAATAACGGATCATTATTTCAGACTTTCATCATCCTTCGGTCTGCCATTATTTAATTTACTATTTTTTTTTATAATTTTGTTTTATAGTACTAACGAGACAAATACTTTTATTAAAATGAAAGCAAAAGGGTGATCTCCCTGGAGTACGTTGTCACAGTTACCGTTACTCATGGAGTTCATATGGAGTTCCAGATATTTTGCTTCTCAAGGGAATTACGGAAGAGGAGGGAAAAGTTTAAACCATTATGGTTTCTCACGTTAGCAACTTTTCGCCAATCTTATGTGCGGCGGTAACGGTGGTGTGACGTGCCTGATATCGTGCGAAAACTTCTTAACCGATCAAATCAGTTCGACATCAGAGTTCAATCTATAAGATATCTACTAAAAGATTTTACCTTAAAGTAAATTAAAATAAAGGAGGTCCATTCAATACGAAATAACATTACAAATTTTAGTCTATTCAATATTCCTGATAGCTTTTGTAACAGTAATTGGCGTTGTATAAAATCTCTCCGCCACATTACAACCGTCTATAAAGCTTTGTTTAAAAGGCTTTTAATCTTAAACACGGCATGGGCACATTGTTTCCTGAGGGCACTCGGTGAAACCGGTCATTTATTTTCCAAGTTGTTTCCAAAAGTTTTATCAAATGCCCTTTTAAGTAAGTACCAATCCCAGTAACAACAATTATTAATTTATTTTTAAAACAAACAATTAATTAAAAATACTTATACATACAATAAATAACGTAACACAGAAATCAGCAAAGTTTCGCTGCCGAATAACAAGCTTCCAAATATCACTCATTAAGGATATTCTCTTTATGCAGATATATTTTAATTATTCAAAACGTTTGTTTAATTTCCATTCTTCTATTTTTTTATTTAAAATGGTATTCTTAGATTATTTTATACATTTTAATAACATATAGAAGTATTATACATTTATATACAAATATACCAAGACTTATAAATAAATTTAACTGCAAATTCAGGGTAACTAAAGAAATAAGTATTGCAAAGGTATATTAAAGACACAGTCATAACACAATATTGTTTTCTATCAGTATTTATGTATTGTGCGGTATGTAAAAATCCATAAACCGTTTGAAATTCCTTCATTGTTTTAAGGGTCAAAGTTTTTGTATCTAAATCCAAAGGGTATAAATATCAATTCGCATATTTTATTTTAGCGTTTATACGTATAACACGCATTTAGTAATTTAGCACATATGTAAGTGTGTATCACTTTTTTTCTAAATAGTAGATATATAATTTAAGAAATGATACTTTAAGAGTTTATAAAAAAATAAAGGCTGAAATGTTTATTTACTTAAAAAATATGACCTAATTTTTGTTAAAAATTAGTTTTGGAAAATAATTATTTCATTTGTTTTTAATTGACGTATTTAGTTCAAAAGAAAACTATTATTGAAAATTATTTAATTAAAAATATTTATTTTATTAAAAATATATAAATTTTAAGACGGTTCTAGCGTTTTGAAGAAGGAGTGCTAAAATAATATTTCTTCGTATTTTTATCCCTGAAATTCTAGGCTTATAGAAAATATTATAATATCGAATAAGATAATTTTATGGAACTTTTATATTCGGAGCTTTTTATAAAATATAATTTAATTTTAAAAAATAATAAAAATGCGTATGAATTTGTCAATAACGAATGTTACATTATTTAATAGGAAGCTAGTACAATGATAAAATGATAATATGTAAACCTTAAAGTCTCCTTATATTTTTTTACCTTTTTGCGTTCAAAACAATATCGGTTGATATAAAATGATTTTCATATATAAATGATAATGTAATTATTCTTCGAACTGTAATTGCAGGTCGGCTTATTAGATAAAGATCAAGAATGATAAAATTATCTAGTGTTGAAAAAAGTTAGTTTAACACTGTATTTATTTACTACTAAACACTTTGTTTGCTATTAACTCGGTTACCGTTTTATATAAATTACGTAACTGAATAACAACCGAAAACGAATAACGTGTAATTGGCATAAATTACAAAAACGCTTGAATAACTGAGCTTTTTATGAGTTCCGTGTTATTTTTAAATACAAGTGAGGTTGAAATTTGATATAAATAAATTGCTCTTACTTTGCACTCCCACAACTTGAGCGAAAATTTATAAAAACATTTTAAAATTAAGCAATCTGATATATGACGTAATTATTCAATGCTGAAATCTAAAGAGGCGAATAGAATCTACGGCGTTAACGTATAAAGCGCTCTGGCAATAAATCATTGATAAGTGCATCGAAATTATCAGCTGGTGAATATAGTAGGTGAGATGACTGCTGATAACACCTTGGCACTTTACAACTAGACTGATTTCTGAAGTTCAAAGCCTACATTGTTCTTACTGAAATAA
Source organism: Dircenna loreta (assembly GCA_963555665.1). Taxonomy (NCBI): domain Eukaryota; kingdom Metazoa; phylum Arthropoda; class Insecta; order Lepidoptera; family Nymphalidae; genus Dircenna; species Dircenna loreta. The sequence goes on from OY743087.1 coordinate 15,321,640, forward strand.
AAACACTAATAACTTTAATTTTGACAAAATTGAATCTCGAATAATTGTCATAATGACAGTCCAGATCGACAACTTCATTTTTTTTACATTTATCTAGGTTGCCGCTTGGTGGTTGCTGATGGGAAGTGGAAATGTAGTCGTAGGTGGTAAAGCGCATCAACTTATTAAACGCCTTATTCACTCTTGCCTTGAAGACACCTACATTGTATTTTCTGTTAACCTGCTCATCCTATTATTATATAGCTATTATTATATAATAAAGGATCAATATCGGGGAAATATATATTCCCTAGGTAATGTTCTACCTAATGAAAATAGAATTATATGAAAGACCCCCCATATCCCAAAAGTCCCGTAATGGCCGGCTTCGGAATAAAAATATCATCCTATACCACTTATCCGAAAAACGACGGCAATCCAAAAATATTCCCAAAGTGGGTTCGGTCAGGTCAGTGGGCAGCACTAAAAACTTTTGTCAAATTAGTTAAAAGATATAAATATTTACATAGTACGCCAACTTCAAATAATTGGTCCATCCATCCAGAATCCATCCAAATTATAAAAATATCAAAATCCACTCAAAAAACAATCAATTCAAATCTCGCTGCAGCTCTCTCATCTTATGGTAAATTCGCAGTGAATCGTTAGCTAACAAACGTTTCTTAGTCACTTTTTTTAATATTAAAGGTTTATAACAACTGGATTTGTTTTACCCTATGCTTAGGCCGTTGAAAAAGAATAAATGCTCCATAAAACCAGCTTTTTGAGTCGAGTAACACATAATGCGAGCTTGTGTTTGTTTCATCTTACTTATATTGTTTGTATATTATTTATGTATGTTATCTTATATTTTAAGATTTTCAAATTGGTCTATTTTAAGATTTTAAAAATTTATACTAAAAGTGAATTATTTTATGGCGTAAAGAATCTTTTGAGCCCAGGTTGTAAATGTAGGTTGTTTTTGTACAACAAAAATGTTATTTGTAACCATATTAAGTAAGGTAGGGTATCAAATTACATTATACTATTAAAATGATTACAATAAAGACACGTGGTTGTAATCTCGTCAGTGAGATTTATTCTTTAACAATATATGCAGCATGACTAAGTTAAAAAACTAATTATCAGCTATATGAGAACTCTATTGTAACTTAGAGCCTTATTTAGATCAATATACACTACTTGATGTAGTTTTACTTTAAATATCAAATGTCATATTATCATATAGTATTAGCAAACGATACAATCTATTTTTTTTTGTTACTTTTTGGTAAGACAAATTTCATTTTTTTTATTTTAGTATTTTATTCATTTACCAATTAATTTACAAATACTATTTTAAGTAAAAAATTAAATAAATAGTACGAAGAATTACTAATCTCTTTCAGAGATCTTTTCCATATACTATTTGAGTCAGATTGTGTGAGATATTACAGTCTGGTACGTAGATATATACAAGTAGAAGATCTACAACGAAATAGTGTTAAAATTATTGATATATTAATTTTAAAATGATAAACTAAATGATGAGAAATTAAGATATTTTATTATTTCCAAAAAAAGTGGCGCTGTTTAACCCTTAGCTTAAAAGGGTTAAGGGATGGATTCCCGTCTAGAATAATCTGGGGAAGATATTTCCGGATACGAGACGTGGCAACCAATAGACTTAACCGTGTTATAGCATATAAAAAAATTTGATAACAGTTCTAATATCTAATAAGTTTCCTTAATTGAGTAGACAGCAAAGTGCGTTGCTAAAAGGGGAACATAGATATTAAAGGAATAAATAACATATTTAAAATTATTTTACCTATTTTTTAAGGCAAGTATTCATCATGATTTTTTTTACCTGTATTTAAGTTGATGCTTGACTACATTCCACCTGATGATAAGTGGACAAATGAAAAATGAAATGATCGTACATTGGTAAATGTTTATCAAGGCGAAGTTCTATTTGCTTAAAGTAGTTAAGTGGTGGATTTAATACAATGCCAAGAAGAAGTCTTTAAGGTCAGTACAGATTCCACCAGACTGTAAATAATTTTCTGCCAGCGCTTTAGAAACTTCCAAAAGATAATGAAATAAAAATACAAAATTTGAATAGGTTAACTAAATACTACTCATTTTACAACTAATTATAGAAAATATCAAAATCTTTTTTACAAGATAATATAAATAATGTTATGAATGAATTGCCATAAAAAGAACATTGTAGGTAAAAACTTTTATACATGTTGATTATTGAACTGAACTACATCTGACAGTTGGTAGACAATTGACAGGTGGCACTTGGAATTTGTAAAAAAATACATAATAGTTTGAGAACAATTTAAATTTAATAGAATTTGGTATAACAATATTTTTTAGTGTTGTATTAGATTATGAACTAAGAAATATATCTTAGTATATTTAAATTACGTGTCACAGTGTTTGTCCTCGATGGACTCCTAAACTACTTAACCAATTTAAAAAAAAATATGTACGTATCTATAGTTTGGTCCAATTATTAATAATAATTTATATCTCAATTCAATAAGTTATTTTATTGCAAATTATTTATTTATTATCTGTCAGTCATAATTATCTGTTAATTCTATACAATTTTAAGAGATGGCGGTATTTGTTGACTGGATTGAGGAAGTATCCAATAGATGGCGCATTGCTAATGTACCAACGATTTATATACTTAAAAATTTAAAAGGATAACTGACCACGTGTTGCATAAAGTATATGTTAAATTTATGTTTTATAAAAGTATATGAAATTCAATATAAATATATTATACATTTATTCTATTCATTACCATGAGAAAAATATATAGTTGACAATGGCAGTGTGGAAGTAAACAATAAACTTATTCATAACGAATTTATAATAAGATTTCAACTTTCTACTTCACTCTTTTTAAATATAAATTCAAACTATGACAAATCTCATATTTTGATCTTAGTATTTTCTAATAGGTAAAGTTTGTTTGTTTGTGAGTTTATACTTTATAAGTTAATTTGTTGGGGGTAATCTTCAAAGTAATTTATACGAATCTAACAATTCCTTAACAAATATTAAGAAATAACTTTCACGGTGAATCTAGGTTATATTATATTATTCCTTTGAAGTAATACTAGAGCTTTTCGTGGAGGGCAATTTTGGAAATACGAGTAAAGTTGACCAAAAAAAGCTCGAACGATGGAGCACCTTATGATAAATATATGTACTCCAAATCTCTCGCGGACAGAGTCGCGGGCAACATCTAATATATATATAAAATAATAATAATTCCTGCTATTTCTCCTGATAAATACCAAACCGCACTGATCACTTTGTAACCTCCGTCAACTCAATCATAATCGACGCGACATACGCGTAATATTTTGTATCTTCTTGGCGTAATCAAAAGTCATCTACATAATAAAAAAGAAGAAGAAAGTCTCAATATTTGATTTACTAAAACGTTTTACAACGCGACGATCTTTTCTCGATTTCTGGTTTTGAACGAGCTGTTGTGATTTACGAAAACTGTTAAATACAAGCTTCTTAAATACTGACAAAGACACGGTATTTTTTTTTGTTTTATCAGACAAGGCGATTACAATGAAAATATCAGTCAGTACTTGTCACCAATGAGTTTTCTAACTGCCACAAATACTTTTTATCTAGGCTTAAAAAACCAAATCAATCCAATGCCTTTTCAAACATATCCGTTTAATAGGGTTTAAGCAAGTTTCAAAAATATAGGCATACTCTTATGCCTATATTCGTGAAGCGTACAATAATTGGTCTGCGTTTATACCATTTAGTGCCTAGATGATGGATGACATAAATGCAACTATGGCTTATGTCAGAGAACTTTATCAGATTACATAGCTTCATTTATGAACTAACAAATATCACCAAAATAAAGATATTATATAACTTTGTACCAAATATCTTTAATTTGTTGTTTTTTTAAATAATTAAATATGAAAATATAATAAAAATAAATAAAAATCATTCTTATCCGATAAACTATAAAAGTGCGGATCCGTTTTACAAAAATAATCCCATGGTCATCAAACCCAAACGACAGAAGCTGCAGTTGATGGCGTAGTTTATATAGAGGGCTTTCTAAATAAAATCTTTTTAAACTTCGATCAGTAAAAATAAGTTCATCAGAAAGAAAACAGATTAATTTATCTTTATGTGGTTAAAAAATATGATTATTTATTAAAAAGATATTTTTAATTATAATTTTGAAAATATTTATGAGCATTATAATGTATGTTAAGCTTATTTAGAGATTCGAATTCGCGACATCTGAAAAACTGTCTCTACCAATAGAGCTAGCATCAAACCTTTATATTGTTTAATGCCATGTTTCGTTTGTAAAAGTTTTACGGCATTTATATATAAATGGCATTATAGATAAATGGCATTAAAAATATATTACTAAATGCTTTATGCCCCTTTTTATCATAATTCCTAGAAGAGATAGTTACAGTTTACCTTACATGGCGCTGGCTCTGTGCCATTTCTCAAATGTCCTCGGCACGACCGCCTTCCTTCAACTTCGACTTGACCTTTTAATGCAAATTCCACATTCCGCTCGATTTGCAAACAGTAAGACTAATTTTATTTCGTTGCCATAAACCACTCGTTTTGTATTATATCCTTTCATAATGAAGTTGATATTTATTATTAAAATAAATACCATAATCAACCAAACCAATAAATTTTAATATAATCTATCAGAATAAAGCTCAAGTAGACTTTTTTGTTATTTTGAATGTTTAGAAGGTAGATATTTTAATTGTATTTATAATAAATGGTTATTATAAAAATAATTGTATACAATAACTAGTTTCGTGCTTATTAGGCATATTATTTTTTATATATTTTTTTAATCATTTGCTTACATTGTTGATTCTAGAACTACATAGTATTATAAACTCCATAAAAAATAATCTTATTATAAGAGCAAAAAATTCCCGAAAATAAATCTTTCTCCAAAGCTAATATTAAAAAGTTATTGTATATGTAGTATAACAATTATTTATATAACTTTTCAAGATTTTTTTGAAGTCAAAGTCAAATATTTGTTGTATATTTTAAGTTGACTTAATTTGCCTGAGCAATAAACAGTGACATCGCTGTCAGTGGGTAGAGTCATGAAGAAGATTATTTATTGATGAACTCGACAATATAATTTAATTATATATATTTTTTTAAGTTTACATGAGAGAAGTAACTGCTTTTAGCATCCTTTGATCAAAAAGGCTTTCACAAAGAGAGTCGCGTTTCCGTGAGTAATTAGAGCCTGTACTGACTTCATTCTTAAAATAATATCTGTAAAGTTTAGACGAACAACACGTTTACAAATGAACTAATTAAAACAGTAAAGTATTAAAATTCAGTAACTGAATTTTATTTGATATATTTAATATATTTTTTTTTAATTTCGTACATATGTTTATTTTATTGATTGACACACACACACACACACCTTTTATGATAGTCTTGTACATACACAATATAACTTAGAAACAATAAAAAAACAACTGTCAAACAATAATTTATATAATAAAATCAAACTTTAATAATAGCACAAAATGAAATCCGTCATTTCGCTTTATGAGCAGCCATAAGGGATATAACACTTGACCCTCATACGAAAAAATGGCTGTAAATGAAATTAATGCGACGTGACAAAAATATAACATAATTTCAGTGGATTTATTTACTGAAAACAATATTATTATGATATAATGTTGACCGATAAATTGCAACTATTGCTTTTAAGCATAGCAAAGCAAGCCAGAAATTCCAGTTATTTTAAGAAATATAGATATGATTTTAGTAATTAAAATTCCAATACTTTTCGAAATATCTATTACAGCCATAGATAATGAGATGTTTTCTAGGGTTGTCTCTAATCTCGGTTTCGAGGTTGCAAAACCGCAAACTGTTCAAACTGTTACGTATAAACTTCGTCTCTGTAATCATTAAAATATTTTTTTCACATATATTTAGTGTCTGTTATTGAACAGAACAATTAACATTAGATGGATTAATTTATCTTTAGACAGCTAATGAAACTTACATAGATAGTTTCAGATATTGCGTAATGTATAAGGATGACTGGCAATATATTGAATATTGCACGTTTGAGAATAGCTGTCATTTATTTCAGAAATATAGATGGAGCTTATGTTGCTCCATTAAATATATATACAAAATACAGCAATATATATATATATATATATATAAACATTAAATCAATTTTTTATAGTAATTTGTTCTCAAACACGTACAGTTTATCGTTTAAAATTCAATAAATTAATTATTTACTTTTCTAACGGAAATACTTCTGAGTTTCATTTTTAATTTAACCTCCAAATTAAAATCCAGGAAGTATGATTATTCATCATTAATCAATTATTTTGGAATGAATAATCATACTTCCTGTTGCCAACACATCCCGGGTAGTTTCAGAATTACAGTTATATATGTTCTGTTTTGACAATTGAAGCCTTTTGACTTTTGGAAATTTGTTTTTATACGGCTGGTTTGCAATATTAGACGAGAATTTTCGGGACGTTGACCTAGTTGTCCCAATTTTCTGTATCCTGATTAAACTTGTAGTACTTTAGCAGTACCTACTATTTTTAAATTAGAAGGACAAGTGTTTGACTGCAATCCTCTTCACAAAAAAGGGGGCTGTGAATATGTCTTTACTTGTCCATTGTCAGTCCATTGTCAGTCAGTCGCCTAGGAATATAATTGTATATATTTTATATACTGGCAGAACAATAAGTGTTTATTAACCTTAAGTAACTTTATAATATATAAAAGTAATAGTATATATAATATATAATATATTTTTATTTATTTATTTATTTATTTCATGTACCACAATAAGTTACACAAAATAGTATAAATAATAGTAAGCCTTTTTATTTAACAGAATAATATTCGTATGTTTAATAATGTATTAATTTTAAGCATACTAGCCTTTTATTTAAAGTAACCTGAGGTAACCTCTTAGTAGAGGGTAAAAACACTGAACTGTTAGCATTTGACGTTTTGACTTCTATAAAGAAAAAAAAAATTTTTTTAACCAATAATTCCATCAAAACTTCTTTAATATAATCGAAAGATTTAAAACAAAATACATACAAATCAATATTCTATAACTTGTTGTTTTATTATTTTAATATTATTATTTATACATATTACGAATAAAATATTATTGTTATAAAATGCTTTACTTAATTATAAAACTTTTTAAACAATATTCATAAAAAACTTTTTCGATGAACTAATAAAACTTTTTCCACAAGGCTATGCTAAAATTCAAATAAAATTGTCATTCAAATGTCATAACTATTGGTTTTAAATTACGCGTAAAATATAAAGGAAAAAATATACGAATCATGTTTTGATGTACAGCAATTAACAAAAATGGGTGAAAAATATTCAGTGCAATGTCCAATGTTCAAAGAGCAGGTTGGTTTATTTATACAATGAATTTTGATATGATATGATTTCCGCTTTATTGTTATAGCGTACATATTCATTGTTTAAACAAAATGTGTAAAATGAAACGCTATCAAAATCATTTGTTTATGAATAAAAATATATATATATATACATTTTAGTCCCTTCGTGACATTAATAATTTTTTATATATGTTTTTTTTACGTATCTGTAAACCAATTTTGGTGATAATTCTAAGTAGTATTGATAAATAAAAAAAAATCATACAGACAAAAAATTAATATGTAGGACTGGTATGATGACGATGATCAACTGTTGGAATTATAAAAAATCTTTGCTAAGTTAATAATTTTCTGATTAGTAATAGCACTACCATGAAGGAGAAAAAAATGGATGAAATTTCATATTTTGATTGATTCCAGATTCTACCTGAAAATTAGGTATCTTGTAAAATAACTAACTAGATTAAATTGATATAATATAAGAACACTGTTTTGTACGCCTTTTTATTGCGAAACAAAAGATATTCAGGGCTTTGGATGGCACCGCTTTAGAAATAAAAATAAATTATTTAATTATATATATTAATAAAATATTTCAGGGAGACATTTTGTAGTTAAAAGAAGACTAGTGAGGTCGTTGCTTTTGGCAACTGAGGTGATTGATAATCTGGCTAGTGATATGTATATATCTGAACAGTGTCCTTGGCAGAGAACTGTCCTGGGCCATACAGTAAGAGAATAATCTAAATCTTTTATTTAACTATTTTTTTCTATTAACATGCCCACAATTCCCTTTCCAAGTAGTATATTATTGTAATGATCATAAATCAAATCTTCTAGTTCACGATGTCAAAAGGGCCTTGTGCAGAAGTATGCGATGGCGGTACAAAGACTATTATAACTGCTTTTAAATCCTGGCTTCAGACTCATGAAGAAGCACAGGTTTGAATAATATTTCTATTAATAAGTTTTGATTCGAAAGTATAATTATATACTTCCTGCGCTTTAACTAAAATACAAATTCTAATATGCAGAAAAAGATTTTTTTCCAAATATTTCCCAAGTCATGTCTGTATTGTCTTCCAGGTGATGCTGGCCAGCGTGCTGGTGGTAGTGGGTGTGTGGTGGCTGGTCCGAGTGATGCTGGCGCTGCTTATCAACTTGCTGTGTCCTATCCTTGTGGTGTTACTGGCTGTGGTGAATTTATAATATTATCTAGTACATTCATATTATATTTATATCTAGAGAATGTATAGTACAAAATACATTTTTAATCTTTACTTATAGCATGGTAAAGAAATTCTCAATTTTATTGAAAAGTATGTAACCTACTCAGGTGTGTAGACATATTATCTTTTAGTCGCTTCTCAGAAAAATGGCTCTCACTCAATTTTTCTTTCTTAGGATGAATTATTTCATATATTTTCTACTTATTTTAATATTGACGAACACGGTAAATGTTCAATAAATACAATTTCTAATAACATAAGTTAAGAACTATATTTTTATTTTTTGTTAGATTAAATCTAAAATGGGGGATTAACTATTTAACTTATAAGGTTGTGACCTTCACGTTTTGATGTTAAACTAAGGAATTAAATTTTAAAGAGAGAGTGGGATATGTTTTTTGATCTGTATCTTTAGTTTAAATTATGTTTGTACATCTTCTTACTGTTTCTTATAAATTTTACGATAACTAATTATAATTATATTTTTTTTTATTTATCATAAAATTTACTTTACAATATTATAACAAATATTTTATTTTGTACCAGGTTTGTGTTCCTCAACTTCGTGCGCCGTTGCTTGGACAAAACTATCCCGTCGTAGCAAATCTAATGAGAAATATTTTGTTGAAGATGGCCGAAAACATAAATATTTAGGCTTATAAAGTTTCCGTATATTGTATAGTCAGTAAAGAACGCGAATAATTATTGATTTTTTATTTTACTATTTTTTTTTACATTATACATGTTAGTGCCATACAGTCAAAAAAGTATGACAATCATCATTAGAGCAGTCAGAAGACGTCAACTGCTCTCAACTGCTGCACAAATACCCCCCACACATTTCCACGATGAACGATCCCACATTCTTCATCCACCTCTTTCCAGCGTTTTTGACCAGATCGTCCGAGTATCCTTTCGTCCGTGTGTCCGACACTGTCTCAGTGGCGTATATCATCTCTGGCAACACACATTGATGGAACTATATCGATTGTCAAATAACTCAGACGGGCAAGCGTTCGGGAAGCTTCGAAATATCTTCTCGTTCCTAATACCGCAATATCTTAAAATGAAATTATAACTATATGTAATAAAACAATTATTAGCTCAAAGGCTATTCAGAGGGTCGTTTGATATCCTGTTTTTGTTTTTTATATTTGGTCTTGGCCCTCTTGCCTATAGATATATGAATACCTATAATTGTTCGTCTAAGTTCGTTGTTCATCATTACTTTTTATTGTATGTTTAATTTATTTGTAAATGTGAGTTGATTCGGTTTTAAAAAGTATGCTTATTGTGAATATAATGACTTAAGTTAGCAACGAGGTAGTACTTCCTTAGGTCGATATTTGGTTTGGTTTGCTTTGGTTTGATTTGGTTTTCCTGGGTGTTGGGTTGCGTGCTCTGAATATTAAATAAATCTACGTTGATAAGTCAGTCCAGAGAAAAACTAAGTCATGATTTGTTACTTATAAAATACCACGACTATAACTCACTGTGCTAACACAATCATCTAAAATAACCTGAAATGTATTGTTCCGTAATTAAAACATCGCTGTCATAGTAAATTATAGGGACTCGAATTAATTTTAATACGTTTTGCAGGACATGTAAATTACAATTTCATGACTCTTAAGATATTGTTGGACCTTGACTTACCTTGAAAATAACAGAGCCTAAACTTTTGGAATATTGTTGATTTATTTGTTGTTAATTTATTTATATATTTTGATTATTTGTTGATCATTTATTTATTTTTAGTTGTTAATTTATAATTCATTCTGCGGGCCTGGAGATTTTATTTGAAACACTAATTTGAATTATGATCTCACGGATAAAAAGCCTTATATCGTTTTTTATAACCCTATTGCAAAATGTAGATTTAAGCTAGCCGGCGTTTTTGATTGAGTCACAGATATTATTTTTCGGCTATCCTTAAGTACAAAGGTGATAAAATTATACAAATTCCTTACTTATCATTTAATAATATAATATAATAATTATTAAATGATTATAATACGGGTCACTGGCTTAATGGGACAAGAGTGAAATTATTAATTAACAAATTATAATTATAGCAATTACAGGAAAACAAATTGAACAAAGAAAGGTATCGGATTTTCTATCATAAACTAGGAATCTGGTTGATATAACTGGTTAATTAGCTTGAAAAGTATTATAAGATCATCCACCAAATATAATATTTCTTAGCCTTTACTAATACCTGTAACTTGTGATTAATATTACTTACGGTTTTAGTTACTGATGTGTATTTCTCAGAAAAAAAACCATTTTGGTTAAATTGAAATTGAAAACCAGAATATAAACAAGATTTGTTTTTCAACATATTGTGATAAAAATATAATACTTATATTATCTGAAAACAGCGATGTCAAAAAGAAATCATCTTTTATTTTCAATAGTTGTTTATCAATCTTTTAATACAAAGATAAAATTATTAATAAATTGTACCTAAGTATCAGAAGTAGTTATATACATACAACTTATATGTTTATATTTACCCGGCTGTTTTCACGTAGAAATTAAATTCGAATGTGCCCGACTAGTTTCGAGCCCATTCGGGGTTCTTAATCATAAACTCTGAGCGTTACGGACTCGCTCATGAGCTCTGAACGCCGCTAGTTTCTGATCTTATCTTAATTTTTAAGTTGGTTTGGGCCGGTACAGACAGCATCCACTTCAAATGAGATAAAATCATTTTTTTAAAGTAAACTTGTTACCTCATACAACCGTCAGAACGGTTAGCAATAAAATTACCAAACCGCCTTGATTTTTCATATACCACATTATATGATAAGATATGTAATTTAAGTTATTAAACGTCTAAGTAATGAATTGTTATGATAATATAATAAAACACATTGAAGCTATTATAAATGCTTTAACAACATAACAATATTGCTTCGTTACTTTTGTTACTGGCAACATTATAAGTTTATAAAGTTAACAAGGCAAGTACGTCTTGTTAGATATTTTATTTAAAAAATGGGCACAACATAACCTGTTTGTTGCAATGCATTAATTTAATTAAGCTAAGTGCTCAATCTTATACTGTATCGATTATCGATCCGTCCATTGTGGTTGCTGACATGCATTATTCTAATGAACAATATTGTATTGACGTTGAACAGATTAAATGTGACTGTTTTTTAAATTATATGTTAACGATATGATTTCTGTCTGTTTTTTTCGTTTGACGATATTTCTGTACAGTTGTAATTGCATTTTCACTTACAAGTTTTTATGATAAATATGTCGCAAACACCTTCAGTTACTGTTTTTTAATGACTATACGAATAGTTTTAAATATTACATATTATGATATATTATGATATAATATTAAATATTATCTTAAGTTTTCAGTTGTAGAATTTTATTTGAAAATGGTATATGGATATTTTCTTTGGCTATCTGGATCTTTCAATAGTTTAATACGCTTTAAATGCCATATAATCATAATAAACGTTGATTTAGGATATTTTGTTAGGGTAAGTTAAATTATATATCCCAATAATTTAAAGGGTTTTTGCGAAATAAACATTTTTACAAAAAAACTCTTAATAGTAACACCTAAAAATATTTTTTTTATTATTTGTTATAATATGACATAATAAATTCTAATTTACATGCCCGAACCCATTCGGGGTTCTTATTCCACGATTAGACCATGAATAAAAACCCCGAATAGGTTCGAAAGTAGTCGGGCACATTCCGATTTGATTGCTACGTGAATACAACCGGGTAAATGTAAATGTAATAGTTATGGTTCACGGAAGTTTAAATATAAGATTATATACTTTGCTATGTACTAAGCTTTCAGAATATCGGAATATCAGATGGAAATTTTTGTCTTTATCCGGCTTCCACGAAAAACAAACTGGACAGGCCCAAGCGTTGTGTTTATCAATTTCTCCTTGCCATAAAGTAACTAATATATCGGGTATAGAGTTTAAGGCCAGCTCTATATTATTTTAGTTATGAGATTCGTGGGAGCTGACTAAGTCGCTGGCATCAGCTAGTTATAAATAAAGGCGTAAAGCAATTAGTTATAATAGTATAACAAATATTCGTATTACTTATATGTATATATTTCTTATAAGTGTATATACATATGTATGTAATATCTATTATATTCCGTGTACTTTACGTCAATATTGCATGCTTTCAGATATATATTAGTAAAGCGGTACTTGATACATAATATATGATCAACTATAGCGGTCATATTAAAATAAAAATACTCTGTACTTACTCGCTGTTCTCTTTGTTGCATATTTGTGAAGAAAGTATTAGTACATTATTCAATCATTTAAAATTAATAAAAAAGTTTATAAAAGTGCTTGCGCTTTAATTATATTCAAATTAAAATAAAAAGTCTTTATTTAGATATCACGTTAGAATACATAAAAAAAATAAACAAATTTATATTAAAAAAAAAACTGAAGATAAGTCGGCTTAAGGACGATAATTTAACTTGATAACGTAATAAGAAAACATTGATGTTAAATTGCAAGCTTTTATGAATTGAATTGATTTATTAGCACTAAATTAGAACTATTTGTATAAAATAAACATTTGAAATTATTATTTTTTCGATAAGTTAACAGTTATTTGCAAAAGTTATTTCATTTTGTTAATTTTATTTATACAAATTAGTAACAAGAACAATGAGCTATTTATAATTTCATCCTTCAAATTTGCATTATTCTGTTAAGGAAAGGACGATGATTTGTTATTATAATAAACAATGGAAACCACATTAACCTTTCAGCTTACTTTATAAGCAGTTGGAAAACAGTTGATGAGTGAGTGATGGAATGGAAGGGGGATAAATGTTACACAAGCCCAACGCTTAGGCGGATCGTGCCTCTCTATCGTATTTTTTCACACTCTCGCTTGCACGCTCGGTTCAGGCGAAACGTGACAATGAGTTATATTTTTTCGTGCGCGCAGCTGGTGTTGAATGTACAAGACTTTTACGTCAAAAAAATACAATAACAAACAAAGTAAGTGTAATAAATGATTAAAATATAGAAAGTTAAGCATCAAAATAAAATTGTAATGTGTTTATAATTCCCTGTTCCGGGAGGTTGATGCCAGCTTTGGCTTGCATTCACGACTCACTGTCACGACCAGTGTTAGGCGTGGCAAACACAATCTTATACGCACGGTTGTCGCGCAAAACAACTACTATTTATTATTAAATGTATATAATACTATTATTTATTTTAATTATAATATAATGATAAAAGTTATTTTCACTTAAAAAAAATAATTTAGTGAAAGTAAATATAATAATAATAATAATAATTCTAATCCACCAAGAGTTCAATTCTGTACATAGTGTACAGAACCCGTACCCGTAGAGGCATTTTTTTAGTCTGCGGGTCTTCATACAAATAACATAAGCCACAAAAAACATTTCGAAATTTAATGTCTGTCTGTATAACGTATATATCTTTGCCAACAATATGGATAAGTGTATATTATATAACATGTTATATTTTATTTTGTTTATTGTTTGAGTTTCGTCCGGGCTGGCGAAGTCCCTGTAGTCGCTGTTGTATTCGAAGTATAGTTGCTTGTAATTATACATAAGATATTTTTTTTTTAATGTGATAGGAGATACGGAGGTAAGGTATCAGAATGACAATTCATTTCTTGTAATATATAGTACTATTATGTGTTGCTTATTATACAACTGTTAGTATGTGAACATGCCTGTTACAACATTATTGTATTAACGCATCTTTTTTTTTATTTTCACTTTTTTTTTACCTATACTACGAGTATATTGGTTTTCGACCCAGTTTATTACTATATACATTTACTCATAAGAAAAAAAAGTGACAAAAGAGAAATAATAAAGCCACTGTTCATAGAATATCCAGAAGTAGACGAGGATAGACCATAACTCAAGGATATATATAATCCCTCATACATAAAAGTATACATACTTTTTATTTATTTTTTATTGATATAAATCTTTTTCACTTTGAATCATTACCATTGATCACTTGTGAACGTCAAATAGAGGCGTCAGGAGGGCCTATTTTGATACCATACTTATCGAAATAAGCCCTTCTGCAAGAACACCTCTGAACTTAAAGTTAAAAGGGTTCGCAACGCGCCCTGGTCTGTGAAGAACCACACAACAAACTCAGCCAGGTGTATCCTTATTGTGATCACTGTTTCAATGTTGTTTTATTTACATATAATATATTAAATTCTGAAACTTTAATGGACATTGCAAATTAAATGTATTCTTATTGAATTTATATACATATATAGCTATGATATACTGAGTTCTGAAATATTAGTTATTGTTTTGTAATTAATATTCAATGTATTATTAATTAAGCATTTTTATAGAAATAAAGTCCATTTATGAGACGAAATTTGGATGAAATAAGATTGATCAATTTCTAAAAAGACTTATTACCTATAACTGAGTTTGTGAGTTTATTAAATAGTTTTTAATTTAGCTTTAAACGTTGTGTTCGTTTTCAGAATATGCATAGGAGCAGAGAGGCTGTTCCAGTATTTGGAAGCAGAATATTTGAAACTTTCCTGGAACTGCAGCATTCCATTTTTCCATTCCATTTATGTGAGGGGATAGATAAAGTAATACTGGAAATCTTGTACTGTAAGTGTGGTTAAAATCCCTCAGCCATTTTAGCTTACTGTATAAATATTTGGGAATTTGTATTTAATAAAGCCATAGAGAAGATTTATTGAGTTGAGAAATGGAGTAACCTAGCGCATGCGTTTTGCACTTTATAGATGAGAATTTTACTAATTATAATATTATATTTGAGCTTATTCAGTGTAGAAAATTTTACTTTAACATCCAAAATGTTTTGGAATATCTTAATGAATTGACTATTCACCAAGTTTACTATACCGAGATGAAAAAATTATGAAAGTGGACCAGGTTTTTTGAAAGTTTATTAGTGTATGAAATAAACCGTACCGTGGCTTTGCGGGATCGGGTTATTGGAATGGGAATATAAGTTTGACTTAGTTTATTTGTCGCAGCCGAGCTTTGAATGTCCGCGTAAAAGTTTCTCACAACTAAACCGCCGATCAGATCACAAAATTGTTTTTTAAATAATTTGCAGTAAATCATTTGACACAACACAATAGACGCTAACTCCTAAAAGAGATAGATAATCTAATGATCAGTTAAAAATGCATTATAATAACAAAACTATAGTGACCAAATAAGTTAAATTTAGTAATTTATATTAAATATTATTGTCATGGATTAGAATGAAAAAACTAACAATAATAAAATAACTGACAATAATAAGGTGAGTACCATTATACACTAAAAAAAGGTTGCGCAACTCCACCAACACTTTCCAAAGAATGTTGAATTGAATAATAGCAGATATGTAATACAGATTAATATCTAAATATCGTGTAAACAGAAAATAATTATTTCATTTCATTTTTAAAACTCAACCTAGAAGATATTTGTTTTACGGGAGAATTAAATGTTAGAAGACAATCATTTTATTTCTCTACAAAAGTTTCGATGATAGCCAAGGAGAAATTCTAGACTTCCAACCGCAAAGTTGAAACGCGGAGCGACGTTTCATAATGTGGAGTTAAAATGAATCCTTTATCTTATCTGGGAGCAATTCTTACCTTAAATAATTTTATCAACAAATTGAAATTTCTCAATATATCTTATAAAATATTTAATATATCATAGGTACATGATATAATCTTCAAGATTAATGAAATTTGTCATCAATTTACCAACGGTATACTGTTTGTTGTTTTATAGACATTTATTTTGTTTTTGTTTTGTTTTTTTTTCATTTATATTGTTGTTTTATATATATTATGATATTAAATTATGATTTATCGATTTTAAATCTCTGATTAAATCGGTTTCTGATGTCAGAAACACGGTTTGTGTTTAAGTAATTTGTTCGTTCCACAAATCACTTTCATTTATCAATACATGTCCACGCAGTAAGCGTATAGCTAAAGAAAATCCAAATTGTAAAATTGGGTAAATGAGGGTAGTTTAAATTGTTTTAAGTATTTTTCGTATTTGTCGATGAGTATTTATTTAATTTTAGAAAATTTATGTGCAATGGTTTGTAAGATAACTTTGTGCATTATAATATGGTGTTCTGTTATTAAAAATATTAAATTGAATAGAGCATCGATTACTATGAACCACTCACAAAATTTGTCTCACCTTCTTCACAAAATTTGCCAAAGATAGGGTATTAGCCGAACAGAAACTCTAAGCATTGTTATAATTACCTATTACCCAAAATTGCTTAGTGATGGTCACGATGGCTATTGTTATAGATTTGATGACTGCTGTGAAAAGACTAAAGAGGCTGTTTGTGATCTTGGACGCTCAACTGCAATGGGGTCTTCATAAATGTGATTTGTGGAATAGTACTACCACATACGCGGTCCATTAAATACGACAGCTAAAACACTTTGAAAGATTAGTCTACTTCAGTTATTTTAACAATATTATGTCATACGACATACTGTTATGATGTTATTCATCAGATATTGATACTATATTTGTTCTGCAGAACATGAGTCCAAGAGAAGCCACCACGGCTGGTGAAATTCGGCCGAAACGTCGGGAAATAAAGAGGTATTACACCTTAATTTTTATAGCGAAATAGACCTGATATTATTTATGATATATTAAATGTCCAAGAGAAGCGTTAAGAAATAAATTCAAATTATGAAGTTAGAATAAATTGATAAACGTGTATAGCCATGTGAACTTTATTTAAATTTTAATAAATAAATAATGAAGCATAAACTGACATGGGCGGGTTTTCCAACCCGCGACTATTTGTTCCCAGAAAACGGATTCCCAGAGGTCACGAGTTCGAGTCCCTGCCCGTACCGGTTCATTCATTGTTCTATATTTATTAAAATTAAAAATCGTAACAGCTTGTCGTAGAAATAGGCCAGTTGTGAAAAATATATTTATAATTGTTTGTTTTGTTTAAAATATACATTTTTACAGTTTGTAAATTGTGATTCTATAAATGACTTTGTTTGACTTATCGTTCTTATATATTCATATTCTAACTATTATAATTAAATTTATATATTTATATTTACGCGGCTGTATTCATGTAGAAATCAAATCGGAATGACCGAATAAAATTCTAACCATTAATTATTAACCATTTATATATATTATATTATTTATTTAACATAACATGTTATTATTATAACATATTAAATTATTTTTTGTTTTGAATACGTATTTAGGTTATATGTATATAGGTTTTGTTAACCATTAAATCAAAAAAACCCCGAATACCACTGGAAATCAGCGTTGGGAGTTTATTTCTAATAATAGCTGATTATTTTACGAATCACAAATTTAAACATTCTTGTGTATTTATATATGGTATTAATTATTTCATGTTTTTTTATTTTAATTATATTATATTGTTTTAACTGCCTAACTGATGCTAAAGAGTGGCAACGTTATCTAATGACATCTGAAAATGCTGATAATACATTATCTGTAGAAATGTGTTTATTAAGAGATTTTAAACAAATAAGAAAGTATTTTTTATATGTAAGCTAATAATATAAATACATATCACAATATCTTAATTATACATTATATATGAAAATATTTATTATTTTATTAACCTCAAAAGAAAATAGTCTACAAGTCACTTAAATATAGATTACAGACACAATTTAATGCTACATGTAAGAATAATAGTGTAGAGATATTAATATTTTTATTTAATAACTTACCGCTATTATAAAAATACATAAATATTTGATGTTTCATTGAATAACCTAACCTAACACGATACTCCGTGTCACGATCGCATCGTAAGTGGGAAATAATTATGATACATTATTTTTAATTGTTTTAAATCTAGTATTAAGGACAAAATTATAACAAATGTAACTCCAAGTTTATAATTGCGAGTCGAATATACTAACAAAAAATTAACAATTCGATCTATTCATTTGTTAAAAATGTTTAAAATATTTTCTAATTTAAATTTAACAACATGCTATAGGTTTAATTTTATGTTACTAGGTTGAAAAAGTCTTTAATATATGTTGCCATTAGGGCCTACTATTAATTTTTTAAACGAGATGGTGTTATAGTGACAAAAGTCCGTTAATCGTTTACAAATACACGCAAATAAAATATTAAAAAAATAATAGGTAATGCACTAACTAAGCCTGTTGATATCTTGTCTTCTCTGTTTGCTATCAAATCTACTTACAAAAAAAAATCGAGTGCGATCGACCACTCTATTTTTTAACACAACCTTAATAAAAATGTAATAACTGTGTTTCATATGAATACGAACTCATCAATATTGTTATAAACGTTTATTTATCATAAAAAATCCGACATCTGCTTTCGCTGAATAAGTTCTTTGATTTAATGGAATCAAAACATATGAAACCTGTTTGTTATAAGAGCCACAAAACGTCATAGTAATTAAATTAGAAAAATGAATCACACCTCTTTTGAAATCATCTCTACATGCATTTTACTAAATGTGAAACAATTGAAAACAAATATATATATATTTTTTATTTTATGTTGATTCTTGTTGTTGCATCGGCGTTTGAAAAAATCCGGCTTTTAATTATAGCTCATGCATGAGTTCGAAGAACTATCGGCAATTTCAACTAAACTAGCTATAATTAACTTAATTATCTATTACTTAATAAAACTTTTTAAATGATTTCTACCCATAGTATTGTATTTCAATAAACGAAATTCAAGTCTAAATTAAGAAAAAAAATAGGAATAAAGAAAACAATAATAATTATTTAATTGTATATTTTCAAAAGTATTTCAAGATAAATATATGTGCCATAATTGTACTTATAATTCAATAACATTTTTTTCTCCAGTTGATATTGTTAAAGTTATCACACCATAAAAAAAAACTAAATCAACCAATAACAACATTAAATTCACTAAGTTGTATACTATAGAAAACAAAAATTTAAAAACGTATAACAAAATTAGTTATCGATAATATTTTCACATCACTATTCGTTATCTTTTTATCGGTAGTAAATTATAAAGGACATTAAAGAACGTGTCGCGGCTGATTCGGGTAAGCTTTTCGTTATTGGTTCGAGTAAAGATAAAAGATAATGAAAATGTACGCTTGTACAAAACCGTATCTTGTTTTTAATCTCAAAGTTTCTCTCGTGCTAGTTTTAACTAAAGCTCGCAGTGACAAGTTTTTTCTGAAAATCAAAAATATCAGTGGCATATTTTAGTTTTCACTGGGTTTTTCTAGTTTTATAAAAGATATTTAGTTTAAACTATTTTTAACTAGTGAAATCGAGTCGATAATCGAGTAAAATGTTTACTTAAATCATATCCACCAAATATAACAAAATTAATGAATTAGGTAATCTAATACGGTTTCAATTCACTCATGTTATACGAACTATATATCTATCAATACTAATATATAAAGCAGAATAGTTTGTTTGTTTTTTTGTTTGTTTAAACGCGCTAATCTCAGGAACTACTGGACCGATTTGAGAAATGCTTTCAGTGTAAGATAGTCCATTCACCGAGGAGTGCTACAGGCTATATAATATTACGCTAAGACAAATAGGGGAGGAGCAGCAATAAAAAATGTTGCAAAAACTAGCTTTTAAGATTAACCCACTATAACCACTTTTATGGTTATCAAAATAATCCTAAAATAATACATTATTTGCGAAGTCGTTTTGAAATGAATAGTTATTTATCACAGCCAATTATTTTTAACAAAATCGCCCTTCACTGTATTTGATTTCAACCAATATGTAAGGAGTTATTATAGTTTTTAAAATAATAATGGTCAAATACCACGCGAACACGGCGTCCAAGTGCGGAGTGTGTGGAGCGGTGAGGCGGGAGAGCGCTGGCCGACAGTTCTATATAATATTCATTAATTCCACTTTGATATTTTTAAAATGTTCACTCATAAATAAAATAAGTGAGTAAGAAAATGACAGATAAATCAACTAATAAATATAAAAGAAAGTCGTGTTAGTTCAATTATTTATAAATCAAGAACGGCTGAACCGATTTGGCCGAAAATTAGTGGGTAGCTTAAAACTAGGAGACGGACAAGGAATTCTGTTTAAATCGTTCGATCACGTTTATATATATATTTTATTGGGAATTATTTATTTATTATCCGACAGACAGATACCAGCGTATTTGTTGATTGGATTGAGTACCTGAGTATCTAATGGATGGCGTTTTTTTAACACGCTTTTTTTAGCTTGGGTTGTATGTGTGTATGTAACGGAATCTTTGAGCTCAATTTTCACCGGTTAGATTAGGAAATCTGATTGAATTGAAACTTTGCACACGTGTCAAAAATCGATGACAATGCAATAATTTGATAACAGTTTCCCATTATCCTTATTAGGACCGCCAGGATTAATAAATAACAGGAAAAACGCTTATAATGTTATATGTTACAATCATTCTATTGGCAAATATCTTTAAGAGGATAGTTACGAACGAACGAAGCTACGAACACCAACCAACCAACCAACGAACAGTAGTAAAATGCACCCTACGCTTTTTACTCTGAATAGAATTATTCTGTTAATAACCTCAATTTTCTTATAATTTCATTTCGAGGTGATTAATTATGATTGATTGTTTAACCTTCTACTCTTGTAATGCAAACTCTCTGTAATTAAAAAATATTTTCTCCTTTTTAGTTTGAGTAGCATGTTAACCGTGTTTTTTGGTTTTTAAAACTATTATTTATAAAAGTACTAAAGTTTCATATAAGCTAAAACTTAATAGGATAACCGACCACGTGTTGCTGAGGGTAAATTATAAGTTAAATTTGTATTATAGTAAATGCAATATATATAGTATTTTTTATTCTATTGCGCCAGGTGACATTCTACGAGTATTCAGCGACTATTAGACATCAGACTAATATATAATTAGCATTGATAAGTGTGGAAGTAAACAAATAACTTATTCATTACGAATTTGTAATAGATTTTCTGATTTTCTAATCAATCCATTTTAATATAAACTTTAACTATGAAAGATCTCCTATTTTTATCTTAAATTATACTAATATTATAAAGAGGTAAAGTTTGTATGTTTATACTTTGTGTAATAGTATGTTTACTCATTTATTTTAGACTCCGCAAAAAAATATGGAAAGTTAATATATGATATGGTATATAAATGAATAGTAGTAGTAGTAGTAGTAGTAGCAGTAGTAGTAGCAGTAGCAGTAGCAGTAGCGGTAGTAGTAGTAGCAGTAGCGGTAGCGGTAGTGGTAGCGGTAGAGGTAGCGGTAGAGGTAGCGGTAGCAGTAGAGGTAGAGGTAGCGGTAGCGGTGGCGGTAGCGGTGGCGGTAGCGGTGGCGGTAGCGGTGGCGGTGGCGGTAGCGGTAGCGGTAGCGGGAGCGGGAGCGGTAGCAGTAGCAGTAGTAGTAGTAGTTATGAAAGCGTAACAAACAAACTTACGTTCATGTTTATAATATTACTGCTGTCCCTGTCCCTGTCATGGTAATCATTTGAGTAGTTTTGGCGTGAAAGCTTAACAAACAAACTTATATACACATTTATAATATTAGTTATATATAGTATTAATGGACATAGCATTTGCTAAACACTTGTGAGGGAAATTTATCATTTTACTAGTAGTTTTCCCCATAAGATTAGATTTAAAATTGTCAGTGGTTTTTAACTGATAAATAAATATTTTTCTTTAATACTAGTTACTTCTATATAAAATTTAAAATAAAGCCTAAATACTGACATGCTTCGTTTGACATGAGATAACTCGTCATGAGATTGCTGTTAAAACTAGTTTACATACTTTTCTTAGTTTGTTGAATCTAAGTTACATGTCATTAACGAACTGTCATCTAACTTACATATCTTTAATGTTATTGTACCTAAGGTAAGTACATAATGATTTTGAAATTTTTTTCAAACTCGTTTTCTATAAGTACAGTAAAATTATATTTATATTTACCTGGCTGTATTCACGTAGAAATTAAATCGGAATGTGACCGACTAGTTTCGAACCCATTAGGGGTTCTTAATCATGAGCTCTGAGCGTGGCGCCGCGAGTCCGCTGATTTAATTTCTACGTGACTACAGTTGGATAAATATAAATATAATAGTCGTGGTTCGCGAAAGTTTAAATACAGTAAAATTGCTTCTTTTAGATCAATAGAAGCTGAAAGACAGACTGTCTGGCAGTATTATAAACCAATACGGGCAGGTATTCGAACTCACAACCTTTTAGGAAACGTCTAGTTTGATTGAGCTACCGTATCGCTGCCAGACTCTATGGATTTCGCATCCTATATAAATTTGTCTTTATCAGTACGATAGTTTATGTTCATAAAATTTTATCAATAAACATTTTTTATTTATTTAGACTTTAAATAAACTTAGCATGACTATAGATATTTTCAAAAATCTTAACTAGTTTTTTCTCTAATTTAACAATCTTCTTTTGAATGTTTTCTTTCTTTGTTTCCTTTTACCAATTTTAAGAATTCTGGACCAAATTCAAGCGAAGTCATGGGACAGGATTGTAGAGAGCGATAAAATATGCTGCATGACGCGCGAAAGAAATAAACCGTTAAAAGGAACTTTTCCACACCGTCGTGACTAAAAGCGCAGATGACAAATCATAAAATATTACCAACGCAACGATAAATAAGAAATGATCAATTGACTTACCTCTTACCTAAATTAGATATTGTAAAAAAACTACATTAAAAAAATTAAAGTATTTTAATTTTTTCTCGTCACAATTAAAACTGTCTTTATATTCTAGAGATTTTTTTTTTAAATTAGATATGTAACAAAATTACATGTTTTGTTTATAATTGATTTTTAAAACATACATAATTAATTAAACCATTAACAAGTACGTAACTCACTCACTACTCACTCACTCACTCACTCACTACTCACTCACTGCTCACTCACTCACTCACTCGCTACTCACTCACTACTCACTCACTACTCAAATAAGAGATTGAATAATTGCAATAAAACGTTTCTCATTATTAAACATCAAATATATAATGATGCTTGCCACTGTGGGGAAGTCAAAGATGAAATCAATTCGAAATAAAAATACTGTCACTTGTAGCAAGCCACATCTAACAAAATCCAAATAAGCCATTTCAAATATAATATGTCCTCAACATTTTAACTAAATAATATAATAACAGTATACTTTTAAAATATCATCTTTTGCAAAACTTGAAAAACTTCTATAATAACAAGGCGTCGTAGCTTAAAGTAAAAAAAAACCATAATTTTTAAATTATAGGAAATAAATATAATACGAACAAGAAGAGCATACATAGTCCTTGAAAATATTTAAGGTTTTACGAAGGGTTTTTCATATTTTACCCTGTTGTATGTAAATTGTATTATTTTTATTTTCATCAAACAGTAAAACAAACATTCCAGCCACAAAATAAAATGACGTCCAAGCACATGACAATGGTGTATAATAAACTAAAAAATACATTTTTATTTAAAACATCGTTAACATTTTTTTTTGTTTAACATTCATTAAATTAAGTTCAGAAAAAGCTAT
This sequence comes from Dircenna loreta, assembly GCA_963555665.1. Taxonomy (NCBI): domain Eukaryota; kingdom Metazoa; phylum Arthropoda; class Insecta; order Lepidoptera; family Nymphalidae; genus Dircenna; species Dircenna loreta. The sequence continues at coordinate 15,345,981 of OY743087.1, forward strand.
TATTTTTAATTTTTCTCAACATCTTAAGCTGCCATGTAAGCCAGCTAAATCTAGCGGCTAAGTTTTCATATCAAATATTGTATAGCTTAACCTAGGTCATACTCACAATTGCAGATTCAGTCAAAAACAACTAAAATTATATAAACATACATTAAATTATAAATATATACATTATAATATATATATGAGGAGTAAATAATTCCATAATCAAATTATTGTTTCCGAATATTTCGTCTACTTTACTTATAACTATTATTGTATTTTAAAAATCAATAATATCAGGTGTTATTTTATTTAAGTTTTTTTTTAATAAGTTAAATTTAGAGTCTTTCTAAAGTTGGTAAAATATTTCTTGTTTTCACAAACTTCTCTTTACTATATATATACATATATATATATTATTTAGACCAAAATATTACTAGTTGTTATTTAAAGAGGATTTAAATTAATGAATGCTAGACTTATATTTATATTTCGTATTATTTTCCTACTAGCTTAAAACATTCTTATATATGTATGTTTTGTGAACTAAAGAAAATAATGTAAGCGCATTGGTTTAAAAAAGTATAGTTTATTAAAAATAAAAGTGTTAATAATTAAAATAATTAAATAAAAAGTGAAATCTTAAACTTAAAAATACAAAAACAAAATGTGCAAGCTAGACTCAGCAGTGGTTTACTTAAAGTAATTCAAGAAAAGCTATAAATCAATAATCAGAATTGTAGGCGCCGCTATTCATCGACAGGTGACGGTATATGAACCCCCCTTGTGGGTCAGTGCAAGGGAGTTGCAGTCGAACACTTGCACTTCTAATTTAACAATAGTGTTGTTAAACTTTAGTTTAGTTTAGTTAGACTGTACCAGATATTTACTGATACCGACCTGTACATCACCAGATATTTTCCATGTAGCCAATATTAGAGAACGGTAACACAATAAAACCGGTATAATTTTAAAACGATAAACTGATTTCATATTGTAATATTAATAAATATAGCAATAAAAAAAAGAAAAGCTGTTTGTAATCCGCTAAATATAAACAACAAAAGAATAGACAATTTTATTTATTTATTCAACAAACCATTTCTGATGATAAATAAAATAAACATTTATATAAAACTATATTATTGGGAGTTTGTAAGATAAAAGCAATAAATTAAGCAATAAGCTAATTTCCAACATCATTTATTTACAAAGCTTATAAACTACACATGATACATTTTTTTATTCAATTGAAACACATTAAAGTTATATTTTAATTTTTGATTTTTGATAATATTACGCATAAAATAACTTAATAATTATTATTTATACAAACCTTATATCGTACTAACTCTATAATATTTTCCGTGACTTTTCACACGAACTCGATAAAATTATACTTCGACTTGCACTCGGTTATTACTACTTGTATTTATAAAGAGTCATTGATTGCATAACCTCAGTATTTACATCCTATTATAACATTCACAAGCAAATAAACAATTTCTAATGATCATGTGACAATTGAGTCAAGTTAACGACTTACTCAATATTACATCGGATTCATCAACTTAAATTCTAATTTCTGTTATCTCAATCTTATTAATCTAACTTTATTTTGAACATATATTTCTCATATTTACATCAATTGTAGGTATATATACTATTAAACACAATATGACTTATTTATAATTTGGTTCGAATTCCATGGAAAATGCTAGAAAACGTTAGTCGAAGCAATTATCACTTATTTTTCGGACGTGGAATCCTACCAGCTAAGTAAGTCAATTTCTCAGCAATTGGCTTTTAAAAGAAGACAACTTTCATCAAGACGAAGTTTAACTAACAAACGTATGCCTAACTATACCTATATATAGACTAAATTTAACATTACTTAAATAATACAAGCAAGGGGGATAACCCAGAGGATATTTATATTATTCCCCTAGCTAGAATATTGCGTTCCGATTCATGCTGACTGACAATGCTCTCTGCCTACTCAGCGGCTTGAGACGACTTAACTAGATGGGTTCCGGATTTTGATACAATACAAATAGAACTAACCAATTATTTTTTCATCAATATTAGTTAAGACTTATCTGGTGCTATGAGATACAATCATGAAAAACTCTCACCTTTTGAACTCTAGAAATTAAGTTAACCCTAAGAAAAGTTGGAATAATTTCAACTGTTTGTCAAGGATTTAACAGTATAATTTAAGGAAGTATCGAGTTTCTCCAACAAATTTGCAACCCGAGATCAGATGCCTCCATTGCATAAACAAATTTCCACCTGAAATTACTTTCAGACAGTTTATTGTACTCAACTATTTATAATTAAATAAATTGATGGTCTTCGTATATAAACAATTAAAATTTCAGCCCTGCTATAAAATTATCACTTTTAAACATCAACAATCTATTTCATTCAATTACTTTTCATTTCAATAATAGATATATTAAAGTTTAAAAATAAAAATATTATAATAAAATATAACATTATAACATTCTATGTTATTAAATAAAAGTGCGATGTATTTTTTAAAACTGTTCAAAGTTAATATAAATAAAATATTAATCATAAAAATAGTTGGTTTCACAATATTCTTGAATATCGCAATTCATTGATTTATAAGAATATATGTATATATAATATAAGTGCTTTAAAAAAAGGGCTCAGTAAGGAGAGGTTACCATAGAAACCAGATAAAAGAGTACATTATTCCATTGAATAATAGAGCCAGGTTACATGATATGACGTGGATTATTCAGAATACCCGATGACATTCAAATACACTCACAATGTAAGTGTATCGTGTATATTTAAGTCCAATTTTAAGCACGAATCATTGAAATAAAGATTGGTCTCCAAATTTAAAAAGATTCAAACTGTTATTTTTATTCAACCAATAGTTCAGATAATATTATATATACTATAAGTAAATAAATATGCTTCTTACGAGAATGGCACAACGGCTACATAATTTACTAGGTGTGGCTTGTTGCCTAGAATATAAAAGGGCAAAACTTTTGGGACTTTATTTCAGAACTAATAATCGAACCTACAAAAAACAACATATACTGTACTTCCAATATTATAAGGCGCTTTTTAATACTGATATGTCATATTCGGCATATCTATCAAAAGAAAGAAAATTACAAATACAGCTGAGAGATTACTTCAAATTATAGAGAATAAGCGCGTTTAAAAAAACAACTTATTATTTATTAATATGTACAGGAGTAAATTTATTTCATACGTATTTGATAATTTTTTTTTTCAATCTTCCAGTTTATCTTTTATTATTAATAATTATTAGTAATGCCTATTATTGTGATAAATTTATTAATCATCAAATTAATAAATAATATATATTATTATATAATCAAATGAAATCTTTGGGAATTAGCATATTCATTATTGTGTTTCGTAAAAACATTCGTAGTCTCATTACACTTATATAATAAAATGAAAAAATAAAGAAGCCTATTAGGTAAGTGTCATCACCATCCCAATACAGACGATGTATGTAATGCTAAATTTACCGAGGTGGGTAGTATACGGTAACTGAATTGGTACAGCTACGGAACGGTTTCCAAGGTTACGGGTTTACTTTTCATTCATTACTTATTTTAAAAAAAAGTAAGCTTTACATGGTTATATTATATAAATATTTTGAAATATTAATATCGGCTATGGCATTTTTTCATTGTTAATCTATACTGCAAAGTTATAACATTGGTTAGGATTTTGAAAGAAGCCTTACAGATGTCACCACAGTTCCGATAAAGACGAATATGAAGAGGGCGACGGTTCGAATACCTGCCCGCATTGGTTTATTTTTAATTCTATATTTATTTAAAAGCTTTAGTATTTAGTTACGATTACTTACAATGCAAGGGTATTGAAAGCCTTTCTTAATATTGGGCTATTTAATTCACAGACCTATGGCATTGCATTTAAAGTTATATGATTCTTTTAAACTTGACTTAGAGAAAGTATTAATAACACTGCGTTTTTTTTTACTAAACTTATTAAATACGTAGCTTTGTGAACTATCGCCATTAAATTCAGGTCGTTGTTAAGAACAAATATTTTTGTAACTTATTCTTAGAGCCAATTCAGTTCACTAGTTCCATTTCTGCATTCATAATATTTTCACAGATTGTATATAAAATAATCAGAAAAAAATAGATATATTTAACTCATTGTGGTTAATTAATATCATTTAATTATTGAACATTTACTAGCAAAGAAAAAAATGTGTTTCTTCCTATAACTGTAAGTCGTATGAAAAAGTTTAAGATAAAAAAAATAATAAAAATATTTCTAAACAATATCAAACAATTTTAAAGTCTGTAAACATATTGGATTGAAATTATTATCCTGACTTTAATACATACACTCTGAAAATAGTCTGTCGTTTCAAGGTTGGGTGACCACAGAAAACTATAACTGAAAAGAAAAGTTTTATACAGTGAGAGGGAATTCGTAATGAATCCATTCTAGTAGATATATCCATTCAATTCAGTTATTCAGTTTGTTTATAGACCAGATCATTACATATTATAAAACGAATTAATAACTCATTAAACTAAATTAACATAACCTAATATCTTAAAATGCTAATTTGGTAAAAGCAAAGCTCGCAATTCCAATTTTACTTTATAAAAATGGCTAAATAAAGTTGCCTCTGCTTTTAAACATTGTTTAAAATAACTTCCAGCTTTTACTGCTTGATCTTTAATATTTTCTCCTGTCACTAAGTGATTACTTCGAGAAAATGTAAAATATGATACTTGAATTAAAAAATCCAAATATTTATCAAAAGAACTAAAAAAATGTTTAGGGCCTTACGATTAAAAAAACCTTTGACCTAGAGGTGATACTTGTGAGCAAATTACCTATTTGCTAAATAGTGGACCTTATTACACATTACTTAGTGACCATTTTTAATTACTCCACTTCTTGAGGGGTGCTATGAGACTTAAAGAAGCATAGCCAAATAATACTCCTTTTAAAATCAGGTTCCAATTCAGAACCCTCTAATTAAATACCAATATCAGTATTACTTTCTCTCAGCAATATATTTGAATAAAAAAAGAACATGCGCACTCAGTTACTAGACTCTTATTATAAAAAAAGATGCTTCACAATGAACGGTTCGCTTTTAATGTTTTTAAACTATCGCGTCTTGTACACATTTTAAACTAATATCGGGTCTACTTCGCGATAAAAAACTGTCCGAAGTACGAACGAACGAAGTAGACCCGATATTAGTTTGGTTCGGTTTTACTGCAGAAGCAGCAGCAGTATTTATCTTATAAAATATATATTTGAAGCCTGGGAATGACTCGTCTGTGGTCTAGGGCATTTGACTGTTTGCATGAAATATTGGTCAGAAAATTCTATCACTAATACATTATTAACAATCCCAAACTCTTGATTTCTTAATTATTTGATAAATTTAAGAGGATTGAGATGTATAGAAAGACCGGCTTTGACTACGATTTTCCCTTAATGTTTAATAAAAGCACCTTTTATTTTCTTGTTTATAAAAATGCATTTTTTCCTTTAGCAGTTTGCTAGTTAACAACATACGATTTCGCTTTTGCGATATCGTCTAATATTAATCAATTTATTTGCTCTAAACATTCGTATATTACCCGGCCTATATCCAATTGAAACATAACTCACCAATCAAGTAATATTGATTTACACGTAAAGTTTACTAAGAGCATAGAGGAGATAGTGACACTATTTTAGTATGAATAACTTAGATCAGTCACTCGTACTGTCATTCTAACTTGGTCTCGACAGCAATACGCCATTTGAAGGATTAAAATAGGTATAGAAATTCGTAAGAGCTTTCCCTCTATAAGACTTTTAATGTTTAGAAAATATGCTGAGCTTTTAAATTTTTTTATCATTATTATTTCAATAAATATATATAAGACAACAACATAGTGCTATTTCATATATAAGCTAGCTGAAGCTCGATGCCAGATACTTCGAACGTGTTGCTGAAATAAACTACCAAGAATCACACAATACGTGAATCACACACCATTTTCTACATTAATATATACAGAAAAAATACTCTATACGGTCAGTATTAGAACCAATATGATTTTTTTTAATATTTCAATAAGTTTAATACGTCATTGCATAGCAATTGATGTTAGCCAAGTGTCACTGACCCATGCCGTGATAGAAAGGTTGGACAATTTTTTTGGACCATCCATTCTGTTATATAAAGGGTGGACCATTCTTATTGCGCACAAAAGTTATGTTATCGGATTTCGCCAAGTTTCAAGTCCACTCGCAGAATTTGGTTCCTGATGGCCTTGGCCAGCCCCCACTGACCAGCTGGTTCTTACATATCGAAGGCTTAAAAAAGAGTGCTGAAGAGTGTACAGCAACTTCTGGATTAAAATTGTTTTGCGGAAAGAGATTTTTTTAAATTCATGGCTTTTATAAAATATTATGTTTTCTGATCTGTTCAGTTATTTTTAGAAAATCGCTCATATTTTATTAATTAATTTATTTATAACACTTAATAATATTAGAAACAAAATTAAATTAAATGAATCGTTTTCGAAAAGTATCCAGGTATAGTGGAGACAGTCTAGTATGAACAGTTTTTTGTACTCGTATTCTTTTATTTATCTCTTCAACACAATACTTTGGAGTCAATGATAATAAATCTTTTATGAAACATGCAGCGAAAGAAACTGTTTATCTTCATCTCTTTGTGGTTTAATCGTTTTCAAGATGTCTTTAGTGATTTTTTGTAGTATTAATATTTGATTAATTGTTTCTTCTACAGTTTCAGCTTTAATTATTCATTTGAACTAAAATTATTCACGCTTTGGAATACCGAATGAATGAAGAATATTAATGATGCCTATTAGCCACAATATAATATAATTACATATAATATAATATAATTACTACTGTAATTACAGAGTCGTTATTAATTCCGCTGCACGCTTATGTATAGATATTTGAATGTTGCAGTACTTAGTTTTAAAGCACATTCATTCACAACATTCAATTACATTGCCATTTCGTAAATTCATCGGAGCAAATGATAAAATATTATTTTGTTAATAGATTATTTATACTTGCGTACAAGTGAAATGAGTTTAAGGAAGTCTGTCAAAAATAAATGGTCAATTAATATTCCAATAATACAATTTGATTATGGTTAATACATAAAAAATCGGAATTCATAAATAATATGTCATAAGTTTTTTTTCAGTTAAAGGCCTTATATACTATATATATATATATATATATATATATATATATATATATTGCAACTCCATTAAGTTAGTCCACAAAATATAAAAAAATATTTTTTGACGGAGAAAGTACAAACATTCAATTGAATCGGTTATCAAGAAGATTCGTTTTTTATTTCTAATAAATGCCAAACATGCTCACTCATAACAGCATACATTCTTTTGATCCATTAACGATTCAATGATTTCACAACGAGTTACTTTAACAATAATATTACGAATACAATTTTCCTAACCTAGTAATCCTAAGCATATGTACACGTATCGTCGTCACTAATTGTCTTTCATCATTTTATTATTTACAAGAAATGCAATTATAATGGAAAACCTTACAATTATTTGAATAAGAATAAAATTATATGAGTTGTCCATTAAAAAAAAAAAAAAATTTAAATCAAGTTCGAAAATATTTTATTATAGCGAGTGCTGAAGTCTTTTAATGCGAGTCCCACCTTGCACAGATTCGTAAGACTACATCTTCACGTTGATCTAAGTAGACTATCTGTAACTGGTACTTATAATTTAACGCCACACTTTTTACCATACATTGTAGATCTTTAATAAACACAATTAATGGTAACTCTATTCAAAGACTTTCAACTGTACAGAATTCTAACATATATTGAAAATATTATTCTACAAAACATTGAAAATGTTAATAAGTATAAGCCTATTTGGTAGAGTTAATTTTAACTTCACCTGCCCGTATTAAATGTATCTACAATCAAACAATAGTAATACAAACAATAATATAGTAATATATAAATTCTAGAAGAACAAACATTTGGCAATTTTTTGGTACTTAATTTGCATTGGAATGACATACAACGAATTTATTTTCGACAACTTTTTAGTCAATTTACAGCATATTGAAATCAATAAAAATCTCTACATATGTTACTACTTTTGGAATTATATATAATATTGCTCAAAGCATTGCTTTTTTCTAAACCATAATATTTTAAACGCATTACGTTTACTTACATTATAACCAAGTCTTGGTTTGGTGGCTTCTATTACAGAGATAGGATAGTAAAAAGTTTAAAATGTTTTTTATAAATTAGTGTGAATTTTATGAGAATTTAAAAACTTTCCATTGTACTTGCATTATAAAATTCAAACATATAGAAATATTTTCTATAAAAACAAATATTCCGAAGTTTGCAAATGAAAAAATATTTTACATAAATACGTACCGAATATTTTAATAACAAAATTGGTATCTAGGGGCTACGAGCCGACATTTTTATTAATCTACTATCTACAACATGTTTGATTCGATATACAGTATTATTCATAAATGATTTATTACAACATACAATAACATGTATACTAGAACCTGGAAAATACTTATCAACAATACCTACTTATAAGTTATTATAATTTTAAAACGTACATTAACAAATATTACAATTTATGAATAATTATGCAAAAGGTTTACTTAGCAAATTTAATGATCATATCACGACTCAAATGCCATTTTCATACAAAGCTCTTAGACTATTCGGCAAAATAAAGGCACTCTCTATTATTGCGGTCTGATTCATGTTTCATAGTAGTTGAAGTTGTCAGAGACCTTTCAATTTCAAATCAAACTAGATATATTAGCTTAAGCAATAGGTATCTGCGAAATAAAGTACTAAATGGACTAAACTCATTTATTCAAAGTTTGACTTAAGTATTACTACGAAGGTTGAAGATATACTGAATAAACAAGATTCAAAGTATATAAAAATCTATTTAAACTTAACGCGGTTTAGACTTCATTAACAGTGAGAGAGGAAGTCATATTTGATATGCATTTTGTAATATATAAAAACTTTTAAATTATTTCCTATTTATTTCTATATGAATCACAGTACAGACTAGAAATACCATGAAGTGTATGGTACAAAAGAGCTTATCTTCATATACACGACACACATAATGCCACCTTTATTTACTACAGATCTTTTAGAAATATTAAGAAAATCTTTCAACATTATTATGTAGCGGTTGGCCTATTGGTTGCATTTAACGACATCTTCATCTTACAATAAATACAAAAAGATGCGACTTTTAAGGATAATTATCTAAAGATATTTCTTGTGTCAAAAATGGAATGAAAGTAAAGTCTTCATTTACGGAGTGTTAAACTGTCACTTCTTCAGTAAAACGGCTTTTGTCATCCAAATTAATCACTATTGCATGAGTTCTCGCATGACCCGACCTCACACCGCGAATAGTCTCAGTACTACTTGGACTGGATTTAATTTCACTCTTGTCACTTTTCCCAATACCGTTTCTAGTGGCGACCTCCGGAGGGCAAATATCACTGCAGCCAGCCTGACCAGAAATTTTAAAAACACCATTTTGTGCCTCTTCTTTGATTTCTTCATTTAAATCAGTTTTATTTTTTGGAGAATCTGTTGTTATGTCTGTCTGGCTTTGTTCAGCGTTACTATTCTCTACACTTTTAATTGGGATGAAGATTTTTTGTCGGTAGGCTGGTGGAGCTTCAAACTGTAAATCTCTTCCACTGCTACTTGATTCTTCGCCAGGTGTCACAGTACACATGAGTCTCCCAGCTACTGCACTGAACACTGTGTTTAGTTTGAGTGGAGCTGAGTCAGTTCCACCTGGCTTGCGATCATATTTACTGACTGCGTCTTGCATGTTAGCAATAACGTTTGCAAGGTGAGCACTGACGCCACATCGTTCACGAAGTTTCTCGAGCTGATTGCACAATTTTTTAAACTCCTCCTATTGACATAAAGCTTATTAAATTGATAATTGAATATATTTTAACTCATAAGAACTAGAAGTATAATATATATTATAAAATGTGGGTATAGTACAGAAAAAATGACACTTTAAAATTGATATATATATATATATATATATATATATATATATATATATATATATATATCAATTTTAAAGTGTATATATATATCAGGTTTGAGTAATTTTTATGTTTATCTTTATTAGGTGTCAAGAAAACTAATGAATGTATCCACCGTCCCGATAAAGACAAATATGTGTAGAGTGCTAAATTCACAGAGTCTAGCTGCGATACGGTAGCTCAATTGGTAAGAGCGACGGGATGGTTTTCCAGAGGTCGCGGTTTCGAATCCCTGCCCGCCGTGTCGGTTTATTTTTCATTTCATATTTATTTAAAAGACAGTACTAGTTACCTCTAGATCCCTTTCCGTCATATTGTCACAGAAACGTGTGCTCCTGTTAGTTGTCATAGTGTACGTGGAGTCCGCGGGCCTCGACCTAAACTTTCCAGTCTTTTCCCGTTCATCCTTTCCATGTCCGCGGAATACCAAATATGCCTGCAGACAAATCTCATGTACATGAAAACTTAATGATGTTTCATGTTATCTAAAGTGACAAATGCTACCATGTGAATATTGAGTAACAATATGGCTTAGCAATAAAAATATCAAGACCCAAAGTAAACGGAATATATAAATATTACCATTCAGTATTCATATATATAATTGGCATAATGTAAAAATATTTTTCTCTGTACTGAAAATCTTAATTTATTGTACCCCGATGAACATAATATTTTCATATAAGGGATGATTTATACAAAATGTTTTCAAAGCTACTTATAATCTTAATTTATTGTTATATATTTCATTATCCTTACGGATAGATTGGTCACAATACAGAAACCTTTCATTATTATCATTAAATTACTTTATATTTCTATCATGTACGTAATTCATCTTATTAAATTATTTGATACATGTTCCGGACAAGCATCCGATACTTTAATAATACATATTGTTGATTAAATTTTATTTATTATTAACGAATGAAAGAGTCTTTGTAAGTCTTGATTTGACCACAGATAATGCAAGCTCTTTTAATAAATTTTTGTTTTACAAATACTTCTTTACCACACTAAGACAAGAAGGATTCATAGTACGGGCATATTTAAGTTTAAATAATTTAATTATTAAAAAGATAATAATTTAAATTATACAAATGTTAATAAATATACAATTAAAAACTAGAAATAATATCTACGAAATTACAAAGACAAATCGATAAATTTATAAATATAAGAATTTCCAATAAACTAAGACTTGGGGACGCTGTCGCTGAAGTTTCAGTTTTCTACTCGTGATACATTTTCAGTTCATGTTTAATCAAGAATGCCAGCCAGTACAATATGGCTAATGGTAAATTTTATACAATTTAAATGTTTGAAATGATTCAATATTATTGTTAGACTATTTCACTGTATGCTATACATACAGTTTATTATACCATTAAAATTGATTTAATATTACAATATAATCTGTGGAGATAAATGTATGGAATACGACTTACCTTACTTCCAAAAATAAAACATAGTAGCAAAGTAACAGTGAGCTGTGTGTGGCAGAAGAATATTATGTACAGGAGATCAGGATTCGCTGGTGACTGGAGGAACAACCTGTGTATTTAATTGCTTTTAATAACAAGTTTAAATAATATTTGTTTGAGTAACACTCAAAGAACGGATTCCAAAACGAAATAAAATAGAGATAAATCAATAGATAAATTTGGTAGCGTTCTGAATCCGGTTTATAACAGTACGCAACTAGCTTTGGGAAAATATTTTAAATAAGATCACTATGAATTAGAACTTTTGCCTGTGGAATGTGATTCAAATTTTCATAACTTGAGGTAAAATTAAAATAAAATATATATCGTTTTTCGAATTTGAAATAAAATATATATCGGTGAATCATTTATGTCATTTGGTGGAGTTTATTTTATAAGAATTATTGAAATACTTGTTTTCATCTCTAATTTCTAGTAGCGATACGGTTATCGTTCAATTGGTAGAGCGACGGGACGGTTTCCCGGAGGTCGCGTGGTCGAACCCCTGACCGCATCGATATTCTATATGTATTTAAGTCCTGTAACCTCCATTTCTCATCCATTTTTTAGAGTAATTGAGAAATTTATATTATTTTGCCCTATTATGATTATTGCTCTATGACCGTAAGAATAAAAAGAATATTCATTTATATCATGAATAAAGAACGATTTTAAATGTTAAGAATATAACTTATTTAACCTAACTAACATTGTCGGACCGACCACTTGCTAAGCGACCATTTATATAATAATAGTTTTGCTTGGATACTAACACAATCAATAATATTTTTTTTATACACTATACAATATTTATAAATACTCCAACATAATTATTGGCTCATACAGTTATCTAAACTATAAAGATAAAGCTTATAAAACCCAATGTCAGTACAGTTTACATTCATTGCTTGAGATAGGCAATTCAATCACGAACTCAGTACTTCTGATTACGTAAAAGAAGCTTTTTTTATCTTTTTTACAAACTAAGATTTAAATAACATATGTCAAAAAAAAATATTTGAGCTAGTTATATCATAAGAAACTTATTCTCGATTTATTATAAGAAATACTTATTGATATTTAAACTATTATTAAAGTATTAAAAATCTTTAAAATGGAATAGAGCGTATCAATAGTAATTAAGTGAGTTGAAAAGTGTTTGGTGAACAGTGATCTAATTTGTAAAGTTATTTTATTATTTTAAAGCTAAAGGCAGCAAAATCGTGTTACAAAATCTATTTGATTCGTTGAGTACACAAAATATGTATTAAGAGTTGGTAATACAATTTATGTTCAAAATTAAAGATTTATTAAGATGATACCGTTTATATTTTGTTTACTGTGGAATTAAACTCAACATTTGTTGAGTTGAATCTGGCGAAGTTAATTTAAAATAGCAATATATTTGTGCCAGCTTGGCATTCATTATCGGTTTTCTAAAATTGATGTTTCCTGGGATAAACGCAATACGATTGCGTTGTTTGTAAGGTTATCTTTTAATAATGTTGAAAAGATGTCACAAATGTACGGTCCCGATAAAGACCGTAGTTGGATTGAAAGGGTGACGGTATGGTTTACCAAAGGTCGTCGGTCCGAAACCCTGCCCTTATAGATTAACCTTTATTTCTATACATATTTAAAATTGGATGATGTTACTTGTAAGTAATATAAAACCCTTAAAACTTACATAGAAATATTAAGAAAGACGGAGAGCAGGAACTCATTGTAAATCGCCATGGAGATAAATCGACTCTCGTTGAACTCGGAAGGTGCCTTCCGCACCATGATGCATAACCGGATGCCCCACACCAGGAAGATTACCTCCACTGAAAATTACTGATACGTTAATATAACTTTCAAATAAAACTTATTAATATTTACTAATCGTATAACATATACTTAATATATATTTTTCTAGATAGGATATAAAAACTATACTTATATGATAAATTATTTTATGGGATCAACAAAAATAACTTAGTGGTGCCGAAAATAATAAATATAGACTAGACAAAAGATATATAAGAATAGTAAGATTGTAAGCATATTTATAGCATTTTTATGACGCACCATAATATAAAATATTATAAATATTATACTTTTGGTATAATTTAAGAGGTTTTTTTTCCAGCACCCTTTTTTTATTTTTATTTCAGGATTGCTAACGGCCGGCACACTTTACATTTACAAGTATATACTGAAACAATTCAAAAACTTTACCAAACATCGAAAGTATATATACTGTTAAACAGGTCTATAATTTCTTATGTCACTTTTGGAGCCATCATTTAAAATAGGCACAATCTTAGTTTCTTTCCCAGTAATTGAAAAACGTCCCAACTATAATTATTATTAATATATTTTACTGTACGATAATGTCGATTGTTTGGCACATGTTGTGGACAAATAAAGCTGGTACTCCAACCGAGCCTGGTCCTTTTGGAAAATTAAGCGTTCGTAATTTCTGTAGAAGTTCACTTTACTTAAATGGTATTCTGCACAAAGACTTCTTTGTGGTTTTTTATTTTATTTTTTCGTATTTGTTCTAAAAAGGTCGCAAATTTTATTAATATCCGAAGTTCTACTTACAGATACATATAATTCGCTAAGTTACTTTTAAGATTACGTTTTTAATTATTGGAAGTTCAACAATGTTTCGGGTTTTTTCTGTACAGTCCTTGAGTTAGCTAATATTGTTCTCATAACATTTATGGACTCATTTAGTAAATGTTACAAAAAATATTGCATACATTGAATTATAGTACTTTTTATAATACCTTTTTAACTTTGTATGTCTCATTTAAAAGCCTAGTAAGAGCCTTATCGAATTATGTCGTAACAGTGATTTAGGGGTACTTTTGCACTAAATATTTAACGAAACTTAGAAGAGAGTAAAATAAGGCTTACAAATAAGATTAAAGTAATTGATTTCTTAATGCAATGATTTTGTTAAAGCAATGTTTTTGAAATCTAATAAGTAATACTTTCATTATGAAATCAATTCAATATATAATTTCGAATCATAAACAAATCAACTTTTACATAAATATTATCTCATCCGCCCCAATTAATCAAATATTTATTATAATAATTTATACTAAATTATAATTATTAATGTCAGCAGTACCAAACAAACTCAACAAACTGTTATAAAACACTATTTCAAGAGCTAAAATAAATAAAACCAATAAACTGAATCCAACGAGACAGAATTCGATAAACAAACAAGAAATAGCATTAGTAGATAAAAGAGATACGTGTATGAGTTGAAAAAAAGACCAAAACAAAGGAATCTTGAGGATGGATTCCTGGAAGAGAACAATATAGTATATTTTGAAATACAAGCTTTGGGGAAAAGCGGCTATAAAATAAACCTGTGAGTGTTTAACTCATATATATCTCTCAAATTGCTGCGCAACTAGCCAGTAAAATTCATAAGTTATGTAAAAAAAGTAATAATGAAACTGCTGTATATAAAATGGATCCGCCCATAAAAGAAGTTAATAAATAACCGATAAACTGTATATTAAAAAAAAAATTGAAAATGAATTCGTCCTCTACAAAATAAGTTAATAAATAATCGATAAACTGTATATTAAAAATAAAATTAGAAAATGGATCCGTCCTCTACAAAAGAAGTTAATAAATAACCAATAAACTAGACTTAAATATTCAAATAATAGTCTAACAAGATGTTTAAAATACCTAGTCTTGACAAAGACACTGTGACCTATATTTAAGTTAATTATATTATTTAATAGTACGAGAAGCTATAATATAAGTTGTTGCGCCCACTGCACATACTAAGTCAATAAATATTTTATTTCCATGACAAATTGACAAACAAGACAAATAATTTCATTTCTCAAATTGGTTGAATACATTTAAAAACCGTTTATCTAATTATTGTATCTTCTTACAGTAAATAAGGTTTTATATTGTCACTGCTTATTATTGTTGAATTTAAATTAAATTGTATGTTAGACGTGGCATAATGTTAGTGCCGTTATGTAAGTATTTGTTTATATTTAGTGTTTTTATTCATTTTTATATTGTACAATACAATGGTTAACATTATAGGTAATTAATATAAATTTATATATATTTTTTCTTTTGGTTGGTAAATTAATGAAAAAAAATAGAAAATAAAAATAAAATGAAAACTAAACCCCTTCGAACCCGCGACCTCTGGGACACTGTCGAATGCCTGCCCGTATGGGTTTATTTTTATTTCTATATTTATTTAAATTAAAGAAAGCTTCACATGGCTATACATGTTTATTATATATTTTCAAACAATAAAATTATTTGTTAACTTACACAAAGTATATAGTACACATTTATAATATTTACATTTAAAAATCTGTATATTTAATATTTTTTTTGTTTGTTTATTTGTTTGCGCATCACGGGAAAATTATAAGACTTATGGTTATAGGTCAAAAGATTGATTACTTTTTTCTTTGGGAGATTCTCCTGTTTCCACGGAAAAATACAATTACTGTTTTAAACTATTAAAATAATAAAACAAACAGAATATTGATTTATGGTGTATTGATTCCTGGTGATGATAGATGGTTTTGTGATCTGAAGCGAAAGGGTGGGCATTAGGGAGAAGGAGCAGATGACGTCACTGGAAACAATTTTCAATTACTTACATAACGACACAATCATATTTAAATTATATCATCATAATATTAAGTAACGACAGTAAACTAAATTTATTATAATGAAGGGAAAACAATCAAATGAACAACTTTTAAATGTACAAAAGCATTAAGGGTATTTCTTATCTGGAGGAAGAATAATAAAAGAAAGATTTACTGTAGTATTCAGTGTGATCAAGAGGCAACAATAATTTATTGTCAGTTCTTCAACGGAGCTCAATTTGATTTGGCCTTTTAATATCCAAAAGAACAGAATCGTTCCTTTGAGTAAGAAGTCGTAAGAGGATTCTATAGAATTGAATTGAATTAAATATACAATATCCTATGCCAGTTTATGTTAACGTAAGAAGTCTTTGTAATAGCAATAAGAGTAATATATCCTAGTTCTCGGCGTGAACGTGGAAATAAAATTAAAGAAATCGTATAAAAGTATTATATTATAAAGAGAACGGAAGATGAAATAGAAAACTGAGTAATTATACACCGGTATATTGATAGGTAAATCATTTATTATTTGCGTGAAACATATAAAGAACTACGAAGCCATTTAATTTCTTATCACTTCTTCGGCGATTTAAGCGATAATTTAGAAAGATGAAACCAGCTAAAAATGCTAATAGTAAGTTAAATTAGACCACTGCAGAATTTTAATGATTCTTTGTTGAAGGTAAGCTAGGAAGCTTAGTTACTTTTGTCTCTGTTGAGTATGTCGATGCAAACTTTTAAAAAGAGTTGTAACAGTATTGTGTCCCTTTCGAAAGCTTTACTGAAATTAAGAAAGAATAGTGTCGAAATTAAGAAAAAATATTCGAATCTTATTTAAAAAAGGACGATACTTTTCAAAACTCTATATACGACTCTACAAACTCTATATACGACTAAAATATAAAATGAATTTTCAAAGTTCATTTTATATTTTAGTCCTTGAAAGAAAGAAAAAAAGTTAAAAACATTTAAAAAAACGCTTTTAAAGTGCATCAAAGTAAAAAGTCAAAAAATATTCTGAATTTAAGCTAAAAAGTATAATGAACGAAATATACAAGTATTATCGTGAAAAACGCGTGGGACGCTTTGTGACATATTTTTCTTTTACCGAGCAACCCACGCTTTTTTCTCAAAAAATATTATTTAATTTGTAAACCGAATGCTCGTACATAAAGTAGCTAGACGGTAAGAATGCGCAAACAGTGTGGTTATCTCACTTATTCTCACACAAAGACTGTGAGGAAATTATTTAATCCTAGCGATCCTGATCAGGGTGATGAGATAAGTTTATAAAATTAATGTATTTTAAACCGACCTTGTTAAGTATTCAAAGTTTGAATTAACTGTCCGTTTAAAGTGGGTTAACATCGAGTCGGAAGGAGTGGGTTATAAACCATAATAAATACATGCAAATGCAATATGTATTGAAGTTATCAATATAAATACATAAATAAGGGTGTAGAAAAAGAAATGAATAAACATAGATACAACGTGAAGTAGTAGCAACTTCTAGACCCCTTTATACCTGCAAGGATTGGTATACAATTACATAAAATTGAAATGAATACAAAAGTACGTACGTATAGTAAAGGAATGATCCCACCAATCTGTATCACACAGGTAGGCTTTCAAGTCATCCCGCGTGCGGCCCACAATGACGGCGGGCGGTGCCACGAGCGTACGGATACACAGCAGCACGCATGCCGCGCCAACTATGACGCCAATACGTCGCAGCAGGTACATATCCGATATCCTCACTGCCTTCGCCGATCTCACTTGGAATATAACTGATATTCTGTGAAGTTATATTATAATATACATAACATAATTTTGAATATTAAACATTTTTTAGGCCTTTGGATAGGCCTAGCTAGAAAAGAACTAAAAATATTTGTTAAAATTAACAAGGTGAACATTTGGCCAGTTTCAACCCAGTTCTTTGAGGATTAATGCCAGAAACTGAAACAAAATTATAGAAAAATACGAAAAGAACAAATAAACACAAACACAGAGAGTTTTATAAAATACATACTCTTTTAAGGGTTCTATTTTTTTTCATTACTTATTTTTAAAGAATTTGTAGAATGCGTAAGAATGTGAACCTTTCCTGCCACCACTGTGATCAGTTCGTCGAAACGGTTTGTAACTGTTACCATACTGAATTAGCGGCCATGGTGGGCCGGGACGTCTTGGTGCCACGCGCTATCAGATCGACAGATCGTTGATCAGCGGTGAGAGGTACTGGGTTGATAAAATTTCTTTCTACAAGTAGGTATTTGTTGCCGAGCAAGCTGCGAAGTGGGTTTGGAAGTCAGTCTCGACCACTGAACTGGTCTGAAAGACAGGCAGAAGGAGGCGGAAATACGCCCCCCATATCTTTGCCCAGCTGTAGTGCATTTGTGAAAGGGGAGGGTGAACCCTCTCACCTACTATATGCCTATGCCGTGAGGATTCTCTAAGTTACTCGGGACATCCTTAAATTGGTTGTTCCTCCGCATTGTCATGGTGTTGCTATTGCAATCACGTGATGTCCCACTAAGGCAAGGAGGGTAACCGTCGGTTTTTTAGCGGTTAGCCTTATAAATGCAATAAAAAAAAACCTAATCCCCTACCCATCAATTTCTTAGGCGTCATGTATCCGTTAGGGATTTTCCAATGCACAATCCAACATTTTTACCGGAAGCCTAGATCACGGAGTGAGTGGATGCGTTGTAATTGTGATCAGCAGATCAGATCAGCAACAGATCTTAGAGTCTCTTATTTTTTTTACTTCTTGTTTTACTCAAAATTTTCTTACTCAAAATTATCTAATTATTAATGCTTCCCAGAAGTTATGCTAACTTCTGGGAAGCATTTGCATACTTTGATCTTTAGTTTCTTAAAGGGATTGAAAGCAGAAAATTTTGCGATCTAAATAGTTTTAGCGCTTCTCGATCGTATCAATTTATTAGACATTGGTTGGTTTTGTTATACAGCTATACTGTTAACTGGTGTCACTTTATGTTTAAATAAAATGTATTAAACCAAAATTCTTTAACTGATGTGAGATCGCATGTTGGCAAAAAACCTGCTTTTAATTTATCAATCATATCATGGTACCTATTCTATGGGAATTTGCTTCTGAGCATGGTACCTATTCTATGGGCATTTGTTGAGCTGAGCTGAGCATCGGTGAGGCGGTGTCCGGTTCGATGAGAATATTCTTTACAGAGAGAGAGATTATTTAAATAGTATTGAATGAAGCAGCGAAAAAATATATAAAAACTGGTTGTCTGTTAAGTCGGTTTTTTGACGATAATTTTACTTGATAACGTAATAAAGAAACATTGTTGAAAAATTGCAAACTTGTATAAATTGAAAATAATTAATTTTTTGTATATCATACATATATTTTATATATAAATAATTAATTGACTGAATTAGAATTATTTTGTTTAATGCTAACAAGGACTTAATAGAAAAAGAGAATTCATTTAATACATGAACATTTATTTACACTCGTTAATTCTTTTTTTTTTCATAAAATTAAACAGATTAATAACAAATAGCAATTTGCTAATAGTATTTTCTAACAACTTTTATACATGTGGGATATTCCAGACCCTGCAATCTGCGTTATTTTGATAAAGATAGGAAAAAAAAATGTTGTTATAATAAGCAATGGTAATCACATTAACTTTTCACCTTATAGTTCACGTGTGCAACGGACGCACCGACAAAACTCAAGCCGATCGTGCCTCTCTATCGTATTGTTACGAGCTCTCGCTTATATGTTCGGCTCAGGCGGAATGTGACAATGATTCATACTTTTTCATACGTACAGCCCGTTGTTCATCGATTTACAAGACGCTATCACATCAAAACAAAAGAAGTTGACAAAGTGAGGTGCGGCTAATTGACATCAGACTAATATATACTTATCATTGACAGTGTCAACCTAAATAATCAATTAGTGTATTTAAGTTTTATGTTTAAAAAACCCTTCTATTATTTTTCCTTTAACAAACTCCTCATTCCTCCAGTATTATATCCTCAGTATTATATCCTCCATTATTTAATTATAACATTAAAATAATGATGATGACGATGTTATTGAGAGCCCTTCGCTCTATTTATACAAGATATTAACAGTTATCGTTAGTGAGCAACAATATTTACATTGGACCCCGGACAACTTGGTACTAATAAACTGACGAATCGACTGAAATCTCAAATTGTTCACTTCTGTTTACGATGCGATAATTTCTTCTTATGCCTTGAAGTTGCAAGTTTGTTATTCTGTAATTTTAGTATTACATTTAGAGAAAACAAAAACATTTCAATTATTTTAGTTTTTTTTTTTAATTTGAAGGGAAATTTAAAATAAAAACGGAACATATATATTGGAATTTCCCCTAGGGACTTTAATAAAGAGGAAGTTATATCGACTAGCTTGTAATATTATGATATATTATTTTTTTTATGCTAATAACAGATTCGTCCAAAATATGTTGTTCAAAATAGACTACTACAGTACAATAGTATTTTTTATCCTGGAATCCATGTTAACATTATGTATCATATGTAAACAGACTACACCTTTCACCCCAACCTTTAAATTGTAGCCATGCTTCGGCACTAATGAACCGGCTCGATTGGTCTTATACTACGGCCATACTTTGAAACAACAATTTGCTTGTTGTTTGTTGGACTTTCTGCTGACCTCTCATCCAGATGGCTACGAAATCTGCATTGTAGTTTCACTATGATTATCGGACTGCCAGATCTGAAGTATGGTGCCATTCGCTGTCTCACCACGGCTGCGAATAGCATGATAGCGCATTATAGCTAGCAGACCGGGATGGAAATCTGACTCTCTTTGCATCTTAATCTTGGATGTAGGTTTGTTTTTAGCCGGATGATGCCAACATTGTCACTGAGTCTGTCGCTAATGTTGTTCTACAGGGTATGGAATTCTTCGTTCTATCCTCTTTAGTTCCCATTACTGACAGATTCCATTTTTAGTTTATTCTTCTAGTCGAATTTTCAAGATGGTATCTAGCCAAAAATTGCATTGCTATCAAGCTTGTCCAAACTCAGCGACATTCAGGAATGTACAGACCAGCAAATTAAAAAAGAAGTACAAGTTGTAGCTCATCGTCAGAATTGGTGAGAGATTGACGACCTTATCTTCCGTAACTCGTGCCATCTAGTTTCTTGCCGAAGCTGACGAAGGGAACTTTTGTAAGCCACCCCTGCCACTCCCTGCTCAAAGAAGACTATTTGTTAGCCTAAAAAGAGAGCCAATTTCATGGACAAATATATTACTCCAACTTGACTTTGGATGATCGGAGAAAGCCATCGTTAAGCTTGTAGCTTTTAAATCGAGGGCACGACGCTGTTTACTGACGGCATTGTGTGCAGAGTTTTCACTGTCATCATTAACTAATTTGAAGTTCTTACAAACCAGTGATGTGCAAACCAGTGAGTTACCAGTGAGTTACCAGTGATGTGCAAACCAGTGAGTTATGTACAAACCAGTGAGTTTTTTGCTTCTCAGCAGATTGCTCTTTGGTGTCCCAAACCAAAAATCTCACACATTATAAAAAGTGTTTTTCTACTGGTCTCGGTCTTTGTATGTGTATTAGTTCCGGGCCCTCTTATGGTAGCGTATTTTAGTGTATTAATCTTCATATTGATACATTCAAAGTCAAAGTCAAATTCTTTCAATATAAATAGGCATACATTGCACTTATAAAACGTCAGATGCAGGTGGGTTCTGCACCTTTCTTTGTCTGTAAGTTTTCAACAAGTTCTGTGTCTTTATGACAGGAGAATACTTGTTTTATTGATACTAGAGATTTCGTTAATAAGCAAGCTTATGGAGTTTAGTGTACTGTTGTTTTAGAGGGTAATACCTTTTCTCATTTGATTTTGGACTATGATTTGACCTGCTTGGTAAAGACTTTTTCCCTCAACGATCTTCTATTTCTTTTGCTTGCTTTCTTCTTTGGGCTTGGCAATCCTGATGGTTTCTGCTACGGCCTTATTAATAAGGTTTTAGTAGAAAGAGATTATTTATATATATATATTTTATATTTAATCGCTTTTTATAATTTCAGAATTAAATAAATTAATTAAAATTAAATTATATGATTATATATATATGTATATATTCATGTTATTTTTTTTTTGTATTTATATTTTTACACTATCTCTTAATTTAATAGAAATAATAATATTATTTACTATTTATCTAAACAGTTCAAGCACAGTTTTCATGTTCAAGCATTTTTTTGATAGAAAGCTCAACTTTTTTAACATATTATCAGTGCTTTATGATATAACTTACATTAAATAATGAAAAATAATTTAAAAATAATTTAAAGTAAAAATGCATCTGTATTTACCTCCAAGTCTTAAGCATCAGGGCTCCATATGTAAGACAGAAGCCCACTTCCCTCAACCAGACCCGTGCCGTGCAGGTAAAGCGCGAGGGCCGGCCATACATGACCAGCGTGGTGCAGTAAATCAGCGCCGCACCCAACAAAATCACGCGCAGGAGCGCGGGGCTCGCAGCGCGGACCACCTATGGCAATGGAGTGATATGTGTGTACATGATATACTTAAAAAAATATATCTTTTCTTAAAAAAAATAAACTAGCTTTATTTATTGATTTAGTGAAAAACTTTGAGCAAAAGTGTCAGATTGAAGAATTTGGAATATCCGTTTATAGTTTCAACCTACGGCAATTCACGCAGCTTTCCGCCAAGATTTTTCCGACACCGACTACATTTTAATAGAATAAACTTGTATATTATAATGATCATAATATAAATATGGAAATTCTGGACTCACTCTCACATGTCCATATTTAATGGTGAAGTAAACGATAACAGGTAGGCAGGATATGATGAAACAGGCAAGCGCGAAGATAGTAGTCCGGACTACCCAGTTCAGAGCGGCAACGCATGGAGAGCCGTCGTCGCAGGACTCGCAGCCTTCTGCACACGGCAGACACTCGAACGCGAATACAGGCGAGTATAAGCTTGGTTCCTCCTGTTTGATGTTTTTGTCAGTAAATTTTTCATTTTTAATTTGAAGTTGTCAGTAAAATTTTTCTGTAAATTCAAATTTAACTCTTGAAATATTTGCTGAATTATTACAATCCATTTTGCTGTGCCATTTTAAAAAAGTCACCATAGGTCATAAGTTTGGTTCCGGTATAATTTAGCAAAGAATCTTGTAACTTGTCTTATTAGTGCATCTTCTAGGAAGTAGAAAAGTGGGAAGGATTGAAATTCAGCTCACTTAATAATGAAAGCTTTTCCCAGCAAGAAATCGAACTTAAGAATAACAAGATATTTTTTAAAATGTTTATGTACCTTATACTTATGACCATACATGACATATAAGCAGAAAAAATCCAATATTTAGATTTCTAACAATATTTTAAGCATTATTGGAGTACCAATTAAGGCTGAATAATTGGAGGAAAAAAAATAAAATATACCCTTCAAATTATTTGTTACAATAATAACGTTTTTGTTTAATATCACATACAGATAGATGCTTTTCGAATTCTTCTTCAATATCGCTGCCATTGTAGAAACGGTTCTCGGCGGTGGTATTGGGAAAATAGAAGCCTCGTCTACACACGCAACGGTATGACCCTCTGCGAAATCCTAGGCCTGGTACCGGAACGCACTAAAAAAGGTTAAAAGTGCTATATCATATTCAGGTGACATTCAGATTCAGATTCTGGGAGATAAGTAAATTTATACATCCAACAAGTAAAGATAATTAGATTTAAAATAAAATAAATTTCTCAAACAAAAATGATAAGAATAAGTAAAATATAAAAATGTAACTTTGAAAAGATCTCGTAGAAACTTTTTATAAACGTGTATACTTATATATATATATATATATATATATATATATATATATATATATATATACGTATATTCACGTTTATGATAAGTTTATATAAATGTTGAAAGAAGTTATCAAATTCTTTTATTTATTTAAATCGCAATTGCTTTTAAAATTCTTTAATTTTATTTCTTTGATTTTATTGAATTAAATTAAACTATAAGTTATTGATATTGTAATTTTCCGTAATGACCAACCAGAGCAGAGAACGTGCCTTGAGCGGGATCGTGGCGCCATTTTAAAAACGTATGCTGACGAACATTATATGACTTTGGTTTTCGGTTTGGTTTAAAGTGATCGGATATCGATGGAGTTATTAAATTGGTTAATTGTAGGAGTAAAATTAGGAAAGTCAATATTAAAGTCGGTGCCCTTAAGCCGCTGTTCCATCAAATATGAAAATGTGAAAGATTAATAAATGAACATATCAAATTGTGACCTGCAGTTTTGCGCTCGCTCTATATCTTAAAGACGCCCAACAAGGCTATAACAAATAATGTTTCTCCGATATATTACATATAAAATTAAACATATCGTACTTGTAAAATACGACTTAAATTTAATACATAGGCTATCAGTACATATGTATTATACATAGAATAAATAGCGCATAATTTATACAGGGAATATAACTATAGTACTTAAGTACTTAGGCAACATATAAATATTTTCTTAGGATATGGAGACTAACATAAGCTCAAATCTGATTACGAGTAATCTTTAGGGTCAACTGACAGTTACGTGGCTCATAATTCGTAACTCATCTGATGACCTCGGATCCAAAACACCCTATAGTCTTGCATCGTACGTGACTTGAATCGTATAAAGTTATCCATTTTTATTGAAATAAAGACAGAGATTATATAGACTGAGCTTACAAAGTACAAATCTGTAAAATGTATTATTTTTAAGTAATAAAATAAAAGCGTTCTTAGTGCCTGTTATAATGTTTTAAACGTTATCTTATCAATTGTGGCAGATAAAAAAAATCACCAATGAGATAATATAATTGAATAACATCTAAAAAATATCTTATTAAACTTTAGCGTAATACTGGAAACCTAAGGACTTGATTTCAGAAGAAATTGGCATGAAGTCATTACAATCAATAAAATAATTCTTAGTATCAGTAATAGTATACTACAAATTTATCGAGAGAATGTCAGGACAGTCGCGTTTGTAATGCGCATGTCTTAAACAATCTGTGTATCTAAATTCCAACAAAGATTGGACTAATTCAACATAGATTGGATCGAAGAGCACGGACGGAATTGGTGAGACAACATATAATTCATAAGCCATTTATAGTTCAAACGTAAAAACTTTAAATGTAACATTAGACAATTTTTTTTTATCTAATTCGTGTTTGAAATCTTTTTTAAATTCATCAATAAAAATAAAAAAACGTTACACCATTCCAATTGTAAATATATTGTTGGCAAAATCCCACCCTCATCACTACACAATGACAACTAAGTTTATAAAAGTGGTGGTAATGGCGTACAGCGGCCTATTTCATCGTCGTCACTTGACTCGGTTACATCTCTTAAGAAGTGTTTATTGTAATTTAGTAAAATTGAATATAATCATTATTAGTAACTGCATTTTTATTTACTTAAATAAATTGTAGTCTGCTAAAAATATTATATTTTTTAAATATACTATTACAATAAACTAACATTAGAAATTAATAGTGATTCGAATAAGCCTGTGTTTCTAGAGATAACCCATGTTAGCCTTTAATATAATAGAGAGAGTATCGCTGAAATTACAAAATTTCATTCAGGCCGTTTGTTAGCTTTGAGAACAAAAGCATTAGTGTCAAAGCCTAAATCAATTTTGTGTTCAAATTAATCCCACCAAAACTTACGCGGCTTTCTCTATCATAAACAATCCTGTGGATTTACTGTTATTACAAATGTTGGTTCCAATATATAAAATAAACGTATAAAAACAATTTTTATTGTGTAAAAACAAATAGGTATTACAAAATAATCAATAAATATTATTTTTATATTTAAACGACAGTATTCCACGCGAATAAATTCGGGTAAATATAAATATAATAGTCAAGCTTCACAAAGGTTTAAATGTAATATTCACGAAACAATCTCAGAAACTACAACCAGCTATCACGTACCTCATCATGGCAGCATGTACCGCTGTTGATATTTAAAAGCAGATGATACGAAATTTTGTTCGTAATTATCATTAATGACTCGGTTTACTTCGCGAAAATTGGCATTTAATGATCAAACCGAAAATTAACTACAATTCAAGGAAAACGACATGCAAAACTTAATTATTTTAACTATACAAGGCACAATAATATCACGATAATGAAGGTTAGTTTCAATTGTACCGGAATATCCTTTGTATAATAATTTAAAAGTAAACCTTAATTACTTGTGATATTGTAATTTATCACACAGAAACATAATAGTCTGTACTGTCTTTTCAAAAATATAGTTCATTTATGGTTGGTTATACATAATAAATATAAATGTAAATTTATTATGTATATTTTATTTTTAACAGCACCCCGTCCCGCAATGCTATGGGTATTTTAAGTTTATCATAAGTTTAGGTATTTGTGTCTGTCTGTGACATCATACCTTCTAAGGGGATAAATTGATTTCAGTTCGGGTTTTTTAATTAAAAGTTTAGTCTGTCGAGATAGTTCTTAACAATTTTTGGTGGAAATAAAAGCTGTCCAAAGTCTAGGCCAATCTGGTCTCCAAAAAGTTTATATATAATTCAGCTCACATTGTGTCGTTGTTCGTTTGTTTTTTTTTTAATTGTAGTTATTTTAATTTATAAAAAAATGTTTGGGTAAGCAATTTAAAATATTAAATTATTAACGTGTATATTTTGATAAATATATTATGTACATAAAAACTAGCTTGAACTAAAATTATAAAAATTTGATAGAAATGAAATGAGAACGTACTGTTAGAAACTTGGTAGTATTCCTAGTTTAATAACAAAAAAATGTCCTTTTTGGCTAAGAGTTAAGCAGGAGTAAAAACATGTAGTTTTAGTACTTTTGTAATGGATTTCGTAGTAGTGATTTTTCTTTTTCCATATAAGAACGTATGTATTCACAAATATCATCTTGAATTGCCTGATAGTTCTAAATAAATAAGTCAATTTATAAAATGTATCCTATATAACATGTGTTCACTGATAAATATTTATGATAGAATATTATACTGGATATGACAACTCATTCAGTCGGACTAATATCGGTGTCAGATAAACATATCCACAAAATATTT
The DNA here is from genome assembly GCA_963555665.1 of Dircenna loreta. Taxonomy (NCBI): domain Eukaryota; kingdom Metazoa; phylum Arthropoda; class Insecta; order Lepidoptera; family Nymphalidae; genus Dircenna; species Dircenna loreta. The sequence continues at coordinate 15,373,483 of OY743087.1, forward strand.
GCAGAGCGATGGCGAGAGGCGCTACAAACATTTTGCAAAATTGCAATTATTGTCACCGTACAAGAAAATATATTGTAGCCTTTATGTAGATTGCCATTGATTTACAATCTTAATATATCCTATATTTATAAAAGCTTCATCTCTATTTAACGTTAAGAAAAAAGTTTAGTGATGTTTTTCATTGAAGAACTAAACTTTTAGTAAACTTGTTGAAAGATATAAATGATACAAGAATAATCAAACTTTCAAATTTTGTACTACTATATTGAGTTCGCTTATATTCGAGAAGATCTGAGTAATTGAGGAAGCTGAGGTGCAAAGCGGATAAGCCAATTATATTTTAATATACTCCGTCAATTTTTATAACGGTGTCAGGATATCATTATAATTTTTGTTAAACAATTATAGGTGAATAATTTTCCATTGGGATTGGAATTTTATTTTTGTTTTTGTTATAAGAATATAATAATTAAATAACGACAACCTTGAAGTCTTAAAACGTATACTTTTAGTAAAAAAATAAATATTTTTGTATTTTATAAATCCACAATTTTTATTTTATTCGATATAAGACTTTAAAGAAAACCAATTGTAATATTATTTTTCTTGTTTTCGTAAAAATACATTCACCCAAGACGCAGGGCTATGTGAATTTAAATTTAATATTATTATTAAATAGCCAACAAGCCGTTCTATCTAATGTTACCGTCGCTTTTAGACATCGCCAAACATAAAAAGTTGCAGGTACCACCAGTATTACTACCATACTTGCGGGTTGGGGAAGGATGCACCAGATTAGGGGAGAAGGGCACCATTTGGAGAGGAGAAGAGAAGGTTTTGGACCATCCGTCGTTAGCTGCTCTTCATTCAAAATATAACCATCGTTATATAAAAAGCACTTCTACTGCTTCTTTAATATCTCAGTTGACAAATTAAGTTAATATCTATTCGGGACAAAAAAATGTACTCTCAGTAATAATAGGTATTAGACATTCATAAAAATGCTGTCCCTTAACTTTACAGTCGTAAGTACAGATTTCAGTACAGTGCTTTTGGTACAGAAGTACTTGGTACAACAAGTAAAGTCGAGTTATAGGATCTATTCATTCTCTGACATATGTTAATAAAGTTAGTGAAGTTCTCAAAAGTTATCATTATATCAAAACGAAAATGACGAATGTTTTCGTTTAGCAGATTTTAATACTGCACAGTCACAAAGCGATTTTTTTTCAATTACTATGAGTTTACGAAATTCAGGCTTATTCGTACATACTCGTAAAACACAAGTTCTGGATGAATATATCCAAAATATTTTGAACAACCCACAAAGTTATTCACTTGTCGTGTATACGCATTATTAAATGACAATGTAACTATATAGCTCGTAGTAATACATGTGACATACCTTGATCTTATAAAAGATGAAATTGGCGTTCACAAGCAGTTAAAGTTTTGCCAAAAGTTAAGTGCTTGTAGCACATTTTTACTCACTGAAAGATAAAATAAACTACTATTTCAAATGTTTTACGTTATTAAAATCGTATGGTTTAATTATTTATGGCCAAGCAAACAAAAAGTTTCTAGACCAAATGTTTTTACAGTTAAAATTGTTTTTAATTTATTTCTCACCCAAAAACAAAAATAAAGTACAATGACGATTGCAGACAGATTTTTGCATCTTATAAATTAACAATGATACATGATAAAAAAAAATTTCATGTGTCAGTCATATTTCCAAATATGACTGACATAAGAATAATATATAATATAATAATTATACAGTGTGTATTTATACCCGATTCAATAAATTAAATGTCATATGAAATGTTATACTAACATATTTCTAAGTCCGGTTGTTCCCCGTGGACCTATCCTTTCAAACAGTACAAGAGTCTGACATTTCAAAAATGAAATGACTCTGAAAATTGAAATAAAGAACTTCGAAAAGTCAAGTTTTCTATATCCTTTATTTAGAATGATTAATTATCGAATAATGTTAATTTATTCGGTACCTTTGCAAATAAATCACTCTTACATTATTCATTAAGGACACACTGAGTTATTTTGTATCTCCCTACCTTGAATAAGCAAAATGAAATACATGACTCCCCAAAAAATCTAGTGGTTAGGATTCAGTTGATAGTACTGGCCAATATTACCGATGTTACTAACTTATTCTTCAAATTTTTCCTTGCAAGACAACAGAGCATGAAATGTCCTATTCCAACAGAACGTCCAATTGGTACTATATGCGCTTGCAATGCTGATACATGTTCACGGTAATTAAACCATTAATTACAATTCATTATTATCAAAAATAAAATATAGAATAGAATAAAAAAATATACGTCAATACTATAATTTATTATTATTTTATGTTTGAGAAAGTTGTTTCTTTAAGTTAGTCAATGTTATTTATATTATTCTTATCTGAATGTAAACAAAGGAAATTATTCGAAAAAATATATATATTCAGTGTATGGCTAATTTTTAAATCTTGTAATATTGTATTATCTATTATTCACGTTCTTATACTTAATAGGATCGTAATATCGGTTTTAATAAAATGTATTGAATTACAGTAATGTTAGTAGCAGTAAAACCGTAGTCAGTTTATAGAGACCAATTCTTCAAATTTATATTCATATAATAATATTTCTCGTTAGTGTCCCAACACTACTTCAAAGTAACATGGATTGTGTCCATAAATATGGACTTGTCGCTATGTGTGTGTAGTGTTGTGTGTTGTGTAGTGTTGTGTTGTGTCGTTAGTGGTCCAACACTACTTCAAAGTAACGTGGTCACAAACACAAATATGGACTTGTCGTTGTGTGTGTGTAGTGTTGTGTTGTGTCGTTAGTGTCCCAACACTACTTCAAAGTAACATGGACACAAACATAAATATGGACTTGTCGCTATGTGTGTGTAGTGTTGTGTGTTGTGTAGTGTTGTGTTGTGTCGTTAGTGGTCCAACACTACTTCAAAGTAACATGGACACAAACATAAATATGGACTTGTCGCTATGTGTGTGTAGTGTTGTGTGTTGTGTAGTGTTGTGTTGTGTCGTTAGTGGTCCAACACTACTTCAAAGTAACATGGTCACAAACACAAATATGGACTTGTCGTTGTGTGTGTGTAGTGTTGTGTTGTGTCGTTAGTGGTCCAACACTATTTCAAAGTAACATGGTCACAAACACAAATATGGACTTGTCGTTGTGTGTGTGTAGTGTTGTGTTGTGTCGTTAGTGGTCCAACACTATTTCAAAGTAACATATTTTTACTATGTTTGTACCTCTTTAATGATCCTAAGGACAGAGGTATGAGTTCCTTTACACTTATAAATATGTATGTCTATGTATGATGAGTAAGTAGTTAGACATGTAATTATTTGGATAGAATTATTTGAGTTTTTGTGATTGTATTTGGAACAAAATTAAAAGCTTGGGGTTTTATTATTTGAAGCATTTTCTTTAACAGTTTTTTTAAATATTGTAAATTAATAAAATGTGCACTTATATCAAGACAAACTATTACGTTTAGTTGATTTTTTTGAAGTTGAGAGAGTATTTGTTTGAATAAATATATAAACGTTGCTACAATACCCATTTAAAGCCAACCTTCTGGGAGGGTGAGGTACTAACACTGCATAATATTCTAGGTAGCTCTATTATTTAAAAAACACAACAATAAAAAAAGCAATACATATAGAAAGTACCTCCATCGCAATTCAATATTACAGTGATATATCCGTTTTAATGTACGGACTGTCATTACATTGAATTACATATATTATTTTACTTTTAATTTTTTTTAAGACATTAGTTAGACAAATAATGTTTATGATATATACATGTTTTTTATAATATGACGATAATTAGAGAAATATAATTGCAAATTTATTTAGTAAAATAAAAATATCTGATTGATATTTTTAAAACCGCTATTATTAGTATTATACAAAGACTCCTCGCAATTTTACAACCTAATATAACGCTTTATTATAAGAGGCTTTTAATCTTAATTACACGATAGAGACATTAATACTTGAGGCACTTGGAAAAATCGTCGTCGGTCGTCCCAAAACAGTTTTATCGATTGCCCTCTTAAAGTAAGTATCCGTCTTGGTAACAACTGTTACACTGAAGCGATTTTTTCACCGAAATAAAACTCCCATAATATCCAGAATGTTTTAGGACGCCGTCCCTTATTATCATGTGATTATTTAAAATGACAGTTTCTCATACTTCTTAAGAAGTTTTATAGCTGAAATATTGTTTAAATTTTAGTTAGAAACCTAATAGGTATGATAAATTATTCTAGAACAACAGTTATTAAGAACCTTAAAATGAAGTATAAGTAAATCTTTTTTTTTTGGCGTCGGTCGCTATTCCTTCGGAACAATAACTTTAGCTGTCTCATTTATACAGAATACTGAACTGAGAATCGTCTTAATTACGGATAGCAACGTCACCCATCTCTTAAGCTTACATAAACATGTTAGCTGTAAATATAAATGTTTTGACAGACAGCTTGGACGAAACATTCACAATAAATAGAGTCTTTTTTTCGTTACGTAATGTCGTAGATAGTTAGACAAATAAAGTAACAACCTTGAATATGGTTGTAGTATATTTATTTTTAAATTTACTTACAAGCTATTATATAATGTTAATTATATACATAAAAGGATCTAATTACCTCGGATGGAAGACAAAAGAAAATTTAAATCTATCTGTAATTCATCATTTTAATCATTTTCTCGAGAATATATTCGTTTAGGGATAATTTTATGAGTTTGCTGTTTTCTGTTACCCATTTTGACACATTTTAATGTCCTTGGTGGAAAAATATTTTTTACTTAAAAGTAAAATTATTATTTTCAGCTTGTTGACTTTAACAAACCCTCATGTTATAATGTAACACATCATTGTTTTATATTTGTAGCTCTTTATTTTTTTTAATAATTAATTAACCATTTCAAAGCAATTTAAACGATTTCTTGCGTTACAAAAAGTTCTGTCGTTAAATCTACAATGAGACTAAGAAATGACTTAGTCCCATTGTACATTGAACACTGAAGTTACACTTACAGACGGCTTTGTTTGACTTGGTAATAATCAAATTTGATAAAAATACATTGTCAGTCACCCACTTTTTGGATAAAATAGTTTAATTATTTCTGGAACAATTCACAGAGTCAATGAATTTAATATTAAAAAATTCAAGACCATTCTCATTTCAGTTTTCCGAAAAAACTTTTCGGACGTTCGGACTAAACACATTTATTCGCTATTTTGCGTTCTTTCGTAAATAGAAGTAAACAAACGAAAGGAAAGAAAATACAATAATATTATTTATGACTGTATATAAAAATGTTTTTGGTTATTGTATCAATATATAAAAACAGATAAATATCACCAGTCATGAAAGAAATCATATCAAACTTACTTCTGTGGTAGCCTTTTTGCATTTGTCTGTACCGGCGAAGATGTTGAGCTGCGTAGATCCTGGCCGCAGCGGACACTGGTCGATGTCAACGCGTCGGAGGTCGATATCTATACCGCTTGTGCCTCTGTTTATAAAGTTTTATTAGTTTTATATAAATAAAGAAGATCTAACAATAAATATATATTTCTTATATTATATATGTATAACAAGAATTCATTTGTAATAACGTTATAAGTAGGTATTTAAAATTGTATGATAAACTTGTCAAGATGGACTATCAAACGTCCAAAATAATTGCACTTTCTGACACCTTAGTGCCGAATGTTACAACACTGAATTCACACATAACCTTATTTTCTTATATTGCGTTTTGTATGGTTAATATATATCCGAAATAAATACAAAAGATTTGGGAGATTAAATATTAAGTAATAGAGGGGGGGGGGGGGGGGGAGCGTTGTTGCATTATTTAAAATGTAAAGAAGACCCCAAATTATTTATTTTTATTCAAATTTGTTATATATGTATGCTTAAATTGTATTAATAATGTTTATTGTGGCGTATCTAGAAATACTTATATTGAAAGGCTTATAATAAAATGAAAATAACAGCTGATCATTATAACTTTAATAATACAACTTTCTTTACACCCTTGCCAGTGTAAAGCTGTTGTTATTCTCAATGTACGAATAATATTAATATCTTTTTCATTTTCTTTTCTCCATCTTTTATTTCTTTTTCTCTGACCCCATAATATTTTTCATTGTTCATGTAATTTAGATCTATTTCATGCTTGAATTCGCGTTCGTCTTTTAGGACTTGTATATTACATCGAGATAATTTTTTGAAAAGCAATTTAATAACTCTCATTTATTTCTAGAATTGGCATCATCGTCACTATCTCATGTAAGAACTAATATCGTCTTCTAATAAGGTCAATGACTCCTATTTGTAATATGGCTGTAGGTCTATGTAATTAGTTTTCCAAGAATGGTTTTCTAATTACATGTAATATTTGAAAATATCTATGAACATGTATAGCCATGTTTATCTTAATCTTTTTTTAAATATATATGTAATGAAAAATAAACTGATACGGGCAGGAATTTGAACCCGTGACCTCTGGGAAACCGTCCTGTAGGTCCCAGAGGTCGTGGCTGCGAATACCTGCCCGTATCGGTTTATTATTCATTATATATTTATTTAAAATCACTTGTAATCTATTTTAAAGTAATAATGAGTTCAAAATTCTTTGTGTCGATATAGTTATACACAAATTAGATTTATATTTATTTTATTTATCATGTTCCTTAGAGTAAAAAAATCTAAGGAAGGTACATATTATGACCTTATTCATAGGAATTCGTCACAAAGGTTTAAAGTAAAACATAATTAAATGTTAGCCAAAACACCATTTATAACTCTATTTATTTACATTCACAAGACTTGTCATTATACCCATTTATCTATATATAATGTAAATAATATAAAACAATAATAAATACCAAAATTAACACAATAATTTCACTCCAACTTATATTTAAAGCAACGAGGGTTTCAAGCACGCCCTGGTCTGAACCATTCAACCAACTCAGCCAAATATTTCTTTATTAAGATCACTGCTGCGCAAACATCAATATTAAGTGAGCAATTCACGAATAACTAGAATTATCGCGATAAATTTATTAGGAAGGCTCGATGATTTTAGTTAGTTAAAGTTGTAAAAACCATGACCAAGAGTTAACCATTCACTGGAACAACCTTTCACGAGTATAATGTAAGGCCTTTCGTCATATTTTAAGAAGGGAGGAAAGCCGGCCCCCAATGCTACTGCAAGTAATGACTTCTAAGGGAGCCGTGTGATGTAGATAGCTGCTCAAAAAGACACGATGATATACATACGACTTTAAATACATTAAACGTGATGATTTATAAACATTATTAAAATCAATAGTAATAATAATATAATAATTTAATATATATCAATATTAGATTAATATTCCCTACTCTAACTGTTTCGAGTTGCATCTGCTATTCCTACAATTGTTGAATCGGGTAGCTTTGTCTGAATTTGTTAGCGAAAGCGATTAATATTATAAATGAAAAGATTTTTTTTTGTAAATTTTTTTGTTGAAAATACACAAAAAAACCGCTGTTTTTTTGTGTATTTTCAACATACGGCCTTTTGTCAGTGACAGGTTTATTAAAAGTATAAATTACGTAACAATTTACATTTTTTTTTATTAGAAATATATTAATGCTCCCTTGGAGAATCTTATGTTGATTATAAATTTCAATAATTTAATTATTTTGACATAAGAAACAATGCCCGTAGAGGTGAATAAAATAAAGTATTCCCTATGTCCCAGAACGTTTGACAAACTTATAAATGACGATGATAAAGTACGCCTACATACCGAACAAAACAGTCTGTGGATCGAACAAAGGATTGTCCCATGTTAAAATCCAACCCACGACCTTCGGTTGAGCAGTCACGGTCACTAGCCAATGGACGAGCAGGCCGGCATAAAATTTAGTTTTGATGGAACTCCTTTTATTCGATATAAGTTGGAAATAACTACAATATTCAATTATTTAATTAAGTTATTTTTAATAGCCAACATAAATTAATAATTATTAAAATTAATGATTATTTATCGGACTTACTTTTACTTGCACCACACGGATATAACAGTGAAATCTATGCGAACTGCCTGTTTCTCTGACAGATTATTATGTAAATTCCAATCATGGCGACCCGAGATGCGACGCGTCAGTTAAATCTTGTAATATATTGAATATAACTGCTAATTTCAGTCAACAATTTGTAACTATAGCCTATACATTACACAGTGTAATATCCTCCAGGCAGGTTTTGAAAATTATATATTAAGAAAATATAACTTTTTAAGGTCAAATGAGTAATTATATTGTATCAGATATACAGATACTTGACCAGTGAATGTTGAAAATATTTTAATAAAGGTTGTAATAGTGCATGACATACTTTTCTAAAATTAAGTGCGAAATAAAAAAAAAATATTGCTTTAGTTTACTTTAGTCAGTTTTAGTTTAGTCAGTCAGAAACAAGCGTATAAATCATGTTTTGTTTTTTTCTTTATTTGGGCAATATAGTCTGTCCATCTTATATACTGCTAGTATTATTGAATGGGAAGCAAAATGGCTGTTATCTGAGCAGATATCATTTATCCCGAACCCCTAGCATTAAAAGTGGTTCGACGCTAGGGTAATACATTTTCATTGTTGTTTTTATTTCATATAGCATATCAAATAAAATTCTTATCCTTGCTCAAGATCAAATTTTCCTTCTTTATTTTTATTAATGGTATTTTTACTTGCTTACAAGTCATTAAGAGTCTGACCTTGTAGGTGTAAATTATAATTAATGTTGAAAAAGTTGAGATTTTCGTAAAGAAGGAGGAGTTCTGTCGTACATTAAGCGCTGAAAGTAAAAGTAAATTGTGACGTAATTAACTCATTTGCTTAACGGGGTGTTAAAGATAAGGGAATCCACATAAGATGGAAAATTGTAATCAAAATTTTGTTTTAACAGAAAAAATACATTAATTAGTAAAAAAATCTGCTCTTGCAAATCACATAAATAGAACTTACTTAAAAAAATACGTTCCATTACTGTATCCAAAAAAAGGAACAGTATAAGTGAGCATCCAGATATTGCCGCCACCGCAGTCATAGTAGGGTTTGGACCATTTGCCGTCCTCGTAGGTCACGGAGAGGATCTCGTCCGGCTCGCGCGGTGTGTGGGCCGTGTCGTTGTATGTGTACGTGTTATATCCTGGGGAATTGGAATTGATATTTATTTTTCAATATGTATTTCTATTCCATACTAGTAAAGCCGACAGACATTGTTGTATCTTAACAATTAATATTAAATTGGAATTAGTTAGATTAATTTCTAAGTTATAAATATAAAGCAGATGAATCAGTCGGATTTAAATTGTATGATCAATTTAAATTAAAAAAAAATAAAAAATAAAAATAAGTATGGATGATAGAAGAAAAAAATGATCTACGTTATTGTAAAACTATCCAAATCTATTAAAAAGTTCGCAATACCATATGTCCAACTACTGTTACACCACTAGAACTAGTTTTTTAGCTTTTAAAAGTTGATAAAAGTGCCGAAAATATTAATCCTATCCTATTAAATTATATTTTATTAAAAACTCAAGATGCAACTTGAATTACTTATATTAAAAGTATGTCAAAAGTATCAGAAGAATAAAAATTTGATTGAATAAATAAAATTATTCTTAACAAGGCTATTCCTAATAACATGAAACATTAATTTCTTCACACACATGTGTGTGAAGCTTATAATGTATTTGTGTATGTACACAAACACATTACAAGACTTAGCTTTAATAAATATAAATAGAACAAAAAAATCAGCAGAATGGTTTACAATAGGTAACAATATTTAAATTCCGTAAAATGAAAGTACGCCTCATTTCTAAGTTATCAACCGCCGTGCTCAATAGCCGTGTTTCTTTGTGCTATGTAAATTTATTTTAAGAAGTGCTACTTTCATTCCAAATCTAGTGTTTGCTTTTAATATTTGCTATTATACTTCGGTTTTCTGCAATTCTAAAACAGTTAGTGGTCATATTGTTGCCTAAAAGTGATATTAAATCAACAATTAATTATTTAAGAAGGTTAAGTTAATGTAGTGCTGTGAAATTGTGTTAAGAAACTGGTTCATAGATCAATGAACGTATGTGGTATTATTGTTTTTCCATTAACGTAGGACTATTTGAGCATCAGAGATAGGAAGCGCGGTGGTGTATTCAGAATAGCGGTAGACTTTTCAGACGACTTTAATATTATACAAGTGTTTGAATCCCAGCGGATTTTTTTTTGTATATTTTTTTATATATTTGTATTATTTTTGTCTATAAATATATATTACTAGCTGATGCCAGCAAGTTCGTCAGCTCCCACAAATCTCATGACTAAAATAATATAGTACTTGCTTTAAACTCTATACCTGATATATTAGCTACTTTATGGCAAGGTGACATTGATAAACACAACGCTTGCGTCTGTCCAGTATTTTTTTCGTGGAATCCGGACTACATACATATAGAGAAAATTTCCATCTGATATTCCGGAAGCTTAGTACATAAGCGTAGAACATAAGCTGAGTACGTAATCTAAGTAAATAAATTAAGTAAGCAAGCTTTATACATAAGCATAGTACATAAGCATAGTACATAAGCATAGAACATAAGCTTAATACACGAGCTTAATACATAAGCGTAGTACATAAGCTAAATACATAAGCTGAATATATATATAGGCTTAGTGACCATTAAAATTGTTATAGTAGGTTAATCTTATATGGATAAAATGGACTTTCGTTTAGAATTTTAAGAGGGGAACAATTTTGTAGTAGTTGGTTCTGCATAATTTTCACCGTTCACTCAGCGCATGCAAGGAAAGCTCTAAATTTTGCAGTTTTCGCAACATTTTTATTGCTGCTCCTCCCCTTTTTATCTTAACGTGATGTTAAATGGCATTCCTCGATAAATGGACTATCTTATACTGATATAATTTATTAAATCGGGCCAATAGTTCCTGAGATTAGCGCGTTTAAATAAAAAAATAAACTCTTCTGCTTTATAGATTTTATTGAATTCATGATATTTATTCTAAATATTGAGCGTTAATGCGCATTTTAAAAGGGCCCCCTAAACCTACCTATACCAATACCTGGGTCGCAAGTCCGAAAATCTTTGTCTCTGGCAAGAAAAACGTTCATACCCTGCGGACTGACGAGACTAAAGAAAGAGTCAAGTAGATTGCGTTGGTGAATAGTTGAATTATCGGAAGTCAGAAGATTGGGGCAGGACTCGATAATTCTTAGGCTCGGGAATCTACTCTAATTCCGGGAAAGTGACCAATTTTCTAGGGGTGGTGTCGGATGCCCCATCCACAAGTTCCTCGTAAGCAATTATTATTAAATAATACATTTAAACAACTTTATTGCACACATTATAAAAGAAACAATAGTGACCTTAAGACCTTATAGACCCACTAAAGTGATTTCTTCTACATTCTGGACATAACGAATTTGTTAGGCTGGGAATAGCAATACATGTCTGTATTGCTATATTGCAATATTATTATTATTATGGATGAAATAATGTAGAAAGTTATAATTACATATATATATTTTGAAAAACAAAATGAATAATTATATATATAAACTACATACATACAGATAATTTTCTCATTTGCTTGGAACTTCAATAAATGAAATAAAATAATATTGCGATTCTCTGAAAATCCAAGTATTATTTATTTTAGTACTTAAATACACTTATTACTAACTAAAATTACACAGTCTAACATAGTCTAACCTGAAAATCAATGTCGTTTATTTGATTTTTAGATTAGATTATGTTAATTTAAAGTTTATTACGTAGGTTGTGAGTTATTTTTTACAATATTTAAAAAAAGATTTGCTGAATCACTGTATTATTCTTTATCAAATGTTAACAAACTATTTTCTTGATGAATACCGCGTCAGCGGCCATTTCTTCCAGCGCCATATACACAAGAACACATTCCTTCTCTTTACCGACACTCAGGTAGCGCGCCATTATACAAACTTATAGATGAAGGAACAAGTTCCTTTACATACACAAAACTCAATAAATACAAATAACTTTATATACTATTTTATTTATACGATTTATTTTTGTATTGCTATTCCCCGTCTATTAAATTCGTTAAGTTCATAAGTTTGGGCTTCCTTGAAGAGATCACTTTAGTGATAAGGTTGCCTATTGTTCTACTAATTTTATTTTACTTTTTATTTTTTAAATTATATAATAAAATTATTGAAATAAAATATAATACGCAAGAACGTAAAAAACGGCGTTCTACAGCTTGCTTCCCTACTGTTAACAAACCTCCATTTTAGCTAACGAATTTTATGCATATTGTAAATATAATAATATAATAGAACCACAAAAACAGGTAAACGTGGTGTTGGCTTTGTTAATCATAAGATGATATTCGCGTGGGGCTGCAAAGATTATGCTATGATTACCAAAGTCATTTCAGAAGATAAGAAAAAAAAAACTTATTAAGGGCTGGGTGGATTACCGGATAGCCTTTGACAGTATTGTTCACGAATGGTTATTGAAAATAATTTCAGCATAAAGATGTCCTCGTATTATAATACATTTTCCTAAATAAGTTATTCCCAAATTGAATGTAGGTATGACATCTCGTGGTAATGGTTCTGTGTCCACTGACCCTATATTTTTATGTTACAATATATTTCAAGGAGATTCTTTATCACCTCTTTTATTTTGTTTCACCATAAACCCTTTATCCCAAATTTGAACTTATTATCAGCCCGAAAGATAAATTAGAAAAGAACAATGCAATAATAGAAATAGTCTTGCAGTCTTGATACATGGCACATTTTTTTACCAGGGACATATTAATGCAATTTGCAATGGATAAATGCAAAATACTGCAATTGCCATCCGGGAGAAGAACTGAGCACCAAGGTATAAGGCATTTACGAGTTAAATTCTACCAAAAAATGTACAGTGGCACCTATTAGTTTAAAAATAAAAAAAGCATCTTGCCCTAAAGGCCGATTTTATTTTTAAACCCATAAAGGTGAAATAAAAAGCGATAGAGACAATAATAATAATTATTGCTTGGAGTAAATAGTTAAATACGTAGCGAGGGATAATAACCTTAATAATAACAAATTAACATCAATATTTTGAATTTATTGAATAATAAAGCAACATCATTGCGTTCCTCGAATAGTTAGAAACAGATCATTCTAGAAAAGTTGAATTTAATTATAAGTTAAATAGAAAGTATTTTATATATGTTTTGCGGAATTTGCCCGCTTAGTTTCGAACGCATTTGGGGTATTATTCAAAAACTTGGACATGGCCGAATCTCCGACGTTTACGCTTTTAACTCATTTATGTTTCAATTTTGAAAATCTTATGCTTGTGCAGCCGAGAAAATATGTATTAATTACTAAAGTTTCAATAGAAAGTCAAATAATAAAGTAATATGATCCTTCAAGAAAATATAATCTGTACTTACCTCGCCTGAACTGATTATTGTTTCGTATCACACGCTCAGCATTCTTACGGGCAATGTAGAACCATTCAGAAGTATTGCTTAAATATTTATATTCCACGGCTAAATCTTTTGCTAATATTGGCCCCTCAGGTAAACGGTACGCAAATGGACAGAAGAGTTGATAATCTTTGTATTGATACTGATCGTAACAGTTGCCTGCGGCAAATACATCATCATCAAACTCGACCATTGAAAAAACACTCGCGTGTAGCAAATACTCATTATGCATTACAGACAGACTGGCGTATTTCCACAACCTAGTTAGCATATTGGCTCTATTTACCGCAACATCGGCTTCTATTCTAAACCTTTCTTGAGCGTATCTATCTACCACACCTTCACCTAAATTCAAATGAGTCCCTGCGGTGCAATTTTCACCTAGCAAATGTTGAGTTTCTATCAACCTTAGAAATTTTGTTACTACATCTTCGTGCGCACTCGGTCTTAAGACTGTAACGTTTGAATTCTCAGTCGTATCATTAAATATATTGCTTTTAACAATGGCGTCTGTGCTCATGTTGTATAATAATCTCTGTGTGTCGTTATCGTAGCTACGTTCTATGTTAATAAAATGATCTAACAAAGAGACATCATCTGGAGCTGTAGTGTCTCTTGGATATATATTTCCTGAGTAATTTCCTAAATGTTTCTCAATTAATTCAAACTCTTTATGTCCATCTTCGTCTGGGGCTCCATATGGTCTGAGGGCCGATATAACTGGGTCTTCGCCTGATTTATCGATGCTTTCTGTAACAAAGACGACAAAAGTTATTACTTACTAGTTTGTTTCTTATTGCTTTAATTGGCATCAAAGTTAACTGATCAGAAGAAAATGTGATGTTTCAAGTCACTGTATTTTAGTTTAGTATTTATTGTTTATGCTAAGTAAAATACGATTGTGTATCATTTAAGGAAATAAAATAGACCAAATATAGAATAGTATTTAAAAAGTAATGTAAAGGAAAATAAATATTTTAGATCACAATAAAAAATCGAAAAAGGGCATTAATTTGTCTATTAAGACAATATAAGTCACGCTTAGAAAAAATATACATTCAATAATAAATCTATCTATTCTAGAGCTGATCTACATGTAAAGACGTTTTTCTCATAAAAGGATTGAACCGGCTTGTAAAATACACCATCTCGCCTTGTAAAGAAGGATTTCGTTTATGAGAACAACAAATTTGAACTTTCATTACACGATGAAGCAATAGATTACACATTGAAAGCAATTTCAAGGAACCGCAAAAATGTTTAAGAGCATTTTATGGCATTCAAAACTGTTCACCTGTGAAGACAAGGGTTGTTGATAAAACCATTACTGTATTCGCTAAATTTAAAGAAGAGACCACTTGGATTTGGAAGTCATATATTAAAGCTGTTTTGATTTCTGCATTGCGGTGTCCTTGATCATTTTGTTACTTATAATGATAATAAAAATTTTTTAGGACCTTCATGTCTTTTAAACTACGACTTTTTATTAAAACAGTGATCGCAGTTTACTGATACAAAAGTATAATGCTATAAAAAAAAAGAGCAAAAACTAATACGAGACAAATATAACGCAAGGAGAAGATGACATTATATTTTTAATAATAAAAATAATTCGGAAAGGGACATTCGGTACGATCTAGGAGGATTTTATTGCTCGTATATGAGGTTACTTAAATCAAAAGACAAATGTACTATATATTTTCTTTAGTCTATTTTGAAACCGACAGTGGTTTTCTTACCAAAGATAAAATCAAAATTTTACTGTCAGTAAAAAACATATATACAATTGGTCAAATTATATTTAATTAAATTAAATAAGATGACATTATTTCATTTGCATCCGCTGAATATAAATGAAATAGTTTAAATTATCATGTAATATATTTATTAACACAGATTATATAATAAAAATATAACTTTTAAAGTTACACCTAATGTCTTTTTGTCCAGGAAAGCAAATACCTTGCCCAAAAGCTCCTTGAGTCTGAAACACTTATTGCAATTTCATTTATTGAAGAACTATTTACTAACACAATTTTCAGATAACACAACACTAAACACAATATATTTTTTTTTATATAATATAATTCAAATGGTGGATAAAAGTGAATAAGTGATTATCGCGTTTTTAATTTTCTATTCTTTAATTTATTTTAATGTAATTAGCTCGGTTTATTTTTAATAAGTTTTCTTTGAAATAATTTAAGTTTCTTAGTTAAACCTGCCAGGAATAATAAATCTCTTAAAAACTTTCACTGTATATTAGTTTTTCACTTCCACAGACCGTTGCCGCAATATAGAGTCTATTAAAGAGTCTCTTTCTAATATATTGACATGTTCAATAGCAGAACGAATGAAATTCCATATACTCTTAAGGATTCTTCACCGCCATCTTTTTTAAAACAACACTGGTTTCTGAATTTACCACTTTCAGGTCGTTATTTTTTTTGCTATTTGGACATTGCAGAGTCAAGTGGAATTTTCGGGCAAAAAAAATAGAGAGATGATAAGAGAAAGGCGAGAGATGATCGTGCTTCATTAATTACCAGAAAATAAATCTTACGACACTACATCCCCATTAACCAGTATTTTTGCAGCTTATCTTGATTTGCCTCATTTTTCCACGGCTAATATTAAAAAAATATTACACAAAATCATTAAAATCGCTGTGTTTGTTGTTTATGTCAGTTTTAACATTTTTTTAATTTGTCAGCTTATTTTGTCAGCCACCTTTTTTTTTTACCTTAATGATGCAACGTTTTCTGTAACAAATAAATTTGTCCAGTTTAATGTCATAAAGTCAGAATGTGTACAAATATCAGATTTCACTAATTAAAAATTACTAGCGTACAGGCCTAAGCTTACTTTATTTCTAGTAAGTTTTATCATCAAGTTGTATAATATGTTATAGTTATTTAAATATTAGTAAGTCAATTTGATTATCAAGATATAAGTGTACCAGTCTTCAAAAAATAAAAATGTATTTTTAAGTAATATTAGTACCGCTAGAGAAGTATTTCGATTGATACAAATAACAAAAACAAAAAATTAACCTTTTTCCAAAACCAAAGAGATGTAAGATGTTCAATTTCTATGCCTCACTTAGAATATGAAATGTGGGTACGATGACTGGGAAAAGAAGAAAAATTACGTACGTGAGTAAGAGATGACAAAAATAAATTGGTAAAATGATTACAGGATACGAATTTGAAGGGATCAAAAGAGAGAGAGAGACTGATAAAGAAGAAAAGAAGAAATAAAAGGTTTATTATTGCGAGTGTGATGGCAAAAGGAATATGTCGGAATAGTACCCGAAGCCAGACTGAATGAGTATATGACTGAGATGTAGAGAGTGAGTGTTAAAATCATAGCTGTGTAAATTATGTTTGAAACTTTAATTCTGAATACATTGGATGTGTGTTTCTCAAACCGAGAAGAACAGCCACATGTACGTCAATCTCGAGATGAAGTGTGATCGTCTTAATGCAAGCAATGTTTTGATCGAAATAAAAAGATATAAGTACATAAAAGTTACGTAAGTAATATATCTCAGACATATAGTGTTACTCTTTGATACTTGTTTTACTCCCAAAAATATGAATGAATAGATTTAAAAGCACTTGCAAGAAAACCGGAATGGCGGGTGGGAACGAAAAGCTTAAGATTAGATTAGGAATGTGGATGTATGTAAGTTATGAGTAATTCCTAATAATTTAAATTTACGCTGTGAATGTAAAAGTATTTATTGGTTCATTGTGCTTGAAGCTTTATAAGTTGTACTTCCTTTTTAAATCTTCTTTTATACCTTTTATTCAGATGTCTACGTGTTGATTACTTATTTGTGACGAAACGTTATTTATGTCAATATAATTCTCACAAAATATGTTTTGAACTGTCGTAATTTTTTGGCATTAAGTATAAGTCAATACAAACTGTAATACTCTAATATGTAAGCAATATAAATAAGCCAATAAATGGTTATTAATTGCTTCGGTTATTTAAATAATTCAATTCATTTTATATCATCACAACGGTGAAAATAAAATATGACTTATTGATAAAGTATGTAAACTTCTAAAAGTTATTTTTTTATTCTAATACTCTGTAAAAATAAATACATGTATTGCTACCTGAAGATATATAGATTATCCGAAATATTCTTAATTTTACATTCGTAAAGTTCCGTTGTTGTAGATTGCATTGCATTGCATTTTTTTTTCACTTTGAAATGATGTGTTAATAAAAAACATATATGAATGATAATTGAATATTCCTTTACTAAATCTATTGTCTAACTATCTATTTCCTGGATAAGCAAAAAAGATTTAAAATCCTACAGCAATACTGTAACTGTTCCCTTTCCGGCCGTAAAGTTTTTTAGTACAGCTGTCGTCCTTTCAAAAGTTGATTAATGTCTTGCTCTACTTTAAATTTTCCACAAAAAATAAGTTGTTGATTTGGTTGTAATAGTGAAACTTTAAAATCTAATTTTAAATAATGTCTTATATGACGTCTTTCGTATTTGTATTCCTAAGAAGAAAAAAATATTTAAACAATATATTCAAAATTATAGTCTGGGAAGTGTAAAACATGTTCTTGATTAAATCCAACCTGTTATTTCTCAGCACTAAAAATAAATTTTTCCTACATAATACAGCCGCTAACAACTTAATAAACCAACGAGTCAGGTAAAGATGGCCATTAAAGTGAAAAATGATCACGTTTTAGTGGGTTTTGCGCGAACAATGACTTTCTGATGACAATTTATAGCGTAATGTTCTCTATACGAGAGTCACTAGTACACTTCATAGTATTGAGACTTAATGCAATAAACTACACTTTTTTTTACTTTTGAGATAAAGTTTTTGTTTATATTTATACTCTCCTTAGCCAAGAACGCAAACGTTTCACATTAACGATATATTTTGGGTAATGAAATAAGTAAGTATGTCTAAAACGTTATAATCCAAAGAAACTTTATTATGAAAATATTTTGCAGTAACAGGAAAGATTTGAGTGTTTTAGATGCAGATAACTTGAACTATAATGCTGCCTAATTTGTTCACTCCAATATATTGTTATTCTGTAGAATGTAAGAGTATACAATTGTTATATTTAGATTTCGTAGAGAAGAGGTCGTAAGACATAATTTCACGAAAATATTCCCGCAGGAGATACTTTTTTCAATGATACACTATAATCTCGTAATGCTGGTTAAGAAAATGCAGTTTGAAAATATTTTTAAACATGTATGGTCTTGTTAAGCTTGTTAAATTCCCATACATCGCGAGATCTCTAAATAGACGTCTATTATGTTTTCATGCATCGCGGAATCGGTGACTAGATCATTACAGTGCAATAATAAAAAGCATATTATATCAGAATTATGGAACTTGTGAAAGGATATCCAATAATTTTGTTTGTTAACTTATTTCTATGTAATTATTTTAATTAAAATATCGTTTATTAAATTCGCTCTTGTCTCCAACTTTTAGCAAGCACGTAGCTTTGTAACTTAGTAATAATTATTAAATCTTAAGTCAAGAATTTGTAATATCTAGATCCTCCGGTTATTAGATTATTTAAAGTTTAAAATGTAGAATGAAAAATAAACTGTTTTTCATTCTATATCTGTATAAAATAAAAAAAATGGAGATGACATATTTTAACTTTCCAATGATCGAATTTTTGTAATTAATTATTTTGTAATTGTTCAACAAATAAAACTTTTGTAAGAGACACTCTCCGAGTAATTTACATATTATGTCGATATATCACTGAATAAAGTATAATAAATTCATTAAAATTGTCATTGTTTTCTTTGATACTGTAACTGTCACTGGAAATAAGAAAATGTAGAGAATTGAATCGAATAAATAAAAATATCACAATTAATCATCTACTGTCAAATTTCGATATCTGAGCGATATCAGTAGACATTAACGACAAATTTATGTTGTAGGCCAATTCTGTAAATTAATAAGACCCTTTATATTTATTTTAAAAGGTTGTATGAAATATTCAAATACTAGATTTTTGAAAACTAGTATTTGAATTTAACATGCTACAAACCCCCTTTACTAGCCTAAAAAACCTGTTTTGCAGCATACACTTTGATATTAGCGACCAAGTATATACAGACCATAATCTCTATATACTTGGACAATAATTTTATTCAACAAACATTTTATTGCCATAAAAGGTTTGAAAACGTAAATATTTTATACAGCATTGGTATAAAAATAACGAATACTTATTATTTAACATCTCTTAGTATTTTCATTATTTTATTACGACGCCAATTATATAACATAACATAAATAAATACATATATGTATTTATTTATGTTATATATATATATTATATATATATATATATATATATAAGCAATAAATTAATTTTAAATATGCAGTGTATATCTAGCATCCGAGTGTTTCTCCCTTGTCCTATATATATATATATATTCATGTTATGTTATCGTTTTCGGGGACAAGGGACAAACACTCGGATGCTAGATATACACTGCATTACGCACACCATTGCACCATGCACACGTCACTATTTGTACACTTATATACGACCTCACAATTGTCCCTTTTTAAAAAATTTAAATAAAATAAAAATAAAACATTAGCTTTCTTAGATTTTTGACAATTCATACAAGTTTGCGTTCATAAGGTATATACTTTGTTTCATACTTAGTCACTAAAAGTTTTGTTTTATTATCTTTGGTGACTTAGGTACGCATTGCTGAATTAGATAAAGAATATTTAGAACAAAATGCAGTTTATCTAAAAAAATATGTTTAGTAAGTATTTTGCATTGCATTGTCTTTCCATATTTCTCAATAAATGTAGTGATTGAAGTACGAAATAGACCATTTCTTAAATCTGAACAAATCTTATGCTTTTAAAATCGAAATCTTTACTTTTCTCTAAAGCAAATTTCTCGTAGTGTTGTCTAACGAGTACTCTAGGAAGTCTTTCTTTTGTTTCTGTGAATACCCATGGAAATAAAAGCATAAATAATTATAACAAATTAAAAAAAAATACTTTAAACTATAAAATACACAAACACTACTTGAAGTAATTTATTATAGTTATAAAATTAATAATTAAAATCCTAGGCGCCACTGACCATCGACAAGTGTCGACATATGCACTGCCTGCTCGGATGGTTGTAGTCGAACGCGTATGCTTTTAATTTGTTGTGTAATTATTAAGTAGTGTTGATAAACTTGGTAGAAATGTAAATATTGGACTTACAGTACTTCACCAAATACCTTCCATGTAGGCTTCAAATTAATTTTCAGCTAAGATACAGGAAAGTGGGACAAATAGGACGACGCCCCAAAGTTTGACCTCCAGCCACGACAAAATTGCTAACCAACCGTAACAAAAAGCCCCATACGCGGTGCAACAGCCTATGTCGACTCTAATTGTCGGAATAGGAAAAATATAAATATTGGTACAAAAAAATTTCAAACTGCCAAGGAAGTGCCGATTATGGGATTTATGATTATTCCATGATATATAATGGGAAGGTACATAATAAAATAAACATCGGAATTGTTTTTGACAGAAAAGTCTCGAAAGGTCCTGACATTCAATTAAAAATCAGCGAACGGCGTTGATAAGCACACAGCAAGTCAAAGCAAATGTAAGTAAATTGAAAATATCGATCAAAGCATATAAGCAATAAATTAATTTTAAAACGATAGACGATAGACGTCTTTGAGAACGAACAAGCGAGTCGATTTTATATTGTTATATTATTCAATATAACGGTAAAATGACCGAGGCTGCATCTTTACTTCTGAAACGAATGACAGCTACTTTCAAATAAGATTAAGTATGATACCAATAAAATTATTTATAAATTAACTATCTCATTAACAATAAAATAATATACAATTTAAAAAATATATTTAACAAACTTGTAGTAGTAAGTAAGTAACCTCAAGCTGGCAACATTCAATTTCAAAGACGTTACGAAAATTCACAGACTAAATATATTTTTTTAATTAGTTGTCAATAGATAATTATTCAACCTAACCTCCTTTCGTCGTTTAACGTCGTCAGTTTCGAAAAGCGACAGACAATAAAAATATTTGACTAAAGATATTTAAATTATTAAAGACCGCTTGGGCGGTAACGTTCTAGGATTACAAAAAACAGGTTGACCTTCGATGTTGTGATAATGATAAACTAAATACTTCGTGGTTTTCTAAATGACATTTTGTTATTGTATATATTTATTTAAAATTTAAGAATGTTAATCTTATTTTCATTTAAAATAAATATAGATACGTAGTATAGACATGTTGAATCTGACACCTCACCTATATAGTCTACTACTGTATGAAATGGGATGCTGACAATTGTATTAAATTACTTGCTCCTGGTATTGCAGCTTTAGATACACAATGGAATTCACACGGAATCTTGACAGGGTATATTATGTGTGTCCGATTTCATCTTGCTCTTATTATATGACAACTACATGCCAATACATAAAAAGGATGTAAAAGAATAAATGCAAGTATTTCCTTTAAAAAAATAGATTTAATTGAACATCTTATTAAAAACAAGCAGGTTATATTTTACATTTTGTTTCATTGTTTATATTTTAGTTAATATTTATAAATAATATTTTTAGAAGAGATGTAAATGTAAATTGTGCAGATGCAAAATGGCCACATTAATTCATACGTTTTATTCAAGAAATTTATCTTAACACATGAGCAAATATTACACTAGGATGATTTTCTTAGGGCAAATCTGCCCGAACTCGTAGTGACCTACTTTGATAATATTACTTGCGGTCCATCTAATCTTGGGTTTTTACTTTTCATAGACCTGATGTGTAGCTTAAAGATATTTTTATTTCACTTATTTCAAAAAATATATTTTACTGTTAACTTAAAGCATATTATTGAAGAAGACCTATTAATTATAGAAAAGTTAAGTTCAATTCATATGTAAAGAGTTCAAAAACAGAAGCGAGTGTTATATTGAAAATATTATTTCCTATAAAACAATTAAATTATATTTTTGAATAATTGAACCGACCAGACATGACGTCAGCTTCAAATCGTTTTAGTTTTTTTTCTTTAAACATACCCACAAAATATATACAAGTTTTGTATTGTATCATAGTGTAGTATAATAAAATCGGTTTTATAAAATAAATCTTAAAAACCTGAGGAATTTTGAAATTTCCCTCACCGCATCTGAAAAAACTTAAAAATATTTAGACGTGCCTATTTTCTTGAGACTTCGTGTGTTCGTGGAAATATTTGGTAAGTTTGTAAGACTTAGTTACAAATAATTTTATGAGATCTTTTATTAAGAAGCTGTTCAATAAGAGAATAAAGTTTTAAGTTTAAAGTTTTAAGTATAGTATGGGTCAACGATGTTTGAGGCCAATATCATTAGATTCTGTGTAATTTTTTTAAAAATATTTTAAGTGATGCAACACTTTCGTCGGACATCAATTAATTTAAGAAAAAAAAAATGAAAGAAAGGTTTTATTTCATTGGACCTCTAAGATTGAAAAATTCAAAATAATTCTCCTTGAATATTTCGATAAAAACATCGACTAAAACATCGTTTATGATAAAATTCATGCATTTAAATGACAACCCCTCTCGAAAAATTGACAATCAATTCAAGAATGATGGTCATAATATCCATGCACTAGCTATTGTAATAATAAAAATAAAGCAACATTAACTCTTTTAAAAAAATACTCATATATATATATGTCGGAGCACCCATGGAAATTAAATTGACTTATTAGATTCGAAACGTCATGTTAATCTCCTGGGTGGAACCAGAGATGGAGCTCAATCTGTCATATATATATTTAATTGATCAAAACTAGACGAAAAAGCTTTTATAATTTGTATATGCGTATTTTCAATCAATTTTGATGACACTTTTGATTTGTTGCTCTAGATTAGCCGGTTGTACTATGGTGATATAACAAGCAACATAGAGCCTAAAGAACTATCCCAAACTCAAAACTAAACATAAAAGCTTAATAAACATAAGATGTTTCTAAAATTGAAGGATTTCTTGTATAAATTTAAATAAAGTTCTACTATTTTTTTTATTATATAAAAATCCGTTGCAGTACGTAGTTCGACAATTTGTAAATCCCAGAGGCTAGTCAGCATCAAAATTCCATATTTTAGTATATCATGGTGTTAATATAATATTATTTCACTTTTTAACAATACTCTGGAGGTTTTAAAGAATGCTTACCTATATGTATATTAGTAGTAAATATTATAAAACCTAGCAAATTTCAATTTTATTTATTCTCAGAGATATAAATAAATATTTTATTAATCCTATAGATTTTTATTAGGATAACAAAAGACTAATTTATTTCTAAGGATAACGATTTACGATTAATGATGACTAACTTTCAACACAATTATTATTATAAACGTTTGGAAATTTTAATGTTTTCCTCCACCAGGGAGAAAGCAGGGGTGGTTTTTAAAATTCTGGCGTGAAACGTCATTACACGGCACTAAAACGCAACGGGTGCTCTTGGTTTCCTAATAGGACGCCAAGGGATTACTTCAACATTAAACCGAGAAAACTGTCAACCTTCATCAAAGCTCCCAATAAGGATAAAAACTGAAAATGCATATTTTTTTCAAGTTATACGCAAGTTTAAAAGATTTCTAATATTTAAAGGTGTCGTTCAAAGTGTCGTTTAAAGTAACTGGGCATTTAAAAAATATATATATTTTATTATAGCGCTTCTGTTTTCAATATTGCAATAAATAACATTGTAAAAATAAATAATTGTATTTATTAACTATTACTTCATTTGTCATAGGAGTTCCAACGAGCATACCAGTCATATGATGAACAGTCATCACCGTCGGGAACGATATTTTGCAACACCAGAGTATATGTTGCATAAAAAGATCTCATCTCATCCACTGACTGCGTAGACGCGTCGTGTTGCAGATGTCGAGTGACCCGAGCGTTGAATGGGCATTACACTATGGATAATGGTAAAACCATCCGAGCGTCGGTAGCCTGACATTCGTCAGGATGTTTAGGCAACAGGAGATCCAATAAAGATTGCATATGACTTTCACCGTCCCGGAGACGAGTAACGCTGTCAACCATTGGGATAGACATCTCATCATAAAGTTACTATTGCCTTTGCCCTACATTCATTATTGCCATTTGTGCTACTGTCATAAACATCAGCAACTTTGTACCAAATTTTCTATAATGTCGCCTGTTCCATCTAAAAGTAACCAAGGGTGATTTTCTAACCCAGTTTTTACCCCGAAATAGCACAGATTAAATATATTAGACAGTTATCATGATAGGTTATATTTACACCACCTTTTTTACGGGATAGGGAGGCAAACGAGCAAACGGATCACCTAAGTGACTGCCATCACCCATGAAGTTCTGCAACCCAGGAGCTACAAGTGCGTTGCCAGCCTTTTAGAAGGGAATACGCTCTTTTCTTGAAGGTTTGAAATTCGTTTTGGTCAGGAAATACCTCAGGCATCTTTTTTCCAAAGGTTCGATATCTAACACAAGTTTGTTTTGGCTCTCAATGGCATTTGCCCAGAAATATTGGTGCGGCTGGTATAAAATACACCACCAATGAATGCCGCTACTTTGAAGCATATAATTTATATGTTTTCCATCCTCGCAGTTTACAGGCTAGCCTTCCAGTGGCATGATAACGCCAATTTCAACGCCGGGTATGATACGTAGCGCCTCGTTCAACTGCCATTTCTCATCCTATTCACTCTACTATTTGTTCCATGAATAAGTCCAAAAAGCGCAAAAACTGCCAATGCCAATGGTCCAATGCCGAATGGTCCAATGTCAAGTGTGGTCCAATGGTTATGCTGAAAAGTGGAAACTTTCAAAATATGTTACTTGGGCTGATGCTCGAGACCGCAAAGTTCCGGATGTAAGTTTTATTTAAAAGCTTTTAGTCCAGTCATCAGGCAGTTGAGCTTTTTGGTTACTTGCGGTTAAAGCGATCGAATTTTATTTCTGCTGAGCCGCACTGCCACCTCTGCCGTAGCTGGATGGAACTCTTTCTCCTGCTGCGAAAGAGAAAGCGAATCTATTTGCTTCTCTTTTTGCCAAGAATTCACATTTAGACATTCGCAACGCTACTCCAACACATCTTCTACACTGCGGCATTTCTATGCTTGAAATCCACATCAAGAGTAAAGAGACTACTCCTAAGTTGATGCACCATACCACCTACGAGTATATATCGTCTTACTATCAGGTAGAATGCAGTAAAGCGTCAACTTAGTTACCAAAAGAAAAAAGTGTAGATAGTCCAAGGGTGACTTATTCTGGAGGTGCCAGCCTGGTCACTTCTCCAATTCGAAACTGTCAGTTTTCTTACTGTACTTAGTGAGTGTGCATTATAAACGTGAGATTGTAATTCTGTGCAATATAAAGTTGTAATAGTATCGGTGTTATTATTTTACTACACCGGCAATTTGAACCTTGTAACAAGATATCTAAATTATGATGACCCTACCGCTCGGCTAGTGCTAATGTCGACATCGCTGTGATGTGACATTTGTTATTTATGTAGATACTATATTTACAAACCTCAAAAGAATATAAGAATAAAAAAAAAACACTTTAGAACAAAAAGTAAACATCTAAATACCTAAAATATTTTTCGTTTTTTTCATCATTACCATACAAAGATAAGCGGGTTTCTTTTTTGTTTCGTTTGTCGTTTTTATAACAAACTTGATAGTCGGGCTAGTTATAAAGCTCCGAGTTGGATCCGTAGATCTGATTTAATAATTCTGAGTTCAAGACGTATAACGGCCTTATGTAATCCATGCGGACTGTGTAGCGAGGATTTCTAGTTTATACAAAATGTAATGAAAAGATTAAACATTTTGTATATGAATAGTTAAAAACAAATTATAAAAATGTATTTGAAGAGCTACATTTATTCATTGTAAAGATTTTTTTTAGGCAACCTCATATTCTTTCGTTGTTTACAATAATAGCTTTTTATACATTTTCCTATTGAATGTGCATGAAGTAGATGATGAGATAACCTTGAGGTTAGTAACTGGTACAAGTTCTCCAAGGTCACTTGTAAACCCAGCATAAGCTAAAATTTATAAATCGATTAAGTAACACGTACATAAAATAGGCTCGCAGTTGGCAAGCATTATGTATTCCGCTTCCATCTCAATTATTTCAAATTAAGTCGCAGAAGTCTATTTAAGTTAGTGTTTTTTATATATAGAAATACTTTTACTGATAAGCTTTAAATATGCAAATAAATTATGTAAAATATTCCATATCATAACTTTTATCTTTTAGTGAATTTAAATTATCTCTTGTTATTTTTAAATACATATCTAACTTCTTACTATTTCGCATAAATATAATATCATAACTTTTATCCTTTAGTGATTTTGAGTTACCTCTTGTTATTTTTTAATATATACCTGACTTCTTACTATTTCGCATAAATGTAAAATAATTCGAGGGATTTTAGATAAACAGTATATTATTTTCCCCGCCTTAGAATTTATAAGTAACCAATTCAATTTGAATAAAACAACAAACGTACGATGTCAAAACCGTCGTCAAAACTTCAGTTTTAATTGATTTTCCTCTCGTGGGAGGCGTTGAAACAATAAATTCGGAAATAAGCTATTCAATATCTTGTTTATAAGGTGGGTTGAAAATGTAAAAGAGCAATTTAATGTTCTAAATACAATGGATACTGATTGTATGTAAAAGTACTACACTCTTATATTTTAAAGTATTTATTGAAACATTATTTATTTTGAATTCGACGGTATTTATGTCAATATAGTATCAGAATTTTTAAGACATTTTCAATTAATTAATCTAGACTTACAAAAAGATACAATTTCAAAAGTAACAATCTTTTCTAACTTGTCGTAAAATTCTAAATTGAAAACATTACAATATAATATTAAACGAGTTAAAAAGTTTACCATGTAATATAGTCTATTTCCAAATTTATTGCTGTTATTTAATATTTATAAAGTTTTGATCTCAAAAGAGGAGAAAAAGCATATAATTAAATAAATAAAACTAAATCCATTAATATTAACACAGTTAAAAGCCATTCAAATTGCTAGAGTCAACATTTAAACCATTAATTTGGCCATATTATTTGATATACAGTTATTTATTTATACATTACAGCCATTACCGTTTTAATTATAAAACTTTTAATTAAATATTCGAAACGTAAGGATTCCAAATGGTTATTAACACTTTGATATAAGATGTACAAAAGTAATTTAATGGAAATTTAAATTTAAAATATTTATTTCTATTCTTCAGCCCGTTTATTTATTACTTTAACATAGACAAGCATTACGGCACAAACATTATCTTCCAGCTAGGTTTTAAATCGAGAACATATCTTAATATTGTTAAACAATAATAGAGGATGAATAAAAATAATATATTACTTAAATTACTAGTTTAAAAAGAGTAAATATATAAATATAAACATATACATACGTAAATATATATTTATGTTGATTCTTTACAATGAAAGAAATTATCAGGAGGGTAAAATAATATACAACTTGACTTGCAAATTCAAGAATAACCAACAGCAATAAATAAAATAGATGGAAAGCAAGATTAATGGTTTGAGAGACTGGGATAGAAAACTTAACATTATAATATCAAATAATATATATACTAGTACCTAATGTTTATATATTTTAGCATATGAGGTGTGAGTGAGCAACTATCACTAATTTTTATGTTAATTAATTAATTGTGTTGTGTAATTAAATGTTAAAAAATTAATTTTCAAGTTAATATTTATTTGAAACATGCTTTTCAACTCAAGCGTTTAAAACTTATAAATGAAAGTCTTTAATACGGTTATTTTCCTTTGTATATCACGTTAGCTTCCTGTTATTTTTTAATAATTTAAACAAAGTAAACTTACTAGGGTGTAAAATCAAAGAAAATTACTTTTTAACACTGGCTGTTGCCAGCGACTTCGTTAGTTTCCATCCAGAGACTCAAATAATAAACCATATAACATGTAATAAAATTTATACTAGCCATATCTATGGCAAGGCGACATACGTTATATTGTACTATGACAGTTAGCGCTATATGTATGGCGCTTGACAACTGATATTCCGATCTTCAAAATAAATGTTAGTACATATGCTGCTGAGGACTAATAGTTACATACCAAAAAAAGTTTAATTAAAATCCATCAAGTAGATTTTGTATGAAAACCGCACAACAGACAGACAGACAAAAGTTTCAAAGTGATTTTTTTGCCTTGCGTAACTTGTTTGGGGATTCCTAGGGCTATTTTTTATTTAATGTACAGAATTGAACTGATCTACAGTTCTATTATATGAATATATAACGTAAAATAAAATGTTATCGAAAGTTCAGGCAAGTGCAAGGTAGGTATTTATGAAAAAATCCTACCGTCCTTGATCTTTTTCTGACTTTATTTGCAACAAGGAGTAATCATAAATATTCTATGAACACAAGGTAACATCAAACCATCTGTATCTCGTTAACACCGAGTTGTACTCATCCGATGATCGCGGCCTCGAGTCGAGCCCTCTCCGTCGAGGGTCTTCGCCTTTTGAAGAGCCTCTCCGAAACTGTTACTTCTGCTAACTCGCCTACTTTCAGGCTTATTATGAAAGCCAATATTAATATGAGAACTTTTATAGAAGCTGTGTTAGTTTTTATTAAGGATGTCATAGATTAATTAATTGGTAAATGGTCCCGTATATATAATACATATATACATCTATTAAAAATTACAAAAACAAGGAAATTCACCATATTAGAAATATTTCACGTTTAACATTGCTTTTTGTACCTACAATCTTGCTTCTACTCTACCCATATCTCCTGTTGCACATCATGAATAGTGTTCCAATAATTAGACACCGTTCCTTCCAACACGAGACTAGTTTGCTACATCCGTTGGTTTATTGTTTGATTTAATGTCCACTGCACACTCCATTATATAAAGCATTGGGTTTAATAGAATAATTTGAATATCCTTTAGTCAATTGAGTGGATATTGTTTCTATCGCAATAGGTAGTCACTTTCAGTAACAAGTATAGGGTCTAGTGTCTATTGTCTGTTTCAAAACAACTAGTTGGTACTTACTATGAGAAATTAAATGTATATTTTGGCAAATTTCTGAAATAATACACAATTTAGATTCAAGTAAATTTTTGTTTAAAGTGTGCAAACTATACGCTAATGTCTCTAGTTTCACGATAATAAGTTTGTTTATAGATGAAACCGCAAGAAACTCCATGTACTCAGTTTAATGCTGTTATTATATCGTTCAATATAATGATTACAGAATCTGAATGATGGGGTTTTAAGAAAAAAAAAACAAGGAATAAAAGTTTGGAATTGGTAATGAAAAACAACTTTCAAGCTTTTATATAAACTAATAATATTTTGTAAAACTTAACTGTAACGTCTTGTATATGTTGCTTTTTGAAGCGAAAGAATATATTTAATGAAACACAATAAATAATACATATTAAAAGTTATGTGGTATTTCAAATATTTAAAATGTCGAATGTAATTACAACAAATAATTTTGTAATAATATTAATATTATTGTAGAATTATATTAAAAAGTAAAAACTGTTACTCTCAATATTGTGGTCTTTTCTTTGTAAAATGGTTCCCCAGTTTTAAAATGCTTTAATTAATGCCTAACGGCAAACAGGTTTACTTCAGCGTTATTAATTTCGGTTTCGCTATTTAATTATATATTAAATAAATAAATTGACGATAAAAATCATACCATTAACGCTGACTTGGAAAATTAAACACTAAGTGGCTTTTTAAATATTTTTAATTATTTTACTTTCAAACATTGCTTTCAAAATAAAGAAATATTGGTATGAATGACAGGGAAAAAGTATTTTGACCTAATTATTTTTGTATTTAATTTGGATCTATTATATAAATGTAGTTAAAATTTGTAAGTCAACGATGTTATTACTGATTGTACTATGACTTAACATAAATAGCTTAATATTTGACGAGTTAGGATTTCCTGTCGTATTTCGGTTTATTATAAACAATTAAAATTATGAGTAACAAACTTATCACTGGTTTTGAATAGCTTTAGGAACGCATCATAGATATTAAGTAATTTACTTTTTAATAAATAGAAGATCCTATAGATCTTCGAGAACTATACAAATAATAGTACAAAAAGTAGTGAAGAAAAGCTATAATTCTGAACTTTTTGTGTACATTTTTTCTTTTTATTTTATAAGTCCACGGTGCTTGGATTTTTAAAATCTGAAACCCTTATGTGTTTATTAATATGACAACATATTTTTTTTAATGTATTGATAATTTATAGTTCCTTCCTTAAATCCTTCCTTCCTTAGTGCTTCCTTCAGTAAAAGGAGGTCACCTCTCTCTCTCTCTCTCTCTTTCTCTTCCGTTCCTCAATCAATCTGAGATTTATCAAAAGCACGAGAAATTATGAATACCGTTCACAAGAGCGATTGTGTTCTTAAATTTCTAGGAAATGGATTTGAAATGACTTCTGCAATATTCTTATCTAAGTTTATTTACATTTTCCGTGAGCTGTTGTCATTCCTACATTATTTCGTCCAGATGCAAAATTATATCCGAGTAAAATGTATTAATCATATTTTAAAGTTCTCGCTGTATCAAGCTCTTCTAGATGACATATTAATCAGAACTTACTTTTTACATTATTTTTACTATCAATATATATTTTTTTCAGGTTAACTTATTCTTAGTGTATATTCCAAAACCGTAAACTACGGCGCAGATACAAAAAGAAATACATTATATAAATACTACATAAGACCTAATTTTAATTCTAAATATAGTAATAATCTTACAATTAAAATATATAAAGCGCACTACTTATAAAATTAACTTAATAAAACACGATAATCTTACAAGTTGCGGATATAAATGTAGGAACTTATTTTTTTAACGTCAGGACAGATCAACTCAAGTCAGATGTCAGGTCAGTCAAGACCGTCAAGTTTACCATGTATTACCCAATAAATAAATATTAAATGTCGATTCTTGCTCTTTTTCATTTTAATATCTGCATATTAAAAATGCAAGTCTGTCACCGTAAGATGTTATATTTTTATTATTGTGGTCAATATAGGATAAATGTTTAAAGAAAAACCTTTTTAGACTGATTCAATTCTGTGAAAATGAATTTCATTTCATGCTGAAATGCAATATTCTAAACTTTTAACATAAGAGTTGAATATAAGACACTTTAAGCTTTAAAAAATCCTAGCATTATGAATTACAAAAGCTAAAGCTTTATATGACTTTTTAACTATATTTTCGTAATGATATTTGAATTTTGTCGTCCTCGTCATCTAAATCTCTTATGTTCTGCTAGCGGAGCTTTAATAGGATTTTTTTTGCGAGTGAATGCAATGTGATAGCTTTTCGCTGAATTTTAAGTTATTTTATTTTTGGTGCACCAAATTATTAGGAAATGAATGCGATCATCTAACCTTGATATAAAGGCAAAATGCAGATATGCACTGACTAAATTATGTCTTGCGTTAATGCGTACGACGCCATACACGCCCAAAATAAAATATTTTTTCTAGTAACTTGAGCTTAAACTCTAACATAGTCCGGAACGTTGGTCACCACAAAATTCCTTCTAGCTATAGCAGCTATAAGAGATAATATAACTGATATTAATGAATTTAAAGATATGAAAGTGAAAATTTCAAAGATCTTGATATAACTCTTGGTCGTTATCTTTTGTGGACCAGAACCAGAAAAATATATTTTCTGTACATTTTTTAAGAAGATTGGGTGCTGTTGTCCACTAAAATTGGTGCTCAATCAAAACAAATATCACTTCTATTCTTATTCACATCTTATGTACTATAAGATAGGGATATTTGTTAGTAAGACATAAAATATAATCTTGAACGTCTTTAAAATCTTTGAATATGGTTTAAACTTCGGATGCGCAAATAGAATTACACGGAATTAATTTCGTAAAAATTCAAGTACATTGTGAACTAGTCAACTCTGGGATAGAGTCTTTTAAAAGCAAAGTGTGCTTGATCGCTGGCTGTTTTTAAAATAATTGTAAATTTTCTCGCCATTTGAAGATACTTTGAACAAAATGTTTATTACCTTGAAATAAATGTTATACTTTGAAACAATTTTTATTTGTTTTATTTTGTCTTTAGTACTTATTCTTTATAACTATCTATATATTAGATTTCAGACCTTAAACAAAATTCAAAACCATATAACTCCTAGAAATTTAAAACTTTTTTTGCACAATTTAGATAAATTTAAAATGTATTGTATTCAACTTCTTTAATATTTTTTCTGGTCGTTTAAGCGTTGAGAACGAAAGATCAAATAGAGGCCCTTTCAACCCTTTGTTAAAGTAGTAATCAAATAAGTGATGTTAGAATACTGGTATTACTAGTTGCTATGCTATACGCACTCGTACACTAAGTATTCTTAATAATATTAACAGAAGTTACACTAAAAAACAATACCGGTATCGATGAAGAAGGCTATTGAAATGAGCAATTAGGTGATAATTACATTTTATACTACAGTTATCACCATAGATCAGATAGATCACTAGAGATGCTATATTATTCAATTTATTTGTACTCAGGTTTTTATAAAACTTTTTGACCTCTGTTCAGATTAACAATGTGAACAATGAAGTCCATTCCATGAAACTTTTTTTAAAATTTCCTACCATCTCGGAGTAGATCCTTCTAGCACAAACTTTTTTGTTATCCCATCTTGACTACGCTGACAGTTGCTATTTGGATACATCTGAGAAGCTTCCTAATAAACTAGATAGACTTCCAAATTTGGGTATCCGCTTTATTTTTGGAGTAAGTAAGTTTGATCATATTTCAGATTTCCGTTGTCAACTTAAGTGGCTCCCTACATGCCTACGTCGGAATATGCATATCCTAACCACGCCGTATAATGTCTTCTCTAACTTTCCTCTCTCTTATTTACAGGGCCGTTTTTACTTTCCAGTAGTCACTGGAAAGTGAAAACGCCCTTAATGCTCCTGCGGCTTAGTCAAAACTTATTCTAAAACTAAAAGTTTTGTCGTTAAACCGTATGTGCAGCGTAGTTGTGAAATTCCCTACCAACACATGTTACATATTGTAGCCGTTCCGTCATAGCATTTAAACGAAGAATGTATATATTGTTATTTTATGTATTTTTGTATTTAATGATTATAAATATTTAGTTAAGTATCTCTTTAAATATCTATCTCTGCCATCTAAAACCTCCTATCCAATAACTCGAGATAAGCTCATCCTACGTATACGTCTTTGTTAATTTTTTGTTGAATTACTAATTGTCGTACATGAAATAAATAAAAATAAAAACAATTAAAATTATATAAAGCTCGATGAATAGAATAGAGAATCGAAAATAATGTTCAGTTTAAAGTTTCTATTTCAAATACAACCAACATAAGTCACGAAGGCATTAGAACTACAAAATAAAATCAGGTTCCATTTAATGGTCGTAAAATAGGAATGCTTCCGAGAACGGGAGCGAATAAATGAAATTGCGCCAGTTGGTACATTCGATGACGATCTGTTTAAATACAATACGATGTCTTTTACGAAAACAGTTTATTAATAGCTCTTTTCCACTTGCAAGTGGTTTGTTTTCTGTTAACAATATTTTTCTTTTTTTGGAGTAGTCTATCTTTTTATTGGTATTGAATTATTACGGTTATTATGTCCTTATCTTTTTTTCTTGCAGACAGAAATATCCACTAAAGCACTAAATTGTATTTTTTTATGTCCAGCTAGCTATACCTGCCATCTATCCCGCTATCGTCTCCATGGTATCGTTCTATTCTAACGGGATAAGACTACGAATATTTTGATGACATGTATTTGTATATTATTTTATTATAATTGTACATATTCTTAACTGTGTAAACATTCTAAATATAAATTAGATTAATATTTTTTTTATTTAAAAAAAACTTCGTAAATATACATTATAGGAAGAAAAAATAAGATAACGCTTACATAAAATAAGATATAATCTTTATTGCACACACAAAACAAGAAAATACACAAAAAACGTAAAATACAAGAAAGATACACAAAAGGGCTGCAAAGGCGGTCTTATTGCTAAAGCAATCTTTTACACTCAACCCTTTGAAGAAAGGAATAGTTAATGCGAACGCGGTATAGTGCAAAGAAAATAAAAACAAATAAGTAATTAGAATACTAATATTACTATATTTTTAATACAAATAAAATACTCACATACGATAAGATATACTTAAAATATAAAAATGATATATCTTCTTAATATATATAATATTATGTGTCATTACGTTTGTTCGCTACAGATTCCTAAACTACTGAACCGATTTTAAACAAATTTGCACACCGTATGCAATTTGATCCAACTTCAAATATAGGATAGCTTATATAAGCTATATTATAAGCCTATATTTGAAGTTGGTTAATTTATTTTATTGCGAGTTATTTATCTATTATCTGACAGTCACATATTATTATATAATATTGATTTCTACTGAAGTAAAAAAACAAATAGTTTATAGAAGTCAGCAATAATATGAAAAGAAAATTGTATTTCTATTTATCTTGAAAAGTTGAAACGTTTTCCAAATTGTTTCAGCTTTATTTCCGATTTTATCAATATTTCTATACGATATCCTGAACGCTTTTGAAAGCGTCTCTTTTTCTGTAACGCTTATTTATTTTTCATAAAATACTGTCCAACTTTGCTTACTCATAAAAAAGTTGATCAAACTATCTTTAGCTGTGATGAGTTGTAAGAAAAATATCAATAACCCAGTTTTAGGTTTTCGAAATGAATACAATTAAGAGATGCTTTACAGTTTCAATAGAAGTAAATATCTTGGTTTTTGCGATTGGGCTACAACTGACACTTCCCGTTCAAGGCCTTAAACCGAGTGGTTGCGGTTACGAAAGGTTGCGGTCAGTGGCATAATTACGACGTAACGCAATCTATCGCATTACGTAGAAATCTGTTTTCACTCTAAAAGTAAAATTGCAATTCCACGAAAACAGCTGAAGATAGTTTCACGTGCAATTCCAAATGTTTCCCTGGAACGTAGTTCGATGTTAAAATCATGTGTTCGTTACAGGGTCTAAAGCACTTTTAGAAACTTTCTTGGCATAGTTCTGGGTTTCATATTGCAAAGTATGTTTTGAATGGTATTTTTTAAAATGTTCATAACATTTGAAGCTTCTAACCTAAACTAGGTATACTATAATACTTTCAAATTAGTCTTTTGATATGTAACTCTGATGTATAAATAAAGAAATTGAGGCTCTGTAAGTTAATTATATTTTAAACTAACTGTTACCAGTGAATTCGGTAGCTCTTACCAAGTGACTCAAATAATATGGCGCTGTTTTAAAACTCTATAGCGGAAATTTAAGTTACTCTATGGCAAGGAAATAATGACTAACACAAGTCTGCCTCTGTCAGGTAAAACGTAAAAAGTTGCACTTTTATGTCATTTTTAAGTTCACAAAAATTCAGTCAACTCATGCTATTCTTAGAGGTGCCGCCATCATGATAAAATTTTAATAAAATTAGGCAAATATTCATGAAATTGCAAACATTATATAAACGTCAAATGATATCCTGCCTTAGTGTGTGAATAAAGCGTCCGTGTAATATAATTAAGAATTATCTTGAAACATGAAACGTTGGATCCGCAGGGAACGGGGCAGAGGGTGTTTAATTGCCCATTCCTCACACACAAACACCGAAAGAATAAAATTTAGTGTATTCATAAAAAGTAAAAAATACTACTTACATTAAATATCTCGACACCAGCCGTAAAATTCGATGCGTAAAATTTACTAATATTACTTTTACTATTTATCTATACTAGGTAAAGGGCCTGAATAAATGAAGTTACCATTTTAAATCTTTTGATTTCAACGTATTAAACTACTATACAAGTATGGTTTACATTGTCACTGTTGTGTTTGGGTTCTAATATATGTCAATATAATGTTTACACGTGGTTTACTAACCTTCATAATCAGAATACTTATCTTCACTTAATATAAAATAAGTAAAAATGCCTTGATTATAATATTGAGATGAAAACGAAGCAGCTCTCAGAATAATTTGTTGGCAAGATAAAAACTTTAAAAAATTATAAAAATAATTTAACATCTAGCACATTGTACCTATAAACAAAAAGACACAAAGGCCACCTTCTTTCAGTGTCGACTATTTTTTAACAAAAACAACAAGCGCAAAAGAACCTAATAAATATAATTAAGAATTACAAATATTATATATAAGAAAAAACATGTATATAACCATTGTTTGGTGGCATGTGATGAAAAGTATGATATGTGAAAAGTTTTATTATTTATTATACAAACACATTCCTGTACAGTTCATTATAATTCGTTTTTTTTTTCATTTTTAGGCAGAACAATTCCTATAGGACTGACTACCAACGAGGTATTTGCAAAGCTTGCTTTTTAATCTGTTATGAATTGGTTATGTTTTGAATATTTACTTATCACAACTTAATAATTAGTTCGTCCCAAATAAACTAGCAGAAAACTAAGGGAGCATTCAATAAATCAGAATACTGGAGTAAAATTATGTTATCCGTTTCGAAATTAATATTTCCATAACCATTCCAGAGTGAAGTTATTTGCCTGTTATGTCCTATACATTTTAACTAAGTAATTCAAAACTTCCCCTTTCCAAAGCTAATTAAATATCGTCTTAGTGTACATTTAATTCACAACACACAATTGATTGATTAAAAATTTTATATGAATTATAAACAGTAATATATTAGAACAAATATCTGGCTTCTGTAAATAGGAATGTAGAACTTTGAAATGGAACAAATGAAAGGAATATAATAATTTAAAGATAGATAATTAAACATGAATAAATATTTAACTTAATTAATAATTCATTATGTGAATTCTTCGTTAATTAATTAATCGGACTTTCCTTTACAACGAATAATTTCGTTCAACGTTTATGTTATTTTACTTTTTTTTAGGTGAGTTTATTTGTTCAGTGAACGTTTCTTACGTACTTTAATGTTATGTAAAGAAACTCTTTATAAAATTGGAAGCTCGTGACAAAGTTTTTCTCTTCGTGTTTTCTTAAGCTAATATCGTTTGATTGATGAAAGTCAAAACTTGGATGTGATATATATATAAATGTATTTATGTATATATATATATATATATATATATATATATATATATATATATATATTTGTTTATTCATATATAAATGGTCATTTTTCAAACTTCATGAATTTCAAACATATAACATAAAACATCACTTAAATTAACTAGACAAGTTAAAAGACATAATCCAGATAATAAGAAATAATACGAAGAATGTGCCCATACTTGAATATTGTACAGATTGGATATTGGTTTTATGGCATTTTGCCAGAACCTAAGAAGTCAGCTTAATGAAGACTTGTGGGACATGCAGTTATAAGAGATACGTATAATAAAAAATAATAAAATGCTATACCCATTCCTTTTATTTGTTTTTGTGTCTAATATAATTATTTTAAAACTATTTTAATATATTTTTTTCGCTGAAAAAAAATCCTACGTAATTCTAGTGTATTTTTTTCAAATCGATCAATTTTGCTATCCCAAGAACAGCATTATGTTTCGAATTTATATACCATCAAAGGGAAAAGTTATCCACTTCATAGTATATGAAATTGATTCTTAGACACCATCAAATATTTATAAAATAAGAATAAAAACAAAACATAATTTTGAAACTTGTGGTATTCAAGTATTATTCAAAATAAGCCGTACTATATGACACTGTGAAAATGTCTGTACAATTTGCCGCAAAAGCGTGTTCGACCCTGTTACGCTATGTTCCAGTTCAAACGTGTCAATTGTTTCTTCCTTGCTTACGATGCCCATGAGTCTATGTCAAACATATTACATCTTATGACACGATTGTAATTTATTTATAGAAAAGAGTTATAAAAATTGTAAATGATTTATAAGGTGAGTTTGATAAACGTGTACTGTAACTCTATATTTTTGTGAGAAAAAGGTACAAAAAAGATTAGAAGGTGTCTGAAACCGCAGACTATCTTCAAGATATTGAAGATTGTAGTGATGAGAAATTGAATGATATTGAAATTACCTCATCGCCGCCGGACGAAGTGTATGAAATGACTGACATAGAAGAAGGTCCTGCGAACAAAATAGGAGTTCTTCCAGTGTCACATGTAGCTGGTGAATAGGAATTTTCTTAAAAAATAGACAACGTCGATAAAAATCATTCAAATCAAACCACATCTCGTCAAGCAAGAGTCATTTAGCGTAAGTGTACTCCAGTACATTTTGAAATACATCCGGAATCGAATACTGCTAAACAATGTTTGGGAACTATGATTCCGAAATTGGGCGGAAAATCAGCAGTAGAAACATTCAAAACCTTGTTATGAGACGTGATTATAGAACTTTGTGCACAAAAGAGTTAACTACGCCAAATATTACAAAAAATATTTGAACTTACAGTAAATGATTAAAAGTGTTTATAAGAATTTTGATTCTCTCTTCGTATTACCACTTGCCTCAAAATAAACTTTGTTGGCGCACACATTCCTTTTGTTGAACGAGACATGTCTCGTAATCGTTTTGATAAAATTGAATATTTTATTTATAACATAAATTTGTAGTTATAAAATTTTTGTGAATTTTTAAAATAACGTTTAATTGATAACATAGTTAGGTTTTTAAAATAATGATATTAAGAACTAAAATATCCATTTAAAGTTTTAAAATTCTTTGATATATTTACCAAAACTTCCAAATGAAAAAACATAAATTTATAAGACGGCCGAAAACTTTGATATTAAAAATATGACAAGCCCTATTGGTAAGAGTTGAGAGGAAATTAAGTTTTCGAATCCCACTAACATTATGGCTAAAGATGTTGAGCTCAGTTGGTTTAGAAAAAATTTATAGATAACAGACTCCACAAAGTTATGATAATATTGATTGTATTTAAAAATATTGAATTCAAATAGGACATATAATGCAAAGTAATTGTAATATCGTAATAAAAGCTTGTCAGTGTTTGTCAAGGAATGAGAGAATATCTCACAACAATGACAATAATCTTAACAATAGTTTTCCTAAAACAAAAACAATGTTGTTTTTATCACGAAATGTTTTTAAAATATAACGATGAAGATAATATTATTGGAATACATTTTTAGTAAACGAATATAATTTTAGTGTATTAAAATACTCTCTAGTCTAGAAGAATTTGTGTATTTATTTCAATGTCTGAGTTAAATAACGACTTGTGGCGGGTACACTACTTTCATATTATAGAATGTATAAATCACAAATGGAAATATACTGTAGGGAAATTCTCTTGACTTTAAATTTTAAATAGCTATATAATGAAAAATTAATTAATACGGGCAGGATGAGAACCTGCGACCTCTGGGGAACCAACCCGTCTCTCGATACTGTTGAGAGTTTCAAAGTAAATTTGTCGATATTGGTAAACCACTATTTAAAATGGCTATTTCCATATTATAAAAAATATATTTACAAAATTATACCTACAATTTACCTACAGTTTTAAAATTACCAATAAAATTATTATTAGGAACTAACATAAATAATAATTAAATATGTATCCTTAAAAGCTTCTTATAATTAACTAGTATTTTAGTATTAGTACTTTATTTTTTTTTTTACATGCATGTCCAATACACAACAGAACTCAAATCAATAGTATTTTAATTATTATCTGTTTATTTTTATTTTGATAGCTTATCTGTTTTATCGTTCACGCATCGCGTAATTAACTGATAAATTTTGATAAAGTTTCAGTATTGTTATAGGTAAGTGTGGGGAGAAACAGCCGAAGTTGTTGTTAACAACTTTTTTGTAAAAAAATATGTTCTCGTATATATTAAGTTAAAGTAGATTCATATAATATATTCCCTCATAGGTGAATAAAAAAATAATGACAAAAAAACTGTTTTGTTATTTGAAATGTATGTTTATTTGAAATGTTTTTTTTTTTGTTCTGGGTTCGAGTTCTGATGGTGTTATTAATACGATTTTGGGTACTTTCGACACGCTCTCAGAAAAGCAATATGAATGTAAAAATGTATGTCACAAGGGTACTAGGAGAAAGGGAGAAACCATGTGTTTGCCAACCTCAGTATCCAAACTAACTCCGCAACATAATCCGAAAAGGTGGAGAGCACGTAGCGAAAAATAGTGTAATCACGGGATATTTTCTAATGTAACTAACTAATGTATAATACTACCCAATAAAACACAAATACCC
This sequence comes from Dircenna loreta, assembly GCA_963555665.1. NCBI lineage: Eukaryota > Metazoa > Arthropoda > Insecta > Lepidoptera > Nymphalidae > Dircenna > Dircenna loreta. The sequence goes on from OY743087.1 coordinate 15,414,565, forward strand.
CTCATGCTTAAGATCCTGAAGTGCAATACTCAAGTTTAGGATGGAAAGTTAGAGGTGAAGTCGGAATTGTAGAATTCCGAGCCTGCTTATGCAATCCTGACCCGCGATAGGAGCTGATACACGGTTTGATTGAAAAAGTGAAAATTTGTATTGCAAAGTCATGTATGATTATGTAATATATTCTATAGGGGGTAGGAGTACAAGCCAACAGTCACTTAGAGAATTTCGAAGTTTTTATTTTATTTATATTATTATTCAACATTACAATTTTACAATAAAATTTTTGCAAAAGTTTGTTAACTTTTGTAAATTTGATCAAATTTTCGAATACCGTCAAAGGTTAAAGTAGCTCCCATTTTTCTGCCAGAATATGCCAGTGTTAATGATTCTCTATAAAACGATCCAAAAATCTCCTCATTACTTGCAAGATTGCTTTAAATTAAGTAAATCTACAAATTTGCCGGAGCTCTTTTGTGTATCTTTGGGAAGGATCTTGTAAGAATTATATTTATCGAAGAATCACCATGAAGCGGTCCTCGCGATAAGGATTCGCTTTGGCGTGTCTCAATATTGTATGAGAGATGGCTTCATCATAATTCTGGGATCTAATCATAGTAAGGACCATAAAGCAACCAGACCTAAACTTGATGTAATTCCGAATTCCAATTACGTATCTACTACACTAAACAAAACTGCGGGCAGAGATACAGAAAGTAAGATATAATTTAAGATCTCAAACAACCGTCAAAAAGAAATAAAAGTTACTATTTGCTCCTTATATTACTCTTCCCAGTAATGTCTTTACTTAGTTATTCTACCGTGCTACAGTACAGTTGAAACTAAAATTATTTTAAATTTATTCGATCCACTTGTATTTAGTTTTTATTTATAGTAAATTACATTCCTTCCATTAAATTTTAAAATAAACAAAACAATTAGATCATACAATTCAAAATTGCGAAATATTTGACTTTCAAAGGTGACTTTGACATCAAGAAAAACACATGTATTGGCTGTTAAAAGAATTCTTTATATCAGCTAACGTGTAGCTTTCTGTTGCGCTTCTACCCATACGTAACACAAATTGCTCTTGTGGTAAAATATTACTTGTCTGAACATAAAACACTCGTCTAGTTTTTAACATACATTAAAATTAAAACTTGTGTTAACAGTTTTATGAGGTTTAAGGATTGGTATGACAATCTGATTTTTCAAGGCAGTCAAAAATAGTTGTTTTTCCCAAAATAAATAATAAAGCTAATATTCAACCTTTGCAATGCATCAGGCGATGAGTATTTGCCTATAATATAAGTATTCGCATAGTTGCTTAGAAATTATCTTACTACGGTGGTAAAATAGATTTCTAGTAGTTCAATGACATTTTTGTCGTGGATTTTAAAATTAAAAAAATATATAGCTTAGCAAAAAACCATGATTACTTTAGCTTAAAATTTTGTACTGATTAATTCAAAATTCAAAATTAAGTGGAAAGAGCCCGGTTTTTACAATGATATTTTCAATGCACTATGAATTTTTGAACCACCTGTAGCTGTAGCAGCCTTTCTGGTTAATGGACATGCTATAAAGGCATTGAAAATTCCATCAGTTAAATAGTCTTAGTATTAGTGGAATTAATAATAATTGACAATGATGCAAACAATGAAAATAACATTAAAAATCAAGTACATTGAAATAAAAGTAAGTATAATTGTATATAAATTGTTATTTCAATTTAATTGTATTTTTATCTCGTCATGATCTTCTGGAATTGGAAATTGAAGACGCTTAACTCAATCTCATCTAAAAGGTTGTAATGATACAACTTATATTGGGACTTTAATGATAAAGTCCCAATATAAGAATAGTGAATTAGGCAGATCACTTATCTGTTTAAAGCAATGAAGTCTGAAAAAATCATAAAAATATAGTTTATTATTTTTAATATAATAGCAGATTTTATTGAAATAGCTGCTCCATCACGAGCATTTATTCTATTCTGATAAATATATATTTTTTGTCAAAAGTTATGAAATGACTTCCATATTCTAATCAAGTCTCATTTAATAGGCATTATCTATATCATTTTGAAGAAGAAAATTTATATACGAGGGTTCTTTATTATTGACGCCTTATACATTAAATTGAGAAATTCTTCCTAGAAATCCTTTGCCATTTTTTTTTATTTATTACATTTTATTATTATTTAATAAACTTGGACGTACTACGTACTATTACTGCCCCTATTATAACCTTTTAATACTTTAGTAGAATATTATTTTTGTCAGTAAATTCTGATATCTCGCCCTAGACAATTCTTTCGCTTATCTCAGAAAGGTGATTCAAAATACTGTTAAAAGACAAGGCGCTTATTATTTTTAGGCAATATTTTTTGGTAATTTGGTAATTTTGATAGAGTTATTTAAGATGGTGAAATTGTAAGAATTAAATTTATGGTCTAGCTTTGATATTTATCATTTTATTAATGTTAAATGTTAAGAGTGTAAAGTTTATTATTTATTTCTTTATCTCTTTAAAAAGTTTGTATTTTTAAAAAGTCCATTTACTAAATAAGTGCTGCTAATATATCAAACAAGGTAAGAAAACAGTTGGTAAATACAGAATTATATATCATTTATGTTCTGGAGTTTTGAAAGTTTGTGCATCTTAATTAATTCCAAACTACACTGGATTGTACGAAAGTCTAAAGCGTCATATTGTGTGTAGGGCTTAATTTTTTTTTGCTTTAATTTAACCTAGCATTTTTTAAATTCAAAGGTCATAAAGGCATGATTGGTGAGATTAGGAATATAAACTATGTCAATGTTATTGATATTAAAATCTGCACGTATCAAATCAAGAAGAGATTTACTGTAAGTAGTTAAATGTGTTGGTTGAAATAAAAATGGTTTCAAATTCCTGTATTTACCTAATTTATTCAGCTTACCGGTGTCATTATTAATATCTAAACAATTTTTATTTAAATCACCTGAAAGTTTGATATGGTCTGAGTACACTGCATGTGATAACAGCACAAAGAAACTATTTGGTCTTAAGCGGTCTGAACATTTTTCCCTCAAACACACATTTTTCGTCCGATCATCTTTTTCCTCAGGCAGGTTTTGTTTAGTGCCATAATATTTACATAATGTCAGTCTACTGCTATTAAAAAATAATCATGTTCATAAATGACTTTGACTCCAACCGCAATAATTACCGCAAAGCTCGAAATGGATGCAACTCATCGTTTAGAAATGCCCACCGATGCCGCATTCACAATCCCATTGAAAATGGCAATATATAAAAAATATATAAAAATTCCTCGAATCACTGGGAATGGTTAGACCTTCAAATATTTCTATCAATATTGACATTTATTTTTTTAATAAACACTTTTCTTCTTTAGATACATGGACATCGCTAGTAAAGAATGCATTCTTAACTATCTTTCATCCCTCTCAACTCCAGATTTTATATTTTTTTTCTTTTTATTTTAACACTGAATGTGGTGGTATGAAAGGCGTGCTATCTATTTCTTCGTGTGCTGTTGGTGTTGACACTGTAAGCTGTAATAAGACCGTACCTATCCTAGATGTTATATCGCCTATCCTAAGTTACTTCCTAATAGTAATACATTACAATAGACTGTTGGATCAAGAATCGAATTTAAAAGGTACTGTTGCTTGAGACCGCATTGTGAGTAGGTTCCTCAGCCTGGAATCTTAACAACCAGCGGGTTAATACAACAATAAAAAATAAATAATAATATTTTTTATTGTACTTCCCCAAGTGGTAAACGACAACGATATACCATTACGAAAACAATAAACATACAGAAATAAAGAAAATAAAACCAAAATGTACAGTTACAATTTTAGTAAAGATCACCGACGACATTCGGTCCTTTAAAATAGCTGACAGAATTGACACTCCTAGATTACAGAAATGCATTCAACACTGTTTACTATGACATTTCACGGAGTCTGTTACGTATGCTAAATATATCATCATCAATAATAGATTGGTTTCGTAGTTACCTTACTGATTAGCGACAGCGCATTCAGAAGGAAACAATAATAATAAATCCCTCTCGTCCTAGTGTAATGACTCAACTTGGGAACATCAACGCAACGTGTTATATCCTTTACTTTTCGCATTTTTTATTAATTTCGTCAATTATTATATATTTTCACTATCACAATTACTCAGATGATATTCAAATTTACCACTATTAAAAGCTTGACAATCTTCATTCCACCATATCTGCCATCTACCATTAGCAATTAACCTTACTGAAAATTTAAGATAGCATACTCTCTGTGGTTTGAAAATAAATCCTGCTAAATCATAGGATGTTATTATGTCCCGGTATGATTGCAAAGGTCGTTGAATCCTCCCTCCTATACATAATGGTACAGTTATCATGTTGTGTCTCCGTTAAGGATCTTGGTCTTTTCTTAGATCAAACGTTATGATGGTCTGCGCATAAGGTCGTATAAGGTTTGAGTTTGAAATCAATCATTCCGATTTATCATTAGCGTTGACGTTATCAAGACAAAGTTTAAAGCTAACCTCGATACTAAACGCAACAAATTAAAGGACCTGAACTTCTGCGTCCATTCATTACAATTATATGAACGGAAAACTCAAGTGTGCTCGAATATATTATTAGACCTCTTCGCGTGCATCAGCAACACAAATACAAATTTAGTAATTATAATTCTTTGCAAACATCGCTAACCAACTAATTTCAGATTAAAACGTGTAAAATGTTTAGGCAAGAATCATTCAAAACGATTTTTTTAATTCCTTCAAAAAAATTAAAACTTAATGAGGTAGATTAAAAACAGAACAACAATATTAAATTTTCAATCAATCAATGATCAAAGAGGCAAATTATGCCGGGTATGTTAGCATAAAGTTGATATTCCGTTACTTGATATTTATAGTCGGTATACGAGCTAGAGCCAATAGAGCGGCTCAATTGAGGTAGTACCTTTTCACAGAAGATTGGAGCTAGATATTAAAACTAAGGTGAGTAAAAGAGCCGTTAGTCGACCCCCTGATATAATATCCTTCATTATTTAAGGGTGACAATACATTTGCATGTCAACGAGTTTGTCCACACGGCTTGTTACGTATTAGTGGTAGCGTAGTGAACAATTCACAAGTTTAAGTGACGTGCTAGGGATTTTGTGAAAATCATGGCTTCATTTTTGACTTAAAATTATTTTATTTGGTTATTTGATTTTGAATATGCTTATTCTGAATAAAGAGTTGATAATATTTAGTTACCTGTGACTATTATATAATTATTCAAAAATATGATATTTACTATACTTATAAGAGCCGTTAAAACACAGAAAGGAAACAACAACAAAGACGCAGATTTTAAGGCAAAATATAAAAAGGACCTGGGCTATAGCTAAATTAAGCAAAACAAAAATGCAAAGAGTTTAAAAATCAGACAGTATCTGGCAACAGCCATACTTCACATATTTAAGGATATTATCTAAAATAATTATAAAGTACTTAAATAGTAGCTTAACAGAGATGATGATAGTTGTCGAAGGTTTAAATTAAATTAAGATGTATTAAGCCCGGACATTATTTCTTATTTCCGAAAAACAAAAGATTTTTTGATTAGACAAAAATAATTATTCAAATCGGACTGGTAGTTCCAAAGATAAATTCTGTTAAGCAAATAATTAAACTTACCTGTTTTATATATCAGTATATTTATTTTACAATAATAATCTCCTCCTATTGTAAGGCATGTCAAAATCTAAGATAAAATCGTCCAAGGGCTCCAGGTCAAGTTTACATTAAACATTTATTTTCTCAAACTGTCAACCTGTCTTTTATCCTGTCTGTTATTCACCAATTTATCATTGTAATATTGTTTTTACCTAGTACTTGTAATATTTGTTTTATTTGTGTACATCAATAAGTTATTCAATACCTACTTTCTTAATTAATACCTACTTTATAACGCATAAGTTTCTCATCCCAACAGCTTAATCTATGCGTATATAGAGATTACACAGTAAGGAGAAAAATTTATGTTTAAAAAAAAAAATAATTGACTCTGACATCGCATGAAGACACAAAGTAAATACAATTATACACATATACATATTATATTAAATAAGATTGTTTAACACGATTGTCAAGTTAATTTATTTATTAAAAATATAAAGGTTTTTAATAGATATTGATATGGTCACTATAGGGTGATGTTAGGTTAGGTACTTACTTAACAACTTAAGACAGTTGGTCCCTGAAGTAGTCCCTACTTCATGAATAAATTAAATACCGACTTGGTTGATCTTACAACTTTTTACTATAGAAGAACTGCGTTGCGAGACTTGGCTTTTTTTTAAGTATTTTTTTTTATGGGATCTTATTTCTTTTTGTAGATAGTCCTAATTTTTCCTTTCCGGTATGTTATACTTCTTGAATACCAACAATGCTCGCTCGCATCTATCGTATCTACACCTATATTAGTGCATTGAAAAATTCACTACAAATGTAACTTGGTACCGTAGTACCAAGGACGTACGTAGTACATCGTAATGTATTTATATAGGATTGCAAAAGTTGGATGATTAGAAAACTAGACCAAAATTGCAAAATATTTTATTTTTTTCTTGATTTGTATACTAAACACTAATTGTATTCTAAATTTGATGTTTCTATGTTTGCTTGAAGTGACTTAGACTTGATGATCGTTCAGTGAGTGAGTGACAAAATTAAGAGCTTTGACTAGTCATAATTTTTAAAGTACTGGATGAGATTGGATAAAATTTCAAATATGCCGTGTTTATACAATGCTTGCTTGGTTCTACTTTTAGCCACAATGAAGTTATAGGGTGTTGAAAATGGCCTGAATTGCTTCTAGAAAAGAATGGTACGGCCGTGCCGCTTTTTTGCTCGACTTGACTGGGGCAATGCCGTGCCACCAGATTAATGTCTGAACATGCAAAGTTTAAAATAATATTTTTTTGATTGTGAGTTTGTTTGTTTAATTCATGTATTGAACTAGAAGCTATTTTTATTTAAAAATAAAACCAACCACAATCAGTCTCTTTTACACGCCAACTGTTCGTTAATAGTGTTCTCGGTGTTCCAAGTAAAAACATTTGAAATTATTAATCTGGATCAATTACGTTAACTGTGATGAATTCCAAAAACACTGTCACAATCTGAAAAACGTTGATTTCAATTTAGCTTAATCCTATAAGATTCGTTTCATTGTAAAATATTGGGCCAGCTTTCGAGTAATCCTTTAAAAAGGTTTTATTTATACGGAACTCGAAAAGTACAAAAACTGTGAAAGGTTGAAATTAAAACGACATTTAATTAAATAAAAATTATAATTAACGCAATTTAACTGATAACTTTATTAAAAATTAAAGTAACTCAGTATTGAACTATGGACCATACTTATAAAACAAGTCTTAAGTTGTTGAACTTAAAATTTCAACAAATTTGTCTTAGGATACCGCTCGTTAGTAGTTAGTATATATAATAACAGGTAGTATAGTATACCAAAACATAATGCTTTTTATCGCTTAATGTAGTTGATTCGTTGGTTACTGGGCTGATACACACACACACACACACACACACACACACACACACTCATTGTTATCAAAAGACTTTCCATTCACTTTAAATGTGAGCTTTTACCACTGCTTTGTGACATCAAAGGTCACTTTTAATGTCTCACGTTTCAATATGTATATGTAAAGGAATATAAGATTGACACATAAGATGTGTCCGTTCGATCGGCATCTAAACAATGTTAAGAAATCACACATATTAATGTTAATTAAGTAAATACAATATCTGATTAGAAACAGATGTTTAAAAGATAATGCAAGGATTAAATGCTATTATCCGTTATATTTACATATATTCACACGGCTGTATTCACGTGGAGTTATATCGGAATGTGCCCGACTAATTGTATTAACCGGCTTTATTTCATGTGAGTACTGGCGGGTAAATATAAATATAATAGTCATGGTTAAATACGAAAGTTTAAATATAAAAAATTCTATTCCCTGGTTTACAAACTATTTCACACAAATATGGATCTGTCGAATAGTAATAAAAAAATAAAGACAGTTGTAGGGACTGCCGGTAGAAGTAAAAATTAATTACTTATATTTTTTTTATTAAAATGTGTAATATCATATTGTAAATTACAACTATCAATATGAGTGTCGTTTCACATTTATTTATACTCAGAGCAACAATTAAGTTATAAATTGAAACGGAGGATGCAAAAGAAGATAAGACAGAAATAAAATTAATTTATTTTAATTTTAAATTTAATTATTCCTCAACTGCGCCGATGCTAGGTCGCAATCTGAATGATTGAAATAAATAAATATAGTATAATAAATTTGTATTCATACTTCAGCTGCGTCAGCATTTTACAATGAGAACATTCCATAAACTTGATACCTCTTCGTATGAGCGGTAAAATGCTGCGAGTGGAATGCTACAAAGTAACAATTACAGAAATATTTATATGATTCATTTATTATGAAAATATATTACGGTCTGTAAAAATCAAGATCAAGATCATGACAAAATAGAAGTTCATTTAAATTGAAATAAAATTGTTATTTTAACATAGTGTTTACATAAATTTCATTGTATATTTCCATTTACGCGGCTGTATTCACTCAAAAAATAAATCGGAATGTGACCGACTAGTTTGGAACCCATTCGGGGTTCTTAATCATGAGCTCTAAGCGTGGCAGACTCGCGTCGTGATCTGTACTTGATTTTTAACTTTATTTTCATTGTTTGCATATTGGTCATCATTAATTTCAAAAATACTTAGACTATTTAACTGATGTAATTTTCAATGCTTCTATAACATGTTTATTAAACGGAAAGCTTTTTAGAAAGCTATTTGTGGTTCAATAGTTAATAGTGCATTGAAGATACCATTTTCAGTGCTCATGCACTTTATATTTAAAAAAAAGGATCAATACAGAAGTTTATTCAAAATTGTTAAAGTCCTAAAGAATCATTTAATAAGCATGGTTTTCTCTGACTTATATAAAAAAATATATTTTATAATTTATGCCAAAAATATTATTATTTTTCATTTATGAATCAGATTTGAAGAAAGAAAAAATACAGAAGGAAAAAAATAATACATTGTGTTAGCTTATTTCTAAAAAGAGCTACTAATATCTATCAGCTACCCGGAGGGTAACAAAGATGATTTTAAATTGCTGAAAAAAGCACACGCATATTAAAGTTAAAGCTAGACAATATATATATATATATATATATATATATGTATAACTTCTTAAATAGTTTATCACAATCTATACAAGACATCGTTTATTTGGTGTCTGAAACCCAACAAAATCAATGACTCAAAATAACCTTACCTATTAAAAGCTCAAACAGGCTCACTTTTGTCTCACAAACATGTAAGCTCACAAAAAAAGCTGATAGCATTTGCGGCTGTCATAAGAGTGAGCTCGACTTAAATATCGAGGTATAAACTGCATGGATGATTTGTCATCATATTGTTGAGAGACCTACTTTCTTGTGTTGATACACTTCAGTGCAAATATAATTATCATTAGTATTTATTTACTTTGATTTTTAAATATTTTTTGAATATATATATTTTTATTCTTTTTGGAGTTTGGCTTTGTCTAAACTTGAACATGAGTATCAAATGATAATAATTGACAAATATCGATAAGTTTGAATGTAAGTATGGTTTTAGGTTGAAATTAGGAAAATTTGCGCATTCATTATAATAAAAATAATATTTTTTTACTATATTGTTATAGTCAAGTAATTAACAGACATGAACGTAGGGAAAAAAACTATACTAGCAACGCTTTCAACGGTATAAGATATAATTAACATTTAAAGAAATAAATTAAATATAATATATATTATTTATTACCCAGCTATATTATCGTTAATTTATCGGAATTTGAATGACTATTTTCAAACCATAGAGTTCGCTCGTTCACGAAAGATTAAATGAAAAAAAGAGATATAGTAGTATAAAATGTACATTTGACTGTTAGAATAAGAGACTTTTAAATTATTCATAAAAAATGTGATTGTACTTATCTTTCATTAGTTGCTACGCAGGATTTCCTCAAATTTCAACATAAAAAAAAATACAAATTTCTTTACTTAGATTTCCAAAATCGTATGCTAAGGTATCTGATAGGTTTTTATATAACATGTAGCAAGCACGTACTTTTTATTATTCTACATATGTTACACGTATCTAATTTTAAAGAGATGTTCTTTAGATTTATTGTTTGTTCTTCAAGGTGCCAGAGTTAACTACAATTACTTTCAGGCTATATTGGATGTTTCAAGTTGTTTGTTTCTAAGCTGTTGTAAAGCTTTTTGTTCCTAAGGTAGAATAGGCGCTAAAAGTATATTGGGAGCAATATAACTTAAGAAGCGTATTTTTCAATATTACATTTACAAGTAACATCAATTTGATTACAATAAAAAGTTTAAACAGAGCTTCATATTTGTACACAAATAAATAAATGTATATGTTCTTATACGGAATAAAATAGCTTTTTGAATAGGTACCTAGATAGAGATCTCTAAAAGAGATAAGTGATCCTTTGTACTCATTAATTTAGTTTGTAATTTTAATGTTTCTGTAAATTTGATGAAATGATTCATTAAATGATACACAAATAAATAGATGAATTAGATTGTGATTGTAGCGGACGAAGGGTTATCGCAGGCGAAACGGCGCCAGGAGAATAATGTGGGGGAAGCGGTGCGGACGGCAGACCCCTCCTACTAGAACTTAAATATCATTGGAATTTTTTCACTTCTTAAGAACATTAATATTGTCAACTAATGTTATTGCATATATAAGGGACCAAATATTCGAATGGCAAACCTACCTTAACTACACTTCGGGTGACCTTAACATTCCGCCTTGGATTGCAATGTATCCGATTTAACTAAATAGGATACATGTCCCTTCTACCTGCTCTATTTACTTCCGAAGCATTAGTGACTTATCGATGTACTGTGCTGTTAATAATTAAGCCATCCGTTTATCAGCCTACTAGAACACTAAAGTGTTGCGAGCGCCTAGAAGTATAACAATTCTAACGTCGCCCTAGTTAAGGACAAAATGTATTCCTAACCCTCTTCAAATAGGCTGCATCATTTAAATATATAGACAGAGAGTATTAGGCGCAATCCTCCGACACCAACTGACAGAAACCTATTAAGGTTTCACCGTAGGTATCCACGTGCCCGATGCACCCAATGCGCTTGAACAGTCGTTGTCCGCGCTTTTTGCGCCCTCATTGCCGGTGTAAGCACCCGTCGCCGCCGCTGTTTAGCAAGGATAAGGCCAAATGGGACCGTGTCCACACTTTTTAGAAGTGATAGTATATTGTTTTTGATCAAAATGTTAATTTATGAATTCATTCATCTGAAAAGTGTAAGCTTGTTTTTATATCTGAGTCTTTTAATTTAAATTAAATTTATGATGAACCTATTTGTAATGTTTTTTTTATGTATTTTTTTTAATTTAAGCATATTACTCCAAACTAACAAAATCATTAAGACGTTTGAATGTTAGGGACGCTTTTACAGTTTTGCCGAAAATCATCAACATTTCGTTACATATTTAGAAAAAATCAAACAGAACGTGATAAAACTTATACTAACAGCAGATATAATGTTTATTTATATATATATTTTTTAATATATCAAATATTATAGCTTTTAATATTAATAAAACGATTTTCCATTACTTCTTCACACATTTTCCAAGATTTCAAGAGTAGCTTCGGTACATATTTCTAGTATTAGTTACCATGTATTTCAGAATAAAATAATACCTAGGATAAGAAAAAATACTCAACTACCATTCTATCAAAAAATAAGTATCAATACTTTACAAAATATCTTTAAAAAAATAAAAATATATTTTTTATTATTTTTACGTCTTTGTATTTGACACATGAATCGTATTTTACTGTAATAAGGTTTATTTTACTTGCATTTTTGTTGATTCTTTATAACAAATGTTTCTAAAATACCTACATCTCCACAGTCAGTCTGACCGCTGTCGTGTGTGGTTCTGTATCTCTTTGAAACAAAATTTCTGTTTATAAAGATCGCTGTATGAATACAAAATATGATATCAAACCTACTTTACAGTTTGTACAATATTCTGTATTGTCGATTAGATAAGTTATAAAATATTTTTATATTTCCATTATTTTTTAGGAAATACAGTATTTTGCTACAAGTACGTAAGGATTATTATCAATTAGTATTGACTGCACGGCGTGATCTGAAGGTTTACCGGTGAAGTGATGCTACTGGATCTCCTAGACGAATAGGACTAGGTGCTCCGAGCTTAGGCTTGTTTTGTTAGTTCTGATAAGATCTTACGGTCGGATTTGATGGAGTGACCTGAAGGTATGCAGGTGGATGGAAGCTATTGGATCTTATAGATAAATAGGACTAGGTGCGCCGAGTTTAGGCTACTTTCGCTAGTTTTGATAAAATTTTACCGTCTAATAAGGTGCGCCGAGTGAAGACTCGGCGCACCTAGTCTTATTAGTCTAGGAGATCCAGTAGCATCCATCCATCAGTATTCCTAAAGGGCATTCTGTAAAGTCCGACGGTAATATCTTATCATAACAAACAAAATAAGTCTAAACTCGCAGCACCTAGCTCTATTCGCCGAGGAGATCCTATAGCATCCATACATCAGTATACCTCAAGGTCAAGTCAAGATCAAGTCCGACGGTAAGATCTTATCAATCCTAAACTAAACGCGTCTGACCTAGACTTTTTTGTCTAGTAGATCAAATTGCAGCCTTTAACGTTTGGACCTACAGGTCACAAGCAATACTAATATCATATAAAAAAACATAATATGTAAAATTAAAAAAAATATTTTAAAATAATTTAAATTATTAAAAGTATAAATATACGAAACCCCAATAAATTCAAGCTATCAAAATTGTTTCATGTAGCGATTATTTCGCGAGTAAACATGCGTATGAGCGCGTAGTCAAGCTTTATCTATGTATGTATGTGATTTGCGACCTATCTGTTTCGTAAAAACGGCCTTAAGAACACCAAGGACCAATGAAACATATTTTTGAAAGTACTTACCATGATTGTGGACATTATTTCTCCTCTACTTGCAATTATTTTTGATAATGTAGACAGATAATTGTTCTTTTCCAGAATTAATGAAGTACAGTAAAGTTATACCCATTTTCCAATCCAGCTGTAAAAATAAACCCTCAAATAATAAAGCCACTTCCGTCATACCGTCACATCATTAATTAAAATTTTCGTGAAAATTATGTATGAACAAAGTGTAAATTGTTTTAATTAAACCTTATAGTTCATAGACTAGTTACTATTAGTAGTTAAGTTTTACGGAAGGCAGTTCCATTATTGATGCAGGTGTTTAGCTGGCGTATCTTGGAGGCTCGGGGAGGAAGAGGACTCAAAGGAAAAGGATGAGTTAATCTTTTTGTGATCTCTCTAAAGCCTTTAATTAAGCGTTGACCATAATAACTTAATCCTTAAACTTCACCATTACGGAGTTTTTAGCCGGGCTGCTCATCTTGTGATCTCGTATTTATCAAATAAACAACAGAAAATAGTATTTCGTCTTACGGTATTTTGCTATGGGGTTCAAGGACAAATGTAAAATTATTTTTGCTTTTTCAAAAGATAGCAGTTATATATATTCAACATGCATCCTTGGCAGTCTCTAAAATTGTTTTCGAAGACGCTGTAGTATTCTTAATTATAAAAAAAAATAGTTCTAATTGCTTAGAAGGGTTTTGTTTAAATATTTAAGAAGTATTATAATTATTTATATTAAATTAATTAATTTATCCAAGTAGCTAAACATACAGAGACGTCTCAACCGGCGGACCTACGAAGCCTTGAGCATGAAGTACGTAGAGCTTTATATAGAGCTGTAGTGACTTCAGAGCAGTTCCAAGCACAAAATGAACGGAATGCAAAATTTGCATTCAAAACGAACAGAATGCTAAACAGTCCAAAATTGACGTCAGCAGCAAGCAATTAACATGGCGTGCCAAAGAACTACGGAAATATATGAAATGGTTAATCTCGCAGACGCACTTGCTGAAAGGGTAGGTCAGCGACGTCAAACATTTTCGAGAAACAAATGGGCAGTCTTTAGCAATGTGCTATTTGAGTTTTTATAAAAAAAATTGCATAGATTCAAATATTGCATAGCTCGTAAATGAAAAGAGGGAGCGGCAGGTATATGTTTTTCGGGCGGGAAAGTCGCCATTCTTCCTTTAGATAACCCAGTTCAACCTTTGAAAGAGCTTTTCTAGAACGTAACTGATGAATCTCGACGTTTCCTAAAATACATTATAAAATACAACATGCTCTTTCATATGTTGTTGTTTAGAGCAGATCAAATTGACTTAATACCAGAGTTTATCCCGAACTTTACAATTTAAATGTACAAGTAATTACAGTACAGTGTAATTACAGGTTTACCACCATATTGGTTTTTTATTTCTTTTAATCATTTTGCAACCACAATTATAAAGTTTTATTTCATAAGTGACGAAAAAGTACAAATCAACAGTCGTACTGACATCAAACAGACCAAATAATATCAAGTGGAGCAGCGGGAAAAATCTAGTATAATGTACGTCCTAAAAAATTTAGAACATTCTTTCATGATAAAAATAAAAATAACTACCATAATATAAAAATTCGTTAAAAGCATGAAATAATATAAAAGTTTCTAAATTAAAAAAAAAAACATTAAACGAAAAAGTATTTTTCTAAAATAAATTATTTTGGTTAAGGGATTTCATTTTTATAAAAAAAGAACAAAATTGATCACCGACTTATGGGATAAAAATGTAAGTCTTTCATTAAAGACGTACTTGTATCTAGAGCTTATCATAACACTGAGGAATATGACAACTTTGGCAGGTTTGATAATTACCATCTTATTGACAATTTTACATAATAATAAAGAAATTGGTGAAAAAAATAAGCTGAGAACATTTTACACTTTATTACATTCTGAACGTCCTATTGCTTGCGCATCCCTCATTTCATATTTAAGAACATACGTATAATGTACGTTCGAATAAAATTGTAATCATTTGATGTAAAAAGCTACCTGCTGTTATATACCTTGAAAAGCTTTTAAGTTCTCGGAATTTAATTCTCTAACTATTTTAACAGTTAATCGGGAGTATTAATTGCGTAATGGACACATTTCTTATTTTACACAAAAACATATTCAACAATACATATTTGTCTTTACGGACTATTACCAAAATGACCATATTTATTAATCCAATTATCATTTATTACAATATCTTTTCATTATAATAGCTTTTAATATCTATCATACATATAAACCTTTAAGATTAAACTTCAAAAGAATATTAATTACAAACTTAACTTCGAACCAAGAACTCTTATAAGTGTCATTCTTTTTACAAACTCACTAAATATTTCATTTATTTTACACAATTTTGTCTCAAAATTATTGTAAACAGGTGATATAAACATTGATATATTCGCAGAAAAAATTGTAACACATTTTGCGGAATATTTGACTATACTTTTGTATTACATATTTACACCAATTCTTAATCTATCAACAAGGGAAAAGCTTCTTTAGACCACTTTATGATAAGAACATATAAATACGTTTTTACATTATGAAGTCACAGATCACTATCAAATTTTTTTGCAAATAAAAATGACAAAACCAAATTGGTAAATAAAAGCAGTAATGAATTTAATACAATATTTAATACCTGTTAAAGTACAAGCTAACTAATTGAACGAGTCTTACGTTGATTTGTATGGATGGAGGGTTTGAATTCGGATCAATATTTTTATAATCGAAATTTCAGATGTATAAGTAAGATATGTTAAAATAATTCAGAAATTAAATTAAAACAGACCTTGTAATGTAATACAACGGTGTCTAAAATATATAAAGAAAAGAGACAGACGGTGGAGAAATCTACAAAAACCTTAAACATTCTCCGGAGAATAATGAAATAAGGATAAATTTCATACTGTATAGAAAAATAAATGTACAAAAATCATAAAAATATTAACAGGATGAGTTGGAATATTATATAAAAAATATATTGGAAAATAATTGAAAAAAATATATAATGTAATTCGTACAAGAATACTAATGATGAACTGACGTGAACAAAACCGGAAGTTATTAATAACCCCTATAATGGCACTTAATTTAGTAACTGTTTATTTCACAACAATTTGCAGTAATCTTTCTGAAAATATTTGAAATAAACTTAATGAAACCGATATTGATCTAACTAAAGAGGCTTGTCCCGGTCCATGTCATTGTATTTAACAGACCACTTTGAAGTTAAAAAATTAATATACACCATTAAATGAAACTATATTTCGGAAGTGGAGAAAAATTCAACCATACTAATATAAACAACGCAATGAATAACTATCTCAACCTTTTGCTCACGTATGTAAACCAAATTTACAATCGGAAGTTTTCCCGAATCAATACAAATACGATGTCATTTGTCCACTTTTAAATCTTTTAGACGTTGATTCATTTGGTTAGAGGCTCATAGTATTTTCTTTGGCACTAAATAAGAGTCTTGAATAGATCATCGATTTTCAGAATACAATAATGTTGGTATAGGAGGCATTCCGTTTGATTGGCTTAAAAACTACTTGACTAATAGCACCAAATAGTAAGGTTACAGATATATGAATTACTCCGCAGAATGTATTTTTGGGTTACATAAGGGAGGTACGCTAGATCTAACACTCTTCCTTTTATAATATGTTAATTAATGGTATAATTTTAAGCAAAAAACATATTTATGTTCTAAGCTGAGCAATGCCGAAGTTATAAAATACCTTGTAATTATAGTAGATAATAATTTTCATCGGAACCTCCATATTTCGTTTGTAACTAATAAAATTAGAAATAAAAAATAAAAAATTTAAGAAATAATGCTAACAAAAAGTTACTGTACAAACATATAAAAGTCTCTGCTAGTATTGCATCAATTACTGTAAATGTTACTTAACGCCCATAAGTTATTTATTAATGAATGTTTTCGGCCTCATCAAAGTGTAACGGCATCTCATTTAGATACTATTTCTTGACCTCTGTTTTCGTATGTCCTATCCCGAAAATAAAAGTACAAAGACACTTTTGGTTCCAAGCACCAAGATTTTGTCATGGAGTAAATAAACTAGTATTTTCCACGATCTTATGAGTTGATACTCAGTGCATAGATTCGTATAGTTATAAGGTTATTTTATAACTTTATGTTTAATTTTGTTGTATAAAGATACAAAAAATGCACACAAGTATAATAACATTTATACGTACACACACAATTACGTACACACATACGTAAATACTGCTTATAGCACTACAGTAGTGTAGTAATCTAATGAATATTAAACTGGAGTTTTTTGAAAATTCTTTTTTTTTCCACAATAAACACGTTTTTGCATCCAAAGCTTATTAAAAAACTACTGTGGACGTTAGGGAGATCATGCTATAACCAACTTATTAACAATTCTGTACATGTTGCTTCAATGTAACCCATTCCAAGAAATTGTCAATTAGTATTCCGAGTTGGAAAATAAGGCGTTATATAATTACTTTTATTTTGAATGTTTATGATTATAATGTCTTAAGTTTAAGTAAAATTGAAAGCACTAAAGAACTAGTAGTGAACTGGTTAGGTATTCCGGTTTCTTTTTCGGTACCACTTTACATGATTTTTTGTTTTTTTTTTAATTTTGTCGGGACTCTTAATAAATGACAAGTGACCAAAGATCCTGCATCGAAAAACGCGATGGTTAGCGATTTTTTTAAAATACGATTACATTTATAATAGGTAGAGAGATAGATAAATATATTCTTTATTATACACAGAAAAACAGGAAAATATACAAAGCAGTGGAATAATAGGAAGATACACAAAAGGGTGCAAAGGCGGTCTAATTGCTAAAGCAATCTCTTACAGAATATCTTTTGGAGAAAGGAATAATTAATGCAAACACAGTAAAGTGCACAAACGAAAAAAAAATGAGAATACTACGACTAATACTATAAAACCAATAGTTCTATCTACAATAAATAGGTAGATGTGATTTATAATACATATATATATATATATATATATATTTGTGTATTATACATATTTCATTTTTGATTTTATCTCTAATTGTTAAAACTTAAAACTTGCTTAACTTGTTTATAATTTGCGTTTCATTATTCCATCATAAATGGATTAACTTAATTTATTCATGTTAAACCTTCTCACTTAAAGTACGCCTTCAATGTTTTCATTGTTTTTGACTATAGTTTATTATATTTTTATTTGTTTGCTATGTTTTAATAAAATAAAATTATTGTTTATTTATTGCTTTGTAGTACTTACAAATGTAAAACTGCCTACACAACCGACACAGAGTACCGTAGAATTCCAGCGTTGGGGGACCCTTTACATTACATTTTCGACATTAGAAAACATGAATTATTATCATTAAACTAAACCTAAAATATTATTTTGTTATTGTTTATTTCCTTAACACTATAGTTTTTTAACATTTTGTACACGTCAAACTCACTTTTATTATTATTTTTTATGTGTGTCTCAAAAAAATATTTTCTTATATTGTATTTAAACGTATTTTGCAAGATGTATACAAATACAGCTCCTCTTACCCTTTTTAAGTATGTGTATTGTATTAAAGGGTATGCCAGATGATAGACTACTCACGTCAATGGGATTACAAAGGGTTTTAGTTACAAGGTCGTTGAATATATTAAAAACTAGTTGTTGCCGGTGACTTCGTTAGCTTCCACCTAGAGATTCAAATAAAAAAACATATAACATATCATAAAATATACACTAATCCATATTAATGGTAAGGATCCGATTCGATCTTGGAAATTATAACCAAAAAAAGTTTCAGCGTAATCCGTCCAGCAGTGTTTGCGTGAAAGCCAAACAGACAGGCTGACAATTTTTTTTAATTTTTTTTGCTTTGTTACTTGTATATATAAGGATACCCTAGGGGTAAAGTTTCTATTCATGCACAGAATTCTTTTGTACTTACTCTACTGTAGTTTTATAATATGTATCTATATAAAGAATAATAATAACCTTCGTTAATCATCAGTTTAAATTCAATAGGGATTATATATATTATAATTTTTCATATCATTTTAAGAATAAGTTCTAAGACTTTAAAGAAAAATCAATTATAGTGAAACAAGATGATAATATGATACGACAAAAATTGATATCTGAAACCAATAATAATTGGTAATAGGCTCACTCGTGTACTAACAACCGAAGTATCAAGACTAAGTGCCAATAAAGCTATGGGAGCAAGGACATGTCACCTCAACGACTCGCATTTAATGTTCACTTTGCTTTAACAGTATGAAGCGCTCATTCTCGAAGAAATTATGGAACTTTTACGGTTGACTATAATATTTTATAATATAAAAGAAATCGGCTAACAAGATATACATGTATCACGATTAGCAATACAGGACCATGTATTATTATTAGCTTTGACTTTTCGAAACCCAAGGGTTCGAAAAGAACTATAATAAATGAAAATGAGATGAAATGAAAAAATACTATAATAAATGCAAGCCTAGTCCAGGATCTCTTGATTTCGACTGACACAATCATAAAGTATGAAGTGTCTTTTGTGTACTTATTGGATTAAGTTCTTTTACGTAAATCTATTTAAAAAAAGTTTTATTTGACATCATTGTCATGTTATAACAAAGCGGTTATTTGACCTACCGTAATATATGAATTACAGTATTGAACATTAAAAAATGGATGAAAGAAAAGTTCATACAAACAGGTGGTATAACGAGAATGGATAAAATCGGCAATATTTATACTACTTTAAAATATGGACAAATAATGAGAAGGAACGAAATGATGTAAATATACGAGTTAAGATGAATGTGGATCAATATACGGTTAAGGGGGGGCCTAAAACCAGATGAATAATGGCATATCAATGGAAGGAGTTGAGGTAGCCCTGACATGTGACAAGAGTCGAACAAAACTTGCCGTGCCGAACCCACTTACAATAGAATAACGGCAAGAGTATGAAGATGTTATAAAATACGGGATTTGAAAAACAAGAGGCTATTTTGTAACATTTAATATTATTTTATAATTAAGTAATTAAAAGTCTTGCATATTATATAATATTTCTTTATTTAGTTCAATTCATTTAGCTGAAATATGTTCAAAGCCGTAAGTAAAATAATATTGTAAAACTGGTAATTATTATGAAAGTTTTTACAGCTTTCATATTAAAGCAAGTGCGAATTCTTCCTAAGAGGAAACACTGCTTGCCATTGTCTTCAATGTACATAATGAACCGCAATGGCCACTGATTAATAACGCCCGTTACAACTTCTGTGATGTTAGTAAATTGGACTTATTAATCTTTCTTAGAGTGTAATTTTAATTTCAGAAACAAAGGAACCCTGTGGAATTCACCATATTACTGTTGAGTGCAGTAATGGAGATAATTTCGAGATAATTTTCTGTATATCTTAAAATATACGCATGGAATACTCTTAAAAGATTCGCCGTGACAAACAATTAAAAAATGGTGATGTGTAAAGTTCACGATTTCATTACTCCTAGAATCACACATAATATAGGAACATTTTACTAAATAAATTTTCAATTATAATAATAATTAATTCACCACTTGATCGATTATGGATAATATGTAGCTAAAGTCAATATTTCTGAAGTCAGAATCATTAGTCAGTCAGAATATTTCTGAAGTGTTAAACGAGAACCACAATCTAAGTGGTTTTTTTTTATAAAATAGCAAATAATTGGTAGATTTATAACAAAATACATTGCTGTAAGTTGTTAAAGGTCGATAATTAATTTACTTAAAATATTTGATTCATTGATATTTTAACATTGAACGTACTTAAAGCCATAGACACCAAATAATGTTTCTAATTAAACTAGATAATCTTAAGCTAGACAGCGCACCGTAAACACAGTATTGAAGTAACGAGCTCTGTATTTTTTATTATTTTTGTTTCTTTTTTTTTATTTTGCTTTTATTGTACCTTTCTTTTCTTGTACCTTTTATTTCTTTTATTTTTATTTTTCTTTTATTGTACCTTCCCATTACAATATCCGTTTTGAATTTCTGGCGTTTATTTCAGAAATTGTATATCATTTAATGATATATTTTGCAACAACGACCTAATTTACTGTCAATCCTTTTATTCGTTTCTACTCGAAAGAACAGTTTTAGTAGCTCGTAAATGTTTTCTTCGTTCCAATCGAAACCTTATGATTAAAGTTTCTCCTCAATAATCCTCGAACTCTTTTTCTGTACCTACTAACTATCTGACCTAAGAATCATCTTCCTCCAAATATTAAATGAGCACAGTCATGCGAGTCACTTGAATGCTACCTAAAAGCTCACTCTTTCAGTATGTTGGTCTGTAAATAAATGCTTATGTTATTTATAAACCAACGTTTGTATGTATATAGGTAAGTGCACATGTATTTATATTTCTTTGATTCTTATTTATTTATTCCTATTAATATACCAATATTATTTTACGAACCTCGTTTATAGTAGAGAAAATTTACTATACAGATATATTACTATAACTTTTCGTCTGATTGAATTAAACTTTGGCAATCTATTGTCCGCAAGGTTCCGGTCGATTTTATAATAGTTACCATTTTACAATAATTGAGTTTTGAGTTCATTATTAATTTAGGGGCATTTCAGTATTTTTCTATTAAGTAATTAATCGCAAATACTAATATGAATTTACTTTTTTTTTTAAATTTGTTTCAAACTTTGTAAATGGCAAATTAGTATAACTAACTGAACGACTCATATTATCACCTTATCGTACATTTCCTCAATAAAGGACTTATGACTCAGTGGTCAGGATGAACACATGCAACTAAAAATGTAAATTTAATTAGTATTCTTTTAATGTAACTGATATTGTAAAGAGCAAGAAAAAAGAAGCATTCAATACATTTTTGTAACTTTATTTCTTACTTTCAAAGTATCCGTTAACATAAAGAAGCTCGAGGAAATAGCTCGATTCTTAATTATTTTAAAACAAAACAATTACACTGAATTCATTAGAATATACCATTTTGTTTTCAATTTGTAAATAAAATAAAATTAATAAATATATCATTTACTTTTATTCGTATTTTTATTGTCAATTTTTGTGTGTACTAATAATAAATGAAAATATCGGACAAACATATATAGCGAGTGGAGAAGCAGTATGGAAATAATATTAAAATAATGTTTTTAATTTGTTAATAAAAAAAAAATATTACAGTTTATGCACATATTCTTAAATACAACTGCTGTAGAGGAATTTTCATATGTTTAATTTATAAAGTATTTATTGATCGAATTCAAAATTCTTCAGCAGTAAAATCTAACATTATGATTTTTTAGACAAATTTATTTACACTTACGTTTTCTTTCAAATCGAAATAATCATTTTATATCGGACTGTTATAATTTAATGGGATTAAAACATTTCGTTGATCTAGTTTTATCATATCAGATGTTAACTGAAATAGTGTCATTTTTTTTGCAAGTCTTCTTTCATCACAAAGTATTAAAAACCAAACGTGTATCATTTCCAATTTATAATATTAAAAACGATCTTTATACAAAAATTCTATTCACACAGAAAAAATTGCTTCAGTATAATTTATCACTACTATATTATTATACAAATTTGCGATAAAGAACTTTACCAAAACTACAGCAAGGAATAATCAGATAACTTGATTTAAGTGTGTTATATCAGCGATTTCACTGTTATTCGTCTCTATATTTTTTAATACTATAATAATTCTACAATTATCACTTTTATTGAAATTAATATTTATAATATTTTTAGGATTACATTAGTGGTTTTTATAACGAACGTTGTTTTCTTCATGTTTTCGTTCTTGAAAGATTATACAAATGAGATTTTTCCTTATCACCGAAGAAAATACCATATAAATAGATAAAATCTATGTAAAACAGTCATAAAAACCACTAAGTTTTAATTTAGTATAAGTGAGTTAATTAGGAAAGATAAGTGGGGTGTAATACCGTACTGTATTGCAAAGGCAACATTACTTTTCGCCAACACAACCATTATTTACATAAGAAACTTACGAAATATTTCGTACAGATAGTGAAGGCACTCATTTATTTTTATCATTGATTATTTATTATCCAATTAATGTGACACCCAAATACTGAGTTTTACTGAATACTAGTAACTTATATTTTGATGTATTTCGTTAAAGATCCTATCTCCTGTTTTTATCACTGAAAAATGTATTTTCATCGAGCTCCTTGACATTTTTTTTTCTTATATAGACAATTATTACATAACTTTTAAATGATAATGATAACATCAGATCTGGAATTTGTAATTTAATTATACCCACTTGCACTTCACATGCTTTAGACACAACTAGAAAAAGGGGGGATGAAAACTAAAAGCTCGCCATTATTTAAATTAATGGCAATGCAATTATTAAGTAACATTTCGTTTACATAAGCAAATTAAATAGACAATGTTATATTCATCTTAATTATGCTTCAACACAAATGTTAGCAGTTAAGATATATTTAAATAAGTCTATAAGTATTTATACTTATTTGTAATTGTAATAATGTTTACATGTAAATATGAACTATTTTTTTCTCATGTATAAATCAGCGAAGGAGACTTCATGTCAAATAAAGAACTGTTTTACAGAAAGCAAGGGATCATTTTTAAAATATATATGTTTTTGTATTTTTCTTTATCTTTAAAGAATAAAAGTTTAATTTTACAGTTACGTTTCGAAAACCTTCTTCTAAATATATTTCTCTTTTCGGTCTTTGTTTTATTTTGTTGCCTTGTTTTAATTCATTTTGTATTTTTTTTTCTTAATTACTGACACAATTTACTAATAGAATGCAAAATATATTGAGAGACTTTGTTTTACACGGACTCAGTCAGTATCTATTCAAAGTAGACAAATACGGCGGCTCTTATTTCCATAGTCTTGAAAAAAAAGAGCATAGTTAATCTTTTTTTTTAATTTGCATATTCAAGTAGTTCTTATAAATACTTTATTATACTTTCAAACAAGACGCCGATTGTATACAGTCGTTTTTTTTTCGGAAATTATTTACCAAGTTTTAATTTCGAACCCTTCCTTAAACTTATTTCACACTTGATTTTATTTTTAATTGTCTTTTAGATTTCTGATTGTTTTATTTCATTATACTATTCTTTATCTTTCTACCCCACGTACCATTTCTCTTTTTCGTACTAGTACCTAAGGTAATAAAATCTACTACTTAGCTCTGCAGCTTGCATTGCTTGATGATTATAAAAATACATTTTAATAATAAGTAGTGGACGTTCAGTG
Organism: Dircenna loreta; assembly: GCA_963555665.1. NCBI lineage: Eukaryota > Metazoa > Arthropoda > Insecta > Lepidoptera > Nymphalidae > Dircenna > Dircenna loreta. Next base: position 15,439,116 of record OY743087.1, read on the forward strand.
GTTTAAAAGTATAAAGTAAAGATATTTAACTTTGTGGAAATAGGTTGTCTTTATATTGTACAAAAGATTTATATTCAAACTTATTGTTACATTTTCATTGTCTCGTTTTAAAATATTTTTTTTTAGGTATTTTTTGTTTTGTATCACTGAAACTCTATTCCTCCAATTTCAAACGTCTTTCATATTAAAACATATTGATAAGTTCTATTTAATTATTATTTATATATTTAGTATTATAAACTAGTTTTATTTCATCTAGTATATCGTTTTCGTCAGTAAAATTTACTTTTCAATAGTTCTATTTTCATTTTTACAAATTAATTCACTTAATAGAATTGATACTGAGTAAATACTACGAATATTTTTAAAATATGTTTTATTCCGAATGCTATAAAAGAGTATTAATTGTTATAGAAGTCCAATCATATCAATTAGTAGTGATTTAATTTTATAAACCCTGTGAAATATGATACTGTATTCATTAACGTAAAGGCACTGTTCAGACTCTTACACGTGATCTCAAATTAATGACCGTATTATATTTCGACCATCTCAGCACATCACTTAATTTTATTAAATACAATTCTGTAATTGTATTTAATAAAATTAATTGCGTCTACACAAAAAGTGTACATATGTGTTACAAATATGTTTATTCTATTTTATTAGTTGGTCATTCTAAATTATAATAATCTATTCGAATTAAAATCTTTAAACGTCAGTAATAATTTGAAATATTTTTTGTTTTTCTTATTTTTCAATGATTAAAAAGTTCAAGAGGTAAAAGAACACTTTAAAATTAAGAAACTTTACCTAACTCACTGCTGGTCTCAGCTTCAATAACTTGCGCTACAAGATCCCTCGCTCTTGTATGCATTCTTGTGAAATGCACTCTCGACCTACCATGCCTTATCAACGTCCGAGCATGCCTTAAATGTTTCACATCACTTTTAAAATCACACTGCACTAACGACGCGAAGTATATCAGAATTAATGTCCGCATAGTGAGAACACGTGTGTTCGCGGCGAGCGTCGAACCACTACTGTGGGCTCCTGAAGAACTTTCGGCATCCGATTTCGGTTTTTTTTAATATCGTGTATAAATGAAAAGCCATTTACTTTTTACCAATAATGAAAATGAAAAACTACAATGAAACACCGCTATCACTACATTTACAATATTTATTAAAGTGTTGTTCGTTTTGGTTGACAATACCAATGTAGAGTATCACATGTCGAATTACAATACTATGTGGGTAACATTTTGTTTTATCTTTATTAATAACAATAATATATATTTTATCTGTAAAAGTGTATAAAAAAAATATCATGTTATTTATATTGCTATAATAACAATTTTTTACATGTCTTACGTTATATTACTTTCATTGTATATCCTATCGGTGTTTAATGTGCAAACAAATCAAACAAGTTAATCGGTAAGCTCCCTAACTATTACTAGAACGTGTTACTTTGTTGGAAATAGCCTAGCTCATTTAACGAACTTTCTCCGTTGTTCTTGACAAGAAATAAAATTATAGCTCAATAAATTAATAACAAGACTTAGAAAAAAATATACTCTACTAATTTTTAAAAGAAATCATATTAATTGAAACGGAATCCTAAAATTACCAATTTTAAAAATCAGTATTAAAGAGTTGTAGAGCTCTGCTACGTCGTAGAGTTAATAAGTAGGCTATAAGAATAATCATCTAAAAATCGAAAACTGTATCAAATAGACATAGTGATTATTAAAGTAGTACTAAGTTAATTTAAATTTAAACTAAATTGTCTATTTATTTACAATTCCCAGATCATGTATAATTATATTTAAATCTAATTAAACTTAAATAGTTTTAAGATTTTTTAGAGTCTAAATTTCTTTAAAGACGATAAAGAATTAATGTAAAATGTTTAATATGTATGTGACATTATTTGTTTAGGATATTTTATTTAAATTTAATTAAATATCGTAAAACATTAATTTTTCTTTTCAGTTTATAACAAATTTCAAATATTATGTATAATATGCGTGAAATCTTTGAGATTCTTTTTTTGATTATTTAATGATTCAAACTATTTAAATTTATATTTAAACAAAGTATTCGTTAGTTCAAAGAAACCTCATTACTGCGACTTTTTGGAAACCATCCTCACCTGGTGTTTCTTTTTTTGAAAAATATAGTCATTATTGCTAATTTGTATTCAGGAGCATATTCTATTAGCCTTTTACCTTTCCATCAATTTCACAGAAGCTTAATAATCCTATGGCGTTGAAAATTCCCAACTACCAAAAGTAGTGTATGAGCTTGGTTAAGGTCTTGTTAAAATTGAAATATTTCGCCCAAATTTGTTTTCTCTGTTAGTAAACTTGTATCAGAGAGAGAGAGAGAGAAAAGTTATAAAATTCTAGTGGTAAGAGTGGTAATCGTTGTAAGATACTCGTAAATTTAGTAATTTTAATCTTGTGATCTTTTTTAATGACGAATTCTACTCCATGTATGGAGTTAAATAAGCTCTCAAAAGCTCTTAAGTATAAGCACTCAATTGTAAACAAAACAATTTCAAAAGTAATATATTTAACTAGTTAGTAACTAGTACATACCAATTTATAATTTAAATGGAAAAATGTTTGCGGGCTGATAGAAAATTGTTTCTATCAGCCCGCAAGTTCTATAAGATATAAATAGACATTAGTCTATCTTCATGCGGTCAAGTACTTCATTGCAATACAACACATCAGAGGAGCCTTTTAAAGATTTTTTTTTCTCCATATAGTGTTCTTAGTGTTCAAGTCTCTGAATTTAACAAAGATTGGTCTATATTTATTCTCATAAACATACTCAAGTATTGAAATGTTCTTCATAGCGGAGGATGTAATATTGCTGATATTTAATTTGACACAGAAACTAGTAAATATTATAATCGAAATATCCTCACTGTGTGTTTCTCCCAGACAGTAAAATATATTTATTGCGATGTCTTCTTCTCTCAGATATATCAAGAGATTTTACAATTTCTACTACTCGTATTTCTAATAAAGACAAGATGTCCCAAACCCACTGCTTAAAGTAGTAAAAATCAGCATTGAGGCCGAGTCACTACCGTGTCCCATTTCTTTTCAACTGCTTTTAAAATCAACCCTTTGGTCAAGGAGTTGTGAATTTTAAAAAAAAGTTCTTCAGCTATTGATTGGATGCTTGCCATGGCCACAAACAGTGAATTTAATTAAAGTTTTAGAGGATATACTGGTATATTTTATTATTCTTGTCAGAGATTACGTAACAGGCAATTACGAGTATTTATTGTGCAATTTTATGAAGTAAAAGGACTCGTACTCTTTATTATTGATTTCGTCTTTTTTTTACTATTAATTACATAATCTTTGTACGTAGACGAGTTTACATGATTTTTCTGTACTTTGTAAATTTTAGAAGAAAATCATCGGATGGTTTGTAATTTGTCTCTTTTCATCGTTTCTTGGTGATGGTTCTGTTCATTCTGCCTTATCTCTTTTTTTATTTTCTCTATAATTATCTTTTGAGTTTTTCATACACACACACACACACACACACATTAACTTGACATATTTCAGATAATCAAAGTTTCCCTTCTTCCTTTTTTCTTCTAATAGTTCTTAAAGTTTTTTTGCAAGATTCTTCTGGATTAGGTGTCACTTCCATGTTGTGGTGCTAGAAAGTACGTGTGGTCGATTTTAGTAAGATCTATCGCTGATCCTGTAGATTTTGGTTATCTCATGACCGTCCAGGTAGACACTACCTATCCTTAAGTCTCTATCTTTATCTCCACTATCTCTATCATCTCCATCTCCAATATTTTTCCTTTAAATAGTCAACTAATTTGCATTGTGCTTTTCCTTGTTCTTCTATGCCAAAAAACATTCGGTTATTTTTTCTTTTATCATTTTCCATTATTTTTGTTATTTCTGTTTAATTATGTTCGATTTTTGGGTTTTATTTTCCTTTAGTATTTTCATTTTTAATCAGTGTTTTTAATATTAATAACATTCATAGTTATTGTTAAGGCTTCTTGGTTAAGTTTTTCATCTAGTTTAATTAGTAGCAAATAACAGTAAGAAGTATGTGTAAGCAGTGAAGTTTTTTTGTGTACATTACTATAAAAAGCAAAGTAGTTAAGTGATACGGGCATTCTGCAATGATCATGTGTTAGATCTTTTTTTTCTTAGCTTATTTTAACGATCAACATTATATTTCACCAAGAAAATTTTACAATCTGTAGGAGTCGGAAAATCTTATAAGAAATACTTCTTCTAAGATAGATATTGAGAGACTCAATGCTACATTTTCTACATCAAGTAATATCATAGATAATATTACCAAAAATAATATTTTAAACTTTTTTTGTGCTAAAAAAGGAATTTAGTTGCTTATAAACCAGTTTTTCTAAGACTTTAGAAAGGAGAGGATAATTGAATTAGGTCGGTAGTCGGAAAACAAGGTAAGATTTGACTTTTTAGGACGAGGAATAACCTTAGCATCTTTCCACACTGTAGAAAAATCACCAGACGTAATAGAGTAGTTTAAAATTTGGGTTATAATTAGAGTAACAATGTCAATTATAGGATGAATCATTTTCCGACTGATCCGATCACTACTGATGGCATTCGATGAGTTGGACAATATATTAACACCACATTCGGTAAATTTAATAAAACTACCGACCTAATTCAATTATCCTCTCCTTTCTAAAGTCTTAGAAAAACTGGTTTATAAGCAACCAAATTCCTTTTTTAGTACAAAAAAATAATCTCCTAAATTCCTTCCAATCTGGGTTTCGTACTGGACACAGTACGACATCCGCATTAATGAAAGTTACCGATGACATTCGTATGGGGATGGATGGTCAGCAACTGACTGTTTTAACTTTTATTGATTTTAGCAACGCTTTTAATAACGTTGACTTTGACATTTTACTTTGTCTGTTAGCTTCTCTTAACATATCTCCATCGGTAATTGATTGGTTTCATAGTTACCTGTATAGAAGCCGGCATCGCATTCGTATTGACGAATCATTTTCATCTTGGTGTACGTGCCGGTGTACCACAGGGAGGCGTTTTGTCACCATTACTTTTCTCGATCTTCATTAATACGATAACTCACGAATTTCTTCTCCCTATCACATGTATGCAAACGACTTACAAATATATGCACAGGCAGCATTAAAAGACTTGACTTTAGCTATTGCTCGGCTTAATAAAGACCTCTCCTCAATTTGAACTTGGACCACGTCTTTTGATATTAAAGTTAATGCAAGTAAATGTCAGGCTATAATTGTTGGTTCTACTACCATGATAGCTAAAATCGATCGGTCAAATATACCTACATTCTAATTTGATGGTGTCACTATACCCTTTAGCCAGAAAGTTAAAAACAGGAGTGCAGTTAGATGAAACGTTATCTTGGACTGCCTAAGTGAATAAAGTTAGCAGAAAAACATTTGCAACTATGGGCTCATTACGACGCTTACAGAATTTTCTTCCGATTCCTACCAAAAATATGCTCGCACAATATTCAATCTTCTATCCATCCTCGACTATGCTGACGCAAGCTACCTCGATCCACCTGAGAACCAACTTGATAAACTTGAGAGACTTCAAAATCTAACTATGAACCGGATACTTTGGTTTACCGGTTACTACATTTGGCTTGCGCAAGTATGACGACGTACATGAATTTCGTTCTCAATTCGAGTGGTAACCTATTCGTTTTCGCCGGTATCTACACATCCTTTCACTTCTGTACTGTGTGTTATTTAACTTAACTTCTCTACTTTATTTTTAAAAAAAACTAATTTCTGGGTACACACAACAAAATTCTTAAGTCTTGCGACAATCTAACTCTCCGTTTGCCTGCCCATTCAAAATTTTTCTATAAAAAATCATTTAGTGTACAAGTCGTTTTACTCTAGAATGCATTACCTATTCATATCAGACAAGCACGGTCTTTGACTGCTTTTAAGAGGCTGGTCACAGATTACTATTTAACTCAATTGCTAAATTTCACATAGCGTTATATATAAGTATTCTATACTCTATCTTTCTTGTTAATATTTAATCTATGTCCTCATCTCTTAGTTATGACGTATCGTTATATCCGTTTTCCTGTGATTAACGTTGTAGTTTATGTACATTATTGTGTCATAGTAGTACATTAATTATTTATATTATTTTGTATGTGTTACGTTTATGTATATTATTATAAATATATTATATTAATTTATATTATTATATTATGTCCATTATTATATTATGTCCATTATTATATTATATTATATCTTCTTTGTATATTTATTTGTTATATATTTTGGTAATATGCACTACTCTTCTGCTTACATTAATTCAATCTTATACAAATAAAGTTGTCTGGAAGAGATCGCTATTTAGCGATAAGAACGCCTTATTAATTGCCCATATATACTCAATTAATTGTATATCCAAAATGTATTTTTTTTCTCTTTTACTTTATTGTTTTTTTTTTTATTTCTTAATTTTATTATTATATATTTTTTTGTTTGCTTATAAATTGTCTTGTACTTAACACATTTGTGGTGTGCAGTAAAGAATATATAATAAATGTTATATAATCTTGTTCACCGATGATACTTTTTTAAGGTAAACAGAATATATGACTGTTTGAAAAATAAATGTTATATTGGAGATCCTTTCAAAGTTTTGTTTCTTAGCCTTGATTTAATACTTGACGAAAACATAAATAAAAATATTAATAAAACCACTATTTTGAAAGCTATCTAGATTCAAAATCACAGTGGAGCGGTCATACCAATATATTTGCTAAACTTTTAAGTTTAAATAAAATTAGACAGCTAACTGATATTGTAAGAGCAAGTTGGTTTACTTCTTCTACTGCCTTATTATTATGTCTTACGTCATTTTTAGCTGATTATCATGGATCATAGAGTCTACTTCCATTTAAAAAAAGAGAGCAGTTTGAGCTATACACAATATAATATAATATGCTGTTTGAATTTATTTTCTTGTAAAGAAAATTTTTCATAGTTCAGTTTCAATTTTAAAAAATTATAAAAAGCGAATAAAACTCTATATTTTGTGGAACTCTTGGTCCATAATGGCTTACTGGCCTTCGATGTGTCCAACTGATTACGATGGCTATTAATCGTATTTTGACCATGTATTTATTGGTTACGACCTTACAGTTTTAGGAATATACTGTGAGCTATTTATATATATAAAATAGAATTGAAAAATTAACACGGCTGAGTTACTTAGGAAATCAGAAGGTGATTCAAATGGTTGTTATAACTTTGAAATAATGATCTTCGAATTAATATTTAAAGCTTCAGTAAATAGGTAAGTTGATTTATAATTTATGTAATTAGCATATATTTTGTCATTATTGGCGTCTGGATTACTTTATTTATAAGAATAAATGTCTAGCTTGTTACATTTATGAATTATAACGTTATAATTACATATTTCTAGTGATTGATAATCAAGATATAGGATTTTGGAATCGAAATACTCAGCTGTGTAAGTCCACGTGTAAAACGAACTCATATTTTATTTTATTGTAATGACTTTGAAGTGTTATGTTGCGGTCTTGTCGTAACAGGTAGCTGAAGAACACTGTCAGCCACATCCTATCCCACTATTCCGATTGTTGACGAAAACAGGATGCAGATCTGCAAAGCAAGCGTCCTTGCTTCAACCTCATTGGGTCTCACATTGAGAGAGGATATTAACTGTCACGATGGAAAAGATTATGATGGTGATTTTCCATCGTTTGACTATTTCTAAAATTTGATAAACGTGTGGATCTGGCCTTATCTTTTATACACTCAAGTCCAGTCCGCAGTTGTCTTAAAGGTCAAATTCAAATTAAACTATCTTCTTATTTTATGGGTCTGCATTACGACTCTCAATGGAATGTGTAAAATCTATGATAATATTGCGTTACAATTTCCAGATTTGTCCTTTTTAATAATATATAAATATATATGCAATAAAATAATATATAATATAAATAATATTTTTTTTATTGCATTACCATTTACTTTTTTTATGTTATTATTTCCTTTGTTTTTTTTCTTGTTATTGAAGATATTATTGTATTTTATAAGGGTATAAGTAACTAAACGAATTTTTATTATTTATGATCATTGTCTTCATTATTGTGTATGTCATAACTACCACTTTCTGTTTTTGAAGAACACACAAATTTTGTGGTGAGCGGCTAGATTCATATGTATTATTATTTACATGTTTTAGCAATATTTGTCGCAAAATGTTTATTGTGTCATGTAAATAATATATATATATATTCATAACAGTAACGATCTCACTGAAATCTTAAGTACTTCTACAGAGACTATAGTACAGCTTACCCGCGTGTGAAACAGAATGATATTGAGAGGTGCTATCTTAAAAATAAAAAAAAACCCTACACATTACACATACACAGACACTTGAATTAATTTAATTATTTGAATTTAATAATATTTTTAATATTACTAATTGGGTCAATTAGTAATATTAAACCCCTTCTTCGTTTCTGTCTTCATGAGTTTTTTTTATATCGTACCTCCAATCCACATTGTAGATTCTCACACCAACAGCTTCGACTGTGTGAGGTAGATCTATCAGACAGTTTTTCAGTGTTGTGTTGTATTGTGTAGTGTGTTGACAGTTTTTTATCGATAAAAAAATCAAAACAACACTCGAGTAAAATAAATATATCAGCTATGAAATAAACGTATAAAAATTGTAGTTAGGGATTAAAAATCGCTGCGGTGTTAAATCTATCCTTGTCTTGTAGAGATCGGTTAAATTTCTGACATTGAGCTAATTTGATCTGCTCCAAACGACGACATAATATGAAAGTACATGTTGTTATCTAATATGTTTTAGACAACAGCGAGATTCATCAGTTTCATTAGAGAAAAGCTCTTTGAAAGGTTGAACTGGCTCGTCCATAGGGCGAATGGTTTTTCTGCTCGCCATCTGTTATATCCGCAGTGCAATTATGTACACCGCGCCCATTACATGCTGTATGGCGCACCATTAGAGTCAATTTTAGTATGATAACTTCTAAAGTATTCGTCCAAAGTATTTTGTGTAAACAACAAACAAATGTATCAGTTTGATAAAAGTTTGATAAGTAATCTCTAGATATGCCGTCGCGGACCTTTATTTAGAACTTTTTAAGGTAAACAATCCTACGGTACATTATCTGTGTGTAACTTTAACGGTTTAGGCCGCGCAAGCCAATATAGCTCTCAGAGGGAAGTTCTTTTTCCGACTTACTTATATAAATTTAAGTTTCATCCAAATCTATTGAGTAGTTTTTGCCTGAAAGAGCAACAAAATATACTGACATACGTTCTCACAAAATTTCGAATTTATAATATTAGTAGGATAGGATAGAAATTGAATAACTCCAAACAGAACTATTATCATGCCATTCATAAATTTGTTTTCTAATTTAGGCTAATTTAAAAATAGCTTAGAAAAATTGTATTATATTCAATATTTATAAAAATATTAATAAATTGAATAAAATACAAGTTGTAACGGACTGTCCATAGCGTTTTACTTACAAGCTGAAAAACTTATCGTTAACTTTCAGTTCACTATATTTTTTTTTAATTCCCAAGACGCTACAAAAAACATTCATCAATCAAATCCTTCAAATTTAATAACTCTTTCAAAACAATTAAAATATACTTCCGTAATTAAATTAACACTGTTAAATATATTTTTCACAAATCACAAGCTGCCAAAATTTATTTATTTGAAGTGATTTTTAAAAACTAATTACAAAAGACTAAAGTAATTATAAGTGTGATGATGCTTCGAGTAAGAGGCTAACACTTAATAGATATATATTTACTATTTTGATCGAAGCACAAACAATCATCATCAAACTTTAGAACTTTTAAACAAATACAGGTCGATAGTCGGTATGGTATCAAATTCGTAAATAATATAGATGTTGTTTTGAGCGCATGGGTATACGTTTAGATGTCTGTTTATAAGGTATACTATTTATTTTATGATGATGTATTATTACTTTACTTTTATTACTTACTGGATAACTGTCTATGCCTAACCAATTTGAACTGCTTGCTATGAATTTATTTACGTTCTCATAATCGTATAATAGTAGTAAATACAGTAAGAGTTTGAATTGTTTCCATTTGTATATTCTCGTATGAGTGAAGCACTACCTCACGCTAAGCCCACAAATTATGCTTTTGTTTTTTAAAGCGCAAGGTCGGTCACACATGAGCAACTGCTCACATCTTTTGTCCTGGTTGCCCCAGCATCAGCTTCTTACATTTGACAGCGTGCAACAATGAATCGCTCTCCTAAGCCTGGTGCCCTGTGAAAAATTTGGTCCATTTTTAAACATTGCAGAGAGATATCACATCTTTACGAGTCTTTTTATCACAGGAAGTATTCCAAGGGGCTTCTTGATCTGATTCCTGCCACCTACTTCCATCTTGAAGTAATCATTGGTCATCAGGTAACCCATACGCTCACATGCTCTCTTATACCATAATATTAAAGAAATTCTCTTCACCTTTATGTCAAAATAAAATTACCTGTGTATAATGTGATTAATTTTATACTAAAAACATTGTTATAATTATTGTTTCAGTATAATTTTATCGAATGTCATTTTCATTGTTAGTCAATGAGGTGTAATTTAAATAATAAACAAATTATATTTTAACATAATAAATATGAAAATAATTATTTATATCTTATTTTATTATCTATTATATATTATATATTATCTATTATATATTTATATCTTATTATATTATTTATTTACCTTCTTTGTCATTTATAAGTTCATTTATAAAATAAAAATAAAACAACAATTCCGTAAATTGACTTTCAGATTCATGAGCATAAATAAGCAAATAAAATAATCATTGTTGGGTAATAAAATTTTTGTGTTTTCATAAAACTATTTGAATCCATGTTGATAATAACTTTTATCAAGTGTATTTTATATAATTAAAATAAACATTTTATTTGTCACCAGAACTAGTTTAGTAAACGTTGTAAAAAGAAATCAGCAATGTACGAATAGTTACAGTTTACATTAACCGTAATATAATCAAATATCGGTAGACCACAAATCCTTGAACCTGAACAAAGCAAGTCCTTTGACTAATAATTAGGGCATCATACCCAACCATTAGTCAAAGGACATGTCTTTGTTCATAGATGATAAATTAGCTGCCATATCGACAGATTTCTTCATCCATTTTGACTGGTAAAGAACAAATCAGTAAATCCACTTATAGTAAATCATTATTATAGAATGTTAAATGAAACAATGAAATGAATGAGACAATCTTATATGATTTTGAAATGAAATCAGTATGTTTTACTTATTAATAGAGTAATTCATGTATTGACAAATAGTGTAAAAATTTAAAGGTATTTTCGAACCCATTTGGGGGTTTTTACTCATGAGCTTTAAGCGTGGCGGACTCGCGGCGTGAACTGCGTGCAGAAGCTCTCTGGGAGCGACGCGAAAATGGCGGCGGCGGTGAGTGTGAGACTAGTCGGGCACATTCCGATTTATAATATATACACATATAATAAGACATAGGTATCTGTATCGTTATCATATTTGTTTACAATGACAGCCACTAATTTCGCTTCACAAATTCATATTCATATAATAAGACATAGGTATCTGTGTCGTTATCATATTTGTTTACAATGACAGCCACTAATTTCGCTTCAGAATTATTGAGCAGTGCATTTGCTGTTAATGATTTATTCAAATTGCTTTTATTGATTTCTTCAAAATTTTTTTTACTTATGTCTACATAAGAAAAAAAATTTGGAAGAAATTTCAAACAATATTCGTTTGAACTAAATAATAAGACAAAAGTTGTATGTATACTGAAGCCTTAATGTTCCATTAGTTATTTAAAAAAAAAAACAGGTATTTTTAAATTGACTAATAATACTGATAGTGTTAGCTATATCAACCTAGTGCATCAGAATATTAAGTGCATTGCCTTTAAAGTGAAGAATTATAAATAACCACCAGTTCATGTAACAGAATTAATTTCATACATAGTAGCTCTTTAATTCTACGAGTATTAAAGTAACAATTAAAATTCAAAGAACATTAATATATACCGAGCTCTTCTGTTGAACGGACCATTGAAGTACCCTCAGTAGAATCAGAGCAATTTATTACTGTAAGCGGTTACAGGCCACAGTCGTTTCACTATGAGCAATTTGAGAATATTATGGATGAGATTTTTATTTACACTAACTAATTTAAGTAAACAGTTAATTATTTTCGGATATTTTAATATTTATATCTTAGAAGATAATTTGATGTGTTAAGTTTTTGAAATTTGTTTACTTCACATAATTTATCACATATCGTTATAGAGCCTACTAGAGTCAATTCCGCTAGGTCCACCTGTATTGATAATATATATTCCAAAAAAATATCAGTATTAGTAATTGAAGACCGTTTAGTTATTATAAAAAATGACGAAATGTATGCTTTTTACCTTTACTAAAAAGTTTCAAGACCCATATTATGTATAACAATTTTTGAAATATTTTGAAAAACTTTTACACATGTAAAATAATTTACATGTTTAAAAGTTAATACAAAAGTATTTAACACTAAAGCAGTCCCAGTTAATGATTCATTAGTATTTAGAAATTGGTTATCAGCAGGGTTACATAAAAATAGAAAAAAAAAATATACGAGTTGTACGTAGAAAAGAAATTTATTAGTAGAAAATATTATTCTTTTTTAGAAATGATTTTAAATTATTTGCCATTTTTTTAATAGAATGTCACGTGGCTAAATCATTATATATAAGTAGGAAAATAAAAAATAAAAACAACTTGGAAAATATATAATAAGGAACCATGAAGAGCTAAATGAATAGGTTTAAAATTAAATATACAGACAGTAAATGTTTTAGTTCTGACCTTGAGGTTGCAACTGTTTTTACTAATACTACACTTAACGGAATTAAATCTTTAAACTCTTTAACTGTTGTCGCTTTGACTTTGTTTTCGGAAAATATAGATATATATTATAATAATTAGAATATTTCTTGTTCTTCGTTTACATAACTGACTTCCTTTTCTTGGCAAGGGATAAACATGAGGCAGTATTGTTTGCTGACGATACTTCTTTTATTTTTAACAGCGATCACGAAATAAACAATACTCTTTCAAATGTTCAATGGTTTAACGCTAATAATTAGTTGCTCAACGAAAAAAGGAAAAATATATTAAATTTACCTAAACAAACGTAAAATTTGTCAAAAACAATGTAGAGTTAAATAATAAGGAAAGGGATTTGGTTTATTGTGATGTTTATTTGGACATTACTTTGGATGCAAAATGGAAATCGGGTCCTCACATTTGTGAATTTTTGCCTCTCCTCTCCAAGACTTAGTTCTGCCTTATGCGTGGTTGAAATGATACACCGCTTGACAAACTTTGAAACGGCTAGATCAATATAGTTCTGTTATTTTCACAGTATCAGGTCACATGGCATACTATTATGAAGTAATGCTGATATTATAGGGATAATTATTGATACTGATACTATATTTGTGCTGCTGAAGTCTGTTCATGCGATCTTTAAAATGAGACCAACAGTATCGTTAAGAAATAAATTCAAAGAAATTGAAATTTTGACTGTATATAAAATATATGTATATATTAAAATTTAATGAATTTATAAAATAATATTTCATTTCCAGAAAAAATATAATTTACACAAAATTATATCGGGAATTTACAATAATGGAATTTGATAAAGTCCCATTACAGTGTAAGGGTTTACACTAACGACGGTATGGCCTGGAAATGTTTTGTATTTCGGGGATTTACTAATAACTAGTAAAAGTCATTACTTGCGGTAGCGTTAGGGGCCAGGTCCCTCACTCAAACATGGCAAAGTGATAGCTTTGCATTATGTTCGTGAACGGGTGCTACTTGTAGTGACTGATCGTAGTAGTGACGGTTTTTTTAAGTCATATTTATTTTTATTGTAATTTAAATGTAACAACTTAATTTCTATTATATGATTTACTAATTATTAGTTCTTCCCATCGAATCGAATGCAATGGTTCGAGTAGTTTGTAAATTGTCTAGTACATATTGACGTTTGTGAAATAATGATCAAAATAAATAAATACCTTAGTTAGTTTTGTGTGGTTATTCTAAGACCAGGGCGCGTTTAGAACCTTCGAAATTTTAAATTGAGGAAGGAAGAAGGTCCTTACAGCAAGTCTTGTATAGATAAGTATGGTTTCAAAATAGAACCTCCTGAGATTTCCATTTGACGGGCAATAAATATTACAGAATACTAAGAACTTTTATTACAATATTAATAGTTTTGTGACCTTGTCTGATTGACGGATTTTAATCAATTTAGTTTAGTTGGTTTAGTATGGCAATAGTTTATTGTTTGAGTTAAAATTTTGTTATAACAGCTGATAATAAATTTTAATTTTAATTTTATATTTATAAAAAAAAATAAGACTAACATAGTTAATCATATTTATAGAATGTTCTGTTTAATCTCTATACAGTGTATAAAGAACAATCACGTCTTCACAGTATCTACGCGAATGATTGCACACCGTATTAAAGAAATTACTTACAAGACACCGCACTCCATTTTTGGCCAATATACCTATACTTCTTGATTATTATCTCATTCTATATTGTTATGTTTTGAATCACACGCCAAAACATTTTATTTATTGAAACAAAGGAATAATTAAATCCATTGAATTATTCAGTATTAACTTAAAAATATATATTAAGAATTCGCGAGCACCGAAGTATTTCCACGATATTCAATAAAAACAGCACATGAAATCTGATCTGAGCTTCCTACAAGGTATTAGAGATTTGCATTGTTACTGAATTTATTATCCAAACCATTACTTAAGTATACACTCTGTGTTTGTCACACTTGTGACAAACTTGTGCCAATATCGAAATAATTATTTTTCTTTGAAAGGTCACTGGTACAAAAAAATATTTATTAAATAATAATCATCTATAGTGGTCCAACGCTACTCGTGAGTGGTTTTTATAATCTCAATTTAAAAAATAAATAGGCATAGGCCTTAGTTTAAACATATGTTTATCGAAGTCTTGTCTTTGACCTATCGGTGATATAATATTAAATTTAAGCTATAGTATGTGGTTGGTTTTACGAATGAAAACAATGATATTGTGCATATACTGGTAATGACCGGCCTGGCGATTCATGTGAAATTTTATCGTAAAAAATAACACCAACCTGACGAACCAGAGGATGTCACGAATGAGCCACGGTGAGTGAACCCATGGAGGTTCACGATGCTATTGCATCTACTTTAGCAACGCCATTCCCACAGCCAATAATCGCCGCTTCAAAATAAAACAAAAGCAACGTGAGTACAGACAGCGTATCGCAGCATCTAGAACTCCAGCTCAGGCTGTTGCTGCGAGAGAATCAAAAAACGAAAGACAACGCAACAACAGTATTTATGCGTAGAAATAAATTTAACTTGATCAATTTAATTGTGATTTCCATTTACCTCCTTGTCTATATCCATACAAAATATCTATCAAACAAATAAAATCAAAATTATCGTTCGAAAAATGCAACCATTCCATCAGTATTTTCTTATGACGTTGTCACTTTCAACTATATTAAGTAAACCAACTTTACAGACAACTGTTTTTTTTTTATTCTATATTTATTTAAAATTTAAATAAGCTTCATATGACTAGAAATGTTTTCATACATTATATTTTAGAAAAAAAGGGTTCTAACTATTAAAGTATCTTCCAAAACAGTTTTAAGGGACTCATGGGGACCCATGTTGTATATAGGTCTCTGTTGTAACATAAAATTACCTATTTTACATCTGCCTCATCCCAAGAGAATAATGTCGTAAGACTATGGAAGTATGCAAAGCAAACCAACCTGGTTATTGCGATATCAGTAAGATGTCTTATTTTCTTTAAAATATTTGCAACTAAACTTAAACGCTTAGCTAGTGAGACGTAATATGACGCTGTTTTGAATCTAACGATATACCTAGAAACGCAATTTCATTAATAGTCTCAATCCCAATATCCTCCAGAATAAAATTTATTTCAATTTGGGAAACACTAAGTAAAGATAATTTGATATAATTTATTTTATTATCACGTTAATGGAATAGGAAAATTATTTACGTTGTTTGTTGAAGAATAACATTAATTAAAAGTACTTGTCTTGGGAAAATTACTTTCACCAAACTATATATTTTCTTTGTAATTTAGGAATAAAGTCGCAACAATAAACGCGAACGGCCCGTTTGCTTTTGAAAGCTATAATCTAAACTCCACGTATAATTCGGCAATTTGCGAGTTAATAACAGTAACAAAAGAGCATAAAAAACACTTGGCAGAAATATGAAATTGATATAATTCCATTTTCTGGCTTTAACTTCTATAAATATAACTATTTTACAAATGGAAGAACAGGAATAAAATACATAAAAAGAAATCCTATATTTACTTTTGGTAAGAGTCGTTAGTGTTTGAATTTTATTTTATTTTATATTTTCTCTTATGATATGCATCTCCCTCCCAACTTTAACTTTGTGTTTTATATTAATATCGAGGACTGCTTATGGTTAAGTGTTATTCGAATATTTTTTATCTTTATTTACTGTTATTATGCCGTATGTTTCCAAAGTAAAAAAAAAAAAAAAAATTATCTGTACCTACTGTTTTATAACTTAATAGCTCCACGTCCAAGTATGGTTTAGAGAAGGACGATACGTATTCCCAACTTAAATTCGTCTCGTTATCAAGTTATCCATTCAAGAAAAAAAAAAAGAAGTACCTCTTTTCTATTTCTATTTAAAAAGAACAACGGTATCGGCGGGTATTTGGAAGACGAGAAACTGAAGGTGACCTAACGTTCATATTTTTTATTATAAAATTCTTACGAATAACAAAACTTTATTTAAGAATATATAAAAATTTAAAAATTAATGTTCTGAGATAAGTAATTAATAATAATTTAATGATCACCCTAGTACCAGCTGCTACCATTTGACCGCGTACAGCGAAGAGCCGTTGAATGAAATGTCAAGAAAATCGTGCCCTCTGAGAGGATACATCCTTTAGGTTCTCGGTGCATCTTTGTGCGTCTTCTGCCACATCGTTTACGTGGAGTGTTCCGAAGAGCTATTTTGTCAATTCCCGCTGCTAATTTATCTCTACCACCTGGCAACGTATTCCTTCCTTCAGAACAGTGTGGTTCTCAACGAAATTTCTACTGCAAACCATCATAGTAGAGAATGAACTTCTTCCGGCGGTGTTTCCAAATTGTCACTTCATGGGTGCTTTAAATAAAAGCATTTACTCCCTACTCAAAGGCCAGCAATGCTGTAAAAGCATTAGGATTTAAAACTTTGTTCCCGAAAATATTTTTTTATGCCGTTACGCTAGCTAAAATGTTTTTACATTTAAATTTTATATTATTTTACTTTTCAAAACTTGATATTGACACGACCATATTAGTCATAGACAAAAGTCTGATAACTTTATAACTGAACAAAATTTTGTGTTACCTTATTATTGTACTAAAATATTGTTTATTTGCTTATGCAAATTTGCAATTCCTACGCTCCATGTTATTTTAGCGCACAACATATTTAGAATAGACGCAGTGTTAAATTTACCGTTAATGTTTTTTTTTATTTACAATATAATATTCATATAATTATTATTTGAAAAAAATAATTTTACGAACTGTTATTCGTTAAACATAACGTTTCTATTAAGTTAAAAAATATAACATATCACAAAATTTTATTAAGAAATATTATTTGCTTCTTTCTAATATTCGCTATTTTGAGTGATTTACTGAAAATAAAGCATAAATTATGTTTATGTCGTATTGGAAGCAGGCATATGGAATATTTAATATTTTTTAACTATAGTAGGTATGTACATGTATATAGGTTTATCTTCTTATTTATTAGTTATGTTATAATTATGACATAATATGGAAAAACCTGATTCGAAGTATATTCTTCACCGATTTGAGCGCAAAGGTGTAAGTAGTGATAAATTATAATAAATAATAAAATAATAAATTATGAATAAATTTAAAATAAATAATTGCTCTTATTATTTAATCATATGAAATAGTTCGTGTTATATTGTAAACATTATTTAGAATTTGAATTCAGTACAATTTGCACATCGAATAATTTTTGCGTGCAAAAAAGTTGTGAAAGTTTTTCAATATTAATTCGTAATGTGTCCTTAATACCATTTTCCAAGCACAAACTTGCAAATTGTTTCAAAAATTAATGTGTGCTGCCAGTCTACAATTGTTTATTGAATTCAAAAAATTGGCTAAGGTTTTTAAGGTTTACGGATAGGACATTTTTATAGCCAACTATGGTTTCAGCGACAAAAATGCTATGATTTTTGTTATTTTTATAATAATATTAATTACTAAATTTATGAAAATAACAATAATTTACATCAATTTTTTTTTCATTTATTTTTGTAGTTTTTATTGCTTGTGAATCGTTCAAATTTATCAGTAAGCTTAACACGACTAAACCTTGGTTAAGACAATTTAAAAGATCAATTTCTATAATTCACTTATAATATTAAAATAATTGATTTCATAAGTATACAATTTTCAAAAGCAAGTGCGACCTTAGATATTTCATATAAAAAACTGTGAACTCCAAAGTTATTTAAAATATCCTTCAATCAAGATTCATAAAAAAAAAACATTTAAACACAAAAACATATTCCATTAGTAAAATAATGTAAATAAATAAAGTAATCTAAATGACATTAACTAAAATGGAAAAGTAATACAGTAAACAGTTAATCTTGGAATAGCTTCTTGCTTATATCATATCGAAAATCAATGTAGTAAACCAATTAGAAGTTACACATAACTCATAATAGATCAAACCCTTTACTGTATATAAATTGCCACTGTATGGAATTGGTACAAATTAAATGTAATTACAGCAGTTTGGCTTTGTGGAGCGCGATGGAGTGTGAGGCGTGTCTCCTGTTATCTCGCCTGTAATGGTCGGCAAAGGCCGCAGGTGTACATACTCATATATTATGGGATTGTACACTCAGATTATTTGGGTGTTACTAACTCTATTATGTGTAAGAATAAATTATTATTAATGAAACACCATCCACTCTTTTTTATTGTTTTTTTTTTCAAAAGCTTGATGTAACTAAGTACCAATATGCGGACAAAAATTATCAAATATTTTAACTAATTCAAATGTATTTTTCAGTTATCGTCGTATTGCGAGAAATTTAAAGTGCAAGATAAAATAATTAATCATTTTATTCAAAAAAAATCAAAGGATAATTACTTTTCATTACGATTTGGCAAAATTATATAATTAGTCTGATTCAAACATGAAAACTATATTCTTAAACGATGTTTTTCTATAACAATACAAATGTGAATATCACTCGTATTTTCTTTATTTATTTAAATCTTTTCTACTTTGAATCATTATAACTTGTGTACGTTAAATAGAGGTGTCAGGATGGCCTATTTTGATACCATACTTATCGAAATAAGCCCTTAAATTTATAAATATAACATCAAAATCAAAAGTAAATAGAATTTTTAGTCAGATTTATCTCCCAAACATTTAATTCAATTACAAAATAAAACTAAAATACCATTATAAAAGTGTATAATTACTCAGTTATTTCAATCCTGTCAATCAATCACCTTATTGTATTTTTGCTCGAATTTTTATTTTCGATAATTTGAACATGTGGCTTTATAATTTATCAATGCTGTAGCAATGCAATGCAATAGCAATGTGAAATAAATTAGAATTAGCAAGTGTCGATTCCATGTTGTAATAACATAGTGATATTTTTTTTATTACCAGTACATTTCTTCTTTTTACCAGTTCATACAACCAATTAGTACTGCGTTCTTTTTTATTTTGTAATTTTTTAATTCGTATATAAAACATATTAGTAACTATTAAGTTCGAATAAAATCACTGTTTTGAATAACCGTCACTATACGTCAAACTTCAAAAGTAACGGATTCCTTCACAGACCAAAAATTTAGCAATGAATTCCGACTTTGAGGTTTAGTGCCTTTGACACAGTGATGGAATAGTTATGACAATGTTATGCCGAGTTATTAAGTAAGATATTATTAAAACATTATTTTTAGTTTAAACCAACTATAACTATTAATAATATAATTATTGAATAACCATTGAATTGGATTTTTTTATAAGTAATAGAGTACATGTTTACTACGGCTGTAATTCATTTGACTGCTACAAGTTTTCTGTGCTGACTGAATATCATTAAACAATGTTGCTGAAAAATTTGAACGTAAGCATTCATACAGAAAACTTTTAGTGAGTTTAGCCTATTTGCCCTTTTACATAAAGCCATAAATTCAACCTCTGTGCTTGATAGTGTTGCGGTTCTTTGTTCACGGCTTTCCTATGATACAGCTGTGTAACCTATTTGAAATACAAAAACAGTATACGAGCGTCATTCTAGCTAGTTCGATGACCGTTCGGCATCCGTATATCCAGAGATGGACAAAAGAGATTTATAATACACAATCTTATAGTAATTTTTACATAGAGATGGATTAAAATAAATAAAGAATGAAAAATAAACCGATATGAGGCAGGATTCTCTAAAAAACCGTCCCGTATTTTTATCAATTGACCATATCACTTCCAGATTCGGTGAATTTAATATTTAATACATATTCGTCTGTATTACTTAGTCTGGCCATACGTACTGTTACACTGCAAATAACATTTATTACTTTTACAATATATTAGTTAAGTACATAAATATAAAACATAAAAAATATAAAACATAAAACATAAAAAAATAATATAAACAAAATATAAAACATAAAAAAATAATGTTAAAAATATATAAAACTTATTCAAAGTGGTCTCCATTCGCTGCAATGCAGTCCTTTAAATGTTGAGGCCAGTTATCAATAGAAGCACGCACTCTTTTCATGGGAAAATTCTTCACTGCCAATCGTATAAATTGTTTTAGGGACTCAAAATTATCATGGTGTTAAGAGCAAGCTGTACTCTCTAAAATTGACCATAAATCATATCTAAGGATTAAGATCGAGACTAGACGACGGCCAGTCTTCAGCTCTGACGTCCGAAAAGTCCTAAACGTTCGCTTCCAACCAAGACTGCGTAGAACGAGCTTTATGACCCGCTCACCGAGTCTTGCTGGAAGGACCATACTTGGTTATTGAACATGGTTATTTTAAGGGGCTGAACCACCTTCTCAAGAATGGTATCTCGATATACTTCGGCTGATGTTTTGATATCTTTTTCACAAAAATATGGCTCAGTCACTCCTTCATAGCTAACACCCCACCAAACCATCACTGAAGTCGGATAATGTCCACGTTGCACTCTGTCGACTAATTAGGAAGCTTTATCATCAATACGGTCATTTTCTTTGTTAAAATGTTGCTCAATTGTAATAATTTTCTCATGCGTAAACAAAATTTTTCTTTGCGTACTGCTTTAGTAATATCGATTTCACCACCCTTTTCTTATTTAAATTATCAGTTAAGAAATGACCAGGCTGAGGCTTTTATAGGCTGCAAGTCCTAAGTCATATTTTAAAATACACGACATGGTTCTAGGTGCTATCTTCATTACCCGAGATAAAATCTTTAACTTTCGGACAGGATTCCTTCGAATTCTTTCCCTTACTGCTTTGACCACCTTTTTCGTACAAATACTAAGTGGACGACCAGATATTTTTCTGTCACAAACAAAGAAAGTCTTATTGTACCAATTAATAGACCGGTACACAAACAATTTACTAATACCCAGTGTATGGACAGTTTTAAAAATTGCATTTGGCTCCATACCTACTTTGTGTAATGCAATTACAACGATTCGGTTCCCTTTACCACCCCACTCCATTTTAATATCGCAAAATATTGTATTGGCGCCAAAATGAGAAAACATAATGAACAATCGTATAAAAATGATAGATTCGAAATTCAAATGTAATATTTTTTATGGTGACATCTATTAGGCTTCTTTCGAAATTCTTACCAATGTTTTTAAATTTTCAGTATAGATTTACATTGAAAAAATGCTTCAACCGATATTAATGATTGAAAATAAATATAAACATGTATAGCCCATGTTAAGCTTTATTTAGATAAAGATTAACATTGGCACACACAATCACAACATTTAGATTATCAATAAATAAGTATATAATACAGTGAAATATATTGTCACTTTTCGAAATCTCAGGAGACTAACAAACAACAGTTTCTGTACTGAACATGAAGACTACATATTAGTGCGTAATACTGATAATATCCATATACAAAGTCAACAAGACTTACATAGCTCTTAATTTCTTCCGATAGATTAATTCACGGAAACGTGAACTTCCATCATAAATATGACTTCTTTCTTTGGCCCCAATAAATACAGGTATTATTTTAGTGTCATAAAAAACCATGATCCATTAACCTGTACCATTCGTTTTATGTTATTTATATTATGTAATTTTTAACTTTTTATTTAGAAAAAAGATACTACACCAAAAAGCTAAAGTGCGTATAGCGGAAGTGGAGTTCAATATTTTTATATCATAATGCATTATAAATACTACTGCACTACTTAGTTGTTTACGTTAACACTATCCGTCAAGTATATATTGGTCTGACGTCAAATGGTCCCAAAAAATTCATTGCATTGTAGAGTAAAAAACCAAAATTGGTGGTGTTGATCAAAAATTACTTTTAAGCATACTCGAAACTTATTACACTTTAACGTTAATCTAGATTTATATATTCATCGAACAGTGTACTTTTACCCACAATCTTGTTTTACTGTCCTCTATCCAAAGCTTGGCTAATAAAAATTACTTTGCTCAAAAATACCACTTGACGTCTTTGTAATTAACTAATATCATAATTATCTTATATGTTACATAAAAAGCCTACATAAAAACCAAACAATAATCTTAGAACAGCACATGCAGTCTTGTTGTATATACTTTTCTCAAATGTCATAAAAATGTCAATGAAGCATGATAAACTATAACGCTGCCCGAGTGTTCCCCAGAGTTCCATAGTCGTTGTGTGAACAAATAGGTTTTATATTAATTTCTGCTGAAACGAAACTTTCTCCGAATCAACCCTAACAATATATACGCCAGAGTAGTTAAATAAATTTACTATATTTTATTTCAGTTATTGTTAAACATGATTGTATATATTTTTTTAAGATAATTGTATTATCTTAAAAAAAGTAAAATAAAAAAGGATTTTTGACCTGATGACATTTTATAAATCGAGGAACGCCGGCTGCTCGCACAAAAAATTGTGACTGATTGTCGAGTTCTGCCTGAGCCGACCATGAAAGAGAGAGCGTGAAACAAACGACAGAGAGGCATGGTCGGCGTTCCAATCGTTTGGCTTGTGAGTTTGGACCCATTTAACTCTCTTTTACTACATCGTATGACCACGTAAGCTGTTTATAAAGTAAGATGAAAGTTGAATTTAGTTAATATGATTTCCATTGTTTATTATAATAACAAATAATGGTCCTATCCTTAATAGAAAAGTTGTTGATAAATTGTTAATAGCACATTGTTACTTGTTATTAATCCGTGTCATTTAAGTAAGGAAATTAATATTAACGAGTGTAAATAAATGTTTATCCGTCAAAATAAAAAAACTTTTCAATTAACTCCTTATTTGTGTTATATAAAATAATGCTAATTCAGTGGTAATAATTCAATTCAATTTATAAAAGTATGCAATTTTTCATCAATGTTTCTTTATTACGTTATCACATAAATTTCTGTCGTCCGTAAAACGACATTACAGACATTTTTTTTAATAAATACAGTTTTACGCTACAAGGGTTTGTCGGTTACAATAATTACATTTATGTTAATTTTCCATGCTGTTAATAAAAATGGGAAGAGATTTAAAGACAGATGGACTGCAATACAACGCGACTCATTGAGCTGGAAAGCAATTCAATCTTGTATTATTGTCAAGTGGTATAATATTAGAAAAAAAATCTGATTTGCCTTAATATATGGTAAATATATTAAAATCTTGCTTTAATATCTCACATTGGATAAAAGTAATTTTGGTAACCTACTGGTCTAGTCTAGATTTATAACAAAAAATATTAGTATTTTACTTTGTTCAATAAACATTAATTAAATGAATCAATTACTTATCGATAAAATTCTAAGCCTACATAGTATTTGCCATTATTGTCTGTTTCGAATTAATTATTTTCTTTTTTATCTTATGTTTTTTTTCGTTAGCTAATGATATTATTCTTATTTGATTTTCTTTGTAGTATGAAAAAAACATTTTAAATATTCTAAGAGAAATGTATAGTCTATAATGTTTTATAAAAAACGTAACCGCAAAATAAAAATATAATTGAATGTTGTGTTTTTTATTTTATTATTTAATTGTTTTATCTGTTTGATAATTTTTATTTCCTATTTAAGTGCGGGAAATTAATTTACATCTTTAAATATACTTAAATGCTACATCTAACGTGCCATTTAATTAAGTGGATGGAGTACAAATACACCCTGTACATATCGTACGAAGACATGTGGCTCTTGGACCATCTCACTCCAACGTTGCATTTGACCTCTGCCAGGGGTTACAACTTTGACTATTATCTGTGGAAACTTAAGTGGAAACTTAAGTTAATCCTACTATTCATGTCATTCTGAGCGCTAAGCGGCTTAAGTGCTTCTCAAAACTTCTGTGGCCATCCATATTTTTTCCTTGAGGGAATTTGTTTGGAGACTGCCTGCCTTATCTATTTTATTTCTGAAAGGAGAAAGGTGAGGTGGCCAGCGAGCTAGTCTTGGTGCGCTTCGCCAAAGCACTTGCACCCAGATCGTCCTCAAGGTCATCATTTCCTAATGCTGATGCTGCATCATGTCTATTGGTTGGTCTACTTTTGCCATTTCTGCTCAACATTAATGTTAGGTGTTTGGAAGGTGATGATTTCACGTTCTCTCTCTCCAACCTCTCCTCGTTAGATGTGCACGACGTTCAGCCCAGCATACCTGTGGAAGCGGAGTATGTTCTCCAAATTGGTACTCTAAGGGTGTTAACAAAAGTACTTTAATATTAATAAAGTTAATATGACCCGACCGATTTCGGCCATGGCAACCACTAAGTATACGTGACTTTCCCATCCACATAATTGTTTTGAATTGACGCAGGAGATCAGACCCTTAATACGTCGCGTTTACTTAAATTTACTATGATCACTACCATCAATAAATATGTGTTAAACCTATTAAGAATAATCTGTTTCATACTCTAGCAATAATTTATATTATCACTAAGCCCTATTGCTTGGCTTACAATACTAATACAATATTTACGGTATTTTACTAGACACAAATCTAAGTCTAAGATTATGAAAGAAAATCGACTAACAATATTTTTCTGGTAAAGTAGGATTGTTAGTATTAGAAGAAAATTACTTATAATTTGTTATTTTCACAACAATACTAGTAGCTTTCACATCATTGTACACCTTACAACTTAGTTTAGTACAAGCGAATAAATAATTTGCATATGTCTATTTGTAAGAAGCATTCAATCTACCTTAACTGCATGCAATATATAGATAAATCATATGAAAGAATAATTAATTATTCATACCGTTCTAAGATTAGCAATATGTTACGACCCTTTGTGAATTTTATCCTTGTTGTATGTCCTAAGCTTCTAATCTCCCACGCTTTATGCATTTGTCAGAGTAATCCACATAGCGCTCCTTCACTTACCGCTGGCATTAAGATAAGCGAAGTGAGAAATTGTAAGACTGGTGCTAATATCCTTTATTACGTTGATGGCCCGTCGTTAGTGCACTAGCTAAATCTAGTTCGGGTACATGATTATTGATAACTGTATTAATTACTATAATAAGTATTATAAATACTCTTTATATAATAATACGTAAGTGGACGGAGATATATAGGTATGTGCCGGTGGGGCTCGAAAATTCATTCGAATGTTTTACCTTTTTTTTTTTTATCGTTGGAAAATCCGTTACGGATACCCCCCGGCCGAGAAGGAGACGGCCGGGGTGGTTATGTGGGACTACCCGGCAGCATAGAGAACGCTGCCATTTTTACGGCTACCCACTAAAAACCAACGATTACCCTCATCGCCATAATGGGACGCCACGGGATCGCTTGTCGCACTTACCCGGCGGAATCGCCACCCACGAAAAGGATGCCCTGAGTAACGAAAGCACCCTTACGACGTAGGTCAATGGCAGGTGGGAGAGGTCAAGAGACGAGAGGCTGGGGAAGGGAGCGGCGGGCGTACTCCCGCCTCCTTCTCCCCAGCCTACCCCTTCGGAGCGAATCAGCGGTGGAGGCTGACTCCCTGATCCGCTCCGCGGCCTCTTTCGCGGCAATCACTTGCTCGCAGAAGGAAGCCACCGCGACCCAAGACCTCTCGCTGCCAAGCATCGCATCCACGATACTCGACAGCGAAAGATCCCTGCCAACCGTCAGTTCAGTACGCTGACGGTTCCAGGCTGCGTCACAGTGGTGGCAGGAGGGTGCCGCCTCCCTGCGTGCTATCCTGTGCAGGTACTGACCGAAGCATCCGTGCCCCACGCGGTTCGCTACCAGCGTAGCACCGACGGAAGCAAGACGGGCCGCCTCCGCAAAGCTCCCTCCCCGTGCAGTGACGAGGGTGTCATCTGCATAACAGAACACCCTCATCCTGGGGAGGAGCGGACAGCGGAGCAGCCAGTCATAGCCCAGGTTCCACAAGACCGGTCCCAAAACGGAACCTTCCGGAACCCCTCGGCTTACGCTCCGTCGGTATAGCCGCCGGTCGCCGCCTACCCACAGGACCTCTCTATCCTGCAGGTATGCCTCCAACAGCCGCCGGAGATAGGGAGGCACTCCATTGTACCGGAGCGCCTCAACCAAAGTCTAGAACGGCAAAATGTTGAAGGCGTTGGCGACGTCCAGCGAGACCGCAACGACGACGTCCCCCTCGGACACAGCCTCCTGGGTCAGGTCTCTCAGAGCTCTCAGGGCGTCTGAACTGAGCTTCGGAGAGACCAGGACCCACTTCCTCGAGGTGCTGGACGAGACGGGTAGAGAGGATTCTCTCAAAGAGCTTACCCATCTCGTCCAGCAGCACGATTGGCCTGTACGCGGAGGACAAGTCAACAGAACGACCCTCCCTCCGCAACAGGCACAACCGCCCCTCCTTCCAGGCCTTCGGGAATTGTCCAGTGCGCAAACACAGGTTGAACAGTTCCCTTAGCCTGCCCCCCAAGTATTCCAGGGCGATGACCAGAACCCGCCCTGGAATACCGTCCGGCCCCGGCGCAGTGTTGCGGGCTCGCAGGCGACTTAGTGCGACCTCCAGCTCGACCTCCGTTATATCCGGGATGGAGGAGAGTGGCCGGTGGTATCCGGGAACAGTTTCCCCACCAGCTGCTCAAGAAAATCCGGCTGAAGGGACTCCATGACCGGGGCGCCAGCGCCGCGGGTCTTATTCCTCGCGACGCGATACGGCGCCCCCATGGGTCTCTATCTAGACCGGCCAGGATTTCCTCCCGAGCCAGGTCCTTCGCCTTCCGAATCGTCAGCCGCAGAGTCGACTTCGTCTCGCGGTAACGACTCCACAGCTGGGCCTCCATGTCCGGGTCAAAGCCGTGACGACGGCGACACCGAACGAAGGCCCTACGAGCCCTGCAACAGGCCGCCCGAAGTTCGGCAAGTTCAGGCGACCACCAGTACACTGCCCTGCGCCGGGGCCTGAACCCCACCCTCGGCATGGCCGCATCGCAGACCCTAGTTAGGGCCTCGCGCATGCGGCCCGCTGACCCCTCCACGTCGGTCTCCTCGTCGGGCGGATCGGGAAAGGCCCAGCCCTGAACGATGGCCGCCTCTACGGCCAGATCCCGATCCAGCCGCTGGACGGCCCACCGAGGAAACCGACTTCCCCCCCGCGGTGGTCTGGCCAGATCCGGCCGAGAGGCGGAGATCTCAAATCGGACGTATAAATGGTCCGACAGAGTCTCCACCTCCTTCTCCACTCTCCAGTCGACGACCCGTCGCGCGACAGCTGGGGTGGCGAACGAAACGTCCACCACTGAACTCCCTTGCTGTCGCACGCAGGTCGGTTCGGTCCCTCTGTTAAGGAGGGACAGACCGGAGAGGAGCGACCAGATCTGGACGGCCTTACCCCTAGCGTCCGTGGCGTGGTTCCCCCAGGCCGCGGATTTGGCGTTCAGGTCGCCGAGGACGATAACGTTCCCCGACGCCTGTCTGCTAATCGCAGCACCGACGGAGTCGAGAAAAACCTCGAACTCCGCCAGGCTACGATTGGGGGAGAAGTACGTGCCTACGACAACGTACTCCCCCCACCGCGCCACTACCAAACCCGGGCCAGTCTCCAAGGTGGAGAGAGGGGGACCGGGACTAGATCCCACGACCACTGCCACGGAGCCGTTTGTGTCCCCCGACCAGCTGGAATTCGGGGGGACAAAGTAGGGCTCACAGACCACCGCAACTTTAATGTCCCACTCCGCCATAGCCTGGATAAAGAGATCCTGGGCCTGGGCGGAGTGGTTGACATTCGCCTGTAAGAAGCCATGTCGCTGTCTGGTCATTGCGACATGGCTTCAACTGGCGCCTGAGGGCACGCCGCTGGTACGGCAGCTGGAGAGGGACCAGCTGCCTTATTTTTTCCCTTGGTTTGGGGAGCCTTGCAGGCTCGGCTCCCCATTTGGTGCCCTGCAGGTAGACCGAGGTCCACACACAGGGCACATCGCAAGACTCCGGTGCAGTTGGCTTGGAGATGCCCAGCCAGACCGCACCGGAAACATAAAACCCCCCTATCCACCCCAGAAGGGCAGACCGGCCTAGTGTGTCCGGGTGCTTGGCACCCAAAACACCTCATAGGCCGGTCCTCAAGGAGCTCGATCGCAGCCGAGCTCCAGCCTATGAGCAGCCTGCCTGCGTCGACGACCACTTTAGCCGCCTCGACAGGGATCCGTACGAATGCAATACCCATACGGTCCCCCCTACCCCACAGAATTTCGCCAACGTGGATCGACTCCGTGGGACAGTTTGTGAGGCGGCAGATTGCTGCAGACACCTTTTCGGAGGTGACCGAGTCGTCCAGCCCTTTCACCTTGACTACTACCCTCTTAACGGGCCGGACGACCTTAGCCAACCCGTCCAAAACAGAGCGCAAGCCGGCCGCAAGCTGCTCTGCTTTCTCCGCCCCCGCCGCTTTTGGCAACTCTAGTACTCGGGCGCCAGTAGCCGAGCGCCTAATTTTGAGCCCGCCGTCTATTCCCATTTGGCCGAGAACTATCTTCTCGGCCGCACTGGCTAACACATGGGCGTACGTTACACCCTTTGCCGCCGCTTCCTCCTGCAGTGTAATTAACACCGCAGGGGCTTTGGGAGACGGCAGCTTGACTCCCTTTTTCTGGCGGGCTCCACCCTTCTTCTTCGTCTTCTTTTTCTTCTTTTGGGCCGTTTGGGTCCTAGCTATCGCTTCCTTGGAAGGGCGAGGTGCTGGCTGGGCCGCTTGGCCCGCCTGCGAGGGCTGAGGGGCCCTCTTCTTTTTCCCTCGCCTTAACTTTGGGCGGGAAGAAGACGGTCCTCGATGCCTGCCAAGCGGGCATTCACCATCGTGCCCACTGACTCGATAAGAGACCGCTTCAGCTCCTCCAAGAAGTCGCCTTCCATGGAGGGCTTCTCCGGCGCTGCCGCCTTCGCAGACGCCCTCAAGTCGGCGAACTCCCGCTTGTGGGCCTTTAATTCGGCCCTGAGGTTTTGGACCTCGCGCGAAAGCCGCCTGTTGTCGGCTGTCAAGCGACGCGTCTCGTCGCTTTGATTGCGGCCAGCCAACGTGTCGACAACCTCCAAAAGCTGCCGCGACGCCTCTTTCAGACGCTTAACCATCGAGCCCTGAAGGTGCCCCGATTTGCGCGCAACCTCTAAAATAGAGGCCGAACAGCGTCCGGCTGCTGCTCGCAGTTCTTCAGCTCCGAGAGCCTCCGTGTCCATCACTTGTGGCAGTGAGATTGACAAACCACCCTCCGAGTCTGCCGTTTCGGCAGGGGTCGGAACAGGCTTGGGCTTACGAAACGCCCTTGCCCCGAGCTCCCTCTCGAAATCAGCCTCCTCGGCTTCCAGGGTAAGAGCTCGCAGACTAGCTTTCGCCCGTGCGAGCCCACATCCACCTCTCGACGCTAAAGCAGCGGAGGAGCGTCCACGACTGGAGGTGCTGTACTTAGAAAGTACAACATCGCCCTCCGAGTCGGATCCCGACGCATCACTCCCATATAAAGCGGTCCCCGAGAGAGGTCGCTTTCGGCGAACATTGACGTCACGCGCAACATCAACATCTGACTCCTCCGAGTGGCCCTGAGAAGGGCCTTTTTCAGCACCAACTACGACTACGTCCATGTCGGACTCGACGAAGTTATCCTCGGCGTTTGGCTGGCCCTGAGAAGGGCCTTTGGATTGGCCCTGAGAAGGGCCTTTGGGTTGGCCCTGAGAAAGCCCTTTGATAAATCTTCCTTTGCTATCACGCAAAGGAAGCATCTCGGCAGATAAAGTATAGCACTCACCCAAGTTTCGCGATCAAAATTCGGTCACCCACCTGCCACCTGCGTAACCGGGGTCAGGATGGGGTCCAGGGGAGACGACGTGGACGTATCTGATAGCACTTGGGGACTCCCCCAGGAATGTTTTACCTAGGCCAAGATCATAAATCGTCTATTGTGATTTGAGTCAGTTATCAATATTTTGATTAAAATACAATTTTAAGACAGTTAGATATTGTGACGACGAACAATATTAGGTTGCATCCTTTAATTATAATATTATATTTAGTATCAAGTCATAAAAACTGTTTTCAGAACAAACACTTTACTACGTCCTACATAACGATTAAAGCCTTAATTATTGTAACAATATATAATATAAATGGTACTTTACTGTCGCCACTAGTTCTGGAAATAAATTATAAATTTAATTGGCAAACTATGAGTACGGATGTATCTATCTCATAGTAAATGACGCCGTTTGCAAATAACGACAGTTGCAAATTATTTGCACCCCCTTGAAATAAAGAGGATGCAGGCGAAGACGAGGTAAAAGGAAAGGATGTTCGATCTTCTATACATACACAGTATATTTTAACTTAAATTTTAAAAAATGTAAATGGACGTGCCTAGTTAATATGTAAAACACAATGTTACAAACGTATTACGCCTTAATTTTGCACCCCATACTTTTATAAATTTTTGACTTATGATTTTTTAATAGGTAATTATTACTAACTTACATTGGTATGTGCCACTTGCTCAAAGTTGGAGACAAAAGTGAACGTAATAAATGAAATTCTAATTAAAAGACTCACACATCGTTTAATCAGCGATTCCGCCAAGCATGAAAATAAAACAAACGTCTATTCAGTGACTACACAATGCATGAAAATATAAAATAAGGCATACGGCATATTTATAAAAACTGGTTGCACCGTACTGGTAGAAATTAGACCGCAATTTTAAGTTTGAATGCTTATGAGGGTTTGAACCAAAACCTGCATATGTATTCTTCGGCTATTCGTTGTTTCCTTGTTTCTTTATTTTAATTTATTTGTCTTTGAAATAATTTCTATTTAATTGTTGATTTGTAATTTAACCTAAATATAATAGTTTCATTATTCCTTAGCAATTATATCTAACAATTCACAATAGTTGTGTCGGTGCATGACAATCGGTTTCAAGACGTCATTAGTGGAATCTGGATCTAAATTTCAGATCAACAAACAAGTGAAGGGTTCACTGACACGTACGTGTTCATCCGGGTGATGCGTTGATGCTCGGTTGCTGCGCTTACTAATTACAACATTATTGGTAAACTGAAACCTGACGTTAAACATTTGTGTAGAATTAATGAGGTTCTTGTAAAATATAAGTATCTTAAAGGTATTAATTTATATTATTATACATACAATGCGGTGCGGTTTAATTTATATTTACCCTATATAATATTTTATCTACGTCTGCTTGATCGCTTTTCAGATACAAAACTTTCGAAGAGATATCTACGGAGTTAATTCAGATAAAAGTTTAAGACGGATAGTTTTACTCGAGAAGACGGTATGACCCACATTGATCCTATGATCTTTAAAGTCTTTTAAAAAACTGAAATTTTAAGTAAGAAAATAAATTTATAAAAATTAATTAATAGATACAGGATGTTCATTAAGTCATAAGTTAATAATCAATAGTATTCTATCTTGAGGGCCGTTAGATAATATGCAAACCGGTCAGGTGGAGTCGGACTCGCAGATGAAGGTTCCGTACCATCATATATATAAAAGAAAAACACGTTTTTTGTATGCATTTACCACTACCTTATTAAGATCGATTAAAAATATGCATAAAAGAACGTTTGTTGTCGTATGAGAGTTTAATATTTACTTTATTTTTATTGAATTATTTATTCAGAATGGTAATATACAACTAAATACTCGTATTCTGTAAACATTTTAAGCGTTACCGTTATTAATATTGAGAAAAAATGCGAAATAATGAAGTTTTTTGTACTGGGACAGCCCCCCCCCCCCCCCCTAATGTGGTAAATTCCACTTTTTAGTTATCATAGTTTATGAGATACAGCTTGGTGATAGACAGACGAAAAGACAGCGGAGGCTTGGTAATAGGGTCCCGTTTTATCTTTTAGATACGGACCCTAAAAACTACTAAATACTTAATAAAACAACTCAAGATAATTTCATTCTACCCTCGATGACGTAGCGTCAAGGTTGATCTGTGTATATTGTTTTATATATTCCTTATTGTTCATTATATCTTCATATATTTATTTATATATTTAATATATTTATATTGATATATGTAGACATAAGTACATACATTTATATATTCTTCATGTACAATATATATATATATATATATATATATATATATATATATAGAAAAACTTAAGAGTTATAAGTGGTAAATATTATTAAAATAACTTAAGTTGTCAACCGTGCCATCGTAGAATTAAATACGTCTCAAGATTCGAAGTCTTGGTTTATTTTTATCAATGACTAGCTGTTTCCCGCGACTTTGTTAGCGAGAACTTTAAAATACAGAGCTCATAAGAAACTCCTTCGCTTTTTTGGTAATCTTTACCTTTAAAATTGCTCTCCACGAAAAGTCTTATTACCTATTATTTCAGGAGTATAATATAAAATAGCTTAGACCCAACGTGAAAGTTATTTCTAAATATTGGTTAAGATATTTTTAGATTTTGATAAGTTACTTTGAATATAACTTCCAACAAATAAACTTTTAAAGCATAGATATAGATGTCCTTCCAAGGTATGTATCTGTGGTCTTTGTGTTTCATCTAATCTTATATGACACAAAATTTATACAGAATGCTGACTTCGACGATATATTTTCGGTCGTGTATAGACCTGAGTCAGAGAATACAACTTATAGAAAACATATAAAAAATAATAAATACAGTACAAATTGCTCAAACAAAGAAGTAGTCTATACTACTATGCATTTATTATTTTTTATATATTTTCCATAAGTAGTATAGCAATGTATAATGCATACTTCAGAATTTACACCAAAATTTATACAATTAGTACACTTTCATTATATTGTGAACAATTTAAATGAATGATAATTATACAATCAGAGATCTTTTCCGCACTTTTCTAAATTGGGAAATTCTCGGACGTAATCTCATTATTACATTTCATCGTGCACAAGAAACAAACTAAGGGAAAACAAATTTTCATGGTCATGTTTTCACGATGGCTGGTGTAGTTTCAGAAGCATTAGTTTATTATTACTGTAGATAATTAATTATTTCATTTTTCTACATTTCATGAGTCTTACATATTTTATTTAGATCCTAATCAGATGACAGAGAAAAATCGTTGTTATATAAAATGATAAATGGTTTTTTTCATAAATACCAAGAACTATTCTGATTTCTATTTAATAATAGTGAATTCAAATACACGCTACATTAAAGCTTATTTAATCTTTTAGCAAATTGTTTTTTGAATCTTTTCAAACTATTTATTATTGATTAAAATGTTGTAGAACAGATTTCTAAAACTTTGCTATTTTTTTTCAAAAGGCGTTTAATAATAATGCGACCCTTTTGATGTTATAAGCTTCCCAGAGACTTGTTATCACATGTGTAAAATATTTTTAAAGGCGGACTGGGTACTTCAGTAACCCTCGAGCTTTATGACGTTAGTATAATAATATGTAAATTTATTACAATAGCGTAATCATTTTAAAAACGATAAGATGTTGTCAAATGAAACAAATAAAGCTATGGTTATATGCCAGGCTATTAATAGTTTTTTTTTAAACGGTATGTATTATATACTATGGTGTTTATGAATACCTACCTTTTCTTAATTTTTTAGTCTTCATAACGCTATTTGCTTTATTTCTCTGTGGTTAAAGTTTAAAAATTTGTTTATATTATTGCCTTAACGAGAAATACTTAAAAAATATCATTTTTATTATTCACATTATTTTAAAAACAATGTAATAAGTAATTTGCTGTCGTAAATGGTTGAATTAAAGCTATTAGAAAATGTGTTTTCTGCGCTTATGGCAGACAACTTATATTGTGTCCATCTTTCCAACTCCATATGTCTGTCTTTTGACTTGTACCATACAAACAAATGGACGATCCTTAGTCTGATGATTCAGGGATTTCAACAGATAATGGGATTGGCTTCATCACATCATGTTGCTCCGGATTCCCATTCTCACATTTCTCTAATTACAATAATTTAAATTCAGAATTACTTTTGCTAACATATACCAATCGGTGTAAAATTGCCTCTGACATTTATTTTTAGGCGAGTAAAAATAGTAAATGATCTGAGCATGAAATGTTTATTTGAAATATATATTTTTTTTAATATTTAATAATTTGATAAAATGGTCATGGATAGATCGAATAAATATATAAAATGAATTGTTAAATCCAGGAAATTAATAGTTAAACGGTCAATTCGTTATGGTAAGACATATCATTATAAAAATCGGAATTTGCATAATAGATAATAAAAATGTGTAGTTTGATAAAAGGCATTGGTTTAGTCACAGATTTTATTAATTCATTCAAGTCTTGGAAAACGCTTGTTCAATTTGATCACTCATTTTATATTTTTACTAGAAAAACTTATAATATAGGTGGATATTTTAATTTTAATCTGCCTCGTTTGAATAGTATATATAATTATATATATATATATATATATATATATATATATATATATATATATATACTATTCAAACGAGGCATTATTTATTATAAGTTATATATATATATATATGTTAGTCACTATCACTATATAGTATAATGTTCGAATGTAATTGTGTTTGTCAATGTATCCTCCTCTTCAATGACAAGGCGATTATTAATTTTCATGATGATTGAGTAATATGATTTAGTCCTGGGATAGTATAAATTCACCATTGTCTGCTAGCCGGACTAGTATATTAATAAAAAAATAATACTTCAAACTAAATATCCATTGAAGTAGATTTCGCAAAAAAGTATAATCATACAGTTCTTGTTTTATCAATTATAAACACAATAAAAATTATTTTAATTTTCTCCCATTTAATATATATTACTATTCATAAATATATGTGGGTAAAGAAGACATTTGTTCTAACATATAATATTAGCGTCGATGAGATAAACGTACGTTATCATTGAAAACGTACATTTGAATTTTAAAAACCGCATTCAAGACATATAACTAAGGTTTGAATTACAGCTCTTTTCTCTTCCAGATGCGTGATCCCGTTAAAAGCCAGGAAGGAAACCTTCACTGGGGCTTTTCTATTGAGAGGTCTACCGAATAGATACAGGTCTAAATGTAAAATCCAAAGAAATTGTAAAAGTGTTTCTCACTGGAGCAATGATATTTTCCAATGTTGTATGTGCTTAGATATACTATTTTTAATATATTTTTGTAATTCCGTACAATAATTTGAAACTGATATTTGGTCAATTCAATTATCTTTTGCTTAAAAATTATAAAAAAAAATCACAAAAGTACGTCTGAATACTAAAACATATTATCTACCAGACCTCTTAGAATATACAGAAGAGAACGTTTGTTCAAAAAGAAAACACAAAACAACA
Source organism: Dircenna loreta (assembly GCA_963555665.1). Taxonomy (NCBI): domain Eukaryota; kingdom Metazoa; phylum Arthropoda; class Insecta; order Lepidoptera; family Nymphalidae; genus Dircenna; species Dircenna loreta. The sequence continues at coordinate 15,475,489 of OY743087.1, forward strand.
GTAAACATTTCAATAAAACTATAGCCTTCAAAGATACTAATACTATATTTAATAAAAAATTACATATGAAAAAAAAAATAGTTATAGCCAGAGCAAGATTTGCGCAGCAATCTTCTTCGTTCGTGCTTTTTTTTTTTTAAATACATATGCTACAAATATGGTGTGGTATGGTATTCCGTACCATATTAGTACCATCCCATACAATAGTATGGTATTTAATTGGAATTGCGCAAGATTTAAGTCTTTTTATAAAATCTCAACAGTCGTTATATCCAAACAATGTTGTAAACCTGTTCTGTTTATAATATTTGTGTAAGCGTAATGTAATAATGATTAATTGATTGGAGCGTTATATTGATTCCTTTACATAAGTTTTCTTATATTGTTTTTTGCTTCCGAAATCATTACTCTACTACTACTTGAAAGGGAGGGTAACGTTATGAATATGTCATTTTAAAAAGTTTGACTAAAAACTAACTGTGATTAGATATTTTTTAATATGCAGAAAGATATTTATAAACAGATCATAAAAATTATGTAAGCAATATATTTTACAATAAACGAATACCTAGAAATACATTTAAAAATAAGGTTATTTTGTATATTTGCGTATTTTGTTTATTTATTCAAAAAGAGAAATACGAAATTTTTATTCTATAGTTACAAAACTTTTAACGAATTATGTATAGCTTCTATTATTAATATTTCTATAAAATAAATATCACGCTGAGTCTAACACCACCAGTTATAGTAAAAAAAAAAAGTTTTTTTTTTACTTAGAATATATTTTTTAAAAGAATAAAATTGCGAAACAAAAATATACTCTATTTAATCTTATACTAAAAGTAATATCTTATGACCCCTTGTAAGGATTATCATTGTTGTAAATCGGGAGCTCTTAATCTTATACGTTTTATGCACTAGGCGCCCACGTTACGATAAGCGAAGCGACGAATTATGTCAGTTTGATGAATTAAAATTATATCTCTCGGTTTATGGACCGCGGTTAGTGAACTAGACTAATTGTTTTTTTTATATTCTATCCATAAGTAAGTGCAGTCGTGTAATACAATTGCGAAAAATGTATGAAATTTTACTTTCTCTATTTCAAAAGTTAGAAGTATTGTCCATTGCGTCGATGTACATTGAAGCGTTAAAAAAAGTACATGCAAAAGGAAAAACATATTTTTATTTCATATACCAAAGAAATACTAAGTGTCCTTTAAGATTGTATTTGAAAATAATACCAAAACTTCCTTGCTCCCTTCCTTCCTTGTAATATTAAAATACTGCCATACTTTCTTTAAATGAAAGCTTAAGAACTACTTGCAAAACTTTAAATATGTAAAGTATTAATGAATATTTTTATAAATGCCTAACTAACTTGTACCAAAGAATATTTACAAATGAAGATTTTTTTTTTAAGCTTCTTCTCACCTCTAAGATGGTTTTCACAAAACGATGCGGGCGTTTTCCAAGTATTTGTACCGTTGAAAATTAGTTTAGATTTCTTCGCTTTGCAGACATTTCCTAACTATTCGTATTTATTAATTATAACATAAATATTGTCTTTCATATCCAGTAGCTTGACGCTATGATGAAGGTCCTTAGGAATGACTCAGCTGGTAGGCAGGTCCACATAATCTTTTTCTTGATTACAAAGAAATGAATTAAAATTAGAATTTATTATAAAATTCCAATTTATATTGAACGAAAGTATATTTTTAATTGAACGAAAATTAAATTTAATCATTAAGAATAAAAACTATTGTAAGTCCCTGTATAAATAAACAACTTCATATTCATCACTTTGATGGCGATGAAAAACTATCATTTATTTTTATGAGAAAGGGCCAATATGTTTTGATAACGTTTGAAGTAGAGGGCAGTCCAGCTCAAGATCTATACCCATAAAATGTTATTACCTCTAAATAAACAGTTAAAGCATTTAGTTTAATAAGTGAACGGGAATATTTAAATACATGAAACGGCCCTAAATCTTCAAGCAAGCAAATTAAATCGCCCCTACAAAACCAAAAACGATTGCGGTATCGACCCCAGGTAAACCAAAATCAGTTTGGATATCGACCTCAATAAAGCCAAAATCAATATGAATACAGACCTCAATTTAATCAAGGGCAAAATGTTTGTAGTACCCACCTATATACGGAACAGATCGAACATGAAAACCACCCATGAAACTACAAGATCTACGCCTGAACGAACACTTCGTACAGCAAGTATATTCCGAAACTGAAACTGAACACTATGATTTTAGTGACTATTATAAATACTATGACCATGACACATTCTTTTCATTTCATCATAAATACATTTATTTATAACATTTTAAGGCTGATAAAGGGTACAATATATCTGCCTCTGTACTGTCAAAAACAAATAGTTACTTTAGTAGCATTTAATTAAAAAACTGCGTTATACAGGGTATAGCAAAAAACGTATTATAGATTTTTGAGATATTAAAAAAAAAAATAAGTAAGATATAAACCAAATAAAACCTCGATTACAATTGACCTAAATTCAAACCAAGCTCTTATAAGAAGTCTTCATAGATATATTTTCTATAGCATCAAAATATTATTTAACGATAATCGATTCACTTCGTAAAATTGGCGAAACGTTGAAGTTGAAGAGCTTTAATTAAATACTTTTCTTTTTATGGAATACCTTTTTAATTCAGAGCTGATGCAAGTACAGAATTTAATAAAGCCTCATTGAAAGAATATTTTAGCAATGTACAAAATTAAAAACCGCAAATAATCCTTATAACACAGGACTTATAGAGAGATTCCATTTATAAAGTTTAAAACATTTACCGAATATATAAAGCCAAACGTAATGAATACATTCATATTAAATTTCATATTAAATAATAGCTTAAATTTCAATGCACTTAGCAATTTCATGTCCTTTGAATTTCTATTCAGACAAACCAAAGTTAGACATACTTTTAATATAAATTTGGAAAAACAGTAGCTGCAACTGTTTAAATAACAAGTAATACGAACTATATTCTTGTACAAATATTTAACTTATAAAACTATAAAAACTGAAGAAAAAAATGTTGAAAAGAGAGGTGGTGAAACGGAATTCAGAATAAAACCAGGAAAGACGAATAAAAGAAAACCAAAGCTGAACCTATATGCAGGCACAGGTATCTGACGAAATATTAAAAAAACTCTCCCTGTAGTAAATAATGATCATTCCACAAAAAAATCGAATAAGAATAATTAAGCAACCTTAACAGGTACCATCTACTGGTTCTTGTGCTGGGTCTGGTGAAGTGGACCCAGGCCCTTTCAGTTCATGGGAATCCTGGAGTACCCATTAAAAAATGATCTTGTCACAGTGAGTAATGAGAAATGGAAAATTGTGAAAATGTTAGATTTAAAACCTATTATGGGATATTTAAAAGATAGTTTTTATAAATGTACCTACCTAGTCGGATAAATTAGTTGATAATTATGATAAAAAATTATTTTAAACTAGCTGTTCCCGCGACTTCGCTTATTTAATAATGCATCAGCTAGCTAAATACTAAAATACGATTAAAATTTCAAGGATTTTCCTTCGGAGCTTGAAAACAGTCGTAGGTATTAAGTAAAGTTCTCTTGCACAATAGTAGGCGATATTAGTTCTTTAGTATTCTACACAATACTGGCTACAGAATTTGAACGTAAATGAACGAAACGAAACGAAAATAAAATATTTTTTTAATAATTTAATTATTCAAACTGTCTTCAAAATAAAAGAAGTCCTTAGTAGCATATTATAATATTTAATTATCCACTAAAATTCAAATGACTGACTGATTTGGCACTTTTATTTTTTTTGTTCCTATTTATTTATTTATTTTTATATTTTTTGATTTTGATTTGATTTGATTTTGGAAGTTACCGATTTTAGAAAGCATTTGACGGTATCCTGTATATAACGAGCACCTTTAAGAGCTATTGCTGATGACATGCTGTTGAATGCCTTCTGATAGTCAACCCAGCTCATATTGAGCAGTTTATGAGACTTATGAATGTCTTGCAATGAGTTTTGCAGCCCATCTCACTCGTCTAATCGTTGATCTTGATCTTTATCTTGTTGGTGTGGTGGTTCTCATTACAGTATGATTTTTTTTTGCATTGTGTCTTAATTTCGTCGAGTACCTTAGTTGAGATTATTTTTCTCTTTATACGGCTACGTCCTTAATTGCAAAATTATTTCCTAATACTTTTCTATTTTTGAAGTCAGTAGAGTTTCTATTGTAAAATATATGTTGTAATCATGCTATGTATCCCAGTTCTTCTGATATTATTATATAACAGAACATCAGTTCAATCAGCTCTTGATCATTCCACTTCCTTCTACCGTCTGATTCTAGAATATTATCGCTTGAAGGGGCGATTTCCTGATAGCTTTGAATTTCTGATAAAATATGAGCAGTGTTTATTCCAGTCTTGGTGTCGTATTGTGTCTTAATATAAATGTTTTGAGAAGCATTTGCCTTGTATTTAAACTATTAGAGAGTTCAGCGTTATTTTTGATTGAATCAAGTTCTACTAGAACCAAGAGTTTTATTGTTTTACGTGAAATACCTATCTGTGCTTGGTTTACCTAGAAACTACCAGAAAAATCACATGTTTTGGGACTTTGTGGATACCTTGCCTTAAATAATGTCCCTAATCTATAGCTACATCCGGACCTTGGGCTACTGCCTTATAAAGATAATACATAAGCTCTTATACCTCCTGTAGAAAATTTCTTCTCGTGCCGCCGTTAGCATTTAATTCACTTATAGAATCACGCAAGAATAACCGAGTTCAGCTCAGCTCTGCAAAGTATCATCTATTATATTTTAGGGCATGGCACTCCCGGCTCTAGCCCGCCTGTTCAGCTGGAAGCCACTGACGATTCGCATGCATTTCGCGGTTAATAATAATAAAATTATAAGTATTGAAGAAAATTAAAATATAAATATATATTCATTTACACCTTCAACATTTATAACCACAATCGAAATAATTGGAAAAAAGTATACAATGTACTGCTTTTTATTATTTTGTCCCAGGTCAACCGCATAATAGCCACTGAGTATGAAAGTAAAATGTTTTCCTCATAAAATGCATGTATCTGGTCTTCATACGTCATATCTATATATATAAAAATGAATGTTCGTTTGTATGTCTATTAAAGAATCGTAAACTATGCATGCATGTGAAGATCTTTAAAAAATAGTTGTGCATGAGCCCACGAAAGTTTCTTTGTTCTTACGACCAATTTTTGACAGATCCCATTACTGTCATTTCAATAAATTTCATATTTAATTTGCCAGGCCTGCTACCGCACGTTCTTACATTAAACTTGGCGTACCCATCATTGTTCTTCGAAACATAAATTTACCACGACTCTCAGTCAAGAAAATGATGAAAAATGTTATCGAGGCAAAATTTTTGACTGTGAAAATTCAAAGGTAGCAACGAATCCCAATGATCCCTACACATATTTCAATCGAATTCAAACGTTTGCATTTCCACATAGAGCTGCCCATGTGAGAATCAACGCTTCTCACATGGGCAGCTCCATGTAGTCTGCTCATGCTTCGGAAAACCTTTTGATTAAGTCGTTTACGCCCCTGATGGGTAATCAAAAAATATTATGTATGCACTTCAATAAATGTCGAATTGAAACAAAACGCAGCATGTCACATTTTTTTTTCAAAATTAACAAAATCACTAAAATTATTTTAAATGAATTGAATATTTGTGTAATGTCTAATTCATATTAGTTGGTGGCGTAACTACAGCTAGTTGCTTTATAAAATGATAAGTTTTTTCACAAAACTTTCATGAGCAGTAATCAGTATCTTTAGAATACAGAGAATACGAGAATAGAGAAGGAGAATGAGCATTATTATATCTTCTTTGTATATTTATTTGTTATATTTTGGTTTTATGCACCACTCTTCTGTTTACCTTACTTCAATCTTATCCAAATAAGGTTGTCTGGAATAGATCGCTATTTAGCGATAAGACCGCGTTATTGTATACCCAAAATGTATTTTTTTCTTTTTCTCTTTTACTTTATTGTATTTTTTTTTACTTTTTGTTTCTTATTTTTATTTTTATATCAAATAATTAAAAATGTGGTTGAAATTCATTCAATTACAAAACTTGAACAAAGAGTACATTAGTTAAATTGTATATAACGGATTAAGAATATTGTATACCTTAATTTTTTTAGTATTTTATTTTTATCTTTGTGTGCAATAACATTTTTTTTAATTAGTTAATAAAGTTATTATTACATTTTTAAATACTCATATAAATTATTTAAAAAAATAACACTATAACTAGTAGTCCCCCGGTGGCAGGTTAAGACCCAGGCCGATGGTAGTTAAGGCTAAGGAACCTCATCGCAACGCGGGCCATCTCAAACAAAACTGACTTTAGAATCCGACCCTTGATCCAACAGTCACGCGAGAGTTTCTTAAGGTGTAGGTCGAAACTCCTATTATTATTATTTCTCTTTAAAAAGACTAATTTTGGTCACAAAACTTTCTCGTTCAGTAATTTGTATTATAAGAACACAGAAAATGCTGTCATTCTCCTTCTATTATAGCACCTTTCTTTGTGTTATACATATTTGAATACAGATAAAATATTTTTTAATCAAAATAATAGTACTATGAAAAGCACTATTGATTATTGGCCCATACATTACGATTAATTTGTTTGCAATAGCGATCAGTAATGAGAAAGCCAAGTACTAAACTACTCTAGAATGTAATTATCGACTAGAATTAGGCACAATGATGATTATTCAGTGTTCAATCCAAAAACAAAACATTGTAAATATCATTTATATTATCTAATTAATGCAATAATATTTCTCCCTTTTTAATTTATAAATATGACTTTAACTTACTTACTTTTAAGAATAAATAATATACTCCTTGATAATATCACATTCTACCATTCCATGAGCACGCGACATTGTACATAACTACTACTTATATAGATAAACACTAAGCCCCTTTCTAATAAAAAAAAAACAATTATTTAGTTAAGGGAATCTTGCTCTGCTCAGGTGAGGATATACTTCACCAGATATCTCCCATGAAGGAAATATTGAAAAACGGTAACACGATAAAACCAGGCTCCAAATTAAATTTAAGCCTGGGTACAGGAAACCGGGACAACCACGTGGACGCTCCGAAGATTGACCTCTACCCGCAATAAAATTGTTAACCAACCGTTACAAAAAAAATCTTATAATGGGTATTATACAGGCTAATACTACATAAGAACACTCACCCCATGTAACATGAAATGATAATACCTTATGCAAGAAAGAAAATAAAGTAAATATAAATTATGTTAAAGTACCTATAGAAAATTCAAACAATAAAAGTGCACTACGAACTTCACTGAAGTACACTGCACAACCACAAGAGGTTAGTTTTATGCAAAACAATAAAAATAACATAATATTACAACCTAATTCAGTAGTACGTTGAGCAAACAGTGTATCGTAAGGAGTCCTAAAGCCAGGCATTTTGAACTTCCTAGTGAACAAAAATGCCAACAATAATCCACCAGATCAAGAGAACAAGAGCTACAACAAACCTAACAACCAACTAGCTAACAACCAACACAAATTAACGAAATAAAAAAAGTAACATATTTTGTAAAATAGTAAATTAATTAACATAATATTGTAACATAATTAACAACTTTATTTTCTTTTATTAACAGTGTAATGTAAAATATACACAACTGTAATTTTTTTTTCTGGAAATATAAAGCTTTTAGTTTTAATTTTATTTATTATTATATTTACCTTTTACGAAAACAAATATTACAATTATTGCTTATGGTAAGTGCCGAGCAGAATAATGACATAATAAAATATAACTGAGTTGTTCCACTAACGTAAGACTTGTAAGTTACTTTACGTCTTTATTCTTATGGGACGTCGATAACATTATGTGTTTTTGATGCCAGAGTGCCTTCTGTATGGAGATACGTTTAATCTCACCATAAAGCCAACCGCTTTCATCAAAAATGCTTTTAAACTTAATGTTTGTGTCGCCATTTCAAAGGAATTTAAATTTAATCTCTGTATTCAGCATTTAGGATAAAGCGTCATTTATCTTTTGAATCGAAAATAAACATTAAATAAAATTAAAGTGTGACGCTGAGAGTGTATTTTTTTAAATTTATAATAAGTATGACCGTAAATATTCTTTCAATTTAAAAAAATACAATTTCGTTTAGAAATCAAAATTGAAACTCCTAAAATATATAAGTTTGTGACCGTGTTCGTTCTCATTTCCTTTTATACAGATGAAAAGCCTAAATAAAAGGCAATGGGCATTCTAAAAGCCTTCTTCATTTCCATTTCCTCGAGTCTATTTTCCAAACTAACTTAAAAAGCATCAATAGTAATTATATTTTAATAAACTATAAAATTTCGGTAAAATGAAGTTAACATTCTGTTGTAGAAGAAGAAGTCATCGAGTGTTTTAAAAATGCGTCTGGCGGCCACCATCAGGCTTTTACTGTTCCTAAGCTTCTATACCTACATCAATCCGAGGAACATTATTTTCCTTATCTTTGACATTAATTTTCCCGCATGTAACATTTCTCTAAACACTCCAACAACCATACTGTTTGTTTTTATCGAAACGCTTAATTTTTTGACTTATTCTTTCTTTTTTATTCTTTCTTAATTTTTTGACTTATTCGTAATTTGTAATTTTTTGACTTATTCTTCTTTCCTGCTGGGTTCGGCTGATCACAGTGGTCGGCAGTAGAGACCTGATGGTAAAGAGTTCGGGATTGTATCCCCTTTATGACCGGATTTTCTTATGCGACTTCAGTCTGTGAGTGCGTGGATTCCGAACATAATTATTGGCAAGGTCCTTCATGGCTTCAGTTGGCCAAAACTAGTTGACTTCTTTAAACATATTATTGAAAAGGAAGATTTAATTTTCATGCCACAGCTATTTCTTCTGCTCCACTCTTTGTTGTCGTTCGACACAGAAACTTTCTTCATATACTAAATTACTACGGATTATTGCATTTTGAAAATCCTTACTCCTTTTACCTTGCAAGCTAAAATTTTTATTTAGTACATTAACCTCTCAACAATTTATGCACTTTTTTATATATTACTCTGTTGAGTAACAGGCAATAGCTAAACAAATAAGCAAATAAGAAGCGAACTGTAATCCAACCCTCGTCCCTTTTTAATATTCCCTTATATAAGTAATTACAAAGTGAAAGTGATATTCTTAAAGTGTAATTAATTAAAAAATAATAACCTTGTCAGCCCTCTAATGATATTGTTGAAAGGTTATCTAACCATTTGACATTTAGCAGAGGCAAAAATAATCATAGACCGTGCCTGCGGTCGCGCGCTCTTCAAGTTATATTTTAGTGTCGTATTAAATTTTTCTGATAACCTTCGTAAAACGCGGTGCCGTATACTTTGTATGCAGTTCGCAACCAATGATATTTTACAATCTGACTGTTCTAACTCTTTGAAATTTTTGTTTTTTTTTTTGTTGCGTTATCAATTAAACTTAATATATGATTGGGGTTTAAGACAAATCAGAACTGTAAAAGTTTATGTGGAATGGCAATCTGACGAAATATCTTGGAATGGAAAGAGAAACAAATGAATTCCCGGACAAATGATAGTCTTTGTAATATTATTTTAATTAAGAGAGTATTAAAAGGCTTCAAAGAATATCTGATTCCTTATTTTAATAACTTAATAATTGCAAAAGGAAAAATAAATAATTCCCATTATTTTTTAAAACATTCTGTAAATTATTAAATTGTTTTATCTCGTTTAGACGAGGTGACATAAAGCATACCTCTTACCAGCAATTTAGGAACAAATGAGACACTCCACTCATATGTGACCGCTCCGGCTATATCCCTTTTAATTACTTTCAATTTATAACAATTCATACAAAGGCTGTTGTGATTTTGCTGTGTTAATTTGTTTAAGACTAGATAAAGAATTTTGATACCTTTATGAGTTAAAACTTTGAGCGTAAATAAGTATTACAAAAAGAAGAAAAGAAAAATGGAAATTTAGTAGATTATTAAGTTAAACTTTTATTTCATATAAACTCATTACTTATCAAATTTACAGGCAATTTTAGAATTGTGTTCATTCAGTTCATTCTAATAATCTAATAACTAAGAAATTTTGTCGAGACAAATTTTTACAGAAAAGTAAAATTTATAGACAATTCCAAATATAACCTAATATATAAATTAGTTAAATGACAGTGAAAGTGAGTAAAATCTCAACTTTGACAAGATTTGATTTCTTTAACATTATTATATAATTAAAGAGTAATACAAACAAACAATTGTTTCAGACAAAATAAATATATTTTAAAAATTCGTAAAACAAAAAAGGAAGTATATAAAGTATATAAAAATTATAATTTACCGAGGACAAGTATTTATATCGTAAGACTTTTATCCAAATTTCATTATTTCCCAGATGACGAAAATACAATATGTTTTGTGCCGACATATTTTTCCCTTTACGGTGTGCAAATAATATAAATACATTTTACAAACATAAAAAGTACTATTAAAAGTAGTAGATAATATCTTAATCTATTATAAAACAAATGTAAAATCTATGATATTAATAAATATAATTCATCCAAAAATAGCATCAATAATAGAATAAGTTGTAAATATGTCACGAATTAGGTAATAAATTAAAAAGCTGTTTTTAAACATCATCAGTGCCACATATGTTATGAATTTACTTTTTTATATGGATTGACAGACAAAACACGCGATTGATAAAATATCTTAAGCAGATGTATCGATCGGATTTATATTATAAATTTGAATTTTACCAACTCCAATTGAATATTCATTGTTAAGAAAGGCCAACGTCTGTCTGGTCTACTAGTTCAAAATAAATTTAACCTTTTACAGCTTCACAAAGCATTTCTTTTTAACATGAGTTTATTCCAATTATTTCACTATTAGGCATAAACAATTTAATGTCCTAAAAACAAAGATGCGCATTTCGTAGATTCGTGTAAGAGACAAGGGAAATAAAGAACTCTAAAAGACTTAAAAAGGTCTTTAAATCTTTTCTCTGGTTTAACTGATATAATAATTCCGTATCGAAAATTAGATGTTGCATACATGTCTCTTATGTGGTTACATATTCAAAGCGTTTCAAAACGTATACAAATCTATCTAATTTGGTAAACATCAAAGCGGCAGCGTGCGACCCAAGTTCCCCTACCCGACCGCATGAGCTGCCGCAAGAGTATATCTCTACCGCTAATTTACGCCAAAAACGGCCTCTTCACACTCTCACAGTCAAGCCCCGTTGAGCTACCATTTTTTTACACGAGCTACGTTTACCGTTTTCTACCTCACATAAAAAAATCAACTGTCTACCTTCAAGAAAGCCAGACAAAAATATAGACTAATAAGGCCTTATTTCGCGCACTTATTCGTAAGTGATGTAAAATCTTGCCTATTTCCAAATATGGTGGGAAACTGAAAGTTGGTGGGCACTGGGCAGGTTTCATATTTGTTCAAAACCTCAAAAAAATCTATAATCTAAAATTTCAATTACTAGACCCCAAGGTCGAAAATGTGGACCTGTTAATTTTGCATATCAATCAATTAAAAGATCAAATCGTTTAAAATAAGTTTAAAAGTAGTCAATAAGGCACGTTTATTTCGTTATTCATCTGGGTCTTAACAACATCTTCTTACACCTGCCAATGAGTCGCATATTGTGTTATTATATATATTATCATACAAAATAAAAAATCAAGAATGTCATACCTCTTACCTTAAAAAGGACCTTAATAACCTGTGATGGCAACACAAACACATCGGTCTACTTAATACAACAACAAAATAATTGTGTGTTTAGGCCCTTATTCGCAAATTCCAGTTCCAGAAATAAATTAAAAGAAATAATGGAATATTTAAAAAAAAAAAATTGTCGAGTTTCTTCGACGACAATGTATCAACAGTATTCTACGTCTACTACAAAGTATAAAGGACAAGGATGGGTGTCGTAGTGTGGATCCCGCCTAATCTACGAGAGTACTAACGCGGCCGCCTGTCCCACCAAAATGATTAATTATTGAAATTATATTTTAACTATCGATAAAGTTAAATTATTTGGAAAATGCCAAAATAAAGACTAATATAATTTAATGTATTTGTATTAGGTATTATACTATAAAATGCTCCGTATGTAATATTTTTATACAAATTACTTAGTATTTGTTAGTAAAACAAACATAATTTCTTACAAAAAGAAAAGATCATTAGGTAATAATATTTTTGTTACAAGCAGTAAAAATCAACTATTTAAAAATGAATGATTAATGGTTCTTTTTTTTATTGCCCGAGCGAGCGTTGTGAACGAAGGCTCCATTTCCACTCCGAGTCTTGCCGATTCTTCGTTTGTTAGTGTGTGTGTATGTGTGTGTGTGTATGTCTGTCGGTTCCAAGCTACAGGTCGAATTTTTTAACCGATCTTGATGAAACTTGGCATAAAAATTCCTTGACTTTTTTCGCTTTTTTCGTCTTTGGTGTTTTTTTATTAGCGGTAAAATAAGAGGGAAAAGGGGGAATATAAGCTTTGGCTTCATTTACCAGACCTTTCCTTTCAAATTTAAGAGAAACTTTTATATTTTACTTAACAAAGGTTATTGTGAAAAAAATTGGGAGAAGAGAGGAGAGAGCGAGGAAGCTTGTTTTGGCGCAATTCACCAGAAAATTTCTTTCCTATTTTGCTAAAAATTTACGTATTTTATTCTACATAAGGTGTTGTGCTACTACGAGTACATGCGAGCAAACCACAAAACATTTAAAAACAATTTTTTTTGCTGCTTATTGAGCGAAGTCTTATTGTAAAATTCTTGGAACGAAATAAAAAAACCGATACACATAACAAATGAGAAACCGGGATAAAAGTAAGTAATATAGTCAATGGGTCTTGTGGAGAAATTCAGTTTTAATTGTGAAAACTATACTGTAGAGTGGGAATCTACTGGCAAGGTCTACTGACAGAGAAACTAGTTTACATGCTATATTTACAAATATGTAGGTACTTGCAAACAAATATTTTTTCTCTTTGGTGTGACTAAAGGAAATCAATTTAAGTGGTTCATAGCCGGCCATTAGTTTCCGCTAAGGGTCTTAGAAGGTCACGCGTGTAATTAACCAATTAACTTAATTTTTTTCAGTACGCGTTTTAGTAGCTTATTAAATGGGTTTAATTGTTGCTTTCATTGCTATTGTGATTGGTTTTCTTTACCTATGCTCTTACCAGTGTCCAACAACATGTTGAATGATATCACGACACTGGAAAAAGCGTCTGATATCAAAATACTCCGCTTTGTAAAGTTGACTGAAGTTCCTTGGGCCATCCATGTAGTGATATCAGGGAAGGCCCAAGCTAATCCAGCCAATTAAAGTTGTAATATCGGGATGAACCATGTTCCAAGTTTTTTTTCAATCTAAGATTTGGGTTGGCGGCATTTGAAAACTTGAAGTGGATAAAATGTTACCTAGGTATACACTCTGTATGTTTGTCTCAAAGCCAAAGCAGCCTACCGTTGCCGCTATGATGACACTAAAGAATAATGTTTTACATGAATTCTAACAGATACATGAGGTATAAGATACTATAGAATGGTAAATTTGAATGTAATTTAAATATAATGGTATATCATAATATAATGGTCAATCCTTATGTCTTGTAATGACCATTATTTCCTTTAAGCCTTCTGAAACATGAAACTAAACTCAGTTTTACATTTATGTATGCAGACCACAAAGTGTCGTACTGATGACTCATTTTACAAAATAAAAAGGAAAATGTTCTAACTAATAAATTTTAAAAGTTAAAAATAAAGTTGTATTGTTAAAAATAAATACAATACAATATTTTGTAAGCAAAAAAATATTATATTATATGCGCTAATACTTTTTTAAAATACAAAACCAAAACGGGCAGGCATTCGAACCCGCGACCTCTAAAAAACCATCCCGTTGCTCTACTGATTGAGCTACCTGCCTCGGTGAAATTAGCAATCTATACAGATTCGTCTGTATCGACGTGTATACGTGATATGTATAAACATATAAATATATTAAGGGGTTAGCATAAAAACATACATATTGTTAAATCAGAACTGTTTAATATTTTATTTCATGTTATAACGTGTAAATTTTCAGTTTGTCAAGTTGGTTGGTTTGGCGCAACGGTGCGACTCTCTGTACATTTTATTTTAAAAGTAAACCTTAAACAAGTTTTCCTTTATTTATTGTAAAAAGCTTAAACGTAATATTTAAACTTTCATATATAATATACTAGCGTAGGTATTCCTATTTCTTTTATCAAGCTTCTTGAAACGTATTACATTGTATAACATTGTAAAAACATTATAAGAACTTGCTAACTTGTTAATATAAAAACATGTGTTTCTGAACTGTTTATTTTTGTCATCGTTTACAAACTTGCCGCATGAGATCTTGTTTTAAATCAACTCATATAATATGGTGCTAGTTTTTCTTTAACGTAGACGTCAAAATATCTGCCAACTATACGAAACAAAGATAACAACATTTTATTTCTTTGATACAAATTCGATCTTTTGTCTGTAATAATAGAGCTTTTTTTTACAAAATAAACATGTGACTTGTTACGTTCTTGATTTGAGTTGTTTTGTGCCATAACGATTTTACAGCTTAAGGATTCCGTGGAGTCGACTAGTAGTTTTATTATTATGGTGTCCGCGTATCCCTGTTTTTTTTTGGAGAGGATTTACTTTTATTTATTTCTCCTTTTTTAAAGAAAATATATATAATAAGATATCAACTAAAAATATTCCTTACTCTTTTAATCGAAAATGAAATATATTTATTATAATATATTATATATACTTTATTAATTTGTTTTAAATACACATTTATCTTGAATAATAATAATAATAAAAAACTACTTCACTTAATCTTGAGCCGAGCCGCTTGTATAAGCCGATTAAATCGAGAGTGTACGTAACGTACCGTGTTATTCTTAAGTTGGTTGAGTATTCAAATTTGCCAGACTATCAAGTTTTGACATTATTTGTATTTTTTTTAATAAATAATCACTTATCATATTACTGTTTCCAGACTTTTAAAATTGTATGTGTACCATCCTTTATCCTGATATAAATTTTCAAGGATATAAATTTTGATGAATATATCAGTGAATAAATTTACCGTGGTTTTTAAATAACTTCATAATTATAATAATTAAATTAATAAAATGTTGCATATTTATGAATGACGCAAGTTTCAATGTACATGAAAAATGTCAAGAGTTTCAGTTGAAAGGTTTTGTAGTTATGTATAAAAATGTAAAGCGTCAAAGGCATGAATCTAATGGTTCGTATAAATATACTTCTAAGATATTATTTCAGTCCGGCAAAAATCATAATGAAAAATAGGCTTCCTTTTTTAGACCTTCATTATATTATAAGAAAAAAACATAGTTAAAATAAAGACATGACTGCATTTTATTCAATTGTGACAAGTTCTTCAACATTCTCTGGATTTAAAGAGACAAAAATAAATTCTAAGTATACTACAATATATATTACTTTATTTGTAAGAGCGGCCTTCTTTGAGATAAAAAAAAGTTTTCGAATCCAAGCCTCATAATAATAAAGCACTTATAAAACCACAGCCCTCCTACGTCTGTTTGTATATCACGGCCGTTATCATTACTTATGCTGACGTTCCCGCCTCACACAGACACACAGATGACAACATTATTGTATATTAAAGATGTCTCTGTGCTGTTACTTAACCTGCCACATCTGAAATATATATTTTAAGCCATTTATACATGTATTTCTCTAGTGTAATATATAGGTACTATTATTATATATAGTTTTGTACGATCACGGATGTTTCAGAGGCGTCTGTCCGTGAAGTTGCTTTTATACCTGTTTCAAATTCTATGACTAGGAACCAGATGTTTTTTTTGAGTTCGTCTTTTTTTCATTAATCAGAATATCTTAGACTTTAAAAAAAACACATGTACCTATTTATTTTATTTCTTGCAAATAAAATAATGGTCAATATTGTCAACAATAAATAATAATACTTATATATTTATTGATTATAAACTATATACTTGTATTTTTATTGTATTATATTTATATTGTGTATTTCAAAGTGATGAGGTCCTTAAAATATGGTTTTCATAAACTATAAATATAATAAAGTAAAATATTTTATAAAACAGTTCTATAATAAGAACTTGTGATTTATTTATTTAATAATCGAATATTATATTCCACTCAAATAAAATTAAATGTAAACAGATTACAAGCTATTTGTATCCAAATATTAGAATATATTAAAATTGATGAAAATTCATTCTATTAGAGCTCCTGAACTGTTCAATTATTTAAATGTTTTTTTTATTTACAGAGCATTTTTTTTTCCTATCATAATTTTTATAGTAATTTCGAATTATGTTTTGATGTTTGTGAAATCATGTATTAACAATAAACGCTAATTAAATTTAGGAAAAAAATAGAATTTTTAAGTTATTAAATTTTAAGTGTATTTTTATAGAGTTTATAGACTTGATAGACATTTTCCAACATTACTTTTATCACCGATGCTAAATGTAGGATAAGACGGAATAGATTGAACTAAAGAAAGAAAATAAATAAAATACGAGAGAAAGTTCTAGATAACAAGAAAAATCACTTTGAGAGTTAGACTATTTGTGTAACATTGGAAGGAAGAGAATTGTGCTGAGAGTTTTACTCAGCCATGCCTTGCTTCGTTGTGTTTAATTGAGTTCAGGGATTAAGACTTGTGCGTCAAATCTATTAGTTTTTGTTTTAAATTGATTTTCCTTGTTATCCGGAAATCCATTTTAAATATATAAAAAATCTATAATACTGGCATAAATATTTTCATTTAAACTGATTACATATCTGCTTCGGAAACCAGACAGTGCTCAGTTGGGTAAAATAATTCAATATTTCTATGAAGTACTAATTTGTATTTATATAATGACGATCAATACACGAACACATTACTGAGGCAATGGAAATTCCCTAACACGATACGTAAACAGAATAATAATTTAACGTGTAAATAGTTTTCGCAGTTTATTGGCTATAAAGTGTGAATGACAAATGAACACATTTGGTGAACAATCGGCGCCGAAGCTGTTATAAATGTAATGTGTTACAGAATATTCTAAAAATAAATAATATTCTTTATTTATTTTTGTATTGTAGTGTTAATGTTTTTTGTAAGCGCGTTACTTGGGGGAAGAGTAACTTCTCCGACACTTGTCTCCTCCTCGTTCCATCAGATCTTTAGAATATATCAAGGGACTTTCATTACTTACTCTGTAGAAAATTTAAAAAGGTTTTATGAATTTTGAATGCAATTATATTAATCTTTAGATATATTAGGATAAATGTTAAAAATACACGAAATGTATTTAAATAATAATATAATGCATTAATAATTTAAACAACATACATATTAAAAATATTTATAATCTCTTCTGTTACTTTATGTTGTTTTAAAAATTCAATTTACAAATATTTTAATATAACAAAAATTATAAAACGTCCAGAAGAGCACGTGTCCTTGGGTAAAAAGTATTATAATTAAAAATATAAAAACTATTTAATCTAACTATTATTAAAAATATTTAGATATAGTTATGTCTTGATTTAATTGTATACCCTTTTTAATGTATTGTTTCTTGGTCATGTTTAATCAAGTCAAAAGAAAAATATAGATTCTATTTTTATTTGTTTCTCGACGATTTGTTTTTATGAATTGATATATTTTCCATATTTGTTTTGTCTTAATGTATTTTCTGGGCGTATAATTAAGCATATCTTATATAATATTATTCCTCTCATAACTAAAATAATAGTAATAAAGTGGATTGAAAAAGTCATTGCTACTTGCTTTAAGCACATAACACAGCTCCAAATAATAGTTTTTTTTTAATGGTAGACTCTTTTTCTGTTTGGTTGTTTGCGCATCATGAAAATAAAGACAATTAAAAAAAAAAGCTCAAACTATTTTCACAATTTCGGTATTTCTAATACAGTTGTTGCTAGATATTTATGTTTAAAATTAATTATAAATTTACTGATAATTAAAATGTATCAATCAATCAACAAAATCACATTTAATTCATTAATTAAAATTTCCAATTAGAACATAGCGTTACTCAAACAACAGGAAATAATTATTAAATATTACTAAAATGAATATATATGACGAACACTGAAATGTTTAATAAAATAATCAATATACTCGAAGAAGAGATAGTAGTTCGAAACTTACGCAATCTATTTGATAACTTCAACAAGAGGGCTGAATATTAAAGACGCCTATTATTTGTCATAATAATACTGCAAAATTAAACAAGACAGAGAAAACATTAATCAAATTAGTTTTAGGAAGGCTCGTGTCTTACTAGACTTTGAAATCTATCATATCGGCATTATTCCCTTGCATCGCGGAATCGCTGAATAGACGTCGGTGCAATAATCAAACATCAGAGTCCTGGAACGTGTGAAAGAATATACTGAATATCGATATCGATACTCTTGTTTATTTCTCTGTAATTGTTTTAAATATAATTTAATTTATTTGATTCACTCTTGACTATGACTTTGAGGAAGCAGCACGTAGCTTTTTAACTTAGTAATAGTTAATCTTAAGTCAAGAATTTGTATTATTTTGTATCCTCGTTTTGTGATCGTCATAATATATGCCATCGAATAAATTGTTTTGATTGTAATTAAACAGATTATTAAATGAGTTTCTAAATTATTTACGTTTCATAATAACATCCGTTTGTTACGGTCATCGGATATTTAGTATTTAACTATTAATAACTGAAATATTTAACAAAATGTTTCAAACAATACGATCTCATCAGTTTAATTCGCTTAATTACTCGTTAATTCGTTGTCGTCAGTAATTTTACATTAAGAAGAATATTTATGACATTTCGGATATTAAATAGAAAATTGATCTGAAAGATTGATTCAAATAGGTATAAATAATAATTGTTTATCATTTACAAGTGGTTTCAAAAAATAAAGAAAAAAAAATATAACAGAGAATAAGATCGGAAGAGTATCTCTCACTCACTTTCTACTAGCCTGTTTTCTATAAAAAAACTCATACTACTTCAGTTAAACTAGGTAAATTCGATTGAGCTACGGAGCAAACACCCTTATATTCTTTAAAACCTAAACTATGCCTAAGTGTCTCATGAATTAATAAGGAAAATATATTACTATATTATGTAAAGTCTTTACTATTCAAGGAATTTCTCGAAGTAGTATTTTAGGACAAAATCTGACCGTCTTTTATGAAAGATTTTTCATAAATACTTTGTCTTATAATTTATAATATTTGTAAGAGAATCTGAATGTGTCTAAAATTAGATTTTATAATAGTAATATATCTATAAATAATTATAGCAGACATTCCCTTGAAAGCTATTTAACATTATGTTATGGTTTTTTTTATCAAAGTTCATAGAACAATATTTATTTTTCCCTATAGAGAGTAAATTGTTTTTCCTCTGTGTAATAATAATAATATCTTATAGCACATTATATTTTACATTTTCATCAACATCGAACATACTTAAATAAATATTTTGGTTGCACAGAATAATGCGTAAAATATTTTTAGGAAGCCATAAGTTACGTCTATTATTTCCGAACACATTCATTGCTTGAATATTTTTTTTGTTTTATTTTGATATTAAATATATTACTGCTCGCATCGTTCAACTGAATGATTTGAATCTTTTCCGTTTCTTTTTAAAAATAAAAGAAATCAAAAGAGAGTAGGCTCTTTTAAGGTACCTTGGTATTATTGACATAGAATCACCACCAATGGAAGTTCATTCCATTTCTTGATAGTGAAGAAGAACGTCAGATCGCACAGATGTTGTGCGACGAGGATATTAATAGGTACTACAACTGGGTCAGCCAATCAGTACCAGACAATGGTCCGACGATCACATCAGGTCATCGATGGTGACTTGGTATTCATCAGGATGTGTAGTCAGGAGGAAATTAAACAAAAAGGGCATATGGTAATCCACTTCCGGGAGACGTGTAGTCGTCATAAATAATTGTGTCAGAAAGTCATACAAAGATCTCGCCATGTTGTCAGTGGGACGTGGCTGGAGCCAGTAAGTGTGTAACGCATTAAAATGACCAAGGAATATCATCTCAACGAAGAAGCTCGGAGAGGAAGTACTGACAAAGTACTAGTAACAATAGTACTAATGATTTAAGACCCATCTTGGTCTATCTGACAAAAATATTGTAAACTAGCCTCTTTATAAAAAAAATCTTTTTATGTCAACTCCAATTTTCGAAACAGGACAAACAACTATTGTTCCTACAAAATATTATAGTTTTTTCTGTTAGTTTTATATGTTTTAAGAATTTCGAATGAAAAAACTTCTATAGTGTTTTGTTTCGAGTCATAAAATAATATTTTTCAATGAGACGCTTCCTTAAGTATAGTTATATATGTATAACAAAAGCTTACTCACTAATGGCATTTGTCTATCTTCTAAGGTTAAGACAAATCGGACAAGCGGACAGAAACAAACTTTGTTTTTTTTACTAATACTGATCTATACAGATTCCGAATACCGTGCTAGTAGTTTCTTGCCTGATGCAAATATAATAATACTGATATTATTATACTCAGATTTCCCTACAGTTATTATTACGCAAGAGCTTTGCTTTATCCGGATGAGGAGACGGAACATTGTTTGAACATAGGTGTATACAGGAGTTAATTAATCGCTTAAAGACGGAAATATAAATAAGAATACTTCCCGTTATAATTTACACCAAATACTCTGATTTGCATTTATTCAAAGAATGCAGTTTAAATATTAATCACAAAATTCAAAGTTGTTACATTACATTCCAGACAAAACACGTCATTTCGCATATTAATTAGTTGTTTTGTTGAACCAGTATATAAAAAGCCTTTGGGTCGTAAAGTAATGCCAAAAACACGATATGCAATTTTGTGTTACTGAAGTAAATTAGCCGTGAGCCATTTATTATATTTTTATTTTTTAACTTTATAATATCTTTATCTGATTTCCGTACGCAAACTTGTTTTCAATCTTAATTGTATGGAAATAGAGTTGAAATAGGATTGCGAAGGACCGGTTTGAGAAAGTTTCCCCTCTCGAGTCGGACATTAATTTCGTTTGTTGACATGTTAATCTCCCACCTAATTGATTTAGTTTGTTACTCGTAATGAGTTGGGAGCTCGTTTTTAGTATCTGTTATAATGGCCGTTTAAAGTGCAGCCTATAAATTAACCACAACGAATATATGTCCAACAAGAAGTATACCCTTTCAAGTGGCAACCTAAATGTCTAAAGAAATTAACTGGTTACTCGCGTTTCTCATTAAAATACAATATATTTATTTCCTGCAATAATAATAATTAATGCTACGTAGTTCGTCTTAAGGAGTCCTATATCTAAATAAATTTTAAGAAACACATGTTCTTAACTTTTATCATAAAAAAAACTAAATGAGGCTTAAAACAAGCATAATCTAATTATTCTACTTAATATTTTCCTTAGCTCTTGATCTAAAAATATCATCCTTAGCTTTTTAGTGTTAAGGTTTAAATTAAAATACTTTTAACGTATATAAAACAAACTAGCAACAATTTTACAACATTACGTTAGTGTATCGGATCAACTTCAAAACTGTGAGTTTTAGAGTCAGTGCGATGTAATCTATTTAGTAGCTTTAATTTAGTTTTAATAATATTTTAACCTCGGGGTGTCACAATGGTATGTTGATCCCATGACTCCCCAAAACATAAATGAGAGTAATTGTCTTTGTTTTTGTTCTTCTTGCCAAGAGCCCTCTACCACCACCAACTCCCCTTGAAGGGAGGATAAAAAATTCCCATTAAAAAAAAGTTGTTACCTTCGTGGGTATTGGAGGATTTTACTAGCGTTCTCGTCAGGAACTGTCATGAGGTTGTCACTTTTTTGAATTACCGTGGATTACATGATTGAAAATACCAAGTAAAAGTAAATACTATAACAATAAACTTCATTCAATAATAAAAGGAAGTGTGCTATATAAATACTTACAAATTTATCAAATTATGAACTATTTAATGATATTTCTAAGATAATAAATACTTTCATTAATCGTAGTCCTTTCTAGGATTAATCAAAGTATTTATATTTCTATAATAATGATTGCTTACAATGACTATTAAATAATTATTTATTTAACTCACAGCTCTATTCACAGCCGCAGAGTCCTGGTGTTCCAGATAACAAGCCGTACTTACAATATTGCCTCGTTATATTCTCTAGGTAACCTCCCCGCCATAGTGTCAAGTTGTCTTAGCAATACAAATACAGGACTCGATAATTAATAGATTCTAAGATTACAGTCCTTGTAACCCTACAATTGATTTATAATTTGATAAAAATAAACATTTATTTAATTTGTAATTATGACAATACTTTTGAAGTAATAATAAAACAGATTCATTACAAAATAAAATGATATGGTGAAAAGTCAATAGAAATACTTTTTTTTATTAACAAAGTGAACTTTATGGAAGTTATAAGTAGAACAATACCTAATCATTTTTAATATTTTAGTCCGTAATTTGAATATTATGATTTGCTTACGGTTAATATTGAAAAGCAATGCAGAGGGATGTCATTTTTATGTAATATGTTTTACAAATATAAGGAGATATTTATTGCATTCGTTCACACCCTCCACACACACACAAACACACAAATACAAATAGTTACATTCATGCAATTTCGGGCCGTTTGACTCGGGCGCAAGCACCCACAACAAATAGAAGTCACCCTAAACAAGGTTACGTTTGCCGAGGTAAGCCGAAGTGAATCAGAAGAATAGGGTAGAGACCCTAACGTATTCGTCTAACTTCATTTAACTTCGCGAATGGTATTTATATCGAGCTGCTATTCTTTTATGAACGTTGAAATTGAATATTGACTGAGGAATTTCCGAAACATTGTTACTGATATTCGTTCTAGTACTCACTAATTATATGTACAGGCTAGTAACGTTTTTCACTACAGATACTAATATTTTTTTGTCAAAAAGTTATATACATAATGCAACCAATTATAATAGAAAACTAAAATATATAAAGGACCAAGAACAACTGTGACATATTACATAACACGTTCAACTATAAACCAAGCTCATTCTAAAAGTGAAAATATCAGATCTTCAATAGTTAACAGACATTGTTATTCTACTAAATATTATGAAGTATTACTTTCAAAAAGCAAAAAGCTTATTAACTAAAAGTCGTTGGAATGCGCTCAGAAACTAATCTACATCTTGTGATGATAAATGATGACTATGAAATATCTAGACACTCAGGTAACGTAAAATAATAGCCGTATTTATCCACAAATCAACAGTAATAAAAAATAATATTAACATAAAAAAAAAGTAAAAACTCAGTAAACAGCTTTATGTGGGCAATAATTCATAATAATAGATGTATGATTTTAAATTAATAAAATGTGTCATAACTCCAAACACAATGTGACAGGATCACATGACATCGAGGACTCGTGATACACATACGTCTTGGCTTCTAATAAAACAATAGCACGATAAATTTTAAATAAATATTAATATCTTGACCTCTAATTTTGAATTATTTTATAATTATTAAATGTTATATAATAAAACATTTAAGACAAACGTTTCAAAAACTATTATGTAGGAAACTCAATCGCTTTTGAAATATTTATCTCAAGTCTGTTTCATTTGTTTGTTTAAACTACTAATTTAATTTTAGTGTCCTTCGGTGTGGTGAACTTATTAAATTATTTAACATATATCAGACCTTTGGCTGTGCAATTTCTTTTATTTCGTCCAGAGAACACACTCGTAAAACTACTTGGACTACAATGATAATTAAAATAAAAATGTATGGCTTTCGTATCGTTTAAATTGAATAATGAGAGATGGCTTATTACTTGACGTGGGGAAAGCAAACTGATAAAGTAGCTGATAATAACTAGTTTTTACACATAATAAATTTGTTAAAAAAGAAATATCTGTATATTAGATATTTATTGAAAAGATTAATTGCTACAAAGTGAATACATAACGCAGGACTGAAAATAGCAGATTGCAATTGTTTTTCTCTTTTCAATTTTTAACGCATCTCGAAATACTACAGGAAATAATTATATATTGGTGTGGTTTTTTATTTTAATTAAATAGGCCGAAACAAAAAAGTTAAATAACTGAATAAATAACTGAATAAATAAATACTTGGCGAGACACAGAGGAGCGCGAAGTTCGTCTTCGCTCGCAAGGTAAACTTGGATGTTTTGGGGTTTAAATCGAATGAAATTGTCCTCATTCGGATGCCTTCCTTGGAATTGTATCAACAGAAGACACGAGCTTTCTTTTGACACTAGGATTGCTTCGAGAGAAGTGCCGTGGACCATATACGATCAAAAACTTTCAAAATATAAAGATTAACTTCCATACCCCCTATCTTATGTATTCTTATGTACATTTTTAAGATTTTCTAAAATACAATGACCTGCAAAACGTAATTATATTAATTTGCTTAAACTTATTTCGTAAAAATTTTTAGAGCCCCGATTGTCTCTCGACGGATCTCTTTTGTCAAGCAAAAATGGTATTTGTATTAAAATTGTACAAATACCATTTTTGCTTGCAGTGATTTCTAAAAAAACTTTTCATTCCACCACTTTCTACGCTTCCTCATTTAAAAGATCTTTAGTTTGTCTGTTTTACATTTTTTATTAGAAATGTAGAAGTTTTATCTTTTCATCTATAATAATAATAAAGCAGAAGAGTTTGTTTGTTTGCTTGTTTGAATGCGCTAATCTAAGGAACTACTGGACTGATTTGAAGAATTCTTTCATAGAACGCTATAGGAGGAGTGCTATAGGCTATATAACATCACGCTAAGATAAATAGGGGAGGAGCAGCAATAAAAAATGTTGCGGAAACGGCAAAATATAGAGCTTTCCTTGCGTGCGCTGAGTAAATGGTGAAAGTTACGCAAAAATCATGTATGACAAAATTGTTCCCCTCTAAAAGTTCTAAAAGAAACTCCGCGATAGTATATATCTAGCTCTTAAGATTAACACACTATAACCATTTTTATGGTTATTAAGTTTATATACTTAGCTTATGTACTCAGCTTATGTACTACGCTTATGAATTGAATGAATTAGTAAGTATACTATGCTGATATACCACGTTTATATACAAAGAAAAAAAATATATAAAATAAAAAAATATAAAAATATAAAAAAATATTGGAAGATCAGATGGAAATTTATGTCTTTATGTATGAGTATAAGTAACTAATATATCGGGTATAGAGTTTACAGCCAGCATTACATTATTTTAGTCATGAGACTTTTGGGAGTTGACGAAATCGCTGGCATCAGCTATTAATAAGAGGTTGTTATCGCTAAACCACAGCACTATACAAGAGAGGGTCTTTTTTAATCTTCATCCATTACCTGCAGGAGAAGATGTAAAGAAAAGACTGGAAAAGCTGGCATGTCCTATAATCATTTTCAACAGCAGAGGCAACTATAAAATAGAAGTTGCGAGCTGGAGGAGTTGCGAGGAGAGCGAGCATTTACCACATTCACACTATCATAATATTACAGCTCATTTAAATTTTGTTCAATGAATTATTAATAAGATATTTAGCATGTAAGGACTTGGCCTGTGAACAAACCTTATAAAATAATTTTCTATAATATCAAATGTGTTAAGTGAAGGAGTAACTGAGATTGAGTTTCCTCCCACTGTAGGTCATGAATTCGTGGTGTTGCCAATTCATTAAATAATTTCTGATTTCTCAGAGATTAAGTTAGCGATTTTAAATTCACAATTCATTCAAGTATTTATTAACTTGAATATTTTACTATATTATTTTTGAACATTTCATTGCGCCTCATTAGTTTCAGGAACAAACTCATCTTTTTTGATTTTCGTTGCCACTAAATTATTTGTAGATAAATTATATTAACTACCAAAAATAATTAGAACTTAACATGTTAATTATTCTTTTATTCTTTGTTAGTCAGTAAAAATATCATCAATGCAACAAGAAGTAGACTAAATTATTCCAGTTGTCTATAAAAACAAGTTAAAAGGGTCACATTTAGGGATTAAAACAATGATTTGAATCTAGTTATGGTAGAATCGTATAGTTACTTCAATAGGTAATATTTTTTTTGCACCCAGATAATTTACTTAAATATTCTCTAAGATAGGTCCGAGTAGGGGGGTAACTGGGGCTAATCAGACGAAGTCGCTGGGACCGCTAGTGGATATACAATTGGATTTTATAGTCGTAATTCGTTTAGAAAATAAATTCCTATAGGGATAAAGTAGAAGATGTAAGTTTTTCCGTTCCGCTATGCGACCTTTTTTCTAAAGTAGTGACAGCATATGAATTGTCTTCAAATTGTTTTGTCTTATGGGTTTAAGAATTTCATAAGTTTCATGAAGTTATTGATTATATTTTTGTTCTTGTTATTATTGGATGATGTCTACGCTTATAATTATATTCAATAAATGTATCCATATGCTAAAAATCCTATCCAGAACCCAAACAACAAACCAATTTTAATGAAACAAATAAAAATATTGACACAATCCGGTCACATCAGCCTGTATTTTTTTAAGATTCACACAATTAAATTTATTTTTTTATAACAAAAGAGGAGTTCTCAATTAATTCAGTTTAATCTACACTCTTTGCCAAAAAAAATTGAATTAAAAAAATATAAATGCAAAGTAAGGCTAATCTGCATCTCATCTGAATTCGGAATTAATTTTATTAAAGCAAATAAAAGCTCAAATTAATACACAGACTATTTACCGCCAGAACTTGCCGAGTTAGATGTATTAAAAATGATCTAATATATTTTATTTGAATATAGTAAGTAGATCAACAGCTCTCATGACCTTCAATATTATATTTAACATTTAAAATGTAGAAGATAATATTGAGTAGAGACGGTCCAACTATTAGTAATGTATTACTCTGTGCGAAGGCAACAGTAGGTATATGAATGTTTTCGCTTCACATCCGCGGTCGCTCCATTGTATCAAAACGTCGATGAGGGATCAGGTAACGAATTGGAGATTAATCGAAACAATTGTATCGAAAACCAACAGCATTCACAAAACTGTCCTATTTCTACCTTTATATAATATATTTTTAAGCAAAAAGTCAAAGTTTTTTTTTTACATAATATCTAAGTTGACACTTGACTTCATTCCACCTGATGGTAAGTGGCGATGTAGTCGTAGGTGGTAAGACGCATCAACCTAGAAGCAGCCTATTCACTCTTCGCTTGAAGACACCCACAGTGTGTTCGAAAATGTTTCGTCTGTTTGAATATAACAAATAAACACTTGGTGTTATTAATTTAAAAATAGTTTATCCTAATGAAACTAGGCCAATTAAATAAAAGGAATGTGTACAGTAATCAAAAAAATAATTAAATTTAAAACCAATAAACCAGCTGCTAACGTGAATTTTTTTCTACAATCGTAAAAATGGTAACAATTGAAGCATTTCCAAGCAATTTGATGAAAGCAGTCAATTGAAACAAGCATATTTCAACTGAACAGCTTCTTTAATGTACATTATATTCAAAGTTAGAAACTTATATTCTATAACCTCAATACATGTGACTATATTTCCATTTACTATCAGGTGGAATGTAGTCAAGCGTCAATTTAGTTGAAAAAATAATATATATTTATATATCTACGTGGACTACTTGCAAAATAGCTTATACATAGTAGAAATTTATAGATTATATTTACTGAATTTAAAATTCGGGCAAAACAATCAGAAGATATATTAAATTAAAAAAAAAAGTACCTATCTTCAGTGTGTTAAGTACGCACTACACGTGAACCTACCATTGATATTACTTTGGTATATACTTTAAATGTTTTGTCATGATTTTCTAATAAAATTAACTAAATGTTATTATTATGTATGTATTGCTAAATTACAATGCATATATATATATATATAAATGCATATATGTCAACAATAAATTAAAGCAAATTTTTAGTAAGAAAACACTTGAAATAAAATTTGTCATTGTCACCGAAAGACAAAAACTCAATTGGCCTGAAATTGCAAAACTATTTAAGAGAATTAGATAAGATTTGGTGTAAACCGCTTATTGACTCATTTATATATACAAATGTATATGCATTCGTTTTACTTCAGTATATTCTCGCAATTTCACGTAAATTATACAAAAAATGTGGGAGCATTTTTACAATAATACCGAAATCCTATGAATGCGATGTATTGTATATGAGACGAAGCTTCTTAGTATTCCATGGATTCACGATGCGGGTGCCGAGCCCATCGCGTTGCAGGGAGAGGAGTGCAAACAGCTCCTGGGACTTGCGACCCAAGTGTAGGTTTAAGGGGCCCCTTTAAAATGCGCATTCACGCTCACCATCAACTAACTGGTTGCGCTCCTCTCCCTACCTAACCAAATTTGGAATGAACCCACCAATGTCGCCTTTGAAGTACGTTCTAGAAATGAATAGAGGTATTCATCACTAGACACTTTTCTCGAATCCAGTTCACTCTTGATTTTGTTGTTTTCTAAAATAGTAAATATTTGTGCTTTTTTAATAATTACGATAATATTTAGATAACATTTTGTACTTTTATAGTGTTACATTCTGTTGGTTACCCAAATGAATAAAAAATAAAAAAGTAGATAATAATATATTTTATAATTTGAAGCTTTTACCATTATTTCTGGTTTTGACCGTTCTCTCAGGAAAAACGTTACCTTTTTATTCTTCGTATGCCTATTTTTATCACCATAGTTAAAGTAATATTTTTCAGAAATTTAAAAACAAGGCAAGAAAATCGAAAATGTTTCGTTATATTTTCTGTTATTTGGTGAACTAAAAACAACAGTTTTTGTATTTCTTGCGGGACTTATCACACCTCTGTTTAGACAGTGAACGGGTTGTCAAATGTCAAAATTGTTACGATTGCAATCGGCCGTATGTATTTTTTAACGCTTAGGTTTATAAAATGAAACCAAATGAAAGTAATACTCCTTACTTCTTATTAATAATTGTCTTTTTAATTTATATTTACATATTACAAGAGACGGTATTAAAATTTATTTATTGAAAATCACAAAATTAACGTTCAGAAAATGCTTTAAACAAAAATATTTTTTGCCTCGATAAGACTTCGTAAATTTTTAAAACAAGTATTTATTACCTTTATGTCCATTGTTTAAATGATAATAAATTATTGCTTTGACTGCGATAATAAAAGCCGATAAAGACTCAAACAAGGGTGACGCTGGAGTATTAATGGCCGTAAATATTTTTAATAGGTATGTGAATGTTTTATTTTATTTTAATGATATTATTATCATATCGTCTTATTTTTAGGTGTCTTAAAATACCCAGCTTAGTTCGTCAATCAAAAGTGGAGCTGAGAGTCGGGCTAATCTTCATTGTCGTAATAAATTAAATTGCGACAGGCTGTCAGGCGTAGCGGCATCAATGGCCGTCAACTGCTAGGTGTAGGATTCCATTTCAGACTGGAAAAACTGTTTATATTATGAATTCTTATATTTTTTATCACTAAAGAAAAATACCGTCACTAAACCGTATGTCTTAGCTAAAAAATATGATATGTAACACAGCACGGCAGTAACCACCCACTACCACCTGTAAATAATAGCCTGTCCGTGTCATTGTTCTTCTAGTTTCATCCATTACATATTTACAAAATAACCAAAAAACACGATGTCTATAATTGCATGCCTACAGCACTTAAATTTTTTTTTCATTAATTGCATTAATTTTCTGGAACCCTCACACACACACACACGCACATACCTTTTATATAAATATAATGCAGTCGTGCGTGAAACTATGTCACCTAGCACAGGGAAGCCATTGTTGCGATAGGTAAGTTACAATGCAACTACTTATATTAAATACAACCATATTTAAAAACTATTAATATACCTTTCTCAAATACTTTTAAGTGAGACGATACTTAGTAGTTAAATATATGACATAATCATAAAATTATTTAATATATTATACGAGTTCAAATCAATCATAAATATTAAGAGTTTCCAAGAATGCGGAACCTTCGTCACCTCGCCATTTACAAACCAGCTCATTAAGATTCATGCTCTTATTTAATTGATCCGTGAATTTAGACGTCTGCTCTATTCAATTATAATTTATATATCAAGAATATGTTACATAACAGCGTCCTTGTCTTGGATCATAATATATTTAGCTCTATATGCACGTACGAATGAATTAATTCAAGAAAAAAAACACTGTTAGAGTCTTAAATTATTAAATACGAGCTCTAGCTACAGACTTTTCCTGCCTCTGAAATAATATAACATTGCTATTTTTGTCTCTATTTGTTATTTGCATGGTCTAAAACAATAGTAAAATAAAATCCTACAGTATTTTTTTTAACTTATTGCTACGTATTCAGTAGTTGAAGCAGCGCACAAAAACGTAGATAGTAGAAAATGTTTGTTTGTTTTTTTTCGTGCTTTTATTCGTTTATTTGATCACTCATAACGGATAACTACTGGAGGTATTTTGTTGAAATTTTATTTATTTATAAGATTCGCTGAATGTTACCTTTGTTTAGTATTTACTTAAAAAAAAATAGTATTTAGAATTTTCTGGAGCGGAACTATACTATATTTTAAATAGAGAAATATCCTGTAACAATATTTTATTAGAGATAAATCTGTCTACAAGTTTTTCTATTACTGACGAACAAATCGACCGATAAAATGACAAGCAGACAAAAAAACTAATGTCATTTGTGCTATTTATCAAATATAGAACATTTATAAAATATATTTTTATTGATACAGATTTTGTTTAAATTAATATTTTATTGGTATATAATGTATAATGGTATATATTTTTAAAATATTCATTTCAAAAACACTTTAAAGAAATATCTTTTCTAGTATATTCTATATTGCCGTGAACGTATCATTCACGGTGTGTGTAAATATGTAGCAACACTCGGAGTGGAACGGGCGCTTGTTTGGAAAACCTCACTTGCATGTTTATATAGCTAGCGGTATTTAGAGGTAACAAATAAATTGTTTATTTTATAAAATTAGGATATTTATTTGATATTTTATATATCATTGAAACATATGACTCTTAATATAATATTCTTAAAGACTATCAACTGTAAATTGTACCACCAAATACCCACTCTGTAAATTCTACTCACGGCTTTAATTGTTGCTGTTTAAAGACTTAGAATTTAAAAAAAAAAACAGTACCACGGTAAATAATATATATATATATATATATATATATATATTATTTTATCACAATCAAGTGTAATGTATATTACTGGTGTCGTTGGTACTAATTAATTACTGCGTTTTACATTAAAGATGAAACTCTATAGAGGGTTGATTAATCTACCATTTATTTTACTAAACAGATAAGTCTTATTAAGAATACTTAATGTCGTACTTTACTTAAATATTAGATAGATAATATCGTGCTCATCGATCGATTTTCTTGGGTCTTATTTCTAGTTAGCAATTAATTTAACAAGACATCCAATATAGATTCAAATAAGCCCAAAGT
The DNA here is from genome assembly GCA_963555665.1 of Dircenna loreta. Taxonomy (NCBI): domain Eukaryota; kingdom Metazoa; phylum Arthropoda; class Insecta; order Lepidoptera; family Nymphalidae; genus Dircenna; species Dircenna loreta. The sequence continues at coordinate 15,507,350 of OY743087.1, forward strand.
ATAAAATGTTAATTTGTAAATATTATATGACATAATACCCTGAAATAAAGTGTAATATTTTTATGAATAAAACATTTTCAGCCATACTTATGGATATGCCCTAATTGATAAGGAATCTGATTAGATGCATTTACCCGGATATAATAATATTCCAAAGATATATTCGATTATTCCAAAGATTCATATTGTGACTTAATATAGCTTACACAGCACTATATACAATAAATCTACAATATAGCTTGAAGGTCTCATTAAATTTTATGTTAATTCTGCTCAGAAGTAGAACCCCTCGCAGAGATAAAGACAAAGAGGATTCCCGGTTCTAATCCCTAGTTAATTGTGTATGGCATTCACCTCCATTATTGAAATGAAAATAAGAGATATTCAGTTGAAATGTGCTCCTTGAGCAGATCAATTATTGTCATTATACCAATGAACTACTCTAGTTGAATAGACAATTGACGTATTAAAAAGGAAACAAAACAATTTTCTATTGTTTGCAGCACACCAACATGAGACGTCATTTATATTCATGCAATGCTTCGACTTTTAAAACATTAACCTATGTACTCGTATAGCAAAGAGCATCAAACAAAACACCCAATTAGTATTAAAATATTTATTACAATACTGTTTTATAAATACATGTTTAAGTCTAAAATATCACTTAAGGTTGGATTTCATTGGCGTCGCTGACCTCGTTTATCTGATCAAGGGGTATCGTGTTATCTTCTGTTGTTGATGGTTCAGGTTCTGCAGGAGTTGTGGGTTCTTTTCTGTCATCTTCACTGGCAGCAACGGTAGCTGGTAGCTCTGTCGTTGGTTTTGTTTCTTCACCGGCTCTGTTTACTACATCAGTGCCTTTCTTTTCAGGTTTCTCTTTTTCTAAAGGTTTTCCACTTTCAACAATGGGCACATTAATGTCGATATCCTTGTCATTTTTTCCATCACCGCCGCTTAAGGGAACGCTAACTTCCAAGAATTGGTCGCTTGTTAGAGTAGCTTTAACATCCTCGGCGCTAGCGTTATATGGAAGTGTATATGTGTGGAAAAATTGGCTGGCAAACAAATCGTGATCGTCGTGTTTAGCTTCATGAGCTCCCTCGACTAAGATGAACCCACCTTTCACTTTGACTTTCAAATCTTCCTTTTTGTAGTCCTTAACATTAACGATGACTTGGAATTTATCATCATCAGCCTCAATCCTAGGTCCAATATCAGCAAAACTGGAGAACAATTTTGTTAGTGGTGCGAAAATGTTTCCAAAAACAGGGAACCTGAACCAGGGCGCAGGTTCATCAAAGTCAGCTTCCGTTATAGTAGTGATAGGTTTGGGGAAGATAGGGTTATCGCTAGCTGGGTATGCGGCAGCTGCAACCACAAGTGCACAAAGCGTTAGAAATCGCGGCGAAAACATAATTCTGTGACAGACGTCCGTGTCTTTCCGTTATATCATAAAAACTGCCGGCAGCGCGGGCGTCGGAGGCTATATACGAGAAGAGGGGGGCAAGCGGGGCAAGCGCATCGCCGACCGCTATGACGGCATTCCTAGAGCTAAGACTTTATAGAGGGGGCACGAAATCGTTTTCACACCACCTATATATGTTTTTATCTTTTTAAGCATAAAAATGTGTTACAAAGGAGTTTATTTTTAAAATTTAACAACTCTAAACAAATGTAATTTAAATTTCCTAAGGTGTGATTTAGAACTGTAATGAAAATAAATTTCACAATATTTTTAAAATAAGTCTCCACAATAATTGATAAGTCACGAATGTCTACTAAACTGCTCAAACATTGTTTCCCCACAGTAAAACATAAATATTTCTAATAACATAAACATTGTATAATCAATGAGCTGTAGGTGCCTCTTCCCGCATATTATACTCTTTGATTATTGCCGTTTAACCTTGAAAAGCTGACTTCTAGAGTCTTCAACAATGCAAAATGTGCTCATTTTTCTTGAGGAAACGTGAACATCGTGGATCCCATGTTATCTAAATTACGTGACTAGTTTAGCTTGTTAAGATATTATTGCAAGTATACTTAAACACGATTTAAGAAGTAGCCACCAGTAATAGAAGACAATATAACACAAAGATGTAACATACACTCGTATGGCAAGTTGTCTTATATACATATATTACTAAGCACACGTCGTTACGTTATTTAATAAGGTGAATCACGAAAGTTCTAGAAACACCGTCGAATGATTCATGGAACCATTATTGTACCTAGCTGATAGCACTGATTATAGTTCTTTGTTTTGAAACAAACTTACTTTACAACAATTTTTAATATTATATGAAATTTAAAAGCGTAATACCTATACCATTGTTATTGTACATTTATATGTATCATACTTTCTGTCCCTTTGCTTTACATGCTTGTGTCAGTAGTGGTTTACTCTGATGACTGCAAAATATGAACTATGATTACAAACGTTAGATCGAATCCTCTATTAACCTATTTACCTACTAGGTTATTCTTATTTACTTCATACGATTATATACTCATATGTGCACTAAATGAAATTACATGAATCGGCCCAATTTAATGCAATTGCAGAGTGTTTCACAACAACAATGCGAGCAGCACAATATTATACCATTATTACGACTTCAACAATGATACAGATTAATATATCATTCCCATTTTGTAAAATACGTTTTTCACTTTGTTATATATTTTTATTATAATTTAAATAATAAATATTTGTTTTATAATTATGCGTTTATCTTGATATTTTAATATATTCACAGTTCATTATGTGCGGCCTCGTCACTTCGAAAATATCTTAATTTTAGTAAAAAGAAATAATAGTAAAAGGAAAAGTACGTTATTAGGCTCATTGCCTCTTATTTGTCTCGTAAATGGAAAAGTCTTGTAGAAAAGCTGTTATTTTACTGTGACAGAAATAATATTTGTACCTTAATGGCCAAATAATTTATTTTTACTATCTTTGATATTAAGTAAAATGAGGGACAAATACCAAGCAATTATTATAATATATTATAATTAATACATTAAAGTTATTTTAAATAGACGAAATATACTTCTACCTGAATTATTCTCTTAATGATAAATATATTTCATGTGTTTTGTCGAAAATGTATATTATCATAAACTGTATCCTTATTCTTTTAAGTGTGATTTTTCTTGTGTTAAAATATAACTTAATAATTGGTTAAAATAGAACTTAATAATTGGTAATAGATAATGCAAATAGGAAATTTACAAAGTGATAATTTTTACTTTAACAAATATGGTTTCCCGTAATAAAAAAACATAAAAGTGGTAATAAAATGTTACAGGCACAGAAGAAATAATAATACATTTTAAAAACAACTACTCGACTTTAGTTAAATATATATAAATATATATATATATTTATTTATTTTACTATGTATAAGGTACTATATTGAGAAGTTGTACGTAGATTAAAGTTTAAAGTACGTAGATTAGATGAAAGTTTATTTAGATTCAATTGCTTATTGAATCTAAATAAACTTTCCTTTCAAATTTTCTTCTGCAAGATAATAGAGATTTTCTCTAAAAATACTATAAGCCTGTAATTATCGAAGGTATTCCGGAAGGCTCTTAAAATTTATGAACACCTGGTATCCTTAAACCTTAATGCACTAAATCAAATTACAATAATTTTGGCCATTACAAAGTTTGTAATAATACGCAGAGTTCGTGATCCCGATTTCGTAATTACAACCGTAAAGTTGGTGCCTCAGGGACCTAAGATCGCTGACAAATCGCCGTAATCTCGCAAACATCTATTGGGTAACTAAACACAATGTGGTAGGTGTTTAATGACGCGCTTCATTTAAATGGTAACATATCTGTTTTTGAAATAATTACAGCGATACAATTGACGAATATTATAACCTTATTATAAGCTATTTAAGATAAACATTATTTTACATTAAACAGATGTCTTACAAATTGTCTTTCTAACTGAAAAGACCGACTCGAAATACAAGGAAGTCTATGTTAAATTATATCTTGATGTAAAGGCACAAAAAGCTGTTAAGGCGTCACATTTTAGGATAGTTTTTTCGTATATTGTGGTTATGTAACGTCTTCTTCTCGTTTTCCTGTTATGAGTTAGAATAATTTCGTAAAAAGGGTCGGAGGTGTGTAACAGACAGCCAGGTGCGCGCGATTATTAACTATTGAGCTCGAAGCCAAAAAACTATGCGTTACTTGGTTTGTTATTTAAATAGTTACCATGGCAACGACCGATATAATGATACATAAGAACGCATCCACACTCATTTGAACAACACCTAAAAGCAATTTTCGTTACCGGGACTGTTCTCCGTAAACAAATAACACTATAGACGAGCAGTTAGCATTGAAGCGTGAGACAGTCAGTATGGTTCGGTAAAGTGATAGCCTTAAAATAGAAATATCTACAATAGATGAATACTAAAAATAATATACAATTTAAATGTTTATATTTTAATACATCACTAGATGATTAAGTCCTACTTTATTTCTTTTTTTTGGAGTGCCAACATAGTAACTGAAAATGTTAATTATAAATTACAAGCCCCAATAGTTAAGACTTTGCGACGATAGATCAGATGTAATGTATAGGTAGAAAAAATGAAACAACACTATATTTAAAGAAGGTATATAAGCCTTAGGTATTGTATATGGAATACTTCACCCGTGGTAATAACAAGCTCTCCCTGAACAAAGGCTATTATATCGTAAGTTGAATGAGAGTGTCAGATGAGCAATCCTCTTCCCCTCCCCGTGTCTTGATATATTCCTTTCTAATAAATCTACAAGCTATTGTATATCCAAAATCGTTGTACTTATGAGTAGAAAGACAAATCGTAAAAATTCTTTTTATTATTATTTTTACATCTCAATAAGAAAAACGAACCATTCCATAAAATTCCATAAAATTTATATTTAACCACAATTCGCAAACAAATGTATTTACGAAGTTAAATGTACTTTTATAAGTATTTTTTTCACAAAGGGATAAATTCTATGAAAAGCTGACAGGATTCATTTCCTGCTTGGTTTTGAGAAGCCAACAAAAAAAAAACAAATCTTATCACTGCGTCTCATTGTAAATATGGTTTCAGGATATATTTTTCACATTCTAGTGTGAATGTGAAGATATAGTTATATAATAGAAGATATCGTTGATATTCAATATATATGGTTCTCTTTAGCATTATCTGTGTATGGTTCTTTCAATCTTGTCAAGTCTGCATACAATAATGCATGTTACAATGTAAGAATTGCTCGTATGGGGCCTGTATGTATGAAACTTTCACCACCACTCCAAGTTATAACGAAAGCGTGCGCGTGCGCACTAGCCTGAATCTTAGCTATGATCACGCTTCTTATAGCAAACTTATAGTATATATAGATAAATATATATTTAAGTTATATAATACCTTAAATCAATAAATTTTATTTATTTATTTAATCAAACAAAAACATTTGTAATTACTTACTAATCCAATAATATATTCCTACGTCTTGGGAAATAATCTCAAAAAGGTCAAACATAAAACGACGGTAATGTTTAAAAATAAACCCGGTTTATTGACCCTCCGCGGTTTTGTAACTCGTTGTAGATATTCAACTTTATTTCTCGAATATTCGATTCGAGGAATGGTTTGGAATATGATTGGATTAAAGTGTACTTTGGTTTTACACTTATTTTACTTAAAACACAAGTAAAGTATGAATAACATAAATGCCTTAATCTTTTATCCTTAAACTCAGACTCAGAATTGCTGGTTATTTTATCTTCATCACAATGTTTATAGGCAGTATGAGTAATAGAGTCACGTCACTCACTCTTGTTACACTCACTAACGTCTTCTGTTCTATTTCTTTTTCTTTTTTTCGATCTCATATCATCCTTATAAATTACCAATAAAAATATTGATCTATAAATAAATTGTCAATATTTTCCTAACTTTAGTACTTAAAAAAAAAACATAAGACGGAATTAAACATTGTGGAATAAAAAAAATAATAATGCATTTAAACAATGACTTAACAAGAAACATTGGCTTTTTATAGTAGTTATAAATTACATTGTATATACACGTTATATAGATCTCTATATATTAGCTTTATACAGTCTCGAATGCAGTGGAAATATACAGATAATTAAATATAATATAATAATATCAGATATCGTCGCCGTGCTTACACGATTTATAATAAAATATAAAATATTCTTGACTCAATCTACTATTACCTAGACCGCATTGGTTTTTCCAACACATGACTTGTATATATAAATGAAATTGAAATTAATATGTTACGTCATATTACCTCAAGTTACTTACATAATGCGTATAAAAAATTAATAATATTTAAGAAACAGAAATTCATATTTTATAAATTGTTAAAATGAGTTTTCTAACCATTTTATAAGGCCTCATCTGTATCTTTACCTAATTCGGATCTTATCCCTGATCTTGTAACAAGTAACATAAGAAGATATCTCCACTGTATCAATAAATATTAAATTTGTCAACAAGTAAATCATGGAATTAGGTCAGTTTTAGTGTGAGGCAGTGTGTGTATGTGTGTGTGTGTGTGTGTGTTTGACCCGAACTATTAAGTAGTGAACATAAATATACGAAGAGATCTGACAAAACAAACTTACCAAGATCCTAATAATTCAGAAAAAGTCAATTTTAAAATCATATTTTTAGGTAGACAAAACAAAAAATATATCAAAAAATAATTAAATATATATTTTTTCAAAGATTAAGTGATAATAAAGAAAGTCTTGATAAAAACGTAATAGAAAAGCGATGTGAAGTTTGACGCTGACGCTTTTTAATTAAACTAGTACTTGATCTTTTTATAAATCTTAAAACTAATTTATTACATATATTAAAATAACATAGCGTCCATTTTAGGGCACTAACATATTTTTTTTTAAATTGCGTATTAATTAGGTTTTATTTTGTGAGAATGAAGTCAGTAATGGGGTCAATGTAGATAAAAGTTTTTTCACGATCAATATATCGTAAGCCACTCTTACTTAGACCTTCGGAGAATAGCGGATAGACATTGTATATTTTTTATAGTGATTTCATCATAATAAATAACCGACACAAAATGTCAACGTTCCCTGGAACGAAACCATGTAAAAACGGGTTTTTCTGATATCGATATTAGATCTTTATTATCTGTAGTCCTATTATTAATTAATGTTGAAAAATACCTACGTTGTAAAATACTTACCTAAATTACAATACGGCCGCTACTAAAAGATTACGGATTTCTTCATTTTTTTTTAGTGGAATATCGTTGTTGAATTGTCAATTTCCGGAATTATTCTTTATCCAAGATTGTCACAATTTAAACAAAAAATTTAATCACATTGTTTGTGATGTTTCTAGTTAAAGTACTCCATGAAACTTCATTGTATTATCACTGTTAGATGGCCATAAACACAATTTTTCACAATTACTTAATCAGTAGACTTTTTATTATAAGAATAATATAATTATTTGCCTGAAATTTAGTTTCAATATGTAGAGAATATGGGTAACTCATACCTATTATAGGCAGGAAAATATATTATAAAACAACAATAGAAACTATATTACATTTTAAAATTAAACACAGAAAACCAATCAAATAATACAATCGATTACATTCGCATGAGATGAAATGGTTTTTTTGTTTTGTTTTTCTATATATTTAATTTATTCAATGATTAATTGTACTTTTATTTCAAAGCTGATTTTTGAAATTGAAGCTCTCTTATGGTTTTGGAATATTCTTAAAGACTTCATTACACATTATATAACTATTTTTTTGAAAAAGAGCAGAGTGACAAGCGGGCATTAACGGCTTTGTGGGATCTTTCAACCCAAGCCTGCTTTTATTTCCCGCCTTGTTGAACATATGGGGGTATTTTTTAACAAACAGTATTATATCCATTATATACAATCCGGGAAGTATCAAGATTCTGTTATTTTTGTAAAAAATACTTTTTTAGGAAACCCTTAAAGTCTGAAGCTTTGTCGAAAATCAACGTTCAGAATTGTTTAACGCCTTTGCTGGCTGCTGGCTCTACAACATTATAACGTTTTTCTTTCCCCAACCTCACCGATGCTTCTAACCAGGGTCGGTTGGAATGGTATCATTATATAATGGACTAATTCAAAGCCAGTTCTTCCCGTTGTGTTTTAGATACCATTAGAAGTTACGAATCTTGGATTTGTCAATGTGATTCAGATATAACGCACCAGTTAACAGTATGGCCGTTTCGAAATAAACCAACGCCTACGAAAGAGAAAAGATCGAGAAGCGTTGGAAAAAAGTGGTTTTCACTTCTTAATACGAATTCTCTTAAGAAACCGAAGTGATATATTAATTCAGTGTTACACTACTAAATGCGTACCAGAAGTTTTTTCTCACTGCAATAAAGTGGAATAAAGTACCATTCACAGGACTCTGCGGCCTCTTCAACACGTCTACGTGCTCTGAGATAAAGCATAACTTTTGCGTTATACGCCTTATAGATCTGATTTGTCAGTGTGTGACTTTTTCCTGTTCCTTAAAATTAAAAACCTGGTCAGGGTGATTCAGTTTTCATCATTCGATTAAGTAGAACTAAATTTATAAATATCTAAAAAATAGACATATAAGTATATATAATTTAGTTATTTATTATTAGTTATTTATTTGTTTTATTTATTTAACAATAACGTATTTTTAAATAACTACAATAAATCGCCTGCAATCTGAATATGGGAACGATAACATTCTCGTTAGCGATTAAATTCGTTTAAAGACTATAAAAATTCACCGGCATTATTCATGCATAAAGTCACGTAATGATTCATTCGATGCGTTTCAAGGCTTCTAAGAAACTACCGACATTTATGTATTGTGTTATTGAATAGTATTTTTAAATGTTTATCTATATCAGAAAAAGTAAATGTTATCGTCAGATTAATATTAATAGGTATTTTTATACATATTAATTTGTCTCTTTATCTGCATTACTAAAGCTCTATCGCAGATATATTTATATTTTTAAATACTACCTCAATATTTTATATAATATTCCTTGTATATTGTATTATGTGTATTCTTAATATTTTGTTTTTTACGTTTATACCTTGATATTAATTCATTATATATTTATTGTAGTTCTTATATACACTGATCCATATATTTAATATTATATAGGAAATTTTCTTACTTTTAATTGTCTTTACATAATATAATTTTGTCTTTTGTGCAGTCGATTAGGCCCTGACGAAAGTTGACTCCCCGCTGGTATTGTAACTTTAGTAAAACACTTAACCCGTATACTAAACTGCAGTGGACCGAACTTGGTCTTTCTCGGAAATTTCATTAAATTGTTAAAGAAATTCTGATTGAGTTTACACAACTCTACATACATACATCGCTTGACTTATTTACAGACTTCATTTCATTTAAATTATTTCACTTGAGATAGCTTTCTTGTCTCAGATATAACTACAATTGGTATAGTATATATAATAGTATAGTATAATAGTAGTGTTTCATATTTAGGAAAATAGTAACTAGCCATGCTGTGCAGAGACAGAGCCAGCGACGACCAGGAAGCTTGCATATTGCTTACACGCCAATGTACTTCAAATGAAAAAAAAAATCCTACAAACAGATGCAAAAATTAAGTTTTTTTTAAAAGATTTAAACTTTCTCGAGATACGATTTTTCAAAACTTGTTACGCGCTATATTTAGATTTTTCCATGGGACCCATATTACTAATCATGTCACTCACACTTTTCATTTGGAAAAAGGTGTTACTGGGTGTCATCTGTACCTTTTACTTTTGATAAGTTTGATAACACGCCTGAGAAATTCTCAACGTCCATCGATATCGATCATTGTGGTAGACTTGATTATCTGTCTGATTCAAGATTGTCACCGTACTAAAAACCTAAGCCAGTAGTTCCAACTTTTGTGTACTGCTTAAGGACTATGTTGACGACAAGAATACTGGACAGTAAAGAATTTATTACCCATTTTCAACTTTGTCAGATTTACTTTTGGTAATTGTTCTACTTTCTATTCGCTTACTAAAAGTGTTCTCCCTTCTCATTTCTTTTTTATAATCTCTTCAGTAATTTCCTTCCTGTATACATTGACGATTTTAAAACTAACAAATATGATTATGTAAATTATTTTATTCCATCAAAAATATATATTAAGACTTTAATAATGCCGTTGAATGATATAAATCATACAGACTTCCCGTTAATGCTATTGAATCAAAAACTTTTATGATTGGTAGTCTCACTTTGAATATTTTGTTTGTTTCATCGCATAATAAAATGTACAATACTATATTAGCACTGACTTAAGTACCGAACTTGTAAGTTAAATGGAATATCTTTTGAAATATGTCTAGAGTGTCCAGTCCTAAATGGTTTATTGTATTTTTTTATTGCATACTATTTTAAAATTGTTTTTATTTTCCTTAGTTTCAATAGTTTTTCCTATTAGATTGTTTAGTTTGATTAACAATACTATTCATTTATCTTATTAATTAAGTAATTCATATATATGTAATGTTACGAGAAAATTTTAATTAGAGCCCTGCCAGAGATCGTGTTTTTCTTAAATTTAAAAATAATCGCTCTAAGGTAAAGCATTACAAGAAATTCAAGAAGGCGCCATTACAAAAACGAAAGAAATAATCAGATGATAAGAATTGCTAACCGATACGTTCACATAATCAAATCCAATTCTTCGGCAATTACATAAAAAATTCCCGATAACTTAGGCCTTGTCCCTATGACAGATAAGCCTAAGTTAAATTTATTTTCTGCCAATACTTTAAATTATCTCTTCTCAAACGCCTCCATTTTAAACATTAATACAAAACATAAGCCCATCACAGCTAAACTTATTATGTGCTAAATGTTTTTTATTTTTTCTTCTTTTCTCCAGTCTCTAAGAAAGAAATAAAATAAAACTGCACTTTAAATCTTACGTTATTGGTGAGAACGACACAACTTAGTTTATGGTATAAATACCTCATTTTCACTCGCATATTTCCTCAAATATTTGACGTAAAGAACATAACATTCCCATACCAAAGTCAATAAGTCTACGAATCCTAATGAATCAAGCAACCCATCTCTATTTTATTATACCTATGTATAATTCTCGCACTTACTATGTTACCGTTTTAGTGAGCGTGTTAGCTGCCGTCGTCTCGCTTATAAGTCTTCAAATATTTGATTTGTCGAACAGACTTAGTTCTGCAGCATATGGGAATCAAAGAATACTCCAGTTGACAAACGTTGAAACGGCAAGATTAGTTTACTTTAGTTATTTTCACAGTACTTTGTCATACGACATACTATAATAGCGTAATGCATTATGACACTATGTTTGTGCTGTAGAGGAGGGCTGTTTGTTCAATCTATAGCATGAAAAAAAAAGATAATTCTTAAAAAATAAATTCAAAGATATTACAGTAATATATAATCAATAAATTTATGAAATTTTTATGTTTTTACATAAAAATACAAAAACTTCAATAAAAAGGTTAAAGTATTCATTTTTATAATAATTTTCCAATGAAGCCTTAAATTATTGTCAATAAATAAATGAAAATTATACATAAAATGTAATTTGGGAAACTAATCCTATTATAATGATATAGGCTTAGATCCATGACGCTATGTTCTCGGAATTAATTGTATTGTATCGATTGATTATCGTACCTTGCGAAATCTGTTTGACATTGTTAGATAGTGTTGTTTGATCAACTGGTTGCATCAACGTTTCCTAAGAAGTTATTACTTGCGATAGCATTGGGGGTTGGATTCCCTCCCTCCCTCAAATATGGCCGTCAAAGGAAGTGAAGGCTGACCGTTATGCTCGTGAACGGACGCAGCTTGCGGTGTCTGGTCAAGTTGTAAGTTCGAAAATTCGATTACATACCTCAATACCGTTCACAGCTAAACTGGTTTATATCTTGATATAATGCATTGAATACTTTTCGAGTTTCTGTATTTTTGTTAATAGCATATTAACTAATACGCTATCTGCTGGAAATTTATAAAATCGAAACAGAACATAGCCAATATTTTAAGTTGGACAAAGTTGCACTTAAGTGACAAATTTCATTAAAATTCGTCTCGTAGTTTCCGATGCTAGACAAATATTTAATAAATAAATAAATATGTTTATTTATTTATTTATTAAATATTAACTCAATCAAATATGTTTATTTATTTATTTATTAAATATTTGTCCGGGTGTACTACCATAACTATTTATTTAAGGTTAATAAATAAATAATTCAACAAAATATCACACATCACATGCCGCAATTACTTGGCAGCAGCACATAAAATTCTTAAGACAAGCAGAACCGATGGCCATGTTTGAAAAATTGCATTTTAACAAAAACAACAATAATAATTTTAATCACATGAGGATCTTGCGATAATAGGAACGTATTTTTCCAGTTTATCACTTTGAAAAACAATTGACATTTGAAAGCAATTACTTTTTGCGATAAAACATAATTGCATCCGTTGGGGATTTCTTTGGCTACAGTTTTTAATATATTATTACAATATTTCTTACTTAGTACTGAAACGTGATGATACGATTAAACACGTTTTTTTATCTTAATGAAGTGTAAAGAGAAATAAAATATATTTTTAATTAATTTAAAATGTCACCATATATAATATTATAGGCTATTATAATATTTGTCATTTATCTTTATCATTAATATTCATAACGTACATACTTCAAAATGTAATGGTCATATTTAACATATTCTTTGCGTTTACTAGCGGACGTTTCTTTTAACAATTTCCTTTAAATTACATTAAAATGGCAATTGACGAATAATTATGATTAGTTTTTACTTAATAACCAGTGACGAATATTTAATGGGGAATAATAAAAACTATAGAATCAAAGACAGCGGAAACGAATCAAGTCATATAAAAACAGGAAAACGATTTACTTATTTTATTAATTATAAGGTAACTCATATTTACCCAATGGAATTCAATTTAACGAGCAATTGCCGAAATCTATATCATATAAAGCTTAAAGCTTATAATAAAACTAAGGCCAATGCGAAGTCTGGTAAAAAGCAACTTATTTAAAATTCAGCACATGTTACTTGATTCACTTCAGTCACTGCTATTATCATTTCTAGTTCATAAAGGCATTATATAATTACTATTATTTTGAATTATTAATCTTAAGGTTATTTATTGTATATTTCCTTATCGAATTTATTTTCACATATCAATAATAATTCAATATTCGATACTATAACAAACGTGACGTTATAAACGAGTAAAATAATATATTTAGTGCGTTTTTCATCGGTTTTTTACATGAATCTAAAATTTGGAATCATGCAACTTGACGTATATTATATATATATTAATGTATCAGTATATTTTAATTTTTTTACTTTATTTTTCAGGGAGCCTGTTACGCAGTGAAATGAAATAAGGGTAGAATGATATAGTAATTAAAAATAAAGACTAAAATAATTATAAGAAATTTCACTATAACATCGTAAGTAAAGGTTTATATAATTATAATAACTATATTACAAATACGTATTTACCGATACAGTAGATATACAATTATATTAAAAATAAAACTTTTGCAGGAGTTTATTGTTTTCCAACTCGCAATATGGGACGGTAATAAAACCTTTCGCAAAGGATAGAAATAAGTTGTCGTGTTATTGGCAAGTAAACAACGGGACACTTAATGTGGGTTTATTTGAGCAGAACGTACGAGTAACTGTCTAGGGATAGAGATATCCCTTATAGAGTTATTAAGTTTTATTATTTCATAATACTAACGGACGTCCCATTACTTAAATTAATTAATAACTTTAGTTGTATTATTGTTAAAAGTTTCAATAAAAACATCTTATTCGCAGCTTATATCTGGTTATGGGAATAACGGTTAAGTTAATATAGTTAAGCTCTTATATCAGTAAGTTTAGTGACTTCTGTGACCGGCTGAGTATACGAAACATAATTAGTTTTGTCGGTTTGTAGTTTTATCTAACAATATGTGACAATATATATATCATTGCTATCACATAGAAGGTTCCTTTTAATAAGTGTATTCAACATATGTAAGCAAAAATTAATAATAAATAACTCAAAAGCTATACTATGTTTCGTTGCTTAAGCTTGTGTAATTTTTAAAGAGATATTATATAAATCACAACGATCATACGTAATATAAAGCTGTCACTTGTCAATCGTATAATACAAAATTGAGTTTCTTTTATTTACGTTACAATATTAATATTTTATAATAACAACTTACAAATTTATAACCCGATAGTTTCGTATAAAGAAGGCCGAGGGCAAAAAAGACATTCAATATCATTTTCTATTACTGAGTATTAATAATTATTATGATGTTTGTAAACAACGGCTCAGATATCGTTTGATATTTTCATATCTGAGTTAATGTTGCTTATTTTCTATAGATAACATAGGGAAGATAAAAATAGGAAATCATAGAAATCAAAGAAGCTTAAAAAATATATGATTAAATATAGATATATATACTGTATATTTATATAAACGTATATATATGTTAAATTTTCTAATTGAAAATGGTAGGTAAAATGTAATTATGTTGTTTAACTTATATTATACCATATTAAAGAGATTATTTGTATTAAAGATAATAATTTCAAAAAATAAACGAAGAAATTCGTTTATTTTTAATTTAGTTCTAATTAATATAATTTAGTATAATAGATGGCAGAGCCAAGCCTTAATTATTTAAAAGGACCTAGGGTAGCTTAGGTAGTAAATAAAATTCAAAATATCACAGGTCGAGTAAAAATATTTTTAATGAGTAAAAAATAGTTGAGAGAGAGAGAGAGAAAGTGAGAAAGATATCAGTGCCATAAAAAATATTAATAATTGAGCGATAAATTAAAGATTGACTAATTTGATGATGAAATATCATTTCTTTATTTATAAGTTTATATAGTAACGGAACGGTACCAAATCCATTAAGGACTCCAGCCTATCAAAATCATTCTGACATTAATTTAAAGGGAAAAGAGACTTCGTAAAGATAATCTGAATATTG
This sequence comes from Dircenna loreta, assembly GCA_963555665.1. Lineage (NCBI taxonomy): Eukaryota > Metazoa > Arthropoda > Insecta > Lepidoptera > Nymphalidae > Dircenna > Dircenna loreta. The sequence continues at coordinate 15,522,489 of OY743087.1, forward strand.
AAGCTTTATTTTAAACTTACAAACGACTTCCTAAAAGTTTGAAAACTTATACGTGTCGGACCCAAAGCTTTTATACAACATTTCATTTTCAAAGAATCAACTTTCAAGAAATAAGTCATTGGGTTGCAACAAATATAAGATAACCCAAAATAGTAAACAAAGATCAGTCAAAGTAACAAAAACAAGGAAATCCAAATACATGTATCATTATAGGAAGGCTCGGTCTACATTGATTAGCTGACCTCATCTTACAGAAAAGAGTCTTGTTACAAGTGAATAAGATACAAATTCCGATGACACTCAATACCCCTATATTTGTCATGTTATGTATTTGGTTCATTCAATGTTATTTTAGGTTTATGTAGAAAACTGAAAGCAGATAAAATAAAAGTCAAATATAAAAATTATAAAATAACATTTATAATTATAGTTTAAATCGAAAAAGATTTAGAAAAGGAGTTTTAAAGTTATATTATCCAGATATCTTGGATCATTGACATATATGAAGAAAAAAATGTAACAATAGTATTTTTTATGTCACCTGAAAAGGACGTGATCATATTTTAAGCTCATTTTTATTATTCCCTACTTGTCTGTACTTTTCTTCTTTGTATATAATATAATACTGTCAAATCTGCTAAGGGTGTTGTTACCGCAGGGCGCTCACCCACTTGCGACTGTCCTAACAGAATATGTTTGGATTTTGTCAAACTTCTACAAAACAAATTATTTTCTGTACACATTACAATTTTATACATCGAATGGATACAATATTGTATTATTTTACATCATAGCTAATGTATAAGGCTACAAATATTATAACACTAAGTGTCTACCCATGATTCCAGTCACTAAGCAATCAGAATACAAGGCTAGAGGTACATTTTTAATGAATTCCAAACTTTAGATAAAGTGGAAACAGCATCCTTATCACATCTACTACTCTGGTGAGCAGATTAAATGACCCACATTACTTGTTATGTGGAACACATTCCACTTAATTAGACCCCTAAATACTAAGCACAATGGACCCACAAAATCAAAGTGCGTCAATTTGAACTTTAAGTACTTCTTATACGAGTGGTTTGTTTTTTTAATTTAAATAAAACTAGAACGACAAATGCTACGAAAAATATATTAAAAATTCAGTTTCACACTGAGTAGGTATTTAGGTTATTTAAATCTTTAAGAAAATGTAAGACACGAGGTTTACGAACCTTTTGTGAAAAAGGAACATAAAGCCCAAAAAACGCTTCGTAAATGTTTTTGAAAAATATTTTTCACAATAATAACCAAAACAATAAAAACCCTTCTAGAAGAAAGTTGCTCTTTATCATCTCAAAAAAATTAACAAAACATTTTCAATACTTTACTTAGACAAGGATATTTTTCAAAAACAACCATTTAAGTGTACAATTATTAATCAATTTATTGACTTCAGTATTTAATATTATTTTTGTTATAACATATTAATTATCTGCAATAAATTGTCACAAATGCATTGTAAAATCATTCCAAATTAGATTTTAATTCATTTTCACAAGGTTGAATTTCATCAATGTGATAAAGTTGTAAAGAAGCGAACGACACTGCTTTTACGGAAGCTGGTTTAAAATAATTTTATCTTTATAGCTTAGTGACTTAAGAACGTTGGATGCAAGCCTTTGGTTACTTATCTTTAATTTTCGTTAACGATATTTTTATGTTAAACTTTAAAACCGTTATGAATGTTTCAAATAAATTAAAACGACATATTATAATAATAAAAACTGGGACACTTCCACATAACCCAATTCACCGTACCACAAATTAAGCAAAGATTGTACTGTGGGTGCTGAAGAACTATAAGTATACTTAAACTATGATTTTTTGTACATTCAAACATATTATACACATAACATCTAGACCCTAGAAAAATACAAGAAAATTTTTTTCTAGTGAGGCTCTCGGACCCAAGACAACAATACGAAGACACAACTATTTTGCCATTCAGTCCTAAAATTATGTATTACATTAAATATTTACATGTATTATATCTTCAAATGTAATGTGGATGTAAGCCTGAGCAAACTTATTACAAAAGTAATAAGTAAAGTTTATAAATTACTAATAAGTAGTGCCGGCCACAATTTTATTCTCGACTTTATATTTCATAATAGGATCACGAATATTATATGTTTAAGTCATATAATATGTTTGGGATTCAGGCTTTTTGATTGACCGTACGAAAAGTAATTGTAATAGCTACTTGTGTGAGTCAGATAAGACTCCGGTCGAGGGAGAAGAGTGCAGTGAAATGCGAACAGCTTAGGTCTACCACCTCCACCACCGTGATTTCTGATGATGATGGATTACGTTTTCGTACTTTTTGTTATACTTAATAACCACTAATCATTTTAGTCATGATATTCTTAAACCATTAAATTTGGTATCTTTTTTACATCTTCTACTTTTTGGTATTTCTCTCTTTTTTTTGGAACTTTAAGAAACTGTTAGTTATCTTGCTCAATTGTAATTAAATTGCTAAGATAAATCTTGATACAAAGTATTAATGTAATCAGTTAAATGCATCAAGTACGTAAATAATTTTCTAATGATTTATATAAAAAAAATATTTCCTAAGAGTCTGACGATTCACAACATTGTCGTGATGAAAATTCAGACCAGTATTGGATAGTTGAAAAGAGGTCAAAAATTAACTGAATGCATACATTTTCAATGTTTATTTTTTAAAAGATCTAAGGATACAAGAGATGATAGTGCGAAAGAATGGAACACTATATCCAGAGATGCAAAGGAGAAGCGAAAGGGTCAGAAATTGAATAACAATGAAATGAAAACGGTACTAGCTAAGCTTTGTAGAGCTAATGTAATAGACTGTATTACACGAGTCAAATATACTATTACTCTGATCATTGATATACTAGTCAAGGGAGATCCCTTATCTCTTTTATTTTTTAATCTCATCTCGTTGATGATATTCTAACTGTATAAAATTTATATTTTCAATGCTTAGATATCTGGAAATAGTACGTTCATAAACGCTCAAGGCACAAAGATATATAGTATCTTACAATTTGAGCTAGGTACGTCATCGGTATGTAGTAAGCAGTCAAGATGTTGTTCTTGATTATGAAATTGGCGGTTTAAATAGTGCCCTAACTCTTCCTCTATCAGGTGAAGTCAGGGGCTAGCTAAAAAATGATTAATAAAATAATGTTAGAGAGATCTATTCATTAATTTCGTCATTTTGTTTAATATTTTATTGTTAAATGAATATCTTCCACGGAGCGACTTAGTTCAGTAGTACTAAGATCCTTAAATAAAGATATAAAAAAAAAACAAGTAAAATATGGTATCAATGTAAAAGATAGTAAACAATGTAGAAGAACTTTCGACACTCATTTTAAGCATTCAAAATAATAACATAATACATTATTTTCGGTCTAACATTCTCAATGAACATGTTGTCTTGGAAATAGTTACAATAAAGCAACACATGCAGAATTGTTAAAAACTTCGTTATTGCCAGCCTCGCAACGGTCAACATTCTCCTAAGTTTTACAATAAGTTTTTATACTAGAAATCCTTTACAATTTTTATTCAATATTTCAATGGCAGATTAAGAAAGTTTATTACAAAAATAATGTAAATGGAGTCTAAATTAAGGAGTTCAGTATTTTTTTATTATTATGTTGATAAGAAATGAGTTTATGATATTAATTGCTTGTACATTTTTGTAAGTATTTTTTGACGTGATAAGTTATTGTAAAGCAATTAATACAGTGCATGCACGAAAAAGTATGACTCATTGTTACGTTCTGCCTGAGCTAATAGTGCAAGCGAGAGCGCAGAACCATACGATAGAGAGGCCCGATCGGTCTAAGTGTTGAGCTTGTGACGCATTTATCCCTCTTCCCTTCCATCGGTCGCTGCGTCCGATGAACATGTCAACTGTTCATAAAGTATTTATGTTCATGTAGTTTTCATTGCTTATTATAATAACAAATCCTTGTCTTAACAGAATAACGCATAATATCTGTATAATTAAAGCATAAAATAATAATTATAACAAGTGCAGACAAACGTCTCGAAAGAATTTTAAAAAATAATTAATTCCTATTTTTTTGAATTACATTATAATTCTAATTCTGCGATAATAATTCCATTCTTGTCCTATAAGTATGCATTTTTTTATTAATGTTCATTTATGACGTTATCACGTAAAATATCATCCATAAATCGACTATACAAACGACCATTTTAATACTAATTTTATATTCACAGTCTAATAATCTTAATAGCTAAAAGCCATTTTTATCTTGCCATTGTTTCTTAAAAATATTACAGCATTGCTTTATTTGCCAAGATTTCATTTATCATATAAAAACTTTAAAAGAGAAGTATTTTCTATTTTTTTGAGTTAAATATCCAAATATTAAGCTTTTCATTCTTTATCTCTAATAATCCTTGAATTATCTTTTCAATTGTAGACTAAAATTTACATCGTAAATTTTAAAACTTTTACTGTTCCCATTAAAATTAGCCACTCTTTAAGTGAAATCTGTTTAGCATTACGTTTCTTTAAATCGGATTACAGACTATAACGTAGCGGTCTACGTCCAGAGTAAGCTTCTTAAGGTAACTGAATATACGAATATGAGCGAGAATCAGTTTCCATTACAACGATTCTTTAAAAATATATTCTTTTAATAATTACTTATTTATATTTAAGCAGCAACTTGGTCTCAAGGGTGAGGGAATATAGATGTTTCTTTATTTTTTTCAAATCAAGAATTTATGCGAACTGTCATTTCTGACTTTTAAATTTTTATAAAATTTGTATTTTATCGGATCTTTTAGGACAAATTTATAATAATGGATTTAAATGAAAGTCAAAGTCTTGATAATGAATATAAACGCCATTTAGAAATTATGCGACCATATTTAGGTCAATTACTCGATCAGGATATTATTGAAATATGCAACGCTTGGATTAAGAGACTTTCTATGTGCAAAGAAAACGAAAAAGTTTTACGTAATAGGTATGTGTTCGCTCTTTGTTATCAGCTAGCGAAAGGAATCCTCGAGGAACCATTTATTAATAATCCTTTGTCCGAAGATAGTCCATTGTCCCCTTTACCAGATGAAATAAACAGTGACGACTCGACGGAAGTAGAGTGTCTTGTTCTAGATTTAGAAAATACTAACCTAAAACTGCTTTACAATAATCAAAAACCTATACTTTCAGCTACGGAAAATTTATCAGCTAATAGCGATTTTGAAACTGATAATAGTAAAAATGAATTTTTAACTGAGAGTAACAAATCTTTAATTTCAAAACAGCATCTAAACGATACTCGCAAACAAAGCATATTATGCTACAATTGCCCCGAAATTTTATCGGAATATAATCCTGAAGATAGCATTTACCAATATAGAGCAAATAATCTTATAATTAAGCTTCGAGAGATTAAAAAACAAAATTTGATGCTGCACCATGAATTACAGACTTTGAGAGAGGAATACAAAAGTAAAAATGTACGTGATATTTCACGTGACGATAATTTTAAAGTTGATAATTCAACAAGCGTATACCTGCAAGGCTATGAAAGTACCACAACGTTAAAATCTTTAAAGGATAAATTACATGAACTGCAGCAATCCAAGAATACTCTCATAGAAACAATTAGCAATTTACAGAACAAACTTGATCATATAAATGAGATAAATAATAATGAAAAAGAAAGTATTGAAACTAAGCATAAACTAGATATTATTAAAATTAAAAGTACTGTTCGGGAAGAAACAAAAGCAAGTTACGAAAAAAAAATGGAAGAGCTTGCACATCATTATGAAGAAATTATGGATGGAATTAAACTTGAACAATTAAAAGAACTCCAGAAAATTGAAAAATGTAAGGATGCAGCTGTTTCCGAAAAGGACAACATCATATCTCTTAAAGATATTGAAATAGCCAAGTTAAGTAATTGCATTGAAGATCTTAAGCAGAACCAAATTTCATTACTAAAAAAAATATTAGATAATCCTCAAGAAGAATTTAACACAAATCATGTAAAGGTAAGAGCTGAAGAATTTTCTAAACGTTTATCTAAAATGGAAAAATCTAAAATCAGATCTATTAAGGCATATGAAACAAAGTTATCGAATTTGCAACAAGAGAAACATGCAGCAGAATGTTCGTTGCAATTACAATTACTTAAGCAACGAGCTCAAGTAGTAAATGATTATACTCAAGAACATCAGCAGGAACTGACTAGTGCCGTGCAAAAACTCGAAGACAAATACAAGGAAATAGTCGCTAATGTTCAAGCAACGGCTGTACAACGAAGAATACAGGATCAAATGGCGTTGGAAACGATAATACAAGCGGTCTGTAGTGTTCGTTGTGAAGGTATATATACGAATACAGCGCAAATGACATGTCCCAATCTAAAACTTACTAAAGCTAGGCGTAATCATATGGAAAATGGCAATCAATTTTGCGATAGTGAATCACCAACCATATGTCCTGAAAACAAAGTTGGCAATGTGATTGTCGGCAATAAGTCTTACGACGAGGACTGTGCACGTGGCTATTGCCTGGATAGAGACAAATTAGGTGCACTTTTCGAGAGAGTACATATTCCACAAAGGGATACTTGCGAAGATTCTCCAAAAAATTGAGTGTTCGTTTAACGTGTGATGGTATAAAAATAATAATGTATATTTATAATGTTTAATATAGTTTGCTTGTAGGTAAACAAAATAACCAAGTCTTATCTTAAAAAATGCTCCCGTAATATTACTTATGTTATCATAAAGTGTTTAGACATATATATCATACTGTATACGCGATCCTAACTATATAGTTTTTATAAACTTCAATATTGTCCTATAACAAAAACAATAAAAATAAAAATATTTTTTTTTATTTTATTTCTATATATTCCAATATTAAAAAAAAAATACGAAAAGTGTTAAACAAGGTATTGTATATAAAATATAATATATTATTAAATCACTGACACAACCAACTAACTCAACCACTTACTTACTTACAACCAACTTAACTTTAACATCAATGTAGCATAAAGTTTATACCATAACCAACAATTCGTATTTAAGGAAAAAATAGCAAAAAACATTTTGGCAAACTCGCAACGACATCGTGGAACCGACAGACAAACACACACACACACACACACCGAATTCACCAGACCCGGAGTGGTAATGCAGCCTTCGCTCGCTTTGCTTGCTCGGTCAACAAAAAATAATTAATGTCAAATATTATCATGTCTTTAATTAATAATGTTACATTTAAATCTAAGCCATTTCATTAAAATTGCACCGTTATGTTTCTTTTGTAAAATGATTTATCTTGCTTCTAATGTTAAGAATGAATTTATGATATTGCCCACCTCTCGGCCTAAAAATTACGACGACAGATAGGAAACTAGAATTGTTCACTGTTTCCATTTTAGATAAATATGAAATATTACTCCAGTCGTCTTTGTAAAGAAGATTGTTATAAATAGCTGGATATATTTTCGGCGTCCACCATAGAGGATTTAGAGTGACGCCACGAAGTTTATTGTGCTTCGATCATTACACATTTTCATTTAAAACGCTATTAAATATGTTCTACCTTCTATAAAGTAACTTAACATATTTATGCTAACGATTGTATTATATTATCAGAATATTAAGGTTAGAAAAGTATTTTCATCTTCAACAGAATTAAATGCAGCTTTTAGCGTTTTATTAAATCATGTAACATTACCTTTGAAGAAAAGCGCCTAGTAATATTTTATAGCAATTTATGGGATCAACTAAATTGCTAAGGTTATCCAGTAATTGCCGTATAAATTGAACTGTCTTGGACATATCAGAGCGCTCTCGACCTTTGTCTCTTGACTTGAGATTTAGCGCTAATAGCATGATTAATTATTTACGGATTCTTGCTTTGTCGATCTTATTAGGAAGGTTCGTGGTAGATCAGTTTTACTAGAAGATTCTGTGATACTTTTGAATATTTGGAACTGGGTTAAAAATGATCTAGGCACCATCCTGCCTCGCTGGTTTGCTCGTTGCAGTAAATATATAAAAAAGAACACTTTTTAAGACTAATTGTAGATATTAAAAAAAAACTGACAGCCTGTGGTTTAGTACAGTCATGGAGTCTAAAATTTACATATTTCTCCTAAGCTTGCAATTTAACTATATCTCGACAAGTCAGTTCAAAGCGCATCCATTATTATGCAAAGCGCATCCATTATATGTATTATTTTGTAAATTACGTGCTAACTCTTACATTACTTGGAGATGATTTCATCGCATCGGCCTCAAAAGTGTTGAACAAAATTATTTATAACCCCTACAATCTCATTGCCATAAATCTTTTTAAGATTTAAATCTTTTTATAATTTTAAACTATTATTTTATAAGTAGTTATATTATTCAATTGAATACTTTTATAAATAATTAAATTCAAATATTAATTATTGTAATTGTGAAATACTAGATGTCATTAATATTATATGACAATAATAATTCATAACACAACGTGAATAATATTGTGTTATAAATTATTAATACACATTATAAATATACATTATAATTAATTTTATTATTTTAATATTTATTATATCTTTACCATTAAACATCTTATATTTATAATATGTTATTGATCACACTTTTACATTAAATATATATTTTTTTAATTTTGTCGTTCATTTATTTACACCAAAACGATTTTTTTTTCTGAAATAAATTATTATGACTGAAGGATATTTTTTACTTTGTATTGTTCTCATAATTACAATCAGTAACTAGAACTTCAACAAATGATAACATGAAATTAACAGAAGGACTTCAACAGCTAGTTGAGGGTAATAAGTTCCCACCAAATAAGACGACGACATTTACTTTTATATTTTATTCAAATTTAATTGTATACCAATAAATGTAGGTACATTGTACTTTTCAACGTTAATAGATAAAAACCATCACAAGCAGTTAAACTCTACAAAATTAAAAGCGACGTAAAATTACTTCAGACAATTCCGTATCCCAATGATAATAAGCAAAGATACGCAATTGTATGAAACCATCAAACTGTCTGGATGAAAATGTCAAGAGCAATGTTACATTTTTACGTCCTGTTTTACGTTCCCCGCGATCATTGGAGTATCCGACGGCATTACGCGGCCCCTCGCAATCATCATCGTAACGAACCACGCGGGCCCGAAACATAGAGCCGACGTTACACTCACTTTATACTTTATGGTGCCATAACTTCTGATGTTTTGATTTTACATTTTATAATGGTAAGTTATTGACCATTGTTTTTAATTTCACATGAATGCACAAACATATTAATATGTATAATATACAAACCAAGCAAGATGTATATTACAATACAGCTACCGGCAACTAGCTCAAGGCAAATGATAATATTCCTGATCTCATTTGAAATTAATAATTGTCTTTCATAAAACGCCATCTTAAATTGTATATGGTATCATTTGAACAGGTCTTTATGGTTGTTATTGAGGGGAGCCACGACTGCTATGTAGTGTTTGAGCTAAAATTGGATTGGGACGACCTTCGCAGGACTACATCGTCAGAGATGCTGGAAGACTACCGTCTGTTTTATCTCTCATTATTCTTTGTCCGTCATTTGTAATGCTTCATCGTTTGTAAATTCTTATGTTTTTAAGGATTCGTTAGATTTATATATTTTTTGATGTCTTTAAATAACGAATACCTTTTACCTTTCAGTTTAAAAATATCTACTAGTAGTATTAGTATATATATTATCTAATGAATATTCGAATGAAAACAAAATACTATCTCCTATAAAACAACTAAAAAAAAATTAATACCTATTCAATTGAAGAAAGCCAAGAGCTTGATTGCTGTTATGGAATAGCTTAAAAACAAGCTCAGATACAAACACCCGGCATCTTGCGAATTTGTAATGTTCTAAGTAAAGGAATATATTAGGAAAAACAATGAAATCTATTTATTGTGTGTTCTAAATATCAACCGCAAAGAACAATCGTGTTGTATTTTTGATGATGATGTTATTGAGAAATGCATTTAAGTTTGTGTTAAAGCTATAACATTATTTGGCAGAATTTAAGATACCATACAGTGATTCAATAATATTATCATTATTATATAAGTTAATATAACATTTTAAGGCTTTATAACATATTCAAACTTCCTCGTATCTAATAAATACACACGTATTTCTGAAATACCTGCTCTGTAGCGTAGAACGAAATATTACATTTGATTTTGTAGTAACGTAATTCATCGTTAAGGTTTGAAATATATTTTGCATATTTGGCATTTCGTCTCCCAGTTAGTATTATTAAGGGATAAGTGAAATTTAGAAATCCTTAAAATAATAAAAATGGAAATCAAAATATTATTGAAAGTAAGGTTTATAAAAAATATTTTTACACTGTCAAATCTACCAGCTCGGAAAATTAATTACCACTGACCTGAGAAGAGCTGGCGAAAGAAACTCAGCGAGTTTGAATTTTTTAAACCATCAATTATATAATTACATTATTTAGAAATCCTTATCTACTCTTAAGTAATGTCTAATAGAAAAAAGGTACAGTAACTTTAATGATAGCACATTTGCCTTGAAATTTGACTAGTAGGTTACGTATTGTGCGAACAAACAGACACACAGACTGACAGACTAGTTGTCTGCCTCATCAGCATCTCCATGTTGATATACTAATGTTTATATTAGAAAAGAGTGTATATAATTTATAATTGTATATTTATTACATATTTACATATCCCACGTACTTTATACACGCAGTCTCTAGTCTCAAAGGCTGTCTGAAAGAAATCGCTTTGAAGCGATAAAACCACCTATTAGTACCCTTCTTCAATGTGTATCTATTTTTTTTGTCTTTGTATAATTTTTGAGGTACAATAAATAATATAATAATATAAAATATTATTCATTTTATCTTATCTATATACTTGTTTGTCTCATGGGTACTTGTTTAAGTATTCCCGTACTGAAATCATTGGTTAATGAGGAGATAAATTAATGAATTGATTTATTATTACTTTGAATTAATGAAAGATAAATCGACCTGGTATAGAGTATATACGTATCATAAAACTCTATATCAATTTGATTAAATATAACTCATTAAAATTTGAACAAAACTGCGAGGAAAAGGAAATCCAAAATATTTATTTGATTTAAGCAACCTATAATAATCTGTGTTGTCACATGAAAACAATTTACTGCCAGATCATTTACGACTAGGGCCAAGTTAATTAGTTTTGAACCCATAAATACTTTTAACGATACATATAATAGAAGATATTCAGATGAATAACTAGAGGACCCTTCAAGGTTTAGATAAACGGTCCCCTTCAAGATATTAGTAACGATATATTCACTGTAATGGTGAGTACCTTAGATAACAAGAGACAGAGGTTTTGTGAAAGTTTTGAGTTCATTCACTCGACAACTGGTAAAATGTTATAAGACGGCTATATCTTGCATACGATTTAGAAAGATATATTTTTTAAACGACACTTACTTGCATTTCACACATTTACCTTACTTATAAACAGAGTATAACAATTTATATCGAGCATAAACTCGGAATAACCAGGATGGGAACTCATAAACTCGGAATAACCAGGAACTCGGAATAACTCATAAACCTGACATAATGTAGGTGTAAAGAATTAACAAATAATATTTCATCATTACTCCAAACTTCACCCTACGGTGATTGTACTGAACTTAAACTAGTTTAAGACCAGTATAACCAAGAAATTAGGCTTTTTTTCTAATTTAAAAATTATAACTATATTCTAAAACTGAATTCTTAAATAATGATATAAAAATGATAATTATTTGTATGTTTTTATAAAATACCAAAGAAAAAGTAAATAGAATTTATTAATTAGATGTATCTCTCAAACATTCAATTAAATTACAAAATAAAACAGGTTTAACCACAAAGGTATAAACTCAGTTATTATCACGTAATTAGTAGCACACTCTCAGTTACGCTACCATTTGCGCCCTTTTTGTGCTTAAATTTATTTTCGATCCTTTGTACTTAGTCTGGCCATAAATACTGTTACCATTACAAACAAAAAATTTTAAACTTTTACAGTATGTTAGTTTAGTACATAAATATAAAACAATTAAAAATATATAAAACTTACTCGAAGTGGTCTCCATTGGCTGCAATACAGTCCTTTAAACGTTGAGGCCAGTTATCAATAGAAGCACGCACTTTCCAATGGAAAATTCTTCACTGCCAATCGTATAAATTGTTTTAGGGACTCAAAATTATCATGGCGTTTAGAGCAAGCTGTACTCTCTTAAATTGACAATAAATCATAATCCATCGGATTAAGATAGGGACTAGACGACGGCCAATCTTCAGCTCTGATGAAGTCCGAAACGTTCGCTTCCAAACAAGACTGCGTGGAACGAAGGAGCTTTATGACCCGGCGCCTAGTCTTGCTGGAAGGACCGTACTTGGTTATTGAATATGGTGATGTTAAGGGGCTTAACTACCTTCTCAAGAATGGTATCTTGATATACTTGTGCCGATGTTTTGATACCTTTTTCACAAAAAGATGGTTCAGTCACTCCTTCATAGCTAACACCCCCACACCATGACTGAAGTCGGATAATGTCCACGTTGCACTCTGTCGACTGATTGGGAAACTTTCTTAGAGCTTTGAGCATAAATACGCTCATTTTGTTTGTTAATCTATTGCTCAATTGTAAAAAAATTTTCATCCGTAAACAAAATTTTTGTGTGACCTCCCTTTGCGCACCGCTTCAGTAGTTGTTTCGATTCTACCACTCTATTCTTCTTAAAATTATGAGTTAAGAAATCACCTGTGCGTCTCTAATAGGCTATAAGTCCTAAGTCATCTTTTAAAATACGCGACATGGTTCTACGTGCTACCTATCTTCATTTCCCCAGATAAAATCTTTTGCTTTCAGACAGGATTTCTTCGAATTCTTTCCCTTACTGGTTTGACCACCTTTTTCGTATGAACACTACGTGGACGGGCAGGACTTTTTCTGTCACAAACAGAGAAGTCTTATTGTACCTATTAATAGACCGGTTCACAAACATTTTACTAATACCAAGTGATTGGCGAATTTTAAAAATTGCATTCGGCTCCATAACTTCTTTGTATAATGCAATCACAGCGATGCGGTTCTCTTTATCATCTCACTCCATTTTTTTTTATTTTTAAGTGTAACAGTATTTACGGCCAGACTAAGTATATATGGCTTTTTAATTTCTCGCTGAAGTTATGATAATAAATATATATAAAGTCATGTGAAATCCAGTAGCACGTTCTGATTCCACATTGTTATAACTAATGACCAGTACCAGTAAATACCTAGTATCAATTAGTACTGCGTTCTCTTATAATTCGAATTTTATTCAATCCTATTAAATAAAACTAAATTTAATATTTACATCGTAAAATAAACGTCATTACATCTCAAACTTTAAAGTAACAGATTCCTTCACAGACAAACAACAAATTTCGTTAGTTTTTAATGCAGTTTATCAATGAATTCCGACGTTGCCTTTGTCATAGTGGTGGAATATTTATGACAATGTTATACCAAGTTTAATAGTAAGATATTATTCTTACGTTATTTTTAGTTTAAACTGAATATAACTTTTCATTATATAGCAATGGGATAACCATTGAATAATGATTTTTTATAAGTAACAGCATTAGTGTTTTGCTTGATTAAGCTTTTTGCTTACTTACTTTTTACTCTTTATTTACTTTTTACTTACTTTTTGCTTACTTATAGGTACTTACTTTTTAGTAATTTGTAACAATCAATCCATGTGATCCTAATTATCTAAAATCTCGTTTTAATTTCCTTGATGGTACTCATAGACATTAGTTTCACTTCTTCAAGAATATATTCCTTAAGAATTTATCCCTTAGAATGCCTTCTTGTCGCACCGACTTTCAATTTCACTCATTTACCACACAGGCCAAAACACTCACACTGCATAACCTACTGACATTAGAAAAAATCCAAATAGAAATATCTTTAACAGTTTAGTTCAAAAACGTTTGATCCCAGTTTATTATACATTATTTATTTGTGTTGATCATTTTTCAGTTCATTTTTATATTTACCCTTATATATAATAATTTCATTCATAATAAATGACATATTTTATACTTTTCATTAATTATTTTCTTTTTTTTAATCTATTTTAGTAGAAATTAGACCATAATATGTAATATTTTGTATTTTCTTTATTATTGTGTTTGTTTTATTTTTATGTGTTCTCCATTTTTTTCAGGGCTAGCCTTTGCAGTTTTTGTGCAAAAATAATAAATAAATTCGGCAACAATATGACGAAAGACGCTTTAGCTATATTTATTGAATGAAAGTGCAAAGGCCTTTAATTATTTATATTCATGGTTATCTTAAACAGGTACAATATTATAGAAAGTGCATGGAATTATAAACCATATCGATTCAAATATGGCGATGTCACAAATGTTGTCACTGCGGTCGTCGTCCTAACGCGGCCCCGCTACGGCCCCCACCTGTTGCGTATGTTTGTTTACATTTAGTTGGAATTTTCTAGATCAACGTGTACAATCTGAATCCAATTCTACACTTCAGACTTTAGGTCATATTTTTCTTTAACCGCTCCTCATATTTACCGGTTTTGACACAGCGCCTACTAGAGTAGCGAGACGAAAGAAGAAATTTAAAATTTGAGGCTGTGTGTTTATGACTGATATTAGTGTGACCGTTGAGGTTGAATTATATTAATGTAGTGACAGGCTGTACAGTGTAGTAGAATAGAGTACCGATATTAAGAATTTTCTAGAATGTAAAAACAGTTTAAATAATATTTTACCCTAAAACAACTAATGTTTAATGTACAACCTTTCAATTTTAAAACATTTATTTATTTCGATTTATGGCATTTATTACATGAATATAATTATGAATACATTTAAATGAAATAGTCATGACGTTATTCCTACAAAGTGATTAATTTATATATATTTTTTAATAGTTTATGATATTTTTTTTATAAAAGGTTATAACAAAAGGGATTACTTAGAATTTCTATTTAAAACTTAGTTTTTTTGATACATTTCATTTTTATTACTTTAAAATTTTCAATATTTCCAATTTGTTACAATATACAGATAGATTAGACGAAATAGCTGTTAGTTTTATTGTAAGTAATAAAACATTGGAAAATTAAAGTAATTTCATTAATATTTATAGCATTTACGTGAAAAGTAAGTAGAGCATTAAGTTGCCAACTTAGAAAATATAATAGAAAAGTTTGTGACTTTACCACGAGTGAAATATTTGAGATTATGAACTTTGGTTTTAATTTTGCTTATCTCACTACTCACGGTGGTTAAACATTTATTACGTGCTAAGTAACTTTTTTCTTTACAGAAAAAAACACTCACTCAATATATAAGAGAATGAAAGGTTATGTTGAGTGTTTTGATGTTTTGAATATTACGACACAAGAGCTGGAGAATTTTTGTAAATATGAATAAAGATTTTTACTTTGTGTCAAATAACATTATATAATTTAATTGTAACGAAAAGGTATATAATATCTTTTTTTAGAATAACAACAAGCCTTATTTTTTAATTAAGTTTATAGAAAAAAGTTCCTTATTTATATTATCTTATTATAACCCCGCGGCAATCAAAGATAACCTACAAGTGAATGCTTTTGCTAACGGTATACGCACACTTATATCTTTATGAGCGTGTGTGCGTTAAGCACTCTATCCATGGATCGTCAAACTTTTGTTATTTTAAATTAATGTATCTCTATAGTCTACCTTTATATTGTTATATTCTGTATTGTTTTTTATATTTTTTTAAAAATGCAAAATGTATAACTGAGCACAACACATATGAGCTTATATTTTATTAGAAAATGAGTCCTCAAATACTTATAAATATTTACTTAAATTGTATATGCAATAAGAGTCAAGCAAAACAAGGGACAGAACAGGTTATGAACATATTAAATTAAATATAATGCTAACATCCTACCAGCACTTTTACATGCGTAGTCAGAAGCATAACACAAGACAACTAGATGTTTTTACTTTTACAAATTGTTGACGACTCCCGCCGGTTGCTGCAGTTAAACTCAATGAAACAAACCGACACACGTTCCAGAATACTCTGTGAAGCTATATAAGCGCTGCACTCGCGCGAGGCGTCCAATTGAATTGAAAACATTGAACAGGCGATATGTACAAATACGCTATTTTATTAACGGTGATATTAAGTGTTGGCACGTGCGAGGAGAGGGCTCACAAAACACAATATGTGGACCCCTTTGCCATGATCGACCGCCATCTCACGCATTCCCTTGCGTATCATTATTTATGGCCATGGAGTCAGCTTATCAGAGCGGCTGCCGCGTTAGACGTAGAAGAAAGTTTAGAGGACCCTCAAATTATATCTGACTCGGAGAAATATCAAGTTAATCTCAGCGTCAGGAGGTTTAAGCCCGAGGAACTAAAAATAAAAGTCAAGAACCGGTATATTATTGTCGAAGGAGAGCATAAGGAACAGGGAACTGACAAGAAAATTATGGCAAATCATTTTGTACAGCGTTTCGTTCTACCTCCTGGCACTAAACAAGAAGAAGTTAATGCTGTCATAAATCAAAAAGGGGTGTTGTCAATCACGGCACCAAAACATGAGCTGCCTAAGCCGCTTCCTGAGCGAGAAGTGCCTATCAAAGTGTGGCCAGCAGACCCAGTAATTCAAACAGAAAAAGTAGAATACGAAAATCAATCAGCCGCTCCATCTATTCAAACATCGGTGACACATCTGGAGCAAATTGACTCGGAGGCCACAACACACGTCGGAAAAATGAGAAAGAAAGAATTGAAAACGACAACAAAAACGACAAACGATAACGAAGTCACGAAAGGAATCGATGGAAACGGATTAGATTACGCATTAATAGAAACTGAGGAGTGAATAATAAGGTAACAAAATGAGAAAAGACTGAAACGAACTTTACAGTGAGTGCTGGTGGTGGTGGTGGTGCTGGTGTGCTCTCTGCCAGTGGTGTGTTGTGCTGATGTATTGAAGTAATTTTGTATTATGAATAAAGATGTTATTTATCGAGAGCTCTTTGTTTCCTTCCACTTTATGAATAGAATCTATGACGGATAATTACCATACTAATGTACTGTATTATTTATAATTTATTCCGTCTTTTGTATAAAATATTTAGTTTTTTAATCAAACTTATACTGAGTCTTTAAAAAAGTATTTTTGTTATAAACAAAATTATTAATATCTCCTTAAACAACATTCAAAGAATTTTTGACGTATTTTGATAACTAGTATTTTGACGATTCATATTTATTATATTTATGTCAGAAATATGTATTGAATTCAAAAATTACATTGATCATTTCAAATAAGTAAAGAGTTTTCATAAAAAATAGTTTATATGACGGCGTTTGAAATTGGTCTAAAATTTTGCAGGAACGGCACGGATACTTTTTTTGGGCACTGACTGCACGTTAGCAAGCTTCCAGGATGTCGGCACTATTCCAGTCCTAAAAAGAGGCAATACAGACGTGTTAATTTAGGTGACAACTGAGCAGTACTTGTTTTGAGCAGGAATGCCGAAATCCCGCATTAAGGAAAATGTGCTGGGGTAGCTTTACCAGTGTCTAGATGCAAATTCTTTAAAAAATTTTTCTTTTTTGCTAGCTCGATACGACACAGCAGACATCAACACGCTGCCAAACCACTTGCCAACGTAACGCAACTATTTAGATCCATTTCCTATATACGGCTTCATCGTACAACGTGCCAGAACACGACCAGGTCACTTTGCGGCACGAGTGTTGTCGATGGGTGGTAACCTTGCCGCTGGCTGGATGTTAAAGACTACAACCGACGAGAGACATTATTTAATTATTATATTATATATATAATAATTAAATAATTAATTATTTTATTTTATAACTAAAGCAGCGTTTTCTATAAACTTTTTGTAGATTTATAATTGCAGGTTTTCGGTCTAAATTATATTTCTTCAGTAGTAAAGGCGCACTAGAAAGTATGAAAAGATCCAACCGTCAGTTTAAAAGCAATTCCTATTTGTTTCATTTCATAAAAATACGAGTGCTTTCTAAACTGACGTGAAGGCACATTGTACAAATCTAGGTCATATTACTAGGCTTAGTATAAAACTTTTTTAATATAAAGTCGCAATATATGTGCGCAAAGTATATGGAGGGAATTAAGTACGATGACAAACAAACCTCTGAATTGAATAATAAGAATAAAATATTGGTAAAATTTAAATTAATATTATTTTTTTTATAATTAACAACGATACTATTAATAACATTGTCGCCTGTTATATAAATTTTAACACTAAACATTTTATACACTTATTATTTTGTTCTTTTGTGTTTAAAAATATTAGTAAATTAAACTATTGACAGCGCTACCCGTCGGGTCTTATCGGCTATTATTCATTAAACAAACAAATTGGGTAACACGAGCATTCATTGCTCTAATAACAGTTCATAACTACTATTATTTATATTATATACGAGTGTAAATGCAAGGTGGATTGACTGATATATTATTGTATAACCGAATGGCTGTGTCTAGTAGCTTGAAATATTGCATTAAAGTAGAATACGTAAGTAGGCATGGTTTGGGAAATAATTCCCTCATGAGGAGATACACGCTTGTATGAAACGTATTCCTTTCTTCGTTAAATGTGTATGTTGACTAAATATTGGAGCATTTCGTAGCTTTGAAGTCGTCCATTACACTAGATGGAGTGTATTTTACTGTAAAGATAAAGCTTATTATTTTAGATTATCATCATATAATTATGAAACTGTAAACATATTTAAAAAATCCAACCAACTGTATTACAGCCAAGTAAGCCAAGCATAGTTGTAGCCATAACAAATTCAAGGAACTTTAATCAAATTTAATTTATATTGAAATTGACAATCAACTTGCGGAGTTAGATCGCCCCTAGAGAGTGGCCTGTTATATTTATACTCACTTACATTTCCATGAAAGTTTCTAAGTAACTATAGCTTGTTTGAGTGAATTTCTAAAATCTATATTTCCATATGTTCATAGTTAATTATGCTTGTTTGTAGCCGCCTCTGTGACACGTCGTTTTTTAACTATGGAAATATGTATTCGTTCCTTTTTTTTTTTGTTAAATTTTAGTAGATTAAGATTTATTTAAGTGACCAACCTTTAATTCTTTCTGTATTCGTTATTCTTAAAACTCTTAACCGACTGTACCTCCATTAGTTCTGCCAGGAGAATTCAACAACTTCAAAAACTTATTATTACAACTGTAACTACTTTGAACGACAAAAGATATATCGGAGATAAAAGGTGATTATTTTCAAAATGAATCTCAGGGATTATATACATTAAAAAATATTTGACCTCGGTTAACTAATTTTTTCGCAGAACTTTTAAAAACAAAATAGAATTTAAAACTACAGCAAACTAAAAATAAAACAGAAAATAAATTATCAAGACACAAACCCACAACTCTTGAAATATAAATCTTACAATTGTTGATGGAAATAAATAGAATACACAATTTGTTCCACATACATTTTACAGTCACCAAGTCTTTCATCTATCAATGCCTAGTTTAATAATATTAAACTAAATAAACAATCGAACATATATTTATCTTTTTTTTTATTTATTATTTTTTATCAACATTAACTGCAAAACCAACATCAATATACAACTCATACACTAGTCACTCACAAACGAAGTTGGCATCCTAATAACGGATGAAGACAAAGGACCCCGGATAGTACTTCATTGCAGAGATGGCCAACTAATTAGAGTGGTCAATTATATTTATTTATTTTTTACATGACAAGATACACCAAACTTAGCCAATAATTATAATATAAGTACCAAACTAGTTTTATAAAGTTCACGAGTTGGAGTGATATCCAACTCGTGAAACGGCTTAAAATTCATTATTGTAAGTAATATACGCTGACCTTTTTTATTTATTTTTATTTTTATTTCCTTGCAAAAACTCCGATCAGTGGAACTACCCGGCAGCATGCATACCGCTACCATGTTTAAGGCTACCCACTAAAAACCCAAAAAATAATAGCTTGGCCCTTACATCATTTCGTGTTTCGTGTTTGTTCGTGTTATATCGTGTAAAAGTCGGTTGTGTTGAGAGCATGTTACTGTATATTTATTAGTTTTTCCAGTTCTATTCTTTTATAAATAACAACAACTTTTCTCTTAAATAACAAGTAATAAGACTAAATTAATTTAAATTTGGTATATTTTTTCTAATCTGTAATTATATCTCTTTTATCTCCTTCGGTGGTTGTTATTGAAGTACCAATCGAACTTGTGGGTGATGGTACCTTGCCCAATAAGGAAAAGTCTGATAAAATTTTGTCTGTGACATGTTCGGTCAATTATTCTGATAGAGTTTATTTGTAAAAAAAATACGAATAATTCATTGATCATAAATTTCGTCAACGTTTGCTACATATTGAATCGAAATCCTATCGCATAGATGAAAATATAAAATGACCATTAGAGGCGCGGGGCGCAATGACTAGTACCTTCCCTGCGAGGCAAGAGCTTGCGGCAGAGGGCGCCAGCTATTAAATTAATAATATCATATATAAATCCCAATAATGTGATACATACTTTAAAGTACGAAACATATTTTAAAGGACAAATTATGTCTTTATAAATGTATCTTGATGACAAAATCAATTATATTAATAACGTTCCATGTTTCGTTCAAGAAAAAGACATCTCAATTTTAAATAAAATTTTATTTCTTTAATTAAGCAAAAAATCTCTTTGTGATGATACAAATATAAAAGCTATACAGTACTATTTTTTTGTGGAACTAATAAAGACGGACATTTTTGTATTTTTGACATTTTTGTATTAAAATTATGTCCATTTATATCAAGCCACCAGTACAGCATGACATCTGACCCGCTTTTCTCTGACTTGATTTAAATTGACTATTATTTTTCACTGAAATTTTTGTTCCATTAATAAAATATGACAATGACACTTCTAAATAGTGTATAATTCTTTTAGTGAAAGATTTTTCATATCGGATCAGCATTTTAATTTAATTTTTTAATTTTAATTTTAAACAACTTTATTGCACACATTAAAAAAGAAACAAAAGGTAAAGAAAATCAGTAAAACTATAGGCGACCTTATGTCTAAAGTTATGAAGATTACTCCCTACAAACAAACTAACAAAGTTAGACACTTTACCTCTTTATGATATTAGTATAGATTAAGTAAATACTTCCAATAATTATAATAATAATCTTGAATGCTTCTGAAGGTGACATAAACTCGTCTCAGCTGTTCGAGTTATTCGATAGTAGGTATTTAGACAGAATAGTATTGAACGTTTTGTTTTGTGAAAATATTAACGGGTAGTTTCACTTCTAAGAAAGTGTTATTTTAAAGGTTCCAAGCGGCTCTTAAAATTTATTGCTTTTATGCAAATAAACTAAAAACATTATATTAGGGGTTAATTATTTGTGACTGAATGACAAAAAAAATAAATAGTGAAAAACAAAAATAATCTCTGTCATTTATAATTGTGACTTTCTTTATTACTTTTATTATATATATTTATATCCTGCGCAATACCATCAATTGGTTTCATCTCATTGGTCTCATCTTAATCCTAAAAACACCCCTTACAAGTTACTTACACCTTAGTAAGACCGTACATTTTCTAGCATTTCACCTATTATTACACTCGCTATTTTTTTATGGACACGTTCGACAAAATTACAGTTGTCAAACTTTATATTCAACATGAAGAAAACAATATTTATTTGTAAAACATGTACTTTAAGTATATATATATATATATATATATATATATATATTTCCCATGGTATGTCTTTCATTCAGTTAATCCTAATTAAATAACGTAAATTACACGATCTTATAGATATGAGGTATTTTCAGTCCTTCAAAATATTTTAATATTTATGGATTTACCGACTACACCGTGCCTTGTTTAATAAGTCATCTATACATAGTTATAGAAAAAGGAAATATAAACAGTAAATCATAAAAATAACATTTGAGTATATTAGTATGTTGTAGATATTTAAAAATATATAACGCATCCATTTATAATTAATAAATATTATTACACATCGATAGAATGAATTAAATAATGCTTATAAAACAAAATATCAGTTTGGCAATATTATTCTAGATATAGACTTAAAACGTTACAAATAATTATACTAGCTTCTAATAATAAATAAATAATAAAAGTATTTGTTTTAATGAAAACTTAACTAATATCTGTACTTTATTTCTTAAGTCCTACAGAATAGGAACCATCAGCATCATAAACCTTATTCTTATTCGTGATGTCGACCCTTCCGTACTCCGGCCTAAAACCGTATGGCTCATGGTCGTAGCTTCCATAGTCGTAGCCAAAGTGCAGATGGTCATGTTTATGGCCTTTGTCATAATGGCCATGCTCGTAAACCAGCTCATGGTCAATCTCAGCATAATTATCATGTGCCTGATTTTTCTTCAAATAGTGTATCAGCCAGAGAACAAAATGCCAGGCTTTGACGGCGATTGCGTAGAATATAATGCCATATACAATTTTAAGAACGAATAATTTTGTAGCAACCACGTAAAAGAAGTGAACTGGGAACAAAACGAAACATTTATGTAATATTTTGCATTATTAACCAATTTTCTTTAATTTACTTATATTTAGAATCTATTTACTCTTAAAATTATGTGCCTGCAATTATCAAATACTAGTCTATACGTTTTATTATGTTAGAGAAAGGCAACATGCTAAAAATGTTCTAAAACAATGTTATCAGCTGTTATTCTGGACATCAACCTTCGTAATAATTCACAAACGACTCACTTATCGCGGAAGATTCAATTTATTTATATAAAGAGCCTAATCGATAGAAATGAGATTCTTACTGAGTTCCGATATCTCAATACAGTAATAAATGGAATATTTTGAAATTGTTTATGATGTTACAGTAAATTCACTTAGATTAGATTCACTCAGAGAATATGTAATAAAACTTATCACAATGCTATCATTGTATTGTAATATATGTAATATTCAGATTATTATATAAAGTTCACCTACCACTTTCAATAGTGCTTGAAACTATTCAACATAATGTCTAAGAATATATTAGGTGGTGTCTGAGGAGTGTATGGGTGACTAGGCAGTCCGCTCTTGTGTAACCATACATCGGGGACATATTTAGAAATGGCCAAGACCCAAGCCATGACAACCATTGCTTTTACCGCAGTTACAACTACTGCTATGCCAAGGAATATCTTGTAAAGACCGACTTTAGCAGCGAAAACGATCGCGAGGTGAGCTGCAACAAATAATATTGTTGATTACTTAGATGTGGCACGTCTGAATAATTTGTTTGATTAATTACAAACTGTCTTTATAGACTAAAGTTTAAAAAAAAGAATAAAAAGAATATAATTGACATTTCGCCATAAAAGAATTTGAAACTTAATTGCAGCAAAAGTGAAAAGCACCAGCTTTGGTCCCTTAACACGTTATGTATTGTTATCGGGAACAAAGAGCTTTTTGTGGTAACTCTAAATGGTTAAGGCAGTTGTTACTAAAGGATGTGCTATATTTATTACACAGCTGTTTAATTTAGAATGAAATTTGTATGATCGTCTATTAAAAACTGAAGCTAAGCTAAATTATCATGTGCCCAAATTAATAATAATAAGACAAACTCGAATCATTTACCATCTGTCATCCCTCATAATTTATACAGTCCCAAACGTTTTTAGTTTTATTATAAAGAGAGCCCCTACCAATTTTTGTCACATTCAAAAAAATATTCCGTAGTGGAAACGGTCACTTATTTTGTCTTAGGAAAAAATAAAACACCACTCAAAATTTCATAAAACTTCGCACAATAGTTTTGTTGTATTTTAATTGCCGCCTAAATATTTTTATTATTAAAGTTTTTCGGAGTATTAAGTAGATATATACTGCTGTCTTTATCGATAGCGTATGTTGATCAGGGACCATACAACCACACTAAGGTTTATAAATTTCCGTCGCTTAGTTTTTCCGTGGCCAACAAATGAGCAGACAAAGAGTGAAAAGTCATATAATCTAATATTGCGGTAACAAGAGATTAATTGAACTCGTAGCAATATATTTTTTTGAATATGTAATAGTTATAAAACACGAATGTTATCTTTTTTCCCCATGACCCGAATATCGTACAGCAATAAAATTACTGAATATGATAACACGGACATTTTATTTGTATTATAAACTAGCGTCACCCCGGTCAAATTATGCTCATGTGGCGTACTTATTTTGTCTCTTATCGTAACGTACCGTCTCTGGCGAGAAACTGTTTAGGGAATTTGTTTGTTTTTTTTTATTTAATTAGCTTTAAAAAAGGGAATAATACGATGGAATCATGTGCGACAATTTGGCTGTCAATTAGCATATATTATAGCAGTGTATCTCACTGGATAAAAGAGACATGGATTACTAAAATTATTGGAAACGACGAGGTATTAACTTAATAATGTAATATGTTGTTAGTTTTCATAATATACGTATCGGCATCATTAAATAACCCGTAACGCTTAATTTACACCTTCCAGATAATTTGTAGTTTCAGTTCACAGGTTTATTTATATGTTTAATAAAACGAGGGGATGGATTAATTATATTTTTATACTTGTGCTGCTACAAGGTGTATTAAAAATGTGTTTATTTAAATTATTGACTAAGCTTTTATTTTAAAATATGAAGATAGAATCGTTTAAATGTCAATAAGATAGACATAAAAGCTTATGTTTACGGTCATGAGTTAACATCTATAACATGATTCGATTTTGTGATACGATCGCTTCCTCGTAAAAGGAAACGTGTTTCGCTTTCGAACACCATTTAACGTTAAAAATTTACATCCAGACATGTGCACGCGAGCTGTTCCTTTAATTTATTAAAGTATTAAAGCCATAAAAATGTATGTACATATTTTAATGCTAATGATAACATTCTACTTTACGTACTTCATTATTTTTAAAATATTTAACATACTGCTTGCTAAATATGACACTTACTCAATAATGCATATTTTCCTTTGCCTCTGGCTTCTATGGCACTTTCTTGCATATCAAATCCATTGCAACTGGAAACTAACACAAACACGACGACCAAAGCCAAAAAAGGATTCATTTTGCTGTAATTCTAAGTTACAGTACAAAAGATTGAACAATAAACAGAGATTTTATTGGGGTGTATTGTAATATAATATTAATTTGACTTGAAACTTTCGCGTTTAGTATTTGAATGGTATGCACACTATAACCGAGTCCCATTTGTAATGTCATAGAACATACGGGAGGTTTTAAGTGATCTAAGTAGTGACGGAGCTCTGAAGTGATAAATAATGATAAATAATGATAAGTGTGTTTAACAGTGAAAGTGTTACACAAGTTTTGTAACAAGTTATGAATATAAAGAGAAAATTTTAGGACATTATATAAATACAACCTTAAAAGTAGCGAGATTTTCACTTGTTAAAAATAATCCGCAATACATATATATATATATATATATATATATATATATATATTAATATTTGTATATATTCTATTCTCGATGTTCGGTTTAATGATTGTATTTAAAGGTTACTTAAAATATAAGTGATATTAACTATTTTTCTTCTTTGATAGTAAATAGACTCGTTGAGAAATAAAAATAAAATACTTACTTATCATTAAACTTGTCTCGTCAAGTACAAACATTGATTTTTTTATTTTTTACAAAGTTTAACATAAAGTTACATCTATTTTACTGATCGAGCGGGGCTATATTGCTAATGTAAATCCAGGCCAGGAATTCCCAGGCCGTCCAAGCCGCCAGGGTCGTTACAGGTTTAGGCACAATCTCATAGTTTTTATTCGTAAGATTAACCACATATAATAGCTTAAATGTAATAATTATCAACTATCACCGATAGGTCAAAGACCATCGATAAACATTCATTTCCACTAAGGGCCTATTCACATTATATTTATTAAACCGGATAATGAAACACAGTCCTCTAATTGTGCATCTCTGTACACGTACACGTAATAATTAATTTATAAGGCACACTTATACATATTCATCTAGGTATTAACGATATTCGTATCTTTTTAAACTTGCCATTGAGTCGTCATAAAAGTTTTTCATTTACGTTGTCTTATACGAAACGAATTTGTTGATCGTTTATGTATTCTTGGACACAACGAATACGTTGATCGTCACGTTTTTATACAAAAAACGAAAAGGTTTTTCATTAACGTATTTCTCGACGAAACGAATACGATTTTCGTTTACGTACGAGTATTCATGATACTTGCTCAAATAATTAAAGTAGAGATAGGACTTTTCAACCTTTTTCAGAGACCGAAACAATTTTGGGGTGAAATTAAAGAAACTATCGGAGCTCTATAAGTACCTAAGAGTTACCAAAAGACATATTATCGAAAAATCTCATGATGATATTGTAACATCTCTTCCAAAAGATAAAAATGCATCAGAGCCTGAGTCACGACTTTAATTTTATAAACAATTCATAGTAGGTGTTTAAACAAATAAAGTAGAGTGAGGATCTAGCGGGAAAGTTCGAGATATAGACTTAACAAAATCCTTTATTCGGCAAGATGAAAACGATAAGTATCGAGTGCACGCGATGAGTCTAGAAATTCGAAATGAGTGGGCGACCATAGGCGACTTTTGTATTCCATTAGCATTGAGGTGGCGCACCTTACTTCATGATTGGTCTCCAGCTTTATTAAAATTCTATCTAAATGCATTCCAAATGACTCTTCCAGATCAAAGTAATTTAGTTAAATGGGGTAAAGCTACCGAAAAGTCTTATATAAGCAATATCTGTGGGGAGACAGTAGAAACGGCTAAACATTTGTTGGTAGGGTGTAGGATGCTATTGGAAAAAGGTCATTACTCGCGTCGCTACGACAAAGTATTAGAAATCATACGTGAAGCGTTTGGTCTTTCGGTAGTTAGAGCGCAAAAGGTTATAACTACTACCAAAAGTTTCATAGAGTTCGTTAAAGAAGGCTCTTCTAAAAACAAAAAACAAAAGCCTTACTCTATCTTGAAAACAGTATAGAATTCCTAAGGATATCGTTGTCTCATCATCCAGAGCGTAATGATTGTGGAGCTTAGCTTTGTTCCATGAGAGACTAACATCCGCAAAGGTCACACAATCAAAGTAAACAAGTATTACGAACTGGCCAACGAACTGACCAGAAAAAGGTATATAGTTAATTTCTACGCGGTAGAAGTGGGAGCGAGAGGTATAACAGCGAAATCTCTCTATAACCCACTTAAAGATCTTGGCCTCTCTAGAACTATCATCAGTTCATTTCTAGAATGTACTTCAAAGGCGGCATCTTCCAAATTTGGTTGGGTAGGGAGAGGAACGCAACCAGTTGAAGTGAGTGTGAATGCGCATTTTAAAGGGGCCCCTTAAATTTACAACTAGTTTTTCGTTTACATATTTTTATAAGCAACGAATATGTTTTAATGAATGCATTAATTTGACTGCTTAGTTAATTGATTATTATGACGACATATTATGTGACTGTTATAACTTATCATATAACTTGTCATATTACGTTAATTCATAAGTTCTGATGAAAAAGAAAGGTTGGATTTTGGACCACTGCGATGTTACGATTTTTATTTGGCAGGATGAACCAGGTCCATCCCGATATCACAACTTTGATTGACCGGAGAAACTTGGGACTTTCCTGTTATCGCCACATGGATGGCCCAAGGAACAGGGAACAACACGGAGTGTTTTGGTTTGGATTGACATATTGCATATAACTTAGTTTTGATGAAATTAAAAAACATATTTTATTTCTTGTGAAAGACTTAATAAGTAGATAAATAACAAAATAAATTGAAAACTTAGAGAAACACTTACAGTAGCTCACAATTAAGGTTACCGAAGGAAACTATTAACTCAAGAGTACTTCAGCCACGAGAGTATCTGCTTCAATTTAATAAACTTACCTTACTTACTTATTCAATAACCAAGTTTTCTTATTCTCAATTACCAATTAATAAATAGATTAAAGGACGGGTGTTTTATAATAGCATTAATAATATTAACCATAATGATAATATGGTAATAATAATTTAATTTCATATTTATGTCCATATTTAGCGTAATATCTATACAAATAAAACTGTAGAAGAGTTCAATTCTGTACTTTGAATAAAAACTTTTTTTAGTATTTAACGCAGCTAGGGGTTAAAGTTAGGGAGCTAGGGGTCTTCATACAAGTAACACAATCCAAAAATAATGGTTTACAAAATTTTATCTGTTCGTCTTTTGTCTGGATTTCACACAAAAACTACTGGACGGATTTTGATGATACTTTTTTTATTATATAGCTGTTATTTCTCGACAACAAATAAACTATAATTTGTTTTGAAGATTGGAGTATTAAATTTAAATTTTTGTCTGCCTGTCTGTTCTTCGGTTTTCACCTTAAAACTATTGTACATTGCAAGCGTTGTGTTTGTCAGTCTTCTTGGCATAGAGTATCTTGAATACTGATATTCAAGTTACTCTATGCCAAGAAGGCGCTGCTAGCCTTAAACTTATATCTGAATATAAGTTTAAGGCTAGCAGCGCCTTCTATTAAAGTACAATATAACATATCTATAAAATCTATATCGGAAATAGGGCACTTATAAAAATGTTTGGAATTATATACGTTTTCAGTGATCTTTTCAAATATAAATATGGCTCATGAATTTGGGCAAAATCTGGGCAAAAGAAGGAGAGAATTGATCAGATGAAGTAGCTCTCAACTGCTAGTTATATAATATAAAATCGTTATATACCTAGAATAGCCATAGGTAAAGAAAAATGGCTTAAAACGCATGGATAAACGGAAGATCAAAGAACTACATGGTCGGTTCTCTAAAATTTTGATAGACAAAGCTGTAGACCAATCAAGGTATAGAGCTAGAAAAAGTTTATGTGTTTAAATCAATATATAGATGTTGATTCAAACACATAAACTTTTTAGAGAAACCGAAGGATTTGTCTCTGAAATTATGGACGGTGTTATCAAAATGAATAATTATCGGAAAGTAAATCATGGAAGATGGAACTCCAGATATATTCCGAGCCTGTCATAAGCCTGAAGAATCCATTAGATATATAGATTCCGGTTATAGTCATCTTGGTAATGGTGAGAACTTGCTCAGGCATAACCAAGTAGCCAGGATAATTCAACAACAACTTACTCTTTAATAAGTCCTCGTTGAAAATTAGTTATCATATTATAGGTACAATCCCATTGTTGCAATTTCCTGAAAATGGTCATGCGTTACCCTACTAATCTCGGTGCATTGTTACTGACAGATGTCTTGCTTCTCATAAACTTGATATAGAGCTAGTACCTGATATTATTTTTCCACACGACGAAAATATCGTAAAGCCAGAAAAAAAAAGTTTATATTTTAACCTTGCCTAGAAGATTACCAGAATGTTAAATGTAGGCTTTATAATAATTGTTCTTATTGTCGTGTCGGTCAATGTTCTACTAGCAAAAAGTTTCGACTGACACCTTAATGAACTCTTGCTTGACTGTTGGATCAAGGGTCAAGAATTCAAAAAGCAGTATTGCTTGACACAGGCCGTATTGTGCGGAGGTTTCTCAGCATGGAGACTTAACTACCGGCGGTCTGGACCTCAACCTGCCACCGGAGGACTATTGATTTTGTATTTTAAAATATTTTATTTTGTTTATTTTATTACCTATATATTTCATGTAAAAATACTTAAAAGCTTTAATAATGATATAATAGAAATAATAATATTATTATTATAATTTATTTATTTCAACGAATATGATGCATTATGTTAACCAAATAAAAATAAAGTTCACATATTCTACCTACGGGTTTTCGGTGGTCAAATATTATCCCTAGAATATATTCGAATCATGATATTTTCAACACTAAATTTATTAACAACTGAGATTCCATTACATATTATTTTCACAATATTTTTAGTTAAATAATATTATACAATTAAATATTTATTAAAGTATCTGTCACCTAAAAAAAAATTAATATATTATTAAATCAAAATATCTTATAAAATTTTGAACGTTGTTGTTTTTTTTTAAAACTTATAAAGATAATCTTTCGTATTGTATGGAACATGATTATACGACAGCCATTTTTTTTTTATAAAGCAATATTTAGCAACCACCGACAACCAAGACTGTTCAAATGCTTTAAAGATTGAGATTTTGTGAAGATTTGTACATTGAGTGAAAAGCATTACTTTTTACAGCCTTCTTTTAATAACTTTTAAATACTTATGATACTTTTTAAATGTTTTAGTGAATTGAGGTACTTAAACGTAGTTTTTACTCATGCCAGAATTTTTACATGTTTGTAACCATCCAGTTGTGGTCCTACACCATCAACACAGCAAATTATAAAATAACTGATCTTGTTGAGATACGTATCGATAATACGATGTCCAACATCACTGTTACTGAGCTTCACGATCAATCACTTTATAAATAGATTGAACAAGTGTCAATCTTTCCAGCCTATTACATATTAAAATACAGCCCCTGACATAAAGGAATTAAAACATCTCCCTTACCAATTACTTGTTTAGTCGATATTAATTCATGGCCACTTTTAAATTCATAGGCAGAGTTTGAAACAATAAAAAAATATTTATGCAACTTTCATTTTCTATAGCAGTAAATCTTTTAACAGTTTAGTTAGGTGTAATTATTGGAAGTGCAATAGTAACTATGACTGTTTAGTCATTTAGCTAAGCAGCTATTGAACTTTTGAGAACATTATTAAGCCCGTATTTATTAATTTTACAATTAAGTTGAACCAAATTGGTCATTCATTGCATCAATCAACAGATATCTATATCTCGCCAAACATGACCATTGCTTTTTATACTTGATCTTAAACATAAAGTAACGAATCCAGTTTAGATGAAAATTACGAAACAATAATTACCTGAAGTTAGCTTAACTTTAAGCTGTCTATATAGCTAGCTATTTCTAGAACATTATAAATGTATTGTTTTTGTTACAAGCAGGAAACTAATAATTAGTCTTGAGTTGAGTTGAGTTGAGTTGAGTTTCCTAAGATAACTGAAACTTGAGGCAAAACTTGGGATTCGACGAAATACGCATTTTCCTGTTCAACCCCACTTTACGAAGCAATATTCATTGTTATTTAGATTAATTTTATTGAATACAAGAACATTAGCTCAGATTGATGTCATTAGCTATTTGTATTCTATAAAAACGTATGGATACATATGGTTTTATTTATGATGCGTTTGCCATCTATATCACCATATATATGACTAGTTAAGTTAAGAATTTTCTATGTTATATATTATAAAGTTACAGTGGTATAATATAGTCTGAAAATTACCTCGTAAACTTCATAAACAAAAATCAACTTAGGCATAAAGTAAAAACTCACAACCGTACAAACTTTACCTCTCTGTAATTATAGATTAAAATCAAAATATGAAATTTGTCGTAGTTAAAGTTATATTGAAAAGCATGCAGGAATCTGAAATTATATTATAAATTCTTAATGAATAGGTTAATTGTTCATTTTCACACTGTAAATATCAACTATATATTAGTCGGTCGCCAAGTAGTCGTAAATTTCGTGTGTTGGTAAATCATAAGAAATTTGATATATTTATATTGAATTCCATAATAAAGCGTTTATTATAATATAAATTTAACTTATATTTTAGCTTCAGCAGCACGTTGTCGGTTAGCGTATTAAATTTTAGTTTATATGAAACGTTTGTACATTAACAAAGCGCCATCCATTGGATACTTACTCAATCCAGTCAACAAATAACCTTATACCGCCAACTGTTAGAATTGTATGTAACTAACAGATAATTGTGACTGTCAGTTCATAAATATATTATTTACAAAAAAAAAATGGGTTAAAAACTTTCCTACCTTTCAAGTTGGATCAAACTGTACACTGTGCAAATTGGATTAAAATCGGTGCAGTAGTTTAGAAATCCATAGTAAACAAACACGACACGTAATCCATACTAATCTACTTATATATTTATATTATACTATTATATAAATTGGTAAAGTTTCTAGCTTTGTATATTTGTACAACCGTAGGGGGTTATCTTCGTAAGTACTGATCTGACCCTAAAAATTCTTTCACTAATAGAAAGAAAGCTACACTATTCAGGAGTGACATAGACTATTTTTTTATTATAATTGAACTAAAATTAAGTAAAAAATAATAGCATTTGTGGTGTTTAAAGTTTAACAGCGTGTGCTGGCTAAAAGGTTCGGTATAAATGAATGTACGGGTATATTTAAAATGTGAGTCCTTCTTAGCTCTACAAAAAACCTGTGTTACCTTAAAGCTAGCTTTTATGTTTCAATCACTACAAAGACTTTTTGATAAATGAAAAAACAAAATTTTATGTTAAGTTGAAATGTCTTTTATCAAAATAAACGTTTTTGTCATCAAGATAATTTTATGTAGATAAAGTCAGTCGTTTTAAATATGTAAATACGCGATATCTTTATTTTAATTTCTACTAAACTAGAACTACTACTTCTTAGATAATTCTATTTGTCTGAATTATTCTCAGTTAGAATTACAATTAATGTTTTCTTTTTAGTTTTATTCTTTAGGTTCTGTCTATATTTCATCGGTCTGGATACTTTCCTTACTAATGATAAAAAATTCTGTATTTTTATTTCATTGTTTCAATATAACAATACAAACATTCTTCCTTTTATTTCTATCTAATAAATAAAAGGTTTGAACACACATTGCAACTCTATTTAAATATATCGTTAGCATTGAATGACTTGCGAATACACTTATACTTTTAATCCAACGGTAGATTTATGCAAAGTTAGTTTACTTTACTTAGTATGGCACTAATTTCGGAAAAAGAGACAGCATGCCGAACCGAAAATACTCAATTTTGTAGGCAAACATCCCAGACAAGAACTGCCAAAATACGACGAAATAGAGAGTCTTCTGATGAACGCACAAAGCGTGTCTCCAATAAAAAAATGTGCTAGAAAAACTAGCACCGAACGTTAGCAGCGGCTCAGAAAGAGAACGAGAACGAGAATCTAACATTAGAGATCCCCGAACTTGCGCAAATTTTTTATCCATGCATGTTTATTTATTGTTTTATTTAATTTATCCGTGCATCTTTGTTTATGTTGCTTTCCAAAAGGTATTTTAGTCCCCGTCCCCGAAAGATGAGTGGGAGCGGACACGCCGGTTCTTAACACAAAATAGAACGGATTATATTTTACGAAGTCACTTAATTGTTTATAAGTTTACTTATTCACTCAAATATTAAATTAATTGGTTACACAAAGTTTTAGTCAACGTTTTGCTGACATCAACTTGATCACTTGTTTACTTGAAGTATATATAAACAAGCAGTAAAGCGATTTAGTATTAAATCGTTTGAATAAAAAAAATATATAATAAACTGGAAGTAACGTTTCTCAAAGCTAGCTCTAAGTAATACTAAAAGCTAGAGTCGACATAAAAATACATTAAAAACTTTGTTGTCAAACGTACAGAGTACTCGTGTTTGGAAATGAAAGATTAAATTCTATAGTATATATAGAATTTAATAAACACTATAGCTTTTGCATATCATTCAGCTTGTATAGCAATTATTTCAAGGAAATATCTTTTGACTATAGCGTCATTCGCTATGTTATTTAAAAGTTGTTTAGAAAATACAATTTAAAATCATATAAATCGGCATAGTATAAGAGTATATACAAATTATAGTTTTATTTTGTTTTCACTGAGTTTAACAAAATTTTGTTTAAATTTTCTGTAATCAAATTCAGTTTATAGTTCGGTTAATAATTTTAAAATTGGTAAAGTTTCACAAGTTGAGGTTATCAATGTGTGAAATTACAACCACTTTTTTGTAAAAAACTGTAGTGTATATATCTTTCTCTGTAATTGTAATACAAAATGAAATTCTTAAAAAATATAATACTTCTTGTTTTTCCCTATTAATGTACTTTAAGAGATTCTGAATCAATGATGAATCTACATTATAAATTACTGATTTGAACTGTCAGGAGGACGGAGAACCACCATCTATCATCTACAGAGGCTCATGTAAATGAGTTCGGGTTCAGAAAAACAAGGCTCAGTAATTTATCATCGTAAGTGGACGTAATAAGACCGGATAGCCCACTGAAGAGCCGGCGAGCCGCAATATTGAAAACGTCGTCCCAAACCAATGCTAAATAGATTCATGCATTTACATTATAACTGCCATTAATCAACTATCAAGTTATAATAAAAAAAACATAAGGTAAAGATAAAGAAAGACATACTTCATTTCTGTCTTTTTGTTTTCACTTTGTTTTATCACTAATCAACAAAATATAAAATGATATATTGATATTCTAATTTTATTAAAACCTTTTGTATTTTTTAATAAAATTATTTCTCAATTCTAAAGTGGAAAGCATTCCATATTTATACTTAGATATTAGGTCAATACCACATCAGATGGTGGTCGTAAAAATGCATTTATTAGATTTTTAGTATATGTAACTATAGCCCAAATCAGTTTTTTAAGCTTTCCAATACAATAAATAGTTTATGACAAAAGCCAATTTAATAAAAATCTGCCCAGAAGATCTTGAGTGATCTGCGTTCAGACATACGAATAAATAAACAAAAGTACAAAAATATTTTAAACTATTTTTTTGAGTTCTATGTCATGCAATGTACACGTTACATTTGTTTTTTTTTTTAAATATTTTATAAACGAATTTTATCACGTTGCTCTTTTATAAATGTATAAATATTAGTCATAATATAAGACCAAAAATAATATTACCCTTGTCATTATAATACCTAATTTGTATGTAGCTGTTGTTATTTGACCAAAGTCACTATAGGCTGTTGTAAAGAATATAATAAGATCGGAAAAAAGCCTTTAATATATAGATTGAATGTAAGCATACAATTCAAAAGCAATGAGGTAAAACCTGTACGAACATTAAAAAAAACTATTTCTAGAAATTAAATTAAATCCATAACATCGATCTCAGTTCAGACAAAGTCGCTTGCAACAGCTATTACTGAATATTTACGATTAAACATTTTGTTAGTTAACATAAATTATTTTAATGATCTATGAAGGTTTTATTATATTATTCCTTGACTGTCAGTAATCCGATAAATAACATTTTTTTTATTATAAAGTTGTGGAGCTGAGTTTGTGAATGTAATATTTATTTAAAATCTTATATAAGTTCTTTTCAATTGACGACAGACGAAGATGACAGCAAAAGCTTAAACCTCAGTACTTATAAGATTCAGTTTGCGAAACTTTTACTTCAAAACATTTTTCATATTAGGAGATGAGATATTCTAAATCATTCAATAGATAATAAATATTGCTTCTTGGCATGATGGCATATTAACGTTAGTTTCTTAAAAAGTTTTTATTTTAGCAAAATAGACGACGATCTTTTATATAATAGAGAGTTGATACACGCGAAGCGATAAAATAAAAAATGTTTAGAATATATGAGACATAAAAAATACATGAAAAGACTGTGTTGGTTAAATAAAACGTCGGCAATCATTTCATATTATGTTTATTTAATAACCAATCATAAGAGCTCGCGGTGCCGCTGCCTGGGTACCCGCCGGGTTCTTGGAATTTCTCATGTTCCGGGGAAGTGTAACTGTATCCCAACGTGTCATAGTTCTGGGTCGGAGGAGTGCCATACATTGTAGCTGGTTTGTCAGTCTTCATTTTCATAAACTGTTTAAACAATACACCTCCCAATGTGAACATCTTTTGAAATATCATCATTGTCAGGAACACGGATACTGCTTTGAAGATAGCCACCTTCGAAAGTACCAGTAGCAGGATCATAGCTGGAAATTAAAATAAAATATTCCATATTACTATAGACTAGAAAGATAATTTAAAAATATCTCGTATTATCGGCCTTTATAGACCACTAGGAAACCATACTGTTTTAAGAGACATTTTTTTGAAAATTATACATTTCAAAAGACAGTTGTAACAATTGATTTTAATATTGAGCCATTAAAAAGGGTCCGTTATACAATTATTAATAGTAAATTATCAAAATTGTACACTTAGTTTATAAAGCTGTATATATATATTGTTTTCACAGACAAAGATTAAGCACTTATTACAATTTAAAGAGTACAAATATTTTCGCGTCTCTGGTGATGTTATAAATATAAGAGTTTTCTTTAACATTATATTTATAGATTTAAAATACACATATTGCAAGAAAATTTCTCCAGGGTTAGAAAAGCTACGTATTATTTTCAGTTTCTAAAGAATGAAAACGCTAGCTATTTATTTCTGTTTCTAAAGAAATAATAAATAAGCAATAGATTTTTATTAGGCGGATAACATTGTTGATAAAATAATATTTATATACTCAATTTTGTGTTACACTAGGTGCTTGTCTAAAACAGAATGCTAAATTTTCAAATTTATTAAAAGAATACATTTTGCTTTGGTATGATTAAAAATAACTAAATACATACTCGTGTTTGAGGACTATTTTGCAGAACAATTAATGAACAAATTACCAACGTGATGACAACGTGGCCTAAATATAAATCGGGATTTTTATAACGCTATC
This sequence comes from Dircenna loreta, assembly GCA_963555665.1. Classification (NCBI taxonomy): domain Eukaryota; kingdom Metazoa; phylum Arthropoda; class Insecta; order Lepidoptera; family Nymphalidae; genus Dircenna; species Dircenna loreta. The sequence continues at coordinate 15,559,417 of OY743087.1, forward strand.
ATCGAATCCTTTTGAAATTGGAGCTTCACGAAACGAATTTAGAAACCATTTATTACAAAAATTCTTCTCATATAACCTTACAGCTGGTATTTCACGTGAATGTCAATTCATGTGAAATACCAATATTAATCAATCTTAATGAACATTTTTTGCAGTCTTTGTAACGATATGTTATGTTTTATACAAAGATAAATTATTGACTTGCAACTCAACACCTTACTAATTTATATAAGTACTTTGACTTGATTATTTCGCAGTAAGTTATAATATTTAGCACTCACCTAGTAATTTTGCAGAACCCTTTTTCTTTTTTGCTCTTGCATCTAGAAGCGTTAAGTCGCCGTTCTCCAAACAATAACAGCACACAAACAATAATGATAATAACAAGAAGAATTTTATCATTTTCACTTATAAAATATATTATTTTGTATTGAACAAATAATATTTTTATTGCACAAACGATCAAAATGGACAATTTTTCAACTATTCTTTATTCAATTTCATTTAGACAAGAAACAAATAAAATATTACAAAATAAGTTTACTATTTTAACAAAAGGAAATTTACTGAATGTTAAAATTTTTCATAACTTCTTCTATTTAAGTCGACCACGACACTAAACTGTACAGCCGGGTCCTGTAAATAAATACCACATATTTTTAATATGCTTGTAATTTATTGTTTTCTGAGAAGTCAAGAAAGTTGTATTGTTTTCAGTCGTTAAACAAATCGACTTTTCCCGTGTGTGACGAATGTAGTTGTTTAAGATCTTTTTGTGTTTTGCGTTCTATACTTGTCAATTACGTATTCATATTTTTACGCTTTTGAGAAATTTTGACAGATTATGAAAGAAAGTAATTTGAATTTCAATGGTATGAGAACATTGAAAGTATTTTATGTTAAATTCTCTGCAGCAACGAAAGTAAATTGGTAACAAAGAATTTTCTCTTGTTTCATAAATTATATTAAGGTACTTACTTTTATACTATCAAGTTGCCATTTGCCTCTGCAATAAAATGAGAACCTAAAAACCACGAAGCTAGCGACAACTGCTTTGAAGAAAAATAACTTAAACTCGAAACTAAATTGATGCGTCGGCGAAATAAGAAAATTATGAAGATTTCAGTTAAATCTCATTTGACGAGTGGCGGAAATTAAGGCCTAAGCGTTTTCTTGCATATTTTAAAAAGTTGGTGGTAAATTCTTTTGCTCGGTCTAAAATTCTTGAGATAAAATTGACACGTAGACGATTTTAAGCTTCGTTAAAACATAACTGTAAGAGCATAAATCCATTTGAGAGGAGCTTTTTAAAAATATAGCAGCGTATAAAAAAATATTATAAATTAAATACAACAGTTGATCTATTATTTACAATTTAAACAATATTAGAAAAATATTTTCTTATATTTCATACAATGCTAAACAATATTTTCGTCCTGGTATCACTTAAATACCCTCAATGTTTCCTAATTAACTTTATTTTCATATAATTATTTAATTAATTTATAGAAAGTGGTCGTAGCTTTGTGTTGTATCTCAAATTAATTTCATTATTATCTATCCATTTCTCGGTTAAACTTGCGCTCTACTACCTGAAGGTAAATAGGAAAAAATATTATAGGTTACTAGGTCGAGATATCTGTATCTCCGTTAAAAACAATATCGGTTGCGCCATCTAGAGATGTCACTGAACTGAATTTAAATGTATAATTCCCTGATATTGGAGAAATCGACATATAAATAGTTATCTTCTACGATTTAACAACGAATAGCAAGCACTTTTTACTTTCGAGGACCTTAGTTTACTTTTAAAAGTGCTCAGACAATAACTGGATCTTTGGACGTTGCGTAGAGACGTCACATTTTTGTACGTCCTGTACCAAAAGTAGTTCTGCTCATTAGATTGGGATCGGGAATTATCCCAATGCTATTATTCATCATCGTATCGTTGCGAGCATCGTTGCATCGTCCTTCTGCGAGCAAGTTGTTGCTGCGAAGAAAGCCGAGGAGCGGATCAGGGAGTTAGCCTCCACCGCTGATCCGCTCCGAAAGGGTAGGCTGGGGAAGGGGAGAAGGAGGCGGGAGTACGCCCGACGTTTCTTTCCCCAGCTGTTGTGCCTTGGTGAGAGGGGAGGGTGAACTCATTCACCAGCCATAGGTCTACATCGTGAGGGTGCTCTCGTTATTCGGGGCAACCTTATTCGGGGAGAGTTCCGCGGGGGCATCACGGTGAGTACGAAAGCGATCCCGTGGCGTTCCACAAGGACGATGAGGGTAACCGTTGGTTTTTTAGTGGGTAGCCTTAAAAATGGCAGCGTCTTCTATACTGCCGTGCCACATAACAACCTGGTCATCACTTTCTTGGCCGGGGGTATCCGTAAAGGATTTTTCCAAGACAAGGCATGACATTGCCACTGGCATATCAATAATTTATGTTTTCCCTGTGCTGTCAATAAAATAAATATAATTAGTCAATTATTATTATTTTAACCCCAAATAGAAGTAAATTAATAAGAATTTGACGCTTGAAATCCTAGAATTTGTTCGTAGTAACTAGTGAGCGGCGACGAAATACCAATATTTGTTTAGAACATCATATTCGTAGGGACATATAATGCAAAACGAATAACAACTTCTTTTAAAAAAAAGTTTTCATTTTTTTTATTACATATCCATAGAAATGCTTTATCTTTAATCAAGGATCAGATATAATGTTAATATTATAATAATTGTCTAACAGAAGTAAATTTTTGTGTGATGTGAATTGATAATTCGTCATCATTGTAGATTAGTCTTTCTTATAAGAAAAACAATATAGGTTTTTACTGGCAAAACAAATACAAGATAGACATCGGCAACTAATAATCTATCTGAGTAATCTTGCAAGATATGCCGACTAGACCATATCATGGAAACATACTGCGGACAAATAAAATATATCTCGTAAAAACAATACTTGTAATAATAACAAGTCTAGCAACGGAGTTCTACAGTATCAAATTATGAGATACATGTATTACCAAGTCGGTATTTAATTTATTCAGTCCCTACTTCAGGGACCAACTGTCTTAAGTTGTTACGTAAGTAGCTAACCTAACATCACCCTATAGTGACCATATCAATATCTATTAAAAACCTTTATGTTTTAAACAGAATAGTTGACTTTGAAATCGCAGGGAGATACAATTTAAATACATATAATACTTTTTTTTTAATTTATTTTTCTAATAATTAACATACAAAGATTTTTACAGAGATGTAGATTTCGTAAACGACTACAAAAGTTAAAAACTGAGTCGCAGCCGTTTACGCCCGTTCCGGAACTCGGTGCCAGTATGTTCCAAATATTTTATTCAATAAGATTGTTTAGTGCGATTGCCAAGTCAATTTATTACGGCCGTGCCGCTTTTTGCTCGTCTTGGCGGGGGCTCTGCCGCACGGCCCAGATTTGTTAAAATCTTATATATTTCATTTAATATTGTTATCATAGACAAATTCAAAATTTTAGGTAGGAACTACTGATGTGGAACTATTATATTTATATTTACCCGGCTGTTATCACGTAGAAATTAAATCGGAATGTGCCCAACTAGTTTCAAACCCTTTCGGGATTCTTAATCATGAGCTCTGAGCGTGGCGGACTCGCGGCGACCGACTAGTTTCGAACTCCGAATGGGTTCAAACTACTCGGGCACATTCCGATTTAATTTCTACGTGATAACAGCCGGGTAAATATAAATATAAATCAAAATGAATACAGTCGATTAAATATAAATGTAATAGTCATGGTTCACGAAAGTTTAAATATAAAAAAGATGTGGATCTATTTATAATACATACACTCTTTTATCTCACTAATCACTTTTGTTACTTGCTTACCGATCGCCTTGATTTCTTATGTCTTTTTATGTTATTTTCTTTCAATTCTCATCTTTATGACTATTTCAAGTTAAATATTCCTAGAAATATATCCCTAGAAGTCATGACAAAACATATTAAAGGTTTTAAAATATGTTGACAGTTTAAATTTATTTAGCACGATATAATAAGTTCTAAGTAACGCTAATTAGATTCATAGTGTCGTGTAAGCGAAAGTTTGCTTGTTATCACAGCGTCCGCGAGGAATAAGAGGAGAAACGAAATTATACGAGAGACATTACCCATGCTTCTGTGCAACGAACTAAACAATATTTATACTTAATTATGTTACATTTTAAAATGCTTTTTAAAGTTATTTTTTTAGTTCTTTTTTTAAGTGTTGTTAATGCTTCAGATACAAGTTTTGTTGAGTCAAGAGGGAAAAAGAAAAAAATTGCTTTATTTGGTAAGTTAAAAAATATTTACTGTATATCAGTATGAATTTAAAAAAAGCGTACCTTTAAGTTTTATTTTTTATGCGAACCCAATGTGTAATTATTTTTTCTTCCAGTCTACCTTGCAGACCTGGTCGTCAAGAAGATCTTTATCTTCAAACTGGTATACGCTTTTATATTCTGGCTGGTCATCCACAAGGCGGGCTACTTCCTTGCCTGGTTTGTCAGCTACCTCAAGGATCAGAAGAAAGATCTCCATCACGATCACCACAACCACCACGACCACTACATTCCACATTATGATGATCATTATAACCCATATAGGAAATATAGTCATGGAATAATATAGGTGGTTATTTTATCTGCTCATAATTTAAAAAACATATTATTTTATAATCAACAAATTTTATATAATTTTAATTTATATAACTTATTTTATTCATAATAAAGATATTTTATTTAGCACCAAAGAGAAAAAAAAATATTTAGGATTTTATACATTTTAACTTAATTTAAAAATAAAAGTGATCTTACGGTTAATATGAGTTTTATTCAAGAATTATATTTTGCTTTCAAATAAAAAGGTGTTGATGGGTTGTACAAAATACAGCAAATAAGGTTTAGTATATGCCCATTACGAAAAGGGATTGGGATTGCCCATTACGAAAAGAGCCACTATAGCTTGCGTCAAAACTTAGAAACATTATTATATTTACGAAGTCCGAATGAAGCTTTAACAAAGATTTTACAAGCGCTCAAATTTATTACATTAGTTTTCTCGTAAATCAAGATAGGAAGTATTGAAATAATCTAGAAGATTCTGTAGTAAAGATGCCAGCAGTATTTCGATTGAAATGGAAAAGAAATTAACGCGAAAGACAAAGATTCTATCTCAGCAATTTTTACTTGGTTCAGACTCTTGAGATACCCAAAAAAAAATAAGACTAAAATGATACTGACATTTTCAACGATGGTACTGTAAGAAATCTCGAATCCGTCAAAACTCAAAGGAGTATACGGAGTTATTTGATTATGACTTCCAGCCTTGATGATTATGTTAGACAGCCTAATGAAATAAGCCTGAGTTTGATCTGAATTTTTGTGACACTTTTGATTCAAGCGTATACTCGTTTCTCATTTAATTTCAGTACACACTCGGGGCATTTCACGTGAAACTGACAGCAAAAAAAAGTGAGATTTTGAAATCCGTCCATATTCGGCCCTAACGTTTATCTGGCAGGTGTAAAAGAGGAAACACAAGTTAACTTTTGTATGATCTTTATTTGTCAAGTTACGGGGTTTTGAAAAATCACCATCATTAAAATTAGTATTTTTTTCAAATTAATTTTTCGAAATATTAAATGTGTCGGAGTAAGGTGGTCCGGTGTTCTCTTTTATAGATTATATCTGTCATTATCTCTCTTCCTTGATATTTTGGTGTTCTATAATGGAAATAAACCAATACAGTAAACTCAAACTTTATTTTAACTAAATGAATTTTACACAGTTGTTATCCGTATGAACAGTAACAAACGAATCAAATCTTTCACTTCCTTGTGCCTCGATTTTATACACATCATTGTCGAAGGAGTGGGGCAAAAATCACTAATCACTTGTTTACAAAGTTTGAAACACCTGCACGATGACTCGCCGATTTCATTAATCGTACAATTCGTTTTTGCGCCGATAAATACTATATTAAAATATTAAACTTAGCGTTTTTAATAGAAAATTGTCTGATTTTTTTAAAAGAAGGTCAAATGTAAACAAATAAACAACAATTAGTGTCCCAAATCGGAAATAAACATTTCAAATCAAAATTTTTGTGACTTCGTGGAAAGGACACCATGTGAGGGTCTATGGGGGGAAACTCAAACGTTTAGCCACGCGTGCAAGCCTCCACTTACCTACAAGTAGATTGATCATTTCACCGATCCAATTGTATGAATGGGCAAAATCATCTTTAAAACAAACAGCGATCTACTACTGTTCAAAACATAACATTCAGTGTGCCACGATAAGGCCACAATAGGACCAACTGAATAGAACAAAATTACCACATAACTATGTTTCTCTTTTAAAAATGGACTAGCTATACCCTGGGCGCGTTGTCACGCCAACTAAACAAAATAAGAAGAAAGAACACACAAATACACAAATATTCAATTCATTTTGAGTCACTTTATTAATTTCGTTCATTTAGAAAAAATGTGACATTGCAGCGTTTCAATTCAATTCCATATTTATTTAAGTGCGGTGGGATTCACAATATTTCTTGTTTTTTCCATCTGGTGCGTAAACGAATAAATCAGAAAGTTTTCCAACGCGTGAGCAGGCCACATAGAGCTACCCTTGTCCATGTGTGGCGCCGTCTTTTAATTCTTAGATTTTAATTTAGTTTCCGCAGTTTGTTCCCCATCACCTCTTGTGTTATATTTCATATCAATTTTTATTTACAGTTTGATTTGATTATCTGTGTTGTTTTTGATACCTTATTATCACAATTTCTACAACTTATCTACTAATTAAGATACTGTTATTAATTATCAAAACGATCAATCTCCTTTCACTCCTAACCCGACCCTATTTGAAAAAGTTTTTCATATTTGTTTTAATATAAAAATGTTACAATTGTCTTAATATAACATAATTTATTTTCTGCTTTACTTTTATTAAACCTCTCGAGTAATATGAAGGAGTTAGAAGCAAATATTAATTTAAAAAATAAAGCTTATCTCTGCGTTTCGGTGTGACGAGTGTTATAATACCCTCTTTAATATAACCAGTCCCGGCTTTTAGTCCCCGAGGAAAGTATGAAGAGCTAATATTAAGATATTTTATAATTTTATAGTATAAAGTCTTAAATACTATAGTATATCATAGTGACAACAATAAATATTCATATACAAACTCAAAATATATTTAAAATTTCAACATACAAACTAAATTAGAACTAGGATACAATATTAACGACCTTAACGCTGAAAAGTGAAATCTTGCAGGCAAGCATTTAAAAAAGATCAAAAGAAGAAAACTAGAGAGCCAGTTGGCGTGTTTTATCTATGAAGGTATTTAAAAGAAAAGGAATATGTAAATAGATAGTATTTATGCCAAGATACATAGCGCAAAAAAGAAATTGCTGACGCTTCAATATTCTCCGTTATGCGTTGTAGATAAAGATATATTGATAATAAATAATAAAGGAAGGAATTTAAGGAAGATGTCCTGACTGACTTAGATATACTTGTCGTGTGAACTTGTAATTTGGAGAGATGTGTTTTAGTTTGGAGAGGTGTACTAAGAAAGATTTTTTGAAATTTCAGACAGAGGGTATTTTTTTGTGGGGATCGCTTAATATTGTTACATAAGGGTGAATACTAATATGGGAATCTTCTTTATTCTTGAAGCCATGTTAACGAAAATTAATATTTGAGTAGGTTTTTAATAAATAAAAATATTATCATATTTTTTGGAATTAGGGGTTTGTTTAGGAAGCCAAATTCACATAAACCAATATCAAAGTTACCTGGTACAAACAAACGTTTGTCAAAAAGAACTTAAATGTTTGTTCTGTATCTGGGTGTTTATTATATAAGTATTTAGTTAGTAATTTATATATGCATGTTTATCAGCTGGCTGACTTCCATAACAAGCTCTGTTTAGCTTGAGATCAAACGACCGTGTATAATAATGTCCGGCAATATTTATTTACGTATTATTATTAATTTATCTTTCTAAATAAAATATATTATTTCAACTATTCTTAGTGAGGCTCGTTCAAAATAAAATAAATTAAATCAAATAATCATAAGACAGTAAAACGAATCAATATATATTTTAATAGTTATCTTAGTATTGATTTATTCATATCATTAAATTATTGGTTTTATTTATTACTTTAGCTATATTGTTTAACACTCAGAGTAATTCTTAATTCAATACAATGAGGCCAGTTTGGGTTAGCCACCAGCGATTACTTTAGATATTTTATTTTACCTTGTGGACTGCTAGACTCATAACATATTGACGACTGATTGGCGCACTGGTCGTTATTTCGTCTATTGTGCCGATGGTTGTGGGGATCGACCCTAAACTAGAAGAAAATATTTGGTATAAAAACTTGTGTTTTTCTAGAGTCTGGGTGTTGTTAATATGCATTATATGTACGGATTATAAAGAAAATAGTTTATGTATATGTATCAGTTGTCTAGTTCTCATAGTTCAAGCTTTGCTTAGTTTGGGGCTAGATTGCGTTGTGTGCTAGATTGTGTGTGTCCGAATATTTATTTATTTATTTATACATACACCATAAGTAAAATAGGATACAAACGAAGTCGCGGGTAAAAGCTAGATGTCAATATTGACTAAATAAAGCTAGTTGAAGCTCATTACCTATCGGCTACCAGTTTCGGGGATTACTGTCAGAGATCCATGACCATGTCACTCCTTTTTATTATTTTGTACTGACAAAGGCTAGACTCATCATAAGCGCAGAGCTTAACATTAGAGCTCCGATTTCAATAGGTCTTTGTGTATTCATCAGTAATGAAATGAAAAATATCATGTACCATGGTCACACGAAACTTAACTAAGTCAAGGATCTTAAAAAAAGCATGAATTGTTGTTATTTTTATCTTTTAAGCAAATTCTATTCTATTTTACAAATATATCTAAAATTCTTGATACGTCTAAAAATATCTACAATTCTAAATTGTAAAATGTAAAGCATAAAAGCAAAATTAACCTTTTTGGAAAATTATAAAGGAATTATCATAGGATTGCCAAATCCTCTAGGACTTCATGATTTTTTGCGTAAAAATTGTAACTTGAAATATATTCAAAAATTATCCGCCTTTAAGCGTTAAGAGCTCGTGTGCTCGTTCAACTATACTTTTATAACCACTGCTGAATCCCTTCCTCGTGAAGGTTGTACGATATCCCTCGATCAATCAATCGGGTCGTGTGATTGCAGCTAAAGAATTAGTCGGCTCTAAAGATAAATTCATATAATATTATAAGAAAACCTGAATAACCAATAAAAAACCACATTGACCTCCAGCTGATTAGAAAATAAAAAACTGAAACTACAAAACATTACATTTAAAAATGCGTAGTTTTTTCTTAATATAATAAAGCAATACCGATTTCTTGTGTGCATGATACAAAAGATCAAGGCAATGCTCTTATGCACTATTCACAGAATATATTAGCATGCCATTATTAATTTGCCTAGGAATGTCAAGATTGCATTTACAGAAACTGTGGGTCTAAATGAAATTAATATTTAAACATTTAAACTAAATGCGCTGAAGAAAAGTGTAAAAGTATGCATAAAGTGAAGCAGATTTATAACACCTGATGTCCAGATTAAATTTTTAGGTGTGCCCCTTAGTCTTGAAAATACAATTTACCTTTTTCAGAGTAAATAGTTTAGATGACGTAGCTTATACTTACATCATTACGGCTGTTGAAAGGGTTGAGAAACTTTAGTTAGTATAAGAAACTATGACCAATTAAAGTTTGGTCTAAAAAAAAACTCTGAAGAGGTTATACTGTGGGACAGTGTGTATATAGATGTCATATTATTTATGAATAATATTATTTATTTTTTTATAGTAAAAAAATAATTTTATGGTACGTTTGAAAATATATAAACATATCTAGGAAATATCTATAAAAATTACTTTTATTTAAATAAATACAGAATGAAAAATAAATCGATACGGGCAGGGATTCAAACCAACGACCTCTGGGAAACCATCCCGTCAGTCTACAAAATAAGCTACCAATCGCTGCCAGAAACGGTGAATGATATAATGGATGCACCAAGTTCTCCAGGCATATCCATGCTGGGATATAGCTGATCCATGCTGTGCTATAAAAGATGGACCAAGTTTTATTTAACCATCCATGGTGTGACATACGAGGTGTGTACAAAAAGTAGCGCGAATTTTTATTTTTTGGGGGTCACGTATATTCGAAATTTGTTTTTTTGTGGCGTTATGTTGGTACATATGTCACCCACTTATGCTGACAAGTTCGGCCATTTTGAATGTTCACTTAATTGTTGACAGCTGCTTTGCTTGCACGTGCTTTAATTCGGCTTCGATTTTTACCTATTCAAAAAAATGAAACAAAGAACCTGTATCAAATTTTGCATGAAAAACGAAATTAAATGCGCGGATGCATTCCGAATATTCACTGTGGCATACGGAGAAGCTACTTTGGATAAAAGCAACGTTTATCGGTGGTATAAAATGTTTTCAGAAGGCCGAGAAGATGTGAACGACGAAGAGCGTGCCGGACGCTCGAGCAGTTCAACAACAGACAGAAAAATTGATGAAGTGAAGAAAATGGTATTGCCCAATCGTCGAGTCACCGTTGGACAAATAGGCATATCGATTAGCTTGTGCCATTCGATTTTAATAGATAATTTGGGCATGAGACGGGTCGTCGCAAAATTCGTACCAAAATTGCTTAATTTCGATCAAAATGTACGCGACTTATTGGCCAAAAACAACACACTAATATTACCGCAGCCACCGTATTCCCCAGATCTGGCCCCTTGTGACTTTCTCTTGTTCCCGAAACTAAAGAGGCCCATGAAAGTATGACGCTACGCCACGATTGAAGAGATAAAGACGGCATCGAAGGAGGAGCTGTACAAGATACAAAAAAAACAATTTAAGTGCTTCGAAGATTGGAAAAAACGTTGGCACAAGTGTATAATATCCCAGGGGAATTACTTTGAAGGGGACAAAATAGATATTCAATACTTATTTTTTGAAAATACACATAATTTGCGATACTTTTTGAACACACTGCGTATTTTAAATTCAAGTTTCTAATTTTAATGGAAAATATCGCAATTTTTTAATTGTCAATAACTTCATATTTATAAGAGTAAAATTAATAAAAGTTGGTACATTTATGAATGACGCAAGTTTTGATGGACATGCAAAATGTCAAGAGTTTCAGTTGAAAGATTTAGTAGGTATGTATAAAATTTTAAAACTTCAAAGATATGCATTTAATGATTCGTGTAAATAAAATTCTAAAGTCAGTCCACCAAAAATCGTTATCATAAATAGGCTTCCTTACTCTAGTAAGCAAACATATTGTATAGTAAAGATTTACATTTTAACAAAAAATAATTGAGTTATAATGGAAAAAATAAACAATAAAATAGGTGGTTGCAACTTATTTAATATTTTTCTTCAACAATTACATATACATCAATAATATATCACTTGTCAAATAAAAACAACTATTTCAATTAAACTATCAAGTCGCACACAGCTGTCATTTTCGACTTGGCACTGTTGTAATCATAGAAGTTGGGATGTCAAATAACAATTTTCAATTATATAATATACCGAGCTATATTATTCAATCAAAACTAAAGACAAAATAAAGCGGGCGCTGGATTATTGTATACACATTTTATTTATACTATTCATAACTTGCCTTAAAATTAATCAACACATTTACTTTTGAAACCTTGAACGGTACCAACTTTTAATTTCGAAAGTGGACAAGATATTATCGTGTCGTATTTACAACCAGCAACTCAAATTGTGTTAAATTATTAAAAAAATATATTTTTAGGATGACGTCATTAAAACTTCTTCGATCGAAATATTATCAAAGTAATTTTATTTTAATATTGTTTTGAAAAGAATGATTTCAGTAATATTCCTATAAGAGTTCATAGAAGGCTTGTTGAAAAGCATTGGTTCATAGAAAAACATGTAGGCACTGGTTAATAAAATATTAAGAAATCTTCACTCAATTGATAATTTAAAAGTATCAGATGTAATTTTTGTTTTAAATATCTCGGTGGAGATTTTTAAGTTAAATAATACAAGTGCAACAAGAAACAAATATTCAGGTGTTTTAAAAAATAATACGTTAGACCACATTCCCGACATCACAACTTTAATATGGCCTTCCTTAATGTCACCACATGAATGGCCCAGAGAACTTGGGTAAACTTTACAACAAGGTGTGTTTTGGTTTTGTTACAAACTTATAAAATACTGTATATAAAGTTAAGCTTATTTAATACAATTCCCTAAGGACATATACGAGCCTGAGTACCTATGATCGAAACTTCAATAGTTGTATAAATAAAATATACCAACTTTAACATGCCTTTTAAAAACAATAGTATTGACTTTTCTAAGACTGCTACCAAATACCGATTCAGGACCTAATTACCTAACTAAAATTTACTTAAGTTTACTTAAGTTAAAGAACATTTCTTTAACCCAATATAAATTTTTAAATTATCCTATATCCTATATGTACAAGACCGAAAACACAAAACAGGATGGAAGTAAATAACAACCATGCTTAAATAACCGCAGGATACATAGTGTTGTGATTATACCGCGTATTATTAACAACTCATCCTAAACTCACTCACTCAAAACTAAAACGTGAACGTGACATATAAAAATATAAATATATATTATATCCTACTGGAATTACGAGTTGTTTTATTTAAACTTGATATTGATTTTTAATACATTTACACAGTATTCTTAAAGGCATAGTTTTGTTTTACGTTTTTCATTTTTTAATGTGAAATTATAATAAATAAATCAAGGTTAAGAAGTATTAAATACATAATAATTCGTTTTATGATATGGATAATATAAATAACGTGTTACTTTGTTTGTCCGTTCCGTGTGATTGAGATTTACGTGTTGATGAGGATAGAGTATAAGTTAAATTTATATTGTAAACGCAACGCAATGTTGTGAAATTCAATACAAACATATTTTTTATTCTTTATTGGTTAGGTGACAATTTCGGAGTACTTAGCGACTATTCCAAATCAAAATCTTTATTGAAAGTCAGTTTAGTAAAAAAACATTGTTTAACTGTCAAAGCTACCACCTGCTCGGAAAATTAATTGACACTGACCTGAGAAGAACTGGCGATGGAAACTGAGCGGGCCTGTAATTTGATTATTTTTAAATCATCGTCAATTATATAATTACATTATATAGAAATACTCTAAATAAATCTTGAAACAGCCTGGCAGCGATCGCGTCATGCCCACGGTGAACCATCCTCTAAATATTCGGAAATATTTTAGTATCGACAGCACATAAAAATTCCTTAGTTACTACTTTCTTTTTTTTTTACACTTAAACTAAGTTGACGCTTGACTACATTCCACCTGATGGGAAGTGGAAATGTAGTCATAGGTGGTGAGACGCATCAACTTAGTAAAAGTTTATTCACTCTTGCTTATACGGTAATACTTGAACGTTTTCTGGGAGCTTGTAAAAGATTGACTCACTTTTTTAAGTCGAGTAACAAATAACGTAAGCTTGTGTTTGTTTCTCGTATTTAAATAATACTTAATATAATTATGAGTATTCTTATAATACTAGCTGACATCAGACTAATGTATACTTGACATTGATAGTCTGAAAGTAAATAATAATAACCTAATTTATTACGAATTTATGATAGAATTTCAGATTTCAGCACTCCTTTTCAATATAAACTTTAACTATGACAAATCACACATTTTGATCTCAGTCTATGCTAATAGTGTAATGAGGTACAGTTTGTATGTTTGTGTGTTTATACTTTATAAGTTTATATATTGGATATAATCTTCAAACTAATTTATCAGAATCTAATAATTCCTGAATTAATCTATATTTATATTATAATATTGAATTAATAATAAAAAGGAACGCACCCAGCTTGCAGAGTATAATATGTCATATAATAGTATATTATATACCTAACCAAGTTTTTAATTACCTAAGAAAACTATGGTGTTAGTACTGCCCTCTGGTTCCTCGAGCGAGAATATTGTATTCGTTCTAGCAATTCAAATAGTTTAATAGCGCCACGTGCTGCCTCCAGTGCGAGATAAAAAAAAACTAAAAGCAAACCACTCCGACAAAACTCCGCTAGATGGTGTTTAACAAAAACCTAAACATATATTTGTTTCCTTATCGTTGAAGCATTTGTATGGATTAAAAAAATATATTTATAAACCTAACTGTAAACAATAGGCTGCAGCTCGTATATGAAGTATCTCAACCGTGGTAGTACCATGCTCTCCTAGAAGATGGGCTTTTTTGGTTATTGTCAGGTGAATGAGAGTTAGATGAATAATCTCTTCCTCCGTGTATTCATCTCCTACCCTTCCTTCTTCTCCATTTCTCAAGGTAATATCTATATTTGCAAAAAAAGTTAAAAAAACGTTACCACTCAGATGGAGTGAAATAAAATAAAGCTTTTACCTATACACCATTTTCTAATCATTAAAAAAAAATCGTTGACTGTAATGAAAATTTGTCCAATTTAATATTTGGCACAAAAAAATATATATTATAGCGTATCTTAAAACAGTACGTATTTTTATGGCACTCCCGGGGACCCATATTGAAGATAGCTTGAACTGCTCTCTTTTGTAAAATAATAATTGATTCCACATCTGTCCTTGATCTCCAAAGCAGAATACCGTAACACATAATACTATGAAAGTATGCAAAGTAAACCAATCCAGCTATGGCGACAACAGTAAACTGTTTAATCTTACCAATTGCATAAGCCGCTAGACTTGCCGTTTAGGTGAGCATTAATAGTCCCAACTAAGAAAATTATGTTATAGAGCAATTTGTTTAAATCTAAATATAAGTACATTTTAGAAAAATATATTTCTAAGAAGCGACTTTCCTTATCCGCAAGGAGATTGAATATTTTTCTAATTCCTATGGAAATATTAGAATAGTAGTCATCTACGGTCTTGGCAACTTCGTGTTTGCCAGATTTTGTATCACCAAACTTTCCATACTCAAACATAAAGTTAATCTCTAGAATCAATATCTCGCTCCGTTAAATTTCTCGATTCTCTGTTAATTACTTGCACACAGTTTTTAGTTTTCTAGTTTAAGAAGCTATTTTAATTATAATTACTATGCATTTAGTTTGTATACCAATTTTCTTATATATTTGAAATAATATCTTTATACATTTTTACGTCTATGTATATCTGTCGACTTATAAATTGAATGCACTATTGTTTAGTTTAGCCTTTTATGTCACAAGATTTAGCACAACACATAATGTATATATATTTAGGAAAATTATAATGAATATACATTTAGTAAAATAGATTATCAATCCAGAATGATGTTTCCGTTTTTCAGCTTATGGTCTGTCCTATCGAAAATATAAGCAATGAAAAATATTCGAGCGTCCAAACCTTAAAAATATTATTGACAGTTGGAATTAGCAATACACAATATAAAACAGAAATATTTTTGAATAACGATTAATTCTTGTCCTTAATCTGATAATAATTATTTATTTAAGTAATTCGTTATTTTTGATAACTGAAGTGACTTCGATATTGAATTCCATTATCAATTTATACTTTAATGACATCGTTGTGCCGTGATACAATCTGTTCCAAAAGTATAACGTTGTGAGTTATTTGATTTATTTTAAATTATATTTATTTTAAGTATATTTACAAAAAAGTTATTGTATTGTTATTTCTGTTTATAATATTATTGGTATTTAAATAAATATTTACTCATTCATAATTTTTGTTTAGGTAAAAGATGAGGGCAGTGTATTTGTTTTTGGCCGTTCTAGGCCTTACAAAAGCCATACCTTTGGAGTTCCCTACTACACTTGACGTTGACAGTATAAAAGAGGCTTTAACAAATTTTAATGAAGGCGACTTTAAAGAAAGTCTCTATAAACTTTATGTGGACCAATTTAGAGATTATGTGACAAAAATAAATGTAGAGCAATTGAAGGAACACTTTTTAGAATCTGGTGAGTCCGATATTTATATCCCTATCTTTATTTAAATTTAACATTGTTGATTACAACATTGACAAGATTACGTATAAGCAGAAACTTAACTTGATATTTCCAGCAAATTCCTGGCGTCATCTATACTAGAAATATTTCTTGAAATTCTGCTGGCAAGTTCGTTTCTTAAAAATGTCAGCAATGCTAAGGTTTTAGGGTATTTGACATTCAAAATTCACATGATTATATTTGTAACTTTATTTAAAGTAACTTACATCGGTTATATGTTGGAAAAATATATAATGGAAAAATCTCCGTCACGAGAATTTTCTTTTAAATATATTTGACAAACTCAAAAGTTGAGATATGTACTCCTTTGAGTATATAAAATATCGATTTTCAGATTTCTTTCTAACCTATGCTGACAAGTTACCAAAATTTATATTTTTTTATTGAAAAAGGTTCTTGGCAAACAAACTGATAAAAGGAAAACCAAGTGCCTATAAGGACGTCTTTCCTTTCCTTTCCTTGTTGAAATAAAATTTTCACCTGAAAATTTCCTTACATATATTTGTAAAAAAATATTTAAGCGAAACCATGAGAGTAAACTAGTCATACATTGATACATACAGTACCGACAATAAACTAAGTATTTATTATTGTTTGAACAAAATTATATTGACTCTTCACTTTAGGTAAAAAACAAACATTACATTGCTAAGTGATTTTAATTGTCTTGTAAATAGAGTGGTTTCAAATTTTAATCTTTTGTCTGATTACAAAGTGATTGTGCTAGATTTAATTCTTATATCACAAAAAAATACTATTTGATAACGATATCCTCGGCTAGAATAATATAAAGATAATGAATTTTGATATGAATATATTTTTTTAATGAATAAATTAATAGTTTATAATGACATAGGTAAAGTTCCGGTCAATATTTTTATATATTTTTAAAGTAATTAATCAAAGATTTATTTAAAAATTTGCAGATAACCGAAATAGCGGACCAATTGAGACAATAATTTTACAGTTATTGGAAAGTCTAAGAGATATTATGGTTAATGGTACAGAAACTATTCCAGTGTTGGACCCAATTACGATTGATAGAATTCATATCGATGACAATATTCTTCCCTCACCAGGGTAAGTACTACAACTAGTTTAGAACTTTAGACGTAATATCTATTTTAACTGTATTTGTATGTTGAGATATATTATCCAATACCAGTGAGTGATCCCCTTCTTGTGTTATCCTTCCTGAATGATGCAACTCCTCTTACGTTGAAGACGTCAGTCGGCAAGGGTGACCTTACAGTGACATTACAGTGACCTTACAGTGACCTTACAGTTGGTGAACCGCCAGATATCTTATAAGAAAATAATATATAAGAATCTTTCTTAAGAAAACTACAGACACACAGGCACCATTCATTGAAAATAAACAAAAAAAGTTAACTTCGAATTTATTATAAAAGTATAAGATTTTAAAGTAACATGGTTATTTAAATTACAGCATTTATTATTTTTTTACTGTACTATTTACTTCGTGACCAATCAAATATCGCATAGCAAATAATTAACAAAATAAATAGTAAATATCCTGGAAAAAATCTTTCAGTTATATTACAATCAATAACCTAGCAGTTAAAGACATCAGCACATTTAAGGTAGACGAACTCAAGTATACACCGGGTCTGTTGCGACAGAGGCTCGATTTCGATGTTGTGATTCCAGCTATTAGCGTCAGTTCAGGTAAGATTTGGCTTAGTTAAATATTGTTTTTACTTTATTTTGATTAACTTATCACATATTAAATATAAAAATATACATTTCATAGTAAATATGTAATTATTCTCTACAGGCAGTTATGATTTATCCCTAAATATACTTGGTGGACCTATCTTCGGGAAAGGTAACATGAAGTAAGTGTTTTGATATATATATTTTGGTATTTATTATAATAAATTTATTTTAGCAGGTATGATTAAATTAATAGTAAATAAATAAAAAAATAAAATTTTTCAGCCTTACAATAAGCAAGCCCCGAGTCAATGGGCGTATATTTTTAACAATCAGAATAACTGGCAATGGACTATTTTTAGTTATTCAAGAGTGTCGTATTCAAATTTCCCTGGCTTCTTTTGAGGTGATTATAATCTATTTACACATCAAGACTGTTAATTATATTTGTGTATATACACAAACATATAAAAAAACATATTGAAATGAAAACTTTTAATTGTAAACTGTGCTCTAACGTATTAACCCAAACCTTAGACGTTATTATATATATACATATATTTAGTATACTTTTTTGGTTTAACATATAAATATTAATAATCAAGATTTTATGCATTTAGACTTAATAGTACTTATTATTCTAGCCTGTTATCACGGGACTGTTCAACGATCAAACAATTAGTGATTTTGCGGCTGCTTTCTTAAGAAATTTGATTCCTGAAATGTTAGATTTTTTTGAGGTAAGAAATAATCTATGTAGCACTATTTGTAAGACTTCTATCGAACTGACTCGCAATACTGAAAACTCAACACCGGATTTTTTTTTACAATTGTGTTGAAAATTCTTTTGTAATAATTAAAAATGTATGGAAGTACACGCACTGACGCAAAAAACTGTATTGTGACCAAAATTAGATGCAGGGCGAATTTATGTGTCGTGGTAATGTTACAAATTAACTAAAATGAAAAACTAACTATAGGGAACTCGCTATAACTGGACCTGTAACAGTCACTATTCTCCCATTGAAATATTTTTCTTCCAGTCGTGACCTTGAGGTAGCCCTTCAGGGCTAAATGTATTTATCGAAAAAAAGGAAAATTAAGGTTACGGTTTTGTTCTCCGATTTCTTAAATAATAACCTCGAATATAAAACAGTTAGACTGGGCAGTGGTTGCTTGCCCACAAACTTAAAATAACATAGCTAACAAAATAAAATAGTTAATACGTCAACACTTATTATTTTTAGTTTATTAGTATTGGTAGTAATATTTTAAGAGCTTTAAAACTTTATGCATTTGCATATATGTACATTTATTGATTTATTATATGAAACAAATGTATTTATATTTTAGGAGGATATCACAAATATCTTGAGTGAAATTGTCCTGCAAGTTGGAAACCTAATTCTAGCTGACTTGGACCTCGGCAGCTTGCTACCAAAGTCTTAATTGTGGTTTGCTTACAAACATAACAATGGTTAAACATTTATTAATAAATTTATATGCAAATATTTTCCTGTTTATTTATTTTTAAGACGATCTCTTTTTATGGTCAGTTTATTAAGATGTAAAGCATCCTGTTTTCATTTTACAAAAGCGACATCTAGACGAAAATCAATTTACTTCTTGTTCCTAGACAGAGAATGTACACTTCGGTACTTCTAATGACATTTAGATTACAGCAACCAGATGGTATCGTTTTCAATATTTTAATTTATGTTCCAATTAATTTTATATCTTAATGTGTGTGATAGGGAGTTAATTCAAAATCTGAATTAATTTTGTTATCAACTCGTATTAAAGTATCGTATTATCGGCAATTATGTAATAATAAAATATATTGTTTTATATAATCTTATATTTAACATTAATCTCTGTCAAATAGATTAATTTGATTCACAGATATAGTTAGCATTATATAAAAAATGTAAGTTAATATTTTGATAATTTCTCAAAGATACTTCTTTTAAAATTATACAGTCATATCAGGTAAGTTCTAGATTTAGTTATTTAGTTAGTAATTTTATAAATATATATGTTACTTTATATATGTTTTTTATTAACGAAAATATTCTGAGGTGAGGTGATACGTAAAGCCGACATCGAACGACGTTATAAAGCGTCAAGTCATAAAATGTTGATTAAGTCATATTTCATTTTTATAAAATATTTTAGAATGAAAGTTGTTTTAATCAACCTTAATTCAAATCTATAAAATATAATATATTGTAATAAAACGAAAACTATTTATATTGGTATTAAGTCTTATACACGTAAATATATATATATATATGGCATTTTACATAATAATAGTTGTAAATATTAAGTTATCATACAAGTTGATTCCTTATAAGTTTTAAATTCTGGAAGATATGTGTTCATTTTGTTTATAACAATATTTCAATTTTCAGCCAGACTCACCTATTATGTACTGTATTTGGGTACGCCCAAACCAATGACTTCCAATCGGATTTAACAGCTTGAAAAATAAATTCACATTATCTGGCTGACCTGCGCGTTCAGTGAATCTGAATCCTATTGAATTCTAGCCTATTGAATTTTCGTGACAAATTTTATTCAAAGCTTCTGATATCGTAGACAAAATTCTTCTAAGATTAGTAATATTTATTTATTATTAATTTCTTTTCGTTGTTTTTTAAATATTCGTCTCCTTTCATAAGTTTTTTATATTTTTTAATATCATCTGTTTTCTCGGGCCTTGTATGGATGAAATCGTATTGCCATCAGCAAATAACAAGCTTAAAGGTTTTAATATAAAATATGTATATATTGGTTGAACTTTATTAATTATACATTTCGTTTCATATTATATGAGTATCAAATAAAAGTAAATAGGTAATAAATAGAATACAGAGATATGTTCTAAATATTTTTGTACATGTAAACAACATTACATATAAGCGTTTGTACAATCATTTAAGGTTACATATTATTTAATTTACACACTGGAACCAATATTGCTATCGTCGATGGCTGTCCATTTTGGGGACTATTGGCTATTCTTTACTCACCTGTCTTCCGATTGGCGGTCAAATTATCCTATGTCGAAGATATATTTTTATAAAGCTGTTAAGATAAAAATATAACAAGAAAAGTTATACGTTATGCGTTGGTTCTATAAAAACGAATATGCAAGTGTTAGATTAATACATATTAAAAAATAATATAAATAATTAAATACTTCCTAAATAATTTAAACTATTTAAAACTGTTAGGTAAAAGGCTAAATTGTTACAAAGGAAACACAAAAGAAAGAATAACATGTAAATTATATTTAATATATATCACATTTGATATTTAAATTCAAGATAATTAATACGAAACACAACGTAACCAAATATTCACTTTACAGTAATCACTGGTACTTATACACTTAAATACCCACAAAATATAAAAGTTATAACAGCAAAAATAAAATATAAGGAATATAAGTATAACTTAGCTTGGCAGCTCCAACTCCGGTGTGACAATAATAATAATCCCTTAACAATAGTTAGAAGCCGTATTTATAACAATTTCTAAAAGTGACAGTAGTGCTGCCATCTACACTGGATGTTTAGTCATATTCATAACTTTATTGATAAATATAAACATTCTTTATAACCAAATGATTTTTATACAATTCTTAATTCAAAAATGTATTATAAACAATCATTAAACATATTTGTGGTTTACAATATTAAGTATTAAAATACAATAAGTTAATATTATAAGAATAGCTTCTGATAACTTATCAAAACAACCATTTTTATAACTAAAACGATGTATCAATAAAAACAGTAAAATGTTCTAAATAATTCTTAATTCTTAACAATAATTATTATAAGTATAATGTATTATAATAAATCAAACAGATATTATGTCAACGAAAATCAGTAGTTGTGTTTGATTTTATTTATTTATTTATATGACCTACATAACTAATAACTAGATTGTAATATATATATTATATGTAATTCAGTACAATAATATAATACAAGCATAAGAATAAGATTGTAGGAGATTTAATAAACATATCATTACAACATATTATTTGATAGTTGAACCTGAAGTAAAGGAGATGTTATGTGAGGCAAATAATATTTTTTTTATTTCTTGCATATCAAGCATATCAAGCATAGTGTCTACAATTAAGGGAAAGCTTGATAGCATTAAAATTTAGTACGAATGAGCTAAATTAAAATTGTTTAGACTCATATTCGATCGAAACTTAAATCATTAAATTAGACACCACTATTAAGGGTTCAGGAAATAAACTTCACCAAAGCTGAAAGTATCCGAGTATTATAAAATAAATATACAGATAGATTTTTTATTTTATATTTCTTTTATTATATATTATTTTTATGTATTAATAAAATAGAACCTAATTATTAAAGTATTTATTTTTTTAACTTATGACGAGGAACTTTGCCTTTGTAAAATTTCAAATAAATAAATAATTTTTCCCGTTTTTGAAAAGACTGTTTAGAAATATTTGAAATAATTCAGCATAAGTTCCTTCTCGTAGCCAATGGAAAAATATTCACGGAGTGAGTGTGGAACCAGCATAAAATGACCTTCTACAGTGTAGTTGTTTCAAAATGCGAAACAAAAAGTATTCCGTGAAGGCAACATAAATTCTAAGGTTACTTCGAATTTGGGGTAGGAATTTAGGACGGTATTTCGCTTCTGTGACGAACTTACAAAATCTGTCTTCGTTGTTATTGTTAGATATTTAAAACATTTGGAATTTCATATCAACCAATGCCCATATATTTAGAGTTTCGTACCTAAAAGGTAAAAACGACCCTATTACTAAGCCTCCGTTGTTAGTCTCTCCGTCTGTCTGTCTGCCACCAGCCTTTATCTCATAAACTATTAAAGTTAGAAAGCTGAAATTTTCACAAATTATGAATTTCCGTTGCCGCTATAACAACAAATACTAAACATAAAAAATATGAAATATAAAGGTCCTTATACAATAAACGTGTTTTTCTAAAAACTCCCATAAAACTTTCAAGTATTACCATTTAATAAATTTAAGAAAGTAACTAAGGAACGTTTGTGTGCTAACGGATATTACAATGTTTTCGAATATTTAGAGGATTACCGTAGGCATGAAGCGATCGCTGCCAGGCTGTTTCAAGATTTATTTAGAGTATTTCTAGATAATGTAATTATATAATTGACGATGTACACGAACATATTTAATATTTACAGGAACATGTATCTCTTCATGTCATTAAAATGACCAAATAGGGTTTAAAGCGGTTCTAAATAAATGTCCGTCTCGTGTGTGATATTTTCAGTAAAAGTATCATTTTCTATAAGGGTATTCAAACTTATGTACATATATATACACACATATAAGAGTATGACTGCTTTTAAAAAAAATAAAATGTGCAACTCCAATTTATGTAATGGGAAATAAAACTAAAAATACAACTTTTTACCCTCGTGTTTTGTGGAGTTGATATAATACACATACACATATAAACCACATCTTCGAGATGAACAGATTAGACGAGAGTAAAAAGGTGAACCAGATTAACGCTTGTTCTGTTTGTATATTTAACCATAATCATATAGGACTTATAAAAAGTGTCCTTGATTACTTTAAGAGAGGGATTTAAGAGGGGGAGAGGAACTAAAGAGAGACTCCCGAAATGGGATAATTTGTAAACATGATTTCACTTCAATACTCACTTCACACGAACTCGAATTTACGCATGGCTTTCAAAATATGCTTTGCTGGTTCATAGAATAGACAGGGAGAGTTAATATGACTCACTATTGGCCATAGTGTCAGATCCGTTTTATAGACCTTAGGCCAAACTATACAGTTTGTTACGAAACGTTCTTCTTTTAAGTTTAAATACATCCTCTGTGAATAGACTTTTGATAAACTTTTTAAGTGAGCGTTTACTCTGGAACATACGAGTGGTTGGATTTTAAGATACTGTTGAATAAGCCGTCTTATTACAAGGTACTAAAGATTCGGTAATAATTACTAGAATTAATTGCTACCACAGTATTTTCTTAATAACATTCCCTCTTCATAAAATACATACAATGTTCTATATAGTTTATAAAGAGAAAAATTTTAAAAGAGTTTTTATTACGTCATTGAAGTTTCGTTTTTACTGGTTAATCTTGCAATTTTGTATTAGTATGTCTACAATTGTGAAAGTTTTAAGTTTTTGAGTTTTTTATAATTTCATATAAATTTCCTTGGATTCGATTTAAATATAATTCCTTAAGATGAAGACACATATATACTTATGGTCACTAAACATTTTAATCAAACCCACGCTATGCTTGCGGAGAAGATTACAATCCAAAGAATTTCTGAAGTGTACATAGCGTTTGGTTCTTGCATAGGTATGGGATTGTAAGGTATGGGACTACGTGGTGTTATAGGAGACACAATATTTTTAAGGCTCTTCAAACTGCCAATTACTTCCAATTAAATCGAAGACTATTTGGTTGGAAGTTCCAAAGTGGTATTCTCACTCCACCGGACATCCAGGAATTCACTTTACTTAGAGAAGTAACTAATACTCTTACATAAATATAATAATTACATTGTAAGTCTTACTCTGAAAACATTCAGTAATATTGTTCGCTGCTACGTGTTGAGTGCAAGCAAAGTTTTGTTTAGACTCATGTGTATTTTTTAATATTTTATTTACAACCAGGTGCTACGAGTAGTTCAAGAAAGGATGTACCTAAAGTATCTGCGTCTGGAGCATCGTGCAGCGGAACGAGTAGCGTGCTATTGAAATAATCACAAAGAAGAATTGAAAGGGATTTTATAGAATCTTTATTTGTTCAATAAATTCAACGTGTATTTACTGTAAAAAGCTTGAAGTTCTATTCAGAACTGAAACAGAACTTTCTCGAAGACAGAATATCTGCATGCAAGTATAGGAATTGTGTAGTTTGTTTGAGGATATATTTAATGTAAATTTGAATTTAAATTCATGTTAATACAAAAAAAAATGCTGTATTAAATTTGTAAATCGTCTAACGTGGTTTTAAAATGTATATATTAAAAGTTATTACAAAATTTTGGTGGATAACATTGATAAAGATTAGTAAAAAAAGGCTTAATAAATAATTATATATATGGGTTAGGAAATTGAGCCATTATCGCGTGGGCTGCTACAATATTTCTTTTTGATATATTTTAATCAAGCGAATGTATATCATAGAGAGGGTGTCTACATTCAGAGCAGGTGTCTGACACTCGTACATTACATTAAGCTGGTGTAACATGATGCTCATCTGTTATTAAGTGATTTTTATTAATATAAGCTAAGTAAATTTCTTAAAATCAAATATAACTTTGTTAGTAAATGCAATTAAATTTGTGTTAAGGTATTTATTTCTTTAGGTCTACCAATAAATTAAAAACTCCATTTAATGTTACAGAAAGGTTATTTATTGACTTTTAAGTCACTGTAATATGTAATATATTGGAGAACAAAAGATAACTTATATTCCGTGCTATTTCTTATTCATTCATAAACAGTATATATAACTCATATTTCAAATTGAATAAGATGATTACTACCAAGCATAATATTTTAATGTTTTTGAATTTATTCTTTAAACAAATATATTCATATAATACTGCTCTAGTACGAATACACCCTGTGATGGAGTTCTCAATCCACTGCGTTTATATATCCGTCTCTGTTTAGTATTCAAATCGCTGAATTCCTTATTCTCAAAAGATTTTACCGTTCGGAGCTCAATACAAAGTTCTTTCAGAATCTTTTATATAATTCTTAGAAAACTTCAAAAAGGCTCAACTTTGTAAGGATGGGGTTGGAAACATTTTAAATGTTTATTTTTTACTTAAAAACACGTTGGTTTTTCGATATGTATATATTTTATTTTAGTGAGATATAAATTTATAAGAACTGTTTGAAATTTAAATTTGTTTTATTAAAGCAAATTGTGAACACAAGTTACATTACCCGCTAGTTCAAAAATATTTTTCTCAGGCTTATTAAATGTAACAATCATGTATAAATCTAGTTACAGTCTACCAACATTTGTACAAAGTTTGACATAATTATATATTATATGCAAATTATATTAAAATATAATACATATATAAAAAAATATGGAATTTCAAAAATTGTTAATTACCAAAACTATAATAGAATTGAGTACATTATTATATTCATTATTTCACTTCGTAATTATGTTAAATGACAAAGACGCGTTCTTCATCTTAGTATATGTAACTTTAGCACCATATGAGATATATGGTGAAAATTATATATAAGACATTATAGTTTGTGTATTTTGTGTGAAAATATTAAATGTTGATTGAAACAGAAGAATACTGAATTTAGCTAAACGTAACTCAATAAATTGATATAGGAGCGGTAACGGAAGATGTGGAGAAGTGAAAATAGAACATTAAATTAATACTTAAGAAAAATATATAAGTGACCACCATGTCATAACAGTGGTTTCAAAATAGTTTCAATTCAAATGGTGGTTCACGCCGTGCACATGCATAGAAAATAACATTAATAGAAGTCTAAGAGAAAGAGATAAAGAGAAGAAAAACCACGTGGTATGGAATATATAGTAGTTTTTATTCAAATGTACATGGTAAGTTTTATTCGCATAAAAAATGGGTAGAGCTACAATAAAAAATATACAAAAAGAGAGTCTATTTCAGTAAGTTTTTTGTTGTGACTTATTACAGTCGATTTGGAATTTTAGAGGATAATCTCAAAGAATCACTACTACTTAATAATTAATTTATTGTTAAAAAAAAATGGAATTAATATATTTACCCAAAATACCATGTTTTAACGTAGCATACAAAAATATTCCATACTATTCGATAGTGTGAAGTTAAGGATATATATTTGGTTTATTTAACAATGCCTGAGAAAATAAATCAAGCATGAAAAGAAATATCCTTCCTTAGGTAAAAAATTGCTGTTGTAATTTTCTATTGTTGAACTTCGGTAATGCTTTTCCGGGGCTTAGTGGAAAATTTGTTTAAGGTTGGTAAGCTTTTAGAAATCGCATAAAATGATTTCTTGATGATTATTTATTCAATATTTCTTTAGATTACGCTTCTAATAAATGATTTCTGTTGAAAGCGACTTAATGAAATGAATATAGAACGAAAAATAAACTGATATGGGTAAAAAATTGAACTGGTGACCCTCCCGTTGCTGTACCAATTGAGTTGTATATCACTACCAGCCTTGGTAAATTTAGCATGGAGCAAGAAGAATCTGTAAAAATTTTAAGAACAGGATTAAAATACTATATGAAGTTTTTGTTGATATAGTTAGTGAATATATTTGAAACTGTGTTTGCCAATTCCATAATTCCCATAGTATTTTATCAATACCATTTTAAGCGGTTTGATAGAGCGAGGTAGAGAGTGACAGCTGACAGATGACAAGACATCTTGAGTGGGGAATGCCGGGATGGCGGTCCGCTGACGGAGTGTGCACATAGTTTTTGTCGTGCCAAATCTTGTTAATACAAAGTTATTTTTTCTGTGATGTATACCGGAGATAAATATCTAACGTGAACGATTGCTGTTTTATTTCGTAAAATCATGTCTGAGTATGAGTTGACAACCAAACCTACGTGATCAGAAGTGGGATGTAGCCGAAACGCCCTACGTGCTTCAAATTATTATTGTGAGGGTGGCTTGAAAGTTATTGAAGCTGCAAAATGAAAACTTTTTGGCTATGTTAGAAGCCACGAAAGAGTCTAAACCATTGTAACCACTTTGTCTTCCTAGTTTTGATCCGGACCAATGCATGATGTACGTGCTAGGATTGCAACAGTGGACACGAGCGTTATTGATGGATGTCGACACAATGCTCCGTTAATAATTGCGTTGAGTCGTACAATGAAACGAGATGCGTCCGCCAGTTTTGATGGATGACTTGGAATGTCATGTATTAGAGCCTCGTATTCAGCGATTGTCGTCTACTACTTAAATCAACCACCGGGAACAATGACATAAAGAGTTTACGGCGGTTTTATTTTCGAAAAGAAAGGGTCCACCGTCAAGTGACGCACCAGATTTTGAAAGGATTCACTCCAGTCATACTAGCAATGCGAGTATCAAGTTGTTACCTCTATGGAAAACTGGGCCAGAAGTCTATTCAGTCCTTTTCAGGGTAGAATATGAAAATCAACGATGATGAGACTAAAAGCAAAACGTACTTCAATAACCACAAAAAAACGGCTGAGGAACCGCTTACCATTACATAAGACCATAGCAAGACTGCATAAAGTCAATTTCTTCAGTATCTGCGATATGGTGAAAGGTTTTCACCAGATCCCCATAGAACCTGAATCAATTGAACACATTCGTAACTACTGAAAGTCAATACGAATATCTCACTATGCCGCTTGGGGTAAAAAGGGCTTCATCTATTTTTCAACGAGTGATTACGAGTATTAAGGCACTTGGTGATCTGAATACCTACATTGTGATTTACATTAATTATATTCTCATAGTGGCGAATACGGTACTAGAAGCACTCGAACCCTTAAAGGTAGTTAAGTACTGTAAAATCTTTGCAAAGATGTCAAGCTTGCTTGCGGTTGTTCTTGCTCTAGACTCAATAAACCGACCAAAGTTGAGGTTTGAGAAAATTTGAAGGTAAATGTGCTCTTTTAAGGATGCGGATGAACAAGTCTGCGTTTTGGTGGCGTTGAATTTAACAAGATAGGCGTTGCCCCATACATAACATATAGAAAGTTTTCAGCTTGTCATCCAAACGCTGCATCATAGTTTCACTTTCACCCTGTACTTGATCACTACTGGCCCGAGTACTTGGCAGATATCTTTTTGCAACTGTACTGTCATTTGCGTACCCATAAATATCGGGCTTTAGCAGACCGTTTATGTGCAGCAGAAAAGGAGTTGCAGGAATAACAGACCCTTGAGGTACTACAATATTTATTGTCAAGGGCTCCGAGGAATATCCGTCGACAATTGCTCGGAGGGGTCTCCGGTTCAGAAAGTGCTCTACCCAGCCGATCAGACCAGGAGATATACTGTACGTTGCAAGCTTGTTTATACTCGGAAGGTTCTCATGCCAGATCCTGAGAAAGGCTTTTGAGACATCCAGAGAGACGACAATTGCTTCTCCATTCCTCTTGATAGCCTCACCCAAACAATGACATGATTTGTTACAAATAATTTTATTAGAAATGTGTTTCATTTTATATCGCAATGATTATGGCTAAGAGACGAAGCTTCTTAGCATTCCATGGATTCACCGTGCGGGTGCGGGGCCCATTGCGTTGCAGGGAGAGGAGCGCAAACAGCCCCTGGGACTTGCGACCCAAGTGTAGGTTTAAGGGGCCCCTTTAAAATGCGCATTCACGCTCACCTCAACTGGTTGCGCTCCTTTCCCTACCTAACCAAATTTGGAATAAACCTACTAATGCCGCCTTTGAAGTACGTTCTAGAAATGTGCTGATGATAGTTCTAGAGAGGCCAAGATCTTTAAGTAGGTTATAGAGAGATTTCGCTGTTATACCTCTCGCTCCCACTTCTACCGCGTACAAATTAACTATATACCTATTCCTGGTCAGTTCGTTGGTCAGTTCGTAATACTTGTTTACTTTATTTGTGTGATCTTTGGGAATGTTAGTTTCCCACGGAACAGTAAGCTCCACAAGTATCACGCGCTTTAACTGTCTAGAGTATTAAATTCACATTATATTTAACGTTATTTGAATTTAAATTGAATACTAATCAGCTCGTAAAAAAGTATTAAAAAAGTATTAAGAAATGGTCGAGCGACCATATACAATATGGTCTATGGACACATAATTGAACTTTATCTTTTTTTTTTTGTATGTCATATCTTAAATAATAATAAGTTTTAAAATTTAAACGCAATATAATAAAGGAAAATATGAAAGAAATATAAAAGGAGAGACCGAGATACTCTATAAAGTGCTTGGTGGAAACAAAATTGCCTCGACTCTTTAAAGCTACATTGAATTTCAGTGCGGAAATTGAATTTCGCTGGTAGTTTCTGAAACATTCTGTAATATCGACATCTTTTTCTCGTGAATACACCGGTCAAGTAATCTAAGACTGGGGTTACTATTGTAGACTGACCAACTTTTGGAAAATGTCAACTCCAAGGAAAAAGGTCACTCAATCATATAAAAAGCATAACATAACAAGATTTAAGAACATATCTCTATAGTTATTTTTTGTATCTATCCTCTATCTATCTCTATCTCTCTATCTACGTCGAAATATAGTGGACGTTTTACGAACAATCAGAACCATCGCAAACAATTTTATGGTAAGGCTTAATGATTAGTGAGTCATTAAATATTAATATTTTTTTAAAATTAAATTGTCAAAAAAAAAAAAAAAAAGC
Source organism: Dircenna loreta (assembly GCA_963555665.1). NCBI lineage: Eukaryota > Metazoa > Arthropoda > Insecta > Lepidoptera > Nymphalidae > Dircenna > Dircenna loreta. The sequence goes on from OY743087.1 coordinate 15,589,697, forward strand.
CTTGGTCATTAACAAAGCCAGTCTTCTCTAGCAGCACCCGTTCACGAGAATAACATAAGGTGGCGCCATCAGCCCCTTCACAATGTTTGAGGAAGAGAGAACGACTCGACCCCAAACGCTATCGCAGGTTATGATTTCCAAGAGAGCGGTATGATGCAGTCAGTTGCTCAAACAAGAGCAACTAACAACGTCAAATACATTGCGTAGGTTACTAGTTAATCGCTAAAATACAATTAATTCCCATTTTTCATTCCCAGACCATAACGTCTTTAATGCAATTTTTTACACTAATTTAGAATTTTTTATCTTATTTTTTTATATAACTAAAATTTACTTTAAGACGAATTTAAGGCTTCGTTGGGAAGTGTATTGTAAAAACGTTTTCAATCAACCTTGAAGGAATTTCCAATTTTGTGGAAACAGTAACTTTATTTTTGTTTCTAGTATTAATTTTGCGTAAGTCCCAATTGGTAAATAATTAATTAATGTTCTTATGTAAATGAATTATTTTTTATAAATCCCATCCAAGTTAACAGTGATATGAGAACGATTTTATTGGAAACAGGCTTTAAATTATTTTTAAATAATTAATTTTATGTAAATAATAAGTAAAACAATTTAAATCAGAGGATCTGTGGCAATCAGGGTTGCCACAGACCCATTACATTAAAATATCCTAGAGCTAGCTGTGTTTTGTGGTGAAGTTTCCGTTAATAACCCACAGCTGTTAGAGTACACTGTAAATTTAAAGCACAATTCAGACTCTACGCTTGACAGTACGATAAATGATTAAAATGAACCAAACAAAAAGCTTTTATATTGTTTATATTTATCATACAAAAGCTGTTCTATATTCAATTACGTCTTTATCAATGTCATGGAAGCTGTCCAATTTGATTGATATTTTTAGATTCTTGGTTTCTTTAGTCAGTAATTCAAAATTAAATAAATTATTAATTCATATAATAAACGGAAGTAGTTATTTTAACGAAGTACTTAAAAACTCGATAGCCTGTTGGTCTTGTGGATCTTGACCAATAAACCTAAGTTTGAGAATTTGACATACGGAACTCTTTATTCCTCAAATAAAGTCCGTGATATCAACAAAACAGTAATAGTCTAATCCGGCTGCAAAAAAATAATTTTTACGTATATTTATGACTAAAAGAATATGTATCGACCAAGTTGCCTGTCAAAATGTGGCTGCTAGTATTTTTAATTTAAATATTTTTAATTAATTTTTGAAATATATCATTCAATTCACGGCAATATATATAAAGAGTCTGAAAAATCACGGTTGCGTTTGTGCACTCGGCTGCAACTCTTCACAGCCAGACGCAAACTTTTATGATATTTGAAACATGTCCTAATATAATATTCCTATATTCGAAAATAAATCTTTTGACATTTTAGTTTCATAGATTACATGACGAGAACGACACATGTAGTAAAGAACTCATAATTCAACGTCACGTGAATCATAATAGCAAAATGAAATACTATATATATATATATATAATCATCTGCCGAAACTATTCTAACAAAAAACAAACTAAAGTAATTTTCTTGACGTTTCAATATTATTAATCATTAATGTTGTGTCCGCTGAAACTTTCTTTTCATTACAAGATTCGTACGTCAATACTTTTAAAATATATATCTTTTAAAAAGAAATATAATATTTTAAATAATTATTCTCCTTACTGCTCAACCGAAATTCACGGATTCGATTCCCAAAAGGGACAACTTTTTATTTTTATTTAACTTTTGGTCCACTTTATAGATGTTATTGAAACAATTGTATCATAGAGATTTTAACTCTTAATATTTCGTGTTTTACAAAAATAATAAATAAATAATCATAGCTCTGTATTGAAACGTAAACATTTTAAAATACATTTATTTATTTATGGACCCTAAGTAAATATTATCAAATCGATTGAGAAGTACAACCTCTATAAATATATTTCATGTATTTATTTTATATTTCTAGGCATCGCTATGAATATGTAATATTGTATTTAAGCTGTGAAATGAATATACTTTACATTTGCATTACACTGAAAGCCAACAAAAAAGTAAACTTTATATGTCTCATGTTATCTATAATATATATTTTTTTCATCTTTTTCAGACATCTGGTTATCACTTTCAAAATGTTAAATTTGAAGTTGAAAGTTTGAATATTCATTTAGTCACTGTTGAAATAGCTAATTGAAAATTTAAACATTATAGAAAAACATATGTATGTCGAAAATAGATGGCGCTACTGTGGCAAATTCAATGATGAGTGTCGTCATTTATTCTAATTGTTATTTTTTTTATTATTGTCATTTCTTTTTCTATTTTATTTATAATGATTTGAATAGTTATTATTTGATTTCAATTCAGTGATTGTTTATAATCTAATTGGTATGTCATTTGACTGTTAATACTTAATTAGTATTTTATTAAACCAATTGCTATGTGATTTGACTCTTTAAATAAAATTGATTACACATTACCTCGATGGTATCAAGGATTGGCAGTGAATTACTGAGTTTAGTAGTGATCGGACATTCATCGAGGCCTTGTCTGTAATATTATTAATATTGCAAAAGTGTTTTATTTTCTACCGAGAACAAAGACAAAAATAAAAGTTATGAATAACGAAGAAAAAGATCATACGATGTCGCGCCCGGCCGCCTCTGACGCGACGTGTATATATACTAAGAATTAGTAAAAGCAAAGCAATCTTTGATATTTTCTTTTGCACGACCGAAAGTTTATCTTTTAAGAATAGCAACTCCACTTTGGTGTTTCTAAACTTGGATGCTGAAATGGTATTACAATCTGCGGCTTATTCTTTTCAAGCACATTTATATTCCATAATAACGGTCAAAATAACAAGTTATTTTAAAATTATACAGCTATCTACTCGGACGTGGAGTTCAAAAAAAAGAAATTGAAAAGACTGAATAAAATTACGGTAAATGTGGTAAGAGCAGTACATTTATTTTGTTTTTTGTTGCAATCTAAATTTAATAAATAATGATCACTTGATATCTCATTTTCAAATTTCAATGTTAGTACCTAATTGCTTAGCTTATTATCATAAATGTCGTAAACCCTTGTTTTCGGCAGGCTACGTGCTATTCCCAAAAATAATCCTTCTGCATATCGATTGTTTCAAGGAAGTGAGCCGTGCCAGGGGGCACTACTTGGAGGGTTCAAGGGGATTTGTTTTAATTATAAAGTGTAGAAATACGCTAGGTATAGTAGTGCAGATATGGTCACTCTTACCTAGTCTGTCTCTCCACAATAGAGGGGAGCAAGCGAGCCAAGCTGTGTGCGGCCGCAAGTGAGTCCACGGGAATTTTCATACGATCAAATTAAATAAATAAAAATGAATATAAATAAACTTATTAAAATTTCATTATAAACGTAGCGGTTAATCCCAGTTCATTATATTTTTAAACGTTTATCCCGCGTTCGTTTTGCGAAGGGCAAAATAAAATTGGATTTTTCAATTCAATCCTAACTCAATATATAAAGTAGCTGCGAACTCCGCATTATTAAAATGATGTCGTCCTTAATATTTTTTGTTATCTCGTTTTGATCCGTCAACAAAAAAACCATCACTTATTTTTTTAGGTTCATTTGTTAACTTAAGTAATATCCTCGAATTCCAAAATTAGTTAACATTATGATAATATTATTTCGTATCAAAGAAATAAATATAAATATTATAGGAATTGATTCCGTTAGGTAGTCATAACATTGGCTTAAAAATTTCCGTGCAAAAACTCCCCGTTGGAACTCAATTTCATTAGCTACGACAAGTTTAAAAGATTTATGCTCGTTAAGATTTTTTGTGCGTCCTTTCAGACGAAAGGGTGTTTATAATTAACATACTTCATTTTCCCAATGTTCTTTAAAAATCTTATAGTATTTTGGATGTATATTATTTTAAATGATCCATGTCCAATTAGTAATAGCGAGAAGTAGTGCTTGAGTTACTGTTACGTGATAGTTTAATATAGTCCGTTTGTTTTCGAATCTTGCTTTTTCTTAAAATAACATTTTCGATTTTTTTTTAATTTGTTAATTTAGATTAATTTTATTATACATTGCACACCTGACTAGTCCCGTTAGTAATAAATGTACTTATTAATGTACCTATAATATAATTAAATTAACGTTTTTAACAATAGTACAACCCCGTAATATCTCCTTACTGATTACAGATCTCTGTTCCATTTTTAGAACGGAAAATAATTTGAAACCCTGATCAACTGATGGCTGGCAAATTATATTAAATCTTTTAAGATCTTTCGACCAATTGGATTTTTTTTTCTTATAAACTTGATTGAGATTCGGGTTTCGTCAATTAATCACTTAGGCTGCTACTACAGATGGTGTTCAAATAATTTTCTTCACAAATTTTCTCGATATGGTATTTTAATTAAGTGAATTAATATATCAAAATATCGTGCCTTCTGTTTCTTCATGTATTGAAATGATTTTTGATAGAATTATTGCCTTGCTCTTTGTTAGGAAGTATTTCAGAATTTGGTCGCCGAAAAAATAAAAGTTATCACAAATCGTGTTTTATCATTAATTCTTTATTTAATCACTATTCTTATTTTCCTGTAGGTTGGAACAAAAACAAAGTTTGGAGTTTTCTTTTACACCCGGGACAACTTTTTGATCCACATATTGTTGGGCCAATTCACAGATATTATCAATAAAATAATTACAACAGTAAATATAATAAAAAAATAAATCATCGCTCTTTATTAGAATGTAAACAATTCAAACCATTATTCCGAATAAATATTAAACCACGCTAATGAGAAATTCCACCGCAATTCAAATAATGAAACAGTTATTACATATATTTACTTTGTTTTTAGAGAAGTGGATTTTTATTTATTTATTATTTGGGAAACAAACAATATTAAAAAAAAAACATAAAAGTAAAAGTAACTAATATTAAATAACATCAATCAAGTTTCCATTTATTAGAATAAATAAAAATAACATGAACTCCAAAAATAAAACAAAAATACAATTTTATCGAGCATTTAAGGCAAAATAATATTAATATTAATTTACCAATAAATTAAAATTAAAAAAAAAAAAACATAAATAGTAATTAAAAAGTAAGAATTTAAAAACAACAACATCAAAAATATAAAATTTTGATAAGGTTTATCATGAATATCGTTACTAAATTGGAATGCATATTTTTTACAATGATAATGATTATATTTATATTTACCCGGCTGTATTCACGTAGAATTAAATCGGAATGTGCCCAACTAGTTTCGAATACATTCGGGGTTCTTACTCATGAGCTCTAAGCGTAGCGGACTCACGGCGTGAACTGACATTTCACGCTGTTCACGCCGCGAGTCCGCCACGTGTTCGCTCAAGTGTGACTGAGGGGAAACTAGAAGTTTCGAACCCATTCATGAGTAAGAACCACGAATGGGTTCGAAACTTCCAGTCTCCCCTCACTCACATTTCACCATATAACTTTCCTTACATCTTCACAAATATAATGGAATAAGAATTGTAAAAATACAATACTATTCGTTCTTCAATGTAATTTTACTTGTTAGGTGACAAAAGATTTTATTTCAACTTGTTTGGAGTAAAGTGTCATAATCAGTGATAAGTAGACTTTACGGTACAAATTGTTTGCCTAATTCAGAGTATGACAACTAAAAGCACGAACTACTATCAATCAATGTATTTACGTGTTACACTACGCGAGCACGTACAGAAACTATGGGGACAAAACATTGACAGGTGACAGCTGATGCCTTCCAAAAAGTCAAAAGCATTTTTAATGTTCATCAGAAATTAAATACTGCTGTATGTAATCTATTAATAATATAACAAAAAGTTAACGATGACGGTCTTGGTCTTTTCCTCGAGAATTAAACGCCTAAACTCAATTTTCTAATTTATCACCAGGAATAATGAAATTAATACATTTGAATTTTGAATATGCATAAAAAATTGATTGTAAGTTTGGGATAATTAACTTTAGTATTCAAAAAAAGAAATACTATATTTTCAGTTTTTGTAGTTTGAGCTTTTTGATATAACTTTTATTCGATAAAAAGTTTTTTATACATACAACAATTACACCTACGTATAGAATGACCTTTCAGTCTTAGTTAATTTATCGTTAAAACCAGTTAAACATTTGGCAATTTAACTTAATTATAACATTTAAATACAAAATAGTTGTAATTTATATTATTTAAATTGATATTTTTAAGTTGATAAAACATATGATTATACATTTCTGTGCGTAACTCAATATGCGTAACTCAATATGCGTAAATCAATATGCGTAACTCAATATGCGTAAATCAATCTCATGAGCTGCATCTACTATAAAAGATTTATGCTCGTAAGGATATTTCTGTGCTATCTTTTATACAAAAGGTGAATTATAATTAACGTATTTTCTTTACCTAATGTTCTTTTAATATATTATAGTATACATTATACCGTGTCAAACGAAACTATTGTATTCGTTTACTTTAAATTGAATTACAATCTTGTACTTATAAAATGATCTGTGATATAGATTGTTATGTTTTTTTAAAACTATACTACAACCCTATAGATATAACACTGCTGGTGAAAGGTCTGTGTTCTATTTATAGAAAGTACAATGAGCTTAATCCACAATGCTCATCAACTAAGGGGTTAGCAGATTACATTAAATCTTAAACAAATCTTTCAAGATCTTTTGACCAACTTACTTAAATGGGAATATTTTTCTTTTAAGATTTGTCCAGATGTGCGTCTTTATAATTAAATATAAAGGTTACTACTACAGAAGATGTTCAATTATTCTAACTTCTCTCATTTTCTGATAACTTTAATTTGAATGTCACTAATTTATCTGTTGTTTCTTTATGTATGGTATATATATTTCGCCGAAAGGTTATTCTTCAATCTTTGCACTGTATCTGAACCGTCCAGTACCTACATTAAAATATATTTTAAATAGTGTGGATCTGTTTGATATTGTAAAAAAATTGTCATTATATTACCATATATTTGTACATTCTGTCTTATTAAACCACAGCTATACTGTACATATACAACCAAATTCCAACTGAAATTGTGATGCTAAAATTATTAAACTGAAACAGGCAATTAAGCTTTCAAATTATATTAATTACTCCTAAAAATGCTATTTTCAATATTCAGAAATACCACTTTAACACAACTTCATGGTAGATTATTATTTTTTGTGTTACTTTCTTCTTGTTTTTTGCCGTTTATTTGTTAATTAATTAATTCGTTTAATTTAAATAGAAAAGAATTTTTTTTATTAACTTTAACACTTGAACACAAAAAAATATAATAAATAAATAATATAAATTTGGTACAAACCAGATTTTACACTAACAGTGATCTTTTACACGCAACCTACAATTAAAAAGACAATTCTATTAAACAGTCAGTGGTTGGTTCATGAGAGAATTAAGTAAAAAATATACACATATAATAGTATTATATATAGAAGACCTATACAATATAACATGTACATCAACTTAAATGACTTTAAAACCTGAACAAAAAGCTGGGGTTTTGATATCCAAAGGCTTTTTTTCGAATTTTGGTAAGCTTTGTCTTATAACAAATACGTGAAAGGACACCAGTAAAGATAATTACTGCCAAGTTAATCTGTATCTTTCAATTTCTTTCACGACATTTAATACTTGCCCTAAACTATTAATATAAAAAAAATCTATCCCTTTCATTAGTTATATATATTACGTGCGAAATAAGAGCGACAGACGACGTCGAGATCTCATAACTCACTGTCGCCTTTCATCATAATTCCGAAGTAAGATATGAAATCATAGACCGAAATCTTTGTTCTTCTACATAGTATATTTTTTGTTATATCTTTATGGAGTATATTCTCTTTCTAAAACTTTAATATATATATATATATTATGTCAACACGATTAAAAAATGTTATACTCTCACCTTCTTAGCTGATTTATAAATATCAACATTTTAAATGTACAAATAACTGATGCGTTGCTCTAGCAGTTAATCTTGTCTCATTGGGAATAACTAATTGATAAATTGTATATTTTCATGAAAATACAAATTTCTAGGCAGTATTTAAAAAGTAAGTAACGCAACAGTGGGTACTTTCTTTCAATTATACTTGGGTGCTTAGAAAATATTAGAAATTGGGACTTTGTCTTTTAAAAGCATCTTCTCTCTTTTACAATAACGGTAATAATAAGAAATTAGGTTACCATTTTACAGCTTTCAACTCGGACGCGGAGTTGGGAGCAGATGTGAAAGTTGAAAAGGTTAAACGATTTATTAAAATTACGGGGTCTGTGCAAGCATTTCATTTATTAAAATTTTAGCTTCAATCAAAATTCCATAATGATATCAATCAGCTTACATCTCGTTCACAAATTGAATTTTAAGTAAAAATCTACATTTACTTAGTTTAAACACACGTTGAGTGAGGACAGTTTTAAAATGATAGAGTATTTCTTCTAAAGGCGTAAATTAATCCAAAAAAACTCTTATTAAGAAATTTCAACTAGAGATTAATTGTTAATATTTACTGTAGAGTAAGAGATTGTAAAGAACGAAGACAAATATGTATAAAAAGCTAAAGTATATATTACATATAGTATATGTATATATAGAAACATAAAGAATATATAATTAAAAATAAATATATCAAAACGTCTATAAATTTATTATTTTTTATTTATTATATATTTAGTCTTTACTTTTATCAAATACATATTCACTAATAAATATTTACTATGTATTATAAGCTTCCCTACTACTATGTAATGTTTTACTATGTCTTGTAACAACTAAGGTCGTAAAAACACGTTTGAATCGATGCTTCTTATGAAACGTTTGGAATGTAGAAAGTTGTGTTGCAAAAGACTTTTCATATATTTATTACTTAGGGTTTTTGTATATTAAAAAATTTACAATATGATCATATTAAACTAATGACAAGAAGTATTTTTTAAACAACCTAAATATATCAATATTTTTTTCAATATAATATTATTCCGCTGCAATATTTTTTTAATATATTATTATTTTTCTGTTTCGTATTTTTTTAACGAACATTTGCCAAAGGAAGACAGAAAAGCAAAAAATAAAAAGTGTAGGTACGAACACGAAAATCTGCTTTTGTATAAATTGGCTGAAACATGACGATATGATTGATGAAAATTATGATACGAGATAACTTGATATGTATGAAGCAATAAAAACAACAGCAACGATATTTTAAATAACAAAAATTTTCATATTTTAATCGAAATTAAAACACGGTCAAAATATGTGTCCTTACTATACAATGTATGAATTTCATTGAAAAATGTTATGCAATATTTTAAGCAAAATGTGTTTCTTGGTGTATTATTTATTTATTACATATTAAACTGAATCAATCATTTAATGTATGTCGTTTTGATAAATATATATTTTAACAAAATATTATTATGAGTAGGACAAATACCAGGCTTAACAACTTTGAAATCTGAAAATTTTATGCATTTTTATACGACAGTACTACATGCATTTAAATATTTATATATAGCGTCAGGATCCGACATTGTTTAAAAAAAAAATCAAAAGTTTTCACACAATTACTTTGTTTATTCCCATTCACAAAATAATTAACTTTAATTAATTAGTTAATTTGGCAGGTGTGCACTGTTCAACGATTGGGGAACAAATGAGCCGAGTCGCTTTTTTTTGTGCAGTGACTTATGCTGTTAGCCCTGTGGCTGTGACAGCTTTTCCGGAAATGGTGGGAGCCGAGTCGTGCGCGCGCTGCTTCATATAGGCTGCTCGTTGCTTTTCAAAACATTGATTGTCATATATATATATATATATATATATATATATATATATGTTTTTTCTTTAACCTAAGAAATGTTTTTGAGATTTCCATTGTATTACGAAGTATTACTAAGATTGTATCAAAAACAAGTATTATCATTATAATATTTTGAAAGCTATTAATATTAGCATTACATTATCACAATAACATTTTAGATAGTCATTCAGACAAACAATAATACAAATTCATGCAATTAATAGAAATTACGACTGATACAGTTTAGTGATTTGTGATTTTATTTTTCCATTTTTAGATATATATGATTTTCATGATACAATTTAAAAAGCGTATTATTCCAATTTATGTGTTTGTGCTTAATAACTAAAATATTAATTGAATTATTTTGATCACCTTTAGAGTTATTAGACCACTTCACAAGAATACTTTTGTCATGACTTTTCATTTCTATATGATATTTACTATTTAAGAATCCTACACTTATTTTTTTTTAAATTAAAAAGCACTTCAATCATCTTTCCATACCCTCCAAAAAAAGGCATTTAATATTATTTTGAATTAAGTGGCAATCATTTAGGAAACTATTGCAAATTTTCAATTATTATTGCAACATCTTTGTGCTGTTTTTCGTTGTGCTCATATTGATTTCGTTCTTCCTGCTTTGTATGAACTTCGCCTTCAAATCAAGATTGTACGAAATTAAAAACTGGCTGACATTTTTTAATATGATGTATCTATACAGATAAGATTTCAATAATACCAAGTTATTAGTCATATAATAAGGTTTATATGAAATCAAACCGGTAGAAGTTAATAATAAAACCAATATTTACAAGAACTTTAGTTTGTTCATTAAACTGCATTCATGTAAGACAGTTGCAACGTAGAAAGTAATAAAGATTTTGCATTTTATTTAAGGGGATAAATAAAAGCTTATCCCGTGCTGAGGAATTGTATCCAAGAAAAAATATAAATTGACTGCAACCAGACCATTGTGTGAAACAATTTACATTTAGGTCTATTTTGCAAAATAGCTTTATCCATATGGTACGAATTGGATGAATTGATTGGTCTGGTTAAGGAGGGGTTCGTTGTAAATATATATAAATGTATGAACATTTATATGAAAGTATTTATTTATAATATATATAACGGTATGTATGTGTACAAATGAATGTACACATACACACCGTCTATTAAAAGTTACGTTTGTTTGTTAATAGGGAAATATGTTCAAGATAAATAAAGTTTATGTATCTAATAAATATTTCAAAGAAACTTGATAACATCTATCTATGCTGTGAGCTTTTAATAAGTGTTGATATAATAATAAAATATAAACTAGGATTATAAATGCAAATATGAGTTTGTCTGTTCACTCGTTACGCTTTCATATGTTAAATTAATTATAATTAATAAGTGAATTAAACTAGCCTCGCTACTAAAACTGTACGCCAATCAGATATAATCTTTCTCTATCTTAAATATATCTTAAACAGCACTTGGCTATAATAGAAGGGCCATCAATAGTACCACTTTTACTATAATTTTATTTTTATAATCACTCCAAACCTTAAAAATAGCAAAGTAGTTTCAATAAAATAGGCGCTTGCCTATTTGCATGAATTACCACATTGAACAACTTTTCTCCATTTCTCACAAGTATTTGTACCTCCGCTTTCGTTGCTATTTAATAACTGAGTCCATTCCTTTCACTTGCAAACTAAATATTCTGCCTCTGGTATGCGAGGACTGTTCTTCATGGTAATTTAAATTTTGAATATTAATAGTAATTTTTCAAAATTTCACAATACAACTAGATACTCTTGGAAGCGCTGATCACAAACATTAACAATGATTTATGGATGGACACTGTTTAAGTCTTCATAATAAAAATGATATCTTTAATTTGTTCGGTTTATATTAACGACGCAAGCGTGTTGTCAATATGATATAAATAATTTACGCTGATAACGGTGAGTAAATTGCATATCGAGTGGCTATCGAAAGTAACTCGCACTCGCTACTTGACCAATCTCCACGCGTTTTAATTTTAATCGATTAACGTGATGTTAAAGTTATTCGAATACTATTGTGCCACTTGCAAACACCCGGTAACATCCGCCAACATCCACCAACATTCACCAACAACCGCCAACATCTGGATACATCCGCGAACATCTACCAACTCCTACCAACATCCGCCGCCTTTCGTTAATAGTTACCAATACTCACCAACACCCACCAACATCCATCAAAATAATAAAATTCCAATAACCATTATTTTTGACGTAGAATTTCCAGCAATTTGCATCTGCAGCTTATTTGAAACAGAATATGTCGTTAATTTTACAGCATTGAATTCTCGCTCTCTTATACCTAATAAGTATCAAATATAAGTATTAAACCTACGCAAAATCACAAATTTTAATATATTCTTAAATACTCACACAAACCATCACACGTCCACTTACTCACATACACACACAAACACACTAAAAATAAAACTCTTACTCACACAAACCATGCACGCAAAACATTTTCATAATCTTCTGAGAAGAGTTCACATTTTGTAATTTCAAAAATATTTATTTAACATACGATATTGAAGATTACGAATCATATCAATTCTCGTGTCGTTTTATTTTTAAATGTTATTGTGTTAATAAAATTAAATAACGTATTCATTATTTTACAGTTAATAGGGCTTTTTATGTTACCAAATAATACCGGCTTTTTACCTTTTTAACCCAAATTAATTTACTTAGTAAGAACTCCGTCAGCATCAATTTCGGCTTTTTGCTGACCTCATTTCCTTCATTTTATGTTGCAAATGGATCGTTAGAAGTCAAAGCAATTATATAGTTAAAATTAATATATTTTCTAATGATCATATTAAAATACTTAAAAAAATAAGGAGACGGCGAATGTTTATATGTTCTTGGTATCTTTGGACTATTAAATAATGGATAGTTTTATTTAGTATAACAGGTTGGAATTTTCAGTGGTGCAAAATATGTCAAAAAAAGTTAACCTTAATAAAAATTATCAAGATTGAGATTGGGTTTAGCATTCATTATAGGATTACCAGTAGGATTTGGAGTAGGATTAGGATTATAAAAGTAGGACACCGGAACATGTTTTTTCTTTTTGCACCCTTACATCTGCAAATGAAGAACAAAAGAACCATAACTAAGTACAAAGCGCAGTTTATGATCTTTTCAAGCAAGCAATTAAAATGTCTCCAAAACAACAATCATTCAATTTGCGGAATCATTCTTAAGCAGGCACTTAATAAAATAAATTATGTATTTTGTCAAATAAATATTTATCTTTTATATTCTAATTATATTCACAATATTGGATATACTTAGTAACTTATTTATTTAATTCAAAAATTAAAACTACATTTTGGTACTGTAAGTAAATTGAAAAAGAAAAACGTAGTATTCAATATACTTTTTGACGTTATAATCCTCTAAAACGGCCAATCCTCCTTTAAATGCCAAACTTTGACATAAAAACAATATAACATTAATATTTTAAATGTCAAAACACTCTTGATGGTACGAGTTAATAATGTTTTCTATAGAAAAAGAATGAATAATTTAGGCTGACGTCATCAAAACTTCTTATCGAAACATCAATAAGGTAATATTTTCGAAAGTAAATTATTGTAAAATTTCAAAACTAAGTAATGATTTAAGGATCTGCACATCGTTAGCATACGGAAAGGTATAAAAAGTTTATGCCAAACGTTCTCATAATACCAAAATTATTTTAATACAATTTTACAGTTTTGTTTTGTAAAGTGATCAAATATGAAACTTTGATTTACTTTTAGTATTTTGAAGTGTTTGCTAAAGTGTCAACACTGAAATAAAACAATATCTCTTTTAGGAATATGTAACTTATATAGAAGCTATCTTTACAATATTTGTTTAATGATATTTTATTTAAATATATACCATGATCGCAATATACATAAATACGTAATAATCATTAAAATCTAACCATTATATTTACTTTTATGTCTTTGTTATACTTATCAACATGTCTATATTTTCCAAAGGGGTTGGCAGCGGTCTACTGCATGCATTCACCTCTTAGAAACATTGCTCGTCTTGTGTATATCCTGTGTGTATATTGAATACAGACATTTGTTGCTTTACTGCCAGGTACAAAAATAAGAAAAACATTTACTGTGACCTTTCTCTTCCATTAAAGTATTGCTACAGTTCTGATACTTTCATACACATATACGTTTCAGTTTCATTTAGTTGAACGTCCGCGCCATCATATATATATTAATATAAAATAAACAAACAAAATAAAAATAAATATTTAAAACTGCATGTATAATACAAAATCCTAATTAAAAATCATTCCATTTTCTATGAAAATATATATTTTTTTAATTTCAAAGGGAAGGGTTGTAGTACATTTAATGTGGTTAGTGTCGGGGTCAGCGTGTATTACCAAATTACCAAATAACCTATTACCAAAGTCATTTTGTAGTTTGCTTGCACTTTTATATTATAAGTTAGGATTTAATAAATTGGTAAATATATAAAATAGTTTGTTATAGACACATTTGATAAAGCAATAGTAATCTTAGAATCTTTGAACCATACCATGTTAATATAATTTCGTTGCAAAGATATATTTGTTAGGAATGCATTTTATACAAACAAATAATTATGAAATGGCTAATAACTAGGCAGCTTATATTTACTAGCTATGATATGACTTCTTTACTACAAACGAAATTCTTATAAAACCTCTAATTTATTATTAGATCTCATTAGCGACTGAGACAGGTTTGAAAGATTTAAGCTCGTTATGGTTTCTTGGCGGCCCTCAAAGACTATGGTTATTTATCCCAATCTTTTCACACAATGCTTTGTCATACAATTCTTTCAAATATATAATTTCAAATATATAATTCTTATTTTAGTGGAAGTAGAATTGTTTGTTTGCAAATTTATATCTTACGCTTTTCTAACAAATTTAAACATATTTATGTTATCTACGTTGTGTTTTTAACCATTTTAACTTAAATAAAGCAAAGACAAGACTTCCTGTATTCGTTTAAATATGTAATGTTATCGTTTTATTAAATAACAAACATGTGCTTTCAATTAAAGACAGTACACGTTTGTTTCTGTCTTTTACTCTATTTTGTTCACTCCTATAGGTATTTCACTCACACCACGATTCACTCCACGATTCACTCGGCCCAGCCTGTATAAAAAATATAATCATCAATGCCTCAGCTACTCTAAGTTAGCTTATATTCGGTCGGTATAGTTTCTCAGTAGATTCCACATTGTAAACGTTTGATAAGAAGCTTCGGGTCAAAGACTTTTAACCTCAGCTTGGTTGCTACGAACGAAGTCAAGCTTTTTAAAACATTGTCCCATTTAAACAAAGACAAACTACATTTTAATTTACTTCACGGTTAGATATAATTACATATTATGGCAAATAAGGCAAATTCCTGTTTATTTACACTAGTAACATATATAACAATTTAATAATAAGCGCAACGTTGAATCCGAATTTTGGAAGGACGGAAATGAAATCGGATTCTTCAATTCAAGCCGAACTCAACATATAGGTAAGCTGCAAAGTAATTTATAAGTAATAAATATTAAAATGATATCCGGTTTAATATTCCGTACAAACGAGATATCGTGGTAATAAAAAATAAATATTAAATATTATTTTAAGTGCGTGGTTAACTGAAATAAAATCTCTGACTCTAAAATGATTTAACGTTATGAATGTATTTTTATTAACTGCAGCGGCTCGCGAAGAAATCCATTAAAATGATATTAAAATTTATAACTTTATGTAGATATAATATAGAAAATATAAGTTTTTGAGCAAAAAACGGAACTCAATCTCATTAGCTGCGACAAGTTTAAAAGATTTATGCTCGTTAGGGTTTTTGTACGACATTTCATACGAAAGGTCAATTATAATTAATAATTCACCTAACGTTCTCTTAATATTTTATCGTATTATACCATTATACTGTTTAAAGCAAAATAATTGTATTCGAATATTGATAGATGCCGCTACTGACACTGAAATATGGTAGCGCGTGGGTTCTAAATCTAGGCTTATTCAGTATAAAGGGAGCCTCCATTAATTGCGTAAGGCAGTTTTTGAAATCTTTGAACCTATGTTCTAATTACAATACATGTACTAATAAAATTATATGGTATTTGATTGAATTAAGACCTTTTGCCCAGTAGTGTTGTATTTATAGGGTTATACTATAGATTTTAATAATCTTAATTAAGAAGTTTGAGGATTATCTTTAATCTTAAGCGGCTCTTTTAAGATCCTTCATCTAACCGCCTTAAATAATAATCTTTTTCTTATAATCTCTATCGAGATTCAGGTCTTCTTATTTTAACCTTAACAATTGCAGAAGGTGTTCAATTATAGTGACTAGTGAATTATACTGACTTCATTTATTTTATGATTGTGATATTTTATTTAAATAAATTTACGTGGCAAAATTCTGTCTACATGCGTGATGCTACAATGAATGATAAAACGGGGTTAGACAATAAAGTTTTAAAATTAGTTAATGATAATAATAGTTTCAATAATATGGTTTTAACAATGAAAACATATGCGTATAGTTACCGGTGTGAGGAGACGCCATTCCCTGTACCACCATCAGATCAGCTAGATTTCGCGACGTCTCGGGAATTACCTCCAGCCCTGCTTTCTGCCCAGTGCTCAGGCCAGGAATGAGGCCATAAGTTCATGAAACTCTACACGTACAGCGTAGTCATACGTACCGGACAAGAAAGAAGCAAACCGGAGAGGTCTGACTGGATCGGGATGACCCAGCCTCTATCGTCCGTGATGTGATTCCCTTAAACCGGAGGCCGCCTCAGACCACAGCTTAATTATAACTGCAGGTAACCGAGGGAATGACAGACAAGTTATCGGGTCGTCTTTTTCTTTTTCTCTTTTTGTTTATTTCTGACCAAGCCTTTCAGCAACAGTCGGCGAAGAAGGCTGCACAGTTGCAACATAAGTCGAAGCACGGACGGCGGTGGCTCTGCTTGTAAAATTGGTAAGCCAAAACGAACTCGGGATCCTATGTCTCGTTTTGTAGCTGCATCTGCAGGTGCCGCTCTTCTTCTCTTTTTTATGCCCAACGAGAGGCGCTCTTCAATATCTGTTAAATAAGAATTTATAATAACTCCCACTGAAGATACAATCAGGAAACTCAACTCCTCAGTGTCCCTATCGAGAAAAGATATCCCTGTGGAGAGCGTAGCTTTAGCCGCAGGTACTTTTCATATCTGGTCAGACTGAAGATTATATGGAAATTATTAAAAAATGTGAAATTTTTTGAAAAGGGTTGTAGTATAATGTGCAGAATTTAATAGTAAAACAACAGGCTGTTAATAAGAATTTAGTAATAAATATGCTTTTTCGGGTGTACAATTAAACCCAAAGATAGAGGTTTTCCATGAATAGTTCATGAATCCTACGTCCAACAAACAAGAAAAAACCGACGCTGCGATGTGAAACGGAAAAGAGAAAATAATAAAAGTTACTCGCATAGTGTAAATTTTTATCCGGTAAAGCGAGGTTGAGAAAAATGGAGAAGGAACTTCCTTGAAAATTGTTATTCTGTATAAAATAATTTGCTGCAATGAATCCGCTTGACTGAACTATGTACGTTACACGTAATATATTTATTCAGCATATAATACGAATATTGCTGCTCCTCAAACACTTAGTTGTTATTTGAACACTGAAATCTAAATATTTGTTTTTCAGAAATATAGTACTTAGTGTTAAACACCTATTATGGGATAGATATATATATTATATTACAATATTTCTCGATTCTATTAAAACAAATAGTCTAGTTTATTGCATCTAAAAATATTAGCTTCGATCATAAGTGAATATATAACTTTATTAAGTAAAACAAAACTAAGAGGTAACATAATAACGTTAGATACCAATGTACAATACCTTTTTTACGTTCTTTTAAACGCAGTAAGTATACGTACGAGAAACAGTATAGAATTCCTGAGGATATTGTTGTCTCGTCATCCAGACCAGACATATTCCTGTACTCTAGACAGTTAAAATGCGCGTGATACTTGTGGATATTACTGTTCCATGGGAAACTAACATCCCCAAAGATCACACAATTAAAGTAAACAAGTATTACTAACTGACCAACGAACTGACCAGGAATAGGTATATAGTAAATTTGTACGCGGTAGAAGTGGGAGCGAGAGGTATAACAGCGAAATCTCTCTATAACCTACTTAAAGATCTTGGCCTCTCTAGAACTATCATCAGTACATTTCTAGAACGTACTTCAAAGGCGGCATTAGTAGGTTCATTCCAAATTTGGTTAGGTAGGGAGAGGAGCGCAACCAGTTGAGGTGAGCGTGAATACGCATTTTAAAGGTACACTTGGGTCGCAAGTCCCAGGAGCTGTTTGCACTCCTCTCCCCGCAACGCGATGGGCCCGGCACCCGCACGGAGAATCCATGGAATGCTAAGAAGCTTCGTCTCTATACTTTTTGAATATCCAATTTGTTAGGGCAAGTACAGACCAAGTGTATGGTTACCGTAACAAATTATTGATTTTCCTATCCTTTGATTTGTGTATTTTTAAATTACTCCTAATGTAATAAATACACGATTCAGTATGTTGTTTTTATATTTCCTTATATTACTGTAGTGTACTGTTTAGTTATTGAAATACGTAAAAAAATAATCTTTTTTTTTACTTACTTAAATACTATTAATTAATTTGTTAATATAATGTTTCTCACAAAGTAATATATCAAGTTTAGTAAGTGGTCAGCTGATTCGAATATTTTCTGGTAGTTATAAATATTTTTATATTTAAATCATAAATGCTGACAGTATTCCCAGTCATTATATTGAATTTGAGGTTACTTTTTCTTTGAATATCAATTCATGCAACATTTATATTCATAAACTGGCTAAGTCCATCATCACACTTAGTGCTTTATTCAACACCAGTGTTTGTTTTCTTTAGGAATAATTGAACAGAGATAAGAGAGGTTGGCGTTGCCTTTTGCTTGCATCTTTAACCATTGTAGCATCTCCTTTTTAAATATTTCTCCTCCATGGAATACCTACACATCGTAGGTATGGAAATATACTAGTAAGTTTATTCTTATGCCTGAGAAGAAAAATAAAAAAAATATAATAAAAAAAATGTCCTGCATTAAGAAAAAAATTGCAGTTGTAATGAATTTGTTGGACTTGGTAATGCTTATGCGGTGCGCTAAGACACTATCGTTTATTTATAATTAACAGCACGCTTATGATTTCAGAGCCCCTAAAAATATGATTTCTAGGTATTTCATGCTTTAAAGACGGATTCATTAAAAAAAATCACACAGAAATGCGTAAAACGTTAAGTCAATCCAACTGGTTTTGGTGTAGTAGCTAGTTCTCTGCGACCGTCCTTCTGATATTATAGCACCATACAATGTATTGTTTTGATAAAGTTAGTACATATTTTAGAGTATACAAAGGAAAAGGTACAATTAAATATATTTTTAAACTGTGCTTGACAATTTTATTCGTTTTTATCTTTAATAAAAATTATGCACATAATTAGTGTATAAAACGTGCTATATACACTAATTATTCAAGTCTCAAAAAACTTTGTCATGAAAATTCATAATTCAAAAGGGATCAAAAAAATACATTAAACTTTTTTTTTAACAGTTACTAATATGAGACATTGATGTAGATGAATAAACATAAATTATTCTATAGTGTTATTATTCCTACGTACATTTATAGAAAAATACTTTTTCTTATTACCCAATATATATAATCAACAAATATTGATTTAGGATGATATTACATTCGACATTTCATCAAAATATTTGTAACAAATATTATTTATAGATCTGGGACGATCAAAAAGGTATTAATTTATTTTATTTTATTGAATTATTTGAACGTATTGTACACAAGTATTATAGTTTCGAAGAAGGAGACGATGTGTATAAAATCGAATAATTATTTAATACTTTTTTTTTCTTTTTTCCTTTTCAGACTTTTGTCAATGAATGAATGAATGATTGAATAATTAAAAATGTCATTCAATCAATAATTTAATAGATTAAACAACACTAGAATAAATGATAGGATTCGGTTTACATAAATACATTCATCGTCATTTTCTTTGTAACTTAATACTTCAGAAATTCAATTATCAATACATATTCTTGGAATGCATTTTGAAGTTATATTTATCATAGTTCCATTTAGTTCCGAAAATACGTATAACTTAAGTAAACACTATGGGGATCATAACGTTTTAATTGCTCTAATAAAGTCAATAATTGGGGATCATAAGTGACTTGGCTAGTTTGGACTCCCAAAATGGCCTTTGTGAGTTATTTGAGGTCAACCCAGCTGTGACATGGGACAGTCATCTGTACGGATGATCCTTCTAATTTATACCTCTTCCAATTTGATCCTTATGCTGTAATAGATAGAGATCAAATATGAAAAAATATATTTAATTTATACCTTCAAATGGCAACTTATAAATTTTATTCCAACACATCACATTGTGATTAAATATATGTATTTTTAATGAAAGTTATATTACATTTTTGTAAAAAATCAAGCTTAAAAAAACAGAACAAACAAAATTCTGGCATATGTAGTTATAATACGAAAGTTTGGTCATAAATTATAATAAGATATAAAAAATTAAAATGTATGAGTAGTATTTTGAAATTCAGAAACTGCACTCTCTTAACACAAATAGTTTGAACATTTACAGCTCATACCGTCGTGATAATGATTTACGTGTCTTGTTTTTTATATATACTTTTATTCTTAGATATTGTACATTTACTGTATTTAGGCAAATATACAGTTTTAATAAAAAAAGAAGTAGTCGATTATTATCAGCTAAAATATCTCATTTACACTTATTTATTATTGATTTTCTTTATTTTTCTTCGGTAATTTTGTTTGGAATGAACTATGAGAGAAGATCCAAAATAAAATGTTATGAGAGATATTTGGTTTTGACTCTTTTTTTATTAAATTATATTGTGGAAAGTAGAAGTTAACATTTAATTAATTATTTTTTTAAAACAAAGTATATATCACCGTAATGTTACACAATGTTTTGGTTTAAAAGCTTAGTGAAGTCACATGTTAAAATTTAAAATACTAAAACACGAAATTCATTTGTATGTCGGTACGCCGAGCTTATTCTTATAGCTTACTTGAGAATTAATTAATTACCTACATAGACAAAATATATTGCTTTAAATCAGAATAAAAATCAAAACAGGTTTTGCACAAAAAATAGATTGAGCTGCCATTAAAATTTAAATTCAACAGATTATTCAGTATTAACAGTTTTTAAACAAAAAAAAAATATTAATTTCTTAATTATTGTTCCGTCATGTATATGACAAGTATTGAGAACAGTACTAAGCACGCCTCTCAATAATAATGCATTTGATAAATCTTTGTTTATATAACCGGAAGAAGAAATAATTGTTTACCTCCATTTATCTTTTATCTTTTCATCCCATATATATCAAGGGTGCCACCAGAATATTATTTCTTTCATCAAATCTCCCGTCTCATTTGCTCGTCTACTGTTTAATTCCAAACATATCTAAAATGTATCAATTTGAAAGAGGTTTCCAGAGCTTGAGCTTCTCAATATTGCTTCCCACATGTTAAAGCGCTGTATAGGTATGGTTGAAAATTGCACTAGTTCAAGATAAGCCGACATCGATAGTGCAAGCTCTACTTGAGCAGAAATCTATATCTATATATTTAGTTAAAATAGACGTAATACATCTTTTGTCAAGGGATGACCTCTATATCATTAACTCGATACTATTTGAGAATAAACTCACTTTAAAATCAATATAAAATTAATCATTCTTGAATAGTGTAGGAATTTTTATTAATCTCTAAATATTGTATTACTGTGACAGTAAGATGTCCAACAGTTTAAGTTACTTATTATAAAAACCAATATCTCTCGCGACGAGTCCACTACGATTTAATCTCGAACAAAAAGTGAAAAACCTGAATGGATTCGAAACTAGTCGAGCAAATTCCGATACAATTAACGCGAATACAGACGGAAATTTACCCGGCCGGCCGGCGGGAATAATATATCAATGAATTACAGAATTATACTTAGTACTTTTGAATTTTGGTTTGAAAAATATAACAAAGTTTTATATGTAAATTTAAATTATCCTTTTTTCAAAATATAACCCTCATAAATATCACATAAAAAATATTTTGAAAGTAAACCTAAAATGACTTAAACTATATAATTTAAGATGAAAACAGTATTTTTGTATTTTTTTGGTAAGGTGAAATGTTTTATTTATTTAAACATAATACAGTTATGCCATACTTTTGAAATAATCGTTTAATATAATTTTCATGTAATAAGAGCCACAACCATATTTAATTCAGTAATTTCCCGTTAGCTGCTCACAAAAGAAATCCCCGTATATTCCACCCGGATATGATCAACACGACAATATATGGTATTAGTTGTTTTCCATTTCCACTTATTTTGTTTTAACTTGTTAATCTTTTAAAGACGCAACTACAGGGATAGCCTATAAAATTAAATAAGCTCCTTGCGTCAAAAACGAGCCATGACTCGTTTTTTAAACGGAGCGGGTCCGTTTGTATTCTGCATTAATTAAATTATATTAAACATAATGCTAATGAAGTGTACCAAAGTATAGGAAATGTATTTTGTTTAGATTATTATAGTAAAAAAGAACAGTGTTGGAGATTTAACGCAGCCTTGAAAAACACCCGCACTCACCGGCTTTGGTTAAAAGCCAAATCCGTCACAAACGACCCTCAGTTTCGTTTCTTTCAAAACTAAGTGATAGCCCCTCTCTCTTATCTTGCATAATCACTCCCCAACGGAATGCTATATTACCAGTTATTGATTTACTGTCAATTCTCATCGTAAGCCAGGCAGTATTGGTTTATAATACTCTGTATAATTTTGGAGAACAGAAAGGTAAGACCACAGTGACAAATTGGACTCTTTTCAGGGACGGACAAGTCCAGTTGTCATGAGTTCCAAAATTGACGTGTTAACAAAGTAGTCAATTCAGGGACACATGTTTATGAGAAATTAACGTATTAGGCTGTCCACATCCGGGAGATGTCTAAGCGTATTGAAAATACAGAGTTGATGATGCCTTTTTCCATCAAGTGTACATCCATCTGCTTGGTAGATGCCAAATATATATATATATCTAGAAGAGTTTTTTACATGAAAACTCCTTGGTTTCATGAGTAACCGATTCATATAAATATTTTTTTTCCCATATGGAATTCCTCGATACAAGGCATTTTTACTATGAATTACTCTTTTGTATGTTTAATTCCTTCTGATATCTTAGTTGAAAATATACAAATAGGAGCGTGACTTACAATAATAAAGCTACGAGACTATCATTAGTAAACATTGTGTCGATCAAACAAACAAATTAATTACCGTTAAATAGTAACACGCAATACCTTAGTAAGTTGAAGAATTCAATTCATTTACTTAATTACATAATTATTTTTATTTATTACTATTAAAAATATTTTTTTATATTTCTCATAAAACCTTATTTGATTCAGGAATAATTATTGAATCAACAAGATTTGATGACATTGATTTTTCACACTTAGTATTTTAATGGAAAAAAATGCAGTAAAGTTCCTTTTCCAGGTTATTAATATACTATTTACGAATATGTAACTCTTTTCATCAATAGTATCAATACTTTTTGTTTAGCTTAAAAAAAAACTATTCTCACATTTATAACATTAATAGGATGTAAAGTAAACACAGAAAACACGAGAAATATTTTATAATCTGCTCTAAGAACGCTATTTAGAACAGCTTCTGGCCAATTAGGTATTTTATTGTGGTGTGATTTGACAATTATGGTTAATTTATTATGATATTTTGTTAAAATTTCTTGATTATTATATATAAAGTAATAACTGTAGCTGTTTTCCCTTAAAACTTGTTTTGAATATATGTAATCAAATGTGTGTTCCAAAATCATAAATCACTTAGAGCCAGCAACTTACATAATCTTAATTATAATGTTACCGATCACGTTATTACCGGAGTCGTTCTATGACTTGATTAGATTCCTTTTCTTATGCTTAATTAGTAATTAATTTATCTCTGTTTATTTCGATAAGCCCTTCCGGGCTTTAATGAGTCGCTAACACGTTTAAATGAAAGGTCGCTAACACGTTTAAATGCGTAGCTTCAAGGAAAGAATTCAAAATCTCATTATTATTAATTTGACATTTATGATCTTGAAATTCATTTAATGTATAAATAATATCATGTTATTGGGTTATACTTTTTTTTGTGTAACGGTTAGTATATTTTTCTCTTTCATTCTCTCTAAACATTCTTTATCACTGTCTCAACTCTTTTCAATTTTTCAATCCATACATCTTTACATAATGAACCAATATTGAATACATATACATATTATATAATAAATATACATATTATAGCCAAAGGGACAAAATTTAAGTTTTCTGTATTTTCTTATTTTCAAATAAGAACTAACTATAATGGTTACAATCGGAATTCAACATAATAAATATTATGGACTTATTATTTATTAATAACCTACAAAGCTACTTCATTAAAAACTGCACATACGAATAAACAAAGGTTTCAAATATCCTATAATTACCTATACAGATTATGTATTAAGCATTCGTCAAAACAACCACAAAAATAATTAAATAATACTACATAAGATTACATTTCCATTCAAATATTATACAGAATTATAAAATATTATAAAGCGTGTATTCTGCAAACTTACGGAAATGTTGAAACTAGTTAAATCAGGAAGTTTGTTTCAAGATCAAATTTTACTTGAACAAGCCTTAATTAATCTGATCTAAATATTTTATACACATAGTGTACATTATATTATCTTTTAATTGAATTTATTTGTTGATTAAAAGTGTTACCATGTTAAAATCTTTCATGAAATATCTAATTGATTACTTTGTTTTTTTTACTACAGCAAAAATACTTAATATAATTTAGTTGATAAATAAATGACTTAAAAATATTAAAAAATACCTAAAATATGTTTAAAAATATTTAATAACATCTATAGCTATGTTAAGTTTACTTTATTACCGTATCGGTTTATTTTTAGGCTTCCCAGAGGTTACGGGTTTCGGTCCCGGACGTATCGGTTTATTTTTAATACTATATTTATTTAAATCACCAAAAGTATATTTTATACGTGCAAAGAATTAAAAAAAATGCCTTCATGTTTCCAAAATATTAGTATTGTATAAAATATTGCTGTCCTAAAAATGTCATAAGTAAGTAAGTACTAAATATAGTACCCGTTTACAAATGTGTCGCAATAATGAAGCAAAGCATTTTTTGTGCTTTATCGTAGTTTTAGTACTCCAAGCAATAAAACATATTGGCATTATTTAGTAATTATTATATTTAAAATAAGTTTTGGTATTTTCTCGGAAAAATGGACAATTTTTCAGTCTAATAAGCTAAACCATAACGTTAAATCTCTTTCAATATTTTTTACCGTGCTGCGCAAACGGAAACTATTATTTATACATTTTAAACTAATATCGGGTCTACTACGCGATAAAAATTAATTAAGGTGAAATACCTTTTTATTTCCCGACGTTTCGGGCGAATTTCACCAGCCGTGGTCACGGGATGACTAATGTCAGCTCAGCGTCGTCTTCGTGAGGCGCGAGTCTCGGTAACTACCCTCGCTTGTTCCTCATTATTTGTGTTGTTGATATTGTTACTATCGGAAGTGAGGGTATTTAAACAAACGACACTAACGGTGTCTACACACTGGCTTTTTAAGTCGCGGCGATGCATGCTGGTGATAGTCGATATCCATATTCTCGATTGAAATTTATATGTTTCTTTATTTCAATCGCTTCACGTGCTATTCGAGGATAGTAGTGACGGTCTTTGGAGAGGACTTGTGGCTGGTGCAACTCAATCCAATACGATCTCAAATCTCAATCCAAATATTATTTATAGTTGTAGTACATTTATAGCAGTATAAACGAAGTAATTACTTTTTTAAAAAGCATCTAATGTTACCATGTAATGCCACGTTACTGTTTTATTATATGTAAAGATAAATATTTATTTAATTATTCTGTCTAATATCTTGATAATCCACAAGTTGAACTTTAGTGTAACCTTTCGTACTTTGTCTTGTCGATGTCAATGTAAAACTTTAGCTTAGCTTAACTTGTCCCAAGACGATGAACCAAATCTACTACAGTGCTAGTTACTAGACTGTCATATATTGAGATTTATAATTTGAAAACCTTGTAGTATATATCAGTTTAGACTAGATAAAGTAATAAAAAAAATACAAAATTAATATGTGTAAATTATCTATAAACATGTATAGCCATGATAAACTTTCATATATGTTTTTCAATGAATAAATAATAAAAAATAAATCGATGCGAACGGTGGTTTTATTTAAAAAAATAATAATTTTTATTGATAATTTTGTAGCTGACTTTAACAAACACAATTTATAACTCACCTATGCAGTTATTATAAGTTATTTAGATAAGTCACTTCATATTAGTAAATATGGAAAATTGAATATTCGTTGTAACTTTTAATTTTTGTAATAAGAATTGGTATTTATATAAGAATTATTAAACGTCAAAAATACTTACTATTTCTAATTATTATTTTTTATTACATATAAATGATTAACAACAACAAAAAATAGATACTCTTGGGAAATTTGAATCAGATCATGATGAAAATATATTCATTGATAGTTTATTTCCTGGAAAACTCGCAATATCAATGTTACGTAAAAAGTAACATTGATATTGCGAGTTACACTAGGTCACCGTTTTTCCACAATTGTATTTAAATAAAATTGTCACCATTTTTATGTCCAATCAACTTTTATATATTTTTTACCTAAAAAATCTTTAATTGTAAAATACTACCGATATGATAATTAAGCGATCAAAATCAATCGATGATGAAAGATTCACAAGAATACTAAAGCTATTTTTGCATGTTTTGCTTAGAAAATATATTCAGACAGCATTCACTGTTACGTATTGAAATGTATTTCGAATAAGTTTTAGTTAAATATATTTTCAAAATAATTATTTAATAATAATATTAAACTATCCTTTGTTTCCAACTCCGCTTGCAAGAAAATAATATCTAGTGTAATTTTTTGCTTTTGCGTTTTATAGGTAACAAATAGTCAGTAACATTTTTTTTTGAGGATAAGATCTTTCTCTATTATTTTCTGTTACCTTAAAAATCAAGGTGCTTTTTGGGATGGTCACTGAACTACTGAGACGTCAAAAAGTAGTATGATAAACATTTATTTTATATTATCAGTCAAGACAAGAGTATTACACGATAAAATTGATAATCAAGGTATGCATAAAAAATTACATCAGATTTCATAAACAACAAACAAACAAACATATCAATATTACATAACTATTAAAGTTGTATTAAAATATACAGTCATATTTCCATGTCACAGGTTTTTTTTTATTTTCAAGGTTTGAATAACCACATGCTTGAATAATGAAATAACGTAATTTTTAAATAAGATACTAAATACCTGTTTGTTTAACATTACAGCTCACAACAGACAAATAATCTGCCAGATACAATCTACTCCAAAATGTAAAACAAGGTCTGATATAATTTCTAAATAGAAAACCCCAATTAAATCACAGTTTATGTAAAGGTAGTAGGATAAAGGGTGCCACTGGTAGGTTGCGGATTAGTTTTGTGTAATGTTCAAAATGAACAATGTTCAAAGTTATATTACAATTTTCAAGATTTCAGGAACAAAAAAATATATATATGAAGTTAGAAAGAAAACACAATGAAAATTGTTTGTTGTGTGTGATTTAGGTTATTCAAAGAGAGGTATGTTCATTGTTTTGAATGCGACATCAAAAATGACAACTCTACTCTTTGTTCCATTTTTTTGTTCGGTTTAATACTATATTTATAGAAAAAGCATCACTGTCTGATATTTTTGTCTCTAAAATAAAATATGATGCATTTATATCAGAAATAATAAAAATTTATTTGTTACCATGTTTCTAAATAAAGATTATATTAAATAAATATAATATGAAATAATATAATACAAAAAGTTTAAACACATTTGAGGAGTCTTTACAATTAGATTTAATTTAACTTTAAACTAAAAATGACAAGGGCATTGCACTGATGTAAGTAACGTAAGAGCTTCTGCTTCTGGTGCTTCTCGGCCTAGAACAATGAGAATAAGTGTTTTTATATATTATATACATATTATGTAAATGGCTAATGAAGCTTTAAATGTAAAAAATAATTTATTTATCCTAATTAATTTTTATATAACGACCAAATTTTATCCATTAAACATTAATATTATCGAATGATGATTTTTTTATGAAGGTCACGTGACTAGTAAATATTTGTTGGCCTTTTTTGTTTATTTCAAAGTACATCCCTTCTCTCCGTTCAAAAGGTTTCCCTTTGAATGAGAATGGAGTTATTTTCATCCCAATACAACTGTAGGATTTATAATAAATACCACGAAGTCCAAGTGCGTCTGAACGCTTATAAACTATTCATGACATATTATATTTTACTTTAAAAGTTATACCATTACATACACGGACATTTTAGAGAATCTATTGTATTTTTGTATTGAGTCATGAATGATTTCAAGTAGGAATTCCAAGATATGTGCGTGGTTGGGATTACTGACATTTAGCGTTATTGCACTTACCATTGTTGTCTGAATACTTGAATGGAATTCTATCACCATTTGAACCTCACTATATAACTCAATATATTAAATAGAATATAACCCTGGTCTAGATTTAAATAATCAGTGACATTTTGATTTCCGATGGACAGTATAATTTAATATATGTGTATTCGTATAATACACAACTTTTTTTATTTAAGACATAACTTTAAAAAAAGAAAGTTTTTTAATTTAATGATTTTTAAATCAAAATAATATTTATCTTATCTATATATATAAAACTCTTTCGTTACTGACTGACTGACAGACAACGCACAACCGAAACTACTAAACGCAAGAAGCTGAAATTTGACTTTTTTGATCCTTGGAGAGTGTAATAAGGGTTTTTGGAAATTCCACCTCAAGGGGGATGAAAGGGGTGAAAAACTTTTACTTGAAATTTCTACACCGTTGAAGTTAGTGACTTGCAAATTTGGATTTTAGTTGTTTACTTTAAATTGATGAATACGTGTTAAGATGTAAAGCTGAAACTAAACCTTTAAAATATAAGCGGTTACAATCAAATCGGGATTTAGAAATTATAGCCGTAAATAAAACTGTTAGTACTTCACATATACGCGACGGAAAACTTGATTCGGACATGTAAATACATGAAAAGATAAATTAACTACCGTCTGATTCGCTTATAAAGTGTTCCATTTTGATATCGTTGACGCTGACGCTTAGATCACGAATGTATGCTTCTGGTTCGTAATAAATAGCAAAGCCACAAGCGAAAAGCTAGTTTTTCAATATAATTACTTTATTGTGTCCATGTGTGTGTGTATTCTGTACATGTATATATTATAAAATTTCATCACTACAGTTTTATAAATTCGTGAATCAAGAGGAAACTTGTAAGATGTGTAATTAAGACAGATTGAAGGCGATTTTTATAATCAGGGCTCAACATTAGAATGACCCCTGTTAATAGGAAGGCGGAGCAACTTCATTACATATTTAAAATAGCAGGTATTGCAAAGAAAAGGAATTATTTGTTGTTATAAAGGAAATTGAAGGAAAATTGAATCACCTGCAAGAGTCTGATAATTGTAAGGGATCTGACGACAATGATATATCCCTACAAGAACTGTGACTTGTGGCGCCTCTAGTGAATGAAGTTAGAAACTGTGTTTTGAATAGTCGTACCTTTTGATTGCTTAAAAGCTTCTTATGACTCAAATTAAAATGTTTTGCCTATAAGTATTATTTTAAAATATGACTGTCAAATATAGAAAAATAAAATTTGTTTTTCATAATCCAAACGATAATTGATGTAAAGAACAAATTCCCGATTTAAAATCGTGAACATTTAAAATATGTATTTACATATAATTCCGGGTCCTAGTTAAGATAAAGTTTTGTTCCTTAATAAGTTCCATGATATAAAAACTTAAATGAGATCGCGACAGGGTGGAACAAACGATGCTAGTAAAATATTATTATCGGGAAAGACTTTGACATTAAAAGCCTGAATCTTGAATCTTTCTTAAGATAGAAAAGTAGCTTATCTTAAGATGACATGTAAGTTGCCAGCTTAAAATATACTTTGGATGGTAGGATTTTTTCTGAAAGTCTTACAATTAGACCGGGATCCCTCGCCCTTTTTCGTAAGTGATTACTAACAAGCTAATTTTTCGTCAGTAGCTTCATTTTGACGAGACGCCCAACATTAGCTAGTACAAAAGTTTCGTAAGTGGTAGCTAACGGGGGTAATGAGGACATAATTTGTTGATTTAGTGGTTATCAAAAATTCATTACTAACTGGTTTTTTTATTTATAATTCTTATAATAATAATCTAAATTAGCTGAAAAAATATTTGTCCTACAAAATGCTAGGTTTGATCAACGAGGTCCCATTTTTGCAACATGTACTATTTACGAGGTCATGAAAAATTATTACTAACCAGCTGATTTTTTTTTTGTTGGTTAGTTAATAATTATATAATTTAACGCCCACATTGTCCTACACATTAGGAGCGAGGGATCCCGGTCTAAATGGCTTATTCAATCGATTATTTGATTTTCAGAAATGTATTTTTACATGTAAGAATACAGTATAGTATGTAATTTAATAATTATGGATTACTGCGTTTATATCCAGGTTTCTTAGCTCAGAAAAAATAGTATACTACTTCTCATATATAAGAATTTAATATGAATATATATTAACACGGCTGTTCTTAAATTAATTATTTTGAATGATTGCAGGACTAGCTTCGATCTTATTCGGGGTTCTCACTCATGGTCTGTGACGTATGAAGTGTTGTCTTCATCGGACTTATGCTGATCTTTGTCACTTGTTGCAAAAAATATGCACTCACTGAACTTACTGTAACACATCTCTAAATATTTTTATTGACCCTTATAGTATCAAAAACTTGTTTCTAAGCTAACAGTAGAATTTAGAAAAAAAATGCTTATAGATAGCTTGGATTCATTTATAGGATTTCATACGTAAACTCGTTGTATCTGTAACATACAATTTGTCATCGTTTTGTGAATTCATTAAGTATTTAAATTCCTCTCTTATTATTTATTATTTTCGTTTTATAAATTTCCTACATAAATGGCATTGCCATCTAAAAATTATAGTGGTTCTTTTAGTAAACCTAGAAGTATTGAGAATTGTAACGAGAGTAGATCCTTTTTTACGTCCATATTATATGTATTTTATTTGCAGGTACGATAATAAAATTAATCAATCACTGCCACAGGGGCTTGGTAAACAGAAATTAAGATAACATGAAAAACGTGAACGTGAGGTTAGGTAAATGAAGGGTGATACAATGTAGTTACTGTATCTCTAACCTCTAGCCTAACTGAATATGGTTTGAAATTTAACCTTACTTGTACGTACAATTCAAATTGAAATCTTAATTTCCCGTGCTATACAAAAGAGATAAAATCTGAATAGTTTTAATAGTTTAGCTCTTGGGAATATTTTGATTAGAAAATCTAAACAAGCTCATTTCCTCATAATTTCTTTTGAGTCTTTCAAGATTCTTTGTTATAAAATGCAAGTTTAGCTACAAAACATGAGTACACGTTATATGACACAAAATACGTTACGATATACTTTACTGTACCAAAATAATAAAAAAACCAAAATATTACTAAAAGAAAGACAGGACTACAGGTGGCCTTATTGCTAAAGAGCAATCTCTTCCAGGCAACCTTTGGGTAAAGGACATAAAATATGAGGGTCGATATTTACCTATTTATAGAATTAATCAATATACATACATAGACAATATAAATAAACAAGTAATAATATACAAAAAATAATAACACATTTGGAAAAGCAAACATTTTGAAAATACATGTCTATAAATATTTTCAAAATGTTTTTTTCAATTATAGTACGCAGTTGACAATGACTTTTTATTGTTATAGACACACTGAATTTCACTAAATAAAATACAACTTGATAATAAATTATATAGCATCAATTGTTTTAAAGCTTTGCTAAAGATATATTCTCAGAAAAAAAAAATCAACAAATACATAAAACATAAAAACATAGTTCATTGTAATTTTAATTTGTATTGAAACAAAAAAGTTTATGTATTCAGTATACACCTATTAGTTATTTATGAAAACTTGTTACTTTGTTCATCAATACCAGCAATAATTTGAAATGAAGTGAATGGTTCTTTTATGAACATTTCAAAATCAACATTTTTAATTGAAAGTCGGTTTTATAGAAAAAAAAATGTCATTGGTTTTCTTTCTCATTTTGTCAGTCCAGCGTGAAAAATTAATTGCCACAGGGTTGATAAGGTGGTAAAAGAAAATCAGACCTCATTTCAAAATAGTTTTATTTCAATTCGTATGGTTTGATATTTTCTGCTATGACTTGATACTTAAGTCAATCAGGTTGTGAATATATTGAAAAAGGATATTCTTTATAGAGGCACCGCTATTTAAAATTTTGTATGACATTACTTTCCTTACTTACCTTACCTTACCTACCTTATCTTACCTACCTTACCTTACCTACCTTACCTTACCTTACCTACCTTAACTTACCTTACCTTACCTTTGAACCATATTCAATTTACATCTAAACACCGAAAACTAATTTTGTATTTGTCTTGTGAGCTCGAAACAGCTTTGATATCTACTTTGATGTATTATAGGAGATTTAATCATTATAGATGGATTTTGATTGTTAATATACCGTTACAGTAATTGTATTATAATATATTCAAGAAACAGAATATTAGTAGATTGTATTAGTAGTATATTATTTATTAGTTTTTTATTAATATTTTGTAGATTAAGTTTTGCTTGTTATACTACAATTAATTAAAATATGCCTGTATAAATAATTCACTAAACAATTCAAGCAACAAAATACATATCTAAGCCCCCAATTCGATTATTTTTATTCGTTTCAGAGATTTTATTTCGCTCGAAGTATTTACATATTTATTACAACATGTAACTTTTAAAAACGACATGTAACTTTTAAAATAAAATTGTTAGACACTAGCGAACCCTTCGATACTTACTATCAAATTTAAATTTTACACCAGTTAAGATTATTACTTCTTATTATTTCATAGAAAGAAACTTAACACAGAAAATAAATAAAAATAAGTCGATTTATCTAAAAAACTTATTTGTAGTTTCAATGAATTACGAATTACAAAACGTAGATTTCATTTGTGGCTAAAATAGTTAGGTAGAAAACCTAAAAACCTTATTTTTAGAAGACTTTGTTTCATAGTTTATCGACATTTAATTTTAAGTCACTATTTATGAAGCTTAGAGAAACATAATAAATGTAAAATTATTTAGTTAGCAAAGGTTTCTACCGAAAAATTACTGAATTCTTTTAGATCACCTCTTTAGGAGCTTCAAAATATACAATTTTTATCATTATTACATGTGCTTATTTTATTTCATTAAATTTCAAAAGCATATTTATGTATTCGTAACGAATTTTTGTATTGCGATACCGCAAATATAAAGAGGAGTAATATTCATTTTACTTAGGCGTATTACGCAGGGAAAATGATTTTTACATAAAAAAAAATATTAAAACCGGCTTTAACGACTTAAATAATATTAACAGGTTGGAGCCTTAGTCTCGAATTAGCCTTATTTTTTTTTGTATCGAATTGAATATTAAAATATTTTACAATGTAATCGATAATTACGCAACGGATTTTTTTGTGATATCTCTTGAATTAATAATATTTATTGCAAGTGTATTGGGCTTGATAAAAAAAAGCAGATAAATGACATTATCCTTTCTCTCTCTCCCTCTCACGGCTGGGTAGAACTTGGAGGACGATGAGTCATTCACTTGATCGGTTCATCTGGTTGGTGAACGACCACGTGATCGTTTACCTTCGGTGTTCCCAACGACAATTAGTTTTTCCAAACTTGCATCGCCTCTGCGTACTGTGTGGCCGAAATAGGATAAAATGCTTTGTTGGCATATCGTTGACAAGCGGATTTTTATTCTGAGCTGATTTAAGATAGACACATTGGTGCGTTTAGCCTCCAACACCACATCTCGAATGCATCTATCCTTTGTCGTTCTCGGGCTAAGATCGTCGACGTTTCTACTCCATAAAGGAAGATAGGGAATACCAGGGTTCTTATTAACCTGATCTTGGTTTTGATGCCAATTCCTCTCCTCTTCCAAACATTGCTCAAATGGGTCATGGCAGCTTTAGCCATTCCGATGCGTTTTTTAATCTCGGGGACACAATTGCCGTCGTTGCAGATTTGGGAGCCAAGGTAGATATAGTGGTCGATGACTGAATGTTGCCAGGAATGTTGCAGGTGACATTTCCTAGTGTTTCGGCTCGATCTACTGTCATCACTTTAGTTTTCCCTCTGTTCACTGCGAGACTGATATTGCACTTTCAATTTTGAGTCCTTGGAATAGGTCACTCGTATCTTCCATAGATGTTGCCAAGAGAACGATGTCGTCAGTATATCGAAGATTTGACAATCTTCTTCCACCTATAGGAAACCCCTTCTCCCAATTTTCGATGGTTTTTCGAATTATATACTCTCCATTTATGTTAAAAGGTACAGGGGACAGGATGCAACCCTGTCTCACACCTGTTTTGTTTGGAACATGCTAGTGCTAGAGTATTCTGTCCCTATCCTAACGAAAGACCGATTTTTTGTGTACAAGTTCTGGATTAAAGAGACAAGATGTTCTGGAATTCCCATTTCTAGTAACACAATCCATAGTTGATCCCATTGCACGCCTTTTTACCACATTATCCTTTATTTAATAGTTTTATCATTATCCTTTATTTAGTAGTTAATACTTTTTTATTTTGTAATGATTTTACAACATCGAGGACGTTCTATGGATTTTGATGCATGCATAAAGCGCTCCGTAATATCCAAAACATGATAACCGATAATCGCTCTTTGTTAGTATTATTTCTATGTTATATGTATAATATTATATTGCCACTTTTTTTTTGTAATAGATAGTTCGTTAGATAAGTTATAATAAAGTATCTAAAAATATAATGAAAATATATTGTTCCATTCTTATACCATTACTATATATATTAATGTTTATATATTAATTCCACTCGAAACTGTTTGCCTTTACGTTGAAAATAGAAATATATTTTTTAACCCTCAAATGTCACGGCTTATTTAGATTTGATGGTTTTCTTGATTACGGAGACTTCTCGTTTCGTAGGGATATTAAGGCCTAAATAATTTTAAGAGATATTAAAATTACTTTCTAACAACTTCATGAACCGCAGTTTGCATAAATTCCTTCATTGCTAATTTGTTTTCTCGACTTTTTAAATACACAGAGGCTTTTTCATTTCTTCGTTATTTGATGGATTTGATTTCATCATATTAATTATGTATAATATTAATAATTATTATAATTAGATAATAATTTCATACTGATTATTCCGGCTTTAGTATATTTTTATTATTTTAGTATTAGCCCATTAAATATATTATTTATATGTAGCTTCAACAATACATCGGATTGGAAAAATACGGGGATCAACAAAAGCTTTGTGTTTTAGGTAATAAATATCTTCTTGATATAGTAATGAAATATGACTAGTTAAGTCAATTTAATAGTTCCAGGAAAATAATTTATTTTTAATTTAATTTGATTGGGTTTATTTATAATATTTTCTAAGATGTTCTTTAACATTTAAATTTACAAACGTTACCCCCTTGGAATATTAGTATATACTAAATGGCAGACGTTTCCAAATCGACCAAACTTCTTGAAGTAGACACTCCATACTTTGGTGTACCTTAATGACGTCACATAAATCAATTACAGATATAATAATAAAAATATAATATAATAACAAATAAATATTAAATAATTTAATAATATTATTAAAGTTTTTTCATTATATAAAACTTTATTTCTTTGATAACAATAATACAATGGAAAGAATTCAATATTTTTGAGACTGCACAATTGAAATCCGAATGGCATAGTATTCAAATACTTAGAGAATACTTCATTCTCAAAGGATTGTATTGCTCGAAGCTCGTTAAAAAGTTCTTTTGAATCTATATTGTCTTATGAAAGAAAAAAGCTTAAAATTATAAAGCTAAATACTAAACCTCAAATCTTAAATTGCAGATTTTTTTTAATTAACCCACTAATAATGAATTAATGATTGACTTCAATTGTAAATGCAAAAATTTTGGAATAAAGTTAGAGGTAGGCAACTTTCATGAATTTCTTACATGATTTCACTAGATGGTTGTATCTTAACCTTCTGAGATAAAAATGATTTCCTTTCAATTCGTACCGTTTGATATATTCTGCTTTGATTTGACACTCAAGTCAAGGAGGTTGGGGAAATACGTACAATCCACTATATTGAGGCGACCGGCATATTGAATTTCATATAACATCATCTTATTATATGCTTGTTGCATCGTAGGTTTATTTAATATTAGTTTACTCTCAACCACATTAAAATACAAATATGATTTTGATATTTGTTGTGAATTGTGTTACACAAAAGTAATTGTATACGTATTAAAGTCTTGTGAATTTTATGTTTTTATATTTATTTTGCTGTCTCCAATAAAACCATATTATTATTTGGTTTCTTACGTCACCTAACATACCTTTATAGTAAGTTATATTTCAATTTGTCTAAGAATAAAGTGGTCTGTAGCAGGATTATATATAAATATTTTTAATATTGTTCCACTAAGTTCTTGTTATGAAATAACCCTATTGTATATTTCATCTCTGTCTCTCTATTTTATCTCTATCTCTTGTTTATCAAAATCTAAAGAAACAGCTTTTACTATTTCAGTTCATTTGTTATTATCATTTAGTGTTTGTGTTTGATAAACGTGATTAATATGGAAAAATGCGCTACGTTACAGTTTTTAAGCAATGGGTAAGAGTGCAGGAGATTACGGTACATCGGTCTTTAGTGAGAGATCAGTAGGTTCTTTCGCAACCAACCCTACCAGTACCTATAAATACCTACGACCTTCAAATGACTTAACTATTTTTAACCAATCTCTTTAAATATTTCTGTATAAAGTTTAGTTTCGAAAGTATTTTTGATTCCCATAATCTTCTTCTGACTTTGATATAATATCTTATAAAATGTACTATTTTGTAATACTTTCAGTCAGTACAAATAATTTGAAACCACATCAAGATTACACGCCTCAGAAATACCTTCAATTATGTTATTGTTTAATTTTATAAGAGGATTATAATTAGTTATTTTGTTTTTAAGAGAATTAGCTCCCAAAAAAGGATATTTTGTTTTGTTCAGAATCAGGCTATTCAGCTTATTCTTGATATAATTTTATAAAATATATAAGGATAAATATTTAAAGAAATATATAAATGTAAAAGAATAATATTCTACACAAAATCACTAACACTAGCAAAGCACAATTTGTAGTTATTATATATACACCAGAGTGTAGAGACAGATCACGAGACAGATCAAGAGACAGATCACGAGACAGATCTCGTGTTCACGGGTTATCATTACTTTGATGAACTCTCCACCTTGACACGTTGAGAGCTCTTGTATGAAACTTTGTGAGTATTTCTACAGATGAGAGTACTTGATACAATAACATTAAAAATATTGTTTCTATAAGATATGTATTTGGTAATAAGTGTTATCTCATATATATTACTGTTCTTACAAAGACATCACATTATTACTCCCGAAAGACGTTTATTTTGTAAAATTAACTGAAACATTCCTGATATGTATAGGCCCGAAATATAATTACTTTAATTTTTAAACTCTGCGTTATGTGTTCTCTTACCTCAATAATATTAGTTTCTTAAGTATAAGGAATAGAACTTTAAACCACTACTATCATGACAATGCTATGATTTTGATTTAAAATCATAAATATTAATTGACTCAAAAGGTGAATTTTTCAGAAATTTTAATATTTTTATTTCTCAACAAATTTAAAAACATAAAAGAAGCTTTAAACATTGTAAATAAGATTTTCGAACAAATAATAGGGAAATTCGATTTTTTACCCTGGAATAACTCTAACGCTAGGTTAATTAAAATCTAAGAACAATCTGTTACTTCTAAAGTAGGTATGTCATTTACCTAAATTCGTAAGTCTAACAGTACGTCAAGTTGTCCAAAAAAAAAATTAGAAGTTTAATATGCAGTTCTAAATAACTTACGATATATATAACCTTAAACTCCTAATAGGAGTGCATATTCATCGTCCAGCTCTCGAGAATACGTAGAGTACGAAGCACATTTCCTCAAACATTTATTCTAGTCTTTGAAGTTTCTTGGGTATATTCCTATAATGCTTTGCTACTTGCGAAAATAAAAGAAAACAGGTTGTTTATAAAAATACATTATTTTTTGTTGTATCAATAACATTTATACTTTTATATTTATATTTACCCGGCTGTATTAACGTAGAAATTAAATCGGAATGTGCCCGACTCGCGGCGAGTCCGCCACGCTCAGAGCTCATGATTAAGGACCCCGAACGGGTTCGAAACTAGTCGGGCACATTCCGATTTAATTTCTACGTGAATACAGCCGGGTAAATATAAATATAATAGTCATGATTCACGAAAGTTTAAATATAAAAAAACATTTATACTTTTTTAAATTTGTAATATTGTTTGTGCTCTTATTGGATATCATCAATAATGAAACATAATATAACCCACTGTATATTTGAGTATATTTGAGTTGCTTTTCTTTCTTTAAAGGCAAAAGTTAATCGTGAAGACAGTAAGCTCATATACGACAAGAGAAGCACAAGTGATCTTCCTTCAAAAATTTGAAAAAGGTGTACTATTATTAGAATGCACTCATTGATTTTATCTTACATTATACCAAAAAGTTTAATTTACCACCGTTCAAGTATGTTTAATTTGTGACGCAGGTTCAATTTTAATATTTGCATAAATTTAATTAACTTTCACATATACTCAAATAATATAACATTTTAAAATATTTCTATAATATGACAGCTATTGCCAGTCAAAGCTTAGACACATTGCGCTGACGCTAGTGGAATAGAATGATAAATGTATGTATTTGACGTAAGATAATGCTGGACTATCGCCTACGTCCAAACATTTCATTTAATTTAAATAGAAACAACAACGAACACTTGCCACTTGGCTAGGGGCAATTCAGAAGATAATGTTTGTAAAAAATGCGCTCTTACGTTCTTTCATCTTTAAACACATACTTTTATAAAATTGGTTGCCAGAAAAATAACTTTAATTTTAAATGAACAATAAATAATTTATATCTAACCTTAAACATATTATTAATATTGATCGGGAAGGATATATTATTTTTGAGACAGCACTGTTGAATTTTGAATCGCTTGGTATTCAAATCTATGAAATCTTATTTCCCAAAGGATTTTACCAAAAAAAAAACACCGGTACTCAAATGCAGTTAAAACTTGGAACATTTGAAAATATTCTTATTTCAAATGTCTAACGAATTTTATCGTATTCCTTTTTTTTTAAAACCGAGACAATGATTATGTTAAATGATAAGATGAGTCACTTCAACGTTTCCATTAAATTTATATCGCACATAAATGAAACAACGACCGCAGTGAAAACTAAATGATTTCATTGAAATACGTTTAACATGAAATATAAGACCTTAAACATTATTAAGATATATATTATTTG
This sequence comes from Dircenna loreta, assembly GCA_963555665.1. Classification (NCBI taxonomy): domain Eukaryota; kingdom Metazoa; phylum Arthropoda; class Insecta; order Lepidoptera; family Nymphalidae; genus Dircenna; species Dircenna loreta. The sequence goes on from OY743087.1 coordinate 15,629,682, forward strand.
TAAATATTTATCTAAAGCGAACATATTTTAACGAAACACACTTCGTCAAAAATACATTAACTGAAAAAACATTAGGGAATATCTTTTACAACCAAATAAAAGCTGCCATTTGTCACCCACAAAGTGGATATCAAATCTGGGAAAAATTCACAAGGCCTTTAGGCATCTGAAAAATTATATTAGCATTTAATTCATATAAAAGATAAAATGTCTTTGAATCTTCAAAACAGTTTTCTGGGTGATACATTATTTGCCATAAAAAAATATTATATTTGTAATCTAATATGTTATATTACGATAAATAAATTAAATTATAAAAACAAAATCTTTTAATATATACAATATACACATATATATTTATATATTTTAAAGAAGAACTGAATAACTATTGGTTTTTTATACACTCGTCTATATATTCGTTTTTAAATATACACATCTATATATCTTTTTTTGCAAATTTAATGTAATTTAAAACAGCAAATGCCGCTAATATTTGTAATTCAACACTGATTAAGGTAAAAGCCATAAAAATACCAACGAAAATATAAAATATTTAAAGAAACAAACATGTCATGAAAATAAATGTAAGTAATTTATCATACCAACTTATCTATATTTATCATAAAAATGTAAGTATTTTAATATAATTAAATGACGAACAGTTATATTCTGCTGCTACGTGTTAAAAGAACAATATTCTAACGGTAGCGATTCTTTCATATTAGCATATTCTGCTCAAAAAGCTTACCTTTACTTTATTAACCTGTTATTTTATGTGTTATTTTATAATTATTGTGTTTTATTTTCCAAATAACTATTTATCATATCAGGTAAACAAATAATTTCACATTATTTTATAAATGTAATAGGTCATAGTAACGATAAATATAATATTTATTCATTTTAATTACCGACTAAATTTTACTTTAAATTTTACTACAATAAAACTATTAAAAAGAAGTTTAAATATAACAGTTAAGAAATATGTAAACGAAGTAAACAATCAAATGCATACAATACAATTATATACAATTCTGCTACAATATACACGATAAATGGTTAACCTTAATCGATCGCAGGACACGTCTTACACCAACACCCGAGTAGTTCTCAATTAACGAGGTAGAACCGTTGTGGCATTGGATAAGCTATTAGAAGCAAACATTCTGAGAGACGAATACGTGTACTATGTATTATGATCGACGGATATCAAGCGTCACGGTAAATGTTCTACATCATTGAATATTTTCAATTATGAGTTGATTTGGTGTGAAAGTTATTTCAAAACTAGTTCAATAAAACAAGTAATAAATATTTTGGATCGTAACTAAAATACTTCGAGTTATTTTAAAAACAACCATTTGTTATTTAGTTTTACAATTGTATCTGAAAGATTTAATTCTTTCCAACTAGTAAAACTGGAATTTTCGAATCAAAAATATTAAAAGTGATCTATAGAAGTCCAGGGACGAGTTGGACTATATTTCTCTTATAGACGTCAAACATTAATTGACAGAAACGGTAAGGAATATAAACTAATGATAACCGCAAGAATTATTTTTAATATTGACATAGCAATGAATAAAATATATATTTGAATCCAAAAACACCACGTACTCTTAAGTTGTATTAGTTAAACTAAAATTAGTTATATAATTTTGATTTATCATATGAGTATTTGGGGAATATGAAACTTACAAATATTTAAAAAATGTAATATGTAACATCTAATGTAGGTATTTTATCTTATTCTCGTACATTGTAGTATTAAAGCCTGAACTATTTGTATGTAAAAAGACAGAAATGAGTTCGACGTTTCAATTCTATTTATTCTTCACATAAATGATCATAGATACTGTGACAACTGTAAAAGTAAATTAAAGGCCCTAATACTAATAAAAAAATACTGATATATTATACTTATAAAAATCTTTTGTTAGATGACGCTAGAAAACCAATCAATAATTACCGTTTTAAGTACACACCATACCCTTATTTAATTACTTGGTACCTGACTTATACATTTTATAAATGTATTAAATGACTCACGTCTTAGAATACCTGTTTATTAATTACAATTTTGTAAGGCTTTGCAAATGCATTGCGGCCCTAGAATATGAAGAGAGATAAAGGACGCAATTTAATGGTGGGTAGGTATTTGGGCTTCGGGAAACCCTCTTCTAACCAGCTTATATAAGCTGCAGTCATATAATAACCAATAAGTTCTTCCACCTATGAAACTATCTATAGCAAATATTATTGACATGAGAAAATTATGAATGACTCACAAATATGGGATCCGATACTGAAAATAGATTGTGCTCATAACTTCAAAATACTTAATAAATCCATTTTTTTTTAGGATAGAATAGACTTGTCAACTTCACAACTATATCAGTAAGAATACTGATATAGTGGTGAAGTTGACAAGTCTATACCTTAAAAACTTAAACTTAAACCATAAAACCAAGTGTATACCTTAAAAAATGATTTCTAAATAAGATGACCAGTCAACCGTTTGTACCTTGGTCTACCAACTAAAAATCGATATAATAATTTATTATCGCCCCTACCACGCTTACTATGACTACGGTACAAAAAAAAGGTTAGAGTTAGAAGTAAGTTTTTTGTAGTGTAAAAGTATAAAACAATAATAAATAGTAATTTATAATCAGAATCATAAAATACTATTATATATAAGATGTCACATTACTATTTATAATTAATTATTGTTACAATATTAATTAAAATTAACAAATAAAAGAAACTTTCAGGTATACGTGAACTTAATAGTTAACGATCAATAAATCACTTTACGAAGAGCAATGGACGTAAGACTGTCTTCATTTTGATGAATACTCCACCCTGACACTTTAAGAGCTCTTGGATGAAGTTCTTTGCGTATTTCAACAGAAGAGGGTGCTTAATCCGAAATATAATAAATAAATTGTCCTATGTTATATTTCTTTGGAATATTTTTTATCTAAATATAAAATTCTTCTCATACTGAGTAACTGACTTCAGACAACGCACAGCCGAAATGACTGAACGCAAGAACCTAAACTTTGGCATGTATGTTCCTTGGAGAGTGTAGGGTGCACTAAGAGAGGATTTTCGTAAATTCCGCTCAGAAGGGTTGAAAGAGGTGAAAAAATTTTATATGAAAGTTCTACATCATTGAAGTTAGTGTCTTGAAAATATGGATTTCGGTTATATACTACAAACTTTATATATAAAAAAAACTCTTCCTTTTCTGAGTGACTGATTGACTGAAAGACAACACACAGCCGAAATTATTGAACGTAAGAAGCTGAGATTTGGCATTTGTTCATTAAAGAGCATCAAGATGTGATTTTTGGAAATTCCATCCTCGAGGATTTGGAGTGAAAAACTTTAAAATGAAAATACGACTCTGTGGATTTTTTTGTTTTTTTAGATGTTTACTACAAATTAACGAATACATGCTAAGATATAAAACTGAAATTTAGTAAACATGCTCTTTGATGTAAATTAAAAATAAGCTCGAGAGAAAAGCCGCGAGCGGAAAGCAAGTTTTATACATATTACTATTCTAACAAACCTTTTACAAAAAAAACTCTTAAGAGATTATACTTACTATAGAAAGTTAAATAAAACATTCGTTACAATTGTTTCTAGCAACAAAAAGTATTAATATTAAACTTGTCGACTAGCAAGAAAAAAACTTTCCAAAAGAAATAATACTTCTAAAATGTTTGGAAATATATCTTTGAAGTTTTGCCGTCATTGTGGAAATTACTTTTCCAATAATCTTTTACATATTCTTGTTGGTATGGCCTATCAGTGCTGAGTTACAGCTGTCACTGATAAGTCATTCCCACGTATACTAAAGAAGGCTCTTGTGTTTTTATGTTATTAATTGTTTGTCTTATAAATACAGAATAAATCCTTTAATACAAATGATTAAATAATAAAGTCTTAAGTCCTTATTTTATTTACACAATATATTGATTTTATTGTTATAAAAATACTTATTTATCCTTAATAAATTAACTACAATATTAACTTTTATTGTTATACTCTGGGTTAAACGTTCTCTTACATCAATATATTAAATACTACTTTCTTCAGGATTTAATTTTTAGATTTTCAAGATACAGGCAAGTTTAAACAAAATCTCAAAAGATTTAAAATTATCATGACAATATACTTGATTGGAGGTCCTAAAAGGTAAGGTAATAAAGGAACCAGATTCTCAATCATAAACAAGATTGACAAAGTTATTGAAGCAACAATTTCGACTAGAAAATTCAAAGGCGAAGACGTACTGTTGCCATGTATCACAATGATCTCGACAGATCGTTTGAATTCGAATGGCATTTTGAATGGCGTTTGAATTCGAATTCTTGGACTACATTTGGAGAATCCATGCTTCTCGCATGGGTACCTTTATGTGGCCAGCTCACGCGTCAGAAAACCAGTTATATTCGTTGACCTGAAATATATGGAAAAAGAAGAAGTATATGTCAATGTGTAGCAATGGGAGCAAGTTACAGCTGGATGTAATTTAAATATATTTTAGAGAAAAATTATTGTACATATACTACGGAGACTATAATCTTATCTCTTACGTAATTGCCGTTTATAAATAAAATTACTCAACAAGTATCAGAGTAAGGAGATAAATAAAAAAAAAAATCTATATAAAGGACGCCTCAAAAAAGAACATGCCACGATTTCTTACATCTTTTTGAGTTTCAAATCAAAGCAGCATATATCCAGCGACACGATCTGACAAGGCACTATTTTTGAAGGTTTTTCAACGAAACTATGAACTTTTTGCTCTACTCCTAATTATTTTTTTTAAGAAAGTATGTTTTTTTACATTTGCCAGGTGTAAGGTAAACTAAAATCAATGAGCAATCAATGGTTCTATTATTAAAAAAAAAATCAAGTTGTTGAATGAATCTCACTTGCCCTTTTCTAGTCATGCAGTAAGCTGTGTTCACATTTTACCTTTGCCCTTTAAGTTGCTTCAAGTTGGTCCTGTTTTCGTCGTCTATAAAATTGCAGTCAAAGTTAAATTATGAATATAGAAACCAATTGATATGTATTTTCATTTTGGTATTGGGTTTTTAACTGAAATTCATCTTTAGTATACAAAGTATAGTAATATTTTGAATAGGACAACTTCATAACAAAAACTGAGTAGAACAATATTTCAAATAAATTCTACTTTCGTGATCTTTCCACATGGAAAAAAAAGAGTTTCCTAAATACATTCAAATATAACATTTTGTATAAGCACCCTTTACCCGTACTTCTAATGATTATACTACGAGTATATCGGCTGTTTGCAACAACGTCTTAAAAGGAAATATAATGTTGTATGTAATAATAATATAGAATAATTTAAAACGAACTTTATAAAACACATTTTTTTTATATATATAATGACTCGAATAGGTAAGAAAGAGAGCAGATAAGACATTGTAGTGCTGTCTCAGCTCACTCGATAGTTCGCTACGATAACGCGCTATTTCACTCTGTCGAGTAGTCGTTTATGGAAGAGCTCTTGAATTTTAACACGACTTTAGCACGACGTTGATTTAAAGGTAAGTAAATTTCTAGGGTGTGATTTTTTATAATTAATACACTCTTAAGAAAATTCAAAATGTAAATTTTTTGTGTTTTCTTTCATTATTGCGTTGTACCAAGAACCAAATTATATTTAGTTTTACTAATGTTATTATTTTATATGATAAATTATTAAATATTTTATTCATATTGTTATAAGAAACTTACTATCTATATACTTATTATAACATTTAAAGATAGGATCATGATCAAAATAAATATTAAAATTTCTAAACAGCTCTGTTGCTATTGACGCTGTAAAAAAACATTATCAATATCAACCGGACAGATCAATTTAATTGGTTCACTGTTTTTGCTGCTGCTGCTGCTGCAGCTGCTGGTTGGTCAAAACCCCTGCTTCATTCGCTACATTTCAAACATCCTTACCCTTCCCCATTGCTCATGGGTCCACGTCAGATGGTACAATTTCTCATCATGTGGACAGTCTGCAACTAGCAGACTTAATGCACGTCCGCATAATAAAACGAGATAAAATAATTTGAAAACTGTCTATTTATTCGTCTGAATGACTTTTGTAATCACAACCCCTCTATGGATAATATATATATATAAATTTTTTTTATTTTGTTAAATGCTTTCATTTTCATTGTTTCTGTCAAAATTCGTATTTCTACACTATTTTTGTAGCGAAAAAAAAATTTTTCGCTGGAAAAATAATTTAAGTAAGTTTAATATGATTTTTTTAAATTGGTCAGTTTTGTTACCTCATGAAGAGCATTATGATCCGATCTCATATACCATAATATAAATAAGTTACCAACTTCAAAGTACCTAAAACAGATTCTTAGATCTCTACCAAATATATATCATATAAAAATAAAAACAAAATATAATTTGGAAACCTGTGGTACACGTTCATAATAAGCCGTACTATAAATATGACACTGGGAACATGTATACAATTTGCCGCCAAAGCGAGTACGATCTTGTTACACTAAGTAGGTTCAAGTTCGAACGTGTCGATTGTTTATTTCTTACGTGTTGCGGGTTTTCTGTTTATATTAGTCGATAAATCTACACCGAACAGAGTGGATTACGTCATTACACGATTGTGATTTATTTATCTAACATTAGTTAAAAATTTGTGAATTATTTACAAGGCTGAGAAAAGGTGAGTAAAAATATTTTGAGTTTGTTATTTATCAATTAGGTATACCTATGCTTTGTTTAATAAACGTGTACTGTAGCTATAAGTATATTATTATTTATAGATCATGGAGCCAGTGAGAAAAAAGTATAAGAAAACTTTGAAGATGTCCGAAATCACAGACTATCTTCAAGAAATTGAAGATTGTAGTGATGAGGAGTTGAATGACATTGAAGTTGCCATATTGCCGCCGGACGAAGTGGATGAAATAACTGATATTGAAGAAGGTCCTGATGATGAAATGGGAGTTCTGCCAGTATCAGATGTAGCTGGTCACGTGGAATTTTCATGTACGATCGACAACGTCGAGGAAGACCAACCTACTCCAACGACATCTCGGACAAGTAAGACAGTTACTTGGCGTAAGTGTTACCCAGTATATTCTGATATACAACCGGAATCTAATACTGCTATGCATTGTTTGGTTAGTATGATTACAGAGTTGGAAGGAAAATCAGCAGTGGAAATATTTGAAAGCTTGTTATGTGACGAGATTTTGGAACATATTGTGACCGAAACAGTGAACTACGCCAAGCATTACAAAAATGATTTGAACTTCAATCTTACCGTAAACGAGTTAAAAGTGTTTATAGGAATTTTGATTTTCTCTTCATGTCACCACTTGCCTCAAAGTAAACTTTATTGGTGTAGAGATGATGATGTACACATTCCATTTGTTGAGCGAGCCATGTCTCGTAATCGTTTTGATAAAATTAAATGCTATTTACATTTCAATGATAATTCAAGAATTAATAATAATACTGACAAAGCTTTAAAAATTCGCCTATTTATTGATAAAGCTAATGCATCATTCCAAAAGTTAGGAATATTTGAATCTAATTTAGCTGTTGATGAAATGATCGTCAAATACTTTGGTCACCATGGGATCAAACAATTCATAAAGGGTAAACCAGTGAGGTTTGGATACAAGCTTTGGGCACTGTGTGGAGTCAGCGGATATTGTTATAACTTTTCACTGTATACAGGCAAGGATACTGAAATATCAAATAGTACTGGCGATGGCTTAGGTTCAAGGGTCGTAAAAAAGTTGCTTACAGTATGTACAGACCCCAGCGCACATGTAGTCTACTTTGATAACTTTTTTAGCAGCATGAAATTGTTAATTGATTTAAAACTTCACGGGTACAGAGCTACAGGGACAGTCAGAGATAATAGGACTAATAAATGCCCTATCATGACCAAACAAGAAATGAAGAAGAAAGACCGAGGTTATTCCGATCATCGTTTTGATAAAAATAATGAGATATTATGTGTAAAATGGCATGACAACGACGTAGTATGTCTTTTGACTAACTTTGATACTGTTGAACCTTTTGTAAAAACTAACAGGTACTCGAAGAAAGAAAAGGCTAAAGTACTCGTGAATCAGCCAAGGCTTATTCATAATTATAATAAAAACATGGGAGGAGTGGATAAACATGATTGGCTCATTTCTAAATATCCAATCCGCTTTAGAAATAAAAAATGGTATTGGCCTCTAGTCATTCGTGTTTTAGACATGACCCTAGTGAATGCATGGATTATTTACAACCAGGTAAATAAAAATGAGACCATCCCTCTGCTAGATTTTAGACGAAGGGTTTGTTTTTCTTGGATGAAAAAAGCGGAAGGCAGATCAAGTAAACCTACATCAGGCACTTCAGAAGGTGTTTTACATCCTGTCGGGTTTGACAATATTGGTCACTTTATGACGAAGAGGGACAAGCAGAGGCGTTGCCAAGGACAAGGTTGTAAAAAAAGCCTCTAACTTTTTGTGCTAAATGTGAAAAAACGCTTTGCAGTGATTGTTTTATACCTTATCATACAAAATAATTTTAAAAATGTTATTTTTAAACCTATTTGTAGTTATAGTTTCCAAATATAGCTGATTTTCTTATAATTGTTAACTTTATTTTTTTCTGATCACAAGTTCCCATTGTCATATTTATAGGACAACCTGACTCAGCATTAATTATTTTTTTTTTTATTATTTTTTTTCATATAATCTTTTCTTAATATATAAAGAACTCAATTTAAAAATTTGATCAATAAACTTCAATGTTTTCGATGCTTGGGAAGTAATGGGTTAATTTGACCTCTAATATGACTCGTAATATAAATTTGGCTAATTCTGCTTTAAAGAATAGAATTCAATTTTATAAATCCCTAGCAATAAATAAATCTAAAGCAAGACAAATAATATGTGAATCTTATTCTAGTTAGCATATACGTACACTTTTTTCGTACACGGTCATATTATATCAGATATCTTTTGTGTAGTATCAAATGTTAACTGATTGAAACCGCAAAGCATACTCATATGTCACTAACAATGCTCAGTTGTGTTTGTTTTCAATTTCCTCTGTATGTTATAGGGATTTCGTATTACTTATAGGACTGAGTCTGAATAGTCAAGGTAATCCGTAAGTTAATATATCATGGCTTGAAAGGAATTGCTACATAAATTTGACTTTTAAGACAACTTATATTATATAATAGATATATAAAGCACGTATGTACATACGCATTATGTATGGGTAACCAACTATTCATAATTCAGATATTAAGGCAAAGAAAGTATTTATAAAATAATATTTATTTATTCTTACACACAGGCTCCGTTCGATTCCGTTCGACTTACGTCAAGAGAAGACGACTTTATTTTTTTGTATGTACATGTATTGATAGTGGTGCTAATATATTTACTTCATTTATTAAATCGTTAGACTTTAATTTTTATTACAAATTTTAGTACGATCTTTTAAAACCCGAGAGAGATTACTTAATAACAAAAATGGAAACACTTGTATAAAAAAGAGGAGCCAGAATTCTATAAAACGTTGTAGATCTTGATCAATGTATGAATATTCTGGCGAAAGTGGAGGTAGTTTATATAAAACATATTCAAGCTTTCAAATTAAATTAAGAGGAATATCTCGTAATATTTTTCTTAATTGAATGGCATGTGTCAATTTGCAGAGAGAAAAATGAATTCTTTAAGAAAGAACACTTGAGAATATATGATATTACAGTCAACACAATGTCATGAAGAGGAATCAACATGTCAAGAGTAATTTTGTCTTTACCTACTACTTCCGAATTGACAATGCTATAGTCCATAACTAATGCAGTTATATTCATTTTCTAATAATAAAGTGACGCTTAGAAAAAAAAAACATGCACGTTTTGTTTCAAATAGAATTGTATTTTATTTCGTAAATAAGTCATGGAACCATTTCAAACCATTATAGCTAGGTTCATTCTATCTGTACTGTGATATTTTTCAATTTTCCTAATGGCCAGAATGCAACAGTATTGCCAGACGATGCATTTATATTATGAGCACACTATCATTCTGCTGTACTCAAAGGGAAAACGTTTCTATATTTTTTTTATAATTAGAACATTGGATTTAAAAAATTAACGACTATTGCTCTAAATTCAAGCTAAATTATTTTTTTTTTTTCAGATGTAATACCAGTATATTTATATTTATGCTGCCCTGCTGTATTCACGTAGAAATTAAATCGGAATGTGCCCGACTAGTTTATATATTACTACTTTTTTTTTAATTTTTACTTCTGCTTATTTTATTTTAAAGTACAAATAATATAAAGGATATTTTTTTTTAGTCTTACAAAACATTATTATAGTACGTTTTTAGTTATCTCATATGATTTATAATTTATAGGCACATGTTTGAAGGTAAATATAGAAGTAAGAGTTTTATATGTCAATGTGAGGGACACATGTTTTTTTTTTAAATAAATTGCAGCGCCATCTACTCGCAGATAAATTTCTATGATCTCGAGCACGTAAAACTTAAACAAACAAACTATCAATATCTGTTTATTATTTTCTAAATTCTTAATTTTCAAATTTTTTTGTTTTTTTTAATCAAAAATTTCGTTTGATTGGCGCAGTGGTTCATACTTCGTCTCTCGTGCTGATGAACGTAGGCTCAATCCCCACAACAGAAAAATAATTCTTATAAAATAATGTTTTTTTCTAGGTTCTGTATTTTTCATATGTTTAATATGTCTGTATTAAGAACAAAATAGTTTATGTATGTTTACCAGTTGTCAAGTACCTATCTATACTACAATTTTGCTTAGTTTGGCGCTAGATATCCGAACATCAAAAAATGCTGATAGCAAAATATTAATGCCTTATTTAAATTTATGGGGGTAGGAGGTATTTATATAAAATATTGAATTCTTCTAAAGTGCTTAAAAATACATAATCAGTGAATTCCATTTATTTGTATGTATATTCTATTTTGGGTTGGATTAAAACAAACATAAATCGTAGCACAATCATTAGAATACTTTTGAAGAGCTGAAGATGTTTCTTAGTGAAGACATATTTAGGTGAATATTACATTTAAGGCGTTAGGGGCACTTCGCACTTGTTGGGAACTCATTATGTAACCTTAAACAAAAAGGTCTAATGAAAGTAGAAGTTTAGTTTGTTAAAAAAAAAACAATATATTGGATAAACAAATTTACAAAAACGTAATTAGTTACAGGAAGTTATTATTGGATTTTAAAAGATTTTTAACATACTCTTACTATATTAAACATACTAAAACTAGTTTGGTGCATAAATATTTACAACAAATTGAAATTCTTTTTTCTTCTAGAAAGACTTGAATATTTTTTTTATAAAATAATGTAACATGCAGATTAAAAACAGATTGTAAGTTAAAAGAATATTAAATAACAAAAAAAAAAACGAAGTAAACAAAGACGTATATCATAAAATCAGATAATTAATAATACTTACTTCAAAAGTCTACATGGGAAACTCAAGACCGCCTCATAATATTCTCGTATACTATTCTCTTGAAACTTCCTAAGTAAATTTGCGTATTCTTGATGGTACTATATAATATGGTATAAGTTCTCGTGTGTTTCTATGAATTTCTGTATCTGTCTGTTTGTCTTTAGAATAACGTTTTACTTTTATATATATCAAGTTTTTCTTCCAGCTTTATATTTCTTTAAATATTTTAATCTTTACTACCAATAGTTTAGTAACATCGTTTTTACAACCAATAGATATATCAGTAGTAACATCTTTAAGGTCATTATTAAAATATAATAGATCATTTTTAAATTGTTTAGAAACATGTCGACAAATACTCAGCATATTTAAACTCAAATAATTTACAAAAAAAATATTTCGGTTGTGGCATCTTTTTTAACTTGTTTTATGCATTAAGCATCAAAGGTAACTATTTAAAACTCTTTTTGCTTTTTGGCCTCAAGCTTCTTTGATATCCGATTTAATTCCACTCCTTTGCTGTCAGATTTAATTAGGAAAAAGCATAGCGCTTTATGAGGCGCGTCTACTACAAAAGGATGGATGTTCGCTGTGCATCGGAACGTCCGGTGATGGAAGGGGGATGGGGGAATTAGGTCATGTAATTCTACCGCACATTCACCAAAATGTATCCTATAGAATACTGATAGGCTGGGAACTTAACGTCTATGTGAAGAGTGAAATAAAGTTACAAGATAAAAGAAAGTTATGTGTCTCGCACTAAATAGATACAGTGATTCATAATCACGTGATTATTTTTGTTTAATAATAAAAGAAAACTCATTTGACCAAAAAACTTCATATTATATTACATATTTGTTACACTTTTTAAAAGGTATAATTATCCATGTTTTCCAGACTTATAATGTTTTTCTCACTGCCCTTAATACCGTAACGTTTGGCTACATTTTTACGTGATGACTAATGACGCAATCCCTTTTTTCTGGAGACGTAAGCAAAGCAAAGAATGAAAAGTTACAAAAAAAAGGAAGAAAGGAGTCGATTAAATGGGAAAGTCATAGAACAATAAGCTGGAATTACAATAAGCTGGAATAGTATTTTAGATTGACATTTATGGACGTTAAAAAAGCGTTCGTATCGACCAGTGTTTAAGGAATTTCTTGTCGGTTCTTCTCCATTATTCTACTACAACTGAACAACTAGAGTTTGACGTTTCGTATGTGAAAAGTACGCCTTTTTTAAATTGAAAGAATGTATCATTATTATCCCACTCTAGAAGGGATTTTCATAATATTGTTGTTTAAATATATAAAATTGCATATTTTTAAACCTGGTTAAGGTCAAAATTTAGATGAAATTAGTATTTTTTAAATAATTTTAATAGCGACCGCCCGCAGTATTTGCCAAGTTTATAAACCAGGTACCATTAATAAATTTTAAGTGATGAATGTGATAATATTTTTTTTGGTAGTTATAACTGAATAACTATTTTGTACTGTGTCCGTGGCTAGACTTGTGAAAGCCACAGTGAAAGTAAAAATAACTCTATACATATTATAATTAGCAGCAGACTTGCCAGTCAAAAAACAAAACAATAAAATGTCAATAGCAATTGTCACGTCACCATCTGTAAAACAAGGAGAACACTATACGTCTAAACGACACAAAGCGAACAATTTCAAACAAAAGGAGGTTGGACAGCTTTGAAAAGGAGATATATCTCACCGCAAGGACTTCCATAGCAGAATGATTAATTAAATTGGCAAATATTTATTGACAGTAATAAATAATATTTAGATTACAAATACTATTTTTATTATATTACTAGAGAATTACAATACTTTGCATTTTTTTTTTCTTATGCAACTTATGTCTCGAAGAATTGTGTATATTTTATTTTCTGATGTCATATGAAAACCAATATCTTATACTGACCGTATCAATTTTCTTGATGTAGTAAATCGTAGAATTGATCAGATTATTCTGACTCTGCTCCATGACTATTCATGGAATTACATTCAAATATTCAGAGAGCATTAGTGTTAAAAGGCTGAACGTTCCTAATTCCACAAATATCACGTACATATCTTGGAATTCGACACATATTTTACGTTAGAAAAAATACAAGCTTCTTTAAGATATTTATGTTATAATGTTCTGTTCCCACTATTGATTACTCCCAGCCACCATTTTTATTTACTACATCAATGATATATACAATTCTATTGGATCCCTACAACATTAGTTTATTCTAGATAAGTATAAACTTATCATGTACTCGTACAGTTAAGAGGTGTTTTTACTCGTACTTTGCTCTCGTGATTCTTTATAAGTTTCAGATGTGATTCTGGATAAAAATTAAAAAAAATCTACTTTCTAATATTTTTAGTACACGAAACTATTATTCCTCAAACAGAACTCCTGTTACGTTGAAATCTATATATATCTATAGTTGAAATAAAGTGGTGTTAGTATAACTATTTATAACTTAAGAACGGCAGAACCGACATAGGGCTATTTATCCCGTTCGATAACGTTGTTTTATTTGTTTATTTTACAACGAATTCTTTAATTATTATCTGACAGTCACAATTATCTGTTAGTTGTATACTATTCTAATAGATGGCGGTATAAGCATATTTGCTGACTGGATTGAGTAAGTATCCAAAAGATGGCGCTCTGGTAAAATACAAACGTTTCATATAAGCTAAAACTTAATAGGATAACTGTCTTCAGTGACTAATGCAGTTTTACTTTGATTGACGTAACAGATGTTTATACTAAAAATGACATAATTGTCTTTTATTTACGTTTAAAATATAATAATAGGAACGAAGTTTGTGACACTTAATAAATTATATAATTCACTTATGCGAGTATCGCTACTTTATAAGGCTATTATAATCGGAGGACCATTTTGCTTCGGGAATATTAAAAACACATAGTAAAATGTAGCAATCATTTGATTGGAGTAGTAGAGAGTAGCTTCAGTCAAAACTAAAAAAAATCGAATAGTGTTTCGGTGTGAAGCCGATTTTGTGGAAAGTAAGCACAATATATTTGAAGTAGGCGAGAGAATTTAAATAATACCATAAATTCGATATTCTCAGTAGAAATACGATTGAATTGAATTAGTATAATGTTATAAAAAGACAACACATATCACAGCTATTAAAATGTCTCCTCCAAATCTATCTCCCCTTGTATCATAGCCACTATCACATCTCTAAACATTATAGCGACGACCAAATAGTTCAAAGTTTTAAATACCACTTAAAAGTCAAATCTCGTTTAAGCAAACATATCAAAGTTAGACGATAACAGATTTCGATTTAAAATATTGCCTCTGTACGCAAGACTCGTACATTCTGATAAATAGAAATATTGTTTAAAACATTATGCATCTTCCGGAGTATTTAATATTAGAAGTGTTAATTCAGTGTTAAGTTAAAACATAGTGTTAAATTTAAAAATCCATACTTAGTGTTGAGTTACAAAACTCCAGGTCATTAACGTTCAGATAAGTAGCGTAGTAAAAGAGTTATGCTCATTATGGCTTGTACGCAATGTTCTTATAAAACCTGAAGTTTATTTCATCAAAATTAGAATTTTACTTTGACATACATCTTCAAAGTAACACTAAAAAAAAACAACTCTTGTTTTGTAAGTCGATCAATTATTGTTTTATGTTTAGTACTGTGAATATTTTTTTGCTAAAATGGCACTAATCAAATAAAACATTCTCACTTTAAAAAATACATATCTTATTTAAAATTATCTAACAATTTATGTATAATGATGATTATATTTATTTACATTGAAATATAATTTCAATGTTAGATTCTTGCCATGATTGCATAAGAAACACATGATATGTTACGTAAAAATTGTTATATTTTTACATCTAATAATAGTTTTACGTATGTTAGGTGGCTCGTCAGTTTGCGAAGACATTACTTTATATTCTATTTTTTATAATATAATTAGGTGTAATCTATTATTTAGTAAAAGAGAGTGCTACATATAAAATCATATAAAACTTAAATCTACACCTTCAAAGACTCTTAAATGTTTTGAATTCCAAATTATTCTCGAACAAGGTTCAATGTAAAATAGCCCATATTAGATATTTTGACCTACCCTCACAGTGAGCGTACTCAGCTTGTTTATTCCATTAAATTAAATTATAGTTTTAATTTATAGACACCATTTGTCTCTATCGCTACTAAATGAAAAGAATTCTAATTATGTCATTGTGTATTTTGTAGCCTGTATGTAGATCGTGGAACCTTGTTCCATGATATTAAAGACTCAGACATACAGAAATCCCTAAGTTTCTTATTATATATGTATGTCTTCATGCCTACCAATCTGGTCACCAGTTCTATGGTTCCAGATTATTTTATAATTTAAATTGATTGTTTAATTGTTACATGTATATGTTTTACCCATAAATTAATAACCCATGACTAAATTCAGATTACATTCTATAAGAATCACACAATGAACCGACCAACAAATACCAGACCTGTTATATATATATTTACCCGGCTATATTTACATGAAATTAGATAAAGTTTAAATATAAAAAATCCAGACCTGTGCTTATTTGAGCATCACTCTGTTGTAAATTCTGCTTTATAATTAGTATTTTATTATTATGAAGATGAAATATAATAATATTAAAATAAAATTAATAATATTAAAATTATATTTAGATTAAACGATATCACAACCCATAACGTCATCATTGCAATTGAGTATCTTCTCGCAGTTTATCCAAAATATTGTTAGTCACATATCAGAAGAAATGCAATCTTGAAAGATTTATCAAATAACTAACTAATTAACCATTAAATTTAATATCTCAAAACTAAATAATACGTTAAGGAACTCCAAATCATTAGCGTACGGAGAGGTTTAAAAATATATGCTCATTACGATCTAGCCGGTCCTCAAAGACAAAAGTTTAATTAGCGCAATCTTTTTACCGAAAATTCTTTTAATACCTGAAGTTTTAAACAAAATTAGATGTATATGTCATTTATATAAAGATAATATCTAACTTGAATATTACATTCTTGTTTTGTAAATAAAGTTATTCAAATTATTAATTTCTTTTAGCAATTATACTACGAATTATTGGTTTTTTGACCCAAATTATAAAATAGAATACAAAGCGTATGTGACGTTTCCGGTAAACTGATTGAGTAAGTTATTTAAATACTTCGTTAAATTATGTTTACACACAAACTCTAATTCATTACTAAAATGTATTTTAAATTATATTAAATATCTTCATAGTGAAAAAATAAGTAGGAGTACTAAATTTATCCGTTTAATTAAAACGAATCTTTAAAATACTGTGCGTTCATTAGTTTCGTATACTTTTGTCTATAATATTATTTAAATATTTCCTCGTACTTAATATATTTTTCAAAGATCAATACACTTTAATTAATGAAAAAACATGACGCCCCAGATGAACCTGACAGCGTAACTAGAATTTTCCGCATGAAATATGGTTTTTGAGAGCAATTCCTTTCTTGTGATAGTTAGGTTTTGATGCTTTAATTCTGTTATGTTATAAAGTACTAAAATTATTTGAGTAGAATGTTATATATTTTTGCAATTATAAGGTCTATAAAGTATACTCATTTTAAAAACTGTATTGGCGATAGCTGAGATATACTCGCGAGTACGTTTATACGTAAGACAAATATATCTATATTACAACTTGTGGCACAAACGACCAGCAAAATTCGATTTCTGCAATAAAACTTGTTACCTTAAAAAGTCGAGATAATTTTGATTGTACCAGACACCTTAGAGTATCTCGTTCTATTTCTAAAATACCTTAAAGTTCTATTGATAAGTGTATAGCGACCATCTAGTTCGCCGCAAAATAAAAAGTTAACACACCAGAGAGCCAATTTTTATCTATATAACTAAATTAATGATTTCATACTTCATTTGATCAACCCTAAGTTCTCAGTTTTGGTGTTTTTATTATTTGTAGTTCGGTCTGTTGGTTGGTAAAAAAACATTTCTTTTTCCTTGATGCATTTTAAATGTTCATCCTCATAATTGAATATAAGCTTTCATTTCATCAAACATGACACATTTCACAATAATAACATTAAAAATAGCTGTAAAATATAAAGAGGTTCCCTTGCTAGTATCAACTTCCAAACTTGTAATACTATAAATCTAAGTAAGCAACGATGGCGTTTAGCAACTCGCACTTTAGTGGTTGCGACTTATTCTCCTGGGAAACTTAAATTTAAACTTCATACGTTGCAAGAAACAATATAAAGTACAAAGTTTTGCAACCTTATGTTTACATTATATTAAATAACAATATTTTTATATTTATATAAAGGTAATATTGTACCCTTATAATATTAATATTTTAGCCCTGCAACCATTACCTATTTTAGAAAAAAATTTTAGATACCTGGCGAACAGTATATCGACACGATAGCAGACCGATGGAGACGGTAGCCTAGAGATCACAGGTTGAATTTCTATTCGTATTAACGAAATTTCATTTTACTAAAAATTATGAAAATTTTGAAAATTTCGTAAAAACTTTCCAAAATCAAATCATATACATGAACTAGTGACATTCTTAAAACATGATATGTTTTACATTTTTTTTATTTACTTACAAGTGCAACTATACTTATGATGAATAGACTGTGAGTTCATTTCGTAGTACAGCCCAGAAGAACTTATTTTGTGGAGGGTCCCGGCTCGGTAGGAATATCCTCTTACAGACGATTCATAAGAAAATTACTACATTTTGTACGGTAAATAAGACAACTGGATTCTAGAAAACCTTTCCTCTTTCCCTGTCCCATGCAAGTAATTTAATCCCTAATGAATTAGTTTATTTTGTGGCCAATTTCCCTGTTCGCTAATGTTATCTGCATCTGCCAAATCGTCTGTCACTAAATTAATAAAACTTATATTCATACTATTTTTGGAAAAATATTCTATAAACTGACAAGGTTGAAATAAACTCGAATGATGTTAATTATAAAATTAATTTTCTTTCCAGTAACAATAATATAGTAGAGACAATCGATGGCTATTTAAATGTTATAATATAATCGATAATCGATATTTATACTTTGACCTTTAAATAGACATACATTTATAAACTCATTGGTGTCAATAATGGCTTTTAATTGCATGTGTAGTAACTTAAATAAATGAAACTTATAATATTTATAATTAAATAGTAAATAAAAATAACATTTAATTTTAAATGAAACTTTTAGTGAATATATAATTATTCACATATTAGGCCAGCAAGAGTAAAAAATTGTCAGGGTATATAAATAAAAATAGAGACGAAGCTTCTTAGCATTCTATGGATTCACCGTGCGGGTGCCGGGCAATTTATGTAACACAATTTGTCGTCTTAGTAACGGTATTAATATTCAGTGTTATCTACTCGTGTACATTTATATTCGATTTGGGTCTAAATCTATGAGTTAAGAGGTGCAGGTAAATAACTTAATATTTTGGTAGATTTCATTTCTGTAGCAATTTAGTCCTGTATTTTTCAAAAATATGACATAGATGCGATTATTTAATTGCTGCTGCAAGCGGTTTTACCTGTTTCTCAATATATAT
The DNA here is from genome assembly GCA_963555665.1 of Dircenna loreta. Lineage (NCBI taxonomy): Eukaryota > Metazoa > Arthropoda > Insecta > Lepidoptera > Nymphalidae > Dircenna > Dircenna loreta. The sequence continues at coordinate 15,648,895 of OY743087.1, forward strand.
TTATAATAATTTTTATTTTAACGTAATTTAATTTATTATAAATTTTAATTTAATTTATTATAAATTTTAATTTATTTATTATAAATTTTAATTTAACATAATGTCTAAAGCGTCAAATATATGAAAGAGGAAGTTCGAAATATAAAATCTACATCCTATATATTTTTCCAATTATTTCAATTCCATTTTATAAAATCACAGTTAAAGTTACAAGGAATATTTTTTTATACGTCGTTCATACTTCAAACAAATATTTACCAATATACTAAAATAATAAGAAGCAAAGAAAGAAGTAACCGTGATCATAAAAAAATATAGCACACATCTTTTGTTTCTTTATGACATATTTATAGACACTAACTTTTCCTTGCGAGATTAGCTGTTATAAAGATAAACTTATTTATCAAATAAAGGTAAAAGCTTTATGATTTTATGAACAATGTACCTTTTACATCCATTGTGCCGAAAATACAATTACATATATAAATGTGTCACAGTTATTTATTTTAATATATATTAAAAACATAATTTATATAAAAAGACTTTCACGGATAATCGGTGAAAAATTATTCCAAAGAAAGTTATTAAAGACCAAATCGAATCGTAAGAGGTCAAATTTAGGTCTAATTCAAATAGAATTAAGATATCATGAGGGAGGCAGCATGACCAGATCTACTGGATAATATTATACGCTAATTAGTGTTCTCAATATACAAAAAACTTTATGTGGTTTTGTATACTTACCGATTTATGGATATTATGTATGTAAAAAACAGTTAATATTTTTTTATATTCAATATTTTAAAAAAAATCAACTGTTTTTTTTTATCTACCTTGACAATCACCTCGTGATGAAATTTGTGCTAAAAATTATTATTTACTGATTTATAATCGTTATTCCCTAATATTTAGTCCACTTTCATATGAACTCAAGACCGTGATTCAATATAGATAGGGCAATGAAAGGAAGGAAACTTGAATATTTATCTGTATGTCATTTGCCTATATGTGATAGACAGAAGTAACCGAGAGAATTATAGAATGTATTTATAGAAACGGATAAGCGTATAGGTGACAACATGCCTCCTTGAGGTACCCTGACATGAATGTCATGCAAAGGTATCTCCAGGAGGCATAGTATGGAGATGCGTCAATAGAGTAAAGCAAACTGAATGGGATGCCATAAACGACAGAGTTGAAAGCAATGCTGAAATCCAGCAATATTAAACCAGTCTGCTGTTTTTTATCCATACCCAATCGAATGTTGTCTGTAACTTTAACAAGAGCCGTATTCGTACTATGACCTAATGAAAAACTAGACTGTAGTGTTGAGAATTTGGTTGGCATTCAGGAAAAAAGAATTATTTGAAAATTACATTTTATACCTTGGAAAAGATGAGGAGGATAGAAATTAATTTGAAGTCGGAACTGACAAAATAAACTATTTAAGGTAGTGGTATAAAATGGGCATATATTATTACGGTAAGAAAAATGTGTGAGATTGATAATATTTTGATTAGCATTGTTGACATTATATTCTGTCAATTGGAACGATTATTGCTTAGAACGATAATAAACAAAAAGTGATGGACTATAAAATACACCTAATAGAGAACTTAGTTTGACCTAGTAAGATTTCGGCGATTAAATTTTCACCTTCATCAGAAGAAGAATTTCGGGTTGAAAACACACGGCTTGGTACAACAAAAAAAATCAATAACACAAAATATAATACTAAGATATTTCATACCACTGTCCTACCTACAAACTAGAACAACGTATTATCACTTAAATCTAATAAACGTATTAAAACGATAGCTTAAACGGTGTAGTCTAACAGTAGTTTAAAAACTAAGTTACAAGTATTTCTTTATTTTAAATGATGGAAGATTGATGTCCAAGACAATTAAAAACTAAATGTAACGTTACCAATAACAATACTCAAATTTGGACTACAGTGTGATAAAGTTATCAATATTGTTAATTGTCTAGGATTAGTTTAAAGAAAATATTGAAAATATTGAAAAGAAAATATTGACAGAAAAAATAAAAAAACTAGAAAGCCTTAGAAAAGTCTGTAATGAGCTTTGGGGAAAGCTCTACTAGAATTTTTTGTATGCACAATACAAAGAAAAGGTATACAAATAGAAGGAACTTGACGAATTGCAAAAATTTAATGAAGACAATTCATTAAAAAAGAGGGCCTTTTATACATCCATGTCTCTTGAATGTGTTCTAATGTGTTCTTATTTAAAGTTGAATTATTATTTATTTATATATTTAACCGTACTATGACAATAGTAATTGAATATATTATTATTTATAATGAAAAGTTAGATTCAAAACGACTGAAACTAATTTGATTTCGATCCATAAGTATTATTAACTTTTTTTTTATACTTGTTATATATTGACGTTTCAATATATTATTTTTAACAAGTATAACTTTTTATTATGGTTCGACAAATGCAGTGGTGAATTGGATACATAACGGTTATTATTACGCTATATCAAGAGCCCACCTTGATTTTCAATGATTGGTGGTATTACCTCGGTTGAATGACCGCGAATACGAGAGGTTAATTACAGCTTCAGCTACATCGATTAGCTTATGTATCATTAATAACATAATAACACTTGTAATTTCCATGATGATTTAAAATGAGTACATGGTTCTTTAAACCTAATTATATATATATATTACTTAATAAGACAGTACAACTTGCACATAACGGAAATAAATATATCAACGATTCAAAAGTGCGTGTAAATGCTTATTGGAATAAAGATATTTTGAATTTTAATTGAAAAAAATGTATATACATATATATTTACCTAATAGTTATCTTAAAATAAATCAATCATCATCAACTTCAATATATTTATTAAAATTAATTAATTAATTTTAATCTACTATTACGGTTATACTGTTATAATTGTAGATTGAAGCAAGAATAAGGAGCTGTGCTGCATAATGTTTGTTTTTAATTTTGCTTTTATATATTGTATGTTAAATATTTTAAAATATTTTTTTATACAGACCTTTGGGGCTTTGCTGTAACAGAGTAAGTTCAGGAAAACCGTTACCACTACATACTTCTGAGTTTGTATGCCATGAGAGTGTGGTCCCACTACTGCTACTTTTACACATACAATAGTTTCTGCTTTCATGAAGTTATAATATGTAGGTATATTAGGGAATAATTCTGTAACAACCAGAATCAGAAGTTCGGTAACATCCGTATATACAGAAAATATCTGAAACAAAAGACTTTGCAGACAATTATACTTTTAATTAGATAGTGATTTAGATCGTCTACTAAAATAATTACTGTAAGGTGAAATATTGTACTAAGGCCATTTTGAGGAAGACAAAAAGCACGTTTTAATTTAAAAAAATAAAATAAAAATTTTGATATGCTCGAGTAAAAACCTACAAGAGACTTTATAAATTATTTATTATTAAAAAGAAAATGCTTTTAGAATATTGACTTTTGAGAAAAAAAATTAAGTATTGTAAAAGTTAATTAGAAGAAGAGGAGAATGTATTTTTTTTTAATAAAATATAATAAATTATAAATAATACATTTTATTTATAATTGCCATCCAACGTTTTCAAAGAATGATATAAAATTCAAAAGACTTTGTGATAACTTTGTATTGAACTCGAAACAGTAAATTCCTTTGAGAATAAGGTATTCACCGATTTGAAAACTAAACAGAACCCGATCTAGAACTCGATCACTGAAAGTATTCGTATGTTTTAGAATACAAATTTGTTTAAGAATAAATTCTATTCCCACATACTTCTGATACGTTTTTATCTTTTGATTTAATCACCTTAAATGGTTAAATCAAAAGATAAAAATGTCAGTTGAAATTAAATCAAATAAAAATTTCTGTACGCACGTGTACTAAAACATAAAACTATGTCTATATATATATTGTATAAAATATAAACTAAAATAACTACATTTTATAGTTAAAAAGAAATCAACACAAGCAGGGATAAAATCCGCGACCTCTAAGAAACCGTCCCTTCGTCGTCGTCACTTGGTAGAGACCAAGTAAACTATCGCATTGCTACCACCTTCGACGCATTAGTATCGTACATTATATATTATATATTTTTTTATCTGAAGGTTGCCATGTGGTAACTTTTAGGTTACTTTCGAAAATTCTGTTAATATACACTAAGTAATATAAATAACTTACTATTTTATTGTGTGTTTATTTATAACTACTTTTATTTTTATATATACATAATATGGTTTAGTTTATTATAGGTATGTTTATAAATCTATGTATTAGTGTGTAGTTATTAGTAAGTATGTTTATTATTATTGTTACTTTATGCCACCTACCTTCAATGAAGATATTTATTTGTCTCTCGTACTAACCCTAAGGTTGTCTGGAACAAATCGCCTTTAGGCGATAAGACCGCCTGTTGTACTTTTAATATGTATTTATGTTTGTAACTTTTAATTTTGTGGTGTACAATAAAGAATAAATAATAAGGTTGATAACGATCCACAACCCAAATTTTTTATTTGAAATTATGAGTTTAAATATGTTTGTCAAGGTCAAACAAATTTATAAACAGGTTCAGAAATAAACTGTTAATATATATATAATAATAATAAGTGAAAAAGTTCTCAATAATGTCTTGCTTCTTCATCATTTTTATGTACACTGAATATGGTCAGAGTGTCAGATGTGTCAGAGTGTTAATTTTTATTCATTCAACATAAGCATGTTGAATAAATGTTTAAGTAAAACCATGCAATATTTAAAAAAGGAAGCTTATTTTTGTCAATATTTAGTAATGAACGCAGTAAAACATTAATCAAGATATTTATTTACTGCATACCCATCAAAAGTATGTAAAAAGTTATTAAGACACATCGTTTCAATTAGGAGTATCGTTGTAAATTCATATTTTGCGGTAACTTATTAAATATTTACACAAACACATATGAATGTGTGTTTGTGTTGAAGCGGGTAGTTTGAAAAGGGGTAGTTTTAAGCGTCGTATTCTATTCAAATACTAATCTTTGAGGATGCCGAGTAAAATATGTTTTTCATTTTTAAAAGAGTAAAAGCTATAAAAATATACATTATTCAGAATTTATTCGTGAAAACTAGTAACTTATAAAATAAAATAAGATTTAAATAGACTTTTAAAATAATTTTATATACACTTGGCATGGATGGCACGTACACATTTTTTTACCATACGACTACGGATACGCCCGTAAGATATCTTAAAGAGAAGGTGGCTGATCTGTTATCAGCTTGACCGATAGGTCCAATTCCCTGAGATATTATTGCCGAATGAATTACCTAACCTAACCATATTACAATAAAAAGATAAAATGTTAATCAACATGCATACAATTATCTAATAAAAACACAAGCTACTATTTAATAGTAAACCCTAAATGACTTTAATCAAGTTTTTATCTGCAATCGGACTTTGTAATCTGAAACGGTGAGTATTAAATGTTTATTTATGAATAATACTTATATTTATTCAAGAGACTTCCAGTATTTTACACAATATAAGGTTCTTTTATACAAATGACTTTACCATCCCTTTCTGTTTTGAATTCCTTTCCCATATATTTATATATATGGTAAAATAGTAGTTGTAGGTATATTACAGATCATAAGCCTTTTAAAAATTTAAAACAAACATGCTACCAAAATATGTTATAAGAACTTCATTATAGGGGCCAAAAATTATTATATAATCTTTATAACATTATATTCTATATTAAAATTTAATTACTCTGTACTTCAAACTAGTTAGATAGTAACCTACGTAAATAAATTGGTTTCATAGCATATAGACATATATATATATATATATATATATATATATATATGTCTATATGCTATGAAACCAATATATATATATATATATATATATATATATATAAACCTATATATATATATATATATATATATATTTACATAAAGGTAATAAATAGGCGCGTGGCGAAGCATAATAAAGCTACGACACTATTATTTGTAAAGATCGTGTCGATAAAACAAACAAAAATAATTACCGCAAAACAGAAACACGCAATATTTAAGTAAGTTGACGTTCTCAAAGCTTTATTTCATTAGATAAATTGAATACTTATTTCACATTTAGTCTTATCGATAATTTGTTTGTATTTTGTAATGAAACTTTGTATTGTTAATGACAAGATATTTAAATTAATTATAAAATAACCTGCTTCCACTGTCACTGTCACTCTCAAATGTTGTCAATCTTGTCAACTTGGTATTTTACTGTATAGAATGAATCATTTTTCATATTCCATATATTTTTGTGGGGCTTTCCAAAGTCAATAAATGAATATTACCTTCGCTTTAATTTAATTGTAAGATGTTTAAAAATACATTCATAAATCTAGTAGGATTTAAAAATAGAAAAAATTAACAATAATTTTTTTTTATGATTTACTCTATGAATGTTCATCAAAATAGCTAATAATGACGTTTGTGCATATATTATTTGTTTATTATACAATGTTACTAAGATTCCTCAGTTACTCAATATACATATACTATTGCCAGCAACTTCGGCTGCTTTTAACACCATTTTCGGCTTAAATTAAAAGCCATCTTTTTTACTAACATACACAAAAATATATACATTATTATTTTTTCTGGAACTAGAGGTATCCATTATAGACAAAAGACATTAAAATCCATTGAGTAAATTTGATATATTTTATAATATGACTCAGACAATAGTTCAATACCACACACAAAAATCCATCAAAATCTATCAGTTAGATTTGTTGTATCATGTTATAGCCCAATCTGTTCTTTATGTTAATTTTTAAAATGAGAAAAAAAATGCAATTAATATACCAAATTTTATCTTAATTTGTATGAAAGTTGCGCAAATAAGCAAACAGATAAATTGGAAAAAATAAAAGTTATGTTTTGAGAGCTATATCCTGTTTAGAAATAATGGTCTCATTTTATTATATAATTATATATATTTACTTATTGTTTTTAAATAATGTACCTATTTTATAACATTGTTTTATTTTTGTAATATACTTTCCTTATTATATAGTTTAGGTTTTTAGGAATAAATTATAAAGTATAGCCATATAAACAAGTGCTTCAGTTTTTAATTCAGAAGTTAATTAATTTTGTACAAAATTTAGGACGGTTACAAACATTATCCCTTGTAAATTGTTTTGAATACATTTAGTCAAATGTATGTCCTAAACTCATTAATCTCTTAGAGCCAACAACTTACATAATTCTCATTATAATTATATTGACCACTTCATTGATAGGGCTATTCTAATTGCTTAATTAGATTTTGTTTATTTTACTGAATCATATATTATTATTATAAACATTTAGATATGTGCTGCCTGCGGGGTTACGTTATAATTAGTCGCTCTCCACATCAGTGAAACACGTCGAACGCTATTAAAATGCAAATTCCCGTTTTGATTACTCTACATTTATTTCAAACATTTAACCTCGAAACTGATTAAAATTATATAAAATGTAATGTTATTCTGATCCTTACTATATTTCTATCTTTCAGCTCAATTTAGCCGTTAAACTTGGGTTGCAGAAAAATAGTGTTATTCAATTTAAAAGTGAAGAGTATTTGTATTTAATATTACCTTTTGATTAAAAATTGACTGATACCGAATCAATTAATATTACTAATTTAAATACCGTACCGTTTATATTTCTTGAAATAAAGTACTATTTATAAATTTACAACACATTTTTTATAAGTAAAATAATGTTAGCTATTATTTTTTGCATTTGATTCAAATATTGGTAGATATTTTTTAACCAACACTTCTTATATCCCAATAAAAATTTGTTTTTTTTTATGTAATAAGAGGGCAAACGAGCGTGCGGATCACAGGTGTAAAGTGATCACCGCCGCCCACGAACTCTTGCAACGTCCGAGGACTCACAAGAGCGTTGCCGGCCTTGGAGGTGGGTATAAACGCCTTTTTTGAAGGTACCCATGTCGTATCGATCTGGAAACACCGCCGAAGGAAGTCCATTCCACATCTTTGTGGTACATGGAAAAAATGTTCTTGAAAACCGCACAGTAGGATCGCCACACATCCAGGTGGTAAGGATGGTATTGCAGGCGATGTCGTGCTGTGCGGTGGTGAAATTCGGCGGCGGGCATCAGATCAAAAAGCTCTTCGGAGCACTCCCCGTTGTAAATGCGATAGAAAACGCACAAAGAAGCCACGTCTCTACGCAATGCCAAAGAGTCCAGCCGTTCACAGAGCACTGGGTCTCCGACAATCCGAATGGCTCTCCGCTGTACACGGTCAAAAGGTAGAAGCTGATATTGGGGTGAAATGTTAATATTATATATATATATATATCTATATATATAATATTATGTATAAACCTTTATCATTATATAAATGAATGAATGTTCGAAATGAACCCATAGATTGCTCAATATTCATTCATTATCATTATATTCCTTATAATATTGAAGTAATATAAACAAAAATATCAAATTTTCTAATTAAATTTGATTACGATAATTTAATGATGAAGGCAATGGGTCCACCATAAATCTAGATTTTTAATGATAATGTACCCAAGTTAATAAAATTCCTACGAATATATTCGTTGTTTTTTTATTAAAAGTTACGATGATTATTCTAACTTTTAATAAAAGACACAACATTTTAAGATGCGTTCAGCTCACCTTTTCGTATTCTACAAGGAAACGAATTAGGATAAAACTTTACACAACAAAATTAAAGTCTCATTGAATTTCTTCTCCTTTATTTTACCCTAATTGTTTATTAAAATGAAAGAAATTGCTTATGCCATCAGAGTAAATGTATTTGTTTTTAATTTTTGAAGAAAAACTATTTTTTATGTTAGCTTTTGTTAAATCATATTATTATTTCGTAATTTAGAGTATATTCCTCAGGTTTCGCGAAAAGAGTTTAGACACAAATATTACCAAACAGTAAACTATCATAGACTTTTAGGCTTATTTTTTCTTAGGGTATGTAAGTTTCATACACAAGAACTACGTTTACGGCAGTCCAGGACATTATGGAAAAGCTTGACCATACTAAACTGAACTCCGGTGTAATTAAAAGCCTCTTAAATTAATTCGGGTGATATAAAACGCCGTCGTGATAGTAGTTAGACTTTAGCTATACTCTTATCAATTTATTTATTCGTTTCTATCGATATTGTAATTGATTTGAGATTTATTTTCAACATTCTTAAAGTTAAGTGACTTTACGCTAAAAATTGTGTGCCAAAACCAGAGTTAAGACCACTAAAATCATGACTCCCTAGCACATATGGAGACAAACAATGAATTTTCTCTCATGGAGTGACAGCAAATATCATCCAGAAAAACGAAATCATTGTGCAGATTGCGTTGTGGTGCGTTGAAACAAATTAATTAAAACTAATAATGTTGTATTTTATTAAGTTCATACAAAACCAAAACTTTTTTATTTTATATTTTTAAGATCACTCCATGGCAGCCTAGCGCAAATACTCCATCAAAACAGTTATGCAATTCATGAATTTTATTTTTTTTATTTGTTCGGAGGTTATTCCATTAATAAAAGCGTTAGAGTTTTTTATCCACCGTGAAAAAAAATTTCCTACACAGAAATTTTCCTTTAACCTGATCTAACAAAACACTAAATCTGACTTAAATAGGACTAGATTAGGTATACTCTTTCCAATTAATGGATAAGACTTTTTACATTTGGAGATAGTTTGGACGAAATTGAGCTCTATATATATTAAGAATGAGTTCGATTTAATTTATTTCAAAGCACTTTGTTGCCATTTAAAACAATGCCATTTTATTGAAATATTATGAAACCACATAGATATATGTATTGTATTTTTGTTTTTTAGTAAAAAAGTAACTTCTATACTTCTCTACTAAAGTGATGATATTAAGTCTTTCCTTACAATTTTTATGATATATTATATCGCAACTTATATGGGATCTATATCAGGCTTATATAGATAATAATTGGATTGCTTACTAAAAAAAGGACATAATAGTATAGTCAGAAGCACTGTATCGCCTTTGTGCTCTTGTTCATTGTACTCTTCTCCTTCAAAGAAATATTTTATGAAACGAATACTGGCTGATATAATTCGGTCCGGCGAAATATAGTAATGAAATTATATTTATATATGCCTTTAATAACTAAGCATGTTATTTTTGATAATACCAAGTTCAGGGCTACCAAAAATATAATAAGAAAATTTTAATATGAATAAGATAATTTTAGGTATATGAAAAACAACTCGTATAAGCTAATAATTAAACTGATAGTCACAAATTTGTTCCGTAAAACATTTTCAACATACTAATTAAGGCCTCGCTCAATTTGATACGTACTATTTTATTTTACTTTAAAGCAATAGAAGGGTGTGCGAATGGTCTGTTTTACGTGATTTTCAGATTTTTTTCCATTAAAATCCCTAAGTTTATTGCTTCCTAAAGACGGTCCATCTCTGTATAAAAGGATGATTATCAGTATGAGACTCTACTTATTTGGTGACGAGTTTCTTGTAAGAAGTGCTAAGTTTTATTAGGGTTTACAACTAGATTATTTATATCAGATTCTTTGATAGTATTATATTTAAATAAGAAGCCTTTAATTAATGATTTATTTTTCGTCTGCTTTAATATTATATTTGCAATGTTGCATACTGTGAACAATATCAGCACAGCAAAGAATAAACAGTAATGGGCCAAGAATCGAGCACTGGAGCATGAAACAATGCTACAGTCAGAAAGACACTTTGAACCATGCCGGCGAATAAACTATACAACTTGCGATCTGTGAAGTAAATACCTTTTAAACCAAATGATGTAGATTTTGCTGAAACGGTTTTATATTATTGAAACCCTCGTAATTTAACTTTAGGGCTTATTTCGATAAGTATTGTATCAAAATGGGCTCCTGACACCTCTATTTGACGTACATATGTGATCAATGATAATGATTCAAAGTGGAAAAGATTAAAATAAATAAATAAACTCATTCATTACCGTAGACAAACCGACGTATTACAGAAGAGATCAGGTTCGCGCCTTCAGCAGAAGTGACTATATGACCATTAGTACTTTCTAGAACGACTCTGTCGCTATCCATGACATACTTATTTATAACTTCTCTAAATATTCAAATCGCAGAAATCTGAAAGTTGACAATTTTGAATTAAGTAAATTCAACCAACGTTATTGAAGGTACAAAGATTCAAATTTGGAATTTCAGTTTAAATAAACATTCGTACCTCTATTGTACTTCACATAAAACCTAAATTCGCAGTGACGTTATCAGTACGCCAAATTTCTTAACCGATGTAACAGCTGTATTTACCGCAAATAACTCACAGGGGGTTAAATTGGGAGCCCTACTTAAACTATTCAGGTGAAGCCATTTTATAATCTCCAAAGTAACGAAATGATCCTTGAACGAAATTAAATCATTATATTAAAGTACATTAATTAAATTTAATTAAATAAGTAAAAACAGTAAAAAGCTTAGTTTGAAGAATCTTATCTTCAAATTGAGATTTTTTATTATACTAAAGGAATACCTTATCTTTTTATAAATAATTAAAAGAATTTTTATCTTGTTTAGGATATCAAAAATATATATGAATGAAAAGAATTCATTTTATTCCTATTGTCTATTCAACAATTATATCAAATTACATTTTCGTTTCACTCTAGCATATATAAAATGTGTGTTATATAAATAAATAATGTTATTTCTATGCTAGAGTTGTTCGTTGAAATTGATAATTCAATGGTCCAAGTAACATAACTGATAACCGAGTAATGGCACGCGATTTTATCATCTTTATTTTACATATGAATTATATTAGTACATTTAAATGATCAAGGGTATATTTTAAAATTCCTAAGTAAATACGATCATCAACATTTATATTTTGTAGCTATCCTAGAAAATAATATTTATTTCCTAATTAATGTTAATGTACAATTGATAAAACGTCTCTATAATTGTCCCCTTCTCAGTATATGGTATAAATACAGAGTGTACACTGTACAATACTATAAACTAAGAAGTTTATCTTAACACCAAGGATCAACATTTAGTACATATTTAAATTTTCGTGAACCATGACTATTATATTTATATTTACTTGGCTGTATTCACCGCGACTCCGCAACGCTCAGAGCTCATGATTAAGGACTCCGATTGGGTTCGAAACTAGTCGGGCACATTCCGATTTAATTTCTACGTGAATAATAAGACCTATCAGTTTTCTTGTTTTGTAACCTATAAAATGTAATTGTAACTGAAAAAGTCCCAGTTATCATCTACCTCCACCCATCTTTGTACATCGTGTATAGCTACAATTTAAACAAGACAGAACGTAACTGGTGGTTCCATAAAGCTTTAATTTCTATATCGTATATATTTAGATTTTTTTTAGAGTTGTATTAAAAATGTTAGCAAAATAGTTCCCCCGTTATTTGTAGATTAGTTTTATTTACACCCAAAGTGTTGTGGTCGTAAATTGTGCTTGACGTTAATCCGCTATACTTTATTGGTGGTTTGTAGATAAATTATAATTAAATATACATAATGTACCTTACTTTCCTAAAGTATTTATAATCAAATATAGTAATTAAGTAATTTTATTTATAGATGTAATACAATATGTTTAGCCGTAGCTAAGCTTATTTTTTTTGCAATACAAAATAAAAAATAATTTATTCAAATTTGTGACCTTTGAGAGACCATTCTGGCGTTGTGCCAACAGAGCCTATCGTAGGGATAAATATAATTTATATTATAAATAAATAAGAAGTCTTTGACATGGGCAGACCTTAAATCTGCAACATCTGCATTCCCTCTCCGTCGGTCTACCAACTGAACTACCATGGAGTTTCTATTAAAAGTCTTCTTTATAGTACAGATTAAAAAAATCATCAACCCGGACAGGATTCAAATCAAACAGACATGTATACGATGATTGTAATATTTTTTTATTCTATTTTAATTTGAGTTGTAAATATATTTTTAAATTGGATTTCTCAAGTCGTTCTTTTTTCGGGTCATGATGTGACAGAAATAAAAATCTTATTTATTATTTTCAACCCCTCTGGACCGTTAACGACGAATATTTTACGATATTAAAGCTATTAGGGTTATAAACAAACTAACTGCTTACTCTTTCAAGCCTAAATTAATCAAGGAAGTTGATGAAAACTTCATCGGTGTCGATTTCAGCTTTTTACTGGTTTTACTAATAATTTCCTAAACTTTATGTCGTGCATGGATTGTTAGGAGGGAAAGCAATTAAGCATTTACAATTAAAAACAAATTATTAGGTTTTATTATTTTTATATTTCATAAATCGAATACTTACTAAACAAATTATAATTTTCTATATTACGTTAAAAGAAATTTATCTGTCAATTTCTTGGAAACTATGACATAAACTTAGCGGATTAGCTTCACTGTCAGACTCAGTGTAAGAGTTTAAACTAAATCCCTATAATATACACTGCAAATTGAAAACAAACACAACAGAGCATTGTCAGTGACATACGAGTTTGCTGGATTGCTTTGCGGCTTTCAGCAGTTAACATTTGAAACTACACAAAGATATCTGACACAACATAACTGGGTAAATAAAATGTATGCTGACTACAATAGGATTCACAGATGATTTGTCTTGCCTTATTTTATATAATAAAACTGTTCTGTAGAATAGAAATGAACAAATTAATTTGATGGATGATATTAGATCGGAATTAGTAAGGCGGCACTAACTAAGATATGGGGCTAATTCCCCATAGGTTTATCTGCCTCTTACGCCTATTACGATTATAATTACCGTATCGTTTTATAGCTTAGGAGCACCATGGCTTAGAGTATAACATTGTTTTTAATACTGCTGGAATAGGAATTTTATACTTTTAATGGAGCTCTAGCAGTTATAGTTAGTTCATCTGTGTCTTATTTTATAAATAATAAATAATATTGAATGTATTTAACTTAACAATAACCATTGATTATCAGTTATTAATAGTATTGTACAAAGATTTTATTGAGTATTTTAAGTTTGCACTACAATTATGAATTTGATAAAAGTGTGGGTTAAGTTGGAAATAAATATTTTTGAAGCGTTATTTTCGTATTATTGAAGCCGGATACAGTTTATTGAAGCATAGTATGTAATATTATAAAACGAAGAGATACGATACGATACAATACGAGAGAACGATAATTGTTTATATTTTCTAATAGAAGTATCGTATAACGATATGTTTATCAAAATATATATATAAAACTTTCAATTTAACATAAAAAGGCAGACGTAGCGAATATCAAATATTATTAAACCAAATTTTCTAATTATTTTAAATATACCACTAAAAGAGGTGACGGGAAAGTAATACGACTAAAATTAAAATATGGTATTATTTATTTTATTTCCTCACAATAATAACATTTTATTTCGTTTTCAACTAGCATGTGGGTACATGTTAAAAAGTAATATATGAAACGACAAGAGTAGATATCACGGCGATACCTACTATTAGCAAGGCAGCAATGCACGATAGTTAAATAATAAACTTGTTAATGAAAATATTTTGTAACGTGTCGGACGGACGAATCTTATAGAATATCTGATTTACAAGCGAGATATAATGAAGCTATTGGCACATAAACGGTTGATTACTGAAGCCAAATAGCTTTTGTATCTTCAATGGAAAAATACAGGACAGAAACCTCGCTACTATCAGTAGTCTTTCCAAGATTATCAACTTCTTTGAACTAGATTAGAAAGGGATCTTGCAGGGATGATAATTCAACCCAGCGGTGTAACGTTTTCTGACTGTGTTAGAATGCACGATATGATACGACGATACACTGAAGATTTTCTGACGATATCGACATTTACATTAATAGTCACGATATCGCCCTGTTAAAGTCAACTCAATCATATCGTACGGTAAGAGTAAAAAATCTTACTTTATACATTTAGTACAGTTATAAACATAACCCCTTGTTACTGTTAAATGTATGTACTGACCCATTAATCTCTTAGGGATAACAACTTACATAATTTGAATTATACTTATACCGACCATTTTATTCTATGACCCTAGTCATTAAAATGACTTAGTTAGATTTTGTTTCCTATGCTTAATCATATATATGTATAAAATATAATGTGCTGCCTGCGGGGATACGGTATAATTGGTTGCTCTCCATATGAGAGAACCACACCGAAAGTTATTAACATGCAAATTCCCGTTTTGATTTACTTCGGACATTTTGACCTTGAAACTGATTTAAATTACATAAAATGTCATTGCGTTACAAGTAACGTAAACTCAAGAGTCATCCTCATTTTCCTTGCCATGTCCCACTTTAGGTTGGGTCGACAAAGATGTTTTACTCTTCCACTGACTCCTGTCATCCATTTCACCATGATCATCAAAATAGAACTAGTACTTCCCATAAACTCAGAGAGCTGAAATTTGGTACAAAATTAGGCTTTAATGGCCATATAAAGGGAAAATTTAAAAAACTAGGATAATCGAAGACCTGGAGTACCTGGTGACAAGTAGTGGGTACAATTCAACGGCCAAGTCACACAACATTAAATATAATAATAATAAAGAAATCGCAGTAAGGAACCTTAGACTTGGTATGACTTCATCTAGATTTCAATACTTATTAAAGATAAACAAGCAGATCCATCGAGACCTAGCTAGTTTTTTACAGAATGTTTTTGGTGGGATCTCTTTTTCAGCTTTATATAACTGGGATAGCAGAAAAACGTATAAAATAAAATTTAAATTAATGTTCAGTTCAATTTTTTTTAAAAAGAATAATAAACACCGGCAGAATTAATACCCTCTGGGAAACCGTCCTGTCACTGTAACTTAAATAGAGTATCGGTAACCGCCTCGATGAATCTAGGAATCTCTTAATCAAGCTATTTACTCATCCTCATCGGGACAGACACGACATTCTTCTGGCGGGAGCTTTTATATTTGTTAAAATAAAGTACAATTCCGGATTTTATCATATAAGTTTTATAATCGGAATGTGAACCAAAAAAAAAATGATTTCTAACTACCGTGAAAACATTTTGATAACTGTGACCTTTTGGCATTTGTTTCAAATGTAGGTAAGAGACAAAGCTTCTTAGCCTTCCATGGATTCACCTTGCGGGTGCCGGACCCGTCGCGTTGAAGATAGAGGAGTGCAAACAGTTTTTGAACCTTGCAACCCAGGTGCAGGTGTTAGGGGCCCCTTTAAAAAGCTCATTAATGCTCACCTTCACTGGCAATGTCTCTTCTCCCTACCTAACCAAATTTGAAAACCAAAACTTCCTGTATCCAAATAAAATTGTTTTTCATTAAGACCCAAAAAAGTACAGGAAATTGTCAAAACAATAGCGACCTCTTCGAGAAAAAAAGAAACAAAAAGTTATAAAGATAGCTATGGGCTCATAAAGTAAAATATAATTCACAGCAATATTTCCAATGATAAATAAATTTATAATATGTTTCCTTAATAATAATATAACACAATTACTATATATATGTTAATACTATTTATTTTTTCTTTTTTTCTTTATTTAAAAAAAATATCATGGCTGACAAGTTTATAAACAATTTGAAAACTACCAAATTCTCCACGAAGAACGTAAGAAATCTATTTGAAAACAGAAAAAAAATCGAGATAAAGATACTTTGCCGAATTAAAGATAAGCTTCCAATTCATATGAAGGAATAGAGCTTATCAGATAACTATTAAAAACGTACCATAATGATGGTAGGATTTGTAGCGTCTCAACATAAATAAAAAGTTTGGAAGCATATTATATTACCAACTTGAAGATAAAAATTGGTTGTAGCTTGAATTGATACCAACCGTTATTTATTTTAAGAGTGAATATTCTAGCTATAAAATAGATATAGCTACATACTGCCATTGAACAAATAACAGAATGATAGTGTGCTTACAATAGAAATGCGTCCTCTCACAATACCGTTGCTTTCCGACCATTAGGAATATTGGACAATATCGCAGTATAGATATTGTATAAAACTTTATATAATGGTTCAAAATTATATTGTAGATTGCGCAAGTTTGAACACGTGACATATTTGCCAGAATATTATATATTAACCACGCTGTAAAAAGGAATATTCCCTTGTATAACGCTGTAAAAGAAATATTCCATAAAAACCTTTTCATACATCTTACCTAGTATTCAAAATCGTCTCGGGTTTTGGAGAATTTTGAGAGTTCTTGTCTAGTAATACTTGATATTATTCTACTTTCTTCTCTGAATCCTTAGATTCGTAAATGAAGCGTGATTTCAAAATTCCTTTTCATGATAACACTTTCACTTCTATCCTCGCAAATAATGATAAAGAAATACTGTCGTAGTCTACAATTATATTTTACAATTTAATAAAATACTCTCATTACGTATTTACATTTTTATGTATAATAGAGAATGAGAAATATTCGTTTCACATAACACGATGATCATCTTTTGACGTGAAATGATTGAGTTTTTAAGAATAAAAATATATATGTATAAATAATACAAATATTTAATTATTTTTGTCTTAAACAATTCTTAAAATCGATGAGGTCATAAATATTAAATATCTACCTAACATAGATTCGAGGTCGTTCTTAATTAAAATATTTTCACTGAAGTGTGAGTTCAACTTGACGGAACACGGAAAACACTTGTGACACTTTGATTAAACTTAAACAATTTATATAAATGAAAAATGTATTTATTTTGGTTTAATTCTGCTTCATTTTGCACTAATATAAACAAGATATTGAATATTGAACTAATATAAAAAAGAATACCTCATTTTCAAATAAATTGCTATTACGATGCTATTAGGATAGTTTATTTTGATTACGAAAGCAAAGAGTCTTCAAACTATTCTTGAAAAGCACACAAGCTAACTTGTAACACACAAGGGTATATTTCGGGTAATTCATTCCGCTTATAAACCTGCATTTGTATTTGGGACGTGTTCGACTCACCTTTTCGTATTCCACGAGGAAACACATTAACATAAAACTTTACATAACAACATTTAAGTTTCTGTGAATTTCCACTTCTATATTGTACCCTGGTAGCTTGTATATCTTAGAAGGAATTTGATCATACTATCCGAATAAACGGGTTTCTCTGTTGATTATTTCTTTACTTTTTCGAGAATAAACTACTGCGTTATTCGATGCAATATAATATTAGCTAGTTCTATTATTCTTCACATTTTAAATATATTTTTTTCTCTAACTATAACATAACTCATAAGGACAATTATTAATTATTATGATATATTTGATTTAAAAATATATCATTAACATTCATGTTCAGGGGAGTCGGTCAGTAGGTCTTATAATTTCGTAATTTAAAGTAAATAATTTATCAGGTTATACAAATAACATCAAATGGAAAGCTGATCGTAGACTTTTAAGCTTACTTTATCTGTTGATAGGTCCAGGTTTATAATTTTGTTAGCTCAGAAGGATGACAAGGTATGTGCAGTGGGATGGGGCTCGATATTCATTGAACCCCAAAGTCTATCCTTATCGGCGTCACGGGACATTATGATATTATGGAAACGTTTGACTATGCAACTCTGACACTCCGGTGTAGTTACAATCATATCCGGGTGATACAAAACTCTCGCATGACGATACGTAGATTGTAAATATACTCTAAGCATTTTATTTGTTGTTTCTGTCGATATTGTTACCTAAAATTTATATTGTTTTCATTACTTCAAAGTTACCAAAATGTACAAACAACGTTTATTGCAAACATATTTACGTTTACTCATGTTCCTGTATCTAATATAATAATAGCTAATATAATTTTAAAGTTCTTAAAAGTCATCTTTTAAGAACTTTAAAATTATATTAGCAACGTATTATAAGTAATAACCGACGCAATTTTATATGAATATTAATTATTAAATTAAGTGGATTGATTTACATTTATAATTAATTTAACAATCACAATAAATACATGGTAATAAAATAATAATATATTTTGAACTCATCATACATACATTTTAAATACGCAATGTTTGTAGTACATGTGTAAATAGCAGCCGTAACATTTAAGAAGTTGCGATGTTGACTATTTTAATTGACTGTTTGTTCTATTTAATGTTGTTTATTTTTGGACTAATTCATAATTACTGTTTATTTTAGAACATTGTAATACCCATCTGTACAAACTTAATCTTAATATTTTGTATAATAATAATTAGCTAAAAAGTATTGTGGTTGACTAGTGTATTTCGGATACACAGTTCAGACTACTGCGAATTTTCGAAAAATAAAGATTATTAGTAGAATGTATGTTATTTTTATAGAAATAATAAAAAAAATGATTTAAATTAATAATCAACCTGTATATAAGCGCAACTCTAGTTTTTTACTTCCAATTATCGTAACATATTTTTCGTCGTAACTACAGCCATAAAAGTTATAGTCAGTTACATTTACAACTGAATCAATGATCACTATACGGTCAGAGATTTATTTTTAATATAATGCAATAAAATCTGATATATTATATATTTTTATACATATTTTATATATATTTTTCACCCTTCTCCACTTTAATACATATGAACCTCGCCCACATTCCAATGTATTTGTTTAGGACAGTTTGTCTACTCTTAAAATAAAATTACATTGGTATTTACTTATAATAACATGTCGTTAGAATATTTCTCAAGTTCACAGAAGTCAGGGTAAAGCGGGCTACGAAATAAAATCTGTAAATAATAATAATAATAAATTTCTCTCCTTCATCCTATCATCTCGCCATATTGGAAAATCATACGCACTAGATACATTCAAAATTAAACTTTCGATTAAATTTTAACTGACAGTCATGAAGTTTGAAGACTAAAGTTCTCAAAATAGAACTTTAGATTAGCGCATGACAAATATCGAATAATATCTGAGAGTTTTCACTACAAATACGCTTTTTGGGTCCAAAAAGTTTTTCTGAAGTCGACCATTAGAACTATCATAAAATGAAGCAAACGTAAATTATTCTGTTATAGGATTAAAAAATGTTTGTGGATTCGACCAGGGTTATCTGTACGTTTGTCTGTCTATCCGGATACGCTGTGAGAAATAATAGATTTTTTACATCATTACAAAACGACGAAGACACATTTGCTCCACACTTGTAGTCACTGGATAACAGAGAGTTTGTGTGGAGATATTGCTTCTGATGTAAAAGCTACGATACCTCCTCACCACAAGAGCGCTCTCCGTGGGTCTCGACCTGTGACACAAATTATTAACCAGGTGCAGCAGGAGCGCGACCCTCTTCACCCGTTGTAGCAATGTTTATTTTAAGGCATAATGTCAACATCAAGAAGTTTAATTACAACTAAGAACACATGGTGTCACCATTTAAAAAACCAAACCTTATTTTTATGAAAATAGGCGCAATATTGATTTAAGATCATGTAGAATTGAAAGGCATATTTGTGAAACATCTATAGACCAAATTTGTGTAATTAATAACAATTATTGCTTTTTTAGATAAGATATATAATATACTAAAAATTAAAAGATTGATATAAATGATTTTATTAAATAAAGAACAATAAAATAATATGGTATAGTTTTCAAGAAAAAACGTCACTTATCAGCGCATTTTTTGATAACTGACAGGATGTTATAAATAACAAATGAGAATACATCAAATGAAGGAAAGTCATAAGGAATAAGTAAAAAGATGTTAGTACAAGAATGCGGTTATCCAGCAAAAAAAAATTTAACTGAGAACTAGTGTGGCAACATTTTATGTCAGTGGTACTGCCGTCAAAAAACTTAGATATGTCCGATTCTGTACAAATTCGGTGTGCAGAAGTAAACATGTCAAGCAAAACATATATATATAGGCCAACGTTGCCAGACGTCCCAATTTTTTATTCAAAAATCATATTGCCCGACGTGGATATGGACGTGCTCAGTTCCGATTTTCAAGGATTATTCTACACCACTGCACAGAAATGGTACCACATTTGTAAGGAGCTTTCAAAATTAATACCATAACAATTTCTTTATAAAAACGACAATTTTTTTATCATCCCGCCTGTTGGCGAAAGAAAAATTCCCCTTTTTTTTACTAAATTTTTTTTCAAATCCCCCTCTCCTCGAAACAAAATCTGACAACGATATATGCCCACTTTTAGTCCAGATGAAACGCCAACCCTTATATTAAGTAATAGTATCTCAAAATCTAATTGGGTGCTCAATCTGTTATCAATTAATTAATTAGGTGTTATTTTTAAAATTTTAAAATTATTGGTATCTTTGTTGAAAATAATATCCAAATAGGCACATTTAGAAGTATGCATATTAAACATTATTAAACAATTGATATATATTATTAAATCATCTAGATTTTCTTCTTTAATTACAAAGGTATTGTAAACGAAAAAGATTGTGAAAAAGGATTTTTGAGACAGCATAATTAGTTTCTGAATCGTTTAGTATTCAAATCGGTGAATATTTCATTCCCAGAAGATTGTTACGTTTGAAGCACTTTGTTTATTTTTTTTAAAAAGAGAAAAACAAAACATTATAAAGCTTTACTGAAGAAATAATTACAATGCCTTGAAAAAAATACGGATGAAAAACGTTAATCAATGCGACTTAATGAACTTAAACTGCGGTAGAACATTTTGTTTGAATATTTATAATGAGATTGTAGACTAAGACTCTTTTCACTTGTGGTCTGCTTTAATTTTAGATATTTGAGAGAATACTTTTTCAATGATAACAAACATTCAATAAATGGTTAGGATTTTTTAAGTTTTTATTTCTACTAATTTAAACATTGTAAATGTATACTCATTTCAAATCTATAATAATCTCACAATATTCACCTGATTTAAGTAATGTAACATCAATATAAAGAATTTATGTCACGAATATGTTCGTGAAATATAATTGTAATTGTTTTTTTTTTTTATACG
The DNA here is from genome assembly GCA_963555665.1 of Dircenna loreta. Lineage (NCBI taxonomy): Eukaryota > Metazoa > Arthropoda > Insecta > Lepidoptera > Nymphalidae > Dircenna > Dircenna loreta. The sequence continues at coordinate 15,670,991 of OY743087.1, forward strand.
TTGATAAAATTTTATTTAATTTACTGTAGACTATTTTCAAACACAAACAAACACTATTATAAGTTATAGGAAGTCAATAATATCACAATACTACAAAATTATTCATTTTATACACCTTTTTTCCAACTTTTATTACACAATAGTATTATTATGATATCGGGTTATTTTTATGAGTAAGTGTTACTAAAATATTTGATAATCTATTTACTGTAAAAATACTATTGGTGCTCTTAAAAATATATATAACAATAGATTAACAGGGAAGACATACACTGTTTAGTGTTCCGCTACAAATAAAGTATTTATGTTGAGAATAACTTTTCGAAGTAGATGAGAAACGTGGGAGTGGATATTTCACGAACATTGTCTTCTATATTTAGTACTCAGGGAGTCGCCGGCAGAAGTGACGTCATTATAGGGGGAATTTAAGAGCTTGTAATGATTTACTTAAAGTGTAATAAATTTGAATGGAGCTAAATTAAACTTTCTGTTGCTAGGTAAAAAAATAATTAATAAGTTCACTTTAACGCATTTTCAAGTAAATTTAACTATAATACTGAAAATATATAATACTAAATCTAATACATTTGTTTAAATTTATCTTTTACTAGCTGTTGCCCGTGACTCCGTCTGCGAGAACTTCAGAACACAAGGCTTGTAAGAAACTTCTTTACTCGAGCTGTTTTTGGTCAACCTTATTTCAAAATTATACGAGTACGAAAAGGCCAATTAATATTTCAAGGAAATAATATAATTTAGCCTAGATCCAACATGAAAGTTATTTATAAATATTGGTTAAGGCATTTTTAGATTCGAACAACTTACTTTGAAGTTTACCTCCAATAAATTGACTTATAAAGTATAAAGATACAAACTTTACCTTTTTATAATATAAGTATAATTTAAGATAAAAATAGAAGATTTTTCATAGTTAAAGTTTATATTGAAAAGGAGTGCTGAGAAAATCTGAAGATCTATTATAAATTCGTAATGAATAAGTTATTTGTTTACTTCCCACTTATCAATGTTAACTTTTTATTAGTCTGATGTCTAATAGGCGCTAAATACTCGTAGATTGTCAACTGGCGCAATAGAATAAAAAATAATATATTTTATTATTTTAACATTTTAAAAACTGTAATAACACCTTACTTATTGCTTGAAATAAAATACTGTCAAGGGTGATATTGTAGAAATATAATTGTCTGTAATAAATAAATATTAATTTGGATAAGGATTAATATAATTTTTATTAAAACGACTTCGCAAATAATGTGTTATTTTAGAACTATTTTGATAACCATAAAAGTGGTTCTAGTGGATTAATCTTAAAAGCTAGATATATATTGTCGCGGATTTTCTTTTAGAACTTTTAGAGGGGAACAATTTTGTAGTAGTTGATTTTTGCGTAACTTTCACCGTTCACTCAACGCACGTAAGGAAAGTTTCGAATTTTGCCGTTTTCGAAACATTTTTTATTGCTGCTCCTCCCCTATTAGCGTGATGTTATATAGCCTATAGCATTCCTCCTAAAGCGTTCCAAAAAAAAAGTTTTTTTCTAATCATTCCAGTAGTTCCTGAGATTAGCGCATTCAAACAAACAAACAAACAAACTCTTCTGCTTTATATATTAGTATAGATAACCAATTCCGAAAAGGCTTCTAAAATAAGCAACAGTATATAAAATTCTGTCGGTTTAAAAAAACGTAACTTACAAACAGACATACCTACCTACTTTCGTATTTTTAATTAGAGTTTAGGTGTAATCCACTCATCCATCTTTATAATCTAGACCCGCATCACTACGCTGTGAAAATTATAATATAAATTATAATAATACTTGACTTAATTATTTTCGAACATGTGTAGCAAAATAAAAAAACCTAGTTAACTTATCAAAATAATATAGAAATTTAAAAGCCACTGTATATTAAAAACGTCAAGAAAACTTATTGCCCAATGAAAAAATTTAACTGGGCAGTACTTTTAAGAAAGATTAAAATTATTTAAACTTTAGTAGCCCCACGAAGCGAGAAGTCATCGTAATCAAGAAACCAACTAAGCTGTGACATTATAGAGAAAGCTAAATTTGTAATTTCAGCGCTAGGGTATAAAAAATGAAAATTAATATACAATAGTACAGTATAAGAGTGGGTTACTATATTGTGTTGGGTATTATTATGTAAGTCATATACAACAAAATGATTTTTTATTTAATTTCATTAATGATTTTTTTTAAATATTGTTCTTATTGTTGATCCTTTATTTATTTGATAACTAAATGTAATATGTACCCAATTATAATAAATAGTTTGGTGACGACGTATATATATTGTATCATCTATCTAAAGTAAAATCCAATTATAGTAAGATTTAAACATTTCGTTATGCTTTATGTTTTGTTTGTGGATAATCCAGGTGATACTAAAAAATGTTTTTTGATTTATAATACTTAAATAATAATTTTGAGTATATTTTATAAAAATAACAGAGGTTGTGTTTTTCTTAAAAACGCATTAGTGTTGTATATTAGACACAAATAGAATTAATGTTAATTAATTTCCAATACCGCGATACAAAAATAGTTTTTATATATAATTTATAACATTTATTGCGAAGGAATAAATATTATTTCAAAATTTAATAGATAAAAGAATGGAATAAGGTAAAAGCTTTCTTTAACTTGTCTTTACAATGAATAGTGTTAAAGATTAAGAATGTATTATCTTTATACTAATAAAGTAAATACATTAATAAATAAAATTAGATATAAAATTAGATATTAAACTAGAAAGACCGAAGCTAAAGTATTAAAAGCATTCTATTTAAGTTAAACGAGGAATTGGATTCTATTTCTGTTATAGAATTCAAACGCTAATTGGCAGAAACGTTGAATAATATAAACGATAGATACAAGAATACGAGAATGATATTGATAATGGACCGAAGAACACGGCTAGACAAATAACACACTTTACACTCCTAATTAGTATGTAAAAACACACTGTGTACTTCAGAGTATAAGCTGTTTATCTTTTCTTAAAAAAAAAATTACAAAAAAATTAGAAGAAATTGTTTTCATAACAATTTTTGGTATTTTTTTTACTATTCAGTATTCATTTCTTATTGGTCAATGAACAATAAATATTGAAATATTAATAAAAAATAAAATTTAATATCACAGAAGATTTTATTGCATAATGCTATCATGAGAGTGCAATGATCCTCATCTGATGCATGTGCGAATTATAAATGCGATAAAAAAAAATATCAAAAAATCATCGATGTCTTTTTTTTTCTATTTTAAAAAATTTGATAATTGCAGCGATAAAAAAAATATATTTCATTTATCGGTCATCAAAAAGGGTAAATCGTTAATATAATCTGTGAAAGGATAAAAGGAGCAACAATTGACCCTTAAAGAAAATCCATTTTTAATAATTTACTTAAATAAACTACACCATTTACACACTAGCCTTCAGTTGGCTACTTGATAAATACGAGGTCACAAGATCAGTAGCCCTTCCACGAAATCCGTAATGGTGAAGTTTATTGATTAAGTTATTTTGGTCAAAGCAATTAAAGGCCTTAAAGAGATTACAAAAAAATACAATGGCTTCCTATAAATCCTCCCAGGGTTCTAATAAGTGCGCTGCTAGTTCAACATATGTATCAGTGGTCGACCTACTTTTCGTAAAACCTAACAGTTCTTATGAATTATTAGGTTTAAATTAACATATAGCATCATTTGGTTCATCACAATTTTCGCAACAGTTTTATTTAATGACGATATATATAAAAATAGGCTTAAGTTAATTAGAGGGATTTTTTTAACAGCCGAAATGAAAAACGTGTATTACTTTAATGTGTTTCTTTAATACAATCGGGAAAGCATCAAATATTTTTGTGACAGAAAGCTCAATTTAATGTTGACTTAGTATGCAAATTCATTCGCAAAAGATGTTATAGTTTGAAGTTGGTTATAAAGTTATTTCTAATTTATATTATCTTATGAAAGAACAGAATATATATAAAAAGTCAAAAAAGATGTCGTTTTTATTAAGTTATTGCAGTAATCATGAATTATTTCTTACTAAATCAATTATTTGGAATGAAATTTAAGATGACCTTGTTGTAAAAGATTCCAAGTTAAAAATGGTTTCTTTTTAATTCGTATCACTTGAAACTCAAGTCAAGGAGGTTGGGAAAGTATGTATAATCTTCTACGTTAAAGCGACCGCCATTTTGAATTTTATATGGCATCACTCTCCTTATAATATGCTCATTGATCAATGTAATATAAAAAAAATAATTTGCTATCTTAGGCTTCGAACATATTGCAATATGAGATAATATATGACTATTATCACCGTAGATTTTTTTTTTCAATTTTAAGCTACAGTAAAACCACATCTTTGTAGTGAATTGTTAAATGTAATATTACACGCATGAAGGTCTTGTGAATTTGATGCATTTGGATATCGATCATAATTCGGAGGTGTTATTGCTCTTGTGTTGGCCTTGACTTCTAAGAAGTATATGGTTGTATCTTACAATGAGATAATAAGTTTATTTAAAAAATTAGTTAAGCAAGTTATAAATTCTGTAATTAGTTATTGAGAAATTAGGATTTTTGGTCACATCTCCAATACGTAACTGTCTGTTTGCCTAGAGTAATTAGTGTGTGTTATAATAGTGAGGCTCTATTTATTTGTAATACCAAGGTGAAGTGTATTAGTGCCGGTGTTATTATTTTACTACACTGGCAATATGAACTCTATGACACCTAAATTATGATGGCCCTATCGCTCCACTATTGTTGACCTCGTCATATATGTACTAGCAAACAACAATTTTCCTGAAACTTTGGACTGGTGATCTGTTATGGTGACATACGAGCTTGAATCAAAGAGCTTCTGGAACAATTCCAAGACTAAAGGTAAAAAAAAATGTAACTAGAAAACGGTCGAACTATTGAAAAATACTCTGATATTTTCTGTTATTTTTCATGTAAACCATATTTTTTGTCTAAAAACTTATTTGATTAGAAGATTTCTTAGATTTGCTTGCCAATTATATGCACCGTTCTCTGCTCGTTTAATTTCCGGTGCAAAGCACTACTAGTTTAAGTCATATTTATCTTGACTCGTGTTCTCATGTCGCATACGAGTTAAATGATTTTTAGGCTATTGAAATAAAATATATACATACTTCAACAAAGTAAATGTAACACGTAATGCCTACATATAACAATAAATATACTTTACTGGCATCTGTCTATACACTAATATAACAGTCTACGTTAAATCTAATACGTTTCAAAGAGCAAGGGGCGTAATATTGTATTTATTTTGATGAACACTCCACTTTGATATGTCGAGAGCTCTTTGATTAAGTTTTGTTTGTTTTTCGATAGATGAGAGTCCTTGATACAACAAGATTAAATAAATTGTTTTAATGTTTTATTTATTTGGTAACAAATGTAATTTTAGATATATTACTGTCTACAGAGACATCACAAGAAAACTCCCAGATTAATTTTAGAAAACTTAATGAAATATTTGCTACTTATGTTACTTGCTGTGACAAATATTTATATAAGAGCAAAAACTTTCTAAGTAAGCAAGAGAAAACTTTCTTTAAGAAATAGTACGTCTACAATGTTTGAAAATATATCTGTGAAGTTTTATCATTTTTCTGAAACTTCGTTTTCCAATAATATTTTACATGTTCTTATTTATCTTTTTATTTTTAGTTATTTGTCTTATGAATACGCTGTACTGGAATAAAAATTACAAATGACCCGATTCTTTATTTTGCAACAGACTTTGCGATTAGTTAAATATTTTTGTTTCTCAAAAAAAAAAAAATAACATTCTTAATAAAAGTTTCGAACAGAAAAAGGATACTTAGATTTTCTTACTGAGGAACAAAAGTAACCTGTTACTCTAAAGGTCAATCAAGATTTAAGAAGACAACCATTTAAAATATAACACAGAATTATGTAAAAAGCGCATGTTTATAGTTTTACTCTCAAGAATACGTATGGTATGAGACAAAACAAGCTCATTTCCTCATAATTTCTTTCAAGTCTTGGAAGATTCTTTGATATAAGATTCTTATATGCAGAAAAGAAATGGGAACAGGTTGCACAAGAAAATACATTTTTTTTTTAATGTACTTTGTCTATGAGTATTTTTTTGTTATATAAATGAGTTTTTTTGATACTTTTAATGGATATTATAAATGCAGAATTACGATACATTACAAAGTGCTTACGCGGCCTTATTAACATTTTTTTTTATATAAATTTACTTACATTAAGTTGTCTTAAAATATTTTATACCGTCGATGTCGATGTTCTACTCAAGGAATAAAGAAATTCGACATTATTTTATACCCTTTTGCATATTTTAGTAGCTTTTTCAGTGTTAGAAAATGGGGATAAATTATTTTATTTATCTTTTGACGAAGAAATAATGTTTACGGGGAAAAATAACCAATTTACAAGTAACTTAAAACGCAAAGGTAAAATGTGAACGAAGAAAACTTTTATGCGTGATAAGAGAAGCGCAAGAGAGATTTAATTCTACCACTTTAAAATTAGTTTTAGTAATAGAATGCCCTCATTGATTTTATCTTATCTTGAACCAAAAAAACATTTTACCCAATTCAAAGTATTAAATATCATTTTTTAGTTTGGAGCTTTCTTTGAAAAGAAGAAGCAAGAAAACAAAGTTTTTTATATCTCAGCTTTTTTTGGGAATTATATGATGTTTAATATTTTTAAGCCAGAAAAATTGAATTCGAAATTACTAAGTATTCAAATCGATGAATACTTTATTCCCAACAGATTTTTACGTTCGACGCTCGTTACAAAGTTCGAAGTTTGATTTTACATTATTTAAAATAAGAAAATTCCTAAGACTATATAACGTTTTTTTTGGGAATTATTTTAATTCCTTTAAAACTGATCAAAAACGTTTATCCTTGCGACGTTAATGCCTGAATTGAACTTGTACTGTAATTAAATATTTTTTAGGTCTTTTAACACCGTCATACAATCATTTTTTTTTAATTTCTCATTATTATTAATTTCAAAACTGAATTCAATTTATGTATACATATTTATATCAGCTACAGGTATTTTAAATTTTGTGTATAAAATCTTATAGAAAGAAATCTAATAATTTATTATTCTCGCTGTTTTATTTATCAATAAATTTAAATTGAATAATAAATGAATAGTTTTGTTTAGACAAGGAGATTGGTAAAATACGTGTTTCCCACTGCATTGGGGCGACCTCCATATTGAATTTTAAATGTCATCCCTCACCTTGTCTTGATATTCTTATCTATCGATTTAGTTTTTTAAACTAATCTGTTCTGTAATGGGGCTCTCAACTTTATTTAACTTCATATAAATCAAATATCTAAAAGATTTTAAACCATGATAAACTTATTGAAATTTTAATAAATATAGAATACCGATTTAAATATTTTGTATAGTATAAAATGACAAAAAAAAATAACAGAAAAAAAAATGGTACAATTTTGGCGGCTCGCTAAAAAGCAATCTCTTCCAGATAATCAATTGCATGGCGGAAAAAACATACATGGAGTCGTAGTGTTTTAATAAACCTGTACGGTCAAGAGTCAATAACTTATAAAGCAACATTTGCCTAAGTGTTAAGGTTAACATAAATAATAATTTAAAAAAAGTAATAAATGTATAAAACAATGCAGAATTGTATAAAAAGTATATTTTAATATTAATTAATGTACATTAACTGTAAATTATATACATATATACATAAATTAGATCGTCTGATTGTACTAATGTTTAATAATACGATAGATACTAATAAATAATTGAAATCTAAGAAAGAAGTGAAGCTAGTTATAAATACTTTATTTGTAAGTATATTATACTAGTAGCTATAGTTTTATTAAAAAAGCCATTAAATAAAACAAAATGGTTAAATATAATAACACAAATATTAAAATGATTCCAATCAGAACATTTGCTTTTTACACGCTTAATGGTGGCTGAATTGATCTTCGAATACGTCATCTAATATCCAAGTAGTTGTTAATTGACTAACAAGGTAGGCACCATTGCGCAAAATGAATTAGCTATATAGAGACGAACGTGCTGTGAGACGAGTATGTGTACTTTGTGTCATCTTCGATCAATATCAAGCCTCACAGTATGTTCTATATCGTGGAATGTTTTCTATTATATGGTTTAGTATGAAAAATATATCAGAAGTAGTTACTTGCTCCTACAATTAAACTTTATTAGATAATTAAAAGTATTAGGAATATATAATAGATAATGATAATGATTAAAGATAATAATAAAAAAGCTGCTTCTTCTTTTATTGATTTCTTTTTTTAATTTGTCTTTACAACCAGTTAAACTATAAAGGTTGTGGTTAATGTATGTAAAGTGTCCTCTTTAATCCAAGGGCGTGGAGTCAGCTAGTTCCGTTATACGATTCAAACGGTAATAGACACAGATGTTGAATAATATAAACTAATGACAGGTACAATAATGGTATTTTATGTTGACAGATGAGCAAAAAATATATATCTAAAATAGAAATGTAGTCGAAATTTAGACATGTTCATTTTGGAAAAAAAATATTATAGGCAATATGAACTGTATCTTATTGTAATATTTATTTTATGAACCTGGACGGTTAAAAAAACATGAACGCGAGTTACAACACGAAGAAGTTTGATATTGAATATAATTTCCTAATATTCATAAAAAAGATTGAGCAAAATAATTAATATTTAAATCATTTTGTTAAACACTAACTAAATTGAAACAATATCAACCGATATTTTAATTTTATCCCAGTTTAAATTATAACTTTTTTCTTACATCCTATAATTTTACATAGACATCTAAAATGTTTGCTTCTTTATGTTGAAAGTTGCCATAAATACTTTATAATAATGTAATTTATAAAACCTTCACGTATAATTATGACTAAAGTACAAAGAAAATCTAAAACCCTTAGGTTCATTTAATTTTAATTTTAGATAAAGTGATAAAAATTTGAAATTACAGTTTATTTAGCTTAGAAAATGGAGGCGGGATAAACATAAGCCCCTTCTATTAACTAAGGTTAAAAATAAAATGACTTGTGAATTAAATACTATCGAAAATGTACTGTAACGATTTTTTCTTAACAGCTTAAACATATGCTTTTTTGTTAAATATGTTTATTAAATATAGACCTTTTTCCTTCGGAGCTTTAAGATATGCTTTTTGAATTAACCACTGTTTATTAAATAATATTTAATTTCTTATGTAATAATAATTCCTTTTATGGAATAACACTATGTATATAAAATTAACTTTTGTATTGCGACATTGCATATACAAAGCTATGTGACAAAGTCTTCTTATACCCAATATACAATTTGTCAAAAATACATCCACAGAAAAAACATTTGGGAATACCTTGTACAACAAAAAAAAATGCCATTCGTCATGCATAAAGTGAATATCTTAGTCTCTATATATCAAACCTGTTAGTAATTCACTAGGCCTTTAGGCGTCGAAAAATTCATTAGCCTTTAATTCGTATCAAAGCTAAAATGTCTTTGAATCTTGAATACAATTTTCTGAGTGATACATTATTTGAAATTAATATTATATTTGTTTAATATCATATAACGATGACTAAAATTTTAATATTGATGCAAAAACTTTTACTAACATTTTTATTTTAACTCCTTTTAACTGAATAGTTAATAACTATTTTTAATGATTATATAATTTAAAGAATTTCATGATTTATCTTGAAGTGACTACTTTTATACGTTCAAATCATATTTATAAATAACAAAATTCTTCGAGGGAGAGGTTTACGAGGTACAGACGTATTTTGATCACAGTCCAAATAGAGTAATTCCTTCTAAAAACTAGAATAGTGAAAGATAACAAAAAACCTGAAATGCTTTTCACTGAGTAATAATTGTGTATTTATAAAGTTTAAGATGATTTTGGTTGATAATCTTGGCAAGTATTTTACAAAAACGGACCTTTTAATGATCACATCAAAGCTATGGTAAATATTTTGATGTTTTTAAATACTTGAATATCATTTCAAAGGAATATAACCTTTAAAAAAAATAACTTAGCTAAAAAAGTTTTATTTCCATAATAGTATAATTACTTTATTACATGAATAATTAAACACGTTTTCGAGCAATATAAAATATTTTTTTGAATAAAACATAAAACTAATAAATCACAATAATAGATAATTTCAATAATGATATAAGTTCCATAATTGATCCCAAAGTAAACATTAGGCATTCAATAAAATGAAGCACTTTTTCGGTGAAATAATTCAACACAACCTCACGACGCTGACTGAGATGAGAAAATACCAACATCTGATGTTTAATTTGAGCTTTATTAAATAAACGAAATAAAAAACATGAATGATTACTGTAATAGGCGCGATAACTGTAGGGTTAAATTCTGAGTTATCAATTATATTAAATTGTTATAGGCTGGTCAGCTATTCGTTTTTAGATCGAGGTTCATGATCCTACAAATCTTTTTAACACACGGGTATTAATAAATTCGAATAGGTGTAAATGTGTTTATATACATCTATGTTATATATTTTATATACTACTGTTATACAAAGAACCTAATTTAAATGTAATAATACAAAACTTACTGCGTAAATCTCCCTAATGTTAAAAATAAATGAAATGTTAATATTCTAAGGCGATGAAAAAATTTAATCAGATTTTTTTTATTCATAACATCCGCCACATCTTGTGGTATATTCTGTAAAAGCTTCTTTAATAATATTTAATATGCTAGGGTAGCCCTATTGTTATTAATTGAAAGTTTTACATCTTTAAAGATATAATTTGTTAGAAGTTTCAGAAAATAATTGCTTTATGTTTTATAATAATAATATATATATTCCTTAATGTCCTTCAATAAATTATATTCGGCTTCAAATCAAGGTATTTCTGTGAATATCTATTTCCAACTCAACCGACCCTATTATTATTAAATTCACAACTGTATCACATTCTGGCAATATTCAATAATATCGTTCCACAATAATATAAATCACTGAAAATCAATGGTTATTGTAACATTTCATCATAGTGAATACTTTTATTATATATGTTAAGATACGGAAGAACTATAACTTCTTTTTGAACTTCATAAAATATATAGAATTCCCTTTTTAAGCGTTGATATTCATCAATAAGTCATAATACGATACGTTGATAGCCACAGTAATAAACTAAATGCCCCGGCTTCTTAAATGCCACCATCCCAATTACTATTACAATCCATAACATCAATCTGTTTAATTATTCTATTTATATTTACCCGGTTGTGTTCATGTGGAACGATATCGGAATGTGCATGGCTAGTTACGAACCCATTCGGAGTTCTTACTCATGAACTCCGAATGTGAAAGTGTTTCGGATACGCGGCGTGAACTGCGTGTAGTAGCTCTCTCGGCGCGCCGTGAAGATGCCGGCGGCGATGGGGTGGAAGATGTAGCGTTAACTTCAAAAGTCTCTTGCAGGTCTTCATCACTCGTCATCGTAAAGTTGGCAACATTCTGATATAATTCCACATGAATATAAATATAGTACATATAAATATTATAGTCATGGTTCACGGCTATTTAATTATTTTTTATATTAATAGTAAAATAAAATATAAAGCACGACAAAGAATACATAAATCCTACTGTAGCTAGCACACATTACACAGCTATGTTATATGATGTCTTTTGTAATCAAATACTAACTGCTTAAAGCTGGAAAGCAATCTACCAAACTCATGTCACTAACAATACTTTGTTTTCAATTTGCTATGTATGTAATAGAGATCTAGAATGACTTATTTCACTGATTCTGAAAAGTAATCCGCTAAGTTTATATATATAATGTCTTGAAAGTAATCGCTGCATAACTTCGTTAAGACGAAAAAGTTAAACGGCATGTAGAAAATTAAAAATTACCAAACTATCGATATAGAAAAACATAAAATAAACATAAATTAAGCATTTGTAAGCGTTGTCCCACTAGTCAACTAACTAATTAATAATTCAACAATTAAAAAAAATATTGTGATAATAGTTTGATACAATATGTTATTTGTCTTATGATCAAAAACATTGTTATCATATTTGGCAATTTATTAACTCATAACATTGAGCAAATATTCCAAAGCAAAATTGGTTCTGGATTTAATTGCAGTCTCAAGATGAAGATGTAACTAGATCTTTGCCTTTTCCATTATACATTTAATTAAATGTTAATGATAAGCAACTCAACAGAAATTACGGATATATTATATTAATTAAAGCATATAGTAAAGGTAAGTTTTAGAATTTACCATGAAAGGAAGTATTATATAAGTATTATTTTAAGATACAATCTGTTTAAAAAATAAAAAATTCTTCTAAAAATATACGATACTTCACAAAACATAAAATAAACAAATAATATCTACAATATAAGAAAGTAATATTATAATCTTACACTTAATAGAATATAATAATATAATTTATACAAGGTTCTTTTAATCCACACTAAAGTGTAATATACACTTTTATCATATTTGTATACTTTTAATTACCAAAGGAATAAGAAATATTTGAGGTTCTTGCACAATTACAAAATGATTGTCTAATAAACGAATTATAATTAAATCGTAAATATTATTTGGTCATAATTGTTCAACGCAATACTAGTTGCTACACAATATAATGTGTTTTATTTTTTACAAAGCCACGAAGTGCAGTGTTATATAACGTTATACTAATCTTTTACTTTTACGATATAATTGAACACATGAAAACAAACAGTTTATCGATAAACATTAAGAAGTGTGTGATAAAGCAGGATCAGTTTTATTAAACATTCCTCGTGACATCTTCATTGTGTTCAACTCCACTTGAACGACGTCAACTCACTTGTTTGTTTCAGTTTATAATGCTCTTAACTGTAGGGATTATAAAAGTTATGTGACACTGTTAAAGTTAACGTGGGTTTATATTTCACAATTTACGTCAATTAGAAGTACTTCTTACAAATCACAGGCGTTTGACATGATTTTTTTTTTTTAACAACTATTTATAAAATCATATATTATTTAACACAAACAATTTACTGAGAATATATTATAATAACAAAGCTTTATATATAGGACAAGCTAATTAAAAACTGTATAAATAATTTTTATATTTATAAAGGTTTGTGTATGTTTTGGTTTCCTTTAAATAAATATAAGATAGATAAAATAATTCATTGAATAAATGATTGTAATATATCTATAAATAACATTACTTATTTATTCGATAATAAATACTTTAGGAGAGTAAGGTACATTATGTATATTTAATTATAATTTATCTACAAACCACCAATAAAGTATAGCGGATTAACGTCAAGCACAATTTACGACCACAACACATTGATTATTTTTGTAGCTGGATGATCTCTCAATGAAATAATAATCAATAAAATTTCAATAACCTTAAGAATAATTCTGAGTAAAACGTGAATACTAAATAGAGGACATATAAATATACTATTATATTTATTATACTGACACTAACACATACAATACATATTTAATTTGTATCGTTTATTTCTCTAGTAACATGTCTATAAATTATTTTACCAATTTATACAATTTTGGAGGAATGTTTGCTTATGGCTATCGATCAGTCATATCATCATTGAAAGGGTATCGTTGGTAGAATGTGGAATTAGGTAACATCTATTGTTTTCTGCGGGACTCTTAACCTGGATAAAATAAAACTCAAGACACATGGACAACTCAGGACAAATCAACTAACCAGTCTTGATTATTTAACAACTTGTTTTTCCATAATGATTTGCATTTTCTGACAGTAAAGCTCTGCCGTCTAACCATCTTGTCAGATCTTAGGAAGCTTTAGTGTATGACACCAGAACTAATATATCAGTACCTCTTTCAGGTTTAGCTTTTGCTTGACATGAATGAGCCGGTTCAACCACTATGATAAGCATTCATCATTAACGTCAAAAATTCATTGTTGATTCATTGAGAATTGGAACGCAGCATTCCATACATATCTGTTGGTTTATTTCTCTCATTTTATGCGGTACAAATTCCTCGAGTATTTAATCTTTTTAATTTGTTAAAAGTTAATTGAATTGTATAATAACTCACGATAAAGGCTACAATAATAACCGTGATGCTATTTGACAGAGATTTGCTTCCACAATCACCTTTACACCTTCATTAGTATTTAGAGTCTTCAATCGTTCTAGGGTTGGTTCTGTAGGTAAACATTTCCAGATAAATTGAAGCGAAAAACTTAAGAAAATACATTCAGAATGTCAGAAAACTATCACCGATAGATGATGGGATGACGTTCTCGTGAACCATTTTGGAATCCATAATAGCTACGTGCTGTAATAGTGAAATTCTCCTCACCCAGAATTGGAACCAATTTCTTACCAATGACTGTGTACACATTGGAATCCCTTAGATATGGCGTATATCTTAGAAGACCCCTACTCTGGCATCTACTTTGATAAACTTACAACATTGTAGAATATAACAAAAATATCATAAAAGACAGGGACTCTGCCGGTATGAAACGCCTGCTGGCCTATAAGAAAATAAAATAATAAAACATTAGTTAGGTTAGGATAGGTTAGACGACAACTGTTGAAAAACATAAATAATTTACAACAACATACTAACTAGAGAAATCCACTTATATATTATATTATATATAAATCATAATGTATACATGAATCAAAACAAAAACTGCAAAAGGACAGACTTGTACAGTTTTCGAAGACAGAAACAAACTTTTCTGTTGTGAATGTTAAATATACCAATTTAAAAATGTTTCAAATAATACAATTTTAATTAATCATAAAAAAAAAATCTCAGCGGCCGCTATTGTGGTGTAAAAATATTTAATTAAAATAATAAAAAAAAAACTCCCTTACTCTCTTTTACAGTTGGTTCGCCGTACACATCAATAACACTTTCTGCTGTTTCTGAAGCGTTGGTGCTGAAAGTTGAAAAAATTACCACGAATTTTTTTTTCAATTTTTCCAACAACATGATATCAAAGCTAGATCAAATGATTCAATAACAAATGAGTCACTAATTTGCTAAATCTAATTATACGTGCCTAAATTTGGTATATATTTGATTTTGAAATTATTAACCGAACGTCAAACATTTGAGATCTAAGAGAACTTCAAAGCGCTAATTCCTGTGTACGGATTTAATATGAGAATATTATTACAAGATATATTCGATGTTATATATACGTTTAGCCATTTTATAATAAACGCATTAATTAACATTATTCACCTTATTAAAGTTCAATTATTATTGGACTTCTTTAATTTAAATGAAATCAAATTGTATTAGTATATCTAATCTATTTAACCTGATAAGAATATTGATTCCATTTTAACTATTTTTGATGAGTTAAAGGATATTTTGGAAATATAATTTTAAAACTTATATTAGTTCCTGTTTTAATATCATAAATATAGTTAAACCAAGTCAATACTTTTCATATAATGTCTTTCACACTAAATCAACTCATAATTGAAAACATTCAACGATGTAGAACATTTACCGTGACGCTTGATATCCGTCGATCATAATACAAAGTACACGTATTCGTCTCTCAGAATGTTTGCTTCTAATAGCTTATCCAATGCCACAACAGTTCTACCTCGTTAATTGAGAACTACTCGGGTGTTGGTGTAAGACGTGTCCTGGGATCGATTAGGGTTAACCATTTATCGTGTATATTGTATTTTATATGGTGTATATCCTGGTATTGTATTCATGTGTATTTTAGTGTTTTAACCAATAAAAAAAAAGTTTTGTTTTGGATTTTTTTTTATATTTCTAAAATTGTACAGCTTGTATAATATACTTATAATTAAAGTACTTTTATGTATATATTCTAATTTTTTTGCTATTATAAAGCCTAAAAAGAATCCTTCTCTTAGTATCTCTGTGTCTCTCAGTGTTATATTTCTTTGGTTTTTTTAATAATTTTGATCGCTATAGTGGATCTTTTAATTCTCAGTACCTACCAAGATTATATTTAATATGATGGAGTTTGTCTTAAGTGACTCATAGCAGACATAATATTGCTTGTTTACTATTAGTATGTAAATTGAGAATCTAACCTTTAAATGCTGGGCAGCGTCTCTATGCTATTAAAATTGTCACCTTAGATAAAAATAATATGAGAAGTAAATATTTATAAGACTGTACTGTAATTTGATGTTATTATTTATATGCAGTATAAGTTTCCGGGAAATGTTAATTTCCTTAAGTTATATTATTATGCCCAGAGGCAATTTGTCACGCGAGATATGAAGATTTTATAGATCCTCGTATTTTTCCTAGCCGTTATAGCTATTATATTATCCGCAAACATAAATATTATATTTCATACGCTAACGTTATATAATAAAAAAACATACATTTATAGAATAATCCTATCACACCAATAACACATTTTTATATCTCAATTGTATAATATAAAAAAGGACACAATAAATTTATAATAAAAATGCAAAAACGTGAAAGCCATCGTATATTTAAAAAGTCAAGAAAACAAATTACCAATGAAGGAATAATAAAGTAGCCGGGAAGTGATTAAAAGAATTATGAAAATGGTATAGAGCTCCGAGGTTCCGAGATTCTGATTTAAAAAAAAAATTGTTAAATGTCATATCTAAGCTGTGACTTATAAAAAAAGTAAGAGTTGAATTTTTAAATCGAATCTGTTATTTTAGGGTTTAAAAATTATTAACTGTTTACTAGGAAATAACAAAAAAGAAAAGATAAATAATAAAATTTACACCAAAATATTTTTCTGTTAATAATTTAAATATTTATAATGTTAGTTACTCTATATTATTTGGTCCCTCGATTAAAAATGTAACACATATTTATAATTATTAAACTTTCAATGGCCATATCACAATCCAGTAACAGAACACATGTTTACCAGACCTTCATAATTTTGAAAATCGATAGTAACGCTGTTGTAATTTGGCTGCATGACTTCTGGACTACGCAAGAACGGAGCAGCCAGACGCCTATACACGTAACTTTGAATTTTTAACCCATCAAGATCTACTAAAAACAAGTTTTTTAAGATCAAATCTTAATTTTGAAACAACTAAAATTTAAAGTTAAAGTATCCTATGACTATGTAAAATAAATTGATGTATGGGATAAGTTATTATCTAAGCTGGTGTAAAACATATATTGTATTGGTAAGTTGAGTTTGCTGGTGTCTAAGAGAATGTTTGTGCAAATATAATAAAGACGGTATTTAATTGTTTTGTTTGTTATGTTCTATTTCCTTTGCTCCTTATTATTTATTATAAGTATTATTCATTGAATGTACGTTTTATACTGTTTAATATATAAAAGGTAATATGTATGTTATATATAAGGTAATATGTATGTACATTATGTTATGTATTTTATTATGTTTGTATTTATCTTAGTTATATATATTTTTTATGCAACGCCCGTTTATTCTCTTTCTTACACTTTGATCCTACCAGAATAAGCTTGTATGGTAGAGATCGCTCTCTAGCGATAACACTGCCTTATTTTAAATCCATCAGTAGTTTTGAGGTTCTTTTTTTATTTTGTACTGCATTTGTTTGTGGTGTGCAATAAAGTATATTATTATTATATATATTACCTTTGATACAAAGCTTGTATGTACTATAATAAATTTTGCAGCGGTCACTATTCCATTTATGTAGGAAATAAATCTACTTCAAAAACCTGTCTCATTTCGGTTTTAATTAAACTTTGTCCAGGATTATATTCAAAATTACTCTAAAATACATTACCAATATTACAAATAGTATTTTTTATAAAAAATACTTGTCAAAGCTCGAAAATACTCATTTGATAAACCAAATTATTTAATTAATTAATATATTTATACTGCGTAAGAGGAACAAGTATTTTTTTGTGCCCCACCTTGTTCTTGTATCAATATTCAATATTCCATTCTTATAACTATCAATAGTTTATATTATTCAACGTCTGTGTCTATTAATGTTTGACTTTTATAATATAAATATAAATTTCTCGCCTTTGAACTTTCAGTGCTTCAAATATTTTAGCTTCGACATGGCTAGTTTAAACAAATTTGAACTTAAACGTTTATTTCATATATTTATTAAATGTTGTTTAAAAAAAAATTAAGTGACGGTTTTGTTTTAATGAATTTTATTTTTGAATAATTGTTTTATTTTAATCAGTAAATATGTAATCAAGTATTTATTTATAGCATTTATCTTAGATTCCTCTTATTTATTTTTTCACGCACAATTTCATTATTATTTTTGAGTCTTAATCATGAAATACATTAAAATTAATCCCTTAAAACGGATATATTTCCTTAAATTTTCGTTTCTGAAAATAAAACAAATTCAAACCTGAAAGAAATAATGAGTTTGGAATGGTAAAATCCTTTCGGAATGAAATATTCATCGATTTGAATACTAAGCGATTCAGAATCCAATTATGCTGTCTCAAAAATCTTCTACCTATCTCCGATTAGAACTCCAGGTCTTAACCAAGATAATTAAGATCTAGATTATTGAAATGATTTCTAATGTCTACATTGCTTTGCAACGTGATTTACGTTAAAAGTAAAAGGCCTTTCGATGAGACCAATTAAATATATATATATTCTTTAATGCACGCCACAAATATGTAAAATACAAAACAATTTATTAGAAAAAAAATATATAAATAAGAAATAAAAAAAAACAATAAAAAGAAAAAAATACATTTTCGGTATAAAATAAGACGGTCGTATCGTTAAATAGCGATTTCTTCCCGACAACCTTATTTGGATAAGATTGAAGTAATGTAAGAAGAGAAGAAGAGTGGTGTATAATTATACAAGGTAAGAAGACGTTAGTTATACCATTAGACATAATTTTATAGTTTATAATGTCTTGGTGTTAATGCAAGTGGAAGTGAATTTTAATTATGCGAATATTAAAATGAAACGTCGTCACACATTGAACACACTTTAAAGATGGTCAATTAAACTTTCAGTGATGGTCGTGTAAGGTAAGATAAATTCAATGAGAGCATTTTATTATTATAATACATTTGTAAGTTGATCAACGAACCTCGCTTGAGCTTTTCTAGTTACGCATATGAGCATACCGTATTCTCATTTACCTTTGCCATTTAAGTCACTTAAATATAGGTTCCTATTTTCTTGTAAAAAAAAGTAAAAAGCTAAATAAATCATAGTTTTACTTATTACGTAATTTTTTCATTTCTCAGCTATCCATGATTAAAATCTTAGTTTAAAACATTCCAAATACAATGAAATAGGAAAGTAAATCGCTCTGGCCGCCATTGTGGTGTGAAACAACACGTAACGAGGCTTTTTTTTTCAGTAGCTTCCCCTATGTACGATACATCACTAATTGTTAAAACTGTTTCTGAAGAGTTGGTATCGCTTTTCCATTTCAAAGTGAACAAAATCAAATAAAAAAAACAAATGTTGAAATCTGAAACTGAAATAAAATGAATTTGTAAAAAAATACTTGTGATTCCAAACTAAACGCCATATATTTGAGATCAAAGTGAAAAATTCATCAAAACCCTAAATCCATATGTACAAACTCATTATAAAAATTTTACTATATGGAACATTGGATATTACAAATAGCTATTGTTTTAAGAAAGATACATAAGCAATACAACTCTTAAATACTTATATTATAAACCAAAATTATTTAACTGAACTATTTTAGAGCATTTAGGGTTTTTGTATTTACATTTTTATTTACATATTTTAGTTATTTAATCAATATTCGATACTACTCTTGTATTACGTCTTATATTCAATTCAATACTACTCTTGTATTACGTCGTTATTTTATAACGTCTCTTTCAAATAGCCCTTGACCTTTGTAATAGAAATGTAATCTAAATCCTCGCCTTTTAACATTAATGGCGTATTCTAAATACTTAAATACTTGACCATTCCACTTTCAACTAATTTTGATGACTTAAGAAATATTTTGGAGAAATCATTCTTAAACGTACATTAATTCCTGTTTTAATACCATAAATTTAATAACTCACTCACTGCTTTTATATAATATCTTTCACACTAAATCAACTCATAATTGAAAACATTCAACGATGTAGAACATTTACCGTGACGCTTGATATCCGTCGATCATAATACATAGTACACGTATTCGTCTCTCAGAATGTTTGCTTCTAATAGCTTATCCAATGCCACAACAGTTCTACCTTGTTAATTGAAAACTACTCGGAAGTTGGTGTAAGACGTGTCCTGAGATGAGAGATTAAGCTTAACCATTTATAGTTATTTTAGTATTTCATTCATATATTTATCTTCATTTCAAGTTTCCTCAAGTTTCGTTTTTTTTATATTTGGTTTACTTTTCTCTTCATTCTTTTTTCTAGTTCGGCCTTATAAGGCGAGCTGTTTATTATCTCAGATTTCTTGTGATGTCTAGTAAAAGACCGTTTAACTGTCGATTCTGGAAAAGGGGATATATCAGAAATTTTAACTTCAGAAGATTGTCCTGGGGATCCGAAAACAGGTTCAATAGACGCCTGCACTGCAGCACCTTCTGTAGATCTGGCTTCATCTTCCAAACGAGTCAGGTTTTCCATCTCTTCTGATAAAATTTCAAGTGCATTTTTAGCGGTCGTAGTTTGTGGAGGAGTAGATTCAAGTTCCATTGGATGTGATTCTTGTAGGACACAGGATGATTGTCCAGCAAAAGTAGAACAGGGTTTTCTTTCGTTGGTTTTGTATGGTCCTTAAGGTGCGTTGGCCATTGTAGGAAAAGCTCAGAGTTGATAAAGCTTGAATCTGAGACTATCATTATTGAGCCAGAAGGTGAACCATCAAGTAATTCATCCTTCCTCCTCTTCCTTCTAAAAATGAATGCTGGTGGAAAAAAGTTACCCACAGGATTCATGGCACTTACAATCGTGACGTTGGTTCCTCTCTCAAAGCTCGATATTTTGTTGACTGCACGTTTTCCTTTAGTCAAAATAACTTTCACAGGCTGGTTTGGTACAGTAGAAATACTGGTCTCATCCATTTTGTATATAGCATTTGGGGGAAATTGTATTTGTCCATAACAACTGTGACGTTGACAAAAAACCTTTGGCATTGAAGCATAATGAAACCCATAGCACGAGCAATACTAACTGACGTAGTTTGTCTCAGTGAAATTTTTCAATAACGCTTCATAAAGCCTTGCATTTCTGGCCAGCTACTTTTGTCTCTGAATTAAATCTGTGAGGAATGTCATCATATCATCTAACTTTGTAAAATAATCACGAAATTCCTTCTCCACTTTTTTTGAGAATGTAGTGTCATATCTTCCCAAGATAGTTACTGAAGTGGATCTATTCAATCGCACTCGTAATGTAGATTGCGCCATGCCAAGAGATTTTGCCACCAAACTTTTACTCTCGCCATCTGCGACACGTTTACGTATTCTTCTATCACTTCTTCGGGACAAATCTTCTGATTTGACGTTCTTTCCCTTCTGGATGTTAACGTTCTGTAGCAAAAGTAACATAAAATCGTATTATTTTATTTATATTTTATTATATTGACAAGTTCAAATAAAACTGACTGTAAAAGTACATAATGTAACGAAATAAACTTTAATAATAATAGTTAATAGAAAATAGCAAGCACTAATCAATTAGTTTCCAACACGCGAGTTGTTTGAAATGTTCGTAAAAGCACCTTTCTCATAATTTCAAATTATTGCTTTGTAAGGAAGTGTTCTTCCGTTTATTTGATGTAGACTAAACTAATTTCATTAGTTTTAGTAATTTAGCTTTTATACAAAATTAATATATATTTTTTTAAATTAAAGAATACATCGTTTTTAATGTACATTGTAAAGTATTTATATATTTTTATTTAATTTAGACCACCTCATTGTTCTTTTATTATACATATTTAAATATTGTTTTTTTTTTCGGAGTGACCGGTAAATAAGGTCTTGTTGCATTAAGTTCTTATATTGTACCATTTTTTAGATAATAAAGATTAAATAAACAAAATTGCATTTCATGTCCTTATATCCGAAAATATTTCACACCTTGTTAAGATATCACGTACCTCAAGATATAAAATATTTTATGAGAACTTAATGCAACTACATTAGCGGTTTAATGAATTGTAAAAGGTCCGTGTCAGCGCTTAAAATATAGTATTTTGTATCGATGACGTCAATTAAAAGCACAAACAATTTTAACCAAGTTTGGAAAGAATTATCATAAAACTACAACATAATTTCTTGCAGACATTTATAAAAAGACACATTTTAAAATATTAAAATATTATACAATTTATTACCACTTATTTTTCGCATGTAGCGTTGCATTAAAAAAAAAGAACGAGGCAAAGCTTGTTTCGTCGCGTACTCGTCGTTTTCCCGGAACTAAACAATGCAAATGCGCTTCTATTAGGTTTGAAGCTTTATGTTTGAGTTTGAAATTGAATGTATTTCTATTATATTTTAGTGGAACATTTACCGTTTACCCTAATTCGAGAATAATAAAAATAATATATCACTTTTACGTTAAAATCTTTTGTTAACAATATTCTATTTTTTTTATGTTTGAATAAAAGCAAACATCATCAGTAATCTCATATTTTATAAAAATATATACGTTCCGTTTACATTTATGTGTATTCAGTACTCAGTTTTTCAGAAAAGAATTCTTTTTCAATTCTCATGAGTTTTATTCTTAATATTAAATACAGAGAAAATCTTGTTCGTCATATCAAATATGAAATAATATAAATGATTATTGGCTTGAAGTCAATACTCCTTAGTTATTATCAAGATAATATTTTATTTTACTGAGAGCGGTATAATAGGAAATACCTGCACCGTTCATAAGGTACAATATACGTTAGTCTAATTAACAGATAAATAGTTAATTCTGCTGTTTGGGCATGACCCTGAATGGAAAAATGCAATGGGGACCTTTTATATGTGCCCTGTCGAACAGACTTAGTATTGCCGCATACGCGGTCCAAAGAATACGCCGATTGATGAACCTTAAAACGGTTAAATTTGTTTACTTCAGTTATTTTCACAGTAACGTCATATGGCACACTATTATGGGGTAATGCATCAGATATTGATACAAAGTCTCGCAACGCACCTGTAGCTCCTGAGTTGCAGGTGTCCATGGGCGACGACAGTCGCTTAGGTGACCCGTCTGCTCGTTTGCCTCTCTATGCCATATATACTTGCTATGACCGCTAAGTTTTTCTTTGCTCCACAAAATAGAAAATTTCTTAAAATTTGATTGTATACGTTGTACCATGAACACCCTAACAAATCCTTAAATTTATCATTAAATAAATTTATACATTGTACATGAAATTGGATAATAAATGTAAAAGATTACTTTATATGATAGGCCTGGGAATAAATTGTATATTAGCGATTTACTAGTAATATGTAGAATTTGTTTGACATTGTTAACTACTGTTGTTTGGTCGAATGGCTGCATCGCACCGCTCCCTAAGAAGGTATTGCAGCCGAGTTTTTAGTGTGGTTCTTCTCAGACCAGGGTGCTTTTGAAACCCTCATAATCCAAGTTTAAGTTGAGGAGTGTCCTAACAGAACGGCTTATTTCGATAAATATAAGTTTAGTATCAAAATAGACCCTGACGTATACAAGTGGTCACTTAATTGTATACAAATGAAGCAAAGTGGAAAAGATATAAATATATACATAAACACTTCTGTCCGCAGGAAATTAGGTAATGAAATATCGGTCAAGTGTGAATCACGACTAATATTTTTACGACTTATATAATTTCATTGATATTTATGTCCATCGTATCTCATATGCCTTGGTGACTTTGTGATATGGTCACCTTTCATTGTGAAATTAATTGAGTTTCAAAAAATGAAGATATGTTTAATTAACACAAAGATATGTCAATTAAACAATTTAGTAAATCAGAGGAACAAAGGTTGGATTTTTTAATATTTTTTAATATTTAGGCCGAAGATAAATAATACCTAGCCTATGCAAGAGATATAATACTACCTTAGTATTTAATACTACCAGACATTAAAACTATCTTTGAGGTCGTTCAAAATTAGCACTTATTTTCACTGAACCGGTTAAGCCATATTTCAAACATGCATGCATGCATTATATAAACAAAAACATTTAATTATGCACATAAACATGTTTTAAGACGATTTGATGTTGAAAACAGAAGGTCCAACAAAAGTCTAAGTAAATCAAACTCATACTCTATTAGTATGAATTTGATTTGATTTGATTGATCATGAAAAGTACGCATGGTACTAGAATTTGTGATATAACACTTAAGGGGATATTTTTGATAATGTATTCCGCATATAAACCAGCATTTATATTTGGGAACTGTTCGACTCACCTTTTCGTATTCCACGAGGAAATAAATTAACATAAAACTTTACATAACAACATTTAAGTTTCTGTAAATTTTCTCTTCAATATTATACCCTAGTGGCTTGTATAAATGCGAAGGAATTTGCTTATATCAACAGAGTAAATGTCTGTCTTTGGACTATTTTTTTTTACTTTGTTAAGAAAAAACTACTTGTAATGGGTGAGGTGATTTTAGATGCTCCACATCAAAATTATTTATATATTTTTAGCCAACTGCTTTACAAATTACAGTAACGGTTATATGTTTGAATTTTTAAGAATGTCTACTATAAATAACTTCAGAGGAATTGTTTAATACGTCCTATTATTTCGTGATTTACCCGCAAACAGTTCCTCAGTTTCCGTGAATAGAGCTAAGACAAAATAGCACCAAATAGTAAAATTGACCATAGATTTATAGATACATGGAAGTCTACATGATCTGAAGTATATACATAGAAGTTATATATTAGAATATTTTTTTATTTTGCGCATTGAAAAATAGAAAAAAAACATATTATATATGTAAAACGAAGATTGGCTCGTGATAAACATATTTATTAATTCATCGTCTTTATTCTCACTTTCGATATCATTCAAAGTTGACAAATTATCGAACGGACTTATTTCTACATTTAAATTGACATTTTCATCATTTTCATCATTAGTTGACTCTCCGTTTAAGCATGACTGACGACGATGATATCCGCAAACTTTAGAACATCTTAATCCAAATTGTTGCATCCACATTTGCCGCCTAAAATGGTGCCACATAAATGGTTGTATTTATACAATTACAAAAGATTGTGTTTAGTCATCATTTTTGGTGACAATAAAGTTGTTATTGGCTGTAATATATTATTTCCAACTCCCAACCCCACTATTCTGGATCAATTTCTTTGCCTAGCCAGGTTTGTATTGGATAATTGACTCGATAAATATGCTGTTGAGCTGTTAAAGAAGTAGGTGGTTCACGTTCAGTTCACGCCGCGAGTCCGCCACGTATAGAGCTCATGAGTAAGAACCCCGAATGGGTTCGAAACTGGTCGGGCATATTCCGATATAATTCTATATGAATACAGCCAGGTAGATATAAATAAAATAAATATATATATACCTGGCAAATGAAGAGAACGCAGAACTAACTGAAAAACCGAAAAGTTTAGTGTCACTATCCTATTACAATATGAAATTAATACGTGCTATTGTATTTCACCCTCCTTATAATCTATCTATGTTACAAAATATTTTTAAAGAAATAATGATGTAATATTTAGAAATTATTGTAAACCATTATAAAATATATAAGCACATAAACAAACACCGAAAATACAAAAATGTACTGAAACAACTGGGAAGTTATTTTATACATTTATGATTAATTAATACCGATTATTTCTAAGCTTTTTTTATAATGCCTAAGTATTTATTCTTATTTTTTTTTTATATTTTAGAGTTGTTTTATGTTTAGTTGTACCTCTTTATTATTACAATTATTATTATTATTATGTATATATTTTTTTTGTTACATTAGGTACTTAGTACATTTAAGGAAGTGCATGCTAGAGTTAAGATTTAATACTGTTACTGTTGTTATTTAGAACATTTTGTTTATTTGTTGTATAATATTTACTTATTTATAATTTATATTTAAGGTAATATTGTATGTATCGTTGGTTTCCTATGCAATAAATAAATAAATAAATAAGCTTTAATGAGCTAACTGACTTTTGAGAGATAAATTTGATTAGATCATATTGACTTATATTTTGCTGTTTAATATATGTATGTATGCATATGTAAAATGTTCATAATATTATATATGAATTTTGTTTTCAGATTTAATGTAATTAACTCTGTAGCCCGAGATAAGAAACAAATTGTTAATTAATGAACAATTTGAAATAATTAATAATTAATTAGATGAGCATTATCATTCCTGAGGTAAATAAATAAGTAGGTAGGACATAAAAATGTTACTATGCTCAGCAATTAATTTATCATCTATTGTCTTCTATTTGTTTCGTGGTCAGCAATCTCAAACCGAACTGTCAGATCTGGTAAGGTATGTCATAGCTCTGTTAAAGTTTCCTGAACATTCAAAGAGCCATATCCTGTACCAAAGTTATATAATTGGATAGTAGGAAAGGCACTTTAGAAACTTTAGGCACCTTACACTATGATTGAGTCTCAAGATAAAAATAATATTAATAAATCTAGCAGAAAAATCGCATTACTGTATCATATTCAACTACAAATTTAATAAAACAGGCATTTTAATTGCAGCTCCAATATCTTAACACAGTTAACAACTTGGTCATAGAGGATAAACAAGCTTCACGTTTATCTCTTGTAATATTACTACCAAAAGTTTGGTTCAAAAACAAAACACCGGCTTCGAAAAACCGATATTATCTCATATTATAAAAAGAGGATCAAAATGTTCTAGTACATTGTTCCACTTGATTTACCATACTTATAAATTCTTCAACTTCTTGTATTGATTTAAAAACTTTTTTTTATTTTTTTATTTAATAAGCACCCAATTCTCTT
Organism: Dircenna loreta; assembly: GCA_963555665.1. Lineage (NCBI taxonomy): Eukaryota > Metazoa > Arthropoda > Insecta > Lepidoptera > Nymphalidae > Dircenna > Dircenna loreta. Next base: position 15,698,118 of record OY743087.1, read on the forward strand.
GTGAATTCTGTCGAAACTAGAATATAGATTTTTGAGTTTAGTAACAAGCAAAACTAGACAGTTTTACCGGACTTAAACTAGTGTAAGGGTAGAATAAGAATGGAATAAATTTTGTTAATGCTTTATATATATTGTGCTAGCTTTAACTTATACCGAGTTTATGAGTTAGAGTTTTCTTATTCCAAGTTTATGTTTGTTATGAATTGTTATACTTAATTTATGAGTAAGGCCGATAAAATTTACCAATTTACAATTGACAGAAAATGATTACAATTCTTTTTTATATTATACATGAAAAAGAATCGTACAATTTAAATCATTTCAGTATCTACATATTAACTATCCTGCAACATTAATCTAACCAAGAGCAAATTTTAAAATTCCCGAGTAAATCCTGTCTATCATATCTTATATTTTTACAGCCATAGAATATTTTTCTTACTGAAGTAGCGCTTAGTAATAAATAGTCCGTGTACGTAGTTTCTGCTATTCAAAAATCGTTACTTGTATTGGCCGTGAGTAGAGGAATGATAAAAGACTTAATTTTTTCCCTGATTATTTTTTATATGAAGATTATTTTCATATAAAATATATGCAATGTCAAGGTATAGTCATACAATCTTCAGCTTTTGAATTCGATTTAAATAATCAGACGTATCAAGATCCTTGTTTGGTTACCCATACTATGTATGTATTAGTTTTTCAGTAGCTAGAGCGCAAAAGGGTATAACAACCACCAAAAGATTCATAGAGTTCATTAAAGAACTCTCTTCTAAAAAAACAAAGTAAAGGCCTCACTCTATCTTGGAGGCGGCTCGCGATTGGACTATAATGTTGGATAAGTATGGGAAACAGTAAAGAATTCCCGAGGATATTGTTGCCTCGTCATCCAAACCGGACATATTCCTGTACTCTAGACTTAGATACTTGTGGAGCTTACTGTTCCGTTGGAAACTAACATCCCCAAAGATCACACAATTAAAGTAAACAAGTATTACGAACTGACCAACGAACTGACCAGGAATAGGTATATAGTTAATTTGTACGCGGTAGAAGTGGAAGCGAGAGGTATAACAGCGAAGTCTCTCTATAACCTACTTAAAGATATTGGCCTCTCTAGAACTATTATCAGTACATTTCTAGAACGTACTTCAAAGGCGGCATTGGTACGTTCATTCCAAATTTGGTTAGGTAGGGAGAGGAGCGCAACCAGTTGAGGTGAGCGTGAATACGTATTTTAAAGGGGTCCTTTAAACCTACACCTGGGTCGCAAGTCCCAGGAACTGTTTGCACTCCTCTCCCTGCAACGCGATGAGCCCGGCACCCGCACAGTGAATCCATGGAATGCTAAGAAGCTTCGTCTCTTATTGTTTCCGAACAAAGGTCCAGCTCTCATCTACATCAACCTTAGTTTGTATGACATGTGTATTATAATTTAAATATGACTACATGACTTAATTCCTAAAAGCTCTTATATCTATAACTCTTTTTGTGAACCATGAAGACTATTATATATACCTTTAGTCTAGTTTGGTGTGGTCTAAACGAGTCGAAAAATTTTCGAACAATTCACGTGAATACAACCAGATAAACATTTGTAATAACTTCCGGTTAAATATTTATACGAACTCTTCTTGTTATTTATTAATGATTATTATTACGATATCTTTGTCCAGTTAATTAAAAATATTATTTAATAATTCGTCCGTTATTTACGACCAGATCAATGTTATTTACACCCAAAGTGTTGTGGTCGTAAATTGTGCTTGACATTAATCCGCTATACTTTATTGGTGGTTTGTAGATAAATTATAATTAAATATACATAATGTACCTTACTCTTCTGAAGTATTTATTATCGAATAAATAAGTAATGTTATTCATAGATGTAATACAATCATTTCTTTAATAAATTACTTTTTTGGTCAAGTAGTCGTTAAAAAATGTATATACATTTCAATTAAGTTCAGAAAAAACAAATCTATATTTATACGATAAGATATAACCCGGTAGCTTCTTTGAAACGGCCCCCCTCGCTCTGTCAATTGAGCTACCGTTTGGCTAACCGTATATTAAATAAACGTCTTTATTAAGACGGAGTTGAAATCTATTAGGTTTCTTACCACTAACTTATACTTTTGTGTTTATTTTAAAATCTAAACCTAGCTTTATTTATAATTTGTAATAAATATATAATTAAAAAGCTATCAAGACGGGCAGGTCTCGAAACTGCGACCTCTGGATTACCTTGTCCGTCGCTGTACCAACTAAGCTACCATGACGTTACCCGCCTTAATGTATTAAGTATTCTAAATGTAATCGCCTTTTTTTGTATATATTAAAAAAAAATACAGACAGAATTGGATGTGACATTTGTAATACCATCTGCCTATAAGTAGAACAAAATGCCTAATGCAATTATTTAGTATACACAAAGAACTATGTAGTCACCGAAAATAAAATCCAACAAAAGGTTTTACAAGACTAATTTTAAGAAATATATGTCGGCGTGGCATTACAGTAAATGCCTCAGCCTTTTGTATACAAATTATGCGACGATTTGTGTAGCGGCGACACTGTAGCATACGAACAGAATGTCTGGGGTCGACTGAAAGACGAGGGAAGCGGCCGTTTTTGTTGATTAACGTCTTGTCCTAGTTACTTTATTTAAATTTATTTGTCTTTTAATTATCTTTTTTAATTTGACCTAAATAAGATTGAAATTTAAAAAAATAAAATTACTACTGATTTGTCATTTCACCTGAATAAAATACAGTTTATATGTAATAATTTATTTACAATTGTATCTCAGAATCTACAATACCTGTTATCTAAATAAATAAGTTGGATCGAAATTATTACAATTTTTAAAAGTCGGAGTTTATTTAATGCATTTTTGTGGGATATTTTGTATGGTTGTCATTGGTTGTTATTGTTCAAGGGTTAATAATAATAAATAATAAGACAAGGCATAAAAAGTCCGCACGACTATCACATAAGAACGGAGCGTCGGGGACCGACTCATGCACACCGAAAGCGGCCTTTATGGTTGCGAATTGTTGCGTTTCTCTGGCTATTCGTTTTTGTCTAGTTTCTTCATTTAAACGTGTTTAAAGTTTACTTCTTTTAAATTTTTATTCATTTGTTATTTAACCTGATTAAAAAAGAGTTTATATAATATCTTAGCTATTTATTCAAAATATTCGTACCTTTCAGATTACTATTATTATTCAGTACTAAAACATACTTGAAATTTTGTAAACGATATTAAATAATTCATATTAAAATTACTTTGCAGACGGTAAATTCGCCAGTTAACTTTGAATATTATACGATTGATTAAAATTGTCGTATTCAATAAAACTTAAATTATATAAATAAATACATAATATAGTTAATCAATTATCTCTTAAAGTTGAGTCTTTGAACATCTGAATTTTAACATGTTTCAGAGAAAGAGTTTCACATATTGTACAAATATCGTGTACATTTGTTGAAAATAATATTTTTATTATGTTTCAATATAAGTTTCTTTTTAAATATCATTTTTAGTCGCCTCAATTCTCAAGTCGTTCTATTTTGAGGCGTTAGAAATAAATATTTCATTTATTATTTTTATATTCCTCCTCACCTTTTAACTACGACTCTTAAGGTTATTTGGGTTATAAAAGAAATTCTGGCTCCTCACCCTTTTAGCCCAAATTAATTAATAAAGTTGGTAAGAAATCTATAGCCGTTGATTTGGGCTTTCTGCTGACTTTACTTCCTTAATTTTACATTGCTAATTGATCGTTAGAAGCCAAAGCAATTATACAGTTTAATTAAAAATTAATATTTGGGATGTTAATATCTCAAAAATTATACAGAACATGAACGTAACGTTCCTGCTAGATAACAGAGCATTAAAAATATTATTTTAACATTTCGTGCCGTTCCTAGTGTGGAAAAGTACCGCGTAAAATAATTAAGGTGGTTGGTCTTTAAAACATATTATTTCAATTGAGATTGAGATTTGAATTAGGATTGTAACAAATACTAGGATTCGGAATGGGATAGCAAAATATATTTTTAATTTAAATATGAAAATGGAACCTACCTACAATTCAAACTACCTACCCGAACTAATTTCTATCTGTAATATCTTCCTTACTAGGAATCAATAGAGAGAGGCTTCATGACTAAATATGTCTATCTAAATTGTTTTTGTTCGTTTATATTAAAAACTAAGACTAAAATTAACCTAATTATCATAAAAATATAGTTGAAAATGTAAATATAAATGAAAGTTGTTCGTTGTCGTGTATTAAAATCTATAAACAAAAAATACTATAACTTCAGTTTAAATTAAATCATGACAGATGTTTCAATATTTTTTATATACGAAAATTCATGACTGAATTGAATGTACTATCACAATCTTATCTCGTAAAAGAAGCGTAGTAAAATAAAATAAACATAAAATATATATTTTTAAATTAACTACTACTGGCACTAACAACTTTTTCTTTAATTTCATAATTAGAATGAGTTTAAGTTTGGTTAAAAACACATGTTATTTTTTTTTTGAACCGACCATTAAAACATTATAAAAATGTGGGTTTAGTCAGTTCGTAAGTAAGTAAGCTATCACCAGCTAGGAAGCTTGGAAGAAACTCAACAGTTGCTCTTTTTTAATTAATTTAACAATATTTGATGTCTAAATTATGACATAAATGAGTCAACAACCAAAGCTCTACAATTTAAGCTTTTAGTTGATCGAAATAGGACCAACTAAAAACTCTTGTATGCCATAATAAGCAAAATTTAACAATACACTTTTTTTTATTTTTATTTAAAAGTAAGAAAAGGAAAGTCTACGATATTTTGTGGAACTTTATTATTTAAACGTACACCCAAGCCCATAAAGGAATTTTTAACTTTTTACGGAAGAAATTTCGGCGTTGAAAGTTTTATTTTTATTTTTATTCAGTTGATTTCACGGAGTAGTGATTAATTTATAATAATAAAAAGTTTGATGAAAATATTTTCTGAATATTATTTAGTGGTTTACAACAGTTAAAATTTTTATGCAAAACGTATCCTAAAGTTGAAAAAACTAAGTAATAGTGATGTTGCAAAAGATATATTTTTTATCTGAAATACTTTAAAGGCATTGAAATAGGATCAGGAAAATGTCTTAATAATATTATATTTATCTATTTCTTAGAAAAATATAAATTCCAATCTAAAAAAAACGTTATAAAGAGCTGGAAACGGTGAAACCTTTTGGGAATTAAGTATTTACCGACTTAAATACGAAACGATTCAGAATTCAATCGTGCTGTCTAAGAGATAAGGTAAAATCAATGAGCACATTGGTGGAACTCATTTTCAAGTTGTTTAATGAATCTTGATCTAGTCGTATGTATAAGCTTATTATGAACCTATTTTACCATTACCCTTTAAGTTATTGTAATTTAGGTTTACTTGTGTCACCGTCCTCAGCACTTTATAATCAATAGTTAAGTTAATTATAATTAAACCAGTAAATAATACTCGTACTATTATTACTTAGTAATACTTGCTTAGCTTTATTTTTATTTAACAATACTCAAAAGGCTATTTAAACAAAATTAAAATACAATATGCACACTAAATCACATAAAAAGATATTATACAAAGATATATTTTAATAATTCGTGTAATATTCCATTATAAAAACCGATTCCATTTATTTTCCGGGATTATGCAAAAGAATCTTCGAGGACTAGATTGAAAGTATGAGGAAATGAGCTTGTTTAGTCTCGTACTTAACATTTTCCCGAGAGCTAAACGATGCAAAAAATGTGCTCCTATTTTTTACATAAAACTTCTTATTTATATCAAGTTTAACTAGTATTCATGAAGGTCACATAATTTGGTAGAACTAACACATTCCTATCATAACTTAAAGGACCTATCCTACCTATTAATTTTAGAATTCAAATAATATGCATGAAACTTAAGTAAAAATTATTTTAATTTTCTCTGATTTAATATTATTCTTGTTTTTTATTTAAGTTGATATAAAATAAGAATAAAAGACAATAATTTTGTTTGTTATTAATTAATTTATTATAATAATAGTAATGGACTAGAAGATTCTCTCTCTAATTTAAGATTGGAACCGATCGTATCTAACCAGAAATACAGACAAGGAGTTATATTCCTTTGCAACAGCGATTAAAACGTTTTGTACGTATTGGTATATATAAGTCTACGTAGTCTAGTCTAAGTACGTATAGGTCTATATATAAGTCTACCACGTAGTGGTGTATGTCTCCGGTGGTGTATCATTCTGGTTTGATCTTTTGTATAATTCTGTACTTATCTAACGGTTACTTCCCACGTTTCCAATTTGATTCCATTGAATTATTTTAAGTATGGAAGCAGTACGCCATACATTATTACACTTGTCTTTGATATAAATTGTGCAAGTGTCCTGCTTCGAACAGCTGGTGTGCTTTACAAATACAAAGTTTTTTGGATGCTAACTGGGTTCTGGACTTATCATCCAAATTGGGTGTGTAAGTAATCTATTCCCCAAGGAGTTCAAGCTGGCTTGTATATGTTGGATACAGCTCGGAAATAGAGAGAATTTTGGCGGAAAAAGAGAATATTAAAATTGTCAAAATAAAATATAAACCAACAGAGTTCCATGCTGATTTTTTTTTTTTTGAGAAATTGTTGGAGTTACTTACGTAACTGATAACCCATCGTATGATAATAAAATATATATTTTCTTTTAAGTCTATGTGCGTTCTATAAAAATCACTATCTTAACAGTCAATATTTTCTTGATTGTTGACATTATTGTCCGTTCAGGATATCTCATTTCAATGATATATTATTATTCAATATATAGTATTAAGATGACCTTATTTTACTATTTGTATTAAAGTATTTACAGGACAAATAACAAACAACTTAAAAACAAAAACGTCAACTATACCGAAGGTTTGCTTGACTTATCAGTTACAACAGAAACTAGATACGTATATAAAATATCTGTTTAAATAAAAACTAGTATAAGGTTAATGGAAATTGCAGAAAATAACGATAAAACTTCAGAAATATATTTCGAAATATTGTAGACATTACTTGTGATGGAAATTCTAGCTAACTACCTAACACATGTCAAGAATGTTTTATTTAGTTTTCTAAAATAAATCTCTTTTCGTAATATTTTAGTATCTTTTTTCTACTAAGTGGACACTTTCATTCCACCTGATGGAGAGTGGAAATATAGTCGTAGGTGGGAAGGCACATCAACTTAGTAAAGGTCTATGTGCTTCACTTGCCTGTAAATAATTATTTATTTTTTATTAATTATATAAATATACTTTGTGTTTGCTCAATTCTGCGCTTATACATGTTAAATATTTTTGTGATACTATAATGGACTAGGACAATGAAAGCTACCCTACGTAAGATAGAAAAAGAATAGGCCTTCTACGTAGTATACTTTTATTTTTGAGAAATGTATATAGTACCTACAACTACGCCAAGTATATTGAAAGATGACTTAGGAATTATAGCCTATACACTATTATTATTAGGAATTATAGTATATACACTTGTCTTTATTTAACTAACAATGAAAATGTTGGTAAAATCAAAAGAAATCCGAAAGCGGTACGGGCTGCCAGAAAATAAAATTGCTGATAAAATTTCTAATAATGTTTTTACTCTTCAGCAATGTTTTTCAAGCGGAATGATCAAGTCTATTCTCAAACCTCTATAAAAGCTTTCCAATTAGTGCATAAAGTACAACGTGGACATTATCTGACTTCAGTTGTGGCTGGAAAAAGAAATAATGGACCCATTGTGTTTTTATTATGACAGGGTTTTGAGGTTGATAACGACAAAATTTGATTTTTTTAATGTTTTAAATAAATGTTATGTAATTGAATTAGACTTTTTATTTTTAATTTTTAATATGTTGTCAATATTTGATTTTTAATTTTTACTCAGTTTGATTATCGTATCTACGAATATCATACAAATTGTATAGATAGTGAAACGAGCCTACGTTATATTTCGGAAATATAATTCTCAAAAATGATCTAGGAATACTCAAAGAGCCTTTTTATTCATCATTAACATTTATAAAGCAAGTTTTTTTCATGTGATAATCACATATATATTAATAAGGTGTAAATCTGACAATATTTAAAATAATAAACAAATGAAATAAAAATAAAAAAATCGTAATACAATGAAAAGTAGAAGCGCGAACGCTTCCAAAAAAATAATCAATGCTCTATATAATTATTACATCCAAGTATTTTATTGAAGTAATACAATTAAACAAACTTTAAATTTAACAAAGCCATCAAGCAAAAATTAATTGTTAAGATAACATTTCAAAATTGACCTGAATTGATTTGAAATTGTTTAAGTTAGAAAGTTCAAGGTAAAGCATTTAAAGAGCTCTTTAAAATGAAGACGTTGAATAACTTATAATAGGTATATTGACTTAAGAACACAAAGGAGTAAAAAAACCACTATACTTCAAAGTAATACCCATTTACTAATTCAATACTTTTTTTATCACATTAGTTTTTAATTAACATTATATATTTAAGAGCAAAATCAAATTTATTGCATTCAAAGCTTAGCATAAAATGTAATATGAATTTTAAAATACTTATTGATATTATATTACTTGTACAATCATTTTGTTAGACTCTAGCAATCCGTGGACACTGATAGACATAGGATACAATTTACAAAACAATAGCGTTATTTATGAATACGATGCTGGGATGCGATTTAAAATTGATGTTCGAAAATAACACTTTTTTTTTATTTAAAGACTTGTCACGTAAATACGAGCGAAAAATTAATGAAATGTTTTAGAATAGTTACCTCTTTAAGAGTATTGAGATACGCTTTTTATAAATAAGCTTTGTTTATTTTATACCATTCAGTATATTTAATTATTAATGTTAAAATAATATTAATTATTTATGATATTTATGCCTTTATTTTTAATGACATCTCATGCAATCAATTTTGCTTCAATCAATCAGCAATTACCCAATAAATCTTGATATCAATACTAATAAATATAGCAGCAGAGTTTGTTTGTTTGTTTGAAAGCGCTACTCTCAGGAACTACTGGACCGATTTGATCAATTTTTTCAGTATAAGATAGTCCATTTATCGAGAAGTGCTATAGGCATATAACATCATGCTAAGAAAAAAAGGGGGAGGAGCAGAAATATAAAATGTTTCGAAAACGGCAAAATTTAGAGCTTTCATTGCGTGCGCTGAGTAAACGGTGAAAGTTACGAAAAAATCAACTCTCTCTACAACTCCCCTCTTAAAGTTCTAAAAGAAAGTCCGCAAGAGTATATATCTACTGTGTACTATGCTATTGTGTACTACGCCTATGTACTTAGCTTATGTACTAAGCTTATATACTAGCTTATGTACTAAGCTTTCGGAATATCGGAATATCAGATGGAAAATTTTATCTTTTTGTATATAGTCCAGCTACTACGGAAAAAATACTGGAGAGGAGCCAGCGTTGTGTTTATCAATGTCTCCTTGCCATAAAGTACCTAATATATCCGGTATAGAGTTTAAAGCCAGCACCATATTGTTTTAGTCATGAGATTTGTGAAAGCGGGTAAATTTACTGGCATCAGCTTGTTTTTTTTATAAAGAGGGAGAGAAAGAGAGATCCAGTCTCTTTCATACATTAGAGAGGGATATAAAGGGCATAAGTTTCACTTCCTGCAGAAAGTAGCATAGCTTTATTATATCCTATCCGCTTTAGCAACAATATAATTGAAATAATGATATGTCTGGGTAACCCTGTCGCCATAGACAAACTCTATCCACGAATTGTTTCAAATTGTTATTCAAATGTATAATCAGTTTATTATTATCTGTTCATTCTGCAGAGATTCAAAATAGGGATCCACATTCCATCGGTGACCCGCCACAGAATGTGAAACAATTTCCCATTCTGTTAATATGATGAAGGAGTAAGTTTTGGGCCTTTGGTTTAACAACTGTATATCTTTTAATTAACTGATTATCCCCGCCCACGGCCACTCACATCTCCAAAGGTGTAACAAAAGCGTTACCTGCCTTTAAAAAAGTTGTAATCGATTTTAGTGCAGCAGCATTAAACAATTAATTATTTAGTACTAATATAAGTTTCCAGTGGAAATTGATATATTACAATGCTAGTAATAAAATATATATATATATATATATATATATATATATATATAGGTACATTATTGGATCCAGATACCTGAGCTATACGCTTCACCATGCTCTAAATATTTTGTATTCTTGAACAATAAAGATCTGTTACAGTAATATTTATAAGAAGACATATATACGTAACTACTATTATATTTTTTACAATCTAAGCTGTATTACCTCGTCTGGTGTTCACGGGTCACATAGATTTATTTAACTAAATTAACATAGACATAAAATTTCGACCCATAAAATAATTTCAAAAATCCAAGGTCATAATATTGTCTTTATATTTATAAAAGCTCCACCTTGACAAGTCGAGAGCTTTTGGATGAAGTTCTATGTCTATATATTCAGATGAGAGTACTTAATATAACAAGATTAAATAAATTATTTGTATGTTTTATTTATGACAGTAAATTTTATATTATTACTGCTGTTATAAAAAACATCACAACAATAATCCCAATAGAGATTTATTTCAGAAAACTAAATATTACGGTCGTGACATGTATGATAAATATTTATGTGAAACTTATAGACTAGAAAAAGAAAAAAACTTTCTAAAAGAAAAACTATAATGTTTGAAAATATATCTTTAAAGTTTTACCGTTATTGTGATACTTTGCTTTTACAGATATTTTCTTAAGTTTTTCAGTATCGGCTGTTACCGATAAATCGGACCAATGTTGGAAACAGTTGACCTTTTAGTTTTCAAGTTATTATTTATCCTGGACTATAAATAATAAATTAAAGAGTTTTTCTTCAAAACAAGCAATATTTAATTTGATCGAATATTAATATTTTATCCTTTACATACGAGACTTAGTTTCTAATTATTAATCATAACAAAATATATCTGTATATAACTATTTAGTTATCAGGTATAGGAACTTCTAAAATAGGATTCACTTTGCGTGTATAAACTGTATCAGAAGTAGAACTAGCGTGACTGATAAATTCCACCGGGTAAATCGTAAATTAGGTTTCTTAAAGTTTATAACAACTATGTATTTAAATAGTAATGTAAGGAAAATATATTGAGTATAAATTATTAGATATTATTTACTATGTAAAGTTTTTATTCTTACTAGCTATTATAATTATTATAAACATTTATACACAGAACAAATTTATTATAAAAAACATAAAAAGATATATATATTTATTCATAACAAAGAAGAAAAAAATAAAAAAGGTTGTGCACGAGGACGATAAATTTTTTTTACTACAAATCTGTTCTGCATATTTTTTTGAATCTCAATTAATAATTGTTAAAATATAACAAAAACAATAAAACGTCTAAAAGAACACGGATGAGGTGTCCGTGGGTAATAATTATTGCATAAAAAAAAATAAAGAAAGAGTCGAATCGCTCTACCAATGAAACCACCGTTCCGCTACCGGTGAATTTAACATAATACATCTTTATCAGGACACATAGTCTTTATCAGGACAGTGGCTACATCTATAAGGCATCTTTAAATGTTTATTATAATTATTCTGGAATCTATACTGTAACGATTGATGGTTCAATCAGCTATTATAAGAATCTGAGAATCGTATCAAAATGTAGCACTAAATAAAATATGAATTAGAAGCTTTAGCTAAGAATTGGAAAGTTTTTGCTTCGTTTAGCTCTCGGGAAAACGAGACAAAACAAGCTAATATCCGCATACTTTTCACCTAGTTTTTGAAGTTTCTTTTGTAAACAATGCAACGGTACATGCGGAAAAAAAGAACAGCTTGTAAAATACAAAGTCTTTCTTTAACGTCTGAAAGAAAATATTTTGTTGCATAAATTCTTTTTAATGAGACTTCTTTTAAAATTGTTTGTGCTCTTAACTGACACCAACGATATAAAATACGATATTGAATTATGCGCTGACACGGTCTTTTTATAATTTTTCAAAACGCAAATGTACTTATATTAAGTTGGCGCAAATATTTAGCTATCTTAAAATACATCACTTCGGAAATAAGGACGTGAGATGCAATTTTATACACTATTGTATATTTTTGTAACTGAATAATTATCAGTTATTAAGGATAAACCTAAATAAATTTATTGGAGTCAGTGTTATTTTTACGAAATGCTATAATTTACTAGTAAAATGTGATCACAGTAAGCTTATATCTGCAACTAGAGCTGTGGAGATTCATTCAACGACTTCAAAATGTGTTCTAATAATAGAATGCAGTCATCGATTTTATCTTACGTCACACAAGAAACTTTAATTTACCTTCATTCAAGTGTCTTAAATGTTTAAAGACGTTTTGGTTTGATATTTGCATAAATTTAACAAACTTTCACTTTCTTGATCACCAAAATGATAAAATCTTTCGAGTTATCTTCATAATGGAGTAACTAATACGTGTGAGTCCATCTAGCTCTGGGTATTTACAATATTTCTCTACTTTGCGAAATTGGTTGGTATATTTTAAATATCACATAATTCATTATTAAGATCCTGCATTCAAACTTTTAAAAGTTCTGATCTCATAATATTAGTAAATATTGAATATTCACATAACCAAATCGAATATTTAAAAGTAGGTGTTTAGTCTTTTGTAAATCTCAGTGCTGTCACATGATTAAATTAGATGTTTCAGGAACGGGATGGCAAAAAATAGTGCAAATTTGTATAATTAAATACGTTCTTAAATCATTGTAATAATTTAGAACTTTCCTTACTTGTTTGATTTTATTTGTTATATTAATTGAAAGCACTTACAATTTTCAGACAGCACAAATGAATTCTCAATCCTGAAGGTATTCAAATCGGTGAATACTTCATTGCCAAAAGACGTTACATTGGAAGCTCATTGTAATGTTCTTTCAGGTTGGATCTTACATAATTTAAGGAAGTAAAATATATATTATAAAAACTTTTTCCAGTATTAATTTCATTGCCATTAAAGTATTTAAAATAAAAAAAACTTTAATCTTTGCTACATCAACGCTTGAAAGTATGAAAGGTTCAGGAACAACAGAACCGATTTCAATTAAATTTACACCGAGTGCAGTTTGATCCAACGATAGGATAGGACAGTTGAAAGATAGGATAGTTTATATCTATTTTTTTTTTGTTGTTGCAAATTATTTTATTAATAATAACTGACAATCTACAACGTATTAAAATTGAGATTGAGAAAACAATTAAGATAGAAATTGAGATACCAATTAAGATAGAAATTGCTTTGATTTGAAAGTAACACACCAAATAAAAAAAATAGTCTGAAGTATATATGGTCTTAGGTAGACTTTTTAAATGTAATAACAATAATTGCAAAAAACAAAAAAAAAATAATGTACTGAAATACGAGCGAAGAAGTCGACATATCGCCGTGTATGTTAATTTCACCCTGTATTTGATATTATTTATAAATATCTATATGAATGTATGTTGTTTTTTAAACAGCTTGTCTTATATATTTTGAGCTAAGTTATTCTATGTAATTTATATATAGTGTTCGTGAATGAAAAAAAAAATTACAAAAAATTGTTACTTGGATACGTAAATTAATTTCATGTCAAACGCCTGTGATTTGTAAGAAGTACTTCTAATTGACGTAAATTGTGAAATATAAACCCACGTTAACTTTAACAGTGTCACATAACTTTTATAATCCCTACAGTTAAGAGCATTATAAACTGAAACAAACAAGTGAGTTGACGTCGTTCAAGTGGAGTTGAACACAATGAAGATGTCACGAGGAATGTTTAATAAAACTGATCCTGCTTTATCACACACTTCTTAATGTTTATCGATAAACTGTTTGTTTTCATGTGTTCAATTATATAGTAAAAGTAAAAGATTAGTATAACGTTATACAAAGCATCTTAATATATATAGATGTATATGTTTTCAAATGTTATATGATGTAATTTTGTTTTAAATACGTTGTGATTGTCGTAACTAGTGCTGCATTGCAAAAATTATGACCTTATAATATGTATTTCGTACTTTGGTACTATCTCACATACTGAGATAGTAATTAAAAATATATGAATAGAATTAAATAAAACATTATAATTTAGTTATTTATTAACTTTTTAATACCAACTTTTATAAAGTGTATGACAATAATAACATTTTCTCAAATTGTAGTAGTAAATATTTAAATAATTTAGGTGTTAAAGTTATCGCGATATATTTGAAATCGATCAAGACTTTCTTAAATTATTAATTTAGCGGAATGTGTTTTAACGCAATAATTTTATGATTCTTTCATCCATATTTAAATAGAAAAGTTTTACCATTTTTATATTAGTACTTTCATATCTAAAATCAGTGTGTATTTTACATTGATTTACTTGTCAACAAATAAATAAAATGAAATATGGAATAAGCCAAAGTTCGAGTTACCATTCTATGTCAAAATATTATGAATTAATAAATTAATGAATATAATAACAGTGCCTTTCAGGGTATAAAGAAACCTTTCTCTCCCAACTATAACTAAATACACTTACATTTTATCTAAATTTAATTCAACAATCTCTTCATTGTTTGAATTGTTGACAGTTACCAATACTTGATACGCTTATTACAATAAGGTATATATTTAGTAAGTAATATTCCCGTTAAAACAATCATTTAAAAAAATAAATTCCTACGGTAAATAATATAACAAGCTATAAAACCTCATAGCGGGTTATTATTTGGACTTAATGAAATAAGTTATACTAGATCCATATAACGTACACGGCATATTAAAACACTTCAGAGCATTGTTAGTGACAAACGAGATTGCTGGATTACTTTACATCTAGCAGTAAATATTTAATATCTGATATAACATAGTTATACAAACACTATGTATGCTACAATAAGATTTACATATTCTTTGTCGTGCTTAATTTTTAGCATACATTTAATAAAAGGAGTTAAAGTAGAGTAAAGTAAAGTTTTATTTATATTATTCTGTAACATTGAATAAATTTGTATAACAGGTCATTCCAGATGTCGGAATTAGTAAGACGATACTAAATAGTATATGATGTATAAGACTATTACAGCGTCGCTTGGAGTGTACTATTATTTAAGTATTGTTCAAACAGAAAATCTATAATTATTTTTAAGGCAAATAAAATGCAAAAATATTGTAGAAGAAGCTATAGTTTGTGGATATCTTATTTCATAAAGAAAACGAAATTTAATTAATTTAATAAACGGAATAATACAGAACAGCGCCCATTGATGATGAGTTATTTAAGTTAATTTTGTACAATTTAATTGACTATTACACCACATATGTGCCACAGCTGTGAATATCAAATGGTGTGTATTCATTTGAAAATACATTCCTTGTAATTGCAGGTGGATATAATTTATTAAAGCTTATCTAATATATATATATATATTAGATAAGCTTTAATAAATTATATATATATATATATATATACATAATTATTAAAAAACAAATAGAAATTTGTTATTTTATTTTAGTACTGTCTCATAACCATGTCTTCAAAATTATATTTTAAAGCAGTTGATATTTTTAATTTAGCATAAAATATCATACTTCTATGATATTTCAAGTTTTAATAAAGTATATTGCAATTTAGAAGAAGAGATTGCGGGAGTTTTTAGTAGAATTGAATCATAATACATATTATTTTTTTTCCGCAGAATATTAACATTTCATTTATTTCTTGACTTCAGATTCAGCTAAGTTAATTTTATGTTCTTACATTATAATTTCGTTCCTTATTATATAACAGTGACATATAAATTATAAGAGTATAATATATTCAAAGACGTGTAACTTTTTTAATTTATTAAATTAATTTAAGACGTCGTCACACATAAAACATACTTAAGGAGGTAAATTAAACCTTCTGCTGTGATTAAAATCAAATCAATGGGTGCATTGTATTATTAGAGCGCTTTTTTAAGTTGTTGAATGAATCTCACTTGTGCTTCTCTAGTAACGCATGTTAGCTTAATGTGTTTACATTTTACATTTGCCCTCTTAGTTATTTGTTACCTTTTTATCCATAAATAGCATTTCGTAATCAAAAATATAAATATTAATATCAATCAATTTAAGATAACACTTGTTAATCAATTAAAAAGAATTGCTTAAAATAATTGTTTAAAAATTTGACGCCGGAACACCAGGCCGCCGCTTAGCTTTTGTTGGAAAAAAAAATCCCAGTGCTAATTTTCAGTACTAGTCAGTTTTTTTTATAACCTTCTCATTTTTTTATAGCAAAGCATTCTATAGTAACAAAGCTTCAAAGACTAGATAGAAAGCATGAAGAAATGATCTTTCTTGGTTTCGTACTCTACGTATTCCCAAGGGCTAAGCGACGAAAACACGTTCCTATTAAAAGCTTTAAGATTTTGTATATTTTTAGGTTGTGTTGATATCAAGATTTTAGATTGTATTGAAACTTGTCAATGACATTATTCAACGTATTCAACATTTATTTAATATTGATTTGTGACAGTTCATATAGATTCTAAAATTTTATAAATATGTTACATTCTAGAAAATTATGTTCTTTTAGTGTGTGATTTTTTTCAAAGTGTCTTCTAGAGCTCAGTCATTATTTCTATCCCTATAATGAATGTCTTGTATATCCAGTACTAAGATGGTTTAAAATTATTGAACAAAGTTAATAAAACTTCTGGGTAGAGTCTAACCATGGCGAAAGCATCACTGTCATCTCATCATTTCCAAACCATATCATTGCCCAAAGTTTGAGAACAAAAACCTTTGACTACTACATACTCGGTTATGTAAGTAAGTTCGAAACCAATTGAAAAGGGATCCTGCAACACCGTAACTGGCTAGTTTTCTAAGTAATATTCCTTGATTGACCCTGTCGAATGCTTATGATACTTTTACTTAATTATTCATTGGAAGGAGTAACAGATTAAAGTTTGATACTCTTATTTTATTTCAATAAAGGCAGAGAATAAGGTTCCGGGAAATATTAAATGCACTTGGTATATGATTTCGTTACTGTACCTGGTACTGCATATTTATTCAGTTATATACTTATATTTATATATATATACTGTATAACATATGTATGTATATATATATATATATATATATGTCGGAGGAGGTGGTTCTGTATCACTCATTGTCACAAAGTAATTTACTGTGGGCTTCAGTGGTCAGTGTTAGCACGTAAATTAATAAAAACACTATTGAACTCAGTAATCGTTATAATCTTAAATCAACTTTTACAACACAGAATTAACTTAAAAATAAACAGGTAAATACACCGCACAGGGAACGCGTGATGATTTTAGTGTCTTCAGTCGCCAATCGCTAACCGAGCAGTGACATGTCGCGACCTGCACCGGTGACGCGCCCAACGGCATACGCCGGTGCATTCTAACACTAACTTCATCGAGCGTCAATAGATGGCGCTGGCGTTCCGAAAGCGGTACAGTACCGCCAATGCCGACACAGCCATCCTGCTAGCACACGCCCTCGTGTGTTGATTAATCTGAAGTAGAAGAAAAAGCCACAACAGTACCTTATTTCAGTCAGTCAAAATCTCTATGCTAAATTTAATTCATGAACTCTACAATAATCTTAACCATAATCATCATTTAATCTTAAATTACGACAAATATTTACACACAAATACCAGTCCTGTACCATAGTCGTCATCACAACCAAAACTGTAGACGTGCGTACTACAACACCAAGTTACAACAAAGTTTACAATAATCCTCGAGTAAAGACCTCTAACACCACGGCTCACCAGCCGAACAGCAGTCACACTGCTCTCTCACACATGTCAGTACGCATATCCATCGAGTGGATCGCCCGTGTACACCACTCCTGTGGCTACACGTTACGGTCTCCATAGACCACGACCTCCGCCAGAGTTAACCGCACACCGCACACCCACGGACTAATTGAATTGCTTCAACAGATACCGATTTCTACCGGGCTACGACTACGGAATAACTACTGGTACGGTCGAACACATTACGGCTGATAGAGTCATTTACCCGAGTCCCTTAAACTTCTCAAGCTTGAACATCATTATTGTCATCAACAGGATCATCCATTACATCAATTTCGACCGGTACATGACTTGCTGGCATTTTCTTTAACCTATCGTAAGCAAATTTATAGGTACGTTTACAATTTAAAGCTTGTAGTGTATAACGATCACCTTCTAAAACCTCAACAACCTTAAATGGACCTTTGAATTTCGGATCTAATTTTGTCTGATTCCTCTCTTCGTTTTCTAACAACACAAAATCTCCAACCGAAAAATTATTAACTTTTGCTTTTGTCACATCAAAACGGGACTTATCATATACCGCACACTTCTTAATATTGTCAGATGCTACTTTACGAATTTCGTCAATGTCAACGTCAGTCTCCACATCACTACTACACATCAATGATAATGGTCTCGCAACTTTACCAATTAAAAGCTCCAGAGGCGAAGCTTTTGTCGTTCGGTTCATTGAACAATTGATTGCGAGTTGTACCTCACCTATAGAGTCTTGCCACGACCTATTATCGCTAGTCTCTATCGCGGTCAACATTGACTTTAAAACACTCATGACGCGCTCCACCTGCCCGTTAGCCCGAGATGAACCTGTCGCTATAAGATGTAAATTGATGTTCTTGCTCTCGCAAAATTCACGGAAATCTTTACTAGCAAAACATCTTCCCTGGTCGGCAATGATGCGGGTCGGCGCACCAAACAGAGCTACACTTTGAGTCACCGCGCGGATGCTACTCTTGGAGTCAATGTTTTTCGTATGGAACAAAAGAACGTACTTCGTAAAGGCGTCAATCAGAACGAAAATGTACTCTTTTTTATCATTTTTGCCGCTGAGTTTACCTGTCGCGTCTATATGAACCGTGTGCCACGGTATCGTCACTTTAGGGATCGGATGAAGTTCTGCTTGAATTTTTCCAGAATGAGATTTCGCGACTTTACAAGTAACGCAGCTATCTACAAACTTCCTAACATACTGTGACAATCCCGGAAACCAGTAAAAGTCAAAAAGCTTTTCAGTGGTCTTCTCAGCTCCAAGGTGAACAATATAATCGTGAAAATTATTTACTACGGACCATCGAAGAGCACGAGGCAAGTAAGGTAGACTCTTTGACCTACCGTTACGTTGAATAGTACGATAGAGTATACCCGATCGAAGTACAAACGTTTTAGCAATTTGTTCGTCTAAGTTACCTTCCTCTAAATCGATTATTATTTTAGAAATCTCTACATCGCGCTGCTGTTCAGCTTGAAGCCAGTTGGGAGAGAGTTCGGCAATGTCAATACGTTTTGGTTCTACACGGGACTCTACTGTTTTCGAATCGGAGGGCAAGGGATTTCGAGAAAAAAAATCAACGTGCGACATACGTTTTCCCTCTTTGTACATTACGTCAAAATCAAAGGATTGTAAAAAAGCCCACCATCTATGAGCTCTAGGAGTTAGCTCCTTCTTTGTTTGAGACGATTTTAGCGAATTACAATCCGTTACTACGGTAAATTTTCTACCATGGAGATATTGTCTAAAATGTCTGATAGAGTTGACAACCGCGAGAGTCTCAAGCTCGTAAGAATGGTACCTGCTCTCCGCAGGAGACGTTCTCTTACTAAAGTAGGCTATTACGCGGCGCTTACCATCAGTTGTTATTTGAAACAAAATTGCCCCATAGCCTAAGCTACTCGCGTCAGTGTGGAGTTCTACCGAAAGCTGTGGATCATAAATTTTCAACAGCGGATCATTTGTTAAAATAGAGATTATTTTTTGACGAATAGCCTCATGCTCTGATTTCCAATTCAGATCTCCTTTTAATGACGTGAGACGGTACAAAGGCGCCATTATTCGAGAGAAATCTCTCACAAATTGACGAAAGTAGGAAGCTAATCCGATAAATTGCCGTAATTGAGTCACAGTCTCCGGAGATGGGAGAGACGTCAAAGCTTCTATTTTCCAGATTTGACCAGCCTCTACCTCAAATCCCAAGAACTCTACCTTCGTCTTGAGGAAGGAGCACTTCTCCAGGTTTAAAGAGAAACCGGCCTTTGTCAGAGCCTCCAACACTGTATTAAGCCTTCCTATACCTGACTCTACATCGGGGCTAGCTATTAAAATGTCATCAACGTACACGATTACGTAATCATGTGCTAAATCTCCTAACGCGTTCATAATAGCCCTCTGAAATACCGAAATTGCGTTTTTCAGTCCAAAAGGCATGGTCAAAAATTCAAACTGCCCTTCAGCCGTTATAAACGCAGTACTCTCTATAGAGTCTTCATTTACGGGTATTAAATGAAAGCCACTAGCGCAATCAAGCTTTGAGAAATAATTAGCTCCCTGAAGACGTGAAATTTGGTCAGTAATCAACGGAAGCGGGTAACGGTCCGGGACGGTGTTATTGTTAAGTTCCCGGTAGTCAATACACATACGGTCTGAACCGTCATGTTTCTTTACTAATAAAGCCGGGCTTGCGAATGGAGAACAGCTCGGTCTGATAATATTCGCGTCTAACAGTTTCTTAACTCGGTCGCGTACAATTCTCCGTTCCTCTATTGACATTTTATATGGACGCCGCTGTACTGTGCGATTCGGATCAATTAGTCTTATTTTAAGTTCTCCAGTATTTACGCGAGTTGTGGGAAAACCCGTTATGAAAAATTCGGAAAACCGATTTAAAGTTTCTAATAGTTTCGATTTGTCACAGCCGGTTATATCAGTCGAGACGTCAGTCAAATTCAATTTACTCGCATTATCATTATTCACTGAATTTACACACATAATTTTATCAAACGAAACGTCAGTCGCAGTCATGTTTACAGTAAAACCCTGATTTAAAATCTCGCGTCCTATCATGATGTCACTTTGTAAGTAATTGTCAGGCAAAACATGTAATAAAATTTCAAGAGGGTGACCGCTAATCACAACAGAACACAATATCTGTTCCGTACTGAATGCTCGGGATTGACCAATACCAGTCATAGCAATAACATTATTAAATCGTTGGCCACTAAATTTGACAGCCAACTTTTCTTTAATTAACGAACATTCAGCGCCAGAATCGTAAACAAAACCAATAAATTTACCTCTGTGTTGTAATGTGCCCCTCGGAGCTTGGACGCTGCAAACATCCACGCGTCGCTCGCCGCGAGTTGTGCCGGCCCCGCTACCATCGTCGCGCCCGCCGCTGCCGCTCGTACACCGGACGGCGATGTGACCCGGCTTACCGCATTTGAAGCACACCAAAGGCCGCGCCGCTGGCTGCTGCGTCGCGTGACTCGACGTTGCAGATGTTGATGCGCGTCCTCTCGAATCAACAGTCTTACTTCTGCATTCCGCTCGCTTATGGCCCGTTTTTCCGCAGTTAAAACATTTCAGTAACATCATTTTCTGTCGTTTATTTTCGTATAAACTTAATGAATCACCGGTGGCACTCATTTTGTGTTTCAAGTGAGTGTATGCGTTTAACTCTTGTTGTAATTTTTCTCTTGAAGCGATGTTTGTCGTAAACGCCAAGCGTTGTAATCGCGGGTCAAACTGTGATATGTGAGCGAGCACAGTAGCTACAGCGATCTCTTCTTTGTTCATATCCTTCCAGCGATTTGTCAGGGAAGCTATTAAACGGCTCGCGTAAGCTGGTAACGTTTCTTTGTCACTCGGTTTTTCGTTATTAATTTTAATAAGGGTTCCCGCCAAAGTCTCGGTCGAAATAAATCGTGACGTAAAAAGAATCTTGAATTCGCACCAAGTCATGTTCTCGTAAGCTATTTGAGACAGCCACGTAGATGCTTCACCTTTTAGCGCCTTACTTATAGCAAGCACGAGTTGACCGCCGATCGGAGGGTTGTGAGAAAAACACAAGTCGGCCGTTGAGCACCACGATCTCGCGTCCGTGTCTTCTTTGTCAGGATCAAATGAAGGTAGTTCTCCCCGAGCAGGCTTCGGTGTTTGCAGAGCTTCGATCAGTGCTCGCATGTTCGCATTTTGTTGTTCAAACATAACACGCCAGATATTATCTGAATTGTTCTCGTTTTGTGCCAACACCGATCCCACTTCTGATGTCGGAGGAGGTGGTTCTGTATCACTCATTGTCACAAAGTAATTTACTGTGGGCTTCAGTGGTCAGTGTTAGCACGTAAATTAATAAAAACACTATTGAACTCAGTAATCGTTATAATCTTAAATCAACTTTTACAACACAGAATTAACTTAAAAATAAACAGGTAAATACACCGCACAGGGAACGCGTGATGATTTTAGTGTCTTCAGTCGCCAATCGCTAACCGAGCAGTGACATGTCGCGACCTGCACCGGTGACGCGCCCAACGGCATACGCCGGTGCATTCTAACACTAACTTCATCGAGCGTCAATAGATGGCGCTGGCGTTCCGAAAGCGGTACAGTACCGCCAATGCCGACATATATATATATATATATATATAATAAACATATATATCTATGTATATATTTTATTGTTCACCACAAATATGATAAGTACCACACAATTTAAAATAAAAGAAAAGAAAGGAAAAAGCAATGAAATAAAAAAACATTTTGGGTATAAAATAGGCGGTATATCGCTAAATAGCGATCTCGTCCAAACAACCTTATTTGGACAAGATTGAAGTAAGATAAACAGAAGAGTAGTAAGAAAACATATTAAAGTTCCTCGTATTTTTCCTGACACATACATTATTATAGCTACTTAATAAGCTAGAAAACAATATTATTCCCATAAAAATCAAACGTTATAAATATGTAATATTTGATGGTTACAGTTGATTTTGTAAATTCAGTATTATTGTCACTGGTATACAATATTTAAATGAGACTTTGATAATATTTCCTTTATTATTAAAATTCCTAACCTAACTAAAGTTATTTAATTAAAGATAAACTGGTAATTTAATCTAAAATTATGTCTAATTAAGAAGTGCGCTTTTAAACAGTTAATGTACGCTTAGTTTAATCAAATAAACCAGATTTCTGCTGAAACATGTGTGTACTAGATAAATGAATGATGAATGGAATGGACTATTGATCTCGGCTTACCTTTTTATCTTGCCTACTTGGACCGCATTTGGAAATTGTACTTCAACTAGCAAAACTGTCTCTAATAATTACAGATAGCAATGACAAGCTGTTTATTAATATTAAATAAAAAATACAAATTTGTGGTGTGTTTAGAAGTTAGTTAAAAGAACCGGCGAGTGGTCATTTAAACGTTACACTTGTTTTTTTTT
Organism: Dircenna loreta; assembly: GCA_963555665.1. Lineage (NCBI taxonomy): Eukaryota > Metazoa > Arthropoda > Insecta > Lepidoptera > Nymphalidae > Dircenna > Dircenna loreta. Next base: position 15,721,588 of record OY743087.1, read on the forward strand.
GAAAGTTAAGTTTGATACTTTCGTAGATATCTACGAATACATATATATGTAATTGCTCATGTATTTTAGACTCTCTTTTTTGATAGTCTCTCTTCATATAAAACTGTCGGTTATAATTATATTTAATTTAATCGTCAATATTGGTAACATGGACGCTGGCTACGAATTAACATTGAAGATTTTTTGTTTGAAATGTTGTAGGTAAATTACGATCGGTGTTCCTCAAGGAGGAATGTTGTCATCGTTACTTTACGCCATTTTTCTTAACACAGTAAGTCACAAAATTTATTCTTCCTATCACATGTCTGCAGAAGTATTGCAAACAAGACCTGGATGCAATTTTGGATTGAAGAGACGGGATACGGATACGGGTACCGGTACCAAAAAGTCAATGATGATCTATTTTAGCTTTTTACTATTTTTCTTTGTCATTATCATGTCAAAAAAATGAACAACTAAATAATGAGGAAAACTCACCTACCACTCCAAGCAAATCGCCAGTTTCTTATATCGAATAAGACGAACTAAAATACAATAACAATCTTCTAGCCCCAACCAAATACCTCGCCTACCTAAATACATTTAATGTAATGTTTACTTTACATAAAACTTAAATTTTAACCTTAATCGTAATAAAGTTACATAACTTAAATATTTCTACAATTTTAAAGCCCTACTAGGAACAACTTTCCATCGCTTAGCTCTCGGGGATACGTAAAGTACGAGACGAAAAAAGTTCGTTTCATCATAAAATCTTTCTAGTCTGAGATGGTTTCCTATAATATAATGCTTTACTGGTAGTTCCTGACATACAAATATAAATGGAAACTGGTTGTTAAAAATATTTTAACTTATCACAATAAGTGTAAGCTGATTTTAATTATTTTAAATCATCAATGCAAAAATATATATGTTATTAGATTTTGTGCTTTTTACAATTTGTTAATGTAAGTCAATAAAGTTGTCGATTTTTTTTCATACTGTTACATTAGTTTGAAGCCTTTTTAGTATTTTAAATGAAAGGTAACAAATACACAACAGTCAGTATTATCAATCGATTTAATTATATTTTGATTAATAAGTGATATGAACGGTCTATAACGAAGTAAACAACACTTAAGTAACTTAGTAACTTAAAGGGCAAAAGTAAAATCTGGATACAGAAAACTATACATATACATATAATATTACAACCTCTTAAATTATCTTTTTCATGGAGTTACTATTGCCCGCGACTCTGTCTGCGGTTTAAGTATAAAACACAACATTCGGAAGAATTCACTCTAACATTCTTTCGATCACTTACTTTGCAAAATTGTTTTTATGTTCACCCTAAAAATGATTTTCAAGTATAGTTTTTTTGATAAAATTATCATGTTTTATTTTTTAAATCGCATGGTTTATTTTTTAATCGGTTTTTATGATTGACTCTTACACTAAAATTTTCAAACTTAAAAACGTTACCCTCTTATAATATTAGTAGAAGAGTACACATATCCAAACCGATCGGACATTTGAGAGTGCTTCTGTCAGCCTAAATGACAACACATTAGTTAAAGACAGCCTTTAAGAGCGGGACGCCAGTAATAATAATGCGTCATTTAAGTTCATTAATTAATCGTAATAATAATCTAGAACTATTTTCTTATTTGACTACAAAGGTAATGTAACTGAAAAAGGATCACATATTTTCTCAGAGAAAATAATTTAATTCTGAAACGCTTAGAATTCAAATCGATGCATACTCCCAAAGGATTTTGTAGTTTGTAACTCGTTATTAAGTTCTTTCAGCTTTGAATTTTTATTTCCTCAACATAATAAGAAAATATATAGTTATTTGCAATTAAATGCATAGAACCTTGTTAATTGCTGTAATGCGATGTATTGTTTTATTTTATTTACTAAAAATCATTTTTGTAAAATTGTATTAACACAAAAAAAAATGTATTATTTTTCTATAAAGTCAATGCAGTCATATAGAATTATTTAATTATGAAAGCTTGCCATTTATTTCTAAAGAAAGAACATACATTTATATTTCTTACAAAAGCATGATTTAAAATACAGTGAAAAGTACCTCCTTTTATAAAAATATCGCACCATAAGCTGATTCCTAAACTTCCTGAATATTAAAAAAAAAAAGTCAATTCGCACGGCTTGATGTATTCTGCTTTGACGTCCGCCATTTTGAATTGCATGTCACTTATATATAGAAAAAGTTTGCCATCTTCTATGGCGACTTTTCCGAACATATCGCTCTATTGCATAATAGATCGTCATTTCCGTAATTTGCATCACTTTCTTGTTCCTAGAAAAAAACAAACACTGGATAAATTGCTATATATATGCTAGATTAAATCAGTAAATTATACAATTTTTCTTTAGAACGCTTCTCATTACAATATTATTTGCGAGTACTAATGCAAGACCTAACACTAAAGAAATCTATTTGTCGTATTGTCGTATCACTGCCCTTCGAAAACACTCCCCTCAATGCCTGACTGAGCCTATACATTTCAAGTGATTGTCAGTTTTGCAATCACCTAAAGAGTATAGCCAAGGCATCAAAGAAACTAAAAATGATAAACAGAGTCAGACAGTATTACCGAACTAGTGGGTCACGCTTTATAAGAAGCCAATCCACCCACATATGATATAATTATTTGTACAAGTTGTATAATATACAATCAAAAACATTACTATAAATATTAAAAAATTGTGTAAGCTGTTTCAAAGAAACGAATATATGTTTATAAGAATTGCTATTCAAATAGTATATGTATAACGAAGTATTCAATCACTAAAAAATATTTTATATGACATTTCTTATATTGTTTTCAAGGATATTTTTTATGTTTTACGATAAAAAACATAAGAGCATTATTGACGAGCTCTATAAAAAAACGTTTTATCAAAATAACCACTTGATAACGTGGTATGGAGAAGTTATTTTTAGATTATTATTAGCCCCCGGAGAAATGGGTTTATTCATATTTAGTCAAGTTGAATGTTATATTTCGCCTCCATTAAAGTATTATAATAACCTTCATTGTAAACTACAGATTATATATGTAAAATCTTAATACTCAACTTGACTCGCATAAGTAGTTACATTAATAATTATATACCTTTTAATTAAAAATCTTTTAGAAGATAACAATTTCGTATTTTGATCTCGAATAGTAGTCCATTACTACATAAAAATATATAAATAGAATCAAACCGATTAAAAGCTTTTCTTTATAAATAAAACTGCATTTAAATATTTAAACAGAATGCATTTTATGGCCAAACTTATGCAATTCTTAGACCAATAGTAAATTCCAAAAATATTGCCTTTTTTACAATCATACTTTTATCCCTATAATTAATCTGTACTTTCTTTTGTTTCGATAGATATTAAAGGTAAAATAAATTACAGAATATTTACGTGAGAATGTCACAGTGCTAGTTATAATTTTATTTTTACCATTTTCGTCCTGAGTTTTCAATTCAATTCAGAATTAGTGTTCCATTGCAGTCTTGAAAAATATGATGACATAATAAATTTACAATTACGATAACAATGCTTTAGAAATACGACAAAAAACCTATCATAGCAAACTATAACCTTAAACAATATCATTTTATTAAATTTAAAACACAAGAATATGTTTAATGTGTGAATTATGAACGCTTACCGATGCTTGATCCGTACTTTTTATAACTTATAATTAGTCAGAATTATCTTTATTCCGTTGAAGTAATTCGTCTTAGAAAAAAATATTCATATAGTGACCACTTAAAAGCCATGATTTATAAACTTAGCAGATTACCTTCACTATTCAGACTCAAACATATACACTGCAAATTGAAATCAAACAGAACAGAGCATTGTCAGTGACATACCAGTTTGCTGGATTGCTTTGTGGCTTTCAGCAGTTAACATTTGAAACTACACAAGTTTCTGATACAATAAACTGGGGGTAAAAAAAAGTACGCTGAATAAAATAGAATTTACAAATTCCGAATCATCTAAAATAATTGAGCAACGATTTATTTGAGTATTTTAGTAAATTTGATAATGGTGTGGGTTCAATTGAAACTAAATATTCACAGAAATAGCAAAGCAAATTTTGTTACAGTGTTTTTCCGCAAGTATGATGTCTAAATAACAGTAAAAAATCCTAAGGATATTGTTGTTCCGTCATCCAGACCGGACATATTCCTGTACTCTAGACAGTTAAAGCGCGTGATACTTGTGGAGCTTACTGTTCCGTGGGAAACTAACATCCCCAAAGATCACACAATTAAAGTAAATAAGTATTACGAACTGACCAGGAATAGGTATATAGTAAATTTGTACGCGATAGATGTGGGAGCGAGAGGTATAAGAGCGAAATCTCTCTATAACCTACTTAAAGATCTTGGCCTCTCTAGAACTATCATCAGTTAAACCTACACCTGGGTCGCAAGTCCCAGGAGCTGTTTGCACTCCGTTCCCTGCAACGCGGTTGGCCCGGCAGCCGCATCAGTAAATCTATGAAATGTGAAGAAGCTTCGTCTCTGTTTAATTATTATTTTTTTAATTATTTATGTTAATATTTTCAATAAAACATAAACTTCAAGCATTCCATTAAAGTATTTTTCAATTTATCTTAAATATACCGGAGAAGAGATGGCGAGAGTTATGAATAAAATTGAATCATAATAAATTGTATTTCATTTCCTCAGGATATTAACATTTATTTCTTGAGTTCAGTAAATTTAAAGACGTGCAGACTTGTAGAAATATCTTAATAAAATTTTAAGTCAGACTTAAGATCGCTCGTGCCATCTTGCCAAAATTATATGGGTCATCTAAAATACACAAACAAGATGTCCCACTACGTCCTATCGTCGGCCAGATTATAACACCTATATATAAAGTGGCTAAACACATTGGCCAGTTTATAAATAGGTTTATACATACTTACACCTCTACGGGAAATACACAAGCCATGAACTCTCAAGTGTTCTAACCAGTTTATTAGTGATATTAAGCTATTAAAATTAACATGCAATACCATTATGGTTAGATTCGATTCCTCTTTTTACCAGCCTTCCAGTTTTGACTGAATCGGTATTGTCAAGAGATTTAAACTTTCAAGAAAGTTCAAGCATAAAATGCCTATTTATATTCAAGATTTCATTGCTAGCATCTTGCTACTTAGTATGGAGGGATCAATTCTATATACAAGTGCATGGAGTGGCAATGTGTTCTCCAGTCTCCCCCTTTGTTTCTAATATTTATATGGAGCACTTCGAGGCGAAGGCCTTTTACTCTGCACCAGCTACGCCAAAGATCTTTAAACGATATATAAATGACACCTTCACAAAACTACTTAATAATAAAACATCTATATTTCTAGATTAACTTGATTACAAATTAAATACAATTTACAATCGAATTAGAGTCTAATTATTTTTTGGCTTATCATACTTATCATTAAGAATCCTGACAACAAATTAAGTCACACTGTCTATAGGAAACCTATACATAAAGATCTCGATGGTTCTTGATTATTATTCGCCAGCTAAATCAAGCCACCCACTGTTGAGCGGCATGCATCTCTACTAGCATACGTGAAAGGATTTACTGTCAGAATTTGAGACATCTTAAGGAAAGTTTTTATTAAAACCATTTATAAACCTCATAGAAAAGTAAGCCAATTCTTGAGACCAATTAAAAATAATATCATCATTATCATCATATAAGCTGGAACACGTCCACTGCTTCCCCCAAAGATCTCCACGACGAACAGTCCCGCGCACTCCTCATCCATCTCCTGCCTGTGACCTTGACCAGATTGTGGGACCAATCCAAAAAATATTTAAATGTGTAATTCTGAAAATCTAAGAAAATTCTGCTTGAAAAGCTACTTAAATATTCAACAGTATTCACAGTAAAATTGTGGTTCATTTACTTAGTTCTTGAGTAGATGTATCTTAAGATGTTATAAAATACTTTACGCCAACTTCATACAAGGTCATTAACAAATTGTAAAAATACCGTTTCAGCTCGAAATAAAATGAGTTAATTTTACATTGATAAAGTCCGTCAAAAAAAACAAAACCAGAAACAATTTTAACACAAACTTTAGAGACTTACCATAAAACTCATTTAGAAAATAGTACTTTTAAGCAAACACAATTTAAAATAAAACATATACGAGTATCATAATTTTCTGTAACCTATTCTCATTAATTTTCCACACGTAATGAATTACCAGCAAAGCATTATATACCAAAGAAACTATCTAAGACTAGAGAGGAAGTTTGAGGGAATGAGCTTATTTTGTACTCGTACTGTACGTGTTCCCAAAAGCAAAACGAAGAATATGCGCTTATAGTAGGAGTTTAAGATTATATAAATCTTTGAATTATATAGAACTTCATTTTTATTAAAAGTTTATTTTATTTTTAAGCTTACTGACTGTTAAAACTTCTTTGCTGTTTTTGCTAGGACTAATATATAATTACTATATCTTAGTTCTGAGAATACACGTTTCAAGTCAATTTATGTTTATTACTGGTGTAATCATCTCAGGACACCTAAAATTCTATTGTTGGTTTTTTTATTATTAAATATACCGAAAATGTAGTCTGTCATATGACATATAAAATAAAATAAATCATTTTAAGTATGAAGTTCAAAACTTGTTCTTTAACCTGAAGAAAATATTATTTAATTTATATATCCATATGGGAAGAAAAAGAATCGGATGACTCAAAAAATTTACCTGTATGATGTCTAGCATAATACATTCGTTTATGAATACAATTTTGATTTTAAAAGCAGTTTTGTTTTATTCAAAAAATGTAATCCGAAGTAGTATAAAGGTTTCAATTTATACATAAATAACGTTATATATACAAGTACTGAGACATTGAACATATATCTGAATAAAAAAGACACAATTCATATGTAAACCAATAAATATAATTTTATGATTAACGATATGATTTTCTACTTGCATGAATGTTTGTTTATATAAAAAGTTTTCGCTACAAATAGGACATGTCATGAATGTTCTATTTGGTTTTCCAAAATAAATCTCTCAAGATTTTAATTGTAATATATATATAAGAACGGTAATCTTTATAATATTAAGTTTATTCTCATAAATTATATATTGAAGCAATTTAATTAATCTTGTTGTATCAAGGACTCTCATCTATCTAAATACACACAGAGCTTCATCCAAGAGCTCTCTGAATGTCAAGATGGAGTGTTCATCAAAATAAAGACAATATTATGGCCTTTGAAAAGTATTTTATTGATCGTTGAGAGTTAAATTCATGTTTCTATCAATAGTCTGAAAAAAAATGTCACATAAAATGCTATGTGACACATGTGGTGGACATCAAAAACTTTTTAAATTAAATGGCTTTCACGTTCCGTAGTCTGGCACTGTAGGAATTTTGTTTCCTATAATGTATATTTAAATTCTGCATTAGTAAAAGGATTATAAATTATTTTACTAAGTTAATACGATTTCAGGACAGAGTTTAGTCTATGACGAGAGTATTACCAAGTCATGTCGTCATTAAAATTGTAATGTAGGTAGAAAGTGGATTTAATGAACCTAAGCTGCTTTCTGCGATGGGATAATACCCGCGGTGAAACTTATTTCACATATATCTCTAATATATATGATAGACTGAATATATATACAAAACTAATCAAAATTGGATCATTGTGTAAAAGGGTTAAAATGTAACACACACATAAACATACTTAAGCATTTTCTTCTATCAATATAACCAAATAAATTAACCAATAGATAAATAAATAAATTAATATTCAAATTAAAAAATAAGTAAATAAAAAGTAAAACACACATTTATATGGTAATTTATCTAAACAGGTTTATCCCATTCGCTTCATGTTCACTAAGAAATGTAAAGAACAATTATGATTATTCAGTTTTTTTTACGGTTAATATCACAATCTTATATCAGATCCCACATATATCCTCTTATTATTTTCTCAAATTATACACTAAACGAATAAAAAGTATCACCCTTGGCAGTATGCTCTTTACAGGCAGTGCCCAAATACCAACCTTTCCCCTCTTTGCGCAACTTCCTTCATCTCTTTTCATTTGACAAGCGTGCCAACGAATCTGTCATCTGGTGATGGCAGGACTATGTTACCATTTACTGTTTGCTTATTAGCAAGTCCCAACCATGGCTAAATTTACAAAGGATGTCATTGAAATATTTTGTAATCTTAAGCTTTTTTACCCACATGTAAAATCTCTTTACAATAAATGCTTTTGACATGTGTTTTTCACGCGAATAGACTTTAAAATTCAAATATAACTGTGCCTTTTACGTTTAATATAAATAAAAGTCATTTCTTTTATTAGCTTAACCAATCGTATAAAGCACATCTGCCAGTTTCCCAAACGCGAACAAAATTAAAACTATGAATATTTAATGACTTACCTGTGCCGTTTTTAGATATTGAACTATAAAATATAGTACTTGCGAAACCAAACAGCTGGGCCTTGTAAATGGTTCCGTCAAATAAAAACAAATAAATATTATAATATATTGAAATAAAATATAGAAAATAATAATACAAATACAAGCATTACATTGCCATTATATAAATAGATCAAATACCAACATCATCATTTAAATAATTATCAAATTTAAGATATTCTGATTTTTTTTTATTGTGTAAGTTCTAAATTCATTGTTATGCAAATTCATTACCGCGTTTATTACTAGTAATGAATGTCGTGTACACTTTAATATACGAAATAATAATATATATTAAAAATAATAAAGGATGTTTTACTAACATTGAAAAATAGAACGTTCCTACGCAAAGATCAAAGGTTATCTAATGGATATAGTAATTAGTCTTTTAAATTATTGGTAGTCAAACTTGTATCAAGAACATATACCGAGTGAATCCTAAGAAGGGAAGTTCAACAAACACTCTAATTATTGTAAAAACTCCTTCAACCCTTCTCAAAATTGAAATTCTGAAGCTGATTAAAACTATTTTACTTTTAATATTAAGCACAAGATGAAGCCGTGAACCTTGCACTCCTATATTTGTGTCAGAGCAACTAACGACAAAGGTTTAACGCTTATATTTTCTAGGAAGAGATCATGTCAAATGTGACATGTACAAATTTTTCCCGATTGCTCATGAAAAAAGTTTATGTCAGAAAACATAAAATATCCCCGATTATAACGATAAGAAACAAATCCAACAGCTACTACGGTGTATGTGACTAGATAGAAGACATTATCTTTGTATTTATCTAAATAGTATATATAAAGTATTTATCTAAATATTTATATATACTATATAAAGACTTAAGGAAACGAATAAAATTTCAAGTTTAAATTTTTTATACGCATTTATATAATATTGTTTACCAGTTATTGCTTATGTCTAAATATTTTTACAATTGCAAATAACATTTTCAGGTTTCCCAGAGATTGCGGATTCGAATCCCTGCCCATGTTGGTATATTTTTCATTTTGTGTTTATTAAAATTTACGGTCGAATTTGAGCCATAGTGACCAGTAGCTATAATTACCCGTTACTATCAGATAGCATCTACTGGTATCAGATATCACTTCAAAAGAAGTAAACTACGCACAAATAATTACAATTTATCAGGAAAGCTCTATAAAGTACAGAGGATAAACCTCGAGTACAATTTACGACCACAATTCTGCGGGTGCTAATAATAACGATCTACAAATAACTTCCCCGTACCACGTTATCAAGTTAATATTTCAATAGAACGTGTTACATGGCGCCTTTCAATAAAGGTTTTGTGTTATATTATTATGTATCATTAAAAAAATGAAAATAAGGAATGTTATAGAAAATAATTGTTTAAAATTTTGTATATAAAGCACTATGTGAATAACAATTCGTTTAACCGTAACTTCATTTGTCTCAAACAGATCACACGATTTTTATAATACTTATTGATTGTATTTGTGAGAAAAGTAAAGTTACCGACAAAGCTCCACGGATCAGCAAGTTGAACTGGCAGTGGGCCAGTAACGTATGTCGCAGGACCGCTAGCCAATGGAACAGGCGAGTCCTGGAGTAGACACTGCGTCTTGACTAGCGTAGTGTAGGACACTCTGTGACCCGATGGACCGATGACTTGCGAAAGGTCGCTGGTGTAGGCTGGATGAGGATCGTGGAGGACAGGGATGTCTGACGCAAAATGGGGAGATCTATGTCCAGCAGTGGACTCTAATACGTTGAGAAGGTATTTACTTCAAAATATTACAATTTGATTATTTTAATAGGTAATTATTCGCATTATAAATAACTTAAATATATATTTATGAATAATATACTTAAATATATATTTATGAATAATATTATTTAAAAAACGTCATTTTACAATTTATAATTTAGAAAAAAATGTAGCTCATCATTCTATTATTTAAAAATAACAGGATCAATTCGATCAAAAAGTAAGACATAAAACAGAAAAGACAGTTATATTATTTGAATAAATAATAATAATAAATCCATTACTCTTAGATAGCACTGCATATGGTATGCAATATGTATATATAATTATATTTTATTAAATATCTTCCAATAATTCTCAGAGGTTAAGCTCAAGTAGCCATTACTAATTACGACCGTAGCACTGCAAATAACACAGCTCGCCAAATACGTCTCTACCAAGTCACGTAGTGACACCATTCATTGAACGTCTTACATCGCTACTTTTGTTATGAAAACGAAATACCACTGACTTATCTTGAAATCTTTGAAACTATAAGTTCTACAATATTTTGTGTAAAGCATTTTATATTTTATGATCCAGAACCTAAGACGCGAATTTGTAAAAATCTACCACAAATATGAGATTAAAGCTTAATTTTTTTATAAAGCCCATGAAGTTTTATAATAAATATACTGCTTAGAAATTAATTTTATATAAAAGTACGTATGGTACAAAACCATTATAATATTTTATTTGAGCCGTCAGAGACACTAGCAAGCCACTAGTGATGTATATTTATTGATATTTTTATTTAATTTTGTTATATATATAACACACTATATAAAACTCACGTGTAGTGAATTTTTCAAAGTTATATTCAGCATACGAGCTGCCTGGTTTAATCACAGCCTCCCACGATCTCTGTTAAGGCCCAGTACTCCGATACTTACTGAGGCACGGGGGGAGTGTTCCAGTGGAGTGGGACCAGTGTCGGGAAATAGCACCAGTAACAAAAGCCACATATACGACCAAAATTCGACGAAAACGAATTTATGCTCCATCCAGAGCTAAATCTGGTGATCAGCTTTCATAAACTCTCGGGGAGCCATTGTTTTAATTTTTTTTGGTTCTTTATAATATTAAATTATTGATACATTGCAATTAATATTTTACCGCATACCATAACCGATACGTCTAATTAAACAAAAAATCCACAATTGAGATTATACCCTGCAGAATTTAATGCAGTGTTTTTCCATAATAATTCAAAGTCAAGCTATGAGAATCAAAAGAAGCTAAGATAAAAAGCTCAAAATCTGTTTGTCGTTTTTTTTATATTTGGAAAAGTATTGTTACTTTTTTTAATGATGAACGTTACTTATAATTTTCGATTTACGAAAACTAGCAATGTAAAGCGTACCGGCAAGAAAATGTTTCTTACAATCAAGGGTACCAATCAAGTGTCCTCCAGCAGTATTATTATATTATATTATATTGTAATCCTATAAGCTAAGATGTATAAATATATTAATATTTATTATAATGGGACTATAATAAACATTTATGTATATATATATAAATATCTGTATATGTATATATATGTGTGTGTAAAACAACGCTAAATGTACATATATTCCAGCTGCAGCAATTGCTGCAGTGTGTGTAATTGTTATTTCATTTAAGACAAGATCAATTATATTGACCGTTGTTTTAATTTTAACAGTTATTTATATTATGAATTCATTAATACATATCATTCAATATTTTACCGCATACCATGACACGTCCGATACCGATACGTCTAATTATACAAACATCTGCGGCTTACTGTAATAATTCAATTATTCACTTAATTAATCGCAACCGCAAAAATAGTTCGGCAGCTAAATTATTTAATAATATTCAATGTTTATATAAAAAATATTCTATTGAATACATTAACATTATATATTTACATATTTCTGATCCCTGAAGTGTCAAATAGAAAATGTGCTTGCATTTATGTTTATTACATTGATTATATAATTACATTACACACAATATACCTAAGTGTAATCAAAAAAGTTTTAAAATAATAAAAAGAGTATTTTTTTTTCCCCAGTTTTCGATTTCGTTTTTATTGTTCTTATTTTTTGAAACTTTGCGCTAAGATTATATATTTCATAATACTAGTCTTTATTTATTCGAACATTATATTTATGAGACACGGATCTAGTATATAAAATCGCTTAACCCTAAACTGAGAGGATAAGATAACATATTTTTTAAATATAACATAAAATAGCATTAGATAGAAGTATTTCGTCTTAAAATCAAGAAAGCTGGTGAATTACCCTGCAGGAACTAACGCTCAAAAAATAGAAACTTACTTACTATACGGCGACAAAATATGGTGCTAGCGACATTTTCAATTCAAGTTTTAGTTATATTTTACCATTATTCTCCATCAAAATAACTTTTACTTTCTTTAATATGTATCATTACAAAGTATTTTAATAGTGTATCAGGCAGTTTGCGACCACTCATTGTCATTTTCTGTATAATCCGTAATTAGTTTGATGGTTTAATTAGAGACCTAGTTTCAAATTATTACTTAATTGTATTTTAGTTTGAATTTTCGGCTTATGTTAATTGATTAATCTTTTAACGTTGTCGTTTAATCATGTAATAAAACCCCAATTTAAATTAAACATGTCATTTTTTTTATGAAAATAAGTTCTTTATAAAATATTTGTTTCATAATGGAAGCTTCCAGCTACCAAGAGCAAAGTCACGTTACCATAATTCTCCACACTAAGAGAAATATATATATATAACGGTTGCCAGTAATTTCAAAAATTTGACTATTAATGCTAAGTACTTTTTTAACACGTTAAGACTATCCTTTTATCAAGTTATAATACTAACTTATGATTAATAGTGTTCCTATTAATACTTATTTATTAGTACTTTTACTAGTAATGTTTATTAGTACTTTTACTTTTACTAATAATGTTTATTAGTACTTTTACTTTTACTAGTAATGTTTATTAGTACTTTTACTTTTACTAGTAATGTTTGTTAGTACTTTTACTTTTACTAGTAATTTTTATTTATTTTTAGTACTTTTACTTATAATAAGTTACATACCTAGCATTCTGCTCCTGTATAACTAATAATCACCATCACTGTCATTCCACTCTCATCATGAATGGCAGCCAGGATTTGGTTGACATTATATCCAATCGCCTAGTCCACCTACCCTGGCTGAATCCCACCACATTTTCTTTCTCCTTTACCTAAGTCTTTATTAAAAATATCACCACTACAAACTTATTCTCCTGTAAAGCCGCGATTGAAAATGGTCAGCAAATGACCGCATTCCATTTAATTTCATCGATTTGAAGACTCATTCCGATATTTTAGAACTTGGTTATCTATGAGCATGGTTTTGCAAAGCTACGAAGACATTTTTATCTAATTAAAAAAAATTGCATTCTGCTCTCACACTGGTAAATACATTTTACATTATTGTTTAATGCTCACTGAAATGGAATATCTTTTGTAAGACTAGAAGTCATATAATCGATAATTTTACCTAAATTATATTACAATAGCGTTTGCACTATTATTATGACCTAGCTATCTTCCGTATCTGTTTTTTTTTAATAATATAAATATATTAAAATTACGTGGAAAAACTTTTACAATATTTTATAATATTAGTAATTTATTCATAATATATGTGAAAAAATATGAAGTTATAAACCATTTAGAAAAGTGTGGTAATAACCACTTAAAGGCTATCTTTAATTATCATTTCCATTTCAATAAACACAATTTTCACTTTGGATCTACAACTTTACTTTTATCAAAATAATGTCAACTCAAACTTTGTTGAACCAAATGGTTTAACTAGATCATGGTATAGCCTTTTGTTTAAATATTTACAAAACAATATAACCAAAATAACCATTGTTTCCATTGGAATGTTTTGGAAGTAATCTGGGAATCGGAACATCATCGACCTTGTTTTCAGGAGAGTTACAGAAACAATAATTCTGAAAATAATATATTTAGACATAACATGAATTAACACAACAAACTTTAAAAAAAACAAGAATTTTCATTAAAGTCATCATTTTTATACTCAGTAGAAATAATTTGGTTGAGAATCGATTGTTGCTTTAACAGTGGTCCAGCTTTTTGCTGATAGTGCAAACTTTAAGTTGATAGTGCAAACTTTCAGCTGATAGTGCAAGCTTTAAGCAGATAGTGCCATCTTTAAGCTAATAGTGCAAGTTTAAAGCTGATAGAGCAATCTTTAAGCTGATAGAGCAAGCTTTTAGCCGACAGTGCAAGCTTTAAGCTGACAGTGCAAACTTTAAGCTGATAGTGCAATCTTTAAGCTGATAGTGCAAGCTTTAAGCTGATAGTGCAAGCTTTAAGCTAAAAAATGTGGAATATGTACAATTTGCAAGACGTTCCATAATAAGATGTTTTCCTTTACGTATTTGTAATACACCTTATTATATTATTCTAAATATATAACTATTATTCATTCATTTCACTTTAAGTGATAAATAATACCAATAATGCAAAGTTATAAAACTCATTTAAACTTCAGAGTAAACACACTACTTCTGGTTTTGCTGCTAACAAACTTGGTTCCCACAGCAAGTTTAATTTATTAAGTTTGTTGAAAATAAGTAATTAAATAAGCACTCATTTTAGTTGAAGTGATTTTTTCATTCACGCTCATTAATATTTATAAACTTACTTCGTAGAACAAAAGTGAAACGATACAATAATGTGTTTCTCTACTACATTACAATAAACAAAACTAAATGCTCTCGTACATCAAAATATCCTCCATTTAAAAATTATGTTTGCTATCGATACAATTAAACTACTTTATTTCATTGTTTGCTTGCTACATGAATTTTGTATCAACTCGTGCCAGGGTTTTTGGATACGTTGAAAGTCGATGAAACATCGTTACATGTTATAAACTTACTTTGATAGCTTCGATACCAATTTTGGTCAACTTGCTCTATTATTACGAAATTAACAGCTGCAATGGAGTAGAAAAATAATCCGAATATAAATGTATTTTTATTTTTAATCTATACACCATTTTTCTAGTGTCTAGTGAAATGACAGAAAGGAGATCTAATTGAAATGAGTTTTTATAACTGACATTTTACCCACTTTACCATGTTATCACCTTGACAGAAAATTACTTCACAGTATGGATACAATTATAATTCTGTAAGTATTTTATGCGTGAATGCAATAATGTCGTACAATTTAATTTAATTAAATGTGGATAAAAATAATAACTACAAGATATTATATTAAATCTCTAGACAGATATTTATTTAAATAAAATAGTCTTTAACTAGTAAATTATTTGAAACTTAATATATTTTATCAAAATAAATATGACAATCAGTTAGTTTTAATGAGTATAATTTATTTATTATTTAAAAACTAAAACACTACTGATAATATTAAATATACTTTCAAATATAGTATATTAAATTAATACTTCTTTAAAGAAATATAAAATAAAACATTGTAGCTACGATTTAAGAAATATATCGGTTTTTAGTCCACCCTATATTCCATGATGTCCCTAGTACCAGTAAGTTTCAATTGTGCTGGAAATACCCATAAACTTTAATAAAATAAAATCCAAATATAATATATTTACCTATTCCTTGACTTTGGTTTATCATTTTGAAACGGTACGACGCGGACGCTCGTAAAATCTGTTTCAGCTTCGTGAAAGCTAGGTCATGATATAAATAAAATCTAGAAGTGGCGCATTTATTTTAACATTTGCGAATCCAAAATAATTTCAGTTACATTTATTGACTACAACAGTTGCATACCTCACTTAGTAGTTACATGTTCTATGCTAGTATTACTGTTAATTTGAATTTATAAAGATGACATCAAACAATCATACCAACACACAGATATAAATAAATAGAACGATTTTTTTTTTGCATGGGATTTTTTAATTAATTGGGTGAAGTAAATAAGCAGATGAAGCCGCAGGCAACAGCTAGTCTGATAACAATATTACGTTATCGATGTCACTTCAACGTTCTAAATGACGGCGTATGTAACTTTTACGACTGCGATAAATCAAACTGACTTACCAATGAAATATCGTCCTAAGCTTTTTGCTATTGACATTTTCCTTACATAATCTGAAAAAATATTGATGTGATGTAACCTTGACATTTTGATACTTTGGTATTTAATAACCATTTTTTTATTAATATAGTATTTTATTTACATATGAATGTATCATTAGTGTACTATAATATTTATAATATCTTAAATAACTCATAATCACATTAACTATACGTTTTTTATATAAATATATAGCTGAATGTAAGCATTACTTCTATAACACTTAAAATACAATAAAAATGTTAAGGCTGGCTGAATGTTATTTCATGTTTACATGTATATTTTATTCAAATTAAATCCCTCTTCTGATGTTTGTAATTGGAATCTTCGAAGGGACACAGTTGATTACGGCTGGGCTTAGCCAAAACCAAAGGATTACAAACTTATACAATTTATACATACAGAGTTTGCTTATTTTGTTTGAATTAAACCCTTGTTTATCTTATACTATTAAATACAAAGTAGCCATTAAGTGCACTGCATATACAAGAAACGATTTTGAAAAAAAACTAGATAATTTTTTGAGATAAGAAATCGACTTTTCTAAAAATATAATACACTAGCTGTTGCCCGCAACTCCGTCCGCGAGAACTTTAGTTCAATGTGCTCGTAAGAAACTCTTTCTTTGGATCTTTATTTGGCTAACATTACTTCCAAAATTTGCTCTCTACGAAAAGCCCTTTTCTTATTTCAAGGGAATAATATATCTTTCTATAATTTTATTATATTATATTCTTATAGAATAGAAATTGAATTTCACAGCATTACATTTTCTATAATATTTTAATTTAACTTTTACTTTAGTCTCAGC
Source organism: Dircenna loreta (assembly GCA_963555665.1). Classification (NCBI taxonomy): domain Eukaryota; kingdom Metazoa; phylum Arthropoda; class Insecta; order Lepidoptera; family Nymphalidae; genus Dircenna; species Dircenna loreta. The sequence continues at coordinate 15,738,838 of OY743087.1, forward strand.
AACACGTGGTCAGTTATCGCTTTAAATTTTAGCTTATATAAAACGTTTTTACGATATCAAAACACCATCTATTGGATGCTTTTTCAATCCAGTCAACAAATACCGCCATCTGTTAAAATTGTATGGAACTAACAATCAAGTAAATAAATAAATTGTCCTTGAAATATAATCTTTTAAGTTGGATTAAACGTTAGATACTTACAAATTTTCATTAAAATCGGTTAAGTAGTTTAGGAGTCCATCGCGAACAAACACTCTGACACGTAATGTATATATATATACATATTATATTTATGCTGAGATGAGATATATATATCAGTAATTTAACAACTTTAAAATAGATTTCACTTAATAAAATGCTAAATATCAACCGAAGCTCGAAAATTCATTTGTACAAATTGTAAATCGTAAGTATAAATAAAATAAAATTACAAACAATTTAGACAAATCAATTGATTTAAATTTCAACGTTTACTTTTCTGAAATAGAAATAAACTTATTAAACAATACGTTTCGGTGTTCAAGAACAAAACATTTAGAACAATACCATAATATTTTAAATTAAAAAATCCCTTTCTAATTCAAAATATAATTTAATTTCAGACATTGTGTACACTTTGTTTTTGCGTTGCCACGTTTGTGTGATGGAGACTAATTTACGCAGTGCGATTACATAACGTAGCGCAATGGTCGAGTATATTACATGTAAATTATTTGTGTGTAAGATAGAAATAGGAAGTTGTAAAAGTTGACACTTTACATAACAAATAACTGATCGACCGACGGCAACATCGTTTCCTCTGCACAAATTAGTTTTCAAAACTTACACTTGAAATAAAAATGTGATCAAAATATTAAAATTTAAACTAATTTATGCCTACTTTTTTAAAAACAAAACTTTAAAAAGTTCAACCTCTTGATAGTACTGAGTAGCAGATTTTTATTTGTTTGAATTATCGTTCTAACAAACGATAAGGGATAGCTACCAATACTAATAAAATATCGGTTAGCAAGGCGATGAAGTTCGATCTCTCTCTCTCTCTCACTCTCGATCAAAAAAAGAACAATACTTTTAGAAAATTTATGCCAACGAAAGAAATAGTCGTTAGCTTATTTTAGGATTATGTATTTGTAAGCTATACAAAATTAAATATATGAATTAACTATCGAGACTTGTTTGTTTAAAGAAGCATTTTTATTATTTATTTAAGATTTTAATATAAGAATGAAATAAAAATAACGTAACGATTAATTAGTTTTATTCATCGAATTATCATGAGTATTTCTCGTTCTCATGAAACACGTAAATATTTTATGTACAATAAAATATTCTATTTACATTTTATTACTAAAAGTACAAAACACAGAATTCGACTAGATAGATAAATCTTATAATAAACAATTTCTAAATATATATTTAAATTTTTTTAGAGATCTGTTTAGACTTTTTCTGTAAAAAAAACACTTATATCCTGCTTTAACAGTACGTGAAGTTATAAAAATATATAATTTTATTTTACACACAATATCGCTATAGAAGTTAAATAGGTTTATTTTTTCTTAATATAACAGACATATATATATTCTAGACCTAACTCAAATAAATTGTAATAGTTAGCGAAATTTTACATATAATATTATGCAAATATTATAATTAATAATTACATTATTTTATTAACAATAATTAGAGTTACACATATTTCTAATAAAATACTCATAATTCATCGCGACTCCTCATTTCTACGTATAACTAGCTTATTGTACCTGAATCTATTTCGCAACATAATAAATACTTTAATAAAATAAAATACACTTCCATTTGTTTTATTCGTATCTAATAATTTACATTAGCTTAAAACTATCTAATAATATTAAATGATCAGCGATTTTTTTAGTTGAGTACATTGTTATGTAAATGCTACATTACACTGTAAGGCTAAATAAAATATACGTCTTAAAAAGCAACTAGCTATATATTAGGTTATTTTTTACAAACGTACTTGTTTTAAGGTCATACGAATTGAGATCGAATATTTCTATTTATTGAGAGCGCTCCGAGGCCGGGATCCGACGTTGGACGGACGCGCTCCCAGGGTGCTGGCTATCTTCTAGACTTACAGTACTGACAAGACAATACCTTTTTGAAGGCCTGTCTGAATACTTTATTGAATATCGTATAAAATATCGGATTTACCATAGAACTTGCATAGCCTAACCAAAGGACAAAATCAAACACCCAGCTGGCAATTCTTCTTTCGCATTCGGGACACACCGCGGGTACCATATTGAGAATAAAAAATGGGGCCCAAAGAACAACAAAAGTGAAGAATACTACTCCAAGCACCTTGGTAGCCTTTTGTTCTAAGCGCAAAATTCGGCCGTGTCTTGAAGAGTTGCGCGAAATAACGCTTGAGTTCCTAGAGTGATGTGTTCTTGGGAGCTGACGTTGTGGACTAGGGTTCACATTTGTTTGTTGGCGATTGTTGATAGATCTCGGGTTTCTTATCGATCTTGCAGGAGTAGAAAGAGTGGTTCGAGCCCCACCAAAGCTAGATCCTCTTCTAAATCTTCTCGCTTCTTCCCAAGTCACTATAGATGATGCTCCTCGACTGGATCGTCTAAAAAAAGGAGTTGGGGGTTCATCATTTTTGAAATTCCCATTCCGTGGGTATCCATTACAATCGTTTATATCTCCTCCTGGTACAATAATTACTTCTGTTGTGCGTCTAGGGGGTGTTGCATCAGAGCCAAAATATGGACAAGTACAAGGTGGTGGTAATAAAAGTCCATCTTCCGAACTTCTAGATTTTGTTGTTAAAGTCACAGGTGCGAGAAGACCATCATTGGTTTCATCATCAGATGCACTACGTGGTCTAATCATAGGTGTATTCGGATCACAGGTCGAAGAAAGTCGACGTTTGTCTTGTTGCATAGAGGATGGAGAACTCGAAGATACACTAAGTGAACCTGGAGTAAGCATTCCACCACGTTCAGATATATTTGTCCTGTAAAAGGTTAAATTATTTAAGTTACAAGAAAAAATATAAAAGTAAAACGTTGCTAAATAGTTCTTTAGCACGCCAAAATAAGTATTATCAAAACAAAATGATCCTACGTAAATATTACATCATTGTACAAAACACAAAACAATGAAGAATCCTTGACGAGGTTACTAATTTGAAGCGATTACAGGCAACATTTAGGGTATGTGCATATAAATGGCATAGCTGAATAAAATCGTGTTCGCTTATATTAATTTACTGAAAAATAGCATAAATTGATAAAATATGTTAGTAAACACAAGATTGTATTTTATTTTGATATAAAACAGTAATAACAAAATTTACTCGGAGCAAATATTTTATTTTATTCAGCTATACGATCTTTTAGATAATTTTGAAGCGAACAAAATAAACGCCAATTGTATACCCTCTGATAGGCGGTTTAGACGCAGCGGAAGCTTCCAAGCCCCGGGAGAGGCGCAACATCTCTGCCCCAAAATGATGCAGTGCGCCCATTGCTGATGGAGCGGGCTCGCTGTGCACACACAACCGACGGCGACAGTCACAAACAGCACATTTTAACACAAGCGACATTTAATGCTTAGATACCATGGGGCAAAATACAGCAAAAATTCATAGTTCTATAGTTTAGGAAAGAGGGCCTTTTGGTATTTAGATAATTTCACTAAATAAATTAGTAGTGTTTCAACTTTCCAGCATAAATAAACAAACAAAAACCAGACACTATCAGTTTATAATATTATATTTACCTAACATTTGAGTGCTTATAAAGCTTAGTAAGTTATAATATTAAATACTAAATGCAGTGTTGAACTAAAGTGCTTCATAAAACATAGTCTAGACGATGCTAAGCTATCCCAACCGCTAATTAAAGTCTTAATTGTAGTGTAAGATGGAGTTTATATTGAATAAAGCAGCGAGCTAATTATCGAATATGCTATCAAACATGCTAATAGAGTTATTAAGTTTGAAACTATTCTTCTTTATTCTACTAATATGTGTTAAGTTATTGCTATAAAGTAGAAAAGGTAACAAATAAGTAATATTTTATACATCAGTAAATTGTATATTTAGAGTGCATAATATGTCAAAACTAAACTATACTAAACTAACAACTAAATTAAAAGTATATAAGTATATTAAGAAGAATAAAAGTCGCTAAGAAGAAAACAATTAGAAAAAAGTAAAATCTTTATTCATATGTACATACATTTAAATTCCAGATAATTAAAGCGGATATAGCTATCTTCAACAAATTATTTCTAAGTTATATGCAAATATTTATGTTACAAACTGGTCTTGAATATGGGAAATGTTGAAGCTAGAAGTTCAAGGGTCAGAAGTCAAGATCAGAGCAAATACCAATGGAGATTGTTTAACAGATGCATGAATTTAAACTTCCATTCTTATTTTCAAACGAATTATATGTAAAATTAAATTAGAATCTTTAATAAAAAACAGTAACGACTAGTACTTACTATCAACATTTTGTATATATAATAATAAGCAAATTGCATTTGCTTACTTTTTGCCCAAAACAAAAGGTTATAACATCAAAAGACTTTGAATAACAATAAAAGCTTACGACAAAACACAAAAGCACATAAAGAAGCGTGGAAGCTATTTGCATTTAAATTACGAGAACATTAATCTTGTTTTAGATGCCTTTCACATGCACGAAGTAGAGTCAGCAACAAAAACGGTGGTTACATTTTGGCAGTTCATTGCCAAATTGTTTTAACCCGTAATTAATTTCCATGTCACACGAAGTATCAGTACCCATATAATTATTAATTGTTACATAATTATAAGTAAAATAATTATTAAAAGAACATTTGTGTTAACGTTAAAATTAAGTGACATTATAGGAACAATCAGTTAATTTAAACGCATATAAATAATATAGCATATTTTTATTTACCAGCTGTACAAAAGGAATTAGCTTTACTCGCTTGCTCTGTATGTTCTACGTCATCAACTGACACTTATTTTATAATAGCTAAAGAAAACATCGTACGTAAAAGTCATAAGTGATTAGGAACCAAACAGTTATTACACATTTATGTATTTTTTTATTCTTTTATTATGCATATCATCTCATTCCTGATGAACCGACTTTTTTTGTGAAATTAGTTTTGGGCCTTTGCGTTTATATTATATTATATATTTTATTAATGCAAATCTTGGTAAGTATTTGGCTACGAGAAAGTAGCAATTAAAAATCTGATAATTTTTTAAATAGCATAACTTTGGAAATTATAACAAAATAGTACTTAATAAGGCGTTTTTGCTAGATTAACGCCGGCCTTTACTTTATATATTTTTTAATTTGTTTCAAACCCGAACTCTTTATTATTAATTAAGAAGGACAATTAACTCACCTGGAGTCCTGAAGCCATAGATCTCTGGTATCAATGGGAGGTAATTCAGTTTCAGTGGACGCCGCTGAATGCTGAGGAGTGCCTCCTCGTGGGCTGAGAAATCTACGCCACGTGCAACGTCGTTCTGGGTAATAATATTATTTTAATTAAATAAATAAATAAACTAAATTAAGTTTTTGTTTTTTTTTTCAGAAATTAATGAATCTTCGAACAGCTCCGACCGATAAACAGTATTTTTATAATCTGTATGTGATTACTTCAATTAATTATCTGTGACCTTTTATCAAAGCATCTGTACAACTTTGCTACTATACTTCAAAGACTAAATAACTCTATAACGTGTGGAACGTTCTAGTGGACATTAAGTCCAACGCGACATGTCAAACATGGAAGCTTTCAAGGGATTAGTATGGATGTAAATCTATTTACTTAAGATATAATATGTATATTGGAATTTGTTTTGCTAAGAACGTCTCTGTATAAACCATCAAATATTAGTGAATTATATACTTTGTATTAACAAATACTTCTTCACATAGCTCATGTGAGTGAAATAAAATTTGGAAATATAATACTTTTTGAAGATATTTATGGAATTATTTTTATTATATGAAAGTACTCATGTTATTTCCATTATTTTTTATTTAATTAAAATATATATTCATTGTCTATTATAGCTATAATATGTGACCCAATTATATATTTAGAAATGTCAACCAATATCTAATAAAAGGACGTAAAAGAATCTACTTTCGTAAAAAACCATCGAGGATAAATTCTTTTGAAATATTTATGTAAGTTCGTGTTCATAAATACATAAATGAAGTGAACGCTCTTCAAAAATATGTCTCCATAAGCCGCTTGAACCTTCTCGATTATAATCCAGGAGGCTTATATTAACACGGAGCTAAGCCAAGATGGGAAAATGGAATTGGAGTAAAAACGAACCCTTGAATAAAATTACGACGACTGTATTTAAATCTTTTATATTAATCAAAAGCAAGATCGTAATACGGCCCTCGCAATTTAAATTTGCTTCATCTAACTCGTATTTGTTTCCTCGAAGAGTCTTCTTGCTCTTTCATCAGATAATTTATTTTATAGGGATTTATTGGGAGCGCGAATTTTATATGATCATACGATCCATCAATAATAGTTTTGTTCTTTAAGAACTCCTAGACTACAGTTTACTATAGTCCATCCAATTTAAAAAGTACCCTCAGGCAGTTTAGCAGATTGACAAACAGGGAAGGTGTCAAATAAATCGGTTAATATAATATCTGATTGTTAAGATATATCGATACCATTCGTTTTATTTACGAAACGAATTCGTTTTTTTTTTTAGAAGACGAATTTTTCAGATGCACGAAGTTGGTTTTGAATTGAAAAATCTGAAACGTCAAAAAAAAATAATAAAGATATAAATAAAATACTATCATATCAAGTAATATTTAAACTTGACATCAGAACTTATATAAGCTTTTTTCTTTATAAAAAATAACGAAACAATAATCCATAGTTTTGTGTTTCCCACTCTATAAATATTAATACGTTGTAAATACATTTAAATACTGTATTAGTTTGGATGTTAAATAAGATTATATGAGATGTATCGAAGACAAAATAATAAAGTTGACCTTATTTCTTATACAAAAAAAAACAATAAATTTAATTACAAGTTAATTTGCTTTGGAATTATCATATAATATTAGTTTATGAAGAGTTAATCAATCATTTTTGTTTCTTCAAACTCTGAAAAAAAAATATTTTACTAAACTATTTAAAAAATACAAAAAAACAATTACAAGCCATCGCTACTATCGTTGCTATTTTTACATCAAGAAACTGTGTTTCAAAAGAGATCCAGATAAATCCAAATAATTATGATAAAATTGCTAGACTGCTTCACCAATTAGATTCAAAAATAAGTTAACTTATTTATAACAAAGTAAATAATATAACTTTTGTCATCAATTCATAATTAGATTATTTTTACATTTATTTTATTTTAATGATGTAATAATTTTCAATTAAAACAAATGACTGAGACATGAAGGTCTAAGGATTTTCGATAACGAGCGGTGGGTTGATAACGAGACAAAGAACATAAGTAATATATGACCCGACTCCATAAATAGACATAGTGGGCGAGAATTGTTAAACTCGATACATATTAGTCAGAAAGCGCTATTGGTCGCCTCCACTTCTAGTGCCTTTATCACGAATCGGGCTGACTACGTAAAACTCAATTTAAAACTTGAAACTGATGTGGCAGGCCATAAATCAGCTGAATGCATTTCTCAACTTAGTGAATTTAGTACATTACTCTTTATTTTAAATTCATTTGAGTGAATTCAGTAGATTTTCACGCTCTTATACTAATAACGTTTTTATGAATGTCTAGTGATATTATAATTGATAGAGATGAAATTTATTTTAATTATTTTATATGTAACACCTTTGTTAATAATTTATCTTCAAAGATTTATTTTTAGTTTAACCTTAAAAGAATGAAAGTATGTCCAATCAACCACTGTAGAAATAATTACTCACGACAAAGTAAAATAGAATATTGACAGTTATTAAAAATGACGGTCATAATTTTATTTTGTGTTTGCGCAAGCCTAATATAATTAAAAAAGTTAAATAAGGATCTATCTCACATCATATAAGTAACTTATATTACATAATCAAAAGTAATACAATCGTGCTATAAATACCAATGGGTATGGCACCGAGCCAGCCAGCGGCCCATCCTTGGCCCAGACCCTTCCTCTGTCTCGCCAGGAGTTGGACCGTCAGCGCGTAGGTGAGCAACATCACACCCAGGGGAATGTAGAAAGAAATCACGGAGCCGATAGCCTTGTATAAAGGGTCTGGTATTTGGCAGGATCCACCAATGAGGACGGATTCTTCATTCTGTTTGGAAATTTAAAAAATATACTTAAATTTTATAACAAATAAAACACAGCTCACATTTGAACCAATCTCTGACAAAGGAACATAAAAATTACATCAAATTTTAAATGGTATTTTCCATTAACGTCATTAATGGCTGCTAAATAATTCGAAACACTTTACCTTGCTTGGACTTGGTAAGGAACAAGGCTAAGCAGTCATTATTCCTAAGTACTTGCACTTATCCATAATATGTAAACCTATAGACTAAGTGTTTATTCAAAGATATTATTTACTTATAGCATCTACTGTTGGCGGCCATTTGACTGCGCAATTGTAAGTTATAATTATAATAAATGTGTATTTTACAAATGAAATAAAAACAATATAATATTTCTTATTATTTTTTACTGAGAATATGAACTATTTTTTAAACTCTTGTAATATATTGTTAATATCTTTTTAAATTTTGCATCATATTTCGTCTATTTTATTAAAAGTCAAAAACTCCATGGAGACCCTTTTTTTATTTTCGTCGTGTTTGTTTATAGGTCTAACCTATTTTTCTGTATGTCACAAACTAATTGATGACACAAATTATTATTTTTTTTATCCTTCGTGGACTGGAATTAAAACAAAAATATTTCGGCATATGTCTCCATACATAGAAAATAGATTTGAAATATATTTATAACACTTCATCACTTGATGTATCATCACTTGATGTATCATAACATTTTGTTTGAAAATTCAAACAAATTCGCACACATTCTGCGACACCTATCTCATATATACATGACATGATATAGGAAAATCGTTCAATCAAACGAATATAAATTTGTTCGTTCGTGTCCATCCATCAATGTTTGATAATAAATGTTCAGTATCAATTTACAATCGACCGTTCAATTAAAATCAATTTTGACCATTAAGACTTTCATCACAAAAAAAAAAAAAATATCACAAATAAAAGTATTATGAAGGAAACAAATTTCGTAGCTTTCACAGTACTCGCATATTCTAAGAATACTGATAGAATAAACTAAATCAATACTAACCTTTCCCTTTTTACAAAATTAGAATCAGCCAAACAAAAGTATCATCACTTAATGACGTCACAATGCAGACGGCCTCACACCTATTATTTCTGTTAGCAACATTCAGATAAACTTTGTAAAACTACCCTCATAAATATTTGTTACTATCGAATAATAATTACACTGTAAAATAACAGTATAGAATTCCTGAGGATATTGTTGTCTCGTCATCCAGACCGGACATATTCCTGTACTCTAGACAGTTAAAGCGCGTGATACTTGTGGAGCTTACTGTTCCGTGGGAAACTAACATTCCCAAAGATCACACAATTAAAGTAAACAAGTATTACGAACTGACCAACGAACTGACCAGGAATAGGTATATAGTTAATTTGTACGCGGTAGAAGTGGGAGCGAGAGGTATAACAGCGAAATCTCTCTATAACCTACTTAAAGATCTTGGCCTCTCTAGAACTATCATCAGTACATTTCTAGAACGTACTTCAAAGGCGGCATTAGTAGGTTCATTCCAAATTTGGTTAGGTAGGGAAAGGAGCGCAACCAGTTGAGGTGAGCGTGAATGCGCATTTTAAAGGGGCCCCTTAAACCTACACTTGGGTCGCAAGTCCCAGGGGCTGTTTGCGCTCCTCTCCCTGCAACGCGATGGGCCCGGCACCCGCACGGTGAATCCATGGAATGCTAAGAAGCTTCGTCTCTTACATGATTTATATCAATATTCAAGTAGTTTTGAGTCATTGTATTCTTGCCATCGCTAATCTAAAATTAAATCATCTAATTATTTTTTTATTATTATATATTTCAGCAGTAATGATGAATATTTTTTAATATACCTTGCAATTTTTTATATTTCTTATATAGAGAATAAGAAAAACAATGCAATTACGCTTAAAGATAATTTACACAATAAAAGTATCAAGATTATTCATTAAATCTTAAAATCGATAGTGTATAGCCGTTTAAACAAGTCTTTGTTCTCTCGGGTATTGATCAGGCTTGGCTTGTTGAGAACAATTTAATTATTTAAGACAAAGGAGGCTCTATACATTGTTTATGTAGGGATTGCATTTGACATCACAGATATATATAAAGCGGAAAGAATATAAAAACAATTAGTTTATATTTAAGTAAATTCTAATATTGCTATGTTTCTGGGTCGTAAAGCGAATATTGTCTCAATTGAACTGAACTATTTATCCACAATGACATACCTTGAAGCATCCTCTAATATTGCGGCACAAGCATCTAAAATATCGTAAAAGAATTTGTCGTTTTTTATATTACCTTGTCAAAATCGAAGTTATATTCGGTGTACGTTCTGTCTATTTAGAGTTAGCATTGTACTGAAGAACATTTTCATGTACTGAAGACAAGAGAGACAGAGACATTTTACTACGATTCTGTGGGCTTCACTCCAAAGGAATTAATATCGATGTAAGTTCATATTATACGAGATTTCGCTTTGTCGAAATCCGTCTTTGACGAGATTAATTATCATCGCCTTCTATAATTTGATTGTTGGATGACTTATTCAACTTCTGATAAAAATGAGATTACATTTCTTATATTAGAACTTATTTTAATTTTTTATAACAAAAATATATATTTACTTCTAAGAAGTTTTACTTTCAATTTATTGTTATGTGAACTACAAATGTATGTTATATATTTCCAAAATATTAAAAGTAAAAGATATACGAACTATAATTTACAAACAATGACGGCTGTTTGATATTAAGATTTTATTCTTCGTCTATATGTCCGTTTCTGTACTCCTGACAACATGTGTAAAATATTATAATGGTCGGTTGACAAGAACACTTTGATTGCGCACGAGATGTGTGTACTTTTTTGTGCAACGAGAATGGGAGCTTTACACGACAATCGTGGAAGAACAGTCGATACATCAATTCTGTGTTACGCAACACTAGTGTTTCTTTGTCATAACTCTGGTGCTTCAATATAACTATTTCTTTTTAAATATTTAATGAGACGAAGTTTCTTAGCATTCCATGGATATACCGTGCGGGTGCGGGGCCCATCGCGTTGCAGGGAGAGGAGTGCAAACAGCCCCTGGGACTTGCGACCCAAGTGTAGGTTTAAGGGGCCCCTTTAAAATGCGCATTCACGCTCACCATCAACTGGTTGCGCTCCTCTCCCTACCTAACCAAATTTGGAATGAACCTAGCAATGCCGCCTTTGAAGTACGTTCTAGAAATGTACTGATGATAGTTCTAGAGAGACCAAGATTTTTAAGTAGGTTATAGAGAGACTTCGCTGATATAACATAAGAAAGATAAAAACGTATAGTAATAATATGTTAATCTATCTAGAAATATTTGAGCCATGTTTTGATTATTTAATATTTTTAAAATAAATAATATAAAATTGTCAATTCTGAGACTGAGAGTGATAATTGCAATGAAGTTTTATTTTTAAATGTTCAGTTTAAATATCTTGTATCATTTGAGTCAACATATTTTAAGAATAATAATAAATCTAAACCTGGGAAATTTCAATAGATTCAGAATTAGATGCATCAAATCAATACAAATTGATAATTACGAAAAAAGCTTTTACGAAAATACGACTTTATAATATATAAAATGTATTTATTTACTTATTTCGGCTTCATATGTTAATGTACCAGATATAACTTTATTTTAAAAATAACACAACTGTTTCCCAAGCCCGCACTGCCGATGCAATATATTTTACGACACATTGGCGTCGAAGTGCATTTTCGTTACGTCTTGCTAAGCTACTGCGGCTTACACGAAGTACCTACGCGTAATGGCCGCAGTTTAAGGACATTATCGCTATATTGGACGCCAAACCATAACAAGCAAACTCACATTTGAAATATTAGCTAGAATTTATGATATGTACACCATAGACAGCCCGGATATTGATATTTTTTTTATATTATTGTTTTTCAAGTGAGATATGTTTGATTTTGTATTCCCGTTGAAAAAAATATTCGAAAAATTAACCATAACATATATATAGGTAATAAAACATTTAAATTTTGACATTGAAATGATCAAACAAACTAAATGGCATTATATATGTATATATAGGTGGAGTTCAACGCCTTGGAATAACATCACACATTTTATATTATTTTATTTATTAAATTTCTTGGTTGTTTTAGATTTTTACTGAGTACTATGCGTCAGCTTGAATAATAGGTAAATAAGATTTTTTGATATTTTTTAATCAATTTTGGAATCCTAAACGTTTATAGGATAAATAGGGGGTTTATAAATATAGGGGTTTAATCTAATGTAGTCCTATAAACTCCTCTATTATGCCTTAAACTTAAGTAAGGCTACTACTTAAGTAAAGCTGTACGGAATTAATCTTTGGAAAGTATTTCTTCTATAAAAAGACTAAGAAAAAAAACAAAAATCATTTAGAAAGCTGTTTATGGCTTACTGTCTTGTAGCTATAAACACTTGAAAAAACATAGTTTTTTTTTAAATCACAGTCACAATACAATAATATTCATATGTATTAAATAATAAACACTAGATATTTTAAAATGAAATCATCCCAAAAACCAAGCAAATTCGGGTTAAATAAAAGTAAATAGATAGTACAGATTTTATACAGATTGAACTCGGCGAAAGTTGCCTTCGTTAAGTTTATTGGATTAGTTGATGATACAAACGTGCAAATATCAAATTCATTTATACTAACGGGCACAGATATTATCAGGATTCTTTAAATAATTATTAAATATCAAAGGTATTATATTCACTAAGCTTCTTTTTAATTATGATCTAACCTTTTATAAATCAAAAAGTATAAAGTATTATTGCTTAATTTATAGATTTCTTACATCAAAGACTGTGCACTTCAATGTATGTATGTATGATATTTACAAACAACTCTGACTTTTTATAACATTTATGTATGAAAAAAATACATAAATAATGAATCGTATGAAGGATGAAAAAAAATATATACTTGGTATGAAATCAAAATAAATAAATGGTAATATATCTGTATAATACCGTACATTTATAAATAATGCTTCAAATATAAATAAATTAAACTTCTACCAGCTAAATGTATTGTACTGAAAATAATCTGACTAACAAAGACAAACAATAGACAGAACAATTTGTGAGACTCTTGAAAATGCCTTTCATTATAAGAAAGAAGAAGAAATCACAATAAATTGGCAATCGAGTTGAAAATGTTCGAGTTGATGTTACCTAATACGATCAAATTTAATTTATTATCCATTCAATGGCTGTCATCCAAATAATTTGACAATTTCGTCTCATTATGTTAAATCGTTATATTATTATTTTCTTCATGTTTATCTCACTTCATGACATTTCCATTACATTTTCTGTATAAATTAAGGTCTATCAAATAAAGTTTATTTGATTTTGTTTTGAAGTAATCATCAATTATAAAGAACAATTATTTCACTCTCGAAACAAATTTCATAAAAATAATTGTTAAAGCAATTTAATATGATTGGGAACTTGTAAATGATTTAATAAATTTAAATGATATTTATATGAGATTATTTTAATTAAAATGTTTGTATTTTTTTATTAAAAATGCAATAATATGTGACTTTACCTTGGAATACATCAGACTCAAAGGTAGGCTCATCGCAGTTGAAAGTATCCAAACAAAAGCTATCTTGATTGTCACTCTTTTCCTTGTTTTGTTTCTCCCAAACCTCATCGGGTATCGAAGAGATAAGTATCTGAAAGAATAATAAAATTAACATAACTGTAGTTTTGACAAAGTTTTTGATATTTAATTGACGCTTTTTAACCAAACTTTTTGAGGTTTTAAATCCAAAATTTTACATCATTTCATTTATAATAAATTATCTATTTTCCGCAATTCAAGTCCAAAGTTTATTTTATGTAAATATTATTAATTCCTAGTATTTTTATTTTAGGCTTGTCAACTTTATATAATCCTATGCATCGTCATTGTCCTATCTTTTTCCCATATAAAAGGCGGAACTTCTTTTGTTCTCCTATAAATTTTAATTTTAAAGTACTAAAGTAGTATATGTGAAAATAATATTCTTGAGAACAAAGTTAGCGTAAATTCATATAAAAATAGAAAACAAATTCTCATCCTGTAATTGAAGTATATTATACAATGACCTAAATGTTTTAATTCACTTTTGATCTGTAATATAATAATTTAATGCAAGGAGTAGCGAAGGTCCTGTGGGAAATCAATACCCGTCTTGAGCACTAAACCAATTTAATAAACCCATATGAAGCGTCAGGGAATTAAAGTTAAATGAAATAATAAAATTAAGAATAACACATTTTTCATTTAAGTTTTATCAAATTCGAGAACATATATTTTATATATTTTTTTCTAATATTTATACCAAATACTTATATAATTTTCAGTATTCTAGTTTACTTTAAGTAATGTATCTATATTATATACAATACCTACATATTTTAGTTTTCATATATTCATTTAATAAAATGTTGATAAAATAATATCATCAAAGCTGAAATGTAAGCAAAAGGGTAATTTTAAACTGTTAATTAAATTAGTTACATAATTTTATTTTACAAACAAAGATCTTTGTATCTTATTTAGTGATACAAAAAAATTTCAGTAGGTACATATTAAATCTCTGAATAGAGAAAAAAATAATTTTAATTTTGCATAAAATTCTTCACCAAAATACTTTTCATCTTTTAAGGATAGTAAACTCTATTTTTTATAAAAATATTTTTAATAAAGCACTGTAGCGCCTGAAATTATTATATTATAATTTGTAAAATTACACAAATGTTTTTTATTATTGAATTCTACAAGCTCATAAATATTAAATAAATATTTAAATTATCAGTAACGGGCAATTTGGAACGCTTCAAAGAAATTATTTAAATCTGAAAATGAATTTCACTACTTTTGCTCATTTTATACAACTCGAAATATAATATAATTAGCTTTATATAAAAAATGTAAAAGTTTTTTTAATCTAAGGCATTTTTTTTCAAAGTCACAGACGGTATTTTAACGATCTAAACCTTTTTTTTTTTGCTACATTCATTTAAAATAAAAAAATAACGAATAATACCACTTAATAAATACATATAGTAATTTTATATATATAATATAGTTGGCACGTACCTGTCAACACTTATGGTGCATAAGTGCATAATAGACGCAGTGCAGAGCAGGACGTCAAGACAGATCCACGTGAGGCAGTAAACAGCTGGTAACGGAAAGTAACCTAAAAAGGACAATAGTTTAAACATATTAGAAAAGGCAAGAAGTGTTTCAATTGTTTATCTTTAACAAATATATTTTTATAAATAAATGACAAAAATATAATTGGAAACATTAAGTGTTTTTTATTAAAGCAAGGTTGAAATCAGTCATCAGTATCAGATGTCCGCATTTCCATTACTTAAACACACCAACGTTAATTTCTGGGAATCTGTTGATTTTGAGACCCGTTACTGACAACCGACGCTTAGTAAATTACTAATTGATTCTAATTGTAATGGAGTATTCAAGTTATGGAGTGAATTTAAAATTAAACGTATATACGTTGAGTTAAAACTATTAGACTAGACATTTTATATTTTTTTTATAATTCTGGTGATTAATTAATCAGAATATAAGTTTTGATTTCGAAAAAAATATATATTATTTTATAGTAATGAAATACTTCAGATAAAATAATTTTGTTTTTAACTTATTTAACCTACATACAATTATAATGTAGAGATATAATAAAAAAGTAATAAACTTAATAGCAGTTAACTGCTTCGAAACTAATTTCAACGAAAAAGCATTAAAAATGGTTTGAGCTATAATTAAATACAATAAAACTGTACTATAACTGTGACGCATACGTTAAAATATGAAATACTGGCAGATCGGATTATGAGTTTGAAACTTTGAAAAAAACAATATGTAACTTGAAAATAGGAATTAAAAAAGACAATTAAGTATATTCATAAAACAATTACTTATGTAGAACATAAAATAAAAAACCATTTCCATTATTAGTTTATAATTTCTCTATGGCCATTTAACTGCACAGACATATTATTTCAATTCATTCAAATGGTTTTCAAACTACGTACATATAAAAGGTTTTACGTCAATAAAATACAATGACGTCATTCTAGATAGATACAAAGTTGTATGACTTCTAGGCTGTGTTCAATGTGTTAACTTTTAATAACATTTAAAAGAATAATAGCGTAAGAAGTCACTACAAATTTTAAATAGATATTTCATTTTTGAAGCTAGATCGGATGATTTTGTATGTAAATGTACCCTCATTTGGGGTTGCCGCAATATATCAATCCCTTCCACGCACCTCTGTCATACGCCATGTCAGTGCAGACTTCTTTGACAAGGGATTACTTTTCGTCTGTAATGTTGCCAGTGTTACAATGAACCTCTGAAACTATTTTTTTTTAATTTATCTATTCCCGTCACGCCATAGCCCATCTCAGCATATGCAGTTCATGACCATACAGTCTTTCCATACTTTCGTAGCGAATGCAGATACAACATGGCAGATTGTATTCTTGTTTGCCAAATTTACCCTTTCAGTCTAAGAGAAAAAATCGGAGCAAACTGATAAAAGAGCAACGACTGGTGCTATTGGCTTAAAACTGGACCGTCCAAATAGCAATTTTGATGTTCTTATATTTAAACTTTCGTGAACCATTACTATTATATTTATATTTACCCGGCTGTATTCACGTGGAATTATATCGAAATGTACCCGAGTAGTTTCGAACCCATTCGGGGTTTTTACTCATGAGCTGAAAGCGCGGCGGCCTTGCACCGTGAACTGCGTAAGAACCCCTAATGGGTTCGTAAGTAGTCCGGCACATTCCTATATAATTCATAATGAATACAGCCGGGTAAATAAATATACTTTTGACGTTTTAATTTTCAGACCAACTCTTTTAATTTTTTTACCCTTTTTCCAGTTTGCAAAAGCTGTTCGTCCTTTATCAACAAGAACAATATCTGATCAAAAGCATACATAAAACTGCGTCCTTTTATATGTCTGATTTCAAGGCAACCGTTATCAACAGAAAGAGGTAAAGCTTTATAGCCGACCCTTAATACAGACAAACCGTATAAGACCAACCGCACAGTCATTTCGTATATACATTTGTCTTTCAGGGCCCGTCACAGAACCCTAAAGGGTAGTCTGTTGTACGCCTTTGCGTATGTCATTCTTTTTTCATATCTGACTTAATTATAAACCATATATAAAATAGACATACATTCAAATTTTCATGTATAAAGCTAAGTTACCAGCAGGGTTTCATAATTCAAGATAAAGTCAATTACATGTGCTTTTACTCAAGCAATATAGATAAATATTTTCTCGTACAATTACAATACAATAATTACATAACATTTCTAAAACACGTGACTTCTATATCAAAATTAATTTTTTTTGCTTCCAAATTAAATGAATATTCGAACTCTGAATTGCTTTACAAAAAATATCGAAATGTTGTCTCTAAATAGACTGTTAAAACTGCGCGAGTTAAATCCCCTCAAGTTTTAATTAAATGTTTTATTCCTACGACTTTACTTATATTTACGAGATTTTTATTTAGAATATTGCTAATATTAACTGCTTTGAAACTAAAATCTCGAGTCCTTTCTAATATTTATGGAAAATGAAAAAGTGATATTTCAATGGCAACAGTCATTTTGCGTGAATAAGTTGACAATTAATCAATTCATATTATTAAATATTATATCTTTAAACTTACACAAACTTATAAACAGTCAAACCTTTTAATAAAAAATAATTACCTAACAAACAAACTCTACCGCTAACTCAAAACAACACACCGAGGCACAAATGATAGAAATATTTTGAGGTTAGTGCGTAATATAGATCAAAGAATTGAAAAAAATATAAATGGCTGTTTTATTATACAAGTAACTGATTTACGCTTAATACTTTTCCAAGATTAGACTATAATTTTTTGAGGTGAAATCGTTAAATCTAGTTAAATTCAAGGCACTCTGAATATAGCAGGATAATGATTGAATTTGATAATATAGGTTGGTAAATTGTATCTATTTGTAATTTAGATTTAAATTCTAAATACGGTAACAATATATACATACATATTCTAGTGTATTTCACTGCGTTCAGACATTTCTCCATTAATCTGATCGTCAATTGAACACCAATTAGAGCTTGTGTACTTTTTAAATTGTGGGTGGATTCTCAATTAAAGTCGGTTACTTAGTAACCACAGCTGTTGTAACACGAAAGCTTGAATAGCTAATATAACTCAGAAGTTAATACACAAGAAATTTGTAAAGTTATTTGTTTAATTAGTTGAGATACTTCAGAATTGCAAAGTCGAAACAAACAATACTGTTAAAGAATTTTAGAAAGTTAGTTCAGGAAATTAGGTTACCTAACAACTTTTTAATCTATTTTGATGAGAAAGAGTTGGTGTTTCGAATTTATAGCGGCCGTATGTATTTTTTTATGGTATTAATGGTTATATTTGTCATGCAAATTGAGTTAAATTCATAAATAAATACATTTTCACGAACCCACCGATAAATTAAATTTGTACATATTTAGCAAAGTTTGCGATTTTTGTTTACTTCTTTAATATAATAATTGTAAATGATAAGTTTAATTTGACAAGGTATTAATTAATACTGGTAATGGAATATTTTTTTTACTTACAAAGAGGCGAATAAAAACTTGTCTAAGATAGTCTTTAATCATGCCTTGTCAGTCTCATTGCTAATGAAAAGTCTGGCCAGTTATTTATAAAGCTGATTGGGATTTTGCGGTCGAATACATTTTCTTGGATGAAAAAAAAATAATTATATCTTTTGTTATCTGAAAATAATTCTTTAAAACTTTAATACCTTATATATTATGACCTTGAATTAGGCGCCGCCAACTTTAAAAACGCAATTTGGAAATAAGCGGTTGCACTGCGAGAGCGATGAAGAATTCAATTTATAAATAATAATTTGAAATACATTTTTCTATACAAAAGTGATTTAATATATATAAATTTCATATGTAATCATAAAGATATTATAAAATGCCTTTTGCTTTTATGCGTTGTCATTTTAATTGCTATGAAGTTTGACAAAATGTTTATATTATTACATAAGTATTTCTTTGAATGATGACTCATTTTATTTTAATTTTAACACCGTCTTTTTAAGCTTACCAAAGTCTTAAAAAAAGATCTATTCCATATACAAAACGCAGAGTTCGTTGTCTTTGTTATTTATCTTTTGTCTTGAACAAATGAGATGGAAACAAAAGAGACATTATAGAATTTAAGTTAAGCATAGTCGGAGAACTCAAACGCGCGACCTCTGGGAGTCCGTCTCTGGCGCAATGCCAACTGAGCTACTACGTTGATGAGTTTAAGGTTCTATGTAACATCGTCTTTAAGAGGACATAGATGACATGTAATAGTTTTCGTTTTACTAACCTTAACTGTTAACTTCACACAAATTTATATTGTAATTATCTATAAACTATATTATTATTATTATTATTATATATTTTGATACCATACTTATCGAAATAATCCCTTCTTCAAGGACACCTTCAACTTAAAATGACTAGGGTTCCAGTCGTGCCCTGGTTAGCCAGCTTGGCCAGGTATTTCTTTATTGTGATCACTGTTTCACAAACATTAATATAAAATAAGCAATTTACGAACAACTGAAACCATTGCAAGAAATTCGATGAGGAGACAAAAAACAAAAACTGTTGCCAGCAACACGACCAGTCATCGCAAGCAGCACCCGGTCACGAGCTAAATGCGAGGGTCAGCTATATTTGAGGCCTTTCGCCATATTTGAGGGAGGGAGGGCGGCCCGACCCCCAACGCTACCGCAAGTAATGACTTCTAAGGGAACGTTTTGATGCGGCCAGTTGATCAAACAAGCGTAACTAACAACGTCAAACAAATTGCGCAGGTTACTAGTTTATCGCTAAAATACAATTGAGGCTACCGGATGCCGTCGTAACTGTAATCCTTTACACTATAATAAGATTTATTTTATCAAATTTCTTTTAATGTACAATTTAAATTTATTTAATGACAAAATTAATGTGTGCCAGTATCATTTTCATCTAACAACAGCTTACTTTTTTACAAATTTTCGCCATTGTTGCAAGAAAAGCGCTAATATGGTACTAAACAAATAAATAGCCAACGAAAACAAACGTTTTTGGCATTGCGGTTCCAAATTGTCCCAAAAATCGCACTTACCTTCATTTGCAGTAAACTTCAAGCGCTGAAGGTCCAGCACGCGCCACAATTTGTGACGTAATGAGGTTAGATTGTCGCACAAAAGTGTGGAACCACGCGTTTCATAATTAAGCAGGTTTTTTCTTTTTTTTATCCTGTCTAAATTGACCCTCCGATTACAGTTAAGGGTTAAATAAGCTTAACATGGCTGTCAATCTCTAGACATTCAAACTTTTACAAACCTGAAGTTGTTAAATGAGAATTTATATAAATGAAAATTAAATTAAAATGTAATTATATCGATATGTTATAATAATTGCCTTTTTTTAAATAAATTTAAAATACTAAAAATAAATAATAACAAATGAATATTCAAATTAGAGAAAATAATTGGTAAAAGTAATTGAATAATTTACTTAAATACCTTTTTTTTTTCAAAATATTTGTGCACCTTTTTTCGAAATATATGTGCAAAATTTTCTAAACCCCAGTTAACCCACGTTGGGTTTTCGCTAGTCAAGGTCTAATTAAATTCAATGCCAAGTTTACAATTAGGGTGAGCTTGATAAATGATCTTTACATCGTTGACGCCGTTCCGCACAAATGCACAGATCGCGTGCTGTAAATTAAATTAAGGTAATATATATACGTCTATTGCTTTTTCATTTTGTCGTCTTGAAATGTATAATTCCATTAAAGATAATGGAAAGCAAAATCAACAATCCCCGAGACTCGTACGTTCAATCCCTATACATAATAATACACATATCCTCGTAGTTTAAGCCCTCAAAAATAATAATGTAAAATAATATTGCAAATCAAATTGCAATAATTTGCAAATATTTGCATATGTATTACAAGTTTCTAAGCTGTTCACCTACATACATTTCCTGCTCGTGTTTTCAATATGTGAATAGAACGAGCGACACGGTTTTATAAGTGGATCACGTCAGCGCAATATTAACAAATATTATAATATTGTTTGTTTTGTCTTTTTCAATTTTATTCCTTAAGTAACGTTGTTGTTTTTAGTTATAATTCATGTTTGTTCTAGTCATTTAAAGAAGATACTTTTTGCATTTTATTGATATACATTCAAAGGCATTCCTTTTCATAATGTCTGTCAGTTTATTAGCAGACGGTCATCTGTAAGATATCTGTAAGATCTTACCTTACGGTAAGTGGTGTTATGGCCAAACCACATGTATATAGATGTATAAGCTTTGTCACCCTTGAGTAATCGAGAAAACAGAATGGGACTATAATATTCACTGCGGTAGATAATTAACCACAGCCTTATTAATTATAAGTTTGTGTCTATCATTTGATCAGCTATTTATTAGATAGAACCGTTATTATAAGGTAAGGTCAAATAAATATTTTAGTTCTTTATTGTTGTTTAATTATTGAATTATTGTTATCAACCTTTTAGTAAAAAGATATGTATATAATTGGTTCATTGTTTTGATAAAAAAATAAAATTCCCATACTTTTTTTTTTTCATAAATATAATGAAAAAAAATTCCTAAAAAATGTAACCAGTTTTTAAATAGTGTATTTTGTGGGCATCTTCAGCTCTCTCCAACTAAGAACCCGTTGGAGGTAAATTATTAATTAACTGAATTACAAACCTACCTCGTCTTTCTGTGAACACCATTGCTGCAGAGCATCCAGAACGTCGCGTAAAAAAATTATATCCATTATGTTCCGTAACGTGGAAGTAAGTTACGTAAAAAATCCTTAAGTTATATTTCACTACTTCAAAATCTAAAAGTTAACCTTTTTCTATCGCTTCTTCCCTTCGAAGAAAAATCTATCAGGACTTTCCCGCAGAAAATATAATTGGTAATAATTTATATTAATGTCCCAATAATATACAAGTCTAATTGTGTAAGAACAATATAAGACACCGTGTAATTAAACACAAAACTATTATCAATATAGGTATACATATCAATATAGTAAAGAATAAAACAGTTGTATGGATATTGTAACATTATAAAAAATGTGTAGTGAAAATAAGATTCCTTATTGCCTTTAAAATATAAATAGATGGAGAGAAATCCAATTGTGCCTTTCCGGTGTGTCCCGATACGTCACGAACGTCCAGTACGAAAGCGATATCGTGATGGCTTTAGTGTACACTAAGTCAAAAAGGGTAACCGCTAGCTTGGTTAATGGATAACTTCTAAATATGCCACATTATCTATGCCGCCGGGAGTCTCGCAAAACCGCCCCGGTCATAACTTTTGTGGCCGGATGGAATCCATATTATATATCCATAGATATGTTTGATGAAAGAACAAAGCAAAAAAATATTAAAAGAAACAAAAAATTTTTGTACTTGAAAGTCAATCAATCTCAAATAAGAGGCCAGTCAAATGTATCATCTTTTGTTTTGACAGTGCTTCTAAAGTAAAATATTTTCAACGTTTGTTACGTGTTTCAACGTAGTCAGTCAGTTTTTATAGTCACTATATCTACCAAGCAGACCTGGTGACATAATTTCATATAATATGCTCTATAATTTGATATAAATTGAAAGTAAAGTGGATATAAAATGTAATAAATAAACTAGTGTAATAAAGTAATAGGATTTCGCAAAATTTATAAACGAATGAAAATTCTAATGAACGTTAAAATTACTTTGTTACAGAGACTAACATTTACTAACTCGATTTTCGTCACTTTGGCCTGAAGCTGGGGGAAAAAGTGAATCCAGTAGCCTTCTAAAGCACTTAAGTTTTGCTGATATTTTAATATATATATACACATATACATCATATTAAAAAATAAATATTAATGCAATATTAAATAAATTCTCTAAGTAACTCTATATATTATATGAAATCATAAAAAATATGAGCCGTGAATAAGTCACATAGTTTATATGAAATAAATGGTAGCATTATAGCTTTGATAGCACGTAGCTCGTAGCTCTACATTATTTGTAGCGCTACGGGTTGTTCATAATTGTAGCTCTACGCGTTGTTGAGCAAGCACTTTGTAACTAAAGATAATTGTAGCACTTTTTTCGCAATACCATTAGTTTATTGTGTTTGAAGTATGTCAAATAAAAAAACGGTCTTATGTACAAAGAATGTAATAAAATATTTTAATGTACCTCAATAAAACAAAGAGAGAAATTATGAATGACTAAGGAGCGGATAAATAAAGGTAACCATAGGCAGGAAAAAGTTATATTTGTAAAAAAAAAACTTGAATTGTCTTCATTGATTCCGTATGTTACTTCGAAAGCCAATAAATATTAAACTTATCAATATTAATTGCCCACAGGGGGTCTAATTATATGCTATAAAACACAAGAATACTTTTAGGGATGGATAGTATCAAATGGGTATTTTATTATGTTTTATTTATTATCTATATTATTTATATGGAAAAAAATGTGTTGTTATGTGTGTGTTTCATTCTACTTCGTATTTTTATATAACGTGGTGTTATTGTGGTTGAGAGATATGGTATAATCCAAATAATGAAATTCGTTTTCTTTGCTCTTTTATTTTCTTCCTTATTTATATATTTTTTAGTAAAGTAATGACTAAAATCCTGATTACTTTTCTATCTTTGAATTTCTTTGGCCACTGTCTACGTTTCAGTTTAAAAAATATAACATTCAAATAAATTAATAAATATAAACGTAAGATGGATACATTTACCAAACTGTTATTCATGTCGTTAATATTTAAATATTACCAAAATTGAAATCATCAATATAATCAAAATACTTATAACACATAAGTAACGTAGTAAATACCTGGTGGTATAATATATACTACTATTGGAAGATATAGTTTGATTTTAAAATACTAACCTCTAACGAGCGTCAATATCCCCAGCGGCATCACCAATATCGCTACCAGCAGGTCAGTGATGGCCAGTGACATCAAAAAATAGTTCGTTACATTTTGCAATCTTCTTTCCAAATAAATTGCCAGGCACACTAAAACATTTCCCGCCGCCGTGCACACAACCAGCACTAAAGCCACTAAACCCCACCAATTCGTAACCCCTCCCACAATTTCATCACTATCTGTGATATTTACTATATCAATCAGATCTCTCACTGTATAATTACTATTCCAGCTGTCATCATCTGCAATATCAGTATGTAAATGGCCTTGAAATTCTTGTTCATTCATTGTTAGACGTTTTGCATTCCCCTGTTTTCATTTTCGTCTGGCATTTCATCTTATTTCATAAATGTGGTAAATTCTGTTCGGAGGGTCCATTTTGTTATTCATCTTCACTTTTCCATTTCAATTTCAGATAGCATCTGCAACGAGATAACACAATTGAAGACGATGTCTTTTTTAGAATTAATCATTATAAAGTTCTAAATTTTATTCAAGAAGCTTTTGAACGTTTTTTGTAATTATTTCCTGAATCATTTATCTAAATAACCCTTTTTTATTGTAATATTTAATTTAAAAACTAAAAGACAAATGACTAACAATATTTGTAGTTAACTTCCGCAAATTACCTTTTTTTGAATATTGTTTCTTTAAAGAACAGCAAAAATCTAGTTTACAAAAATTTCACCTAAATAGCTACTTATTTAATATTATAACAATCAGTATGCATTTATGTGTAATAATAATTGGTAATTCTGGAACCAACAAAAATGATTTTGTTAAAGCTTGTTCGTTTCGCTTTTTGGAGTCAAATAATCAAAAAATCTTACACATTCGAGAAGAACAATAGCATGCATTTAAGGACAAATAATTTTTATTTTGTCTACTATAGGTAATATTAGGAATGAAAAGACGTTTTTTTTTTTTTACACAAAATATAAGTTGACGCTTGACTACATTCCACCTGATGGGAAGTGGAAATGTAGTCGTAGGTGGTAAAGCGCATCAACTTAGTAAAAACCTATTCACCCTTGCCTTGAAGACACCCACATTGTACTTGGACGGAAATACCGACGCAGGCAAGCTGTTCCACTCCTTCGCTGTGCGATTTAAAAAAGATGAAGCGTAGCGCTTCGTTCGGACATGCGGCGCGTCTACTACAAAAGGATGGATGCTCGCCGTGCGTCGGAACGTCCGGTGATGGAAGGCGGATGGGGGAATTAGTTCATGTAATTCCTTCGCACACTCACCAAAATGTATCCTATAGAATACTGAGAGGAACTCTACGTCTATGGTAGCAACTCTACGTCTAAAGTATCTAAGCATATTTTTTTGTACATATAACAAATTATACTTCATTCCCTATAAATTTGTCTAAAAATAAAATCTTATATTTTTTTACAATAGTTTTTATTAAAATCTAGAAAGCATAACGGATATTTTGTTTCTTTTTCCTCGCATTTATAATATCAATGTATAAGTTATCGCATATTTATTTCTACTTTTCATTAAACATAAAATAGCATAATTTAACCAAAACTTGTAGAAAGTATTATCAAAAAACTCTTTAAGTTCTAAAAAATGAGATGCAATTTTTTAAATTCAAAAGAACGACATTTAAAACTCAAAGCAAATGAAACTTTTAATATACATTTACTTTCATAACAACATTTTATTGCTTACACTTTAAACAAACTTAATGTATTTATCGTCATTGGAAAATTCTTCAATGAAAAACTCAATTATATCATAAGATTTTTTGCGTTTATTATTTTCTTTTGAGATATTTATATTTTATCATTTCTTATAAAATATACAAATATTTTTACAAGAAATGTAAATTGCAGAATACTATAAATCGAAACATAGAAGTAGAACTATTGTAACTGTTTTTATTGAATATTTAATATCAAGTTATATAATTAATTATGGCAAACATTAAAACATTCCTAAAATCTATTTTATAAAAGTTTATATTTCCATTTTAAATTACAATGACTTTTTCTTCGCGATCAGAATTAGATAACATCCAGGAAATTACTGTCGTAAATTATTAGGGGGTTTCCACCCACACTGCCAGAAGACCAAGGGCAAGAACTTTGTCTTCATATTTTATATTCAGGCTCTGTTTTAATTGTCATTCATTTATCATTACATATCTTATTAGAACTAAATGTAAATAATCGCAGAGTTATATTATAAATAATAGTCAACATAAATTCACAATGTATAAAATTTTTAATCGTTTATTAAATCAATAAGGAACATTCTAATTTTGTTGTTTTGATAGACTTACGTTTATAAATAGTATTATTTATTTATACCAATTAAATTATTAGACTGTGGCCAAGTGGACGACCAAGTATCGAAGAGATTGGACAATTTGTGTACAGAAGGTTAAAAAAAATGCATTATATATTAATTTTAAAACCAGCCATTTAATTTATCCACACAATCAAACTAAAGTAGCTGGTTTCCTCTAATTAGGACTAACTTAACCAGACTTCACAATTTATAGTACTCTCGAGAATGTTTCAGATTCCCTGTTTCCATGTTTTGTTTTGCGTATTTTTACTATATTTTTATCTTTTGTATTAATATTTTAAGTAACATTATGAACGTATATTTTTCTTTGGATTAAAAGTTTTAAATAAGAAATAATATAATATTTACTAACAATTTGCTGTTATTTTTCTTTTAAGATAAATATTGAACAAGGCATTATATTTACGTTAATTTTGTAATTTTTTAACACGTGAGAGAAGTTTTTTTTTAATTAAATTAAATGAAGGAAAAAAATGAATATTTTATATAAGGAAATTAGCCTATTCAAATCCTGAGTCATCTGGGAATTAACCAATCTTATTTGACGACGGTCTCTAATACCCAGTTCGTGCCTGGTTTACGATATGAAAATTATAAAATATTCTTAATCAGAGCATTTTTATAATTATGATATTATATAACAAAGTAAATTAGAAGATATTTGTAATACTAATAAGTATAATCTTTATAACTAAAGAGATAATGTTTGCACCTTTGTATTTAGGGGGTAATAATTTGAGACTTCAACCAATTCATTCATTTCAATTTGAGAATTGAATTTCTCAATTGTTTCACAGATATTTATAATGGACTTCATAGACTTCATGCAAGCTGTTTATTATTCCGTAAAAATAAAGTTTGTTTATGTGGAGACCAAATTTTAAAAGTAGTTTGATGATAAAACGGCCTAGCGAATGCGTTTCCACGAAATTGAAATGGCTAGAAGGAAATAAGCTAGAATATTAAAAAAAAAATGTTACAAATATATCACAATTAGAATAAATGAGAATTCTTCTTAAAAAATATCTACAAAAAATTTGAAAATTTTGTAGGATATATTATATATACTTTGTCAAATATTTATATATTTCTCATACACAATATTATATATATATATATATATATATATATATAATATTATATTGCCATGTAACGTTTTAGGTTTACTTCTCTTATAGTAAAGATTTTCTAAAGAGGTATTTAATAACAAATTCCTAATAAAACCTGCTTGGAAATTCGTATTTAATTTAGCAGGCGTGTAGCCTATTATTAGGGCGGAGCCACACTTGGTACCAATATAACCATTACCAGGAAATTGCTGAACTCTTGGAAATCGTTTTTAGAAATAATCCAACCGTTTTACTATATTTATACATTCAAATTGAGTGTTTCATATTTTGAACCTAATCTGTTCTTGGGATTTCTGAGCACGCGATTTATTTTACGTGACAATCACGCGATGTCATAATTTTAATCAAAGATTTTTGACATGACTGATATATTTAAATGTTTGTTATATTCTGTATGATTTTGATCGATAATTTAATGACAATATAAAATTAAAAAAGTATATAGAAAAATCATAATATTATCTTATTTTAAAAACATGATTTTAATTATAAAACAACTATGTATAATAAGTATAGTAATTTTTGTTTTAATCCTAAACGAATCTTAGTTCCTACAATCAAGAAACTAATTTGTTGGAACATAAGTTTAAAGTAATTGAAACACTAACTTTTACATTTCATTTAACTCAAATTTATTCCAACTTTTATTTTCCTAATTACTTTTAAAAGTTCCAAGTGCGCCTCCACCTTAAACTTGGTACTAACAATTTTAGTATAAGTTGTAACACACGGACCCTTGCAAAGTTCTCTTCGGCCCCCAGTTCGTGACCTATTTCACTACAATATATTATAAATTATTAACGACATATTTGGGACAAACTTGTTTCAGTCTCCAGGTAAATTCACTAAGTTATGAATGGGTAAAGTTTACGTTACCATATTGTTGTGTTCGAATAAAATTTATCAGTTTCCTTTTGATAATTGTTTAACCGCAAATAAAACTCAAATAAAGCAGTTTTTATTGCAAAAAGTATGTATTTTATTTCTACTGCATAATAGACATTATTAATTTGAAACTAAAATATCCGTAAGACCAAATGAAAAAGCTTCGCTCTATTGTAGTTTATATTTATGACCGTTGGTAATTGCTAGGATATGTATAAAAAAAAATATTTATCAACAGTTTTATTCCTTTGTTTCATTCAGCCTTTAAAGAAAGTGTCGTTGAAATAAAAACAAACAACGTCGTTCAGTAACTTCATAAAGAAGCTTCCGCTTCATACAATTGAATCCAAGATTGCGAGATACCAGATGAAACTTTACTGAAGCTACTTAACACTAAATATAACTTGTTATCTATATTGTATAGAATTTTCGAAACTGTATAATAATATAAGAGACACTATTAAGCAAGCTTTTAACTTGTCAAATGATATAAACGTAAATTAACGAACTAACGATTCGGGATAGGTTAGGCTATTCAGTTAGTAATTTGAGGTTTAAAGGACAAAGGCCTTCATTGTTAGAACAATGTGAATCAAATGTTAGCCACATAATAACTAGTTTAAAAATAATTTACTACGAATCAATCCTTGATTAGAGACAAAAGTGTTTTTTTCTTTCAATTTAAATGTTTTTTATAATCACCCAGACATCCTAAGATTTTTCAAGAGCCATTAACAATAATTTCAAAACTTAGATCTATTTCGTAAGCGATGGTAAAAAGTGTTTTTTTTTAATTTTTGTTACAAGACCTAAAATTATTTCATTTATTCTGAAGACTCATTTATTTGAAATATTTTCAGACGATGACGATTTGATATCGTCAAAAAAAAACCGTAAAGTCAATAAACTCTGTAAGGCTAATATAAACGGACAAGACTAATACACAACTCTATTATACTGATTCGTAATGTTTTTGATATACTCGTATGATAATATTTATCAAACTGTACAAACTGTACTGTGTGCGCCTGGTGGTCAAATTTCTCTTTTAATCAATATTTTTTTTCTTGAAGTGAAGAGAGTTATTTTTATCGTCACGTCCATCTATAGTATCTCTGTTTCTTCAAGAAAATCAAGATACATTAAAATATAGTACCTTAAAATCAATTACATACGAGTATTTTCATGAGAGCGTTTTCACCTAAACTTCTATTACGAAATATTTATAAATAAAAGATCTCTCCTTTTCGCTCTTAGATATAAGTAAAACTATAAAATGTTTGTAATTGTCTGTACATGTGTTAAATATGTTCAGCTTATTTTTTTTAAAATAATAATCGTCCTGTTAAAAACAATTAGGTATGCATACAATATTATATTTATCAAGGTGGTTAGTAACACGGTAACTCAATTAGCAGAGCAACGGGACGGTTTTCCAGAGATCTCAAGTTCGAACCTGCCCATATTGACGACTTTTTCATTGAAAGAATATTTAAAATAAACATACACGTAATTTTACGCGCTGCTAAAACTACGAAATATTCAGAAGGTAGATGCACAATCACAGATGGACTGACTTTTAGCCATTATTGATTTTTCTACTATTTATCTATATGAAAGGTATAATATAAATAAAGTATTTTAAAAAATAATCTCATCGCTTTATACCTCATTGTTGTTGAATCTAAAATGGACGTCCTATTTGTGCTGCATCTTTGTGCAATCAAGCTCGGATTAAATGGCCCGAAGCATTTCACAATAGTATTTGAGAAACGGTTTATAGCTAAGATGTTGCTCGAGAGAAATATAATTATGTTATAGAAAGATATTTATTATTGTGTCAGTACTTTGTTATTTTATTTTATTTTCTTGTATTGTTACATGATAATAAATTTGATGATAGTTATTTTAACGGTGATTTCAAAATTAAATACATACGTACATTTAGTACGTTTATATCAAGAATAAAGACTAACAAACGAATATACACAATTTTCAAAACCACTAAAACAGGTATTTTAAAATACATTTTAAAAGATGGTACTTATAAGCTTTTTAGATAAAAGAATCTTCAATTATCATTCATTATTCCATATTTACATCATAAAGAGCACTTTTATGTAAATTTTCAAGGTTCTAGTCAAGGGTTTGCGCTGAGCTTCAATGGGTCAGGGCGTCTCTAAGTATCTATTTGTCACAATATAACTACATTATGAAATTATATCGAAAGGTATTAAAAAAGTATTTTTTAGTTACCAAAGACTTTAAAACCATTATAACCGCAATAATATTGGATTGGATTAAAATGTATGATTAATTAACTGAGATTACCTGAATATATAGTAAATACTGAACCAAATAATAGTTTTTTCTTGTAAATTTGCTCAAGTTTTGTAAATTTTCCACTCTTTTTAATAATTGCCCTCTCTTAAATAATCTAATTATAATTATTAATAATTAGTATTTTTTTCTCATTTAACCAATATATATAATGTATGTAGTAGGTTACTATTTTTTTTTATTGATCTGACTTCAGCACCACCTGCAGGATACTAGCGGACCTGTCAACCATGGTCTGGACAAAAGAAAGATATCGTGTGACTCATTCAGTCAAGTCCGAATTTTTCAATTTGTTAAAATATTTCTTGCTGGAGACGATATTAACTGAGGAAAAAATAATTAAAAATTTTAATAAATAAAGTAAATAGTGTTTATAATAAGTGATTTTATATTTAAAAGTGGAATTGCTTTTATATATACTCCAGGATAATTAGGGTTTGTTGTCCGCTGGCTAAATTAATAAGAATATCTGAGAAATGGTAACGTTTTACGCAAATGTATTAATTCAAATCTTAAATCGAAGTAACATAAACAAGATATTTATAGTTAAGGTATAGTTAGGATAAAGAAAAATTAAAAGATACAATTCTTTAAAGTTTATTGAAATATGTTTAATGGAACTCGAAGATTTTCTTTCCAGTAAAAAATATTCACAACACAAAAAGTGTTCATATTTTTTCTGAAAAGAAAAACTACACAGGGATAATACTGAAACATTTTCTTTCTTTGGTTCATGTTCGTTCATTTTATACCTTTTA
Source organism: Dircenna loreta (assembly GCA_963555665.1). NCBI lineage: Eukaryota > Metazoa > Arthropoda > Insecta > Lepidoptera > Nymphalidae > Dircenna > Dircenna loreta. The sequence continues at coordinate 15,770,769 of OY743087.1, forward strand.
TACGAGTTTGATAAATATTTTTTCACCCTCAGCGTATCAGGGATTACTTTACAGTGAAAGCTAAAACAATATTATTACAAGAAATTTGAAAAATCATTAAAAAAAAAGTTAAACATCTTACTCTTCATCATAAAAATAATTAATGCATAATGAATATTTATTGAAGAGCTATGAAATATTTATTTACATTATCTCAATTTAAATAATATATATGAAATGCAACAATATTTTACCAGTACCTTCTTAAAAAAAATATATACTTATGAGGTATCTTTAGGTTTTGTACATATTATTTTTTTATACAAAATCTTGTGAATAGATTGCTTTCCCGTGAGTGTTTAATTTACCAAAGGTATATAGGACTTAATTGGCCCTGTCCGCTTTATTTGCACGCCCCTTAAAGTCTCAATAAAGGGGCAGACAAGTAATAAGAGGCAGGTGAAGTGACAAACACTATCAGCAAAAGCTAAAAGAATTGGGGAATAAGTAATAAGAAAGTTTAGCTTCATTCATTTTATAATAGAAAAAGCATGGTTTTATTATGTTTTCAATTTCAATATTTTATTTACTTAAATTATGTACTTATATTACCTTAATAGCAAAATGGAGGACAAAAACAAATAGAACAAAAGATAAAATCATCTAAATGACGTTATGTAAAACAGGAAATTAATCTTCCGCGCGGAATAATAGAGGAAAATTAACATGAATATTGCAACACCAAAAATAGCTTCTATACACAGGGCCAGGTGCAGGCCGTGTCATTCACTGGCAATACCAAGCACCTTTTCAGACAAAGGAAAATGAATGCCCAAGCTGTTCTCGTTATGTTTGATGAATGCCTAATTATTTATCTTTCAAGTACTTTTGGTTAGAATGTCGTGAATGGGCGACCGTTAGGTTGCTTTTGACATTTACGTTGTGTAATTATGGCATTCCTTTGGCAGTTTTTTCGTGAAATATTGGAGGTTTATTTTCTCTAAAATAAAATGAATGTATTTAAAGATAATATATTTAGGTATTAACTGTCTATTATATGTTATATTATATAGATGTCGTCCTTATGTACTTTTTTCACAAATTGAGGACACATTTACGAGACGTGATCGTGTTAATAATTCAGCGAAAATTGCCGTAACCTTTTTAGGTATATTGTATGAGATTATTAATATTAAGTAACACAACTGTGCCAAGGAATTTTAAGATAAAATGATGTGGTACAAAATTTATTTATCACTTAATACTAAATTATTATGTTTCAGAACTTGACAATGGAAAACGATTGCTAATGTGTAATTCAATTTTATTGAATTTAAACTTAAATAATTGTTACTGAATAATTAATAATATTTACTATAACCATATTCTAATTAGGTATGTGTGTGTGTGTCCGCACACATCTATACATATAAGTAGTGTTCGTTTTACTACTACGAAGATCTACTTACTAGATGAAATCACAAATATATTACGAATAGAAGTAGTGGTAGAGGTTTTCACATTTTCTTACATCGTAGAAATAAATCAAGCAACATTACTCCATCATGTCGACCTTTAGACTATTACGAGTCTCGGACGCTCCATTACCACACCTATATGTGAAATGAATTGCGTTGGGTTATACGTGCGAAAATGCTTACAGACATAGCCAAGTCAATTGGGTTTCACAAATTGGGCCTCCTAATTTTTGAAAGATCTATATTTTATGGCTATAATATAAGTGCTGGAACGAACACGTTACTTGAATAATAATCTTTCAGTCAAAATAAACTTTTCTCGAAAACCAATAAAAATCCATTTAAAACTTTCTTCCGCGTTTCTGCAGATTATTTCACAATGGCTCAAACTATTCTTCCTGAAACAGTTAAAATAGTCCATTAAACTATAAAGCGCTGGCTTTAGAGGTAAGTTCTTGTGGAATGTGTCTCAAAGTGCAACTAAGCTTTTGAAGCAGCCTGGGCTGTAATTACAAGTTGCACTCTATGGCTAACCATGGACACGACCCGGAAGTGTTGTGCTTTTAAATTTATTCTTAGTTAACTTGATTATATAATAAAATGAAAAATCTAATTAATTATAACTTTCTCATAATTCCTATGAGTAAATGGAAAAACAAACGATAAGATAATCAGTAAATCCACATTGATTTTTAAGCCTTATGCTGCAAAAAAAGATTTTTTTTTTTGGTCCTCGGGGAAAAGTTTTCCAATATTATTTCTGTTCGACATTTCAAGGAAAATGTCAACTAAATTACATAATAATCAACATATCAAGCTTAAAGCTTTCAATTTCACAAAAAAAATTGACAAGAAACAAATCATTCATCTGAAATTATAATAAAGAAAGTTTCTGATATTGATTTCACTCAAATTGTTCCATTACAATCTCTAAGATCTTATTACAACTAAATAAGCATGTTTTACCTCAGTGGTAAGCTCAGTAAGAAATATAAACATTTAGAAATTTTAGATAAACCCAATCTCAATACACTCTTATCTCAACATTCTTTGACTTCAAAGAACTTCAACGTTTTAGAAAATTGTACACTTAAGACTTGAAAATCAAAATTTCTCTTTTCTAGATATATCGACTTAGGAGGGATGATGAGCTCATATACTAGGCATATTTTAATCTAATTTTCGAAAGTGATGTTCCAAAAGTAAATAAAACTTTCTGAATAAAACCTTTTCGTATTGCATTATCAAAATCAAAGAGAACACTCGTTGCAAAAAAAAAACTCGGTTGACTTTTAGACTGCTTTTTTTCCTTAGACCTTTGTTTTGTAGCACAGAGGCGCTTTGTCCATATCCATCCATGACTGGCAAGTCAAAAAACACTGGTAAGTTTTTTTGTCTGGTAAGTCAAAAAGTAAATTCGGCCACACTGTATCACTATTCCATGAGTGCTCAGTTATACGTAGTCGTAGTATATATGTAGTAGTATATATGTAGTCAGTGATAGTTTATATTTTACTATTGAATAATTGATAATAATCTTAATTAAACTAAAAAAATAAGTAAATGTAAATAGTTAAAAAAAATATTAATAGATAAAAGTTTTCCAATTGTGATGCAATGTGAAAGTCAATATTTAAACGTTTCTCTTATTGCCTTACATTCGAATGCATTTCACGTCTTGTATGACTGATTCTAGTCAGAAGGCATATACTATACATACAACGCAAAAGGCACGATAGTGTGCCTCAGTAAATCAATATACATATTTTGGGTATATCATCAAAATTAAATGTAATATGAAATAGAACCATCATGGATTAAAAATAAATTGCTATTCTATTTTATATTGGTAAAGGGACAATTTAAAATTCCTAAACAAACAGTCAAAAAACAAACAAAAAGTTGGAAATAATAATTTTCCATCTGTCCTTTACCTCGAACTTACATATAGTCTGTAAAGGTATTGTCTTCTTCACATCTTTTACGCCATTTTGTTTTGTCGCATTCAAACACAATTACCGTAAGACGATATTTTATGACAGTTTTTGGGAGTTAAAATAGTGGGTCCTGATGTATAATAATATAAATAAATGCAATGTTAATAATATTAATTAATAAAATTAATTAAAAGCGATGTAACTGTTTTATTGTCGTTTTGCTGTTTATTTTAAACCCAATTTATTAGCCACTTCTCAGGAATTCACTCTAAAACGCTTTAGGAGCTTAAAAAGCAAATTTAAAATATGGTTTTGTAAACAAAGCGAAAAACTTTCTACGACATTTAGAATACTTAGTTCTTGTATCTACCTACTTACTAATCATATATATATTTATATGTAGTTATATATAATTATATATAACTACATATAAATGACATGTAATTCTTTATGAACATTCTTCTTTTACCCCGGTATAATGATTGAAAAGTGTTCCTTCATTCTCTTACAGTATGTTTTTCTTTTCATTGTTATTAAAGTTTTGATTATATCCAGTTGTTTCTTTGCTAATATGAAACAGCCTGGATTTTATAAATTTCATATTATATAATATATTGCTTTTTCTTATCGGGCTCTCTGCAGTCTTGTGAATATAAACGCATGTGTTTTGATTAAGTAATACTATTTTACGGATTTATCTCGGGTTCATTAGGTACATTAAAATGTTCCTATTAAAATACTTTCTTCTTGATCTGTAAAAGGTGAGATGGGTTATCTGTCAGTTAATCAGTCAATTTGTCATCACCTCAAACGGTTTCCTAGTTTCCGGGTATAGAATTCAAATTGATGTCAGCTGTGAAAAATAGGCGAACGTCGAAGACGGTAGTGCGTGGACATACAATAGCCCGTCCCACCATTATCCTAGATCCTTTTTCTTAACCATGGATAGTTATTTATATCTATACTGTTCTGAAAATCTTAGAAGATTTTGTGTTGGCTCTTTTTTCGCTTTTTGATGCTTATTTAGCTAGCCTAAGACTACGGTTAGACTTATTTGGACGCTCAAGACATCAATAGAATAAGAAAAATTACTAAATAATAAATTCCCATCAGGTGGCTTTATTTTAGGGACTATAATTTTTTTGATCGTTTATCTCATTTTCGCAATCATTAGTTACATCCGCTCCATGGTAATTTTAATCCGGACGCAAGTCAAAAGGTTTTAAATATGAAATGGGAACCGAACAGATATGTTTTTTGTTTGAGTTTATGTCTAATCAAGTAACTTGTATAAAGCGTAATATGTTTCAGCTTATAACACTGCTGTTTGACGTTTTAGGGTTTTATGCTTCCGTTATCGTGTACGCAAAAAATATTAATTAAAAAATTTATTGAAAGTATATTGGGATGAAAAACATTCCACCCATATAATTAGGAATTGTATAAAATAAGAATCAGAAGTACTTCTTTATGACAAAGTTTAAAATACTATATTTGTATCATTCGTCCACTAAATTCATAATTTAAATATTGACAGTACTCGCTGTCGTTGTTCGCTCTCGCTTCATTTGTTTAAATAAAACAATATTGTCGTAATGTTATTATAATAATGGCCCTCTCATAGCTATTTAACATTGTACACACAAAAAGTACTTTATTAGTTATAGGAAGAGACTAAAAATGTGTAGAATAAAAGAAGGCGCTTTATTAAGAAAGGACTTTAGAGTTTTGATAGAGCCAAGTTGTAGCCATTTGCGTATATCGGTATCCGCAACGCCCCTTATGTTGCAGATGTCAATGTATCTAAATGACCTTGGCACACGTCACTCTAAAAAATGAGAACTCATTTACTATACTCCGTCCGCGTGAATTACGGAAAGGCGTTACTTGTTCTGATTTTAGTTTAGAACTACTGCCCTGGACTGATAAACATAAATATTTACTTTATTTTCTAATTGTTCGTATGATATTCATATATATATATTTATATATTATAGTAGATGATATGAGGCGACTTCAGACGGAAGCATCCTCTCCTCGCTGCGACTCAAATTATAATCCAAAAATTTTATACTCCTGTATAAATTGTATTTTAACCCAAACCAATTTTATTTCAATATTATAATAATATTGTGTACAAAAAGCATGTTTTAGGTTGCACTGGATTGAAAGATGGACAGTAGTTTTGGGATGAACAAACAAAGAGACGAAGCTTCTTAGCATTCCATGGATTCACTGTGCGGGTGCCGGGCCCATCGTGTTCCAGGGAGAGGAGTGCAAACAGCTCCTTGGACTTGCGACCCAGGTGTAGGTTTAAGGGGCCCCTTTAAAATGCGCATTCACGCTCACCTCAACTGGTGGCGCTCCTCTCCCTACCTAACCAAATTTGGAATGAACCTACCAATGCCGCCCTACGTAGTACGTTCTAGAAATGTACTGATGATAGTTCTAGAGAGGCCGAGATCTTTAAGTAGGTTATAGAGAGATTTCGCTGTTATACCTTTCGCTCCCACTTCTACCGCGTACAAATTAACTATATACCTATTCCTGGTCAGTTCGTTGGTCAGTTCGTAATACTTGTTTACTTTAAATGTGTGATCTTTGGGGATGTTAGTTTGTATTTAAACTAATATTTTTTTATCTGTATCTTCTTCTTTTTATTATAACTAATTATTACCAACTAATAATAATTGTCTATGAATTATTTTTTGAAAACTTTTACTTAGTTACAGTTCTACAAGTTGTAGGTATAACTGGTAATACGAGCGCAGAGTTGCCCGGCTGCCTGGCGTAGTTGAAGTTGTATGCAACAATATGGTAATTATTTAACTATACAGAGGTAATTTTTCAAACGATAGGTTGTTTTTACATTTAGTTTTGTAATTCATTGAAAATATAACAATAAAAGTCCTTATATTTTTATATATGTAAGTATCAAAAAGCACATTTATTTTATTATTTGATTTTTTAAACATTTTATTTTTCTGGTATGCATTGAAATCTTTAAAATTGATTCAGCGTGATATATTTTCAAATGAAACATACAGACCGATAAAAAAAATCTTTTACCTATTTACTGAAATAAAATTCTGATGTAATGGAAATCAAGTTACATAGTGATTTCCATTGAATTTAGAAATATTTTTACTTACTATTATAACTATACATTTAATAAACATATTTATTAAAAGTATATTTTCACAGTAGCCCAAGTTTCAGCTCTGTTATATAAAGATTATATAGTTTATTAATTTAAAATATTGTTTATATGCTACTAAAGTTAAAATAGTCAGTTGCCCTAAGGTTTTCTCGATCGATGGGAAGTCGCATCGATTGAACAAGACTCAAGACAAGGTCTAACGTCTGAACGTTTATATAAATGAATATAGATTGACTTCACTTACTTTATTATTTGTTTTTAATCTTTATTAAATTATGATAAGTTATTCAAAAGAAATAAAACGGCTTCCTGTGAAGTGACATCACAAGTGTACATTAAAACAAATCATATATTAAACAGCATTTAAAAATTATTCACTGATACAGAATTGAAGATATCAAAGCAAAAACAACCAGATAGATTCTATTTCTTAAGACAGAAATAGATTTGTTTCAGCGACCAATATTAGAATGAAACTTTTACGTATTGTAATCCAATTTTAAAAAAATTGATCTTTATAAATAAACCAAAAAGTTTATTTATAAAAAAGACACATTTTGCGTAGTAGTTTTAATCGTACTCTTAAAGTTAATAAAATTATTTTGTACTTAATTATGTATTCCCAATGAGTAATATAATTTAAGACAGACGGACACACAATAGGCTAACATTTTCTTATTATTAAACCATCAGACCTATTTAAATTAAAATATATTTGCGATGCTTCGTACATCATAAAAAACAAAGGCTACTTATTTACTCAAGCTAAATATTTAACCCTAAACCCAGTTCTTGAAGGGTCACTAATATTAAATTTAACTAATTTGTTGTCAAATCCAGAGTTAACTCTTTTTGATTTATGACATGACACGAAAATGACGGTTTGACGTCATCTGTCATCACCACGTCATCACAATGCTATATTATTTATTTCATAGTCCATTAATCAGCCACAAATCTATTTATATAAATTAATTTAACAATGCCATTAATAAAAGCAAAATATGAAGAAGTGTCCTAGTACGTAATACTACGACACTTTACATTGCCGCATCGCCTGGAGCTATTCCAACGAACAGTGTTCTAAAGACTTAAGAGATGTTTACAATCTAGCAGCTGACAGTTCTCTTATAACTTGTATGATATCTGAAACTTTAAAGGTACTTTAACATTTTAAAACAATTTTGAAATCTTTTAAACGGTATTGATAAAAATAATATACTCTTTCAAAAATAACGTTTGTACGATACGAGATGCTTTATTGTACCAAAACAAACAAAAAATATAAATACAATAATAAATAAAAGAAAAAGATAGTACAAGGCGGCCTTATTGCTAAAGTGCAATCTCTTCCAGGCAATCTTTGGATAGGGGACATGAAATATGAAAGAGGGTATTTAGGCACAGTACAGTACTGTAGTGGGTATTTCAGTAATTCATTTATTATTATTCTATTTAATATTTATTATGATGTACACATAAATAAGTTACATCATTAGTTAAATTTTGTTTGTTTTTGAATTGTTTCCTTTAGAATATTTAAGAATCCAGAAACAGTTTACTATGAAAATATTATTTATTAAATCTATCTTAAGCTGAGCTTCCTTTTTTAAAATAAAGCCCACTAACTAACTTAAAATATCATAAAAGAGAGAAAAGAGAAAAAAATCTAATCTATATTTGTTTTATCAGAAAAGGCTTAGCAATTCTGATTTAAGAAGTGGGAAGCCATTGTTAAAATTCCTTACTAGAAACTTACTGTATGTTCTTGTTCCTCTTTCCTGGGGGCGGGGAGTATTTTTCATACTAAAAGTACTTATAAAATTACTAATCCAAAAGCTTTACCCACATTTCGTTTTTTATCCCCGAACCCTTTTATCGTCCGAAACGTATTTGATTTACGAAAGTCGGTCATTTTACTAAAACTTGGTGAAAATGATTCAGCCGAATTTAGGTTTTGCGAATAATGACACTTTTCAAAATTGTGTACTGAAATAGAGGAATGTTTCATTATAAGTTTCGGAGAACTTTATTTTGGCCATATTTTATGGTTTAGTAATGACGCAGTAAACTGTCTATCGATAATTGTAAATAATGGTCGATAAAAATAAATTATTCATATTAATAGCTTTTTCAATTCGGAATGATGAAATATATTATTAAAAATATATGTCCAAAAAATTATAACAATACCTCGCAAATAAATATAATACATACTTGTTATCTTTTGAGGAAATAATATTAAAAAAAGATAAAATGAAACAGAAATAGCCTTCACTCTAACACAAATTTTGCATGCATTTCGATTAATTTTTATAATTATTACTTTTTTTCATCATTCCGAATTCTATCCAATAAGATATAGTTATATTTTATAAATTAAATTATAATTATTTTAAATCGTTAGTTTTAGTTGTTGATAGAATAATATTAGAATGATTTTATTACGTAATACATTTCTAAAACCCGTCGTTCAAAAACCCGTATTTTTAAAATACCATTCTGCAATGTACCTCGTGAATTACTAAAGCTATAAATATAATTGCACAAAAAACTTTTTTTTAAATAAGCGAAGCAAAGGTTTTCAGGTTAAAGCTAGTACCTTAGTATTATATATTCTATATACCTCTCTGGTACATAAGGTATAAGTACATAAAAGATTATAAACCCAACTACAGTCTTGTATATTAAATGACTTTGCACATCACTTGGAAGCACATAAGGAAGAATTGGAATGCAGTTACCCTTATGTAAAATTCACAAAAGAAAGAAGCAAACAACTGCACACAAATAAACATCAAAACAGTTCAATGTGTGCGGAACGAATTGCACACATTAAAATATATATCAATGTGTGCAATACATACAGTGCTGTTTAAATAAAATAAACAAGTCACTGATACTTTGATGCCAACTTACAATGTTAACTTTAAATGAGGTCAAAGTATTTCTATTTTACAATGTCTTATTACGACGTAATAGGTTATACACGTTCCACAACACGAAACTTTGTTAATTATTTAAACATAACGTAAACTACCAACTTACTGGATATATAAATAAATAAGAGCGGTTAAACTAACTTCATTCCATTAACCTAGAGTATAGACTAACGTTACAAAACAATAATCTTGATATTAATCAATGTTTCAATGGACGTTGAATATTTTATACGTTGTCCTTATATAAATGTCCTATATCCGTATGTCGTTTGTCGTCGATTGCATTTACTTGTTTTCAAATTATATATGCATGCCACTTTTTCTGTCTAAACATTTTCAATTTGATTTACGGTCGGGGCAATTGGATTCTATTTAATACGGTGAATTGTGGATAAGAAAGACTTTATATTTTAAAAAGATGTCTGATACAACGAAATCAATAAACTGTCCATATCTATTTATCATAACAATGCATATTTGGCATTGACCTACCATTTTTATTTCCATCATCTGTCGTTTATTTTGTCGCCTATTCAGCCGCTCTTCCCAGAATGTATATTTTTATTTTATTTGCGATTCGTTGGTACCGGTATGAACTGAACGGACGAATAAAAATCATTTAAGAAGTATTGTTGACTGAGCGAGCGAGTGCAATTGCTGAAAAAGCTTTTCTTATTTGTGTATGAACGTGTTGGTATTTACTATTTACTTGAATACATATCCTATTTCTTAACTATTTCGAGCAGCATGGTGCCATAGAATAACTCCAAGACTCAAGAAAGTGTTTATAAAAAGTTGATATCTGTAACATTTTTGTCTAGAAGGTTTATTGATAAGAAGGACTTAAAAAACTGTCCCCTTATCATAGGGGAAGTCCAATTAAAAACGTTAGAAAGGCTTTTTACTAACACATCGTTCCTAGAAATTTTGTCTTGTGTAAAAGAAAAAATATCTAAGCCTTCTTCAATGTTTAGATACATTTAACATTTTCAATAGTTTTTCAAAGTAATTAAATGCATAAAGCAGGTTTTTTTTTATAGACAAATGAGCATACGGTTCTGTGATGTTACATGACACCGCCTTTGGACATTTGCACATGTAAGTAGTTTGCAAATACGTTGCCACACTTGATTACGACAGACACGTACTGAACGAAAACATAGCTATGTTACGCGCTGTATTTACTAGCTATGTATATAATAATATTTTGTTAGATAATAGGCCAATCCCGATACCTTTAAGCTTTATTCAGATGACTTCACCTAGGACATTATATCTCTACAAAAAGACTAAAAAAAAATATTGTTGATGAATAAACTTATAGATTCCGTTTTTTTATAACATTTTTAATTTTTTTTCTCTTCTCTTTATACTAATTTAAATGTTTGTAAATACACACAAATAAATTTTTCACCTATTATTTAATGATATATGTTAGTATAAAAACTTGTAACTACTTTTTGTAATGAATAAATGAATGTAAATTTTGTGAATTCAATAGAATTAATGATATTTTAAATAATTTATACACTTATATTTTACAATGTATTTCCAACTTCTGTGAGTCAAATAAATTGAATTTATATGGTAATGTAGCAACAATGTAGCATTGTAAAGTATTGATTCGATTTGATAAAAAATATCACTCAACAGTGAAAACGCGCTCGGTGAAATTTTAGAAACGGAACTATTTCAATACTGTTTTTAATAGTTCTTTTCAATCATTTTGTTTCACTTTTATTGACCTTATTACTAAGATTAAAAAATCTGAAACGCATTGCAAAAAAAATTACCTCAGGCATAATACAGGTTTTGACAGAAAAAATCAAATTATAACGTCTTTTGTAATACTTTGACTGAAAATACCGTATTTTTACATTAATATAAATTGAAGTAGAAAAAAACAGTAAATTTTGTTTGTTTATATCATTAATCTCTTAAAAACCCATAACCTTCTTTTGACATTTCTAGTAATATATTTTCCAACAATTCAACTGATATACAAATTTGATTACTAAACTTTCAAGGGCAAGCAATAAAACCTAAATGCCTCTGACAGTGAGAAATGATGACTTCATAACTTAATATTAATTTTAATGAAGTATTCATTCAATTATGGTATGAAAAGATAAGACATTTATCTTTACAATTTACTGATATATAAATATCTATATATGACTTACAGCCACTGTCAAATACCGCATTAGTCGTTCTGATACTGTAGCCAAATTTCAAGCGTTCGATATTGAATCTATTTATATGGATGTAAGCGAGGGTATAGTATTATCTTGTGTCAAACACATACATTTATCATTCTATTCTACTAGCGTCATTGCCACCTGTCTAAGATCTCTGATTGGTTGATAGCGTGATAGAGAGCCAGCCCCACTATTAACAGTGCTGTCAAACCAATTTAATCTTAGGTTTTCCAGAATACGGTCGTTAAAATTTATTGGGGTTTCCTTAAGAACCATATTTATTAAGTTTTCAGACCAGGAAAATAAAAGGCGTAACATTTCAATCGCCTGTGGGCTTCTTTGCTTTTCCAACTCGTCAGTGTCAAACATCAAGTAATATTGTATAAAGCTCGTGGAATTTTAGTAAAAAATGAGACAACATTTCATCAGAAATAATATTTCAAGATAATATATTACAGACAAGTGTCACTTATAACCTTATTTTCATCTAAAAGACATTCCTAAAAATCCAAAAGTAAATCACGAATATTACAAGAAATAAAATTAAATGTTAAGCAAATAGGGGCGACCTTTTATTTTTACCAAAATACTTTGTTAGTTTCTTTTATGTTATAAGTACTATATAAGTTGTTTGATTTCCCGTAATTTATACTATGTTTTATTTAGCCGACATATTTTGGATTATCAGTCATCTTTTTAAATTTGAAAACGGGGAAAAAGTATTTTATCTAAAAGGAAAATAATATGGTATTGAATTTCAAGTTCTTATATGAATTCCTTTATAATTTTAAATTCTAGATTTTAGTATAATAATGTTGATTTAAAAATGATACGAGCTCATAATAAATAATTTCAAAATGGCGTCGTCTTCAAATGTATTTCTTCAGCTCTTTATTGCATAAGTCCACGACACACTGGTCGTGTTAAACGTAACGATGTCATGATATTTTCAATGACTTGATATAATTTGATTAAATATTTATTAGATCAAAATGTACCCAAATATTCTATGAAATATATTTTACGCACCATGACATGACATTATTTTTGCGTATGTGTGCGTGTTTCAGCAACTTTAAATACATTTCATTTTAGGCATTTTTTTTTGTGGTACTGTCATTATTTAGGGAAAAAATTAAATTGACGTCGATATCTACGAGAAATACTCAAAAAAGTGTTTCAGTGCGACGATTAAAAGATTTCAAAATAATGTTGTAATAGAAAAAAAATATTAACATCCATAAAATGTTACATATTTTGATTTAACAAACTAGTATTTACTTATTAAATTTAAGTAATCTGTGGTATTTACTGTGTTATTGACTAATTATGTGGTAAAATATTTATCATATTCATGATATAAATTGAAGGAGGAATTTCTGTTCTCTTTGACATCCGTCCACTAAAAGAATATCAAAAGAATAATAAATGACTTTGTAACGATGTCACATTGCCACTTGAAATATACTCATACAATATGTACAGGCCTCAGATAATCGATAAAATGTATTCAAATGAATATTACTTTTATCTTTAAAAAATTAAATTAATTATAGTGTCTGTCTATGATAATTCTGAACCTAAAAAATGAACTTACTAAATACTTTCAAATATTTATATATATTTTTAATTGAATATCATCCTTCAGCCAAATACTATGACCTTAAAAATATATAACCTAACCTAAACCATAAAAGACGTATTTTGGTATCAATGTAATAATAAATTAAATTGAATGGCAACATAATTATGGTGACTGCTTGATTTTGCGAAATGTTTTTTTTTATGCGATAGGGAGTCAAACGAGCAGACGGGTCACCTAAGCGACCGCCGTTGCCCATGGACACCTGCAACTCAGGACTCAGGACTTTTAGAAGGGAATACGATCTTTTCTTGGAGGTTTGAATGTCGTCGGAAATACCTTAGGTGACAATTTGTTCCACAGATTCTTCGTGTGAGGTAAAAAGCTTTTAGAGTCGCGCACAGTTATTATTAGAGTTACAGTTGCTATTTTAATATTTTAAATGATAATAAATGTAAAATTATATTTTCTTCCTTCCTTCTCAACTACCTTCTAAAAGTACATCTCGAATTTATAAGAAGCACCTTTTAAATATCTTTCTTTTGCGAACATCTTCAACTTACGAAGATTTATGGTTCCTAAGATTTGGGTGATTTAATACCATCTAGTTGAATTTTGCATATGTTTGTTTGAAGTGAAGTTTACTGAACTTCTTACTTTATTATAAATCTGACTCTTTTGAAATATGATCACTTATGATTTGAATCAATCAAATTTGTCATGTTCATTTCTTTTATTCTAATAGATTGGGGTTCAAACCTTTTTCCGGTTAGATGGTCTGTTAAGGAAACGCACTTCAATGGTCGTTTATCAGTTTCTATTGTTTTCCGATTTTTCGCAAAGGAATGAGAGCCTTTTATTTTAGCTTTGATAATACTTTTTGAGATCATATCTTTGACATAAATTTCTATAATATAAGTGAAATGTTAATGATTTCTCTGATTTTTTTTCAAGTTTATTACATTAGTTTATTTATCCGAAAACAACAAAAAACTCTCTCTAGTTCTCTATTATGTGCTGAAAAAAGAGCAGTTACTTTTTTTAATGAGCATTGAATGTACAATAATTTATTTATTTTATATGTATTGAAAAAGTTAAATTACTCGGTTTTATTTATATAAATAAGTTTTATTTTTATTGTTTCAGAAAGTTTAATTTAGTTATATTCGCGTAGGTGTCCAGAACGGTTTATTACTTTTTGTTTCGGTGCTTCTAAATGGGAATAAAAATAAAGCACATTTAGAATTTTTTATATTACTAATAGAAGTCAGACTCTTAATTTATAACGGTACATTTATAAATATAAATTTATTACTCTAAATTTATTTATTTATAACTCTAAATTTATAAAGTCACTGATTTTTTCTTAAAAGCTGGGCGGATTAATGTGTGTGTTTGACTATGTATTGTACTCGATGCTTTTGATTCACAATGATACCCGGAGTATTTTAAGTAACTGATATAACCCATTGGGGCTATTAGTGTTTCAATTGATATTTTAAAAACCTGAAATATCCCCAGCGCTTTTAGGCTATGGCCATTGTTGTGACTCGCCACCACATGACGCTGCAGATTTCAACTTTTATATCGCTCGAACGATCGCCATTGAAAACTGGATTATATAAATGCATTTGGTTGGCTGAAAGTATGCCGAGCTTTGCTTACGTTTTTATTTTGAGTGGATCCTTAGATAGTTTTTATTTACAATATAGTTATTTCTACGATAATATTCCAGAATCTATTTTTATTTTAGGGAGAAAAACATTTGCCAGGCCACCGTATTTATTTATTTTATTTATTTATTTTTATTATATATAACTTTCCACTTTGAATAAATACAAGTGATACGTCAAAAGGGACTGTCAAGTGGGACTATTTTTATACCACTCTTAACAAAATAAGCCCTTCTGTAAAGACACTCTCCAACATAAAATGAAAGCTGTGAAAATTCCAAACGCGTCGAAGAAGCAAAAAACAAATTCAGCTTTAAATTTAATTTATTTTTTACTGTAGCAACTGTTTCAAAAACGTTGATATCGACTCGATCTATCCAAATCAATTGGATGGTAAGAGTTAATTATATGTGAATAAAATAATAATACATTTATTCAATTAAATCTGCAAATGTAGGACCGTAGCCTGTAAGATAAAAACTCACCGCAAGCAGTAGCGTTCATGACAAATTTAATTTAAGAAACGTTATATTTTTCTGCCCCGAGAGTATAATACAACTTTCATAATATCCACATAAAATCAAAACAGCTTTCCCTCATTTAGCTAAGTAAAATACGTTGTATGAGACCGTCGCTGAAAGGGGTAACAAAACGAATCAATTTATCACATTCTGACAACTTTGAGTTTGAAACAAAAGGTTACGGCTAATGAAATCTACACATGACGTAATATCTTTTACACGATGTCTGGAATAAGATTTTTTGTTGAGAGTTTGAGGTTAGTAATAATTTTATAAAAAATTGTAAAACCTTTTTGTCTGTTATGGATTCGTGTCTTAAACCATTTTTATAACGTTCGATTTCTTTGCAATATATATGCAGGTATTCGTCAAATTACCCCTTATGGATCAAATATATAAAAATATATATCACTCCTTAAATACAAAAGTTTCACATTTAAAAAATATCAGAATTTTTTTTTTTGCTTAAAATGCAACTTAAGGTATGAAACTTTTTAATGTTTCGCGAAAATTATATTTGTTTTATCATCAGAAGCACCCGTAAACGCACGTCATTTTTTTTCATACCGTTTCTGTGACTGAGTTCCACGCAAAAGTATCACATTGTCACTTGTCCAAAGAACTGCTAGAAGACATAATATATTCAAGTGTCACATTCAAAAATAAATCCGTACTGCAGATTGCAGGTTAGTTTTCCATTTAATTATTAGATATTTTACTTTATTTTTGTATGCAAAACTACAATATTTTGAATTAATTTGGTTTTGCAAAAAATATATTAAAATTATTTAATTATTTATGTAGTCTAAAGTAACATATTTCGAAATATGGTGTCTTTGTATTTGAAAGTGAGTTCTTAATAGATTTTATTTTACATTAAAAAGCAATTTTTAGTTTTAATGATGCTTCGTCTGAAAGTTTTTGTAGTTTTTGGAGTAATTTTATGGATTGAACCAATTAAAGAGCTATTAGAACGAATAAAATTTTACTTATATATTAATTTAACCATATATACATTATACCGCTATTACCTATTTACTTCGTAAATTGGTTTTTATTTTTTATATTTTATTTTTTCAAACAAATGACAAATGAATGACAACAAAAGCAATCTCCGTCAACAAGACGACAAAGAGAAATGAATTCAAGTGGCATTCACACTGAACATATTATTTATCATGAATATGACGCTGGTGACGTTAACTCTCTACTGTACTGTCAGTTTTCTTTAGACATTCTGAACTCCGGTAGAGATAGTGAAGATATTCATGCAACGACTCCAAAATACAGAATATTCAATAAACTATTCAAGAAACGGATTCAGACGGTTACTTTTCCTTTAATGAACCTTCCAGCTCTTTGAGAGTTATAGTTTAAGTTCTTCAAGTGGCTACAATTTTACAAATAACCTATAAGATTTCTCATCCGATAATAGTGTCATAAAGTCTACGTATAAACATCTATTTTCTAAACACCGCAAAGCCCAGCCAGATTTCGATAAAGAGGAACCACATGCATTCAAGACTTTCCACAATCAGCCATGGATAGCCAGCAGATATTGAATATTAATTCACCATCACCCAGAGTCGTTGATCAGCCACCTAGCGTTCACGATCACCGGAGCAGTCTAGTCTAGTATCGATGTTGCATCCCACAGTAGGTGTCTAAACATCAGAAACGCTCTCGTGGAAACAAAACCAGAACAAGTTATTGGAAAATAGCAGTACGTCCTATACTTCTATGTCCAAGACTAAGGAAGTTTATGGTGCTAACAAATTGGGTCATGTACGTTTCGGTCAATTTAAATTAAAATGTTCTACGTTTGAAGAAAGAAAAGATATCTTTAAAAAGTTCTGGGAAGTTGGAAGTTGTGGAAACCCAACGACAGTTTATTCACGATCCCATGACCAAGATAGACTCAAAATATAAATTGGTCCGAGAAGGTATTTGACTCGAAGTAATAAAAAAAACAGGTGTGTAAAGTATTCTTCATGAAACCCTTGCAATCTCAGACACTATGATCAGGTTTTAGTAAATAAGTACCTGTACTGTGAGCTGTTAACTTTTAGGGAATTCTTAAGTAGTATATTTATTTTTACCATAATTCTTATGTTTGTTTTGTTAATTCTTTGTAAGAATTTTATGCATCTTAGTTTTTACAGGTTAATAGGTTTGTTTTTATTTTTAACTTATATTTATCATTCTAACCTACTAATATAGTTAATATTAGTTTTAGACGTAATTGATAAGCTCATGATACGATCTAACTGATGTTTTCCCTTAGCAAGTTTACTATGTAGAAAATTAATATGTGCCATTTTTTTCTGAAATTGTCGTTTTGTGAGGTCGACAACTGAAAATAACACTCAAATTTTCCTCATTATGGTGGTTTAAGTTTTAAAATTTTAATATTCTCGAAGTCAAAGTCTTCTTTATACAAAACTAACTTATTTGCATTTTTTCGAGAGTCCTTTCGAGGTACGGTTAAGATTGCTTTATTAAAAAATAGGATATGTAATTACGTATCTTCTAACACAAATAAAATCCACGTAATACACATTACTTTCTCAAAAATAATAAAATAATGTAAATTTTAACATTTGGAGATACATGGGCAAAGATATATTCAATATTGCCTTTGTTTTCAACTAGCTCCGTTAGTGTGGAACAAAACTATTAGTTGCTTTTTTTTTGTTACAAAACTCGATGCGTTCTTATGTATAGTTCACAATCTCATTTTGTCTTGTACCTAACTTACGTCTAGTGTAATCAGTGTAGCAAGTTAGCTGGTACCTATACTTGAGAATCTAGATGGGTACAGTCACAGTCAAAACAGAATAGTCATTATTGATCAATTTTAAACATAAAATGTATTTTTTTTTTATATAATTGAAACAAATGAACACAAATACAGACAACAGAGACAAATAAAACATTTATGAGTTTTGTAAATACAGTATACTCAAAATTATTAATTAAAATGCGCCATTGCAAATCTGTTTCACGCATACTGAATGATCCCATGAAAATAAATCTGTCAATGGTCCGTCATGTTGATACATCGCCCACTGGACATAAAATACAAAACTGTTAGCGATCATGCCAGTGATAAATGAACGGAAAAAAGGGGTTGGCCGTCGCGCTTTGGTGTATCGACCTATTTGCACAAAATTTTGTTTGGTTTTTTTTTTTACACTTGTACTAAGTTGACGCTTGACTACATTCCACCTAATGGGAAGTGGAGATGTAGTCTTAGATGGAAAATCGTGTCAACTCAGTAAAGCCTATTCACTCTTGCCTTATAATAGTCACTTTTACCAACTTCATTATAAAGCTATTTCATGAAGTATTTGGTATAAAATAGAAAAAAAAATGAAATGGAACTAAAACAATAATATAAAAAAATTAAATATTTTTTAATTTGTTTGTCAAATTTCGTTTACAATATTGTGAATAGTTCGTATAAAAAGTTTTATAGTGGTTTTATATATTAAATTACCTATAAATTATGATATTATTATAAAAAAAAGTTGAGAATATAGCAGTTTCTCTCGACTGTACCTCGTAGGCCTACACATCCGTTCAAGCTAATTGCTCTGTTCCCGCCATCAATATATTGGATCCATCGCTGCGTGAATTGAAATATTGCAGAAAATTGCTTATATTTTAATTATTTATAAATATAAATATATATTACTTATGTAGTTTCTGGAATAATAACGTTTGGTACAATTATTTTATATTATTTTATTGTAAATCAAATTAGTTTTGCGACTCATTTGACTTTAAAAACAATTGTGCAGATAGGAAAAATAACAGTATTGTGTTCAAAGATTAATTCTGAACTTCTGAGATTTTTAATTATGATTAAGTTTTCCGATCCGACGTTAATTAGAAAATGAATTTTGAGCAAAAAATATACCTTACTCTTAAAGAATATCAAGCACCAAGAATACTTTCATCATCTACATCTTGAAAATAAAATAATAAATATCATTAGAATACTGTAAATTCAATTTCATTTTCAATCATATAAAAAAATCTGAACAGATATGTCGTACGTGTTTTAATATGACATATCATTCAATGTTAATTGATGGAACGAGCGTATAGTATCTGAGTTGATCAAGCAGGCTTCGTTCATTCGTTCATTTCATTTCAATTATCGTCAATATCATTAAATAGTCTTGTACAATTTGACATGCTTATATCCCTTATTCTTTTACTTTAAATGCCCTTATTTGAATACATTCAATCTACATAAAACCGTTTTATCCGCTTATCATTCCATCCTATAGGATAATAGGCCTGTGCTGGTAAACCGAGTTGTATGTAATTGCGTACACAATATACATTCTAATACAAATAAATTGAATGTACGAATGAAATTTACTCATTGTTTTGATTAATCTACATAATTAGGTGTATTAAAATATATTGAAAACTCCCCTATTTATAACATCTTAAGATTCGTATTAAACAATTGTTGTATTTTGCATTTTGTTTTCGCCAACGGTCATACAAAGAAAAGTAACTCATATTCGAATTATTTTCATGGTTATTCAGCTATTATACTAAATAAAATCAAGTCTTTCAACGATAACTGAATATAATTAAATTAATTTTCAAATAAATATAAAATGATAACCCATGGTACGAAGGGTCGCTAGGTTAAGAGTCAACTTCAACTGACACTTCTAAAGCTTAAGGCATCAAAGGAACAATGTGAACAACTTTGAAAAGAAATTGATGACAATGAAAATTAATTTATATAATAAATGCATAAAAATAGTTAATTGAAAACTATAGTCGATAGGTTTTTAATATAATATGAAGGATTTTGCGCTAGGATACTGATGAGCTGAAGATAAGCCTCCAGGCGGGCCAAGATAAGAAATCCCTCAAAGAATAGAGCATTGTGCATTTAGCTCAAATCAAAATATACCCAAAGCTTATAACTGATATAAGATATAAGTGTCTTTAGTGATGAAATAGAAACTGTAAGTTAAAGGGATACTTTTGCATAATCAGTGTGGAGAAATCGCTTTAAAATTGTAAATAAAACTATCAGTATTATTTACTAAAAAAAATAATGTTATGTTTTTAAAATGAAAATAACATTATTTTCATTAAATGAAATGTTACATAATATTACAAAACAATTATGAAAAAATAATAATAAATGTAATTTATTATGATGAAATGAAACGTTTGAAATGTAATTGACATCATATTAATAGCAAAACAAAAAGAAAAAAATATTGTACAAGAATAAGAAAATTATTAACATTTGAATTTATTGTTGTGGAGAAGTAATGTAATTTAATTATAACTTAAATGTTGCAAAAAAAAAATGGGTTTATTTCTATTTACTGCATAATACCAATAATTAGAATGGAAAAATAGTTCTCAACAAAA
The DNA here is from genome assembly GCA_963555665.1 of Dircenna loreta. Taxonomy (NCBI): domain Eukaryota; kingdom Metazoa; phylum Arthropoda; class Insecta; order Lepidoptera; family Nymphalidae; genus Dircenna; species Dircenna loreta. The sequence continues at coordinate 15,791,657 of OY743087.1, forward strand.
TTATAAACTCTTCTAGTTATTAAATTCCGAAATTAAATCCATATTATTTTATAAAAATGTCACTCTAAAAAACCATCTATCGTATAATAAACAGGCAACTCCAGAATTTCACAATAGTAAATAGCAAATGTATGACCTCTATCTACACTGAAAGGGAATTCAATCAGTGAATGCTATCTCCCTCTGAGCCTTTGCTCAAGATATTAGAAATAATTCAATATTATTTAATAAAGTTTGTTCACAGGCCAGAATTAATAACGAAAAAAGAAATCGTAACGGGCTGAACTTTGGGTATGAATCAAACAGAATTAGGATATCTTGAGAGAGAATTAATAATTCAGAGGGTTGAGGCAAATAAAAGGAATCGGCTTGGGGTCCAATTCTTATGGAAGTCCCTCAAGTTTAATAGCTTCTCAGTTTAATGTTCATTTTTATACTACCTTGTTTAAATAAATGATGTGCCTACTTTTGTAGATACTTAAACTGAGATAGAAATGTTTGCTGAAGATATTTCTTCGTGTAAGAGTAAAATAGCGTCTATGGTAATGTGTCAAGGCTATGTCTCAAATATTGCATTGGTTTAGTATTACAACCTATTACTTAAAATTATAAAAACATCTCAGATTTTCAAGTCTTAATTAATGAACTGTTAATTGAAGAAGTATTGGAAATATTTCCAATTTTTATTAGAATCACTATAGATACTAAATTAAATTGAGGTTCTCATATAACTAGATAGGCTAGTAAACTCAATTCTGGTACTTATGCTGTTTAAAAAATAATATCCCACAATATAATAAATATAAAGACATCTTTCATTGACTCAATACATACTTTTAAATTAGTTTATCATTTATAAAGAATTAAATCATCAATCAAAATCAAAATGTAGTCAGTAAACAATAGTTGCATTGAAAAAATTTAATGGCTCTAGTGAGTATATTTTCTTGCAAAAACTCAAAAGATGAAATAATATTGCGAAATTAGTTATGGAGGGTTTTGGCTAGGGCCATCCCTAGCCAAAACCCTCCATAAAAAGTTGTTTATGGTCTAATACAGCGAAATGTATTAAAAAGCAATTTCTTTTTATGCTGACAATGTTTAAAAAGCAGCGACAAAGAAAAATAAAAATGAAATAGTTTTCCAAATTGTGATAACTTTGAGTGAAATAACCAAAATACAATAATACTTTCAAAATATTTTTAAAATTTAAAATATAAATGTCATCAATACAAATAGAAATTAAACCTACGATCTCTAGATTGAAATTGCCGTCGCTCTACTATCTGAGCTATCGTATTGATATATCATTTGCCTGGTATCTAAATATACGTAAGATATTTAACAAAATGGTGCCAGAGCATAAGCAAATAATCGATTAAAAATTAAAGTAAATAAAATTATCACATGTTGGCAGAGGACATCCAAATATCCAAAGCTTTCCAAGAAGGGGAACCTTCCCACCGCGCTATTAAATCAAGAATTGAGCTAAATCCCGAGTGTAGTAAATGTTACGGAATAATGGTAAACCCCGTCAAAAGTCAGTCAATTATTATTGGTAGTACAAATTTTACGTCAAGAGTTGATTGCTTACCACCTATTTTATTTTATCGTCATATAATTCTACATAGTCAGACTTGGAATTATTTTGGACTCATTTGGTTAAAGAAGTATGAGACGTCTTCGCTTATTTCTACCAATTCCAATCAAAATTATGGCATACTTAACTACGCTGATGCAATTTAAAATATTGGCATCCATATCATATTTGCGTTACGAAAATATTAGAGGTATCTTACTTTATTAATTAAGTAAATTTTATTATTATATTTTGTTTATAATCCTATATATATATAAATAAATAAAAATACATCTCAGTACATTCTCATTTCACGATATCTTGTTACTTTACTCAAATAATGTTGTCTGGAAAAAGTCACTACTTAGCGGTAAGGCCGCCTTATTGTACTTTGTGTAAATTGTATTTTGTGTTCTTTAATTGTAATTTGGTGTACAATGAAAGTATTATAATTATTATTATGAATGTGTAAATCTAAAAAAAGTATTATAATAAAAAATGCTACTTTTATCCTATCCTGGTCGTGAACACTTTGTATCGTTCAATCAGGGGGATTCCGCAAAATAAACGGCAATTAATTCACCGTGGGAACCTTTTAAGTAACCTTGTCTTAAAGCAGGATAAAATTAATCCAGGCTTTTAACTCTCTGTTTTTGTTTTTATGGGTTTCAATTTATTTATTCAGATTAAATAATTTAAGCAAGTATATTGATTAATCAAAGATATAAAATCAAACTTTCGATTAAGGTTTTAAAAAGAATCGATTTAGGTTTAAAAAAAAGTCATGAACAATATATACCTTCATAATGAAATAGTACTAATGCCACGTCTTTACGTTTACGAGATTATACTGCGCGTTACGTACATAGTTATGTAAAGATTAAACAATATTCAAAAAATGCGCATATTTGTCGACACAGACAGACAATTTAATGTGCTTACTGTCAAAGAAAGATACAAGATACTTTTTAGTTTCAGTTTCAAGTTTTTTTTCATCTGAATGTTATAACAAAAGCCAGATTAATGTATTATATTATGCAGTGTATCTTAAGATGCTGCCTCTCTCAATATGTCCTAATTCTGTTTGATTCATACCCAAAGTTGACTCCATTACAATTTCATTTGTTCTTGAATAATCCTTTTAGTGAAAAAAAAATCATCGATTATCCGTAATGGTCTTTTGATGTCAAGTACTTTTTAAAAATGTATGGAAATGTATGAATGTTTTTATATATGTTTGTATATAATTGTATTTATGGCACAATAGATGTAAAAGGTACATTATTTATAAAATCGTAAAGCTTTTATCTTTATTGGATAAATAAGTTTATCTTTATAACAGCTAATCTTGCAAGGAAAAGTTAGTGTCTATAAATATGTCATAAAGAAACAAAAGATGTGTGCTATATTTTTATCTCTGTGTCCTCACTTATTTGTTTTGATATTTTGTTCATATATACGTGGAATTCTCTTGACAGTATCAACAAAAAAATATTCTTTAAAACTCGAACTGTGTCGAATTTTATAAATTAGCATTTAAGTCATTTAAAAAAAAATAGGAAGTGGCGTTTATTGTTGAAAACAGCTCTCGTGTGTTTGTTGCTTTAAATATCATATCGACGTTTGTTTAATGTGTTCGTTAAAGTAATATTTATTATTCATATATATATTGATGTCGGGTAAAGCTACCACTACAAGTAAAATGTTACATTGACGTCATATTTTCGATAAATACAGAACTTAAATTGCTACAGAAAGGAAATCTACTAGGATATTAAATTAAGTACTTGCACCCCTTAACTCACTGATAATGAGTTTAGAGAAAAAACGAATCTATATGTACGCAGGAAGATAGCATACAATGTAAATAACGTTATAAAGACGACAAATTGTGTTACATCAATTTAACTCAAACACAAATATTTTTTTTGTATAACTTGACAATTTTTTTATCTTACTGGTCTTAAATATGAATTATTTATTATATGTTCAGTATAAGCTTCGACTAAAATTTTTAAAAGTTTATTTTTTTATTGAATTCCAAATAAAAGCACAAAATATAGACAAACAAGTTTAAAAATGTGTAAAACTATTTGAAGGTCAAAGTATAAATATCGATAACGCTAAGTCAAGGCAATGTAGGTAATTATAACATTTAAATAGAAGTCAATTGTCTCAACTGTATTATTATGGGAAAGGACAATTTTATTTTATAATTCAAAGCCTTTGAGTTTATTTCTATCGTGTGAGGTTATAGATCATTTATCAAAAAAATATAATAATTAAAATTTTTATTCAAATATTAAAACTTTTCACCTTTGCCTACTTCAAAATAAAATATAATAATTGCATGAGGTCAGCTAAAAGTACCGATTTATCTGCGGAAAACCCCTCTATATTTATAGAGATAGTGGTAAGGGCTGTCTTAGCAAGTTTTTGGGGTGGCCCTGAAAAGGACCGTTCTTTTGAGTTGGTTACCATATCATTATGAAAGGATCGATCAGTCTGCGCTATCGCCTTGCCAACCGCAGACTGTTGCCCAGGTTGTAGTCACCGGGCCCATAAAATAAAGATGCACCGCCCGGGGAGGCTCCTATCAGGCAGTTTTCTAGCACCTATCCTATTTAACGTCTACATAAACGATCAACCGCCCTGCAATAAATCGTTTTATCTAGGCAGATGACCTTGCATTGACCTGTCAGCAGAAACAATTTGTGGGGACATAGAAAAACACCTGTCGACGGCTCTGGTCGTACTCACGAGCTACTATGATGAAAAATTATTAAAGCCGAACCTCTCGAAAACCACATCATTCAACCAAACCATACCAGACCAGTGTCTGGTAAGGGTATTTGAAAAGCAAAAAAGTTAATAATCGATTAGATGAAGAAGATATATAATAAATGATTATATATGGTTGTTTGAGGAAAGATAAACGAACAAACAGTTCGGTTACAGCAAATAAGAAACGGAAACAGGGAAATCAGCCATGAAATAAACAAATTCGGTTAAGAAGGAAAAGTTTTCCGGAATTGGGTTTCTTATTCACCTTACAAAATGTAGCAATCTTCACAGAAATCTTCTGTAAAAGGATATCACGACCGAGACAGCTCTTACAAAAAATAACTACACCTAGGCTGTCAAATACTACGCGGTAAAATTTCACGCTTTTACGTTTCATGCAATTTACAAGTGCCTTTATGAAAAAAAAACAAAACAATTTTTATAGCATGATATTGATAAGTTTCTTACGAATATTTCATTGATGAGGCCGAGCTAATAACGACTTATAATGATATTTATACTAATCTTATAAGAGGTAAAATTTGTAAGTATGATGAAATCATTAAAATTATTCACACATACGACTTAAAAATGTTCTTTCACCAATATTTAGAAAGGACCTTCCGTATGAACATAGGCATGTTATGCCATTTAAATCAAAGGTCTTTTCGTCGAGACCAAATTTGCAAAGTAAATTGCCCAAAAACGGTTGAACGAACACGCGCTTTTTTTACGCGGATGGAGTCGCGGGCTTATTATAAATAATAGAGCCTTTTCTGTTGCGATACTTCAAATATTCCAGCCTTATCTTTGATATATAATTAGATCATAAAATATAAACTGTATGGAAATAAAAACTGAGTAATTATAAATATACCCGCTTTCATTTAATTTCGACAAATTGGAGTATTCAGTTACATCAATTAAAGCCTTATTAACTCGAAGCGAATTATAAAATGTATGTTATTATGGGACTAACTATAGAAATAAGTGGAGGTTTTTTTTAGTTTTACATGTACTACTAAAATATTAAAAACTCGGATATTTTATTTAAAATATGAGAGTAATATTGTTTAAAAAAGGAAACACTGAGATAAAATTGAATCAAGAGTTAACTTAAGTACAAATAATAAATGGCTTTATTAAAGTCTATATACATTCATTTACACGAGCAGATATAGGTTCATCATCAGTGCATCTAACACTCGTCTAATTTCCAAATGACTTAACGGGTTTTGGTCGTATATTTTAACATATTGTTTTAATTTATTAATGTTTAATTAAAAAACATAAATTAAAAAATCTTGTGGCTACTAAATGGATAGATGGCGTAGCTTTCTTTTTTTTAATATATTTTTATTTGTCTTTATAACGTAGTTATAACCTAAACAGTTTTACGTTTTATAATAGTTTCAGTTAGCTAAGATAACATCATATCGTTTCAGCAGTTGCATGATCTAGTAATTGAGTTTATTCCTATATTGAAAGTTGAAAGGAACACACGGACGGCCGCAAGCTGGGGAAAAGTATTATATACATTTTTAAGTGCAACCTACTTTAACATAACCCTGTTTGAAGATTATCAATTTTATAATATATTAGATTAATTTCGTTAGTTTTATTTTTTTAAGTTAGTTTTATTATATATTTTTTTAAACTTCCTTTTTAATTTTGGACACAGTGACAAGTGTTGTGCAAACATGTAGAATTGGCAAAAGTCGGAATATAATATTATCGGAATTAACTCTCACGTTATTTGTAAAATTTATCAGATTCTCTATTACAGTTTATTTTTAAATGAATTAATAGCAACGACAACCAAAAACATGTATTTGTTCATATAACTAGTGCAAGGAAAAGTTTAGAAATAATATTTTAACTCAATGCCAATATTTGGAAAAGAAAAACTCTCACAAAAAAAATGATAATTCTTTCTAGTCTTTAAATTCTTAATACAAATTCGTATTATTTTATACGACAAGCACTTTGAGAACATAACTATATTTAATGAACGGACAACCCCAAGATTTCATAATCGTAGACCTCTACAGAGAGCAGGAATTCAATCAGGGACTCCTTTGTGCAACATATTAGAAATAAGTGAAAATTATTTAATTAAGATTTGCTCACAGGCCAGGTTATAAAGTAATTTTATAATTAACTAAATAAAATTAAAATTAAAATTACCTGGAATATTATGAAATGCGAATTAGCTAAAAGCAAAGCAACTCCAATGGTGCACTTCACAAAGATAACCGAAGTAATAAAATCAGACAAGAAAGTTGCCTCTGCTTTAAAAAAATTCCAGCATCTACATTTCTTTCGTTACTTTAAGAAAATTATAAAATGTTATATTATTTCGATGTTTCACAGAATTTAAGCCAACAATATAATCGTCACGTATTAACGATATAATATCATAGTAAATGTCAAATGTTTTAGACTCTTAAGTCTTTACAATACCTCCAACTTACGAGGCTCGATGTAATCAGCTTAATAATGGCCCTTGTTGCGCTTTATTTAAAGCCCATTTATAATGTCTGTCTGTTAATTATAGCGTGTATTCCGACCTAATGATAGACAGCAAAGTCCTACCCCTTTTTCAATTTGTGAATGCTACAGGCAAACCCCCCCAATTACTGTAATTTATTCAGTTGCGATCATGAAACGTTGATCAGAAAATTGGACCACTATGGCATTAAAAACAATGACCTCAATCTTGTGATTTTTTACTTGTCTTTTAAAATTCAGAGGGTAGTGGCGGAGAGGAAAAATTCGTCTCGAGCTACGATTAATATAGAGGTCCCTCAAGGTTCCATCTTAGGCTCATTTTTAAATTACCTCGTTTAAATAAATGATCTGAATACTTTTGCAAAATCATCAAAATGAGACGAGGTTCGCTGGTGACACTTCTTTGATATTATGAGTAAAACGGTGCTACGTAATGTATCTTGATGAAGAGGCCTTTATTTCAAATATAATTGTTTCAGTATTAACAGCCTGTTACTAAATAATGACCTTGGAAAACTTCTCAGATTATCCACTCTAAATGTGAAACAAGTACAAATTAATGTACTGTTAACTAACGAAGTATTGGAAATGTTTGAATCCATTTTTTATTAGAATCACTATAGGTACTAAATGAAATTGAGGTTTTCTTATAGCTGAATTGGTTTCTAAACTTAGCTTAGCAACTAGTTTTGGCATAAATGTTGTCAAAATATTATATTACTGACTGACGAGACTACTAAAAAAAGTTTTTTATAGTAATTTTCATAGTATAATGTAATATTTTATCGTACTCTGGGGTAAGCCCTGTTGATATAAATACTATATTTATTTTATAAAAAGGAGATGTCTGTGCAATTAACAATCTAGGCTTTGAAATTTCTTGACAAGATTTAAGTATATTCATCGACTCCCTGTCGTTGGTGTCTGCAGTGGCCGTTTGAAAATCTTGAACAAGTTTAGAAGAATCCGGGAAATTTTATTAGGCATAGTAATTTGGATAAAGTAGATATAAGGAATAAACGAGTGTTTGCTCGACTCAAAAAGGTATTTTTTTATAGAGAAATGTATGTACTAGCCTTCCAATGTATTACCCTTCAAGTTAGTTTACCTCGTTCCAATATAAGCCTTTATAATTTTATTTTTAAATTAATTGTGGATCCTTTGTATGCTAGCGACTGCTACAGAATTTTAGAATATTTTGAGAATTACGCACCGCTAAGCATTAACATGTACGGCCATGATTATGATGATGACTGAAACTTAATTAGTTCCATCGAGTTCCTTTTTTTCTACTTTGGACCATTTTCAAAGGCCTCGGCTCTCGACTTATGCCAGTTAAGGGTTCACAAGTATTAAAGTGAACAATGCTAAATTGTATTTCTCTGAAATATAAATATTATTGGGAAGGTTTAATTGTATCATATCTGAGAGGGTGAAAAGGTAAATCTTCTATAATAATTGTCTTTATAGACTCAAATCTTAATTTTTACATATTTTATAGTTTATAAAAAAACAAATCATCATTAAAAAGCTAAAGTAATTGTTTACTCAATACTGTCAGTTGTATTTAGAAAGAAACGGCTTTAGTCGGGTATTTTGTATTTGCTAAACACTCTAGTCAAAATATAATATTACGCTACTAGTTTCTCGACCCTAGCGAAAGTCTTCCATAAAAAGTTGTTTATGGTTTAAAATACCGAGGAGTGTTAAAAAAACAATTTCTTTTTATGATGATAACGTTTAGAAGAGAACTGCAAAGAAGAATAAAAATAAAATTGTTTTTCTAAATTGTCATTACTGTTATTAAAATCATCAAAGACGAAATATTTTGATATAAATGACATTATAATGTAGAATGAAAATTTCATTGATACGCATAGAAATTACCGTCGCCGTCGAGTCGCTGACTGAGCTATCGTGTCTATATACTATTCGCCTGGTATCTGAATCATTTTTATATAATATACAATGGTTTAAGTGCTAATATATTAACATTAGGGTACTATATTACCTCTATATAAATCTAAAAAAACATAGTAATTTAATAAATTGCTAGTTTTATCCCATAAATAGGGTACTGGTCGTACATTCATTACACTTTGTATCGTTCAATCAGCGGGGATTCTACAGAATAACCGGCAATTAATTCACCGTGGGAACCTTTTAAGTAACCTTGTCTTAAAGCAGGATAAAATTAATACAGGATTTTAAACTCTCTGTTGTTGTTTTTGTGGGTGTTACCACTTTTAAATAGAGAGAAATATTTTTAATATAACAGTCATATAATGAAAAAAATGTCTCTACGTTTATTATATATATATATATATATATATATATATATATATATATTGTGTAGTTTATGTAGTTGCGTGCTATGTACGTTTTCATATTCACATTACATAATATGCCATAATATGCAAAAAATGTGCGTGTCTGTCGACACAGACAGACAATTTCATAAAATTTAATTTGCGTATTGTCCAAGTAAATAAAAAAGATACTTAATAGTTCTACTAAATAACATTCAGTGTTCTCCATTAATCGGTAGATATATAAGGCTTTACCTGATTTTATATGTACTGATTTATGAAGAACACTGAATGTTATAACAAAAGCCAGATTTCATGCGGTGGATATGGTAATGCCGTTTCTCTCAAGATATCCTTATTCTGCTTGACCCCGCTACGATTTGTATTCTACTAATTAATCCTTGTTGTATAAAAGTTTATATCAAAAAGTGTCTATGTCTGTAAATGTATTTACACACATACAAAATGCACAACGACGTTAAAGGTACATGTTTATACTCGTATATTCATAAAATTTTACTTGTATGGGATAAATAAGTATACCTTAATAAGAGCTTATCTCGCAGGGAAAAGTTACTATCTATATACTGTTTTAATATTTTTTTGGTATATTAGTGGAATATTTTCTGAAACTCGTATGTACTCTTAAAATGACGTAATATTTTTTTCGAAACCTCTCATATATTTGATGATTGATTATCATCCGTACTATATATTAAAGTATGGGTAAAGCCGCGTGTAGCAGCTAGTCCCTGCTAAATTATAATCTTTGTATTTTTTTTAAGGATACATGATTTAAATTGATACAGAAATGAAATTTAACAAGATATTAAATTACGTACGTACCTGCAACTCTTTACTCACAGACAATGAATTTAGAGCTAAAACGAATCAAAATTTACGCGGTAAGATTACACGCAACATTAATAACGTTACAAAGACGACAAATTGTGTTACATAAATTGTACTGAAATATAAATATTTGTGTTTATATAATGTGAAAGTCTTCTGATCTTGCCTGTCTAAAATATGAATTATTTATAATATATTTAGTAAAATTTTCGACTTAATTATTATATGTAATATAATTTTCTTTTTTTTATTTATTTGTTAAAAGTTTCTAAGCTTTCATCGAAGGGTTTATAGAGTTTATAAATGTGTAAAACTATTTGAAGGTCAAAGTATAAATATCGATAACGCTAAGTCAAGGCAATGTAGGTAATTATAACATTTAAATAGAAGTCGATTGTCTCTAGTGTATTATTACAGGAAAGGACAATTTTATTCTATAATTCAAAGCCTTTGAGTTTATTTCAATCGTGTGAGATTTTAGACTATCCTTAAAAATATAGTATGAATACAAATTTTTATTCAAACATTTCAACTAACTTTGCTCTTCCCCTTTTCCTGCTTGGGATAATATAAAATAAATAAATGATTGGTTATGGTATTGGGTGACAACCGAGCAGACGGTTCAGCAGATTTTGATATCCAACAAGGAAATTGGCCATAAAAGTAGCAAATTTGTTAAGGTAATGATTTTCTGCAAAGAAAACTGGATTTTTACATTCAGATTCGAAATGTAGCCATCTTCATACCAATCTCCTGTGGGAGGATATCCCGACCGAGCCCGGCCCTTACACAAAATAACTGCATTTTTCTTAAACTTTTACACTATTGATTTTACGTATACGTTTTCTGCAGTTGTTAATATATAAAGAATATATCTAACATATCAATTTTTTTAATTGATATATTATATATGTAAATAGGTGAAAATCTTAGAAATTATCCATCCAATTGAAAAATTATTTAACAAATGTTTATAAAGGACCTTCAGGGTGGACGAGGGCACGTTAAGGCGTTTATATCAAAGGGTTCATGTGGAGACTAAATTCGTAAAATAAATTACTGAAAAATGGTTGAACGAATACACGCTTTTCTTACTAACTTAGTTATCTAGGCCGATAAGATCGCAGACAATAGCTAGGTATAAATCATATATTTTTTGTAGCGGTACTTCAAATGTATGTGTCAAATGTATATTATTTCAAAAAAAAGAAAATCTACATATTTTATAAAAAAAAACTGTGTGTGTAAATATAAACTGATTAATTTAAAATAATACCGGCTTTCTTCGTATTTCGACAAATTGGAGTATTCAATTTCAACAATTAAGGCCTTATTATTTTCAAGCAAATATTAAAATGTATGTAATTAAATTTCTACCTATAGAAATATAGGCGACTTTTTATATATTCTTATATAAAAGTTAAAGAATATTTTATTAAAAAATACCGTTAATTTTTATGAAAAACGAAACCTTAAAAACGTTGAAAGAAAACGGATTTATATGTTAACTGTTATATATTACAATGTATGCCTTTATTATAATATTTAAACATAAAAAAATAAACACATAAAAATTTATAATGACTCGTACGAAAGTGTATATGCGGGTAGGTGTGTATTTGTATATACGAGTCAGTTGGGGTAATCGTAGGTGCATTTAACAGTCGTCTAATTTCCAAACGACCTGACGGGTAAAGGTCATATAAAGCAACATTTAGTTCAAAAATATAAATAAACGTAATAAATATGATAGATGGCTCACCTTTCATCTTTTTGAATTGTTATTTGTTTGAATAATATTAATATATTTCAAACAGTATTATATATTACAATACTATCAGCCAGCTAGAATTAGATCATGTCGTTACGGCAGGTCTAGTAATTGAATTTAAAGCCTATATTGAAAGATGTACCTGGACCATCACAGGCTTGAGTAGAGTCTCAATCACTTATTAGATAAACTTAAATAACTCTGTGAAAATATTACGTATTATTAATAATACTTCATCAAAATTAAATCCTTGATTTAAATGTAGGCTAAATGACAGAGTCCATACAGTTATTGTTTGCGAAGTATTGAATTAATTTGGTGAACATTTATTGAAATCTGAAAATGGTCATATAATTATACACAAGCTAATTTAAAACATTGTATGGATTTGAATTATATATCAATGTTTAAAGCTGTGGTGACGATAATTACATTAATTTAAATTTCCTTTTTTATTCTACTCATCCATATTATCAGTTAGATAGTTTGAAAACTAGTGTGAAAAAAAAATGAACTTGATAAATATATGATATATTATCATAGATCAGTCTTATCAAACCTATTCTACTTTCCCTTTACACGCTACAGAGTTCAAGAGACAATCGATCCAGGAATTCATAAATTAACTAAATTAGTTTCTACTAAGAGCCAATTCTATTTACATCAAGAACTACGTCCACAAAATTTACATTTCAGTTTCAGTATTTGTTTTTTGTTTCATTGCAATTCATATGGTTTTTCCTTTTTCATTTGGGACATAGTCGAGTATTGTGCAAACACGTTGAATTGGCAAAAGTCGGAAGAATAAACTCTTACGTTATTTATATAATTCCTCACATTTTTACCTTTTTAAAAACATTAGTAATTTATATAAATATAAACGATGTAGAACTTCGTTAAACTTATTATTGAGATATAATTTTGAAAGTAAATAACACCTCGGTAAATTAAATCGCAACCTCAGAAGTTATCCAATCATTTAGGAAAATACCAATTTTACTTAAGACGTTTAGATCAAAGAGAATATTAAACTTTTTATTCTGACATCGAAAACTAATTACGAAATCATCTGACAGTTTTAACTCAATTGAGGATCCATTCCTTAACTTGTCTAACTTATTTGTAGATAAAATTAAGATATGTTTATTGATTCGTTAAAAACTATCTTCGGAATTATTCTATATAAATAAAAGCTAAAATTATTTATTTAATGAAAGTTAATTTAATTAGAAATGGTCTACGAAAACTTCCGATAATCTATAAATATAATTTGATATAACATTAAAAATATTTTAATAGGGATTATTTTTTACACTATAAATTTATGTATTCTAAAATTATGTTCTATTAAATATTTTAAAATACATTGATAAAATATACTTAATAAATATATTTAGAAACATTTTTTCAAAAGTATTTAATAAATTTATAAACAGCTTTAATAAAATTGTACAACTAATGTTTTTGCTTTAAGAATGCTTTAATACCTTCATTTGCATGATTTTTTATTTCTGTCATTTATAATACTTATCTGAATACGAGATATTATCAACATACACAGCTTTTGTAAATTTTTAATACATTGATTTAATACATGTTCTGTTCATACCTTGCAAAGTTATTTTCACCGTTAGATCCTAAGAACGAGAAACACACTATTCAATTCAATTTTTAATGATCACCCAAAAAGTTTTAAATATTAAACTTTTTTAAGAAAACGTCACGTCCACCTTTATATCGAACGTCGTGATTTGAATGTAGAGCCAAAGTTCATTTCGCGGGGAGCGAAAGCGTGCGCTCAGTACGACGGTCGACGTTGAATGAAGGCGGTGCGCACCTGTTGTACTTGTAGCTTCCGTAGCAAGTATTCAGAGCTGCTACGAGAAATTTTAAAGTGTTATATTTATAAGTGGCTGTTATTACAATCTATATACAAATACTGACTAGTACTTTGAACTCTCCGTTGTAATTAAGGAATACATCAAAACTTATAAATAGAAAACAGTGGGTCGGATATATTCATTATAGAGCTCATTAATTGATTTCAGATACAAATACTGAAAAGTATTTCTTATCATTTTATTGGAAAAAATAAGATTATAAATAAAACAAAATTAATATAACTTAGGAAACAATGATACTTAAATTAATCTTAAATTTACGTAATATAATTTATTATTTCGAAAGGCTGTCGTGTTATCTTTCTCTGAAGCCATAGGTACCTAAATTGAAAATGTATTTATTCTCAACACGGCTGGGAAGCTGGAGTCAACAGTGTCACTGAAATCCCTCAGAGGATTTGGGTATGATGAGGGTGTCACTTTTACAGATTTTTATTCGGAAAGTGTCATTTTTATAGCAACGGAAAATTGACACTGATACGACGTTGGATTTAATATCAAAGTCACAATAGTAATTTAGATTTTTTAAATAGATATCATATTTATTTGCTTTTTTGTATCAAAACGATATAATATTTTGTCTTCCAAAAATATATTAATACGGTATAAAATTTCATTTTATATAAATACATTTTAAGAATTCAAGTTAGTCATTCAAACCTATTCTTAAAAAATAGGATTAACACAATTCGTTAAAAAAATATCAAGAAATTTAAATGTTGAAGCTTTCTCTACATTTTGTATAAAATAATTAATTTTCTTATTTAAGAAGCAATGTAGCCTGTATGCTAAATGGTCTTAGAGATAACATTTACAACAATGTGATTAAATCATAACTACTGATCAGAATTATATGGAATTAGTATTAGTGAAAAATATTAGGCAAATAAATGTCTTAAAAACATTTATAAAGATTTTTTTTCACGCCGCGAATCCGCCACGCATACAGTTCATGAGTAAGAACCCCGAATGGTTTCGAAACTAGTCGGCCACATTCCGATATAATTCTACGTGAATACAGCCGGTTAAATACATATATTTATGAAGAAAATGTGAAAATGTTACAGTTAGCGGACTATTAATTATTATAATACAAGTCATTTATACCTCAATGTTAACAAACTAAAAAAAACAATCCGGCGTGTAGTCGTGGTGCTAACTTAAGATATATTTATATGACTAGTTAATAAAAAAACGCGAGTTCAATAGATTGTATGAATTCTGCGACCACAAAATGTTATCCGGCATTTTAACATAATAAATGCAGTTGTCTCCCTTCTTTTATATATATTAAGGCTTCCTGGATAAATTACACGTGCTTATAATAAACCCTATAAATTAAAATTAAAAAGCGAGATTTTGCAACCTTCAAAGGATAAAATTGTTACAAATATTTAAGCAATTTGTATAAAAAATCTCTTCTTTTTACGAAATCTGTGCTAAGTTACGTGGTATAATTCAAATGACGATAGTATGTAGCCTGCATCTAAATATTTTGTTAGAGCTTTTCCAAACCAAACACCAACACATAGACGGCGTAACTTTGAAGTTCAAAGGAAAATGCCAATTTAAATTCCACTGTACAATGTTCAAGCTAAGCTATTGCGGTATAAATGGTAATTCATACCTTATTTTACATATTTCGTATTATTTGGAACAAAAACATTTTATCGACTCGCCAAAACGTGGACACAATGTTTTTTGGGTGTATATTCTTATAGTATGCTATCGTACTCCTGTAACCTACATATTTGTAATTGTAAAAAATATACGATTTATTATTAAGATATGACCATATAACGTATAGATACAATGTCTTAAGTTGAATTGATTGGTCTTGAGTTTAACAAAGGCCGTTTAAAAAAAATGTTCTAGTGGTACATATCTAAAAAAAACCCATTCCATCGGAGCCCGCCATTATGCAGTCGATATCCAAAAAGTGTATATTTCGCGTAGGGAGCGCTTTGTTAATCGCTGAAACTTCTCTAACCAGAGCATTCTGCTCAGCGCTGGGATATTTATTAGGTTTTATTTTCAGAATATAAATTATAAAAAGCTTTAGAATGCTTTAGAGGGTTTTCTAAACTTTTTGCGCAACACAAACATTTTATTTCATTCTCTTTTTTAATAATCAAAAGGTAAAAAAACACAAATGTTTTATTATACCGAAACGATATTATTTCCTTTTATACTTTTGAACTATTTTAGTGTGGTCTAACTACCTAAACGGATAATCGTTCGTACGATTTTGATAACCATACATCCAATCATAGAGACTAAAATGGCATATCAATCGTACTTATGAAAGCCCAGAGGATTAATATCCAAATTAAATAACAAAGTGCATTGTTATCGGTAACGTAGTAGCATTATATTTAAGTTTACATATCCATTGACTTAATTAAGTACACACCGTGGAGAATTTTCAATAACGTCTAACAATATAATAGATTCACTTTTAACAGTGTTTTTGTGGGAATTTTCAATACATTCACTCACAATCACAGATTTCTGGAGTAACAAGATCTACAAAAAAGACGACGACCACTAATGGCCAAAGACTGATGAATCAAAGATCATTAGTTCGATTATCAGACGGTAGAGTAGTTTGTGTAACAGTATACTTATTATAGTTCCGAGTCCTGATGGTGGTGTTTTTTTTAACGTTATATATCACTGTCGCTCCCAGACTCGATGAACTTTACACTCTATATATGTTCGTCTTTATCGGGACGGTGGTGACATCTATTAGGATTCTTTCATCTATTACGCTAGCAGAGATGCGGTAGCTCAATTGATAGAGTGACGAGACCGTTTCCCATAGGTCTCGGGTTGTAACCTCTGCCCTTATCGGTTTATTTTTTATTTTTTATTTATTTAAAATTTTAATAAGCTTCACATGGCTATTGATATTTATAGATATTTTCAGACTTCAGTGCTTATTTTGGAGCATGAAGTTTAAAAAAAACTTCATTACAAAGATGAGATAAGATAAACAATGAACTATCAGCTATATTTGATCTTGAAAACCTTAGTCTAGATATTTGACTAAAATATCAATACTTCAAAATTAGTAGCAAAATTGTAACATTTCTTAAATATATTTTCCTAGCGCTTTTTAGTGTCTTGAATATTCATGTAAGAATTTATTGTCCTTTTAATATTTCTTTACATAAAGGTATTATGTACTTAGCCTATATACTAATCTTATCTACTAATCTTATGTATTTACCTTATATACTTATTTTATTTACTTAACTTATTTAGTAATATTATATTCTAAATCTATGTATTTAGCTTATATACTAATCTAATCTACATAGCTTGGAAACTAATATTATGTACTAATCTTATGTTCTTAGCTTATATACTTATCTTGGTTGTTATTTAAAAAAAACATATAAAATCAATTGGAATATCATGTATTTTTTTTAATGTTCAATTAATTCTGGATATTGTTGTTTTGTCATCCAGACCGGACATATTCCTGTACTCTAGACAGTTAAAGCACATGATACTTATGGAGCTTACTGTTCAGTGGGAAACTAACATCCCCAAAGATCACACAATTAAAGTAAACAAGTATTACAAACTGACCAGGAATAGGTATATAGTTAATTTCTACGCGGTAGAGGTGTGAGCGAGAGGTATAACAGCTAAATCTCTCTATATCCTACTTAAAGATCTTGGCCTCTCTAGAACTATCATCAGTTCATTTTTAGAACGTGCTACGTAGGGTGGCATTGGTAGATAGAAATTAGGATTGAATGAGGAGCGCAACCAGTTGAGGTGAACGTGTTATAAAGGGGCCCCTTAAACCTACACCTGGGTCAAAAGTCCCAGGAGCTGTTTGCACTCCTCTCTCTGCAACGTGATGGGCCCGGCACCCGCACGGTGAATCCATGGAATGCTAAGAAGCTTCGTCTCTTCTCGTCTCTCTTTGAAATACGTGTTATAAAAGCAAATTGCTTTCAAAAATATATAACTTTGAGAGAAATTTTTTTTCATTATACATAGGTATAAACCACATTTAACTCTTATATTACATTATCAAGCTGTGCTTAATACGACACTTTCTTTATAATAATACGTTATATTAAAACAATCCGTTTTACTGATAAATAGCTAACCTTCATACAACTAGACCTTTAACTACTGCTTTAAAATAATCCACAATATTATATTTTTCAATCTCACTATAAGTTGGTCTTTCTTTTCAATGGAATTATATAAAAAAATCCATAACGAATGAATAGAAGCAATCTAAAAATGAAAAGATGAATAGAACTACAATAAGACGTATGTTCACGGCCGAGTCTGTGATATTAAAAGAGGTGGCTACCTTCGTTCACGTATTCCATTGTCCGTTTACGAACTCTACAATATCGCCTTTACTATGGATAGAGTAAATTTAAACTATGCTGTCATCATTTTCTCCTAACATAGTCTTATAGAAGTTTATATATGTATATTCCTTTCACTGATAGAAACCTACTATTTCAAATTTAAGGCTCTAATATTAATTTGTCAAATATTTATCAAATATAAGATTATAATTGTTACAAAACTTATTGTTTCACAATCACTAAAAGTAAAAAAAAAACAATATAATAGTTATGACACGAAACCCGATTGCTAAATCAATTAAGATATAACGAAAAAAAATTAGAAAAAAATTTAGGCGTTTCAAGCGATTTCTGCAACGTTTTTATCAAATGGGGTCGACGTTCTATTCCGACACATCACGATAAATCACCGTGTAGATAATTTCCGACCATTACTACCTTCTAACTATCCGTATTGTGTTCCGAATGAAAATAGCAAGGCTATTTATATAAAGAGAGCGGAATGAGATCTTTTAAAGTAAAAGGTCATTAATATGAATATTGTAGCCGTTGTTATGATGGGACTCAACTCGACTTACCAGCAACACGATTGCCACAAAGCAATCAATACATTGGGTTAAATATACAGTTTCATAACGTGAATCCAATTATACGAAAGCTAAATTGGTTAACATTAAATTATTTAAATATACACTACTCGCTAAAATCTAAGAGACAGATATAGTTTGAAAATGTTATAAGCTATGATGACTATATATAATATATCTTTTGATATTTTTATTCTTAAACTATCACAAATCTTATTTTTAGAACGTTTGATAGATAAGTCTACAGCCTTTATATTTTTCTTTAGTTTAAGACATTATTAAAGTAACTGAATTGGCCCTTTTCATTTTAATAATAATATTTGTAGATTTATCATCAAAGTAAAAATTATATTAATCATTCAGACGCAATAATTAGTTAGATTTATTGTTTTGTTGAATTATTGTATTTGAATATTATTTTGAAAAAACATTACTCTTCGTGGTCCACTAGAAAAAGATTCTCAACCGACATTAGTTTAACATATATTATACTGTTATAATACACTAAATCAATGATAGAGATATTCTAAAATATCTGATGTAAGAGATGGAGAGCGAGAGATATATATTCAGTTCAGTCAGTTTTCTAAGAGGTAGATAGAGGAAAATGTTCATTGCAGAAGAGCATTTTAATTTCATATTAACCAGCCACAAATATATTAAATGACCATAATACGAGTGGGGACTATTCCTGGTATGCAGATACATTACGTACAAGCTGAGTTAATAATCTAGACGAGAATACGATGGTAAGATAATGGAAAAGGATTTCAGGGTCATATACATTAATTAATATTAATAATTATTATTAGATCCTTACATATGAACTAGAGTTCTCATGAACTGGCTACTTTGACTCAAATATCTGGCGTTTGGTTTGGAATACCAAATTCGAATTTATTTCGTGTATAGCAGTTTTATCTATACTAATATATATAGTAGAAGAATTTGTTTGTTTGTTTGAACTCGCTAATCTCAGGAACTACAGGACCGATTGGAAATATTCTTTATATTCGTTATTTAACATCACGCTAAGATAAAAAATGTTGCGAAAACGGCAAAACTTAGAACTTCCCTTGCGTTCGCTGAGTAATTAGTAAAAATCATGTATTACACAATTGTTCCCCTCTAAAAGTACTAAAAGATAGTCCGCGACAGTACATGTCGAGCTTTTAAGATTAATCCATTATAACCATGTTTATGGTTATCAAAATAGTTCTAAAATAATACACTATTTGCCGATTTTATAAGCTTTTTTTCAACAAAATTACTCTTGACAGTATTAGATTGGTGTGCGGCGTGTGTGCGGGTGCATGCGTCGCGTATGCGGGGTATATGCGGGTTGCGAGCGGGGTGTGTGCTGAGTGCTTGCGGCGTGTATGTCACGAAAGAAATGACACATGTTATTATATTGTTTGTGAATAGAGAGATATAAAAAAAACTGGGGGAGACCTTTACACGAGAAGGGGTGGCAATCAAGGGTACCGAAGAAAATTAATGCAATAAAATAAAAATATGTAAATGAATTTCGTATATCCTAATATATAATTGTAACAATTATATATTAGGATATACGAATAATATCTATCTCAATACATGTGCCTATAAAAAAATAAGATAAGATTCGATAGAAAAGTTATCCACCTGCCCTTATTTCAATTATTTGGGTGGAGCGTATTATATCAATTCCTGGCTCGTTTTTCTATCATAAAACTAGTCATCTCCACATAGCAAAGAAGCAAGTATTTTTTCTTTGCAATATCAATTTTGTCAAAAGGTAAATTGCCAGAGCAAAGTCCACGTACATCGTCAAAATCGGGAAACAGCTTGTGAGCTACCCGTTTGGGATACGTAAGTTCTGGGCTCTATACAAACCTGCTCTGCACTAAGGGATGGAAAAACAGATTGAGAAATCTCTTCTTTAAAAAAAAGGACTTACGTGACATGAATTTTACATGGTGTTATTTAAATAATGATGGTATGATGCCTCCATCTAAATATTTTTATCAGAGCTAGACATAACAAACACCAACCACATAGAGAGCGTAACTTCAAAGGAATGGAAAATACCAATTTCAATTCCACTGGGTTCCAGTCAAACTATTGCGGTGTGAAAGGTAATTCAAACCTTATTATACATATTTTGTATTATTTGAACAAAAAAATATATCTATCCTCCAAAACGAGGACACTGTGGTTTTTGGGTGAAATTTCAATTCCAATCTATGATACTTTCGATAAATTATGTGTTAATGTATGGTACAGAAAATAAGCATTCTAAAATAAAAGGTCATATGAAATACAATCTTAGAATGGTCTGTTCTTTGATCAAATTCAGCTGTTTTAAAAAGTTTGTTCCTGTAAAGAATACATAGTCTTGAAAAAAAAGGTAAATATGTTTAAAAATTGTATTTCGACAAACATAATAAGTTTTTTATTCCGTTTAGTTAGTGCTCTATTTCTTGTCGAAACTTTTCTACTTAAAGGATCCTGATCAGACTGCAATATTTGTTGTTTTATTTTCAAAGTACAAATGATTAAAAATCTATAAATTGATTTAAAAGCTTGAATAATCAATCTTCACAACACAGACAACATTTTATTTCATCATCTTTTCAGCAAATAAAAAAACACATGTATAGCTTAAAAAACTAAACCGGATACTACTCATACAAAATATAATATTATAACATCATTTCTTATAGACTAAGATTGCATATCAAAAGAATGCCGTCTTTTTTTAAATCGACAAAATAAATATAAAAATTGTATAGCAAAGTCCACGCTTGTCGATAACTAAGGAGGATTAATTCTAAGTTTACATTTTTATTGACTTTAATAAGTACATATAGATTTTTATATTTAAACTTTCGTGAATCATGACTATTATATTTATATTTACCAGGCTGTATTCACGTAGAAATTAAATCGGAATGTGCCCGACTAGTTTCGAACCCATTCGGGGTCCTTATTCATGAGCTCTGAGCGTGGCGGACTCGTGACGAGAACTAGAGAAAACTAGTCGGGCACATTCCGATTTAATTTCTGCGTGAATACAACCGGGTTAATATAAATATGATAGTACATATAGTTTATTTTTCTGTAAATTCTAAAAATAATAATCGATTCAAATTTAATAATGCTTTCGTGGGCGTTTTTAATATTTTCACTAACACACTTCACCCTTAGGTACTTTCTGGAGTAACAAATTCTGCAATGACTGTTGATTTAGACCTACCAATCAATAATAATCAAAGACTGCTGCAATATAGATTGTTTGTTCGATACTTCGTATGTCAGTCAACAGAGAAGTACCGAGTTCTGTGCTTTGTCGTCGTAACCGTTGTATATAAACCGTACACAGACGAAAAAATAAACAGATTTTGAACCGTTTGCGTGTGGAGAAACTTCTTCTTAAATTTAAGTCTTATCAATAATATCAAGTTCCAGTCCCGCTTTTGTATACCATTTTTCAATAAATAAATTAAGTTTATTTGCGTGCTGTGGTTCACGAGTGTAATATTTAAAAATTATTATAGTTGGTTTTTTTAGTATTTTCTAATATTTACGAAGATTTATATTCTGAGATTTAAAAAAAACAGGTCCATGACAAAAATATATAAACTACCCTCAAGTACTGATACATATTTTTCAATACATATTAATAAGAAATTTAATTTTATTGCATGTCATGGTTTACGTTTAAAATAAGTACAATATTCAAATAAACTTTATTTTTACATATATATTATTTTATTTGCCTTTGTGATAAATATAAACAGCTGATGAGATGGCATTACAGAGCGCTAAATGGATAGACAAAATAGTTTTTCGATAATCTAGTACTTCGATCCAAATGTAATTGAAAGGACGTTATTTTATGATATTATTTTAATAACAGTCCAATCTATTTAATCAATAAATTTTCTAATTATAACAAGAAAAATAAATACTACATAGCTCATTTCGAAGCTTTTGTTATTGCTAATTTTGCAAATATATGTAAAATAAATTGTAATGGATATTTTTACAAGCATTTTAATTATAATTATTATAAATAAAGAAAATAATAAACCCACTACACTCGTCTTAACTCGATTGGTAAAATGCTGTTTGTTTTGATGTGTTGTATTTTTGTTTATTATATTTTTCTTAATGTAAAATTAATATATGAAAATAAAATTATCCGGAAAATAAGCACACTGCATTTTGTCCAACAAAGGTTAATCTTATAATATGCGATAAACATAAGTTTTATTACATTCTATTTACACGATTGCTTAGTAAATATTGTATCTTCTTAATATATAAATATATATCTGTAAAATAATAAGTATTAATGAGGTGCAAAAATTTAATCTCGACAACCCTAGACACGAGTTACGATTTATTGCCCTAATATTTTTTCAAGTTTATTTAAGTAACAAATTTTAATTACAGTAATCATTACTATTAAAATGATTCATTAATATATTTTACTTAACTACTGCTTTAAAAATTAATATATTTTTCAATCTCAGTGTCAGTTGTTTTTTCTTTTCAATGGAATTATATAAAATATTTTAAATTAATAAATGCAATCTCAAAATGAAAAGATGAATAGAACAAGGTAGACGTATGTTTATGGTTGAGTCTATGATATTAAAAAGGGCCACCCCTTAATTTCGTCCTCGTATTCCATTGTCCGACCGCGATCTCTCAATATCGCTTTTACTACGGATAAAATAAACTTAAACTACGCCATAAGCATTTACTACTAACATAGTTTTTTTGGAGTTCCTATGTGAAATAATTCTTATTTCTTTCCGTGATAGAACTCTACTATTTCTTATTTGAGTTCTAATATTAATTTGTCACATATTTATTTAATATAAGATCTTGAATATCTGTGAGAAGAAAGAAGATAATAAATGTTACAAAAGTTAATATTAAATTATAAAAAGTAAAAATAACACTGATTCAATTTGAACATAAATCAACATAATGATTATGACACGAAACTCGATATTCAAATTCAATTTAGATATAACAAAAAATAAATGAAAAAAGTTTTGGCGTTTTAAGCGATTTCTGAAACGTTTTTATCAAATGGGGTCGACGTTCTATTCCGACACATCACGATAAATCACCGTGTAGATAATTTCCGACCATTACTACCTTCTAACTATCCGTATTGTGTTCCGAATGAAAATAGCAAAGCTATTTATATAAAGAGAGCGGAACGAGATCTTTTAAAGTAAAAGGTCATTAATATTGTAAGAATTGTTGAAATATTTGAATAATTCAATTCATAATTTGAATATTCTGAATGTTTTAAATAACAACCGTTTTTAAAAAATGACAGTTTTTGACAAAAAAGTTCGATAGTTATATTCATTGTTTACATTTCTTTTATTTTTTTTTGTAAATTAAAAGATAGGATAGGATAGGACTTACCTACGCAATGGGATATCTAATTTCTTAAAAGCATTATTTTATAAATATTCGCCTTAATGATAAACAATAAGAAACAGTAAATAATTTCCATTAGGTACCTATGTTAAGATAAAGAAACTATTAGCTGTTAGGAAAGAGAATATTGGGACATTCATATTTTATGATATATTATGCACAAACAGACAGATATTTTTTTAAATAAAACTATTTTTACACCTTCATCTCGTTATGGCGTCAACAAAATTGCTGCAAACGCCGGGTTCAATTTAAAGTTTTAAAATGTGAATCTAGTTATACGCGTAGTATATCCGTTTTAAATAATTCTGTATAAACGTATAAATACATTCAATAAAAACTGAAAGAAAAACAAATATATTTTGAAAATGTCATAATTTATGCTATGAATATAATATATTTTTTGATACTTTTGTTATTCTTGAACTGTCACAAATTCTTATTATTTGAATGCTTGATAGATGAGTCTACAGACTTTATTTGCAATATGAAAGCTCTGTCCTTTATGACACATTAAAGTTATATTAGTTATTTTATTATTGTTATATTAAATACAAATATAAAAACAATATTAATTATTTACATTTAATGTTTTATTAAATTATTGTATTCGAATATTACTTTCGATAACCATTATTTTTAAGGGTTTACCTCATTTTTCTCAAACCATATAATATAATTTTTACAAACAATATTAGCTTATAAAGTAAACACTAAAAGGTATTTGCTACAAACAGGCGACTGCTATATGATACATTAGTAAATTACAGTTGAGGACTTATTACAGAAATATTATAAAATTGTAAGTACAGCAAGAAAAACAAGAGAAGTTTATTTACTCTTTTCTAAGAGGTAGATAGAAGAAAATATTCATTGCAGAAGAGCATTTTAATTTTATATTAACCACCCATAAATTTATTAAATGACCATAATACGAGTGAGGACTATTTCTGGTATGCGGATACATTACGTACGAGCTGAGTTAATAATCTAAACGAGAATACGGTGGTAAGATAATGGAAAAGGATTTCAGGGTCAGTGTTCATTAATTATTATGAGAGTGACAATATATGGACAAATGAACTTTAATATTAAACCTTTTTCTGAGCATTGAATAATTAATGTTAATATATCCCGTTATTAATGTATTCAATGTAAGCTAAACTTTTGTTTGCGAACTTTGAAGCTAAAAACAGATCTATTAGGTAAGACTCCAGTATAAAACTATTTATTTTTATAGGATTTATTATTCATTTTAAATTCAATTTTGAAGTACAAAAATGGACCACATGTAATACGTCTTGCGGATGTGACCTCTGACAAAGGTCGATTATAACCAATCATTACATGATTATTGAAAACTGTTCCTGAACACGAAGACCTCGAGAAAACTACAAAAATAAGTAACATGGTAACTTGGTGCTAAAAAGTTTTCAGACAAAATAACTGGTAAAATAAAATTTAATGTAGCCTTTATCATAATAAATGCACTTATGTCCCTTATTATCTTTTATATATTGTAACTATGCCTTCGTGTGCTTGCGTGTTTTAAAATTACACTGTAAACTGAAATTAAAAAGGGATATTTCACAACCTTCAGGATACTGAATGCCTACAGAAAGTCAAATTAATTCATGAATACATATCTACATATTAGACGCTTCCAAGGTTCGCGATGTATCCAAAATCGATTCCGTTAGCATTATAGCTACTTTGCATTTCTGTCTGAAAGTTAGGCCGTAAACGAAGCGTTAACCTTTTAAAGAAAAAAAATATATGACTAACTATTCATAGAGATTTCGGGTATAGCTTTTTGCACTATAATTTAAAGGAAAAATAAATATACAAAGGTTGTAGTTATGTTATATTCAAATCGATTTAAATAGGATCTATAGCGCCTTTTACTAAATAGGTTACAAAAAGTGAGAAAAATGAATATATTCATAAATATATTTCTAATCTTTAACCACACCTAGCTTTAGCCCTTTGGTAACGTATGTCTGTTGCAAATGTTAATTATATTAGAGTCATCACAAGTATTCAACTAAATTAATTATTTAACTTTGACTTATAAAATTTCATCCATTGAATGTCTTACGAAACACAATAACTGAAGTATATTGACGAGTATTTTAAAATTAAAACTAACAAGCATGACTACAAGTTTATAGACATTTTCAGGTATTGTTTACTGTATTTTGTGTATGTTTTGTGTATTGTAGCTTCAACGTTCATAAACATAATTACATTAAATTTGCTTACATTAAATGCTGTAATAATGAGAAATATTAATATTAATTATTCAATGCTCAGAAAAAGGCTATTATATTTATATTTACCCGGCTGTATTCACGAACAGTGTGTATGTGGCGGACTCGCAGCGCGAATCTGCCACGCTCAGAGCTCATGTTTAAGAACCCCGAATGGGTTCGAAACTAGTCGGGCACATTCCGATTTAATTTCTACGTGAATACAGCTGGTTAAATATAAATATGATACTCAGAAAAAGGGTTTTATAATAAAGTTCATTTGTCCATATCCCTGTCACGTTCATAATAATTAATGTACACTGACGACCCTGAAATCCTTTTCCATTATCTTACCACCGTATTCTCGTTTACATTATTAATTCAGCTCGAACGTAATATACCCGCATACCAGGAATAGTCCTCACTCGTATAATGGTCATTATTTTTTTGTCTGTTGTTGTCTCAATATGAAATTAAAAGTCTGTTTGGTATAAACAAGATCTTCCTCTTACTTCCTAGAGAACACAGAACAGACATAATTCTCGCTCCATCTTGTAGTGCAGTAAATCTATTTTATAAACCAATATTTTTATACAAATATAATATGGTAAATTATTATGTCAGTTGAGAAAAATACCATAAAGAATTGAAATACAAAAACTTACAAGTGTCAAGGTTTCATATTGTTTTTGCCGTTGTAATAAATCTGGAAATACTAAAATTACTATGAAACAGACAAATTCCGTGGCTTTAATATTGTCTCAAAAAACAAAGCTTTCATATTACAAATAAAGTCTTTAGACTCATTAATCAAGCATTCTGAAAATGAAAATTTGTGACAGTAAGAATAACAAAAATGTCAAAAGATATTTATATTATATTTATATTATATTTCGAGCGTAACTTGTGAAATTTTCAAAATATATTGTCTTTAATTTAAAATTTTATAGACTAATATACATTTAAATATCTGATTTTAACAAATATAGTTAGTTTGTGTTTAATTATATTCACGTATTTTAACGTTAAATTTAAATCGACATTTCGATCGCTTTGCAACATATATCTCAAAATAACTTACTAATAGAAGTCATTTACTTTTTGTTATTGTTTGTTATAATAAACATTTGTTAAATAAATCTTATATGAAATTAGTTATCCGGATTTTATGAACGTTTCAACCCTTAATACATATACACACATACAAATGTATATATGTGTGTGTGTATGAATGGAATAGAAATTTGAACAATGGATATAAACTGTCGTATATATTAATTACAAAATCACGTTGTTTATGAATGTTTTTATTTAAAACATTCAGAATATTCCAAAGACGTATTGAATCATTCAAATACGATAACAATTCCTACAACATTAATGACCTTTTACTTTAAAAGATCTCGTTCCGGTCACTTTATAAAAATAACTTTACTATTTTCATTCGGAACACAATACGGATAGTTAGAAGGTAGTAATGGTCGGAAATTATCTACACGGTGATTTATCGTGCTGTGTCGGAATAGAACGTCGACCCCATTTGATAAAAACGATTCAGAAATCGCTTAAAACTCCTACATTTTGGTCCAATTATTTTTATATATATCTGAATTGAATTTGGATACCTGCTTTTGTATCATTAAGGGATTTCGTATCATTATCATTACCATTAAATTTATAGCAATTTCATTAAATAAATTATTTATTTTTATTATTTTATTACTTTCTTTTTTCTCATGGATATTCAAGATCTTATATTAAATAAATATGTGACAAATTAATATTAGAACTCAAATAGAAATAGTAGGGTTCTATTACAGAAAGAAATAAGAATGATTTCAAATATGAACTCCAAAAAAGTAAATGCACAAAACGTAGTTTAAATTGAATGAAAATGGAATACGAGAATGAAAGTAAGGAGTGGCCTCTTTTAATACCACAGACTCGACCATAAACACACGTCTACATTGTAGTTCTATTCATCTTTAAATTGCTTCCTTCCATTCGATTTATATTTGTTATATAATTCTATTGAAATGAAAGATCAAGAGACACTGAGATTGAAAAATATATTGTTGTGGATTATTTTAAAGTAGTCGTAAAGTATCTAGTTGTAGGAAGGAAACATATTACTCAATAAAAATAGTAGGAATAAAATATCTTATGAGGGACAGCTTTGATAAAATAATATGAAATTCAAACCTGTTATAATATCTGGTACCTTATATAACAATGTAAAAAATATAATTTAAATAAAATTTATCCGTGTCAAAGGATCTCAAGATTGAAATTGTATACGTTCTTAAGTACTTATTATTCCAAAAATATATATTTATACTAGATGCCAATCGATTTCGTCCGAATGGAATACTTGGAAGTGCCTCTTCCCATTGGAAGTTCAAAATTAAAAGTATATCGGGTGAGCATTTCTATGTAACACTCTGACAACTTTACTTTTTAGAACATGCGTTGACAGTCTTACTAACAGCCCATGTTTTTGATACTTATAAGATTAATCAATAATAATTTCATATAAAAATATCGCGGTCATTAATCGAAGTAAAATATAAGTACATTTAGATAGACAAAGTCACGTATTTTTGAGATATTTTATTAAAATCGGTCCACTTATTTCATAGTTCAGCCCGGACAATCATCGTGACACGAGATTTAGACAAGATATTAAGTTTTTTTATAAGGAAATATAATCTTGCAAGCAATCATGAGAAAGAATCCAATAAAACTTTTGTGTGTTAATAAAATTCAAACTTAATAAATAATAACGTTTACTGAACAAATTAAGATAAGGTTCTTGATGATTTTATTTTCATATA
This sequence comes from Dircenna loreta, assembly GCA_963555665.1. Lineage (NCBI taxonomy): Eukaryota > Metazoa > Arthropoda > Insecta > Lepidoptera > Nymphalidae > Dircenna > Dircenna loreta. The sequence continues at coordinate 15,820,831 of OY743087.1, forward strand.
TTATTTCTGTATAAAAGTAAATATACTACAAAAAAAATACGCAACCAACAAAGACACACAACACTCAACCAATAGAACCAACTGAAGACAAGTGTTGTTTGAATTATGTACTTTCTAAAAGAAATATAATAAAATGTTAGTCAAAATAAACATTGAAATTTATTATGCATACTTTTGCAAACTTGCAATTCAGAAAATTATTTATCTATTCACGTTACAACTATAAAACTTTTTGTTTGAATAAATCGGATTATTTTTAAACAATATTTCAATATATTCTTTCAATAAATAGAGTTCAATGTGCCTACATTCACTCCATTATCGAAAAACTATTTTGCCTCTCCATTTAGCGCTCTGAAGTGACTTCTTATCAGATAATTATATCCGGCAAAGTGCTTGAAGGAGGCTCTAAGACAAATTAAATAACATAAAAAAGCTTTATTACAAGATTGTTCTTATTTTAGACATGTAAACCATGGCATGCAATTAAATTTAATCTCTTATTAATACGTATTGAAAAAAGTGTATACAGGAGCAGGAACTGGGCTTGATAGTAGCTTAGAATGACTGACTGACCGACAGACAGACTGAAAGTAGTTTAGAAATCGCTAGTATTTTTGCTTTAAACCTGTATTTTTTATCTAAGAAAAGGTGAAGTTTATTTCGATATTGATTAAAAAGTAAAATAGATTTATTTAACCTTACGTATAATTATAAGGAAAATATTTTATTAGGAACAGCTTCGATAAAACAACATAAAAGTTAAACCTGGTTTATAAGTGTAATAAAAACAAATTACTTTTAGAAAATGTAATAGGTTACGGTAAAAATTGTAATCCGTGTCAAAGGTTCTCGAGATTCAATCTGTGCACGTCCTTCAACACTCCTTATTTTAAAGATATTTGATTTTATAAATTATTTTAACATTAAATAAAAATATAATTGTAAAAATACTCCACACTCATCCTAACGAATTGAAAGACGAGTTTTGCGTTTTATTGATTATTTATTTTGAAGAAAAAAAATGTTTGTAAAAATATACCTTCCAATTTATTTTACATATCTTTTACAAAATAATCACTTAAAAGCTCCAAAATAAGCTATGAAGTTTGAAAATATCTACAATAATCATGTGAAGCTTTTTTAAATTTTAAATAAATATAAAATAAAAAATAAACCGATAATGGCAGGGGTTAGAACCCGAGACCTATGGGAAACGGTCTCGTCACCCTACCAATTGAGCTACCGCATCCTTGCTAGCGTAATAGATGAAAGAATCCTAATAGATGTCACCACCGTCGCTATAAAGACGAACATGTATAGAGTGTAAAGTTCACCGAGTCTGGCAGCGACAGTAATATATAAGGTCCAAAAAAACATCACCATCAGGACTCGGAACTATAATAAGTATACTGTTACACAAACTACTCTACCGTCTGATAATCGAACTAATGATCTTTGATTCATCAGTCTTTGGCCATTAGTGGTCGTCGTCTTTTTTGTAGATCTTGTTACTCCAGAAATTAAGTGTAAACTGTGATTGAGTGAATATATTGAAAATGCCCACAAGAATACTATTGAAAGTAAATTTGTCATTATGTTAGACGTTACAGAAAATTCAACCCACACAGGTAACGTTATAAAGTCAAACTTCAAACTAATCCTACGATATCGACAAGCGTGCAATTCATTATTCTATTAAGATATTAATCCAGTGGACTTCCACAAGTACAGTACTCTTTTGATACACCATTAGTTGTTTTAGTTTTAGTTTTGTTTTAGTTCAATGATGATGACGACTATCCGTTTATCCGTTAGACTTCAGTTTAGAGTTAAACATATGCGTTTTTTTATGCTTTTTGATAATTTAAAAGAGGACGTAATAAAATATTGTTTGCATTGCACACAAAGTTTAAAAAAGCCTCTAAAGCATTCTAAAGCTTTTTATAATTTATATTCTGAAAATAAAACCTAATAAATATGCCAGTGCTGAGCAGAATGCTGTGGTTAGAAAAGTTTCAGCGATTAACAGAGCGCTGCCTACGCGAAATATACACTTTTTGGATTTCGACTGCATAATGGCGGGTTAGATAACAAGAATACAGTTTCTGGGTATCAACACTTTGTACTCTTCACTGGAACAATATTTTTGAATGAATTAAATTGCAAGCATTGTTTCTTTACGTCATATGACGTACTTACTTAGCTACTACCTAGATACGACAATATATTTTTTCGCCGTTTCTATTTATTTTCTAAAATTACAAAAACCAACATATTAATTTTAGTATGATAGCTTTTTAAAAAATCACCCAAAAAAACATTGTGTCCACGTTTTGAAGAGTAGATTAGATTTCAAAATAATACAAAGTATGTAAAATAAGTAATGAGTTACCATTTATACCGCTATAGCTTAGCTTGAACATTGTACAGTGGAATTTAAATTGGCATTTTCCTTTGAACTTCAAAGTTACGCCGTCTATGTGTTGGTGTTTGGTTTGGAAAAGCTCTAACAAAATATTTAGATGCAGGCTACATAATGTCGTCATTTGAATTATACCATCTACCATTCATGTTACGCAAAAAGTACTTTGTAAAAGGAGGGATTTCTTATACTATTTAACCTCCCTTTAATCTCCCTTTTTCATTTCAGTTTATGTGCATGTTAAAACCAGCTTAATTTATTCGGAAAGCCTTGATATATATAAAAGGTAATAAAGGAAACAACTTCATTTATTATGTTAAAATGCCGGATTTCATTTTGTGGTCGCAGACTTCATAAAATCTATTTAACCAGCTTGTTTCATATATTAAGTAGCAGTCATATAAATCTTAAATTTACACAACGACAACACGCGGGATAGTTTTTTTTGAGTTTGTTGACATTGAAAGATAAATAATTCATATTACAGTATTCCTCAGTAATAAAGTATCTATTGTAACGCGTGAATCTAGGTTAGGTTTATTCAAGCCAGATTTATTTTTTTTTCGTTTTAATACATTGGTTTACTCAGTAATCAATCACCACTACCAATATCATAGAGTTAAGCAGTTATTATTTAATCTCATTGTCCTAAATTAAAACTCTAAAAAGTTTTCTCATATAGTCTACACTGCTCTACATATAAGTAGGCAAGTTAATTATTTTATACAAAATGTAGAGAATACTTCAACATTTAATTTTCTTCACTTACAAAAAAAAGGTTTTTATTTTTTTACTAAATTGCGTTAATCACATTTGTTAAGAATAGAAGGGAACATGGTACACTCTTAACATTTAATTGACAGTAAAATACATAACTAAATAAATTGATATTAAAGTAAAACAATAAAATACATAACTAAAATTGTTAGGCACATTATATTTAAATAAGCTTCACATGATCTATCTATATAATATATGTCTATATAAATTTGGTAATAATTACAAAATTGGTCACCTACGTTACCAGTACATATTTTATTTAATTCCATGATTCTATATTGGTTTTTACAAAACACATTTTTTCTATATTAATAGTTAATCTATCTTCAAGATTTATACTGCTTACTAAATAACGTTTAAATTATACATTTCTAATTTGTCACTAATAATGTTACTTTGTTTATTTTGATTGAGAGGAAGTAACGGAAAATTTCTTCGTTTTCTTCTGTTATATAAACATTGATTCACAAACTGTTTCGCTATTTTAACGATATACGTGGACTTTACTCTGGAAATTCGTCGTTCGAAAATCTGGGCGCACGTTTGTATTTCGTTTTAAAAACTCTATCGTTCAGATCTTCAGTGACCCAAGACTGTTACGCCAGCTATTTGAAACAGCAACTGCTTTAACAGATGCATCCAATCATAGACATCTGCCCCTAATTGGAACAGTATAAGAGAATTTATTTCCTGTACTAATGATAAAGGCAGCGCAGGCACTTAGATCGGAAGGGACACATACCTGCCTCCACGAAAATGCGAAGTAAGAAAAGAACGCATCCTATCCCAATCCACTTACTTTATTTTTATACGTGAGGATACCTTTAGGTTCCAGAGCAGGCTGCAAGAAATGCAACAAACAATGGCTCTCCACTATTTTGTAATATTGTTGGCACATAAATCATCAGATTTACAGTTCAAAACTATGATTACGGCGCTCGTAATGCTTGACGGTGCTCCTTTACCAGTTGGCTCTGACTCTTGATACTTTGGCTTATTTGTTATCGGTAACGATTGCCGCTTTACCCTTTTAGGCTGAAGGGAATAATGTTTGAAATAGTAATCTGACCAATGTGTTGTACAGATTGGAATGCTAGGTTACGAAAGAAGTAAATAGATGACAAGTAAGTGAATAACGTTGGAATGAATGATTGATGTGTAATATGACAAGAATGAATGAAGAATGAAGTGTAACGATAATACGTTTGTGTATATAACAAGTTTGGTTATATGACGAGAAGGCAGCTGAGAAAGGTATGTGTGGAATGTATCAAAAGTAAGATAGCAAAGAAGAAAGTCCTGTAGAAAAACAAGGAATACCATATAACTAAAATAAGTGCAGATCGATGGTTACTTTTTATTTATGTATTCATATGAACCGAATCTTATTCGACCCGAATTGTAATAAGTGTATATTTAGAGACATATTATTCGTCTATCCTAAGGGTATCTGAATATCTTTACCTACAGCGAGTCAAATTAATTCATGAACTCATATCTACATATTTGACGCTTCCAAGGCTCCAAAATCGATTTCGTAAGCATTATCGCTACTTTGAATTTCTGTATGAAAGCTTGGCCTTAAAAGAAGCCTTAATTTTTTTTAAATAAAATGTAGACGATAAATCATTTTAAGGGTTTTTTTTCTTACAGCTTTCTGGATTTATATAAAAGGGAAAATAAATACAAAACTTAAGTTAATATGATTTTAATGAATGAAAAATATGATGATAGCATATTATATACGCCTTTTACTAAATAGCCTACAAAAAGTAAAAAAAATAGACATTCATAAATCTATTTGTCTTTTGTAAATAGTAATAATATTAGAGCTATCACAAGTATTCAAATACATTTTTTAATTAACTTTGACTTTTGAAAAGTGAAACTATTGAACGTTTTACGAAAAGAGATATTTATTTTGAAATACCCAATGTTAAAATACTATCTGCCTTATATTTATTAAACTATTATTTGTGTCTAGGTTTATGAATAAGAAGTAAGAATTTGAAAAGAGGGCTTCTTTCAGGACATTCGACTGAATGTTTGTCAAGGATGAACCCTAGATAGGCACGTTTTTACTATTTTCTATCTCTATAGGAAAGTTATCAAGTGAATAACTGGATAATTAATAAATTAATGTAAGACTGATAATCTGATATTATTTTAGTATGATTGTAAAACTCCCTTTTATTTTGGTCACAAGAGCGGTTTGATTTCAATAAAAAAAATGGAAGTCATAACATTTTCACTCTTGAATGCGGAAAGTATGTAATAAAATAACAAACACGAAATATGAACGGGTACGTATTATTATTGAACACAGTGTAAGTTCATTGTTACTTTCACTGTAAAATAAAATATTTTATAGATAAATTGTCACTTATGAAAATATTTATATGGTATACTTTACTTTTAATAATTATTTTTAGATAATAACAATAAAAATTAAATATATATATACATATATATGTATATTAATTCTTAATACCCAGCTGTTATGCGTAATTTTTATATACCAGTTTTCGTCTTCAGGTTCAGTTTTCTTCTTCAATAATAATTAATTCTTCAAGAATAATTATTCCTATAAAAATAAACATCAAATGGACGTTTTCTTAGTTCCCACGTTCATATGAAAAACTCACTTACATTAAATGCTTTAATAACGGGAAAAACAAATATTAATCATTCAACACTCAGAAAAAGGTTTAATAATAAAGTTCATTTGTCCATATCCCTGTCACTCTCATAATAATTAATGTATATGACCCTGAAATCCTTTTCCATTATCTTACCACCGTATTCTCGTTTAGATTATTAACTCAGCTCGTACGTAATGTATCCGCATACCAGGAATAGTCCTCACTCGTATTATGGTCATTTAATATTTTTGTGGGTGGTCTTAATATGAAATTCAAATGCTCTTACGCAATGATCAGTTTTCTCTGACTACCCCCCAGAAACGACTTAATAGAAATCTCTCGCGCTCCATCTTATATATCAAATATTTTAGTATATTTGTATAGTCAGCATCATTACTCTACTTTATATTAAAGAATAATTAAAATTAGTATTACCCGTTATTAAAGTATTTAATGTAAGTGAAGCTTTCATGTTAAAGTGTGAGCTCAGAACAGATCTATTTGATGAAATTCATTGTATATTTGTTTATTTTTTTAGCAATTATAATTCACTCACTTTGAATTGAAAGTACACTGCATATAACGTGACTTTTTTTTTTTAACGTCTGGAAGCTAATTGCTACCTCCCTCACCCAGGGAAAGATGAGGGGTGGTTATGTGGGACTTTCACCTAACACTAAACCAGACGGTTGCCGCCTGCCGTCATAGTGGGACACCACGGGATCGCTTTCGCATTCAACCGATTCCCCGACGGAGCCTACCACGGAGAGAGCACCCTGCAACAAGTGGACCCTCCCTTTTTCGCAGGCTTGATAGATTGTGCAGGGCTCACCCTACCCCCAACCCAAGCCTGCTACCGCGTGGAGGAGGCCGAAATCCCCTCCGAGCCGAACCCAGTCTTTAGACTCCGACACTCGGAAGCAGGAACGAGCCCAGAATCTGTACCCGATCAACCGCTGGAGAGGATAGCGGTCTCGGTTAAGAGGTGGAGTTTCTTTTCCCGCAAGCCGAGCGCAACATCCTAGATAGGGTCCAGCTCCCTCGGCGGTAGTCTCCCCGAGAGGAGACCACCGATCGAGTCCCCAAAATAGGCAGAAAGCCAGCACGACCCAGCGGGTGTTACGCCCCACCCACAGCCACCAGGCAATCCGCCAAAAGAAGGGGACCCAACCACGAACTCAACAGGCCTCTACCGCCAGCCACGGTGGTCAGCCGAGACCAGCTAGAAAGAGGCATAAGTCGGGAACCCACCACGCCCAGACCAATCAACGCCAAACGCACTCATCAATCGTTGTTGCCCAGGGAGCACCAGGCCCGTACCGCTTCCAATGCCACCGGACGAATCCGGATGGCATTGATAACGGACAGGCACACGAGGAGGTTCCCGGCGAGGCCCCCTGCATATAACGTGACTTGCATCAGCGTCTGTCTGCATCAAAGGTTGATTATAACCAATTATTACGTAATTATTGAAAACAGTACCTGAACTTAAAAAAAACTAAGTAACACGACTTAGTGTTAGATGTTTTCAGACTTACGATATATCATTTATTCTGTTATTATAGTCATTATAGAAAGTGTAAATAAATCTTAAAAGTAATATTCAGATGAATTTTATATAAATATCTTACAACTGACTATTCTTTTGACAAAATATTTTATTATACAGTGAAAGATACAAAGAACTTACATTTTGTCCAATAATAATACATACCCGTTCATATTTCGTGTTTGTTATTTTATTACATACTTTCTCAGTTCTCTGTATGAAGCGTAAAATTGTTATATTTCCTATTCTTTGTATTGAAATAATACCTCTTTTGTGACCGAAATTAAAGGACGCTTATACAATGAAAGCTAGAACAATTTAATAAGGAATACTCGCCTCATACAGGACCAGCATTCATTTATTATATGATTTAAACAAGTGTCTATACATTAAGTATTTAGAACCAATTTTAATAACAACATTTTAAACTATAATCCTCACAAATTATGAAGACTAAAAACTCGATAACTTTTATATAGTAAAATAAACTTAGATTGTGATAGAGAATGTTGATCGTGTTTATTTAGGGTAACTCTGTGACAGATATTCGATTTACCGCTCTCTAAGAAGCCGTCCATTCTTATATAATTATTATTTATAAACCTAAATATAAATAATAATTTAACAAATATAAAGCACATCCTATCACAGGTAATTTAAAATACATATTATCTTTTGTTAGTGTATTTTTACATATACATTATAAAAAACCTTTTTAAAGTTAAAGTTAAATAAGAGATTCATTTAAATATTTGTAATAAATCTAATATTATTACCATTTATAAAAGGCGTACAGTGAGTACCAAAGGGCTTTAAGGCCTTTAAAAAGGCGATTGATGAAGATTCCAAATGGATTAATGGAAACGTCTACTTTGCGTTTATCTTATACTCTTTATAGCCTATTTAGCAATTAAAATCGAGTTTTCAATCTAATTTTTTATCAAATAACAACAACCTTTTTTATATTCTTTTTCATTAGAACTAACTAAACTCAAGTTTTGTATAAATTCCTTTTAAATGTAATAGTTAGCTAGAAAAGTTCAAAATAATTAATCATATCTGTATAATCAGGAATATTTATTATTTTAATGAGAAGATAAACCGTCCTAACGCCTCTTTTACGGCCAAACTTTCAGACAGAAATGCAAAGTAGCGATAATGCTTACGAAATCGATTTCGTATTCATCCCGATCCTTGGAAGCGTCAAATATGTAGATATGTATTCATGAATTAATTTGACTCTCTGTAGGTATTCAAATACCCGGATAGATAGGATATTTTAATAACTTCTGTCTCAATACACATGTTTATTTAATTTAAGATCAGATACGGTAGACTTATAAATATAAACTTACCAGCATTTGGGAACAACGTAATATGTCAATTCCTTCCACGCTTTATCATACGTCACCTCGGTAGAGGTTTGATTCTTTGTAATATAATTTTTCCAACAATATATTCATTTCTTCCTTTGACGTCCTCATTTATTATAAAAATCCACGTACATAAGACTTCACATAATCTTAACACCGCCTTACACGACCATACTACGACAAACACTTACATATATTTTTTTGATGACCGTTGCTCTTTAAAAACTAATTCTTCAAAAATATTTAATACGTAATAGTATCCGTTCTTATCAAATCACTTATCCATTTCATCTTCATTCCATCCTTTGTAGACCAGCATTCCGATTCATACAACAGCTGGTATGTAATTCTTCTCCATCAATCTTAGGGTATGAACACTTTATAACAAGATTTGTAAGGTCAATCGGCGTCATATCACGGCCTGTGCCTTGATGACCCTCAGGAGAACGACAACGAATGCTGTAAATCCCTTGTACCTTTTATTGACATCTCTCTGGAAAAGGTTTCGGGGTATGAATGGGGTGTGAATTAGGTAAACTGAATCTTGCTTAGATTAATTTCCAGATGATATGTAGCAGTTCTGTTATTCCTCTGGGGTTTTTAGAAATCGTGAACGGCGGTGACCTCTTCCCATCAGGTGACCCGTATCCTTACTGTGTATAAAAATTCATTATTACAATAAATAGTACGTATTTATTATCGACTCATAGAATGCAAAATTTTAAAGTCACATTGAGCGCGTTTCTATATCCAGAGCTTTTTACAATGCTAACGGCTGTGTTGACGATAAGCAGACTTAACAATAAACAACTCGATCATTACATTGAAAACTTTATTAAATACTCAAATAGTGGATAATTAATAAAAGCTATTTTTTTATTATCGAACGTAGAACGAATTCCGCTTTTTTACACGATTTCCGCTAATTTTGGTGTATAACACTTGTATTTTGTGCCTTCGCCGACTCTTATGGCACCTTCATGAAGTGGCCGTCATATAATACGCACCGCGCGGCAATATAAACAATGTATATTCTAAGTTGGCTTACTTGTTTGTAGCACCGATTCAATTGAAATACATGGTACAAGATAAAAAGAAAAAATTTATTCATCAATTATCCAGGCACAGGTTAATATACGAAGAAAGTAGTAATAAATACGTCGATTTTTCGATACAAAGACAAAACTTTCACAGTTTTATGTTCAATCAGGATAAAGTATCGATGGGCTTTTGTCACGCCATTATAGACAAAGATCACGGGATCGAGGCTTATTGAAGACAAGGATAGATATAGCTATTGATGAAGAAAAAACGTTAAAGAAGGAGACAAAGGACAATGAGCATTTTATCTATGTGATTATTATTCGTTCCAGTGCTTTCAAGTTTTACGGCTCTACTAAAACATCAAGGAAATAAAAGTTAATGGAAGTTTCGGTTGGCAATATTCCCTTTTACGAGTTTTATTTGAAGGCTACGTGTAGCTGTTTTTTGGAGTTATTTTAAGATATGGTAGCACACATTTTTAAGTGTTCTAAATTCTTCCAGGTTACTGTTATATTTATTATAGATATTACAGCTTCCATCGTGACTCAACTCAAATAATTATCTTCTATGTAGTAAAATATAGTTCAAGTATAATTTGAAGTAGCAGTAGTTCAAGTATTATTTGCAGACGGTGTGCAGATTCAACTAAAACAAAATTGCACAGTACACTGTCTTACAAGGCTTCTTGAGGTTCGCTAGTCTATCTAGTACGCTAAAATCATTATAATTTATACATATAAGTTTATATATCATAAAAAATAAAACTATTGACTCTTAAAATATAAAATATTATAATAGTTATTGCAATATGCTTCGAAATCGTCTTTTAATATAAAAACCTGAAAAATGTAAAACAGCAATTTTTTTAATATATGTCTGTTGTAATTTATTTATAATATTTCAATAATATAGCTTAATAAATAATATATTTACATTTTTTTTATTTTACAGATGCAGATGTTCACTGTTACCAGTCGCAGACTTCAAGTGACAGGTGATACGCTTAGCACCGGCTCCTACCTATTTCTAAGTTAGAGTTTAAAGTTGTTATTATATAGGAAGCAAGGAAGCTAGCTAATATTACTATTTAACAACTAAGGAAATATACGAAAAGATGAAACAATTCAAATAAGATATATCACAGACATTAGAAAGGATAGACGCAAACTTTACTAAAAATCTGACCTTCAACAGGGATTGGGAAATGGTAAATTCTTCCACTTATCTTTTGAACAAACATACGCCATGATAACGGTCTAGTCCAAATCATAAGCGGAGAGCGATTTATATTTTACTGCGATTATTTTTATAAGATATATTATTTAAATATTTTAAAAGAAACGGTTTTATTGTTATATGCCGATGGATAATACAAAATAATAATTATAATTTACCATTTCTACTTTTATTAAAAAAATAATAAATTGAAAGCACTGCTATAACAAAAGACGTAGTTGTACTTGATAGAACTGCTATAACAAAAGACGTAGTTGTATTTGATAGCGCTGATATAACAACAAACGTAGTTATATTTGAAAGCACTGCTATTACAAAAGGTACATACATAAATCTAGTCCATGACAACAAATATCATTACCAACTCATAAAAATAAAAAAAAATACAAGCAATCCGCTGACACACATTTTAATATACGTCTCCTCAAATGTTACTTATCTCCGATTAAAATGTCAGTCACTAAATAGATATTTTTTGGGCTGCGTGTGTTTTAATCGAAAAGTAAAACTAGGAATGGTCGTCCATATTATTATATAGCCATTTTGAAATGAAGACACCGTGTGTGATCCCTGGATGTTCTGTTATAGTGAGTTAATAATAAATTTTAAAAATACAGGCAACCAAATTACCGCATCGTTATTGATAAGCCTTGTTAAAGTTTGATAATTAATTGAATTATTTCCATCAGATCAGTGCTATGAGTGTCAGTTGTTTATTTCAATTCATGATAATGTTTCGAGAACAATGATAAATTTGACAGGTTAATTATTTTATGTATGTATTCAAATAATAGGATTGAAATCCAACAGCACGTAAATATACAGTGCATTGTGAGGGCTTGTGAGGGCATTAATTTATTCAGATATATGTATAGTTTTGATAAACGCTTTAAAAAACGTTAGAATTTGAAATTAGTTAATTATAAGATAAGTAATAAGGTTTATCAATTTATGTTATCAATTTTAAAGTATTTAAATTTGATAGCTCTATCGATCTATATATTTTTTTCTGTTGCTAATCCTATTTTTAGGAAGTATCAAATATACTTTTCTAAACTATACATTTTCATCCATTGTAGATATGCAAGAACCAAGTGACTCAACTAAAACGAAAGGTGTTATACAAAATATACATTACTATTTTTCTATGAATGAACTAGTTGTATGATCTTTAAGCATTAGTACATTACACTTATAACATGCGATAATGATTTATCACGTACTTGAATGCAGAGGTGTAAAGGAGTTTATTATTTGCAAATAAAATTATATCAAAAATCATTTTTAATTTTAGATATTGATAAATACTGGACCATTGATACCTATTAGCCCCAACTACATCTTGATCAGCCCCATAATATTGTCATCTTATTTCTTAAGTTTAAAACACCACCACAAAAATGAGTTCTTTCTCTTTTATTCCTTATATTTCTTAATCTACCTTATAACTGTTTCATTTTTAAGTCAACGTTAGTAATTTTCTCGGTGTCTGTGTGTACATGACAAATAAAATTTCAGGCGAATGGCCGCTAGTTCTCACGATAATTAACGTTGATGAATTTAATATTTACATTGTTCCTTGTATATTTATGTTATTATACTTAGGTTGTTAAACAACATTATATTTGTTATTTTGTATAGTTTAGCGATTGGCTTCACTGATGTTATTTTAATAACCCGTGAGGGTGTATCAGTACTCAACTAATAGTAAAGCAAATATTATCGTTAATATGTTACAAACATGAACTAATAAATTAATCTCGATTAAATTTTAGAATATGATATAAATAGAAATAGAGAAAATATAAAACCAACATCAAGTACCTAATAAATTCATATTTTACAATAAATTTTCTAGTAAGTATATTAAAATAATCCATTAGATTTGTGTTTATGCAAACCACACAAATATGTTATGCGGTTAGTACTTCGCAATATATTATAAATCTATATAGTAGTTTTTAGTTAAAAAATCCAACAGAGTCCTACTGTATTCTACCACGTGCTGTATCAGTTTCCGTGATTGTCTTTTTGCGTGACCTTTGTGTGAAACGATGCATCATTTCGGAACTAACAGCCAAATCACGTTATAACAATACCATTGTTCTTTAAAATCAGTTGTCGGTACTACAATCATACCGAGTCATTTAAATACAAATTATACGCAAATAACATTAATTTAAAAATAACATGTGATAACGATTCCGTCAAATCCGAAACATCTAAAAAATATATTAGCAACTTTGTTACTTCGTTTGTAATATCTGATAGGGCGAATCGCTTTATCGCGTTTATTTTCTCTTTCTGACATGTGAATTAAAGGGAGACGAATGGATATCGTGATAACACTACTAAATGCCATAAATGTAGCATTCGTATTCAGACGTAAGGATAAGTGCCCTACATTGGGATCTAAGTGACGAGAAAACAGGACGTGGACAAAAACAGTTTATTATCTCCTTGGACATCATTCAACGAAATGGTAAATATTTTATAATTTTGCAGTCCTTTTTTTATTATATATACGATTTGGTTAATTCTAAATAACATGGAAATTTTAGTTTCAATATTTTTAAAATCTTTTTTAATAATAAGTCGTGTCAGTGAATTAAAAACAAATACTTGTATTAAATTGGTTTCCGTTTTAAAATATTTTATACAGTTACCTTTAATTTAAATATTATTTAATTAAATACTATCAGACAAATTGCTAAATACAAAATATATATAAATAGATATTTAGTGCATTATATATCATATACAATTTTTAATAAGCTTAATATGGCTGACATGTTATATTGGTAAATAGAATGGAGTGGTTCTATCTCACTAAAACGAATGTAATATGACAAAATAAATACAATTTTACGTAAATAAATATTGGAACAAAACAACACTGCACATGTTTAACTTCAGCAAAACAAAAAGATAATTGGTTTTGAGAACAGTCTCGACTCTTTTTGTGCCCTGTTGCGGAATACTAATTAATTTTAAGTGTCCCCTGCGTATGTGATCTCCAAATAAAACATTGTCGAAGCAAAACTTTCATACATTTATATAAACAATCAATTTTGATAACCCACCAAGAATAATACATGTCCTTGGCAACTTTGAAATATTATAAGTTTCATTCTTTAATTGATAATATTGATAATTTTTTATACTGATAAATATTTTTAAAATATCAATTGATAACGAGTTATTTTTTATGATATAACTTCCTAGGAAAATCGTAATAGTGTTATTATGTTTGGATATTATCATCGACTGATGTTTAAGCATTCCGATAAAAAAATATAATCATTTTACTAATAATTATTATAATACTGTATTATTAAAATGAACGAACGATGAATAATATTAAAATGAACGAACGAACGAACTAACGACCGAACGAAACGAGAACGAATACTATAAAAAAAAAACATAACATAAATGTTATTTTCAAGATACATAATAAATTTGTAAAAATATAATAAACATAATATTTATCGTGAAAAAATATTTTTTGTGTCGACAAAATCCTTTAAAAACACTTTAGTTAGTTAGTTAGTTAGCTGAAATTATCTCAAATCCTATTATTTTTTGCATGTGGTCGTAGACCCAGTTTCCTAATAAAGTAGATTAGTCCAACCGTTCCACTTGATCCTTAATTAATATTGCTGTCAGAGTTGAATCGTACCACTATAATGATATGTCAGGGTCAGAACTTTGCGGAATATGCTACTAACTTCAGTAACCTTCAATCAATAAGTGTGGTGAGAATTATCTTATCGATTTAAGATGTCTGAATCGGAATCACTCTACATAATAGTTTGATATTTATTCCTTAATTAATTTGGTGTTATTTTAATTTGCAAAATACCATTATGTGTGATATAATATTAAATAATCTCTATTTATTTACAAGATATTCAAGCATAGATGATTTATTTCACAGGCAAATAAGAAAATACACATAATAGGCTTATAAAAAAGCAATATAGTTCTAATTTTTTTCTAATATTATTTCCATCACTCTATAAAAACAAGGAATAATGAAAATGGTAGGATCTAAAATTAACATATATTACGTTGAAAAAAATTATAAAAAGTTCTAAGCTACTTAGGACAGCTTTCGTCTAAGTGATGAACAAACTTTTCCTTTGTTAATAAAATAAAATTGTCAGCACCTAGGGGTTCTTAAAATGCGTAGGAAGACTCAGAACTTTGTTTGTTCACTTCTACCCACAGTTGTGTATACGAGCGTACGGGGAATTGATGTAAAATTGGTTTTCTATTTTTGATAGATGTTTTTTTTTTCTCCTAGCTTTACCTTTCCATAAAAAGACAGGAAAATTTGATATTTGTTCTACTGTTCTTACTTATTGAACTTTGAATAATACAATATCTGCAATTACAATAGAGCTGCGATGTCACTTCACAAAGAAGATTATTTATATAGTGCTTAATTCATCAGTTCAGCTCAATCGGTACGATCGGACAATTTTCCAGATGTCACCGGGTCCAATTCTCCGTATCAATTATTTTTTTATTCTACATTTATTTAATATGGATGATCAGTAGATGAGCAGCTGTATTTTTTTTTCACATTCTATATAAGTTCATTCTATATACATTCAGGCAAACTAGTTTGTTAACTATTGAATTTCAATTTACAACAGTTATCAACATTATTTTAATGACCAAAGAGGAATAACTGATAAATTATTTATAATATTGTTTAAATTGCATTTTTTTAATCACATGATATGTTAAAATTATAATGACTAAACATTCATTTACGCTTTTTTTATTTGAACCATTTTTTTTACTTTGATATAAGCACAATTTATTTGTAATAAAAACGGATTTTTTAAATTCTTTTTTTCACGATTATTATAAATCAAATGTATTTTTAGTAATAATAAACATTTTATGAAGTTTTAAAAGTCTTTAAATATTAAAAACAACAAGAAAATATTATTCCAATATGTCAAATAAGGCGAAATAAAGTGAAATATTACGTTCAATCGATGGATCGTTACTACGTGGAAATTTGTATCGCTGTGTTCGTCATTGATGAATCAACCTCCAAGGGCAGAGTGGGGTGAAACATTCTGAAAGTTAAATCATGTAAAACATTACAAGTTTCACATGACTAGCCTTTCATTTTTTTTTGCTGCCAAATAATTAAATAGACAGATGAAAAAGAGGTGACGGCTGAAAAGGTTTTATATCCTAATGTTTAGATTCATATAATTTATATTCAACTTCTGTGAATATTTTTTATAATTTATGGAAATGTACTTGATAAAAAATGTTTATAACTTCCGTGGTTAATCACATTGTTATGACGGGCGACACTTTTCTGTAATCTGGTATGAGTGGTATTATGAGGATTAATTATATGGTTATTTCTAGGAATTACTTAATAAGTTAGATAAAATAAAAAAATTACAAATATATTTTTTTGGAAAACTTTGTTTCAATCAAGATAGCTGTAATATTATAGTCATTTCAAAACAGATTAAAGGTAATGAAATCATATTACATGTCACATCATGTTTTTCCTCATTCCAGAATTAATAAAATCTAACTTACTAATGCTGACATTTGGAGTGACGGTCTTTGTATCATCTTGTAAATTTATTCACCAGGGACAAGGGAAAAAAATATTCTGAAATCTACACACAGAAACGCCAAAAAAGGCCTTATGAATTATTATTCTATCATTAATTCCATTTCATTTCAAAATGGGATTTAACAGCTTAAAAACGAAACAGATAATATCCAATGTGTTTGTTTTAATAGATTTTTTATTAAATTTATAAATTTATTTACAGAGCAAATTATTTCGTTCCAAATCGAATGACTTCGAAAACGAATCATTAGAAATTCACAACGAGTACAGACGACAGCATGGCAGTCCACCGTTAGTTCTAAGCAAAGAAATCTGTAAAATAAGTCAAAAATGGGCCGAAGAGTTAGCTAAAAACGACAGAATGGCATATAGTGTCAACGATACGTACGGAGAAAGCGTATACTGTGGTTGGTCACCAGATCCCAATGTAAAAATACGAGCCAAGGACTGTATAGATAAGTGGTATGATGAAATAAATGATTATTCTTTTGGAAAAGAACCAGAAGTACTAACATGTGGACATTTCACACAAATAGTCTGGAAGTGTACAAGAGAACTCGGCATAGGAAACGCCAAGAGCAAATCCGGAAAACTATACGTAGTAGCTAATTACTACCCACCTGGAAATTTTGGTGGACAATTTGTTAAAAATGTTCCACCACCTGGTGCACTAGAGTTTAAATCGTCTTCAAATTTAAGTCCTTCTATTTCATCTCGGGAATCTAATAATAATGTTCAATCACCCTCACCTAATACAAGAAATAGTAAAAATTTAAGCGACTTTGCCAGTGATATAGTTACAATATTCCGGTCTACTTCAATAAATAATGATAAATTCGAAGACGAATTCTTGGAAGCCCATAATGATTATAGAAGAAGACACAGAGTACCTCCTCTAGAAATAAATAAAAAGTTAAGCAAGTATGCTGAAGAATGGGCTAAAGCTATTTCAAAAAAAGGAAGGGTAGAACATAGAGACCAAAATGAGTATGGAGAGAATATATTCTACGCTTGGTCTACTGACCCTAATTTCTCATTAACTGGTAAAGATCCAGTCGATAAATGGTATAGTGAGATTAAAAACCATGCCTTTGGTAAGGAACCTGATAATTTAGGCTCTGGACATTTCTCTCAAGTCGTGTGGGAAGACAGCAAAGAAATTGGCGTAGGTGTTGCCAAAACAAAAGAGGGTCAAATCTACGTTGTGGCCAATTATTACCCACCAGGTAATGTTATGGGAAGCTTTGCAACTAAGGTTCGCCCTCCTATAGATTAAAAGTGTAATTAAAGCCAAAAAGACCAGACATTTCTGCGTATATAATACAAATAATATATTGTGATCATGAAAAGTAATTAATGATATATTGTACATAAATTTAAAGTGATATATTTATAAATAATAAGACAACTTTTTTACTGTCTCCTAATTTAATAAAAACAACACAATGAACATAGTTAAATAGATGTAGTGTAATAAAGGCTTTTGTATTCTATAGTGTTCTTATTATCGAGCTCATTAACCATGTATAACACATATAACGCATTAATTTAAAATACATTTCAGTACTAGCCCTACATTAATTTAAAAAGTTTGATTATCCTTACATGAAAGGAGAATAGAAAAAACTTGGATTAATTTCCTGAGAGATCCCCAACAGTGGAATAAGAACGGAAGTGGAAAAAATTTAAACTTACTTGAATTTATGAGTATTTATTTTAAAAAAAATAACCTATGAAATAATAACTTCTGCAGTTTTAAGATTTATTATCATCAGAAATGTACTTATTGGCGTATCCATGAGACTAAGTCTTAGATTAACTGGCGTCTCCATTTCACGGTTTGATTTCAATATTCAATATAAACTGAATTCTGATAGTATAACAAATAAAATTATTGCCAGGCGAAGTTGAACTATAGTTTATTTTATTAAAGGCTAAAATAGATTGTCATTGTTATTCAATTGTGATGGAAAAATAATAGAATCTACGCTGTTATTCAAAATGTTTCAGTATAAAAAATCGTCGATATTTTTCCTGTGCTTATTACTTTTCGTAAGTATTTTTGTTAATTTGTCTTCTAACATAATAAGAATATGAAAGTCTAACTCAATTCAAATCGTTTTAAGATTATTCTTTAAGATCTAGTTATTTCCTGGTATTATCTTTCATAAATTACTCCAGATATATAAACATAGAATCTTGTAAAAGTAAATATTTTAAACTAATAAAATGTATCAAACTAATAACCTTTTTAGAGTCCAGTTGCATCGTGGTCGTCAAGAAAAAAATACAAAAATGATATACGAAGGTTAATTGATTTGATTAAAGTGAGTATCTTTAAAAAAACACTTATTTCAAACTTTTTCTCGCTAGTCTATCATAAGTTCATACAAATCTGTTCAGTACATTTTTACCGATTCACGAACAAACATTGAAAAATCCAAACTTTCACATTTTCTATATTACCAGAACAATAAAAATATTAAAACAGTTTGAAATTATCTGTAAACATGTTTTTCCTTGTTAAATTTATTTAAATAATTTATTAAAACTAATATCAAATTAATTAACATTATCATTTTTTTTATATTTCCTTACAAAATACATTTTAATTTGATGAAAATAAATTACAAAAATGACTAACATTTCAATTTCTGTAAACCAACATGCAATTCAATCCAATTATTTACAAGTTAAGCTGGGGACTGGACAAGTCGTTAAGTAAATATTCATGTAGAGTGACCGAATCCGTTTATACTCACTAACTTACTTTCAACTATACGTATTTGTATATATCAGGAACGAAAAAGTGTAAACAATTACATAAAATAGTCCTAATAATAAATATACTAAATACACTCATGATCACAAAAATATAACCAAGTATACTTTTTGCTTATTATATTTTTGTTTATTATAAAATTTTCTAACTGTTATTCAAACTACATTTACATTTATAATATTAATATAAGTCATCAAATCGTATGTATATATTATAGTATTTTCAGTACATATATAAAAGATTAATACAATATTGTAATGACGATAAACAAACCTTATCGATTGAAAATGACGCGTAGATATATTTTCAGGGCAATACTTTTTTGGCTCTTCAGTGTATGATTTAAATAAACTTAAATAACGAAGCATTAGCATACCGTGTAGCTTAGTACGAGTGCAAACTCACAGCTCTAATAAAATAAAACACAACACATATAAAGTAAAATACATTATAAATAAAACGAATTATCCACAGTTGGCTTATTGGTGTTTTCTATGATCATTACTACTGGTTCACACTTAACTATTAAAGTGATCTTAATAAAGCTATACGTTTACTTTAATAAATATAAAACATATTTTTTCTCCGTTATTGTACTATATAAAAACGTCCTTCTTACTTATGACGGTAATATCTACCAAGATTTACAGGAAAACCGAAAATTTAAAAAGAAAACTATTTTAAAATTCAAAATTCCATCTAAGAATGTGGTGTTTGAAAAATGTAAACAGAGACTTACATAAAGTCCACGTACATGCTCTGACTGACGGCCAACTCTACCATCGCGCGCGTTCATTCAAATATCAAATCAAATATTGCGTGCTTCCCCGGCTTCCTGTCACAGACTTGACTTCCCTGTTCACGAAATCACTCCCACAAATAGCAGTAGTACGAGGAAATGACGTACTTTATTTATCAAAAATATTACTTTAATAAAAAGACAAAAGGCAAACCATTGACAAAATTACTTTACGGGGAGAAAATATATATACAAAATTTCAACTTAACCTAAAACTTTATTTTACAGTAGTATTGGTTTGATGTTAGATAGAAAGTCATTATAACACAAAATCCCACGCGTTCATAACAAAAATAATTATAGACAATACTTATTATATTTCTATTTCAAACCACGTTCATAATAACTTGGAAGACGTTTACAGAATTCAATATTTAAGATATCGGGAATAACATGAAGAGTTCGCGCGTGGAATTTTTAAATACTTGCCATTTTCCTTTGATTTATTTTCTACTTAAATGAGACAATGTCCACTTCCTTGTTTCCGCTAGATTTTTTCCTTTGCTCATTTTGTTTATTATAAAAATCATTTTTTTTTTAATAATAGTTATTTTACTCTTCATTAAAAATAGAATTAAATTGTAAATGTTCGAACAGTGGTTAAGTATTTCAATTACAAAAAGATATAATAAAATATATACTTTTGTTATTAAAATATCTAACTTTAATAGTAATACATATTATATTTATATTCACCCGGATATATTCACGTGGAAACAGAAGCGAGAACTTTCCACGTGAATATATCCGGTTATGGTAATACAAATTTAATACATACATACTTAAATTTAATATATATATATATATATATATATATTATGACGTTTGTATAGACAGACAGGAGAACAAACACGGTACTAACACACTTCTTATGCTGTTTCCACATTTAATTTAATATCCTATGGATACTTTGCTTAGTTAATATTATTAAAAAATAACTCTTTGAAGAGACGGAATATACTCGAGAGTGATGAAGGTATAGTTAACATACCAAAGTCAGTAGAAGATTTGCCAGAAGCTGAGGCCATCCATCCCGGCCACACGCTTCTCCAACCAACGTTTGGAATGTTGAAATCGTCGGTAAAATATCCTCGTAAAGATGTCGGTGGTACAGCTGTGTATGGAAATGTGAAAAATCTAGGACTCACGTAAGTTCCAACTGGTTCCACTGGTTCCAACGTGTTCACGATATGATAATATATAAATTGTTAAATCTTTTTTACTACACTGATGCTAAAAAACATCATCAATAAACCCTACAATAGAGTTCAATATAAAAATGATTGAGCACGTATGTCATTACTGCAGAATGTTTTAAAGTATCTTTAAAATATAATATTTAATAAAAAAGCAAATCAATAATTACGTAACTTTATACCTACAAATAGTTAATCTTATTTTGAACATTATTATTATTGAATAGTGCTAAAAGTACTAGTAATTTAAGTTAACGTAACGGTAACGTAACGTAATGCTATTTTTAACAATAGATACGGGAAGAGCAATGCACGCGTGCTGTACACAGGATTTAGAAAAACCAACGATTTGGTAATTATTGCTAATTTGGGATATAATATCTAGATATTTAGTATTTAAGTCACCCCCCTACTTATAAACGGTTCAAATATATTTGTTTTCAGATTAAATTGTTGCAAGCATTAAATAAAAAATCAACTATTCGTCCCAAGAAAAGGTAATTACGTTTACGTCTAAATCTCATTCATGGCTTTAATTTAAAATGATTTAATTTTACAAACGTGTTTTTTATTGATATAAAATTAATGATACTGAACGTTTCTTTTTTCAACAGTCCAAATAAATTTGTAAGTACTCTAAATAAATGTGACTTAATTTGGTCTTAGTCTTTTATTTTTTTATTTTTTTCACACTCAGGTTATTATTGAGTTAGATCCAACACTCATAAAGAAAATACGCAATCGGTAAGTCATTAAATACTGTCATTATTAATGTTTATTTACTTTCATTAACAGTATTAGATAATATTATATTTTAAACTTAGTTATAAAAAATAGTCCTATTGTATACAATAAACCTTTAAGCACAAACCTAGAATAAATTTGAATTCTTTGAGCAGATAATAAAAAAAAATGATGCGGTTTTCCTAAAATATTTCAACAAAATAAGCCATGCTTCAATTTACATATATATTATGTGATTATTTCTTTTAATAAATAGGAATACAGATTATTCGCCAGCGGTAAGCATTTTACATAATACTATTTTTATAAATATGCGTGGATGCAAAAGACAACTAAATAATATAATTTATAAATTCACTAGCTCTGTGTAATAAAAAATACAAGTGAATTTGATATCTTTAATATTATACAGTATAAAATCATATCTTCCAATCGACAAAAAAAAAACAAATAAAATTAAAATTAAATATCGAATATTAAAAATAACCGATGCCAATTGAATATAATTACACAAAAACTTATATTCTCAGATAGAATATAACAACAACGCAATGGAAATAGAAGACGAGTAAGTTGTTCTCATCCGTATTTCCATACTTTTAAAGTATTATAACTTCCAAGCTAAAAGTCATGGTAACGCAAGACGAGTTGATAGCGTTTCATTTTTCTTTTGAAAAATTTTTAAGTCTTTCAAATCCGATTATCCAAGTTCCATATTATTTTATAGTGTTGGGATAATAATTCAACATTTTATATTGTGCATTTTTTGTGAGTTATTTATTATAAGTTATATTGTGAGTTATATTTTGCCCTCTTTATATCGTTTGGCTGATGTGTGGACTTGAAATATAGTTGTCACCGCAGTTAAAGTTGGTATGAAACATTTGCAAAAAAACTTAAGATTGCATTATTATCTTAATAGTTATATTATTTTGTTTTTAATTTGATTATTTGTTGAACCACGACTATTATATTTATATTTACCCGGCCGTAAATAAATATAATAGTCATATAAATATAAATATAACAGTCATATAAATATAAATATAACAGTCATATAAATATAAATATAACAGTCATATAAATATAAATATAGTAGTCATGGTTCACGAAAGTTTAAATATAAAAATTGATTATTTATTTATGTTTACGGGTAATCGAAATGTTGCTTTCTTTTTGAGCTTGAGTCTTAAAAAATATATAAAAATAGTTATCATAAATTAAAAATTTTTCAGTCCCAATGCTGCATACAAAGACACCATTTATGTAAGTTATTCTATATGGACCAAATAATCACTTTCATATATTCTTCCTTAAAAAAAATAATTTAAATAAAAGAAAAGTTTATGATTCAAATCAAATTATTTAATCAAATGAAACCCCAGAGCGCCGTAATTGATACGTCGCTTTCACCTTAACAATCTCATTAAGCAATTTTCTTAAATAATTCACTTAAGATACCTTAAGATTCTTACTCCGATGATTGCAAATCCGAGTAATAACTTGTAAAAGAAAACACACAAAAAATACATATAGCTTTTATCATCACCCTTCCGTCCTCAGGCCAGTTAACTTGTAGTCGTTATTTCAAATTGCGTTTCTTCTGTTCCATGTTAATTTTAGTATTATATATAACACAGTTCTTCAATATATATTTATGTTTCTTTTCTGACAGCCTTCAACATTAATACTCATATCCTTCTTCATAACTTGTCCCTCTTACTTCCTCATAACTTGTCCCTCCTTCTTCCCCATCACATGTCCACAGCACGCCATATCTTACAATATTATTTTGCCGAGGTTTGAAATGTCTTCCATAAATTTCGTGGTAATTTCATTGTCTGGCAATGACATCTACGTGAGCAGAAAGGCAAAGGAGACATGAAAATAATTTAAATAATTTAATAATATAAGGGAGCAAGGCGAAATAATTCATTTATAAACAATAGCTTTTTCAATGGATGTGACGTAAATATTATTTTTCTTTTCTTTAAACACAATGTGTAAAAACAATCATAGTTATTATGAAAAAGTATATTATTTTTCTAATATGCGGAGACGGTATAGTGAGATAGATGCCATTTCATTTTATGTTTTTTCAAACAATATCAACAGACAAGGAGACAAAGAAAACCACGAATTAGTGACTACAGAGACCGAGTCAGTAAAGAGTGCTCAGCACCCAAAACTGACGTGTCATCTGACTCCGAGTCTTCAGATTACGAACACAATCCTGGAAATCCTTACACTGTGCACAAAGACACATATAAGCAAAACTGGCTTTGGAACCACTTTGTGAGTGGCGCTTTACATCGCTTTAAAATCAAATATAAATCTTCTTGAAGTTTTGAATTCATTTTGGAATTCTTAGAATTGAATATCTTTATGTAAAGATATGTAGCTTTTTTTTTATTTTATAGATGGACGGGAACCACATGAACGTGAACCCATACGCGCCGCAGTTTAACAGCATAGGGCCCTCAGGAGCACAATTATTCTTCGGAAGAAAATGGTGGTATTTCAATCAGGTTAGCTTATTAATCAATTAATTACTTTTTTAACATGTTTATCACTTTGCTTTTAATTTATCACGAGACCAAATTAGTTCTGAAGTATTCACAAATGAACTCTCCAACGTTAGTAGATAGAAAATGTAACGAAGTTTGTTCGCGGCTCAGATCTGTAATGCGAACAATTTACTTTCAAAGCAAACTTTAATAAACCCCTCGGGCACTGAGTGATCAACCTCTCGTGATTAATCATTGCTTGATTACAGTTAATTTAATATAACTATTTCCGTATTTTAATCTATATGACCTGACTTAAGATTAATGAACCAAATTTTAATTCAGTTTTTTTTGTTACAGGACGATTTCAAACCATTAGGTTAGTTGATTTAAAATTGGTTAATGTATATGTGAAATATATTTTGTTTCTTACAATAAAGTATTTTTATTTTATATAAATAACTATTTTAAAACCAAATAGGTTTAATGAACAAAATATTGAACTCGAATACAGAAAAATGAATTGTTTTTAGATATGAATGATTATTAAAATATATAATTGAACATCTACATAAAAGTATAATTAGTAAAAATATTATAACATTGTAACATAAATTCGTAATAAACTTCGCAATTGTACTTTTGATCTTGACGTTATTAGATATAAATTTTGAGACACTACATTCTTCAAACAATATTATGATTGCGGTCCTTTGTGTGATAAACACTTTCAAGAACCTTTTATCCTATAATAGTGTCCTAGGAGATATGAAAACAAATGCTTAAAAATATTCACAAGTCTCTGAAACACTGAATTATCTATTTTATACAAGCTTTTAGAAGCTATGAATAAATTGTGTGCTATTTGAGGCGTTTTATCAAGTCACGACCTTTTTACTTTGTTTATCATACTTACAAATTAAATGAGAATTTCTTAAATTTTAATAAAAATAGAATAAAAATAAACCGATACTGGCTGGGTTTCTAATCCCCGACCTCTTGAAAACCGTCCCGTCACTCTACCAATTGAGCTACCGTATCGCTATAGATCTAGATATATAGAGAGAGATAGCTGTGACGTTATTTGCCAGAGGTCCCGGGTTCGAATCCCTATCCGTATCGGTTTATTTGTTATTCTATATTTATTAAAATTTAACATATGTTTCACATGGCTATACATGTTTATAGACATTTTCAAATAAACAATTTCCTATTGGATCTTTCCTTGGTTTAGAAACTAGTAGGTATTATATTAAATTAAATATTTTAAACAATACCTACAATAATTTGTCCCAAAATTGTTACTGTCAAATAAATCAGTTCCTAGTACTGTACTGTTTTTTAACGTTATCCTAAAACCATAAAGTTTTTCAAAAATCACAAAATAAGTAATGGAAAATAACTCAGAATTTATGTTATATCGCTTAAAAGCATTGATAGTACTAACTTACAATTCCCATTGAAGAAGTGATAGCGACGTTAATATATGTATGACATAATATTTTTTGAATTACAAAGTTAAGTTTGTTTTTGAACTTTAGACTAACGATCAGAATTTGTAATTATTTCTTCTGTATTTGTATATTAACCTATTGATATTAAGACAATTTAAAAATAAAACTTATTTTTATATGCGGCCAATCAAATCTAAAGCAATGCGAGAAACATGTCGTATAGAACATTTTATTTTAAAGTACTATTGAAGTGCGATCTTAAAACGAGTAAGGATGTAATATGGTAGCTATTAGCTATCGATAAAATGTCCTCTCACAGTCTGTGCAGTTGACATTAAATGATGAGCGAACCATCGATTATAGTACACGTCGGAAAGAAAAAATATAAGAAATCGATTTCCAATTTTTACGCGTTATAATATTTATTTACAGTCGTATGTAGGAATTAATTTTTCTTGCAGTATTTTTTATGATATTCAATATAAATCCGTTAAAAGTTTCAAAGTATTATATTTTTGAACAAACAAAAAGTACGATAAAACAAATTTTACGCCCACTTTCTGAAGTCTTTATTTGGTTCGTCATGACGTATAACTAAGCTATGCTATTAGTTAGTCTTGGTCTTAGAAATACTATAACTATATAAAAAAAAATATGAAGGGAAATTTCTTGATCCCCCATTACTTGAGAACGACGAGACCAGTAAAGTTTTTTTATATACTTCTTGAAATATTAGAAAAGTTCTTAATAGGACAAA
This sequence comes from Dircenna loreta, assembly GCA_963555665.1. Taxonomy (NCBI): domain Eukaryota; kingdom Metazoa; phylum Arthropoda; class Insecta; order Lepidoptera; family Nymphalidae; genus Dircenna; species Dircenna loreta. Next base: position 15,847,742 of record OY743087.1, read on the forward strand.
AAATTGCCTCGAATAGGGAAAAAAACACTTTTCTTTTTCCAATATAAATTGTTCTTAGCGTTCGTTGCCATAGCAACAGTTCTAAAGCCATTCTCTCAGAAACAAAATATATTTAAGACTATAAAAAGAGCAACTATATAGTAAACTAAAACTATTTATTTTTGATGCGAGTTTGAACACGCTTGTCAAAGTTTAAATGGACACATTTCCACCAGACAATATGTAATAAATGTCACGCAAGGACGTCTGAAACATTTCGACATGTAGATGCTTTGTCACCCTTTAGAAACAGGACGCAGGAAAAAGAGTAGGGCATACAAATGGAAAAGGAGAGGAGTTTATCTTCCCTCTCCCTCCCTCACCGAACGAAACATAGCTATAGCTACCAGTATTATATTGGTCGAACCCTCACGTACTAAAATGTTTGTATTTTTAATCTGCACCCTAAAATTATACAGTTTATGTTTTTCTAGCCATGAATTGTAAAATATATTTCAAATGTTTATTAAGAGCGTGCATGGGTCGAATAACATTAAAGTCAGTAAACAAGTATTTTCTTTATTAATTAAAACAGGTGAGTGATAAGAGTTATTATTTCCAATGATACAATAATAATAAATATTATACATACTGTAAGTGTTATTATTTAATATATAAAAGAATAATATAAAACGTTCTGTTTTATAAAATATATTAAAGATGTCTCAATATATCGCTGCAAAGGTTGTCAAATTGTCACTTTTCTAACATGTCTATTAACTTCGGCCGACGCCTAGTTTACTTCCGGTTTTATTTTAAATTTTTGAAATACACCTTGGTAATGGGATTTTATATCATTCCGTTTTCTATTTTATTATATAACTAGCTTTTGACGTAGAAGATTGTTTCGCCGTTGATTTGTGTAACATTCGATACACAAAATATTATTTATTTCTGACATTAGACCATATTTTGTTTTTTCACCTATATATAGATATAATTCAGATCAGAGACCGTATCTTATTTAGTTGATATATTCTAATCTAATCAGGTTTGATAAAAAAATATTAAAAAAATAACGTAAAAAACATATTCTGTACGATTTTTCCATAAGTAAAAAAAATGGGTATCATTTATGACTTTCTTTCATCCTTCAAGTAATAATCGTATGTGACTTGTGTATTCCAGGTAATAATACAAATACTCTTAAGTCTCTTAAGAGGCATCTAAGGGTCCAAATTGTTGAAAAACCATGGTGCCGTCTCCTGACAGCAAGCCGAATAAGCTTATTCGGCCGGCATTATACCACACTCGTATGGAGAATCGGAGTAAAACAGTGAGCCCATGCCAATGTGTTTCGCATAGAGTGTTGATGCCGGCAGTGAACGTACATCAGCATACAGGAGCTCCAAGGAGGGCGAAAAATTCACTTCAAAATTCACATTAACTCATGGACTGATTCTAGATTCTGTACTGTGTACAGTATAGTGTGTACAGGACAGTATTCTGTACTGTGTACAGTATAGTGTGTACAGTACAGTATTCTGTACTGTGTATAGTGTGCACACTATTCTGGATATTCCCAGCATTGATTATTATACATATGACAGCACTAGGAATGCGGTATATTCTGGCCATGGAGGCCATGAAGAAACTGTCGCTGTTTGTTTTTTTTTTTTGTTTGTTTTTTGCTTGTTTTCTGCTGAGACCTCACTTACAAGTGATTCGGAATGGCGTATACGCAAACTTAAACACTTATTGTATTAGTATACATTGGAGGATATATATGGTTGGAGTTATTTTGTAATACGGAGCTGTCAGCTGTCTGTTTGTTTGTTGTTTATTACGTCAATGTTTGTCACGTCATGGCACTGCGACCACTTGAAACCAACGCTGGAATTACGTACTCAGGCAACAGCTGAGTGGTTTACCGTTTCAGATGTCACATTTATATTTGTTTGTTTTTAATTCTATACATTCTTTTATTGTTTTTTGTTTCTTTTTCTTGTTAACGTCTTGTCTAAATATTAATGTCAGCTAAATCCCCTGAACTTGTGTCTTAAGGGGATTAAACTGATCAAGATTAAGTATTGTCACACATATCGTAAAAAAAACTGGTGCGTCATCAAGGCTATATCTAACGGATTAAAATAAGTGAAAATCAGAAATATTGAATTTTTGAGAATAAGGTGAATGCATTTCTCATTTTAACGTATCAAAATTTGGCTCGACTAATATGACAATGTTAATTACTATTATCATACTGTGAAATGTTAACGTGGCTCTTATTTAAGTTTTAGCCGTTTATATTTACATTTAATATGCATTCAGCTTTGGTTATTAAATTATAGGGTAAAATTTCGTCCCAAGATACAGCAGAGAAAGAAAGTGACAAAAAATTTGCTATTTTTTTTATAACATAACAAATCCATTTTTGTCTTGAGTAACAATACAATACAGATATTCCTACCGTCTTTGCGTCTCAAAAATTCTTAATTGGCAAATAATCACCCAAACTTTCAAGAACTTATATGATACTCTTGTTTCTGGTACTACCTTGTCCACAAGTACATACTGTCTAATATATTCATTCCTGAACCATCATGTCAGTCTTGGACGCCATAATTATATTAAACTGTTGAAGCCACTCATCAAATACTCTCAGAAAACGTAATCTCGAAAACACTCTCATAAACGCATTTCATGTGCCTTAACCAGAAATTGATTCATATTGAAACAGGAAATTAAAATCTCCCTCAAATAGCGAGAATTTCACCCAACAATCTTAAGTTGCAGACACAAATCAACTAATGTTTCTAGAAGTAAATTAAAATATGAGGATTTTTATCGTAGATCTATTAGTTTTGAAAATACCATTAGAATTAGGCATCTATAGGACATGGCGGTTGTTAAACACCGTTGTGTTTTACCTTAGACACTTTAATTCTTTAAATGAATTAAAAATAGTATTTTATATTAATATTTACCCGGCTGTATTCACGTAGAAATTAAATCGGAATGTGCCCGACTAGTTCGCGCCGCGAGTCCGCCACGCTCAGAGTTCATGATTAAGAACCCCAAATGGGTTTGAAACTAGTCGGGCACATTCTGATTTAATTTCTACGTGAATACGTCCGAGTAAATATAAAAATAGAATTTTAATAACTTCTGCTTCTAAATATTTAAGATTTTAACTAGCATTAAAAACATAAGTAATTAAATAAGATTGTGACAACAGTTGAAATTACAACAGCTTGGCATATTTTACCATCTTATACATCAATATCAGAAAGCGTTATATATCATATAAACATATATAAATGAAGAGACAGAACGTAAATATAATTATATTAAGGTATAAAACATCAATTAAACCACTATATTTAATGGCCTACAATGTTTGCTTGGTAGCGGCCCGAAACAACACCATGACATTTTCACGAGTCCATTAACAGAGACTGTCTTCTGACGTTTTCAGTATAAAATATATACAGTGCCCAATGAAACCTTTATTTTAAACATGGCATATGGTAAATTTTATAAAGAAAACAAAAAGGTCTAACCTTTAATATGTACATTTACATGAAACGTAAAAAAACAAAATTCTATTTCACGGTAATTGATATATGATTGCTATTTAATAAGAAATCAAAACTTCTACCACATGTTTCATTAAAACCGACCAACAGTCTATCAGAATTGATCTTAGAATGAAAGGAAATATTAAATTAGTCAGTGTATTCCTTACAGCCGTAAGTTCCTAATGCCTATTGAGTGACTAATCTATTTTTAATCTGTGATTTCGTTATGGTTCTGGTCTTAACAGATAATTTCATTTAAAAATATAAACGTGGTTTTCTTTTTTAAATAATCTAAAGTAGTGTTAATGGAACGGCCTATAACTTTAGTAACAAAAATTTATTCCCATATGAAAGTTACAGTCATAACAATATTGAGATAATTGGGAACCCTTTCAGTTAATATTTCAAAGTAATGGCGTCAGCTTGCGGCGGCAGCTTGAGCATATTGCTGTAAGAATTTGTGCTGTAATAAATAGATAAGTCAATTTACTGTAGAATAACGAATTCTTATGTTATATAATCAAAAACATTTTCAATATTTTTTTACAGAAAACACGTCTGGACAGTTCGGGGTTATTGAATGACATTGTGCCATCGGTAAATAAGAATATTAGAAAAAATATATAAGAACTAAAATATAACCTCTCTTTCGATAAAAAGGAAAATACCAAAAAAATATTATGTAGACGCATATGCTATACGTGTATCATATAAATATATACATGTATATTATGTTTAATACTCATTCATAGATCAAGTAATTTTTATAAATGAATCATAAGACTCATCACTGGAATTGTAGTGAAGTCAGCACCATAGTATTAAAGATCTCACACAGCCTTTTTTTTAGAGAAGATACGAGTATGACCCCCGTGAATTAATGGGAATTCTCGGAGTGCCCAATAGACCGAGTCACTTGCCTGAGGCTGAAGCGATTCTTCCCGGGCATACCCTCAACAGACCAGCACTGGGCATGTTGAAGTCCGCTATTAAGTTCCCTCATAGGGAGCTTGAAGATGGAGCCGGAGTTTACGGCAGTTTCGATAATTTAGGCTTAAAGTACGTTAAAATATTTCTTCAAATCTTTTACGTTTCTTAGAAAAATCACACTCAAAGTCATTAAATTATTTCAATAAAAAATATAAACTAAAATTATAATCTCCTTTCTAGAAGTCATATAAAATTAAAACAATTTTATCCTCTTATAACAGATACGAATCGAAAAATGAAAGAGTACTTTACTCAGGATTTCGAAGATTCCCTTCAGACTATATAATGGCAAGAAAATATTTTAAATAATAACGAATAATGTTGTATAATGTATGTAAATAATTATTTGTATTATAATTATTTATTTAGGTAATACCTTCAACTTTAGGAAGCAATTATATGAAACCGAGGTAAAGTTTAACATCACTTATTAATTTTGCACTAGAATTATGAATAACATGAGAAAAATATGATTTTAGATTCAAATTAGAGTCAACTGTCTTAGACTTGGTGAGTGAACAAAGTATCTATTATTTATTTTATTTAAATAATAATACTTCCATATACGTAACAATATATATTACTTAAAATCCGTTAACATTCGGTGCTTCTATGACATGAAATTACGAATCAAACTGACTAACAGCTACTTACTTATTCAGTTTACATATATTTAGGTCACAAAGTAAACAGATGAGTTTACTCTCTCTTGTATTACGTCGTAAACATATTAGTCTATTATAAAATACTCCCCACCTTCTCTTGTTGTAACTTATGACCCTGAAAACGCGGCGTATATCCACAAATATAACACCTAAAAAGTCTGAAACATTTCGCAAAAATTTTCGTAAGTTTAGTCACTTTTTTTAATATCTATAACAAACTATCGGATACATAAGCTTTTAATGTTTTTAAATTATCGCGACTTGTACACATTTTAAACTAATATCGGGTCTACTTCGCGATAAAAATTAATTAAGGTGAAATACCTCTTAGCATACCTAGAAGGTAACGATCTCCTCAGTGACCGACAGTACGGGTTTCGCCGAAATAGGTCCACTGGGGACCTTCTAGTTTATGCTACACACATTTTAGGCGAGGCCTTGGAGAAGAATGGAGAAGCGGTCGCAGTCTCTCTAGCCGTCTCGAAGGCATTTGACAGGGTCTGACATGCGGGCCTTTTAAGCAAGCTTTCAGCGTACGGTATATCTCCTGGTCTGATCGGCTGGGTAACGGACTTCCTGAATCTAAGAACTATCCGAGTGGTTGTTGACGGGTGCTCATCGGAGTCCTTAACAATAAATGCCGGAGTTCCTCAGGGGTCCGTTCTTTCTGCAACTCTCTTCCTGCTGCATATTAACGATCTGCTCAAACCCGGTATCTATGGGTATGCAGACGACAGCACAGTGGTGGAAAGATACCTGCCGAGTACTCGGGCCAGTAGAGATCAAGTACAGGCTGAAAGAGAAGCCATGGTGCAGCGTTTGAATGACAAGCTAGAGGCAGTCTCCCTATGGGGCAATGCCAATCTTGTTAAATTCAACGCCACCAAAACGCAGACGTGTTTATTCACTGCTAAAAGCAGCCCTTTCACCTTGGCTCCTACTTTCCGGAATGTATCTTTGGAATACAGTGACCGACTTCAGTTGCTAGGGATAGAGATTTCCTCGAACCTCAACTTTGGCCGGTTCATTGAGTCTAGAGCAAGAGCAGCCGCCAGCAAGCTTGGCGTCCTTGTAAAGGTCCGGCAGTACTTCACACCGGGACAACTTCTTACATTATATAAAGCACAGATCCGGTCGTGTGTGGAGTACTGTGGCCATTTAATGGCTGGTGCCGCAAAATGTCATCTTGCTGCTCTGGACACAATTGAGAGGCGTGCAAAAAGAGTGAATAGGTTTTTACTAAGTTGATGCGCTTTACCACCTACGACTACATTTCCACTTCCCATCAGGTGGAATGTAGTCAAGCGTCAACTTAGTTTAAGTGTAAAAAAAAAAAAAAAAAATACCTTTTTATTTCCCGACGTTTCGGCCGAATTTCACCAGCCGTGGTCACGGGATGACTAATGTCAGCTCAGCGTCGTCTTCGCGAGGCGCGAGTCTCGGTAACTACCCTCGCTTGTTCCTCATTATTTGTGTTGTTGATATTGTTACTATCGGAAGTGAGGGTATTTAAACAAACGACACCAACGGTGTCTACACACTGGCTTTTTAAGTCGCGGCGAGTATGGCACTTGTTAAAAACTGGATCCCATGCTGGTGATAGTCGATATCCATATTCTCGATTGAAATTTTTATGTTTCTCAGCTTAAGCATAAGCTTTTCATTATAAGTATTACAATTTCTTAAAAAAAATGCAGGATGGAGAGGATAAAAAAAAATTACAACTCCTGAAGATTATAAAGAAGCTGAAAAATCTAGCAATCAAAGGGTAAAATATTAAATCTGTATTCTAACTAATTGCAATGTTCCAAAGATTGGCTTATTTTGTAAAATATAACATAGATAAATACGAGTATAAAGCTACTATTTTTTGACCTTTTTTGGAAATGCTTTTTTTGATATTTTATTTTAATATCAACCTTATTCAAATGTGAAATATTGATGTGTGTATTTTTTTACAATAACCATTTTTTTTTTAGATTTTTTAGAGCTCACATGTTTAGCCATGATAAGAGTATTAAAGATTTAAATGAATATAGAATTAACATATCTTCCTTAAATTTGATTTCAGTAATGTAAGAGTATACCTTGGAGACTTGAATAATATTTTTTTAGTGAGTCAAGCAATGTTTTATAAGTATCGAGTTAGCCTAAAGTTTTGTTTGGATAATTTTTACTTTTAGTTTTAATAAATAATTTTTTATTTGTTTTGTAGAAAAACTTAAAAAAATCAGAAGAGGTTGATTCACCTTATAACTGGTTAGTAGTGACTATTAAAAATAACTATATTAATTATAACAATAACTTCTTTGTTTCACGTCATGTAATTTTTATTACAGGTATAAAAACGTTAATGACGTGAGTAATTTTAATTATTAACTTCCGATTTTCCGAACGATGATCGAAATAAAAAAATATTTAACAGCACTTCCAAGAGTTCTGGTTGGTTAAAATCGTTATGGAGAGGTTAAATTCGTTTTGGATGTGTCCATAGCATAAAAATGACATTTTCTCAGTATTTGTAAGCAACGTTACACTTAATATATATATATATATATATATATATATATATATATATATATATATACCTGTAGTGTCTATATACCTAAGTATGACTGAAGTTAAGTTGAAAGGTAGGGATGATGCCTGGATGTAAGAGTGACAAAGTGGACATGTGGCTTGTGCGTTTCGTGTCGTGGAGATTGGTGAATAATTCTCAGTTCTCGTCACGAGTCCGCCACGCTCAGAGCTCATGATTAAGGACCCCGAACGGGTTCGAAACTAGTCGGGCACATTCCGATTTAATTTCTACAGCCGGGTAAATATAAATATAATAGTCATGATTCACGAAAGTTTAAATATAAAAATTGGTGAATAAATCAATATTTGAAATCTTGGTATCGTAAGGGAAGGGTGTGATAGACCGTGCTGAGTTCGGTAAGTCTAATACCCATATCAGTACGGCAGCTGGTAATACCTACAGCTTTAGGGTCTTAATGGATCTGCATCAAGGGTTGGCTATAAGTCTTTATCGTTTCCTGTTGATAATGGACGCCTCGACTTCGGACCAACAGGAAAACTTACTCTGGTGTATCCTATTTGCAGACAATACTGTTATTTTTTGTAAGGACTGCTTTGAGATCCATAATTGAAAAGCGTTTGCCTAATCAAATCAGCGAATTGAAAAATATACAGGTGCTTTGAGATTTTTGCAGTCTCTACAGTTTTGAGTCAATAGTTAACGGTGCTCCTATGCCCAGTTTTTTTCCTGTTCTCAATACATTGGCTTCAACATGATGTCGAATAGATCGAACTGTCAAACACAAGAACAAAGCAGAGTGGGGGAAATGGCGACAGGTCAAGGCAACATACTACTCCCATTTTTCCCTTAAACTGAAGAGTTAAATTTATGGAAAATAAATATTACTTGTGGATCAGAATTGTGGGCTACGAAAGAATAGATGAAAGCTTGTACCCAAATCCGAATGTGTGGTAAGGCGAGAATGGATAAAGTAAGAAATATGCTAGTTAGAGGTAGTTAGAAAAAAAGCATCAGTGATAGATAGAAAAGATGCGAAGTAACCGTTTATTGTAGTATCGTCATGTAACACCGTAAGATGAAAAGGCTGTGACTAGAAGAGTATACAAAAAAAAGTCAAGTTAGTAACGTGGATAATAAAATGAGAAGAGGGAGACCGAAGAAATAATGAATGGATACTTGAAGTATGATATGACAAAGTTTGCATTGAGGTGCCGCATGATAGATGAACTTAAATAAATTGACATTTTTGCACTAAATCCAATTAATTCGGACAAGGGCAGGTTGATGTATACTTGTAGCCATTAGTTTTAGAAATATAACAGTTTAAAAGATAACATAACATATAATAAAATTGAATAGATATACTGCTTATTTAAATATAGGTATAGCATTCTTAAGTTAATTAATGAAGGATAGAATTCCATATATATCACAAGGGACAGAATATTTCTAAATGACCATCTAAAGTTTACATAGCCGTGGAATTTTCCCTTCCCCATAAATTCCAATCTCTGCTTCCGTTTAGGCAGTTTCACGAGGAAAGTGAATTTATACGAGATAAAACGACCCAAGGGAGATGTTTCTTTTTATATTTAAAGGTACATAAAGCAAATAGTTTGTTTAAGTTATTCGCAATTTATATATTTAAGAAAATATTTTCCAGAATACAAAATTATTATTATTCATTATAACAATTATTAATATTTTATGTTTTATACTTTACGTCGGTGATTCCGAACGTGGTCTAGGTAGAACTCAACGTTGGCGTGAAAACGGGGGTTCACAAGTTGTAAATGGGGGCCCACGAAAATTTATTATTAATCTATTATTAAAATTATCTAGTTTCGACAGTAAAGAACAAAAGTACTGGCTTGGTTTTAGCTACATGTCAATATGCAGGTAGGCGATAATATTGTAAGAAGGTCAGCGTGTTACTTGTAAAAACTTGCTTTTTCGATATCAACTACAATGAATGTATTGAATGAATGCGTGTCGATACTTGCAAAGCGCCGTCCGCCTGCCCGCGATGCTTGTTCAAACGTGCAAAGCTACGAAATACGACTTCCGCTGTGCTTGTAATCTTGCATGAACTTGTTTGATTCTTCACCAATATAAATACGAATGTCAAAAACAAACGTTACGCATTTATTTCCGGAATTTCGAAGAGAAAAGTGTAAGTAAATCGATGTCAGTGTTTGTCAGTCCAGGAAAAGTAAGTACCTCCCTACGCCTTTTTCATTGTAATAATATTATATTCGTTATGTTTGCGTGTAGTAAGTACGTAATAAAAATTAAATACTGAATGTCACAATATTGTTTTAAATTATTTTATATTGTTTTAAAGTATTTTCTCTATCGAATTTTCAGAAACGTATTAATTCAGAAATGTATCAAAATATATAACACTGAAATGGGTTCAACTGTTTTCCGAAAACCTCTACTTAGATGGTTTGCGTTTATTGCTTTTAAAATTTAAATCAATTTTGCCACCGGTTTTTTGGTTTTTTCATGACAATCATTAATCAATCTTTTTGAACTCTGTTAAAATAGCCATATCCTGTTAAAATGCCGTATGATTACTAAAAAAATATTTTTCTTTAAGAGTAGGTAACTGATGGCTGAATCTAAGAAGAAATGTCGGAACTAGTGTTGATTATTTGAAAGTTGGTTTGTGTCATAGACAGACAAACGATTGCCGATATGCCTTTTCAGTGAAGAGGCAAAGGTGCAATTTAAATAAGGCTATCAAACATTTTGGCTGCATGCAGAAATACCCGAAAAATATCCTGTGGGAAATTGCGAGAAAACTTTTGATAGCGTCATACCTTGTCGAAAAAAGTTTTGCCGCTTAAACATCACAGAATGGGGAGATTTGCGGTTAAACCTTAAAAACTGAATCCAAATATTAATAATTTTCAGTCAATTCATCAAGTACATCCCTCCCATTAAAATTATGGGTATTTTTGTTACTATGGATTTGCATTGCTGAAGTTGCGTAACGTTACTAGTGTTTCATTTTAATTCTATTAAGTCTGTTATGATTATTATAATAAATAGAACACAAGAAAATATATATATTTTTTATTTTTTTACCACTTCGAATTCAGGATTGGAACTCTGGAATCTTCACATTTTGGACGAGTTTAGGAATATGGTAGAAATATAGCTTCAGTAAATTTTTTAAAGTGGTCTACGAGAAAAAAGCGTTGGGGGACCTGTGCTTTACATATATTAAGAGAAAATAAATTGCGCACAATATTTTATCTCAAGCGGGAATTTAATTTTTAAGACCCTTTTAAATCCCTTTTGATGTATTCCTTTTTTAATCCAGGTATCTATAATTTAAGGAATGCTTCTATATATACCAAATAAAATATTATACAAAAACCAACTCTTCTAGCCGTATAACTTGTATGTCGAAAAGGTTGCATTACGTAACAAAGAGACAGAAGGAGAAAAGCAGAAGTTAGAGATTGTGTCAACTGAAAATGCTTTTGATGCTTCCGACACTTCCGCCACAGATAAAGAAACTCCGTCTAAGAAGATTCAGTGGTTATTAAATTCAAAGGTAATTAATTTATATAATAAATGCTCTGGGTTGAAGTAACAAGATAAATTGTACCTTTTTTTCAGGATATTTACAATCATATAAAAATAAACCAAGATGCGCCTGAATTTAATGAATTAGTACCATCAACAGATAATAAAGATATCGACATACGACAGTGGTGGTACTACAGCGCGGTAAATAAAATATAAAATAATATCAAATACTAAATAATATGTAAAAAAAACTTCATTTTGTTTGTTTTTAAGAAATACACTGTGAACCCTAATTATTTATTGTCATTAAGTATTATATAATAAAAACAAAAAAGTAGTCACTTGTGTCACAGTTTTTGAATTAATAATTCTTGTTTATATACTCAGGCAGAGCCGCAAACAATAGCTAGTGTTTGTCATATTTAGTGTTGCTGCATTTTAATATAGCGAAAAATGTGTATCTCTACTTATAAAAAGGAAAATGTCCTGACTGACCCAGAGACAAGGCACAGCCTAAACCACTGGTCGTATGTACTTATAATTTGGAGAGCATGAGTGTCTTAGTTTTTTTTTTAATTCCACCCCTAAGAAGGTAAAAGGGGATAAAAACGAATGTATGAAAACTTCTTTGTTTTTGAAGCTATTGTGATAAAAATCTATATTTAGGTAGAACTATGTAAATTAAAAATACTAATATTTTAAATGGGGGTGGCTTAAGAGGGTTAAATAAGGGTAAAAACGAATATGTGAAACTATATAATAAGTTTTTATTTTGCCTTGTTTACGAAAATCGATATTTGAGTAGGTCTCCAGAAATAAAAAATACTGTTATAATTTTTGTAGTGAGGGGGGATGGGGGGGAGTTTGATGTATAACGATGCCAAAGTCTGATTCGATCCCCACAACAGCGCAAACATTTATCTATAAAAACTCAAATGTTTGTTCTGTTTGTGTGTTTAGTTAGTAATAATTTATATATGTACCTATATCAGCTGGCTTATATCTATAACACAAGTTCTGCTTGGCTTGGGATCAAACGGCAACATATAGGCTATAATATATGTTGAAGATTGAAATATCCGATTGAAATTTTTGCGTCTCTGTCAAAATATAATCCCATAAAAACAATACTTAAAAAATAAAAAAGCAAGTCTCGCACCGCAGTTCTTCTACCGTAAAAAGTTGTAAGATACATATAATACCAAGTCGGTACTATTATTATTGTTAAAAATGGCCTGATTGTCTTATGCCGGTGCGTCACGGTATGTGCGAAATCCCGTGGCGTTGAGTTGCTTCGAGAAAAGGTGGTTTCGAGACTTGGCAGATATAACATGTCTCCTTGCCATAGATATGGATTTGTATAAATTGTATGACATAGTATATGGTTTATTATTTGAATCTTTGCGTTTTTCATTATTAAAATTTCAGCAACAGCTAAATGTTTCTATCATATGACTTAAAACGACTCCGAAGTAAGTTCAATGTCTCTTATAGGTCAAATGTCTTTGTTCCAGGATGACTTCAAACAGTTTTCTTAAAAAATAACGACTCCAACTTTTATATAAAAGAAATGTTTTATAGAATAAATTATTTTGTTTTATTTCACTAATTATTTTGTAATGTCTTTTAAATAATATTAATCATAGTATTAATCAAAATATATACAATTCAAATGATCTGTTGGTTTTATTATATTTACAATTTATTTGTATTTTTTTTAATAATAATATAAATAGCAGCATTTCTAATACGGAACTTAATTTAAATTTGAGAGAAGTATATCCGTTCTCTACGAGATGGCGCTGAAATCAAGAATAAACTATTTCAACGGCATCTGTTTTTTTCATCACGTTCTATATCAAATTCTACTTCATATAACATAATACATTTTGTTCTGTTTGTTGCTAGATGGCGCTATTTTTAAAATAATTTCAACACATTGGTACGTATATACGAATAAAAATAATCAAAATAAAAATAATCCAGGCAATCTTTGGGTAGAGGAGATGGAGTATGACCATGGATACTTAGGTATTTAAATACAATTAATGAATATATATATATATATATATATATATATATATATATATATATATATATACATAGATAATATAATATAAAACTATAATAAGTTTATATAAATACAATACATATAATACATTACATATATTTCATAATAGCAAATAATTCGTATTTCGATCAACTAAAAGATTAGGTTGTGAAGCTTTGCTTGTTGACTTGCTTATTGACTCATTTGCTAATTAATACATTTCATATTCTAATATATACATTAAACATTGTAAAATTGTTTTTAAAAGAGCAACTGTTGAGTTTCTGGTCAGCTCTTCTCAGCAGAGCAGCATTCCGAGCTGGTGGTAGCTTACTCACGGACTGACTATACTGACATACTATACAGACATTATTTAATGTAATGTTATTGACGATTCAAAAGTGCATATGTAAATGCCTACTTGAATAAAGATATTTTTGAATTTGAATTGAATTTTAATATAGGCACACTACAATACAATACACAGAAAATAAATAATACATATATGTCTGTACATAAATATGTATATTATTTATACACAAGAATAATATGAGTATTTCAGAAAGCTTACGTTAAGACCTTGTAAAGGGAAAAATAGAATTTTGGATAGAGGTGAGTGAGTTAAGATAGAATTCCTTGACTTTTGTTTTTGAAACTTGCCTGAGAATTAGCATATTTTACGGCAAGGATAAACATAATTTTAATGCACCCAAAAGCATAGACAAATGAAAATTTAGGCGACAGCCGATTGATCTAATACAGTTACAATTGTATATAACTTCTAATGACACAAATATTAAACAATGACTTTATCAAAATTATTACGTTTATTATTATTATTTACTTAGTTAACGATACGCCTAAAAGTTAAGAAAATACGTGTCATTTTTAGACTGATGATTATTTTTAATATGAGATTCTGAGTTAAATCACATAATACAGTGGAACCTCATTGTAACACATCGCAAGGGGACGAGTAAATATTATTATCTTATCAAGTAATTCGTTAACCTGAGATTTGTTATATTGAGGTTAGTTTGTTCTAATTTTCTTATAAAGGGTTAAAAACCTTTTGCGACTGAATCACATACTATGTAATTAAGGGTCATATATAGCGAATCTATATGGGAACGTTATGTAGAGGTTTTGAGTTGACAAACTTCATTAATTAGAGGTATATACACTTTTTAGAATTCGTTTTAAAGAGGTTATACGTAAAAAACTCGTAATGTAAAGGTATATTCTACATTAATTATTATGCTCAATTCTAGAGGATACGAAAATTCGAGGAAGTCGTTATATTGAGGTTCGTTATAGATTGCACTGTATTTGATTTGAAATAAACAATGTTTTATATTGTAAAAAGTCGGTATAATATTTATTTTTATTGTAAATATTGTAATAAAATTATTTTATTATACTTCATTGACCTGAAAACCGTTAAGAAATAACTATTTTAATTGCAAAAAACCTTGAAACATTTTTAGTACACATGTATCATGTATATGAAAATTACTTTGTAAATAATTTCAATAAATATTTATAGATGAGGAAAAAATACACAATTCCATACTACACCATATAAATACACACTTACATACTAATACATTTCATTATTTTGTATTTGTTATAATCGCACAAAAGATAATATTTTTCAAATAAAATAAGCGATCGTTAACATATTGATTAATTATAACGTTCATTTACGTATTTAAAAAAACCTTTATTTCACCTTTGGCTGGTTTGTTGCCATATTACGTATATACTATAAAGCGTAATACTTTAGTTACAAAACGACTTCAGTTATCAAACAATATTTTAATAACGATTGTAGCACGAATATAATATATTTATTTTATTATTTAAAACAGATTGTTATCGCAAAACTAACACCACACATAATGAAGTTTTGAAGACATATTGTTGATCTTTACTGTTATCTATTATGCAATCTTTAAAAGTATTTTACTAATAAATCGAAAAACTAATTAACAAATATCACAGCAGGTGATTAAGTTCATATTTTTACCATTGACACAAACAGAGGTAGTAAAATGATAAGAAGGCACTATTATATTCATAAACCTTCATGATATTTGTATTTCCGACCCGACAGTATTACCTTGTATTCCGACAAAATACAAGTAAATTTATATTTACCTATTAATAAATTTGAATATATATACATTTTTTTTTAATTTGCTTAAGCTAAGATCAAATTTATAATCATCTACAGTGATATAGAGTGGGACAAAAAGTCTTTTAGTAGATCGTATAAAAGATGGAAATGCGGCGTAAATGGATTTATATCGCTGTGTCGGTTCTTCTGACCATGATCTTCTTAGTATCTTTGTTAGTTGTTTTTGCGTCGAACAGGTGAGGCTGTATACTGATGGATCGTGTTTTAAAAAAATAATTATTGATTGGCACAAATGTTTTCCGCGTGTTTAATTATATATTAAATGTATTAAGAGAAGGGATACTATAGATCTTATTTCTCCAGTTCTTTTTTTTTATTTTCGTTTTATATTTTAAATTTAGAGTGTATATTTTTTTTGTATCGAAAATTAATTATATTATATTTAATTTAAGTGGCGGTCTAGACATCGAAACACCAAAACTAAAATTGATAATTGACCATGACGGGGGCGCAGACGACGCCATGGCAATTTTCATGGCACTTTTATATGAAAAGCATTTTAATGGGTAAGTTAGTAAAATACACATTCATAATATAGTACCTCTAAACATGTTCGCTTTACTGCTATCCTGGCTTCCATAAATTCCAATAACTCTATTTAAGTCTTGGTATATCTAGAAAATAATTAAATAAGTTTAGTATTTTTAACATTAGTTATAATTATTGGTTGGTAACAAGAACGGGTTCTTAATTTATAATTAATGACTCGAAGATATTCACATTTCCCTTATAATATTGTTTTTTTTGTAGACCTGAAGTGGTTGCACTGACAACAGTCCACGGAAATGTCAATGAACAGCAAGCTTTCAATAACAGCCAAAGAATTCTTAATGTTGCTGATAGAAGAGATGTAAGAGTTTATTAATTTATAATATTACATTTTATTTAAAAGCATAGCCGTAAGAATTTTCTTGCAATTTGTGTATATTTTACATTGTGAAACCCGCACTGAAACGTATTATTTTTCTTAATTTGCATTTTGAAGCAAATACTAATCTTTTTTATCTACACAATAAACTTACAGGTTCCAATTTACCGAGGAAGTAAGACATCTTTAATAAACAGTATTCCTTACGATTACTTTTTTGGTATTGATGGCCTTGGAGACAATGAGCGTATTCAGTCCTTTGAAACAATTGAGGCAAAAAACGAACACGCGGCTATTGCTCTCGTAGAGCTCTCTAAGAAGTATAAAGGTATGTAAGACAATCGTGTTTTACTATTTTTTTACGTACTATTAGAATTTACATTAAATTATCCGATTCATCATTATCCTTACACTACAAATATCAAAGGTTATGTTTAAATGTTTTACATCGATAACACAAAAAATATTTGTATGAAACTGAGCTTAGAGTTGGATCATGAGACCTTATAATGGACTGGTTATTTTTTTCGGAAAGACGCAAGGTTCCTTAGAGGAAAAATGTTCAGCTACCATTCGTTACCAGAAGTTGTCAATATGTTACTTCAATTATTTCTTTTTAAATAGTTTTCTACTCATACGAACGGAATAAAGTACATTTTTGGATACTTTACGGAAAACAGCGGCTCTACATTTAAATAATTTAAATAGAGATATTTTATAGCGTATATAATTTGATATATTCAAGTATTGTTCTTCTGATTTTTGGTTTAACATTGAAGGTTAGATATTTAACAGATTTCATGTCGACACAAGATTTGTTTAGATCTAAATTACTTGCTTCGCATTGAAATGGAAATGGAATGTTAATTTTGCTGCATATTTTGTCTACGAAAACAAATATTGAAATAGAATGTAAATTATGCAACATATTTTTTATTTGTCGATAAAACAGAATTTATTTTCAGATAATCTAATAATAGTAACTATTGGTGCTCTTACGAACATGGCACTGGCTGTTAAACTGGATCCTGACATCCTATCTCGCATATCACATCTTTACATTGGAGCTGGGACTATTTATGGTATAGTTTTAATAATCATCAGCAACCATCCGTCATCCCTCGTTTGTTGAGGTTGGCACAATATCTCTGTCTCTTTCTTTCCCCTCCATAAAGTTATTAAAAAAATCTCTTCTTCTCTCTCACTTTCTCTCTCTCTCTTTCTCTCTCTCTTTCTCTCTTTCTCTCTCTCTCTCTCTTTCTCACCGTGAAAAATATAAGAAAAAACTATAATTTGAGTTGTCCTTTTTCTAGGTCATAATAATAAGAGCCCTGAGTTCAACGCTGCAATGGATGTAGAATCCTATTATATAGTAACAAAAGACGCAAACCCAAACAGGACGACTGTCATTCCATTTTCACAAGTCAAAAATTATCTGACTTTAACTAAGGTAAATTTATTTTTAATATTGAAATTTATAAAATAACATTTTTTAATATGACCCGTATGATTTATTAAGAGGGTAAGTTTTTCAATATCATCACAAATGATCGAAGTTTGAAACATTTATAACATATAGATATGTATTTATATTTAGAAAACTATTGCCGCATAATCAGAGTGCACCAATCTAGAACCGCTCGATCAAATAGGCTAACATGTTGATTGATGATGACACACCCAACATTCTGACATTTGCATGATATTTTTATAATAAATTGGACAATTATATAATTACTTATTTATTTTAGGATTGGAGATACAATGAATTGGGGTCTATCAATACTAAAATTATTAACAGTCTAAATAATTTCGAGCAAATTTCTCTTAAAAAGAGCACCGTTTGGGCCCTGCTAGATCCAGCAGTTATGGCCATTGCCTTAGACGAGTCTTTAGTTGTTGAACAAACTAAATATTCCAATCATAGTATTAAACTATGTGGTAAGTCTCCAACTATGTATCATCGTGCCATCAATATTGTTTGGAAACGAGTTTATTATGTAAAAAACTTTGATAGAATTCCCGCCATTTCTCATTTTGCGAGGATCTCAAATTAGAATAATATGATATAGAGTTGTTAAGGAAAACCGTATTACAGAGTTTGGCTCGCGCAAACTGACAATCAAGCCGTCAATCAACCATTAAAGGTCATGAAATACCTACAAAGACTGTTTCTGAAATAGACTAGTGTTGGAAACTATCTTATTAAACAGATAATTGAAATATCAAGATAATATTAGTGCGTGAGCATCCTGAACTCTCTGCCCTTTGAAAATTAAGAAACTGTTTAAGGTAGATGACACATTAAGTGAATCACTGACTCACGCCTATATCTCGTCTTATCGTGAACACGATTGCTGCAAAGCATTTGAAATGTCGAGTAAAAATTAAAAACGTAACTAAATATTGCAGCTTGAATCCCTTACATAATTTATTCATTAATTAGTCATCGTATAAAAATACGTCCGAGATTTTTAATAATATTCTGGATCGAGACGAGAATGAGACTTGGCTTAGTTAAACTTGAAGAATAATTAAATTTAATTTTCATTTAGATATAATAATAATAATTCCCTTTATTTAAAATAACAATAACAGTAGGTAACAAAGACCCGTTACTTTTTTTCGAACTTCTATTTTATCTTGACATTAAACATTGATGAACATTTCCCCTCAAATATATCTACGTTATTTACACATTCAGAGCTGCTATATTGTTTAAAAGTACTTTTTAATTTAATAATAAATATTTTAATTTATCATCTAACTTCTTGGATACGAGGACGATGTCAAATCTCATTTGCGTAATCTAAGTTAAACCAAACCGAGTAACTATCTACATAAACGAACTTATATATATATGTTTACATAAAAATAGTATCATAAGTTACAAATATTGGTAGGTCATAGATTGCTTGAAACAAATTTAAAAGAATCGTTAAACTTTTTTTTTTGTCCATATTTTGAAAACCAAATGATTTTAGTTTATTAAATCTATCAATTAATTATTATATGGTTTGACCTTTCAGGTGCCCGTAGAGGAGTCAACACGAATACCTACACTTCTTTAGAATATGCCAATGTAGCTTTAGTTAATACGCTAAGGAAGAAGCCCTACCAAGAATTCCTTATAGATTTATTCTCGTCGGAACTGAAGGACTGATACGCTAAATGGAATTCCATGTAATATATATATATATATATATATATATATATATAATTAATTAATTAATTAATTTATATATTTATTTATTTTGGATAATGACAAAGTAGTAATAGCCTCAATTGCTTATCTATGCTAAAAATAACTTCGTATTGAGCTAAGCACCCCGTATCTGTTGATAGCAGTGTGACAACTTGTCACAATGATATTTTGAATGTAAGAAGATAACTATTGAATAAATGTTAATAAAAAAATATATTTTTTAACAAATATCTTAATATTATAATACAATTGCTTACACCATAAATTCTGGCAGCTAGTTTCTTCTATTTTATTTGTTCTTTAAACGATTCTTTAGATATGGTAGAGGAAGGCTACTACCTCGCCTGTTTGACAGCTTTTAATATTTTATGTTATATTACTACCGCCTGTTATTAATTACACGTTATGTCAATCTAATGTTTTACATTTCAAATATTTTTAAGCACTTCCCTGTACTTAATGAATCAAGAATAATATTTTAAAGCCCCTGTGTACTTAATTAAGTAGTTTAGTTTTGGTATTTTATTGGTATTACCTAATATCAATAAAATACCAAAACTGGCTTAAAATTGAAACTGGTTTACACATGAGAGAGAATAAAATTAATCATAATATTGACTTGGATGGTAATAAATTAATACTAGAACAAATTTCATTGAAATCGGTATAGTAGTTTTATAGTATTGTAATTGCTAAATCTTTTTTTGAGTTTTAATAGTGAAATGCAATATTATTATTTTTTTTTTTCGTGCAGCGACATCTAGTAACATGATGACGAACTAAAATTTCTTTAACATTTTAGTTTACCTTCTACTATCCCTGTTATCTCTTTTTCTAACTCTCTCTCTCTCTCTTTTTCTTACACAATAATCTCCTGTGGATTCAGGGGGGAAAATAGATTTTAATTACATAAATACAATATGAATGAACATGTTATTGAGTTCTTATAAGGAAATGTTTTTTGGACTTGTTTCCTCGTATTAGTTATTTATCATATTAATTATTTTATTATTTCGGAAGTTTTTAAATATTTCCATTAATTGGCAATCAATTTTTTTATAAACATTTCAAAGTATGAGTAATAAATTTGTCAGAATAGCTATTATAACCAACTTTTTATTATATTAGTAATATAAATCTTATTAAAACTTGAATGAACTTGTTTTAACGACACACAGCATATTCAGTATTTATAATATCACACACGTAAATCGAAGTCAAGGTCAGAGTCAAGAGCTTTTTTGAACAAAAGTTATTTAACCAAATTTGGTTAACTTTTGCGAAATCAGGTTCTAGTTGCACGGTTCCAAAAGAAAGTTTCATGAAGACATTTTGTATATTTGTTCGTGTGTTGTTATTAGTCGGATACATTGTATCTTTGTTTATTATGTAAGTATACAATACATTGTAGCGAAGACAAGCGAATACAAAGGGACTGTGTAGTTATTTTTTTTTAAATGTGTCATTTTTGCAGGAATATAAGCTAAATATTTGAAAGCTTAGATGATTAAACATTTAAAATATCCAAAACAAGCTGCACTCATTTTAAAAATATATAAACATGTACGTTACACAATTTAAGGTATTTGTCACAACAATCTGGAAGTAATTTAAAATTCAGCGATTAATTAAGTAACCCAAGTTTTTTTGTAAAATTGTCGTAAAGATATCGCGTGCTCGGTGCTCGCTGACAGTCTAATGTCACAGTAGTCTAAAAGACACGTTCATGACATCAGAGTATATCTATTTACCAATTGTTAGTTTATCTCGAGCAGTGAACAATTCACAGCCGTCTGAGTTGTTATTTTTACTATGAAGAATTTAAATGTTTGTGGTATTGTTCTTGTTATATATTTTATATGTGGCAATGGGTTAGTCAGGTAAGTAAGTATTATTAATGGCACCGTATACCTAACAACATGAAACATTATTATGTAACATTTTATTACTTCTAGATAACGTAACTTCCTATTATCTTTATACGTACTAGATTTATCTTGTTACTAGCTATTTAGTATCTCAGATAAATACCATATAAGATAGCGAAATCAAATACCAAATAGTTAACTCTCATTCATTAACGGTTATTATAATTTTCAAATATTTTGAAACAATAATTCATATATTATAAAGGTAAATTAAATGATGAGCCCGTTTGATCTCAACTGTCAAGCATCGTTGATAACCCCCAACTCGTTATCTGACCGTGTCAGAATTTACGCGTTCCTTTACACGTCCGATAATGGTAATACAGTACTGGATCGTCTCATTGACATTATTTAAGCGACACATTACCTATCAAATGACATACGATCACAGACACCTTCTGCCGTAATGATAGTCCTTGGAGTCTACAACACGCACAATATCGATTGGCTTGGGACACTTGCTGAGCACTTGCAGCAGAACCGAAGCTGCTGGTAGATCTCTGAATGTATACTCATTCGAAAACTGACCATGAACTACTTTCATAAGGTGAGTAGGACGGATGGCATTCCTGCAATCTTGCTCCAAACGTGTGCCCTAGAGTAGACTCCGGTGTTAACGCGTCTATTTCGGCACTATTTAAAAGGCATAGTCCCTAATTCACCGATAAAGTAAGTGAGAGGGTATTTGGTATTTTAGAGGGATATTGCATCTTTATGCGTCTTCTACAGCATTTCTCATGAGGAGTGTTACAAAGCACTTTTTGATCTAGTTTTATGCATTAATTCCCACTATTGCACTGCACTTTACCTCATACAATCTATCCTATCATCTGAAGGCATTGTGTTCCTCATGCGGCGGTGTTTCCAAATCGATAAGACTTTGGTGCTTTCAAAAAGAATGTCTACTCCCTAAATAACTTGTGGTTGGTGTATTGTCTAAATCCACCAATAGATTGCCTCTCACAGCGACGTCACACGCTATGCTGCGGGGGGACGGACGGACATTGACATGTACTTTATAAGTTTATTTGCTGTCGGCAATCTTTAAAGTAACTTATCCGAGTCTAAAAATATCTTATCCATTATTTAGAAATAACTTTCACGTTGGATCTAAACTGTATTATATAATACCTTTAAAATAATAATAGGACTTTTCATGAAGAGCGAAGATGACCAAAAAAAAGCTAGAGCGAACTACTTTCTTAAGAGCTCTGTATTCTTAAGTCCTCGCGGACAGAATTGCGGGCAACGGCTAGTTATTCTAATAAAAAAAAATAGTTTTTTTTTAATGCAGTTCGTCCCAAAAACTGGTGATAGATAATGATGCTGGCGCTGATGATGCCATGGCAATATTTATGGCCTCTTTAAGCGAAAAACATTCGAACGGGTAATTAGTTTTATTTCAATCAGAAAGAACCAAATATTTATATGAATAATATTTCTTTAAAAATATATAATTAGAAAGTTTTTGACAGGCCACAGTTAGTTGCTTTGACGACTGGTCATGGAAACACAAATGAGGATAACGTCTTCAGAAATAATCAGCGAATATTGAAAGTCGCTAAAAGGCAAGATGTACGTACTTAGAGGACTAACTAACGAGGGATTTTAATATCTTAACGCATAGCAAAAATATACTTATATAATATAAAAAGTTATAAAAAATAAATATAATCTTCATGGATTTAGATAGAAACCGGACTTCAAATATTTTGGTCCGGTAAAAAGACTTAAACGAAATAAATTATAAAACAATTTTACTCATAAATATCTTCTTAAACCAGTTTTGAATACAGGTACCGATATATAGAGGTTCAAAGAACTCGCTTGTCACAACTCCGGGGATAACTGATTATTACGGCGCAGATGGTTTGGGAGATGTAGAAGCCGACGACACTGGTCTGGTACCAGCTAAAGAGAAAAATGCGGTGTTAGCTCTTATAGAACTATCGCAAAAATATGAAGGTAACGTAAGATTTTGCAATTAAAATGTAATTATATAATATTTACTAAATTCCTACACTATGTTTCAGGTGAACTTGTAGTGGTAACAATTGGTACACTTACAAATGTAGCATTGGCCATTAAATTGGATTCTAATTTCCTAAACCGATTGGCACACATGTACGTCGGAGCATCACATATACATAGTAAGTATAATAAATCATATATATAAATAATTTTAATCACAGGGTCGATTTTTATTAGTCGTGAGGTCTCTGGCTACTGTAGGAAATGGACAAGAGTTACCTCATTACCAATGGGGGTGCGACATAAGACGCAAGCCCAGCAAAAAAGAAAGTTCCAACTAAGCTATGCAAGTTGGAATGTACGAACAATGACTGGAAAAGGAAGAGGATTATCGGATTTATTTAATAGAAGACCTATAAAGGTGGTAGGTGTATAAGTGACAAGGAAGGTTGCAAAACCACGGAAGATTTATGAATGATGCTAGATTTATAATTGTGGTAGGAATTGACTTTGAATGGATATGAGATAGTCCATTGAAGTACGAGGTTTGTAAACCCCAATTCTGACGATGAATCCCTTTTTCAAGTCACTTTAGTATATGATCTAGAGATAATAAATGCTAGGTATAAAAAAACTCTTCACTCATTACAATGCACAGCTTGATTACTTCAGGGAGACTTCAGGGAGAAAAATCTACTTTGTCAAATCTTTAAAGTACTGCCCAGGAAAGACCTGATCTCGCAGCATAAACTGTTTCATGAAGGAGATGGCATATTGTTTAGGAAGTCTAGCGAATAAAATACTCGTATTTTGCGAATCGAAAGGGTAGGAAAGAGTAGGTACATGATGATGGAGTGAAAGATGCAAGCCTTAGTAAAAGAAAAGAAAATTATATTTAAAGAGTGGCACAATATCAATTTCAGAAATGCACAGAAAGCTTTGTATGAAGAATGGAAGAGATAAAAGGAATGTAACACTTTCCAAAGCTAACGCCCATTATTTTTGTAAGATACCAGGTGGTCCTAAGGGGCAAAACGATCAAAGATCTTTTTCCTGTTTTTCATTATTATGCAATAATACTAAATGTTTAATAATGGTCAAATTCATAATACAATTTAAGGTGAAACGGATACTGAAGCTGAGTTTAATGCACGGATGGACGTAGACGCCTATCACATATTGGCCCAGCATGCGACTCCAGACAAAGTGACTGTATTCCCTTTTTCGCAAGCTAAACAATATTTAAATTTTACAAGGGTAAGGATTTCTGTAAGCTTTTCTGGTGTGTAATTCAAAATTATACTTATTAAATTACATATATTATATTCAGGAATGGAGAGAACAGGAGCTTGGAATTCTTAATAACGATTATATAAAGGCTCTAAATTTGTATGAGAGAGTATCAATACAAAAATCTCCATTTTGGCAGCTCTTAGACCCAGCCACTGTTGCAATCTTCCTCCAGCCAAGTTTAGTTAGTGAATATAAATATCCAAAGCACGATATTGTACTATGTGGTAAGTATTTCATAAATTATTCATATTATTTGAACAAAAGCAATGAAAGTAATCATTGTTTACTAATTGTGACCAATAATTCGAAAGTACTCGTATAAATAAAAGAAGAATTGGTAGAATTCTATTTACATATTTTCAGAAATGAAAATATGTAAATATATATTTTATTTAGTTTTCTGTGATTTTGAAGATTCTCTACTTTACAGGTGATAAAAGAGGCTTTAACACAAATGAGTTTGTAGAGGAAAAAGACGCGAATGTGAGAATGGTGTACTCAGTAAAAAAAGAAGAATATAAACATTTCTTACTAGATATATTTTCTAAAGAATAATAAATAATGATAGTAAACAAATTAATAATTTATAAAGATTAGGTCCGAATATATTATGTATATAGTTTTAATTGTTTTATATCAATGTTAGATATTATAAATGAAAAGGTGAACAAATAAAAAAGTTATAAATATTTACAAACAAACGTTATTTAATTTAATTAAATTCATTTAATGTGCTTAAGCGAATTCTATACACAGAAAAAAATTGAATGACGAAAAGATTAAAAAGAAAATTAAAAACGAGTAAAAAAATTAATAACGACACGATTAAAAAAGAAAATAAAAAAAACGATAAAAACATTTAATAACGAAACGATTAATTTGATAAAGATTAAAATTTGTTGTTCGAAAAGAAAATATGTCTACTAAAATTCGAGTAAAACTAAACTAAAGAAATTCACTTACTACAAATATTGTGAATGTAGAGAGTAATACAACATTGTAGAGTTATTTTAACATTTATCAAAAAAAAAAAATTGCGATCAATTAAACCTATTTTTGATTCATTACTACTTTTTCCTTTCTAATTTTAATTTATTATTTAATTATAACAAACAACTATAAAATAACTACACTTAGTATTTATGCAAAGTTTAACTTGACTTGGTAAGTTCAACTTATTGTTTGTTGAAGTCGTAACAAAATATCCATATTGTTTGATGTCTGAACCCTACAAAGTAGCGTATATTACATAAAAAGCAAGCAGCCTAAGTAACTGTAAGAATTATTTGTTTCCTTTGTTTCGAAGGAATCACTAATTGTAAAATAAAATTGTAAAATTGTAAGTCTAATTAATTAAGTCAGTCCATCGCCATGACTATCACATTGACGTAGTTTACCATCTAGAGCAGTTATTAAAGAAATTACAACCTCAACCGCGTTCATTGCTGCTTCATTTAAAAGTTTTTTTTTATGTTTACAACTGTTAAGCATTTGGAGCTTAAAACTTTGAAGCTTGTCTTTTTTATTAATAACAGGTTACTTAACCAATGCGAAAATTATAAGAACATATGAAATTAGCGAATATGAAAAAAGGGAAACGCATACAAAAAAGTTCAAATTAAATATGAATAAATCGAATAATTTACCAAAATAGCACTATTTTTCACGAATAATACACGGTATAAGATATGGTAATTAGATTTTTTTTTTTTTTTTTTTTTAATTCTATAGTGTTTTAATTCTTCAAGACTAAACTTTATTTATTTATTTATTTATTTATTTACTCATCGATAACTTTGGATGTATTACAATATATAATGTACACAGTTGTGGAGATCCTCTATTAAGTATAAAGTGTATTTATACTTGTGTTAGAGTATCCCGCTCTTCCATATAAAATTACGTAAAAAGTATTTTTACACAAAATAAACATTCATTAAAATTATAAACTAAGAAGTAGGGAACCAAAAGTAATTAATTTAACAAAACTAAATTATTTTGTGGATGCTATGTATATGGGTGTGTGTGTGAGTGTGTATGTGTGAATGTGCTGTTGTATGTGTGTGTGTGTATGTGTGTATGTGTGTATGTGTGCGTGTGTGTGTGTGAGTGACAGTGCGTGCATGCGTGTGTGTTATTCTTATTTCATGGTTATTGTTCAAGTATTCATTATCCTACTTTGGAACAGTTGTTCAGTGTCATTATATGTTAGAGTTATTAACTACTCTGTCAGGGTTTTTTTACACTCATGACGTTGCATACTATAAATATTAATTTTTCTATTTATTTTGTTATAGATTCGAGCAGACCGTATAATAATCTGATGGCTAGCGAAGTACATACGATCTTTTTATAATATGTAAATCTCTTTTATTTATCGCGTTTAATCTGAAAAAATAGTTTTATTTCAATGTGTACGTGAAAACCTGAAAATACTGTAGTACTATTATTATCAGCCATTTTTTAGATCATTCCTTCCATTGCTGAAAAAATTGTGAGTAGCGAGATCCAATAAAATCTTTGAAGGCAGTTTGGAGTGCCACATAGGAATTGAATTTTAATCCTTGAAAGAAAACAATTACATAAAAAAGTAATCTATTGGAGCACAATCTGGGGTGTATGGGGGGGGGGGGGGGGCGTAAATATGTCAGTCTCAGCTCCTCTAATTTAGTGACGATCTGTTATAAAATATTGGGTCAATCGACGTCCTGAAGTAGCCAGATCAATTGACTAGTATCGATGGTTTAACAGCTACATTTTCTATCATGGTTAGCAATTGTTGATAATTCAGTTCTGCCGTATTCTTTTGGCCAGATCTTCATATAGGACGCCAGTACTATACCAATAAACACTCACTAGTACCTTGTTTGGGGACAAGTTTCCTTTGGAACATGACTTGGCTGGTTCTCCTGATTTCAACCTGTGATGAGTATTTACGATTTAAGACAGGATTTTCGACAGGATTATTTGTCTGTCAATATGTTCAATTCATGTGGTCCCAATTTTTTGAGCTTCGAGTTAGCAAATTTGTTTCATGTAAATTAAAATTATCTTATCACTCAGATGATCTCCTTTATATCGTGAACTATAGTCTCCAGCTGTCCACAGAGTTAGTTCTGTAGGTTAAAACTTCCAGAAGGACAACGTTTCCCTCATACGTCATTAATTCTTCAAGGTGTTTCCGCTTCGTTGGAGCCTACATTTGTAAATAACGCGATACTTTAAGTTTTCCATTTCGTTCACAAATTATGTTACCAAATGGTTCAAAGTATTCAAAACAAAAATACACGAGCGTATTTGAAATAGTCTTGAATTTAGAATTCAAAACAAAACGATTAACATCTAAAAAAAATGGTTTTAGAATCAAAATAATAGCAAATATATTTAAATAATTTATAATTTATTCTATAATATTACAATACTGTCGGTTTTCTTATATATTCTGGAGGGTCTCGTTTACCCTTTGGGGCATTGGACTGTAGACTAATCAGCATATTTATAGATCCGGCTCTGGTTATGATAATACAAGAAATCATAAAATCATAAATCTATTTTTTAATATACTCGTAAATTCTATAATACATATAAATAAAACATCTTTTACGAATGTGAATTCCAACTTTATTATGGTTATTCATATAATGTGATTTACAGATATGTGGACATATAAACTTATTTAACCATTCGTCCATTCAATTTAATTGAAGCAAGACAAGTTCGTAAGTTATAATTGTACCAATCATCTGAAAATAAAGTAATATTTGCAGATATCATATTCTTAATCCATACCTAGTTTTGAATATATCGGTCTAAATAAATGATAGCTAATTAAATAGAACAAACACACAGAAGAACACACAGAGAAAAACACATAAAATAGCACCGTCACCATTCTGAATGAAATAATAATTGAATGTCTTTCAGAGTTAATATTGTTTAGTCAATTATACTCGTACTTACAGACAGAACGAGTTCTCTAGTTACATAAAAGAAATTAAATCCAGTAAGAGCTACTCGATCTCCATGGACTTGCTCCATAAATCTTTGAACCTGTAATAATCCAGAATAAAAAAATCTATACCATTTTGTACAGTAGTTTTTTTTTTTTATTTCACTCTATTTTAAGTTTGCTAACGTTTAACGGTAATCAATTGACTACAGTGACAGTGGGATGGTACCACCCTATTGTAGATAACTGGCTTGAAGTAGTTTTTAGCAGTGTTTCTAACTTACTGTCTACAGATATTCACAAGTAGTAAAATCCCTTTTTTGTAACATTAAGTCTATAATACTATTAAAATATATATATGTCTAAACAAACCTCCATACAATATGTTGATGATGGGACACTGTAAAGTATAGGAGCCACCTCCAAGGATGCAGAGTTAACTTCAGCAGCAATAATAGATACTATGAAGGTTCTTATGATGACAAATATTGAAGAGTAGACGAAGTACGCGTGTAAATATATTGGTAGGTAGGTATGATATGGTCTGAAATGTTTGATGCGTTATATTTTTTAATTGTTATATTTTTTAATTAATTTAAACATTAAACATTAATTAAAATAAAATTAGTACCATTTATCAAAGCAACAACATTATTAGTTTAAGTTAAATTTGTATATATTTCAGCTTTAAAACTTGGTCCATATTAGAAACCACCATAAAGGAGCGCAGATATTAGAAAATTACATGAATAGAGTAAATTTTTAAAAACATACTTCTCTACAATGAGTGCTAAATGCGTATACATACTTTGTGGGACTATTTCCTGGACATTTTGACAAACTACGTAGAGCCGTGGTGTCATTTCTTTAAAAAACAAAAATATTTGTTTATATCTAAATCTAAATTGTTAATTTCAATGTAAATTGCATTTTAAAAATTTTGTACAATTTGTAGAATTAAATATATATTATATATATTTACCTCAAAACATAATATACTTGTAGACATACAAAGAACAGATTGCTAGCGAAAGAAGCAAATACTATGCTATTTATGACGGCATCGAAAGAACGCACTAATTTCGTGGCTCGACCGTAATCTTCTCTTTGAGCGCGCCAATAAGATGCTGAGAAATACTTAAAGAAAAAAGACATTAAAAGACATTCGATTTCATTAGAATGATATATTCTTTATTTTCTTTATTGATACTTACCTTACCTTCAGAAAATAACATTTTCTTTTTAATTTGCTTAATAATAGAGCTCAAATATAAACTCATACAAATGACAAATATATGACAATAACTCCAATTCACGGATACAATCACGTTGAGGATCTGAAGGACAGAATAACGATGAAAAATCTAAGATCTGCGATGACGCTCTAATTAGAGAATGACTAAGAAAATTATTTAATTGACAAATTAAAATATCCTATAAAAAATGATTTAAACAACTCTATACAAGATTGTCTTATATTTTAAGATAAGATATCATCCAACGTATTTCGTTTACATTCAGTTGGTGGGTACTCACTGGTAAAATAATTCCAAATGGTAGAGCGTATGGGAAACCGATTTCAAAAAACCAGAAATAGGATTTCAAAATATACTGCTCATAGACTGAATCGTTGTCAGAAATACAATGAAGTACTGCTAAATACTTCGGTATATTAGACAGCACGTGATCAACTGCAATAAACGTATGAAGTTGAGATTTAAAATAATATATTAATATTATTAGTAAGAAGTAAGAAAATGGTATAACTTACAAACTGCAAAAATTAGAGAAACAAGTATAGCAATATTACATTTAAGCTGGACATAGGGATCAAAGTATTCGTTCAAATTTGCTGCTTGAACTTGGTCCAATAGTTTTTGCCACTTGCTTCCAAGCCGCAAGAAGAGAACACTTGAGATAAAAGTCGTGCCATAAAAGGACACATAAGCTGTTGAATATCTTTAATTACTCACTGTATAATGATAAAAAGTTATCAAAGAAAGTATACTTTATTGTAGAATATTCAAACTCACAAAATTGTCTTATATTCATTGAAGTTTTCAAAATCGTGATAAAACAAAAAACTGTAGCTACAAATTGTGCCAAGCAGATTGTAAATGAAAATGCGTATTCCCAAGACAAATACGGATATCTGCAATAATGTAAATTACTATTAATACTTCTATTTTGTAGTTATTTACTCATATTACTATTAAAAACAATTACCTTTTCTTTGGGTTTTTTCCTAAAATTGGGAAAAGCCCTAAATATTTACCAATAAGAATGAAATACTTCGTTGAACTTTCAAATACCTCTAACTGAGACTTATATCTAGATTTTGTCTGCTGTGGCATCCTTACAACTAGAATAGACATTACCATTAGAGTAGTAGAAAGAGGTATACATATAAAAAAAATCTATTTAAAACTAACAATGCAAATTGAAAATACTCACATACTTGTTTTAAAAATACTAAAATTGACAACAAAAATGTACTAATTCTTTTTAATATAGACAAATTCTTCTTCATGTTGTTCTCTTTATTTTTTTTGGAATTTATTAATATTCGTTTTGTTTTGCCTCTGCTTTCTTCTAAAAAAATATAGTTATTATTAAATATTATATAATATATACATATAAATATATTTATTTTTAATAAAATTTACTACTTGTTACATAAGGTTCCTTTATATTTACTATAATCGGATTTACAGACATGTTTACTCGTCCGTCTGTCAACGTCAATGAAATATTTAGTACACTAGCAGTTTCGTACACAAAAGTAATAAAAGGTGTCAACTTTTCTGTTTACGTTATAATTTATGTGACATTTTCACTTTAGGTGATTGATTATAGTCTATCTTAATGTACTTAAATGTTAGTGATTCATAAATTATTGTAATTTATTTGTCAAGTACAATAAATAGAAATGAAGATAATAATGATTCATGGATCCCTTTTGAATATAATGTTTTATAAACATGTGTTTTTGTAATTATTATAATAAAATAAGAAGCTTGTAATATAAATAAGGATACTGGCTCAGGCCGGCCTTCGTATTCTTCCCATTCTACATGAAATGTTGAGTTTCGTTGCAACATTAGAGGCTTAAAACTAGGCACAGCAACCTGAACGCCGTCCACTGAAACCTTGAGATGCTGCAGACAAGCTTTTTATTCAAACGGAGACACAGCTATCACGACCGAACAACACAGTATACTTACTATATCCTGGGTTTAAAATTCAACACTACTGTATGCCATACTTCGGCACGAAGAGGCCGGTTCGACCGGTGTGATACTGCAGTCTCACTTTGAAACCACGATTTGCTTTTTCGCTCCCCCATGAATCATAATAGCACATTTTGAAAAAAAAATCGGGGGTTACCAACTGCACTAGCGTTGGAGAACCTTTGGGCATCCAAGCTCAGATCATGTTGTATCTAGACTTGGATGTATCAGATTTAGATATCTAATATTCTTGGAGACATGTCAGAGGCAAGAATAACAATAGTCACACACCCCCTACCAATCTCACCGTAGACTTCTACAAGGGGCTTACAATCAAACATCCACGCTGTTCACTACTTCCTCGAGACAGCAAAGACTTGCTCTTTTTGACCGAGACGCAGATATCATCTCCAGCAGATACATAGCACCTAGTCTATCCTGGGTAAAATTTGGAGCACGGCTTTATACCTAAGGCTGGTATATGCGTGTCCGTTAGGAATGATTTCAGTTCTCATCAGCTCGGTAATCTTGAAGTTAGGGCTTGGCCGATCCTGCAAGACGGCTCTAGTTGGAAACGGAATTGCTACTAAGCATGGGAATATGCGGCGACAGCATAAGATGTACAAACAAGCGCATTAAAAAAGAACAGAAACTAACAATGACAAAAGGTTAAGGGACATAGTTGTATAACTACGCTTACAAGTCCCACAAAAGATACATAGCCAGGATAAAGTCACAGCAAATCGTGAAAATTACGGTTTCCGTAAGGTCGCCCAGCTGCTGACCTTCTTTATATCTAAGTTATATCAAAGTTACCGTTGGGCACAGGCATTGAGACCAAGGGTCAGGCTCTGGCGGTAAGCTTTGACATAGCCTTATACATAGAAATAGTTAATTAATTATTAATTAATTAACTCCCTAGCTACCTACTAACCTACCTACTAACTAGAAGTAGTTAATTAATTATTAATTAGTTAACTATTTCATATTACAAAATAAATATAAAATAAGGGAAGTTATCAGTCATTTTCCTAACTTGTTCTGAACCTCAGTTTCAGTTTCACCCACAAGTACATCGCCATCATTGAAAGGTGCATCAAGGAGTCTGCACTTGTGGTTCCACCGTTAAGGCATCAATTATTATATTTACTTATAAAGATGGTCGCCATAATCTGAAATATAAAACACGAAATACTATTGTGTACTTTATCACTTAATTAAAATAACTGTTTACACATACCAAGGTTATTTACTTTCCTCGTACACTCAAACTATTAGTCCGTATATAAACAAGTAAAGTGTGAACGTCGAATTCAATCAAAATTCAGAAGTGGTACTTTGATTTAACGAAATAGACGTATAAATATGTCTGTTAAGCCACTTAAGGTTGATATTAAGGAGCTAAATATCAGAAGTGGTTAGCTGGTCTTAAATTAATTAATTACTTAGTCATTTATGTTTAAAATACATACCATGTATTGCTATAAGAAAAAATAACATTATATAGTAAAATAGTACAATAAAACCTTTTTTTACTACACAAAATCTTTTTAGATCAAAACAACCATACGGATATAAGAAATGAATCTTCTTATAGCAGTAGTTGTAAGAGGAGATCGCCAAAATCAAAAACGTCCACAATATTCACAAGAAGTTTGGTACGTCTACAAAGATCTCGTAAGTATATTAATTCGTTTCTGTGAAAAATCTCTAGCAATATGCTAAATATAATATAAAAAGGGCAGGTGGATGTTGATTGTGACTTTTGATTTGTTAATCATCATGGCCTGTAGTTGGTTTTTTTGAAGAATGATTTAAATAAGTAAATAAGAACACTGTCAAGTGCTAAGATTTCCTGTCATCATAGCATCAACCAATCAGAAACATTATAGGATTAAATATATATATATTTTAATTTTTTATTAATTTGTGACTTCAACAACCAAACATGAATATATTATTATAGTAGCGAGGCTGCTAAAACAAAAGAAACCTGATTTAAAAACTCAATTGGAAGTGTTCAATGGTTCAATGACTTACTTCATCTTTGTGGGTCGATATTTAGGAATATTTCCTTATATACCATCGGATCATAGAAAAAAGTAATTATGTCAACTTATTGTTAATGGATTTATGTTTTTATGAAATTATAATAACTTTGTGTATATTGATTTATGACTAACAGGTATCCAATATTGTCCAGAGGATATGCAATTCCTATAACAATATGTTTGGCTCAACTAGCAGTTGCCATTTTTATCCTCATCGGGCCATTAAAGGCTTCGATCAATGTGAGAAAAATATGTAAGTTCAGAAAGAAAACGGATCTTTCTTTATTTTATTAAAACTTATACTATACTATAATAGTTTTATTCAACAGTCCACCTGTCATATTACGGCACAAGTTTCTTGTGCAGCCTTCTCGTCATACGTCTTGCAACTAAGTGGCATGAACTACTGAATCAAATTGAAGCCGCTGATCTGGACGAATACATTGACCCCTCTGTTAAATTAAAATGCAATTTAGCCACAGTTGCCTTTATCATTTTCGTATTCAGTAAGTTATAAAAAAAAATATTATATAACATCCCCACAGATGTTGCCAGGGCAACGACAGCTATTATATATATTATATAATATGAAAAATAACTTATTCATTTCATTTTTTTTACACAAAAATCTCCTCAAACTTTAAAGATTATATATTTGAAAATACTTAAATGGTTTCGTTCTAGGTTATAGCATGGCCAAGGGAATACATTCTATAAATCAGATTGTTTTTTTCATGTTTCGTGATATGTGGCTTGAATTATTAATAATTAAAAATCATGTGTTTTACTTTTACAGTGCATAATATTCTGTTCGTTTCATCAAAATTAGCCATCGTATTAGACTGCAAGTCTCCCATCAATACATTCTATGAGCAATATATTTTTACAGCCTATGGCTGGTTTTTTGGGTACGGTGTGCCGTACTCAGTACCTGTAGGAAGTATGCTAATAGTAAGTGCGCAATACTATTATAAACTACACGAGTTTAAATTATTATATAACTCCAGGAAACAAGTATAAAATTGAAATAGTATGCAGCTTACGTTTTTCCCATCTAGTCTTATAAATTGAGAGCTTTTATCACGTTCACGCGTTTTTAAGCTAAAAACCGTACATTTCAACATTTCCCCTTCTTCAAACACGTATCTTAACGTCACATTCATTGTCTAATGTAAAAAAAAAAAAATAACTAAATATTTATCAGAGGACAATGTAAATTAATGGAGTCAACATTGTTTTTCTGATTTTACTTCAAGCGTTAACTTCAAGGTTAAAAAATTCTTAAATTACAAAAAAGCGTGATATACCCTCTTAACCAGTCTTTATCATTCTATGGTATTATTAAAAAGCAATATTTACTTGTGACCTTTACACTTTTTGGTATTTCAGATCCTAAATATGATTGCAACTATTAATTTGACTTATTATCAAATATTTCTAATTTGTGTGAGTCTGTATTTACAATCTATACTGGAGAAGATAAACTTGAAAATTATCTCTTGTAATTGTGAAGTAAGTTTTTAAGCATTTTTAAAGTATGAATGAATTACTTACTATAGGGTAATAATGTCATATGATTTACACTCATACCTTCATAATCTCACATTCACTCACTCTCGCTCTCACACTCTCTCTATCTCTGTGTGTGTGTGTGTGCTACGAAATAGTACCTCCAATGCTTTTACCGTAGTCGGCTACCCAACAACCACTAAGGTGGCCACTAAAACCATTGTTAAAATAAAAATATTATATAAATATTTATATTTTAGTATCTCTCAGTATCTCATTGGAGCGCTTTGCGTCAAGATTATAGCCGGGCCACGCAATTGGTGCGTTCTTTCGACGAAATAGTTAATGGCCTTGTGTTTACTTTATTTGCCAGCAATATATACTTTGTGTGCCTAAAAATATTGTATATATTAAGGTATGGAAAACAGTACATATATATGTTGTTTTAATTGTCTATTAACAGGTCTTTTTATTTTTTTTATAAATATATAATTATAAATTCGTTAACACGAGCAGGACCCAAATCTGCAACCTCTAAGAAACCGACTGGTCGTTCTGTCAATTGAGCTACCGTGTCAGCCACCATGTTGAAATATATATTTAATCGTATTATAATATTGGATTATCCGATGATCTAACATAAAAAAGAATAAAAAATAGAACGATAGATATCGTAAGAATAATAAGAGATATTTTTTCACTAATAAATATAATAACTCTAATCTAATTTTACAAATATTTCTTCGTATTGAAATATTCTGAAGTATCCTCTGATATATATATATATATATATATATATATATATATATATATATATATATATATATATATATATATATATAGATACAGTATTTACTATTATATTTATATTTACCCGGCTGTATTCACGTAGAAAATAAATCGGAATCGGAATCGCCGCGAGTCCGCCACGCTCAGAGCTCATGATTAAGGACCCCGAACGAGTTCGAAACTAGTCGGGCACATTCCGATTTAATTTCTACGTGAATACAGCCGGGTAAATATAAATATAATAGTCATGATTCACGAAAGTTTAATTATAAAAACAGTATTTACTGTATATATAAAGATAAAATATATTTTAAAATACTGTAATAATATGTATATATACATTTTTAAGCTTGAAAATCTCATAAAATGTTGCTTTGACATTTTAATTGTCCATTAAAGAGATCATTGCATTCCACTGACCCGGCTAGGATACGGTAGCTCAATTACCAGAAAGACGGAAAGGTGTCCCAGAGGTCGCAGATTCAAATCCCGCCTGCCAATTAGTTCTACGAACAAGCATTTATTTTTCATTTCAGCAAAGACTCTGAAATACGGTACGTTAATCCAATATATTCCAATAATTAGTTTGATTGGTACATATAGTTGTATAACTTGATTTTATTAACCTTCACAATATATTTGTGAGGGAGTAAAGTGTTTTTATAATTCTATAATAAGAAGGGGGCTCAATTAAAATATTTAAGCCTCGGTCAGTCTTAATTTACTTACCGGTGGTATTTTTAGGCTAATTCATGACTACGCTCAAACGACGACAATCACATACAACGTGTACTCTACCATACATATAAGTGTTAACTTCGTCACCGTTTCTTTAATAGCTGCTAAGGTCCACTCTTCGTCCTTGAAGGTAGCTCCTTTGCTTTACAGTGTATCTCCTCAAACATACTGTATCGAGGTAAGTGGTTACCGACATTTTAATTATTATTACTTTTATTATTTAGTAATTATAATATTTATCACTTTATTTAAACACGGCCTTTATTAACCAAATTGAATCTACATTATCACTAATTTTAGTGATATCCGCAAACCTAAATAGAAAAAAATACAGAAATATTTAGCAATGAATAAATAACAATTAAATAATAACACTTTATTATTACGTACGTCCATGTAGGTTAAAAGATTTATCGAGCAAATCCAAGGGGACCCAGTGGCCCTGACTGGACTCAATTTCTTCTGTGTAACTAAAGATGTTATTTTGACGGTAAGTAATAAAATAATAATCTTTTAAACGAACCACCGCTAACAATTATCACGAAATGTTCGAGATTTTAACTAAGTTAATTATTTTTAATATTTTATTTTAAAAAATGTCATTGTTAGTATTTTTTTTAACAAGACAGATGGGCCAATTTCATTATCCAATTTACTATTTGAAAAAATAACGAGTAAATAACCCGAAAAAATAACGAGTAAGTCTGCACCAATCAGAGAGAAGCACTAGCTGACGAACAGCCTTTCCACAATCGATATTATATGTCGTCGCTTAAATTGGATGATTTTATTTCTGCCTTGCTTGAAATATATACTCTGATATATATTTCGATAACGATGTCACAGATATAACCTAGAATTACTATATGACTACAAAATACTAAATATCTTTTTGTTAATATGATTTTATGAATATTAAATTATGTTACCTTAAAAATCATATTGTTAATTTAATTTGAATATTCATTATTATTTATAAATATTTTCAGATGATCAGTACCATTTTCACATACGAACTTGTACTGCTACAGCTGAACTAACACCCAGAGCCTACAGAGAATCAAATAAAATTAAAAATCTTCAAGTAAAAGTATTCAAGTGACATTTGTTTAAAAAACAGCGTAGTTACAAGTTAAATTATTCCTCTGAATATTTACTTGTGTTGTAAAAAATCACAATATATTTAATAAAAATGTAATAATAAATGTATGTTAAATTGTTTTCCAAATTAAGGTAAAATTTATCCGATTTTGCTGCTAAAGTATTATTGGAAAATTACACGTATTGTATTGTTTAACTATTTTAGTCTTGTATTACGGAAATAAACTTGGTTTTGTTATAAAGTTTATTTATGAAAGAAATATTTATTCTTAAAAAAGCATCGAGAATCATATTGCTTTTTTAATTAAGTCAGCAAACGAAATAAGTCTCAATCATTACTGATATAACATTTTTAGATATGAAACTGTAAAATAATATTTCTGAATACATTAATTACGATTCTCCAATTTATTATATAATTGATCAATTGCTTTATTCAATTTTGCACTAAATCACTATTTAGATTTCATTAATTTTCTAATCAGAGTGTAAGCCGAGTGCACGTGTGTCACATCACTATTTTTATAGCAGTGTACTTTTTCTACGTCCATATTTATTACATTATTCTAATAATAATTAATATATGGATTTTCAAATTATATATCATTTAAAATAAATGGTTTTGTTTTACGCCTATCTATTATTATAGTTTAAAAGCTATGTTGTAACAACTTATAGAAATCCGAATTAAGATGAAATATATGTAATTTGTCTCTAAACTGACTTTATTTTTTTTTTCTGGTTTCTCTTTTATGTTCACTTAAGTAGTACCTCACTCAAAACAATACTTACACTCGTTGGAGATCAGCTTAAAGTAGAGACGAAGCTTCTTAGCATTCCATGGATTCACCGTGCGGGTGCCGGGCCCATCGCGTTAATAGTGTAAAAGTAAATAATAGTAATATTCGACTAAAACATAAAATAAAGAGTTAAAATTGTAACTCCCTCCATCCAAATTTTTATTATTTTATTATGCTAATTCCCTTCCCTCTTTTTGCTAAGCCGGCTGAGGCTTACATCCTGATCTGCCCCTCCTCCAATCGATTCAATCATTAAACCATACTTTGTGTACTAAAGCCGTATCCTTTTGTATTTCAATTTTTGGTCGAAACAAATTTCTGTTTTCCAATTTTATCAAAATTTCTTGATTTCCTTTTGTGTTGCGTGTACTAACAAACATATATCATTTAAAACCTGTTATATAGAAGCCTGTTAAGTACCTACTTCACAGGAATCAATTACATTTTTTCTAATTATTGTAAGTAAATAATTGCCCTTAATTCAATAAGCGATTAAACAAATTTATTGTTATATGTCCAGACAATATTTTTTTATAAATTCTTATATTTATGTCATACATATACATTAGATATTTTATTATAACTTCGTCCAATGCGTATGAAAAATAATGTGAACAATTTGATAAGGCTTAAAAAATTTTACTTCGTAACACGCTCAAAGTGTTTATTTCATTAAGTTTTAGAGAAAAATTAAAAGGTATTTAATAACTACATTTACATTTTATCTGATATGATGTACATGGACTTTGTATGTACAATGTCCATGTATTTTATAATGCAAATCCGAAATTTAAATATTATATTAGAGAGATTTTAATTCTCTAATACATGTAAATTCATATGTATGTTATTTGTTTGTTTATAGGACAATCATTTATCGTTCTGTTATTTTTGACGATTGTTGGATATTTACTGGATTACTTATATATGTTTAAAGCAAGTTTATTGTGCGCAATGTTCTTTTGACTATATTTCATCCGCTATGTACATTATTTAAATTTTATGTGATAAAGATTATATTAGAAAAATATAAAATGATTTGAATGTGAGTTCCGAAATATTATATATCTTTACAAATAACATATTATTTTTGTATTCTTTCTTTCCTTTAGTTTTTCTTTTATCAAATCTGGTACAAAAAAAAATAAAAATAAAAAAAAACATGGCATACATGCATGGTATTTATTACACTGTACAATAAATATTGGGCTGTATACAAAATATAGAGGAATTCCAAAAGACACTGTCAACACTCCATCGTACATAACGGGAGCGGTTAACATAACATACTTTTAAAATTCTTACATAAAACTAACTATAGCCGCTTACTCAGCCTCACTATATACTATCAAAACAACTGTGTACCATTTACATATATTAATATTATTTCATATCGAGCAATATAAGAATTGGCACCCACGGTATATAACTACTTATTGTCTGGAACATTCACTGTTAAAAATATAATGTAAATTTAACTTTATATCAAAAAAAAACAATTTAGTATTAAACAAAAAAGCAGCGCCATCTATTGTCATCATGTAAGAAACGCTTATGATGTTAAATTATAAGGTACTTGTAAACAAATAAATAATATAAAATCCCTAGAAGCAAAAACGGACCAGCATTTTTCGTGAGGGAGTGGGGGGCACAGCCCTAAATCAAACTCCAAATATGCTATTATAACAAAAGCTGCAACATTTTTTAATGTTGTATGTGTATATTTTAAATGTGTTATATTACAATTGTATTTATATCTTAATAGAAATAAAATACGCAAAATGAAGTCTAAATTATGTGACAAATTCTGTAATCATATTTACTAACCTCAAAATGTCTTAAGAAAAACAGAGCAATCACGGATGTTTCAATAGATATATGAATATAGCATCTATATTAAAAGTTACAGATTTGCTATTTAATTATATTATACAACAGTTAATGTTCCACACAATATTTAACATCAGGCTATCACATCATAGATCTAGCCGCTAATTTGAGACCCATTTCACTAACATTACCTTCCACCATCACCTCGTGTTGTTCAAGTTTGATAACAATATACATAATTTAGTCGACATATTATTGGAAAACATATATTATTAAAGCTATACTATTTAAATGAAATTCACTAAAAACCAAAGACAACAAAGCCATAGAGATTCCAGAATTAAAAAAAATTGACATTATAAATGAGATTTGTACATAAATAAACACAAAACAATTTCTAAATCTAAAACTGCTAAATTACATAAATAATCTTTACAAATTTAACTATACAGATAATCTCATTCTTGTATTGCTTTGATTTAATTGCATTCTTAAATATTATCATTGGCCGCAATTACACCAGGATCACAATTTTACATTAATATACATTTAAATGAAAACAGGTTATTTTTTATTATATTAAACTATTTTTACATTTGGTGGCTGTGTCTGAACTGGCAGTCAATTCAAATCTTTCGAATAAGGCAGCTTTTAATTTATTTTCATAATTTAATATATTAAGAGTATTACAAATTTATGTAAAAGGGAAAGGGACCAAAAACTATTTATCTTACCATTCAAACTGTTAATTTTTTTCATTTTTTTTATTCCATCATTATTTTTTGTAACTAATAGTGTTTACACATTAAATATTTAATAATAAAAAATCAAAATAAAAAATTAATGAATACAATTATATTTTTATTGAATTATAATAATTATTATTTTTGACACGAGCAAATCACAAGGAAATAGAAATGAAAGAATAAAATATTTATTTGATATAAAATTAAAAATATGTATGAATTTATGAATTTTGGAAAAATGAGATCTATATAACGGTAAGGTACTTAAGCATTCAATGACACAATTCCTATTTACTCGAATGTACTAAAAATGTATATCTCTTTTATTTTTATTTTTGATATGAATCAGGCTTTATATCGACCATACTCAGATGGCACAACTAAATGCAACGTATCACGCGTCAACAAAATACCATGAATTATTAATCTATCCTCCCCAAACTAAACTAAGAGGTATTTACATATAGCCTCGAATTATATATAAAAAAAAATACATTGAATAAATAATCTATATCATAGAAATAAATATTATAAAGCTTAAAAAAATATCCAACTGAGTGTAGTTATTATGATAGAAATTATGCTTTAAACAGATCACTTTTAAAGATCTTTTTACATTGGTCGCGTTTGTGCCCTTAACATGATTTTAAAATGTCCATGATAACGTGAGGACGGAATTAAATTGTTTTATAGCAGTCAAAATCAAGACAGAATTTCTTTAATGAAATTCAAATTACCGTCAACTAAAAAAAGTATTTTTTTACGATGAGACAAATTTCTCAAATTTTAATATATTCGTATTCACTAAAACACACTTCGTTGCTGTTTACAGCCTTACCATTCCATCACAGTTTCTATGTACCTTTTACTCCCTAGAGGGGATCGAATAAGTCTTTAGTGTATTATGTACTTATTGTTTTATTAAATTCCAATATGAGAATATTGACTCAAGTTTCAAATTATTGTTTTGTCTTATCAAACGTCAACTGTCAGTTATTTTGAAGGGTAGTTAGTAGTTAAGAATTTGACAGTTTATACACAATGTTGCCATTATTCGCTGTTTCAATACTATGTAATAATACTAAACTACGCCTACGTCTAAACCCTTGTATACACAAGTATAAAGCGCCGATACGTAAAATTATCAAAAAAGTGATTATAATAATATATTTTCGAGTGCAAAATCTACATTTTTGGTCATAAATAAACAGATATACAAAGTATCATTACAATATGATAGACTGTACACACACCGAATATTTTCGGTGAATTTGTGCCATATACATAGAAATAGGCCGTGGCGAAGCCCAATAATTTAAACAAAAATCACATTTCTTTTTGTCTTTTAAAATGTGTTTCCCTATTAATCAGAAGAGAAAACAAAAGTTATAGAAGCATCTAGAACACCAAAGGTAATTCATATCGAAATTATCACAATCGAAAACGCTACGAAACGTCCATTCGTGTCACTGCAGCATCAGAGATTCAAGGTTTCGATTGAGAATCGTGTCTTTAACAGAGTTGAAGACGACCTCAATATTGTGCGTATCTATGGCTGTCGTGAAGTGGTGGTAGAGTGTTGTCTTTGGTTCCCTGCGAACGTTCGCGAACATATTGAGCAAGAACATCTGTACATCTCTCAAGTTCTGTGGATCCCCCGCGAACTGGGGATAGAACCAGCGGATATCCGTCTCTTTGCTCGCCACCTTTTTCGCCAGCAAGTCAGACTTGTTAAGAAAAAGTATAATGGATATACCCTTGAAGTTCACGTTGTTCACTATCGTATCGAAGATATTGAGCGCTTCTTCCAGACGATTAGTTTTCCTGAAACATAAGAGAGACGTACCTTAGCTGTAGTTTACGTAAACTCTGTCGATCTAAAAACGTTAGTGTATAATTCATGTGGTGAAGTTCATTTAGCCCCGATTTACGTTTTTGCAAGTTATTTTAGAATTTCGTGGAACCACAGATTATATATTTCTGATGTGAATACTACAATTATATATATAATGTAAAATATATATAACAAATGTAATATATATATAACAAATGTAATATATATATATATAATATATTACATTTGTTTTTTAATAGATGATAATATATTGTTTCAATTTTAATAGTACTTTTTATGTTTATAAAATGTTATAACAATATTTGTACACCCGAAAAGGCAGAATATGTCGGGGTAAAACATATATAAACAAAAGAAAGAAAAACTATTATGACCCTATTCTGGCAAATAAAGAAATGTATTATTTAAAAACAATATGGATATTAAGACTGAAAA
Organism: Dircenna loreta; assembly: GCA_963555665.1. Lineage (NCBI taxonomy): Eukaryota > Metazoa > Arthropoda > Insecta > Lepidoptera > Nymphalidae > Dircenna > Dircenna loreta. Next base: position 15,891,590 of record OY743087.1, read on the forward strand.
CATAAAGTTGGCACAAGCAACATTAAAAAAAACAAACGCACGGTATAAAGTACATCTTATTAGCATTTCTGGGCAGTGATTGATAGATTCTAATTTTTTATGAACCTGTAATATGTTTATGTCTTTTTCTAAAACACGCAACTACACAGAAATATGAATTACGTCAGCGTTCAAATATAAGGAATCTGACCGATGAAAGTCTTAACCTATTTCTTTGCAACCTTGTCGTTCGTTCCACTCAGAAATTATTCAGACGTCATCTCTTAATCACCATAAACAAAGACATTAATAAAAAAATAAATCTAATCTAGACGTAGTATAAGATATATAAACTTAAACCTTTATTGATATAAAATGTGGTTTTATTTTAAAATCTTCTAAAAGTATTACATACATATATGTAGTCCAGTTTCATCGATACATGAATATTACGTGATTAGTCACGGATAGCCATCACTAGGCTCTGGTAATCGAATTCATCTTGGCCACATTTAATCGCATACTACACATGCCTGGCTATATTTAATATATGTACGCGGTAACTACTTTGAAGGGTACTATTATCCTTTAACGACGCACTAAATCGTTAGCAATAAAACATTATGGATAAAAATATCACAAATAAAATCCAAATTTATATTGGTTGCGTAATTTTATATTTTATTTATGATTACGTAAGCAGCCATTTCATTATCCAATCTACGAAGTGCTTGGTCAACTAGCGTACCAATATCGCATTGTGAAAAGCTTGTTAGTGAGTTAGTGTTTCCATCTGATTGGTGGATATTCTAACTCGTTATTTTTTTAAGTCAAACAGTGCGCCAGAGATTGGAGAATGAAATGAGGCCATCACTTTGAATTTAAACTAAACAATTTTGCTATTAAATTGCTGAATACCATAGAAGTGGAAATGCATTTAAGCTTACACTTGGATGAATAATAATACGGATTCGCTATGAGATAAACAGTGATTTAAGACAGATGGGTAATCAGTATGACCGACACCACAGTCTAATTTATTATAGTATTCGCACGACTACGCCCAGTGCGGATGTGAATTAGCAATTCATAATCGTTTTGATTGTGCATACAAATATGACTCATTATTTTATATAAATAAAGAGTATAATTGTGTGATATCGGATATATTAACACGCTTTTATTAGCTTGGGTTGTATGTATGTATGTATGTATGTATGTATGTATGTATGTAACGGAATCTTCAAGCTCAATTTTCTCCTGGTTCCAACGAGTCGATTGAATTCAAACTTTGCACACGTATCAAGGACCGATGACAATGCAATAATTTGATAAAAGTTTCCCATTATCCTTATTAGGACCACCAGGATTATTTTAGCTGTATTTACCCTTATAAATTCCCGTTTTTCGGGAATAACTCGGCGAGGGATGAAGCTAACGAGACGTTCGAGGTGTCAAAATGTGCGTCTCGTTAATATCTATCTGACGAGATAGAATTAAATTTGAAAAATTAGAAAATGGAAATTTTCCGGAAGGAAATTTGAAATTTTGCTGTTTAAACTATAATATCACCCTAAGGGATGAACCGATAGGGGATAATATAGGTGTCAAAAAGTTTGTATTGATATAATCTAAAAGATAGTAATAAAAGAAATTTTGAAAAATGAAAACTGAAAAAGTTTTCCTAAGAAAAACTCAAGAATTTAGAGAAAAACCCTTAGATTTTCCTCAAGGGATGATCCGATAGGGACGCAAAGGGTGTCAAAAGATGCGCCTTGAATAGTTCTGGATAATATCCCAAGAAAGAAAATCTGTAAGTTATACTACAAAAAAGTTACGAAATAAAAACACGAAATTCTTTAAATAAAATAAAACAAAATGGCGTCAGATAAATTAATACGCTTCCAGAGCGAGTCTCTTATAGTCAGGGAAGATGTAGTGCCGCTAATGGGATAATAATACAAGAAAAATAATAGTTTAAAAAACTAAAATAACACGCTTTTATTGCTAATCGAACTAAAAACTAGAAAATAATTTTTAATGACAAAGAATCTAATATTACAGTAGTAGAAGATCGAACAATTAATCATAGTGAATCGCCTCAATATAAAATTATAATAAATTTAAGTTATTAACAGAATAATTCAATTCAGAGTAAAAAGCGTGGGGTGCATTTTACTGTGATTCATAACTATCCTCTCATAGATAGTTGCCAATAAAATGATTGTAATATTTGAAATATTAAGCACCCCACGCTTTTTACTCTGAATTGAGTTATTCTGTTAATAACTTAAATTTATTATAATTTTATATTGAGGCGATTCACTATGATTATTTTAATACACACTTTAAATAAAAACAAAACTCATCCTCAAACCACTTCCATCGAATATCCATCTCCCTTTCAACGCTCTGGCTTTCAAAGAAAATGTACCTCAGTTTTTACCCTACAAATATATAAAAAACGAATGCCTCACCTGTCTTCCGATAACACCTGATCGAATTCCGAAGACGAGACTAAAAACAAAATAGACGTAACAGAATCGAAGCATTGCGTCCATTTCTGCCGCTGCGTCCTCTGACCACCGACGTCGACGAACACGAATGGCACGTTATTGATGTTGATGGTACACTCCGTAATGCCTTTAGTGGCTTTCCGGCAATGAAGGATATCTTGGTGCGAAGGAATGTAGTCCGGCCGCGCTATACGCTCGAGTTCCTCGAAGAAGTAGCTGACTGAGTCGCTCTGAAATTAAACAATGTTTATATTTAATATAAATAAACAGAACGTTCAAGGCCGCATAATAAATATGGCTATCCTAACATTTAGTTCAGTATGGTCTGTTAAATTGTGATTTCTGTTTTAATTCCGCGACATTATAAACTCGAGTTCAACCTTAAACGTTTCCAACGAGTTTCTTTACGAAACACCTATTACTCGTGACATTCCAAATTGCAAAATCACACCAACCTTAAACTTCACAAGCATTAAACTGACCAACATTTGTAAAAGTCAAATTTGTATTTTCATTTTAAAGAACACATAAATATTAATTGACACGTGACCTTATATTACAGATGACCATATGACCTAAATATATCGTAAATTAATTCAGTATTTATATCCCAGTTACACCGTCACTGTAACCTACGGTTAAAATTCCAGCGCAAGTCTATTAGCCTAAATGAGCAAAAATAAATTGAATGAGCTAAAACCGTTGAACCAAACAACGTATTTCATTGAATATCATCTTATTCAGCCTTCTATTCATCAGATTCATCTGCGGTGGCGACTTGCCTATTTATCTAATATTGCTTTGTTAAACTAGGTTTATTAACTGGGAAGTGAACTGAAAGTTAAAATGACATTGGGTTTGATATATCCATATCTAAATGCATATTTTACAATCATTGAATGGCAGAATGGTCGTCTATTGCGTCAATTTTGTCTGTGGTAGTCGGTTCGATCACCACACTAGAATGATAAACTTGAATTTTGGATTGGTGCTATATAAACGTATTATTGAAAAAAAAATGTATGTTTATCTTTAGCTTGTATAGTAAAGCTTTGTTTAGTTTGGAGCTATTCATTGCAATGGCGATATTGCATCATCAAAATAATTATTTAAAAATATAACCAGCGTGAGGATAAATAAGAACGTAAGTATCATAAAGTCATATTAACGATAATAAAGGATATATACTGATGAGGTGACACCTACAGGCCGTGTCAAAATTAAGTGTTCGCAATGAAAAGTGACACCAATCAGCGACCTAGTGCTTCGACCGTGACTCCCGTTGCGTTCACGAATATTAACACCACACAGTCAAATAGTACATTCACCGTTACATGTAATAAAATTTACCATAACATACTTTCACAAAGGTCATTTACCAGCTTATCGAAAATAATGACAAAGGAAAATATTCGATACATGACTTTTCAATTAGCTGTTTAAGTAAGTTATAACTTACGGGACCATTTCATTGTCCAATTTAAGCGATATTATTTGACCCGAAAAAAATGTGAATATGAGTCTTCTCCACCAATCAGATGAGAACACTAGCTCACTAACTGCCATTTCACAATGTGATATTAGTACGCTAGTTGACCTAGCACTTAGTAAATTGGATAATGAAATGGCTAGCACGTTATTAAGTTTTAGGGATATTCTTTCATAATAAAACGAACATGTAAAGCAGTCGATGTTTTAATTGCGACACGCCGTACGAATAAAAACAAAGGCTTTATTGTCGATGTAATGTTACTGATAAAATGCATTGAAATAAAACTATACTCTTATCTACCGGTGAAACGCTTTCCTGCGCGCAAACCATGAAAACAGGTATTGAAATGAATTATTTCATTTAACAATTATACAAAACTTAATATTTCATTAATATATTCAAATGTCGTTTATTTGATGAAATAAAAATACAGCCACCAAGTTAAGAGGTCAACTATCGTACTAATATCGCATTGTTAAATGGCTGTTAGTGAGCTAGTGCTCCTATCTGATTGGTGGAGACTCTTACTCGCTATTTTTCAGGTCAAATAGTGCCGCTTCAACTAGATAAAGAAATGGGCCCGTTAACATATAAACAAATTACAAATTTAAACTTTCAAATTAAATAAGCATATACCTAATTTCCACTAACCAAGGGTTAACAACAAACCAATGCCATTACGAAACGAGAGCATTGAGGAATAAAAGAATCTCTTATGGAAGCCCTAATAAGTATTAATGAATGAATGAAAACGAGTGGGTTTTCAGTTACGATACCGATCTTATCAGATATTTGAAATCTTAGATATTAACAAACATAAAACGTGATGATTCATTACTTGTGAAACAAAGAGATAAAGTAAAGGAGAGACATTTTATTTTCTTATGCGCATGCGCAGTCGGAAATAATCTTTGTTAAAACGTGTACTTTATAGTGTATTTGTTAAATGCTAATGCGATTCGAGATCATTGGAAACTATAGAGAATTTTTCCAACTTTTTGTTTGGACGCAATTTTTGTTACGTGCGTGGAATGGGGTCTAGAGACATTATAAATAAAAGAGCCACAAAACACGTTGTGGGATATAAAAAAACGTACGAGAGACGTTCCTGACTGATTTAATGTTGCAAATTTATTCGACACTGATCTCGCTCCATTCTTTCTACTAATTAAGTAAATCCTGTATGACGTGTTCGGACTCGTTCGTGTACAAGAGCGAAAATGTGTAACCAATGATACAAACTGAGTGGAGAGTTCATATAATAAGATTTAAGCTATATTTAATGACTTTAACTATTTATTTCTATATATTTACGAACTAATTACATATAATATATTATAAATGTATGTTGTCTCAAGAAATACGGAATACGTACAAGACTCAAGGAATACAAAATACATATGATTTATTTATTAAGCTCTATGCGTGTTAAAAATATTAGTGATTAATGTTTAGAGAGACGTTTAATAAACTATAGGCAATATTGAAATAATATATTACAAATAAATAGACGAAACTATTCAAAATCGATCTAAATGAGAAATTAACCAAATTCTTATTTGGCAAAGTTATAAATACATATACGGTTTATTATTTTAAACTTTTTCAAGATAATACTATGTAATTAATTGTTACTATCTTATATATAATGTATTTAGAACAAGTACTAACAAACAGGTTTCGATATCACCATCGGCATTCATAAAACGTGTGACTTCATCCATTTTATTTATTACAAATATATAAATATATAGCAGTGAATAGTTTAAAATACGATAATGACAAACAAGTTTGAAATTATAGGATAATTGGAGCTACGACACCAACTTAATAATGATAGAGTATTGTAGGAAAATGCTTTAGATATACAACCAGCTTATTACATTTATGACGTAATGGGATGACCTAAGCCCATTTCGCTCCTGGTGGGCCTGGGGATAAAGGAATCAGGGTGGGAGGTAATGGCTTTGCGATAAAGTGGATTAATTAACATCACTCTGTTATATTGCCTTTAGGAAACTTATTTTATTATAATGACCAACAATTTTAGACCTTTCTACCTGTGAATGTTATACATATTAAAAATTAAAAATAGTAGTTTCCAAAGTGTGTTAAAATAATATAAATATACCCTATTCATATAAACTGTGAAATAATATAAAGCGTCCCTTATTTAACACCGGTCAGTGTGAGTAAACAGTTGAAGCGATGCTACCCTCTCTTTTGAACGTATGTTTTTTTTATATTATTATTTCTCCGGCTATTTCTTAGTATATGTTATTGTATAATTTCGCCTTCATTAGATATAATTCTATGAAGCGTTTCATCAATTACAAGGTCTATGTTTTGGCGTACAATAAATAAACAGAAATAGGTATTCTAAGAAACCTTTTCTAATCGAGGAAGAATCAGGTCAGTAATTCACGCATTTAAAGATTTTTATTTTTTAAATAATATGTATTATAAAATATATTATTAAATATTATTATTATTTTATGAGTAATAATCTTATGAGTAATTCGTATTTTTTTTTAAATTGAGGAATTTATCCAGTAATTCAGGAATTCAGCTGTTATTATATATTTTTTAACAATGAGTAAGAATTTTGCCATTAGTATTGTATATTTTGTCTATTTATCTTTACAAAAAAATATTTAATTAAATGCGATAATAATGTAAAAGAAGAAAACTTACAAGTGTTATTTTATTTTAAAGGGTTTTATTAGTTACGTCTTGATTTAGTCAAGAATACAGATCAAAACATCATTAGTATTTTAATTAATATATAAATAAAGAGATCAAATGTACACTAAAACAGTTTTAAATGTATTGTAAATGAAGGTAAAGGTACTAACTCTATGCATACAAATTGAATTTTACAACCATGATAGCGCATTGCAGTAAACTTTAATGCCTACAATAGGTTTTGTAGTTTTTGATTTGTGTTTCGTTCAAGCGTAAAAAATATATAGAAATTTAATGATAAAAAAAAAGAATACTCCATGAATATCTCTAAATTTACTATTGAAGTTGTCAGTTGTTTTATTAATTATATGATTGGATTATATTATTTTTAGGCTTGTTGACATTATTTTTTCTGTAATTACATCCGTCAAGTGACGTAACAATACGTAACGTTATCAATCTCTAATAAAATAAAAACATTATTGGCTATATAAAATATAATACACATTTTCATAGACGTATTTTTTTTTATTGAACACAATAACACTGTAAATGTCTATGTGTGTGTACGTCTATGAAAATAAGTGTATTATATTTTATATAGCTAATAATGTGTATAGTTTAATGTGTATTAGTGTGTGTGTATGTGCATGTGTGCAACGTTCGCATTTTTCTTGGCAAACTAAATACATTTTATTTCAGTATTATATTACTTTATAAGACTTTATTATTAAAAATTAGAGGAGACCGTGAACAGGAGATAGTTTGACTAACTTTTTATATAAGTCTGAGTTTAAAAATGTATTATATGCAATCATTTTTTTTTACTTTAAAAAAACAGAAATCAATAGAACAATGGAAAAAATACATTTAATAAAATGTGTTAGTTATTACTCAGAATCTGTTTCTAAAAATAAACGTCTACTTCTAGATATTATTGTTATATTATCATTAAAAACTAAGGAAAGAATAGTAAAAAATATATCTGTTTCCAACTACTTAATATCGATTAAATTAATCCAAGTATTTCTTTTTCATATTTAATATACGGAGTGTACTGACAGTGTATATGATCTTATTTAATTTCTATCTCAATTGTCCCATTTCATTTCCCATTCTACTGCGTATCCAATCAGATGGGAGAACTAGCTCGCTAAAAGCCTTTTCACAATGCGATACTGGTACGCTAGTTGACCTAGCACTAAGTAAATTTGATAATGAAATTAGACGGTTGAGTTTTTCAACAAGACTATGAATTTATTATATAATAATAAATATATGATGACATTTTACAGATCTAACAAGTTCGATTACATTTTATATATCTCGTATCTCGCAAATTTTTCAGTAACTTCCTTCATTGTAAAGTTTCGTTGACAGTTAAAGGCGAATGCTATCCGTCGTACAATGATGTAAAGAGAATCGATTCGTTTATACATACCTAACTATTTATTAAGAAACCTTGGATAGTGTTATTAAATATTAAATGGTCTTAGAGAGATAATAAGGCAATAATTTATATATATTATATAATAAATAGTTAACTTTCCTTTATATTCAACAGCTGATTTAAATAAAAACATCACGGCCACGCCATAGTCTTGACTACGATATACCTAAGCTCTGCTAACTATTGATCAGCTCCAGACACTGAACTCACCGAATACCCAGGTATAGCATTCTAAGTATCTTTCACATTATAATTCTAGTTAAAATTAACAAAAAATCATTCATTTTAATTTCGTACAACCAATAGGCCAATTTAGCTTGCGTTTATTCTTAGAAAGACCGTTTTAAATTTTCAACGAAATATCTTCCGTGGAAAAAACAAACCAAAAACAGGTTACGGGTACATTAACTACGAAATTACAGAAACAAAAACAGACACGCAGACAGACCAGTAACGTACAATTTGCATAAAGGGTTTAATAAATGAGTGAAAGAGATGGCACGCAGGAAGAAAATTATATGTCAGTCGTTATTCTCAGTAATAGACCAAAATTAAGACTTCCTCAGCATGTTCTATACTTAATTACAAATTCTATTATTTACAAAATTATATGTCTTCTACTTACTATTATGCTTTTGTAAATACGACAATTACGTTCCTATATCATAGATAATAGATATTAAATTGCTACTTTAAAAAAAAAAAAAAAAGGAAAGGTAATAAATAATCTTTAATTTGAAAATTACCATTACAAAAGAAAAAAGTAATTTTATTGCTGTTTTTCAATAGAACTTCTTACATATTACGGTTGCTCTTTAAAAATTACATAATAAGGACTCTGATCCAGCATCAAGACAGATCGTGTCGATCGTGTGCTTTCAATAATTATAATACGTGCCTTTTTAGTTTGATATATTAATTGTCTAGTACATACATATTTACTCAGTTATACTCACGACAATTATATTTAAATTTTGTCCGGCTAGTGACGAACCCATTCGGAGTTCTTACTCATGAACTCGAAGCATGGCGGACTAGCGGCGTGAAATGCCAAACTGTGAAACTAGACGGACAAAATTCCGCTATAAACGACGCCAGGACAGGCTAGTATATATATAAATATATAGTGGTCATCTTGGATCAGAAAATTTTAAATACAAAAATATATTTGTTTTAGTTTTAATGTAAATAAGGATAAGTTAACCAATAAAATATGTTTGTAGGTGAAATAAATTCCATCATTTATACCTTAGCAGGTAGTTAATCTACAAACAGTTTACAGGCATGTTCTTAATAGTGTTGAATATCTGCTAATTCTTGTGGTAATGAAGTAAAAAATTTGTAAGAACGTCGTTTCTAATTGAGAGATGTTAATTGATTCGTAATTCGATTGAATAAATAAAAATAACTGGTTTAAAGAAACTGTTATGTTCTCAAAGACCTTAAAATTAATGAAGCATAAATGGTCTTATTCTTTCTCAAAACAAAAGGTGTGTTGATTCTTGCCAATAATAGTTTTTCGTAAAAAAACACTGACCAAAGTATTTTTGGAATTTTTTTAAAATTATTATCGGAATAAAACTTTTTTTTGCAATAGTACTATTTACACATACATACATGATATGACAACCACACTGCATAGTGTATATAGATATTTATTTATTCAAAATACCTAAAAAATTATTTTATTTCAAAAGCCAACATTTTTTACTTATAATAATATATTCTACAATGTCTCAATGTCAATGTGTATTAAATGTCTGTTTCATTCAAAGTTTAACTAAATTTCATTTCAATAAAACCAATGACACTTAGAAAATAGACTTCAAGACCTAAAAGCCTATAAGTAATAAGGAAAATTGTTATAAATATCATAAAACATGTTACAACTAGTGTTATTCTATTATTCCAATATCTTTATTTGTATTCATAACAAACAATAATACCATAATCATATACTTGTTTATCACAATATAAGTTTAAATTTATATATATGTATATTATTAACAAGTATTGCTTAAGCACTTATAAAAACATTTATTACAAGAAATCTTGCAATGACACAACTCTGTGACTAATCAAATGAGATAACAGATGTAATTATAATTATTTCATCTATTTTATACTGTGTGTGGTAATCGGAAATATATCACGGAAAATACTAAGATGAATTGAGAAAAATTGGCAATGTAAATATGAATCAAATACCTCCCAGATATTAGGAAACATGAATAATCAAACTGTACTCACAATCATCATGTTATTTGTCATGATTTTAACTCGTCGAGTATAATTCTCATGTAAATTTCTAAAATATTTTTACATATGTTGACATATTGGACATATGATAAGAATTACAATTAAATGTAATTTATTGATTCAACTGAATAATGAATCAATAACCGTGATTATGTTAAATATAGAATGAGATATATTTAATTAAAAAACAAAATTATAAAGGTTAATAAGCACTATGGACTTAAAAAAGATGTAGATCTCTATGTCTGTATATTAACAACTTAAAAATACAATATTGGTTGACATCATTTTTGACAAATTGGAAGTTTTCAATAATTTTGTTTTGGTTAACATCATGTATTTTTATGTCAATGAATTAAATTGTTGTCATAGTGGTTTTCCATTTCGGTATTAGTACATGATAATTGATTTTGACCATACTTTCGTAGATTGACAAATGTTAGTTTAATATGGACTTGACTTGATAAATTATCTTTGTAAAATAGATCATAAGATTACTTAAACATATAAAATAACAAAATATAAGGCAAATTCTAATTTAATGATAATGGTATTAAATTTCACATTTTATTTTAAAACTACTATAAATTTTCAAATACTTCAAAAGTCACAGTATATAAAATAAATTTAAATTCAATCATCTGATTGAGTATCACAATAAAAATAACAATAAAAACTTCTCTAAAAATTGTTTTTCATATGAAATTAGAAGTTTAAGGAATACCTATACCAACCATATAACCTTGATTTGTAATAAAGAGAACTATGTTCAAAATAAACAATTTTTATCAAAACGGACTGCAAATACCTATTAAAAAATATATTTTAAAAGATTTAAAAATCAATAAATGTAAATTATTATAAAATCATTAACATGGCACTAATTACTCAAGCCTACCTTTGTAATAGGAAAGAAATTCATAATAACAAAGGAGGTAACATGACTTGTTTACATTGCAAACATTAGACAATACTTACCAATTGAAATTCTCTCCGCCTGTCATAAGCCCTTTTTATGGCTTTGTCTAACCACAAGGAGTGTATATGCGGTGCATAATGCATGAACAGGCGACTGTCCAAAGAAGCGGTGCTGTTGAAGTGCAGAGCTTGCTGCCCGATGTCGAGATTTCTCGGGTTTTCCCAAGGAATCACGAGTTTGTCCCGCGCGTCCACTAACACCTGTATGCCCTTCACTATGTTCTGATATATCACATGCTGATACTCGCGCACTAGTTCCGGCTCAAACTTCACTTTGTGTATTATCCTCATCTGTTTCAGGAATGTTGATTTTCCGCTTTCACCCGCACCAAGTAGCAAAAGTTTAACCTGCCGCCGTAGAGTTTGTTTATCTTTCTCTAGTATTCTATCGATCTCCTTGCTTCTGTATCTCTGCTCTATTTCCTCGGGAGAGAGCTTGAGACGCAACCAGCAAGTGAGAGCCTCCGTACAACAGGTACATGACCACAGATCGTTGGCCATTTTGCATGATTATCGACACCAGCTTTATAACAACTACTAAGCAAGCAGTCGTAAACACTAACTAAAATGTCTATAATGTACACATTTTGTTATAGCACTTTGCGCGAACCGACGATATTAAAATAAACTTTATATCCGGAATAAGACGTACACACGCATTCTACCCCTCCCAAACTCATTGAGAAAAATAAAATGAGAAATTGAGTGAGAGAGACCACAGATCTCTATAGAAGTGTTACCAGTTGTCAAAACTCTAAAGACTAAAAATATACATAAAATGGTTTACTCATACCTTATTCAGACACATTCCATACTAATATCGGATTGGGAATTTTATCGGTACTTATATTTTACTCAAAAGACCATTATCACAGCTCTCAATTATGCATTAGTGTAAAAAAAAACCAGCTAGTACTTCACATATGATGTTATCTGTGTTGTATAGAGTGTCATTTGTCAATTGTACGTACAAAATATGACATTTATCCCATATGTCCGAAATTGAAAATACGAGTTGCGCGCATTAGAAGTTGTGCACGTGTTCTGTTTTGATCTCACTCAAATTCTCTTATAATAAGATCTCTTATTCTTCTCATTTTTTTATATTCATTGTGGTAGAGCTTTTTGAATTAATTGTTTATGTTGTTAACATGAATGCAATGTAAATTCTTAATTGTGCGACGTGAGATGTCCAAAGAAGGTTATATTACCGAAAAGAAAGAAGGTGATAGTAAAGTGGTTTTAGAGAGACTGCAAACTTATTTAAAAGATAAAAGAAATATAGAAGCTACCGAACCAAGTGTAAGTTACAGCAAACCGAGTACTAGTTTTGAGCAAACTCACGTATCTTATGACGACAGCAGCAACGTATTACGAGAAGTTTTGAACATTAAAAAGGCTGAATTACTTCGGCAGCCGGAGATAGTAGCATTCTTAAAGAGCCTGTCCACAGATTTAAAGAAATAATGGCAGTTGCAACTCAAAAAAGTGTCGCATCTTTGATGCGGAAAACCTTAGATCGTCAGGCTGCTCTGGCTCGTGTAAAATTCACATTTAAAAAGAAACAAGTTGAACAAATATTACTCAGCTATGTTAGAGATGGAAACTCTGGTCCTTACAATGAATTGCTAAAGGTTTTAAGAGATTGCCCCTTAAATGACAGCAATTTTAGGATTCTATTTGAAGACAGCTTATCTTGTGTGGTTTTGCTTGGACGTGAGCTTAAGCCTTTTGTTGATGTTGTTTGTGAAATAGAATGGGCAAGTAGAGAAGAAGATTTAGTGGAAATTTATAGTCGATTTGTTCTTAGTCTGGTTACGGCACACACTTATCATTATCCAAGGATAGTGGCTTCCCTTATAAAGTTATTTAAACGTAAGTATCCAGCTTGAAATTGCCTTTTTCTCAATAATTCTATTACTATAAGTAAATATATTGCATTTTTTATGTCATAATACTTAGGAAAACCATAATATACTTGTATATGTGTTGCTCAATATTTCACACTTCAATATATCCTTATTAGAAAATTAATAGAAACAGATTTGACAAAACCATGAAAATGGTTGTGGTATTTCAGCATCTTACAGCTAACATACCTGATCTAGTCTTAGTTTATCTATGATAACTATTTCATATTGAAATCCACAGATTATTTATTGTACTGTTTTACAATTCATTATTTTATTAATGCCTTATATATTATAGATTGCATATATTTTTCTTACTTCAAAAGTTCTCACCTTCATTGAAATATCAACTGCTTATAGAACTTACAACTATTACTTTCTTTTTTTATAATTCTAAGTTTTAAAATATTATCTTAAAATATAGCATATTCTCCTAGGATCAATTACTTTCTTGCTATAATATTAATTGAAATTGTCCTCACAAAAAGTCTAGAATGCATTTAAAAGAAAATTTATTTTAAGTTTTTCTCTCTATGTTGTTTCAATTGACTGGTAGAGAATGCTTTTGCCCATTGTATAATTTTTAGTTTACAATAACATTTTAATAAACAAATACTAAGGATATTACTAATAAAGACATATTTTTTTAGCTGATGGTGAAAATTGGAATGATTGTCCATCACCTGAAATAGTATCCCAATGGTCAAATATCCACACAATTATTGCTCAGATAGTTGCAGTGATGCCTCTGTAAGTTTGTTTTGAATTTATCTTAAACCTATTAAGATTTTGACTAGAAGGGATTGATTATCTTTCTATTAATTCATTAAAATCTTATTTTAATAAAAAAATAAATCAAAAATGATTTAAAGGATTGCATAATTGTTATTTCCATTATGCAATTCATGACTAATAATAATCATTTTATATTGAAGATAATATTAACTGTAATGAGTGTTTATTTATTTTCCGGTTATCTTAGATATAAATAACATAAAATTTCTTTCAGAACCAGTGATCTTCTTATGCAAACAGTTATAGAAAATTTTCCATATTACAAAGCTGGTTGTTTTCCCAATCGAGCCTATATTCATAATTTAATCTGGATAAGCAAATACATACCCTCCCTTGCAGAACAGATTATGACTGTCATTGTCAGCAAGTAAGTATATTATTCAATTTTCATCCCATATTTTAAAATGATTTTTATATAGGTTTATGTAAAACATTTTAATAATACAATGTACAAGTAAATATTAACTTGTGTATATAGTATGTAACCATAACATCTTGCTGCCTGATCTTTTAGCATGTTGTGGTTTAGCATGCAAATTGGAGCAGTGGTTGAAGAAACATGATTCATTTAGCATACTCCCAACTAGGTAAAGGACATCCTACTCCTTATGAGGGATGTCATATGAAAAGTGGCCATTTTAGGATCCATTTTAAATTGTCCCAGATAAAATTGGTCCTTGTTGTGACAGGTTTTAGTATACAAACACTAATTCAAATGCCGCTAATGGTATTGTATTATTGTGTTTGAAGCATAAACAAAGTACATGGGAATGGTCAGTTTCTTCCTCAAAATGCCAAATATTCTTACAAAATATAATAATACTGTTTTGTGAATTTGCATTTTTTTTCTCAATCAATGCAAATGTCGGGAAATCTCGCAAACTGCATTATTATTATTTTCCTTAGTTCATTTTAAATGTTATTGTGTACACTACAGACAGATAAAACTGAACTGAAAAATTACCAAGTTCCACGGACATGGAATTCTAGTGCTCTTGCAAAAATCAGCACAAATATTGAACAATCAGTAAGAAATTATGAAATAATATGGTAGCTGTCTCAAATAATGGTGAGTTTTATTATGGAGGCCAATTACAAGTGTGTGCCAACATATAAGAAAATCATTGAAATAATCAGGTTAAGATTAAAAGGAACAGATATTTTGAACCTCTTCACAGATGGGTATAATTCTTATACTAGCAATGACATAAGCCACATTTGCTATGTATAACAAACAATATACAAACTATCCTTAAAAGTTTGTTTACAATAAATTAAAAAAGTAAATGTGCACCTAAAAGGTCATTATGATATAATCACAAGGGTTTATATCATTGTTGCAAAATAAATGTGGCTATTTTCTTTCACATCAAATGCACAATTCAAAATCCTGACAAAGGGTTGTCAACTATAATTATCTGGAAAAGAATTCCTTATAAAAAAAATATAAAGATTCTTTCCAGTATTATTATAGAAATAAAGATACTGATAAACATAGGTGTATTCATTAATGTTATGAATTAACACTATGTTTTAAAAGTATGTGTGTATTTGAGCTTGATGAAAAAAAAAACAACTATAATTATTAACTTAATAAATATAATTATTAACTTATGACTTGTGTATGATATTTTGTACATAAATGTAGCAATATGTGTACTTAATTTTTGTGATAAGCAATTATTAAGTGGAACTAAATTAAACATTTTATTATTTGCAGGATGGTAGATATGGACGCCAATATCGTTGATCGAGACAAAAACAAGCAAGAAACTATATTTGACATGGAAATGGATGAAAAGGATGAAGTTAGTGAGACCTTGGACTATTGTATGTTAGAAATGTTAAAGTGGCTAGAGGATGAACGGGATAAAGTGCTTATTATTTTGTGTAGTGTTTTTGAAAGAGTAGTGCTTCCGACACATGGCATCAGGTGAGCCGTAAAATATTTTAAGCATGAAAGTAATAAATATGACCAAGGTCATAAACAAGTATTGTTTTTGTCTTTAAATTATTAGATGATATTTACTAAATATATATTTATTTTTTTATTTTCCAGGCACGTCCAATTCCTAGTTCTATACACAATATCAATAAGTCAGCAATGTGCTGACAGAATATTCACTAACTTGTGGATAGTAGCGGCGGGCTTACACGGTCTCGGACCAGGCGCGCTGGCAACAAGAAGAACAGCCGCCAGTCACTTGGCGGGGCTGCTGGCGCGGTGTGTCAGAGTACCTAACTCCCGATTAATACACTATTTAAGAACAATGGCGGAATGGTGCCACTCATACCTAACGGCAACCCAGGAATCGACGGTGGCTGATAACACTAAAGTGCATGGTGCGTTCCATGCGATATGCCATGCCATATTTTATCTAGTTGCCTTTAAAAATCATCAGCTGTTTGTTAGCAAAGAAAGTAAGTATCTTCTGAATTATATACACTAAAGATATATGTACTCTAATTGCATGTAACCCCTAGATTGATAAGAATACAGTTGTATTTCCTTTGTGTTTTCAAATGTATCCTTTATATTTTTTAATTAATCCCCGTTTATATAAATATGAAATACGGCTTCTGGGTTCGATTCCCGGTCGTAACAATACGTGTGTAATCTATTTTTGGTGGACATCTAGTCTAACAGCTTACTAGATTATTTCCAACAATCTTTCTATAATAGGTGAGAAGGTCTGCACAAAGTTAAGGTTTATTGGTTATGTCTCTGTTTATTGTAATCCACTAGCATATTTTTCACTATTATTAATAAAACACAACAAATAATATAAAAAATTCTATTCCAGGTATACATTTTATAGAATCCCTTAATCTGCCACGTCTAGTAACCTGCAACCTGAATCCCCTTCGTACCTGTCCACCTCAAGTTACCCGAGCATTCTCATCGGTGACTCGTTCACACCAGGTCGTCTACTGCCAGGCCATTATAGAAAAGAATACGAGGTCAACGCTCCAGAGTACTAGTCAGAAGTATGATGAGTGGTTCCCATATGACCCTTATACACTACCTATGTAAGTAATTTCTTGATTTCAGTTGTTTAAATGTATAACTCAAATAAAAATAGTTAAAAAATATTCATTCATCATAAGTTTTTAAATAGTCGAGTCTTTTTATATAATTGACAATTTACAAACATATTAACTGCTAAGAAACAGAACCAAAAGATAGCTGAAGAAATATTTATATTGCAGATCACGTAAAATTATTTGGCCTTTATGTATGGAATACAAGGACATGTTTAGAGATGGCGACGACGAGACCCAGTACACAAGTTTGAAACGTAAATTTGAAGCTGAAGATGATGACTACTTAATGCCCAGTCCGTCACAGAAGTTAGCTAGTTCATTATCAAATTGTATCTCCCCAGGATTCAAAACCAGTGAAAGTATATATATGTAAGGAGCATTATATAATAAATGGTTGTACTAAGTATATAATAGAAATATGTTATTATTTCCATACAGCATGGGAATAATTACATTTGAAAAAAATCATTAAGTTGTTGAGCAAAAAAATATAGAATCTAATAAGAGTACCTAACTTCACTATTCAGAATGGCATCATTACTTTTGATATCTTATAAGTTAATTATAATTCATCTAGTAGTATAGTTTCATTGAATTATAATCAATTAGAGTTTAAATCTAAATTGGATGCATTAAAATGAAATTGTACCCATGCTATGTGAAGCTGTCTAGTTTATTTTTTAGAACAATATTAATTGTTTTATTACATATATTTATCCAACTTAGGAAATGAGAAATTTACTTGTATGATGTATACTCTTTAATTTCATAAACTACTTTAATGTAATCATCTCACTTCATTTATATTTAAAGCCACAATGAGATGAGATATTTTGAGATATATTCATCAAAATTTGATTTAATAAAGAAAACAATAGCAATATGCGAGCTATTAAGTATTGAAGATACTTTTTTTTTTAATAAGCTTGAAACGTGATTTTTCCGCCTTATAACTAATAAAAAGGATGTTATGATTGGCTTTGAATAATTCATTTTATTACGTATGTTATAGAAATATGTAACTTGGAAAAGTTTACCTTAAATATAACTACTAAGTTACATAATACATTGTTATAGATTTATTACTTTCATATAAGATGCTATTTTGTAAGTTAATAAAACAATTTTATTTATTAATACTTGTTTTTATTAATTTAAAGCGTTTTAGATTCAAACTATATCTAACTGCCGTTTTCAATAAATTACTCTGTAGTAATTGGCCTAGCTATGTAGCAGATAATTAAGAAAAATAATTTGAAATATTTTCCTAAACTATGTACATATATTACAATTTTGCAGTTTATGTTTTAATGTTGTTTTAATTTATAGATATAATTATTGAAGTAAGATTAAATTGTACATAAATAAGATACTGAAAACGGTCACTAAAGGCAATTTCTTTTGCTAGTGAACACCAAGGGTATATTATTTTACATGTCAGGATCTACATTGAACATTCTCACATTAATAATGTAAATAAGCAATATTTTAAAAGCTACCAAAGAACATTTCAACAAAACTACAGTTCTAATGCAGATTCATATCAATCATGTAACCTTATGTTATTCTTATAAACTAGTTATTGAAAAATCACTTAGAAAAATAAGTTAAGAAAATTTGCTACCCACAAAAAATGAAGCAACATTGGAGTATTAAGGTTTAGTCTAGAATTGGGCTTTCTACAATTTTGTATTATTTATTTTTTCTACAAATTAAAAATATATTGTCTACAAATATGGAATCACAAAAATTCAGGTGATACAATATATTAGAGAGCCCCTTTCTAGATGTAAAATTCATCTAAGTACACACACAACACAATTTCAATTTATCTTTTCTTATGATAGGGATGTCGTCTCTTGAATGAAGTAATACTTTTATTAGCAGGTTGATGCTGTTTCGATTGGTATTGAATCACTGGAGTCTCATTTGCAGCTAGCTTGTTAATAACAAAGTCGTCTCCAGCTTTCATGTTCTCCATCATTTTTAGCTTTGCCTCTATAGACTGAATGGCTGTTTTCTTGCTCAATTTGAACTCAGGCTTAACACCAGACAATGCTGCTATACCAAGTTCTGGTTTTGGTTTTTCATGGTCATCCTGGAGATTTAATAGTATTTATATACTTGAATGTTAAAAAATACATAGGATTTACTATTTTAAAGGTATCTATAGATTAATTAATTACTTACCGAAGTGTTCTTGGCATATTTGACACAAATCTTTTTAGATCCAAGTAATTGTCCATTTAATGAGTTCATTGCCTTCATAGCATCTTGCTTCAACTTATATGTAACAAAAGCAAAACCCCTAGGCTGGCCAGCATTGGGCCCACTTCGGTGAAACAGCATATCAAACTTCTCAATGTTGCCATAGACACGGACCATTTTCAGTAATTGATACCGGTAATAAGAAAAGGTATAGTTTAGTCAGGAGTTCATTTTCAATATTGGGTGAAAAAAACTTTATTTTGTTGTTATCCTGGTACTCAATTGATTAAAACCTACTTAAAGATATACTTTTGTAAGCACCAAAAACATTCTAAATTAACTTCACATAAAAACACTAAAAGTATCAGACAAGAATCACAGCATATTACATGAATTGACATGCAAATATTATAAAAAAACATACTCATTAACTCTCAGATCCAAATTTCCAATCCACAGCCGTTTGTCACATGTTTGTTCACCTGCCTGCATTGGTTCCAAATGTAGAGGCAACTAAAAACAACAAATAATAGACTCTTAAGATTCTATTTGCTATACAAAATTTAATACAAAAATAATTTGTTAGTCAAGTTCTAAAGGGTATTTTAAGATTTATTTCAAAACAATTTAATGTAATGATGTAACTGAATTTTACTAACAGAAGCGTCCTCCATATTGGCAGATATTTGATAATTCAAAATTAGGTTTGTATGAAAAATATTGTACAATTATATTTTTTTTCGCAAACTAGAAGCCATCGAATATCGATTCTCAGGAAACTGTACAAATTCAACTACACGTTAGTGTATATATACATTCAGTCAAAGTTCGAACGAAATTTCGGAATTACTTGTAGTCGTCTAGAGTAACCAAAATACAAATATCTAAAATTAGTTTTGACTAATAAAATAAATTCACAAATCACAACACCAATAATTACATGAAAAATGAAACGTCAAATTCTCTGTCAAGCAAGCTACAAATAGATATTGAGTAAAGGTTATGGAGTTTGTAGACGTTGAGGAAAAGTAGGAATAAAAAAGAATATATAGAAGGCTCAGACGGTTATAATCAGTTCTGAATTTTGAGCCAAAATATTTTTATTTTATTTTGGTTCCTATAAAAAATTATAGGCCCAAAACGGCAGGAGATTGGATGCGCGGGAAATGGTATAAACCAGAGGATTACATTAGGCATAACCAAGGAATAATAAATTCGATTGTAATATTGGAATCTATTTAATAATCACATACATATTTTAAAGTGTTTTAACGATACAGATATATTATATTATAGTTATTGTTTGTGAGGCACCAATTTGGATTCCTTCAGTTTTTTATAGCTATCTAACTGAAATCTTTTATGTAATGTTAATAACAAAATGGTTGTTCAAATTTTTAAAAGCTTTCATGTCATTAGTTTGGTTTTTTCTTCGCCATCTAGGGAATATTTACGTATTCAGTAATACATAGCTACTATATATAGCTAAGACAAATTCTGTTCACTTTGAGAACATTTCGAGTTTTTGGGGGTTCTAATTTTTATATCATCAATATCATTACTCTCTGGATTCTAAACTTTAGGACCGAGTATTTTTTTTAATAAATTAATGGCTTCATTCACAATGATGTATGGAATATTCTTCCAAATTCAAGTTACACCAAGTTAGTAAAAACTTTTTATTTTCCAATACTTGTGGAGTAGAGTAAAAAAAATGAAGGCGATTATAAATTTTCAATTTGAGTGTAAATTTCAATTCCTTAGTTACATAGCATCGAGTGTGACAAAATATGACACAAAAATAAGGCAGTGTAGGCTTAGTTCCTTTCGCTTTTCCATGATTTAGAAGAAGAGAAAAGTATATATACTGTTACTGTCAGTGTCAAAATGAAATAAACTTGGTCATAGTACGTAAGTTTTTAAGATTTGTATATTTTTTTATTACGATCTCTTGCCAATGCGAACAATAAATGAATCATGTATGACTCCTATATCTCAATTGAGAATAATATGATTCCGGACTTTTATTTGATTGATTGACATATCTAGATCGTGTAAAGTGATAGTTTCATATTTTAATCTGATTTCATTTGTTATTAAACATTTGCTTAAAACTTGATAAATTTGAATATTATATGTCATAAACAGTTAACGATATAACAAAAATAACATGGCAGTTGGAAGAATACCTGGGTTTATGTCTCATTCCAAAAGTGAGGTAGATGGCAAAATTCAAAATATATCAAGTAAAACTATGCCGGAGCTGTTGGATCTTCGCGATCGTCAACTTAAACTTTTAAACAATAAATCATTCATTCGAAAGTTACCCGATAAAGGTGTAAAAATTCAGTCCCTTTATGATAAGATTATTCTTGAAATAAAGGCAAAAGAGGAAGAAGAGCATACATGTAATCTTTTTAGTGCCATGGAACTTAATGCTATTGACAGAAATAGTGTGCAAAGTGTTGAATGGGAGGGTAAAATACAAAATAACCAAAACACATATCTAGATTCTGATGATGATAGTGAACCAGAAGATGTCTTACATATATTAAGTCAAAGTGTAGCTAAAGAAAAGCAAATCAAAGTAATTCAACAAGATAAACCTCTAGTGACTGCTAAGGATTTAAAAGAAATAGGTGAAGTACCATATGTTAAAAAGTTAGTTGAAATAACAGATGTCCATGCAAAACCAAAACTAACAGGTAATTTTAAACCATACAGACTTGTTTCTGAAGAACATAACCCTGAAAAAGAAATTCTAAGAACAAGAAAAAAGCATTGGGAGCTGACGGCAGCAACACCACCACCATTTATTCATGGCCCTGCTAAAATTTTAAATTTAGAAGAGTCATTGAAGCTACAGACAGAATATAACCAACATTTAAAGGTGATTGAAGCAAAACATGCTGCTGAGAGACTCTTATCTTTTGCAGGTGCTAAAATGCCGGAATTACCACTAGATACTAGTAAGTTTGGTGATTACAGAACTGTAGATAGTGATGATGTAAAATCTGATGAATCTGATCCAGAAGGTAGTGATAAAGAAGTGCATGATGATGAACCAGAACAAGGAGGAGTGGTTTTTACAGTTATGAAATGAATATTAAATATTTTTACATACTTTAGTTTAATATGAATTTATAGTATTTATTATTAATATTCCATTTGTATAAAAGACAATAAAATTGTCATTGATTTTTGTTGTTTGTTATTTGTTACATGTTATATTTATTATACAAAGATACCTTACCAAATTATGAATGTTATCTGGAACATATTAATAAAGTGTAAATAATAATGGTGTTATAAAATAACACTCACATCTAAAAGATGCCCATTTGTATTATATTGTTACCAAAACTTTTGAAGAGGTTAACACTAGAATGGACCCATAGGTTTTTGAGGGGAATAATTATACACACAGATCTATTCTTATCTCTGTCTGGACAGTGGCTTGAGGTTAAACCAAACCGAAATGGCTTTATGTAGATAAAAATAAGGATTGTGGAACAAAACAAATATTTTTTGGGCCATAAGTCCAAAATGGGCGACAGACACGATAAACAAAAGATTTTAACTTTATTTAACAAATATTTCACATTATATTGCATTAAGGGCTAAATTACAAGAATAAGGTGAATGACGGTGAAGAATTTCCGCGCATGCCTTAAATTGATGTTATTATAACGCAAGCGCTACTGTAAACTGAGGTCTATATGTATAAAACGACTCTATCTAGAGAAAATAAAGTTCCGTTTGTCCTCAGCACTAGCGGATATAAGTCCGCAAGATATTACCGAGTCAATGAAACTGACTGTAGAGCGTAGAGTGCCGACTGTGTAGCATTAGTATTACCGCTCTCGCAGGAACTGCACGTTCTCTTATATTGAAACTTAGTGCCGTGAACTAAAAACTAAATTACTAAAAATGGCTCCGGTTTCCAATACCGTCGTTGGAATTGACGATGATCAACGGTTTGCTTTAATGAAGGTATGTTAAATATATGAATAATAGAATTTCAAATTTTCTACTTGTGCTCCTTTTGTTATTGTGTTTTTGTTCAAAATCCAGTTTATTATTTGAATTCCATTAATTGGAACTATGAGGAAGTATTTTAATTTCACCGATATTTTCGCAAAGTATATAACTTGATGTTTTGATTTATAGTAGGAAATATTTATGGTTGCGGAATTCACTTTCGAAGTGACAGCCCCTGCACCTAATTGTTGGACGCTGATTGTGTTATCATAATATTGTTATAATAATAGATTAAAATACAAATCAATTACATTATATCTTACTACCAACCTACCTACCTTTTATAAATTAATGATTAGTTTTTGTGATGTTATATAAAATCATTAGAAAAACCTTGCATTAAATACATGTATAAAAATGAATATAATTGCAACATCAATCACTGAACAATAGTATTTTTTCTGTTCAACTGTTTGTTTGTTCGCGCACCACGGAAACACTAATATCTTAATTTATCAATTTATTTTATAGTGTTGATATTGTGTCGTAATTAGATAATCCAGATAAGATGTCTACTGAAGTCGAATCAAAATAGAATTCTGTTCAAAATAGTATAAGTTTGTCCTAAAATTTCATAATAATTATTAATAAAATTCTTAAAAAACATTTTTTTTTAAAAGAGACAAATAAATTTATTGTTTGCTATTATCGTTTGCTTTTGTAATTAGTATTGCTGAAGTTTTTTTTGTTTTAAGTCCGCTACGATATATTTCAGCATGATCTACAATTTCATTACTTACATTTTCTATGAACGTGAAATGAAAATAAATAAATATTGCATTTTGATTACAACCAGTTTGATTACAACTTGGCACATAACACTCACACACCCTTACTGTATGTGTGAGGAGTTTGATTGATCATCTCGAAGTTCCAAAACCACATTTGCGTCACCATAACACATCACTGTAATAATACCCCGATTTTTGATATAAAACTTATCAACTTATATGTATATGTCTACATACTACTTATATTAAGTTATCAATAAAGAATCTGCTTTCAAAAATTATAAGAAATATCGGAATAGTTTTAATAGTACAGAAATATTCACCATTAGCCATATTGATATGTTTTATTCAAGAATCTTATCATCGGAACTTGAACCAATGTCTCCCCTTCTCGACAAAAAATAATGATCGAAATCGGACCAGTCGAAGCGGCTAAGAATTATCTCCGAAAACAATACTTTTTTTAGGAATTTAAAAAACGTTAACAAACCTGTAAAGTATGACATACTTCATACATCAAAATTAATCAAGAGTAACGATACCTGTAACTTTAGAATGCTTAAACTCTTATTCGCTAGCAGATAGTATTGTAATTTAAGTTTTTTTTTATCTTGCGGCGTGCTCGTCATTTGTAACAACAATGGCGACATGGCCCTATCGCGTAGTCAATAGCCATAGCAGGCAGTCAATCAGAATACAAAGCAACGATTTCCTAATCAGTAAACAATATTGATGCAATGTGGGTATATCTTATTAAACGTATTCGTAATGAATATTGTAATTATCAAGGACTTCGAGGTCATTTTTTAAAACTTGAATAAATGTTGATAGCATTCCTGTAAAGTTTTTAATTTTGTCTACAACTTTAATATTATAAATCTGTTAATTTTATTATATTTACTATTTAAAACTAATAATTAAAACTAGTGACACATAATAAATACGTTTTGACATTGTCCTAAGTCAGTCTAAACTTTAAGATTAACAAATTATTGTTACATAATATATTTAAAGAGAATTAATTTCTTACTGTTGGTACTGAAAAAACTTTTCAGAAATGCATTCAGATTATCGCGTAATCTAGGAACAGTGTTCCATTCACAATTGCGACAAGGAGACGTAAGAAATGGTCAGTGACTTTCCATTTTCTCGTAACAGTTCCGTGGTCTCCTAATGATGTATACAAAAAGAGCAATTTTCTGGCCATTGTGCTCATTACATATGCAACACAATCTTAAGAACGTAAACTTTCATGACGTGTTAGATAATGGTAGGTAGTAAATGTTGGGATAAATATCTCTGGAAGTGGATGTTTAAAAAATACTGTGATGGAGTAGTTTCAGGTAAAAAATATTTATACTAATTTGGTAGTATTATATATTTGGTATTTATTGCATTGTGTTAATTAAAGTAACAATTGAAATAAAATAATGAAATTAATTATTAGTATTTTTATTATTATCTTATCCAACATTTTTATTATTTTAGTTTACCTTCAATGTTTTAAATTTATTCGTAACTTCTTGTTTTGAAAGAAGTGCATAATTTATGATATAATAAGATCTATAAATCATAATTTATCAGGAAGGTTATCAGGAAGCATGTAATCTAGAAAAACAAATCTGAAAATGATATAATCATTAATTTATACTGGCAACTTGTAATTGTAAATATATAATAATAATAAGTTTATTTACTCTCACAATATTCTAAGGTTACAATACTTATTTAATAAATATAATACACCTAGGTAACAATTAAAACAAATAAAGTATTATTACTAGCCTATATGACAGATCACTTCACATATACTAGAATATAAAGGAGAAGAATCTTTATCGTAATCAATACACTTTTCTGACCCAATAATATATTTAAATCAACAACAAAAGAGCCTAATTACTTCTAAAAGACCGGCAACGCCCTAAGTTGCAGATTTCCATAGGCGACGGCAGTTACTTAGGTAACTCGTTTGCTCGCTTGCCATTTATTCCATTAAAAAAAATTAAATGTTGTCCATTATAAACGAATCATGACGCGTTAGTGTTTATGGATAATCGATATCGCTATTTTTATTATTTGAGAGTATTCTAAACCTTGGTCTTGTTTTTCAATTGTACACAATATAATTATTGTTAATAAAATTGATTATTTATATCATTTACATTGCAACACTAAAACGCAGCATAGGTGTTGTACACGCATGCTTGCGGGTCACTTTCTAAATACTACCAATCCATATTCTTGCAAAAGCACGTGTCAAACGAAATTTGAAGGTCCCATTTAATTATAGATAAAGTAATTAAATTTAGATATCTAAACATATATTTTTACAAAAAAAAAAAAAAAATAAGGTAATAGTATAATTAAATAGTTTGTTACTTTGGTAATTTTGTAAATTAAAAATAGGCACTATAGGAGATACATTCTCAGATTAGCTTTTTTATCGTTATAATATTATTTTTAAGCAATTGAGGTGTTTAAATTAATGTCTATGGTTTAAAATCACTCTTAAATATATAGATGGAATGTCTACTTATCGTCACAATTAAAAGTTTATGATTTATTATTTACGGTTTTACGTATTCGCGATACACTTTCAGTGAAAAAAAATCCAAATATAATTCGAAAAACAACAAAATAACCACTTTATCTTCAATATCTAGGACAAAAACATATATTTAAAATAAATTATTAAATTAATGTATTTTTATTGTGTAAAATGTTATCGGATAACGGTAACGCCTCCACGGGTCAGTTTATAAAAAACTCATGTCATTCAGGTAACTTCTATATTAGAGCGAAATGCGTTGAGATAGAATATCAAGTGAAAGCTAATAATAAATAAATTGTTTAACTTTTACTAAAATAACATACAAACATCATTTTTAACATGTAACTGGAACATCAGTATAGTTTTTTGCGTCCTAATAGTGGCCTAGTTGAATACACTTGTTGATTTATATAAAACCGTTAGCAAATAAAGAACGTGAGCAGTAGAAGAAATCAGTTTATTAGTCTCTCTGTTGCTGTTATTCTCCCGAAAGAGACGAAGCTTCTTAGCATTCCATGGATTCACTATGTGGGTGCCGGGCCCATCCCGTTGCAGTCAAAGGAGTGCAAACAGCTCCTGGGACTTACGACCCTTTAAAATGCGCATTCACGCTCACCTCAACTGGTTGCACTCATCTCCCTACCTAACCAAATTTGGAATGAACCGACCAATGTAACCTTTGAAGTACGTTCTAGAAATGTACTGATGATAGTTCTAGAGAGGCCAAGATGCTTAAGTTAGTTATAGAGAGATTTCGCTGTTATACCTCTCGCTCCCACTTCTACCGCGTACAAATTAACTATATACCTATTTCCGGTCAATTCTTTGGTCAGTTCGTAATAATTGTTTACCTTAATTGTGTGATCTTTGGGCACATTAGTTTCCGATGGAACAGAATAGAAAGTACAGGAATATGTCCGGTCTGGTTGATGAAACAACAATATTCTCAGGGTTTCTATACCGTTTCTCATACGTATGTATCATTAATCATTAATTTATATCTTAAATATCTACGTAGTTTGCACATCACTAGAACACCAAAACAGTTTCCTATCAGGAATGATGGGGTTGGATCATTATCCAATTTAAGCGGCACTATTTCACCCGAGAAAATAGTAAGAGTCTCCACCAATCAGATAGGAAGACATCTCACTAACAACCGTTTCTCAATCCGATATTAGTAGAATAATGATATGGCTTCTTTAGACTTGTTAATAAAAAAAGGACCTTCGAAATCTGTACGTCAATTCTTTTCCATTTTAAAACATATTATAATTGAAAATTGTTCTCTTACCGAGAACGATGACTTTGATATATTCATGGAACCAGTTACACTGAATACTGGTTTCCATCTAGCTCTTAGGTAGACATTGGACCGGCTTTTGACATGTCCCAAATACACTAAGCATAATAAAAGTATTCAACTAGACCAAAAACGTTCAATAAAAAAAAACATGTTAATGCGTATGAATATATAATTTAATTCGTTTTTTTCAATTTCCTAGTGGATTAGTATTTTAAAATATAAATTATATTTAAGTATTATTTAAATTTAGAACTAGAAACCCGTTCCGTTATGTCTGGCGTCTACCGTACATAATAAACAGAACACCAAGGTAGTAAATTTAAGTGTGATGTTTTAAAATCAAAAAGAAATCTGCAATGTCTACATGAAGAAGAAATATAAATACTCTATAAAAAAAATGTTTTAACCCTGTTTATTGACATAAAAGAATGAATGCTTGCTTTAAATGCCAAAATTTGACATAAAAACAATATAACATTAATATTTCAAATGTCGAAATACACTTTACTTTACTATAGAAAACATTATTAACTCGTAAGTTAATAATGTTTTCTATAGTAAAAGAATGAATGACTTAGGATGAAGTCATCAAAACTTCTTATCGAAACATTATAATAGTAATATTACTTCTAGGGGATATTCCAAAGTAAGATTGTAATATTTCTATAAGAAGTTCATGGTAGGCCTGCTGATAGTAATACGCTTTCAATTGTATTCTGACCTCTTTACTGTATTTGATGAATGGTAGAAAGTGCTATAGCATTTTACAATTACAATGTACCAATAATCAACAAAAGACTCCCATTTTTGTGACCGTAAAGTATTATTATTTCTGTCGCTTACCTTCAATGCTCCAAGGCCTATTAAATGTTTGTCATTGTAAAGCACTGAATAAGAAAGGATGACATTACCGGTGTGCCAATTTATGAATAATGTTTGGTCAACTTTAATACCATTTCTTAGTTATATAGTATAGTTCTTAGGTTAAACATTAATTTGAAGTATAAAAGCTGTTACAAAATGAATATGTTAATTTATTAAAGCTACAGTTTAGTTTATTACATTTTGTAGTGAGTTTAATGGTCTGCCTTCATCATCATGGCACAAAATTGTCTTATATTTTACTTATTTTGAATACTGGAAGCCGTTTTCGTTATAATAATTTAGAACAGAGCCTTCAAGAAAGTACGAGAATAAGTCATCTTACTTTAAACCAACCGATGTAATGTAAATGTAGGCCAAGTGCAGAAGAGTTCGAGGTCACGAATGCCGACACGTTTGTTCACAAACCGCAATATTTGTATAATAGTAGGCCTAGTCTACACACATGATTGAATAAATTGGATATACTATTTTCAAGTCTTAACCTAGATATGTTTTTTAGAGTTTTATGTAGTGAGAACTTAATAATCGTACTCTTATCTTTATAATAGTCCACGAAGATGTTATATTTTTTTAAAAAGCTAAGCCAACTATGTAAATATAGCTTTATCTTTTCTTAATAACTTTATTTTCGTTGCGTTATTTCTTTTCACATGCACATGTTAATTACAGGACCATATTGTAATCTTTAATACTATTCCCGTTAAAACGACACATGCAAAAGTGTTAATTATTTACAGTTATTAATAGTTAATTTGCAATTGTGTAACTAGTTTTTTTTGTGATAGGTTTTGTCGGTGAAAGATGTCATTTGTGTTTGTAAGTTTTAACTATATAATATTGTATATATTATATAGTTAAAACTTACAAACTCAAAAATCTTCTTGATTTTAAGAAAGCATAGTTTTTTCCCGAAAGTATATATTTTGATTTAATATCGTCTACCATTTTGAATACCTGAGCAAACTTTAATTCCATGCTGTTATTTTTAACCTTAATTTTTGTGACATTTATAAAAACATCGATTCATTTTGAATTCATTTAAACACTTTACTATATGATGATTTCATGACTTAATAAATCTTATTAACATTTTAAGAAAACTGCAGAACAGATTCTGACTCTTTGGTTTAATTAAATATTAAAATTGTAAAAAGAAAAAGAAAAGGTTGAGATTGTACGAATCATATAACTCTAATAGCATAAATATCTTTCTCTCATATATTATATAATATATAAAGAATATAAAAAGAAAAACAAGAGCTTGATTTTTCACCAGAAGAATTTTCAAAAATCTTTTGCTTCCTGTCTATGTGGTCATTAAGCTCGATTCATGCTAAGACTACCGGGTATCAAATTTGTTGATCTATTGTATTTCGGTAGTTCATCTACACTTTCAATGGCTAGATTCGCAGAAAATTTGTAAATTTGGCAACACTACTAGTCCATGGCTATTAGTTTAATTAATAGTCTATGGTTCACTTCCTCGTCATTGTATGATTCTTGTTTAAGAGTATTTTGACAGATCAAAATCCAATCGAGATTGCACTGTAGGTAGAAACTATAGGTAGTGTAGATCTCCACTTTTTATAGTCAAGGTAAACTACTACAGTTTAAATAGGTATCTACTTACAAAAAAAATCCTTCAATAATAAATAAACTAGTTATGAAACCTGAATTAAACATCAAATACAAAGCAAATAAATAAGAATGCAAAAAAACAATCTTTTAAAAGATGTGTGGTGTGTAGTGAAGCTATTTTTAACATCACACGACCCACTGAGTTGAAAATATTCTTCAAGTTTATCGTATCATGAGAAAGCATATTTAGAATAAAATCAACACCCTTTCTTCTCGCCGAAACATAACTAGAGCTTAAATAACATAACGATAATCTTAAATAAATAATAAGATGAGTAAGTCAGCTAAGTAACTAAAAAATTTTTAAGCTTCAATTCTTATTACAGAAATGTTTCCACGCGATTGCAAATCTACAAGTTTTAGAAAAAAATATGCCCTTATTGTGACATTTGCGTAATCCGTTTAAAGAACTGGCACAGTACCAAAAATAATACAATTATCAACCGTTTATACGAGTATGTAGGTATGTACTTAAGGTAACTTATTAAGTACGCAACCGTTAAATTTAACCTTTAACCAAAGGACTTTAAAATTTAAATGTTACAATATTATACAACATGCAAAGAGAAAACCTAATGATGTTCGTAAAATAAAGACCATTTTTTAATACATTTTTATTGCATATTATTGATACATAAACATATATTCTCCATGAACTTTTTAATGCAGTCTCACCATATAATAATTATAAAACAAGCTTTGAGTGGGCTTAACCTTTGACTATCAGTTATTTACAATGAATAAAAAAAAGAATCTGACACATGGAACTCATTATAACCTGTCTAAACTTTATTACAATATTAAAAAAAAACTATCTGACACATGGTCTTGTGTATGTTTGTTTATATGAAATGTTTATAAAACGGTTGCCAAATCAGTCGAGTAAGGTCAAAGCACCGCGAATGCAATGCACTTACGCAAGTTAGACTTACCTGCTCTAAGTGCACTCCTTATTTCATTTTATTCTTATAACCTATATATTTCATAACCCTTTGACTTTATAGTTTTTGTAGCAGACATTTGTTTAACGTAATATAGCTATATAAGAATCTAATAAGTCCATTACTGCAGTTTCTTGTATTTTTTAAATCGTTATCAATTGATTAACCGTGTAATATATTATTTTATTTTTATTTGACATAATTAATAGATAAGATCCAAATTATGTACCATCCTAATCTAATAATTTGATTAATTGTATGAAAGAATTACTAGCTGCGTAAAAGAATATTAATATTTTCAGTACCTAGTTTCAATTGTTATGCGTACATACAGATTGTAATACTACTTATTATTTAATTACTTTACTGAATTTTATTATTATTATATAATTATTTTACTGAATTTAAACTAAAGATAAATAACATTAATGTGCTCGTGTACAAAATGTAAACAAAACATTCTTTGACGTTTGACACAAACTTTAACTTTGTCGCTTCTGTTGCTATTTATATTAATTATTACGTCGATTGGTAAAATAGTCATCGATCACTTTTCAAATTCACTCATTGTTGTCATATATTTAAAATTTAGGTATAAATTAAGGATAGTCCTGCGTTCGTGGCTTAGAATAAGACCACGCAATAACTTCCCGAGGGTACTGTGACGCCGACAAGGTGACGAAAATCTTACCAAAACACATTCCCAAGGAATGTTAATGTCAGACAGGCGACCATTTCTAAAAAGCATTCTCAAATGGATTGCAATAGATTTGACATATGTCAAAATAAACAAATTGCACCGTGGATAATCATTATTGGAAATTGGAATAAGGGCATATAATTGGAATAAATAAAACACTTCTGTAGCATATGATGGGTACACAAGTACAAACAATGTAATAAGCATTTAATAAAAACAATGCTATCATTGCTTCAGTTTGATCTTCTCCGTGGCGAGTGCTAACTTTCGAATATTGCAAAGACAACCTGCGGACGCCTCTTGTAGAATTGGATCTTTAGAGCCAATAGTTTCAAGAAGAAACTGTACCACACCAGCCTGTAAAATATATACTCTTAGGATTTTTAATTTGTTTAAAATTAAGATCTACATAGACTTTAATTTTTAAAAAATCCTTAGGTAAGCCTAAGGATTTTTTATAAGCGTATATAGACTTATAAAAACAAATAAAATTATATATTAAACTATATAAACTTTGATTTATTTGTAACACAAAAATACAGTACAGATTAAAAATTAAAGCATAGGGAATATAATTTAGGAGAAGGGTATAACAAGAACAGTGTTTTTTGAACCTTGTCAGTTATATGTATCAAGTCGAATCAGGGTTTAAGTTTGTATGGTTGTTGTGGCCTCGCCTAAATTAAGATTGGATATGCTCTACTTATTTATTATTTTAAGATTTTAAACCGACATTATCACTCAAAAGTAAAGTACTCCGCGTTATTTTCTTAATAAAAATGTATCATTATTATTCTTAACTTCCAATATTTCATCACTTACAGGCGTAGATATTTTTCAATGATTTTTTTTTATTAAATAATAATAACCATGACCGAATTTATAAAAGATAAGCTCCATGCCACCGTATAACAAAATAAAATACCTATTTACAATGTTACCTATTTACAATATTCTGCTACTTGAGGAGCTATTTTTAAAAAGACGAAAAAGATACACGTTTTTGTATGGGAATTTATTCTTGAATTATTATTTGCTATCGTAAACATTCTAATAGGTCATACTTCACATATCTAATCTGTAAAACATACAGTTCACATTATTCGTAATTACTACAGCCATTATAAGTATTACATATTACGTTTCAAAAGATACAGCCGGATGAAATACCGAAGGAGAGATAGACAGCGGGGCCTTAGGAGAAACATTATATATATACACATAATATGTCTCTACATACTCATATTTAGGTTGTTGGTTGGTTTATTTCTTAACTTTAAAAATGTACAAGAGTTTGAAACAAACAAGGTTATATATAGTTAATAAAAAAAAACAATTAGTTACTTAATAACGTATTCTTAAAAGAAATACCGTAAGCTACAAATATAATCCTTATTCTTTTAATTATAACTATATAACTTCAACATATAATTTAAATACTTCTTTATTTAAATATTGTAAAAAAAGAATTGAATTAATTATAAGAACAATCTAGGTAATCTAGTAAGCTACGTAGCTACCAACGTCATGTCACTACAGGAAGTTCTTACAAATTATAATACTTTTAAATACATTTTAGTTGTTGATAACGTACATATAAATATTTATGTAAATTAAATAAATAAAACTACTTTTAATGGATTTAAGCTTGAATATCCCATATTTATTTTAAAGTTTATTGATAAACAATATATATATATATATATATATGATTCACTTTTAACTTAAGGTCTAAAGTAAATAAGTATGTACCTAGCTTAAGTGTTATTTTATTTAAAGATTTGATATAGAACAGATTTCAAAGCCATTAATTGCGCCGGCCAAAAACATATTTCGTTATGTGCCTATTAAAGTATCAGATTGAAAAATTTTGATATTTCAAATCCGACATAACATCAACATTTGTAGAAATAACCAACCAACCACCCAACCAAAAACGACACTTTAGAAATTAGAATGCAGAAATATCTTAGTTTACCTAGTGTGTATATTTTACCAGACACAATATTTGCTCTATGCTGATTCCTTAGAAATATTGTAACCGCGCGACTTATAAGGATTTCTTATTACCATAGCTATTAACAGCTTTACAAACAAAACAAAATGGCCTACAATTTTAACGTCTGAAGGTAAGGTTTCTGGAAAAAATAATAGTTTAAAAATATAAAATATTTTGAATATAAATATGCATCTAGATATTACATTATTTTGATTCACGTGAATACCTGTACAAGATAATGTAAAATTAATAAGATTCATCATAACACGCTTGGTAATAACTAATAACATATTATTTTGTCAGCAGTTAAGTCTGAATGCAAATCAAATCCATAGACAATACATAAATGTTTATGGAATCGCGTTTGAAGAATACAAAATACTTGATTAATTCCCAGATGTACTTAAACAATTACGCTCGTGGAAAAATTTAACACAATAGTTTCTTGAACAGCAATAACAATTATCTCCATAAAATTATTTTAATATATGAACAATGAATGGGTAGTTTTACATTTTTGGATGTAATTTTATTTATAGCCGGGAGCTTTATAAAGCTTAATTGATTTATCATTTATGCATACATCGAAAAAAAAATTAGACAGCGCTATTTACACTGATATTACTATCTGTAGATAGTCTATGGAAAGTCATTATTACTAATTATTAGTAAAGAACTTGTTGAAGCGTTTCGTAAATTACAAAGGTTACGTTTTACAAACAAAACAATAAATTGTACTTTTATTTTACAAAGATGATTGATAGCCAGAGATTTAAATTAATAGTACAATGTAACTTTTGTACCCTTTCTCACCTTCAAATGTGGCATAATGCAATTGATTGCGTTATTAACCACAACGTCGAACGTATAGTCAAGAAGATGGCAGTAGTCTGTTCAATAACGTCAGTTATGTTGACATAAGCTTTGCCCCTCCCGTTTGACAAGTAAATACCAGACGTACTAACTTAATGCGATTCCGTCTCAAAATATTTTTCTATATATCTTTTGCAAATAAAAAATGTTTAGTTGCTTTTGTTGACTTACCGCATGCATTGTCACACAGTTGACAGAGAAGAAGGACAGGTGGTAAAGAGCCAGTGCTGTTGCTCTATGCACATTCGGGTCCCGCGATGTCATGTAATTAACTAGAGGGGTTATTGCTCCACGCTTGCCGAATTCCTGACGATTTTGGGACCAATCGCAGCAATAAGCAATCGCCACCCCCAGATTTGCTCGCAGGTGATCATCCGTCGTGCTCACTGTATTCAAAAATGTTGAAAATAAACAATAATTACTCATAAATTAAATAAAATAGGAACAGAAAAGCCAATTTGTCTTAGGTACTATTAATAATAATTTAAAAATGCATTTACATTCAATTAATAAATAATGTATTTTTAAATACAAAACTTACAACAAAAAAGAATCATTAAACTTATAATATAATAGATTAATAATTATTAACATAATACGTTTTTAATGCTGTCAATGTCAAATATAAGGTTTGCGATATATTGCGTCTGATGACATTTTGAAAGCTTATATTGAAATAAATGTATACTATGAATGAAAATTGTAATATATTATTGTGCAATGACGGTACACAAACCTCTCTCATATTAAACAGGTAATATTACTACTTAATTTTATACTTTCATAATCTTGACAACTCGCTATCCAATTATAGGTAAGTACGAACATTTCGCACTTACCGAGTTTCGAAAGTTTCGCTACGACACCGTGATCTGAGATTACAGCTAAGTTCTCGTGATCACGAGCGATAGTTGCTATCGCGGCGCAAACCGCCGACAGAACGTTGTGGTCATCCGAGTCTAGTAAATCAACAGTTAATTCCAAAGCACCAACAAACGAACGGACCATTTCACCAGAATCTGCGGCATTTTGTACACAAGGGCTGAGGGCTAAGGCCGCATTCGTTTGTACCTTCTTTGAATCGTTTTTGAGAAGCGACCAAATAAGTCTAACTCCATCTAACTCGTCGATTTCCATCATGCAATTTTGCGATTTAGCGCACTCCATTAGCACTAATGGCACATTTTCTAATAAAGGCTTGTATGTGTTATTTAAGTGGTGAACTGTAACATACATTATTATCATTTTATGAAAACGGACTACAATTAATAGTTTCTTTAAAATAAAACGCATTATTTCTAATTGGTAAGCTTACTAAGCATCGGAATTCCACCGGCATTTCTTATCTTGTCACGGTTAGCGGGGTGTTTAGCGCATTCTGCTAACGCGCCAGCAACATTTGTTAGGACTCCATCATTCTCATCATCTAGCAATCTTACGAGTATAGGAACTGCACCAAGGTTATCCAATCTTTTAACGCTTGCCTCACTATCGGCACATTTCCACAATGCTCCAGTCACCGCAGCCATAAGCGGCTTATTTGCTCTGTTGGTAGAATCTTGAGCTGCTTCGACTAACAATTCAAGGCCACCAGCTTCACGGATCATATCTCGTGTAATGCTATCACTTGCGCACTTATATATTGCTAAACTGCAGTAGGTCTGAAATAGTTATAATTGATAAATATTCAAGGATCATTTTGAATAATGAACTGTTTGCATTTGTTAAGTGTGCTTTTGTATTTTACATAAATGCTTTAAACATTTAAAACCTCATAAAACCCACCTTCAAGTCCTTGTCCTCGTTCGCTAAGTGTTTTATTAAATCATTAACCATCTTCTCGGTCTGTATAGCTAACTGAAAGGATGTTTCATTGGCGCACATTTGTAAAAGTCCAACGGCCGGCACTGCTACGTCCAAGTGAATTGTCTTGAGCATTCGAGCGATCAGAGGTATCATGCCATACTTTCTCATTGCTTCGCGATTTCTTTGCGATGACGACATTGACCACAAAGCCTTCGCACCAGCTCTTGCTATATCTAGAAACTGTAACTCGTCCAGATGAAGCTCTTCTCTTGATGTTATGAGATATCTAAAATGAATTAATAAACATAAATTATGTTATTTAAATATATTTAGCAGTTAAATATTTATTAATGTAATAGGATATAACTTTTCTTTAATATCCAACAGGTCTATTAGTTTTGGGAGACCTCCGAATTTTCTGCAAAATTTTCGGCTTTTCCTAATTCTTCCCAAATGGGCAATTGTCTCCGCTGCAAGTATTTGTACGTCTCTGGCTGGGTCTGATAACAACCCCACTAAGAGTGGTATAGCACCCAAATCGGTGACTTTCTTTCTTATTTCCATATTCGGGGTGATGTCTTTGAGTACAGCCAGCCCCCCTAAGATACAGCATAAATCTCTTGTCTCTAGCAAATTAACCAGTAGTTCTAACCCACCAATCTCTTGAATTGCTCTCTGATTAACTTCTACAGTCAGATCGTGATCCTTCAGACAGGACAGGGCCACCATAGTGGCAGTTTGATTACCTGCCTTCATATATTTAACGAGTTTCTGTATGTGCCAGTATTCGGGCGGTATTTCTGATGATTTTATGAGGTCCGCCCAATTATCTTCGGATGATGACGTGGATGATGGTGATGAGGCAGACGTGTCAGATCCTTCTGTGACCATCACAATCCGAGGCAGACCTACTGTATCCTGGCCGCCATCCACACTAAATGTTGATACATTATCACCTTCCGCCATGATTATTTATGCACACAATATAAACGAATAACAAAAATAAATATCGCCTTGAAAATTGTCTCAGAGTAGTGATTTCCAAACCGTCTGAGTTAATTTTGTTATTTAATCAATATATCGGTTGCCGAGCAACCGCAAGGCAAGGCAAGTTTAAAAAATAACTTTCATTTGTCGTTATAATAGAACAAAAAATTAATTATATATCTTTTCTTTCAATTTCGTCTAAGACAATAACAATGGTTCTTTATAGAAAACTTCTATTTTATTATTTTTGTTCATGAACCTAACTAATGTTCTTTATTCAAATCTTATTTTATTTTATGCTTAGTATAACCTTTTTGCGTTAAAACTTCATTTTAAAATGTTTTCTTTGTTTCAGTTCCGAAGAAGCGTAAAAGATGTATTAAAACCAGAACACAATGATCACTTCTTGCTGAGATGGTTAAGAGGTAATTTATAAAAGTAATCCATGCCAATAACCCAAAATAACTTATGAAACCTACTGAAGTCTAATATTTTAATTATAAGTAAAGTATAAACGTATACATGTCCCACTGTTGGGAACTAGCCTCCTTTGTAATTATTCAAAAGTCTAAACCAGTACGCTACTCCAGTGCGGTATGGCGAGCCGCGTGATACATAAAATCCTTTGATGTATCACAGAATTCCTTCTAAGATATGCAGGTTTAATTGTCTTTCATGGCCGAGAATTGACCCCGGGAGCCGGTAATGCAGGAAATTCATATTCAGCCGGTAAATAAGCACTGATACCGTTACATAGAATTCGCATAAAATCGGTCTCACTATAGGACAATAAAAGTATATTTATATTTTTAATATTAATCAATAATAGTATACTTGAAGTTGAAACAATATTATGCTTAGTGTTTATACAAAATATTTCTGCTGTATTTACC
The DNA here is from genome assembly GCA_963555665.1 of Dircenna loreta. Lineage (NCBI taxonomy): Eukaryota > Metazoa > Arthropoda > Insecta > Lepidoptera > Nymphalidae > Dircenna > Dircenna loreta. The sequence continues at coordinate 15,930,261 of OY743087.1, forward strand.
GCATGCTAATAATTATCCTTCATTTGCTATAAAACATGAATAATAAATTATACTCGTTAAAATATATTTTAACGAGTATTATTAAATATATTATATAAACTTCCGCTGAATACCTAAATAACAAAATTTACTCTTCATTAATAAATAGATACAAATTATAAAGGTTACTTATAAATATAGGTTATAAATTATCTTTTGCATTTATATATATCTATATCCTGTAACAGCAAAACCTTTTTGGAAGAAAATAATATTATTATATTCTTTATTGTACACCAACAAAATATACAAAGATAAAGAAAATAAATATACATTAGGTACATAAGAAGGGTACAAATAGGTGATCTTATCGCTTCAAAGCGATTTCTGCCAGATAACCTTAAAGACCGGAGACGGCGTGTATAAATATTTTTCTTTCACGGGGTAATAACTAGTAAATAGTGACTTATTTCCTATTGCATTGTATAAGTTAGTTAGTAATGGCATACCAGTAACGATTAATAAAATCAATTAACATTCACAGCAATCAATCAATAAAATGTATTAATTATTATATATGATGAATAATCAGAAGTCTGATCCTCACTTTATAAACGTTACGGTAATTGTAAACACAACATTATATTTAATAGGAATGTATAATCGCGTAAGGGTTAAGGTCGGTTTATATAATCGTTACGACTGTTTTTAATGTTCTATGTACGATACTGAAGTGCTATAAAATAACTTAGTAGAGCGTATGAAGCAGGTTAAATAAATTCATTAATTAACATTGGCATTGAATCTGGTAGCTTTGTTTGTTTTTTTTTTCAAAAACTGATGTTATCTTAGAAAATAGTGAAGTTTTTTTTTTTTTTACGTGCATCAAGTTTTGCATTATTCTAATTTTGCGTTATTATAATTTTAAATAAGTACTATTATATATTTTAATAAGGTTTCTTGTTGTTTTTTTTTTTAAAGAAATACAGTATAGGTAGGTATATATCTTGTTTTCTTGTTCTATAAATGTTTGTGTTCGTTTTTTACAAAACTGATGAGTTGTCGATTTGTTTATGCGAACAACATCTCCAACATATAAAAATAATCTTAAGACAGACTTTCTTAGCTTATATTTATCCAATCTATTAACTTATTTACAGCCAGGCAATGGAACCCGGAAGCTGCAGAGAAAATGCTGAGAGATGTAAGAAAAAAGATTTCTTCATAGTCTAGTGTTCAATTGCACTCCCCTTTTATTTGAAACGTTATATTAATATAAAAACAATGAAATCAATATCTCTGTAAACTTTGTAATCGAATTTTGAGTTAAGTAGTTTTACAGAATACATCAATAATTACCGTTTCATAATCTTTGTTACCACATTTATCTTCAAAGGTTTAAATGTATACACTTTTAAAATAATATTTTATTTTGTATCGCGTTTAACCCATTTGTAAAATGGATAAAATAAATACCGTATACATACCTCACGAAAAATATCGTTAATTTTATAGCAAAATGTTCAAAAACCGACACAAATTTATGATTTCAAAGAAAACGTTAATTGAGTACTACTTATTTTGAACACTATCAAATATTGCATGCATACGTGGCATTATTCACTTAATTAAAAAAAAACAATTTGACAGTCAATGAAATGGCGCGAGAAATGGGGCATTGATAGCACGCTGCAATCCTGGCAGGCGCCGGACGTACTCGAGAAGCACTTCCCTAGCGGCAGCACCGGCTTCGATAAAGAGGGCTCCCCACGTTAGTACAAAATACAATAATTAAAGAAATAGAATTAGGAATGAAGAAAATTAGGTACTTATTTAGATTTTTTTATAGAATAATCATGTACCTACATAGATTTCTATAATTGAGTCGATGATATTTTTAAAGTTTTTACTTATATCCTCTTTACATGAAACTTTTTTGCTACATATAAAAAAGGCGTTTAATCCTTGACTTCCAGTAATAATAGTACCTTTTGTGGGTCTGGATGTATGGGGTCTGTTGCACTCGGTGTCTAAGACAGACGTTATCCGCATGGTGCTGCGCCACTTGGAGAACTACCTAGCGTCCGCACGCAAGCAGGCCTCCACACACGGACCTAACGCTCTCAAGGTAAAACTAATTTAGATGTTGCAAAAAACTTTTTATTACACCGTGTTGTTCGATACTTAAAAGATAATTTTATTAAATTGGTTGCAATATTTTTTGTATTGCTTTATTGTACGTCGGAGAGCGTTTATCGTGTTTATTTAGTCATAAACTCTCCATCCTTGTATACGTATCTATTGAAAATATTGCTGTTTAAATATGCTATGGATTATATATAATAAAATATCTATGAGAAAAAAAAACATAATTATTATATAATTTCTTAATCGTGACCAGAAATCTAAACATAGATATTGTTAATTACACTTATAGCGTCAATTGCAAAGCCTAAAATCTAATTTTCTTTCATATTAAGTATGTAACCTGTTAAATAAACAAAGTGTCAATTTAGTCATCCGTGAGCGCTTCCATTGAAACCTTGCAACGTGGTGATAATTTCGCCACGTTCTTGTCCGCAGGTTGGTTGGATGGTTTAATAGGTTTTAATATTACAATAATAAGCCCCTGCCTGTCCTGTCAATCAATCAATCAATCAATCTCCTGCCCCTTGTCCTCGATCAAAATAATACGCCACCTATCGTCACACAATATTAACAAAACGTTCAAGCATTTTATGTTTTATTATATATAGAACATCGCTAAAAAAAAAACACAAACTAAATTTTGTGTTTTTTTTAGCGATGTCCTAAATGTTGAACGATGGCAAGGCAATGAATTGTAACTACGCTAATTTTCATAAACATCCGTAAAGTAATTTAGCTTTAAGTATAAATAAGTTTTCCTTTAATGTTTTACTAAATTAAGCCAATAGAAAAACAAAATTGCTTTTAACATAGGTCAGTTTTAACGAATTAACTTCTTAATAGAAGCTTTAAAAACATAGAGTTCTCACGTTAACTAACTTTTTTTTAATATTCCCTAGCTAGCTCTAAACCATCTAAAAGAGAAGAAAGAGATAAGAGAAGATGAAAAATAAAAAACAATATAAAACAATTATGAAAATATTGTATTTATTTAAATGCTAAAAAAATTTAACTTTAACAAACACATTGGTATCAAATATTAAGGCTTCACCTTAATATTTGATAAATATAAGTTGAAAGATATACCGTTCAATTTATATTTCGGTACTTTACAATCAATACTCGTATTGTATTGATGAAACGAACCAAAAATAGTCAAACGTGTGTTTTTATTAAATATGATATTATTATCTGTTAAATTTAGTCAAATCTCCAAAGTATCAAAGTGCGTTGGTTTCACTATAGCCTGAGAGACCGCGATACTTCTAAACATACATTTCACACTTCACTTCACGCGAGTCTGTGTAAGTGAATTTTTTAACGAAATATTTACAGTTCAGACGGACCAAACTCTATGATCTCCCTAACTCAATATATTACTGGAAAATAATACATACATAGAAACCTTAAGTTTTCTATTCGATATTGGTTTCTTAATACATAGAAACCTTAATATTTAAGTTTCTACTCGTAGTAAGAGAACAAAAACAGAACTGCCAGTTTTATTTGTACCTATGGTGTGGCTCGAATAATACACGAGTTCTACAAAGTTATTTAAAATGTTATATCTAAATAATGACGGAATGGCTATATAGGTAGCGGTATAAAATTGGTTTTAATGTATCAAAATCAGTATTGTTCAGGTCGTGGAACTTTTTTCATCTTCAATACTTTACGACTAATAACTTATCTTATAAATGAAGTATTTCTCTTGATTTCTCACAATAAAAAACACCTTAATAACTAATTAATGTTGTATCCAGGTGACGGTCCTGTTCGATTTAGAAGGGTTCAACATGCGTCAGTACGCCTGGAAGCCAGCTGCAGAGATGGTGTTCTCGTTATTACAGATGTACGAAGCCAACTACCCGGAGATACTGAAGACTTGCTACATCGTTAATGGTGATATTGCTATTTTATTGTCAAATGTAACAAAATACCTATAAAGAAAAGTTTTTGGGTTTGCTTATTGAAGTCATTTCGAAAACCGTTAATAGTCATTATTGTCAATCACGATTTGGAAAGGGAATGAATAATCGTTTTATAGGAACTAAGAATAGTTTGATAAAAATAACGACCAAAATTTATTTATTTCTAAATATTTTTTTGTGTCTCATTTCGTAAAAGATCTTAACAAAAGGGTTATTATAAAAATAACGAACTCTATGCTGTTATATTTCTTAAGTTGTTTGATAATAAGACTCATATGAATATTTATCCATTTTTTATATTATATTGTATTTAATTTCAGCTCCTAAAGTATTTTCACTCGCTTTTTCTGTAATCAAGAAGTTCATGCATGAGTACACAATATCCAAAATACGTATTTATGGTAGCGACGCTAAGAAATGGCAAGCTCAAGTACTCACATTGGTTGAAAAGGACCAACTACCATTACACTATGGTGGCACTATGGTAGACGAAAATGGGGACCCAAAATGCAGCTCTATGGTAAATAAAAAAAATATAAAAAATATATTTGAAACCTTGAAATGGTTCTTCGCTCTGGATTTAATAAACAAATATTAAAGATTAACTAAACGAGTATTCGTAATTTTAATACAAAACTAACTAGTCAAAAACCTGAACAACGTTTCTTAAATTCTCAGGTAAAACCTGGCGGTAAAGTGCCAAAGAAGTACTACTCGCGAAACATAGTGAGTGACGCGACGAAGGAATACGAACGAGTGACCGTAAAGACCGGAGAAAAACACGTCGTCGATCTCCTATGCGCTGACGGAGAGAGTGTCTTGAAGTGAGACATTTATTAAAAATAACATAGACAATCTTATATTTGTTTAGTTTGTAGATGTTAGTTAAGTAATAGATATAATAAGTTATTAGAAATTTCAGTTAAACACACTAGGATTTGGGCTATGAATATGTTACATATATTATATAGGTACCTAAATATATTCACCCGGATGTACGTATCAAATCTTTTTTTTATTTTTGAATATTAATATGATTTCATAAACGACAATTTTCAGATGGGAATTCGGAGTGGACAGCCATGACATTAAGTTCACGATCAAGAAGCGAGATCAAGAAGGCGAAGAGAGCGTGGTGCACGGGCCGCGGAAGGTGTCTGAAGGTCCGGTGGATGTCGGTGTGATGCCGGTCTTCGGACCCGCTACGTGTAAGTAATGCTTTGAATTGAAAATAAAAATTATATTTTTAGAGTGAGCCAAATCGATGATATAAAATATTTTTTTCTTTACAAACAAAAAAACTTAAGAATTCTTTAGAGTTGAGCAATTGTGAAATTACATAAATTATTACAATTTTTTTAACTGTTTTGCAGATTCGGTAATATTCGACAACAAGAGCTCGTACCTGCGCAGCAAGAAAATTTATTATGACGTGCTCATATCAGTTCCGACCCGAGACTTAAATATGACTGAAGTGCCTGAAGACCAAATTTCAAATGAGACTGCTTGTGCTGTACAAGCGTAATGTAAATTAAAAAAATATATTAGTACCTTTTAGTCTATGGAACCTAGATGACAGATAATAATGTATAGAAATAGAAAAAAGTTATAATCTATGGGTAGGTAGGATAAAATGCGCGCGAAATGAATTTCTACTTAAATATTCTTATTTTTGTGATACAAATGATGCATATAATTATGGTAAAATAAAAAAAACTACTAGACATAACTTGTTTCAGTACAAAATATGTGTCGTAAATGCATTTTATTTAGATTCTTTCTGTGCGCATTAACTTTTACTTAAAATGTATCAATTATAACCTAGAACTTGTAAATTTCTTGAAAATTGCTAGACTAGTTAAGCTGAGCAAAGCATATTCTGTGATAATGATATGATGCGGATACTAGTTATGAGTTTTTCTATAATTATGTATCATTCCTTATTATAAAAGACTTATTATAAAATCGAAAATAACAAGTGTACTTAAATCAAGTAGGCATACTTAATAAACATTATTTTAATATATCTACATGGGTGAATAGATCATATTTCATTATAAATTGAAATCGTAAGTTTAAGAAATATTATATCCTTTTTGTCATTGATGTTACTACTTATATCATTGCATCAATATCTCTTTTAAAAAAAAATAATGACAAGTCACTGGAACTTGGAACATATTTTGAAATGACAATATGATACGTAACTAATATGTAACAACGTAAATTAATACTTATTAATTATAATGCACAAAATGACGCGTGAGAATATAATTATAATAAATAATTTTATATTCTTGTTATATTGTTGAAGTATATTTAGCTGTTGAAGAATATATATTTAGTTTTAGTAACAATAAAATAAATACGACCATTCACATGCAGTTTTAATCAATTTAATAGGGTAATTAAAATAAAACCAATATATAAATAAAAAAGTATTTATTAAAGATTATTTGCTTATATTTACTGATACTGAATGTATGTGTTACAGGTTTTCATAATATAGCTTAGAAGATTAACAAGTTGAAGTAAAATACTTTTTTATGTTTAAAAGTAACTCAATCCTCGTCTTCAATCAACATTTGCAATAGTTCCCGATTGCTGCACTGGCTGCCTTCCAATCTTTGGACTCCTTTCCATTTTATTATTGTCGGAATTACCATAAGCTTGGTGCGAGTATCGGTCCGGAATGGGCAGGCTCTGTCTCTCCAGCTAAAATTATATAATTCTTATTATTCATAACTTATAAGGAAAACACCTGCCTTTTTTAACCTGCCTTTTGTAGTTATAGCTCAGAGCAACGTTATCTAGTCACGGTTGACATAACGCTATAAATGAGAGTCTCTAACAAGTTAAAACACATTTCACATATTCTTTCTAGAGATTTCCACATTAAAAAAATATATATATAATACAAAGAGGAATGATTCAGTGTTAAGTACTTGAAAACGTCTAAACATTTTTTATTTTTGTTTGTTTATGTAAAAAACTTTTCGACGGACTTTGACGAGATTTGTGTCGGTGGCGATAATTAATTGTTGTAATTGTTGTAAAAGCCACCTAACATGGCCTGATTCTAGTATCTTTGATAATTTTGCTCAATAAATTTTAAGGTCCTGATGAAAACGCTCTCCATGTTAATCGCTGAAGTACAAGGTTTTCAGAAAAGAAATCGACGTACGAGTGTAAGAACAAAAATTAAGAGGCATGTTGACACCCATTCTTTCAAAGTAATAAATCAATTGCAAGCCCAGAAGTAAACCAACTACCATTATGTAGAAGGAAAGCAAAGCAGTCCTTTCTTTGATGAATGAAACTGCTCTTTGTTGTATCTACAAATAATCGCTATTCTTCCGGCTTATAAAGTTGCTGAATTACTTTGAAAAGACCAGCTATATCGATTGTAGCAGTAACAAAATTCGTTTTTTTTTTATGAAATATGTATGTTGAAAAACATTCACTCCGCTTACGATACATAGTAACTCTTGTATTACAAACTTCCATTGTTGCAACCGTGAATCTAGTAATTCTTTATTATATATATATATATATATATATATATATATATATATATATATATTTAGCTTTGGATTTAAATATTCTATTCTATATTATATTATTATATATATATATATATATATATATTTAGCTTTGGATTTAAATATTTGTAAATCTCTTACTAAATCATTCAGTTCGGATTGAGTTATCATGTGTGGTTCTTCATCAACAAAACATATTTCACCTGAACTTTGAGTTTTAATTTTATTTTTATACTTGTGATTAAAATCAAATGTTTTAGTAAAACAGAAATAATAGTCTTTTTCGTGGTTGGATGGTTCTCTCCATATCATTGGTACATAAAAATTCAAAGATTTTTTTTCACCTGTAGTTCACGAACTATGCCCTTTTTTACATCTTTCACAAAATATGTGAGGAGACCATTTTTTGTCTTGGTGAGAGAACAATTTAAAAATAACAAGAATATGCTTCTTTGAGTGATGACATTATAGGATAACTTTTCTTAACATAACAGCAGTTGGGATTTAAGAAAATCTTTTTGACAGTTTAAAAACAAATCTTTATTAACTCTCACATCATCCAAAGTTTTCAATGAATACAAAACCAACTTGTGGGTAGTGAGAGAAAAAAATAATATGGTACCTTTTTTTTTATGTGATACCAAAAAAAAAAATGTTTGCGTTTTATTATTGCAACGATATAGAATGGTGTAAATATAATTTGAAGGCAACTACTTTTTTCTTAATTTGTAAACTTGTGTTTTTAAGTAAGATGCTTAACACGATTGAAGATAACAAACATAGACATCACATTTCTTACATTATGAAAAATATATTATAATGATATAAAAACTACAATAATATATCTAATAACTGAAAGTTTAGTCTGTCTTTGCTCAGTCAACATTTTATGAAATTATATAAAATTTTGTATCTATTTCGTTCCTATGGCTGAAGTCGATAGATATATATATATTAGATTTTTTCATATTAAACATTCTTATCAATTTTAAAACTTCTTCAAGGGCCCTTTGGACAAACAACAAGTTGAGTCAGGTGTAACCAACGTATAGCTTAACTTTCATTCATATAACAATTTGTAATCTCCATTGTCCATGTTAAGCTATTTTTTTTTTGTTTATAAATATATAAAATGCATTAACTACTAATACTTACTATTCTATGTCTCCAACATCTACAGACACAAATATTATACTTTTACTCTGTTCACCAAGAAATGATTTAACTATTGGTTCAGCTGAAACAAATAAAAAAAACATAAATGCTATTGTACGTTTACACAACTGATTTTTAAGCAGTATGCCTTTTTTGGAAAGTTTCAAGCAAAGACAAAATTTTCAAATTCACCTATTTGACAGTATATACACCAACTTCTGCCATTTTCTTTCTTTTTACCAGTGAAAAAGAAAAACAAGTTTCGTTTTCCCTCCTTAATTTTGGATACATAGTCATTAAATTCATTATAATCATGCAAGGTAAGGGTATTTATATTTTTTTTTACCATAATACAAATAATTTTTATACAATAATATAATGACACAACATAAATGTCATCATACATTGTCATTGTTAAAGTAGTTACAAAATACAAATGTTAATTTGTATGTAGATTTTGTTACAAACTTTGTACTGTTTTTATTCATTTAAGTATATTTTTTTGTAAGTCATATTACATAAAAATTTAATTTCAAATATAAAAAAAAAACAAGTATAAATCTATGTATATTTAACACATGTAAATATGCAATTAAATGAAAAAGGCCAACCAAGTGACTGACAATCGTAACACGTACGCCATCAATTACATGAATATTAAAATGGTGTTATAGTATTACAAATTATAACAATATAAGATCAATTTGAATATGTCACTTTACCTTCAACACAATCAGGGCACCAGCTTTTGCCATTGGGAAGTTTGGATCCACTAAAGTAGAATAATACCGGGGGTCCATTCGAATCTATATTTTCAGTATAATTTGAAAAAACATCAAATCCTTTTAAATCTACGAAAGACACCATTTTACAATATGTTATATTGTGTTATTAGTTACTACTGTATAGTGGCCAAATTAGAACCAACTCACACAGCACACACCTAATCAATTATCAACTATCAATACAAAAGATAAATGTGACTTCTGAGACTTTGTTAGATGTCGGCAACGGACTGATAATAGATGAGTGAAGTGCATCTGATAACATTGACATTGCAAAATCAAAACATCATGTTTTTTTTTTAATATTACGGCATTACGCTCTTTGCGCATTTAGCCAAAAAACGAGGAAAAGGGTATATTCCATTAAAAAAAAAAGGATACGGAACACGGAATTTAGAAAGATCAGGAGAATAAAAAGGAGTATAAGATGAATGAGAGTAGAGATATGGATATGTAAATATAAAATATTCAATGCAGTATTGTGTAGTGGAACTTTGTCTGCAGTACAGTAGCCTTAGTTTAGACAATAGAGAAATATATTATATTCTATAGACTTAGAATTTGTACCAATTTTTTTTTATTTGTTTTGTCTCAATGTATTTTCTGGGTGTACAATAAAGCATATTTATTATTTTTAATAATATATGCACAAAAAATACAATTTAATATTATTTGTTGTTTTAAAGGATGTTAAATATTTGTATACTGAAGGGGTTGTTGTTCCCGAAGAGTGGATATGGACTAAAGGGACTGAATGTGGAAGGAAATTAAGTCGTGGAAAAGAGAAGACCAATTATATACAGTGCAACAACATGCGTCGTTGAGGTCCCCAGGTGTTATTTATTTATTTATTACATTACTATGGCTCCGAAATGGTGTATGAGAGCCTCGTCAACCACCAAGCGGTGATAGTTTTCTGACTCTCTGAATCCATTTACTAATACGGAGGCCATCGTACGCACTCGCTTTTTGGCTTGATCGCCTAACCGTTGAGATTTTTTTTTTCTCAGATCTTTTTCTGTCTCGGTGGTGGTGGTGATGATGACTTCCTTCTCCGTGTCGAAGTGTGATACTATCCACAAGTCTACAATATTGAAGGCATTACTTAAGTTAAGTGTTGTCAATACCGTAACCTGACGATTGTTCATGCCTGACTCGATATCCTCGGTAATTTTACCAAGGCCGTAGTCGTAGTATGAATCGAATGGAAGCCAGATTGAAATTTATTGAGGAGCTTATTTTTGGTTAAGAATAAGTTAATTGAAAATGTACTAATCACTCAAGAATTTTTGACGAAAAAATGGAGGATAGACATAGGTCGGAAATCTGAAGTATCGAAAGGGTTCCTTTTTTCGGAAAAGGAATATTAAAAGCATTTTTTACACATTGTAAGAGTTGTTAAATAAGGACACAATTGTAAGGGTCAACATAACAGCTGATCATTTTACGTCTAATGGCATCAGGACTAATTTCATAAGTGTTCATGGACAGAAAGGTATTCTTAACATCACATTCGGAAAATGACAACATAAACGTCAGCAAACATTGTCATTGCTGAAGTACTTGCAAATGCAATACGTAAGTAGATTTCACAAACTACAACAGCCCAGAAAAGGGCAATAATTTAAAATAAAATTATAAGGTCTCTTTAGGTGTTTAAAAGATGTATTATATTTACAATTTGTAAAATTTCTAATGCTTAATGAAAAAAAAACTTAAAATTCAAATATATTGTTTGAAGACCAATAGCAAGATCCATGATAAGGTTTTAATTTTTTAAACGGAAAACATAACGGTCACATACAATTTGACACATAATACATATGCGATATGACAGTTGCTTGAAATGTTGGATTTGAAAAATGTATGTTTGTGTATAGTCTTGTTTGATTTTAGAGTATTCTAATTGAGTTTTTGTAGAAACCTTATTAAAAATGGATACAGCCGTGAAAAATAAATCTTTTTTCAACCCAAAACAATGGCAGAGTTGTTACCCGAACTTAGTAGTAAGTACTTGTATTGCGTATTTCGGGTTACCTAAAAAGTGCTTGTGCTTTCTTTTTATTATGTTTATTACTGAATAATGGTGAAACTTGCAATGTATTAGTATTATTTAATATTTTTAAACAAATGGCCTTACAAACAATCTTGTTTTAGGTATATTGTCCAAGGAGGCTGGGCAAACTCTGCCAGCTAAGAAACAACCACGTTCGCCGATTGTACTACCTCGCACATTTGAAAAGTTTATCAAACCAATGTCCATAGCCGAATGGAAGACAGTGGCATTAGGTTTGCTAAATATTTGTGATTGTCTATTTTAAGAACTGTTTTTACCTCTAACTATTATTATGAATATAATTTGAATTTTATCTCTAAAAATACAATCACCAAAGAGGAATCCTCCGTCCAATACTGCATCTAAGAAACTCAAGTGGAATTTATCTGTGAAACCTCAAAAGACTAAAAATCACACAGCCGAAGGACAATTAAGACACAATTGTGTGAGAAAAGTTTTAAATATTCTGCCAAAAACTAAGGTATAGTGAAAACATACTATTCTTGTGATCTTTTTAAAATTTCTCTTGCTATTCATCAAGTGATGTATGGCATCAATAATTACATAATAATTAATTTGTTTACATTTATTACATAGTAATTAATAAACATGTTTATTTAGACCCTGTTACAAATGTAAGAGCAACCTTGATAAGTTCAGAAACACCAAAATTCCCCAAGCCTGAATTAAGAGCTAAGAAATCAGTACACTTACAAGGTAAATTAAATTTCTATTAAACCTATTATTACCTTAATCATAATAATATTTGTTAAATTGCTTGTTTCAGACTACTGGTGTGTGTGGTGTAAAGAACATACCACCTATGCCTGTAGCTTATAACAAAATTACCAAGCCCCTAAAAACATTGCATCAAAATAATAAGGAAAACAAGCCATACCAAGCCAATAGAAATAGAACAACAATTGACACAATACGAAATGTAATTCAAAAGAAACTTAAGCAAACTTATCCAGATACACCACTATCAAATCTATCCTTAAAACCCAATGGTGATGCAAGTTTTTTTCTAAGGGAACAAGAAATTAATGATATAAAGGAAAGAACCAGAGCTTTAGATGAGGAGTCCACTTTAGAAAATATTGCAGAAGTTTCTCCTCCTGTATCAACCTTTCTTTCTTTCAAGGAATACAGAAATGTTGAAGAATTCTTCAATAACACTGGTGATACTGAAAGAACCTTCAATGATAATACTATTATGTCCTTTTATAAAGTTGTAGTTAACAAAGAAAGTGCAATAAGAGAGCAGAGTGTAATTGTTTCTCTCTGTGACCTGTTGACTAAAGCTGCTGTCACCAACACTGATACAACTAATACTGAACTAAATGACTTACTAGAAGTTGAAAAACACTTGTAACATAATATAGAATTGACGATGAAAATTATAGAATCACAGTTGAAATCACTGCAATCTGTTAGAAAATTATTCAATGAAAAAAGAAATCTCCAATCAGAAGGTGATCGCAATGTCACTTTTAATGATGTGAAAATTGAAACTCCTGCAAAAAAAGAGAAAATTTCAGAAAAAAGTTCCATACTTAGGCCATCTGTAAAAAAAATCAAATCACCTTCATATAAAATACCTAGAAAAAATGTGTGTCTAAGAATAAAAGTAATAAGTAAGTCTATGTTGCTAAATGAATCCCAAGAAATGCAGACACCTGTTAAAATCACGGACAAAAAATGGAATAAGTATATGCAAATAAAAAAGAAAATGAATTTTCTAACCACACCAGTCAGTGTGAGTCAGTGAACAGTCAGTGAAGCATAACGTAGAACCATCAGACACTCCATCTTTAACTTCACACAATTTACAAAAACAATTGGACAAACTGTATAATAAAAGCTAAAAATGTCTTGCACATTCTTGTTATGAGTGTGCTTGATACAGTTTAAAAATAAAACCACTTAATCATAAAAAAATTACATGATTGTAAGTATAGAAACACCTATTTTAGGCCTTGAATTTAGAAAAAAAATACATTTTATTTAAATTGAATATCATTTTTCTCCATGACTGCATAATTTTTGTGTGCATTATTGTTTTGTCATAAATACTAAAACAAATTAGCAATATTATGTTATAAATAACAAATGCTTCTAATATATTAAGTTTAAAGCTAGCTTCACGAAATATGCTACTGGCTAGCAGAAATAATATATGATGTAGTTTTATTTTATCATAATGACTGAATTATTTGCTTGCTATTCATTGTAATTTTATGTTAACAAAATTTGTAAATAATTGCAGTTTGTAAATTTTTAATAAATATTATCTTTGAACTTATCATTTATTTCATTTGGTAGACATGATCTAAAAATCAAAATTACAATACAAATATATGGCATAATTCATGTCATCTGCAAATAGCTTCAATCTAACCATATAAACTTTTATAATAGTTGGTGATCTTTTCAGGCCTAAGCAAAATAAAGAACAAAAACAGTACAAAAAAATAAACAAAAACTAAAATCTAAATGCACCTGTCATATTTTTAATAACAATCGTTTCGTCTACAAAACAAGAAAACATGAACATTTAGAATGACATATACTTTGTAAAATTAAATATTGACCAGTGTTTTTATTACATACTTTGTAAATTGACATTGACAGGACAAGCGATAACTACGAATTATGACAGTTAATAAGAACTAAGAAGTTTATTTACTAGTTTCAACTTCGAACTTGTACAAAGAGTTAATATAGTGAACCTCTGGAGAGTGTACTGCCGACTGTGATTAAAATCGTTCGCTGAACAAAGTACACACTACGATCTAAGAGTTCATTGTACAATAATAACCCAACAAGGAAATTTTCATCGTAGTGTAGATTAAAACGTTTTTCTTAATATAAATAATCTTTATGTTGATAAGTGATAACATAATCTTTTTATTTTTTTATCATAATTGAACATAACATATTACGTATTAAATAGTTCAAAAGGTTGTTAAGTTTCTAGTCTAAGAATATAATAATTAAATATAACTTAAAAATGGCACTATCTAAACCAATTATGAATTTATTAGCATCATACTTACAGAATTTGTATATGCACCCAATTAAAACGAAAGCTATTACGAGGTAAGTTTTAAATCTACATTATTGATAAGTTTTTTTCCTTATTCAGAAGTTCAAAGTGCTAATAATATACTTGTACTTTGAACTTCTTTTTTCTGTTACCCCCAATTTCATCTGCTCAGTGACTCCTAATATCTAAATATTTGCAGTTTAGGTTTTCTTAGTACCACACCACCACCACTGCATAAAATTTCACCAAAACCTGTTAATCTTGTGTAATGTATGCACAAACAAACATACAGTTTTGGCTTTTTTATATAGTTCCTAAAATAAAATAAATATATACACAATACTTGTGGTCTTTACAGCTGTGTTGTTGGATCAGCTGGTAGCATTGCTTCTCAGCTGGTGGCAGGGCAGTCTCTCAGGGTAGACCCAATCCTAGCATTTGGTTTATATGGGTGAGTACACAAAAACTTAAGAATAATTTCTAAGTTCTGATCCTTTTAGATCTCATATTTTTATAGATAACTAAAGATTCCATTTTGACAACAAATTATTGCTTCAGATTGCTCTTTGGTGGAACTATTCCTCACTATTTCTATGAGTTTATAGAAAGAGTATTTCCATTTGAGTCTACAGCATTTCCATTAGCAAAGAAGCTATTGTTTGAAAGGCTTATATTTGCCCCTATTATGCAAGCATTTTCACTTTACACACTTTCAAGATTTGAAGGTAAAAACCATAGTGCTGCTTTAAAACAGTTGAATGCACTTTACCTTACCGTATTGGAAGCTAATTGGAAATGGCTGACATTGTTCCAAGTTATAAATATGGCATTTGTTCCACCTATGGTAAGTTTGGTTACTTTTTTTGATATATATTCATAGTAATTATGATTCTGATGTGAAATTATTTAAATCCAAGCTGTGTTATGTGATTTATAGTAACAATATTTCCTTGTACAAAAACCCAATATTTCAAGAAAATAGGAATTCAAATTAAGTTTATTGTTTGGTCTAGTAATGGAAACATTATATGAAATGTCAATAAATGATAAATTTTAATTGATTAGGGTAATTAGACTTCAAAGCATTTATATAATATCATTATGTAATATGTACTCAAATATTAATGTAAATATTGGAATGTTCTCAAGTATATTATAATATATCATCATATATTTTCCTTACACTGATTCATTATGGACAATAATTGTATTATTTTTCCTTTTCAGCTTAGAGTTCTGTTCATGAATCTTGTTGGCTTTGGATGGGCGATGTTTATTGCCTCAAAGAGACGACAGGAGGGCCAAAAAAAACAATAGGAAGGTCAGAGATATGTATAAAATGGTGATGGTAAACAAAATTATAACTTATATACTGATAAACTGTTCATTGTGATCATTTTTAATCTTGTAGTGTTTCCATAAAAAAAATCTTGTTATGGAATGGTTTTTGGTTTTTCATTACAAGTCACAAATTATAATCTGCAGTTTAATTATTATTGGTACATTTACATTCCGTAATATATTATGGTGCTTTTAATAGTAAGGAATCGAAATAAAATATAATGATGTATAATTTTTATTTTATTTG
Source organism: Dircenna loreta (assembly GCA_963555665.1). Taxonomy (NCBI): domain Eukaryota; kingdom Metazoa; phylum Arthropoda; class Insecta; order Lepidoptera; family Nymphalidae; genus Dircenna; species Dircenna loreta. Next base: position 15,946,494 of record OY743087.1, read on the forward strand.
AACCATTAAATTTTAAGAATGATTTATATCATAGTTTTGTATCGCCGAGATATAATGATACCCAACATATGTAGATAAATAAAAGAATCATTGTATTTTCACAATTTTTATGTTTATAATAAAACTATTTATATGGATCTCGAGTATTTATTCTAATAACTTTAATTATTCTTTATTGCTTTGGGGAGTGAATTACACTTGCATTAATATTATATTAAAATTGTATCTAAAACATGAGCGAGACTTGAAGCATAACAATTGAGTACAATTTGTAACTATGCCAGAACACATTTATAAAATTAAGAATAATTTTTATGCTTCAGTGGCCCCGCCGATACATCTAGATAATTTAACCTAGCTGATTACCAATTGTAATTCTAAAATAATGCTATTATTTTAAACTAAAAAATAATTAAATAAATACTTACATTTAGATTTTATTTTTGAAATTAATGATTAGCAATGACTAGATTGATAAATAAAGAGTCAAAATGTCGATTTTACATCCACAATCCAAATAAATATATTGCACATTATTCAAATAAAAAAATGACATATAATACCCGACTTACATTTAAGAGCTTGTCAAAAATAAATTAAAATAATATTATCAACAGTTTAAAATAAAAACAACTTTTCAATATATTAATCGTCAATAGACTGCATTTCTTTTTAAGTTTACGATAAAACATACGATATTAAAATAAAATTAAAAACCAGAATGGACATGACTAGAAACGTTGCGGTTTCTCTAGATTAAGAAATATTAAATTTAACTACTTAAATTAGTAATATATATACCTAAATGTAACACTGAAATAAACGTATATTGATATAATTGTGTAAAATTCTTTTCATACAGAGCCTCTTCATATGACAGTCACTTTTAAAACGACTAATTCAACTGTCGGCTTCTGTTTACATTAAAACAAAATTATTTATATTTCATTCAAAAAAGCCCGTAGCCTTGTTTAAATAAGTTTAAGCTTTTTATAATGGCTGTCCGGTACTATTATTCGGGTTGAGGTGATTTTGTCCAGCTTCTATGCGACGATCTGCTGCTGTAATAACTTCCGCTGGAGGGTGAAGATGGCGTCGGCCGACGGTATGGTATTGGCCGTTTTCGCGCGCTGTTATTATGTTAGTAATAAATAAGTACATTAGTAAACAGGCAAATTAATTTGGTTAAATAAGTTAATAATGATTTGTTACATATACATGCATGATCAATTTGATTATTGTAACATTTATGTAATACAAATATTTTAAAACAAATGCTGTAAGTTATCAAAAGTTTTATATGAATGATACTAATTTAGAAACTAGGTAACTATTTCATGCTATGTAAAAAACTTTAGAAAAATAACTAAGTAATAAAATAAGCTGGAGCTTACCTCTGACAGTAGATCAATGCCACAAGCAATAAATGATAATAAATCGTGAGTTATCAGTGTTGTATAAAATTGTTTTCTACCATGCAAAGAAAAAAAACCAAAATCATATTTTACAATAAAATTTAATGTGATAACATAAAATAATTAAAACACACTTGAAATAATAATGTCCATAAAAATAGCACAACTTCTACATCTGGCGTCACTTGATTTCAGGTAAAATATTTGTAATTTTAAACATTCATCTTCTTCGATACTTGTATTTCTTTGCCGTATATTTTAGATCTATAATGGGCGCGCTACGGAGAAAATAATAGTTTATATTTACGTTTTTAAAAGAATTTAATTAGTTTTTTAAATTGAGATCATTTTATTTAGGGGAAAATTATGCCACTAAAATTTTTACATGTTTTATTCGTATTGAGATCACAGGAATACCCGTCAAATAATTTGACATTAAAATAGGGAAACATTTTATTACTTATTATATTTTATTATTATTATCATACAATAAAAAGGAAAAAATCAACACCACCATTGTTAGTAGACAAACAAAAATCAAACGTTAGACTGAAACTAGTGTTAAAGCGGCCATATTGATTCTGACATCCATCAAAATTATTACTCTGTATGTGACAGAAAGAAAATATCGTAAAGGGGTTATTTAAAAAAAAGTTATTTTTTTTTAAGAAAAGTCATGTTGATTGTCAACAATATATTACTGGTAAGTCTTATAATGAATACATCAACTTAATCTAAATCTATCACTAGTCCGAGCTACTACTCGTTTCTTCAGAACTCGTGCTATAATTTCGTGACTTTTTTCTATAAAGAAAAGAAAAACAAAACATGAACACAACTGCAAAATAAAATAAAAATGAAATTGTCATATAATAATGTATGCAATGAAGTTGTGTCAGTATACAAAATTGATTTATACCAGAATATACATTATTATATGGCAAGTTATGAAAATAATAATAATAATAAAGCCCACTAATAAAATTAGACAAGCGTCACACGTAAATGTTAAAACAACTAACACACCGCATTAAAACGACAATTATTATTTTTCTTTCAATATACTCATAAGTAAATATTTTTATAATAATTATTGTCATTTGTAACGCAATTTACACGTCTTCTTTTTGTACACATTTGGTAAATACGAGAGACTCTCTAACAATATCTAAGGTATTCTATTAATTCACCTAATAGAAAATTAAAATTACCAAAGGTTAAAAAAAAGAGAAAAAACAGGAACACAAAGAAATAAAACGCAAATTATTAACAATATAATATTGATTTTGCTGTTACATTTTTCAATATCTAGTTTAAAAGATAATATTTTTTAAAAATCAATGTCTTATTTCAGTGTATTCGATGGCAATTAATTTTTTTTTTAATATACAGTGTCAATGGATACTGTTAAAATTTGGAGTCCCCGGGAATATTCAACGCTAATGTTACATGAGGTTACTTTTTAAAATCCTACATGGTATCTCCACCCCAATAAAATGACTGAAGAGTACATTTTTGTCAAACAGAAGCTGTCAGGAAATTGGCTGTAAACTCTTTTTAGAAATCAATCAATATTCAGAATCAGCAGCCATCTTTTGTTGTAAACCCCTAGGTAAATAGAAACTTAGGGACGGCGACGGCGATCTAATTGTTGCCTATAAAACGCAGTCAAGAACTTCCGACACAAAATCAACATAGTCGAGTTGTCAATAAAGGCACAGTAGCGCCATCTTTTAATTCGAGTCGGTCACTCAATCAAGAACGGTCAAGAAGAACCTTACGTAAAAACATTCTAAATAAAAAACCAAAAGAAATCGTCAACCCTACAAGTACGGCGGTGCACACAAGTGTACCTGGTGATGCGTCTCCTATCGAGGAAGCTGGGCGAGCCGGCGCGGCGCGGGATGGAGGGCGAGCGCGACGCGCGCGACCCGCTCGATCTGCGGTAATCGCCGTACACGCCCGTCATCGTTCTGCGCACACACCCGCCCCGCTTACAACACCTCACGGCACACCGCGCCTCACACATGGCCTATACCTTTACTCTGACCACTGTTTTTAGTACGGGGTGCGCTCCAGTCGCTGTCATTATAAGTCTAGGGAGCCTTATATAACTAACCATACGTTTTGATAGACCATTATGTAATCACGGATTTTTATTATATAATATTTTAATAATTACAAATATTTATTTATAAAATTAATTTACACATACATATCTGTATAAAAATCGTATAATGTTACAACTGTAAATTGTTTTCAAACAACACACAGTCGTGATGTGAGATCCGTCCGTACATAATGTTCCTCGTAGAGTAGTGCGCGGTTAGTACCTGGAGGAGCGCGTGGTGCGAGACGAGCTGCGCGAGGAGCGCGACGAGCTGCGGCTGCTGTACGAGCTGGAACGACTCGACCGAGACCGCCTGAAAAATAAATCTCATAAATTTTACTTATTTTTTTACTGAGTTACTCTTATTTATCAGTTCGGGGCAGTATTGCCATGACAGATTGGGTTTGATTGATATCTCATATGCCTTTTCAATGTCTTTGTTAAATTTTTTCCATATGTTTTTGTATGAAATGAAATGTAATTAACGTGCAAAAATGTTGAAATAATTTTTGTTTTTATCTATCTACTTAATTTATCTTTATACATCAATGATACAAGCACACATACCTTGAAGATGAATAGGAGCGAGATTTCGAACGCGACGACCTAGACCTAGACCTCGATCTAGACCTGGACCGAGAACGCGACGACGACGACCAGCCACGTGACTTGTCACGCTTGCCCTCCGGAGAGCTCTCCACGTTCACTACCTCCTTCTTAGGAGTTTCCACCTTTTTAGGACTCTTCTCTTTTACTTTGGGGGATTCTTTGTCCACTACTATCGGACTGTTTAACTTCTCCTCTGGTTTACTATTAGAGGCGGAGGTTGACGGGTTCTGTTCTTCACTCCTCATTCGCTCGATTGACGCTTTCGCCATTTGAGCCAACTTTTCTTTTAATCTGATCAACTCTTTGATATCCAGTTCTTCCTGGCGCGCCCGCGCTCTTTCATCTAAATCATCCTCTGATTCTTCACTTTCGCTGCAGGAACTTATCATGCAAACGGCCTTCGGTTTGTATTTGTCTGCAATCTCCTTACTTTTCTTCTTCTTCGGCTGCAAGTCAGACGGAGATTTGATATACTTCCTTTTATCCTTTTCAGGTAATTTCTCTATTATATCACGGTATCTTTCGGGACTACGACGGGCAGGAGAGTAACTCAGACTCGAAGTACTCCGCCTTCGTTCCTTCGAACGAGACTTCTTTCGATCTTTGTTTTCACGCCGATCGTTTTTTTCTCTATCGTTGCGGTCTTTATTCTTAACTTCCGGTCTTGGTGAAGATGTTCGTCTATCTGAAATTTTCTTCGTTTTCAAGTTTGGTGATCTGCTCTTTTGTTTATCTTTTCTTGTACTTTTACGTTCTGGCGATTTAGATTTCGATCTACTTTTTGAATGTTTACGTCGCGACTTCCTTTCAGGTGTACACGACTTTCTCTTTCTAAATTCATCTTTTTTGCTCTCCATTGACTTTGTATTTGATTTATATTTGTCTACTTTTCTATCGTCTTGTTTCTTTTCTGGGGAATCCCTCCGTTCCCTTCGATCTGGGGAGTCTTTTCTAGGATCAATAGATGGACTTCGTTTTCGTTTGTCCTTAGGAGGAGATTTATCTCGATTTTTTGAATTTTTCACTTTGTTATATGAACCTTTATTGTCCTTTTGCTTCCGAGTCTCTGTTTCAGATTCTGATTCAGACTCAACTCTACTATTTTTATAATATCTCTCCGGCTCTTTTCGAGTTTCTTTTTTAGATTTATTAACTGGAGAACGATCACGATATTTACTTGAAGGTCTTTCTCTTGATGAACTTTTGTTTTTCTTCCTTCGTGACTCATCACCTTTATTATTTTTTTCATGATCCGATTTATTATTTCTTTCATTGTCTACGTTGTTACGTGACTCTTCATGCCGTCTGTTTCTGTATTCAGGAGATTCACTCCTACGAGTTCTTCTACTTTCTTTACGAGGTCGAGATTCTTCTCTTGGTGTATCCTTCTTATTATAATAAGTGTCATATCTTTTATTATCAGCAGAAGAGCTTCTCCTCCGTCTTTTCTCTGGCGGCGGGGAACCACTGACTTCTCGTCTCTTATCTTTCCATTCAGTCTTCTTAGATGGTTCTTCAGATTCCGATTCAGTAGGTGTGCGTTGTCGTTTAGACTTCACATGTTTGGGTTTTTCGAAATCATCCTTAGTCTCCTTTCTATTGGCGATTTTATTAACGTGAGACTTTTGTTTGTATTCGGGTGATCTACGATCATCTCTACGTCTGTAGTCTGGTGACTGTCTTCTCTCAGCAGATCGGCTGCGGTCGTCGCGTCGTCTTGATTCAACTTGATGGAAATTTTTTGAAACATCTTCGTATCTGTGGTTGTGTTCTTCTCGTTCACGATTTCTTTTACGTGCATCGTTTTCTTGAGACTCGTTGGGACGTTCCCACTGCTTATGCTTATTTTGCTTAACTGGCGAACTGGAAAATCAGATCAAGATTTTGGTTTTTATGTTATATGATAAAGTAATGTTATGTAAAGTTAATGTTAAATTGTCACATACCTTTCACGGCTTGAAGGCGCACTACTGGCTCGACGCCTGCTACTTGACTTTTTCTGTATAAAAGCACCAATAAAACATGAAAATCCGATTGAAATAAGTGTGCAATAAACACCAGTGCCAATACAAGAAGTCTAGTGGTTATGGCAACTAAAAACGTATTTAACTAACACAAAAATAAAAAGAAGTTCTTCATTTCACAAATATAATAGTCATGATTGAAGAATTTCAAGAAATAAACAAAATATACACATGCACTTCTATATGGAATCATATAAAATAACTTAAAACTTCGTTTACACTTAATAAGCTACTCACGAAAGCAAGTATTGATAGAAAATTTATGGACGAATTGTTAGTTCTTTCTGTACTTCTGTAATACGAAATTATCCATAACACTCTCATTGTAATTTAAAAATATTATATTTAAAAGAAATCAAATCAAAAATAATAATCAAAAAGGATTTGGCACTAGTGCATATACGCCTCGTTTCTCTAATTTTAGTAACATTACAATCTTAAAAAGATTTCGTAAATACTTATATACATAAATACATGTACACAAAATCAATAATATAACACTGAGACGTACCTTATTTAACAAACGGTGGTGGTAGGATACCGTTTAAACATGTGGAGCATCCTTAATTAGTTTTGAGTCAATGAGAAGAGGGAGAATGTTATGGATTAGTCACATCTTCATAAACAAACAATCTGGACATTTCATGTGATATACAAAAACGTGCTCGAAGGACCAAAAAAAATACAATTTTAATAAAATAATAAATTTTATTGCTAATCATATATTTTTTTATAGCTATCGATATAGCCAGTCACGTTTTTGTAATACACATAATAGCGATACCACCATCTGTTTTAAAGTACTACGGAACACCATGCATTCGATGCTTGTGCACATTAAGACCCTGACAATCGCCCATATGTATATATATATATATATATTTATTTATATATATATATAATCTCAGTATGATAAGTTAGTCACAAATTTACTTCAAAATGCAATACCAAATTTAACACGTATTTTTAGTTTTCACCTAACAGTGTCTTACGAGTGTTATTGTTTTGTGATATACTTACAGTATACGTTATTTCTTCAGATAAAGATGGCTATCCTATGAAATGATGCACAGTTAAACAGATAATTTTTACTGTCTATTTCTTGTATTTACAGAAAACAAGACAAAAAATATATAAACAAAAAAAAAACAAACAAATCATGAAGACAACAATATGGCCCACGTGGACGTATCATATTTAAAGTTGTGGGTATTAGCAATATAACTTAGAAGCTTCGGAATGGAATGGAACGTCGCAAATCAAAAGTGACATCTACAACTCAACAGCTTGGGAGAAAGTCTGGGGGATTATTATATAGCACCCACTATAATTGTCAAAACGCAAAGGAATGTGCTAGAATGTTAGAAAATTTCATACGAGACCAGGCGTTCGAATCCATGAATAAAATAAAAGGAAAGCAAAGTGCTAAGTTGTTCAAAATATATCACAAGACATTTTGAGTAGTTTGTGAAGGGTCCGTGTAGTTGTGAATAGATTCCCCGAAAGAAACAAAAAAAAAATGTAAACGTGTACAGAACTATATGTAACCCCGAAATAAGAACCGATTACAAGAGACAGTATTCACTATTGCACCTAATATTCAAAGATTGTGTTTGAAATTAAATAACAAAAAAAAACAAATTTAAAATTAATTTTCAAAGCATTTTTTTCAAAGTTATTATTAACAAATAAATAAAGTAAGTTAAATTTCTAAAAAAAATCCAAATAAAAGAAAACACAATCTTTGAATACCACACCTACTCAAACGGCTAAGTTTAGGCAAGTCAATGTAATGTTGACTACAGATCGATATCTACCTTCTTTTTCTTCTGACGTTCTTCTTCTGAGCTGGAGTCGCTGTCCTCTGAACTGCTGGAACTGTCAGTGTTCGGTGACTTGGAGCGCTTCTTCTTTTTCTTGCTGGATTCTTGTCTGAGGAAATGTATTTTGTTAGGTGACGGAGGTTCGTAATTAAATATATTTAAGTCATTTTGTGGCCAGCAGTTCTCTATTCTTTAAAAACTCTTCTTATGTCATATAAAAACATCAAAATCATAATTACTTGCAGCCGAAATTTATCTGAATATTATTGCTAGAAAATGTAATTCAAATTAGTAATAATAAAATATTACTTTGTCACACTAATTATATAAGCACACATTATATTACGATGTATTATATATCTAACAAAAGCTATTGAATTCTTATTATAATACATAATATAAATGTTAATTAGACTGTTTCGTAACATCAGCTGTGAAAACAGGGTACATACTATATATTTGGCATTGGCTTCATCACAATATCAAACAGTTTAAGTAGTTAATCCCAACCTAGCTTAGTACTTCATCCACCTTTATATATCCAATATAAATATATATAATAAATAGACAAACAAATCTTTGTATTTCTGTAAGTTATAAAAATAGCAAATTGATATTTAAAAGATATTTCTTTCTAAACAATACCATACCTACGAATGAAATTCCGCAACATTTTTCTTAGACTGAAATTATTTAAGCAGAGTTTAGATGAATTCTAAAAAAATAATAAACAAATTTATGTTTTTAAATGTACTTGCCTTTTGGGTAACTGAAGCGACACCTGCCTGAGTTTAAAATACAGTATAATATTTCCTAAACAAAAACAACAAAAAAACAACAATTATTCTAAATTAATAAGTGTTATAGTAACTTACTTTTCTTTCTTATTCTTCTTGGACTTTTTCTTCTTAGACTTCTTGGCTTCAGGTGATGTGCTGAAAGAAGAAGCAAAACATCAGATCAAACATCTTCGTAGAAAATTTTCTTTTAGCTTAGACCATTCCATACCTTCTCTTCTTCTTCTTTTTAGTGATATGCACATCTCGCTCGTGGCTGGGTGTCCTCACTAGTGGGTACTTCTGCGCTTCCTCTCTCGCTCTTCTCTCTGGATCCAAGCTGGTCCCCTCCACGAACCGTGGTGATATACCGAACGCGTCTCTGAGCCGGGCATTCTTCTCTTGCTGGGCTTCTGCCACTGCGTGTGTCTCCCGCACGCTGTAATGTAGATAGATCTCAAGATATCTGGCAAATGGGTTTTTGCCGGCTAATTTGGTTGGTTTGGTTAATATATGGTAAGGTGTTTTTTTGTATAATATCTTAATATTTACCTGATGTGCACGAAAGTGCGCTAAAAATGGGGAAATTGAAAATTAATTTGGTTTATACATATACTTATAAGTATAACCAAAGTATTATATGTTACTTGTGGAAAGGCACTGCTTGTAAACGTTTATTGTTTAATGCAACCGAGCGTGAAATAATTGTAAATCCAATTAGTGAGGTATACGTTAGCATGAAATATGCTTTGATTCAATTCGTCCTATTTACGCGTCAAACAGTCAATAAAAACGTGTGCACACCTGATGACAGAGCGCATCTTCCTCTCCTCGTCATTGGGGAGACAGACCTGGAAATTGTTGTTAACGTTGTTGCGATAGTTGTTGCAATTACATCTGCAACAGCAACTTCTGAGTTCTTGGAGGAGAGTACGGAGAGCTGGTTCTAGTGGGTCAGTTATTGTTGATGTGCTTTGTACGGGTTCGATCGATAGATTATGATTAGGGTCATGGGAAGAGGCTCGCGGCCTTCGCGGGGGACCGGCGAGGACGGCCTGGAACGTGCCCCGCCATAGCCGCTCGAATACGACACGGTTGTTGTGCTCGCGACGCGACGCTCTGCCACGTTGCATTTTAACTAATTTGCTACTTAACTAACTTAACCTAGTGGAAGACTTGTTTTCTTAAAACTAGGACTATGCTAACGCGGTTTGACCCGCTGGAAGACTTTCAAAGGCGTGGGGCGTTAGGTTACATGGTAGTCCGGCCGGCGGCGGCCCGGCGGCGCTACTGAGGGGGCACAGGAAGCACGCGACGCGCGCACGCTGCGCAAACATACCATCTCCGTTTTACAAATCACAAAGGAATGTTTAAGCTTTGAAGATTTAATGACAAAAGCGAAATTGGAACGCAAAATTTGCAAGCGTGTCACAGTCTTCCTTTATGAGTAATAAAAATAATTGTTTCATTTATAATATATATAGGACTGAATGAAAATGAAATGCATGGTTTTTAATTGCATTTTCATTAATCAATAAAACAAGCCATGTCTAAAACATCACATCCAATTCGATTGATTTTGAACAATTTTCAATTATGAAAAACCTAATCTATCTTTGTAATAGTTATTTCAATAGATAAATTGTCTGTCATGTTGATAAGAAAATAAACAATGGGTAATTGTTATTTTCATTTTTATTACCTTAAACGACATTTTCTTCTGCTATCTCAATATATTATGCAACATTATTTCTGGACAAAAACTATATATCCTCTTTCCTTTATCTATCTATTAAAGTCAAACCTTTTATATGTAAATTTTTTTAATTGTATCTTAATTTTTACTTGTAATAGAATCTGTCTATACATGTATATTGACCCGGCTACACTCACTTTTATTATATTTACCCGACTAGTTGAAGACTGGTTTACGCCGCGAATGGGTATAATACGCCGCGAATACCCCGAATGGGTACGAAACTAATTGGGCAAAATTCTGATAAAATAAACCAAAATACAGCCGAGTAAATATATATATAATAGTTATACGAAATGATACATTTATTGAAAGTTTTATTTATAAATATATATTTCTATCTAATTTCGGTGTTTCCTCATTGAGCACGTACAGAATACATTATTCAGAATTATTGAATATTTAATATGTTTCTATATGATGATTAATTTCGGAATTGGAAGCGATGCTGCCGGCTGCCAATAACTAATACGGCGTACAGATATACCTATCTCCAGATGAGGACGCGTACGAGTGCGGGGTTTGGCACGAAATATCAACGTTAATTACATTAGTGGACTGTAAATCTGTACACACCTTGTCCAACTCTAATAGAATGATAGCACGTACTGTGTCACAATCATTACTCATTACTAGAAAACATCTTTGAACTTTATATACTTTGACACTTTCAAACATACAAACATGAATTTAGTTAAAGTTGTCACTTCAACTAATATATCATATATTCGTGTATTGTCCTTGGCCGTCTTTTTTAAAAATATGTATGTGTGTGTAATTAAATTGAATCATTAAGGTAAGGCGTGACGTGGATACAAAATTAGGCCGATTAACCCACACCAACGTTGTTTACTCAGCGGTCTATAAAACTTTTTCGGTACTGTATTCTATTATTCATACTATATATTAGATGTTTCAAAAAATATTTTACATACTGTCTGTATGAAGAAGACGACGCACGATAGTTGAGTAGGTTTTAAAAGATTTCTATAAAAATTGGTTTGGATACTATAGTTTTAATATGATACGATGAAAGACTCTTGAATTATTTAAGACTCTGAATTGTAAATAGTCGGGAAAAGCTCGGAATAAATTTCTCCTGTCGCTGTAGAGTACGAGTGTAGGAAATGATTTATAGTTGGTGAGACATTGTTAATGGTTGTGTTGGAAATGTTCCATGTGGTTAGCTTTTTCATGTTGATATATAACCTTATTAGAATTTTAAAAAAACATTACATTATATTTTTTATAAAATACCAATTTTTAAACGTTATTATATCGTTTTTTGCTCATATCTTGTAAAGGCAAGCAAAATGAATACATAATACGACGTTCGATATCTTCTGGAGAAACTTTAAATAAAGGAATGTTATCTTTCTTTTCCAAAAGTAAAATAACATTTATATTGTGGATAAATCATAATGACGGAAATGCTAATGGTGTAATAATTTTATTTAATTTAACTTTCAAAAGAATGTTAATCGTGTTTGCAAATGCTTTTAAAAAAGTAAAAACAAACCAACGCCGTAATTAGGTTAACGTACAGGCAGAAGGTAAAATAGTAAACCGCAAAATACCACACATCTGTTTAGACACAGCCGTGCTCAACGTAGCTTGACAATATAAATAGCTGGCGTGAATGTTCCATTTAATTTATATGCTCTATTATATACAATTTCTTTTCAGGTGAGCCTCGTTTTGAAAAATAGGGCAGCTTCATTTTCTTAAGACGAAAGACTTGACCTTTTATGAGAGACGACGACGTGACGTTCCACCATGTGACGTCTACCATAAGTAATTAAAGGGGACACTCGTATTTTAATTGAGAAAGACGAAATAACACTCCGTGCCAAATAATGGATGAATTACACTGCGTGAAGGCGCCATTTATAATGGATTCGGTAATATTTCAATAGCCTACATGAATTGATTTCAATATAACATATATGCTAAACATAATTTGTTTTACTTGAAATTAATATAAATTATACTAACAAGCTCAGTTTTGATGACTAACTGTATAAAAGTCACAGAACAAAAACTGCGTTAAAGAATGGAATGAAAATACAAAAACACCAGAGGCAATGCTGAGTTATCAAAAGAATTTTTAATTCAAGTAAAAAATCATATTTTTTTATCTTTACTAGATTTCATGTAATATAATTCGGTAACCTACAATTTCTTCAGTTGCGTCAATTTTACATTATAAATGACTTTACCCTAACGTACCTAGGAATCAAGGATCCACGTTGAATATTAAAACCCTGAATAGAGGGTTGGGGTGAACGCGATCGATACAGGACCCTTTGAATCAGGATATTACATTGACCCTCTTGTATTTTCTGAACCTTACACGCTTTGGACAACTCGCTCAAATTACAATATTCGTTGATATTTACGTAATTTGACCTTTTTTTGTACATTTAATTTTACATAAATCACTTATAAAAACGATTTTTATAAAATTACAGCCTTTTCAGTGCTCTTTTATTTTTTTACAAGCATATAATATATAAATCACATCTAAGCACTATTTGAAAAAGATTACACGACCTTTTTAGTGTTTTTAACTTTGCTTCAACACATACATAACCACTTATTTGTATTTAAAGAATCAGATAATAATACTTTGAAGTATGGTTTAAAATAATTCTTTCCATTTTTCCATAAGCTTACTTACAATATATGTTGCCTTGCTATCACTTGGATTGTGGATAATAACTTGACATTTTATTCCTAATATTTATGTGTACTGTTTCAAGTAAATTGATTTTAATAGGACCTAATACACTTCCTTTGGGTACTACAGCTGTGCACGTCTTAATCTTTTTCATGTAAAATATATTAATATCAAACTTTGATACATAATATAAATATGTTCTAAGTTAAATGAAATATTTAATACATGAGATCTGAACGAAACGAGATAAACAAGTCTTATCGATTTATAAGAAAACCCAACTTAGAATAGAACATTAACCCGCGTTCGACACGTTATTGTATTATTTCAGTTATAAAAACTGTCCAATGTAGATAACGGACAGCTCCATCGAGTAATTAAGGAATGGAAAATCAATTCTATGATAATTATTACCGTGGTAATTGTTTTCAATAGGTTTGATTATTATTTTTTTATTTTTCTTTAGGCAATTAATATTGGAAAGAAAATACTTATCAACATTAATTCGTATACCGTTAACTCAGTTGTTCAAATAGTTTTTTGACAACGCTAAAATAATATTTTTATTCAGATCTGATAATTTTATTAAAAACGAAATCATATTTAATTTTACTATTCATAGATACGTTAAATATTGTTGCATAATATTCATATAGATAAATTAGTTGAAAATAGGGCATACGTTTCAAATACGTCCATATACGACATTACGATCTCGTAGATTTTATAATTTTTTATAACAGAATATTTACTGTGAAATCCGTATCTTTAAAAGTATTTAATTTTATAATAATATTACAGCATGAAATGTAAGGCCCATATGATAAAAAACATTAAAAAGTACGTAACGAGTACTTACGCTACTCTGCCAAATTCATCCTTGGGGCCGTCCTTGTCACCACCTCCAGCTTCCGAAAGCTTCGCTCTGAAAGCCGCAACCCGAGCCGCTATTTCCTCCTTCGGCAACCTACGCAACCACACCAACGACACACTCATTATACAACCAAAAACAATTTAATTATTTTTTAATGCGCCAGTCGCATAAACCACGTTCAGCCAACTGTGAGTGTAACTGAATCTTAAAATAAATACTCGTCGAGCGCCGCACATAATATAAACCTACCAATGCATGATGTTGTAATCAAGAATTACTTTTGAAAACAATAAAAATGCGATAACAAGCTCGGCGTTCGGTAGTTAACTGAACGTTCACTGCACGGTAACTTGAGCGGAATATTGATTCCGCTCGTGCGCAGGGGCTATTACCCCTTCTGGAGGGTTCATTTTGAAATTAATATGTACCGTTTTGGGGAGGTACTAACTTACAAATGTATATTATTTAATTAATAATGGCGCTTGACTAAATATGAATATATACAAGAATTTTTATATATATAATTGCATGCTAGCAATAATGATTTAGTATTTTAATATATATTATATAGATGTATATATATTATTATACACTCTTATAAAGAACAATAAGAGTAGATCCATTTGTCTGCAATTGAAAAATATACCTTCTCCTTTTCTTAAGACTGAAATCATTCAACATTATTAAGAACATTACTAGATTTTTTTCTTAAGCTGTATTCTTGCTGTATGATAATATCACAGAGCACGGTAATTGAATGGCTGAACCAATTTTTAGGAGAATTACATTAAATCTAGTTTATTTTTATGGCACTGTTAAGATTGCTTTTAAGATAAAAATCTGGTAAAGAAATTACAACAAGCGTGTTATAAAATTTAATTTAACTTTATGTTATTAATTTAACAGAGTTTTGATAGCTATGACCGATATTATTTTTAATTTATTAACACTACCAATTTTTTTTTTATTATATACACATTACAATATATTAAAAGCGTATATAATAAAGAAAGGTAGATTCATATTGTGTAGGTATTATACATAATATACATATATCAACTAACCATCGTCTGTTACTCTGACCAGAGTGTCTGCACTAATACAGGATATTAGTTCATATTCAACGGAACATGGGACTTTGCACAAAAATTTATCTTGTCATTGTTGGTCAAAAGCAAAACATTAATTTAAGGTTTTTTTTTAAATACAGGCCTTTATTGGGTTGTCTTTTTTTCACTGGTTTACATTAGGTAATGTAGTCAAAAATAATGATATTGGGTTATTCATCAAAAACTGTCTTCAAGGCAAGTCCATTTAAGAAAATATTGTGCATTTATTAGATTTACGCAGCTTTTGTATCGATCAGAAAAGAGTGGTTCGGTTCCAATTTTAACTAAGCATCATAGATATCCCTATTAATAATTAAACAGAAAAAAATACAAATACTTTTATTTGTATTTTAATGTAAAGATGAAACAATAATATTTAATATTTATTCTACTTGAATAAAAACCACTAAAAGCATAAAAATATGTCCTCACAATTTTGTTTAACATAAAAATGTTTACATATCCAAGATATATGCTGGCCAGTCTTGGCCTGTTTAGGGCAAAACTCCCTTTAGAGACTAATTTCATCTTTATTAATGGTGCCATGAAACAATATTCTATGTCATTAATAATTGTATAAAAGTATTTCTATATTTATTCTGTCTAATTTAGTTTTAGTTACTACTTAATAGTTGTTCTCCAAACATTATCGGAAGACCATCTACACCCTAATTTAAAAAAAAAGGTTTTTACTCAAGCTACTGTTGAAATGCAAGCAATTATATATTTGTTTAAATATACAAGATAATATGTCTTATTACTTGTAATTCAATTAATTCCAATAAAATGTATATTCTATCAAAATAGTTAAATCAAATTTAGCTTTTAAAACATATGCCTTTCTTTCCCACATTGACCCTATACATAAAAGTATAAATCATTATTTGTGTCTATCAACTATCAAATGTACCTTAATATATGAAAAACATAGTTTTAGAACTTAATATTGTTTGATGTATTAAAAATGTAAATGTAAGCTTTATAAAGAGATTTGATTACAGTACTGCATAATACTGCATTACTACGTATATAAAATAATATATATCAGACAATTTGATACTTAAATTTGTTAAGCAGTTATCCTCACAAAAAGAGTTCTTTTACAATTACTATGTGGCATCACATTCTCTTCTTTATAGAAAATATGTTTTAAACAACTGACTACTGTAAAATGAAGGAGCAGATAGTTATATCTAAATTGGGCAAACCTTTATTGATTCACATATTACATAGATAAATACTAATGAGTGAACAACTCTAACGTCGTATTAGGTAAATAGGTTATATTATGCTATATATAATTTAATATAAACTGTTTAAATATGCTTACCCCTGTTCTTCCAAGGAATCCTCTAGTTCTGCACATTTAACTTCAATTTTCCGCTTTCTTTCATGATCAAGTATTTCTTGATTGGGTTGTTTATTAGACGCGGAATCTAATTTCAAGATTTCTTCTTCAGTCCGATAATTCACTGAATCTTTAGTTTTTCTCACCGAAGCCCAGTTCCTTTGAACATATCCGTTCGTTCCTGAGCCTCTTGGCGTTGTTAAGCCAATTCCATTATACATTTTTATATTTTGAACTAATCTAAAAGGTGGAAAATCAATCATAAAAATGTTATAGAAGGTGCATTTTATCAAATTGACACATGATGGTTTTGTATTTGCAATTATAGTATGTCTATGAGACTGTATATAAAACGATAAATTAAATTAGGTCAAACTATTAATACTTTACCAATAGCGACAATTCTATTAATTTTCGCATTTGAAACACACGTCCATCTTTGCTGAAAGGTTTTGATTTTTGCGTCTGCCGTTTAGCCTCTAGGCCCATTGACTTTTTTAGTCTATGTTTCTGCCATTTGCACAAAATAATAAAGCTGAAATTGCTGATGGATATATGAAAGTCTGAAAATTTTTAGACTCAAAATATAAAACTTTTTTCTACTACATATGCCCTTTAATTTTCAACATCGTTAACAAATCCTAACAGCAATATCCCTGATAAGGATTATGTTCTGCTAATCTGTGCTATTTAATCATAAAAGTATAACCTGCAGTGCTGCCATGCTATTCATACCTCAATTGCCATATGCTGTAATGAACGGTGATGAGACGATATGTCGCTATATTGAAAAAAGTTTTCCTACATGGTAAAAGTCTAACTAGTTTGAAAAGTGGATATTTCAATTATAATTATTTTAAAAGAAAAAGGTAAGTTTACTTGGATCAAATATTTATAAGCACAGTGAAATCATCGGCATCGTGTAGGCATCGGAAGTTAACATCTCATAGCATGAGTGCTGAAAATAAGACGAGAACAATTAAGAAGTATTGTTCTATGGAATATGACAGCAACGTCCTTAAAACTATAATATTTTGTCAAATTTCTTTTAAAATAAAATCATATATATTTTTTTATTGTAACTTATAACATTTCAAAAAATTGATGGCAACAATATAGCTTAACAGTACTTTTAAATTTTTAGCCTGTATTTTGTGTAAGTTTAATTTTATATTATTTGTATGTCATTTGTATAGTACTCTGTGGTCATTCGCCTCTTGTCAATTTAAGCCAGAATGTTATATAGACTTCATAAAATCGTTAGTTATATTATGTATTAATAGGTTTGCTTTTTGTTTGTTGCTATTTCAAAGTGAATTCAAGGTAGTTATTTTTTAGAATACCATATATGAACAAAACTTTTACACTAAAAATCAAAAATGCTCGACAAAATTTTGTATAACACAGTTCTATGTCAAACATTCTCACCTTGCGGTAAATACTTGGTAGCCGGTAATATTTATGGACAGTTAGCGGTCTTTGAGTAAGTTTTTGTTTATTTATAATTGGTGTGTGTTCGAAAAAATAAGTTATATATTGCTCAAATAAATCTTTCCCTTCAGCCTTGACAACATATTCAACCCTGTGATAGAGTTACTTACTTCAGATTATAATAAACCAAAACACATACATTTACTTGAATCGGAGAACCAGGTGTGCAGTTTAGTTAGTACAGAAAATTTCTTAATTGTTGGCTCTGTCAGTGAGATATTTGGTTGGCATTGGAAGTCGGTACTACATTCAAAATTAGGGAAACCTACATGGACCATCAGGATTCAGCCACAGTCTTTTGTGGAAAAATGTGATATTAATAGTCTGTGGCACTCTGAAGAAGCGGGAAAATTGTATGCAGGATGTGGGGATAATAAGATATATGTATATAATTTAGAAGATGGTACACTAGTGTCTACATATGATGGACACAATGATTATGTGCATTGTCTACATGGCAAGTAAGTACAACCATGAAATACTGTGGTTTAAGGGTGTTCTACATTCAAATGTCAATTGATTGTTTTGGAATTATTTTAGTGGAAACCAAGTTATATCAGCTGGTGAAGATGGCTTAGTTCTTCTTTGGGATACCAGAACGAATAAATCTCATTCCAAAATTGAGCCACACACTAATAGCAAAGTTGCGCGACCAGATATTGGTAAATGGATGGGATCGGTAGCCTTGGGAGATGACTGGATAGTAAGATTTTTTCTACTTTCCTTTCAAATACTTTTATGTGTAACAAACCCTTTTAATCGTACTGTGTATGAATGTTGACTTAGTTAAATGCAAAATTTAAAAATAAAAACTTGATTCTTATTTCAGGTGTGTGGAGGTGGTCCAAGACTGTCTCTCTGGCATTTAAGATCCCTGGATGCTGTGACAGTATTTGATATTCCCGATCATGGCATTCATGTTTCATTTTTCCATGATGATTGTGTGTTTGCCGGTGGAGCTGCCAAGCATCTGTATCAGCTTAGCTACTCCGGCGACATAAGAGTGGAGCTACCGGTGTCTGCAACCACAGTGTACTCGGCTGCATTAAGGACTAGCCCTCATAGAGTTTTAACTATAGCTGGGTCTAGTCCAGAAATTGATTTGTGTACCACCTTCAATTACAGAGATCAGGTGCTACATTTTAGATGAAATAATAAAGATACTCTCTTCTACATATTGTTTTACTTTCTTGCACTGGTTTGACCATTTGTGATGAAGAATGCAGTCGGCACTTAAACAAAAATCAAAATAGGATTCTGTTGTTCTAGAAAAAATCTTACAAAACCTAATATTTTGCAGTTAAATATTATTGTTCATGTTAGATAAGATTATCGATACATCTGCAAATAACCAGGAAGAAATTGCTTACTACATAAATAGGTAGTCACACGTTAGACATAATAGCATCGGATCACGGAAGCTGGGCCAGCCTTTATAATTAACGCGCAGTGACATATAACCGCTAGTTAACTGTTCACATGAAACAAACTAGTTATTTACTATAAGATTATAATATACTTAAATAAATACACGTTATAAGGTACCAGGACAAATCGACGTTTTTAATTTTAATGTATATGTTTTAAATTGCTACGCGTTCCACGATACAAACTATATGACAGTTATAGAAACTCATCTGTGTAACAATTACTAGATGGTTGTTGATATTTTTTTGATCTACGTTTACCGTAATATATCTTTTTACTACGTGTATATTCTCATTTCCGCAGGAAAAGACAATCACTCGTTATAACTTGCAACTATAGGTATTTAAACTAAAACAAAAATTGAAGTAAATTAGCAATAACAATAATATGACCTTCTTGGCCATCGTGTACTTAGATGGAATCGGTAATCCAATTAAAAAAATATATTTAACAATAATCTATTTATTTTTACAATTAGTAAATGCAAGTTTCATTTAACAAGTTATTTTATATAACAATAATTAATAATATACGACAAATATTTTATTTATTTGTAATAATTACATAATCTAATAAACAACACTTATGTACAAAATACAAATAAAATGTATACTTTACTAAATGTATGGAACACTTAAGAATATTTGACCTCTAAATTAATTTCACAATTCAAATATTTGAATTCTTCATAACCTATCAAGTACCTACCTTATCTTAGTACATACCTTAGAATAATTTTCTATTTATTTTCTATTATTTCTAGATATCTAAGAAATGGATGGCATTATTATTTATTGTTACCTACGTTTTACTCCAAATAATAATAAGTAATATATTTTTCAATAACCTAATAATATCCTTCAAAATTGTACGATATGTCAAATTATATACATTTGTTTACCCGGCTGTACCGCCGTTAATTAAATTGGAATTTAACCGACTAGTTTCCTAGGGTCCTCACTTATGAGCTCCCGCGCTCAACGGTCCACGCTGGTCACGTTAATTAGTAGTAGTAGTAGTTACATAGAATCGCGAAAGTTAAAAAAGAAATAGTTCAAAGTTTATCAATACATAAACCTCTTAATACTAAATATAGCCGTGACCTGCAATCGCAGCAGGGATAAACCCTTCGCTCCCGTCCCTCTTCTTAACATAGAACCACTCCAAATCAACATCGGTTTCCCTCCCCACCAGCACTACAACCTCCCCCTTATTCACTGATAACGTTCTATTAAGATTACTTCCCACGTAATCACTATTCACTACCAATAAAGTCTGTCTTCGTAAAACGTCTCTATTCTCCTTGCTATGTAAAGTGGAACACGATATTGTCTTCAAGTATAAATTATCGAAGTCTTTCTCGGCACAGATTTTGTGTCTTTTCGTTTTGGGACGGTATCTGCTCTCTGAGCGCGTCCTCCCTCTAAGATGTTCCTTGTCGTTGTCAGTAAGGTTACCGCACGGCCGTGGATAAATATCGGTACTGCTTTCCCAACATGGTGTCTTCTTTTGGAGCGATGATCTATAAATTGTAAAGATAATTATCATTAGTAAAAATCTGACACATGAAACAAAATATTGGAAGTTTTTGATTTGATTAAGTACGTTCGTTAGTATAAAGCATTACAAAAGTGATCCTACCTCCTAGGTAATATTCCCAAAGGCAGACAGGCGCTGTACATGACATATCCCTCTTCACCATGTGGGGTTTGCGTGTACAGCCACTGCTGGTTTTTGAACACGGCGTTAACGACAGTACCCAGAGGAAGGGTGAGCTCACGCTGCAGGTCCTTCTGAGTTTGGTAAAGGGTGGTGGGGAATGCTATTACTACGGGTATGTTGCCAGGACGATCTATCGTTGCCTGCAATGATATAAACAATGTTATGAAGTGTAGTGGTATGGTAATAAATAGTGTTCTTTATTTATATGATGATTTAAAAAAATATCAGTTCCTCATTGTTATATAAATATATTTTGTTAACAGAAGTTTATAAGAGAACATAATAAGATACATATTGCGACATACACAGGATAATAGCTACCTTATCTATTTAATTTATACTTTATGGATTATTGAATGCAGCTGTTATAAATTAGAAAAATGAATAAAAAATGGGTAAAATGCTTAAAATAGTTATAAATCTAACATATATATTTTTAAGTAAGCTGTATTTGGACACCCAGTTTTTTGATGCATAAAAGTCTTGTATCTAAATATGATAAATTGTATCAATTATCTGATTATAATTTAAACATCAGTATCAGGTGTCAACCTCGAACACAGTGAGGTCAGAACATGAGCATTAGTCATACGTGAAGTACCTAATATTTCTTCTAACACAAAATATATTGCCGTCAAAATCTGCTGACGGAATCATAAACTTTATAATATATCTTTAAACAGTAATTAGCATTTTGTTTACAAATTCCCATATATTTATTTGAATGATTGATGATAATATTTAAAGTGATCATATCTCATGCAATAATTGTAATCGGTGAAGCCCAAAGTGGGGCTCTATTATACGCAGAAATGTTAAATTATATGCAATTATTATTGCCTTTAACGATTTTGGACCAATTTCACCGCTGGTTTCCTCAGAATAAAAGACTTATCAACAATAGATATACATACTACCATTTATCAAATTTCGAATGTGTTTTTAAATAGTTTCAGTAATCGAATAATTACTTTATTATAAAATTACCTATAACCTAAAACTGAACTTTTAATACTTTTGGTTAAGTGGTAACTTCGGTATTTATAACTCAAGAATGTATATTTTTAGGTTTACACGAATAATCGATTATCGTCCTTCGCCTTCCTGAGCATACCTAATTGTTTAAAAGCATCCCAACCGTATGGTTAAAAGAAAAAGAGATGATGAGTTATATTCTTTAAAAAACACTTTGCTTCGTTTCGGTGTACATATTGCACACGAAATAAAATAGAAGTACAAAAGCAATTACTGTAGGTATGGGACTTTTGGTTAGTGATGTCATGCGTCTTTATCGAAGCAGAATGATGGACGGCTCTTTGCGTAAATTTTAACATATATATATGTATATATAAGCTACTTTCTTAATTATTTTCTCTTTTAAGCCGCGGTCTTAACCCGTAGGTACTTATGTTTTTATTTTGAAAACATTAAAGGCAAAGGCGTTAAAGATTTTGACATGTGTCACTACAATAACTATTTAGGTTCGTCAGCTGAATATAACTTATATTATTTTTTTCTGTATATAGCAAATATTGAATAAAATAAAAGTAAATACCTCACTCAAAAATATGTCCAAATCTCGAATATCGTAACCAAATTTTTTCTTCCGTCTTCTATGTCTGTGTTTGTGTTTTTTCTTATACTCCTCAGTGCCAACAGTTGTATCTGAGTACGAGTCGTCAATATTCGCGAATTCCTCACACGCAGCCTTAAATCTCATATTATGGTAGAATTCATTACGTCCCACTATTCTTTCTGTAATATCCTTTTTAGATTGGTTAATATACTTTATGGATCTATCATTATAATTGAATATTTTTGACGCTTCTGTTTTTTTGTCTGATTTATCTAAATTTTCTTTTAAAACCCAAGTAAGGGAAACTTTTGACTTATGTCTCTGTGCCAGCGGGGTGGAGTGCCAGACACCCATGTCTTCGATTTCGGCGTAATCGCCCTCAGACTGAACGTCATCGACGTCAGTCATTCGACAATTCGCTAGTAAATCCAATACCTCACATGTCACTCGCTCCTAGAAGATAAGAGATTAGAAGTTAAAAATAAAATATTATGTTAAGTCTGACGTTACACCAGATTAAAGGTTAAATATAAAATCAATAAATGAGGTTTAAATAATGTATTTTTTAAGAATTTAATTCGCCATAATCATCTTAAACACTGTTATTATTTATTGCAAAATATTCCGCGTCGATCATTATAATGATGATCGAGTTAGATCAGTAAATAATAGTTAGAATTAAATGTATAAACTTTTGAAAATGTTAGGTAATATTTAACAACGTTTATTGCAACTTATGCCACGTCGGTTATAAATCATGTTGATCAATGTAGATCCGTTAAGATATATTATATTTAAATAGGTGGATCTCTCTCTCTGAAAATCTCCGAAATTTTTTAATTTAAACTTTTGTGAGCCATGACTATTATATTTATATTTACCCGGCTGTAGGCTGAAACTAGTCCTTCACATTTCTATTTAATTCTGCGTGAATACAGCCGGGTAAATATAAATATGATCTCTGAAATTTGTTTATTATTTTTTATTTATTGACCAGTTCTGTCTTACCCGACTTGGTGACTCGTATTCCTCACGGTGTGTTACTTCCACCAGTTCATTTTCTTGATATCCTGGCCGCCTTTCTTTGAACGAAATTCCTGCAAGAAAACTACACTATATTTACAAGTTACGATTTAAATAGATTATATCTTACATTAAATATTTTTCAATAATTATTTGGATATTGTTTTTACAATTTTTAATTTATTTTTTGTATACATCGTCCGTTAATTGAATAAAAGAATAATTATTTATTTGATGTATAAGAGGCTTAAGTTAAAATGTTGGTTTCCATGAGACAAAAGTAAGTTTAGTAGGATTTATGATCTAGTTACGTAAAGAAATAAATTCAAACAAAATTCTTGTATCTATTCTATTGTTATAATCTAGATATAGTAGATTGTTCTTTGAAATATTTCACATTGTTATAAATGTATTTAAAACTATACAAAATTACTTATATTAACATTAACGCACACTAATAAACGCTTCAGTCAATAAACAAACAATCCACTAATAAAATAAAATAAACGTGCGGCAAACTACACAACAATCAACTTGTCCGTTCGTCACTACTTCGTGCCGCCAACTAAACTACTATAGCACTACCAAAGGTCTACTGAGAGTAAAGGGGTCTACCCATTAAACCAGACCATACAATAACCGTAACAATATCGATTTAAGAATATAATTTAAACACGTTTATACTGTGGTTCGTTGTAATGTGTTGAAGCCTTAAACCTACACAAATCCAAGCGTTATATTAGTGTAAGCTACGAACGTAGAGGCGAAAGTAAAAGCGAATTAAAAGGTTTTAATACGCGTAGCAACTTTGCGTCAGTGATGATCGTTGTTGAATATTATATTATACTATTAATGGTTAAAACAATTCCCAAGAGATATAGTATTTTATATTTAAAAAAAAATAAGACCTACCTTTCGGTTTTTTTTAATAACAAATAAAGTGATTTAATAAAGTTGTTAGTCTTTCGTCGTTTCATCCCAAAAGAACCTCTCAACTATGAAATGAAATAATTAAAATGTACCTACTACAAACAGCAGAATACTTACTCCTATATATCACCATTCGAATTTTACGATTGACAACTCATAAATTCTTAAAATATATAAATACTTTTTTTGTAAAGAAGCACTAGTGAGGTGTTATGTTCGCTATTTAAAAACCCTGAGTACATTCTCACGACGTGCGAGTCCATAAGAACTCTAAGACGCCGCACGCCGCAGGACACGCTCAGCAAAGCCCTCGGTCACGAACATTCATTACCGCAGTGGTACTCTTACTCTTAATTTAGATGTACGACCTCATCGCATAGCCGTCGTAGTTTATATTACAATATCTTCTTATTTGTAATACAGTACAGTACACTATGAGCACTGTAAAAACTGTTATATTCTTCACTGAATATTTAAGACAAATAAAATGACTTTAAATATTAAATTTTTGTATATCTTTATTTATAGGAACAAATGAAGACCACAGAAAAATGTTAGTTTAATGAGCAGGGTATTGTTCTCGTCTTCGTTGTCACAATCGATTCCTCATAAATTGGTTGAAAAACTGACAAACCTCTTAAATGTTTAACACCTCACGCGTCTAAATTAGATCTCTGAGATTCCTCACTTGTTTGCTCTTAAATCAGTTGCTTCGGTTACTAAGTTTTTAGTTTAAATAAGTACATTTTATTGTACGGAATCTAACAAATTATATATATTTTTAGAATATATTTATAGAATGAAGAAATAACCTGTACAGGCAGAATTCAATTCATGAGCTTCCTTGTCACTAGCCATTAGTCAGCGATAATCGTATCGATATTTTTTTAACCAACACTTTTTTTTAAGGAGCTTAGCATAGCCATACATGTTTACAGATATTAAAAAATATATATGATATAAAATATTGGCTTTTAGGATATATGATGTATTGTACTCTTCACTGATACGATTGTTTGCAAATTTCTAAAACATAACACTTTTAAATATGTAGGTATGTCGGTCCGGGATCTACTCTTTAACTGCTTTAAAAAATGTATGTTCTTTTATTCACAGATTCTGGAATTATCTCAAAGCCGAATTCAATTTCTTTTATTCAAATAAGCATCCATTGCTCTAAAGAAACGTCAGACTCCAGGTTCAATACTTCTGGCTACTATATATTAAATATATTTCACCTTTAAATTAAGTATACCTCAGGTGCAACTCGAAGGAACTTATATATCAAAAAACCACATCCGCACTAGAAAATATTCAATGTGTCGCGGAGACTGAGCACCGTCTCAAAAATTACGTTCCTCGAAATTGTAAAACGAGATGGGTGGCTCTCCGCAAAATCAGGATGTGGAAATTTTGACAACAATTGAAGTGTAAGTCTGTCTCATGTTCCATCGAATAAATAAGTATCATCTTTGGATGCGAAAAAAATCCTGACATTTATTATTATCAAAAAATTGAAAGTTAAATACGATGAAGTAGTGAATTCTTCAAATTCATTTAGGGAATGTGAGTAAATCGTAGGAGTGTCAATAGGGTGCACTCAAACGTCATGGTCGGTCGGTGGAGGCACGTTTTCGGCAATCGTGCATCCTTCACATTCCGACAGCCCTGGACACATTCCAGACATATCGACATGGTCGTGCGCCGGCGCATTGTATGGTGTTTTCACGCCTTGTCAAATATAAAGCTTTGGCGGCACTAAAAGGTACTCTCGATTTGCAGTTCATATTACATTATTTTCAATTCATTTCATATTCTTAACGATACCTGAATACAAGAACGAATTTATTGCTAATAGCAATAGTTATGTGTTAACTTTTAACAATGATTTCAAAACTATACTCATTATACATTTTAAGAGTAACTTACAATATAATATATTTAATTTAATAAATCCAATCATTTTATAATATTATCAATCAATCAAATATAATGATTTTAATAAACTATTGTAGGCTTGCCCCTTTCCTTCTCTGATTCAAATCATAATGAATATATAATCACTTAAAAAATATACAAATTTATGCATTTGTTTATTGTAATTTTGGTTAAAAAAATAAGTCAATACCATACCAAATTTAATAAATACCCATCCAGTAGTTTTGTTATATTGTAATTATATTTCAAATCAGTTATATGAATTTCCCGTGAAAAGAGTATACTATATTTTGACTAGGGCAATAAACTAAAAATACACCAAAATCAAACCTATAATCGTCCAGTAGTTTTAACGTGGTCCGACCAAAAAAACGGAACGGACAATAACTTCAAAAACTGTAAAAATAAATTCTAATTCATAAACCTGGATAAATCTAAATATTTTTAAAAAATATCTGAATATTATTTACATTTTACTAAATGCACCTAACTATGATTTTTATGTTTTTTTTTAACCTACAGATTTTTATGTACTCAAAGAAAAATAAGTAGACAATACTATTGTACGAATGTACTATTTTACATAATATATGGCACAAGTAAGTAATGTTATGTATAATTCAACATAATTTATTACCACAATGTATTACTATTATAAATGGCCGTCTATATATTTTAGTTTAACAGTATTTTAAATTAACAACGCCTCAAAGCCCACGTTTTGTAACTAAGACCACTATCAAAAGATGAAAAAGTGAAGACGATCGACTATTTGTTAGTAACGCCCATAGGAATTAGATGCGAACGTAATAATTACCGATTTCTACTTAAGATTATATGGCACGATATGAATGTTTTATTAAATATTAATTATTGTGATCAATAATAACTATTATAGACTTTAACATTTTTAGAATTCTTTATATTTTCAAACTTTATTCATACAAATAACAAATAATATTTGGTTGATTGTAGCGTCGATTATTTGAACATTAGGGACGATTACGCGCGGAGTTTAAAGCTGGTAGGCTACAGGATAAAATTAAGGGTAAGTGCAGGCAGACGATAATTGCACCGTGAGAACACAGACGGGTGTGCGAGTTTCGACATTATCAAAATATTTTTTTTTTGTACTATGACATATTCATTCATTCATATCAATCCATCAATTCTATGTACAGTTTTGATTATAATAGAAATGAAACTTCGGTGTTGTACCCAAAGATTCATTCATTCATTCAATCATTCAATTATATTGTCTATAATACAGGATTGTATCAGAAGTTGACAAATGAAAAGTAAAATAAATAGTTTAATTAGTTAACTTATCATCTAACATAACAGATTGGTACTTCGAAGAGTGGTAAGAATGGAAAGCGAAGTAGTTAAGGTCAGTGGAACATTCGTGTTATTGCAAATACAGTGAAGCCGTAACGAATATGTTATTACGAATTGGTCACACTTGTGGTGACAGCTCGGGTCTCAGTTATGCGAGCATGCTCCATATTGACTGACTAGTGGGAGAGATTTTTAAAGAGTCTGTTTACAAGTAACAAAGTTTTTAACAGTTAAGAATTATAATATAAAAAATACTATAGTAAAATGTAAGTTAAATTATGTTTAATTCTGTAGATGTACCCGCTATTCTTCGGGGGAAAAAAAATATTCCGCAAAAACAAAGTTATCTTTCACGAGCTAATTATCGCTGCTTTGGATCTTATTAACTTCCAACTTTCAATCATTTATTAAATCCAAAGCCCAACAATCTTGAAAAAGGTCCCATCGTTCAAATTATTCGAAATATGAAAAGCACAAACCTATCCTGCATTATTCTGGGACGGTTTCCCTAAACACTAGACAAATCCGTTAAAAGCACTTGAAAGAAAGCCATATTAATTTGAAATATCTCCAATCTTACGTAGGTATCGTCCCAATGTGGTTAATTGGTCGGTATTTATCGAATAACTTTCGAAGAGTGAGCAATTCAGTTGTATAATTTTATTCCAACTTCCAAAGAAAGGAGGAAGGGCATCTCGTTTTTCTTCACCTGATATCCATGTGTAGGTTGATTGATTTACGATAATGCTTGGAAGTGGATAAATATGCCAACTATCATAGGTTGGTACTATTGGAGAGCGGTGGGGAGAGGTCCCCATTTATTCGTATTACATTTTCCCTAACTTCGTTATTTAGCACCATATGATCGTATAAGCGGTTTTACTTCTAAGTTCTGTTTTACAAACAAACAGTCACAACAGCAATAAAAAGAATGTCAAAACTCGGTACATAATATAAATTCTAACATAGTACCGGAGTGTATCTGAGCGAACGCTCTCAGAATCGCACATTACGTAATCTTGCATACGTTATTACCGTATCGTGGAAGTAATGCAATTTCAAAAGAATGCAACGATAATCTCACAGACAATGGACTTGTACTTGTACCGGTTTTGCCACAAACCTACGAGTATCGATAATATAGTGAAAATGATGTATACTAGTTCAAAATAATACTGAATAATTATTTACCGGTACACCCTTATCCGTTTCGTAAGTGTATTGCTGATACTATAATAATTATGACGTCTGCAAAGCGTATATCATTAACAATTCGTTGTAGCGATGTTATCGTGACGGCGAAATCATCGCGGAATTATTTTTAAATTTATGAAAAAACCATCTTGCGCGGGATTATTTAAGGTCAAGGAGTTTATTATCAGCACCGTGGCGCATATGGAGATGTCGGTGAAGGGTAAAACGAATACATACGTTTAGTTCCGAGATCTCATTAAAGGATTAAGCCGAGCTACGGAACCCTGCATTAAAACAATACCTTAGGCTAGTAAAGTTATATCCCATAATAACATCCCATTGTTTAAAAAAAACTGTCTCATTGAATGTTTTGAATAATGTATATTTAGTACACCCTGGGTTATAACAGAAGTAACTAACTAATCAATAATTGTTAATCTTAATTTTTATCGACAATTGTTTATTTTTTTATATAAAGACAAAGCGATATGGATCCTTAAAAATGATTTGCGTGGGCCGCGTCAATTAGGAAGGCGGAGCAAGTCTGCGCGGGTGACCCCTCGACCTCGCCGGCCAGTCGTCCTGCGTCCGACGCGCATACCTAAGAAATTCCGAAATTACACCGTTTCACCCTTACCAATCACGATCTCACCTACTTATGAATTTTATCTTGATTTTAAGTACACACTTTAAAAATGCCCGACCTCATGTAAAAAAATTAATAACTTTTTTACTTAAAAATATTTTTCACTATTAAGTTATCATTATTAAAAAATCTAAACTTTAAGGAAAGTGTAAAATATGTGAACCCTGTTTTGATATATCAAAGGAGTGTGTATTTATTAGTTGCTAGCTTGCCCGGTGTTGTACCTTCTAACTAATGAACCTCACCATTTTTTAAATATAAATTCCTATTTTAATAGTATCTTTATCTTATAATTAACTTTAAAAATGGGACACTACACCGTATAATATAAAACGCCATGCGTCACTTATTACACCATTCTACAAAGAGATGTTAATTACGATACATCGTGCTCTGCGCACACGCAGTCGACGAAGTGTAGGTGGCGTCCAGTACCCCTAGTACGAGTTTTGATAGTATGAAACGTTGCTAGTTTACGAGCAGTTAAGAAATAAGTTCTTGGTTGTGATTGGTTGTTAATCGGCTGTGATATGTAGTAAACCCATCACAATCAAGAACTCATGTCGTGACTGCTTGAAAACTATGAACGTTTGGTACTATTACAACTCGTACTAGGGGTAATGAATTTAACTCCCTTCTATGACATCTGAAATTTCATGTGGAATTTTTATTATCGGCGGTGAATGGATTAATAGGATGATCCTGGATTTTTATTAAAATTAAAATAAATCATTATAGATTGAGTTGCTATGAAATGAAAACGAAATGTAATTGCTGACAACAATGATGAACTGAAATGTTTTAGACATTTGTATTTTTTAAAAGTCCCTCTATTGAGTGAGTTAAAGGAAATGTTTTGTACAATTTAGAAGAATTATCATAATAAAATACTTATTGACAAGATTATAACAAATTTATTGAAAAACCTAATTTCAAGCTTAAGTACGTTTATTTATTTTATAACAGTGGTTTGTTATTTAAGCTAGACATCTTTTAATATACTACCATCCTTACCCTACAAATTTAAACCTTGAACGTTTTAAATTCACCGCTTACAATAAATTACCTACTTATTTGATATATCGAAAATAATTTAAAATAATTGCTAGGTTATTTTCTGAACTGAATACCGTAAAAGTGACTTTGGTTTACCAAACATTATATTTTTATATAACATACTACGACACAGTTATCCTATTTTCTAACTTATGAGCTAAGTTACGGCCCATTTCATAATATAATCAGATACTTGAACCGCTTTTGACGCTTAAGTTATATTATTTACAAAAATATGACTTACTCTCTCGGATCTTGTTCAGGATCTTCTTCATAGTAATCCAGGTGCTTCCTGCAAGTGTGCGTCGGCACGCGCCTGCGCAGTAAATGCTGCCATTGAAACGTCACGCTTCGAATCCCGCGTCGGTATCGTCACGGGGTGGTTAAACTCAAACAAAAGGGCAAATTACTCATTGCAAATTAGTTACTTAAAATAAAATCGTACCTAAAAGGCAGGGTCTTGAGATAATACGATGTTTATATTATAGTGTTCAGGTTGAGTCACAAACGGGCTCAAAGTAAATTGCACTGAACAAGTTACTTAATTTGAAATAATCCTTTTTTGCTGCACCTCCTTCAAAAATTTTTATTATCTCAAGTACCTCATGTTGTTTAATAGCAGTGCCACCAAATTAAATATAAGTACTCTTAGATACATACTTGTTATATCATAGACTCTACTAAATGATATGTACGAGATTACAATGTAATTAGTAACCAGCATACGAAGTAGAGAAACCGTTGAACTTCTAGAGAGCGGAATCACGCTTCACAAAGCGTGACGAGCTGTGTTGTGCGATATGCCACACGTCTCATCGCAGTCGTCTTTTTATTATCTTGTTCTAGCATATAATATGTATTTTATACGAATCTAAATACAATCTTGTTTTAAAAATTGTATATAGATTCGTATACCATAACGTTGGCCCCTAAACCTATGTCTTAAGTGCCACACAACTTTATCGTCTTACATAAAAAAACTTTTAAAAAGACCAACAGTGGCGTATTAACTTTTTTTTACCAACAAACTGTAAGAAGTTATATATTATAGGTGTTAAATCTTTTTTTTAATAAAAAAGACAATAATAAGTCTATGTAGATTAGTAAGCGAGACATTAATTTTAATGACAGTTAAAAAACCTTTAAATAATGTCATGTAAACAAAAAATGAATGTTGTTATGTAACATTTAGTGGTATTTATAATATTTGAAGCTGTTATCTATATTTTATTGAAATAATTTGTTAAAAATATAATCATGTCGAAACAAGAACTATTATCGGAGCCTTCTACTGATCCCAGCTCGAATCTAATAACAGAATCAAGAGAATCAAGTGTATCGGACTCTCTTTCAAAAAGTAAAGCTGCTTATAGTTTTATGGAAAAGAGGGAAACTTACAAAGTAATAATAGACAACATTGATTGTACACCAGACAACATAGTTGATAATGATTTTATTACAATGGTAGATACTTTTACACACGCAGCATTCGATAGCAAACCAAGGGTACGTAGCGAAACGGCCCTTAAAGCTAAAAGCAAAAGTAAAACTACCGCCGATGCAGGAATGAAAGTCTACGCCACTACCATCTCCCTTGACGATATTTATATCGATCACACACTGAATACAGAAGAGGGTTGTACATCCGACGACCTTGACTTAGAGATTGCTCCTTCAGCTTTCTATTTACCAAAGTCTAATCCCATAATGTCGTATCCACCTGATATATTTGTATCTATAAAAGAGACAGAAACGCATTATCTATTTGATTTACCCAGTACGTCATATGAAAAAGGAACTGATGAAGCTGCAGTAGTGGAAGAAGAAAATGAATTCTATCAATACATAACGGTAGGGAAAGGAAAAAATCGAAGGATGGTAACAGAAGAAACTCAAACTAAGGAATGTGTTTCGCAAACAAGACATACGTTAGCTACCAGGCCTCAGAAAAAAAATGCAATTTCATTTGCCTCCATGTGGGATATGCATGACACTTATGCCCGCCTTGCCAGAGTAAAAGCTGAAGAAAAGCCTGACGAAATGGTGCTGTACCAATCCGCTGCTCCAACTCTACTGCGTAAGAAAAAAGACTCTTTTGACCCAAATGACGATAGACGGGGCAAAACTTTTAATGAAATTTGTCAAACTCCTCAGTTTTTAGATGCAGTTCTTTTAACGGAACGAGTCTTAGCCACTTTAGAATATTCTAAAGCTCAAAAGAAATTTCGAGGTCTTATTAGAATAGACCCACTCTCCCTAGACCTAATTTATATTTACTCTATGAAACCTTTGTGGACTCTTGAATGTGAGGATACCGAAAATAGGCCTATATCAAGTATTTCTTTTAACCCAAAAAATAATAACATTTTAGCCGTAGGGCATGGAAAATTTACATATGCGGAAAATCACACTGGGTTAGTTTGTGTGTGGTGCACAAAAAATCCATGTAAACCTGAAAGATTATACCATTTTCAAGATCCTTTAACATCAGTAGCCTTTGCAGAAAAAAATCCAAACTGGCTGGCTTGTGGATTTGATAACGGAGACGTTTTGATTTTAGACGTTACAACATATCCTATAAAAACTATCGCTAAAAGCAAACGAGATACAAATCCTTGTTTTGAACCAATCTGGACCACAACTTGGCAAACTGTTGACCACGACAATCAATTTGTTATGACTACCTGTCAAGATGGTAGAATCAGTAGATTCAGAAGTACAAAAACACATGATTTCATTTGCTCACCAATGATGCGTTTGTCCACCGTCGAGGGTAAATTGAAAGGTATAGAAACTGCGAAAATATGCCAAAAAGAGGATGTCCCTATCACCAGATATCCAGCAGCATTGTGTATGAAATGGCATCCTAAGATAGACCATATATATTTCGTAGGTACAGATGAAGGTTGTATTCACAAATGTTCGAAGCACTACTTGAACCAACACATGGATGTATTCAGAGCCCACACTGGGCCAGTATATAGCATGCAATTTTCTCCATTCATGGATACATTGCTCGTTACATGTGGAGCGGACAGTGCAATTCGTCTTTGGATGGAAGGCATGGATGACGTAATACTGACAATGACCTGCCCTGCTGCTGTGTACGACATAGCATTTTGTCCAATTAATTCTACGATATTGATTTCGGCTAGTGGTAATGTTCTTTCAATATGGGATCTACGTAGAAAGACACACATACCCTGTGCCGAGTACACGTTTCCGGGCCAAGTTGTCCTAACTTACATAAAGTTTTCTCCATCAGGTGACAATGTTTTCGTTGGCGACACTTTAGGGCGCGTTCACACCTTCCATTTAGAAGATACTCCTATACCTCCCTTCTATCAGAAAAAGCTACTGGATGAGACATTAAAAAAGGCATTATGCACTCGTCCTTACATGTTGAAGCAATTAGAGAAACTAGAAAAGTTTAGAGAGAAATTTGGAAAATAGTATAATATATTTATTTATTACTCATAAGCTTTTCAGTTTTATAATAATGTATAAATTTTAAAATAAAATTCACAAAAAAAATGATTTTCATGTACCATTATAAGTTTGTGATAATTTTAATAATAAAATAAAAAACATATTTTTAGGCGTTCATGTATTTATTCTTAAATCTATGTGAGAATATAAGAATTAATAACAATATTAAATAATATAAATACAAAATGTGTTAAAATATAATAATTATTATAAAGGAATGACTAGGACTTGTTTGAGAGCATTTGAAATTGGTATTCTTTTTTCAGTTCTTTCAGATTCTTTTCTAATATTGCCACCTGAAACAAAAACCAACATAGAATCGAGTGTAAACAAAATATGACAGCTAGAAAATTCATACAAAACACATCCATATTAAAATACAAAATAAACTAGCTTACTTCTTCAAACCTCAACTCTTTTCTGGCCTCCTTAATATAGCCTCTAATAATATTCATCTGCTCCAATATAGGATTATCATCATCATGGTTCTGTACTCTTCCCCCACTCGGCTCCCCTGCATCTCCTCTCTCCCTTTCCCTCCTCTCCCTCTCTCTTTCTATCCGCTCTCTCTCCATTTGTATCTGCTTCTGCGCTCGCTCATATCGCTGTCTTCTCACTTCATCTATTTGCGCTTCAGTTGGTAATTTACGTAAAGATAGTAGATCCTCCTGAAATAATACTTAAGATTGAGTTAACTTTATTTCCTTAGGTAACATTTAAGTTGGTATTAATACTTCTCAGAGGCTGTAGCCAAATGACAAGCATTTGTTGTTGTTTCTAAATGATAGTATAATGTAATCTTATGTCAACCCCATACATCTAGAATTTTATTAGAGTAGTGTCAATGACTCTTGTTTAGGCTTTCTGATGTTAATCTGTGATCAATTAGCTGATACAAAGGTACTGCATTTGATTTCTTTTGAAACAAGTATTCCTAGTAATTACAGGTATTTGTTTGTTGAACATATTATCACGGAATAAAATCAAATGTGCTAACTTAGCAAGTCATTTATAATAATGAGATGGATAATATAAAAAAATATATAAACTTTTACATACATTTATAAAACTATCAGGTAAATAATGCAATTTTTTGTTACCTTGATGTAATGAGCAGCGGCTTGTCTTATAGAGTTCTGTAGCTTGGCCTGGCGAGTCCCAGGCTCTACAGGTAGGCTAGCTATGTGTTTGCTTAATAAATCTATTCCTTCCGCCAGCTTGCCGATGCGCCCGCGCATTGCATTCACGTCGGATAGATTATAAGTTGTCTCACCATCAAACAAGCTTTGACACATCTTAAACATTAATATAATATTTATTTATTTACTCTTCATTGTATATACAAAACGCAAAGTTAAGGCCTGTTGGCATTCTTTTACAGTTTTTCTTTGTGGATGGTGATTAATACGTAGTAAGAAAACTTTAATTTGTAATATTTGAAATAATCATTTGATATATAATAAAAAGGACCCCAATTTCGAAATTAGTGGTGAAAAAATTTATAATAAATAAATAATTTGTTTGGTGAATTTTACATGGTTACTACTATAAAGCATCATTTATTTTTTCACAGAGGTGCCTCAATTGTCTTTATAAGTTATTGCGATGGTTTCCCAGAGGTCACAGAGGCTTGAAACCCTGCTTGTATTGGTTTATTTTTCATTATATATTTCTTTAAATTAAAATAAGCTGAACATGGCTCTACAGGTTTACAGATATTTTCAAACATCCTAATAAGCATTAAGAGAAATTTCATACCTTCTCATACATAGCCACAGCAGGTATAGCCTGATCCATTAAGCTTCTCATTTGTTCATAAGCTGTCATGAGCACGGTTTTGGCATTCCTGTTCTCTTGTACCTGTCTCCGGAGTTGGACCAGGTTGTAACAGTGTTCACATAGACGCAGACCACTTGTCTCACTAGCTGACGATTCTTGTTGAGAGGAGGCAGATGGATCTACTATTGATTCTGGAAAAATTTAAACTAGTGACATTTATCTATATTATATCTTTATACTACTTAATGTTGTGTAAGCATACTAGGTATATATAAGTACAAAATTTATACAATACATACTAAGTACAATAATCACTTAATAACTACTATAATTACTCTAGACAACATAGATAAAGCACAGAAAAACTATTAATGCTAATCTAACTATACAATTTTTAAACAAAATAATACTTACTTGCCACATTTAAATCTAGAAAAACTGAACACTCATGGCATAGTATGGAACCGCAGAGTCTACAGTGATGCTTCCTCCTCGTCAAATTAAATGCTTTTGCACAGTTTGGGCACAACTTTACTGATGATCCATCCAACCATGGCACAATCTGAAAATAGCATTTATTTACTGTTTTATTTTTATATGACATTTTTGTGTCAAGGAATTTTAAAAAGAATATTACTTTATTGAAAAATAATTATTATAAAAATTTATATATAAAAAGTTTAAAACAAATAATTACTCACATCCTGTTCATGATGCTTCCTTTGGTTTGGTTCACTTGGCATATTACACACTAATTTATCTAATCTTATTAGTAGCTTATTAGTTTCAGTGGCATATCTTTCTAATCTAGCAGATCGAACAGCCTTGAAATAATCAGTCGCACTGCGGGACACTCCTATCGTCTGTTCTTCCCTGGGATAATACTCCTGGGAGTTAAATTTCAAAGCACGATCAAATGTTTCCCTCAAGTCTGTATCATCAGTGTTTAAAATAATCTTTTTAGCTTTACCAAATATATCCTTTAGAGATTTAAGAACATCCTGCTCCTCTTGGTGGAGACTCTCAAAATGATTCGTTAGCTGGGTTGGCGATTTTAAGTCCGCTTTGCAAATTGGACATAGGAAACCTTCCAATATTTCTTCCTCGTTTGCTGCTGCCATTTTTACCTAATAGCTTCGAAGCTGGACTAAACTTATCATTATAATTTAATTTATAACTAATTCTATTAAACTTTTTCTTACGGATTTTCTTGAGAAATATGATGGATGAATACACCCATTCTCAAATCATGTTTGACTGTGACACATGATTTGACGTCATATTATTCATTATTGCGTTTCGTTTTTTTTTTCTCTTCAGAAAGCGTTGACAGTTTTGCCAAAAATCATCAACTTTTCGGTACATGTTGCTATAAAATCAAACTTAACTTAATAAAACCTATACTATCAGCAGATATAATGTTTTTGTTTATTTTTAATTCCTTTCATAAATATATGAAATATTATAGCTTTTAATACTAAAAAAAACGATTTTCCATCACGTCTTCACACATATTCCACGATATCAGGCTTAGTTTCGGAATATTTTTCTTGTATAAATTACCATATATTTAAGAATAAAAACTCAAGTTAAGAAAACATCTTAAACTACAAAAAAAATACATCAATATTTTATAAAGCATCTTACAAAATAATAATATAATTATTATTTTTTTTCACGTCTTTGCAGTTGACACATGAATCTTAACTTTCTGTAATAAGGTAAACCTTAATTTTACTTGTATTTTTGTTAATTCTTTATTACAAATATTTCTAAAATTTCTACACCACCTCTGTCGGTCCAAGTTGGGTCTAAGACCGTTCTCGTGAGTGGTTCTGTATCTCTTTGAACCAAAATTTCTGTTGATAAAGATCGCAATACAAAATATTTTATAAAACCTAATTTGATACTTTACAGTTTGTACAATATTATGTATTGTCGACTAGAGAAATTAGAAAACATTTTTATATTTCCATTATTTTTTAGTAAATACTTACTCTAACCATAACTACTATTACACTTAAAATTAAAAAAAGTATTACATTTGAATTTCGAATCAGTCATTTTTATACGATTGTTCATTGTGTTTTCTCATTTTGGCGCCAATACATTGTACAATATTTTGCGATATTAAAATGGAGTGGGGTGATAAAGAGAACCGAATCGCTGTGATTGCATTACACAAAGTAGGTATGGAGCCAAATGCAATTTTTAAAACTCCATACACTTAGTATTAAAAAAATGTTTGTGTACCGGGCTATTAATAGGTACAATACAACTTCCTCTGTTTGTGACAGAAAAAGATCTGGCCGTCCACGTAGTGTTCGTACGAAAAAGTTGGTCAAAGCAGTAAGGGAAAGAATTCTGACCACGATTCTGATAACTGAACACGTGTTGCTGAGACTAAAGTATATTTTAAATTTATATTAGAGTCAAAGCAATACTATGAAATTAAATACATTATACTTTTTATTCTTCTCATTAAGATCAGAAAAATATATAGTTGACAATGACAGTGTGAAAGTAAACAATTAACTTATTCATTACGAATTTATAATTAAATTTCAACTTTCAGCACTCTTTCAATATAATCATAAACTATGACAAATCTCATATTTTGATCTTAGTAATAGTATAGTGAGGTAAAGTTTGTTTGTTTGTGGGCTAATACTATATAAGTTAATTTGTTGGAGGTAATCTTCAAAGTAATTTATACGAATCTAATAATTCCTTAAAAAATATTAAGAAATTACTTCCTCGGTGAATCTAGGCTATATTATATTATTCCCTTGAAATAATAATAGAGCTTTTCGTGGAGAGCAATTTTGGAAAAAAGGTGACCAAACAAAGCTCGAGCGAAGTAGCTTCTTACGAGCCCTGTATTCTAAATCTCTCGCGGCCGGAATCACGGGCAACATCTAGTATTGTAAAATAAAACATACAATATTTTACATAAAAAAATAATTTTGTAATATTTGAAAAACCAATTAATTCAAAGTATCGAAAGTGTTCCATGTAGCCATTATTTTGCGACTATACATGCGTGTGTTGCGTAGTCCAGTTTTGTCAATGTAGTTATGAGATTTGCGACCCATCTGTTTCGTAAACGCGTCTTTAACAATCAAGTATTGATACTAATACATATTATATGATTGAATAGATTTAGTCTTTTTATTACAATACCTATAACTTTTAATATAATTCTTTAAACCTTTCTTATAATGGTTATGTGTATTGTATTGTAAAAGAATAAAAGGAATTATTTTCACATTGATTGATTAAGTAGTATTTTCATAATTCATTTGAAAAAAACAATAAGAGTGCCACTCAAATTTAGTGACCAAGAGTTATACATTTAATTTTTTTATAAAAATATGTTATGGCTATTCCTTATTATTTTTAAGCAAACAATTATGTTGCAAACCTTCATTACAATATACCTTGTTTTATTAGTGCATACAACAAAATTAGTATACTTAATAAAAAATAACATATTGCTCAATATAATGTTTTATTATTTAAATGAATATTATAAATTCTTGCCCTTTAGATAACAGATTTCAAGTACTCTGTCAGTTTGTTCAACATATCTCTAAGGCGATCAAGTACTTCGTGAGTGTCAGGCCAGTCCTGTTTTTCTGCAGCACGAATTCCGGCCTGACCGGTCAAACGAGCTGAAGATAACTGCTGATTAGCCTGAACATAGTCCTTCTCTTCTGCTTCTTGTCTGGCCTTTAAGCTATACTCTAGAAGTAATTCCAAAAGATCTAGCACTTTTTTACAAGTGTCTGGACTGTTTGGCCAACTTCCACTCTGAAGAAAAAAACACATTAGTAGCAAATAGCTTTACTACATAATATATATTTATTTTATTAAATAATGTTTTACCAGAGTAAATCCTTTGTAGGCTTTCTGTAACCGCTGTGCTTTTAATAAATATGTCGGACTTAAATCAGCATAAAGTTGCCATAATTCAGACTTATTTTGATGAATTGATGTTATTCTTCCAAATAGTTCAAGAACTTTTTTTCTTAACCTAGAATAATAAATATTATGTAAATAGAATGTGATTGTGCAATACTTTTTTGCGCATTGCCAATTACATTCAATTGGTTCAAACATTGGTTTGATATACAACATATACTAAATTAATACATAATTATTGCTTGTCTACACAAAATAAAATAATATATACCTGGCAGCACTATTTCCCTCCGCATCCTTATTATCCTGCAAGATAGCCTTAACCAGAAGTGATAAAACTTCTACATCCTCAAACTTGTGCTGTATATCCAACATCCGGTGACAGCCGCGGATGACGTCATCAAAGTGTCCCGTGTCCATACTTACTATTATTACGTTCTCCCAGAGCTACAAGATACTTGTTATTAATAACAGCTCTACCTTCGCTGAGCGTGTTAGAGAGGAACGCAAGTTTAGACGAACTTATATTCAAGACCATCTTGTACATTTTTCTTTTAGAAAAGTCACGATAAACAACTCCATTGACTCTTACAACTTTAAACATTAATAGTAATCAAAATTATGCAAGTAGTAATAATATAGTGTCTCATTATTGGACTAAGAATGCTAGAAAACAACAAAAAACAACACCACTTTCAAAAGACCGGTTTCGATTGTATATATTATGTATATTAGTAATAATACGTAATTTAAGATTTCTGCTTGTATCCAAATAAACAAATATTACAAAGGAACAAGGAATATTACATCGCATTCCACTACTGCCTCGTAAATGACGGGCGTCATTAGAACGCGAAATAACCCGGCAAGCCCTGAACAGTCAGAGAGTCAAAGTTTATCAAGATTTTAACTAGAAGAAAAGGAAATTAAATCTAATTTCATTTCATGTCCCTCTTCAAATGTGCAACATTGTTGGAATATATATGAATGGGGAGAAATTGTCTCAACGATTCTTTCCGAACAATCTAGTATTATTATTAGTTTGTTATAGATACATATAATAAATGAGCCCACCTTCCAATTATCATAATTGAATCTCAGAGCCTCCATCAAGGCTCGATACGCGCGGTTCTTGTCTCCCTGTATGACGTATGCTTTGGCTAAATTGTTCCACGCTTCAAAGGTGTTGGGTTGCAGGTATGTGTACCGTCTGTAGGCCTTCGCTGATAGCTCCCAGTTCTCAGTCGTTAGAGCTGCATACCTGCCATATTGGAGGATGATTTTTTGGCAAGCAATAGGAAAAAATAATCTGCTATCTTTGTATTTAGAAAATATAGTAAAATGTTAAAGCTTAATTAATAAATCTTTCATTCTATAAAAATATTAAAATACATTGACAATTTTTTTTCTATGATATATTTTTATATTTTAAAAACTACATTTTTGTAACAATTACATAATATTTTAGTGTATAGTAAGTAGCGTACTCACCCCAGTCTCAACCAAACCCCCTCCTGTATAGAGTTAATTTCGACAGACTTCTCAAAGTGTGTGATACATTCCTCATACTTCTTGTGATCAAACAGGAAGTTCCCCCAGTGGCGCTGAGCCCGACTGCTCTTGTGTTCAGAGAACTCCCACGCCTTGGCATACCACTTTACATCATCTGAAACAAACACACTGTTCACTATCAGACTCGTTCAATAGATATGATCTCGTGTTTCTGTTCCCTGTACATGACGAAGGCACGAGGACTCAGTCGTGGAGATCAGATAGTTTAATAGCTAGCTACATCTTATTATTACAGAGACGTACATTGATGACACAAGTACTTCACTACACACCTGTGGCATCACCGAGAAGGCAGTACAGCTTTACTGTAGGTTTAATATTTATTTGCTCTTGGATCACTTCTGCTGCCTGGAAGAAATATAAATTAATATAAGAATACAAGAACCTTATATATATGATTAACATAACATAAATAAATGACTTTATATTACAACTACATTTA
Organism: Dircenna loreta; assembly: GCA_963555665.1. Lineage (NCBI taxonomy): Eukaryota > Metazoa > Arthropoda > Insecta > Lepidoptera > Nymphalidae > Dircenna > Dircenna loreta. The sequence goes on from OY743087.1 coordinate 15,988,566, forward strand.
GCCTACTTTTAGTGTACAGACTTGAACCTACAACCTCTAGGATAACTCTAGATCACTCCGTCCACTAAGCTCTCGTGTATCTCTACTCGCCTTAATAATTTAGATTTTTTATAATACATAATTTTTGTGGTAAGGTTTGACTTAATTAATAAGTTTGTAAGCATGACCATGTTATCTGTCCTACCTTATGTCTTAACTGCAGCATAGTATAGCACACAATGACGTCTTCCCACAGCTGCAAGCCCTGGAATTCTTCGAGAGCTGCCTTCACCATCCCTAGACTCAGATACAAGTCCCCGAGCTGCTGGCGCCAGCACCAGGCCGGAGGGAGCGCCGCACACCACAAGTATGATAGTCTGGAAGGTGGAGTTACTTTTAAGAGACTAATTATGGGTAAATGAGGAGGTATGACCATGGACTCTTGAAGTTCTGTAACATTAGGAGAAGAATGGTGTTTTAAAATGGAATGGAGGAGGTATAAAAAGGCTTAAAGGAATGTGGACACAGGGAAGAGCGAGGAGAGGAAATAGTCTGTTTCGAATTCTTTTACGTAGTGGTGTAATAAGTAGACTGATAATTTTGACAACTTATATAGTAGAATGAGTAACTAAAACTAAATATTTTAGTAATATTTTAAAACTTTCAGTAGTCCTAATTACCTACCGGTTAGTACCAGCGACATTCGTCTCATCGTTAACAATAGTCTCACACTGCTGCATGGACCTCTCCACGGTCCTTCTATGATTGGCCTCGAGCTTACATCGTATCAACAAAGCGGCTACTCGAGTCGCCCATGGACCCTTTTGTTGAGATAATATTACTTCTATATATGGTTGGAGCTCTTCATTCATTAGCTCGTCTTTAGGTTGGGATTTGATAAGATATTGTCTGCAAAAATGCAAAATCTTCTAAATACTACTTCTACATTTATAAAATTATATTTAAATATTATATTTAAATTTTCTATTGAGTAACGACATTGATTGGTTAAATAGGTGGACTTGTGGAAGCAATATAATGAAACTACCAAGGGTCAATGGTGGAAGTTGACATAAACAATGGACTGTTTTTCTACAGAATTTGTTGTTAAAGACAGGAATGAAAAGATAGGTACCAGAACTTACACAGTCAACAAACAAAGAGTTTGTTCCAAGCTTGGAAGATCAACTTTACTAATAGATTCGTTATACTGAATCTTATTTAAACGCACGTCATCCTGCAGTTCGATGTCAGGAGGAAGCTCTGAGTGACCGTGACTCTCTTCTGCCGAGGGGCGGTTCATGTTAGCATCAAGTTCACTTGTTAATATTAGTTGAGCTTTGGCATCTTGTTGAAATTTTGTACGCTTGCCAAGGATGCCTGAAATAATATTATAAAGAAATATTAATTATAAATAATTATTTTTTATATTTCAATTTACGCGTTTTAATGTCAGAATGTATACAAAAGAGGGTAGGTTTATAGAGAAAAATCAGCAAGTTACTCATTTAATTTAATATAGAAAAAAAATAAAAATGTACAATCTTACATAAAAAGGTATAAAAGTAATAAAAAAATAATTCACAAATAAAGTGACGGATCACAGTATAGTCTTAATAGATAGAATAAGAAACTTGAATTTCAAAATTGAAGCAAGAATGGAAATCACACTTTTTTGAAATTCCAATACCTAGTGGGTCATTCAGGGTTGAAGCTCTATTATTTTGTACAAATAAAAAAAATGTATTACTTTATAGATTATGCTGTAAGTTTTCAGGTGTAATTAAAGAAATATGTGTATCAGTACTTGTAGCTACTAGTTAACTATTGTATAAATTTTGAGCCTAAGAAACTATTGTATTATTATATATACTATTGTATAAATTAGAGAGATCAATCAGAATTGATTACCTGTCAACTCAAGTTTTAAGCCAGCAAGATCCCTTGCCTTTGACAAGTATTCCTCAACTTTTTGAACTCTTCCATAAATCAAATACAACTGTGCTATCTCAGAGTACAAGAGAACTTTCAACCTAGGGTTTTCAAACTTCTGGGATTCATTATAAAGTTTAGCTATTATCAATTCAATCTCATTGTAGAGTGAGGCACTAGTGTCTTCGAGGACCCTCTGGTGAGTTGTTTTGATCCGAAAATCCCACCATAAATGTAACTGAAAAATATATTTATGCAATATTTTAAAATTGTTATTTCATTATGACCTTCAAATTCATAAACTAATAAGAAAACACTCCCTGCTTAATTACTCACATGTACAAGTTACATACATGTACAAGGTGTATTTAGTTTTAAAGTAAGTAAAGTTTATAAATTGAATCTAAACAACAGCAAAAACTATCATTTTATTGTATAATAGACTCACCCAACTCTGTTCTATAGAACACAGTGTAGAAAGTATTTGACCGGAAAAGTATAATAATTCTGAATAACCAATATTAACACATATAGGTTCCGAGTCTCGCTGCAACAGAACAGATACATCCACATCTTCAGGCCATTTTACACCTAAATAGGATTCTATATTAAGTTCTTCTGAATGTAGATTCCAGTTTTTGTTACAAAATTGTAAAAAGGTACATATTGCCATTTGTAGAACGTCTTCTATTGTTCCATTGTTATCTATATACTCTTTTATAGTTAGTTCCAAATTCCCCGATTTTAATCCATTTATCAATTGTAGGCATAAGCTCGTATCTTCGATGGACCATTTTCCGGACCAAAGCTTTTTAAGAGTTTCTGAATCTGAAACATACCATTTTCGTTATTATCGCTTTTTGAATGTATTAACCAAAAGTTTTATTTTTAGTACCTGAATTACAAATGTGATTATCGAAATTACATAAGTAGAAAACTTGGTCAGTTTCTAAAATCATTGCTTATAAGATTAATAAGAAGTAGATTTTTTACGGAAAAACAAGTATCATGTTTATAACAGTAATAGCAATAACCTCAATCGCTCTGCTGTCAAACTCTGCAGACATGTGTATTTGACATTTCACTAAATAAATTGCCACAATTTTCGTTTGTTTTGTGAAAATAATTTACTTTTATATAGAAAGTGAAATTTGGTAATATAGAAAATATTATCAAATATTGTTAAATACTTTTCAACACGATTTTGCATAAAAATAAATGCAATTTAAACTACTTACAAGTTACAATATAATATAGCCTATATCCAAATATCAATTTTAGTTTAATGATTTATCTGTGGTATGATAGTGATGGTGGGTGGGTGTCGTATCATATATTTTTTAGGTTAAGAAATAGAAATATGATTTTATAAAAAATATAACAAAACTTGTCAAAAATGAAAAACCCTTATATAATGGACACAGCACTAATTACTATACCTGCTATCCTATGTACTTTTTTGTTAGTTAAACTATTATCAAATTTACGGTGAGTAACAGTAGGTTATAAAACTTTCCCGCCCGATATAAATAGTATTATACAATTGTTTCTTTTAATTATAAGGTCAACGCTGCCTTGGCGAGTGAATTGTTGGTTCTGTAACACCAACTTTTGGTTAAAATATTCAGAACGCAACAGCTGGACTTGTAAAAAATGCGAACAGTACAATGGATTTAATAAGGTATTTTATCTTATCAACCAAATATTTGTCTTTTAAATTTTGTATTAAAGTTTTAAACTTTTGTTATAGGATGGTGACTATAATAAGGTATTAAATATTACAAATGAGAAAATTTCTATTAGTCCGAAGTTATTCCAAAGAAGCCCGCCCAAAAATGGCCTCTGCAAAATGTGTAATATAAACCAACAACTCAAGGTGACACAGCTATCAAACTTTGTTCCTATGAATGAAAATAAATATGACGAAGAAATCGATTGCTACAGGTATTTTTCACATTTTAATAAATTATTACCATTTTATATTTTGGTAGTATTATTATATTATAAGAAATACATTAAATAATGTTTAGACCAGAAATTAGACTTGCAAATTATATAAGGCAAGTACATTTTTATACAATTTGTCAAGTACTTGTAAATACCTCAAAATAGACTTAAAAATGCAAGCTTTTTAAACATTTATAATCTATTGCTAAAATAGTTTTATTTCAAATAAAAAATATCTACTCTTCATTATAATGCTTTTGATACAGGGTCTATGAAATATTACATACTTGATTGTTAAAATTATTCTAATACTTAATTACAGGATAAAACTTGAAAAAGCTTATAAGTTATGTGGAAAATGCAAAAAAGTACTACAAATGAAATTGCACAAAGAAAAGGAGACTTTATTGGGTTCAAAACTAATAGAAAAGAGGACACCAAAGAAGAGGCCTCCATGGAATGAGAAACAAAATCAACTTTGTAAAAATATAATAAATAATGCATCAATGGTGATTGCAGGAGTGCTCATAGTTCTAGTTACAGTTGAATGCTATGAAAATGCTTTGAAACACAAGAATTTATCATATACAGTAAATAATATAAAAGAAATAAGTAACAATTTATTACAGAGGATAGTTTCTATTGTTAAGATGAAGACATTCCTTACATTCCCATGGCTGGAGAAATTTTCTTTTAACATAAATAATTATATAGATATATTTACACACTTTAACCCTGGACTTAATGATTTGACTCAAAAAGCTTTAGGTGGCTTTGTATGTTTTATACAGATTATTGGACATTTTTTGAATATTAACACAGCCAAATATAGTTCAATCATTGACTCACTGTGGTCCATCTTTGTAATAACATCACTTGTACACAAGAATGTAAATGTGGACCCGTTCATTATGAGCTTAATAAAAGTAAGTGATTCGTTTTATAGCATACTAACAGTTATTTATTGATATTTTATATATTTGCTATCTATTTGTTTTAGTTATCTAGTACTCTGGCAGTATTGCTTATTTATGGAAACATTAAACACAAGACTGTTGAAAATGTAACAAGAAAAAGTTATTCACCAAAGAAACTGACAAAAGCACCAAAGGTCACAACAGCTATCACCGACGAAGAAGACAACATATCTTTGGATACCGATGATGATGTATCTCTCAGTAAATTTGGATTACATAATTTTACAGATTCTTCTAATGACACTCTGAATCCTTTAAGTAGTCTTATCAGTGGACGATCATTCACCCCCAGAAGTGACAATCTATGGAGTAAATCTAAAGTATCTTCACCCTTCACTATAAACTCTGTCTTAACAAAAACACCAAAAAACATTCCAGACTCAGTTTTCATAAAGCCTTCATTCAATAAATATCAAAAAATTAAGGACGAATCGGACTCCGATTTGGATGAAAGTATCAGCTCTTTGTGTATCAGCAGTCCTAAAAAGAAGAGTTCAAAGATCAATCCGGTGTTTGCTCTTCGGAAGTTTACTGCATCACCTAGTTTTATAGTTCCAACGCCCCAAAACCAAACCAGGCCAGTGATTTCACCAAGTAAGTTGGGCCACAGCACGTCGTGGGTGGCGGGCGGGTACTGGGGCACGGACGGCGGACAAATATTTAACGTCAACGGAAGTCGATCGTCCAGTCAAAGTTCGGGGTTTGAATCTCAAGCGTCAAGCATGAATCAAAGAAATATCTTCTCCCAGCCTCCCTCACGAGAGGAGTCAATATGCGGAGAACCGGACAGAACTCTTCTGCTGGATCGTTTCAATAACTGCAGTATGAATAATTATAATTACCAAAGTCAAAATTTAGGGTCCATCGGGACGCCCGTGTTTCCTCAAATGCAGTACAACAGTCATGTACAAATTCCCCAGCCGAGGTTCGCTCAGCAGACCTTCGTGTCGCAGAACGTGTTCTCCCAGCAGTTCGTTCCCAACAGCATGTTCAAGGCCCCCGGCGGGTCCCGGCTGGTCAAACTGCCTCAAGACAGTTCCTTCGCGTCACGCTAATGCTCAACGGCTAGTCAGATACGTAATTCATTGTTTTGACTAACATTATCTTTTTGCCTTTTATTCTTGTTTGTTTTACTACTAAGTGTCATGAACTGCCATTATATTAAGGACTCTTGTTAGTTACATCATGTGCATTAGTTGTAAGCGGTTATTAGTTGTAAAGATTGAGTGGACTTAGTTGTAAGACTATTTGCTGATCTCGTGTTGGTGCCGGCTGCTGGCTGCCGGCTGCCGGCTGCCGGCTGCCGGGTGTGCCGGGAGTCGGCGATATGAAAGCATTAAGAATTATTGTATTGTTACAATTTTTGATATGGACGTCACTGTCCTTCTCGAACAAAATGTGATATTTAAAGACTAGTAATTTTTGCAAAAAGTGAGAAAAATGATTCTTGATGTTATCATTATTTTGATTTTGTCATCTTATAGTGAAAACTTTTTGTGAAGCTCCTGTAATAAAGTATATGAATTGTAAATATTGTTTAAATTCCTGCCCTCTAAACTTTGAAAAACATTAAAGTATATAATGTAAAACGGAAACTTACGAGTTCCGAGCGTTCCTCTCAGATCTCTGTAGATATTGGTGCGGCATAGGAGGCACATAGGTGTCATCGTACAGAGTGGAGGAGTAGTCAGAGACGTCCGTACACGCCCACTCGTGCTGAAGATACTTTTTCATTCCCCATTCTGTTACATTGCCCTTAAAAGCAAATTGCTGTTTAACGAAGTTTCTAAAAATAATACACGCGCATTCCATTAACTAATTGCTTTATCAAACAACGTCAATGTTAGAATCAAACTGTAGTCAATTGACTAGCGTGGTTCGACTACTTCCTTTATAATCTAGAAATCAAAATGAAGCTATTATATCATCTTTTTCGTAAAAAATATCCTTTTTCCCCCTTGATTTTAATATACTGCATTCCATTTCATCCAGTAACAAACGCATTCGTAACTACCCTTGTATTGTTTGTCCAAGGTCCGCCCGAGGACCGTCTGCTCATTTTAATCTAAATGGTTAAATTACCGGTCTATACATGTGTCACGTTTGGAACTCCATTCGAATTATTTTTATTAAAGAGTATCTGGTCCTCCGAAAAATCTCACACACTAAGTCACGACGACTTTGCAGCTTACATATAATTAAATCAATGGATAAATAAGTACTTAAAACATACATCACATGTGTATGAAAGAAAACAAAATAATAGAATCTTAATGATCGACACTACCAAAACTACTAAGATGAATATGGTCGTGTAAATAACCGTTGAGGAAATTAATGGTTTCAATGATTACTTATATAAGCATCTACTGCATAGACACTTGAAATCGTAAATGGTATCATTCGGATTACGTTATAGCTCGATATTGTCATTAAATCTGTAGTATATGGTCAAAAACATACAAAACATCGCATAAGATCCGGTTGAGGGTAGAACTGGTGGGCGCTGCGTTTGTAATGGCGCATGTCGGGTCCACACAGTGGTTTTGGAAGATGATTGTATACCACGTCGGTTGTAGTTGCGAAGTTGCCGCATGCATCGTGGCTGTCGTGTCGTATTACAGATTGTACACTTCCCTGAATGATAAGAATATGCTTTCTTTTTCAGTTTCTTAATTTTAAAAGTAACTACAGCCTTTGAGTAAAACTCGAAGCTAATTAATTGAATAGTTGATAGGCGGAAAATATTTTTATAGAAACCTGTAAACTATTTAATTTATTTAATCGAAAGTCCGGTTGCCTGGACTCAGGTTTCAATTTATCATAATCTATTTCTTCTTTTGGAGGAAAATAAAAGGTACCGCCTTTTGGGCACTCGATTCTATCTTCAACCCAATTACCTATGACCAATAAACAAATGTTCAATTAAGATTTTATAGAAACAAGTATATATACAAGGATCTATTTGAATTGATCTAGATAAATACTAATATAGTATGTAAAAATATTCAAAGCAAACCTAAAAGAACGCCTGTGCAAAACACTGGGCCTGGTTTCAGAGCTCTAGCAATAGCCTCTGCTCTTGTTGGAGATTTCGCTCGCGTACTTATGGTAGCCATATTTATTGATATATAATTACAAAAAATGATTTAAAATATCCTACGAATTAATAAAATAATAGATTTTTGTTTTGGTAAGTAACTAAAAGTCATCAAAATTAAAATGTTATGACAATTACCTACATAAATATTACAAAAATAAAACCTTTTTGATTTATAAATACATAGATAAAATAATTACTGTGATTTATTAATGTTTTTAACCGAATTTATTTTTAAATGCAATTTCCTAGGTTTACATTTACATTTTGTATTAACACAAAAACAATATAAAAATGGGAAAGAAAACGATATTATATTCTTTACAGCTAACATTTAATGGATTTTTCTAAAATAGAGTACATAGTGTTTAAATAAAATATGGACCAATTACTGTTTCAACAGTTATATTGCATTTGTTAGTTACTATCTTAAAATTAAATAGCTCATAAATATTACATAGATTATTAAACAATAACACAACTATATAAAAACTAAATACTACATATTATTATAAGTCCAATTTGACATCGCCAACTATTTAGCTGTGCGAAAGGGCTTTTGGGAAAAAAGATATACATTTATTAGTAATTCTAAATATAATGAGATGTATTGTTTGAAAAAAAATAACCTATTTTATTATTATTATAGAACTATTTAGCCCATAATGTCCCATCTCTTCCTATTCATTGTGGATACTTGTCATTTTTAACAGCATTATTTTCATAACCTACGACTTAACTGGGTACATAACACATTTTTCTAACACACATTAATAACACATTCCACTATTTTTACTAAAACATTACATAAACACTTAAAATATAAGCAGCATAGTATAATATATTTGAACTATAATTGGATTGATAATTGATTTATAAACGGCAATAAACAATCTTAGATCTACACAACTTTATAGAGTAAACAACCAACTTGTGCTATTTTAAATAGGAAAAATAATATTAGAATAATCTTTCAACGGAATCTGTAGTAAAGGTTAAAATATGAATTAACATGATTTAAATAATTTTCACATCATAAGTATTAAGCCGTTATAAAAAGAATTATTCAGTCTCCATGGGCAAGTTTAGGTTTTGTTTCGGCAGTGACTGTAGCAAGACAGTCAACTGACTTTCAAGAGGTCCTGACTGCTGCACTATATTCTTCATATTTTTTTCGACTTGCAGTAAATCTTGATTTATTATTTCCATATTCTACAGAAACAATTAAAAAGGTATAAATATTTTTAAAAAATATAGAAAAGTAAATATAGTAAATATTATAAACAAACCTCAATCATGGATGTGTAGAGATGTTTAAAATTCTTGTCACTGTATCTTATAAAGCCACTTACATTCGATTCAGAATCTGAAGGCATTGAAGCCATTTTGTTAATATTTTAAAAGTTTGTTTATTTATGCCAAATTGATATATAATCGAAACAATTTTCCGTCAGTTCTCTCCTATTTTATTATTTGACAATTTTGAATAATATTTGACGTTTTTGACTAAAGCTAAAAAAGTGTTATCATATTCGTTCAATAGTAACCTACTGGTAATGATCAAGTTGATTCATTTGATTCGGGGTCTTTATAAAATTATGAGTTTTCATAACAATTTTCAGAGACTTATTACTAAAGTGTGAAATCCTCTAAGTTTCATAATTTGGGCGAGCAAATGAGAGACTTATTTTACAATAAGGTTCTTTTTAGTATAAGGATTTTTACAAAGTCCTGAACGAACACAACTTGACATTGACGTATAAAATTGTAATGTCAAGTTCAATGAAATCTTGACTGTCATCCGCAGTTAATAACCAGCCTAGCGTTTTGACCAATCACAATTCTCCTGCAGCTTTTTCTTTGTTTTATGATTGGCAACTAAAGCGTATCCTGTTTGGTCGACGTCAATGGGAACACGGGCTGCAGTAGCAAATACGAAGATGGGGACTATTTAAAATATTTTTAAAAAGAGATTAAATAAAATAGTCATTTTTGTATTGGATATTGATAAATTTACAGAAAAGTGTTTGTGGATTAGTGTCTTCGCATAATAAAACGCGTATCATGCTACTTTTTTCGCCATTTTTGTCTTTATTACGTGTTGTTTTTATTTGCTTAGTGACAAAATTATTGATTATAACTTAAAAGTATTATAAATAAGCTTCAGTGTCGGTAATATTGGTTTATTCTTATTACATATTATTTTTTTTTACTTGCATAATTAAATTACGTCATTTAGATTAAAATGAGGTGCCCAGTAATTTTTAATTTTGCCATAAATATAATGGATTATTTAATATTTTTTAAAATTATCGTTATTAAGTTATCCAATATGAAGCTATAATTTATTTTTACTGTTTAAGAACTATTTGTTTGTTTTATAAAATTCCCATTTCAAATGCTTATAATATTTTATTCTTTACCATTTCTTCTTTCTATTTTATTATTCAAAGCTTTCTATAGGAGCTTTAGATAAAATTAATTATATGTTGTGTATATATTTTCATATATCTGAATCATGTTTCAATTGTAAATAAAAAATAATAATTCTATTTAATAAACACATGTTAAAATAATATAATAATTTATTTTCTTATAGAAAAGCAATTTACTCGGTATAAAGAAAAAAAAAGATATTTCTTAATAATTGTTAAAACAAAGAAAGAAACAGATATATACTTTCTTATTAACCTTAAAAATTTAAAGTTAATTGAATCAATAAGAACTATTTTAAAGGAAGTCCCGATCATAATCAGAAAATGAATATTAGCTAGCTGTGAATATTGTTGCATGTTTTTAAATGTATATAGAATTAGGGAACATATAACCATACATAATATTCCTAAATGCAAATGTTTTGAACTTAATGTATTATTTTTTTGATTTTTTTAATTATAAAATATTTTTATCATTTATTCTCATTTCTCATCTTGTTTTCTCAGAATGCTTAGACATTTTTTATTTATTTATTTCTTTCCCACTTTGAATCAATACCAGAGATCACTTGTGTTACACTGCAAGGATTGAAATATTTGATACATAGATATAAATCGAAATGTTTTAGGTAATTACATAAAAAAAAATCATGAGTTAGTTGTTTATTTACAATGAACAATCATTTATGAGCTAATATTCCAAAATATCAAAACTTAATTGTTCTAAAGTTGAAAAATGTTATAATACTTCTCTTTTAAGTTGTTAATATAATCATTTTGTTCTTGACGAAGCAACCAAATAGACCGCTTGAGTTCGTCAGTAACTCAGTAGGTTCGTCGGCGCCGGTCGGGCTGGCGTCGCGACGTCGCCACCCCGACCGCCCTGTCTCATCCCACTATTTTTTTCTTTCCATTTTAGTTACTTGCATCACTATGTTATTTTGTCTTACATACTTTTATTTCTTTATTTAACTTGCACCTTTGTCGGAATTCATACAGTTTAGTAATACTTTATAAAAATATTTATTTATTAGTTGGCGATGTTTCTATAAATCGTAGTTAAGTCATGTCAGAAGAACATGACGCTGATTGTATTGAAAGTGAACGAACTGTGGACAAAGAGTGTCAGACGCGTGTGGAAGATGTGACGGCTGATAATAACGGTGAAGCAAGTGCCAATGATTGTGCCAGTAACAAAGAGAGTCTGAATGGCGAGGCAGAGGAGAAAAGAGATGTTTCGGAGAAGACACCGAGTGATAGGGGGACCATTGTATGGACGAAAGAGGAATCGCAGCTCCGCGTGTCGTGGAACCTGCAGGAGGGAACTGCGACGTCAAAGGACTATGTGGCGCTCTGTTACACAGGTGAGTGGCCGAAAATATTATCAGTATTATAATAAGTGTTGATAGTATATACCACGTTAAGATGTTGCCGAATATTGATATTGTTATAGTGGAATACTTTTGGTATCAATATTTAATTTTGAAATCAATCTTTGTTAGTATTAGTTTTCTGTACTTGATTTAATTCCACCAATAGCTTAGAAAGCAAAACAGGAAAAAATTAAAAAATAAATATATATGTATATAAGTAAATGTAATGTATGTGTAAAGTGGTAAAGCGACCATTACGTAAAGAAAATCAGATTTAGTTTGTATTTACTATTAGCATAATGTTAGGAGTATCAGAATAAGTGATTTAATATCTCCTTGCTCTTATAAGAAGACATATAAAAACTGCTCTCATCAAGCTAGGAACTTGAACTGAACGAGTGATGTAAGAGTCATCATTAACTACAGAAAACCCTTACTCCTGGTTATATCATGTCTATATTGTTCTGTATTTCTATTGTAACCTGATATTTATTTTCACATTATTTTGAATATTTTATTCTAATCGTTATTGAAACTGCCTTGACGGTTTTTGGACCATTGTTTTTAAACTTAAATTAACCATATAGTTTAATAACGATTCTGAAAGACTACATATTCATTTAAGTTTAAATTATATTAATTTCAGTAATTAGATATTCCAGATACATGCCAGTTGTGCTTAGAAACTTGGAAATTCTTTGTTTTTCTGATCTTTGAATAAATACTTTGTATGCTTGTGTAAGTGTATTTTGTGTCTGTAGTATGTAACTAGTATCAAGTACGTCTCCTATTGTCTTGCTCAATGCCTTGGAGACGTCTCGTCTTGTCATACGTGACCTTTTAAGGCGATCAGTATCATACAGTAAATAGGGCGAGTGTCATAACCTACTCGAGATAAACTTTTTTCTATTTTTTGTATTAAAACACATTTCTTTTTACTTCTCAGTATGGTAAAGTTAGTTATATCGTTACGTCGCCTGTACAGACTAGATACAAGTTGCTGGTAACTGTATCTAAAGTAAGGATGGTTACACACTCGATTAAAATGATCGATTTAAATTAAATCCCAATTTCAAAAAATGTGGTAGTAGCCATAGTTTTAGCTGTATGAACTTATGCATTGTATTCGAGTTTTGATATTGGAATAAGGTCTAATTTTTCTTCATCCGCCTTATAAAGCTTTGCATCCGAGATGTGGTAATTCAAATTATTCCGGGGTTTCTTCATCCTTATATTCTCAGAGGGACAGGATGCAGTGCACAAGCGCCCTAAGAGCTTATTGCATTAATTGAAAACAGGAAGCTGTACTCTCTGATAATATCTTTCTTGATATCTTCGGAAATGTATGAAAACGATAGAGAGAACGTATATTTTATTTAGATTAATTTAAAGCTTGATATGTTTATGGTAAGTGAGTTTGCTTTTTTGCATATATTTTTAACAACGACCGGATTGCTTAATTCTTAGTACGACTTAATTACTTATATTTAAATTGCATTCGTATAATATAATGTTTTAAAAAATATTTTAAGCTTAAATTAAAATTAAAATTATTTCATGTCCGTTTTTAGTACAATATCAGATAACGGTAATGGATGATAAAAATATTACACATTAAAAAAATAAGTGTTCTAAGTTAAAGCTGTTTAATTTTCAATTCCTATACGTTACACTCATGAAACATCAGACTATCATCTTATATTAATAATACGGTACATGTATCTCATTACATCCTAAAGAATGTTTCCAGTTTCTCATCCCATTCCATGGACGTAAACTACATGAACCAGGAAATAACTTGTGGATATAAAAAAAATAAACTAACACCCACGAAGATGTAATCACACAACACGTCAATAAAATCGATAAATTAAAGAGAACCTTCGCCTGCAATAAACTTTTTATCAATGGGTGATTGCTATTATGTATAAAGTTCAAAAAAAGTGCAATCAACGCCCACACGCGATTAATTGTGCGCCCGCGCAGGCTCCCGCGCAGTTACACCGCAAATTGATAAGCACTTTTATTACTACACAACGTTTTATTAACAGTGTAATGGAACTACATGATGTTGATTAGTAGTTTGATTCCGAATCCGAAAAGCTTTTAACGTTTCTAGCAAGTTCTTTAATGAGTGCATTTCATTAGCCAATCAGCGTACCACTTGACCCTAAAAAATATCGAGTAAGAGTCTCCCATCAGTCTGGTGGGCTAACAGCCTTTTCACAATGCGATATTAGTACGCTAGTTTTAAGCACCACTTAGTTAATTGGATAGTAAATGGCTACTTAACTTACCTACATTAATTATATTTTGTTTTAATAAATGTAATATACTCATAGATATTGTAACAGTACGGAAATTGCAGGCGGCTTCTGGTGAAAGGCCTTACAAGAGTTTTATGTAACGGACTGGTAAGCGCGTGCTGTGTCCGACTGCTTTGTCATCGTAATCGCTTTTATGGAAGCTGGTGATCTCAACGATGTATATCAGTTCAAGGAGATCTTTGCGAAATAAAACAGAGCAAGAATTTAAACTTAAAAGCTTTATAAAACTAATTATATTGTATAAAGAAATTTACGTCAGTATAGACCTTAGAAATAAATGTTTAATAGGATTTTCCTATAAGAAAATGATCTCCAGTTGTGTACCGAATTATCGATAATAATTCGTTTTGCAAGTCATAGTGTATGTTTTATTTATGTATGCGTTTTCATTGCTTTCACAATAGGTACAACTCTCCAATTTCACCTGCATTTCGCCGTTGTTGCATTCGTTTTGGTGTCACGACTGCATCGGCCGGCGTAATCGTAAATTGTTCGTCGAAAACAATTATAATCTCAAAAGCACGATTCCGGCAAACCGGTGTCGCAAGACAAGAGTCGTTTTGCATGGTGCATGATTTTATGAGGACGATAGCTGAGTGCAGTGCAGTTGCAGGTCACCACGCCTCGGTGGTCGCATGAATGAGCCTGGCGGGCCCTCTCCCCCCCGCCCGTGTCCCCCCGCTCGATTTGTGAATGAAGTCCCCACCGACGCGTGCGCGTGCCTCGACGTTCACGTTCAGTCGCGACGAGCTCCGCTCAGCCACGCAGGCGCACGTTCCTCTAACGGATTTCAACAAATCGAAATTCGAAATCTCGTGTATCTGTGACAGTTGTTATTTCCTAGAGATTAACGTTGCCAGCACCAGTATATAGTGATATTTGCAAGGTCTTTGTAGACCTTTGGAAAAATCGGCGTTTGTCTTATTAGGTAAGTAATTTTTTTTTTTATCCATAACTGCAAGGCTAGCCTATTTTATATCTAGTTAGGTGACACGTAGGCTAGATTCATTGAAAAATACAGTGGGCTGTGCTGTAGGTGGTGGGCCCACGTTGTTACAAATATGGTATAAGTAGTACGCAGTAATATCTTCTTCGATATCGGGCGCCTTTGCTGAGGTGACCATAGTAGGTGCTATACTTTCACAAGCCGCACTATTACTTCATTAATCATTGATAAGCGTTACTTGAGTGAGTTTTATAGTTGACTGTTTTAATATTGTATCGACTGCTTGAGCGTTTGTTATTTCGCGCTCATGAATATTTATTAACATAAACTATTTTTGCTTAATCTTATAGTAACTATATAAAGATTATTGGAATTACCTTTAATATCCAGTACCGTTATTTTTTATTTCTAGTCTTGTTTTTATTATATATTTATAAAGAAAAAATATATATTATAAAAAATAGTTCATTATAAAGACATAGAGGCCAGAAACTGTGGTTTAAATAAATATATAAAGTTATATTACATATTAAATATATATATCAGAAATATTTGTTTATTATAATGACAAAATCTTCACATTTAAAAATTTGCATATTTATAAAAACGTCACAATTGTCCAAGTCTGTGACTCCAAGAAAGTTATGCACAAAGCTTTTGAAGTGAGCAGATGCTTTTCTTATATTCTTAGTGGTAAAAACTGAAACGGTCCAGGCGCCTGTACAATGGGGCATTTGAAAGGCGTTAACGGCTCTACCTGGGAACGATTCGCAACTTTGAAATAATACAAAATTATTGAGTTTGTGTACTTTGAAATTGATCACTATTGTTTGTGATATCGATATCGATCACCTCGTGACACTCCATTAGAGATGTAACCGCAACTTATCGATGTTTTCTATGTGCTATAATGTAGGTTTAAGTGAGGTTTCTAAAATAAAATGATAATAAGTTTGCAAGTTTAGTTATTTACTCTTAGTTTTTTTTTGTTAGTACTTATGTATGTTACGAAATTTGATTTTAATATATTTGTAATAAATTATTTTGTTGGTTTAAATTTAGGTTATTGAATGTCTTAAAATATACCGGT
Source organism: Dircenna loreta (assembly GCA_963555665.1). NCBI lineage: Eukaryota > Metazoa > Arthropoda > Insecta > Lepidoptera > Nymphalidae > Dircenna > Dircenna loreta. The sequence goes on from OY743087.1 coordinate 16,004,672, forward strand.
AGTACAAAAATATTTTTTTTCGAAGTGTCATTAAAGGAAGCTTAATGGTCCAAAATGTCTCAATGACGATATTCAATTGATTAGTAGACCTTGGTGACCCAGACGAATTAATAGTCAGGATGATGATTGTGAATTAACTCTCTTGGAGTATTTCAAAGATCACTCAACACTCCACTCCTCCGTCTTCGTGATAGAATCTAAATAAAATATGAAACCTTGGAAACAATCCCTGCGAAACCAATTTAAATATCATAAAAAACTAATTTCTTTCAGTAAACTGTTAATATAGTGCAGCTTTGATAAACTTATATTTTCTTCATATTCATTTACTCCTTTTATATGTTTATTCTTTTTGCATAATAAAAAATGCAATTAATTTTATTTGCAAATATCATTGATAGTTCGTTCATAAAATATGAAATATTTTTTAATAAGGAAAAGTTAAATTACTTATAAATTATAACAGAAAACATTATAGTAAGATCGGAAACATCGTTGGAAAATATACATTTACAAAAAAAAAGCAATAAATACATAAGGAAAAGCAATTTAAAGAGCTCTAAAGTTTTTAGGAAATCGTCTACCTCACGTTAAATCGTAAAGTCGACGCACGTCCGGCGATAGGGTTAATAAAAGTACCATCCATCATGCAGCCCACCGGCGGATATTAAATTGACACGCCCGGCTCTAACGCTCCATTCTCATTCTCACTCTCACTAGTTTCATTATCATGGTGTTACTCTATTACTTCAAATACACTATACTTTTTGCTGGCTAACGATCATTGGAAAATGGTAACAGTTCCTTGGTTGCTATGAACTTTTTTTTCTACAATAAACCACGTATGTAATCTTCGAAGGTAATAAAGTTTAGCTGAACCGGCATGTGTAAGAAAAATGTAATAAACTTTATATGAAGATAAATTGCCAATAACCACGCCATGAATGAGTATTCGATGATATTGGGACCATGAATATAGGATAAAGTCGAATTATTATTTGATTATACATATCATGTTTCTGATATTCATTCACTTAAGTTCTTATTTTGGCTGCATATAACATGTTTCTGGTATTCATTCACTAAAATTCTTATTTTACTACAAAATTCGTTTACTTAACTTCTTAACAAGACTACAAATAACATGTTCCTGATATTCATTCGCTTAAGTTCTTATTAAGACTATAAATAACATGTTCCTGATATTCATTCGCTTAAGTTCTTATTAAGACTATAAATAACATGTTTCTGATATTTTTTCGCTTAAGTTCTTATTAAGACTACAAATAACATGTTCCTGATGTTCAGTCGCTTAAGTTCTTATTAAGACTATAAATAACATGTTCCTGATATTCATTCGCTTAAGTTCTTATTAAGACTACAAATAACATGTTCCTGATATTCAGTCGCTTAAGTTCTTATTAAGACTACAAATAACATGTTCCTGATATTCAGTCGCTTAAGTTCTTATTAAGACTACAAATAACATGTTCCTGATATTCAGTCGCTTAAGTTCTTATTAAGACTACAAATAACATGTTCCTGATATTCAGTCGCTTAAGTTTTTATTAAGACTAAAAATAACATGTTCCCGATATTCAGTCGCTTAAGTTTTTGACTACAAATAACATGTTTCAGATTAACTAAGTGTTAACAGTTTCATAATACGCAGGGTTAACGTGAATTTTATTGACATGAATATAATCTACAAACTTGATGACATTTTCAGATAAATATTCATTTGTTTCTATAATCAGGTAATATTGTTTAAATTTTATATTTATTTATTACAAACTTCGATGGAAGGTGTGGTTGTAAAATGCACTTAGCAATTATAATGTATTTTTAACCTAAATATGTATAATAATGGAGAGAGAATATCAAAATATTAATTTAATTAATTCGACCATTATGACACAGTTCCTACTATTCAATAATTATGTAATTAACTATATAATTAATGTAAAACTAAGACGTCATCTTTATAACCAATACATGTTATATTTCAACTTGGTATATTTTTGTTATCTACTTGAGTAATTTTATTCTCATGTACATATATGGAGCATGAACGGAATATTATCAACTGTCGTCCGACGGAAATTAAATCGACACGCCCTCATTTGCCGACACCGAGTCCACTATACTCTGCTCCTGATGCGTTTATATCATCTTCATCGAGTTAAGAAGTATCTGTACCTACTTTGTTGTTAATAAATGCTCTTGAAATATTTATTATAATTGGATATTTCATATAGTGTCTGTTTATAATCAATTTTTGATTATAATTGACTTTTATTACTGGAATAGTTTTGATAATTCCATATTTTATAGATTTATTTTTATTTTAATGCCTATAATTGGTATTCTAGTCAATAATCACGGACTTTTATTACAAATCTCCGGCAACACCTGAAACCAGTTGATATTTAAGTACTGTCTTGTGTATAATTTTATTAACGCTCGTAAATGTGATGCGACACGACCAATAAAATGTAGTGATTTTAATACATTGGACTTAATGGTAATTACTATTTAGATATATATCTCTTAAAGTTATTTATTATCGGGCTAATATACATATTAGTGCTGATACAAGTGTCAATTACTTTTATCCAAGTAAATGTTAATAAGGTGGTCGACGGAGGCGAACCTAGCGCTGTATCAGCCGTATCAATGATACGAGGCCCCTGAGGTGCAGCTTTTTCGTTTTTGGGAAAAATCTTACCATCTTCAATGCACATACTGTTCTTCCTCCGAAACATATTTAGAGAGAGTCTAAGGCACTTCTACGTCGCTGAATGTGCTATCGGCTGTTTCTCTATTTTGATTCTTCGAAAGTATGTAAATAATAAGTATTGCTGTTGTGTACGTGTCATAACGTTACCTTAGCGTCAATGATTAATATTTACGATGCCTGTTCTCGTTTCTCATCATTTCTTTTAAACTCATTTATGTGAACTTTTAACACTTATTGTTTATACAATACAAAAGAGTTCCCATACGTGTTCTCAAGTCGGTGCTAGATCTTTCTCATTGATTTTTCTTGTATCTCAATTAGTTTTGGAACTATAACTTATTGCACATTGTGCTCAGTCTATTGTGAAAGTATTATTCCATTGCTGTTGTTCTTGATTGTTGCATTATTTTACTAATTTCTTTCTCAATCGTTCAATACTAGTGATGTAACGCGAACATGTTTCAACACCGCTGTTATTTTCGTTATCATCACTGTGTAACGTCTTACCAGCTATTTGATTGAAGTAATTATAATTCAAAGTGTTTAACTCTTCGTCATATTGACAATTAAATTGGAATTTGTACCTTTGCCAAGTTACGTAACAATCTTTATTGCAATGCTCGAATTATTTCGATTGCATTAAAAGTCGTTTTATTTTTTTACTATTCTATCTGACTTTGAATTTTTGACATTACTATCAACCTGTATTAAAAGATATTTATTTAGTTTAGTTATTTTTATTTTTAAAATGTCGTTATTTTTATTATTGAAATACAGTAGTCAATCTACTTCATTAACGTTATTGGAAATTTTGAATTTATGGTCGATTTGATGCATGTGTGATAAACATAGGTAATTAATAAATAACGTCTCAATTAGTAGTGTGTGTGTGTGGCTTTCCTTAGCTAAGTCTTATCTAGTAAGGTGAAAGAAATGATGGGAAAAGTTCCCACGGCGTACCAAGAACCATGTGCCCCCGCTATTTCGACGTTCGCTTGCAAGATACTAATTGCATTTATACTTCATTAAGGAATTTCTTATCTAAAACGAGCTTTTTATTCGAATGCTTTTGTCTTATGCTACCGATGATGCTTTTTTTCCATACGTTTTGATTTAGCAGTTTCTTTCTTCCCATAAACTCATTCATTTCTCATTATCTCTATTATATGCTCATAGCGCGGTAATGTGGTAATTCTCACTTGTATACTGATTGCTTTAAGAGGTTTGTTTTTTCTTATAAAATTATAAATCTTAAGATGTAGAGCAGGCCACTAGATCACGATTGCTGTTTGCTTTGGGTGTTAATGGAATATCTCCTGAATCTCATATTATATTTCTGACATATTTGCATGTCTTTGATATGATTTATTGCTTCAATGAACAAGTCTTGTGCCAAATGTAACACATCTTCTATATAAAATATTCGTTTCAAGTTTGTTTTAAATTAACTGTAAATTGTAATGTACATAAAATATTCGTTTCACATTAACTGTATCGAAACTAAATCATAAGAATAGTTCTGAAAGTGATGAAGTGCGTTCGAAATATCTTGAGCGTAGTATTGTTACAAAGGAGAAACACCGGGAGGAAGCGATAAATAATGTTCGAAGTTTATAAGATCGGTCGAATTGCGTCCGCATATCGTCATACGCACCCTCTTTAAGGTTGTTTACATTTAATATGCCGGCCTCTTGTTCTGATATTGTATTCTTGTGTTATAGTCAATATGGGATCGAAAATCTTGATCATTGAATTTAAGATTATATCGTATTTTATTTGCACAATAATTTAAATTTTAAATTAATGTATCATGAAAAATGTATCATTACAGGGTTCGAATCCCATTCCATCCTATCGTATATTATTACATTCTATATTTATTTAAAGTTTTAATAAGCTATATATTGTAATGATAAAAAAAAACCAATAAATATCTTCTTCTAAATAAAACTACTGTAAACATTTTGTTCCATGAGATTATTCGTCTTATCGTGAGAGGAGCGGGTCTGATGGTAAACATAAACTATTACCTAAGTACACAACATTTTATTGCCTGTGTTACTGTTTAGTTTGTAAGCATTCAAATCTGTGCAACGGACAAATGAGCGGAAGTTAAAATCGGAACAAAGGTTCGGTTGACTTTTTAAGCTTATTAAATTTTGTCCCTTCCGGATCAGCCCCTAAACTAGGGTGAAAGTCGTTGAAGCGAAAACGGAAGTAACATGCGCTTGCCATACCGTCCCGTGATTGGTGGCACGGGCTTCCGTATCCGGTTTTTACGGATACTAATAATAGGCCAAAACATTTATATTCGACTGAAATATATAAATATATACATGAGCTACGTTCATCTAGTGGATCGGATGTCTTTAGTATGCAGAAAAGCATGACCTACACTTATATTCATGTGCGATTTCTAAAGCGTAGGTATGTTATCCATAAATAGATTCGTTTGATTTCGCGACGCGGTACCGAGTTCCTTGGTGAGCCTTAATGGCCGTCTCATTAAGACGTGTCCTCTGCTCGTAAGAGTGTGACACGCACATTGAATACAAGTGCACTTATGTGTGCATGGCTGTGTCGAGAACGCATGAGCTGTGTAATAAATGGACGAATGTGATCAGTGGACCAACCAAGCCAAGGCCGATTACGCAATCGATATGTATTTTTCATTGAAAAATTGGCGTGTCTAAAATTGGTAGACCGTCGTAAAGTTCTGAGTTGGCAATGTTCACTGGGATCAATGGGGATAGAGTAAAAATATGTTTTATATTATTTATGAGCATTGTAACAGGAAATCGTTATTATATAACGAATTGTATATTTTATGTTCCAGCTTTAAGAGGTCTTACCCGAATTCGTTGTGGGTGCTTTATGTTTCCCAAGACAATTTAGTTGCACATAAAAAGATTAAGAAGGGTGGAGGTGCTAATGCATGTGTGTACGCACATCCGGTCTACCGGTGTCCGTTAATTGGTCCGCGTAAAAGGGATATCGTGTAGCCGCCTCCTCCCCTCTCCCCGTGCCGACTTCCTTTCGAGCCTCTGTGACAGGTTGTGAACAAGAAGAGCTGGCAATTTAGACAATATTATCCCTTAATTTGGAGATATTTATCAGTAATAAATTGCGCACCTTTAATTTTGGCCTAAGCATTATGCATGAGCTCAATTGAGACTCGGGTTTGTGTTTTTTTAATTTTATTTGGAAACCGGCCGATTTGGCTTGGACAAACGGACAAAATTGTCGCTTTGAAAATTACGTCTGATTGCGGCCAACCTGACAGCCTTGACTCTCGGACCACGTAGCAGACCTAAACATTAAAATTTTATGAAATATATCAACACAAGTAATCAAGGTAGAGATTTATATTCCACTTTTTTGATATAATGAATGATCTTCCCACGGCACTGGTGATTTTAAGGAATCATTCACCGTGGCCCCTACCTCTGTTCTGCCTCGCAATCTTGACTTCCCGTTCCCATGACGAAGACTTGAACTGTGACTGAGGACATCATCATTTGTACTCATCCATACTTGCGGTCAGTGAACCGTGTACCATGCCCCGCTAACAACCTATTATATCGTCATCAAAGCTTCTTTGAAATTGCAAATTCCCATACATTCACATAAACTAATCATCTCATCTTAATGCGCAATATCTTTGAGGCGTATATTATTATCTTGATATTTCCTCTCACTATTTTCCTCAAATTAGCTGGTAAACAACTCGTAACGTTATTTCTTAGAAATGTTTAGCGATGTTCAAATTTCAGCATTAAATTGGTCCCGGAACAGAACAACTGCCTTCACAGAAACTATTAAGCTTAGACATACTTCACATGTTTATGTATAAATAGTTGTGCTATTTATCACAAACAATGGCTGGAAGTTGGTGTTAGTCCTCGATGCGCTCTGATTACTGCCTGGACACGTGTTTTAAATATATATACCTCATCATGTCTCATTATTATAAGTTTTATCTGTTTAGTACCAGGGGATAATTTTCATGATTAATGTTTAATTGCGATGATTCGGGTTTTAATGGTATTGCAAGAAAATGAAATAACATTATTAATTCGTAAAACGTTTGTAATTTAAAAGGTATCCGTGCATTGTTTGAACATCCATCGATCGCTCGTAGTAAACGAATTCTTACGAGAGATTCATCCATTGATGTATTGTGATCTCTGTTCGTGTCTGATCGAAATTACAAATCAGTCAACTGTCAAACAGCAGTCTTTAAAGTGCTTCGAGTATGTGTGTGAATCTTAATAAATTAAGAGAAATATTAGTAAGTATGTTTAGCCATCGGTACTCACGTTATATATTTAAGATTTATTCCGTTTAGTGTCAAACCCATTCGGTTTAATTTTATTAATAGTGGATCAATTCTTATGTAATTCTTAAGTACTTAAATGGGTATTAGATATTTTTGTCTGTCTCAATCTTCTATATTAATCCCTGTAAGAGATCATATGTCACCACAAACATTACATAAACTAAATCGATACAGTTCTACTTTTAGTGTAACTAATGCTCCGACTAGTTTATATTATTTTTTTCATGGAGCAAACAGAATTTCCAGCAGTAAAGCGTACCTTATATGTTGACTCCAATCAAATCTCATCAAATTTAATAAAACAACATCCAATATTTGATGTGTGACAAGTGAACAAACAATCAGACAGATAAACTAATGAAGAACGATAGTTTAAGGAATCTGTATCATGTTTAACAAAAAGTTTTTTTTTTGTATTTAATATTCAGATTTGACCTCGCACTATTTTATTATATGTGTGGCTGTTTTTTTCGTCGTCTGGGCAGCGGAAGTCATTATACGTTTTCCGCTGTACGCCATACTGTCCTGTAAAAATATATTCATTAAAAACAGCGACCAAGAGTTTACTCAGTCGGGTTCTTTAACGCTAACATTAACATATAATTTAATGTTTCGCTTCTAAGGTTATTGATCCGAAAATAATTTTCCTTTTACAATTTTAATACTTCTTAAGATCTCTCTAAATTAAGTCAAAAACAAATAGTACAATTTGTAACTATTTCAAAATATAAGTCATTTTGATACTTTTATTTCATGTTTACAAATAGTATATTACATTTGAGGGCCAAGAACCAATGTTGGCTTACCGCGGTGTCTTGCAATAGTTGGGGCTTGTGACCAATATTGACTTGGCAAATGTTTGCCGCAGCACGCTCATCTCATGTGCTACGTGCGGCGTAGGAGGCTTAGATAAAGGTTTCACCCTTAACAGATCAAGAATGTTTGCGTATAACAAATCGTGTTTGCTCTCTTTATGTCCTGCGCGTTGGAAGGATCACGGAACACGTTCTGTTTGTTTGTTTGTTTGCATTATGGATATTCTATTGAGTTTTAGTTGTGTATCTGTATTCGTATCAAGTAACAAATGTCTACATGTCGTTCTATCGTGAGTTATTATTGCAAAATAATCGGTGCATTTGAATATAAATTGTAAAATACGCGCAGCTATTGTTACAAAGCAGGTAATATTTTATTCAAACATACTAAGACAATATAAGATGGCGAATCGATTTGTCCTTCTTTAGCTTTATTTTTCAGTCAATATGGATAATAGCTTACGTTATATCAATTAATGATTGGTATATGATATATCCTAACCACATAGTTGTGCCTGACCTAGGACAGACCTAATTAGTTTCTGAACAGCGACACATGCGCGCTGCAACAACAGAGCGATCGAACATTAATAGTTCAAAAAGCGTAGACAAAAGACATTGACGCTATTGGAATAGAATTATAAATGTAGGGTTTTGACTCCAGATAATGTTAGGCTATCGCTTATGTCCATACATTTAAATAGAAACAACAACGAACGCCTGCCATTTGACTACGCACTGGGCTTATTGTTGTACTTCACGCTCATTCACGATACCTACTCTATTTTTAAAATAATTATTATTTGCCATTTCTTTTTTAACTATTGTTAATCCATAATCTTTAAAGATTTTTTTCATATTATTGGCACAAACAAAGAAATCTTCTTAATTTCTTCTTTTAGGTAATATATGAGCAGTGATCTTATACCGGTATTTATCAATTTTATTATTATATATGATTATAGCATATGCTAGAATCATATATAATAATAAAATTCAAAAATTACTCCATTAAAAAAAATCTACAATATAAACCTATTATGGTAGAGTTCATTTGCCAAATAACCTAACATCCGTAAACACACGTCAAGGCCAGTTATGTTTACATTGTCAGAGTATCCACACATGCAAGTGTAAATCTGTGTGTGTGTCTCTATATTAACCAATATACTATTCCAAATAGATTACCCAAGTAATATTTCACTGTCACCATGTTCTCCACATCATACTGCTGTTATGATAAATTGATGTATCAATCAATTTTCTTGAAGTTATCTTTATCATAATAAGCATTCTGAACTCAATAAGTGCCTTGCGTGTAAATCACGAACGGAAACGAGTGCCAGTAATGAGGTTCGGATGTCGCTCACCTATTGTGCCTTGCGAATAGATATTGACTTCCTCAGTTCAGTTATTGGTAACATAGCGCTGTAATGAGGCATTGTTCGTTAGTCAGGAAGTCTTCAAGTCCCTACATCTTAATCTGCTTTCTGGACGCAGATCCTTTCTGTGATACGATTGCTTAATCCTAGAATTGTTGTGATACCTTCCACTTTCCAGGTCCTTACACCAACTATTCTCCATTCACAGATTCTCAATCTCAATATTCAATCTCTATTCACAGGTCTCCTTATATGATGAAAGAATTTCAAAAGGGCAATAAGCAGAAAAATAAAAGTTCTAAACCATAAAAGCTGTGGTAAATAAAAAATATATTATAATAATTTTGCACATAAGAGATATAGATAATTATACTATGTACATTGTATTATTTACTGCGACAAACAAGTAAACATATTAAAGAGAGGTATATAATATATAACGGTCCATATTAATAATTATAATATAGTAGGAACTCGACAGGGCATAGATGTAGACCTTCCGGGTTATGTAATGGAGCGTTACTTAAGTCGAGAGATGCGCACTCAAAGGCATCTTAGAAAACTGTTTGCTGATGACATAAGAACGTGCTCCTTGCAGGTCTCGGCAAAGAGGTATTTCCATTTGTGCCAACAAGTAAACATATTGAACAAGGAGTTATAGTTCAAATAGAAAAATATGTTTATTTGAAATGCAGATGATTGAATAGCGACATAATATGTGCAGGAACGCAGTTAATGGCAAAAACATTTACAATGTTTGTTCTCGTGCACTTTATTCATATTGTTCAAATATAAGAACTCATGTATCAGCCTTAAGGGCAATTGTTAAATATGATTATGTATTTTAGTAGATCTACAAGGTTCGCATTTAAACAAGATTAAATCAAAAACCAAGATCTCTTTGAAATGTTTTTGGTTTTTGTTGGTCGCAGTCTCAGTAGGTAGTGCATTCGGAGTGGGTTGAAACATTATATTTAATTATAATAAACAACATTTTTCTGGGCGGCTATTCTTCATATATCTTAATATCTTAAAGTCAAATCGTACGATACATATCGTATACTTAATGAAATGTGGGTTATAAATAAAGGTTTTACATATTATAGAAAATAACATTTGAATGGCAATTTACTTTTTTTTTTAACAGTTTTTTAACATCATAATTATATTCAGTATAACCACAAAAAATCAATTTAAATGATATTTTGTTATCATTCAATGCTAGACCTGTGTGGTCAATTAATTCTTATTTTTAATATTAACGTCCTTGATATTGTTGGATTGGTTTTACTTCCTCTTTTGCGGCAAATTATAAATACAGAGCACGTCACTCATTCCGTCTCAATCAAAGGATCGTGAATGAGATGTTTGCCGCGTATGTGACTACTCTTTAGCTATATGTATACTGTAGGAGCACACACGTTTCCTGTTGTTTTGCGCCGTTGCATTGCTACATACTGTGGTACGATATTAATTAAAATTGTTTCAACTTTATACAATTTGAAATCGACGCTTAATTAGATTTATTAACTTATACGCGTTCCTTTTTTAAAACAATCCTTAATGGAGAAATAACTCGTCCATGTATATGAATGCTGTCGTTTTCGATCTGAGATAGTTTCAATATGTATCCATGGCCGGTCGCGATCGCAGCAAGGCGCTCGGCGGGTTGCCGCGTCGTCTCACCAAGGCCAGCGAGTTCGTTAGAGCCATTCATGGATACCCGACTCCTTCCCTTGCCCCTGGCGACAGGATACTCTTCGATTCTGTGTCCTATTCTCATACTTTCAATCTTTTTTTCGATCAAACTTAAGTCGCAATCGTAATGTACCGGATACACTAACAAGAAATCCACAACACGTGGCATGAATTTGTTTTTAATTACCTTTTAATTCTAGAATCTTGATTGCAATTTGTTATTATTTGAATTCAATATTATTTGAAAAGATATTGCGTTGATAATTATATAATACACATCTAAATCAAACTTTGCTGTTAGTAATGATATTGTACTTTTTAAACTTTTTTGTCGATACTAAACAGACTTTAAAAGTTATTACAATACTATGTGTGGGAGACGTCCAGTTATGTCACGGCCACATTGTCTTTATCAATTGACTTCCGCTAAATATTCCTCTTTGACAATCAAATTCTAATGTATAACAATGTTTTTAGTGACATATTTAGTTTGGTTTTGTTATTTTCTTTATATTATATACTTACTGATTTTATTTCACTACAGGCGGTTAAAGAAATATATAAAAGCGAACCAATGACGTTGAAGTGTAAATACGTTCAGAAGTTGAAGGATTGGTTTTAATTTCGGTTGAATCGATCAATGGCGGAGAAACTGCGGGCACATTTTGGACGTGCATTGTGGGCAATTCGTCATGATTTGTGTATGTAAATCAATAGAGTTTAGTTGAGCGGAGTAACGGTATTTTCGTCGGTATACGGCAGGAAGGCGGATGCAATAAACACACTTTCAGCAAACCAAAACCAGTAATCAGTAATTTCGTTGTGCAAAATTTTCACTATCATTTGTTTTGGTCTTATGGGGTGCCATTGATACCCCTCTGCGTTCGCTTACATTCATAATATTTAGGGATTATAGCCCTCGAATAATCCTTTGTAAATAAGGGATGCGTTTTATTTCTGGAATATATTACAAATGGAACAGGATACTTTTATTAAATATTAAATTGACTATCCTATCCATATAAACTATTATGTGCAAACTATCGAAGCAATAAAATGGTATGGTTGACAAAAAAGAATATTTGTATAAGTATAACGTTTAAAAAAACATGTATTCTTATGAAACGTCGCGCCAGCTCCTGCATAGGAATTCGCTTTTCAGAAATGCAAAAAAGAAACCGAGCCAAAGAAAATAGTTGAAACTGTCGACAAACGTATGCAGGCGGCTGCGTCGGTGTCAGCGCTTCCGCTGCCTTGTGCCTGTTTGAGATCGGTAAAAGGTTTATCGAACTTGTGGCTTTTTAACATTACTTTTTACATTCCATTTATTTGTTTTATTGTTACACGAATTAATAATATAAGTATTAAGTAAATCCCTTATATATAGCAAACGTAGGGAATGTAAAGGCAGATCAAAAGACACGAAGAAATACATTAATATGATACCAACTCTAATAGAAATATCTATGAAATAGCACCGGGTAGGAATATCTTGGAATGTTGAAAACGTTTCCTTAAGTCGCGCTCAGACAGCTTAGTGCAGTCACCGTAATAACCCAAATGTCAAGTAAGCTTTATAACAATGTGGAAATATGTGATTGCCAATAGAAAAACGTAATAGCGCTGAACTTATACTATTATTAGGTATATGTTACATTTAATTTACCCGCTGACATTTCGTGTGCAATTCCATTAACATATATATTTTATTTAATTTTGCAACTATTCTTCAAAGTTCTTTAACAAGTACGATAAACTAAACTTAATAATTCCTTGATAAGGAAAGTAATAATGTTTGCGGGTAAAGGCTCTAAAGTTATAGTGGGAAAGCGTAGGTTTTTCGTGAATATTATATTTACTTATGATATGGTAGAGGATAACTAAAGTGATAGTTGGTGCGTTCTTCGACACTTAGCATACTGTGACACCTACGAAATGTTGGATCAATCATGAAGGATCGATTGAATAAGATCAGTAATAAGGTAGGCTGTGGGCGATCGGTCGTTGAACTGCGGGGGCGAAGGCGGTGGTACGCTCTAATTCGATTTAACGAGGAATCCACTGCAAAACAGACAATAATCCGTTTCGATGTCAACACACACATAAGCATAATCGTTAAATAATATCTTACACGGTTGAATTTATTCAGATATTATCATTTAATATCACATTGAAACATAAAACATAATTTAGTGAGTAAGACTTTAATGGTCTTAAACCAGTCATAAATATTGATGTGAGACTTGTGTCGTTGTATCTTGCACGGAATTTGATTTATAAAATGTTTTATAAGTGTTTAAGAAGTCGTTAAGATTTTAGTATTTGTTTATTGTTTTATATTGATGATATTGCTGTAACCGTCCGGATTGGCAAGGATGGACCGTGTCACCTTGAACTCCGGATGCCGTCATTCTGATGAAGATCCTATCGGCCGTCGATGGTCTTCGTGTGAGCGTCTTTCCATATATTACGATCGTCTGTAAATCTTTGCGTCTGTAAGACTAAAGAATCATTTTTATTTTACGACTGTCCACATCCGCTCCGTGAGACCTCCGCCAAGGTCGACGTTTTAAATGTTTCTTAATCGGTTTCATTTAATCAAAACAGAATGGCTTATCAGATTTATGCTTTCGATGAAAATAAAACAACATATGGTGTATTTCTGTTCCTATGTGATGAGAAAAGTGTCTGAAGTTCGCAGCGGAAACGAACTGGACGTGGGCGACGCCTACACTTCGGAGTGACCATTCTCAAATGTACCAAGTGACAAATTTAATATCATTGTCTATTTCTGTACTCGCTTCATTCTTCACACGGTTTGAATTTATCTTTTGTTGGTTCCAGGTAAAGGTGGCCATTAACTCTGTCACGATCTCTCTTCAAGGTCACTGACTTCATGATCCAAGTCAATATTTAATTCTATAGGTACGCGCTTTTTTACTAAAACTTTATATTGAGCGTTATATCGATATTGATCAATTAAATTTGTATGTTAGCGCAACATTTTTCTTTAACCTGTCAGTTATTGAGAGCACTGAAGTTAGTTGACTGTGACAATAGTAGTATTGTATTATGATAGTTATTAGTTATATAGTAAAGTAACAGTGTTATTTGTAATATTGCCACATATTTCCGCATCCGGCATTACATTACTATTTTGCACGTTAAGTGTATTTTATATTGACGAGATCTTTTTGGTCAGTTAAACTGCTTAAACTATTCGTAATTGAAATATATACCGTTATTTATTAATAGTAAGGTTGAAAATTGTTTAAATTATATTGGTCCCTTTGATGTAGAACGGGAATATCGACAAAGACGGATGTCCGGTGCCGGTCAGGATTTGTTTCACACGAGGCGGCTCCTCGGGTTCGCGGCAGATGAAGATGTATGAGATTGTAAAAATAGCATTTTATTAAGACGAATTACATTATAAATTCGAATGAATCAATTTCCAGTAGCCATTGCAAGTAAGCTAATAGTAATATGACGTGAAATCTTTACAATATTGATTTATTCATTCACTTAATAATAAAGGGGTAATACTTTTAGTAACCGTACTTACTAAGTTAGATATAATGAGAGTCGAGAGGGGAGGGCGTTGATGTTAAGTTATTAATTTACGTTGTTACGTAACTTACGTAGAATTCTATAGAAATAACGTAACGTTTATTGAATGATTCTAGTGTAATAATTCCGTCATTGTTATTACACTACATCGGCATTTCAAAGGGCTGCCGTTCGCTGGATCTTATATAAACATCGTTTGTTGACTCGTTGTGTGATTTTTCTTTTTGTGTAGTTTTTGCTTCCATTTCCGTTTTAAAGGTATTATGTTGTGTGCCGGAATCCGGAAGTAGTTGAAACTGAACTCTATTTTGATAATAGTATCCCGGATGGATGTATTAGATCTGTTAGTACGTATTCGTAATCAGTTCAATCTTGTGGATAGCTACAAAATTATTTGATATACATAATAATAATTGTTGTGAGGTAGCATTTTTATTTTATAGTAGAAAATACTATATACTTCTAAATAAACATGTTAACTTAACATTGTAAGCTTAATTTATTATTTTTTATTTATATAAAATGAAAAATAAACCAATACGGTCAGAGATCCGAACCCGTGACCTCTGAAAATCCATCCCGTCTCTCTGCCATTTGAGCTACCGTACCCCTATCAAACCGTACTCTTCATTCTATATTTATTTAAATAAGCTTAAAGTGGCTTTGCATGTTTATATATGTTTTGAAGCATTAATGTCGGTTGTGACATATTTTCAACGTTAATCAATATTTCCTACAAAGTTGGAGACCTTAGGATTTTATTAAGAATACCAATAGGTTTCAAAATACTTTTTTATTATTTGTATATGATAAATAAAATATATTATTAAAAAGTATAACTATTGTCTAAAGTTATATTTTTTAAAGAGTTATATATATATTTACTTATATGATAAAATATGACACGGTTTTGACAGTAGGTTAATGAAATACAAAAATCACATTGTTAGTTAAACAATGTGATTTTTGTAACTAAACTAAAAAAGAAAATGTATTTCCTTGATAAGGAACAGCTAAGTTGCTTACCGTTAGCACAGTTGAGTCAGTATTTGGTGGAACAAACGTTTTGCATACAATGCCCATACTCACCGGTTGCGCAAGCGCAATCGGTCATCGGGCCCGGATGTGACGACAAGTCGAATTATGCGACTAGATGTCTGGACTAGATCAGACCTAAATAACGCAATTCCTAGAATATGTATAGGTTCCAAATATAAGTATTATTAAAATCATTAACTAAAAGATACAGATTTTTCTAAGCATCTATTTCATTAGTGTATCTGGAAGATAGAATAACGAATAACTAATTTTATTTATGCTGCTACAAATGGAGCGAATGATACCTGTCTTGGCCTCCAAGGTCGGTCTACAACCGTCCATGTAACAATTCAGACACGTGTCCATTTGGACGTACCGGTGCTTCGCTTCCGTTGGCTATGTAAATGTGGACCTCGTTGGAGTACGCTATGGCACTGCCGTCCTTGTTATAAAACGTCGATAAATTCAACTCTGCCATGAATTACTGCTATTGACTTTAAAGTGTTTTGAATTTTCACGTTTGATAAAAGACAGATCCCATAATTATCACTATTTAATATTTTTTGTTTGTTCATAATACGTGCTATAATTCTTTCATTAGCACTCCATATTTAAGAAATGTTACCTTTTAAAATCTTCAAAAATTATATATTTTCTGGCTTCTAAAGCGATAAATCTGCTTTGCAGAATAATTGTGAATTCAGTGCTCGCTGGTCATGTTTCTAAAGTTTTGTCAGTGATTGATAAATTGTACCCGCATAGCGCCACTGGCAATGTCTGCATATCCGTTTAAAACTGCAATATCATTCTATTTATACTGCCTTCTTCTTTATAGTATATTTACCGCCTAAAATATTTTTCAATATCTTTAAAAATAAATATATCTAAAAAAGAAAGACAAAATACTGATATAAAATATATGCATATTAAATCTATAATCTATTAAATTGCACGGTTACATGATACATAAAGTACATAAAATCCTGACACTGGTACTAAACTTGATCTGTATATTGGCCATATGACTTGCTTCCTCTCCGGAGATACCCGAGCCCACGACGTCGGTAACCCGAGTCCCTGGTGCCAACCGTTACACGAAGGGTCAGACTTGACAGATTTACCAACATCGCGTGCTTCAGCACTTGCATGCCCAATTATTTCTCACAAGCAAATTGTAATCACACATTTGATGCCAACATTAATCAATATAAGGCTGCGTAAGATATGTAAATGTGTTCATTGATTTACTTTTTTGGTGGTTTCATAAAAGTCAACACAAAAAGGTTTGATACCTTTCTCGGTAAATAATTGTATCATTGTCACTGGTTAGTCACTTTTAGTATTTTTTAAGTTATAGCAAAAACTGAACCCTTATTTTCATCAGGCTATTGCTTAACTTAACTTAAGAAAAAAAAATCAGTGGTAGCCTCCAGTACATAGGAGCAGTGGTTATAAGTGTACGTACCCATCGTGTTGAATTTCGAAGTGAATCAAAACATTAGATGAAGGTGTCTAAGGATGTGTTATTTCTAAGTGAATATTTCTGAATGTATGAAAGACAACCAAGTTTATTTACATAAATATAGATAGATAACTATTTAGAAAGCTGCAACTTTGACGTGCAGCTCTTATAAAAAATAATAAGAATTGTTAATTAATTATAATTAAAGCTCTATGTTGTTACGGAACCCGTTGTCCGGGAAGGCAACTTTCAGATTATAAAAAAAAACCGGCGTTTGTTTGATCATTTTAGTATACTACTTAATTAGCAGGAGCTTTATAGGTGTTATTTAAGTTTCTCATTCCGGAGTACATTGAATACTAATTAGTAGAGCCAGTTGATAACGCTGCTTGTTTTTCTTATGTTTGTATGTGTGAGTGTGCGCGTGTGCGACGGAAGTAAAGCGCAAAAAGATAAATCAGTAGGTCTCTACCTTGCGTAGACAAACAGCGGCACTTATAATGTGAGAATGTAACGCTCTACTTGCTGTGTGCAAGTTACCCGTTACCCGACCGCGTCTAATAACAAGCTGTTAGGTTAAATTAAGCCTATCTTTAAGCCTTTTAAAGTTTTTGAGGATGAGGCACGTTTTTTTATAAGATCGAGAGATAATTATTACTAAAGGATATGCCGCAGGCTATCATTTCATAATGGCCACCCACCGGTTGTAGAATTATACATTTTATATGAATCTTTTACTTAGTGAATTAATTTAAGGTAAACTTTTGCAGTAGCAGTGTTGGATTATTATATAAAATCAAGGTAATCCGACATTGGCTTACCGCCAACCACCCCCTTTTCTTTGGCGTCTGCCAATAAAATAGTTTGAGAATTGTCAAGATGTCTGATAATATATTCAACGTGCTTTATTAATTTTCTAGGTGATAATTTTTATTTCGATAACATTTGTAAAATTATCTTTTAGAATTTATTTATAACTTATTCGTCAAGTTAAGACCAAAATGTTAATGATTGAGCAGAATTCATTTTTTATCAACATTTTTTCACACACAAGAGCTATTGTTTCTTGCAATATGTTCTCAGATAGACCGTTGTTTCCACTTTAGAATAATATAAATTACCAGCAATCTCTGGACGTGGGAACTTAGCAACGGAGCATGGAAACAGGGAGGGAATTTTAATAACGAGTCAGATGTCCACGGAGATGACCCTCTGACATTTCATAACGGATTCTGGTCAATGATAACTGGTACGGTGATCATGGCGCTCAGGCACACTATGACTGTTTAATTGTAGTTATATATGACGTCAAAGTTTTCCTTTTAGTACAGGAAGTGCGTGCGAGAATTCGATTTGTCATTGGACGGTATTGGACCGCTTTCGTTTAATTGCTGGGCCATACGATGGTTTTTGGTACACAATGGTACACCTAAATTGTAACTACCCAAGTCAGCAAAACTATTCCACCTTTATATTTGGTCTTACCTGTTTGGGTGATTTTATATTCTCTATGCAGAACCTGAGGTCGTTCGTCCCGGCTCTTCTCTGTAGCTTTTGCATGCCGCTGGCGTTATCTGGATTCTGAATGCGTAATAGTATTAGCACATTGAAAGCACAACGCCTATTGAATTTATATGATCACACGTGATGAATTTCATAATTCTAGGATTTACATTACCATGACCTCTTAAAGGTTTATCTAGACAAATGTGTAAAGAAAGAATTTCTTAAACAAAATAATCAATTTATTGTCGTCTTATAATAAATTGAATTTGGTGGAAGGTAATAAAGTAGGATATTGATATAATTATAAATCAAACTGCTGGTTGTAGATCGATGAATGACCTCGTTCATCGGTCCTAACTTATACCTAACTAAATAATATAACAAAACTGCTTGTAAATATGAAAATGATGTGTCTCTATTTTACAGCAAAAATTACAACTTATTTGCGAGAGTTGGCCTGTATGACAAACAAGCAAATATGCCTCCTACTCAAGCTTTCGATTCTGTGGAAAATGCCAATACCAACTTAAAACCATTGAACATAAATATTTAGTATTAATAAAATAGTCATTATGCAAATACCAAGATTGTTTTAAATATACATTTCATGAACTATACATTTTACGAATGGACCCCTAGTATATTATATATATATATATATAAATATATAGTATATTTTAATTATATGACCTTTTGTATTCTATTTACTGATTGGCGCAGTAGTTGTTTTTACATCTACTGTGCCAGTCGTCGTGGGTTCGATCCCCATACTAGAAAAAAATATATAAAATTAAATCTGAGTGTTACATGTATAATATCTGAGTAATATCGACAAAAATTAGTTTACATTTGTTTATCAGTTGTCTAGTAGCCATAGTACACATAGTATAATTTAGGGCTAGATCAAATGTCGGAATATTTATTATATAATTTTAAACGCATTCGTACTTTCAACTCTTGAGTAAATCCTTGACATTTGTGATTTACCCGCACATAATCCAGTGGAGGCTGAGTTGTTAAGTCTATGAGGATAATTGCATCTGCACTGTTCAATGCTTTAAGTGAAACGGTTCTTATGTACTTACTTGAATATGTAGTATACTTTAACGGCTATCTCTATGTTTTGCATGTACATTTGTCTTTTGTAAGTGGCTTACTATTGTATGTGTATAAACATGTATACCTAGCCATGTTAGGCTTATTTAAATTTAAAATAAATATGGAATGGTCAGGGAATCTGCAACCTCTGAGAAGCCGTCCAGTCGCTCTACGAATTGAGCTATCGGCCGCCTCGGTGACTTGAATATTCCAAACATATTTGTCTTTATCAGGACGGTGGCAACATTTATTAGACTCTCTTCGTAAATTCTAGTAAATGTTTAGTTTTTTCCATTCGCTGAAAAATTTTGAAATCTTTTACAATCCAGAATACTGTAACCACAGTGCGAGTTTTGACGTAACGAAACTTTGATAGTTTTCGAGCAGTCACGAAACGAGTCAACCAATCACAACCAAGTACATCTGTTTACTTATTGATACTTATTCAAATAATTGAATATCGTTGGTATTAGACCAGTGACAACCAAAAACTCCTTTTGGGACTCTAAAACTATTAACGTATTCTAAAACTATTAACGTCGTTACGTCAAAACTCGTACTAGGTGTACTGAATTGTTTTTAGCATTCTATTTGTTTGTCCGTGGGAGCTGCTTGTTTTACCACGCCGGCATGCGACAGGTTGGCGGATGTAGGAGTCCACAAATATTAGCACTTACCTAATTCATTGCTTAGACCTGTTTACTGTATTACCAAACTACGTTCTGTTCTTGTTATGAGGCTTGTTAGCTGTAGGCGGAGAAATTATGTGACTTAACAATCCAGAAATTCCAAAGTTAACTGTTTTATCAATGTTAATATTAAGGGCAAAGACTAGGAACACCTCTTATGTGATATATACTTTGATTTAAATATACAAATGAAGTTTATTAAATGATTATTATTAAAGCAATTGAGGCTTAGTGTTATTAAGAGACGAAGACCAAGACTGCTGCTCACTCAAAGTCTACTTTGATTAAAAAATATGTTTAAAGATCATTAATTAATTTTATTAAATAATTTTAAGCTTAATGTCGGCAGTTTTAAAATATGTTAATGATATAAAAATAATAAAAACGTAGTTATATTAATTATAATTGCATACCTATAAATAGATGAATAATTAAATATGTACAAGTAAGTTGGCTACAAAGATGCAGATACGCCCTAGATGGCGGCGAGGTCGAACTGCGCGTGCGCATGAATGGACCTCCACTTCACTGTAATTGATCAATGGCCCGTACGTGCTCTCTACTATGAAGAGTCGGAATATAAGTCGGATTTATACTTTTTAAACTTCAAAGACACTTAAAACCGAAACTATTTTTACTGGTATAGATTTTGTTGTTTAACGTAATATAAATAATCGGACATTCTAGCCCCAAACTAAGCCAAGTTTTTACTATGGGTACTATGGTACTTGTATTATATTTATTACCTAAACAATACAAGCTTTTGATTACAAATATTTTCTAGTGTGTGGATCCAATCCACGAACACAGACCACGACAATAGTTGGGAGTTACGACCAAAATGCCATTTAGTCATCACATATAATTTATACGCAGTAAATTCTTCTTTGGAAAACGAATCAAAGCACTAATATGATAATGTCATCGTGCGTGAGTTTATCAGAGGACGCGTGGCCACTGATAAATGACAGTTATAAGCTATTTAAAGTTGATTCTAATTGAGTGAGCGACAATCATGTTATAGCTGCGAGTCAATAAGTCGTCACGACTTTTTTGTCGTATACCATAAGTAGTTACGATAAACTGTAAAGAATATTCTATGTAATTGTTGAAAATTTTTGTTACGGATAGATAAATATCGTATACGACTTGTAATTTAAAATAACAAACAATTTAGGACATTAATGTAATAAGGAATCTCTTATAATTATAAATTCAAAACATGATTTTATATAAATATTGCATATTATGTTAATTTTTTTAGTAAAACGTCGAAATGTGTAAACGAAGTGATATAATATGAGCGCTCGTGCCCGCCCACATGCGCCGGCGCCGATCATAGCGTCACTACACGAATTGAGTTTATTTTCATTCACTAAAATAATAATAGACTCTGTCTTTAAGTGGTTGTAAATAAGATCGATAATATGTTGGAATGTGGTGTTTTATTAATAAAATAATAATAATTGTATTATTTCGAATATTGAACAAAAAGTATTAGTGTGGAACCAAAAATATTAAAAATAGTCATGTATTTTAAATAAACAAGTACCTATAATATAAATTTAAAGGAAGGGTTTTATTGATTAAAAAAAAATGCTGTTTCGAATTTTGAACCAAAAAGACAGAAGAATTATGAATAATTTTAAAAGTAGTTATGTAGTAAAATAAATAAGTATCTTTTAGTTAAATCTAAAATATAACTATCCTTGATTTAAATTTGAAGTTAATAGGTTAAATATTTAAGGTTTAATATAGTCATTTCGTATTTTATTTCGTTATAATCTGATTTATAATCGTGCCATATCAGTGCGGGGCTTACAAGGTGACGTTCAACGCTTTATTAGGAGGCACAGTCGGATAAAGAGAACACGAGGGTCATTATATAAAACCTCAGAGGATACAGTTCTTACATAACTTGAATGTTTGTATTATATGCTTTATTATTATATATAATAAGACTTTTTGGTACTTTAATATTTTTGATAATATCTATAAACATTAATAACCGTGATTAGCGTCTTTTAATTTTAATAAATTCTTAATTTTGTTAACTTCTTTTAATATTAATGAAAAATAAATCGATACGGGCAGGTATATGAACTCGTAACATCTGAGAAATAGACCCGTCGCTCTATCAATCCTTCTACCGGTTTAATTTTATATTTATTTAAAATTAATAATGTTATTACCGTACCTTTGGTCTAGGGATAAACACTGTATAGCTGTAAATATTTTTACTTATATATATACAGATGCAGAATAAAGTTAATTAACAGTGATTTATAAAAATATCAGGAGTACGTGAATTAATGATAACAAGTCAATAGTGAATCATAAAATTAGCATATTTATATGGAAAAATAGAAATAGAAACCTGATTTGTTTCCGAGAAATAAAGTTCATTATTGTTAGAAGTATTTACTTAATGTTGGTCATAAGAAAATATTTTATGATTCAAAATTACGTACCTACGTATATAATTTAATTAAAAATCAGAGATGTGTGATAAAAAACATCTATGCAAGAACAAAGTTCAATATAAGAACAAGCTACTGTAATATAAACCAGATGTGTGATAGTAATTGATCTATGATTCAAGTACAATAAAAGAGGGACGTCCTGTTAAATTAAACTATAGCTATAATAAGTGAACGTAAATCAACGTAGATGTAAATTGTTTTGTTTTATACCTTTATATCCGGTGAGATTTGTGCACCCATTGAGGAATTTTAAGTGGTCCACGCTCGTAAATTCAACCAGTATTTAATGGCTGAGAATCAATGAAAAGGAATTTTAAAAAGCGTTCCTTTTTAACTGAAACGATTCATTGGACAGGATGTATTACGTTGTTTAATGTGTTATATTAATTTTATAAATTATTGAGTTGTTGTATTCATGTATTTCATTTTGAACTAGTTGTGTCCCGTGGCTCTCCTCTCCTGAGCTGTATAAATATGTTACACGTTCAAAACATAAGATAAGAAATAAAGTGCATACCCCTAGTACGAGTTTCGTTAGTACGAAACGTTGATAGTTTTCGAGCAGCCACGAAACGAGTTATTGGTTTTGATTGGTTGTTATTTGGTTCTGATTGGTTGTTATTTGGTTCTGATTGGTAGTAAAGTAATCCGTAACGTCAAACGTCGTACTAGGGATAATAAAGAAATGGTAGTAGCAACGCTCTATGAATACTTTGCTATAAAAAACAAAATCTAAAACTGATTCTAATGTTTCTCTAATTGTCCTCAATAAATGAGCTATGAAATGCTAAGAAAAAACTTTAGTCCGACTAATAGTTAGCGCTTTTAAAGGAACAAAAAACGTTTCGATAAATGAAGATTACGTATAGAATGCTAAGTTCATCAAAATGAGTAGCGACATGATACTTTAATTGGCAGAGCCACGGTAAATCTGTGCAGTCGCAGATTTTAATCCTTCTTATATCGAATAATATGCTGTCTATATTAATTTAAACAAAACACTCGTTGTATAGTGTTAGTATAAATATATATTAAACTGGGTAACATGCAGCTCCTGAATTACAAACCCTTGTTAACGCCGTGTGCTGTCTTTCGTCCCCGTTACCTCCGTTATCTATCCGTCATCGCAAATGATTAGGAGAGGTACTTACACCAGTTAACAAGTTAATCGTGTGAAAGTCGGTTACAATATTATTCACACGTCATCGTTCTCTAACAACTCCGTGGAGCTGTCACATCGTCACCTCGCTAATGGGGGTCTGTCATCGGTTCGACCCCTTTAAACTCGTATTTCCTGTCGTCCAAATGTTATTTCGAGACGGATACACTTAAGTGCTTAGAATACCGTGGTCTGTGCTTGTCTCTGGCAGATGTGCAATAAATATGACGTCCTCCGAGAGATAGGGTTGATAGTCATCGATTTATGTTAGTAAGTCAAAGTAGCAATTAACCTACCCGCATAGCTGATAAACAACGCTTATTTATTGTAGTATTATTTATAGCAACTGATTATCTCTCATATCTGTCTGATTGTGTATATTAAACAGAAGCTACAAAGATAAAATGCAGTTAAAATGCAGTATTTTTGAAGTTATTTCTAATTATCTAAGTATTGAAGGTAGAACTAATTTTAAAGTGAGTCAAAATTATATTTCCCACAATAAAAGACGTACGTATAGATTATAGGGATATAGAATATAGACAGCTTGAAGCTTTTCTCGTTAAGGATATAAATTGACGTGGCACAGCTCGTGAGAAAACAAGGGCCCACTTAAAGATATAAATGTACAAAAACTCTAAAACAGTTGTGTAGGCGTCTGACACGCCACGGTGTTGAGATGACCGTTGTTTGGTTTAACTACGGGCATCCGCCTGCTGACTGCCGCTGTGACACATCGTTCACATTGTCACGGTGGTGTAATTACATCTATAAAGCCTACTCACTCATTGTTGTCAGGAACAATAACAGCCGTGTAATCAATTACAGTTAAACAAGCTTGTAATTACATAGTTTGATTTTTTTTATTCATTATTTTATTATACACATACGAAAGCTTAACATTTTTATTTTTAGATAATGAAATAGCAAAAATAAATTCCACGTCCACGTTTCGAGGAAGCTGCGTGATTAACAGATGTTTCCGCTAAATATTGTCAGACGTTTTTAAACTTTTTGAGAGTTTGATGTTCGACTGAAAAAAAGGCGGAATCAAATTCTGATAGGTATAATATAAATATATATACATATTATTTTTACCTACGTGGATATAAATATGTATCATATTTCTTGAGCACAATTAAGTTTTTTTTTATTGAATATTCTTATCTGTTTTAAATTCGAACGCCAGTATTTTTGCATTATCATTTCGCTCCAGCGAGAGCACAGTCGATCTGAAAGTCGCGACAGTTGTATCTCCCATATCCCGTGTCCGGAAGCGTGCGGATGTTGCGTCACCGCCGGAAATAGACGCCCTCTGTGTCACGAGTGTCGTCACCACTACCGTCACGCCTGTCATCATGCTGCGCTAGACGCAGACCTAACCCTATTCAAAACATGTTTTATATCTCTTTAGTTCATTATATTTCGTTTGTATTACTTTTGGATGCTAAATATAAATCATCATCAATCATTTCTTTCTTGCACTTCATATTCTTAATGTTAAATCTACTCACCTGCTAAAAAATGATTCGCTAACTGCTACCAAATCTTGCTTCTTTTTTAAGTGGGCCGAGTTAACGAGGAGGAAATGAGAGTCATTAAAAAAAATCAGTTGGCATACAGTATATGTTTAACTACAAATGAGGGCTCGTTACGTGTAGCTAGAAACAAAAAAGTAATTCTAGTCATTGATCACATTCAGTCGGTTCGGCTGCGGATATAATTATTTTTGAACGGAAACCGACCCAGGATTGCTTCTATCCATTGCGTACATCATAATCCACTGTAAATAAACCCTCACATTTCCTTGTTAGTATTTATATGCATCTTGAATTTATTACTAGATTATAATGTAGATAACCAAAATACTAAATAAACATATCGGGTGCGTCAATGTTTACGATGTTATGAAACTCGTAATAAACGAAACCAAGATCATATTTTTGTCCAGTCAACTAATCAACTTAAGGTAATGGTATTGGCCTCGATGGAAGCGACTTCTGATCGCAAAATCAATTTGGCCTCGTGTTATTTATGGCCATGTTTCCCCAATTAACTGGCAATTCGGTGGCTTCGATTATTTCGCATTTAATGTGCGGGCGACTCCCGCATCCGGCGATTAAGTCTGGCGCATAATTTGTGATGCGCCAGCGCCAAAGTGAACATCCTACGCATCGGTTTTTGGTAGATAAAAAAACAGAAGGGTTCGCGTCTCGTTTGCCATTTCTTAGTCGCGGGACATTTTTTTTTTATTTCGACGTACAGTTCTTTGCACCTGCAGTCGCTTTTGTTTTCCATGCTGGTACCCGCAGGCATCAAATATATATATTTTTTTTTTGAGTTTTGTTTTACTTTTATTTGTCCGATTTCGAGATTTGTATTTATAATTAATAATAACTCATATCGGGTTTATTTTCCTATAGTATTTTGTTATATTAGATATTCTTGATGTTTTAGGAGGTTTAATTATTTTGACAAATGTTTAATTTTTATAATGTGTCTTTTCAGAGACCACGACCATCGCCGGTATAGCCAGGCTCGTGCCTGCGACCGGATGCGACACTGGCCATATAATGTGGCTACTTGATGAGCCCAATCAGCCTTATGAAGGTAATAACAACTTTGATAAGATTTAAATTATTTGCTATGCTCTTCCTGCTAAAGATAATATATATGATTTTAATAACGTTTCAGATTGTGAACAGCTGCTCTGTTTTCGATATTACAATGGCGAAGAAGATGAATGCGTTGCAGAATCGTCTACTCTGCCGCCACGATTTAAAATTGATCTTAAGAAGTTGCCACATCGTCTCAAAGAGGGAATCTCGAGAAAAAGAAGCGGTGATCAGGTGTCGCCCTTCTCTTACAATAATGAGAGCTTTGAAATGAGTTCGGAAAACACACCTCGCGTTGAATTAGTGAGTACGAGCCAGGACATCAAGCATCTAAGTGAAAATGTCAATAAATGCTCAATTAGCACTTTAGGAACTAATGGGAAATTGAATCTCGAACAAACGAAATGTGATCCTAGTAAATCTCTAGTTAGTAGTAGTACTGAATCTCGTAGCGAATCTCACAGTATGTTGGACTGTAAGCCAACGTCGTCTGGTGTTAAAAAAAAATACCCTCCTCCAGTTGATACTGGCGGCGGACAAGTTTTAAATGGTGTTAAAAAAAAAACTAATATGAACATCGGGTTGGATTCTCCTACATCACCAGATGGAACTGAGTACTATAAGTTATGGTCTCCACAGAATCCATGCAAAATTATGAAGTTTGTGTATGATGTTGAAGGCGCGAATGTGCCAAATGATGCTCAAAAGTCTCCAGTTCCACCCTTACCGCCTAGACAATCACATAAACCTTTAGAGAGAATGCATGCATTACCCCCAATCGTGCAAAGGCACCGAAAACCCAAAAAAATAACAAAGCCCGAAGACGCGTTCACTTTTGAGCTGATAGACACTGATGAACAATTTTTTACTGATAATAATATTGCCAACTCAGCAGCTTTGCAAGGAGATATTAATGATTTTAAACCTGGAGAGTTTTATTCAGGTGTCCAAGCTCCCGTTTCTTCAACTACTAGTTTTTTGAGAGGCTGTCCAAATGTCGCGCCTTTAGCAACCCCTGAGACTGATGGTAGCTTATGTGATTCTACTATATCTTCCATGAAATTATCTAAATTTGTAGAGGATAAGAAAACTACTGATGTACCTGATAGCACACAAACTATTAGCAAGAGTAACATTGTGTTTATAAAAGATATCGGTCCGGATAATTATATTACTACGACGTTTGCTAGAAAAGACAAAACTGTTGAGGGTGATTTTCATTTGACCCCCAATCACGCAAAGTCTGATGAGAAAGCTCAACATACATTTTTAAATGATATATGTAATCACGTTGATTTTGAGGATGACAATAGAAATCAAATTGAGGAGAAAGAAATTACTCTTATAAAAAGTCACAAACCACTTACGCGTCAAAATTCAGGACGCGCCACTCCGACTATGATGACAGCATTTTTGAATTCGTCTCATATTGACGGCACCAGTCAAGAATGTGTACTTGAAAGTCATACTGCTCCTAGTTCCTGTAATTCATCTCATTCTACCTCACCCGTAGAAGAAGGTGGTAAAACAATACCAAGCGTCGGTACATTATTAATGAATCGTAAATATTCGTGTGACAGTTCAACTCCTAAACATTCAAGTTTACCTCGACACTTGTTAAAAAACCTTGGATGTGAAAATACTCCCAAACATTCCCCTCTTAAATCAGTTACACCGAAAGATACCCCAGATAGCCCCATGAGGCCCCATCCTAGAGTTTTAACTAGGGTAGCAGCTCTGGCTAGTTCTACAGTACCTCAATGTCCACCAACGCCTACACACCACGCACGACGACCGAGGCCACTACCGCCTCCAGACCTACATCCTCCACCGATACAAAATTGTGAAAACTTTGAAATGGTTGAATTTACAAATGAATTGAGAACATCGGAGATCAGATCTCCCAACCTTGAGTTTGTGAATAGCAATCATTTTACTATAGTTCATGCTGGACCACCTGATGACGTAGTATTACGGAGGCCGCAACCAGTTGATGACAACGATGATAATGACAATGCGGTGGCATCACCAACCCCACTTAGACATATGGCAGGTATTAGATTACCTTCAATACCTGAGAGAGCATCCAGACAAATGGCCTTAACAGGAGATTTTCCGGCTAATATGATTGGAGGAATAATTGAATGTGAAGAACCTTTACCTCCAGGTAAGCTGGTTGTTTTCATATAATAGATAATAAGCGTTATTGTTTTTGGCAGAAATGTATATCTGAATCCATTCATCAGGTTGGGAAGCCCGTATGGACAGCCACGGTCGTGTTTTCTATATAGACCACATCAATAGGACCACAACGTGGCAGCGACCGGCTGCGAACGGCACTGCTAGATCACCGGAACCCGAGGTGCAAAGACGACAACTAGATAGGAGGTAAACCGTAAGATAGATTCATATAAATTAAACTATATTTTCTTATAATATAAAAATTTATTTTTCTTTATAATATAACAACAAATAAAACCCAGAGAAGTCGATTCGATCGGTAAAGATAATAGATATTTGAAAGTTGGGTTGATGGAGTGGGAGTAGATGGTCTCTATGATGGTGGGTAGGCCTGCTAGACCCACCAAATACAAGTACTTATATCAAAGCAAAATTCCAAACACATAAGAAACTAGAGATTCACAAATGAATCTTGTGAACAATGTCAAGAAGCGCCTCGTAATACACTTGCTAATCAACGAAACTATAGATCCATAACGCGCATTCTTCCAGATACCAGTCCATCCGTCGCACGCTGACGCGCCCGCACGCCGAGGACGAGGAGCTGCCCCCGCCCTCAGGGTCGTCCCGCGCCCCGCCCCCCGCCGCGCCACACCCCGCCGCTGAGTTCCTCGCGCGACCCGACTTCTACTCCATCTTACATATGAACCTGGTGAGTTTATAAATGTGTGCGAACTTTAGTTTATTTTTAATTTATACCTGTTATTAAAACTTAGATATGTATACAAAATTTAAATCTCTGTTTGTTAAAGTAATTTTTAAATTATACTTATACATATTCCTTTTTTCGTTCCAGGAGGCGTCGTCACTATATAACTGCAATTCCACGCTCAAGCACATGATATCCAAAATCCGTCGTGACACGACCTCCTTCGAGCGGTACCAACACAACAGGGACCTGGTCGCGCTCGTCAACATGTTCAGCGAGAGCGACAGAGACCTGCCTCTGGGCTGGGACTCCAAACTCGATAGGAATGGAAAGGTTCGTCGTAGCTCTTTTTATAGTAACTGGCAGAGGTCATTCACGTGTTAATCTTGTAATCTTGTGAACTCTTGCTAACATCATACCGTTTTGAATCAATAGGTTACTGTGTTCGATATTTCCACTCCATCCTCAATATTAATATATATTTTAAAAGACGATCTTTTGAATGAAAATAATCTATATTACTTTCCCACTGACCAAGTATCGAACAGTTAAATATCTGGGCTTCTCACGAAATCTATAATCCCGAGAATCAGGATGATATCCTAATAAATTAAATGAATGTAAATTTGTCAAACTATGAATTCGATATAAATGGCGTGGTCGAAGTCCCACACTAACCTGTTGGCGGCTGCACGTACAGCGTTTCTTCGTGGACCACGTGATGCGTCGCACGACGTTCGTGGACCCGCGCCTGCCGCGCGCGCCGCAGGCCGGGCCCTTCTCGCCCCTGCTGCCGCCGCGCCGGCGACCCACGCTCGCACAGGTTACGACTCACTAGGGGTCACTGGGGGCTCACACGGGGTTGCCTTGGATTCGTTGATTGTTACAGTTTTGAATTGTGCGTTATTGTGGGCTTGTTTCGTTTTTACGTCTATTGTCTTTGCTGTCTTAACAATGGATCTATAGTGCTTGATGCCGTGTGGGATTGTTTTGTGTTTAGAACTACCCGTGCTAGTGGGATCTGGATGATTGGAGCGTATTAGTTTAAAGGCATTATGTGTTTTTTTTTACGCATGATCGTTTTTTTTTTTTGCACGCTGATAAGATTGCATTATTGTTGCTGTTGTATGTAGCTTGATGTTTTAATTTATTTAGATGTATTTACTTATTGTTTTTTATATAATTTAGCTAAGTAATAGTTAAAATAGTTCCAGTTATTAGTTTTTTATTAAGATATTTTTTGTCACACAGGCGCCCACCCCTCCGCCGCGACCGCCCGTTTGTTCAACGGATTCGTACTTACAGAATGCGCAACAGGAAATACCAATTGCATATAATGACAAGGTTCGTAGAAAATGACATTAAAAAATATATGTTTTGATAGCTTGTTACATTTTAGCATTTAAATTAAATGCTCTCAATTGACAAGATTTTGAATAATTAAGCTATAATTAAGCACTATATCTCTTGTCTTTAGTGTTTAGTTTGCATACTTGAAATAAACATAAGTAGTTTCATACTGACTGTAGAACTTGTGGTATAAATAATAGGTTATTATGAGTTTACAATAATTGTTGGTCTGATGTTAAATATATGTAAATAATACTTTAAATGGACATGTCAGTTCGATTAAATTTACTATTCAATATTTATGAGGATAGTATAATTGAACATAAATTAATAATATCAAAGAAGTAATTCTACTACACGCTACCAATACTCTGCCGTAACCCGGAAACGATATGGAAACTGCTATTAAATTAAATCTGTCCCCACGATATAATTTGAATGTAGCATTTAATTAACGTGCTACATAACGGCGTCCAGGTGGTGGCGTTCCTCCGTCAGCCCAACATCCTGTCCATCCTGAAGGAGCGCTGTGGTTGCGGCTCCTCCCTCAGGGACAAGGTGAACGCCGTGCGGGTGGAGGGCGCGCCCGCACTCGCGCGACACCAGAACGACGTGCAGCTCACCTGCCTGCTCAGGTCAGTGACATTTATAGTACATGGGGGGCTGGATGATATGTGGGGGGGGGGGGGGAGTTTCCGCCATTTATGTGAGACGGGAGACTGACACTTATGGCAGAGATATGCCTTTTACATATTTCTTCTAATGGTTTTTTTTTATTGAGTGTTGCTGTAGCTCCTTTCGTACGATGAGTAATGCGGATTTACATTTTACTTTATTTCTACACATTGTCATAATTCGTAAATATTACAAAGCGACTGCAACTAGCCACGTTGCAGATGGCTGTAAGTTACTGTCTCCAACATCTTATAAATATATAAAAGACCGTGTCTTCGATAGAGCGATACCAAAAAGTGCTGAATAAGCTTTTAAAGTTTACGTTCATATTGTTATTACGCTGGTTAGGTAATAATATAACCTCTATATACGTCTTATATCTGTTGTTGTTGTTCGAGAGTCGCCACCCTAATTGAGCATGCATATTAATGGAGGAATTTGATTTGAAAGGCATAGACAATTCTTATATAGACTGTATCTTCGTAGTTACTGAAAGGAATTATACAACTGTATACCAAGGATGTTATCATCTTCCAATACGACAGTTGTAACAAAAAAGCAAAGTAGGAAAATATCATATTATATTCATTTAGAGCTTAACGATATTGCGGCATAATTTTTCGACACTACTTCAACCCTTTCAGGTCAATAATTTCAGTAATAATCAAAAAAATATATTAAAAATGTAATACCTATAATTTGGCTTATCACATAGAAAAACTGTTTTTAATGTAAAATTAGTTTTTTAAAACTAAACAAATATAAAGACTGCCATTTAATCAATTAAGTATTGTGATATAAGAATGAAGTGTAGTATATTGTATTTAAGTTATTTAAGTGACCTTTAGTTATTTTGTTATTTAAATAAATATTTAATGTAAAGAAAATGTATGCGTAAGTTTCTTTAAATGTGTTAATTTTAATTCGTTAGTTTTATGTATGATGATGTACTTTTACGTTACTTGTTTGTTATTCCAGACAATAATAAAGTGTCTTTAAATATGGCAAACAACTTCTCGGATCTTCTTCTTCTCTTCTTTTAATTCTTTTGTTGACCAAACCAACGGTACAAAATTTCTTTAAGCAGAATCTTTTTCTTCTAACCATTCCTGGTTACGTTCCTGAACATATATTATTATTGTAACAAAAACGCCTGTTATTTCCGAGGGTATAGAGAGAGAGTGTATTCACCAAATTATCGAAATATCCGTACCTCAATGAGATATACGGAAAGTCTATATAAGAGACAAATCCAGTTCGGAAAAAATCTATGTTTATAAGAAAAAATAGGAAGGAAATATTTATACTTTCACCGCACCGTCATGTATACGAGAATATTAATTAATATTATGAATGATAGATTGAAACTCGTATTTAAATTTACTCTACTAACTCTACAATGAACCATACAAACTACTAACTCGTAACAATGCTGACGACAAACAACTCTATCTGTTGAATATTACATAATATATTATATACTATTACGACCTAGTTGAATACACATTGTTTCTAGAATGTAATTTTAACTAAATTACCCTATTCTAATCTATTCTTTCAAATAACATGGCATTTTGAAAAGTTACTGTTACCATATTTAAGTCTGATTCACACGTTCCGATTACAGATTTGATAACGGGCTACTTAGTGCTGTTCAATTTTAGGACAGTCATTAAATTGTCAGTGTATATAACATATTAAATCGTGAGAATCACGTAAATTGGAAAACGCCTCCATTGTTGAAATATAAATTGTGGATAATTAAATAGGATGGTTGAATGTCAGTTACATCTAAATCTGAACATAGACCAAGAAACCAATGTAATAAGAAAATTAATATATTTTATTTATTTATTTTAAAAGCAATTGAATAATACTTATAATATAAAGATCGTCTCATATAAAGAGTAAAGCTAACTTACTTGCATATGGTTTTCGACGAACTTCTATAATTGTCATCTTCTATTCCATCATTTAGGGGTGTCATTTCCAAAAAATATGTTACGTATTCATATAAACACGGACCATTTTGACTGCAGTTTACTGATCCAAGTTATATTGGTGTTAGGTATTTTAATAGACCAGTTTGGACGAGTCTCTTTATATGTGTGAATTTATATATGTAATATATACTTAATGTGTATGATTAATTTCTAATAATCAAACCATTGATCCAATACCGTCCTATCAACTATGCTATTTTTATAAATCGTTTAGAAAAAGAGGTTTACCTCTTTTGCTCTTACCATATTGAGTCCATCTATTCTAGTTATATTATTCAAAGCAATCAGGTTACAGAAAAGTGAAACCAGAGAATTTTCCCACAAGAATAATAAGAGCAATCCGGTTCTTGGTTTAATGACTGCAAAATCATTAAATGTCTAGTATTTCTTTTGTTATGATTTTTTTTTTAATATTTTAATTGTTTATTTGTTTTTTTTATTAATTACTACACAAGAACGAGTTGTTGAATAGTCAATACTTCTCTCATTAACGACTCTGGTTACTAATTACTATTGTTATATCTATTTACTAACTTTATGTATTTTTTTTGTCGATTTTTAAGTTTTTGTTTGATATTAATTAAAATTAATTTAGACGATTTAAACGTAGTGCTAATAAACGAGCTCCTTGTTTTTTGGACAATGACTACTGAAATATAACCTTTCTAAAGTAGCTAAACATTTCTTTTTAACGAACTTTCTGGCCAACATTATACTAGTATGTATATTGTATATATAAATATAATTTAATACAAGCCCAGTTGTTACATACATACAGAATAACGGTCCTCAGTACAATCAACATCTCGTATCTCGTTATCTGTATTTGTATTCAGTCCCTACGCCTCCCGTCCTTCATAAACACCATTATGTTTAAGAATTATGTTGTTTGTGTGTTGCAAAATAAATTGTATTTCTTAAAATATAAACTAAAACTAAATATAACCTTTTAAGATAACCGGCAATTAGATTATTATTAGGGATAGCCGTAACTCTTACGTTTTTTAACTATTTTTCTGTGGTATATATTTTATATAATACGGGTATTAGGAGCAGACGTGGAATCTATTTTAATTTCACAATAGAGTGCTCTCTATCGTGAAATTAACGCTATAACCAATATGGGTCCTCGGAGGTCTCTTATAACTGATTTTAAAGACGTTACAATACGCTTCTAGCACTCTATATATCAAAAAATATAGTGTATGTACGTCCGGAATAAGTTTACAAACATTCAATGAGAACAGTGAGCTACATAATATAAACATTAGATATAATCAAAAAATAATACCTGAAAATAATTTGTAGATTCATGGTAATCCTTTTTCCAGTATTTTACAATTTGTGAAACAGGCAGATTATTAAAAAAGTATATACTTTGATTACTAGATTAACTGGGCCAGTTTTATATCATTTCAGAGGTACAAATATACTTTGTCAAACCTGATCTATTTTGTACAATAATATATACATATATATATTCTTAAAAATATTTTAAGTATAAATATTTTATGTCCATTGATTCCAAGAATAGTTTATTCGTTCCAAAAAATACTACACATATACAAAAACCTACTTCGTTAAAATGCAAATATTTTTAAGACGACAGTATGATATATAAGAAGACTCGTAATAATAAAATTTGACAGTTAAATATATAAATGATTTTAATTACCTTGAAATTATTTTTTAAGAACGTGATGGGTCATGTATTACAGTTGCGTCGTGTCCAACTTAACTTGTCACTTCTGAGAATATTTTTTGATACGACACGAGAGCTCTATTGGTAGAGTGATGGGTTCGAATGCTGTATGGATTAATTTATAATTCTATATTAAATTTAAATACAAAAAATAAAATTTTATGACCTCGATACTCCAATTTGGTAATAACCATATGAATATTAAATTATATAGAACTCTACCAAACAGCAACTTGTTGTAGAGCGGCCTTTAGTTCCTGTGTCACAATGTTTATATATAGAGTAAATTAAGTTAAGGTTTAGTTACGTGTCTTAAAAACTTTTACTAAATTTTCTACCACAAATTGATATCTTTTTATTAACATTAAAATTAGCAATAATCAGTTTACATATCCACTCGTTATACACGGTCTAACTACAATATAAAATCAACCTTAGATGGCTTCCATATAACTCGTATTGAATTATTGATATTCTACAAACAGATTGTTTCTCCGAACTTTTGTTGCAAGATTCCTTCTGGAGCCATTACTAATTTGCTTTATTAACATCAGTACATAAATATTGTGCAAAAAATATATGCTATAAATTATTATAACATTTATGAGTACAAATAAAAAATAAAAACATTATTTATAGTCTGTAGAGCTCGCTGGTATAGTCCGTTGTTAGAACAACATAAAAACTTGTCAATTCCTTTTTATATAATCCTATTCTAGGAACTAAAAAAACTATGAATAAATTCCAATATTGTATCTAGTAATACTTATGTATATACTTATAACAGGCCCGGATACAGGGTTTGGTTCAGAAGAGAGAAGAGTTTTTTTGTGTGATCTAAAATAATTTACAAATAATTTGTTTTGTAACTTAAAAAAAAATAAAACAGTGCCTGTGTTAAATACTCAGCCTAAATACCTGCGATGCGAATAAAAAGAAATATTTGATAAAAAATAAATCAAGTGCTACCTCAGTCACGTGGTGGATAATAGCACCCGTAGCCTCCCCTGGATCCACGCCCATGTTTATATATTATTGCATTTATATAATAATTATTAATTATAAAGCACTGTTCCCAAAATATTATCGTTATATTGATAATATTATTTATTTAATTCTTTATTGCACAGTATAAAAAAATAATGCTCAAAAGGCGGTCTTAATGCGACAAACACATTCTCTACCAGCCGACCTTAGGGTTCATGAGAGAGCTTTGGTAGGTGAGCAAACAGTAAAGAAACAAAAAGACACAAGTTACACAATTCTAAAACACAAAAAAAACTACATCCTTAGTATATCATACTAACTGTTACCCGCTACTCTGTCTGTGGAACAGAAGAGTAGTACATGTTCAACTGCAGGTTAAACCTGGAAAGGGAACGGTATTAACGCGTTGCCGATATTTTTGAGGTAACTCCAATATTTGTCATATTATTAAAGCTATCGAAACTATCGAACCAAATAAACTATTCATCAAATCCGACTGGTACTAAAAGATACCAGTTGGATTTGATGAATAGTGTGGTTAGATTTGATGATTTAAATAAAAAATAATATTTGATATTAGTATGAATAACGAATGGATGAATTATTTCCTATGACCTTCACTAATTATAATAATTGTTATTACGCAGTATTAAGTAGAAATGGCTGTCATCACATTCCATAAACGTGAAATGGATGATTAAAATGTTTGTAAAAGCCTTGTATGTGCGGAAACCTTAATGGAAAATTACATCGAAGCCTAATAAAGTAACCAAGGGACGAATTAATTTAATTTCCATTGTAAATTGGTATTTATACTAGGATATGTATTTTATTGCTGTTTTCTAAGAAATGTTATAAAATAAGGCGTTAATAGATTTGTTGATTGATTAATTTTTTGTTATTATTATATTGTATTAAAATTGTGTTTTTTTTTTCAAGTATCAAAATTAAGCCTTTTATATTGTGTGTGTTTATTATTGTAAGTATAATTTTCAATACATTTTCAGCGATTTTTTTTAAAAGAAGGTAATGCCTGATTTTAGTATTATGTAGAATAAGAATGCGTTGTGAATTCGGCCATCAGTTCTTTAGTCCTTCAATTTGTTTTATTTTTAATACTCTTAATTCAACTGAAAAAGAACACACATTCATATTCATTACGTAAAATACATACCTACATTTATTTAGAATTCAATTTGGCGCACACACGTACAATTATGACGTCATAATGTCAGATACCAAGGATACGTCACTTTCCTATATATGCAATTAGATGACGAGACAGATGGAAAAATATACAAACTAACAGACGTACGTTGATATTAGTCATGGAACCATATAAAGAGTAATGGAAAATAAAAATAATAGGGTGGTAATAAGCGGTGTAGTGCTTTATAATTTATAAAGGTGAATGACCTCCCAATACTGTGGTCGGGAATACCAAATAACTTTAATTTGTTTATATTTTTGCGTAAATTATTTCTTAGAAAATATAATGAATTTTAATAAATATAGAAAGATAAATTCATGAACACTGACAGGACTCGAACCTGCAACCTTTTGATACCGTCCCGTCATTCTACCAATTGTGCTACCGTGTCCTGGTAAAGTTGATTATAAATATAACGATAGATTTATTATGGCGGATAAATATATAAGCTTTACATGACTAAATGTATTTTGTTTGAAATTGTTTTTAAACATGTTTATTTTTAAAGACAATTTCAAACAAAATACATTAATATTACATTTAAAAAGCTATGTATTGACACTATTTATAATATTTATATGTACAATACTTTTGCCGTCACTAAGAGATATTTTGAGATTCAAATATAAGTTTTAGAAAAACTATAAACTTAAGTAAACTCATTTACTCAATAGACATTATTTTATTTACCTAAATATTATAAAACCAAATCCCAGACTGTACCCCTAGTACGAGATTTGACGTTACGAAACGTTAATAGTTTTCGAACAGTCACGAAACGAGTTCTTGGTTATGATTGGTTGTGATTGTCAATAAGCTAATTACAATCAAGAACTCGTTTCGTGAAAGCTCGACTAAACTATCAAAGTTTCTTAATATCAAAAATCGTGCAATGGGTACTGTTCTTCTTGTCTGATTGTTAATTGATCGAAGGACCTAGCAACCCCGACTTATTACATTACCTATATTTCTCACCTCAAGTGTCACATTGTTATTTATTATTATTATAAATGTAAACTCTTAATTATGTTGGTAGCACTGTTAGTAATTTACCGCGCCACTGGCTGCTTATTTCAGTCAGCTAGAGTCGTGTGAACAATGGAGTCATTATGATGATAAGATTAATGACACGCGATCTATACAATACAATTATATATATATGTAAAAAAGAGGAATAACAATGTTAATTATCCTTTAATACATTTTATATATCTAGAAGTTGGATTTTCAAATTGCTTCAAGTAAATCTTACAAAACTACTAAACATGCCAGATATTTGAAATTTTATACGGGCTTCATAGTTTTTTATATTTAAACTTTTGTGAACCATGACTATTATATTTATATTTACCCGTCTGTTTTCACGTAGAATTATCTTATGTTCACGCCGCGAATCCGCTACGCTAACAGCTCGTGAGTGAGAACCCCGAATGGGTTCAAAACTAGTCGGGCTTCGTAGTTGTTTAAATATAGTGCATTTATATAAAATAATTATTATGTACTCGTGAAGTGATTCAGTGTAACCTTGACACGATCTGCTTTGACATTATACGATTCAATTTTTATTATTAAATTCGTTGCGGCTATAATTTACTCCCACAATAAATATATAATAAAAATCTGTCAAATTACTACCAAATTCTTGCCGTTATATTTAACGCTGAAAAAAAACTTTCATATCTTAATAAACAGAAATAAAAAAAATAATAATATGGGCATATTAAAAAAACATATTTTAATAAACAAAAGGATATCAATATAGGTATTTTAAAATGGTCGCCGTTATAATTTGCGCGGACAGTTTTAATAAAACATTCTCTGAACATTTGAATTTAGAACTCTATAAGTGTCAAAGACAAGACAAGATATCCCACACAATCTTGTAATGAGGTTTTAATTAGAAGCGACGCTTAAGCAAATCAAAATAATAATTTGCAACCAATTACATTGATTAGACAGAACAAATACAGAGTTCAATGTAACAATAAATAATTTAACTGAAGCGGTTCTAAAAATAAATGAATCAACAAGAGTTTTCAGATTCATTTCGCACGTCATTGAAGCCCACTTAGGATTTCGTTGATTGTTTCAAACTTCAATCCATGATTGATGGAGGCTCAAGCGGTTATCGTCATAGTTCTAGTAAAAATAAGGATGTTTTTGGCGTCTCTATTTTTAGAACTCTCAAGCGATATGTACTATGTACAGCAATGAATCACCAAATATGCGGGTAGTGGATTTTTCCATGGAAATTGTAATGATTATATCTATTTTATTTAAATATAATTGACAGTTTTTATTGAATAATTTAACATTTATTATATTTATTACTAGAACAATTCTGATAGAATATCTTTACGTATAGTCGTTATTTATATATTTAAAACATAAAACCTCGTTACTTTAATCATATTAATACATAATATAATTCAATTAATATAATTTAATTAATTATTGTATATAATATGCTTGTATATATGTTATTGTAAAGGTTTCCCAATTATCGATACGATGAAACTCCAACACTATACGGGGGTGAAGTTATTTCGGAATATCTCCTAAATTTAATTCATCATCTTCTCACTTATATGTCAATTCCTTCCACATTTTTAGTCTTTGGTCAATCTCTTCTCTTACGACTATCCAGAATCATACTTCGACTCTTCTCGTTACGTCCTTTTCATCCTTCCTCAGCAACGTGCCACGACAAATAATTAATTATTCTATACTCTATACTCTTGATATTTTAATTTAAAGTAGCTATAGTTTAATAAACTAAGATGATAGTTTAGGTAAATTGTGTTTTGTACCTACTTAAATTTTCAGCTGATACTGAAAAATTAAATATAGTATATAAATTATTATAAAATTGATGTGCCTGAAAAACTGTTTTATTGAACGGTCACTGTTAGATTCCAATATATTCTACAAAAACAAATAACTTTGAAAAACATACTTTGCAGCAATTTTTTTTATTTACATTCATTAAAGAAAAACTTTATTTTTCAAAATTTACAAAGTGTAGATCTCTCTAATATTTTCATGATTTCATGAAAATACTTAAATTAATTAATTTCAATGAATCAATTTCATTTGAAAAACGATATATTTACTACCAGTTGAGATGAAGTACTTATTGTATGTCCTTGATGTAATTTGTTTCACTAAACCCATATTAGTCCACACTTCGCCGACACTCGAGTTAGTACTCGACAAAGATGACTTGAGAGGACTTGAGAGAATGAAACACTTAATACACTTAATTGTCAATCAATCAATCAAGAATAAAACACTTAGTACACTGTATTGTCAACTAATCATTCAAATACAGCTCTTGTTTTTGTTAAACGATGAACATTGTAACGTATTTAGATTAAACGGAAATTGGCTATTAGTTTGCATTTTAAGTTAATATAGCATGC
Source organism: Dircenna loreta (assembly GCA_963555665.1). Classification (NCBI taxonomy): domain Eukaryota; kingdom Metazoa; phylum Arthropoda; class Insecta; order Lepidoptera; family Nymphalidae; genus Dircenna; species Dircenna loreta. Next base: position 16,045,505 of record OY743087.1, read on the forward strand.
ATATATTCAAGGATAAGGATGAAATTTATTGTTAAATAGTTGATATATTGACGAAGCTATGTTTCTTATAAGGTAATTTATCAATTTTAATAAATATAGAATGAAAAATAAACCGATACGGGCCCTGGTCCTCTGGGACCCAGAGGTCGCGGATTCGAGTCCCTGACCATTTATTTTTCATTCTATATATGTTTATAGATTTTTCAAACAGGTAATATGTAGATCTCAAGATCAGAAATTGATTTTGATATTTCTGTGTAAAAACTGTCTAAGATATAAATATCATGATTAAGATGCCATTTGGAATATTATTTAATAAAGTTTGCACGTGTTTTAAACAAATATCGTTCCCGCCAATTCAAATAACAAAGATGGCGGACGCCGCGTTGGCAGCTATTTTCGCGCGTCGACTATTTCCATCCAAGTATCCCTTGTGTTTTATATAAACACAAACACAAGTTCCTGGATCTCTTAACGTTTACTCTTAATTATTATAATAACCTCTTTGTCTTAATAAAAGCAAGAGATTCATTGATCCTTCCATCTTTGTATAATAAACAATGGCAAGAATGAGTGGAACATGTTTTTTTTTAGGTTTAAGCTGTTTACATTGGTTTTTCTTGAGTTTACTGTAAAAAAATAATTGGCTATTTTAATACATTGCCGAATTTAGAGATTCATTTACGTTTACAATATACATATTTGAAGTTCAAAAATAGGTACTTATATATACCTAGTTCTAAATTAGATTTATTTCACCGGATGAGATGCTCACGTCAGAATCTATATTTGATCTTGAATGTCTTTGATGCTTGCAACTCACGAAGCATTGACTTTTATGAATTTAGAAATATATTTAGATGTCTCTGATAGTATTATTTAAATCAAAATGTCTACATAAAAAAATATCAAATTATTAAAAATTACAAATTATTAAAATGATATATATATATACAACTTTTTAAGGTAGTGGAGGCAGAATACAATACAACGAATGAAATAAAAATAGCTCCTGGATCCTCGGAGGTATGTTGAGAGTACGAGCTGGATGACAGTTATTATGTGATGAACCCGTTTCTTTGTAGCAAAAAATATTATCCTTGCGAATATTTCCCACACTATAAATAAAGGATTCACCGCAAACACCGTACATATTGTAACGACAGAATCCTGCACCTGCAAGTATCAAGACTTAGTAATTACGATTATGCGAAAGTGGAAATAATTCCATATGCATAAAGGTGATTATCGCTTGAAATGATACGTTAACTTTTTCAGCTGTTATGCCTGTTGAGTACATCTGGAATACGTCTCTACAATTGAAGTAGAATCTTTTATTGTAGTCCTTTAACGGATTCATTCTCAGTAAGGCAATACCTCAAGGTTTTTTTTATAATAATTGTAGAAATTTTACAAATACCTGAATGATGTTCAGATTCATCCTGTTAGAATATGTAGTACAAATATATTCAATGTTTTTGATATCTATATTTTACCAAAAACCTAGAATTTTTTGGAAATACATCGTGATCAAAGCGCGTCATACTAAAATCAGTTCCAACAATTCTGTCGTATATATTATATATGTATGTAACCTTTTTTAATTTCAGGTTGACAAATTAAATCTAATTATTGTTGTTTCTAAACCTTCTATCTATGAGGAATAGATCGAGAGGTAGTGATTTGACTTTGAAGAGAGTCGTATAATCTATAGCCGGGGTCTAAGAAATCCAAATTATCTTAGCACATCCCTATCTTACCAGATGGTAGATACGATTACACGACTTTAGGGATCCGCTGTGAAACAGAAATAGTCAATGAGATTAAACTGGAATTTCTTGGATCAAGTAAAAAAAAAGTCTAAATTACTTTATACTGTATACTACATTATTTTCATATTCAGAAATATTGAAACATTTTTTTATAATTTTAAAGTATGTGTTTTAAAGTACGCCAAATACAAATGTCCATTAAAATTAAATTAATATTTTTAAAAAAATATAATAAAAATATTGACACCATAAACCATAATCTAAATTACATATAAATATAAATTCAACGGAACCAAAGTCTAATAACATATATTTTTTCTGTGTAACGGTACGAAACAACCTATCGCAGGTAGATGCGCCCGCGCAGCCGTTGATGGTAGGGTTACATTACACTAGATAATATATTCGCTATTTATTACTTAAATAATACATTGATTATATTACATGAGTATAACTATTATATAATTTAATATAAATATATTTAATTATTATATACTTAGTCTTGCCAAAAATATTGTAATAAAGAAGAAAAAAAAATAACTGCAAATAACATTTATTACTTTTACAGTATATTAGTTTAGTACATAAATATAAAACAATTAAAAATATATAAAGCTTATTTGAAGAGGCGTCCATTGGTTGCAATACAGTCCTTTAAACGTTGAGGCCAGTTATGAATAGTAGCACGCACTTTCCATGGGAAAATTCTCCACTGCCAATCGTATAGATTGTTTTAGGGACTCCAAATTATCATGGCGTTTAGAGCAAGCTGTACTCTCTACAATTGACCATAAATCCTAATCCAGCAGATTAAGATAGGGACTAGACGACGGCCAGTCTTCAGCTCTGATGAAGTCCGAAACGTTCGCTTCCAACCAAGACTCCGTGGAAAGAACGAGCTTTATTACCCGGCGCCGAGTCTTCCTGGAAGGACCATACTTGGTTATTGAACATGGCGATGTTAAGGGCCTTAACTACCTTCTCAAAAATGGTATCTTGATATACTTGTGCCGATGTTTTGATACCTTTTTCACAAAAATATGGCTCAGTCACTCCTTTAGAGCTAACACCTCACTAAACCTCTCTTATAGTCCAGTCTTCAGACTCTTATAGGCTGCAAGTTCTAAGTCATCTTTTAAAATAGGCGAAATGGTTCTAGGTTCTATCTTCATTTCCCGATATAAAATCTTTTGCTTTCGGATAGGATTTCTTCGAATTCCCTTACTGCTTTGACCACCTTTTTCATAAGAACACTACGTGGACGGCCAGATCTCTTTCTATCACAAACAGAGGAAGTCTTATTGTACCTATTAATAGCCCGGTACACAAACATTATACTGATACCAAGTGTATGCAGAGTTTTAAAAATTGCATTTGGCTCCATAACTTCTTTGTGTAATGCAATCACAGCGATTCGGTTCTCTTTATCACCCCAATCCATTTTAATATTTCAAAATATTGTACAATGTATTCGCGCCAAAATGAGAAAATACAATAAACAATCGAATAAAAATGACAGATCCGAAATTCAAATGTAATATTTTATTTATTTTTAAGTGTAAAAGTATTTATGGCCAGACTAAGTAAATTATTTTACAAATGTATTTATTTACTTGTATATGTAGTTATTTTTTAAATAAATATTCGATAAATATATTAGTATTAAAATGCTATTTATTAATTGATGCATCAATTAGTTTAAGGTAAAGTCAGTGAAGTAACATCTGTAATTAAATTAACCTAAATGTTATAGTATGTACACCACATTGTATGAATTTTCGTTTTAATTTTAATTGATATTATAAAAAATAAATTCATTATGCTAATAACTTCATTGCCACTTAAAAGCTAACCAAACTTTTTAGTGTAGTTTATTAGTTTTTGCCTCTCTAATGATAAAAAATAGCAAATTTTAAACGCGTGTCTCAGAAAACGACAAGGTCTCAAAGCTAATGAAGCAATTAAGAAAAAACTATTATTAAACAATACAATGGACCCGTCACCTTTGTTTAAAAGTAAAAGTTTCCTAATATCGCGGCGTTCGTCAAACTAAGAGAAGAATGGAAATACAAAGGAAAGAAACAAACCAATCTCAATTTGTTCAACAAAACGGTGAAACATTTGAAAGGATTTAAAGAAATGCTCTAACTGTCGCAGATCAGGACACCTTCCAGTGTTGTCTATTTATTATTATTTTATGAGGGGTGTTTTTAGTTCCAGCTAACAATAAAATACGCTATTCTCGTTATATAAGAAGAGATAGATTTAATACTTTGATTTGGAGACGAAAATTCAAGAAGGAAATATATCTTAAACTCAACAAGGAAATGTATCTCAAAAGAAAGCTCAACAGGCTAAATAATAAAAAAATGTTGTGTAAAAAAACGTTAGACGCAAGAGCATCATTCCAGCAGCTTAATGATGCATTTATTGCTGCGCTGTGACAGCGACATACGAGATGTGCGCGCGCGCAGCACGCTATGACTCCCGTGTTAGGAATATATTTAAACATAGAAAACTGAAACTTAAAGCTGATGTTGAACCACACAAGTCTAAATATATGTTTAAAAGATCTCTACTAAGAAAAAAAGTTAGTGTGTGTTCTTTTAAATTAACAATGGAATTTATGAACTAGTCAATTATAAAATATTATGCTTATAGTGTGAACTATTTGGTTAAACATAAAATATAACAATAATATAACAAACTCTATACCAAGTCTGTTAGTGTTACACTTAATTGGATGAGAATCAAAGACAAGATATATTTTGTTTTTTAAAACAAAGCAGACTCGTTGAATAGAAATAACAATTAGAACTAAATTGATGTGAGTTATACTTAATAAGGATGCTCCCATTGTAAGAGCCAAGCTATTAATTGTAGGAGTTTCACAGTGAGGCGATATTTATTCTGATATACATATATATATATCAGTGTTTACTTGTGGCGCTATATATTTATTACTTTGTTCAATAAATGTATATTTTAAATTCATTCTTTTGTATTCAAACACCAAAAAACACGCCCTTGAAAAGACCTAATGCGCTGAGCTAGACGAATATTAATGATTGACCCAAAATAATGACACGAACGATGAATCGCCTGATATCATATTGTTTCTTATTAACCGTAAATCTCAGTAGGTCATGAGCGGTAATTAAAAAGGCAAGCCAATTATTGAGATCTGAGGTATTCTTATCTTAGATAATCGATTATGTCGACTTTTTTCTTGACTTATTATTTTGATAACTTCTTAGAACGTTATGTTAACTTTCGAGAACTTATAGAGCTCCTAAATACTTTTAAATTTATACTATTAATTATTATAGACATAGGTTGCTAGATATTTCTGATAATTCCATTAAATCTGTTACGTCTTGTTGTTATTTTATGTTTTTAATGAATCATAGACAACTGATCATTTAAAATAACTATATTAGAACACAGATCACATAGAATGGAAAATGAAGTCGCTCTCTAAATAACAATAACTTATTTATGAGCAACCTTCATACTGTATTGAAATGTTATTTATTATTTTCATTTCAACTTAATTCTATATTATGACTTCATACTACTACTGTTAGAGTTGTAATTATATTGTAATTTCATTGACTGTAGGTAGTGTTTCTTTAGCTATTACAGACAAATTATTGTATGTCGTGTTTTTGTATATTGTGAGTTAACAAGTAACATTATATAAAAAAAAGTTAAAGATTGAAGTTAACTATAAAATTAGATAAAGAACTGCCATCAATATTTCAATTAAAAGTAATATTTTGTTGACATAAAAACCCTTTTTAAATAAAAAGTTTGATCTTATTGCTTAAAAGCAACCTACATATTTTAATGTTACCGCATTAAACGCTTTATTGAATAGATTCTAGAACACTATTGTATAACATGATTTATTATAAAAAGTACTTAAATGTAACAACCTAACCAAAAATTAAATAATCTTATTATAAAGAGTTAGTTATCTTCACCTATCTTTTAATATATTCGTTGACAGTTAATAATATATTAATAGTACTCCATGATTATATTGTATAAACAAATAAATCAAATCAGAACAAACCTTAAAAAGTATTTTTAATAACGTCTTTTCTCGAACAATCTGTCACTCAAATCGAGATTTGACAAATGTAAGATCTATATTATTACTGAGACTTGTATGATTCATTCCACACATTGTATAAACATTGAAACCTCCAAGGAGTTGTAAACAAACTCCATGGTCTGGTATTTACACTGTGTACTGTGACTTATTCGTCATCTCGTTTCAAACTACACTTCGTCCATTGGGACAAGTTGTAGGAGTAACAGGCAGATGAGCTGGAATGCTTCCATGGTCATGTCAAAATTTAAATCTTTAATAGGCTTCGTGTACTAAGTTACGTAGTTATTCCGCTTTTAATTTATAATATAAATAGTACTAAATAATGTCTTAATAGCATAAACCTATTTCAAAGAAAAGTAACATTTTAACAATTATATAATAAACGCATTTTAAACTGTTAGAAATTATACTACAGATATTTTAAAGACATGCCTACGTAATTTAAAAACAAATAAATAACCAGATTCTTCATAAAATAACTTCACTGTAAAATATGTATCTAACGTTAATCAATATGAAATCAAAAATACTTTTGAAGATTCCTTTAAATTAAACTAAACTTGCACTAAAAACACTAAATGTTACATATTTGGAAAAACCTCATGGACGTGCCATTGTATAAGTAAATGAACAAACCAATTTCACGGCAGATATATTTGAATTTGAATTAAAATTCATGAATATTGACAAAATATACTATTTCAAGAAATATTATTATCGATTTTTCTAAAACAAACACTTGGGTTTGCATGGTTTTATAAATTCTTTAAATTATGGTTGGATTAAATTACTTTTATATATTCTGTATCACATTTCCCGCAATTCAAATAAAGTGATGAAAATAGGTCAGGATACATAGGGGTCCCTTGATGACAGATGAAGATACCGTGCTTGATCGGTGCTGGGAATAACAATGAGAGGTGCTTACATTTAATATTGATTTGTAGATAATACTGTAATCGATCGTGGTGAGGACGTGTCACAGTTATTAATAGACTCATTATTAGGATACCATTTTTTTTAATATGTGATGTGTTTGACAAAGGTACTTGATGAGAACCTTGTAATTTATTGTCTTAATCAGAATGTAAGCTGAAAACGAAATAATTTCAAATATAGAATAAAATATAAATTGATAAAAATTCAAAACCAGCCCGTAGCTGTAACTCTATTTTTATGTAAACTTAACATTTTCAATCATTTTTATATATTGAAGTAAAAGTAGGTACAGAAATTGTTATCAAAATATATTGTATGTTTACATTACGCTGAACATTAATGGCCGCATTTCATTATACGATTTAGCCGTACTATTTGAACTAGAAAATGTGTAGTAAATAATTTTCCACCAATCAGAGAGAAAGTGGAAATTGTCAGTATTTCAACCTTGACATATACTAATATGTAATCTATTTATCAATACAAAGTGCTAGTTTGATAACTTGATGTTTTTATTCCTTATATAATATATATTTGATTATAAGTATATAATAAAGCAGTACACTAACTAACTAACTCAATTATCAGCACGCGATAAATAATTACATCTATTATATAGTCACTTTAGTTATTATATAAAATGAGTAACAAACAGTAAGTATCTCTTCATAATAAGTTGTTTTTTTTATTATAATATTGTTTATACAGGATGAGGTCATTTTAAAATTGTTATTCGTAATATATACATTTTTAAATTACTAAAAGTTACTAATATTATGATTGTAAAATATTTTTTTTTAATCCTTAATAAAAAAACACACTTAAACACACAACTTAATAAATATATTTTTTGAAGAAAAGTTATAGAACATTTTTATACACGACTCTGATTTTTCTATTATTTAATAATATTAATTTAAATATTATTCATTTTAATTATATATTGAGATTACTGGTGACGATGACGCGCGTGTTGTAGTTACCATATAACTCTTGCACGACTCTACCGACTGAGAACATACTTACAAAATAAATACTATGTAAACACAAAAAGGACAATTCCATATTCCAGTTCATAGATATATCAAAAAATAACTATTCTATGTTATAGTTCATAGTTATTTCGTAAAAAAACAGTCCTGTTTTATAGTTTATAGTATTATGGAAAAAAAATATTTATGATAAAATTCAAAAAAGACAATTCTATGCTACAGTTTATAGCAAGCGTTGCCTATAATGAAATTATTAGTCAGCGGAGTGATTAGTAAGGAATATTTAGTGTTATTATAATATTTCATATTGCAATAATGTTTATATAGTAATAAAGTTAATCTAACTCGTACAGTAACAGTGACTCAGTACGTGATGTCATGTGTTAACGCATCGCCATCGAAAAAAACTGCATTACAAAATTACAATGCACGTTTAACTTACTTTTATGACAAAAACGGGGATATTTAAATTGTTGCTGATAGTATATTGATTATGACCGATTTTACTGCGGACGTAACGACCGTCAGTGTTACTGGGTCAGGTTATTTTTAAAACTTGCTGGGTTTTTTTTATGTGTTCTAAACTTAGATCTGTTTATGCCATGAATGATTGTTGTGGTTAATATTTGTTTTTTAATATCGCAATTATGGTAAAGACATAGGCCTTGTACTTGCAAATAACGCCTTTCTAAGCTCGAGTGACGTCAATCTGGAAATATAATTACTATGAAATTCGTCTATAAGCTGATTCTCATTATTTTTGTATTTTTAAAAGATAAAATAAAAAAATACAGCAATTCAAAATAGTAGTTCTTATATATTTTAAGATAATATCGATAGTAATATTTCTATCGTCGGCTCTATAAGCAAAAACAGTTAGATGGTCGGAAAGGTAAACCGATTCATATCCAGGTAGGAGGACGAATCGAGATAAATGGTTGACGTCAAAAGTTTACTAGTGAGTGAGTAGCACACGCGATGCATAGCCAAAGGGGCTTACCAACAGAATGCGAGAAATGTTCGACAACTGCACTCACAGTCGCGTGTTGAATGTCAAGGGGCCCTAGGCATTCTGTAATAAGACCAAGTCTCAACTATTATGGCGACAAAAAGAGTCTGAATCATTGCGAGCTTACAAATTATCTACCCCCGTAGCGACCGTAGCGCCAACCCGCGAGTGACGCTACGCCAGTGTCGTCTGCACCACGCTGTCGGTCGCACGTGTCTACTCCGACGATATCTAGTACAACGTAAAATATTACGTGATGCGATCGTTATAAAATTGGAACAGAGCCCAATACACAGTGCACTTTTATTTGTTATGACCTTCTGTTGACAATATATGTAGTGACATTTTACGGATGGAGTATGAATGCTGCAGATTTGTTGTGAAGTGTGCCTGAAACGGTAATGAGGAACTGTGACTTGGTAGTGGGAAGCCGTCAAAATTAACTCTTACACGGAAATCGAGGTGCGTGCGGCGCTGCCCCGGGGGGCGCGTCGCCGCCAGTTCGTGAAGGGCTGGAAGAAGACCATGGGGGTCATATCCAAGACGTTTGGCGTCGTTTTCAGCCTGTAAGTACTAGAATTTTTCTAAGTGTGTAATAATGTATTTTACATACTAAGCTTTTGAGCCTCTAATAATATTATACTTGTAAGATAAGAAATCTTACTTTCTTTACCCGCCCATCTAATTAATATTAGAGAAGCATACAGCGATTTCAAAAAAAGTTGCGTATCACAACAATTTATCACTACGGTAGAGAGAACTAGACAGTGAGGTGTAATAAAGGCGCATTATCTCATGCGGGTTGCGCAAGCGCATCGTTCGCACGTAAATGCGCTTTCGCTCTCCTAACCTAATGGTCCTACGATGTCAATTCATCTCACTCGCTCTCACAATTTACAGTTTTTGATTATGCAAAAATTATAACACGCCCCAACAATTATAACTGATCTATTGTTGTCATTGTTCCAATTAGTTATGTTCACACACTATTAAATAATACTTATATCATTATTAATTGTATACTTTATAGAATGTGCTTCTGCAGTCTCTAAGTACGCATATATAACGTATATATTGGTAATAACTAGTGATCGGACGACGCAGATGTTAACCCTTATTATATTATTATAGACATCCGTTATATTACCGTAATTGTACGTGTTTCAAAAATTAGATTACTTCTCAAGAGAGCCACAAACCCAGCGTTTTTTTACTCATTTCTACCAGTATTTTAAAACATTTTAAATTAATTCAGAATATCAAATTTCCCGATTTCGAATATCATTTGAACGACCGGAAATCATGGATACGAGTATATAAAGAATATTGTAACGAATGCCTCCTTTAAAATAAATTTACGCTTAGATACTTCGTTATATACGATTTAGCTATGTTATACCTCCGGACGTCTTGACCAATTTAGATTTTCCGTGTATATTTGTTTCACAAAGACACTCGCATATATATTCATTGAGAGTATTACGTATAAGTTAAATAATAAAATATTAAAATGATTACATAACTACCATAAAAGGTATCTTTTATATAAATCGTTATTAATTTTAAACCTTCGGATTATATTCCATTGGAAAATATTTGTATTATTTAAAACTTGAGCTGACCCTTACATTTTATCTATAAGAGCGCTTGAAACTTACAGACGTCATTGTTAAGCCTGAACTTTGAGAGTCTAAAATAAAATAATCTATTCATGAAAACTAGTTGAATTACATCATTCTATATACTTTAGCTCGTCGTAATATATAATATTCTTTACCGTGTTCCATACATTAGTAAATTGTATCGTAAATAAAAAGTACCTACTTTGATAGTATGTACTGTATTTAACTAAGCGTTACTGCATATATTATACATCAGTACACCTAATACAAGTTTGACGTTACGAAACGTTGATAGTTTTCGAGCGGTCACGAAATAAATTCTTGCTTGTGATTAGTTTACTAAATCACAACCAAGAACTCGTTTCGTGTCTCGAAAACTTTCAACGTTTCGTACTGTTAATTAAGTTCATAACCTCTAAGTATTCTCAAATTCATCTTGCAACTTGTAATTTAGAGCGGGTCAGTAATTTTGATGACGTCACTTTATTTTTGCTATAAGACAATTTAATAATTTATAGTTTAGTACTAACAGTTTATGGGCTCAAACTAGACTTCAATATTTGAACTAATTCAAGAATTTATAAAAAAACAATAAAGTGAAGATGTAAATAAAAATGCTCTTAAAAATTAACACTTTTAAAAGAAAGTGAAAGGGGTTGGTGAGTTTATAGAAAGGCGGCTGCCGACAAAGAGTTCTTAATACAAAAGACAGAGGTAGTAAAAGATTAGCATGACCATTTTACCCTGGCCTTGCAGAGGCTTCAACAGCCCGGCCTGCAAACGCAGTGGATCGGAAAATAAAACAATTGTATTTTGCTTTTGTGTTGAATTTATAAATAACAGTTTTCCGTTTTATTGTCTTTTGTTATAAAGCTAAATTGAAACAGGTGACGTCTCATTTAAGGCTTTTGTGCGATAAGAATTATCTTAAAAGCTAATGTGTTTCCATTAGAATTATGAATCCCTGTGTGATGTGACAAGAGAACTATTTTTTGATAGTTTTAAATTAACTAGCAAATACGATTTGTTATCGTAATGAGGAGAAAGGACATTAACGACTTCCGAAAACGATAATCGTGATAATATAACAAGGTTGAGAAAATAGTTGTGCTTTAGTGAAGCATAATACTCAAGTAAGTAAATATAACTTTGTATCTTCAAAATCTATTAACTATAAAGGAATTATTATTTCCATTAACGATATCGAAGGTTCTGGATAAACTGCTATGGGTTTTAAACGATGTTAGGACATGTATTTAGTTTTATAACGATCGTAAATCGTTCGCAACACTTGCCTTCGTGCTCTCGTATCGTTAGTGTCGGTCCAATCAAAACATCGTAAAGCGTACCTGCACCCCTAATACCAGTTTTGATAGTACGAAACGTTGACAGTTTTCGAGAAGTCACGAGACGATTTCTTGTTTGTGAATGTTAGTAAACCAATCACAAGCAAGCATTTATTTCGTGACTGCTCGAAAACTATCAACATTTAATGACGTCAGAACTCGTATTAGGGGTATTAACGTAATGGTAATCTGTTAGTTTCGATATGGGAACGACTATTGTCGATGATCAGATATCGACAAACAAGCCGTCCAGCGTTATGGAAATTTCATCTTTGATCGTCTCTAATTTAAAGGCTACATTGGTTTCTGATATTTATGATTTGTTATGGGTTGGCTTGGTATAGATTTGGACAAACAGTGATACGGAATAAAACGTGTGTGAACAATTGTTTCCTCGGTCATTGTTTTATGAGTATCCTTTTCACGCTAGAAACATCTATATATCTTTATGATTTTTGAAATATTATAAATTAAATAATTATTTAATTTTGTATCTTCTTATGATCTTTTATTTTTGTGAAAAACATACATAAATGTGTGATTACTTAATAAGGCATGACACGACTGACGTATTGACTAATACTAAAATATTTTTTATGTTCCATGGCACTTCTGAGACCAAAGTGTCTATTTAAATTGTCTCCAGTGGGACAACTTTGTGGCAGATCCAATAAATTAACAAAACAATGAAATGTATTAAGTACCTTTTTATCAAAAGATTTTCACCTACAGGTCTATAGTACACACACACACACACACACACGCTTATAATACAACAACATGTATAAAACCACTATATATCCATGGTAGGTGACTTATAATATTACGCAGTATGAATATTCTAACAAAAAGGCTTCGCTCACCCTGAATGGTGCTAGGACTGGCCCTGACGTACCAAGGCTGACAGGACTTGTCATTGTATCTAGTGTCATCTACCGGTCTTATCTTGGTATCATTTTTTCTTTTGAATATAGCCCTCGAGCCGGTTACGAAGGAACTAAAAATGTTAGCCCTTCTAGTTTGAGTTTTATTCACTTTTATCTGTTAATTTAATAAAATAAAGTAAATTGCTATTATCGGTAAGGTAAATTACAAATTGCGTGTAAATGAAGAAAAATATATAATCATTTAATGATATCATTTGATTGTTATAGTCAATGAGAACATGGGCAATAAATACTTGCGTTTAACACGATCTACCCACTTTATTAGTCATATAGTTGGAAGTAGTAAGGAGTGCCTGCCAATCGGTCGTTGAACTTATATGTAAAAGGCTTAACATGATGACGCGCAAATTTCACATTCTAATGCCCAAAATTTTCCAAAAAATATATATGTATTAATGGGACTTTCTTATTGCTTGTAAGCGTCCTAAGATTTTCGTGTACTTTTTATTCAGACCTAGCTATGGTTTCGGAATGAGATAAACTAGACCTTTTCCACTTTTATAGCACTTGTTTGGACTGATCATTCAGAAGAATCTATTGGTACACTCTCCGAAAGTCTACTGCCTACTGGGCCTCGAAAATGTCTATTGTCATTTCCGAGATCGTCCGGAGTGTCTCGCCAAATTGTTCTCTAAGAAAGAAACTGGTAGCGGTCGATAGTATTTCAAAACAATATTGCAGACTGGACCACAGGAACCGTATAATGTTCGATCACATACGGACTAATGTTCTCATCTTTGGTCCGTATCACGCCATTTTCTTCATTCATTTGACTACATACACTTTGCGGTTTAAAGACTTTCTTACACCTATCACCAAGATATAAGGAATTTCCTTCGGTGACCTTAACAAGTCCCTACTCCCTCCTGTTACTCCCATGGTGTTAAAAGCTGCACTTATATTAATAGAACCAGGTCGTGCTAAAATGTAACAATAATCCCTCCTCCTCCCACCTCCTCAAAATGTTATAAAATCGATTAAGAGATTAAAGTTGGCGTCAAGTTATTTTTGCTTCGCATCTCCCTCCGCTATTAATTATCTCGCCGAAATTCATAAATTGAAAAATTCAAAAGGTTCCTTAATATAAAATAATGATGGGTCTCGCTAAGGCGTCGCTAATGTACCTTAAAACCCCGCATTTATTAGACTTTTATAATGTATCATAATCGCATACTACACCTATATATTACGAAATGCTATTAATTTTTTGGAACTGTATACAAACGGGAAATAAAGGTTCATATTTTAATATATTTATTTAATTTAGTTTCAACGGTCTTATTGAAATCTATATTATTAATTTACCCATAGGCAAATAATCACAAAATAACGGCAGCGAAAGAGTAATAAAAACGTAATAAGTAATTGTGCTTCAGACAATGTTTTTTATTCTATATTTATTTAAAAACCGACAAAAAAAAATAGGCAAACAGATCTACCAAAAGAAAATATTTTTTAAATGTTACAAACTGTAATAATGTAGACCAAGCTTTTATATGTTGTTGTAAGTCTCTTACAAATAAACACAACCCTGTCAGTTGTATACCATAGACCAGCGGAAGTTGTCACGAAGTCCCGGAACCGCTCAACCCTGACCGCTTTGTGGGTTAATTAGTTGTTTATTTATAGACCTAAATACGCTGGCTTACATGTAAAGTTTTATCTAGTGGAGATCTGAATACAATTATATAATCACATAGCGTGACTGAGGTACATGGATCATACCTACATTGTTTTACATAACTTTTTTTTGTTGTTTCTATTTATTAATGTTACAAATATATGTTTTATTTATATATATGTTTTATTTAATCTGTGATCGAGTTTTGAATAGACGTATTTAATCTGTGATCGACTTTTGAAGTTTGTGATCCCTAAATTGCATTTCATTATCTGTGATTACTGAAAGAAAACGTCTGAGAGGTAATAAGTATTTAAATGTCGTTTTAAAGATAATTACAATTACAATGCTATGTTTATCTGTGTTGGTTTTAGACCGACCTTGAATGTGGTTTTGTTTCGTACGTGTATAACTAATATTGCCATTTTAGTTCGAGATATTTTTTTTTGGGTTCTGATTGAATTTTCAACCGTTAAAATAACTGATTAAATGTAAAACCATTGAAATGGTATCAGCAGCAAACATAGGAACTCTTTCTGTGTAATTAAATATTTTGAGATATGTGGGTCTGTTTGAACGTGTCTATTTGTCGCATCACAGAAAAACTGTAAGAATGATCGAATGATATCTTGTCTGAATAAGCATTCAATTTATTTCACTGCTGAAAAAATAGGTTTCCGCTCAAAATCATAAAAACCGTTCATGTTAAAATTATACATGCCAATAGAAGGCCCATCACTAGCTGTCCCCGGACAAATAAAATGGCGGGTAACAGCTAGTTTATAATAATAATTGTTTTAAATAACACTGGCATGTAACAGGTGGCTCCAAGGCTCGAGTGTTACAAACAATACGCCTTTTGTTTTCTCGATAGCAATGCCGAGGAAGTAATTTGCTGGATATTGGACACGTATCGGCTTCCATTTTGTGTAAGGTCGGAGCAATGACAACGTTTTAATATTATATAATAATTTGTGTGGAATTATCTATTGATTGTTGTGTTTGGAACTCAACCTCCGTTCTTATTGACAATGTTTTTGAATATTGTCGTGTTTTGGTCTAATTTAAAATGCTTTTGTGTGTCAGTAAAGCTCGTATTTACTCAGGAAGTTGTGTATGTGTGACCAACTGACTTCATATATTATGTGTAAGTTAAGAATACGCCACACTACATACTATATATTAAAGATTTCCATTGTCACTCGACATTTATATGAACATTTTGGTAAAATGTATGTTTTGAACTATCTTATTTGAAATGCTTTTAAAATATATTTGACTTGTTATCTCTCAAGTTATATAACTTCTTTTTTTAATACAATACTATTGTGACATTGCGAGCTACATTTACTGTACAAACATTCATTGTAACATTATTTCGCCCTCGTATTTCCATAAAAGGACTATTTCCGTTACGCAGGTGGTTGATATCGCGGTGTATTCTATCAGACAGCCTTCTTCCGGGATACAGCGGTTTACCAAAAACTCTTACAGATAATATATATAGTAGGTATTCAAACAAAAAAAACAACAACTTTCCATAATAAGTGCAGCTTTCTGTTCAAAATAAATTAAAAAATAAGTTGCTTTCGATTTTTGAAAGATTAAATCCAAATATAAAGCTCATTGACCGTTCAATGTGGTAATTAAATTACTACAACAATAGTAGAAAACTTGTACGTCATGTTAGAATCAAGACGTCAGCTTCCCGAATAGGGATCTTATCTCAAGTATAAAGTATCATCTCGCCCTACGGCCTGCCACAACACCTGTTGTCCATTAATGAATATTCAATTTAATCTCAGCTTTAAGTACAACCTATAAAGTTCAAATTAGAATGTGGTTGATGTATGGCCAGTTTTTGGCCCGGACACGGCGCGTGCGCTTGGCCACAGGGGAATGCCTCAATAGTCATTAAGTTTAGAGATTGGTGGCATCACAATGATATATGTGCGGGATGTGCCGGATGCTTACGTAATGACTACTCCGAAGCTATTATTATTTATACGATATTTTTTTACTTTGGTCTCGGTCACGATGGTTAAATTTATTATTTTGAGAATAATGTCGATCCTCACTAAAATTTAACATGAACTGATTATTTCAACTAATTTAATCATATTATATTTAAGATATGTTAAAAAAAATACTAGATCTAAAAATAGCAAACCGAGCTTTAATTAAAAATGTTAAGCCTATTCCACAACAATGCTTAACAGTCGATCAAGATATTATACTGTAAGTATAAAAAGTCGTTAATTTTATGTAATAAATATGCAAATCCCGTAAGTAGTTAGCCGCCTCAATAGTGTACATCATAAAACTAAAGATATTATCTGTCTGTTCAATGTAACCGTACCACGGCGTCAACGACGACTGATGTCGGAGCGAGGGTAATTTTAGGTCATTCCCATCAGTATGAGGCGGCCTTGTGCGCACGCGCATCTCAAACTTATCCCATGGAAGGGCTATGTAAACGTGTCTTATTTGCTAACGACTGTCTTATTTATTAAATTCTATACTAACTGAGTTGCAAAAGTGACGGCTGTGTAAAGAATTTTCAAACTGGTAACGGTTGGTTTAAAACAAAAGTGTAAGCTTAAATAAACAACGACAATTATTATATCAGAAATAACAATGGAAGCCAGCACGTGTTGAATTGAGTATTGTGCTAAATAAGGGCATCTTTATACGAACAATAAAATCGATTTTAATTCGCGGAATGAATGTGCCGAATTAAGCTTTGTTTTGTCTACCCTCATGGCGTTACGTCATCAAATGTTTGAATTACATGAGTGACCTACATGAAAGTTTACAAGGCATATTGCATATGATATTTTCTTAATACAATTTACTATATGTGATAATTTATATTGTGTACAAAAAGTAGGACGATTGCTTTAAGAAAAGCACACACCATTTGGTTCAAGTTTTATATGGTCGCTAAAAGAAATATGCTTTTGCAAAATGTTTGTATATTCGTTACGTGATAACTCGTAAACATGTGTTGGGTGCTCGCCAAGAGTTAAGTGGGGTCGGTAATGCAAATATCAAATGCAGGGATAGCAGGGAACGCATAGGACTTATGTATATTCACTAGATTTATTCCCATCATTTCCTTAAAATATTTATGAATGAAGCAACTTGTAAAAAATAAATTTGAATATAAACATATAAACGTAAAATAAATATATTTTTTTTCATGACACAATGTGATATTCCTAAAGGTCGCCTAATTTATATTCTGAATAATTTTATTTGAAAAAGATTTTTCATGATAACGATTCCCTGATGCCAGACACGTGGCGGTGTATAATTTAGTGATCCTTATCGTACGTATATTTTACAATGCATTACTATAATGTAAACTACTTTGTTGTGGGTCTGTTTGTAACAGGATATTATCTATTGCAATTAAAATATCCAATATACTTTTATACATAAGTGATTACAATTTAAAGGAAGGGCGGAGTCTTTATAAATCTCTCCCAAATCGATTAAAGCTAGCCTAGAGCCCTCGTTTTGTCTCTGTCTAATGGCCGGCCTACCTCTTTTTGGATATAATCTCACCGGTTCATTGTACCTTGTGGCCATTGGGACTCGCCGACTAGCTCAGCCCGCGGCTTTGACCGTACACGAACAATAATAAAGGTTCTTAATCTTAAAGCCCAAAATTCTTAGAATGGTGCTTGGTTTCGCCTTAAAATATCCAGTTATAGTTTATTTTGTAACCATTGTCTGAATATATATGATCTAAATTAAAATTGTATTTTCTGCACGATTTTAAATTAAATTGCATTTCAATAAAACCTGAGTCATTCCACGTATCATTATTTAGTAATTTAGAGCATAAAGCTGACTGCCAATTACATTGTGCCACGCATTGTCCCGTACCTTTTTAGTACTTTGGAATAATTTATATGTTCTATTGTTAGTCTAAAATGGGCCCAGCCCGAAGTAAACAACGGACCACGTTGTACAAAGACAGCAGCTGATAAATAATAGTAGGGACTGTTAGAAAATGTTTAGGAAATTGAAATCATAAAGCTTTTTTTTTAATGACAAGTGCATGCTGTTGAATTGTGAATGTTGAGATGAATGTGACGTGTCAAGAGTGGTTGAAATAAGAGATAGAAAATATGAAAAGTAATCTTTGGTCGTGGTATAGTTGCGTAATGGCGAGATAAAATGGATGTAATGATAGATGTTTTCAATATTAATGTGGATATAAAAGCAGATTGCGACCGAAAAAGATTTAGATCGAGTGCGGGAAAAAATATACAACAAATCAAGTCTGCACTAAACTGCACGGAAGGAATTCATATATTGCACCGTTCCCAAATAATTTGAAAAAGGGCAAGTGGATGATATTTTTCTTTCCCATATTGACATTCACATGTAATATAATATTTGAATGGTAAAAGTGTAGTTTGAAGCGAACGTGACAGTGTACCACATTTAAATAAAAGCGACTGAGAATTTGGATTCTCTGCTATTATACTTTTAAATAGTTAACGCTCTGATAAATAGCGCCAAGCACATACCTAATAACAGCGTTTTCTTATGTAAAGTCAGTGTATCTCGGCCCAAATCACAGACGCATTTATAAACTGCTCTACGGTCCATGGTTTTTTTGGTTAAGGTCATACGAGAGGAGTACAAGTGAAATTTAGAAGCAAAGCAAAAAGTTAATCGTTTAAGAGTTTAACGAAAGTGAATTTTTAATGTTACTCTCATAAATAAACCATGCAAAGTTATAAAATATGCCATATTGAAGATAAATACATTTCATGTTACTTTATTGAAATTAAACTGTCCTACCAAGAAACAACTAACAGTCTAATGTTCTCTACAGCCTGTTCGAGCAGGAGATCATGAGCTACGTGCCAGCGTCGGGTGCTCCCGAGCCGTCCCCCGTGGCTTCTCCCGCCGCGGCGAGGAGCACCCGGGCGCCCGCGCCCCAGAGACGAGACTTTGAAGCCAAACTGAGGGCCTTCTACAGAAAGCTCGAGAGCAAGGGATACGGACAGGGGCCTGGGAAACTTAAGTGAGTTTATTTTTTATTTCTTCTTGATATGTAGATGATCTACGTTGTCATAGGTTTCGTTTTAAAATGTAAATCTTAAACAAAGTTTGTAATTGAGAAAATGACTCTTGTCATGCAATCCTGCTAAGTGCCTAATTACTTCAGAGACTACTTTTTACACAGACGTTGTTATGAACGATGTTTTATTAACCATTGCAGATTGCACATCCGCCGCGAACATCTTCTAGAAGACGCGTTCAGACGGATCATGTCTTGTAGCAAGAAGGAGCTTCAGAAGGGCAAGCTCTGCGTTCTTTGGGATGGAGAAGAGGGTTTGGATTATGGCGGGCCAAGTAGAGAGTTCTTCTTCCTTCTGTCCAGAGAACTATTTAACCCTTACTATGGATTGTTCGAATATTCCGCCAACGATACTTACACGGTCCACGTGTCCCCCATGTCCGCCTTCGTGGACAATCATCATGAATGGTAAGTCACTCCTCTGAACGTATATTTTATTTATAAAGCTGATTATTTATAGACCAATTAACATGACAACAATATAATAAACTTTACGGTAATCGTGTTTATTTACTAACATGTAATTATACCCATTACCGATAATAGCACATAACGATAATGGGTAGCCATTGATTTGACTTAAATAACATGGCTTAGATGTTGAATGTCGGACACGCGAAGGACGTCGACCATTGTTTTAGCTTATTAGTACATGCATAATAACTATGCCTGATTCTTAACCAGCTTGGACGAACTTATTCGTTTTGTTTACTAGTAGGTACCCCTAGTACGGGTTTGGACGTTACGAAACGTTGATAGTTTTCGAACAGTCACGAGTTTTAAATCACACCCAACAGCCAAGAAACCGTTTCGTGACTGCTCTAAAGCTATGAATGATTCGTAACATC
Organism: Dircenna loreta; assembly: GCA_963555665.1. Classification (NCBI taxonomy): domain Eukaryota; kingdom Metazoa; phylum Arthropoda; class Insecta; order Lepidoptera; family Nymphalidae; genus Dircenna; species Dircenna loreta. The sequence goes on from OY743087.1 coordinate 16,065,825, forward strand.
AATACTCGAACCACCCCCAGTACAGACACGGATAATTATTTCAACTTAACGATTAGACTTCTTCACACTATACCGATGTACGACTGAGTATTCCAAGAGGACAAGGTGCCAAATTACTAAGATATTCCTTATCGTGTGAAACAAAAGATGTAGCATATTAATTAGTTGCTAGATAAGTGTGTTAATCAGTCAAGGCCGCGCTATCAAGCGCCACTCCCAATACTAGAATGGCTTCGTCTGATAAGATTATGTAGGTTTTCGTGATAGCGTCATGACACATAATAAAGTGATCTTGGAACACATCACAATACACTATTCATTAAAGGACATTTATCTTTTCTGTTATGTTATTGTAAAGATTATCAATGTCAATTAACTTTAATTATTCCTTTTGTCTTTATAAAGATGTTTTGATTTTTTTTGTTATAAATTAAATGTAAATAGTCTCGTAAACAAAACAATTCAACGTAATAAAAGAATATGAAACACCATTTAGATAGAGTGCATTGTGATAAGGGCGTGCTATGAAACGAAATCTTACAATCAAGAGGTCATTGTACTGTTTGATGAAGTATGGTGTGTTATATTAATTGTCATTCATGCGCGGACTTCCGACCATTGTTTTGTTTGTCATTCGATAAGTTTTATTGTAGGGTTATTTTTTTGTATCGCCACGGCTATGCTTGGATAATTAAAATATTACATTTCTGTTGGTTCTCCAAAAAAATTTGTACGCTTGAGGTAATTTCAATTTTAGGACAAGTACGACTGTTGTGTATGTGGAGATAAATAAAAGTGTTACGTACCAAAATGCTTTCAACTCGTTATCGTAGTTATATGTTTGCTGCTTTATCACTAAAAAGTAACTGCTTTCTAAATCTCGATGTGTCAGAGGTCATCAGTTCGACTTACAATATGTACACATATATTAATGTATAATGTTATTATTTGTCTCTATCGACAAGTGAGAAGTAGTTGAGCGTCTTTATTCTAATATACTGTTATTGTTACGCGGCCTTAGAAATACATGATTGTTTGTTTTTTACAAAATGTCCCTAAAATCTCGTATTACCTACAATATCTAGTTACTAAGAACCGCGTACACATTCACGGTGGCTTTTGTTGTTTTTTGCGCTCACCTGACACCGGACCGGCCCCGTGCTGAAAATATTTACTGTAACTCGATCATCTGAAACAAGTCTTACTGATAAATACTCTTTATAACGCTCTAAATTCCTCCAAATGGCTGTCAGTCAGTCGCACTAACAAGATGGAACAACCAAAAAATACATCTCGAAAATATAAAAAACTTCGAACAACTTAAGACGTATTAATATTAACAACAATCTGCACACATCTGTCATTTATACAAATCTATACATTTTAGACCTAAATTTTTGTTTTTCAGTGAGAGAAACCATTGTTTTGAAATCTGTTATTATGTGATGTAGTTTTCTCGTTATTATATTATTAAATGTATCTATAGTTTAGAAACAAACTTCAGTACAAGGATGCCACTCCACAGGTTCCGTTTCTCCGGACGCGTGCTGGGGCTGGCGCTGGTGCACGGCTACCTGCTGGAGGCGTGGTTCACGCGGGCGCTGTACCGCGCGCTGCTGCGCCTGCCGCCCGCGCTCGAGGACGTGGACGCGCTCGACGCACAGTTCGCGGCCTCGCTGCGCTGGCTCCAGGTGAGCACGACTCTTCAGAGAATCGGGAAGTTCTTTGGCGGTTCCTACTCTACTCTTTGGAACGGTGCAACTAGAGTTTGCGTTCACTATCCTGTCTTATTATACAAAATAACATTATTTTTTTACCACCATGACTATGAAAATTACTATTTTGAATAAAGCTTCCACCTAGTTGACTCAAGTTATCAATTTTATTGCATTAGGTAATGATAAATTGTCGTAAAAGTGCACATTAAAAATGCGTTCAGGCAATACTGAAAAAAGGGGGAATTAGTATAAGGGTACACTACCCACATGTGTAGTTTCCTACTTCCTAATTAGGACCTTTACCAATTAAGAAGTATGTTTCGATAGATCTGTGGATACGTTGTATCATAATTCACAACCAAAATTACATCACTATTAATTATCTTTGAAACTCTTTTTAATAAAATGTCTCCATACCAGTCGGCGCGGTGCGTCTCGTCGCTGGAGTTGACTTTCGCGGTGTCGGAGCGCCTCGCGGACGGCCGCGTGCTGGAGAGGGAGCTTCGCCCCGGCGGCAGGGAGCTCGCCGTCACCGAGAGGAACAAGAAGGACTACCTCGAGCGACTCGTGCGGTGGAGGGTGCAGCGCGGCGTGGCCGACCAGACTGAGTGGCTCGTCAGAGGGTTCCATGAGGTTAGTTCATTATTACATGATATATTTTCTGAGATGTATAATTCAAATAATACAGTTGTTTTTTGAAGTTACTTCATGGTATTAGAAAAAAAGCTACTATTACATTTTTATTCATTGAAATGGTTAAGCCACGTGTAACGTTACACCGCGCATTGAGAACTAAAATAGATCATATATAGGTCAAGAGATGGCGCTAGTTGTACCGACTGCGACATACCCGCCGGTACGTGCACAGTAGAGACAGATCATGTTACACATTTGAAGTATTTCTTTCTAAATAAACTTAAAAACTGGTTTATAGGTACTAGAGAATTTATTAAGTATTAAAAAGAAATACTTTAAAAAACAGTATCTGAAGCAATGTAAATTTTAAAAGTGATAACGTGTTTATTTTCCGCAGGTGGTGGACCCCCGGCTGGTGGGTGCGTTCGACGCGCGCGAGCTGGAGCTGGTGATAGCGGGAGCTCCCGAGCTGGACGTGGCCGACTGGCGAGCTCACACGGAGTACCGCGGCGGCTACCACGACCACCATCCCGTCATACTGGCCTTCTGGCAGACCATCGACAGGTGACACTTCTCACTACTTATAATAACATGCGTCGCCTCATATAAGTTCGTCTCGTCTTTCTGGTTCGTTGAAAATCAAAATTACATATTTCTGTTTATACTAGTGAAATTTATTAAACATTTTGTATTCATAAATAATATTACTTACATATTGAAGTGTTAAATTTATAAAATTCATGCAAATTTATTTAAGTGCTATTTTCAAATATCTACCAAAAGCAAATTAAATTTTGTTAATAATTGTGTTTTTATTAAACTATTAGCTCAAATGAATACAACTAACACCTCGTTTTATCTCACATGTTTCCGAGTGCAACCTCTTTATTTAATCATCTCAAGTATTATAAATAGGTATGGTCGTTAAACATCGATAAACTTTGTTCTTTGCCTTAAATAAGGCATTTTACTTTTGTTATTTTCGATGCTTATCATAACAACTTGGTTTATAAAGTCGACTTCCGTATTTTGGAATGCTTTTTATATTTTACTTCTTTTAAAAAGATAAGATAACATATAGGATGCGGTCAGCGGTCAGAGAGATATAACCCGCATTCACACATATTTTTGAACGTTACTAAATTTCACACACGAGGGTAATGAGCGAGTTACTTCCAGATTTACGAACGAGCAGCGCCTGCGGTTGGTGCAGTTCGTGACGGGGACGTCGTCGATCCCGTACGAGGGCTTCTCGGCGCTGCGCGGCTCCACGGGCCCGCGGCGCTTCTGCATCGAGCGCTGGGGACGCACGGAGTCGCTCCCGCGCGCGCACACCTGCTTCAACCGCCTCGACCTGCCACCCTACCCCACGCTGCAGCTGCTGCACGAGAAACTGCTGCTGGCCGTCGAGGAGACCAACACCTTCGGGATCGAATGAGATCGTATCCTCCGTCTGTCGATCGAAACCGATCCCGTTGACTTTACGTTATGCTAGTGTAAATAATATGGCCGATTGATTGTAGTGGATAGTGTTCGTCGTTCGCTGTAGAGTGCCGGGGCGAAGGTAGCCACGGTCGAGGTCCGTACTTTGTAACGCTTTTATTATAAGTGAAGTATATTGTGGCTGTGAACCGGGACTGAAGTCCCCGATTTAGTTATTACGCTTCCGTCACTAATTTATAATTTGACTAACTGTCCGAGGATGTATGCGGCCACAGCGTTTGTTATTACTTTTAAAAATGTAAACATTTGCTTAAAGATAATCAATTATGTATAAGAGAGGGCAACTCTCTTGCCGCGTGGACGGCCGTCGCTGTATCGCTATATCAGAGATGCTATTTAATTTATTGATATATAAAGTACTTCCTAGTCAGCTAATATAAATGTACGCTAATAAAACCACAACAAATCATAATACTTGCTTTTCATCCCTCGTAGTCGACATATTTATGTAATTAATATAATAATTGACATATTCTGTATGTTGTGATTTTTTTTGCTTTTATGTCAGTGCCGAGTAAATGGACTAATAATGTACTAAACACCCAAAATATGTACTTTTGACAATTATATGCATTTTTTATGCAGGCATAAGTAATGAAAGATTTGTATCTTCCTGGTTAGTGTAAATAAATCCATTATTTATTGTTTTGTGGTTACACTGTAGTGTAAGGTCATGTTTATTTCTGTAAGTATTATAGATCTATTATGTTAAATATTTAACTACTATTAAATATTGTTTTTATTATGACTAAATTTTAAGTAATTTGTTTTGTGTGAAAGTGATCAAAATGTGTCAATATACAATATTACTTACATGAAAATGAAATTGTTTTATTTACGTTCTCAAGCATTCATTCACGCGATTACCTTTTATAAAGTGTGGTGGTAACTTGACATGAAATATAAATGCTCTTTATGAAGGGTGCAAGTAACTTCCAACTCCTCTAGTCATTATTAAATAACTGGGTGGCAAAGAAATATAATTCCCATCCTTTTCAAAAGGGGGAGGAAGATATTAAAAGTAAATAAAAAGCTTTTATAGAATAGAAAAAGACAACACTGACAGTCCAAATTTGCAAACTAAATGAAATAATAACAATAAAGCAAAATTCACACATACAAAATGTTTATTTTTCAAGAAGTTTGTGTAACAACAAAAATCAACCTTGTTATTAAAGACCTTATCTTTTAAACATTTAGGATCTATACACATGACACTTTTTATAGAAGCAGAGGCACCCGTTTTACACTCGCTCATATAGTACTGAAGGTTATAATGGAGGCATATATTGTTGTGTCAAAACAAATGTGACACTAAATTGACAAACTGGTGCTATATGAAAACACACCACATAATACATCGCTTTTTGAACAAATATCATCTGCTTATATAAAAAAATGCGTGTCTAGGCCCATACAACTATTTACAGTTTAGTCTGCATCTGTCGACACATACTTGTGACACAGATTGCAATGGGTTATTTTTCCACAAATTTCTACACTAAATTGTGACAGAGTTAATTCAAAATTGTGTCACAGTCTGCAAGTTTTAAACTTATTTGATATAATAACTCATTGTTAATTGTAAGCAGAGGTGATTACAATACAAGCTACTGTTATGATAGATTCATATATGCATTACTGTCGCTATGTGTATGCAAAATTAAAACAGTTAAAATGTCCTCCTCCTCCTTTACACACCCGAGCATCACCAGGAGCTCATGTAACAAGTCAATTATCCTCAATAAAATTTATCTGCACATCACCGCAGGTTTCCAGACTGTAAATGTCAAGAAAGTGACTAAAACTCAAATGTAATATAATACACACCTTTGTAAATATTTTGTATATTTACTTCAAAAATAACGGTACATACAATTTTAATTTGTATCTCTATCATACTTTCGAAAAGGGGAGAAGAACAGACTCACTGTGAGTCTAGCTGAGTGAAGGGAAATCCTTGCTGTCGTCCACCTTGGGCGGAGCGACCTGGCTGCGAGCCACCGGGCGCTCCTCCGGCACCGGTTCCTCGCGCGGCGCTGGGCCCCCCGTGCCACCGACGCCGGGTCCACCACCACCACCGCGACCACCGCGTCCACGCCCGCGACCGCGTCCTCGTCCACCCGTACCGCCACGGCGGGCCGTGTCGTTAAACGTGAACTCGATGCCGAGCACGCGTTTCTGCCGTCCCACACGTTGCGGGTAATCGGCAATATCATACTCTTCGTCACTGTCGTCATCATCACCTCCCTCTTTCTTCTTCTCCAGCATAACTAGGTTTTTCCACTGACTAAGATCCTCACCTTCGCCAGCCTTGCGGAGATTGTATTGAGGAGCCATTCGTTGAGCGTTGCGAAGTGCCTTGTATTCATCGAGGGTGAGCTCGCGAGGCTCCTCTTCAGCGGGGGGAGCGCGTTCAGGCTCCGGCTGCTGACCATCCCCGGCACCGGTACCAGCATCCGGTACTTTCTCCTCTGCAACTTCTCCTTCGGATCCAGTTTTGTTCAGTTCATCAATATCGTCCTTTATTGTACCCCAGTTGTGAGGGCCGGCACCTTCACGTTTATCGACAGGTTTGACACCGGTCTTGTCAGAGCCGGACCGCCTGTCAAACTCACGCTTTCCGCGCCCGTCGAAGCCCGGTCTAGGCCCACGTTGACCTTCACGCGGCTCACGTGGTGGCCTAGGACCACGACGTTCACCACCTTCAGGATTGTCGCTGAAATTACGTCGCTCAAAGTTAGGCCTTCGGTCACCGAATTCCCGACGGGGGGGCCGAGCACCCTCCTTGCCCTCGACGGCTCCATTCTGAGGGCGCTCCTCGCGACGTCGAGGCGGCGGCCGCTCCGCATTGCGATCGTTTGTCCGCGGCGGACCTTTGTTCTTTTGTTGTTCACCGCTCTTTATTTCTTGAGACTTAACATTTTGAGTTTCCTTGATTCCCTTCCGCGTGACGACACTGGCGCCCTTTGGTTTGGCCTCAGGTTTTCCCTTGTTCTCTTTTTCCGCCTCTTTGGTCTTTTTTTTGAGCTCCCTGGCTTGCTCTCGAGCTTTTAACGCATCAAGAGGATCCGACTCATCGTCGAAGAAAAGAGCATATCTGTTATCGGTACCCACACCGTAGGAATTCTCCATTGTGATCCTCTTGATGATTTAATCACACAAAAACTAGATGTTAATGGATTTATTTCACACGCTTAGTAAGGCGACATTTTGTCTTATTTTATTGATTTCATTTAATATGGCGGCCAAACGAACACACTATACGCCATATGACGGCAAGAATAGAGAAAAGAATGAAAATGGCCGAAATCTATCTTTTTAACATCTATGGTTCACTTAAATACCATAGCCAATGTATTTTTTTATATAGATATAGAGTACGACATAAGTTGTGAAGAGTACATCCAAAATCAACGAATTTATTAAACATTATGATATAGGTATGGTACAAGTAAATTAACAAAGTATATATTTTTTTATATTTATTAAAAATTTAATTCAATACATTGTTTCTAAAAAAGTACACTTTCTAGACAATTTCATGATTAACTATTAAGTCTTTACAATATTCATATTATAATAATTGTCTCAAAAATGTCTAAAAAATACGTATTCATTATTATTTTTTTATAATTTTACTGAATTCTTATTTTCTATAAAAAAAATTCGTAATTTAAAATATCTTAACTTATTAAAATATTAAAAAAGTATCTAGTATTAAAAATATATATATTCTTTATAGTAACTCCTACATGTACTTTTTATGTATATATAAAGTCTTAAAGGATCTAGAAAACCGTTTGAAAAGAGGATGTTTTGACAATTCAAAAGTAATCTCAACTCAACTCAAAAAATACTGTCTATAGAATATGTTATTTTATATTAGATAAATGAACATTGTAAGCTAAATATGCAACAAGGTATTTTCATAAAAGGATCTTGTACTTGGGTTTTGTAAAAACCATTCATTAATTCTCATTCACACATTTTGTGTATCGATACATAATTGATATTTTTATTCTGTGACCCCGGCCAGCATTTAGAGACTATCGATAAATAATGTAATTACACATAAAATATAATATATAACGTCTTGTCGATGGTAATATGACTTATTAGTAATTAGAATACGGCTTACGGTACTAACCTTTTTACTTTTTAGGTTTGTCTTAGTATTTTACACAGAGTACTATATCTCTTATGTAGTGTTATTGTACTCAATTCAATTTAGTCTGTCTGGACCTAAATAAAACATAATAATATTGCTGCAAAAAAATGAAATGCAATAGTAACAATAGGCTCGAGCTAATGGAAACGCTGTGACCACGTGGTCAGTGAATAAAAAACTCGTGAGAAACAGTATTCTTTTCTAATTATTATATATGCAAACTAATGATTTTTACCCTAGTACGAAATATGTATACCATTTTATTTTGCAGTTGCAAATATGAGTGACTATTATCTTAACGATAATAGATAATTGTTAGTATTTGGTTACAAGATGTTGATAATCTGACTGAGCACACTTGAACGTTTGCAAGAAAAACTTTAATTTATCTTGATTTGTTTTTTAAATCTTAATATATATACAACCATTAGTAAAAACATAAGTTACAGCATGTAGATTCCATTGTGGTTTGAAAATTTATTAAAATTATGAAGGGCAATATTGTTTTTATCGATTCCACAAACGTAAAGCAATTAGTAGTATTAACGTATAGTAATTGAACGCTGTCTTTTGTGCACTTACATCAACATTACATTTAGAATAACATTTTCTGTCTAATTATAGTGGTAATTTTAGTTCAGGGGGTACATAACAGAACTGGAACTCTTGGTTAAAAAATATAGAATGAAAAATTGGTCAACACTGAGACTGAGACCGTGATTGACCCCAGAGGAAACAGGTTCGAATCCTGCCCATGTTGTAGAATTTTTAATGTAATATAGATATACAATACTAGCTGTTCCCCGCTCACTCCGCGTAGCGTAAAATATATCATATATGATTGTAGGCACAAGAAATATAAGAAACATATCCTAATTCCCAAGCATTGGCATTACTACTCACGTCTATCCATGGTTTTGGTCTACTGGGGATCCCGCCATGTAAAATAATGAGGATGCATCGTACGATACAGTACCTCCATAGTAATGCGAAAATATTTAAAATAATAATTCATATCTTTTTACCCCATATAATTTTATATAACCTTAAGCCATTATATGGGTCTATAATTTGAAAATAGTCTGACCAAGTTTTATAGTTATAGGAGCTATGTAAAGATTTAAAAATATTTTGTTTTTAAATTTTTTATTGCCCTTTGTGGACGGAATTTAGTGCAATGCGTTCTTGGTAATTTTTAACTTTCCAAAAAGTCTTAATACCTATAAGACCTATGGTTAGAAAAGTTATTTTGTTAATCCCCCGCAATCCCCATTGAGGGTGGAATTTTTCCAACAGAAGTCTCAAAATTATTTAGATAAACGAAGCCACAAATTTTTGGATTATTTAATATGTCAAACTTGGATACACATAATTTTTAAAGAAACATCAACACAATGATGTCAAGACCGGTCATAGTGGTGGCCGTTTGTATTGCTCCAAATCGTCCGTAAGATTGATGCTTTCATCATTTTTATAGATTTACACATAAAACCCTAGCTTGCCCCTAGGGCAATAGGGCGTAACTAACAATAAAAAATATGGAAAGCACTATACAAGGGAAGGGTAGGTGATTGTTAAGGACAATTATTGACTGGTAAAGCTGAATAAGTAAACTGTTATATTTCCGTTTATTAAACAGATTTAGCCACGTTTCTATTTTATTATATTGTGTATATAGGTAGTGTGGATATGATAGATAACTAAAATTGCTACCTAAAAAAATTATAAAACTTCGTTATATGGTGTTTAATAAAAACTTTTAATTTCACACAACATACAAAAAGTTCTACGCAATTTTGTATGTTTAAATATTTTTACAGAATAATAATCAAGTACAAAATACGAAGAAGGAAAAATTCTAACATCAATTTTTATCAAATACTAAGTTACTAAAACACTTTATTTCAAAATAATTTTCTCAATCACTTTTTACTTGCATTTGCCCTTACCACCACCACCACCACCAGTAGCAGAACCTAAGCAGGTATCCATCAACAAACCACACACAAGATAGGGATCGCAGTCACCTGCTGGTCTCCTGTCTTCCATAAAGCCTTTCCCCTTTTCTTTAATATGTCTTTGTAAACGAATTGAACTCTTTCTGTTAGCTATTCCCCATGAAAACTTGTCAAACGGTGCCGTTTCAAATTTTCCGGACAGCCGCATTCGGTTAGTTTGTTCATCATTTCCGTAATTCTTCATATGTTTCATGTGATTTTGTTCAAGTCTTTTAATACATTCCTCAATAAACTTATAACCACCATCAGAGCGCATTCTCTTGGTGCTAAAATTATGATGCATGCCCACTCCAGGATGCTTCATCCCCATCGGCTTTGGGTGATAAGTTACAGCAACACCATAGTCTTCGGCAATTCTGCCCATTATATATCGAGACATCCACATATCATCAGCAGCTTTAATACCTATAGTTGTTCCAATTTGCCATTCCCAGCAAGCGTACATTACTTCGGCATTAGTACCTTCGAAATCACAACCTGCATAAAGACAAGATTTAGTATGTGCCTCACTTATATCTCTTCCAGCTACATATTTAGCTCCTATTCCACAATAGGAGAATTCGTAATTTACAGCTGGAAAACCACCTCCTTTGGGCCAACCTAAGCCCCAACCATCAACATCTAGCATAGTATATTCTTGCTCTAACCCAAACCAAGGCTCATCAGCTCTGTGAAATTCGCATAAATCATTACAAAACTTTCTATGATTTGTAGGTGCTGGTGAACCATCACCCATATATACTTCACATAACACAAGAACATGAGGCTCCATTCGAAATGGGTCTTTAAAAACGGCACATGGCTTCAGGGAAGTGTCAGAGTTGGCAGTTGTGGCCTGGCCAGTGGAACTTCCATCGAAGGCCCATCCAGGTGCTACATCAGCGCTGTATGGTGTGCAATTCAGAATCCTGTCCTTACATCTGAGATTGATCCCGGAGCCATCGATCCAGCAGTATGTGGCTAATACTTTGTTACACGGCACAGGTAGCCTTATATATCTGTCCATGACTTTCTTACTCAAAATGTGGTTGATAGATTGCTTGAGCATATACCTTTTTGATATTAAAAAAATATTATTTATGTGTTTATGTAACGAAAAACACTTCAAAATACCTTCCATTTTAAAAAAAAATAATTATTTAAAAACAATTTCACTGTAAATTTTAAAGGTTGAAAATTTAGTCGAGACGACAGCTAGCAGCTTGAACTGGAATAATTTATTTTATAAAATACTTATTTTAAACGTGATGTAGTTTTTTGTTATAGCTAGCCAATGATTTACTTAATATGACATATGAAATCTTTTTGCTTTTTTCTTGCAACTTTGTTGAATGCAAATAATTAAAAATGTGGTAGTTTGCATTAAAATTTGACTTGAGAGGTTAAAGACAGGTTTCGGCCAGAAGAGCACACACTCTATAGGGGTCACAATCACCAGCAGGTCGTCTATCTTCTAAAAAACCCTTTCCCTTCAATTTTACATTTCTTTGCAGCCTCAACGATGCTCCTCTATCTGCAACGGCCCATCTGCAAGAATCAAATGAAGCTGTTTCAAATTTTCCTGTTAACCTCTTTTTATTTTCATTACCATCGCCCAATCCATAACTTTTCATATATTTTTCATGTTGATCACATAAAACTTGACATACACGTTCAATTTCTGTAATTCCATTATCCTCCCTCATTTTTTTTATACTGAAATTATGGTGACAACCTATTCCTGGTTGATGTTTACCCATAGGCTTTGGGTGGTAACTGATTATGGTGCCAAAATGTTCAGATATTCTACTTAAAAAATATCTTCCTATCCATAAGTCATCTGCAGCCTTTATACCTAAAGAAGTCCCAACTTGAAACTCCCAAGAACCCTTCATAACTTCTGCATTTGACCCACCGTAATCCATACCGGAATAAATGCATGCTCTAGCATGAATTTCAGCAATATCACGGCCAGCTACATGCTCACCAGTTCCACAATACGAAAACTTTGCCTTCGTTGTTGGATAACCTCGACTTTTTGGCCATCCTAATGGCCACATATCTGTATCAAACATTGTATATTCTTGTTCTATACCAAACCACGGTTCCTGATCCGATAAATTACTAAGAACTTTTGCACATTTAGCTCTATGATTAGTTGGTGTTGGTGTCCCATCGCCATGGTACGTTTCACATAGAACAATAATATGGGGACCTTTTCGAAAAGGATCTCTGTATATTGCTGATGGAATCAATAATGTATCAGAATCGTCAGTTTTGGCTTGACCTGTGGAGCTTCCATCGAATGACCAGTTACCGACATCTTCTAATTCACACGGTATTTTTTCTAAAATACGATCTTTTGAGCGTAAGTTTATTCCACTTCCGTCAATCCAGACATAAGTTGCAAAGACTTTGTCTTTTGGTAGGGGTAAATTAATGTAATGATTATATAATGCATTAAGTGGTATTTTTGTTTTTGAATAACCTGAAGTAAAATTTACATTACTGAAATAGCGTGATTGGTTCCACGTTGTGTAATAATTGTTAAATGCTACTGCCCTGAGGAATATTCTTTTAACAATGAACATAATAAATACCAAATATTTTCTATTTAATTTAAACGCAAGTTCCAGAAATTTATTTATTGTTATTGTAATATTTTATTATTATTCCAGTAGGCTTTGGGACAGCATAATCTAAGTGGTTATGAAAATATTGTTTGGTGGTAATTATATCGGATCAAATTAATGTTATGTTATGTTAGAAGTATATAAATATTTAATTTGTTATATAGATTTTTGAAAATATTTATAAATATGTAAGCCTTTTTAAATTAAAAAAAATATATAATCAAATATAAATCGATTCGGGCAGGAATTTAAACCTGTGACTTTTTGGAAACAATCCTATCGTTCTACCGATTAGGGTACCGTACGCCTACTTGTGAATTTATACAATAATATCCTTTTCATATACAAAAAACGCATTTAAGAAAATGTAAAATGTGGAAAGAACGTATCTAGAAAATGATATGATACGTATTATTTTTTCCTACAATTATATCACTAATAATATTAACACGCGGAGTTGAGCAGAGCATTTGTTATGCTTCGTCTACTGAATCATAAGAAATTAAAAGTGGCTATCATGTAAGAAAATACCGCATTGACAGCAGTGTCACACCGGCTTATGATACCAAATTATGGCTTATGATAAATAGACACAGTATATGCAGATTGCAGCAATTTACTTATTAGTTGAATATAATGGAATTAAAGTCTGTTAATATTTTTATAATTTGTTCTCCCTTCACATTTCTCTCATTGTGAGGTCGGTAGGTATATCAGGTAGGTATTACTTTTTCGTATCGTATTACTCGTCCTCACAGTGCTCACTCTTTTTCTGAACATAAAACGTATACGCGACCCACCCACACTTGCGTCAACCAGCAATCTTTTTTTATCATCTACTTACATTATGAGTACTTTGGCTAAATTACATTTACCTCTCAATCCACCCTTTCATTTAAATTTTTAAAGATATACAAACATGTATATGGAATGCGAATTCATAAATTTTGTTCTTGTGCTTGTACTTTACATGTAGCGAGAATATTTTTATTTTTATAGTAACTTTTCCACAATCGTCCTATGCGGTCGCGCTAGCCGTTCGCTTATATCCATAGACATAAGTTTTGCTATTGCTAATTGTTACGTGTCTACAGTACTTTGCGGTCTATGTCTAAATGGCTTAATAAACGAACATATTAACCAAAGACATAGCTTTGGCCTGGATACTCTCAAGATCTGATGAAGTAATACAGACATGGCTACGGCTGTATGGCTTAGAAAGCCTTTGCGCTTCCCACTGTGGTGATAAATAAAGCAAAGAAAAAGATCTATGTCTACTGTCTAACATACGTCACACATTTATGATTTATCTCCAGATTACAAATGTTTGACAATATTTAGTATTCATTGCATGCTGTCTTTCCACCACATTGACATTGGCAGAATTACTGCGAATCATATACCGCTGTACAAAAAGCCACAGACAAGCAACAACAACAACAACAATACTGTAGTATTCACTATTTAGTAATATTTTATTAAATACATATTCTAAATGAATTAATTGTATTTAAAATGGAAACGTAAGTCAATATAAATTGTAGATATATTTCTTATGGTTTTCTATTATAGACATTATTTTCAAACACAATTACAGAATCAAGTCACATGCAGCATTTTTGTGTAATTATGAAGTCATGCAGATATTACAGAAACTAAAGGATAATACACAGAGAAAACATAAACGAGAAGCTTCCTTGGCTACGGTTACATACGAGGTCCTTTGAACATTATTCTCTAGAAATAAAAAAATATAATTTAATAAAATATAGTTTACTTTTCAAAAGCATATACAGTATAATCTCACTAATCCGGCTCTATTAAAAACCGGAGCGTGCCGGATTATTGGAATGTTTGGATAACTGGATTATAGGTAATGAATAAAAGAAATCATTGCCTAAAGGGAAAAAATTTATGTTAATACATTACATATTAAAGTACATGTGTAATTACTAAGTTTTAAAATAATCCTTAATTGAGGTCTGCTTTTGTGCAACTTGTAGTCCTTGCTTAACAACCTTTTCTCGCATGTTGTGAAGAATTATAATACCTTTAGCTGATATGCCGTTTTCTTCTGCCCATGTTATGCAGGTATTGAAACAAATCTATGCATCATCTGGTTTAACTCTTACAGTTGAATTAGTTGGCGACTCAAATGTTTCTACAAGGCTTTCTTTTTGTAAGCACACAGGCGTAGAGGGGGGAGGCGTGGGCAAAGGGTGCCGGATTATTGGACGTGCCAACATATCGAAGTGCCAGAATAGTGAGATTATATTGTATTATTGAAAAAATACTGAATGACATAGAAATTGAATGTTTGTGAAGTGTAGTTGAAATATGAGTTTGTGGCCTATTTATGTAGTTTAAATTATAGAGTGCTACTTTCCGCTCTGTGGTTGCTTTCTTAAGGATCAAATGAAAATTGTTGACAAACAATTTACAAACATCAACATGTGTTTACAGACAGTAAAAAATATTTATACAAGTTTTTTACACTATAATTTTCAGACTGTACATTACCTGCAGAATACAGAATGCAAGAATCAAAGTGAAGAATCCATAAAGAAGTGTCTAGAGGCAATGAAATGTTTTAAGTTGACAAAATCTGAGAAACTGATGATAGTGAATACTCCTCCGAGGACTGAGCTAGAAATACAGTTGGTAAGAAATTTGTGTATTTGTTTCCACTGAAAATTAGGGCCGAAAAAATAATGGATTTTGACTAGCAGATAGCTAATGTTATAAGGAGTAAACTTGTTTTATAAGAATTAGGCATCTAAAAAAACAAAGTCATAAAACAGACCAAGCTGTGAACTAGAAACACATCCCACCATCAACCATTCTAAAATTAACTTGCATAATGAAAAATATAATAAAATAAAACCATTATAGTATGTAACTGTTGCACTAGTTTTTTAAATGAAATTGAAAGTTATTGGAACTGGTGCGATGTTGCTGTTGTATTTCCAATCAATTAATCTGTTATGAATGAATGTTTTATTTTTCCATGTAACACCACACTGTCAGAGCTGTGGGTATAACTAATTAAGAATGCCCTGTATCTTATAAGCTTTCATTCAGTTTTGTCAATAATATCTTGTTTTAATTTTTACTTTGCTATTCCTTTGTTTGGTACTTTATATTGTGATAAAAAGCATATTAAAGAGTTATTATATATGTTTTCACAATTCACCATACATATCATTTTTATTTCAGATTGTTCAAGAGAGTGAAGAAAGACTGTCCGAGGAAGAAGTTAGAAAAATTATAACAATTGTTAATGAGTTTTTACCGGCTAGTTCATAGTATTTTTTTTATATTAAGCAAAATACATATCTTGTACAAAATTAGATATTTTAATATATAGTACATCATTTAAGGGCTGAATCAAATTAAGTTTCTATAGTAACTACATGTTTCATTAAGATGACTCATAGTTATGTCAGGATCTAACATAAAATTCCCTTTTAAGGGAACTAAATGATTCCATTATATGTAGATTACATATAAGATTACATATATACATTTGCCTGGCTGAAATATATTTGATAGTCATCACGGTTCATGAAAGTAAATACAAAAAATATAAGTATGTTACTTTAGTTTAAGAAAATAAACAATCTGGCCGTAAGGAGGGGTGGGGGGGACCTAATTATGGTCATCTATAATTATGTCCCCCCCTCCCCTACTTGTCACAGGTTGTCGCATTTCAAGAAACCCCTCCCCTCTGATTTAATCAAAAACTTATTATAATTTAGAGATAACCAAAAGGAAGCACTTATTTACTTTGATAATCTTTAATAAAATTGGTCGTGTTTTAGTATTTCAAATATTAACATGTGATGTCCTAAAGCTTTCTATACAGTATAAAATAACATCGTTAATTGACCCTGAGAATTGTTAAAAGTACTTTGAATTCGCTCACTATTCGCTCAATCACTTGATAAGCAATATTGTCTAAATATTCTTATCATTTTTTTATGAACATAGTTTGTTATGTTGTTGGATAAGAAAGAAGTCTGTGACTTGTGCTGATCCTATGATAGAATAAATTCAACGAAACAATGCCCAAAGGTATGTTTTTTATATTGTTATTAATACGTACTTAAATGGGAAATAAAACCAAATATCTACTTATAATTATTTATCAAAAATTTAAAAATAAATCGGCAAGATATTTCGATTTTATTATCAATAATATTGATCACGTTATTTTTTTATTTTTTTTGTGAATTTCAACTTTAATCGAATATTTTTATTAAACAAAACGCATGTTCGGTTCCAACGCGGAAATGCCACATCTGAAAATATGTTTTGTCATATATGAAGTATATCTCAATCGTGAGAAAATATAAGAAACTTGCCTTATGTGATGACACACTATTTCATAAATGTCTGTGTTTCAAACCGTTCCCCCTCAAAAAGGTCTGATACCTAGGTTCTCTAAATTCATACAAATATAAATGTTTGTGAGTTTGTTTGTCTCTTACGCTATTCAAATCTTAAGCGCTAAACCAATCTTAGTAAATATGCTATGGCCTACCTTTTGTCTATACTAATATAATAAAGAGGTAATATTGAAATTTGTGTATTCGTATGTTTGTATTGTTATCACGCAAAATAAAATGGACTAATTTAAAAAATATTTTTCGTTACATCTTACAAAAACTTACCTGATATTTGTCTAACATCAAACCAATGTTTAGAAATAATTTTTAAGTTGGATGTTAGCTATATTATATTATATCCTCGAATTAAGGATAGGTCCTTTCGTGGAGAGCCATTTTAAAAATTAGCTCTGTTATTTAGTCCTCGCGGACGAAGTCGCGAGCAACAGCTAGTAGTTAAATAAAACTTAAAAGGGTTGAAATGTGAGTTAAAAATAACTCCTGTATACAATTTCTCCTAAAAATGTAAATCTCAAGTATCTGGACTCAACAGGTAGTTCTGTGGTATTAATAGAATCGTTTGTCCTCGGGCGAAGCCGCGTTAAACAGCTAGTTTTATATAAATTGAATTCGTCATTAACGTCGGTCTGACCTAGTAACTTATCATTATCAAAATATTCTTAGATATAAATACAATCAAAGGTCAGATAAGTAATCCTTTTTCCTTATTTTTATGTCAATTTATTTTCAGTCTCTTTCGTCGTGGCTTGTCATAATGCACTGTTACGTTTACGTTATTTTCGTTTTTTATTTTCGCAGCATTACAATATTTATAAAGAAAACCCCAAACATGTAGACTTAATTTCCAGTAGGGATATTACAAAACTGTAGGTACTCAATGTTAGAATAATAAATTACATTTAATCTGAAGACAAATTACCTCTAATATATTTTTGAACTAATTTTCCGTCACAGTATTTTTATTATTACATATCCTATTACAAATAAAAAGTATTTAAAATTTTTGTTTTTGTCATTTTATCTATTTAGTGTCAAATTTAACGAGACTCCTGCTGCACAAGAGGGATGCTAGTCCGCCATCTTGTGCGGTCATGATGCTGGGGGACATCCTTGGTCTACAGTTTGTTTACAAAGAACCAGATTTGGGCCAAATGGAGCACCTCTCTCCTGAATTCAGAAAAGTATTAACTGACTGTTGGTTTCCGTTTTATACTTGAAGATCTGAAGTATAGAATACACCACAGCGCTGCTCCACTAAGGATTATTTAGCAACCGATTTTCTTTTAACATACGCAAGTTTCTTCTAATCGGTGAAATAAGAGCCATCAAAATCGGTGAGGTTAGACACCTCACCGATTTTGTATACACTACATTATGTTTGAACTTTGAACCCAGGTCCAATTTTGTCAATTCAAAGTATTTTTTGTTTTAGTATATTATAATGAAGTTACAATGATATTTGTTATATTCTTGAAAATAAAATGTTGAACTGTTTTCAATTGCAGATAAGTCCAATGTGCACTATTCCAGTGCTCCAGGACGGAGATTTGACTATATGCGAGAGGTATAACATTTTACATGGTGACTAGTTACTCTCCACGAGTTTGCTCATGTCTAAACGCACTAATATTCATCCCTTTTCTCATTATTTACTAGATATATATGTTACAAAAAAAATATTAAGTTATTTGGTCTGATTCATGCCGGTGCCCTTCGCTACCGAGCGGTTCTTTCATTTCCCTAATTACAAAGATACGACAGAAATCGGTTTTATCGATTATTATTGCGCTTAATTTGAAAAATGAATCTTAAAGATCCCCTTTCTATTTATTTTTTAGGTACGGCTTTGCTGTAAGTCGAATTTCAAATCAAACAATTTATATAAACCTATTTTATAAATGATGTTTGTTTTGATACTATTCTTTTTTGTTGTCAGCCACGCAATACTAAAATACCTGATACGTAAATATGGAGGAGAGAAACGTGAGAAGCTGTACCCCAGCGACTGTCGCACGCGGGCCGTCATCGACCAGCTCATGTTCTACGACGCGGGGGTCTTGTTCGTCAGACTCAAAGGTATTGCGGTAAGGAAAAACAAATTATCTTAGTGTAACTTTGTGTGTCACATCAGTTAATTAATTAGCATTTAGTAATACCATACGCATTTTCGTTCTTTTTCATTTATGATAGATACTTATGAGAAATCCTTGAACTGGAATAGGTATATAGTCAATTTGTACGCGGTAGAAGTGGGAGCGAGAGGTATAACAGAGAAATCTCTCTATAACCTACTTAAAGATCTTGGCCTCTCTAGAACTATCATCAGTACATTTCTAGAACGTACTTCAAAGGCGGCATTAGTAGGTTCATTCCAAATTTGGTTAGGTAGGGAGAGGAGCGCAACCAGTTGAGGTGAGCATGAATGCGCATTTTAAAGGGGCCCCTTAAACCTACACTTGGGTCGCAAGTCCCAGGAGCTGTTTGCACTCCTCTCCCTGCAACGCGATGGGCCCGGCACTCGCACGGTGACTTCATGGAATGCTAAGAAGCTTCGTCTCTTGGCTCTAACCTGTTTAAAGGTTATTTATAATACGTATGCTGAAGTTAAAAAGTCGTACTCACATGTTATAATTCAAAGAACTACCGATACATAATATAATGTATTAATATTGCAGCTACAAGTCCTGCTACAAGGTTTGAAGAGACCTTCAGAACGGCACCTTGCATACATCGAGGAATACTGGTCAGTGGTGGAAGCGCATCTAAACAACCGCTCGTATATAGCGGCTGACCATCTGACTGTAGCTGACCTCTCTCTCGGTACAACTACTATTGCCATGCAGGCTCTACACAAGCTGGACAGTAATAGGTATTAAGGACCCTTTTAAGAATATTAACAATTTCTCAATTGAAAATTGTGATTAGTAAAGGGGTCATTGAAGAAAATTTTACAATTTAATTAAAATATATTTTGGTTGTTTAAGGTTTCCACTAAGTGCACAATGGCTGAAAAGGTTAGAGGAGGAAAAATGCTTCAAAAGAATGAACAATTTTAGTATGGCAGCTTTATCTACGATGTTGAATATTGTCAGCGAGAAACAATAAATACTAACAAAGGAAGGCGTTTTGTATTTGTTTAAAATCTTTAAATAATTAAAATATAATATTATAAAGAGGTAACGTTTTGATTTGTGTTTTTGTATGTTTGTATGTTTGTATTGTTATCACCCAAAACTAGTGGAATGATTTCACAATTTTACAATTTCACATTTGACGGCCACAGCCCAGCACAGCCCAGCACAGCTCAGCACAGCCCGGGGGTACAGCGTCGTAGAGGCGGGCTATCATCGACCAGCTCACGATCTACGACGCGGTCTAGTTCGTCTCTCAAACTGGTTGCGGTGAGAAGTCTACAAATATCTACTAATCAGGATGACCATAAATCTATTATTCTTCCCAAATATATTTAATAACATAGAATACAACATATGTAATACAACTTAAATAAGTGTATTTTTTCATGTGTGAGCTACCAACCTGCCACATAGCAGACACTGATGAAGCGTGGTGTGTGTCGGAACCGTCTCCAGCGCCCTGTGTGTCGGCTCTACACTCACTGCTGTGGAAACTACACACGACCTAGATAGTCATGGGTATTGATATCTAGTTACACTTTTTTAATAAGTAAAGGTTTGTCCCATGATTGAACATGACTTTTTTGTTACAAAATTTAAACAGGCGATGTATATTTTTTTATTTAATTAAATTAAATATTTTGTTTTGTTCTTGTTCAAGGTCTCCTTTAAGTGCACAGTGGCTTGCACGAGTCTATGAAGAAGAACTCTTTAAAAAAATTAACGCACGAAGTGTGTCTGAATTATCTATCTACATTATTGAATATATTTTGTTAGAAGAATCTATACTATTATATAAAGCAGAAGAGTTTGTTTGTTTGAACGCGCTAATCTCCCTTGACAGTATTTGATTTCAACCAGTACGTAAGGAGTTATTATAGTTTTTAAAATGATGATGGTCAAATACCAGGCGCGCTCGTGTGCATTCATGTGCGGGGTGTGT
Organism: Dircenna loreta; assembly: GCA_963555665.1. Taxonomy (NCBI): domain Eukaryota; kingdom Metazoa; phylum Arthropoda; class Insecta; order Lepidoptera; family Nymphalidae; genus Dircenna; species Dircenna loreta. Next base: position 16,086,969 of record OY743087.1, read on the forward strand.
GGAGCGGTGGGGCGGGAGAGCGCTGGCCGACAGTTCTATATAAAATTCATTCATATATTCATATATATATATATTTATATATATATATAAGAAAGGCGTGTTAGTTCAATTATTTATAACTCAAAAACGGCTGAACCGTTTTGGCTGAAAATTGGTGGGGAGATAACTTAAAACCAGAAAATGGTCCAAGTATACTGTTTAAATAGTTCGACCACGTTTATTTATATATTTTTTTGCGAATTATTTATTTATTATCCGGCAGTTACAATTATCTGTTAGTTCCATACTAGGTATTTTAATAAATAGCGATAGATACCTGCGTATTTGTTGACTGGATTGAATAAGTTATCTAATAGACGGCGTTTTTTTAAAGTACAAACATTTCATATAAGCTAAAACTTAATACGATAACCGACCACGTGTTGCTGAGGCTAAATTATAAGTAGAATTTATATTATAGGAAACAACACTGTGAAATTCAATATATATAATATTTTTTATTCTATTGCGCCAGGTGACAATCTACGAGTATTTAGCTACTATTAGACATCAGACTTATATATACTTAGCATTGATAAGTGGGAAGTAAACAAATAACTTATTCATTACGAAATTATAATAGATTTCCAGATTTTCTCACACTCCTTTTCAATATAAAATTTAACTATGAAAAATCTCCTATATTATACGAGTACTAATATTATAAAAAGGTAAAGTTTGTATGTTTATAATTTTTAAGTCATTTTATTGTATTGTAATCTTCAAACTAAGTTATCCGAATCTAAAAATCACTTAACCAATATTTAGAAATAACTTTCATGTTGGATCTAAGCTATATTATGTTATACCCTCGAAATATTAATAGGGCTTTTCGTATAAAACAATGTTGACCATAAAAGGTCGAAGGAGTTTCTTACGAGCCTTGTGTTTTGAAGTTCTCGCGGACGGAGTCGCGGGAAACAGCTAGTAATAAATAAAACAAGATAACTAACATTATTATTTACTAGTATCAATTACACAATAAAATATATTTTTGAATAGTATAAACTTGTCTTCTTTTCCTTTATTTGGTTGCCATCTATCGTAACAGTTATGAACCAGTTATTCGTTGTAAATCTATCTGAAATGGTATTTAAATCAATTATAGAGGCCACTATTCGCAATATTTCGAAATATTTGATAATTAGTAATTTTGAAGTCTTTTGTTTTGACTTTGAAACTTTATTGCCTTATCCATTATGTTATGTTTTTATTTTATGATGTTATTTTTTGACTAATATGTTTAATAGTTATTTTTAGTATGGCAATAATTTTAAGTTTCTAGCGCCATCTAGCATTCTGAAATGAAACATAATGACCCTAAGTGTCAAGTGACGTATGGCGTGCAACTTTCGAACTTCAAACAACGGAATAGTGACATTCGTCAGTACCCAGTAGAGGAATTTGAATAGTATCGGCCCTCGAGTCCGCGACGAGCACTAGCGCCAGAAACGTGTACGGCGAAGTGCGGTCGACTCGTCGATGCGCAGCTGTCCTATCGCGTTTGTCAATTTAAAGTTTTTCTCGAAACGCGTGTGTAAATAAACAAATTGTCTTATTACTTTTCGTTACGAAAATGAAGTGAAACAAATGTTTGTTTTTTAATCGTGTACGATTCTAGTGAAGCTGGAGCCTTCAAAACCGTAACCGCTTCTCGCAATGACAAGGGAGAGCATTCAGTTACCTTTTGAGAAATCGGAGGCTTATAAAATGTTTCTATTGGTTTAATAAATGCTTTTATAACGTATAAGTGTATTCGTTAAATATAAGGACTACTGTGTTTCGTTTTGTGACACTTAGGAGCTTATTTTCGTTCCGAATCCGTCATTAGTCAACACGTTAAAAATGAGTGTTTTAAGTGCTTTGAACAAGTCTGACTACAAAACGGCAAGTGATGGACTGCTGGAACTGTCTGACGAACAGCTAAGCAGTATCATGCGTACAGAGCCCATCACGGATGTCTACCACGTCGAACAAACGCCGTTTGCAAGGTAACGTAAAAAGTTTCCTAAAGTTAGCCACCTTATTATTTTGCATGATAGTCACACACTTCTATCTATAGACTGCTTTATACATAGTAAAAAATTTAGAGATTAACCCTATGTTATTAACTACCATTGTGTTGTTTTAGATGATAATGTAATTGATAAGATAAGTAAATATATATATTTTTGCACAGTTTTTACACAAAATATGTGATAAGTAATTATTATATTCCATTATGTTATTTATATGGGTACATATATATAAATAATTATATAATTAATTTCACAAGCATATCTTTACTTTGATGTTATACACACATACACACCATTTGACATATTTACTTATGTAGTAGTTTAATACAGAGGACAGACTATCAGAATTACTGATAAAGATGAGTGATGAGTTTTTATTACCTTGATAATTGAAGATAAGACATTTATTTTCATCTATACTGCTATAATTTCTGTTTAAATATTTTTTAAATGAATGTATATCCTTAAGATGTGAGGATATATACCAAATATATCATGCGGTCTAAATAAACATTTTAAAAAATTTGAGTGTTTTCAAAACTTTTTGGTGGTCACCATTGTAATGTGGTGGATAATTATATCATATTTATTTTATCTACATTTTATAATTTTTATCCAAAAACATTTTTACAAAAACTCATTAAGAAACAAGTTCCTTATAATATAATTAAATTATAATTTTAATTAATTAATTAATTACATTTCAAAAATATCCTAAATTTTTTATTAATACTTATCTAATAATAAAAATGTCTCATTTTTACAATTAGATGATAGATGAGAGTTTAAGATGTCACTGTTCTATTAACAAAAAATATCTTATTACTGATATTAACATCTTGTATAAGGTTTTGCTTAAATATTTCTTCTATATAATATATTATCAAAAGATGTTTTATATGATATATGTATATATTTCTATATCCACCATATCTCAAGATGAACAAAGCAATGTTGCAACTTTCTTTTTAAATGTGTAGTTTAGAAATCTATTTATCAACAATGCAATAAATTAACAAATATTCTTAATTTTATTAATTTTAAAACTACCTTGATATAAAATGTCTTACGAAAGTGTGTCGCATGCGCCGGCGTGTACTGTCGCTAACCTCAGAGGACGTGTTCTACAACTTTTCCCGTCGTTGCTGCTCTGTGGCCAACCGATCCACAGATAAATCTGCTACCCCTTAGTATATTTTTTGTAATCTATTTTTGGTTTGTCCTTTTTTTATGTCGATTGTAAACTCTATATTGACATATGATTAAGATTTTTTTATTATTTTTAGTACATGGTACATAGTTTATAATTCTAATATCATTTTGCATATATGCAGGCTTTGGCCATTTAAAAACAGCGCTCGAGTCTTTTAGGTGATAGATAGATGACAGTTTAAGATGTCACTGTTCTATTATTTTTTTTATTTATTCTATAGTTTGTCTTCCTTGTTGTTTTTTTTTTATTACTATTTTTATCATTTTTTGAGCAATGTTTAAATAATTCTATTTGTTTATGGTTTAACAGGAAATTTAATATAATTCGTTTATTTCGATTATCTCGTAGTGGTTAACGTCAGAATTGAATTAAGATGACCGTTACCAGCGAGAGAGTCGGTATCATAATCAATGAAATTGTATGTAATTCAAATGGTAAGTTTTCTTTATTAATTGCACGGTGTGATTATACGGGTTAGACGAAACGAAAGTGAGACCGGCCGATAAATCTAGAAATAGAGTTGTTACTCGATTGCATCTAATAATCGATTGTAAATCTATCCGAGAGGAAACAATAATACCGGGTTTCTACCCGGCATATTAACGATACGAGTTCCGCAGCAAATTAAGCGTGGAACTTTTATTGTTAATTGGAAGACGGACGTATTAATTGTTATATCTGTGATACGTATATCTATATAAATAATAATTCTTCACATTCTTAAGTACTTTAGCGACTTGAGGCATCACTGATTACGTTATCGTAGTTTTAGATAAAATATATTGCGTCGTATTTTAATAAAGAACTTGAAACAATTACAAGGACACGTGTCGTCGGACAAAGGATGATAATTTTGTACTCTGCCTAAATAAACACTAATTTTATGATATTATCTTATTAGTAAGGATAATTGTTTGTGCTTATGATATTTAAATTGATATTTTTTGTTAAAAGTAGCGTGTTTTGTATAGATATCAATATAAATATCTTGTTCGCTTCGACAGTTGGGATTGAGATGTTATAGTCAATGAAAGCATTTCTCATTTTAAAATGGCAATACCGGTTTATATAGATAAGTGTGCGACATAAATCGGGTGGAGTTTCCACGATGACGCACAAGGTCGGGGAGGTCTGTCGCGTTCAGCCGTGTGTAGGACTGCCTTTACTTTCTAAAGCGTTTCATTTTTTTAAATTAATTATTAACGAGTAATTATTTAAGTTGATCCACGCTCACAAGTCAGTGTTTGTATGTATGTGTGTGTGTAAGATATTATTCATTAATCTACCATATATCCTGTGTGTGACGTAATCGTATATAGTTTGTAACGAAATGGGAGCCCGCCCTAGATTACATACTGTTAGATAGTTCTCCAGGAATGTGTTTGTATAATAAATCGATGTCCTGATTATGAAACACGGTTACCCCTTTCGGTGAAATGATAAATTTTTAACTGTTTAACTTTAACACCTGGAATTGTATGTAAAACATATGGTATTCGATTGTTTTTCAGATGGGTTGGTTTTAATTCGAACACAAACCATTATGTGTTTTTTTATGCTATACACAAATTCTATTATATTGATTAAGCATCCAGTAAATTAGATAGTTTTTCCTGTACTAGTTGACAAGTACAGGAAAAACTATTACTAGAGATTATTGTACAGTAAAAAATGTTAACAAATCGTAACCAGCCAACAAACGTACCAAGATATCTCAAACCATTTGACATGGTCGTAATTTATAAGTACGGTATATGATTTAACTGTTTCGTGCAAATGATTTAGCTAATTTGAGTACATAACGACATCGTTAGATGTACATTAGGAACGGGTTAGTAATCAGTGACGTAATTGACATTATAATATTTGTGGCGTTACGCTATCAGCTGAGGCGCCTGCGTCATACACGCTATTTCATGATACACCCAACTTGTTACATTACAGTTGAATACTCAATACATATTACACACTATATGTTCTGACTGTTGAATTAATCAACGTTATACGTGTAACACATGTGTCGATCTGTAACTCTCGAGATAAGATATTTTGACTTTAGATTCCTCTTATAATTTAAGAACGGTCCGATAGATATTTACCAGTTAGTAAAGAGTTAAAACAGGGTATAAAAGTTTGTATGTGATTATGACTAACTCGCGAGCAATCGTTGGTTGAGTATTAAATATATATATATATATATATATATATGTCTGTTAGTCTGAATAGTTTACAGGGCGGCCGGGTATATTTTAAATAGCTACCTAATTGTATCATGTAGGTCAAGACAAGCCTATCAAAAATGTACAGATCAACCCTTAACTATGGCATCTCGCCTTAAATATAAATAATGCAGCTAGTTAGTAAGTTAATAGCTGATGATGATCTTAAGATGATTCGACACTTACATTTTTACCTTCTCCGTGCTCCGTCGAGCGGCAGCGCGTGATTAATACCAAGTAGCCATAAATCATTTAACACATTGCAAACTGTTTATTATGTTTATAATAGGATTTCTATTAATCAGTCCTTATAGTATTTAATAAGCGTGTGACGTCACATATGCTTCGTGTACATTTAACCAAACGAGATTTCCTAAAAATGTTATCAAGATGGCTGTACAATTCAATTTATTTTTAACAAAGTCAATGTAGAGAAGACGTTCATACGCTTTGTGAACTACCAAACGAGATGGATCATTTAAAATTTCGACATCTATGATCGCTTCAGGTCTTAGCCTTAACCTCGTACCTACTCGTTACGAAATTTCAGGAAGCACTTTAGCACGATAAGTAATTAAGAAGTCTTGTTTTCTGTCAGGTTAATAAATATCCCTGAATGTAAGTTCGTTTATCTGCTCGTATGATATTGTAATTGACTTTTATACGACTCTTTGTGTCGTGAGAGATTTTAAATTGTTTACTTGCGATCAGTTTTTTAAATATGTACCACTGGAGGTTGTCATAAAATATGTAATGCTGAATGTTTAAGTACATTCGAAGGTGACGTAAATAACATTGGTTGAGTTTTAAGTGTATTATTTACATGTATATCTGTGACTTGTTAATGCTCGGGCGTCTGTTTGTTATCTTTGTAATGGATCTATAAAGTACAACATAATAAAGCCACAAATCTCCGGAGGCTATATAGATGTAAGTGAAAATCGATTTGGTTTGATTGGTAAATCGGGGTAGCAATTTGCTACCGTAGCCCAGGGCTAGTTTCCCGGGAGCGAATAACAGTTTTTGCACGACAGCGGCGGTCAGATGTAATCTGTGACTTTCTACAGCTGCTCTCAGGCGGTTTCACTTTCATCCTACGCGGAATGCGGCCGGACCTCCGACCTGCGTTGCGCGTTGGGCCGACACCCTTCCCATGTCCCTTAACCTTCTACCTCTTTGCGAACGGCTTAAAGGAATTTTACTCAATTTAATGTTAATTAAGCTTTACTATAATAAACGCCTTTCCTTCAGTTCGGTTATTTTGGTAAGTGAGTAAATTTTCTCTGCGCTTCATATTGATTCGACCTGCGTCCCAAATACCTCTTTACATTCCAAGACAAATATTCGCGCTAATATCTTATTCGTGTCATTAGTGCGAAATGTCAGCACTTTGGCAGCCGCCGTTGGCCCCAACGCTCTCATGCGGCCGATGCACCGCCCTGGCCCGAACCAGTTAAATTCGAGATCGTTGCATCATGTATCACTTTCGGTTTCGTTTGTCACGCGGCTATTTTAGATAACGTCGATTATTAGAAGTCCGCATTTAGAATCAACCATCGCTACCACCTATAGTCTTAGACGCGTGACTAATCACCCCGGCACGAGGAAACTTCCACCGTCAGTTAGGTGCTATATCCGAACGAGTATTTCCTATTTAAATGTGTTAGTTTAGCTAAAACAGGGCACAATAAGGTTAGAGTTTCAAAGTCAGTGTGCAACTATTAACCATGCAGCGGCTCTCGGCCTGCAGTTATCTTGACTTTGCGGAACGTAACTCGACACGTACTTAGTATGTAGCAGCTAGCAACACGAGCGAGGCCAATACACCGTAGTGCGCCAGAATTCTTTTATATATTCCTATTTCACTGATGCATGTATCTTGTATCATAATTGTGGAATATTCAATTACAGTTGACTTTCCATTCCCCTCTGGTATGATAATTACATTTAAATGGAATGTGCAAACCTTTTTAACCTGTGTTTCGCTTCACGGACAGCCAGGAATGGACAACGTTGATGCCCTTCAGCTGCAAGGCCGCTGGGGCGAATGTTAACCTGTGACAAGGCGGGTTGTGTAACCGCGACGGGACACGTGGGCGACGCCCGCTCGAGAACAATCGTACCTCTCGTCTAACGAAACGTGTATCGGAATGCGGGTTTCTGATACTGTTACAAAACATAGTGTAACAGCAGGCCAATGTCAACATGGCTCCCGTATTGACTTTTGATTGTCTATATGGTAATGTGGTCGTAGTCTGCATCGTATATTCGCGTCGCGTTCGTGTAGGCGACTAGATTTTCCAACGCTTGGGTCTGTCGCATAATATAGGTACGCTGTACTGGGCAGCGAAAGTCTAGCCGACCTCCGGCGCCGAGATATAGGCGGTCGTGGATACCTTTACTTAAAAAACTTGATTATTGATAAGAATTTGTAAACGACTTTATTAGATTGATATTTCTTGGAAATAAACAATTTCTATATACTTAGTTATTTATTTATTTTTTTGTGATATCTATGCTGTTAATCCTTTTGTCTGTTACAACGTCACCGGAAGAGTATAGTCATGAAAAACAATTCTTTATAGTGCATTACAGAATAATTTAGATGAACGAATAATAAAGTAGATTTAAGATCTGATCACAGGAGATTGGATAAAATCGTAATACCTCGATGTCTATATTTTAAAAACAGATATTCAAACTATGCTGGCCGAAAGATTGTATCATTCTTAACCAGTGTCGAGTTATTGAATGCGATCGTATCTCGAGAGTATCTTTTACATTATTTGGTTTTATTGTTGAAGCACTCTATGCAATAAATATATCGTTAGATTTTGTTACTCAATAAAGACTTGTGCGATTTAATTAAGTGTTTTATGTTGTGAGTGTTTTTATTTTCCCAGAATTGGCAGCACGTCCCTATCGGTACATCCACAAGTATAGAAATCTTGAATTTCAATTTAAATTATATAACTGCGACATGTGATTTGGTTAAACAACAATTCAGAAAAAAATAAACCCGTTTTATCAAAGATTTATAATAACTCAATTGTTTTTTATATTGCTAATAATTATAATGATTTTATTTCGAAGTAAGAAAAACAAAACTGAATAAACGAAGTATGACCAAAAGAAAATGATCCTTTTAAATCCATATCAAAGTTTTTAGTTAAGTTTTTAAAAGCTATTACAGATACATTAGCGACACTCATCTTTATCTCAAAATGGTAACTTTATCGTACTCGCATATTCAATACAGGTAAGCTGTACGTCGGAGCGGAGGGGCCACGCTGAGTTAATATTGACGTGTCTGAATTTCTTTGTTTGAACACTTGATGGATGCGGTTTGCTGTTGTTCTTTGATGTCGATACAGTTCCCTAACCTTGGGAGTTCAGTGACCCGAATCGCTCCCATAGATCTCGGCTCTAATTGTGCGTTTCCGGAGTATTTCTACCCAGGACCTAGGACATCGTGGAGCACGTGCATCCTGAATGTTTGTTTATACATCCGACTATATTTAACTCGTTTTGTATTCGCCCCTACCAAACGCCGACACGTGCTGACAGTCAAACTGAGGTCCTAATTCCAAGTGATTGATTTTAGTATTGCGTATTAGTTTATATATATATGTATGAGTATCAACGGACACATTATTCCAGCATTCCATCGGGACGATTTATCTCACGTCGACTGGCGCTGCGTAAATATAATTAGATATGCTATTTATCAGCTCGGCGGAAGGGCGCTCTCTATCGACGCTGTAAATCTTCCAAGTCTTCGAATGGCTCAATTTAGCGAAGAAATGGAATGTATGAAGAATGAAATAGATGAGGCCTCGCCATGTTTCACAATCTGCAAGGATTACCCGCGAGCCGGCTGCTTATTTACTTAGATGTTATAGATGTGCGGGGATTTGTTTTGGTTTATGAATATTTACAATCGTTTGTGTTAAACTTACACTGAACTCCGATGTGTGTGGTAGAATGAAAAGAGTTGATCTGCCTGTGCTTGCTTCAATTTATCCTACCGAAAACAAAAAACAACCAACATATATAGTACTATTCTCAGTACATTTAATTTTTTTTCATATAATTTTGACGTCGAAGTGATATCATGGAAGAACACGGGCAGGCAATAACACAATATTGTATCAGTAGATATAAGAAAGCACTTCAATAGATAATGTTGACTTTTGAAACATTTAAACTCACTATCAAACCAACTATCCCATGAATAATTCGTAAAAATCAAGTTGAGAAACAGATAATTGTGGGTAAAGTATTCGCAGGTAGATTTGTGGGCAGTCGGCCGTTAGCCTAAGGGTGGTCACCTGCTGTAACAATAGATTAGCATACACCATGAACAATCCAGCCCCGCCCCAACTTAGCGGCGGTTCAAGTCACTGGAAGAGGTATCTTTGTGAAATCACTATTTCTATGTGATTTCATGTGCTCATACAGATAGGGTAGGTTTGGAGATAAATCCGAAAAGTTATAAAACTATCAATTTATTAGCCTGAAACATGATTTTTAGTTTCTATTCGATGGTCTAAATACGATTTCTATTGACTTAAAAAATAATGCAATTTCAGACAAACTTTCGTCCCTTAACCGCTTTGAGGTTGAATTTCATAAAATTTTATAATTTCAACACAAATTTTCAGCCCTAATTTAATTATTTTAGCAGTAAAATTCCCAAAAATACTGTCGTAATGAAGATTACACTGCAGTGGCCAAGATTGTGCTTGGATAAACCAGTTACCGGCAAGATAAGTTATTTTATATGAATTTGAGCAAATTAAATGTGCTTAATATTTTCCACGTTCATTTTCTACTATACATCATCTTAGAGAAGACTGGCTGGCTGGCTTCTTCGCCATATCACTTTTCATATTCATCCATGTCTTAGCGAACATAGTTAATAATTTCTGATCAACATTATTTATTGGTGTAAAATGTTATTATTGTACCATACCCAATATAATTGCAGCCTTTATTGTGCGGTATGGGAATGCGCCTATGAATATTTAATGGGCGTCCACAACCATGACCTTTATTTTGGCCTTTCTCCGGCTATTGTTCTTGGACAATTTCAGTTTGGCTGAATTTATCGTACGTTAGCGTAACCTAAATATCTATGTTTTTCATATAAAGACTGCCTACTACTTAGTAATAGGTATATAAAAAGTAACATGCTACCAAAAAAAAATATTGTAAAACATCAATACTAGATACATAAAAAGTTACATCTCTGACCTTAACAAACATCATTAATTATATATTGGTAGGTACATATAAATTAAAGTAGCTCCTAAGTCGTTTAGTTAAATTTAATTTAATTTATCTCCTGTCTTTTTTGTTACGAAGAAACGTTTTTTTTTGTACATTTTTTGTCAGTTATTGTCATTGTATCTATCAAATGTCGATCTCTTGTCCTTTGTTCTGTCTCACACGCCCAAAGTCTACAGCAAAAAAATACTAAGACATATGATGCCATCGACAGTAGATCCAACTGATTCTACCCCGGGTCTGATTCATTGCAGTTTTTTAAGATTATATTCAAATTATATTTCGTTAACCTTTCCTGATGACTAAGTCTATATTAGCAAAGGTGTCTATAATCCATAGCGATTTTTGATGAAAAGTTCAACAACTTGAATAGCTTCGAAATGATCTCATAGATAGATGTGAGGTCTGTAAAAAGGCCATTAGGGAGCGACGGCTATGGCCCAGGTGTCGTCACTAGCGATGGTTTTTGTGACAGATGTCGTGGCGTCTTCCTTGTCGGTCTTCGCTTTCATTTAAGATAGACTTTCATCTGATTTATCAAGTATAATTGAGTTATAATATTAATTTATTCAGTATTAAGTAAATATAAAATCTTAAACTTAACAGGTTCTATTCAAATGTTTCTTAAGTGCATTAATATTCTATAGCGTAACTGAGGATAGCAAAGGTCGTTGATATTCGCCATTGCCGATTCAATTTCCTGGATACCTGATTAGCGGAATATTCATTTAGTTGTCGATATAACTGTATACAAATGGTTACGACACCGGATGTTACATTCGATTGAGTGCTCGCCCTGATTAAATTATATTCAATAGCGATGGTATTTCTAATTATCATAAGAAGGGTTATGCGTCCATTTTATTATACAATACTTGACCCCCAAAAATAGAGAGAAAAGTCTAATCATATGTTCTCTGGCAGCACTAGGTGACTAATCTATTTCACAATGCAATATTAGTACCCTACTTGACCTAATTTAGATAATGAAATGATGATGATGATGGATGCTTTACAGTTTCTTTCATCAATGATAAGTTCAAAGTTTTTAATGGAATGTACCTAAGATCAAACAATTCATAAAACGAAGTGTGCTCGGAAGCCGACACGCCAAATGTGCAACTCACTAACTATCTCCGGTTCGCAACACGTCTATACATTATCTCTTTCTCCCTTTGGTTTGTTTGATTTTGGGTGATGACAAAGCGTCACTTTCTATGGGCGCATGCGCAGCTCCAAATGAAGTGTGTCGCGCACGCAGACAGCTGCGCGATAGATTCACCACTCAAACGGAAACCATCAATTTAGATAGTGCGCAAGATTGCCGCCGCTAAGTTTCTGGTAGGATGCAACTATTACTTAAAGGAAGCTTTGATTTATGACATTTAATGTTCAGTTAGTGTTTAAAATATTTTGCATCCTAAATCGATTAATGTCTGTTGTGATTTCAATGAATTCCATCTTTATTGCTTCTAACAGAGATATATTTATATTTATATTTTTGTTATATTATTGTGTCGATGCGAGGTAGTTTGAATTTGAAAATGCGCAGTAATATTCAAACAAATTGTAAGTTGTAAATGTGAGGAGTCGTTTTTGTTAACACCTGCTTGTTTTAAATTTAACGTACGAAGCGTTAATACGCTCCCTGACTACAGAAAGGTATGACGTATTTTTTATTAATACTATAAATGTTCAAAGGTTAATGTTCGTATATTTAAATGTTAGTTTAATTAATATCCCTACGGACTTACACTCATCACTAAGTACGTATGTTGATATTTTTCGGTATATTACTTTATTTAAATTTCAGACAATTGTTGCCTAGACCAGACTAGTGACTTTGATCTTTGACTTACATTAGTCGTGGAAGCAATATTATGTAGTGAGTTGTCTCATTGTTCTTGGTTAATGTTTGCTTAAATCAATGTTTTCATATCGAAACACTTTCTCGCTTCAAAGCGAGTCGAGCGTTGCCGAAGTATTGTTTATGAAAAGCGGGTCAGAAGAAAGCGATTGGTGGGGAGGAGGCTGGTCAGTCGGTGATATCTCTCGGTAGAGGTCACGGCCATTACGTGAACAAACCGAGAACAAATGTTGAACCCCGACTAAAATCACTCAATGCTACCGTAACAGCGATGTTGTTTACTGGCTGCTAATACAATCACTGCTAATATTACAGATTTCTCTTTTTTTTGCCTTTTTTTCTCTTAGCGGTACGATTTGACTGAAATTGCTGCATTGGAATTTTTATTACGATGATTAATATTTATCTTATTGCTTTGTTGCAGATATTATTAAATTTATTTGTTTTATATAACTTATATTTTTTCTTTAACATTTATTTTATAGTTATGAAATTACATGACCTATAAGCACGTAGTATTGGCAGTAAATAATAGGTCATTGTCATTTGGTCAGTAAAGTGTAAACATTGGAACTTCCGCGGCAATGCCATCATGTACGTGCTGAGTGAATATGTATCCAGTCCAGATGTAAATGTTTCTTAATACGAATGAAAGGTTCACCGTCGTCATTATTTCGTTGTTAATCACGCGGATATTCAGATGTGCGAGTGTGAATGTTTTGTTCAACGGGCGGGTGTGTGTCGGTGTGCGTGTGCGCACATCGAATCAGGAATGCGTTTGCGCAGCATGCGCTCGGTGCTCGAGTGTCATGTCATTTGTCTGCGAATCGCTCTTTGTTTAAGTGTTATTTTGTAGCAAGGTCGCCGTTATTGCAAAATATTATACATTTTTATTGTAACTTTATAACGACAATAATATTTTAATATTCATTATATAGCTAATATGTTCCTAACTTGAATGAACAAGTTCTGACTTTTTTTTATTGACTTAATTTACATGTTGAATCGAATTTTGCGCTCTTATTATTTAATTCTTGTTTTTAAATAATATTAAATTCTCGTTAATTGTTTATTCATTACTTGCTTTACGGGATTTAAATCAGATGTATAAATAGCGAACATTAAGAACACAAGTCGCAGTTAAAGTGTTGTTTAATCCATAAATGAATCAGGTAATTGGGTGAGTGAGTTAAGCGTTAACCGTTTTAAGAAAAATCGGACACAAGTTATTAATATATTATTTCTATAAATATTATCAACCAACGAAATGTTCACGAAAAAAATATCAGGAAAAAGATACAACAATTCAGGCCTGACTTTACGTAATTATAAATATATTTATATCATAATATAAGTAAAAAAAAAACACAGTCGAAAAACCAACTTCAAACTGTTGTACTCACGAACAACCCAATTAATAAATTCCGTTTCCAATTAGTACAAGAATGTATATATAATATGATAGACATATTGTTAACAATTAATAAAACGTATAATTTGTTCAATTAATATGCGAGTGGCGAAGTAAACAGCAGTTACAGCAGTGGGAGGCACCCACGCACTCACTCAATAAATCACTCATCGTTCATACGTCCGCGCCGTTTCCTATTGTGCTACGGTCTAACGTTTTCGAACATCACCAGCTTACTTTGACATCAATATTTATTATTTTCAAGGCTAATAGTAATAATAAATATATTCATACTTTTTTTTTTATTTAATTTTTATTGAATTCTACCAATTGAGCTATCGTATCGTTAAAAGTCACGACGGAACGGTTTCCCAGAAGTCGTGAGATCGAATCTTTGCTCATGTCAAACTATTTTTCGTTATATATTTATTTGAAATATATATAAGTTTAACGTGGCTTGTAAATGTTTATACACTTTTACCAACAACATTCCAATTATTTGTATACAAAGGAATCGAATCGCCATTTTTCAGTTTATTTTATAGCTGAATCAATTATAGTTAAAAAATATATAAAATTCTTTAATCTTATAATATTGGTAGTTCTTTATTCTTTTCCATATAAGGACTTCCATATCGCAAACCTTCGACATAGAACTGCAAGATGTAACATCTGTTTGGAAATAAATAGTGTATATTAAAATTAGTTTGACTAACAGCTCTTATTACTTGCGACTATAAATGTATTCCTGTTACAAAAAATATTATTAACGTATATAACCGTTCCATATACGTAGTACATATTTGAATTATTTTATTAATACGAGGTGGTATATTGGGTTTGTACTACATTTTTGAATTGATTTTGTATTTACTTCAATATAACAATGAGTTAGATGAACTATGTTCTTATTTGATATTACGTAATATAAATTCCATTGAATAGCATTAAATTAATCAACTGAGAAGTGTAGCAATGGGAGGTCCAACCCAGCATCCAGGTTATAAAGTGCTATCATCAATTCAGAGCAATGTTTTATATTGACGCCAAATGAATTATCTTAAATACTTCCGCATACATTCACATCACACGTGTTCCAGAACAATACCCCTAGTATGAGTTTTGATAGTACGGAACGTTGATAGTTTTCGAGCAGTCACGAAAAGAGTTCTTGTTTGTGAATAAATCCAAATCACAACCAATTCGTTTCTTGACTACTCGAAAACTATCAACGTTTCGTATTATCGAAACTCGTACTAGGGGTAGGGTACTGAAGTGCGGAATGAGTCAAAACTACTTTGTGGGTGGCGGGATATGTACATAGATCTGTTTTTTCGATTTCGCCTCACTGCCACTTATTTTTAGGCGAGGACCCCCCGCGTTGTCTTTAGATGTGTTAGCTTTTTGTTTTTAATACTTATTTCATTACAATGATAATTATGTTCTTTTCGAGACTATTTCATTCGTAAATAATTTATTCATATAGATAATTTCATTCCCTATATATTTAAATATTAGTTTATTTTTGAGTTCAATTAATTGAATTATATTTTGAGTCTAACTATTCGTTAATTTAATATACTTTATTTTTTTTTATTTGTGTCAGTTTTTGATTAAATTACAGATTAGGGACATTGGTATCGTATATTCTTAATCCGGCAGGAAGGTCGTAATATCGCTATCCACTTAGCGTAATCAAATATAATCTTTAATCCATCGACGTAAGTGTTAAATTTCTATAAGAATATACAAAGGATTAACAATTTGACTCGTTCCAGCTCCGTGTCACAGGTCAAAGGTAATTAGTGCTACAAAGAGATAATCAAGAAATGTAATGTTTTTATTAAGATAGGTAATTAAGCTAAAATTGATACAATTTGGTAGTTTTTTTTAATTTTTATCGTATCAAAAAATATATATACATTTAATATATTATATTTATATTTTATATTTTTATTGTACACCACGATCCAGTTAAAGAACGCAGATGATAGAATATATTTCACACAATATACAAGGCAAATAATTATAATTTTCAAGACAAATAATTATATATATATCAAAGTGTATTAATTAGTATTTTTAACTGATTAAAAGTAAATTATTTTTATAAAAATAATTGCAATAAGACTAAATGTGATTACATGAAGAAGTGCGACCTCGGCAGTAACAGTGCTTAGTGGCTTTATTCATCTGTCACAGTGACCGCTCGTTAACGAATTAAATATAAATATTGTAGATCTTTAATTTTAAAATAAATGTTAGTGATTATTAGAATTATTAGTCAATTAAGTTGTTGTCGAGGTTCCTGACCGTTACTGCTGAACCAAAGGGTTCAATTCTTCACTTCCGTAAACAGTATTTTTGTAACTGTTGTTCTGTCTTGAGGGTAATTTGTTTCTGTTCTTTATATGTTTGTTGAATTCGCAATACATAAATAAATAAATATATTTATATAATGTCCTGTTTAATACATAAGTTATGTGTTTACAAGAGATTGATGAGAGTGTCATCTAAAACATAATATATTTTCCGCATACCATAGATGTAATATGTATGAGGTTAATTGTTCATTTAATGGTACAGTGAGGAAGCGGAATGGTATTGAATTCAATGGTAGCAAATATCGCAGACTGATCTTGCATGTCATTTATCACAGCACTGTCTTGAGGTGACTTATCCAGTTCCCATCTCATGCAGCTCCATGGTTTCTTATTAATGGATCCTGCCATCCTTATACCACTTGAGTTTTAACTATAGTATTTTTATAACTTTCATAGTAAAGTATTGAGTTTATTTGTTGCCAGTTTGTTTTTAAGTCACGTTTTGTTCTTAAATTGGGACGGAACCAATTATCAATGGTACTGTATCTGGTACAATGCAAATGTACGACCTGCTCCGCGTACATAGATGTGAGATAAAGAAGAATTCATTGCATTCACTGACTTTAATTTGACGATCATTGCCAATGTTTGTTCAAACAGTTATTCGGCACACATTTCCCACTCGCGTCGAATACTGCATTGACGTCGAAAACTATCCGCTGTAGTGCTCTCGACCTCCCGACCTTTATTCAAAGAGCTAGGGATAACTCATCACCACTCTTAAATGAACTCTGTTTTCTTTTAAAGTGGTTCTAAAATAAACAGACACGGGGTTCCCGCATAAGTGGATGTTTTACGTTGCGGGGTGCCCGTTAGTCTTGACTGCCAGGGGTCATCGACAGGTGGTGATTTGCAATTGACGAGCGTGGTTTTCCTATTTTGGATGTGCATTGTTAAGAGTATAAACGTGTCCGTTGCGAACCCGTCTCCGTGTCGTTCCCATGCCTCGCCATTAAATAAGTAGTGGCGCTGTCAGCGACTCTGCTTAAGGATACATTTATTTTGATGGACAATTTGATATATCCATTGTAGCGGTCTTGAAACTTGAACCGTTAAACACACCTTGGATGATTGCTAGTCGTATATTGAAGGTATTACATCTATTCAAATATGCTATTATATTACATGGTTCTTGAATTCTCCTTCGGCCTTCACTCCATACTTTGTCTGTCAAAATTCTCCATGATATTTATAAACATATGAAATCAATCATACCGTTTTAATGAAAAATATAATAATAGCGGAAGATTTCGAGCCCATCTCAGATCACATGAAAGGAAAATTGAATTTTGATTACACAGCCGTCAGTAAAATATCTTAAAATGAATCAAAATTGTGTCCCAGACAATTTGCATACGATTACTCATCCATTTTTAGGTGTTGTAACTGCTATTTAAAATAACTGTTCATCGCGACACTCTCAATCACAAAGTCGTATTAAGATAACTTGCAATTATCTGCTCGCTGGAACTTTCCTCAAATGATTTATGTGTGATGGCACCACTCGTAGTGTAGGAACGCCATCTGCTCTAATCTCGTGCTTATCTCCTGAATTGAAATTGTTCTGTTACAAGGATAATGTATATTCTGATAGGTGACACTTTTGTATAGGTATTTCTTTATTGTTAAAATATATTATTATCAAAATAATAATAGTTAGTAGAGAAAATGTAACATTGTAATTAGTAAAGAATTAGTCTATGATCTATGAATGTATTATGAAACTATTGCCATTGAATTTCCCAACAGCTGTACTTTTTTCATCATATGTAAATATTAATAAATTTATAAGTAAAAAAATATTACACATATATTGTTAGTAATTCTTAGTTTTAGAGTTGCAGTATTCATAATAATCAGACCATTGTTAAGTCATATTGAGTGACGAATTCCTATATTTAAATTCTACTAATATATTTAAAAAGTTATTAATAAAAATAACTCATCACATATTGTTTATATATTATATTGTAATAAAATAGTAGGTAATAATGGAATAAATTGCGCTTTCATTACAATAAATTGTCTGTCATACAATTTCCATTTCAACAATCCGCGATCCTTTTTATGGCTGACATAATGGCCGTGTTTCCTCATGACGGACGTGCGCCTGACATTGTACTGTTATTTCTTAACTTAATAAAGTAGCGTGTCATTCTCTTACCCGGAAAATTGTTAGTCTTTAAAATTTGCCTTGCATACATTCCACACTTATTAATAGCGTCTCTGTCATGTTTACTTCAGTATTAAGACAATGGTCTCATTTAGGTTATATCCCTGTACCCCTACCACGGGTTTTAAAGTTGCTAAACGTTTATAGTTTTCGAGCCGTCACGGAACGAGTTCCTGTTTGTGATACTAGTAATTACAGCCAAAGCACAACTAGGAACTTGTTTCGTGACTGCTCGAAAACTATCAACGTTTAGTAAAGTTAAAACTCTTACTAGGGGTAAAGATAATAGACGCTTTTCATTATAATTGACGCACGTTTCCTCCGAGCGTGCCGAGCGTCGTTCGCCTGTAATCCATCTTGTCTTAATTGACACGTGTGCGAATGTGACCGAATTCGGTGGGTTACCGTTAAATCGTATCGGATCTCACGCGATTTATTGGCGACGTAACCAGGTCCCTTACGGTACACTCGGATCTATTATATACCGTGCAATAAACCATCAACACCTCGCCTCTATCAGAGGTCTAAATAGATACCTACAAGATTAACTTTACATGTTAGCACCATTTAAAATCATTAGGCCCTTTTTAAGGGAGTTGTATCTAACAAAAGGTTTTTGTTAATTTTTCATAAACAATACGTTTTTTATATATAAATATTATACTGAGTTTTTCAATGTGTTATATTCAACGATCAATTTTATTTCTCTTATTTTATTTTTCATTAAATGAAAATGCATTGGTGTTTTGAATTGACATTATTTTGGATTAAGCTGTATTAGAATCTTTTTTCATATAATTATTATATACATATATTTTAAAAATCTAATTAACATATGAAATCAATATATAAACAGCTTCTCTCTTTTTAAGTAATGCCATCAATCACAAGTGGTTTCGCGCTATGTTTCAATCCGGTAAGAGGAAGCACTTAATGTCAGCCGACGACGGAGTTTTAACTGTGATTGCACTCAGCTATTTCCACGCGTTTCCCATCAGCTTTTTTTTATATATATATACATAGTTTGAAATAAAAATCTACATAATGTCGCTAGTTAACCTTTAGCGAGAACTGATGTACCCGGCGCCTGTAATTGCGGAAATAAATACTTTTTCTTTAACCTGACGCTTGTTATCGTTGTCATCTTTAGCGACATGTCTTTTTATGGGTTTGTCTTTGTTTGTTTGAGTTGTGCGTTCGTTTGTGGGTTGCCTTTTGTGTTGCTCGACATTGCGTCGACAATCATTGCTGATTTTATTTTTCATATTTACCTTTAAAGGTAACACGGAATTATAGTTGTGATATTTAATTATATGTTTTGATGTTAGTTTGTGAGATGTATGGTTTATTGTTTATCAGGAGAGCGCGGGGATGATTCAACACTGTACCTTTCTATGTACAAATAATATATTTTATAAAAACTTTATCTATAAATAACAATTCTGTGTAACCGATAATAAGATAAAATTATAGATATTAAATTTATTTTCATCAAATATAATAAATGGTTTGACGTTGTTATTTTCAATTGAGTAATTTTTAATCTAGTCGCGTTCATAAGCGATAGGAAGCTCGTACTTTATAAGTTGGTTGCATTTTGCGCACGAGTTGTGCGGCGCCGGCGCATGCGTTCGAGTGCGTTCTCCGACCCAATTCGTGATGCGCGGGCGTCGAGACACTCGTCGGTTTTAGTATTTAAATTATAAGACATACTTGAATAACTGTCAGTAATGCTGTTATTATACAATACGGTTCTGAATAATAATCATAGAATTCAATAATTCGAAATGTATGTCAAATTTTCAAGGTGTTATTAAAATGTTATTACTGTCTATTAGTAATAGTTGTTTTTTATTTTTAAGTTAGTCAATTTTTTGATGTTTCAAATAAAATTTATACGAATACAATTTGTTTAAGTGCTTCATATAATGGTCGTAACCTTCAGTTAACAATTATTATTATTAAATTCATTTAGATTGCTATTTACACATTTAATTAAATCGTAAAATTTAGGATTGATTACAACACTAGGTCATGATATTTATCGATAGTCGATACTGTTGGCGCAAGGACGTGAGCATCACGCTGACGTGTGACGAGCTGGTCACGAACACCTTTCGACTCCTGCGCATATTAAAGCTTTGTTCATAATGACAAAAAGAACATAATTTATTATACTAATGTATATATATCTATATCTATACCAGCTACGTAAAGGTTTAATTGCTTCGTTAAGTTTATTATTATAAAATAGATTGTGTCATATTATTTAGTGTTACATTTCCATGAAACTTGTTGTAAGAACAACTATCTATTCGTGAGCGTGCAAGTTTCTTTATACGACATTCAATGGCTATTCAGATGGCCTAGACAAGTGCAAACGCTCGTTGTCTATTCTACTTCAATGTATGGACGTAAGCGACAGTATAACGTACTCTTATGTCAAATATATACATTTAACATTATATTCGATAAGCGTTAATGCCATTCGTCTAGACTCTAAGATCTGTGTTGTGATACGATGGCGCCACGTGTCAAGGATTGAACCAAAAATCATATTAAATACACCGGTTATCATATTAAGAAACACTTTTACAATGAATATACATGTTCTAATTAATTTGATATAGTAATGATGAAATGTTGCGGTTCACAGACGTGTCGATAAATGGAATCGATAACATGACGTTCTAACACCTTTAGAATGGATGGATATTGTGTAGTAAGGGCCTTGTTGTAATTTTAGATACGTATATAAAAAAAAATAGGTTTGAATTTTGTCAAATAATATCAAATATACTTATTATATTTGTGTTAGTTGATCTTGCAAGTAGTTATTTTTTAACATTTTGACAATAGTTTCGGTCTTACAGTTTTTATTTTATGCGAAATATTGAAGTAGTATCGAAAAAAGGGTAGCTTTATTGAGTGGTTTGTATGCGAAAATAACAAGGGTGGTTTGAAAGTCACTTCATTCACCTGAAAAACGTTTGAAGTATACTTTGTACTTTGAACTTTAGTTACGGACTATTTGAAAGTAAAACACTCTCAGGACGTTTCCACAATATTATAGATTTAAAATAAATGATACGTTAAAAGTTCGCAGTTTTGTAAATACATTATATACTGACACTGACTAATAACTTTATTTTAAGTTTATTTTTTAATCCAACTAACATTGTGTTCGTCTATAGATCACATACTTGAATGCTCGGAATGACGTAGCATTTTTGCAAAGTCATTTAAATAGTTTTTTTTGTGCAAATAATAAATCTGAGCAGAATTTCTTTGACCGAACCTAAATCAATCATTCCCAGCCTGTCAGGAATGTCGATGTTGTTCCATTCACACACAATCTAAATTACCCCATGCATTCCACGCCTTGGAACATACAGAACGTAAATAATGTATAACAATTTATTTAAATTAAATATTCTTCTATTAAAAATACTGAATATTCGTTGAGTCCTTCACAGTGATTAACCTACATTGCGCAAGCGCTCGATATTGTACCGAATCGAATCGACTCAACCCACTTGCGACCGCCCTTGTCGATATACCAAATATATTGCGAAATACGTCCCTACGATTATATCTCTATTGTGCAATGAAAACAATGCATCAATTATGGCAACTTGGCAACAGTAAAAAACAATGACGTCTTCTAAATGTCAGAATATTCTAGAACTTTAGAATCTCAATAACTGATAACTATTTGTTGATTCAAACGAAAGCACCAACAATTGGTCCAACAATTGGCCCAACAATTGGTGGCCTAGTTGGTACATCTGTTGATAATTTGTGTTTATTAGCTGTGATTGGTGAGCGGGTCAATATATTACGTTATTGCCATTGATCTATTTGCCTTTCGATGGCCTATTTCTTTATTATTCTTAGTTTGTTTGTTTGAGAAGACGTTTCAGCCTGTTTTCTTTTTTGGAATTAGCTTTAAAATATTATTACTATTATATTAACACGCGTAGGCCAAGGCACGCCAACTTTGTATCATTCTCTAAAGGTATTGAACACGAAAATATAAACTTGAATAACTTTTTTAACATATTGAGCCCCCGGAGATATGTTAGATTTGAAATAACAAAAGTTTATATTGACAGAAAAGTACTATGTATCATTAATACTTAAAATATTATATTACAAATAAATTAAAACATACATTGCCTACGAATAAACTATTTAAGTTAAATACATAATTCATCCGAAATAATGGAAATCAATAATTGAATAAATATATATATACACACATATATACATAAATATATTATGCAATAATTAAAAAGACTCACTTTTTACTTCTATGTACATTCTATGTACGGACATTTTTCATCTACAACAAGTTTAAATAAAATTTACGTGTATTTCCTCTAGGTATAACCGTAATACGCTCACCTCAATTATAATACTATATCTATGACGATATATTTGTATTAGGTAATCTTCATTTTAATATCTTGTACGTCCATTACCGACTAATTGTTTAACAAACAAATTCCATTGTAATCTTATTTGTCTATTACACTTTTAATGTTTATCATATTTTAAATATATATATTTATTGTTTCAGGTAAAACATTTTTCGTGATCAGACATGACGTGACAAGTTAGTAAGTAATGGCCTAGATCTAACAATAGCAGGAATTAGCTTCTTTGAGATCTCAAAGTTACACGATGGCCATGTCATGTATAAACCCGGTGGCCAGGTCTAAAGGGTCATTCAGAAATTTGTTGAATGTTATACATTTTATAGTATAAACACGATAGCCGAGTCTGAAGGGGCAGATGTAGTCCAGCAGAGTCGGTCGGTTAGCCGTGAAGCAATTAATGCGCGTCACTTGTGATGGATGACACGCCAATTGAGCGGGTGCGTCGTGGCGCGCTATCAGTGGGGTTAGAGATCGGACTGGGGCGGGCGTTGGCGTTCTCGTACCAGACTTTACGACTGTATGGATTTTGGATTTTAATTATAAATCTAATTTCATTATACCATCTATAACGCATAACTAGAAGTACAACTAGACAACTACAAGAGTGTAAGAGTTCACCAATCAGATGAGAGCACAAGCTCACTATTGTCCTTTTCACATTGCGGTACACGTACGATAGTTGACTTAGCGGTTAGTAAATTAAATAATGAAATGGCTGCTTAGTAAAAAATGTCCAAGTTTAAAGTCGTCTAAGATTAGTGAGAAGACTGTACATGATATTTTTAATATTAAAGATGTAATTGTAAATAAAACTTTATTAATGTTGACGCAAACAAATGGAGATAATTTGAAATGATCGTTAAACGTAACGTTTAATTGGTCGGCATTCCGTTACACTACTTTCACTCGCGAACATATGAGACATCTCGAGTACTCGGACAATCTTTATACTCTTTAACATTTACCAAATTATTTCAAGCACACATTTAATATCAACTAACACTGGCTTGATGGGCGATACTACATACTTTATATAAAGTGCAACCTCAATATAACAAATCGCAAGGGGACAAGTAAATATTCGTTGTATCAAGTAATTCGTTAAACTGAGGTTTGTTATATGGAGGTTAGTTTGTTCTAATTTTCTTATAAAGGGTTAAAAGCCTTTTGCGACTGAATCACATACTATGTAATTAAGGGTCATATATAGCGAATCTATATGGGAATGGTTATATCGAGGAGGTCGTTATATTGAGGTTCGTTATAGGTTGCACTGGTTATATATATGTAAGTTGAAAAAAAATCATTGACTTTATTGTCTGATCCTTTCTTCTCTTGTCTGTACCCTTTGGAAACGAGCAACTATAGACTGACGTTTCATAAGTGCAATTTATGTATATTGGAAATATTAGCTTTGACTTTTTATATATACATATATATTCCAGTGGCATCTTGAAAACAACTTTAATATGGCGCTCATAGATAAACAGGTGCCGGAAGACACACGACCCTGATTTTTTATCGACATTTAGTTTTAACCTTTGTAATTATTTATTCTTGAAGTGATAACTAATGTCATGTTCGTAATCACTCTGCCTACATGTCAAACACCTTGACATATTTTGTCAGCGGCTCCCAATGTGTCATCCTAAATTGTCAGCGGCTCTCAATATGTCATCCAAAATTGTCAGCGGCTCCCAATGTGATTTTTATATAATAATATTATATAGAAAAAGTTAAATATTGCAAAAGTTTATTTATTTCTTATGCAATACCCTAAATATCATAACAATTTAAGAGGTAGTTAGATTGTTTAATGGTTTTAGTAATCTTATCGTCGTCAATTAACTGTTACGTGGTCGCTGATAACGTTTCTTATTAATTTGTTTATAATATGCTAATGTTAGTTTGAATTTCAATTATATTGATGTCATCATTTATTATATATATTTTATAAGTAACCGTTTTTACACAGGTTATTTTATTTCATATATTTAAAATAGTTGTATAAAGTAAAAAAAAAAACGCATTATGGCGTCATAATGTTTTTTGTAATGTTTAAATCTATTATTAGTGCAATTACTTCACGCGTACCTCTCATGAGAAACAGACTCGAACAAATATTGAATGTGTACTCGTTCACGAGTGTCTGGGGTTATGTCTCAATAGTGTGTATGGACTCATTTAATTATCTAATCTACATGCAATATTTGACCCCAAAGAATAGCAATTAAGAGTCAACCAATCAGACAGAAACACTAGTTCACTAACAGCATTTTCACAATGCAATATTTGTACCCTAGTTGACCCAGCGCTTACTAAATTGAATAATGGAATGGCTGCTGACAAATATATTCCAGAGAATGTTCAAAAGGAAGCTCCTTTAGTTTTCATCTAAGAAGACTTGTTCGACACGTACTATAATAATTAAGAACGATGATAAAGTTACTCGTAAGATATTACGAGTAATAAATTTTGCATATTATTTGTAAAAGTTCGTCTAACATATTGGGTTATCGTTCGGTTTGTTCCTGTATTTAAGCGGTCATATAATTTGTCGCCATGACATTTATATCGGAAATTATATTACATTTTTTTAAATATTTTTTCATGAAGATTAACTAATGTTTATAATTAATATTATAACTTTTTGAATCTGTATTATTTTTCAACATATTTTCGCATTTATACTCCATTAAAATACTACTTGTAAATGTATAGCCATGACTCTTTTTTTTTTTTAAATAGTTATACATTGTATCAGCTTCTAGGTGCACAGTTCCAAAGGCTAGTTATTTAGAGAACTGTAAAAAGCTCCATGGATACTCTTTAAAATTATTTATAAAATTAAAATTATTCATAGTATTAACTATTTTATTGTAAAATTATTTGAATGGCCTATCATAGTAAGTTTTAGTATATTATTAATTGATTTTATTAGATTTAATAGCTTATTTACCATACAATTAATACTAGGTCTGGTAACAAAACAACTTTCGTCAAGCCCCATTTGCACAGCCTACATGAAACGAAATGAAGAGTGACGTCACCCGCTTTCGCGCCAACCGGAAATTCGCTATAAACAACCGATAAAAGAAAGGTGAATGTCAAGGCTTCGCAGTGTTTTGATGTGAATATAGCTTGATGGACCACACGGGGTGATTCAATTAGACATTTAACTGCTATTAGTGTCGTCGTATTGGGTTACATGCGGTACTATTACTTAGTAGACCGAACATTTGCCGTGAGGACCGCGTGGTCCAAGCCATTGTATCAGGTATTCACGTAAAGCAGCCATTTCATTATCCAATTTATCAAGTGCTAGTTCAACTATCGTACAAAAATCGCACTGTGAAAAGGCTGTTAGTGAGCTAGTGTCCTCACCTGATTTGGGGTTAAATAGTGCGCTGTAGATTGGATAATGAAATGAAACAATAAGAATATATATGCAATTGTGTCATTGAAAACGAAATTACTATTATTCATATAAGTCAATCCAAAATTTAATTTTTGATTGACTTATATGAATACAAAAAACATACATAAAACAATTTACTCCAAAAATTTAAATTAAACTCGCGTCTAATAATGATATAACACCACCACGTGCAGATATCGCCAGTAAAGCGAGGCGCGTTAATGTTTATGTATTAGTAAATAAAATGCGCTTGCGCATCGCCACAGCTTGACCACTTTCACTGCCATTGAAATAGTGAACTTGGGACGTGTGTGAAGGTAAGCAATGGCCGAGATGACTTTTACTATTTCAAATTAAAGTTATTAATTAAATGTCTTTTACTTGTATTGTCAGTGTATAGATTTCTAGTTAATTTTTGCTTGTAAATTTCAATTATTATTCGAGCTTTTGTGACATTATAATACTTTTATATCCGCAATCATTAAGATTTGTTATTTCAAGTGGCTTAAAGTGAATGATTAATTATAGTGTATGCGTATGTGTGTGTATATTCATGTGTGTGTATGTATGTGTGTGTGTATGTATGTATGTGTAAGCTGTATGTTTACATTCCAGCGTCGCTCGTCTATTGTTCTTACATGTTTTACTTTTGCACTCGCTTAATTGTTGCTGGGGGTTTTATATTGCAACAAAAAAAATGTAATTCCAGGTACCGTGTTGAGGTCTGTGTTTACACACGTGCTTTGATGTATGTAACCTTGCAATTAATACTTTAGGAATGTTAAACTAAATGCATTATATTATTTTCTTAGTAATTTACATAAAAGTATTGGTAAATGTTGCGTCGTAATTTCGTTTGATTAAAGGTAAATATGTAGACGGGAACCTTTTAACTATGTGATCTATCGAAGTCGTAAACGTGCGTTGTATACAGTCAGTTGCGCAAGCGCATGCGCTAGTTCTCGTGCATGGGAAACAGTATTGATGTTTGTGTATGAGAAAAAGTGCCTAATGACACTGTATAGTGTGACATGTCTACCAATGTTTGCAGTGGCGTGGTGCCGCAATATTTTGTTCGCAAACATTTGTCGCCAGTAATGATTTGACTGTTTGTCTGTCCATATTACAGCGTTATATACAATTATTATTATATGTCTATGAACTAAATTGGCTTTATTGTAACATTTTTAAATAGTAAATTTTAAATAAATAAAAATAGATCGATACGGAGAGGAATCCAAAACCCGCGACCTCTCGGTAACCGTCCCATAAGTATACCAACTGAGCGATACGATAGCTATTTTTCATTCTATATTTGTTTAAAATTTAAATGCGTACTTATAATATGACTTTTGGCTATACATGTTTATAGATGTGTCCAATTGAAATAATAGTCCTCAAACATTGGCCTACATTTTAATATTAATAGAGTAATAAAATTGTAATATACAATAAAGGGTTTTCTGTCATTTTTATGAGGAACGTAAAACACAGATTAATGTATATAACAGATTTTCTAGAATATGTCGATGTTAGGACAAAGCTTATGTAACGGCGAAAGTGTTTCATACAAATTTTCCCATAGCGTTGCATTTGTATTACGGATAACATTTTTCCTGTTTCGATATTATTTGACATACTTTATATGTTTTTGTACAAGTCTTTATGGCTTTTGTATATTTACTAAATCTGTAGAAACCTTTAATTTGTCTGAAAAGTACTTTAGTGACAGTTGTATATTAACTACGTCTGTAGAAGCCTTTAATCTTTCCTTCCCTGTCGCTTATAAGTTTTGCAGGTCAGATTACTTTCTCGAGTTACCGCTTAAATTAAATTTAGTCTATGTGTACGTTGCGGATTATGAAACATGGTAAATTTATTTTTACAAGGTGTAGATTTGTTTACAAGTTACAGATCTGGTGGATGTAAGGATTCCAATATGTTTTGATATTTTATATTCAAGTTTATTAATTAATCGATTTTTTTTATTGAATGGATGACAATTTAACATAGTAGGATTGTTTAAATGTATTCTGTTTTACTTCACATCCTTTTAACGACTTGTCGCCTTTGACCTCCACAGTCGGAGAAAGTCAGATGCGTTAATACTTCAACATTCAAGTACATACTTGTGTGTATGTTTGTGTATGTTCCGTGAAAACTATTGAATAGCTTAACATCTGTGACTATTTCACATGTCATGTATATTTTAAATATTTTTACGCTTAGAGGCTTTAAGATAATCAAAATACTCAACAAATAAAAAAAATCGTTTAGTTAACGTTTGCACAACCCTGATTTTAAATATATATATATAGGGCTGGTTATTGTACATTATTTAACCACAAATAAATTTAAAAAAAAATGTCATTAAGATGAATTAGATGTCTCATAATACACCAGGTTAAGTAAATTGTTTTGTCAAGCCTGGAAGTAATCGATTATTACATAACAGTGGGTGCCAGCTATACCTTGAAAGGATATACTACGTGTTATTCTAATACCATCTTTATTGTAATATAATAGAGTTCAAAATATATAAATACTCCACGCTATGCTAATGCTAGGCTCAGGAGCCAGAATGTAAACTATGAAAGTAATTACAGCTCATTTGTCATTTGTTTTGTCACTACAAATTTACACTTATTGCGCCTGCGCATGCCTTATTGCATTATTGGATCCCTCCTATAATATTTCTACATAATTGGTACTTATATTTTGTAGTTAATAGAAATGACATTATCATATAAAAAGTATAGTTAATATATAGAGTTTTAATAATAAAGTGGACGTAGAGTTACATCAGCCTCTTAACAAGAATTATTTTAAAGGAGAGTTTAAATTATAATAAAAGCAAATTGTATAAATACTTTTTAATCCTACGTGAAATTGTTCTCTAATATTCTTTAGTATCTATTATATTCACTGTTTCAACGACAAATCAATAGAAATGTTCAAAAGTAAACATGGACTCTAGTATGTTGCAGTTACTATGTTTTTAATATTTATTAGTCATCCTTATTTGTAAAAAATGACATGGTTATGACGTCAATTACGACTTTTGACGTCACTCACGCATTTGTCGTCGTTAATGTTTTTTTTATACAACTCCCGCACAAGGGAACAGTTGTTGGGCTTCACATAAATAGAAGGAACGGACATAAAGTGCATCCAGACTCAGAACAACAACTTGTGAATCTGAATTGAACCCACGACCACGGCTTAGTCGTCAAGCTCCCTAACCATTGAACCGATAAGTCAATGATTTGTTTTTTTTAATTGCTTTTTTGTCATTTTGACGTATTAATTCTTATATACTTTTAGCTATATGTAATAATAAGTTATAATGTAGAAAAGCGTGTTCCTGTGATCTACTTTAATTATCTTGTCTGTCTAGTAACGGTATGTATTATATAAATATTGATGTAACATTATTGCAAAAAAGTGATTATGTTGGTATTACTGATAATAATTATGTTTACGTTGCAATTTCAACGAAATTATTATTTAATAAAATGTTATATGTTTGTATTAGCAGGCAACCGGCGGACATTTTGTTTCTTGTTTTCCCTTTACAGGCTATTAGGCTGATTTATCAGTCTCGTGCGTATTTCATCGGTCTACAGTCTAGACGAAAACTTGTACGTTATGGAACGAAGTCAGAACATCTTGGTAATAACTTTAATAAAACTGTCATAATATATCATACCACTTAAAGTATCTTAAACCCTCATACTACTGCTATTTTTAAATCCAAATTCTTTTCAAATGGAGGTCAAAACCAGTCCTCGGATGCTAAGGACGTCTGGGGTGGTTTGCTTAACAGTTTCGCTGAAGGGGCGCTAATACTTGTCTTAAATCAACATGACACGTGGTCGCTAACTACCACACTTTGAAGCCACTCATGGGCCACAAGGGCCTTTCACTCAGCAGCTTACAGATTTAAAGGACCTAGGTCTTGTACCCGGATCTGATTGAAGATTGTTGAGTCAATATTACTTGTATTAAAGTCATTAAATAACTTGTAAAACTTTTTGAAGTATCCCCTATTGGTATCTATATGAAACTTAAAATAATCTAACTCTGTCTTTGTGGATACAAAATATGGATATATATGGATATATATTTAATTTTAATCGATAAAAACAAGAACCTTATCACGTCAAGATTTTTAGAATAACTTATACATAATGTACTTGTATATAATCTTGATAAAATCTTACAATCGGTATAATTACAAATGGATAGTTTAATGTAAATTATTAATTTTCAGTGAATCAAACATCACTCAAATTGATCATCAATGATATGGGTCAATATTTTATAAGTCTGTATATCTGTTACTCGCGATCTCATCTGCATGGTGACTTTCACTGATAAGCCATCATCATCCAATACAACATTGACAAAATCTATAAGGTTTTTTTTTATATTTGCCTGTTAATATAATTTTCTTTTCTCCACAAGAAAAAGTGTATTTAAGTGATTTCAAAATGTATACAGAAGTGTTTACGGAATGTGCAAATAGACAAACCAACAATCATTTCGTAGAATTGCACTACAACTACTCTATATATGTATATATTTGGTTACTTTAATGTAAGTAAAGTACCCCTAGTATGAGTTTTAGAGTAACAAAACGGTGATAGTTTTCGAGCAGTCACGATACGAGTATTTGTTTGTTTAATAGCAACCAATCACAACCAAGAACTCGTTTCGTGACTGCTCGAAAACTATCAACTTTTCGTAACTTTAAAAATCTTACTAGGGGTACACAGGTATCCTTAGGTCTTTTTTGAATTAAAAAAGCTTAGTTTACAATAAGATCTCGCTAGAACCGTCGTTCCGTGAACGGTCGTGCTAACAAGCGTTTATGGCGACGCTAACGGCATACCGTAACGCGATACCTGAGGTGTGAACCGATACCGAGAATTCGCTATTTGTGCTGTGAAACTGACCTAATTTAGATGTCAGCTAATTATATATATATATGGAAACACAAACACAAATGACAAACCAAATGCCATGAACTTTATTCAAGTCTCAAGATCTAATTTTGTTTCTATAAAATTTTTCCAGTTAACAATTCCATTCCTATAAATATTTTTAAGTTGGTATAACATTTCATTTCATTTTTTTTTGTGTTAAATATTTCTTCCAGTGTATATTTTCAAGTGGACATAAAGTTTTTTATAAATTCAAAAAGGTTTTATTATTTAATGTATATTATAGATTTTATCAAATTAGTAAAACAGTTTACTAAAATTGTACTGTCATTTCACGAAAAAATATATGACTTAAAATTTAAATGTGATTAAATAGTAAAGCTAAATCCAGCATTGAGCCGCATCATGGAGTCTAGACCGTCCGTGGCGTGCCGGGCGGCGGTAGTGCTTTATAGTAGACTAGTAACAATGGCCCGGGCGGCGCCAGCACCTCGTCTGCCCGGAGCAATAACGATGGAAGATGCACTCTACATTCCGTTTTAACCTGCTCATATTTATTTGTGAATACATTTAAGGATTCTGAGATAGTATTCATCAAAACTGTTAAATTATTATTAACTTTCGATACTTAAGTATCAAGATTGCTGTACAATTTCGTTTTTGATATATTAAAATGAAATTTTTTGAAATGATATATTATATATCTGATATTATTGAATAATAATTCTCCAGTGAATTCTAACATAACAGTCACGGACTATATTGAGATATGATGAATTCAGCGATTATTTAATTGGCCGGTCATCATTAATCTGCATCGACGCCTGAAGGTACTTACAAACTCACCAATTCGCTCAAGTGCGCCGGAGTGTTCCCAAGTTAAATTAATGAGGAGTCGTGCTGCACTCGAGCTGGGCGCGCTGTGTATCACCGGCGCCGGCTCTTCTAATAATAGACACCCTCGCCTTTAGCTGAGGCTTAAGAAGCACCTGGCGTATTATCGTTTTCCTAAACACTTTCCCTGCGACAGTGACATAATCCGCTACATAAATATCCATCACGCTTTCCATTATTTTAGCCCTCGGGTTAAAGGTTACCGGAAACATCTCGATAGGTGTAGGCATTGTGTTCCTTATAATAACTAAATTGCCTTATGTAAGATTCACTCTTCCTATTAGTAAATATATTTAGCAGTTTGTTTCTAACCCTGAGCTAATAATAAGTTTAAAAAGATAACGTTATACAAATTTTGAAGTGTGTGGGTTCAACGATTCTTGACCCATTAAAGGGGCCAGGAGCCGTGGAAGCTACCAGCGCGGAACCATTGGAAGGGCTACGCTAGACAGACCGTGAGAATATCAGTTAAGGGATGATTCACATATAAATAAAAATTACCTTTCTAAAAAAAAGAATGTTGGTCATCAATCTTAAAAAAGGTAAAGATCAAGATATGTTAAGCGATCTAATTAAGTTTCACAGAAGACGTCAGGTGCAGTTTAAGGCACCGCTCGTAAGACAAAAGCATTCTTGAATTCGAAACAGAACTTAATGAGCGCATTGCTTTCCGGATATTGCAAAAGTAGTTAGTTACACCTAATATGTCTACTCATTCAAGAGCGGAAGACCAGCTCTGTACAAAGAAGAAAGTATTTATTAACACCATTGAATCAAAACAATACCAAAGAAGCGCCGGGAAGTTCGCTTCCGTTCTTACGACACTGGGGATTGGAAAATTAATGCCGGTATATTTTAATAGAAACAATAAATATGAATTAATATTTTGTATAATACCTGTCATGGGGGTACCTTTAAAAAAACCTAATACTTTTTCAAAGGCCGGCAACGCTCTTGTGATTCCTCTGGTTTTGCAAGAGATCATGGCGGTG
Organism: Dircenna loreta; assembly: GCA_963555665.1. NCBI lineage: Eukaryota > Metazoa > Arthropoda > Insecta > Lepidoptera > Nymphalidae > Dircenna > Dircenna loreta. The sequence goes on from OY743087.1 coordinate 16,120,274, forward strand.
GTGATTGTCTTCACGTGACACGTATGGTTCTTTGTTGTAAAAAATAAAAATAAATAAATTGAAAAAAAATCCACATAATGTAATTGGGTTCAATTATCATTAATAAGTTTCACACGGAATCGACTGGTCGTTATCTTAATGCGCCAATAGCTGACAGTGGGTACGCTCGAGGACGCCATTATCACCTCGTCTACACCTGTTACTATTATGGTAATGTTGTCTGTAAATCACAAGTGGGTTCGGTATTGCCTAGTATCGCGTGCATGATCACGTCGAGCCTGTTCTGAAATGTACTCGGATTTCAATTTTATTAGGATATTAACAAAAGGCTAAATACCCACTAAATAATCGACTCTCAAAACGGTCAAGGTGAAATCTAAGAATGCTGACGAAATAAATATTTTCCAACCAATTAGTAACGTGCTAAATATCAAATTAAACTTCAACCTCAGGGGTCAGAGTTTAAGAAAAGTAATTAACTTGTCACATGAGTGTCTCATCGTTTTGGGCGTTTTAATAATGTTTCATTATAGTCGTCATATAACTAAGAAATCCGCAGCCTTCAATAAAACTAACGGGGCCGATGATTCACGAATATTTTCGTAGCAATAGAGGCATATTAAGGTGCCAGTGACTCCTTTGGCGACGAGTCAAAGTCCCAGAACATTCCCAACTTGTATACGATTCATGCAAATGATATGCGGAGATCGTCAGGAGCGGTCTGAACGTGAGAAACGAACACGTATTTGTATTTTTATTTAGTATTATATAAATTTAAAATATTCTTTGTTAGGTAATGTAAGTATGACGACAATAGAATAAGGACCCTTCTTAATATAAAGAGATGTATATAATTCTTTATATGATCAGTGTGTAGGTAAATTGTATAATAATGTCGTCAGTTATATGTGATGTTGTTTGTGAGTGAGCTCATTTTTTCCGCGGATATTGAGTTCCGGGTTATTTTAATGTTGCTTATGTAAAATATTTGCTGAGATAATTGAGAACGAGAAGTCGCAAATCGAGAGACTGTACATTGTAAGGGCAATTCATTATAAACTATAGATTAATTTGTCGATATGAGTACTAAATATAGTTGTTATTGGTCATCGTACTGATGTACCGCTGGGTCTTTAAGATTGTTTATATTCAAACATTTTATGAAGACATCCTTGAAAATAAATAAACATTAATATAATTGAAAGTAAAACAAGTTTCGAATGAAGTTTTTGTGAGTAAATCATATACCATTGTAAGAAGTCCATACCGAGGTGTTTTATTGTAACGATGTATTGTGTGTTTATTGCAATAGCTTTTTATCTTTCATCTTACGAGCGAGATGTCTCGATAAGATGTTATCTGATACATTCTCTTTCCCTCACATAATCGTTTATGTTTGGATGTTCCATTATCACGAGCTAATCAGTAATCACTCCGGCCTTCGCTGTGTCGTAACATGTCGAAACGTTAAAGACACAGACAGATTGGGAAAACTGTGGCCAAGTGTTTGAATGAAATGCAGGTGAGGGTTACAAAGCTCAAGTTCAGTACGACCTTGGCTATTTGATGAGTACAAAACCTACCAAGTTTTGTACTAACAATGTGTTCGTTACGTTTGACAGGGGCCTATTCATTAATAAAATTTGTGTAGGTAATGTTAAGGTTAAACTTACAATTTTGATACTTTAACCTGAAGGAGTTTTATAGTTTCAAAAGACAAGTACCAAAATTTACAGCTCTAGCTTGAAATCTAAAATTTTCCAATGCTTTGTTGCGCAATATAATACTCATATTATCAAATGGGAGGGCATTGTTTGTAACGGTGAGCCTCTGCGGAGGTGTGAGATGAATTCTATTAGCCAAGTGTAAGCTGTGATAGCGACGGTGCCAAAGGGTCGTTAACCAGTCAAGCCTCAGTGGGCACCGCACCCGAAACACAAGCCAAGAATTTTGTATGTGTTTGGTTATGATTAACCATGTAGCATGAAGCAATATAAATACAATGATTTTCGTATAAGTTCTACCTTCATTCCATTCTAAACGTCATCTTCATATATAACATGTTTTAAGATTACGTTATTACGATCTAACTCCCATTGTGATTAACCAAGGATGTTACAGAGGCATCGTTATAATTTCGTTGTTAATATTCTGTTTGCGTGTCGCTCGTCCGTCATTTCGCCGGACTCTTCCTAGAAAGCGAAGTGGCCCACTCGGTTATAGAAAACCTCCAAGCTCCGGATATGGTGTCCACGTTATATTAACTGTTGATTTTCACTTTTATTTGCATACACAACGAAATTGAAAATTTAATTGATGTAGGCTATACTTTCTTCCAAACAATTCTTGAGTTGAATTCAATTGCTATCCATAATCCTATCAAAATATTTTTTCGTGTTTATTATTATCAATATTATTTGATATGTTAATAAAGTGATTGAAAATGTACTTTATTATTTTGTCCTTTTCCATGAAGTTGTTAAAGTATCAAGCGACACCTCGTCTAATAAGTCGAATGTCCACTTCACTATGCAAATTTTCTGTTAGACTTGCGTCTGTGCCACGATCGCCCACCATTGCATAAGTCCTTATTCTCTAACAAACTTGCGTAACTTTGTTGATGAATGATATCATTTTACGTATAAATAGTTTTTTATTTTTTTTAATAATTGCGTTATAAAATTTGTTTCATTTAATATAAGCTAATCAAGGTTAAAATATTTAGGTTAAGATAAGCAATGCTAAAATAGTTCAAATTGCCATTTTTCGAAAGGATAAATCTTTTAAAAGGCTGAAAGTTGTGTGACATTTGTCCGATATTCGTCTAATATTGTAAGTTTGTCGTGTCGTGATATGATATTCCTGAGTTATGCAGTCAATTGTAGTGTTAGGTCACACGCCGCCTCGCCGTATGAATTACGTACGATAGCTATCGTTTTCGGGTTATTTCAGCGTCGAGTTCATTATTTTTGTCATCGGTGTCACGAAACTCTTCACATTTGTCACGATTCTTTACGTAATTTTAATATTTTGTTTCGTTAGCTGGTTTTTGAATTCCTTAAGTTAAATGTAAAATTTATTTGTCATGCATTTCGTTTATTTCGTTAGGAATATTGTACCGTGTTTCTATTAAATTTAATTGTTAAGTTTTATGGACAAAAATAATTAATAGAAGCGATCAACGAAAGATATGCAAATTTTAATTGAACCACATCAAATGATCGAATCAGAGTTTCATTGAAATGTCGCCTTGAACAGATTTGCCCTAAGCGTTCCAATATTGCACAAGCAGCCGCTCGCAAGCGACTTGATGTACCTCTGCTACCTATTTGTGTCGGTAATTCAATTTTAGGAACACATGTAAATGTCATACCGCAATGAAACTGTCGAGATAGCAGACATTTTGAAGTGCTCTTGCGTAAAGATTGCGACCCATTATAGAGCAACAGTCGTGTTTGTTCTTCGTTACTGTTGGGCAATTGTGTTCTCGAGCACGCTTCTCTTATTTCGATTAATGTGTACATTGTGTTTAGGTAATGTGTGCTGAGATGTTATCTTAATTGTTATCATTTTACACGTTAAATTAACAGTTTTGAAATGGTTATAATATATCGAATGAACGTACCATTCAGTTTTATTATTTGTTCATACTTAGTTGTCACAAAAAAGATTAAATTAAATATGCATAGCTTTACTTGAAAATTCATAGACTTCATAATTTATTCTTACACGCTTAAAATAAAATGCAAATCGGATGCCTTGATATATTTATTCAATTACCTTCTAACATGGACATATTATTAAATATTGCTTTCTTTTTTTTTTACAGGTAAGCCATTCATAGTTCTGGAGGTGTGTGTCACAGTAAGTAGCTATAATATGTTATGATCGAAGCTGTAAAGCTTGTTAAGTATTCTGGACGGGGCTGGTAGTACATCAGTATGCGCCCGCGCACCTCACAGGCGCGATTTGACGAATGAATCACAATTCACAGCCATTTTCTTAGTAGTGTGTTCACGTGACGTCACGATTTTGATGTCGCACGCGCCTAGCTAGAAATTATAATATATTAATCCGTTATAGTAGCCTTTGTAGCCTATTTAGCCCTCTATTGATTATTTTTGTATTATAGAATATATTGAAAAAAAAAATTGTTCAGTAAAAAGTAATATCTTTTAAACATTTAAATTATATACCTAATAACTTTCAATAATGTTTAATTTTGTAGCTTAAGTCATTGATTTTATAATGATTCATATTTTTTTAAACAAATGTAATTCTTAACAGTTTATTATATATGCTGTAATGATAAATTATTTCATTACTTTACCGAGGAAGACGAAATATATGAATAATATTTTGTACATGTTGTGTTGATGTTTCTTTCTATAGACATTATTATCAACGTGAACAAGCACCATGAGTCACGACCAAGATATTACTGCAGTCGTCTTCATGCGACGCTGTAGGATCATCAAAGTATCCGTTTGATTATAATACTGCATCTATGGCTAGTGCAAATACATCTCAATGAATAATGTTCCACGACAGAGACAAAAGAGCACTATACATCACGTCCGAACGTATTTTATTACTGACGTCGATACTATAGAGTTATTGATAAAGACTCTAACGAAAACAAAATTTGTACCTTATTTTTCTTATCTTAGAAGGCAGACGTTAATATATAGTAAAACGGAGAGGATAACAAACTCTAATGTATAGCTACATTCATCATGAGCCGCATTCAGTCAACGATGTTGAATTGAAAGGGACAGAACTATTCAGCAGCTTTATAGCCAATCGTTCAAACAAGCGGGCCATTTAGTTCCTGCCATCGTTTACTACAATCGCCAGCCATTGTCCTCAAGCGTGGTCCTTTCCATTGTAGAACAAAAGATACCGACTGCATAGTTTCAAATTAACTGCATAGTTTCAAATTAACTTAAACGATTTCTCAATATATCGTAAGTATAGTAATACAATTATAGGTCTAGAGCTTTCCCAGCTTTCCATTTCGTTCCGACTCTGAAATTAATGTAAAGTAGCGCCCGAACCCGTCCACTGACAACAAAATTAACGATTGAGGTGTTCCTTAAGAGTTATTAGCCGTCAACAAAGACAGTGGTTTGCGGAGAGTGCCTTCAATCCTCGGACGTGAAACGCACGTAATGTTTCACTGTTCGAGTTACATATCCGTGGTCGTTAGCTGTTGAAACGGATACTGTAACACGATAGCGATCCGAAGAAACTCTCTCCTACAGATGGAAATGCAGAGCGGAACGCTTCCTAGTATTCTAACTCTTGTACATATATTGTTGCGAATGTTATGTGCCTGCGATGCAGTTCAGAGGGCAGTCCCCGTTACCGCGCCTTCTCACAATGGAAGCGAGAGTACAATGTTCAGCTTCCGTAAATTACTATCACACCATGCGACGAGAGAGACGCTCACCTATTCATCTCCAATACAGGCGTTTTACCTAAATAACTATCCTTTTACTGAGGTAGTTTATTCTATATAGGTAGATTGAGGCTTTTCAAAAGCAATAACACGATTCTTTGGTGGGTGAGCACTCGATTTAACGACTTGTTTTTAAAAAAACGGACGGATCACGTTTTTGGTTAGTGCAATTTTGTTGTTCCTAAATAAGCTAAGGTTGTTAGCGTTTCTGATTTTGGATCGAGACAATTTACTTAAATATGTTTTGTTTACCAAAGAAAATGACATTTAGTCAAGCGTTTACCTCATATCGTCTTGAATGTTGTTATTTACTTCGTGTTTTTTAGATTTTAAATTATGTATTTTATTTATATTTATTCAAACTTGCATTTATACGACATCGTGACATGTTATACCAAGACGTTCATTTGATATAGCCTTTTATCATAGCTGGAAGGATTCAGAATGTATATGCAATATTCATCTGGCCTGTTGTGAGATTCTTTGATATTTCAAACTGAGAGCGCCTCGAGCGATTTTGCTTTTGCATTAAAAGTACCGACCACCCTGACAGGAGCGGTTAGGTTTTCAAATTGCACTACTATTTATCCACCTTTTCCTACAGAGCTAAATAGAACAGAACGTTCGTGATTTACGTAAGTAGCCTATCTTTCCTGATCATGAGTTTGCATTGCAGATCGATGGCAGAAGACTTAACTAGTAAAATCTACGCTGCATATGTATTTTACTAATCTACGATTAGATTAAGTTACTCTGATATCAGAAACTTTGAGCAATTTATAAATAAATTGAACTCGAGGTTAACTCGGGCATTTCTTGATTTCCTGATTCATCTTGTTCTTTAATTCCCTTATCTTCTTTGAATTACACATCTTGTAGTCGTAATAAATCCTCGCGAGTTACTTGTAATGTTCTAAAATGTAACATAAATGTACAAACCTACAACAACTTCCACAGATAGTTTTCTCTACAGTAAATCAATTTGCAGCGAAACCCCATTCGATTATGCTCAAGTGTCGGATATTAGCATGGCTGGCTGAACCCAAAACCATTGTTTCCCTCAATTTGAATAGCTAATAGCGAGCCTTCAGCGTATTTCGTAAGTAGAACACAGCCTCTGATGTCGGATTTGAAAATGTAAGGTAATTGTGCTTGTCTACATTATTGTAATGTGTCAAAATCAATACTGACTAATACAATATTATTAATATTTTCACTTTTATTTTTAATAAAGTTCTAAATTTGACATTACACTATACATTCAAAATAAATAATTACGATCTTAAATACAAAAAATAAACATTATAATTTCCGTCCTTAAAACTTGGAGAGAAAATCTAAAACTTTCCAATCTTGGTCAATTTGTTCACACATAAAACAATTCGTGCTCCAATGACCGGAGTCCCGTTTGTGACCCCCCGATTCCGCATTAAGGTGAAATTGTACCGTGATCTGCGTGTGCGCATGAACACGCGACCCAATTGAGCTAAGTGCTCGCTCTGATGTATGGGGATACATTTAGGAGATAGACGACCGGATAAGGACCGCATGAGCTATGGTGGAATAACCCCCAATATTAGTTTCAATTTATTATATTAGCCTAGACTAGCCTTAAGTGGCTGCTCCACATAGAGATTTATGGGACAGATTAGTTGGAAGTTTGTTCGTCTATTTATTGGTTCGTTCGTTTTAATATATTAATGTCTTTTGATTCTCAGTTTTGTAATGAATTGTTAAATTACATTTGCTTTTTCAAAGATAGATTCTATATCTTTAGAAGTTTAATTATCATTCTTATACGTTTTCTTTTAGTTTTCCGTGCCTCGTGTGACTATGTAGTATCGTTTTAGCGTCATTGCAATAGATCAGCTACTAATTGCTTTAATAAGCCGCATCCTGGCGCCGGCGCAGCATCCGACGCGTTCTCATCACCAATCTAACGCTTTTTACTCGTTTCAACAACCGCCCGTTTAGATATATCGCGAATGTACCTACATGATTTATTTATTATATGTACTGTAATTGATTTCTTTTACCCCTTAGTTATTATATGGCTTTACAATGATTTATAATTCTTATTACACAGATATTTTTGTCACATTTCTATACAATACAAAATCAGCTTAATATTATTATTTCACAAAGCATTACCTACCAAGGTAGCAACGTCTCCCCCATTGTTGTTTGGTTTCAGTCTCCACGTCTCGCTCAGCACGCATCTGCCGGGTTAGCTTTCCTTCCTAGCCCGAATTGTTATCATAAACATCTGCTTAGTAACTAATTAAAAATGCATTTACAATTATATTATTATCTGATTCGCCTGCTTTTTACTTGATTTATATATTGTGATGATTTATCATTCATACATGAACTCATGTTCAGATAACATTCGGCAATTATCAAATAATCATGTATATACATATATATATATATATATACACAAATATAGCTATATTCATAGTATTAGAAAGTTGAGTATTACAAACAGACAGCCCCTCATTGACCCCACGACAACTCATTCAAAAGTCCTCCACATTATGGTTATAGCCACAATTTCTCCCAGCGTTCACTCCATTCATAAAATGATTCGGACAAGACTGACTTAGCTCGCAATATGGAATATTCTTGATATAATAACAATAGCCAATTACAATTCCACCTTTAGGGATCGTAACGGCATAATTGGATAGGCAGTGTGGTAATTTATGCTGACGGGATAATATTAGAACGGCTATTAGATGAAGCTGTAAAATGTCAAACGAGAATGTACCGGGTATGTCCTCGTAGCGGTGAAGGTGTGCTCACAATGGAATATTTCGCTCTCCATTGGAGTATAATTACAAGGCCATGATTAAATTTGCTATTTGAATTAGTTGACGAATGAATTAGACTCGGTTGTGCTTTTATCGTTTAGTTTATCTCTGTAGTACTATTATTTATACTAAAACTACACTTAATGTAAGATTGTTATATTTTGTCACTTTTACTTTTACTATTTCATAAGAGTCTCGACCAAACAGAGAAGAGCGGCTGACTAACAGCCTTTTCACAATCCGATATTAGTAAACTAGTTGACCTAGTGTCGCGTAAATTGGATAATGAAAGTGCTGTTTCATATATAGATGTGATAGCAATTGCTGAGCAATAATTAACAGTGATAATCTTTGTCATTTCACTAGGAATCGGGATACACTGGACTAAACTATAAAAATAATTAGACTGACAGACAAAAGTCAAATAAAACAGATGGCAACGCTTGTTTTCTATGAACGTTGAACGAGCGAGCGATGGACCGTGCTCTCCGCCATATATTCAAACTTATAACAGCATGTTAAATAAATTAAGCCATGAAGAGTTTTTTTAATCCTTATCGGTTCATCGATGAATAAATAAAGCAGAGTGAATGGTTTTTACATTACATTAGTCAGTATAACGAACTGCTTTTTACGTTTATATATGTATATATATGTATTTTTTGTTTCTCCATAGTCAATTTATCTGCATATCTGGCTGCGTTAATATGAATAAAATTACAATCTGTTTGTCTATTTATTTTGGATATAATATATCAATTCTTAATTAAAATTAAGAGTTCATTGATAGACTTAATAGATGGTTGAGAAGTCGTAAAGAAATCTAAGTATAGATGTCAAAGTCAATTGATTGTCAACATTCGTAGTTGTGATAACGTGCCAGGGCTAGCGTATTGTTTAGAAGTTTTTGGTTCGAGCTCATAATATTATATTTGTTATATGAAGAGGATAAGAATTCAATTTGATGTTTGACATGTCCCGATATAGTAGAAAAAAAAACGAATGATGTTTTTGACTATTGTGATGATGATGAAGTACTTACCATTTGCAAATATACCGACTTGACTACTTTTTACTTGCTTTTGAAAATGTTCTGTTAATAGTACTTTCTGTAACATGACACTCAACCTCTTGATGAGAAGAGCAAGCTGAAAGAAGCTGTATAATCTAGATAAGAAATCGAATGTTTTAAATACCTAGTTTCAAAATCATTGATCAAACAAAAGACTATTGCGGTATTCTACACAATTTCTGTTCTAACCCAACTATTAGGTACTTCCATTATGACGTCATAACAATAGACGTTTCGGCCAGAATATTGTTAATTAGCAAGGTCAATGCCAAGGAGTCAATTGTTCCCAAACTTAGCGACAACTGTTTCATTACGACCGGACCCTAAAATACAACTTATAAAAAAATAAAAAATAGGAATTTCTTTTATCTGCAACATACAAATTAATTTTATATATAATAAACGAATGAAAGAAGCACTAATTCACTAACAGCCATTTCACTATGCGACGCGATGTATGCTAGTTGAGTTAGTGTCGCTTAGATTGTATAATGAATTGGGCGCATTAGTCAATGGGCATGCAATAATTTATAATCTGAATACGAGACTAAACGTGTTTACCAAATTACGTTTTGTGGTTAGTGTGTCAGTGTCAATGAAACCATCAGAATTAACGACTTAATATTCAGCGTCCCGTTAATATATTTTATAGACGATTTGTGTTTTCGTGTCGGCTAGTTTTTTGTCTGCCATCAAATATCTCTGTTCCTGTAGATTGATTCAATTTGTTTAGCTCTACATTAGCGGTTTTAAGTCTTACACTTTTGTCGTCAGTTATAAATAAAGTGCCATCGTCTTTTTTCCGTTAGTCACCTGCCGTCCGTGACTGCTGATCACGCTATTGATACCCGGCATAACAATGATGAATGGCTGAAGATTATATAATGTACCGAAAATATGGTGCATTTCATTTATCGTAGCAACGAGCTATCTTTGACTTTGTCGTCTTTGGAGAATATTTCACAATTGTATTTATCTGTTCGTGACTTCAGGTTTAGGGAGACTTCGTACTTCCTTCTTTTCAAACTAAACTTGTTATGAAACTATTTCCATTCGTATGGAGGTCTGAGTCGATTTAGCGAATAGATGTGTAGCAACTTAAACGGAATTCACTTATTAGAAGTTTGAGCATTTGTTGGATGATTCCTTTTTATTTCTCAATAATCTTCTGTGATAATGTAAAAATTCGGCCTGTTATTCTTGGACTACATGTATATATGAAGTTAATAAGCAATGCTGTATTCTGTGTTTACAAATTACAAGATAGTCTGATTATAGGATAAACGTTGTCAAAGTTACGGAGACGCGACCGTTTGTCTGGCACCATCTAAACATATTTGAATGTTTATAACGTCCAACGGTTTTTGCTATAATACTTTGAGCCGGTTCATGACTCACCAGGGTCAGCGGACAAGCGCGTCGCGGTTCAGCAAACACTGGACCCACCCGAATTATTCGCACCTTCTCTACCCGAATATGATCCGTATTGTCTTACAATAATAGTCAAATTAGCTTCAACTCCTCAGCGTTTAGAAATCATCTTCAGATTTATGTCGTGTGACAAGAATACTGGTCCAAAAAGACGTTTATGGATTGTTTAACTTTTTTTCTTGTAAAAACATTGTATTCTCTAAAATAACAGGTTATATAACTATTTAATCTAATAACGTACAATACTGGCTTTTTTATACAATATTATATTTTACATACACTATAACTATAAATAAAAATAAATTTGGAGGCCAATTTGAGTTACAAAAATGATTTTATACATTTTTGTTAGAAAATCTATGCAAAATATAATAATATTGCCGAGTAAATATAATATCTTCTATGCCATATTACTTTTTTACACCTTTTCTAAAGTACAGTCAGTATTAAAAGTGTGATACGACCCAGAAAGGTATAGCCATCGCGGTCGTATTTAGCACTCGAGGCGCTAATTACTGGCGTACATCCTCACTCGACCTGCCATCGTATACAATCTGACGCGTCATATAATGGACGCCATTACGAAAACAACGGAAAAATGTACAAATCTTTAACATGTGCTAATATAAGATAAAAAAAGTATCTGTTAATTTTGAGTACTAGTTCGCGGTATTGTTTTAAATCCAACCATTGTTAATTTAAATTCCAGCTTTGAACAGGAAACAAAAGTGGGTTGAGATAGTGATTGATGGTCCTCTGTTACGAAGTCGGTCAAAAAATGTGGGTTGCAGCCCCAGGAGTCATTACAATGAATACTGGGAAATAACACCGTACAAAGAGCATTGTCGCATATTTGCCGCTACATTTCCCACGATACAGTATCTCCACAAATTAACAATGAACAGATTTTTCGTTCAAATATTGTTCTTTTTAAGTTCTATGTCACTCCGCTTTAAAGATGCTTTGTTTGTTTCATAATGAAAGCGCTAAGATGAGATCGCTGAAAGGGAATTGTTCTGAAGGGTTGGCAATGAGCTATTACTATTACTATATATAATATAGATTGTTTGAGGTGTTTTCGATTATTAACAATTCATCTTATTTCCAATCATAAAGCTACTTTGAATAAAAAAAATTAAGTAAGAATAACATATATTTATTATTTATAAAATATGTAAAAAGTTTTAAATGTACGTCTGTAATCTTTATGATTGAGAAGCAAAACTGTTGCGAAATTTAATTTAGTTATAAGCTAAGATGCTTACGTAATAATATAAATAAGCATACTAGCAGTTCTTACTACCTAAGAAGTACTATATAAGATTCATTGATAAAGTTATGTACCAACCAGTATACATAACGCTAGTATATAATAAATAAACAGATAAATATTGGTTCGGTAACTGTGCTGCTGTATAGGTATATTCTTGAATACTTATGAATGTAATTTCCATAATTTAGAACTCAAACGAAAGCTGCCCATAGATCGGTTTCCGAGATTCATAATGCGGAGTTTGCGTAAGGCTGCGCTGGCGCAACTGCATTGTCTCTTCATCTAGAGCGACGATCCAAGCCTAACGCCTACGCGTTGCGCAAATATATTTTATTAACTCGGTTTTAGGGCCATTATGATATTCATGATTCGTTATTTTTTTTATAATTGGTCGTACATACATTTATAAATATTTATGTATTTCATAATAAATGAATGAATGTTTCCTAATGAATACATTCATTCAGAACTAACAATCAAGTTACTTCATTTAGCTCGTTACCTTCGTCCCAATTTCACAACGTTTGCTCTCGAGAGCTTATCATGAGTTGATAACGACTGTGTAAACTATGTACAAGTGGGGGAACACGAACTACTAAAACGAAATAAATAATATAATATATATATATATATATATATATAACAATAAAGACAAATTAAAAGCAAGAAAAATAGATTTTAAATATTGAAAATCTACATGAATCATACCTTATAACTATTATTAATCAATAGTCAAATTAAAAATACATATATTTTTTAAAGGTAATAAACTTGACATTAAGAAGTATATATTTGATTCAAGCTTCACGTGAACTTCGCGCTGACCTTCACACGTTTTGTGTGTTTGATGTAAGCCAAATATATTTGAATGTATTTAAGTATAACACGACATTTATCTTCAGAGTACTGCGTTTCTTCGAAGTAAGAAGAAAGGAAGTCGATGGATGGTTTGTTTACATGCGGGACAACCTAAATAAACCTTCACGCTAATTTGTACTTTAATGTTATTTTATTAAAGGAGAAAGTCCAGTCAATGATAAACAGACTGTGCCCATATTTTACTGGGTAAAGAGTCCTTCAAAATTAATGTGTCAATGTTTTTAATCTAAATGTGATTATTATTTATTAATTTACTTCGTCTTAATAAATTTTATTCAAAGATAAATTGCTAGAACAGAATAAAGAGATGAAATTTAGTATTGAGTAGAGGACGATGTTAATTTATTTAAAAAAACCTTACCTTTTGAATAAATTAATAATAAATTATACATTTAATGAGTTTAATTTACGCGGTGACATAAAAAAATTAACGAGCATAAAAGTATTGCCCGTATGTTATTTTGATAATATCCTCGCATGTGTGCGTGATTCGAGTCTGTATCTATATAAATAAACACACACTCACCACTATCCAGTGTCGAACAGTGCCCGTTTGCTTCCGGGAAGTGACATTAAACCTTACAGCCTCTGTTTAATTTGACAGAAAAAAAAGTTAATTAAAATTGAATCGATTTTTCATTCTAAAGCAGGTAATATTAATTGGAATATATGAAATAATTTTATATATTTAAATAAATAATTTTGTATGGATATTAATATAATATTTATCTTTAATCTGCCTTTATCTCTTTAACTCTGTAATGATAAATTGGTTTTGACGTCAAAATTTAATTTTGCTTGAAGTATAATCTTTAACAGAAGTTAATAATACCTTGAATCATAAAAGGTTTGTTCTTTTATAATTACAATAAATATATTATGTTTTAATATGTAAAATATTAAAATTATAATACACTTAATAGTTCAGGAATTCATTGCCTAGATGCTGTATTTACTTCTTCTGTCCTAAAATCTAATAGAAATATTGACGTATAAAATAAACAAAAATAATATTAATATATTTATCATAATATTAATAATTGATTGATTTATTAATTCAAATAGATAGTTAAGTTTCGTGTATATAATTTATAATTTTCTGATATGTAAATATAATGTCCGGTTGTGTGTTTGTCGTCGCGGTTTCTAACGAATGGTGTGTCGTTGCTTATATAGCTATTTGACCTTACATTCACCGCTGGCCGTTATTAACAGAGGTACGAGTAAAATAATTAACATACTCATATAAAAAATATAAAAGTTTAGATATTACAACTTGTACTATGTATTAAAACAATGAGAAAATATTTATATTATTTCTTTATATCCACTTAACTAAACAATAATTAAAATATATGATATTTGTAAGCTAAAGTGAAAAACATGTCAATACGACAAACGCCATATTCAACCCACATCACCACACCGCTCATATACATGTACATACACTCTATTAAATAATAATAAGGTCTGTCCGTCACCTCCAGTACTTGTCCACTGTAGCGTCCTTTGACTATTCAGTTTTAAAGGTGTTATTAATAACATAATAAATAACTATTGTCTTCAACTTTGTAGTTATTTTGTAACTTTCAACAATAAAGGCGATAGAAGGTACCTTGAGTCTAGCTCATGTACTAAGTAATTTATATATACATATTTTAATATTAGGACAAACGAGCGGATGTTCCATTTCATGGTAACTTGTGCTCTTGACTATGGACATATGAAAATACATATACAAATTTGAAATGCGTTGCTCCTGTTGAGGAGTGCTGTAAGGATGTAGAGGAACATGGATGGCTGAGGTTCGTATATCTGGCTTTTTTACTTATCCTACGCAATGCAGTAAACGACCAACGATGCAACCATTTGGCAACAGATTGTTTTTTTTTAAGATTGGTTCATTATATTGCATATTTCCTATTATAGTAAAAATCCGTGTAATAATCTATACATAAATTAGCTTAAACTAATATAAAAATATAATATAAGCAACTATAAATATATATATTGAATATGGCGCGTATGTTGTCCAACTTACTCGTTCTATCTGCGATCGATTCATCGTCCCACCCTGTTACGGAGATAACTTGCCATCCGTATCTAATACTAAAAAGTGGGCAACTCTATCGAGTAAGTCGTACAGATCGTAAGACGTGTCGGTTCCGTGTCGTGACCGGGTCACACTCCACGAGCTAGGTACATACCTGAAGACTCCAGGAAATCACTAATTGAGTGTTTGCGGCATTTCTGATGTCCACTTCGAATTTCTACGTATTTATGACTTTGATTTACGATAATGACATGTAATTTGTGTAATGTAAGGTCCACAATTCCAAAACTCCAAGGGAAATTATCCTTCCAGGAAGCACGAGCTGCAGACGTTAACACTTTTTTTATAGACGTCTATTGAGAATAAGTTAAATGTTTTACTATCTCTATTGCAATTAAAAAGGCTTAGTTAGAAACAATTAAATATAAATAATAATGGGTCTTAAAACTATAATCAATTAGTTCGTGGTTTTCGTAAATTCATCATCATATAGCAATACTTGTCTGAGTTTGTTGTGTTGTTGTCTCTCGTAGCTTTACAGAAGGGCTTATTTCATAAACATGCTATCAAAATAAACCCTCCTGATACCTCCATTAGACGCACACAAACAATCACTGGATTTGATACAAATGGAATAGAAATGTAGACAAATAAATGAAAATATTAACAGCGTCATTTTATATTATCTGTATCAAAGTCTTCATAAAGACATCAGTTTAAAAAAGTGAAATGAAAAGTGAAGCAAAATCAAATAAAAAAAACACTAAAAGCATATCAATATTAATGATATAAAAACTCCTCAGAGTACTTTTTAATGTCGGTGATATATTTCGATTTATATTAAGTAATGATTAAATATTTTTATATCGGTGGGTATATTTATTTTGTATTGTCCAAAGTCAGCCAAGTTAATTGTCAAGTGCAATAAAAAACTTTTATATATACAAGTAAAAGTCAAGGCCCGATTGTGATAAACTTGTTCATTTTAATAAATAAAGTTTTATTGTGACTTTGTCTTTAATGATAAATTAAATTACTCTCAAATCGTAGTTTTATATTATTATTATTAATATTTATCTATTTCTAGAACATTATACATAAAGAGTGAAAGTTGGACCTTAGTTTTGAAGTTTAAATTAAAAACAAGTTTAAGTTGTCGGTTTTGAAATATTTGGTAAGTAAATACCAGATATTATCTTTAAAGAATACGACGCTACGGCTCTTGATAGATAATTTAGATAAACCAAAGCTCGGCTTAATAACGAGGCCGTTAATGAGATGCTGAATTGCTTGGACGTCTCAGTTTTCTTAATTTGTTCGTTACGCTGATCTAAAATGTCCAATAGATTGAGTTTCTATATCGTTATATTAAGTATTTTATTTCAGGTTCGTTATTATTGTTAAAAACGTATTTGTAATTAGCGGTGTTACTGGCCGAAACAAACTTTTTATAGACGTACGCCTACAAGCTATGTTTTCCTAAGAGCGCTATCGTTGATCTGCGCGGGCGCAGGGCATTGCGCACGCTCACTAATGAGCGGGAGCGTCCTTAGCGGCCAGTGTTACAACATTGTGGTTTTAATAAGATTTAACATATACTATTCGCTATATTTATCATGTAATATGGTTTTATGCCACTGTTAGTATTATAACTTTAGAATTACTCTTATTATTATGAACGAGATTTATGTGTACGTGCTACCTGTCTCCAGCTACTTCGTCTGCTCAAAGAAGGTTATAATAATGTTATATGTCTTCTAAGATAAATAACCAACACTATCAAAAATATCATCATATTCGGTCCAGTATTGTATTGTTATTACAGCCCAAATGCGTGTTTTACTTTTTACAGTGTAGGTGAGAGATTGACTTCGAAATAAAACGTATTCTGTTTGTTGACCTGGACAAAAATCTGTGCCATACTAAATGTCATCTAAATAGGTTCATAACTTATTATGTAATACGCGAACAAACATCCAGATAAGCAGACAGACAAACATTTTTAAACAGATTCTTTGGAGTTTTGGTGATGTAGAGATATTGCCTCATTGCTATTCTACATATATATGATTAAGATGACATCTTGGACGACATAAAATGCTTATGATAAAATATTAATATATCTCTCTCATTTGCATAGAGTAATGAAAATTAAGGAATTTTTAATATCCATATATAATTAAATGAATAATATGTAAAGTGGAGTTGAAGTAATTAATATATTCACGGGATGATCCACGCTCGTAGAGTCTGTGACAGTCTGTCATTACGACAGCGGGTCAGTTCACGCAAACATTATTGGACATTTTATTATAATGGATATTACAATCATATAATATTATCTAAGGATACTATTAGGATATGAAGTGATGTATTGTTTTATAATATATTTCATTGATATATATTTTCTAATTCTTAAAATCTTCCTGAAGCAGCCATTTAATTTCAACTAGCGTATTGCATTATGAAAAGACTGTTCGAGAGCCAGTGCTCTCATCTGATTGAAGGACACTATAGAGTAGTTGAAAAATATAGTGCGCTGTATATTGTATAATTAAATGCGACTATCAGCCTATATAAACAAAAGTTGTATGTATGACTTTCTCACATTAAAGGGTAATTGCGGACTTATAGCAGTTCGATGTCTGCTGGCTGTTTAAGGCGATTTCACTCATAAAAGCAATGGCCGGCTATTGTTTTCAAATGAAACTAATGATTATTCCCTTTTTCAGCGAAACCTTTTGCTCTGAGGCCGGCAGTGCGGTTAGGGATCTGTAGCCACCGGCCCTTCCAGTCTGACTTCTCTGGTTCAAATAATGTCTGAGGCATTATTTTATGTTCTTTTATAACATGTAAAATTCACGTTTCATAAATTTTATTCATTTTTTAATGACTACAGGCCTGCGGCTGTAACCCTTTGAACTAGCCGCGAGCTTCAGCCGGTGGCCATAGCACTCAGATATCTTGAACCTTGAAAGTATAAATATTTTGTTATTTTAGGTAAAATAAAGATCAAATGATTTTAAAATCCTGATTCTTTCTTTTTCTTTCATTAAATGTTTCATATTTATAATATCATTTGTTTGTTATATTTTTCTACAAATGTATAAAGTTAATAAAATAGTAATGATTTCATCCGTTTTCATTTTAATTATATATAAATTCCTGCATATATTGTGTCATTAAGATGTGATTGCGGTCTTTTTTTATAAATAACGTAGAGATGCGGCAATTATCAAACGCGTTCTTAGGGAAAGTGTATGCCGGATGTGAAATATTAAAGTGTTGCGCCGGCGCATGAATCTCGTGACCGGTGTTGCCCTCTATAGTTCATGATAATACTGATTCGTTATGGATTTAACTTATATGATATGAATACGCCTTAAGGACTTATGGATATGTTTTAGGACTCGCGTTAAGTTATTTACTGTTTTGACGACTGATTTGTGGTTGTTATTTCGTGTATAGTGCCGGTGGTCCTGGGTTCGATCCCCAACCTAGAAGAGTATCTATAATAATAATTTTCATTCTTCAAAGTCTGGGTGTAATTTATATGTTATAGAGTATTTAAAAATTAAATAATTTAAGGATTTTTATCAGTCGTCTTTTACCCTTACTATATATAAGCTTTGCCCAGTATTTGGCTCGACTACATTGTGTGGAAATGTCCGTGTATTTATTTATTTATATATACACTATGTACGAATTATATATAAATGGTTTGTAAGTATTGTATGTAAATAGCAATCAGTTTTGTAAAAGTAATTAAAATTGTTTTCAGAATTTATTTGAATATTAAATAATTGTAAGCCCATTGAGATATTTAAAATGTCACATTATACATACTCTATAGTTATTAACAACTTTGCTAGTAGCAGATGCAACGTTTGTGAAACAATGTGACTGACTGACTGACAGACAGTTCGACGAATTGAAATATATTTTTATAAGGTGATGAGTATGAAGTCAGTATTATACTATTATATTTTATACAATACAATAAGTAATGTAGTAATACTAATGTAATAAGTACTGTACAGGTGTTTTTTTACAAGAATATTGACGAATTTCCCAAGTAACCCTGGTTAGTTATGGAAGTAATATAATCTTAGACAGAAAATACTCCGCTAAGAAGAAGTCTTGCCAGTTTTTTATTTTAGCCGGTTAAGTAATGTCAGGTTGTTGTCCTGAGTCAATTACGGCTATAAGGAAAGGTTCGATAATTTCAGTCGGCTCGTCGCGATCCCGTAATAGATCTACATATTATAATATTCAAATCGTCTATTACGATACTGACACGTCCACGTATGCCAATGCAGATGATCCGTTGACTTTTACTCCATACTGGTTATTTAAATTAACTTCCAGTCATTTTCTTAGACGTTACTAACAGAGGAAAAGTTCCTTCCATTAAGCACTTATCGTTGAAGCGTCTTTTAAGTGCATGTGTGAATAAAATTATTAATAAATATAAACAAGCAAGTAATACCTATTGAAGTTTAGAACATACGTCCAATTATTAAAGTTTCATTGTTAAACGCGTAGATACGACTAAATCGTGCTGCGGCCATTGTATCATGATAAAGATTGAATAGGGGCGCGCGTGCGCAGCGGCCGCCGGGCTTCCGCTATACTTGACCCGAATCGCGATCATTATGCACCTCTTTACTATTAAATATTACCTGTTTATAACAATCGATTCTCATATACTATATCGATAACAATAAATCGATTCTCACGGGAAACAGAAGGTCTCGAGTGCTCACGGATTTGGCATTGAAATGGTATAGTTCATGTAACAAAATTGCTTCAACATTATCGTCTTTCGTGTTGTTAATAAATTTATAGACGAAATAAACTGATAGTTGCTTATAATATAAATATCAATAACTCAATATAAAAACCTATTTATACTTATAAGGAACAAAATATAAAATAAATATTTAGATTTTATTGTTTGTTTAATTGTAAATTGTCAATGTTTGTTATTCAACAATGCCAACCGCTTGCCCAACTCGACATTTACCGCGCATTTGGAATACAAAATGGCGAAATTCAATAACGCGTCAGCTTAAATTCGCGCGCAAATCTCACGTTTTGTTTGGGTCTCACGAAAAAAAGACGGATAAAATATCAACAGAATATCAAATGTTTTATTTAAAATTAAATAACACTTTTACTAAATCTTAAGTATTTAAAAAATTTATATAATTTAAATAATAGATTTATGAATTAAATCAATCGCGGCTTTGTCACTTGATACATCGGCTTCGCAGCCAAGTTGTAATATATATTGTCATGTGGATGTACCTCTGCTATTTTATGTTCATCCTCGCTTCACACTGACCGCGCTGGAACCACTGACGGATTTATGAACACCTGTTGCGCGAAACAATGAACTATCTAACTGTGAAAATTTGAATTGAGAATTTGAATGTTTTTGTACAATTTTATTTATTTTTAAAAATATTGTCACATGCTAACATTTTCAAATTATTATTTTTACTAGAGGTCGCCCAACGTTCAAAATTCGACCTTAACGTTAAGTTTTTATATTTATAGTGTATGGAATTTATGTATAATTATTTTTTGGTTTCTTATTCGAACTTATTATTTGACATCTGAATAGTATATATTTGACATTGACAGTGTCAACGTAAACAATGAAGTAGTGTGTGTAATAATTCGCATTGTGGTGTGTGTAACGTTTTATGTTTTATTAATTGAATGTATTATAAGTGCATTTTTTTCGATTCCCTTCCATATTACTAAGTGCGCCAAATTTCATACTCTTCGTTAAAATGGATACAAAGTTTTTACTTCTATGTGTGTTACAAAATTCACTAATGGTTTATTTTTATATGTACGTGTGACAGATCTGTTTAACAGGGAACCAGTAAAAGCTCGATAAAGTTCTCTTTCCGTCTTGACAAGTCCTTCTAGTAGAGTATACTGAATAAATAAAAATCTATTAAATTTTTTTTGACTTGAAATTATGAAACAAACAGCGATTCAAATACATTGTCCAGATAAGATCAGGAATTTCAGGATCCCGTTGGTCACGTGTATTAGGTGTCCACCTATATATTATTAAACCATAGAGAAGTTTCGAGTAAAAAAACCTTTTTAATAAATCATAGAAGCGTCCAATATGTTTGACCTTAACTCAAAAATCGTACTCTTTTATTGTTGTATTATATAATATGAGTCATACAAACCAATTTAGTGATAGGTCGAATATTACTGACAGTGTGATTAAAATATAAGAATCGAAAGCAATTTTTCTATATATGGGAATTTTCTTGATTTATTTCAAAGGGACTATCGACATTGTTGTCAGAGTGTTTGTCAAAGTTGGTATCGTAGTGAGTGACTCATGCGCACTGCGGGCTATTACGCAATTCAGTGCAGGTGATTGCTTAGAAAATGGCACGTTTTCTGATTCTGCACTTGTGTGCTTGTAACCTTTACCTAATGCCTTAGTCAAGCCTTTGAATATGCATGTTGTGCAATAATGGTAACGATTTATTATGAATTATGTGTATTTATGTTTGAGAATATTAATAAACATGTATAGCCATGTAAAGATTATTAAATTAAAAATAAATATGGAATGATAAATAAACTGATACGGACAGGCATTCGAACCCACGACCTTTGGAAAACCGTCCTCGCTCTACCAATGGAGCTATCGTATCCTACCCACCGTACCGTTATATTGGTTATGTAATGGTTCATTTTCATTCTATACTTATTTAAAATATATGTATTTATGTCTGTCCGTATTATTCTATATATACTTCATGTATGTCTATGCAGTAACGGGATCCCATGTTATCTGTAACCCATATGTTTCTTTCAAACCAATCACCTTGTACTTCTTTTCCAGGTAAGATAACTGTTTCTGATTTCCACGAAGACTGATGTTTACTGACCTTTGAAGGTAAGGCAGGCTTCAATGATATAATGAAAAGAGGTTGGTGAATATATTAAAGCCTATATTCTTGTTATAGAAGTAGTGAAAAATATAGTTTTTTTTTCACTTAATAAATTGATATAAATAGTGTAGAGCCCTTCACAATGTCTTTATACAAAGGAAGGCCGGTATGTTCCTCATGATTGTTCGAAAGACACCATCAGCACAATTGCATTTCAACGTTCAATTTAAACACAAATGCAGAATGAACGAGCACTTGACACGTACCCGAGAATATCGATTTTGACATTTATTTACCATCGCTAAAGATCATCTGTAATCGTTATACCGTTATGGGTCTTAATATATTAACAATACATGATATATTGGCTCGCGCGATTCGATTTAAAGATACATTATCTCGTACAGGAATATATAGCCCTTATTAGTTAAGCATCGAGTTCCTTTTATCATTCTCGCCGTCGGCGCCCGGTGTACTCTCCAGTCACTACAATTACAGACCAGCCATTGGACATGTTATGGCCACGTTTCATTATACGATCTAAACCATACGATTTGACCTCGAAGATGAGCTACTAGGCGTCTCCACCAGTCAGAGAGAAGCACTACCTCACTAACAGCCTTTTCACTATGCGATGTTAGTACGCTAGTTGACATACAGTGGCTCAGATCGAAATAGGAATAAAAGTCTTCTGGTAAAATAGTTATGTTTAAATTGTCGTGAAATTAACGATACCATTCCTTGCTTATAAAAACTTTGATGGAATGTACAGGAAGCTTCGTTCGTCCTTTATCGCGTTTCATTAAAAATAATAAGCTATTTATAAGCAATTATTTATTTTCTGTCTGTTAATTAAGAGTGTTAATTAGTTCGCAAGGTGTTATTAAGGATACATGTTTGGTTGTAAATTATTGCGGAAATATATAAATTAATTCGCCCATTTTATTGTACAATCTAAGCGACACTATTTCAACTGGCGTAAATCGCATCGCATAGAGAAATGGCTGTTAGTAAGTTCGTGCTTCTTTCTGATTGTTCTCGCTATTTATCAAGGTTAAATAGTGACACTGAAATTGTATAATAAAATGGGCGCATAACATGAGTGCCTAAATACAAAAAAAGAGTATAAATGGTTTATTATCATTAAATCTTTGTTGATGTTCCCGCGCATCTCGAGAACGGTATCGTTGCGTGCGCGGTTATGCAATACGGGCGACGTCCTTGCAGATACGGAGACTGCGCGCGGGAGGGGGCGAAGGCCGAGCCAGGGCGCCGACCCTGTTCGATAACCACCCCGCTTTTTATTTCTAACTCGACGTGGGTCGCGGAACCAGTCCGGACGAGTCTCTTGTTAAGAGCTAGTATCGCAGTTTTTCCAACACACTTTATAAATCCTGTATGGCCAATGTTCTGAAGACGTAGTAGCGCTACTGGAATGCTGATTCCGTGCCAGACTCTTTAATGTTACTTATATATGCAAATGTACGCTAATTAGTATTGCATTTTTAGTATAATATTTTAATGTGAAAAAAACACGAGAGATTATGAAGGCATCTTAATTGATTTTGTAATTTAATAAAAAGCTTTAATTTGCTTCTATTATTGTCGATATAAACTATAATGTAATTCTTCGGTTCGTCTCGGCGTGAGCTACGCCCCGGTCCCTTCACCGTTTTGAAATATTCAGCTGGATAAGGGCAGTTCGTGACTGGTACTATGGCGAAATCACACGATGTAAGTGAGCTATGAACCACACTAATAATAAACATTTAGGACCAACGACCTGTTTATGATATATCCGAATACCGTGACATTCTCATAGGTAATAAACGTAAATACACACAGCATATAACATTTGAATAGATATATCTGTATAAACAACTCAATTAAACAAATGTAACAGTAGAAAGCTAACAAAACTCGCACTTGAATCATATGCCTGCGCCTGCGCACCGGCGCCGCAATAAATAAACCTAGATAGAGCCGGCTATCGCGCTTGCTTTGTTTGAATTACATCTACTCGCCTCATTGTTCTTGTATCAGCGGATTAGAATTACAATTGTATGTCCGTTGTAGATGCGCTACTATTTTGAATATATCATGTTCGATGTTGACTTAGAGAAACTTATCAACTCTCCATAATGTATATATAGAATATGTTATATTATTAACTCTCTCTCTCCCTCTCTCTCTCTCTCTATATATATATATATATATTTAATGTGCAATTTTCACCCCAAAACGTCGTTCATGCTTTTCTTACGTTTAATAATTTTAAAGTTAATGGAAAATATTTATTTGATAATCCTTTTGTTAAATTATTCAGCTTTTTGTATCTAAAACGACTAAACGGAACTCTAATACATACGCGGTTTCTTTCTTAATCAGTCATAAGTCCTACCACTTTACAATCATGAGATAAAGAATGATAAGACAAAGATATAGGAACTGTAAAATATCATTTGTAACTAAAATGATGAAGCCAAGTTTATAAAACTTATAAATATAATATTTTGCTGAAAACATTTTCTTTTAATGTCTTAGGTGAGACACCTTACCAATATTGTGTGTTTGGAAGAAGTTTGTATAACTTAAATATAACTTACAGGATGTTTGCTGACTCTATAATCTCACAATACTCAAATTCACAATGGCTCTATCAGGTCGTATTAAATAAAGTACTTGTACCAGTTTAATAATCATATGTGATGTAAAATACTTAGTTTTCGCAATGGTAGAACCAATATATATTTATATCTTTGTTTTCAAGTTATAGCAATTGTGTCATGTTACATATATACTGACATTGACCTAATTGCGCTTCTGCGCATGCGCGATGTTTTTCCTTATTGCATCACTATACATGCCAACTATACCATTACAATTATAAGAATACCTTATCTCTTGATGAGTTGTACTTGGAAGAGGGTACTTTTGATTTTCTTTTTATCCATCCTAATATGTTTGTTATATATTACTTAGGTTCTATGTGTGAATGAAAACTATAGAGAATTGATTTAATGGTGAACAATGCAATCTTACCTGTTGCATGAAACGAAGCTGCGGTTCTCTTGGAGGGTAAATATATTTAATACCTTTGATTCTCTTCGGTAGACGCGTTAAGCCAAAAACACATTCTAAATAAATTCTCGGTCCCCATCAAAGTTGCAAAAACTACCAGACTCATTTATCATAACTTACGCTGGACATCTCATGTATGAAATAACATCCTTATTCACAGATAGGATTTAAAATACAATCACCAATTCCTATATACATTGCTGGCTCGTCCCACAATCATTTCTTAAAGGGCTTCAACCGCTCAGCAATAGATGCGTTTCTTGAGGTAGTTTACAATATTTAGTGTATTCGTACTAAAGGTCTGACCGAGGCGTCCTTCGCTCGCTGGGAACGGATGGCCTTCGTCCCGACTCCCGGGAGAGGCTAAATTTAGCACCGCCCTTGGGGATATCGCCATGGAAACAGGATTTATGTACAGCCGGTGCATAGTCCAGAATGCTTTCATATTGTAAGATACGTTTTAGATTTTGAGAATCAATTTGTTATATTAAGTCAGTATCATGTAATTGATATATGACAGCCAAAACAAAGGTTTTTAACTTGTCTTGTAGGTAGATTATAATATTTTTTATTCTGATCCTCCACTCTACAGATAATATATACAATTAATATATTTGTTTATAAATATATTTAAAATGTTTAGTAATATCAGTATTAAATATTTAAATGTAAATAACATTCCTAGTGTAAGATAAAAGTCAAAAACTTTGTCTATTATTGAATTGCGTTAAAAGTGCATATGGGATCAAATCTTCACCTTAATGGGCCACGTGCGACGATATCGACTTACAACTATTAACCGGTTCAGTGAAACATGAGCTCTATTACTTGTTGTAAAAGTCGATTTTACGATATCACATATCATTCATCTCCAGCATATTTTATAAATTCCATTATTTAGTAACACTAATGCATTTTATATGTGGCAACTATAAATATGACGTATCACAGGACGCGCCTCTGAAATGTAGCCAACGTTGGTTTATAACTAACGAATGGATGTTTTTAAATTTTGAGTACACTGTTAAAACTAAAAGCATCATTGCGCGTTAAATATTTGTTAAAACGCTTTAAAGTTAATGAACTGTAACTTCATTAGTTAGTGATACGTGGCGATGTATCCTCTCAGTAATTGCAGAGGCGCGTGTCGAGCACGTTTTCGACGTACGTCCTCGGGTCTGTGGATAGTTTGCTTTGAGTTACAAAATATATCTAAGCAAATGTACACGTTGAAAGTCGATATGTGCGTGTTGAGCACGTGACTGTGGTATAATCCGCGGAGAATTATGGCGCCCAACGTGGGACGAATTTTAACGCATCAGCTGTGTTTGTTTATTAGTTTTATTTCAAATAAAATAGTGGTTATTTCCTTTGGTTTATGTATCCATCCCTTTCTTGTTTGTTTTTGTCTTGTATACAAACGTCTTTGAGTTAACGGTTTTCATGTTGTCATTCAATTGTTTCCTTAACTGACCTTTATTTATGAAACGGTTTATTTAAAGATTACCGGTTTCATGATTTTCAATATTTTGTATCTGAATGTTATATAACTGTTTGTTATTATTACTTACGACATTCGGAAAATTGTAATTGTTTTTTTTAATTCTTTATAATAAAATGCTGGAGTAATTATCGATGTTCAACAATTAGCAATTTTTTGTAATACAATTAACCATATATAAAATAAAATGCTCAGTTGTCTTAATAACTTGCCAATAGCAGT
The DNA here is from genome assembly GCA_963555665.1 of Dircenna loreta. Classification (NCBI taxonomy): domain Eukaryota; kingdom Metazoa; phylum Arthropoda; class Insecta; order Lepidoptera; family Nymphalidae; genus Dircenna; species Dircenna loreta. The sequence goes on from OY743087.1 coordinate 16,146,998, forward strand.
GCAATTCAGACATGGTCACCTGAATGTTGGTTCGTCATAGCAGCTGTCCGACAGACCTCATAAATCATATTGCGAAATCATAGCTGCCATTGATGTGGAGTCACAATTGTGTCGTTTCCTCGTTTCTCAAACACGTACAACACAAATCGATTATATTTCGTGTAGGCGATGGAGTACAGACTACTTACTAGTTAGTTAATAAACCAAGCGAGGTGCCGTCGTTGTATTGATTATTTGGTATATTCTTTAAATGGAAATATTACGAACATATTTAGATTTAGTTTCTATGTATCCTGGAATTTAGTACCTACTTATGTTCAAATAAGTATATCAAAATATATTTATTACAAAATTAATGTGTTTTCATACGAATTGATCAATCTATATACGTATAAATATTAAAAATTATCTTATTGTTGTTTATTTATCCAAATAAACAGATAATAAAATAAAATTGCGTGTTATAGGTGAGTAGTTCCTTATCAATGTAGGGTAATGCTGCAGCCAAGCAGCATCTAGATAGGACTAGAATGTTCGGGATGGCGGATCTCGAATAAATAGTAAATATTCAACAATATTTCAAATGGGACATTCTCGGTAGCCGTTAATAAATTCCAGTATGCCGGTCTCGTCCCAAAACGTCGCGGGTGGAGTAGGGCGCGTAGGTGATCTTTTCAATTCTAACAGTCGTATCGGATTCCTAACTGTATAGCTTACCGCTGACACCGATTCAGGAGACGAACTACAATACTAACTTGAGACTATATATTTATATGTTTTTAACTATACTTCGTTTATTTTAAATATATAATATAATATATCTTTAAATGTATATGTTTTTATATTTAGTTCAGCTGTTTTTATGAAACATTATATTTTTTGTTATATTTCACGTGTATATTGTTTACTAAGACTCAAAACTAAAAGACGTGCGGACATTTGTTAGCTTTAGTACGTCTCCTTTTAATGTATATACAGAGTATACGCAGATGTGTCACTCACACACTCGCGTCTTGGAGTCTTTATGACGTCACAGACATTGTTTGTCCTACGGCTTCTCTCACTAGTATAATTGTCGTAAACAAACACGACGCACGAATTGAGGAAGGCATTTATTAAAGTCGTCTGCGTTTTTTGTTGATTAACTACATTTTTAAATGAATGTGCGTCGCCGGCGCTTATTTATGAAGTAAATGTTTAAAATAAATCACCTGATTAAAGTCAGCTACACCGCCCTCTGATGGCGTATTAAAATAGTTTATGTAACTTTTTTTGTATTTATGTACTCTTTAATGTTAAAATGTATGAATATGTAATGAGGTAATGATTTATGTTCGTTCTGCTATTTTAATGATATATTGTAGGGTAGAGACGTCGGTCGGTATGCAATGTTTCCATGTAGGTATTTGTTAATGGTTTTTACTATCTCCCCGGTATAGACTGGAGTCAAGTTAATTTCCGGCTCATCTCTCGACTAGACAAAGTGAAGCCCGACTTGAAAGCTCCTGATGAACATTGCGATTAAGTGCATAGTGCATCAGTGTGCACTCCCCCCGTGTGCACTCAGCTTTAACTGTCTATGTGTGTGTTTAGAGGGGATGTGTGGGTTTTGATTAAAATGTTAGTAAATCACATATGTTTATGAAGTACCCAGGGGTTGAGTTAGGGGACTGTGATAATATTATATGGGTAAATAGGATTTATTTAATCTTGATATTTAGTGAAAAATATTACTTCGTCTCATTAATTCAAGCAAATACTACCTTTAAGGGCCACCGCGGCTTACTTGCCCTTAATGGCTTATCAATGGGAGCACAATGGTTCGTTATCCGCGCATGCTCTATCACTGACTGCTGCTACCATATCGGTCGACGACCTGATGCCTCCTATTGCCACTGTACTCCTGGTAAACAATGGCACTGCGCCTTACGTACTGCCTCTACAGAACTTGTTTCAAAATCATAGCGAAATCTTTGTTAGTTTTTCAGCTTTTGAGCATCTGTGAATAATAAATGTAACTCTTGTAATAAAAAAAAACTTTATACAATGTTTAATATATATATATATATCAATTTCACGGACCAATTATACTTGATTGCTATGAAATAGATGAAAGAATAATTTCGCTCAATCAGAAATATATTAAGACGGTCGTTTATAAAACATTTTAATTTATAAAATATGAATCATAAAACATAATTCCTGTGAATATTTGTGGCGGTTACCGTGACATCTCACATGGACGCTGGTCGGCTATTTTTATACACCAGAAAGCAATTTAGCGCAATTACGTTTACAGCAAAAATTCCACGTTCCCATACCTCTGCAAATGGGAAATTGATATATAATAACTACAGATACATCTGTTTGAATTTAGTGACCGTCTGGGATCATTCATTTTTTTTTATCACTAGGCCATTCAGACTTAAAAAGTGTATTAATAGTTTTTGCGATGCTGAATGGCTGAATAGGTCGGTTATACGCAATTAGGTTCTCATTACCCGTTTGTTTCGCCCACGTCCTTTTAATCACGACATGTCATGACATGTTTTTTTTTATATAATTTACTTGTAAGTGGATGAATGAGAGTTTATTGCGAGCTTGCGTGCTTACAATGTAATGGTCCTGTCGAAACAGTTGTGGATTTTTATTATCGTACCATTATGATGAGCTTTATTTTTTTACACTGCTTTATACAATTTATTGTATTCAAACTATACTTTTACATTGTATAGTTTGAATACTTACTTGTAAATAAGATTATAGATATATAGTTATAGATATACTTCGTCTGGCCATAAATACTGTTACACTTAAAATTAAAAAAAATAACTGCAAATAACATTTATTACTTTTACAGTATAAACAATTTAAAATATATAAAGCTTATTCGAAGTGGTCTCCATTGGCTGCCAGTTATCAATAGAAGCACCACTCTTTCTATGAGAAAATTCTTCACTGCCAATCGTATAGATTGTTTTAGAGACTCCAAATTATCATGGCGTTTAGAGCAAGCTGTACTTTCTAAAATTGACAATAAATCATAATCCAGCGGATTAAGATCGGGACTAGACGACGGCCAGTCTTCAGCTCTGATGAAGTCCGAAACGTTCGCTTCCAACCAAGACTGCGTGGAACGAACGAGCTTTATGACCCGGCGCCGAGTCTTGCTGGAAGGACCATACTTGGTTATTGAGCATGGCGATGTTAAGGGGCTTAACTACCTTCTCAAGAATGGTGTCTTGATATACTTGTGCTGATGTTTTGAAACCTCAATCACTCCTTCATAGCTAACACCCCACCAAACCATCACTGAAGTCGGATAATGTCCATGTTACACTCTGTCGACTAAATGGGAAGCTTCCTTAGAGCTTTGAGCATAAATACGGTCATTTTGTTTGTTAATATGTTGATCAATTGAAAAAAAAATGTCATCCGGAAAATTTTTCTGAGACCTCCTGTTGCGTACCGCTTCAGTAGTTGCTTCTTCTTTTTCCACCCTATTCTTCTTTAAATTATCAGTTAAGAAATAACCAGTGCATCTCCTATGGGCTGCAACTCCTTAGTCATCTTTTAAAATACGTGACATGGTTCTAGGTGCTCTCTATCTTCATTTCTCGAGATAAAATCTTTAGGTTTCGGAAATGATTTCTTCGAATTCTTTCCCACTTTGTGTAATGCAATCACAGCGATTCGGTTCTCTTTATCACCCCACTCCATTTTAATATCGCAAAATGTTGTACAATGTATTGGCGCCAAAATGAGAAAACACAAGAACAATCGTATAAAAATTAGTGACACTCCAACAATAATTTTATTTCCAGTATTAAACCGGAATAAAATCCTTATATCCTTTTGTAAGCTTGAAATAAGATTGAAGCTGGTTTAAAAAGTATTTTGAGCCTCGTTAGTGTTGTGCAGCCACCATGATAAACCATCAAGAGAGGGGTTTGCTAACCCACATGAGGGGTTCAGTGTTACATGTCTGGAATAAGTATGTAAATGACCTGTCTACGACTGACTCGTGCATGACCTTATCATTATATTCGGCTGCGGTACTTTGAAACTAAACAAGCATGGGCTGAAAATTAATGTTTATTACTTCTTACAAAATCTACTGATTTTTCTCTTCAACCTGTACTTTAATTGTAGCATGTACCATAGTACCTTCTATAATAAGGACCAGGAGAACAAATGAAGCGGTCATGCTCTCCTCGTCCACGGGGCTCGCAACAATGGCCGACACAGCGATAAATCTGGACTGCGCCGGCGCCGTGTTATTGTTGCCCACGTATTGTGCAACCTGGTCTACCTCTCGCCTCTTTGTTGTGTCTCCAGCTACATGGACTCGTGCTAAATTGCTATATTCATCGGGATGAATTACTTAACCTTATGACGTTTGAATGTGAGCTCTCATACCCATCTCGTGCCGCCCCCGCTGTCCTAAGCGCACAATATGTTGAAATTTCACCCTCGAATCATGCAAAAGACATTTAAACGACAATTCGTTTCGTATATCTGCTATATTCACTGCTATATTCACCGTGAAACGTCACCGACACTATTAAATTACACTTGTATTAAGTGATATGTGGAGAACTGCTATTGTATCGAATTGGAGAGCTAAAAATACGCCTCTAGATGGCGATGTTAATGAAGACAACCGGATTAGAGCTGACAGCTGGGACGCATCCGATGGATTACAGTGAGTGACTGCTGCTTGTACTACTACAATATACATTACCTCTAGTACGAGTTTTGATAGTATGAAACGTTGATAGTTTTCGACCAGTCACAAAACGAGTTCTTGGTTGTGATTGGTTATTATTTGGCTATGATTTGTACTAAACCAATCACCACCACGAACTCGTTTCGTGACTGCTCGAAAACTATCAGCGTGTCATACTACCAAAACTCGTACCCAGTAGTTACAGTATTTGATTTTTTTCATAGGAAACCAAGCCCTGGATTAAGCTTATTTTTAGTTTGAAAAGTATTTCATACTAAATAAATAGTTGGTGAAATCAATAACTAAATATATGTTAATGTATCCTATCAATATATTAATAAGTCAATAGTTTACTTTCGATAATGTGTGCCGTTCGACCCACAGATAAACATCCATCATTCCCTGCATACTTATAATGACAATCATGGCTCATCACGATTCCTGTTTTAAAGTTTAAAAATGCTTCGAGAATGCCACGACTTGTCATTTCGAAGTCACGATCCTGACTCGCGAAATGTCATCTTAGGTGTAAAAGTAACGCACGAGTGACATTTTCCTATTACAGTTTATTGCATCATATCTTCATTTTGCACATCTGTTCTTCATAGCGACACCGTTCCATCATCAATTGAAGTATGTTATAAGTTTAATACGATTTTAATCGCTGTCTTGGAACTCATTAGTAAATTCTCTCAGTTAACAAATCAGGAATAATTTGTTTTAATTATATGTAATACTAAAATATGTATGTTTTTTACAAGAGGCTAATCTTGCTTGATGATACCGAATTTGGTGTGCTTTGACCTTCTCCGGACCACGCTGCCGCAATTAGCCAGCTTCTTAATGGTCGCTAATAACGTCTTGAACGCTTCCTTGTTCACAAACCGAGACTTGATTGGAGCATCAGCGTTACATAATGTATTGTACATTTTGGGTAGTCATTGGACATATATATACTTAATCTTGTTATTTAATAGTTTAGATACAATGCAACTGCTTAAAAAATAAAATAGCTGGTTAAAAACGATCTTGATCCTTCATAAACCCTAAAGTTTTTTTTATCCTGAAGCACTTTTCAGAGCGTTTTTGTCGGTGAATGATCGGGCATAGTCGAAATTCCCATTTAAAATGACCCTGCAAAGAGAATAATAATTAGGAGGTCCGTAAGAACTTATTAAAGGCGGTTGAGTTCTGAGTTCGCACGCTCTAGATTGTTTGCGCTCGCGCAATGCGTATCAAGTATGGACGTGGTCGTGTACGTATAGCAACTTCAATTCTATGTTGAAATATTGTACATTTAACTATAAACCTTACATATATGTAACAAAGGTATGTTTTGCTTGCCTGCTTAATATTTTACTTAGTTCACCATATCGGCGTTTGACTCTTAAGTCCCAAGTTGTACAACGCGGAAAGGGACAAAAAAGTTTATGAGGTTTTCGTGTAGCTTCGTTAATAGTTTTGTCCGAAAAACGTTAAGAATGATTACTTGCTTGCTTGCCTTAAAAGCTTTTGTGAGTCCTCTTTTTTACATTCAATTTGTTATATTTACTTTTGCTGAATAATCATTCAAGTCATGGAATCATTGTCGAAATTATATTATTTCTATTATATTGGTTCAAGAGTATACTAAACTGAATTATATCACATTTCTTTAATGAAACTGAAGAACAAATTATAATACAGTTCTGATCTTTAATTAAATAAAGAAAACTATTATATTATAATAACAGCATTACAATACTTGTTAATGTATTTTTATTTTACACACGCGCAGTATAAGTACAATCTGCAGATAAGATAAAGTCAATGGATGTACTCTGCGGTAATGAAGCGTGGTCAAAAATATACATCTTATCGACTATACAAGAACACACAATATACATATAATATGTATGTATATATAGCCCTTGTTCATTGTGGAATTTGTGGACGATATTTCACTACATTGAAACATAGAATGATGAAATTCATTAATAACTTTGCAGCTTTTTGTTTCGTCTGAGCTGGTTTCCAGTCAGTGGGGGTATTTGTCAAGATACTAATATTCCAATGGCTTTCCTGAAATGGAGTCATCAATGACGTCATAACCTGGTTTCGTCAATAGTCAGTCGTCTTGTCAATGACACGGTTTGATGTCATCTGTATCAAGACCTGCTTGCTTACTGTAGAGAAATATGACTCCTCCTAAAAACTAATAATAATAGTCCGAATAATTCTGGAGCATCTGAATTTTATTCAGAGATTTTTTAACTTTTTATAAATAACAATAATATATACCTTTCCTGAGAAATATCGAAAATGTGAAGAAAAATTCTGTCGAAAAGTTATAATAATAATTTAATTGCAAACAATATTTATGTGTGTTTTAAGAATCATCTTTAAATTCCATCTCATTTACTAGGGTCAAATATTCTTCAATTAAATCGCTATGTCGTGATTCGATTTTTAATCGCAAAAACATGATATCGGCCGAACGAAATCGATTCGACTCGACCTGATGGTTTTCGCAACGCTCGACCGCCTAAATGCAAAATCTTACGGCCATGTTTATATTACTTGCAAGAACTACGCCTAATAGAAAAATTTAATCTTTATTTTATTTGAAATGACGAGCCCTTAATTCTCATTAAAAATTAATTACACTAAGTGCACTTCACATTATTCCACATCAATCATAGACCTATATTTCAGCCTTGATCCATATTTTAACTATTAAGTTTGTACATACGTTAATATTTCACAATAGTTAATAACCAATTGCGAACTCTCGACCTTTGCCCAATATCCCAGTCACGGAGGACCTTGGTATAGTGGTCTGCACTCCAGGCTCTCTTTCTAATCGTGACCAGCTCGCCGGCCGCCGCTCCCTTGGCGGATTATTATCTTGAAAATGTTATGTACTGTCTCGTTATTGCTATTGTTATTAATATTTGGTAGTACCAGATCATAAATATTTTTTTTCTATATGAAATATTAAATATTTTCCATACGTTGAGCTAAAGTACTTGTTACTTGGAGTTATTGAATTGAGTTTCTGTGTTCGCGAAGTTATGTTCTTTGACATATGAAGGGGAGAACGGCTGGTCTTAATATAACTCTCCAGTTACTTCAAGTTACTTTATAAAATTATTGTTAATAATGTTTTGGTTTTAATTTTTCGTTTTTAATTTTACAATTTTAAATTCTAACTAAATTGTTTTAAAGTCTTTAAATTTCTTTACATTTTATTTTCTTCATAAACAATTCGAGTACGTCACGTGTTGCTATTTACTTCTTTTTTTTTTGCTTATATTAATACGGAATGTTTGAGTTAATGATAAAACGGAGATTTAATCGCAGTTTTGATAGTTGTTTTCACAAAATCATTATATTTGTGAAAATCATTATGCCGTTTCTCACGATCCTAATACACTGATTAATGATTGTCAATAATACATCTGACATGGCTCCTGCATCATTAATATAATACATTCTGGTCAAAACAAACCAATATATACTCTTTCTTCTTCATTAAGGAGTTACACCAGGTCATTAATTTCTTTAATTCTTCTCTGAATTTTATAATTTAGCTTAAAATAAAAATCTTGTCACAATTAATTTGCAGAGTCGGTTTTTAAATAAAAAATATATAAGTTTTTTAGTTAATTAATAAATGTTGGTATCTTAAATGTTTCTCTAGATATGGATCTATAATAAGATTGTTAAACTTTTAACCTTGAGCACGAGGACCACGGAAGGCTTACATTTATGTTGTTTTTAAGTTAATCCATATTTGGTTCACTCGATCTTCTAATTGCGCTTCATATTCGACAAAATCCTTTCAAATATTGTATTGAATGTAAAAAATTAAGGTTTGTAATATATTTTGTTGTGTTTTCTACCAACACAGCTATGAGTTTGAATATTTTAGTTCCTCCCGAGGCAGTGGTCGGTATGGGCGTTTAATGGGTGATTGATTGAGCGCTCTACTGTTCGTCTTGTTTCGGGTACACGGAGACGTTGACACTAATATGTTTTGACGTCGACTTGAGTGTAACGAACCTTGAACTTGCTTTTAGATAATTTGATGCGGCAACTAGTCGGTCTCGAACGAAAACAATTGTGATAATATTTTTATAAGTCAGAGGCCGTGAAGATGATGCGGTACTTATTTTTAAATTTAATTTACTGTACATACTATGTATCTTATATGTACTATTTATATATAACTGTTTGATCTAGAAATAATAGTAGTATTGATAAATTTATTTCGAGTAACGAGACTTATATTTTTTTGTAATGGCTTATTCCTAGCTTTGATCAAAATTGTCTGTTTTTTTTTAAATTATCTTATAAAAACTTCAAGCATCTATGGTAATTTGAGTTATTATTCTGTTTGTTTGTTTTTGTGGATAGTTTTGGTTAAATGTTATCGTTGTTGACAGCGCCGTGAAGAATGCAAACCGCTTCCGCCATATGGCCGGCGCATGCGCACGCGACCCGTGACGCCTGCGTCGGTACCGTTGGATTTAAGTTTAAACACTAGAAATATATTTGGGTAGGGTTTAGTAGTTTAAATGTACATTTATGTATAAATATAAATAAAAATTGCTTCGTAAACTTGTACAGAAACATTCGTGTGTAATTTGCATGAAGACCAATTGTTTGGATTATCGATGACTGTAATTGAAGGTTTGAGTTTTATCGATTATAGCGATTTATATTAAAGGTTTTAAAGTTTAAAACCCTTCTATTTGCATACAATGACACCTTTTGAATATAAAATCAAGGTTGTCCTTTGTCGGCGATATAATTCCCGTCGGTTATGTTATTTTTAAATTTGCAGTCTGAAATTTGAGTCGGCATCCCTGATCACGAAGATTCCTTTAAGCCGAGACCACACAAGGGGTTCCTTGAAAATTTATGTTCCTAAAAGTTCTCAAGGATATAATGATCAGATTAGGATGTATCTTATCATTGATTATCTTTTGTTTATAATTCAAATTATATTATACCTCTAGATATAGTTAAACGTCATCACCATCGATCACATGTGATAAGTGATAGCGCTTCCCCTCTAATGAGTGATGTTTATCACATATTTAAAATACACTTATACTTACTACATTGTATTAAGGAGATCCTTCCACGCAATCTTGTTGGTGAGGTAATTTGTCTTTCAAAATATTAACCTAAAACCTTTTTTTTTTGTTACAGGTAAGATACCACACACCACGACCGTCGGTCCACGTTGGTGAGTGTCGATACCTCGACATGTTTACGATACAATATTCTGAGTCGATATCGCCTTATAGAAGTGTTAATATTTCGTCAAAACTAACGTAACGAATTTCTTAACAGCGATTGTATTTTATATTTCATCATTATTATTCTCGATATGTAAATTTTAAGTCTTCATTATTTAGGAATTCGGTGAGTAACGTTTATTGATTTGTTATGTAGGTTTTTTTATATATTTACACCGAGTAAGTTTTTCTGTTGAACGAAATTCAATTAAATTTTGTTAATATATAAAGTTTATCTATAAAATTTTAAAGATAAAGTAATTTATGAAAAGATACATTTTTTTTGCAAATACTTTTTCTCTCTTAGAGATCTAAAACAGTAATTTATAAATCCTTTCTCTGGCGGCAAAACATCATGGCGTCAGAGTCATTAAACGCAAGTTCAGCGCACTTTACTAATTATATTAAGCTATATTATTAAAACGATATTATACAATGTACAATTACTAAATAAAACTCTTAACAACTGTGAAATATATGCGTCAATTGTTTTATACATGCATTACCTACTTTTGTCTCAACAAATAATCAGTTTTAGTGTCAAATTACTAATAGCAGTGGTGACGACGTCGTCCACAGGAACGTCAATTCATTAATTCCTCTTGTTCAATGTGATAATCAACTTTTCGAATGGGCCTTGACCGGTACAATCAGAACCCGGCAGGCTCCGTCTCACAGTAAAACAATGGAGTCCGATGCATTAGGCTCCATTGTTACAACAAGAGCCACTAATATAGCCTGCGTGTCTGTGGGGAGCTATAGCAAGTGATCGTATTTTAATTAATTCTATTTCTATTATACCATTATATGTAATTCTTATAATTGTATGTTCATTGTGTGGATCTGAAGAAGAAAAAATAACATTATGTTAGTTGACTTCTTTTTTGTCGATAAAACGTTTTTTTTTTTTAAAGCTACCAGTGCGCTAGTGTTATAGCTGTATATATTTCCATATAGTAGGTAATTGCAGCAATTAGGAATTTATTCATTGCTCTTGAATAATAAAGTTGTATATTGATTGCATTTATGGTGTATGTCGACGTTTCATGTAATAGTGAATTTCATTACAGTCTTGTGTTAAGTATATGTATCAGGTTCATAGTCAGCACGTATGTAGCTGTACCCCTAGTACGAGTTTTGAAGTTACGAATCGTCCGTAGTTTTCGAACAGTCACCGAACATGTTCTTGGTGTTGATTGGTTCGATTCGTTACTGCTCGAAAACTTTCAACGTTTCGTTACTTCGAAACGTTAACTAGGGGTACTGGAAGGGACTAACTAAGCTTTATATTAAATTTCTTACTCTTTGTGGTATATTTATGGTTTGTTGAATATTATGATGTATGCAACTTTTCGGCTATTAATTCTGGTTCTTACGACTTGACAGATATCAAAAGGTAATTGCCCCTAAGGTGAAAGTCCTCTCGATCCCGCTGTACGTATACGATCAGATAAAAATTTTGTTTACGCTCAAATTATAAATATATAGTTCCGCTCTCGTTTTCATGTCGTTTTTATAAATATCAGCGATTTCTTTGAACTTTGCCGAAAATTATTGAGCTAGTTTCATTTAATATCTGTGTTAATTTCATATCTTTAAGGTTAAAAGATCATTTCGTTGACATTCGAACTTTCGTTTTTATATAACTCTTTTCGCCAAAAAACTATTTAAATTAGTTTTATAAAATATAGTTGATGATTCTTTAAAGTCGTCGTGGCTCATAAATATGAAAATCCAGTACATTACCGGCTTGTAAGTAATTTGGCAATAAGTCAATGGTTAATCTGATGCAAATTGCTTCATATTTCTTGTGTTATCTGTTGGTGTCACATCACGAAATTTTCGCATGACCTCAAAATGTATTATATTTGTAAAGGTTGTCCTCATTGACTGGATTCTTATGAAAGTTTTGAGGTAATAGAAGGAAAGAGCTTTTATTACGGGAGCGATTCTATCAACAGATATACAATTTCTATGTATTTTTCTTCACTTAAACTTTATTTAAGTCAATATTCCTTAGCTATACAGGTATAAATAGATATCTAAATTTTCAGCCATTTAAGTAAAAATACTGTTGAAACAAGTTTAGATTAATAAAGATACAAAATGTAATAATAGGACTACGAATGTTGAATTCGTTCGTCCTCGTATCCAGTCCGTGTGACAGCACCCCACGTGCATTGTGACTGCACTGACGACGTGTTACCTAACATTTTGTAATCTCTTTAAAATATTCAAATTGATAAAGCTGTCGTTCGTTTTGATAGTGATGTTCGCGAACTTGACATATACAAAATAAATAACAATGTATACACTTACACACCTATAAGTTAATATATATCTAAATTATTATTGACAAACATTTTAAATTGTAATGTCTTTTTATTTCAACAAAATGAATTCCTCTATTATACCACGCTCAAACAATCTTGAGTTATGGTGATTGGTTGAAATACCTTATGTTTCAGTGTTTCTAAAGTAAAGATTTCTTGCAATTGTAATGTTCCAAATCGATTCGTGATTCGTTGAATCGTTAAATCATTGAGGCAGATTTTAAACGCGAATATATTTTTATTATCGAGAACTAGTTCCACCCAGTGACCTCAATGCTAACTCGTCTTGATACTTTACATATTAATTCAATAAATCAAAGAAGTTTATCGCTACTTTGGTTATTTAATTATTTTGGGATGGCGTTTATAGATTTTAATAATTTGTATATTTTTTTAATATAATATGAATTCATAAAATAGTATTACCTAGGTCATGTACCTGAAAATGGTTTTCAATGGTATTTATTTTAATTCTTATATTACAGATAAAGTATAATATAACAACATATAAGATAACAGACATACATACATGTACATATTCATTGTAAATATAATAGTATTCATCTATTTTTATGAGTCAGCACTAGATATTCTCATCCTGTGCAAAGTACAGACAAACACAAGAAATCACGATTTCAAAATGTATTACAAAATAAAATTTAATAAATATTAGTTTTACATTTTGGTCAGACTTAAAGTTTACTGATAGATTTATCTATAGAATATAATTTAGTCTATTTTATTTATTAAAAATGTTAAAGTCAAAACTTATCTTTCTCACCGTACCTTTACGATTTACAATGCCTGCATAGGATTCATTTAATCTCGTCGACTCACTCGCCCTGTGTAATAGCGAACTGACATCCAGCGTCTGTCACTTTGACAGTACTGTGTTTAGTAATTTATGCAAAGGTTTATTTTATACTATTTTTTTAAATGATAACGATGCAAACCATTCCGGCTGGATGTAAGTTTTATTGGCGAGGAGGTGATTGTCCAATTATGTTTTTTATTTAGATTGCTATCATAGAACTAGAAATTGTATTACAGATAATAAACATCAATCACATCACTCAAATGAGATCATTATAAGAAGCACTGTATCACGCTCAACGACGACTAAACAACTAAAGCTACATTCAAATGTCAAAGTTGAGAGACAGTGACAGTAAAAAGTGTCTACAATTTTTTAAACTTAGTATAATGAGTTACACCTCATTAGGGTCAAATACCGACAGATAAACAAGACTCATCCCATGATCGATGGCGCGTCGTGTAACGGAACTCTTCCGGTGATAATACCATTGAATGCGCATGCGCATAATACCTGCGACAGTAATGGCCGTGTCCAAGTGACAGCGTCGTCATTGCTCTCCGTATCGGGCACGTGTGCTGTGCCCGTTTATCGGTATTTTAGCAACATTAAGATAATGTTGCCGTGTTGAATGATGGCCTCATTGCTGCATTGTCTCTGGCTGTTATTTACTATTAATACGAGCCTTTATTTTTTTGTTACTGAGAATCATTTGTATTGAAATAAATATATTAATTTGTCTTAACATATATATATATATTTATTTATGAATATTTATATATATATATATATATATATATATATGAATTGAATTTAGATGTATAAAGTATTATCATGTAAATTATGTATGCATGAATCTCAATTTAGAAATATAAAGAGTGCTTTGAGTGCTTTCTGAGCACTTCGCGGTTCTCACGAAATCAACTTTGTTGTTGTGGTTTTTGAAGTGTAAGGTTTGTAACTCTTAATAGCTTGTGAATTTAGTTATTTTATATATTTGCAGTTAAAAAAAATACTTGTATATTTATAGCAGTTACAGTAACAGTCTAGGTCCTGGAGCCAAATGATGAATAGGACAGTAATTGCAAACCTAATCGCTGTAACTCAGCATCCCACGAGCTAGATCACCAATAGTTTGATAGTTAACAGTGATAACTCATAACTAGAGTATAATTTATAACTTTACATCATGCATAAGAAACTTTTGCAAACTCTCCTATAATAAGAAATATATTTTGTATAGACATCTTTGAGTAAAACCACGATTGACATGTTATTTTGATTTAAAAAAAAAACACTCAAGATTATTTGACAGAAGTTGACAGATTTTATAGTCGCCCAGACTGACAGCTCTCGCGCCATTCGCTGTTTGGATATAACTTCATTGTGATTTATTTCGTATTTTACATTTATACGATTAGGTACATGCGCAGGAGTTGATTTATTACAAGCTAAGGTTTTACCAACAACAGGATTGTGCCTCCAGCCTACAATACTGTAGTTAAATGTAACATGAGATTATGTTTTAATTTAGTACGTATATTGTTGTTTTTACTTATATCGACTGCTTGAGAAAAATAAAGGAAAACAATAATAAGATTAACAAATCTTATGTTATAATTAAAAGTATTTACTAATTCTTATATCAAAAATCTTTTATAGTAGTGACGTGGATACAATTGTTGGTATTTTGAATAAAAATCATCGTAAAAAAATGTATGTTATGTTACATATAAGTTTGTTCAGAATACAGACTCTCCAATATACTCGTATTTATGATAATGTGGGTTAAATTCAATAAACAATTATGGATGAAAGACAAATAAAAGAACACACCTTGACCTGTTGACTAATTGTCAACAAACATTCCATGTTTTTATAATGGCAAATACACCTAACACCCGTTATGGAACTCATAGTCCTGAGTAAGCGAGGCCTGGCTTCGATTTCTTTGTTTGATCGAATGTGAGTAAGAGGAGAGGAATCCGCCTCAGGCGAGGTGTATTGTAAGTTAAATGTTGTTATATGATATCCTGGTTGACGATATTTATAATTTAATTGATTGCCTTGTGTAGAAATAAAAAATATTCTTTATTGTGAACGCCTTTTGCATTTTAATTGTTGTTTTAAATGGCTAGAGCATTTTATTGTTTGTGTTGAATGTTTTATGTTGTAGAATATCCTGTCTTGTTTAGATGAAGATATTATTTTATATTGTTTCGTTTTAATAATAATACATACGAGTGTAATATATGTCATGAAAATTATGAGATATAAATAAAATAATACAGGTACAATAAACCGAACAGTCAAAGGTTCAATTCAGGTTCGTAAACTGTTGACAAGTTATAATGCCGAGTTCCAACGGAACGGGTCAACGTGGGAACGTCGCAAGGAACAGCGGCGGCGGAACACGCTAGTCGTGCATCGCGCGGAAATTGGCCACTGTCAGAGCATTGATCGATTTGTACGGCTATGCGCTTGGGAAATTATAAAATGTAGTCTCTCGCAGGTATCATGGTAAATATTTTGAGAAATGGAATTAAAGTACAAGTGAAAATGTCATTAAATAGTGGTTTTCTTTTGTACGAAAAACATTTTAATTAACAAAAAAAGAGGAAACAAATTATTTATACATAAAATAAAGAAAAAAAACAGTAAACCGTGTTATAGTCATATATTTCTTTCAATGTATAACATTTTCCATAAAAAAAACAACTTAAATAAAATAAGAAAATAAAAATTAAACCCCCATAATGAGTTTCATATAATCAGCTAGTATTCATGAATGTTCACGACCGCCGCTACTCGCAACCTACCTTAAGGCAACAAGTAACTGTGGGACCGATGGGGTCGCTATAAGAAAAACAATCGAGTTCCTTATACAAGCCAGTGCTGGGTAAGATTAAACGTGACGCTAGCTATAGCTAGAAATTTATAAAGCATACTTATTTAATATTTTCTATGTAGGTTATTGACAGTTTAATGACGAGCTCTAAGCTAAAATCTTTTAGAGATGTCTATAAGTTATAACTGTCAATGTCAATACAAATTTTGTTACTATGACTTGGGCAAGTTTATAACCTAGGATGATCACAGACCGCAGTCCGTTCATCTTTCACGATAGGTTAAGAGGTTGCTAGCTGGCCGTGCGCCAGATGAAAGTGGGCTAAAGCTATACAAACTATTGTTTGTCAAACATGAACTCGATGAATTGTACATATTTTTCGCAATTGCGACTTACGTTAGAAGAATTAACCTTTTCTCATTCCCTGAAATAAATTTAAAAATGGAACGATAAACAATGTAAAAATAAAAGAGCTGAAGTCCCGATAAATCATAAACCTACATTCACTTAAATCCAAGGTAACGTTCTGAAGTTATTGCTTGTAACATGAACTGCGCACGCGCACGCCAAAGCCTCGTTTGTGAATTTCATTCGCCAATTAGCATGCATTGGTCAGATGCGCTTCATTATTATTGTCTTCTAACCTTGTAGTATGGATTGTAAAAAAAATCATACATACATTATATTACCGAATCAGTATTTAAATGTTTGTAAATATTCGTTTCTTTTTTTTTTTTAAAACGCTATTAACTTTTAATAAGATATTTAATACGTTTTAAACATTCCTAGCAAAATTGTCTTCTTGTCGCCTTCAGCAAGAAAAAGCGTATTTTGAATGGTGATATGTAATTACAATATGAATATCTGGTATTGGTGGTGCGTGTATAATACATCTAAATAAAGAGGGCAGCGTAAAACATGACATCCGGGCCGGCAGCGCCGCGGGTGGTCGATGTGGACCAGACTTTTATACATATTTTAATGATATATGTTTCATTCATTTGCACAAATTGAATTAACGGACTGTCGGAATCACAACCTTTTTTATAATGTATAAACAATATACCTGCATCAAATATTATTATTAAGAGAATAATGTGCGAATATAATTTTAATAAATAATAAATTATATTGCAGACGGTTCTACATGACAGTACTTTATTTAATAACTGAACATTTATAAAAAAATATTACACGACACGCATAATAAAATGCCATGGAAGTTTATCAACAACCCTCGCGAGCCGCGCCGTTAAGGTTGCATCACACATCACAATAGCACACAGGAAAATGAAGTCACGCGACCCACTTGTCATGAATCCGACATTCCAGAGAAGGGACGCACAGACACAGGTGTGCTGAGATATTTTATCTGCCAAGTATCCGACGGTTTCTTCCTTTCATATTTGAATTCAGCGAGCGTACCGAGTTACGAGGAATTGATGATTCAAAAGAAAACCGCGTCTCTTAGTCTGCTTGTTTGTCCTTGGACGTGTTTTCTTGTATAGGATTTTATATTCTAATGTTATTTCGTTTTGATTCCACTTTTGCTCCTGTCGCCTTTTATCTGGAACAGACAGTATGGCTCAAGCTTGTTAAGGCCAGTTACGCTGGAAAATATATTGGAAATATATAATTTATTTTCGATTATTTCCATTAAAGCAGACATTTTATTATGTAATTTAAGTTTAAGATCAACTAGCAACTGAAACTGAATTTATTCAATATTGACAAAATATATTCTGCAGTCTGCAGCTGGCTTTATTCGTGTGAAGAGCTCATGAGAGATGATAAAGGCGACCTCTACCAAGTGCGTGTTTAAAATTAACAAAAATATATAGATTTTCCTGTTTGTTCTAACGTATTGCTATTCTGTACAAAATGTAATATTAAAAAAAGGTAAAGAGGATCACCAAATTAATGAATTATATATAACCTTATAGATTTAATAATAGAGGCAGAACGTTAATAGTGAGTTGTGTATTGAGTTGGTGTCTGTCAAAATGTCATTGAGGTATTTTGAAAGGGCGGTTTTAAAACAATAGCTATTTAATATTTATTCTATATAAATATGAATAGTATTCAGCTTCTAGTAAGGCCATTAGTAATAAAAACTGGAATAAGTTTAATATACACGTAATGTCTGTAAAAATATGTCTCGTCGAGTCACTAACCTGGATTTCATTCAAAATACGTTACGATAAATATTGTTACAAATACGTTCTGTTCGTGTATTATATTTTATTTAACTCAAATGTGAATTATTTTCTCCCAGACTCTTTTTGTTCTAGTGAGAAGTTTATAAATTTATATCAGCTGAATGTATTTGAAGATATTTTAAATGGTAGTGTGATGTAATTTAGAGTCCGAAGTTAGTTTTTTGTCCGTCTGTCTGCGGTTGTTACAATGGGTGGGCTAAGGGTTGACTTTTTACGTCCCAAATGATAAACAGCGTATATTTGTTGAGTGATGACAGGTTAATTGCATTTTTAAGCTTTTTTAAACTCGTTTATTAACTCAAGTATTGTTATTAATTTACATATAATGTATTTTATTAACAGACTGATTATGAAATATGTGATTATAAAAAGCCTTTCGAGAGAAAACTTTCACACTTCTTTAGATTTCATTTAATATCTTTCAGTGGTTATTATTAACTAATAAAATATATTTATTGTGATGCTAAAAGTGTAAAAGTGTTTATTATGACGTGACAGACACGCCCCAAACTTTATTATTCTATGTATGTATGTATGTATGTTTATCAGTTGTCTAGCACAAGCTCTTTACGGCTAGATTGCGTTGTTTGACTATGTCCGAATGTTTTTTTAAATTATGTATACATTGAAAAAAAAAATTGTCTGTTTATTTTTTTATATATTATTTTTTTATAAAGATCGTTAGTAACACATTGCGGTATGGAAGGCTCGTCTGTCGAGCTGTAAGACGACATAATCTCGTAATGGCCAACCGTGGCGATGTCCGGCGGCCATTCGCCTCTAATAGCGCGCTATTTCATTACAAATTACATTTACGGCTTATCTCCAGTGTTGAACGGTGTTATTCAAATTGTGTTTCTGTGTTCAATATCTATAACTGTTTAGTTTATGTTAATTTTTCATATAGTTTATTTCATAATTACAATTCATAATGTTTTAGTATCGCGTTTTCGAATCGTTGACTCTCCATAGTAAATATATTCTCAAATAGACGGTAATAATTATATTCAATTTTAATTAAATATAGAATGAAAAGTGAACCAATACGTGACCTGGGAAACCTGGGGTCCCGTCTCTCCCTCTATTGAGCTACCGTATCTATCGACAGAGCGACGGGGCGGTTTGCCGGAGGTCGCGGGTTCAATCCCTGTCCGTATTGAATTATTTTTAATTCAATATTTATTTAAAATTTAAATAACATGACTATACATGTTTTTAGATATTTTGAAACAATTAAATTGTTTAGAAAAAAATGTAACTTTATTATATTATTCACTTTTTAAAATGTTTTGTTGTAATTTTAAAATAATAGTATTTAAAGTATTACTGAAGTAATCGTATTCGTAAAGCTCTAGAAGCATTAACCACTACGCTGAAAATTACACCGTACAATTTAAAATCCTCACAATGTTCCAACTGAAAGTAGAGCTACAACTTAACGACCATTTGCGTCAAGCCTAAAAGTAAAGTCTGTGTCCCCTGGCACTAAATATAATATTATCTCACTTCCGAGCTCTACCAGCAGAATGTAGCTTTCAGTGTCGCGATTTATATTAAGTAGTCTTTAGTTGCTGTTACATGGATTTCAAGCAGACCAAAACTTTCTATTTGCGCCTACTATATTCCCTTTCTCATGCTCTCGTATATTTTATAAGTATTTATAAATTACGCTACTCGGAAAAGTTGACAGCATTTTGAGTCTCTACTGATTAGAGTATCTTTTAAACTATTTTATATTTTAAGAATATACATTTTCTTGTAAAAGTTAAACGACTGTACAAACATTTCGATAATAATACTTTAAATTATATTGTTGTGATCGTAAAAGAGTTTGAATTGAATAATCTGGTCAGATGTATATTCACATTGTACCTTGCCTCTTGTTAGAAGGCTCGTATCCTCCACAATATTTGTCTATAAATAATGCCCACACAAATTCTCTTTATCGATGTATTGGAGGGGATCGAAAACCGAAAAATATTTTCACTATTAAATTGTCGAAACGGCGGGAGGTCTGTGTCGGCGCGTCCGAATCAAAACCAGCGTATTATTTACACGTTTCAAGTTTACAACCACAGATCAGAATGCTTTATAGCCGCGTGGGTGTATAAGTGTCTTTTGGGAGTTATTTTTCAGGGAGATGTTATTAATTTAGGTTAATTTATCGGCCGGTTTAACGGTTTCCCGGACCGGTTTCGGAGGTCATCGAAACCGTCCCGACACTCTGACCCTATTCCATGTCGAATTATTTATTACTACCACATTTCGTGTCATAATTCTCGTTTCGTTATTATGCAGATTGCGTTATGAGTTTCTTAATTTCATTGCTATTGTGTCGTTATAGAGTTCAATACAACTGTAAAGGAAAATTTGTATTATAAATTAAATTGCGGTTTAATTACGTATTCATATTAATAATTATTGTTATTATTTTATATCATGTTGAATGCATTGTTTTTGTAAACATTTCCACTACTCGTTAAGAGCTTGATTTTAACTAGGAATTCTATAAGTCGTTTGTTATTTTTCCTGAAACCTGGTTTGCTTAATTGATTAGATTTAAGATAAAAAAATCTTAGTTTGAGACTTGTTTCTAAATTATGAATATTTATATATTTGTATACATTTCATAATTTTAGCGTTAGTTACGTGGATATTGTTTTAAATGTTGCATTTCTCTATACCTTCTACGAACGACTCTACAATACAATACTTTATAAGGTAAGCTAGTAAAATAACATATATATGTTATAATACAATAGTCCATATCTAATTTAATTCACAAGAAAAAAAAATTATAAATAATATAGAAATTGATTTTCTAATATAGAATTGATTGATTAGAAGGAAAAATGTGCATAAAATTACGTTAGACTTTTCTTTGTTAAAATGGAGTTTTACAACTTGTACATATAAACCTATAAATGTTATTGAACTTTTTTGTATAAACTCTACTTCTATACAGATAATTTATAACGCGGACTATTATTGTAATTGTCGTTGAAAGCTTGACTCTATATTATTATACAGTTTTATTTGTTGTTAGTTTTGTTTTACCTTAACTATATATAAATTTTCCTTGTAATTTGCCGTTTATATATATATATATATATATATATATATATATGTATATATATATATATATATATATATATATGAATGATGAGTTCATGTTTTTATGTAAATAAGATAATAGTTATATAATTATAAATACACATTTATATTATGTATTCTAACAAAATGTTTTGATACACAAATGATATCTTCAAAAGGAGCGTGAGATGTTTCTGTCGGTGTCTTTTTGTGACCAAAATTGTCGAGATAAATATATCTCCCTCATTACAGTGAGGTTTACAATTGAATAACAAACATTTAAAGCAGATTTATCATTTTCAGTTTTCTTTTTCAGTCGTTACCTTCGTCTCGTTGCTTTTATAAAATTTTGAAGCAGGTTATATTTACCTTTTTTATTAAAATACAATCAGCTTTATCCAAAATCAATAGTGTTTTATGTATATTTTCAATTAAGTATAACAGAATGTATATATATAAATAATTGATATCGTATGTCATCTGTATGTTCTATAATAGTTAATCCGACAACTTTGGCGCATTTCGTTTGCGCCCATTTTCGGTTATCTCACGAGCATGTCACGGCAATGGACTTGAAACGTTTTTCGGCAGCCTTTGAGGTGATTTGCCTTTTGTGAGAGAATTATGTAATGAGCCTGTCATCTTGACTGGGGATATATGTCATGTTTGCTTAGCGGCTAACAAAAAACAAAACTGTATTGAGATAACTTACAGGTATATAAAAATAATTTGAGGGTCCTACATGATGACGTCATCATAAACATTCGGGAAGCTACACATATGTTACTTGGTTAGTTTAAATCTAAAGCTTGAACACACATTGTAAAGTTACTTTATACTTTACCATCTCAAATTTAAACATTGCTCTACAAGAGCCCTGTCGGCGACCCGTTTGAAGACGCCGATGACATCACTGATGTAGCCTTTGATTTATGACCAAAAAAATCTTATGATTTACGATATTCCATTACCTTATACACCCATTTCATTATACAATCTACGGCACACTATTTGACCCCAAAAATAGCGAGTAAGACTCCACCAATCAGATGAGAGCACTAGCTCAGTAACAGCCTTTTCACATTGCGATAATAGTACGCTAGTTAACCTAGCTAGTAGTAAATTGGATAATGAAATGCATTGAGCTAGAACCAATCATAGAATTTAGTATAGAACGTTTTCCGTATGGGAAGAAAAGAGTTTCCAATTTTGTTTAAGTTGTTTCTTATATATAATATATATATGGAGTAATTACACACATTTCTGTCCGTCGTCGGATCTTGTAAGTCCACTAAGCTGTGTAATCTCGTCACAAACGTAATACCAATTTGTGTTTATGAAGCGTTCCCATTTCACGCGCTGCTTATCAAATCTCGTCGGTATGAAATTTCATCTGTTTATTTTTTTTCGTCTGAAATCGTTTCCGCAAGTCCGTTGACCCCCCCACGGGTTCATGACCGTTTTGATGTAAAAAAAATCGTTATATAGTCCAGATGAAAGTCGGTCTGTTTGATGTTTAGGTGCTGAGGTATTGTTATTGAACCGTAAAGAAATAATGTGTCTTTGATTGTAACAATATGATTGCAAGATTATATTGGTGTTTGAAAATATATTTAATGACGTATAGCCATGTTAATCTTTAAAACCGTCCAGTGGCTCTAAAACTGGAGCTACCGTATCGCTTCGATTAATTTAGCATCCGTTCGTTTTTATAGGTACGGTTTGGACAATTAACAGAGAAACGGGACGGTTTCCCATACGTCACGGTTTTGAAACCCGTATCGTTTTATTTTTCTTTCTATATTTATTTAAAAATTCATGACATTGGCTCTGTCATGAGATTCCACAATTAATAAGATTTATATATTTATTTCATCGTATTCATAAAATTAGTTGAGATATATTTATACCATGAATGAATCGTCCATACCGGAGATGTTTCAGAGGAAATAAATTTCAGTTTACATTACTTTAGTGGTTTGTTTTGACGTTACCAAGAAATGGGCTAAAGTTGATTGTACTTGTTGACTCACGTATGTAATCTGTATGTTTATATGATTTTAATTTTATTAACAGGTCGTTTATAATTCAACATATATAAATAATAAATAATTTATCAGTTTATGCTAAATATCATCAAATTAATATAAATATAACAAGTTTGAACATAAACCAGTTATATGTTTTTCATCGCATCTCTTTATATTATAAATTCATCTCCGATGGAGATATTTATGTCAGTATAATAGTATGTAATATGTCATTGACTTTACAATTTTTTTTGACTGTGATGGTTTTTCTAAAGTTTTTTAAGTTAGTTTTTATTTCAATATTTCCTTGTGCACCATTCTTTTTAATTCATCGTTCTAGATCTTTCCGTGCGATTCCTTTGTGGTTAAATATTTAATAATACCCTGACTTACTGAGCGGAAGTAGGTCAGCTCGGTGACAATACTTTATAGCTTGGTCGTTTTTCCATTAATAACGAAAGAAGTAGATCTGTGAGTGTCTAAACGTATTACATTTTAATTAAATATATATTATGATTGAAATTGTAATACTAATAATGGTAAAATGAAATACAATTAGTAATTTATAAATAAATCCAAGTAACACCATTGTGAGTTCCTAGTACGGTTCTCGTTGCAGACTCCGGCGTCGTGGCGGTCGCCGCGCCGGCGCCTGCGCAGCTCATACAATATTAATGATCGCCCGACGCCGATTACTATTAAACGACCAATTAAATACCTATCTGGTAAAAAGGACGTCTCCGTCCACTATCGTACTGCCGTATCGATTTTAACCTAAAAACTAATCGCTTCTGTGAAATGTATTATTTGTTCAGACGGAAAATGTATAAACACAATTGATTTACAGACGAGATTGTATCTGGACATCTTCATTGCACTGAATCTATTAAATTATCATCTATATTATATACGTTACGTCCGTTTGTTTTTAGTTAAAAAATCAAACAGTGATAAAAAACTCTACGCTTTAAGTCGCCATTTCATTATACAATTCACTTAGTGCTAGATCAACTAACGTACAAATATCGCATCGTGAAAAGTCTCTTAGTGAGCTAATGCTCTCATCTGATTGGTGGAGACTCTTACTGGCTAATTTTTGGGGGTCAAATACGGCGTTGTGTATTAAAATGAAATGGACCCATTATAAGAAGTAGTGTAATTGAGATTGTTTATTAGAATTTATATTAAAACTAGTACTGTTTATTAATTATCGTGATTGGTATTTACCCATACTACAATTATCTTAAAAGTTTATGTTTTATGTTATGTTAGTGTCTTACGTAAAATTGTCAATAAATAATTTTATACAGTTTAAAATTGTATATCTTATAAAAAAACCATGATACAGATTAAGGATAAATGACATATAAATGTTTTATGATGTCACAATAAATATGTATGTTACCTATGTCATATTATAAATATTTAGATGTATGGAGCAATAGTAGGTAAGTGATTTATCTCGGCGCGTGTCGCTGAATGGAGGTATTAATTCATACTTACATGTAAGAAAAATATTGTTTATACATTGACTATGTAATAAAACTCGGAACAATAGTTCTTTATATGTCTGTCTGTTTTATTTACATGATTTATATTTGAATCTACTTATAATATTTAATATCCCTATTAAATGTTCAAAATATTTGCTTTGATACAAGCAGAGATCCAGTATAACACTTAGTACACAAATATAATTTATTTACACAAACGGTGTGTCGGTATGTCCCGTACGCACTTGGCAAAGAGTCTCTACTCTCTATTAAAACAAACCTTTCCTAGGCATAATTTACTGAGTAATGTCTGGTCG
This sequence comes from Dircenna loreta, assembly GCA_963555665.1. Lineage (NCBI taxonomy): Eukaryota > Metazoa > Arthropoda > Insecta > Lepidoptera > Nymphalidae > Dircenna > Dircenna loreta. Next base: position 16,172,162 of record OY743087.1, read on the forward strand.
TAATGTGTGTGACACACATAACACAGTAGCTGTGTGATTTTAATCACGGAAAAGCAGTTATGTTAAACGACAGCAGTGCAGTCTAAAGTTATTATAAGAAATGTAGCAGTGTGTAAAGCCTGCTTTTTAACAATGAATTTTAGATTTACTTATTCATCATAATAAGACAGCCGCTTTGGTTTAATAGTACTTTGCCTATCTAAATATCTTTAGTTCGATTTCCACACGGGACAGTTGGTTGTTTGATCCACGACATCGTTGTTCCTTTAAAATTTCATTTCTGTTTCAAAAACCTTTATTACTTAAAAAATCTAAATATAATCGTGTGAAAATAGATTTCATTTAAAATCCTATATATATTCGTTATAAGTATATAAATATTACATATAATGTGTATATATAACAATCAATATGAAGCAAGACAAATAATTTAATTAACATGTAATAAGCTAATGGTATCGACACGTACAGACGAGGAATGTATTCCTTGATTCTTATATAATTGTGTAAATAAATACAACTGCTTCCCATGATGGTTATACATTATTTATATTCTTGTTTCTAGATGCCCAGGTCTGTGTCCGACTGGGAAGTCTCCTAGGGCTGTCAAAATTATTGAAATGTCATTTTTTTTTTTGATTTTTTTTCTCCTCTAGTATTCTAAATGGTTACATATGAAGAATTAAAAAATATAGTTTTAATGTTATCAAATTTCTGTTAAAATGAACGTAACGAGTATATTTATCACGGTCTGATGTAAATAGTAATAACGTAAAGTAGACAGCCCTGTAACGAGATGATATCGCCCCGACTGGCAGATCTCATTATTATCGACGTAAGCAATCGTTTAATTATGTTAGTAATGCTGTAGAATTTATTGCATCTAGATTTTTAATAAATCTTATCTAATATTATACCATAGTATCTGTTAGGTTGGCATCACTGATACTAAAACTTTGGTTTACCACCAATGATGCCAACTTCGCGAAACCTCACGAAAATATTTTTCTAATGTGCCCATTTCATTATCCAATCTGCGGTGCACTATTTGACACCAAAAGCGAGTAAGAGTCTCCACCAATCAGATGGGAGCACTAGCTCACTAACAGCCCTGTCTAATACGATATTAGTGCGCTAGTTGACCTAGCACTTAGTAAATTGGATGATGTAATGGCTGCTTAACAATAGATAGTTGTCTTTGTAGAATACCTTTATACTTTTTTCAATTATAATGATTGAGAATGATAAATAAGTTTGTAAGTTTTTATTATTGAATATTAATAATAAAGAAAGTTACATTATACTCGTATATCTAAAACTAGAAGCCAGGGGTTACGTGCGTGTAAGTTAAGGTCAATTAGTCTTGTCCGTCCGTTGGTTCGTTCTCACGCCAACAATACATTTTATATTCGTTCCATTAAACTTTACTGCCAAGTGAAATATTATTGCTTTTTTATAAGATGTGATGTAACGGTAAGTTTTAGTAGCGGTATGTTGTTTGGTTCATATTTGGGTTAAATTTGTAACAATATTGACTTTTAGTAACAATAATGCAATTATCCAGTCTACAGCGCACTGTGACCCCAACAAATAGCGAGTAAGAGTCTCCACCAATCAGATGGGAGCACTAGCTCACTAACAGCCTTCTCACAATGCAATATTAGTATCCTTCTTGACGTATCGCTCAGTAAATTAGATAACGAAAGATTGCTTTGATTTTTTGTATTTTAAACGCAGACAAGGGTGTTACAACGCGGGTGCTGGCGGCCTTCAGTGGCGCCAGGAGCGAGCACCCTGTCGATTAAAGGCAAGGTCGACTGTCAGACGTTGCCCGATGACGAAGCTTATTTTAAAAAGCTGTTCTTGCGTTTTTATTATAAATTTGATTAGTTATCTCCATTTTTATTTGTATCGGTGAAGTATGACGACGTCTTCGTATGTTGATTGCAAGATGTGTGTGAGATGGTCGTCCACGTTCTAACACATTAAGAAACATCTTGTAATAAACTTTCCCGTACAATTTTCATTTAAAAAATGGTAAAATACTAATAATAGACTCACATGACTTCAAGTTATTCCCCGCGCCTTCGCGTGACTACAGACAGGGGTTATACGTTCGAAACATTAGTTTAGAAGTAATCAAACTTCGGGAAAGAAACATTTTGTCCACAGTTGCCATATTTATATAGAACACGCTTATACTTTTTCTCTATTGAAGAAGGCTTATATTATATTATATACAGGTTGTAAGTTCACATACACTGAGGAATGTTATATGAAATAAAATGCTTTTATTAATCCGAATATCTTTATTATACATTTATGTTATTAGTGATCAACGCTTCTATTAAAATTGTACACTTATTTATTCGTACAATATCAGATAGATTCTCAATTGAGCTGTATTTTTATAATTGAGTCCTTGTTTGTTTTCTTAATCTTCGAGTTTAGCAATATTGTTTGAATGTCATACGAGCGTGGGCCGGCTGAATGGTGTCTCTGAATGTATTTCGTTGTCTCGCATGAATGAACTGGCCACAAGATGTATTTTGTATAAACAGACATGTGTTCACTGCTTCATTGCGTGTCCTGATAACGATGGAAATTCATTAACATTGTTAATATAATTTCTATTACAATTAAAGCTCTTTTAATTGAAATTTAATTTGAATAGAGATGTAATGTAGATCAGGTTTCGCACTAAGTAGGTCACGTCCTAATTTTTCGTAGTGTCATATTATACGAAAATATAATGTGCTTTAAAAGAACAAAGATTCTCCCGACAATGCTGGAACACAATGCCGGTGTCACGAGCACAATGAATTCTTTCTTTTATCGGATGTTGAGAATAGTCCTTTTAAATTATATTATAATTATGACAGTTTATCTCAATTTACTCATTAAAATGAACAACCAAGCTTCCATACAAACCGCAACAAAAACGTAAACAAGCATTTCTATCAATTCTATTGACACAGGAGCATTGGAATAGAATACCTGATGTCTCCTGGTACCAAATAAAGCTTTATCGCTATCAATAATCGTAATTGGTCAAAGAACGACTCACCACAATGCAATGGAGACGCCATATCTATAAAATAGAGTATTACTCCAAATAAAGAGATAGAACTAAACTTAATTACAAATACACGCAGGCCTTATAACCATTAAGTGCTATTTGTCTCTTTTTAGCATACGTATATTTTATAAAATAGAGTAAGATAGCGTATTGTACATATGGAAAGTGTTGATTAAGGCTAAGTATGAAGCGTGGCATTCAATCTGGGCGCGATGGGAGCTAATTGACCAAATGAGTTGCGCAAGCGCCGCACGCAATGAATACATGAGCGGCGATATGAAAAAAAACAAGAAGGGCATTGTATTTACATAAGTTTTATTTAATACGGTTCAGCTTTATATATTTTCAAAACATTAATGTTGGTGTGTGTGGCTTCTTTTCAATGTTAAATTATACTGCAAAGTTTGAAAAATTGGTTGGGATTTTAGAAAGAAGCCTAATAGATGTCGCCACCGTCCCGATAAAGACGAATATGTATAGCGTGCTAAATTCATCGAGGTGTAGAGGCAATCGGTGGCTTAATTGTTATAAAGACGGGACGGTTCTCCAGAGGTTCTGTGTTCGAATTTCTTCTCGTTTCGGTTTATTTTCATATATATGTCTAAATCGTTTTTTTCGGCATAATAATAATGATAACAAAATATTAAATCTTTTATCTTTTGCTTCACACAAATTAGTAAAATGAATCACAATAGAGTCTATGTACTAAGTGCAAATGCGTTCATTGATAAGGGATGGCTTGATACGAAGATTACATTTTATCAACACCCGGCTCTCTTTACTGAGCTTTATCTCTTACCCTTGATAATTATAATGACATTGGATTGCCTCTTTCTGGTTGTTTGTCCTGATGTTCGTAGGTGGATTTATATATACATATATATATATAAATCCATATATTTTACATCCTGTTACTAATGATTATGTGATCATAAACTATTTAAACAAAATTTGTACATTTCTAGTTTTATTTACATTATAGCCTAAACCGAAAAACTGGTTTCTATGAGAGAATTATCCACACTCAAAACGTATACCAACTCACAGATTTGACGTTACCGTTATATTATATATACGTATAGTTTGTTTTAAATCAATCTTGTTCCCCGAAAGAGACGTGTACGTGACATTATTTAACTTGTAAAGTAGATTAATTTAAATGTTCTAAATTTATTCAAAAATATTTTTAATGGGCACTAAACTTTATAGTATTTTTTATACGATTACGGAGATAAAGCAACAATACTATTGCACAGTATAGGGGCGTCTCACCTTGAGCCTTGTTGACAGTGCCCCTAGTACGAGATTTGACGTTACGATACGTTGATAGCTTTCGAGCAAACACGAAACGAGTTCTTGGCTGTGATTGGTAGTTATTTTGTTGTCATTGTTATTAAACCAATCACAACAAAGAACTCGTTTCGTGATTGCTTGAAAACTATCAAAGTTTCGAAACGTCAAAACTCGTACTAAAGTTACAGATTGTGGCGCCATCTTAGGTCGTTATTTTTTAATGAACTGTACTCTAGAGAGTAAATCATTTAAAGCTATTATTACTCTTGCAATAGTAACTTAAAATTACTCAATCAATATAAGTCTCCATTATTTACGGTAGTAAAGATTTTCGCTTTCTAACTCTTAGTTCTGTTTGAGTAGCACTAACAAGGAATTATTATACCTAGATATATTATATACTTGAATGTATTATTAAATAATATTATCACAATGTGTGTTTGTGTTTTTGGTATTTTGACGTTACCGTGAGAACTGAGGTACTGCGTGGGCGTAGCGAAGAACCGATAATGACTTAACGATATGTATTCTATATAGCTTCAAGTTAGTGAAGCAATACGTTTGAAATTTTATACATATTCAGTTGAAATACAACATCGTCCGTTGTAGGCGTGAATATATTAAATAACTTAAGTAACAATTACTTAAAACTCAGTTTGATAAACGTTATATGTATATAATAAGTTATTTGTAAATCTAAATTCTTTTGACACTCGAGTGAGTTTGTCTCTTGCTTGCGACATTACAATGTGACTCTTAATATAAACCACAACTAAATTTTGTTTCGTAAGTATTCATGATTTGTGAATCGAGTATTGATTTCGTTTTAATGTTTCTAAGTTACAAATATACACATACATACATTTTGTTAGTATTAATATAGAATTTGTATGTAATCGTTTCTAAAAACTATATTATTTGAGGGTTCTAACACTTAAGAAGGCCGTGGGCGAAGAAGCCGACGTTCGCAATCGTAGAGTTATGAAAGAAGTGCCTGCGACAAACAAGTGCTATGCTATTACCCACTCCTGTCTCTTTGAAGGTATTCCAAGAAAGTTTTGTTGACAATTTGAAAAATTTCAAAGAATCTTAATTAGTAAAGAATGTGCTAAATCCCGTTTCATTTCAAAGTAATTTCTATTAATTATCTGATAAATAACACTTCATTATCAAAATAAATATTGTCGTTTGTATCTTCGGCTTTATATTAATTTAGCACTATAATAATACAACCTTTGCTAAAATTGCCCGTGTCGTGTGGGCGGGGTGTAGTGACCGGTGGCCACGTCATTTGTAACTTATATATTGAGATTTTGTCCTTCACTCACTTACTATAAACAAATGAGATACAATAATTTAATATTGTATCTAACAGGGATGTTTTTTGTCAATATGTTTATGTTTTTGGTGTCGTTTCTCTTATGCAACACCAGATGGCGATGACCTCGAGAATGCTGTTTTTATTTGCACACCACCCGAACCAATGTTAAGATACTATGACCTCCCACGCACTTTTTGATTTATATCGCGACACCAGTGAGCCTTAAAAATTGTATTTTGTATACGGTTGAACTAATTTGTATTTTTTTTTTGTTTCAGGTGAGTCACAGTACAATTATTGCACCAAATGTTATAAAACGTTTAGTAAGTAATTAAAATAAACTTGAGATAGCAACCGGCGTACGTGAAATATTCTTTCAAGAAAAACTAGTATATCTTTGAAATTGTTTTTTTTGTGATTCATAAAACCATATTTTAAAAAAAAATATATAGATTTTTCAATCAATTCATTATTTTATAACATATTATATAATAATTTTTACTTTGAGAATGAATTTAATATAAACCTAAGTATCATTATATTTAAATGCGAATGTTTTGTTGGTATGTTTGTTTATTATGCATTTAAACGCCTTAACTACTCAACCAATCATCACATAATTTTACATACACATTGCCAGAGGTAGAACGAACCCTTTTATTCGAAACAAAAGTACTGTTTCCAGGAATATAACAATGTCTTTTAGATGGCCGTCGGACGTAACAGATTTTTTTTCTCGAAACATGCGGGCAGGCCCCTGGTAAAAGCTAGACACTCAAATTTATATAAATGTATTGTTTTTTTTTTACATAAATTATTATTTTAAAATATCTCCTATGTACTTACTATTAAATATACGTCTTATTTTAGTCTTATATTATGATATTATATGTCTAAATACGTAAATTATAAACATTTAAGGTATGTGAAAAACAATTCATGAAATATTTAATTATAATAAATATATTCCTATACTATTTGAATTTGTCTTGTTAGTTTTTATAGGATCAACATTTTTAATAAAGCCATATTTTTTACCAAACAAGAAGTATTAGAAACATATAATTTGCCAATTATGGCTTATATTGTATGAAGGTTCAGCGTGTTTTCCTATATTTAGCGTGACGCATAGCGCCGGCTCCGGTGGGCGTAACCTTCACCACCTTTGCGACAAAAAACTAAGTGACGTCACGATTAGAATTAATAAAAAAAAAAGTGTAAGCATTTTCCTAAAATATGAACTTTTCTCTTCTTTATGCTTTATTTATGCCAGTAACATTTTCAATATACACCAAGAATAAGAGTACTGGCTCACTAACAGCCATTTCACAATGCGATATTAGTACGATAGTTGACCTAGCACTTAGTAAATTGTATAATAAAATGACTGCTAAATATTTTAAGTATATATTAAACTAGATTTCAAAGATAAAATATAAAGCGTATCTAAACGTATAATTACTCGAGATAAACCCACCGACACCGGTTAGCGCGGGTATTAGAACAAAGTTGACAACTAACGACCTATTCTGGCCGGGTTCTTAATGCGTCTGGTGGTCAATAAATACATTGTTTTATGCAGGCTTTGTATTGGCGACGAGGAAAACGTTTTTGTTTAACACGAAATACTAGACTTATACATTAATATATCGAATTAACTGATATTGTTTTATACAGATACAGGTCTCAAATCAAATTGATACCACATTAAATTGTTAGCCCGGAATGGTTTCTAGAACGTTCGTAAAATATTTTAATGATACCCTCATAAATTTAAGAGACACAAAACGAATTTATAATAATAATGAAGTGCGTAATTTTAGAATCGCCATCTAGAATGCGCCGTGTTATATTGGATGGGATAATTTGTCGCGTTCGTCAGTCTACCTCCGAACGCATTCCTGGAGTCGTGTTACACGCCACGTGCCAAGGGATTTGTCAGCGCTTTCACTTTTCTTTTAGTGACTGCAAGGGTCGATGACACGACGTTTATCGTGAACCCGTTGGAATGCTCTACCCGTTTTCACAGCTTAATGAGCCATAAATCCATTTGTTATTATTCGGTGTCCGCGGCTCGAATTAGACCCCTGATCGTTGACCGCCCGGCATCTCATTCATGCGAAGGACGGTAGAAATGAAATAAATGTAGACGCAGAGCTGCAGCCACCGTTTCCGTTATTCTAAATTTAAAGCGCATATCATAACGTCTAGACGCTTTTATGATCTAATGAAATTAAACTCTCCGTTTTATGATATAAGATTTATTTTGTTTTGAATAACAGAAAGTATTAAGAATTGTGTCCATGATTTATAATTTTGGTTCGTTTGTTCATGATTCACGAGTGAGACGCACTTATTGTCAGACTTACTACAGACGTATGAAATTTTGAAATTTTGCCAATAAGCTTTCGCATCATGCGATTATCGTAAAATCCGTAGACGCCGGCAGTGACCTATATACGGCCGGGTCACGGGCGAGGGTAGATCACAAATAGAATTGATTGATGCCAAACATCTACGACTTATCATTGAATAACTATTATATCATTAATTTATATACAATACTATTGTTAATATCATGAAGTATCCTTTTTGTCATATTTTTTATCCGTGTTATTCGGTACTAATAGGGTTATGGAAAGATCAATCTCCGCGAGATCTTCAGTAAGTAAACTATTTGCATTAACTCTTGTCGAATAGAATGATAAAAGTATATATTTGACATAAGAGTACGTTATACGTACGTCCATACATTGAAGTAGAATAGACAAGGAGCGTTTGCACTTGTCTAGACCATCTGATAGATATGTTGGTCTGTCCTTCAATAAACGCGATTTCATGATCTAAGTGCTAGCGAAAGTGAGATTTGTAATATAATTTATTTGTTGCGTTATTAATTGCGTTCGAGTTTATTGACATATTTTAAAATATACTGCTTATTAAAATTGACGTTGAATGATTGGTCGTTTAGAGGCGTTAGTCAAATTGTCGCTTGCTGTCTATTCTACTTAAAAGGACGCAAGCGATAGTATAATGGCAGCCTTGTCTTATGTCAAACCCATACATTTATCATTCTAATCGATTATCGTTAACGCCACTGACGCCTTGGCTACTGATATTAAATGTTATTTAAAGCAAACACATGACCTTTGAAACTAGTTCGTTCTACAATCAATGGAAAGTGCTAAATGCAAATATAAGGAAGGCTATTTATAAGTGATTAATTATTATATATTTTTAATGATTTATTATCTGTGTCCCGATTTAAATATCGTTAATCTAACAGTAAAACGATACCGTTAGATATTTATTTATTTATTTAAATTAAAATACGCCCATTTAAGAAGTTACGTTAAAACAAATTTAACTATATAATATCATTCGGTTCTGCCGAAATAGTAACAATAGTTGCGCATGCGCATGCACAATACATTTGTAAGCTTGCGCTAATTTTGAAATATAAGAGAAATAATGCTGTGTAATTTTTCATATCAAATGCTATGTTACATATTATAGGATATATATTTTTTGGAATAAAAGGACCGACAAACAAACAACAATACATTTTATTATTTTGTTTGTTACACTAGTTAACAGCTGGTTTATGTACAATTAAAAGTTATTGTGTTATTTTAATAAGCCGTTATACGGCAACAAAAATGAATTATTTTGTATACGAAAAAGGATGCCATTAAAAAGATTCGTCAAACCAAACTGGGTATTGCTCGCGAAGGCCCTAGAGCCCTGGAGTCAGATAGTGGATCTGTTCCCAGAAAGGTTAGGAGAAAGTGCCGGCACGACGCATCTTACGCGGAGCCGTCTTGTCGCTGACCGGGAAGCGAACGATGTCGATGCTGAGATAGCTAATTCATTTTAATATATGTATCAGCTTCTCTGATAAACTTAGTATGTATGAGAATTAAAAAATATATATAGAATGAAAGCATTATATTCTAGAGGTCTGTAAATTTGATTTAAGTAGGCATAAAAGTATCTCTTTTATATTCAAATTTAAACCATGACGACTATTATATATATATATATATATATGTATGTATTTATTTACGTCGTATCGGAATTTCCCCGACTAGCCGATTAGTAGTCTTCATTCCCCCTCCGAACCCATTCGTTACCCACGAACTCGCAGCATGGCGGACACGCGGCAGGAACTCGACAACCTATGATATCTATCATACTTTATATATGTTATAATAAAATCGGTCACAGTTGAAATAACCGTGATAAGGTTGGATGGAAAGTTTTGATACCGTGTCTGGTTTAAGAAATCGCGAGTGTCATCCTTACTGATTATCGATGCTGATACAGAGTACATCTGAGCTTAGCCATTATCTCGGCCAGTATAAGAGTCGTGGGAGCGAGCCTCCAGCCACGAACACTATTGTTACAAGCCTTTTACATTTCCGCAAGTGTTTCTTGAATGGTATATTTAGACCGAGTTTGTTGAATTTGCACTTTCTATCAAATTATCGTAAATCATGAGAACGTTTGAAAATTTATTATTTTTAATAGATTTAATAAATCAATCAAGTAAAGATATTAAATGTTTGTAAGATGTGGCATTAATGTTTGTAGAAATCTCCTATTAGTAAGTTCATACATTTGCGCACGCGCAGCTTTCTTCCTTTATGGTGAACATAGGCACGTTTTCTTAGTTAGCACTCGCTTAGTTAATGGAAAGGCGTCTTTGTCGGATACCCAAGTAGATGCAAACTCAATTTGCTTGCGAATTGCATTCTCAGGCATATTAGAAGTAACAGTTATATATAGAGAGCATGTTCTATCGATTATATAATATATTACTCTTAATATATTATATAATCGATAGAACATGCTACAAATATGTTTACTAAATCCTCTGATTTTGTAAACACATACTCTTGAAGGTCATCAGATTTGTAGAATTAATTAAAAAAAAACATGAAAACACAATTAACACACCCACACAATCACACACACACACAATCACACACACACACAATCACACACACACACAATCACACACACACACACACACACACAATCACACACACACACACGAGAAATTAGTGTATATGCAAACAATAACATTTTATTTATCCGTTTACTAGTAGGAGTCACCCTCTGACGAAGAGCTCTACAAACACTTGTAAGAGGCTCAGCTCTCCCACGACAATGACCACTTTACAATTAAACAACCAGAACCTGACAACTCCTTCACACCCTTTAAAACTTATCCAGGAAAAAGGTACAAGAAATATTACTGCTTACATATGTTATTTTAGACCGAATATTAAATATACATATATAATTTTTATTAAAGTATATAAATATCTTTTTTATCAAAAATAAATATATGCCTTATTTATCAAATATTTATGTCCTATTTATCAAAGGTATAAGTCCTCTATCGAAAGTAAAACAGTAGCAATATCTAGATTTAAATCAGACACTAACACCAGGGGCCATATTTCTGCGCCTACTTATTCAGGTCACCAGACAATCTGTAGGAAGGAGTCTGACCACATCCATTATTGACAACGAACGATCTCTCCTTAATGACAATGGAACTATAAGAGATAAGAGATAACTCTATCTCTCATCTCAATCTATATCTCTTATATCCAAAATCGACTAAATTTTAATAGGTTTCATTTATGTAATAGATCGCGAATAAAAACGAAACTTATATCCTTTTATAGTACATAAACAAATCATTCAATAAATTAATAATAGCTATGAGACAAAAAAATCTCCTAACTTGACGACGCTTAAGTGATCCGCGTCTTTTTCGTCTTAATGCTATGCAAATAAGTTGTGAATATAAAGATTGAATTATTCAAGTCGTCGAGGCGCAAGCGGCGCGTGGGTGATCTATTAATTATAGTCGGCTTGCTTCCGCGGCTGCGCCCGCGCATCGTCGCTGCTCACCGAGATCATTACGCGTTCACTTTGTTGTCAAGAACGATTTGTTATGACTCAATGTGCTCTCGCGCTTCCTTGGGTATTGATCGGCGATAATCTATCTATAGTTTTATTAAATCTAGCTATATCGAGTGAACATTTAAAAAAATATAGAATGAAAAATAAATAGAAACGGGCAGGGATTCGAACCCGTGACCTCTGCAAGAGCTACTACACGGACTCCAAGACGCGTGACCTCTAGGAGAGCTTCGAGACGGACTCCCATAGGTCGCGAGTTCGATTCCCGGTATCTGTATTGGCTTATTATTCATTCTATATCTATTTAAAATTTAAATAAGCCTAACATGGCTATACATGTTATAGATAATTTCATATATAAATGAAGGTTTAGTCTGGAATGTTATCAATAAATTTCATAATGCATGTATACATACACACACACAGACGTGTTTTAAACACATCTTGTATCTATCCGGGTTAACGAATAGAATTAGTTTAAGTTAATCCAAGCACCATATAATTTGCATACTAATTATAAAATGTCGATTAATTTCAAACACGGCTAATAGCTGGCTAAAGGCCAAGAGCTGGACCTGCAGACCTTGACACGTGACAGGTGCTTTTACATTCTGGAACTTTGTAGAAGGAATTTATTAGTTAAATCTTATTTTGATACACTTGCTATGATAAAAGATTATTTATAGACTTGAGATATAACATATTTTATTATAATGATTTATTATAACTTGTATTGTACTTATTTATTACTTGTTGATACTAAGATTTATTTCATATATATATATATATATATATATATATATATATATATATATATATATCTTATGCTAAAGGTAATATGGACCACATACTATGTACGTATCTGTCTGTCATACAGTAATATGATAGTCAGTGTGTGTCCAATACTTCGTTATTATAATTATTTTCAATCGACTAGTTCCGTGGTTATTATTGCGATACTTGAGACAAAGGGACGGTGATTATATTTTATATGTAAAAAAACAAAGCTTCCATTAATTTGAACGTATACTGTAATATCTTTGTCGTGTGTAACAAACAATTCACAAGGCAAATCTTACTAAAGAATGTATAGTAAATTGTAATTTTGATTCTTTTCATATTTATATATTAAATAATGAAAATATATTATGTATGTTTGTATGTCATGTTTCTAAATTTAAACACAAATGATATGAAACATACTTACAGCCGGTGTCACACTTAATAATCTGAACTGGAGATATTTAAATGAATTATTTATTATATCGAAATTCCCTATCGCTGCGTCGCAATAAATTACTGATGTCCGTATCTGAGCGGCGCACGCGCAGGCAGGTGTATCCCGGGCCCCTAGGAATGCCAATGGCTTCATATACATATTGAGATATCATGTTAGGCTTTTTATTATAAGTTGTTAATTTTGTCTTTATCTATAAAATAATACTTAAAATAAAAACTAATCTAAACTATGACAGTCCGTTAAAAACAAGTAAGTCAACTTCCTATATCAACTCCTGAGTTACGTTAACAGAAATACAATAAACCATAAGATCTAAGATATATCACGTCAGCGACAAATCTAATAATAAATGAATCACAATACCAAAATGGCGAAGATTTCCTCTGTGCTCACCTTCGCGCGGCGCCGGCGCAGGCGCACGATTAATAATATACTCTATAAGATGTTATCACAGAGATATTATCATTAAACGTTTGCCAATACGCAGTAATTGAATTCCGCATTGTGTCACCACTGTCGGGAAAGTTCATTTATACTAAAACAATAAATATATTATAAACGTATAAAAATATATTTAAAAAAATATGTGTATTATTTATTGTCATATAATTTTCAGTTGATAATTTTTATTATTTGTGTATAATTTTTTTTAATAAATAGTTTACTCTGGCTATTTTTTCCTGAATTGTTCCTTTAAAAGATGGGTCCTGGATACTTGTGCGGCTTTTTTAAATAGAAATCTGTATAACAATAACTCATTTCGTCCTCTTAATAGACGTTGCACTTAATATGTAATCTTCATTTACATTATTTAATATTAATGTTTGTATGTAAAGTTTGTAACGTGATTTGTTTGTCAATAAAAATACTGTAGAGTAAAGACATTTTATTTGTAAATATTAACTTTGTTGATGACGGGGCTACCAACGTAACAATGTAAACTTATAAAGGTATCAAACAAAATATATAAATATCACGGCCTTTTAAGAGTTACTCTCTACACAAATTACAAGTACTTATATCTTACTTACTTCCCTAAATATATGTTTTTCTTTAAATTAATTTAGATGTTTTTATAAACAGACAGACTCTTATATATTAAGACACACACTCACGTATGTGGAAGGCGCGATATCTAAGATAAGACCTGTAAGGAGCGAGACCAAGATTAATTATAGTTCAAATACATTCATCATTCATTCAAGTTGCGTAAAATTTATCTGATTTAAGGAAATCATTTTAAATCATTCGCTCTCTAAGGATCTTTATAAATTAATGGATAGATATTTGAACTTAATAAAAAGTAATAACATATATTTTATTATGCAATTCTGATAATAATTCAATTTTAAAAGTTATTTTAGTAAACTAAATATCTACACATTTATATAAATATATACCCTTCGAAAAAAATATGTAATTATCTCTCCCCAATGAGTCCACTACAGACGGACGGACGCACAATGCGTCCTGACTTCTAATTTAAAACTTGATTTACCCACAGCATCCCTCACTAACAGATATAGAGCTATAAAAGACATCTTTGTTTGAACATATGGATGGCATAGTTTTATTGTATATATTTCTGTATTTGTTATTAAAATATATTGAAATTTTAAGAGATTTTTTTTTCAAACCAACAACGTTATAAATGTTAAATATTCACTAATCTTATTTTATACTACAACTAACGCGCTACATTTTGAACTATTGTCATTATTATAATTGATATTTTGTATTTTTTTTGTCTGTTCTCAAAATCTTTTGCCTTTATTTGATTTGATTTGAAATAAAGTACTCTAAAGTTTATACTTTAATTATCAAATAAATATTTTTTACTAAACTATACACAGTAATAATATTTTTTGTCTTTGTCTGTGATATAATTAGTCTGTGGACAGCAAGCATAGAGTGATTCCGCATAATTTGAATTAAATCTGCTTAAGTATTGTTTATGCACAAAAAATATTAAAACTCATTGAATATTAAACCATGCTCCCTTAAAATAAAGTTTAAAATTAGTTTAACACGTAGCAATAGAATTAAACGGGCGTTTGAGAATGAAGACGGATTTTATGACTTCCCGCGCAGTGGGGAGGTATAATAATGATTTTATTTATTTACTTATTTACTATTTGTTGGTGTGTTCCAGCTTTATTGTTGTTCTATAAAATAGTCTTTATTATCAGTCTGAATCCACCTTCACAGTAAACTTACTTTAAACTATAGTTATCAATTGTATGTTGGATTTTAAACTACAGTTATTTATTAAGGTTGAAATGTTCTCTGTCTCGAAACATTGCGCAACTTATAATAAACTATACAAATTTGTTGAGACACTATAATATGGGTTAGATCGTATTAATATAACTACATGTTGTTGAACAAATTACTTTATTAATACCTTTATTGAACAAACTCAACATCTCGACTATGAATAGTGACGAGTTCAAGATTAACGTTGCGTAAGAAAGTTATGGATTGATGCGTTGAGTTGTACAAAAAAGAGAACTATATTTATTATTTATGGCTAAGATTAGAACACTTAAGTGACTTCTTTAAATTTCATTATCAATCTACATCTATATTCAAAATAGCAAGTAACAGTCTCCACCAATCAGATGAGAGCACTATCTCACTAACAGCCATTTAACAATGCGATATTAGTACGCTAGTTGATAATAAAATATTTGCTTAAATGTAGTGTAATCAATCATTATATTTTGTTTACTGTTCGTGCTTGTGTGTGTGCGTGTGTGTGCGTATGTCTAGTTCAGAGAGTATATTCTCGTTCATGCCTGTCTCCGCCTTCATACCGGCCATCGTCAAAATCGACGTTTCGGAGATAATCAATCAAAGCCGAAAGTCCATCTAACGGCCCGTCCACGGCCAAGGACGCCGGTCGGTCATCGGTCTGGTTGCGCAACTGTTGCACAACGAGCTCAGTCGTAACTCAGTGATCGCTTTATTATTTATATATGCAGTTACATTGTAATACATATGTATTTATATACAGATTTATGTATCTTTTCATTTTATTTTGTTATTGTTTAACACATTATTTAATTTACTAAGAGCAACTGTAATTATGTACTAATATTGGATTGTGAAATGGCTGTTAGAGAGCTAGTGCTCCCCTCTGATTGGTTGACTCTTCTCGCTATTTTTTTAAATTCAAATAGTGCGCCGTAAATTGAATAATGAAACAGATGTATTCATCTTCTAGAATATAAAACATAAAATAACATCACCCTGTACTAACAATCATATCGAGGCGGTTATTCAAAACATGATTCTCGCTTAATAAACGCTGAGAGTGCTTTATTTGGAAAAATGAGCATTTTATCGACCGCTCGCATATTAATAAATGTGACGGTATAATAAATATTCGTTGTATCAATTGTGAGAGCGGGGACTGCCTTGGGACATATGACGCGGTACAGTTATTGTACTGTACTACCAACTTAGAAATAAATAAAATTTATTTATTTAGTCTTTAATGTTCAAAACAATAGGTACAAGCGATTCTCTATTAGTAAAAAAAAAACAAAGAACAATAAGGCGAATTTCTGTTACTTATAAATGTGTTTTTGAATTGAAACTTAGGTTTAGACATTTTTTTTCATTTGTCCATGTGACAATTTCAGAATTTTATATTTCAAAACCGCTCTGTCTAGCTATCGTAGATATTATTAACTGAATTATTATTGTAATTCTTTGTTTATTTACCGCGACCGCGATATTTATTTAAGCAATCCATTTGGTCGCAAGTTGTTTCAAATCGGCCGCCGTCGGTTTTTTGCCGGCATCTGTCGGCAGGTGCGGCCGGTTCGCCGAAAATCGTTCCTCCCCTCGCCTTTCACCCTGCGCGCACGCATCTGCACCAGTTTTTAACCGACGATTAACTGCAATCGGCAACCGCTTGTTGATTTTTGTTTCTTTTCCCAATTTATTATGGTTCGAAAGATTTACGGTTCGGAAATAATTGGTTTAGAGTAACGTTTACTTTAAAATGTATATGAACTTAACTTTTGTTTATTAATATACTCATAAAGGAGTAAAACTTAATATATATAATACTTTCTGTCAAAGAACAACTTATTTTAATTATTTTTCTTATTTTTACGACTGATTGAATGAAACTAAATTTAAGAACAAATAAATGATATATTTCGATGGCAACAGTTTAGTGATAAAATAATAGTTTAATTTTTATAAAGTTTTCCTAACTCGAACTACAAACTGTAAAAGGTAAAGGTAAGTAAAGTAAGTAAGGTAAAATTTATAAAGTATTATTATAACATAAAATAATACTCAAAAATATCAAAATATAATATTGTCAAGATTAATATTTTAATTGTAACACTTCTTTCGCGGCTTCACGCACAGGGAGTTGACAGACACACTTCCCCGCGCCATCTTAGACTAATATATACTTATTGATTTAAGTCTATAACATACTAAAACAAATAGCTTAATGCTATAGAAGCACATTTATCAACTAAACAAAATACTCCGTTGACTAATTTGTCTTTAGTGAAGATCTTATAAAATATTTAGTTTGAATAATCAAAAACTACTGGCTTGTTTTTATATATTAGTGTTTATAAACTATAGCGCTGTGTATACATTTTAAACTAAGATATCATCATCCATTTATTTTAACACCTTTATCGCCGAATGGATCCGATATTTTAACCTTTTTAAAATGTTTAATATATTACTTATAAGATGTTGGATTAATAAACTTAGAATGCAACATTTTTGACCTCAATATTCGAATTCAGTTCTAAATAAACGTAAGCTTTATTGAAGTAATATTTTATAAACATTGAAGGCGGTCTGTGGGTGTCGCCTGACACAAAATATCGCATCTATTAACATTTCAATACATTTAAAGCGCTTTATTCCAGTTACTGTGGCGCTTAATATTGTAATTATCAACTAAACAAATACGCTTTTAAAAATTTGGTGAAATATATTATATTTATAAATACATTTAAACAGAAAATATCTTAATATTTTTTACAAAACAGTCCCAGTACAGAAAAAAACCTATAATAAATATATGATCTAGCTAAGTACATGTGTCATACATCATTGTAGTTATACTCATAGTACGTTGACAGTGCATTCAAAATTATGGCGCCGGTTAGCTAATTGCAATGCGCGCGCGCAACTAAGGGGCAGATTTATGCACCGCCCGGAATTAGTCGCCAGGCCTGGTTATTTGGTCGCTGGTATCGTTATAGTTAGTGCTAAGCTTAAGTAATGGCTTAAACATACCTAACTATTTATTAATTCGAAGTAGAACATTGTTTTATATAAGAATACAAATATATTGATTTCATGCCGTTATTACGAACATTAACACGTTAAGTGTCGTGAAGCACATGTATAATTAATTTTGTCACAGTTGAGACGAATGTAGTGGTCTAATTATTACTGTACAGGAACTGAATACCTCAGAAACGCATAGCTCGTGGACGTAAGAGAGCTATTACAAGAACAAATGGCCTACTAATGGCCCCTTCATGAGATGTTTATAGCTTTCAGTTCGTCGCCTCCGTGAAATTGTCTAATTACATGATTGTGCTTTGTTCAATACAAATAAATATAAAAGAGCACAGATATAGAATACAATATCACACGATCTACAAAGTTATGGTATAATGTGGGTTTCGACAGAAATACATCTAATTAGGAGTTAATTTTAAAAACGAGGGGTTCCTAGACGACATAATAGCGAGTGGGTTATAGCTAGTCAGAGTGTACTTAAGCTCATATTAAGTCGTGCCTCTAAAGTACAACATCCTGTAATTACAGCTTCACGTTTTAAAGCTTAGGAGTGCTTGTTTACAGTTGTTTCTATACAAGCAGGCTCTTTAAATATACTAACATTCATATATTATGTACTAAGAAGTTGGATTATTTTGAATTGAAGCTGAAATCAGTGAAAAGTTGGTCTTGTGCGGAGTATATAGGCAAATGATTGTAATCTTTATATTTAACTTTACATTAAATATAGTTTTAAAATTAGTTTTAAATATGTTTTTTCAGACACGTATTTATTAATGGTATATATTTATCTGTTCCAGGGGCAAGTTTGCATCTGTCCGTAAGCTCCGTCACCTGGTGTCTGGTGAAGAATATGCCGCCAAATTCATCCGCAAGCGTCGTCGTGCGGCGGACACCTCGAGGGAAATACAGCATGAGGTCGCCGTACTGGCGATGTGTTCAGACTGCACACGAGTTGTCAGGCTACATGAGGTGAGTTGATACTGTTTTCTTGGGATGCCTTCTCTTTTGTAGTTGATTGGTAGTTTTTTTAAAAGTTTGCCCAGATATTGTTTCATTGCTTGCAGCATTCTCCAACTTAGTTGCTAAAAGCTGATAAAAAAATTTCAGGTGTATGAAACACGATCAGAAGTTGCTATAGTGCTGGAGTTATGTGTTGGGGGAGAATTGCAGCGGCTTCTAGATGAAGAGGAGCGTCTATCAGAGGGTGCAGCTCGGAGAGCACTTCGCCACGTATTGGAAGGACTGGCTCATCTACACGCCCGTAGTATCGCACACCTTGACCTCAAACCACAGAACCTTCTACTGTCCGCATCGGGAGAGGAACTCATAATTTGTGATTTCGGCATCAGTCGAGCGATCCAGCCCGGAGCACACGTACGGGAGATTTTGGGCACAAGAGATTATGTTGGTGAGTCTTAAATTGTAGAGTACTTACCAGTTCTGAACCATGATGCACAACATGGTCTCATGAAGCTAACATTGTTGCTAAATATAAAAAATACATTTAGGTTAAAAGATAAAAATCTGTTTCGGTCTAAGAGCCGTCTCTTATCATTTACTACCCATAAAACATTTATGAACACGACCTAAATTTGCATGCTAATGCGGAAATGGATGTTGTTTGAGTTTTTAAATAATTTGTTATCGGCAACATTGCAATCATTCCAGCGCCAGAGATTCTCTCGTACGAGCCTCTCTCCCTAGCAGCGGATATCTGGTCAGTAGGTGTGCTCGCCTACGTGCTTTTGAGCGGATATTCTCCTTTCGCGGGCGACACCAAACAGGAGACGTACCTCAACATTGCGCAGTGTCAGCTCTCCTTCCCCCGGAATCTGTTCCGAGGAGTCCCGCAGCGTGCCATACAGTTTATACGGGAGACCCTTGTGGTTGATCCGAAGTAAGTAATTTTTGCATAGTATGGATTTAAGTGATTGCTTTTTAAGACAATTCACAAATATAAGTAATTAATCGTCGATATAATTGATAAGTAATATTTTTACTTCTCAACCACTCGATCGACCGAAGTAGTTTCCTTTTCAGCCTTCGATGACCATGGATCAAAATAATTAAAATTCACAATATGTGTTGGGTTATTTACAGAACACTTTGGAAGGCGATAAAACAAAAATTATAACATTGAATTTATTTACAGGGGTCGTCTTACAGTGGAAGAGTGCCTGGAGCACCCCTGGTTGAAAGACGAGGTGGACATTCCTCGTGCCATCGTCGGAGTGGGCTTCGGAGCCTCCGACGTCGCCAGTGATGACGACGACACGCGCTCGGAGGATATTAACATACTACACGGAGTCAATGGCGTCAACGGAGTCAGTTCCATAAACGGTGTGAACGGTATCGGCTCCGTCAACGGCATCAATGGAGTCAGTACAGTCAAAAGTGTCAATGGAGTTTGTACCGCTAATGGAGTCAATACAAGTACCGATAACGGAGTCAACGGAGTCTGTCCCGTCAAGGGGGCCAATGGAGTTAGCCAAGTCAATGGATTGTGTTCTCCCGATGAAGAGAACGAAATTTCACATATTAACGGCGCAAATGGAGTCAACGGACATAGTTTTAACGGAGTCAACGGACACAACGGCGCCGGTGAATGCAACGGAAGTAACGGCTCACATGAAGATAATGGTAAAACTAGCATTTACTAAAATCGTTTTTCTGTGTATCATATCGTGTATGAGAACTAATTCTTTTGAAATTCCAGATTGCGAGTCGATCCTCTGCGAGCGCGAGGACGAGCGCGACAAGCCGCTGAAACACACGCACCCGCCATTCCCGGACGCGCCCTCCACTCCCAAGGTGCGCGCTCGCTCGCTCGTCGACGATCTCGCGGACGCCTCGGTCCGATCGATATGCTGACGGAGGGACTCGATGTTCCAGGTGTCCCGCAAGTCGCACCCTCACCCGCCCTCCGTGCTGGCGCTGTGCAAGAAATTCCAGCCCGACTACGAGAAGCCGGCCAAGTTGCCGCATGCGCACCCGCAGCACACCCAGCTCGAGCGGCACGCGCAGCGCGCGGAGTGCGCGTGTGGCGGGGCCTGCCCCGCGCCCGGCCTGCGCCTGCGCACTCCGCGCCCCCCTCCCGACCGTGCCGTGCTGTGCTAGCGAGCGCTGTGCTGCCTGTGGCGGGCGCCGCCCTAGCGCGGAGCACAGCGCGGCTGACAGTGACAGTGTACGGACCGAAGTGGCGCGGTGGCCCGACCCGGCCGGTGGTGTAAATAAAATGTTGTAGATTGATTTGTATATTTTTTTAAGTAGGGGCCCGATCGCGCGGACTCCACGGAGTCCGCTCGGCAGTCGACGGCCGACGGGTCGAGGTCGGCGCGTCTGTGATAGAGTTGGAATTTAAATCTTTATATAGTGTTAGAGTCGTCGCGAGGTCGCTCCACTCGCGTCCGGTCGAGCGACGAGCCGTTCGAGGGCTACATTAGTTGATCGACGGACGGTCAGTCGGCTCGGCGTCGTAACGCCGTCGTGACGCCGCCGTAACGCCGTCGTAACGCCGCGTCCGGGACGTCGAGTTCGCGTCTCGACCGCGCTCCTACACGAAGGTACAAAACGCATAATGAACCGACGGCGGCGAGTGCGCGTGGTGCGAGTTTACTTAATAGTGTACATACATAGATAGATATTTACGCCGATGTCGCGTCGCCTTGTTATTTATTGATGCGGCCTCTCTGCTCTATGCTTAGATGACAGAGTTGTTACACTAAGTGTTCAGATGACTTTACACCGGCGACGCTCGCTGCAGTCAGACGACGCCGAGCGCTCGCCCCCCCCCCACCCCCCATGGGACCAAAATTGATTTAGTCGCTAATGATTCCATATTGGATGGTTGTTGTCGTGGTTGATGATGGAGAAATTTTATCACTAAGAGTGACCGTTCCGGGTTGTTAGTAGATGTTGAGTAGATAGAGCTGTTGTTATAGAGACGTCGACTTGAGCTCAAAACTTGCGACTTATTCTCGTCTAGTTTAATGCAATTATAGTGCCTTCGCACGGACTCGTAGGTTTCTCTTTACACTTATGAGTTTTTCATTTTAGTTGTATATTTTTTGTTTCATTACTACAAAGAGTATTTCATTTTTAACATTTTTTCAACTAAACTCGAAGATTTATTACCTTGTGAGAGCTGTTGTGATCCTTAACTCATTTGTAAAAATAAATTATTGTGATACAAAAATGATTGTTTTTTTTATGTACCTTTGGTAATCCCTGTGTGTTATTCTTTTATTTCTATCATAACGAGGATTATTTTTAACAAGGACCCATCAAAGATATATATTTTAAGAATAAATAAAACCCACAATATATTAATTTAATTTATTTTCTACAAGTCTTGTGGCTTCATATTACAATAACAACTAGCTGCAGTACTCTGCGCTGTTCGGCGCGACGTCTCCAACACTATACACACACTAGTAGGCCGAGGACACACGGGGAAATTACAGATTTAATACTACTTGTAATTATTATCTTAAGGCTAAATTATTAATATTTTTAATACTCTTATTGTTGTTTCTTTAAATGAATGAAATTTAATTTATATATGTATTTCCTGAAAAATATATTTAAAAAAATCCTGTTTCATGTGGATGGCTGGCTGATAATATTAGTGAATGGATACTCGGCCTATCATTGAGACATGTCAGACATGTTACAACCGACTACTTGTAGCATCATTAAACAGGCAGTTGTTTTGAAAGTGTTCTCTCACTACGAGTACTCATAGAACACATCAATACTTACTTATTTCGTATTGTACAGAGGTACGCCAATATAAAATATTCAAATAAATACCAATTCTATGTTCATTTAATATAGAATTTCAAATTTTTCATTCATTTTGGTTCATTTAATTTGATTATAAATTGGCACATTGTTCCTTTAACAAGCAACCAATATAAGTTGCTAATTTCAAACATATTTAAATCTCATTATTGTGTCTTTCCCACGTGTCTAAACATCTTAATCACTATAAAAACAAATATACAAGTATTCATAAATATATAGGATGAGACCAAACTACATTTTCATCAGTACAAAATGTATATAATTTATAGAATTAATAAACTAACATAAAATAAATAGCGAGTTGATTCCGAAGAGGGACACGTTCATTTTTTTAAATTAAAAAATACTGACGAAAATATACATTTGTAGTAGTCTTGACACTTTGCTAGTAGATCTAATTAAAATAATTTTTTGATGAGTATCACATTTAGACGTATTTTCTATATAAAATACAACACTTCATTAGAATTTACTCGAAATTCGATCTTACACTTTTCAATTCAATTAAAATAAATATTCTTAAGTATATTCTTATAAGCTATATATCCCAAACTAGCATTTATTCTTTATTAAAAAAAATATACGAACATTGAAACAGACAATAATTATACACATTGACTTACGAATTTTTATTTAAAACTGAAGTCCAAGTCCGTACCGAAGTGAGTGAACGGACTCACTCATCACATCACAAGGACTCCTTAGTAAGCGTATCTCGTCGCAGAGGACGTGTTACATTGGAGATGGCAGTGAGGGTGCAGAGAGGGTGCAGAGAGGGTACAAAGAGGGTGTATCTCTCAACAGATACTATGTTAAAAAGATATTAGTCGGTATAATTATGAAACTAAAGAGTTATGTAATCTGTGCGTGTGTCTGTCGTCCACGTGGCGCGTTGACAATAGACGCGGAGCTAAAACCCGTTGAGGAGGGCGGCGTCGGCGAGCGAGCGCAGCTGGTCGTGGTACTCCGTGTAGAGACGCTGCCAGCGCATCTGTCTCACCAGCACGGACAGCATGTCTTCAAGTATCTCGTGTTTTTTAAGACCCTGTCAAATATTTTATCTGTTAATTATTTTATATTATATTCTTTAACTTCCGTTATGTTTAAAAAAAATTTGGGGCATGAAAATAAAGAAAAAAATCTTTAAATTTTGTACATAATTTGATGGCGTTTTACTAAATCATCCTTACAACAGATAGTATTTTGTGGACCTCAATATATTTATCATGAAATTACTTTATAAATTTAAAGAGATAAAAACTCACACTGAAAAAGAACTATTAGGTAAAAACATAATGACGAAGTTTATAGCATTTTATTCTAGTTATATCTAACAAGCATCGGTGGTTCAGTGGTAGAATGCTCGCCTGCCACGCGGGCGGCCCGGGTTCGATTCCCGGCCGATGCATCTTGTTTTTTATTAATTTTTTTATCATCGTTTATCAATTAACTACTTTTTATTTCATCTTGATATTTTTTTACTTACTAATACAGTATTTTGCCATGTTTTGGGTGTAGAGGTACAGTGACTCGGGCCGAGCATGTCGTCTAAGATGTGTCTTAACTGTTCTTCGGTGCCTGGAAATGAATAAAAGAAATGTTATACATCTTGAACAGAGGTCATACTCAAATAAAAACACTACACACGTACAACATATTCGTATAAAGAACTGATTGATTGACTTGTATCGTTATAACATTTTTAGGTTACATATTGTCTGTTTCTTGAATCAAATTGAAGACAAACATGTGTGTGTGCGTGCGTGCGTTGAGTGTGTGCGTGTGTGTGTGTGCGTGCGTGCGTTGTGTGTGTGTGCGTGCGTGCGTTGTGTGTGTGTGTGTGTGTTAGCGTGCGTGCGTTGTGTGTGTTGTGTGTGTGTGCGTGCGTGCGTGCGTTGTGTGTGTGTGTGTATTACCATGCTGCAGCAGGTCTTCGAACAGAGCCGTGAGCCAGTGCCTGTACTCCGAGGCCAGTCGTAGATGAAGACACGCGGCCACCTGTGCCTCCAGCCACGAGCGGGAGGCGCCCGAGAGGGCCTTCACGTTGCTGGACATTAAAAACACTCGGGGTGGATAATGACGCCAGGGTGTTCGGCGTGGAGACTAATAGTATGAGGATGAGTTATAGACGAAGATAGATGAGTTTCGAGTAAATGGGAGACTGGTTAAGGTTATATAAAGGATAGATAGATAACTTTTACATGTTACGAAGAACAAAATGGCATGATTCAAGTGTCTAGGGTTCATGATATAAGTATAACTGGCACAGTCTGCACTCACACGAGAGTCCTGCCAGGGGCCTGTGCGAGGCGGGGGGCCCCGGGGGCGCGACCGGGGCCCCGGAGTGGTGCTCTTAGGCCCGCGCCCCCACCTGCTCGTCGCACGGGGTCCGACGTGTCCGACCAGATCACCCTAGTTATTAAATAATACCAACAATAAATATAACATAGAAATAAGAATACACGTTAATATATATGAATGCTCAAA
This sequence comes from Dircenna loreta, assembly GCA_963555665.1. Lineage (NCBI taxonomy): Eukaryota > Metazoa > Arthropoda > Insecta > Lepidoptera > Nymphalidae > Dircenna > Dircenna loreta. The sequence continues at coordinate 16,197,629 of OY743087.1, forward strand.
ATGAAGGCAAACGAATATGATAAATACTGCACTTTTCTTACCACGCACACAATTTCTGACAGTAGATGTAACTCTTCCCGTTGCTCAGTGATATTATCTGATTGCTGTCGTTCAGAAAAGAACAATTTGTTACTGTAACTGAAATAAATGAAATTTGAAAAAAAAGTATCACATAAACTTATAACAAAGTATAAAATGATTAAAGATATTGAACATTATCGTTATATTAGAACAAGAACACACACCACCAGCCGACAGGAGGTTTCTGAAACACAATGGTTTGATGACACACGTGGCGCTGGAGAGGTCGTAGACGGCGAGGTGGGCGGACGTCGTGACCACGGCCAGCATGTCGCCCCAGAGAGTCAACTTGGCCGCCTGGGACTTCAGCGCTGCAACATAGCAGGCCAGCTGTCAGTGGCACTCACACGCACTGGCATGCACTCGCACGCACTCACACGCACTCGCACGCATCCACACGCACTCGCACGTACCCACACGCACTCACACGCACTCACAGACTTGCCACTTAGGACATTTGGTAGTGTTATGATTTTCGTTTACTCGGCGTAAGACAGACATGTATTATTTATATACCGTATTGAGTATAATATAAATAAGACCGTTTAGTAAAACATGGTTACGTTCTTAAATTACAAAATACTAACAATGATAAATCTATCAATATAGATAGCAAATATATGGAAGAGGATACACTATTATAATGGAAAACATGTGTATATTTTATTTCGCAAGGACACACTCGCTCTTCAACACAATACACGGATACAAGCTATTGTACGTCAGTCGGACGTGCTCGTGGTGTGAAGAGTGCGGCAACCCACCGATGGGCGGCAGGGCACGCGTGGCGTGTGTCCGCGCCAGGCGCCAGGCGTGCAGCGCGCCGTCCGCACACGACACGCACGCCCAGCGTGCGTCACACGCGATGCACGTCACCGGGGAGCCTGCGGTTCATGGGTTCGTGTGTTAGAAACTGATACTTCCTTTAAATACAAACAGTGCAAAAACAAAGGTGATCGTATTTTGAAAAAAAAGTTTCTCTAGCAGTGAATGTCCTCACCTAAATAAGTGTCCCAGACGGGGTCGTTGGAGGCCGAGTTGTTAGGTATCAGCTCCAACCGCGACAACGTGCCGAAGTAAGTGTTGCAAGCTTTATTTAAAACCTATAACAAAAAAACATTAAATATACATAGGTCATTATTTTTATGCCGTGCGGTCGCGGAACCACTTCACATATCCGAGAGCAGCCCGTGAATCGCAAGGTCAAATATACAAGAGGATACGTATCGAATCATATCGATACATATCGATATAGGATCATCAGGTTGACGACACCAGTACCTGTAGGCGCAGGCCCCCCGCGGCGCGCACCACGGGTCCTGCGGCCCCCAGTGCGGGCGGCGGCAGGGCGGGACCGAGGCCGGGGCCGGGGACGGAGCCCGGACCGGAAGCGGCGCCCGAGGCGCCCGATGGAGATGGACAGGAGCGCTTGCCAGGCAGTTCGTCCACCCTGGGGCCCGGAAGGAAGCCACAAGTGCGCTTGCGCAGGCGCTGGTCGAGACCGCTGTGAATTCACGCAACCGTTATATATATAATGTTTATATACCGCGACAGCACGCCGCCCTCTCGCTCCTGACGCGGCTGACCTGTCGCTCTTGGGCGCGGTGGCGTGGTTGCTGACGTTGGGATGAATGACGATGTCGTCTCTTCGCTCCACCTTGATGCGTGACTTGCTCTGCGAGGAGGTGCTGAAGCAGCTCTCCGGCCCCGGCTGAGAGCCCAGGGACTCGCTGGACGGGGGACAGTTGATAAATTAACCTTCTTTTTTTTTAATAGTCAAAGAAACAGGCTCATTGAAAGCTGCCGAAGCCACGTCCCGCGGTACGTACTTGGCGTCGGCGGGTGTGAGCGGGATGAAGACTGGCGTGATGCGTCTCTTCCCGTCGGAGGTGCGGGTCTCTATCTGCCTGTCCACGGGGGGGACGGGCGCGTCGCGGGAGAGGGGGGAGGGGGTCGCCGCCGGCTGTAGTTGGAATTCATAATTATTGTTATTAAGTTTGAAATATTGTAAAGCAGATTACCAGACAGAGAATGGAGTTGTCATTTGCGGCTTTTATGACAATGAAGTTAAAAATAATCCATACAATATTATTTGTATTTATTTGGTTATAAACATATCTTTTTATTTTACATACCTTTATATTCTCTTTTAGATTTAACTTAATAACTAAATAAAAGTAATCAATAGTAAGTCGTTTTATTGAATGTACAATTGTTGTTAGTACCCTGAACTGATTTAAAAGCCCACCTGAAATTGGCAACTCTTAGGCGTGGACTCCTCTATAGGCGGCTCCTTCTTTGCTTCCTGTTTCTCTCTGGCTAGAATAATTTCCGGACATTCGACCAGTAAATTGGAAGACAGATCTCCTCCGGACTCGTTTGCTAAACATTTTCCATATAACTTTTCGTAAAACGAATTCTGTCAAGATAAAGAGAGATAAGGAATTTAATGATATACAACACACACTGTATATGAATATAGTAACATTGAAGACACAACTTTTAAACACACATTTTAAAGAGTTAGTATTGACTGTGGAGGTTAGAGACAAGGAACCTCCGTATACACTCACACAGAGGTCACGACACTCGCACACCAGCTCTGTGTATGAGCGTCGGACAAAACAACATACATTTCAAGGTATGTGCGTCATGTTTATTTTTATTATTTTGAACTCGGTACACTACAGCTAACTTCATATAAAAACTTTTTATATTCTTTTTCAACATATATTTTACTTTTTATTTAATCTTTGTTGCACAAAGAAATACGTACAAATGGCGGACTTAATGCTAAAGCATTCTCTACCAGTCAAACTACAATTAAAACAGAAACTACAAATGATGGGGCACAATATAAAAAAAATAAACAAGAAAGTTATCATCGAATAATTGTCGATAAACTTACTTATAAATTAATTCATAAAAAAGTCATATAATGCACTAACAATATAATATACTATAAATACATACAAGTAATGCAAATATTGGAATAAATTATAGCATCTATTTTAAGAAGGTATTTGAGGACGCGTTTCTTAAAGAGTTGTCTGTTAGGGGCTGGTCGGAGTGCATCCGTAATAATAATTCGACTTCATTTCTGGCGCGGTGTAAGTTATTGAAAATATTCAATATTTTTTTGTGAATGTATAATAGCGTGCTATCCACATCTATTTATACTGTCACGTAGAAATCCATCTCTATTTGCTGTACGTACTCTGAGCTAAAATTTTCGAGAGCAGACTCTAAGTCCAAAAAATAGTCAGTGGAAGGAGGACAGCACACGACCCCAAGAACGACCTTCATTCCATTAATGCTGAGATCACTCCAGAAATAACCTACACGATCACAACCAACTGCGAGCCAAGCGGCCAAGCCAGGCCAGGAATAGAGCTTATATTAGGCTTGAGCCAACTCTCCGATATGAAAGTTGCGTGTACTTGACTGTCGAGTGTGGGCTGTGTGTGTGTGGGTCTGTATGTTGTGGACTGCTTGGAGCATTGAGGAGACACCAGCTACAAGGGTTATGTTGAAGAGATAATTTTGACGATAGCTCGTCCCCCAGACTGACGGCTGATATAACCGAGGAGTCCAGGGAGGTAATGAGCTTGAGTCCCAAGCAGAGTAAAAGGACTCAGTTTCAAACATTCAATCTGTTTTTTTTCCAGTTTGCGCATGTAACATTAATCTCTCTCTCGCCACCAAGTGAGAGTTAGGTCGACTCACTTTCTCATCAACACTGAGCGGCGTACCGATCTCCTTGTTAGTGAACAGCATACAGGCCACGGTGCCGTCCGAGCTGCACGCCAGCAGATTCAGGCCTGAGACAGGAAATTATGAACTCATTAATGGCAATATGAGAACCTTCAACAGGACTTCTCGGCACCATCATAGGGCCAGCCCGGATAAAGCGTGCGTTCCTCACCGTCGGAGCTCCAGGAGAGGTCCACGACGCTGTTCCCGAACAGCTCGTGCACGACCACGAGGGGGCGCTTCAGCGACGTCAGCCAGATGGAGAGCGCGCGGTCGCGGGAGCCCACGGCCGCGCAGCAGCACTTCTTGCCCTCCTTCACGAATATGTTGCTGTTGAAGCGCTGGGGGCAGGGTGGGTCGGTTATGTATTAGTGCCCTTTAATGTTGGTTTATATTTTGTTTTTATTATGATCTTTAATTTTTAGTGATATATTGTATCTACAAAGAATATTTATAATGTATATAGTTTAAATAAGTTTCTTTGTTTCAAATGTAAAAACAAACGTTATTCTTATTTGTATGACTCAGATGAATGACGTCACACTCACAACGCAGGTGACGGCCTTCCGATGTCCCACGAAGTCCTTGTCGTACTGCCAGCCCTGGCGCTCCACCACCCCGGCCGTGGGCCCGCCGCCGTTCATGGCGTGAGCCGACAGCACGTACTGACCGTCCGGGGACCACGACAGACGGAGCACGTGGGTGGTGCCTGGGGGGAGGGGGGCATAATTAAGACAGACTTATATAAAAGATGGAAAAGTTTGATTTATTGGTCAAAAAAAGGATTTATCTTTTTATAGTAGCAGTACAGTAGAGAGTAAGATGGTGGTAAGGGTAATTGAGGATGTTTGGACTGGCTTTAAAAGGAATATAATTGAGAGGAATAGAGAAGTCTAACATATAGACTGAGACATATTGGGTTTATCCTATTGATAATAAATTGATAAGTAGATTATCAGATTTATTATCAGATTTGTCTATGAAAATTAATGAAGTTTTAATACATTAGTTGTGTTTTCAAACCTCACCCGCACATTCATCAAAGGGATCTGTGATTGTCTTCTCGGGAGCCCAGTCGGCCGTCTTCCATATCCTCAACGATTTGTCATCTGACTGTGAAGCTAGATATTTACCCACCTGGAATTAGAAAAGTCATTAATCAGTGTAAGTTTATTAAACCTGAAAAAGTATTATCACAAATATTATTTTCTTAATAATAACGATTTATTATTTTAAAATAAACTTACAGGGTCCCAAGAGACTCCTTTCACAAGACCTGTATGACCATTGAGTACGCAAACCATTTCTGGAAACTTCTCCGCATTCCATATAATAATAGAATTGTCTACACTACAGCTTGCTAGCCACTTGTCTAACGGTGACCAGGCCAGATCCAGGACATCACCTACAACAAAATGCAATATTATATAAATAAAGATTTTTTTTTATAAAAAATATATACATGAGACCATAAATTTACCAAAGGTTTATTGTGTATGTGTTGTTTTCACTCTTGACTACTTATTTAATATAAGGTATAAAAAATTGAGTGATTATACTGCAGTAAATAACTTTAGCAAAGATGGAAAAACCAATATGAGTATGTGACAAATTTACAGTAAAAAAAAAAATGCAGATAGACACTTAATACAATACATATTAAATATTGTTTATAGAATTTATTTAAGGCAAAAATAAAGAAAGAATGTTTAAATGTATATGTAAATTCAGTCATCAGTCTGAAGATGGCTTAACATTGTTTCAACAAAAAAATATATATATATACAAAACAATATAACAATTCAAAAAGTATAAACATCATTGTAAATATTTTTAAAATAAATTGTTTTCAGTTGTAACAAAATTTGTATATTTTTTATATTATTATGTTTTGTAGTTTAAAGTGTGTTTTTTGTATCTTTAGTATAGTGATCAATAACAAATTTAGTTTCATTTCTTAAAATATGAATTCAGCACAAAAGTATGTTATAATATTATAAAATACCTGCATGTCCTCGTAAAGTGGCTAAGCACCTCCATGTTTCTGTTTTGTGTTTCCTGGCAGCCCCTGCAACCACACTAAGCCCCCACACCATAACCCGCCGATCATCACCGCCTGATGCCAGATAGCGACCACCATTGCTCCATCTCACACAATTTACACATGCTAAAATTTTTAGGATATTATATTTATTTTATCACTTTATTGCTATGCTTGGGTGCCTTGTAGAAAAGCAATGTAATAAAAAAAATAAAAACAATGTTTTATTGTATTGTTACAATGTATTTAAATTATTTTATTGTTGTATAATTTAGTTTCTACAAGAAATAATGTAATAATCTAACCTAAATGGTTGTCCATTTGACAAAGCATTTTAGGGATGTTGGGATCCACTTCAACTTCTTCATATAGAACAGAGTTTAGGTTCCAGACAACAACTCGTCCGGAGCCCTGTCCCCCTTGTCCCCCAGTTGCGAATCGTTTGCCCGTAGGATGTATATCCACTGAGAATATTGGTTTATCTGGGAAAAGTAGGCTTTTGGTGTAACTGCACTTTCAAAAGAGCTTTGATTTTCATTAATTCGTGACTTTACTTACCATCATGATTAACCCAGCTAGGTTTTAAAAGCTTCATTTATACAAAATTAAAATAAACTTTGCTGAAAAAAACATAAAATTGTTTATTTTCACTATATTTATGTTAAATTCCAATGACAATGACATGAACCTAAAGCATTTGGCGACCGGCAATAAAGTTTGTCGTTTCAAAACGTACCTTTTAAAATAACACTATATATTTTTTTCATTAGAAAATCGTAACTGAAAGTTATGTTTTTTTTTAACTGTTAATAATTAGTTAGTTTTACAATATAAAAGACTTATATTGTTATAAATATTTTATTACAACTTATGTTTAATAATTCTTGTAATCGGTATCAGAACGAAGCAAGCATGTTTAGCATTTTGCAATGTTGCAATTATATGGTCATCTGTTATTTTACACTATTTATATATGATTATTTTTTCATATCTATTATTTTATGATCTGATGAAAATTATTAAACCATATAAATCATTGTTTTATATATGTTTCTTCAATATAAAGATACATGTAAAATCTTTAAAATAATATATTTAAAAATAACCAAGAGTGATTATTTGAATTTGCGCTTGTAAACTTTCTTGTCCCTTTGACTACTAAATTTTGACATACGTCAATACGTCACCTGAATAAGTTGGCTGATACACATTTTGGGTTTTTTTATACTGCTAAAGTTTATCGAGAGCTTAGAATTCGGCATGAGAGGTGCCGATACATTGATACCAGCCCGCTTTTTAACCCTCCTCGGCCACTTCTGTGTCCTGGTAACTCTGCTATGGGGGAGCCATCAAAGTGTGCGACATTGTTTGCCCAGCCTATATATAGACAGTCAATTCCAGACATATCACAGGCGGTAAGTAAATAACTTTAAACTTAAATGTATGTACTTTTCAATTTTGATAGTTGTTTCTTTCATACATTCCAACATTTTAAAAGTTTTTAGTAATGATTTTGTCAATAACCCATGAACTCCAGAGGTGTCATTTGAAAACTAAAATACTGCAGTGCCTTCTGCACTAAATAACAGGGGAAGTTTTACATTTTGTTGTATATAATATGAAAAGATTTTTCTTATTATATTATTAGGACTTAAGTTACTGTTAACTATAGAACACCTAATATTTATTATAAAATAACACCTGATATTGAACAAGAATAGGACAATGCTACAATTTAGTTATTAATATGGAGACATTATTCTAATTACCATAAATTCCTCTACTTTTTCATATTTATTCCATAATTAAAATAAAGAAAATATTTATAAGACTTCTCTATAATCTTCATCTTAATTTTCATAATTAAAAAAAAGAAAAATAATTACAAGTCCAACAATAACAAAAGAAGTTTAAATAGTAAAATCTAGATTAGTGTTTAGCATTATAATTAAACATATGTGATAATAAACATATGTTTTCCTCAACACAATATTCTGTCAAGGGAATAATAGAAATTTAAATATATATATAATAAAAAGTAATCTTTGAATAATATATATACAAATACACTAATCTTACTACTATTATTAGGTGATTAAATAAACAGAAGCACTTAAATGTGCAAGTGTTTATTGATAATGTCTTATCAATAACTGATAAGGTTTGATCATCAATTTCTTCAACAGTAAGTGCATAATGTATGCTTTAACTATATATATATATTATAACTGACAGTTTAATGTTTATAGTAGATGGTTATTGATAAATATATTATCCAGATACAATATTTTGGTAGCAGTAATTTTTAAAATTGGTGCAGCCAAATCTGAAAAATAATGGGCTCATTACTATTACTATTTCTCAAAAAGCTGATGATAAAAGTTATTAAATGTCTTATATACATGATCTATGACTATGAGAACAAAAGATTGTCTTTGGTTAGTTAACAATGTTTGCTCATTTCATTTTATTTACATATTGCACACATTATATGGTAAAAGATATTGTAATAAATGCAGTGTTATCATGATTTACAATACATATGTTTACTATGAAAAGTATATACAATAATATAGCATTTTCAAAATAAATTATTCATATAAAACATTTGTTTTTTTATTAATAGTTTATTTTTGACTGGGATTTGTTTTGTCTGGAATATAGAATTATGAATAGTTTAATAGTATTTTTTCACGTAATTTTTCCTTTTTATTGTGTACTTGTTAGGAGATCTCTGATTGAAGTGTGATTCAGTTTACAAAACCTCAAATACGGTATTTAGTGACGTAATTGTACTCTTATTGTTGGATGTTATCTTGTATAAAATATCACATTGCTTATTACAACATTTTAAATAAAAAAATACTAGTGCCAACAAAATTGCTACAAAAGAGCAATTTTTATAATACAAAAATATTGTTCTATTATCAAACCAAAGCCAACATGAGTTCATTAATGTATGTTATTTTTTCAGTTATTATTATATTTAACATATTAATGCTATGTATTAAGTATTACTTGAATACAAAGTTCAAACTTCAAGGTAAGTTACTTCTGTACCAACTAAACCAACAGTAGAACCAAACGAGAAGTTACTAAAGCAAATACCTACGACAAATTGCAATGAGCTATGGAAATAAAATCATCTAACGCATATTGAAATTAAATGCAATTTTAATTAACGAGTCAAGTCACAGTATTTTTATAGTTAACTTGTAATATGCTTATGAAATACTGTTTATTTACTATGATGTAGTGTAGTAAGTGTTTGTTATTCTTTTAACTTCAGTTATAGTCAGAGTTACAGAGATGGCTGTTGGGACGAAACAGCAGGTTAGTTGATAGATCTATAATTATTATGAATTTAAAAACATCAATATTATGTTTTTTTTATAAATAAATACTCTTCTATATTGCGAGTTTTGTGATTATAAGCGTTGAAGCGAAGCGAATCAATTCATAATTTTCTAGCACACGCCTTAAGTACTATATTATATTCTACCTTGAGACGGTACTAATAGTGGTTTTATACTTAGTCGTGTAATATTACACGAACATTCAACTAAAATAGATAAAGTTACTACAGAGACACAAAAAAATTTATTTTAAAATTATTGACATTAAAAAACTTTTATTTGTCTTAATTTGAACTCATATATAATGTGAATGAAATATAACATTTTTGTTTTTATGATAAATGTAAAGAATATATGCTACCATTTCATTGGTACGTATAAATTAAAACTATATAAATTTAACTACAAGTATCTACCTACTTACGGCTTGATAATATTCCGGTTATTTTAACACAATAAAAGCGAATATGAAATTATTTTTTTACAGGAATTTTCGAACCCAAAAGAGTTTATATATGTATAATTTTTAATTTTATATTTAAACTATATAGTGACCCGTGATCTTCATTACATATATATATAACAGCCTTTATTCTCGTTGATTGTATCGGGTATTGCCATTTGTTAATTAATTAGTACACGCCATGCTTTCAGCTCATTAGTAAGAACCCCAATGAGTTCGAAACTAGTCGAAACAGTTAGCGTAAATATAGCTCGGTATATGTATATATGTATATATGTATATATATATATATATATATATACATATTAAACAATATTTGTATGTTTTTGCATTTCATGGATAACATAATATATATGAATTTTCAAACAAACTTTACTTGGAACAGCTCATTGTTTAACAACCTGATGATTTGTCTAAGAACGCTTAATACAAACAAGGATATTGTGTGTACCAGCTGTTGCCAGTGACTTCGTCTGCCCCCCCTTTTAAATGCGTGAACCGTCTATCATCATTGGAAATTTATACAAATTCATAGATATTGTTTTATTTCAAACCAATTATTGTTTTTTTTTTTTGTTTTATAAAAAAATATGTTTTTTTCAGAATAAAATGCATCGTGTTTGTTGACTAAGATAATAAGCTAAATTTCACCAAAATCCCTTTAGTACCTACTTTTTCTGTATTTGCAAAAAATCAAACAAAAACAAAAAATCAAACAACAATTATAAATTTTAAACTAAAACCGGGTCTACTTCGCGATAAAAATTAATTAAGGTGAAATCCCGTGGTCACGGGATGACTGATGTTCTTTCACGGCTGGTGAAATTCGGCCGAAACTACCCGCCGCGGTGAATTTAGCATTCTATGCATATTTGTCTATGACGGATCGGATGCGACATCTATCAAGACGAATCTTTCTAGATTTATGGAAGTTCGTATGTTATAAGTTTTGTAGGGCTTAAAATATTTGACGGTATCTTAAAGCTAAATACGTAAATATTGTAAACTATCTGTTGCAAGTGAGTACGTCTGTCTCGTTCTAACCTTCAGATGATCCAGATATTTTTAGTTTTATTTTTATTAACCAAACCAAATTTAACGTATCCTGTGAAAATCTAAGATGCACCCTATATGTTACGTTAGGTAATAATAATGAACGGATGCTGGTTGTGTCGCTGGGCGCTATTCGTAGTTTTAATTTAAAAAATCGAGTTTTTCATGATTGAAAGGGATTTTCGATATTAACGCCTAATTTTTTTATGATGAAATGTTTATATAATGCCCTAATTTTTTATATCCTATCATTTACCGCAAAGCCTTTCCAAACTTTATACCGCTCAAAGAAAAATCGTAAAGATTTATAATTACATATACATATATATTTTGTATATTGTCTTGATGTCATATAAATTACTATAAGTACATAGTTATGTATATTGAAAACACAAACAGACAGATAGTTAATTGAGGTTTGCAGATTATACAATTACCCGCAAAATAAAATTAGTTCTTTATAAAGTAAACCAGGGCAGGGTTATAATATAAGAAGAGTAATAACTCTTACAATTAACAAACAGTGTTGATTATTATATTTAGTTATACGTGAAATAAAATACTGACGAAGCCAAATCAATACAATATTTTTTGACTGTTTCTTTTTACGCTCACAGTAGTTGTATTTTTTTCTTAAATGTTTAGTTTCTAACTTGTTTTATTATATGAAATATACTTCCACTGCGGATAAAATCAACGGGAATAAAAGAATTCGGGCAACAACCATAGAACCTATTTGCAAAACATAGAAAAGATGACGATGAGCTCAACATAGGAGCTACACTGAATAATATGATACGTCTTAAGAAGATACAACTGAAACTCAATAGTAAACTAACTAAATTGACATTCCTACGTCGGCTTCTACAATTTAATAGTTTTTATTATTTAAAATGTAACCTTCAAGCCGCATTTATAACATTACGTATAAATAATTTCTATTACTAATTAAATTCAAATACACTCATAATAATAACTATTGCAGATTCGTGATAGGTCTAGCTGCTTCCATTGTGCTTGTACTGATTGAATTCATCACCTTCTTATTTGGAATAACGATGTTTTCATCAACTGTTGCTTTGACCTGTATCCTTTTAATATCCTTAACTAACTAACAAATAACTAACTAACTAACAAATAACTTAACTAACTAATAACTTAAATAAATATTGGAATAGGGGCTTATTATAATCACGGTTGATACACACATTTGCTTTTATAACGTCAGTTTAAAAGAATAAATATACAAGATACTTTTATTATCGACATACAATTGGTATATAGTCTTTTTGAAATTCTTGCGAGTTCCAAAAGAATAATATTATGTATTAAACAGTATCATAGACTTTGCACATATTTAATTGAATTTTATCTCTCGTTTACAATTTGTATTAATGTTTTGTTTTACATAATATCATAAAAGTTATTCAAGTTTATCAGTCAATAGCACTTTAAGTAACTATAGAAAAAAGATATTTTGAAGAATAATTCTATAGTTTTGTTATAATTTTGCTTTACTGTCATAATGTGACTACAGTACAAGTACTGTTTATCAAGTTAACTAAGTTCTAGAGCGTCTAATTCAAGAGCGTCGACTCGTTGGTGCTCCGGACCTGGAAACACGAGTGTCGGTGTGAAAATTAATAAAGGCATTAATGATTCTTTGAGCAAAAAATCCTTTACAATACCCACCTATTAAGGCCATAAATTGAGATTTAAAAAGAACTATCTATAAAAACAAATGAGTACACACTAAATTTGTGGACACTCCTTGTTGACATACGTGACAGAAAATATTTTAAAATATATATATATATATATATATATATATATATATATACCTAATCTTGCCATAAATATTGTAATAAAGTAGAAAATTTCTTTTTAACTGCAAATAACATTTATTACTTTTACAGTATATAACTTTAGTACATAAATATAAAACAATTAAAAATATATAAAGCTTATTCGAAGTAGTCTCCATTGGCTGCAATACAGCCCTTTAAGCGTTGAGGCCAGTTATCAATAGAAGCACGTACTTTCTATGTGAAAATTCTTCACTGCCAATCGTATAGATTGTTTTAGGGACTCCAAATTATCATGGCGTTTAGAGCAAGCTGTACTCTCTACAATTGACCATAAATCATAATCCGGATAGAAGTCGGATAATGTCCACGTTACACTCTGTCGACTAAATGGGAAGCTTCCTTAAAGCTTTGAGCATAAATACGGTCATTTTGTTTGTTAATATTTTGATCAATTGTAAAAAAAAAACTCATCCGGAAACAAAATTTTTCTGTGTCCTCCCTTTGCGTACCGCTTCAGTAGTTGTTTCGATTTTACCACCCTTTTCTTCTTTAAATTATCATTTCATTTCCCGATATAAAATCTTTTGCTTTCGGACAGGATTTCTTCGAATTCTTTCCCACTTTGTGTAATTCAATCACAGCGATTTGGTTCTCTTTATCACCCCACTCTATTTTAATATCGCAAAATATTGTACAATGTATTGGCGCCAAAATGAGAAAACACAATGAACAATCGTATAAAAATGACAGATTCGAAGTTCAAATGTAATATTTTTTTATTTTTAAGTGTAACAGTATTTATGGCCAGACTAAGTATATATATAATTTATCAACACAAGAATAGAAATTATCCTTAATATTTCAACAGCAATCGCAGGACACGGTTTCGCATCCATCTTCTTAACTTACTTCATCCTGGACGGCTGGCTGTGTGATTGGTTCTGGTTCATCTTCTTCTTCTGTTCTTTAATACCTCTGGTCGTTGATATCACAACTGCTTTTTTTGTTTTATGTACTGCCACGTATTGATTTATTTTCTGACAGATAGAATATTTTACAGTATAATCATATTCTTTTGTTACAAACCTTTCTTTTAAATGTGGAATAAGTGTTTATTACATCATAATTATTTATTAAATTGTATACCAAGGTTAGTATTTAAATAATGTATACTATATATAGGTTATATAGTGTCTTCGTGCCTTTGTAAAATGATATATAATGAATTCGTTGTATATAATATAATGTAGATATATGAAGTAAGATTAGAAATACTGGTCGTCTAAACGCATTTATTTTATTTTTGTCGGTATCCCTACCGCAAGCACTTTTAATGTCTTGTCGAGTTGTCATTAATTTGGATATGAAGACGAAAGAAGACGACAGTTAATTTAAAATAAAGCAATGAGGGTTGAGCGGATCATCCTTAAAGTATTTGTAAGTTTATTTATTATAATGATATGTGAAATTCATTTATATTATTTTATTTCAGTTGTTATTTACAATTGTGTAATTTAGTTGTTATTTTACATTGTTGGATTTTTTAATTTATGTTGTCTCTTTTGTTAGGTAGCACACGAACAACAGCGCCTGACTAATTCTGAAGAGTACAAGCCGGGATGGTCGGTGTACTTGGTGCTGGCTGCGGTCGTCACCACCCTGGGCTCCTCCGTGCCTGTTGGGTTTAATATAGGTGTCGTCAATACGCCCGCTGAGGTACACTTGAGCTTACTCTTACTTCGCTTACTAAATATATATCTTTAAAGAAATTCTGCGGTTATTATTTTTCTTTACGATGTTTTAGTTGATAGATCAGACACCTACAAATATATTTATTTTATCATTTGGCTGATTAGATATTAGAGATCGAACCTAGAACTTATTAATTTAAAAAGATATTGTAGATAATTTAATTTGAAGGTCAGGAATAATAGATAGTCTTATTTCTATGAGTTCAAAGTGAGGCCTAAATCGTAAAGTCAAAAAAAAAATGTTTGTACCAGATTATAAAGAGCTTCTGTAACGAGAGCTTCGTAAGTCGCTACGATATGCCGTTGGACAAGACCTGGCTCAACATACTTTGGGCTTCCGTGGTCTCCATATTCATCGTGGGCGGATGCACTGGCTCTATACTTGGCTCTGTTCTCGCTGATAAAATTGGCAGGTATGTCTTTTGTATTTATCCACTTATCATCAGATAATAAGGATGTGATAGAATTTTCGTTGGTATTATTTCTTATAGTTTGATTAGAATGTTCCTTTACCAATACCTTACTGTACATTAATATATCTGTATTCCAGGAAGAAGGCGACTATATCAGCCAACGTGTTGTTTGTGTCGGGCGCCGTGCTGTTCGTGGCGTGTCGCGGCGCCAACTCGGTGGAGCTGCTGGTGGCGGGGAGGCTGCTGGTGGGGCTGGCCGGGGGTTCGTGTACACCTCGAACATCTACTGTTATATACTCACATACATTTATACTGACACTATAGTTTTGTTGGATTCCTTGCTGTGTCCTCGAAGTTAAAGGTCCGATGAAATGTAGTGAGATCATGAAGCGATACACAACACAAGACATTTTTTTAATATTTTATTATTGGCTAAAACATCAAACCAAAAAATCAGTTAAATTAAAAACCTAAAATTTTCTAAAATGTCCGTTCAACCGTTTTGGTTATTAGCTTGTTTTATATTACTTGTGTTGTTTTTGTCCGTTTATATTAAATTATTTATGTCTTGTAATTTTGCTTCCAGGTCTAACGACAACCATAGTCCCCATGTATCTGACGGAGCTGGCTCCTCCGCAGCTGAGGGGAGCGCTGGGGGTCGCGTGCCCCTTGGGGGTCAACCTGGGGGTTCTGGTGGGGCAGGTTATGGGGTTGGATTCTTTATTGGGTGAGGTTTTTAATGTGTTTTGTGTTAAATGTTTAATGAATATTATTTTATGAACGCCTTGTCGTCGTGGTCTGTGTGCAGGCGGCGCGGGAGACTGGCCCTATCTCTTATCAGTGTACGCGCTGCTGGTCCTTATCAGTCTACCTTTTCTATTCATATTACCGGAAAGTCCAAAGTACCTGTTCGTTATAAGAAAGAACGAAGCCGCCGCTATCGACGGTGAGTCTAATTAATTTTTCTTTATTTATTACAATATTTTGTCCTATTAAAAGATATGTTTGGAATTATTCGAATGCTGGTCTTTTTTTCTAATACTTGCATGAGCTGCTCTGTCAGTCTAGGTTACCTCATCCTCTCTGGTCCCCTGGTTTAAATCTTCGAAGTTCTAAGAATACCCACGTACAGACCTTAGACCTCTGGTTTGCTTCCACTTTACACCATCAGCATTTGTCGAAATAGTAAGATGAGCCGGAACGTATTAGTGTCTAAGCAGACGAGCACAGACGCAGGTGCCCTCTGTCGTCCTTGTCCTCCATGATCCAGTGGAACAAGAGACCACTACTGAGACTGGAGAAAGTTTAGAATGTAGACGTTGAAATTTGAAATTTGAAATGTCCTTAAGTTGATTCTTACGACATCCGCGGGAAGAAATGGAGGGCTGCCATCTGGTCCTGGGCGCGTGCCGCTCGCACACGAGCTGTAGTCGGCTGGGCCTTGTTGTTTCCTTCCACATATATTGTTCAGTAAAAGTGTAACTCCGTGTCCCCAGCGCTGCGTGTGATCCGCGGCGTGTCCTGTGTGTCTCTGTCCCGGGAGGTGGTGGGCGAGGGGGGCGAGGACGGCGAGAGCTGCAGCATGCTGCAGGCTGTGCGGCTGCCCGCGCTGCGCCTGCCGCTGCTGCTGGTGTGCGCCATGCAGGCCGGCCAGCAGACTAGCGGCATCAACGCGGTGAGTTTCTAGTTTCATTTTATAAATTTGTTTGCCTTTGCCCTAATTTAATTTAATTTGACAGGTCTCATGGTTATTACGTATTTTTTTTTCTCGGTGTGTACACTCAAGACTATTTTTTTTAACTGTCAATGTCTGATAGCGATGACGGAGTGTCTTGTATAGTTTTGTTTTAATCTCGTGGCAGGTGTTCTACTACTCCGCGGCCATCTTCCGCTCGGCGGGGCTGTCGGCGCGCGCGGCGCAGGCCGGCACGCTGTGCTGCGGCGCCGTCAACGTGTGCACGGCGCTGCTGGTGAGCCGCCGCCTGCAGCGCGCCGGCCGCCGCCCGCTGCTGCTGGCCTCCACGGGCAGCGCCGCCGCCGCGCTGGCCGGGCTCGCCGTCGCCATCATATACATTGTAACTGGATTATTTTATTAAGGGGTAGCTCTGGCCGATTATATTGACTGAATATAAAAAAAAACAATATATAGTTTGAACGATCACTCCGATGTTAATGGTTTCGGTGAGGACGGATGCTGGGCTGTATGTATGTGTATGATACATATTGGTACTCATCAATTCACGCACGTTTCTGTGGTGTTTTGAGTCAGTTCACGCTATATATGTCAGTGTGAATAGCTGTCCGTGTGTTGAAAGGTATATATTAGAAGAGATTTTAATTCTATAGAAATTGTTTAAAGATCAGTGTTGACTTGAAGACTCAAATTAGTAACAACTTCAAATCAATATAATTGTTGTTATGTGTAGTTCAGAGAGTAGTGATTGAGCGCGGTGTGTCCTCCAGAAGTCGTACTCCTGGATGCCGTTCGTGTGCATGTGGTGCGTGGTGCTGTACGTGCTGGTGTACGGCGCCGGGCTCGGACCCATCCCCTACTTCATAGCGTCAGGTACGACACGCGGCACTCCAGCGACTCCACGATTACATTACAGCCGCTGGTTACATCATTTCTAGCCTTAAACATTATCTATTATAAATTACTTTGATACATGTTTTTCGAATTCTTAATTGAAAATCCATATTGTTATTTTTAATAACATTAAAAAAATATATTTAACGAAGTTTCTCTCCTAATTATCACTTTAAAAGTAATATTGGTCTTTGTCATGTTGGTATTTATCATGTTGACAGAAATAAATATTATATGTATTTATATGAATCTTTCAAATTCAATATTTTTTTATTTTCCTAGAGCTTACTAAAAAATAATGTTTTAATTAATGACAGAGCGTTGTTTTGACGAGGTCCCGTAGCAGAGCGGTCGTCCAGGACACGGCTCTTCATATGTCATTTTCATTGACTGTCAAATGTCCCCAGAGCTGTTTCCGGTGTCGTCCCGGCCGGCCGCCATGTCGTGGGGCTCCCTGTGTAACTGGGGCGGCAACTTCCTCGTGGGGATGACCTTCCCCTCCATGAAGGACGCGCTGGGGCCGTACTGCTTCCTGCTGTTCTCGGCGCTCACGGCCGCGCTCTGCTGCTTCCTCCGGTGAGCACTGAGCGTCACTGAGCGTCACTGAGCGTCACTGAGCGTCACTGAGCATCACTGAGCATCACTCGGCACGGAACTCACTGAGCATCATTTCAATATTGCAATACAATTATTTAAACAACTTTTATTTTAATATTTTTATTATTTGTATAGGTATTTTCTTGATAAATATTTATCCAAATATATGAAAGAAGTCAAAGTCAAACTTGACACAAAATATGGACAAGTGTTACATTAATTAAACAGTTTATAGTAGCGTCAGAAGATTATATAAATTAATAAAAATCTTCATTTTCAGAATGTATTTCCCCGAAACGAAAGACAGAACGCCGGCTCAAATATCACAGCTTTGCAGTCGCGGGTTCAAATCCCGACCGGTGCGAGGACCGCGCCTCGACATTTGATACAGTTTACAATCATGATGCTCAATTTATTTACTAAAAAATAATAACGTCTCGCTTTTAACTACGTCTTGACATCGAATGTCGTTTACAAAATAACCGACTGATTTTTATCAGATATTATTTAAATATAATGAAGTCATTATAGTAGTATGTCTGTCTGCTTCAGGTGAGAACTACTCCACGCACTAGTAATGTACGCCGACCTTGTACCTCGGCAGTAAATGATAGATAATAATAATACAGGAAAAAAACCTGAAATGTCTTTATATACATTATATATACACACATTACATATACTCGCTTATATAAATATAATAAGGTGAAGAAGACGTATGATTTTGGTTAATTATTTTTACGTATCGTCATCAATACAACTCTAGCTAGTCTCCAGTGATTGATGATTGTATTTCAAATGTTATTTACTTATTTCAATTTGGCAATATTTATTTGAATCTATATACCCATCTGTTATAACTTCCATAGTACATAATATTTATTATCTCTTAGTATATGTAGTTATTTAACATACAATACAAAAGTACAATACATGCGCCTTACATTTTCAACAAAATAGACGTGAACATCAACTATACACTTAAGTAGTTATTGAAATCTCTAATAAATTGTTTCGAATTTAACCGACAACGTACTCAAAATAATTGTAAGTTTTTACTTTGTTAATCATCGTAGCATAATTTTAATTTGTAAGTTTAACTTAAATAAAGAGAAATCTTATTAAAAATAATTCTATTATTTCGTAATATTTTTTCAAAATAAATGCTAAATAATTTATTTGTAACCTTGTTTTTATAGTTATTCTTTTAATATTCTGTATTCTCGTTGTAGATAAATTACAAAACATTTTTATATTTCCATAATTTTTTTAGTGAATATATTGTTTTGCTACAAGTAGGTAAGGATTATTATCAATTATATATTATTATAAGTATTTGTTGAACGGCGTGACAAAAAACGTTTCCGTTTCCTACAGGAATACGTAAACGAAAAACGTTTCCGTTTCGTACAGAAATACATAAACGAAAAACGTTTCCGTTTCGTATAGAAATACGCAAAACGAAAAATGTTTCCGTTTTGTACAGAATTACGTAAACGAAAACCGTTTCCGTTTCGTACAAAAACGAAAATCGTTTCCGTTTCGTACAGAAATACGTAAACGAATTCCTTTTTTTTATTAAAGAATACGTAATTATTATTGTATAATTTTTCTCATATTTATTAACTTACGTAACGAGGGACGGGTATAGAAATTATATATTTTATTACCAGCGGTGGACGGCCACCGACAGAATACGGATTCTTATCAAGTCTCAGGTTACTCCCTCAAGTCCGACGTCCAACATATTTCTGAATTGAATCTTTACAGATTCATATAATTTTGGTATAATTTAGTGATTAAAAATCTAAAATTGACTTCGATTTTAACAATTTTTGTAATAACTTTTAAAAGAAAAACTTATTATTTGACTTAAATTGTCTTGACTTGACTTGATTTCACTTGAATAAAAAATCTATCAATTTGGATTTTATATCTTGAATGTAAATAAAAATAATAACTTGGCTCCTGCATTTTACCGTCGTCGTCGTCGTCTATGCATATCTATATATTTATATAAAAGAAAGTTGTCAAACTATTTATAACTCAAGAACGACAAACCGATTTGGCTGAAAATTGGTAGAGCCAGGAGACGGACATAGGACTTTTTATCCCGTCTGATAAAATTTATTTATTTATTTTATTACAAATTATTTGATTACTATCTGACATCTGACAATTACTATGTGACAGTCAATCTGTTAGTTCTATACTATTCTAATAGATGGCGGTATAAGCGTATTCGTTGACTGCATCGAGTAAATATCCAATAGACGGCGCTTTGATAAAGTTAAATGTTTCATATAAGCTAAAACTTAATATGATAACCGGCCACGTGTTGCTGAGGCTATGTATAAGGTAATATATTATAGTAAACACAATACTGTGAAATTCAATATATACAATATTTTTTGTTCTATTGCGTCAGGTGACAATCTACGAGTATTTAGCGGCTATTAGACATCAGACTAATATATACTTAGCATTGATATATATGAAAGTAAACAAATAAGTTATTCATTACAAATTTATAATAGATTTTCATATTAAGATCTCAGTCTATATATATAAAATTATAAAGAGGTAAAGTTTGTATGTTTGTCAGTTTATAATTTATAAGCTCATTTGGTGGAGGTAATCTTCAAAGTAAGTTATCCGAATCTAAAAATGTCTAAACCAATATTTAGTAATAAATTTCATGTTGGATCTATGCTATATTGTATTATTCCCTTAAAATACTAATAGGGCTTATCGTAAAGAACAATGTTGAAATAATGTTGACCAATAAAAGCTTGAGCGAAGGAGTTTCTTACGAGCCCTGTGTTCTGAAGTTCTGGCGGACGCAGTCGCGGGGCAACAGCTAGTAATAATATAAAAACTTTTGTCGTTGTATAGAAATTTAAAAAAAAGAGTTTATATATTTTTTTTCATTAGTTACCACTTTATGACTAAGATCGTGATATTGCCCTCACTCGGCCGTTTGGTGTTAACTGTTTAACTAAGAAAACAATATTTTTATGACTAAAATTTTATTATACAATCATGTATACAAAATACGTAACAATTAATAAAAAATCTTATAAAAATATAACAATTGGAATGAAATTATTCCTATTTATTAGTTTTACATATTATGACATATCAAAAATATAAGAAACATGACATTGCATTTCTTAAAAAATAAACGAACTTAATTATGTTTATTAATAGATTTAATTGAACTTCGTTTAAATTGTTATGTATCCTAAGCACCTTTGTTAACTAACCGGTTGTCATATTATAAATTATAAAAGCTTGTCTTATAAAGTGACAAACATTATTTCGTATTTTATTTCTTTGGAATTTGATAATCATTTCTTAAATAATATTTAAAATTCATATTTTATATGTCAGTAATAATATTCTTTTGTACCTACATAAGTATTGTATTTCAATAAACTTGAGAGAAAAACTGCTAGTTTCTCAGATATTCTTCAAATATTTTAAGCTGGTCCCAGCAAACAAGCAGCAGTACGGTGTGGGGCCCCAGGCGGAGGTAGTTGGCCCCCACGCCCTTGTAGAAGGCAGAAAGGCCCTCCGTACGGAACATCTTGATAAAGCAGTCTGCCATACCGCGGTACAAGGTGCCGCGATTATTGGCATCTAACGCTGAAATTTAAATTAGGATATGATATTTTGAAGTAACGTAATAAATCATAAATAATTTATTAAACTTACGTTGATTAGAAAGCCGTGTAGCAATAACATCAAAGGGGTTGAGACATATCGTCATTACAACGCCACCCAAGTTGGCCCCCATGAAGGATAACGCGAGAGGAGCCTCGCACAGCTCGTTGTCCCGCAGCCACTCCTTGGCAAACGAGAAGCTCACCATTTGTGACCCACTGCCGACGGCACCGCGAGGGATCTGAGGGCCGACACCGCGGAACAAACCTGGTGGAGAAACGGCGTTAACGACGATTAACCTCTATATCATCAAATCACTTAAAAATAAATAAGCTGATTAATTAATAGCATACCTTTTAAGCCTTCTTGTTTATAGATATGCGAAAGTGCATTGAATGTTCCGCTATGTTTGTGTTGATGGCCGACGGCGATGGCTTTAGTAGCTTGTGCCTGCAGCCGAGTCTTCACAAGAAAAAAGGGAGTACCAGCTATAGACCCTAAAGCACCCCCGACTCCTGCGGCGAGCGCGCCGCGTGCGACTGACGTGCGACCGTCGTGTGTCGTCGTCAGTCCGCGCCGCTCTGATATGCGGTAAACACCTAGTCTGGAATACAATCATTATATTGACAAATTGTGTTTTTTTTTAGTGTCGGCGACGGCATTTTCTTTTACTTTACCAACTTTTCCATTAAATAAAAACAAAGTTAAAGAATTAACCCAAATAGGCACCTTTAAGAAATTAAACTTATTAAAAATGTATTCACCTAAATGTATTTAAAAAGAACTGAAAGCCGAGCATAGCGGGCAGTCCGTTCTGCAACGCAACCAGCCCCTCGTTCCTCGCTATAACGAATAGTCCGTGTGGGACGTTCTTATATAACACGGCATGTTTTCCTTTAGAAACCAATTCTCCTTGTAATTGTAGTCTCGTTTTGACCACTTCTATGGGGTTTGTGAATATCGTAGCGAACATGGCCGAAGTGCCGCCCATCGCCATATCTGTGACGTCACGAATGACACCATCTTTGTTTTGTGACGTCATCACTAACGACCCTGTTGACAATTATTATCTTGTGATATCTCTTATTTATTGATTATGTCGGCAAAGATAATAAACATTTTAAAATAATTCAACATTCATGGTTAAAGAAATTAAAGACAATTAAAATTCAACAATTTTTTATTGAAACAAATGCGAAGCTATCTAAATCAATTTATGTCACACTTTTAAAAACACTGGTCTTCAATACTGCAGCCTAACAATTAATAATAAATATATATACTCAAATATAAGTCGTTTTATTGATAATAATATGAGATTATTTTTCTTGAAATAGGATACTTTAATAATACGACACTTAAATATTTGAGATAAATAAAACCATTTAAAAACAAACATACAATGATATACTTATACATAATGTACTATTTAGTACCCGTTGGTTGTGTAAATATTGTAGATATATGACGATGTATTGACGACGTACATTTTATATAAATGTGTCAAAGATAGAAATGAGGTTATTTTACAAATACTAGATAGTTGTGTTGTTAGATGAGTAGAGACAGTATATTATTGTAAATACTGACGGTGTTAATATACAGGAGTGTACTTACAGCTCGTGGACACGCTACTTCAAAATAAACAATATTAAACAGATAATAAAGAAACAAAACGTATGATAAGCGTCGTAAAGATAATTAAAAACGAATTAGAGTCAAATAATTAGTTCACAATAAAAAAAATAATAGATTAATCAACATAGAATTTGTAACAAAATTAACACAAAATACTTTGATACTTAAGATTTTTGTAAATAAAATATTTTAGGATAAAAAAATAACAAAAATCTTTCTAGATCTAAATCTAAGTCTAGTAGTTTCGTAGGGACTAGTGTTCAGTTACAACTAGTGTCCAGGCGTAGAGCTCTTCGTACTTCATGTTGGTGTTCAGATTACATTTGAATATGTTCACATTTACATTGAACACCACTTGTAATGTTGAGTATCACATGGTATGAGTGTGGTCTCAGACACCAGACACCGGTCACATTGAAGATATTGCCACTTCCTTAAAGAGACATCTTTGGTATGGAAGGTCAACATGTGAATGTTACAAATCGACCCTCTTTTGTAAATCTTTGAGCATATCCCAGAAGACGAGCAGCAGCACGGTGTGAGGGGCCTGGCGCAGGTAGGAGGGGCCCATGCCCTTATAGAACGCGCGCAGTCCCTCCGAGCGCGTTATCTTGCGCGCGCAGTCCGCCAGCCCGGCGTACAGCACGCCGCGCCCGGACGCGTCCAGCGCTGGAGGGCAACGGATCACATTACTCATCTTATAGTATCAGTGGCTTTTAGATTACACACATTCTTAAAGTCCTTCAGTCCCGTTTAAAAAAAATAAACGAAACAAACACGTTACTTTAATATTGACTCTATCTATAATTAGTATATTCTTATCTCCGTTATCGGGTTACCTTGGTTGTAAAGACGCGTCATGATGACGTCCATGGGCGTGAGCGCGACCGTCTTCACGACGGCGCCCACGTTGCTGGCCACGAACGCCGAGAGGTACTTCGACTGCTGGAACATGTCGTTGTCGTCCATCCATTCTTTGCAGCTACAATATCATATATATTGTTACTTTATCGGCACAAACTTAACACGAGATATTGAATTATAGCTTATTGGAGTTTTGTGTTATCTTGGCAGTATTTGTCGTGGCAGCATTGTAAGTCTGTGCCGTATCATTTATCACCTTCTTAAGATGTGACAAACATATGTTTACACACGGCTGCTTTATTTAACCAGTAACATAGTATGCGACAGTTTCTACTGTGAGTTGAAAAGACTTATATTATTATATATTGTTTGCAATTAATATCAATATCAATACAGTAAAAAACAAATGTACATTTATAATTATTATAACTTACACAGCAAAGGAAGCTATCTGTGATGCGGAGCCAATGGAGTTTCTGATCATCATGCCATGAGCCCCTCTCCATAGACCGAGAAATCCATTCTTTTTGTATATTCTCGTCAGAGCATACAAAGTGCCAGGGTGACCATGCTGCGTGCCGACAGCTATTGCTTTAGAAGAGTACGACATTAACTGTGTTTTCACTAATTGTAAGGGACTCCCCACCATCCCTCCAGACATGCCGGCCACGGAGCCAAAGAAAAGACTGTTAAGAGCCAGGGTGTTGTTATTCTCATCACGCAGACATCCATAGTTGTCAGCTTGCTGATATATACCTAGCCTAAAAATAAAAATGAGTAAGGCCAAAACTAACAAAGAGTCAAATAAAGATTCATATATTATCAGCCATTAAAAATAATTCCATTATAGCAATTCTATATATTCTTAAACCATATTAAGCTTACCTCACACCGTTAACAAACAACTGGAACCACAGAGCAGGCACTAAGCCCTTCTGAAGGGCAGACACTCCATCATGCTTCACGATTGTGTACATAGCATGGGGTATGTTCTTATAATAAACTGCATGTTGGCCCTTTGCTACAAGCTCTCCTTGCAATTGCATCCGTGTCTTTACGACGTCAAAAGGGTTGCTAAAGAACCCCGCGCCAACGCCCGCCAGGCCACCAACAATGAAATCCATACTATGGAATTTCATCTTCATTACATAACATTTTTTTAAAGATAAATATGGATTTATCATATTATTATTTGTAAAAAAAATTAATAAAAAGATGTTAAATTGTAGATTAACTTGTGACTTCACTCTTGTAGATATTTAAAAGAATTCAAAATCTCACAAATTAATTCAACTTTATTAAAATAACTTACATTAATAAAGTTTCATACAATAGTTTTTATGAGAACAGATTCCAAATTTCTTCGTTCAATAATAAATCCTAAGCATTATTATTTTTCAATGAGGAGGAATGTCACTACAGGAGTAAAGTCTGGGTAACCAGCTGGTAAGGAAGGCTCAATGGGCCTTCTGAATTTAAAGTATTGATATGTATGATCTTCAAAACAATTTGTAACACACATAATATTAGTTTAATTAGAGGTTTCTTTGTTACAAAGAAATTATTTAAGTATATTGTTAATGGTTTAAACAGCAACAAAAACATCCATATTCTAAACTTCAATTGCATCCAGAGAGATTAAGTTACTTGTGTAGTTGATGATTTATGTTAACCAGGGGCCATAGCAACAGATATAAAAAATATTTTTTTACATGAATACTATTATTAATAATGGGTTTTGTATAGCTGTTTAAAAAAGTATTTTTATTTTATTATTTTATTTATGGAAGTATTGGTTAATCAAGTTAGTATCATATATGCATATATGCATATGAAGAATATTGTAGTTTATTTTAAAATAATCATAGAAGGATTTAATTGTGTACATAAATAGGATTAAATTGTTTTTAGCAAAGTTTTGTGTACTCTGAAGAGGTTATATTATTATCTGTTAATATTATAAGAAACTTCTTTAGTTGCCTTTTAAATATGTCTATGTTATGACTTTTGTTAAAATATTAAATAATATTTTTATAAGTTAATAACTGTAAAATCATTCTTATTTTTACGTAAGTTAGTTGTGTTATGACGTAAAAAGATACTACAATGACGTAAAATATTAAAGGATAAGGTTGAAAATGTGAAGAAAATAACAATTATTGATGATCCTCTGGGTAATATTCCTTAAGTTTTTAATTAGATAAGACATTCTTACCTGGTTCATGTAATGGTTCGAATCACCTTCTAGATTTATACACGTTTAACAGCATCTTATGCCGTAGTATACTGGAGAATTCCAAGGAATTTTTGTTAAATGTTTCGTAACGTCTCCATACCACCATGTTCTCTATTAATAACTGACAACGACATTAGTGACAATGACATAGCGCCACAATCAGCTGATATGTGTTTAGAAACGATTTATAGACCCATAGACCACGTTGGTATATAAATAATGCTATTAGAAATTGTCTCATTAAGCTTATACTGTCACTTGTCAGCTTATACAATACAGAGTCAATTACGTTTTATTTCTGTAGAAATAATTTTTTTCTAAAAAAATCTTGGGAATATCTCTGATATAGAAAAAAAACTAGGTATTTTAATATCTGAAAAAAACTTAATATAATAAAATAGTAACGAGGTAAATATAATATACGAACATTAAAAATAATAATAGCTATATGTTAAGTATATGTATAAAACTCAACACAATACGTATTTTAAATGAAGACGCAGAGGGTATTCGCTGGTAACAACTATTTACAAGTATAATTAAAAATTAGCGAAATCCATCGATGTAGAACCTCGACTGAATACAAAATATACCATGACTATGACCTTTTTCATTTGCCATTACGATTGTTTATGAAGATGACCACAATGGGTGAGCGAGTAGTAAATAGAGACGATGCCATTTTCAATCGGTCAGGTCATGTTATATATCTGGCATGATACTTTTTAAATTAGTACATGACTTTCTAAAAAAGTCCTTAATGTCACTTTTACGCGAAATATAGTTAAATTTTAAGTATGTGATTTTATGGAATTAATATTATTTGAAACATGTAAAGTACACTAAATTTTGAGGACTGAAACATTAACTAAAAAAAGCAGCAAAAATGGCGGTAACAAATGCTATGTTTCTCTTTGAAGTTGTAGTAGAGAATGTGAAAAGTATGGTTGAAAGCCGGCATTTAATTATCAGAAGTGATTTCGGAGATATTTTTTCTTTAGAGTTAAAGGATCCCAAGCAAATGCATATAGTAATTCCAGAGCCTCCACCGCTCCCTCCAGAGCCACCTGGAAAAAAAGGTAAAAAGAAACCTAAACCTAAGCCCAAAAAAGGGAAAAAAGGCAAAGTCGAAGAACCACCTCCTGAGCCAGTTATACAATCAGGCCAGTCGGTATTGTTTTCAAGTAGCGCAGAGTTTCTTATTCAGGGAATGAAAAAGTTCCCCTTGGAACTGTCTTTATGGAGCAGAGAAGATAATTTAACTTTTATCGGCTCTACCAGAATTACATGGGATCCTTGTTTTTACACATATTTAGAAAAAATTTGCAATTGTGAAGAACCGTTACCGATTACTGTTAACGATGAATACAATATTTTTGAAGAAGGAACCGCGAAGTTAATGGCAAAGTTAGGCATTCAAATCAAACTCACATATTTGACAGACAAAATAACCACTGCATTCCGTACGCTGTCGGAAGATCCAACAGTAAAAAAGGTGTTATATACAGGTATCAATTCGAAAACTACTTCATACATTTGTACGCTGAAAACAACTGATGAAATTTTTATAGAAAATTCCAACAAAATAGAAAATAATTTTATTAAAGATAAACCGAAATCCAATAAAATAGTTTTCGCCGATTATAAGAACGCACCAGGTGCAAATCTTACTTTTTTCAATGATGGGGATTATTGTTGCATGCATAACGCGGATAAACCACCTGAATCAATTTATAAGTCACCCGAAACTTGTCCAGATGTAGATTATATTGTCGACTATGTAAGAAAGATTATAGTGTCTTGTAATGACAATATGCGTATGCTTACTCCACGTCCAACAATACGGCCTAGAATTAAAGCCACCGATATAGACCGTCTCTGTTATTGTAAAGAGACAAATTGGCCAAAGGGACAGTTTGCTGAAAAATTCAAGAAAGAGGGTCAGTCTGAACCATGCCCAATGTGTATTAATGCTGGGAAGAAAGCTGACGGTATTTTTGGTGCAAGTTTTGATATAGCCAATATTCGTGGACCATGTGGTAGAGCGGACTGCAGAATAGCGAGGGACATGAGAGCTTATATAGAAAACCTGGTTGACGAAGATAATAAGGTGATAGATATAAATGATATAATAGGGCCTTGCGGTAGCAAAGAATGTAGGACAGCTGAAAAAATACAACAATTTCTACGACATGAGGGTGTATTTAGTCAAGGTTCAACTTTAGAGGGTCTGTCAACACAATGCGCTTGTGTAAAACAGATGCAAGATGCATTAACGAAAAAAGAATCTTGTGACACCGTCTGTACTAAGGATTGTTCGGATAGTGACAGCCAAATTAGTCAATGTGAGGGAAAAACATGTCCTTTTAAAAGTAATTCCACAGATGAGGAGCCTAAGGTTTATAATGTTTATTATTTTACCGTAGAACATGATTTTGATAACGTGAGTTCAGGAGAAACATCTGCGACTAGTACTGCAAAGTCCGATAAATCATCCAAATTTAAATATTGTTCTACCGAATGTCCTAGTTCGAAACCATCAGAAAAACTGCAATGTTCTAAAAGTGCTTGCTCCACTTTAACTGGAAAAAAGGAAAATGATAAAAACGAAGAAGGAAACGAAAATGAATCAAAATGTCAGGACCCAATTTGTCCAACAAAAGGTGATATTCCGCCAAGTCCTGCAGACAGTGATATTGTCATAAATTTCGATGATATATATAATCCTTGTTGCGTCAAAACTTGTGATGTAGCCGAAAAAGTAAAAGATTTTATTGTGGATGGTCTGGCCAGCAAAACAAACAAAATAACTGCAGAGGACGACCCATGCTATTGTGATTGTGTGTGTACGTTTAAATTTTCTAAAAACACCACCTATTGTGCGGTATGTGGAGGATATGAATGTTTAGGGGAAGATGTTAGACAAATGCCTGAGTATGCTAAGCCGCATCCTTGTCCGGTATATAATAAGTTATATGATAAGAAGTATATAAAAACCAGAAGTCCTTGGCCTGAAGAAGAAGAGTCACGTAAGCAACCTGATACAATGAGCAATAAGAGTTCAAGAACATGTGGCTCGAAGCTTGGTACAGCTGAACATAAAAGATTAACATCGTCGCGTTCCACAAAAAGTTTTTCTGATAAGCCAACTAAGAAAAATAAAAAATCAGACTCAGAAAAAGCAAACAAACCTAAACCGGAGAAGAAAAAGGTTGGAAAATTTACTGCAAATGTTGAGGAACCTCGTATGTATTCTTTATAATTATATATATATAATTTTCTTATTAGTTTAAAAATTCTCGTTATTGATTGGTAAATTATTTTATGAGTTAGTTAGGGTTTAATAAGACAATTATTATTTATGGCCTGTAGCTTTAGCGTTAATGGAAAAGAAACCGGAAACGAAATATCCCTATCCCGCGGTTCCTAAAAACATGGGATGGAATTGGACCGCCGAAGATATTCCAGGAATGAAGGTAGATTTTTTTTATCACCTCGTAATTTTCAAAATCATTCTTGTTTCAATATAAAACCTCTAAACTTATATAATATATAATTTCTACTTGTAATGAATTTAATAAAAAACACTATTTTTTATAATATTTATTGCTTTAGTGATTTCCACCTTTTGTGCTAAATATTATTTGGTATACCTTACCTCTACCCTTCATCGTTATAGACCTTTATTACAAAGGCTATAAATTAGTATAGTAAATAAGTTGCGAGAAAGAAATAAAGTTTTTATTTAACTAAATCAACACGTCGTCCACGACCGGTCAATGCTCGCTAAGTTGAATGGATTTGTTCTTTATTTTTCTACTGTAAGTTTTATTTTATTATTATTTTTCGTTGCTTTTATCAATAACTTTGAAATACATTTAATAACTTTAAATTTAATAGATGTGGCTAGCGTCCCTAATACAACACGTATTTTGCTTTCCAGTAGGTAAAGATCGTCAAACGTTCAAGATATTTCTAAATGAAATGAAATACATTTCGTAATACATAACGATAATAAAATATGAATACAAATTATTGCACCTATGTAAATATATTATGTTCTTAATCGCAATTATTTTTTTATTGTAAGCATTTGATAATTTAAAAATTTCCAACTACTTTAGCCAGTCTTGTCATGGTACATGTCTGTAAGTGGCAAGAGCTTTATCGAAACTGATATAGTTTTAAATTTTGATTGAAAATATTTATTACATTTGTTAATTATATTTTCTTGCATTGATTCTACTCTACAGATACCTTCATTTTGTAAGAGTTAAGTAGCTTGCTCTATTTTATAACAGTATGTATACTCGTATAATATAATGAAAGAATTTTTTTCGTCTATTTCAGCCTCGACCTAAGTGGAAGCCAGGAGCTGCGAACAAAATTTTAGTAAGACGCTACAGGGCTATTAGAGATGGAGTGGACATTATAGCAAAGAAAAAGCGAGCCATGATGCAACGCAAGAAGAAACTTGAAATGAAACCGACTTTGGTAGTGAAAAAGCAGAACGGTGAATACACCGTCCAAATGGAAGTCTTTAAAAAGTATTCAAAAGAACGACTTGTTTTTCAATATCCCTACGATGAAAAACCTCCCCTTGTTTATTCTATAGGAAAAACAGAAGAAGAAAAGCGAATAATTCAAAGAAAACGTGAAAGACGGGAACGAAGACAAACGAGAAGAAAAGGTCGCTTATTGCAATCAACTTTTCGAGATAGGTGCCAAGAGATTTGTTTAAAGGCTTATAATCAAGCCATCGGCCTTCTGCCTGTGCCTAACCCAAACGATCCTGATTGTCCCTGCTATACCGATGCTGTCCAAAATATTTCGCCTCCTTTAGACTCATGTTCATGTTCTGATGAAGATTCCATATCAAGTAGTGATACTGATGATGATGAATGGATTATTGAATTTACTCCTCCAGCAGCAAGATGGGACGTAAAAGCTAAACATCCACCTACACAGTCGGAAAACGAAAGCCAGTATAATTATTTAGATTACAAGGTGAAAATAGTAGATAAGTCTGGAAATATAGTGCCGAGATTTTTCAAAGGTCCTGACGGCAAAGAGGAGTGTAGTGACTTGGGGGGTTTTTGGGGTCCCAATCATGTCTGGTTGGAAATCAGTAAAGATGGCTATATCGGTCCAGATAATAGGTGGGTTCCCATGAATTTCATTGGCCCTGATGGCATGTACTACTCAGCTGAAGAGGGCTTTTTCACTGATAATAATGGACAAAATCTAAAGATAGGGATTGATGGTTATGTCGATAAAGAAGGTAAATGGGCATGGTATTCAAAGAGACGAGGAAAAAGTATAAAATCTAAATCAACTGTAACGGTTGATTCTAAAAAAGATACTCGAAGACCAAACCCAAACCAAAGTGCCAAAGATAAAGGCGATAGTAAAGATAAGAATGCCACCAAAACAGTTAAAGGTAAAGTAGAAAAAAGTGGCGCAAAGTCTCCACAGGAAAAAAGTAAAGCAAAAAAATCTGTGTCCTATACGTCTGCCAAAGCGAAAAGTCCATTAATTATGAGTGTATCCATGAATTATGAAAGAAGCAAACTATCCCCGGTATCATGGGTGAGAACTAATTCAGAAGCCAAAAAGTTAGCTAAATATAAAGAAATTATGGAGAGTCTACAGTTATATGAAGATATACCGGAATTAAAATGCCCAGTAAAGGCCAGTAGAGCATCGAATACACCACTAAAATGTCCATCACCATGTACAATGCAAGAAAGATTAAGAAAGGCACAAACACTAGCCACCGATAGATCTTTCAACAGAACCTATTCTTCTCCTTCGGAAGATTTTTGTTAGTTATGCCATAAGGCTTTGTACATTTATTATTTTATTAGTTTTTATATTTAATCTGAAAAGTTTATAGGTATTGTAACAAATTTATTTTTAAATAAAATAATATGAAAAAATTATTTTGCAAATGTACAATATATTATGAGCTATATATACAATATAACAGGTTTTGATTGAATCTGTAAATTTTTAACCGCCATGATTGGAATCATCCTTTAGATCGAAAAATTACTTTTTTATATTATCATTTCTGACCAAAAAATGCAATATTGTTCAGACTAAAACATTCCTAATAATGGGAAAAAAATTGTTTTGTCCTTCGTCGTTAAATAATAAAATTTCAAGACAGCAACGACTTTTTATTTATATTTATTTAGAGACTATTTGTTTTAACAAAGCGTGTAACCTTTCTTTCAAATTCCTGAATCTGTTAGTAAATAGGAACGCAACCAGAATATTTTTTTTTTTTTGTCTATGACCCCACTTCTGTATCCTCTCTCTCTCGTTGTCTGTCCGCGCTTTTACATGAAAATAAAACTTCCATTTAAAGTAAAAATATACGCTTTAATTATTTACCACAACCACAATTGATAATCCTTTATGGTAGCAGAGCGTGGTTCTATAGTGGTACAGTTAAAAAATATCGAGTAAGTGAAATAACTTTAACCTGAAAAGTTGCCGGCACATTATTGAATTTGAGGTTATGAAAATTTACGATCACAGTCTGTAAATTGCATATTTTGGTGAAACCCAGTAAGATGAGTCCAAATAATATGTTCAATCTGGAGAAATTGGTCGGAAGAGAAAATTTTGCAACCTGGAAGTTTAGCATGAAGACGTACTTGGAGCACGAAGATCTATGGTGTTGTGTTGAGCGCCCCGATGATAAATCTGTCGATGCTAGTAAAGACGTAAAGGCGAAGTCAAAGCTGATATTGTTGTTGGACCCGCAGAATTACGTACATGTTCAGGAATGCAAAACTGCGAAAGAAGTATGGGAGAATTTACAAAGGGCTTTTGATGACAACGGATTAACCAGAAGAGTAGGTCTACTTAAGGATCTGATAAATACTACACTGGAGTCGAGTAATAGTGTTGAAGACTATGTTTGTAAAATAATGAACACTGCTCACAAACTGCGCAACATTGGATTTGATGTTAACGATGAGTGGCTTGGCACTTTGATGTTGGCTGGCCTACCAGAAGAGTACAAGCCTATGATAATGGGGCTTGAGAGTTCTGGTATTCAAATCAGTGCAGATTCTGTAAAAACTAAACTCATACAAGAGATTAACACATCAAAGTCAACTGCTTTCTACACAAACACTAAGAAAACAGGGAATAATGTGCAGCCAGTGAGATCAAAGGGACCTAGATGTTATAACTGCAATAAGAATGGTCATTTTGCCAAATATTGTAAACAGCCAAAGAAACAACCAGCCAGCAAAGGAGAGAGCTCCAGCTTTGTAGCAGCTTTTTCAGCCACTGTCAAAGAAATCATTAGTGATGGTAAATGGTTTCTAGACTCTGGTGCATCCATGCACATGACTAGTAGAAAAGATTGGATGTACAAGGTCACGGAGCCATCTGTAAACAATATCACTGTAGCTAACAAAGAGCCATTAGCTGTGAAGGGAGTCGGTTGCGTAGACATACATTTAAGTCAATATAAAGTAATACAAGTTAATAATGTTCTATATGTACCTGGGCTAGCTGCCAATCTACTTTCAGTTAGCACTATTGTCAAAAATGGACATAAGGTTATTTTTAATAAAAGGGGGTGTGAAATTCGAAATGGGAAAGATGAGGTGGTTTGCACTGCAACATTAAGCAACAAGTTATACATCATTGACACCAATAAAGTAGTAGCACATTTAACCTCAAGTTCTCGTAATTGTAATAACACATACCTGTGGCACCTGCGAATGGGCCATTTGAATATTCCAGATGTGAAGAAGCTGCCCAGTTGCACTGATGGTGTGACTCTGACTCAGGAAGAATGTAATGTCACATGCACTTATTGTATGGAAGGCAAGCAAGCAAGGACGCCATTCAAAAATGTGGGTTCTAGAGCAACAAGACCGCTGGAACTGATACATTCAGACTTGTGTGGCCCCATGGAAAATTTATCATTTGGAGGTATGAAATACTTTATTACTTACATTGATGACTACACACGAATGGTCTATGTATATTTTCTGAAAGATAAGTCAAACATTTTAGAAACATTTAAGGATTTTAAGTTGAAAGTAGAGAATGAATTGAATCATAAAATAACTAAGCTTCGCACAGATAATGGTAAGGAATACTGTAACCATAACTTTGAAAAGTTCTTATCTAAGCATGGTATAATTCATCAGACCTCTACTCCGTACACTCCCCAGCAAAACGGCATGGCCGAGAGAATGAACAGGACTTTGGTGGAACGAGCACGGTGCATGTTGTTCTATGCCAACCTGGAGAAGAGCTACTGGGCTGAAGCTGTGGCAACTGCTGCATATGTCATAAACCGTTCCCCGACAAAGTCACTACAAGGTAGAACTCCATATGAAATGTGGAAAAGTAAGAAACCTAATTTATCACACATGAAAATATTTGGCTCCGAAGCTATGGTTTATGTACCTAAGGAAAAACGCCAAAAATGGGACAGAAAATCTGTAAAAATGATATTTGTGGGTTATTGTGAAAACACAAAGGGTTATCGTTTTGTGGATCCTAAGACACACAAAGTTGTCAAAAGTAGAGATGTTTCTTTTATTGAAAATTATAATGAGGATGTCAGTGTACCAGTTGATTGTGAAACTTATATTCCAGCAAACTCAGGCAGTGAGAGAAGCAAAATACACACTCAGGAGTCATTATCCACATCTTCACCTGTGATGTCCAGCAGAGACTCAGACGCACAAGGATATAATGGAGACTCAAGTGAGTATGACACTGACACAGGAGAACTTGATGAAACTTACTATCCTCCATATTCGCAAAGACAGGATTACAATAGTAATGTAACATTGAGGTCAACACGGTCACGGGCTAAACAAGATGAGGCACAAAATGATAAGATGGGCTTATTGTGTTTGTTAACTGATTTGACTGACCCACAGACTGTTGAGCAAGCACTTGCATCACCACAAGCTACAGAATGGAAGAGGGCCATGGATGAGGAGTATACTTCCCTGATGAAAAATAAAACATGGACTTTGACAGATCTCCCTCCAGGTAAGAAGGCTCTCCCAAATAAATGGGTTTTTAAGACAAAAACAGACCAGAGTGGGAACATTCAGAGATACAAGGCAAGGCTTGTGATAAAAGGATATGCACAAAGATGGGGAACAGATTATGAAGAAATATACTCACCAGTTGTCAGGTATACAACTATTCGCTATCTATTTGCCCTAGCAGCCAGGTATGGATTGGAAATAGATCAGATGGATGCTGTATCTGCTTTTCTGCAAGGAGAGATTGATAGAGTAATTTACATGCAACAGCCAGAGGAGTATAAACTTGGATCTCAGGTATGCATGCTACAGAAATCTATATACGGACTCAAGCAGGCCAGCAGACTCTGGAACCTGAAATTAAATTCTGTCCTGCACGAGTTAGGAATGACACAATCAAAAACAGATTCTTGTGTCTATTATAATAAAGATAAGAATGCTTTTATAGCCATCTGGGTGGATGATTTGATTTTATTCACTGCTGAAGAAAACACAAAAATTAATTTCAAAGAGAAACTGAAAAACCACTTTGAAATGAAAGATATTGGCCCAGCAAGTCAATGTGTTGGTCTACATATCACCAGAGACGGTGATAAAGTACTACTAGATCAAGAAAAATATATAAATGAAATATTAGCTCGGTTCAGAATGTCAGACTGTAAATCTGTGAAAACACCATTTGAAGCTGGCATGAAACTTGGTGCTAAAAATGAAGAAGATGAAATTACTGACTGTCCATATCAACAGGCCATTGGCTCCTTACTGTATGTGGCTCAAGGTACCCGGCCTGATATATCGTTTGCAGTAAACACACTGAGCAGATTTAACAAAAATCCTACGACTGCACACTGGGCTGCAGTAAAAAGAATTTTCAGGTATCTGCAGGGTACCAAAGACTTGAAGCTGATTTATACCAAAGATGGTAATGAGAAAATCACAGGATATTGTGATGCAGATTGGGCAAGTGATGTGCGCGACAGGAAGTCGTGCACGGGTTACATTTTTTTGTTACAGGGTGGTGCAATATCTTGGCGGTCACAAAAGCAGCAGACTGTGGCTTTATCCACTGCTGAGGCCGAATACATGTCGATGTCCTCGGCGGCGCAGGAGGCACTGTGGCTCCAACAACTGCATGCTGAGCTTGGTCAAGAACAGAGCAATCCGCTCGTCATATTTAGTGATAACCAGAGTGCAATTAAATTGTCCAAAAATGACTGTTATTTACCTAGGTCACGACATATTGATATCCGCTATCATTTTCTCAAAGATCATGTTAATAATTTAGATATAAAGTTTAGTTATGTTAAGGGTGAGGAAATGATTGCCGATAATCTAACTAAGGGCACCACAGCTGACAAGCATTTGTATTGTGTAAAAATGATGGGGTTGCGTCCCTAGGGAGGGTGTTAGTAAATAGGAACGCAACCAGAATATTTTTTTTTTTTTGTCTATGACCCCACTTCTGTATCCTCTCTCTCTCGTTGTCTGTCCGCGCTTTTACATGAAAATAAAACTTCCATTTAAAGTAAAAATATACGCTTTAATTATTTACCACAACCACAATTGATAATCCTTTAGAATCAACTAGTATCAAAAAGCTGTTTTTTTTTGTTTTTTTGTGCTAAAACGTTTGAATCTCGGAAACTACCTGTGGGTATGGAAAACACTTTTTGCATCTGATAAATCGATGAAATATGCATCTAAATAGAGCTGGAATGGCCCTACGATGCGGTAAAATAACATATTATTGATATTAATTTAAATAATCTTATCATATGACCACGGTTAGAACATAACATACGTGTCACCACAAATTTCCCAAATAAGTTGCAAACACTTTCTTCTGTTAACTCTCAACAAAAACATCCTTTTCCTTTTTTTAACTTTAGCAGTCAGTTTCGATGAAATTAAAAAGAACTTAATTGCTGTTAAATCAGATGCAACTGGTTGTGACGGGATTAGTCGGAAAATGATATTTCTAAGCTTAAGTAGTAACTTACATGTTTTATTTCACCTATTTAATTATTCCCTTACTTTTTATACCCTTCCCAGTGCCTGCCGTATTGTTCAAGTCATTCCTATTCCTAAAATCTCCTATCCAACTCTCCTTTTACATTATCGTCCAATCTTCATACTTCCCTTTTTATCCAAGGTTATTAAGCGTATTGTACACTCTCAACTCTCACTATTTCTCTCCAAAAATAATATTCTTAGTCCCTTTCAGTCTGTTCAGTGTCATTAACGAAGGTTTGTGACGATATTAAATTTGGCATTGATAACAAACATGTGACGATACTAGCACTGCTTGACTTTTCAAACGCAGTTAACACAGTGGACTTTCCTTACCATATCACCTATATGCTGATGATTTACAGTTGTACGTATCCACTTCTGTCGAATCCGTCCTTGCGGCCATCAAACGACTAAACTATGACTTGGATGTAGTCTGCGGTTGGAGTGGTTCGTATGGGTTGCAAGTTAACGCTAGCAAGTCCCAGCGTATTATTATAGGTAACTGCCGCCAAATCTTCAAGCTCAACTACTCCTCATTCCCACCTGTTGTCTTTGATGGTTCTACGCTAAATTTTATTAATACTGTCAAAAATCTTGATATTATTATGGATAACAATCTATCATGGAAAGCACAAGTATCCAACGTCAGTAAAAAAGTTTTTGGAGCGTTTGGACGCCTAAAGAGGTGGAAAAACTTCTTACCTATTAAAACTAAGACTCTGCTAGCAAATACTCTCCTTCTGCCTATCCTAGATTCCGCCGATGTTAACTATCTGGATCTAACTGAGGATCTTCTTAATAAATTAGAACGGATTTAAAACATGTGTATTCGGTTCGTATTTGGCCTTAGGAAATATGATCACCTTTTCGATTATCGTAAGATTCTAAACTGGCTTCCGATACGGAATCGACGTAATCTTCATATCTTATCTTTTCTGTATACTACTCTCTTCCATCTCTGGTCACCACCCTACCTTAAAGATCGTTTCCAATTCCTTAGCTCCTTTGAAAGGAATCGGACCTTGCGGTCGTCTCATGACCATCTACTTAATGTCTGTAATTCTTAGAAGTACTCGGAGTCATTCACAGTAAAGGCAGCAATGTTGCGGAATGCACTTCCAGTCGCTCTCCGACATTGGTGGTTTTCAAAAACCGTGTTAAAAAACACTATCTGTCAATATAACACAATAATCACAATTATGTATATATATATAGGTGTGTAGTATGTGTATTTGCATTAATTAAACTTTATGTATATATGTTACATGTATATACATGTTTTATTTGAAATTTATTATATATATCTAATTATAATTAATTATATAATTTGTTTGTATTGCTATTTCCCCGTCTATCAATTTCTTTATGTTCATCGAGTGTGGGTTACCTGGAAGAGATCACTTTAGTGATAAAGTCGCCTATTGTTTTACTGGTTTTCTGTACTTTTTGTTTCTTTTGCAATAAATGTGTGCAATAAAGTTCGAAAAGCGATCAAAAATGAATATTCCAAAAAATATATATGTTCATGGCCATGAACATATATATTTCATTATACGATCTAGCCACACTATTTGACCTTATGAAATGGCGAGTACCTTGAAGTGTGGAGTCTTTTTTTCATTACTTAACAACACATTTTCGAGATCAAATCTTCTAGCTAAATCGTATAATGAAATGCGGTCATTAGTGTTGAAAGATAAAGACAAGCACAACAACCCGCTATGAACTTAATAAACAATATTCCAGTAAATACCTTTTTAAAAATAGATAAAAGTATGTTTTTTTTTTGTTAGGTACTATTTCTTTATAACATCACGATTAATAATTATTTTTGCTTATGCTTTATTTTTTTTTATGAAAATAGCAACAGCTTTTGTGTTTTATGATTAAATTCGATGTGACCTTTTTAAACCGTTTCAAATCTGGCCATAATATTTTTTTCATCACAAAAAAATATTATACTCACAATTCGATATGTAAACGATATATACTTTTGGATATTAAGTAAATTAGAAGTAACGCGTCAAAATTAATTTAAATTTTATAGTTTTATAATGTTAAATGTAATATTATTGTAAAAGAAAAATAAAAAGGAAGCAATTAATATGGATCTTTCGGGTTCAATGTTTTTGTTTGAGATACTCATGAAGGATTTTAAAAGTTACAAGGATTGTAAAGATTTTAGAATTGTGAGCCATTTTGAAAATATATTTCAATTGAATATAAACAATCCAAACAAAAGCAGTGTCAAGGACTTAAAGAAAACAAGAGCGAAACAAAAAACTAAAGTAAGGATTAGTAGATCTGTAACAAAGAAACCACCAGGTAAATTCAAGATGCATACAGGTCAATCAATTTTAATAATAAACAGAATATGTACACTCCTATCTAAAATGAAAGAATATCCTCTGGAGCTGTTTATTTGCAATAAAAATGATCCTGACTTGAAAATAGGATCAACTCGCATACCGTGGAACCATTTATTTATATCTTATCTTTGTAATATACTGAAAAAGCCTGACACGTCACCTCCTATCGTCGAAGGATCATACAATTTGTATGATGAAATTACATCTAAACGCATAGCTACAATTGAATTGAGTATAAAGTTAACATATCTAAGTGACAAAATTACGAGTCGGTTCCGTTCATTATCTGAAGAAAAAAATAGTACATTTTTATACACACAGATTAATTCAAAACCTGTTTCACTCTTAAGCAATGTGCGAGAACCTATTAAGGACAACCAGTCAAGCAATCTAAAATCAAAAAACTCTATCTTAACAATGGCTCAATGTTTGGAACAACATCGTCGTTATGAAATTTCTAAAGTTAAGGATTCGGAAGTGAAACAAATGCATAATACAAATGACAAAATATCTTTATTTGATAATACCAAAACCAAAGACAAAGAAAACAAAAAGATCAATTCATCGGCTAAAACAATAAAAAGCGAACCTCTGATAGCTTGCAATAAACAAAAATCACTACACAAAAGTAAATCGTATTCCTCAATTTACTGTACAAAAGAACGAAATATGTTTCAATATATATTTGGAAACCCAAAATGTCAATATAATGGGAAAGTTTACCATGTAGGCTATTTTACGATAGCAAATGATGATTCTGATCCGGAATCACTAAAAACTTCTTCAGAACTTAAAAGTTCTACTCAATCAGCTCAATCCAGTTCAATAAAAAAAAAGTTTCAGTTCAAGAAATGTGACAGTGAGTGTCAAAGTAATATGAACGAAAGTGTTTATTCGACCGATTTGCCTGACGAAGCAGCCCATTTAATTACTGTAACAAAATGTAAACAAATTGATTGTGATTATAAAAAATTTAGGGAGTTACCACCGCCACCTGATGAACGAATTTTATTGGATTTACAAAACACCAAAAGTCCATGCTGTACTGATATCTCAATTGAAAAAAAAATTGAAGAAGTACTAGGTGGTGTGTCCGCAAAAATAAAAATTGGAGAAGATCCGTGTTTCTGTACTTGTGAATGCACTTTTGGGTTTACGAAAAAGACAACATATTGCAATGTTTGCGGAGGCTATGAAAAAGTAGGTGAAGATTTATCACGAATAACAGGTCAAGACATGCCTATACCGTGCCCAATATATCACAAACTTGTTGATAAAAATAAACTAAAAACATTCAGTAATTCGGGGAGCGAAAGCAAAAAAAAAGGCGACGATCAGAGGAGTTTGAAAGCGGGTTCCGCACAAAGAGCAACTTCAGAAAAAAGACAAATGGGCGATAAAAAAGATGTTGAATCCGAAAGAGATTCCAAAAAAGGCAAGAAAAAAAAGAAAGACGACCGATTTAAATTCAACTATGGTTATAAAGGTATACGTATGTATTTCTGGGACTTTTCATAAATAATAATTGGTTTTTAATTTCATTATTTGTAATTTTTATATTGACTTTACAGCCCCTCAGATAGGACACAGTAAATGTGCTTTGCCATGTACGGGCACTTTATCAAATGTTCCTAGGAAAATGGGGTGGCTATGGACCGCGGAAGATATACCCGGAATGAAAGTAAGTAATAAAAAAACTAATGACAAAGTGTTTTCATAGTAGATTTCATAGTGAGTTAAGTTCAGGTTGTCCTCATAATTCAAGTTTCCTTTGTCCAGGAACATTTATAGTAAACATAAAGGTCTTTAATTTCTGTTTGTTATTATTTTTTTATTTTTTTTTTAGTTTCGTCCGATGTGGAAACCAGGAGCCACAAATAAGCATGTTGTTAGACTGTTAAAAATAGCACGAAATCCGGGTGAGGTAATTTCTAAAAAGAAAAGAAAAGATGCTCTCAAAAAGAAACGTCCTTTGAAACGACCATTACTCGTAGTCCATAAAAAAGACGGTGAATATTCTGTGACGATGGAAACAATGAAATCTTATAGTAAGCCGAGAGCACTAAACCAACAGCCTTACGAGGATAAGCCTGTGCTAACGTACACAATTGGCAGAACTGAAGAAGAGAATCGTGAGCGTCTCAAGAAAAAAGAACGTGAACAAAGGCGTCTTGAAAGAGCTCAGCGTGATTTCATTCAAAGTGCTTTTAGAGATATGTGTCATGAAATCTGCTTAAAAACTTACCAGCAAGCATTGGGGATATTACCCGATACGGAAGACCCACCGTGTACTTGCTACCCAGCGGTACCAACCCCCAAAACAACGAACATGGATGTTTCTTGTTCATGTTCCGAAGAGAGTGCTTCAATTGGTTCTGATACTGATTCCGATGAATGGATTGTTGAGTTCACTCCACCAAATGCAACCTATGATCCAACTTATAAGGGAAAGAAAGTATTTAAAGCAGATAATGGTACTCAATATACATACTTAGATTATCGAGTAAAGCTTTTAGATAGATATGGAAACCCTGTACCGAGATACTTTAGAGGACCCGATGGAAAACAACAATGCAGTGATTTAGGTGGATTTTGGAGTTCAGATCACAAGTGGTTGGAAATTGGTATAGATGGATATGTTGGCCCGGATGGAAGATGGGCTCCAAATACTTTTATAGGACCAAATGGTGAACAGGTTGAAGCAGAAACGGGCAAATTCCAAACTATGAATGGCAAGTGGTTAGTTGTCGGTGTAGATGGTTTCATAGACTTCCAAGGTAAATGGAGAAATTATCAAAAGCCACCTGAAGCCGCTAGAAAGCCTCGTCGGGTTATCGAAAATAGAAAAGGTAAGCCTGCAGAAAAGAAAAATGAATATAAATCAGAGGCTAGCTGGAGTTGCTTTGGGGATGTCTCTCCAAGACAGTTATCTAGATTAGGAATTGTTGGTCATGGCGGAGATAGAAAATTACTTATTTCTGCTCTGAAAGAAATGTTAGCACATGGAGAAAATGTTCGTATACCACAACCATCCACCGTATTTCATTTGCCATCTACAAAGAAATCGAGGAAGGGACACCAGTCGAGATTTGATATGAGACGCTTAAATGCTTATAATGAACGAATTAAATGTCGGCATCCTACTCCTTCAGACAAAGGGATAGTTGCTGTAGATGCACGTGGCAATAAAACCTATTTCAGATTAACAGATTCTAAAAACAAGCGACCAAAACACCGATTGGACACTCTTGCAACTCAAGGCATTAGTTTAAGCTCATTCCACGTGCCCTGTTTCCATTCGTTTATTAATTCAGAGGTTATGAAACAACAGCAGCGTGAACGAATCATTACCCTCAATAGTAAAAATATGTCCACCCAGGTTTCGTGATTAAAGTGTGCTGTGTCGTATTTATTAATTTATTTTGTTTAAGAATTAATATTTATGCATTTTATATTAATAATTTGTTAAGTGCAGGTCTCTTTGGTATCGTGCTAAGTTAAATTTTGTAACGTCAAGTATCTGTAAGTGGAAATAAATTAAATACGATTAAAAGTAGTTTTTATGCTTATAATTAAGCGATTGGAATAATACATATAATAGGTTATTAAAAATACTATTATAACGCTATGGGAAAATGTATAAGTAATATGCCAAAGTTTAAGTTATTTTTACATATGAATATTAAAATTAAAGATGCTATTATAGTGGAGACCAAAATCTATAGGTAATTTTTTTGAAGTTATAAAAAACCAACTTATTTAAAAAAAACAAAAACAAAAAAAACTCATTCCGTATTGGATAAAATACTGAACGAAATTTCTGAAATCTGGTGTGGCGGGAGCTCTTTCTTTAAGTCAACTAAATGGAGGAGGCTTGCACTGTATTTTTTTCTAATTTTCACCGAAATACACAAACTATTTTGAGTTGTAATTACAATAATACTTGATATGTATGAATTTTGTATAAATATAATGATTGCACGAAGTCGCTGTAAATCTCTACTTGATCATTCGATTATTCGATAATAGTGCAAAAAATTAAAAGTAAGAGTTTTTTTTTTTTCATTTAAAATTAAGTACATTAAAAAAATGCTGAGTTCTTTAACCAACAAACTTTTTCAGGTACACGATGGCTGGAAGCCAGGAGCTGTATCTAAAAGACTACTTCACATGCTAAATAAAGCCAAATCACGAAGATCAGCAGTAGAGGAAATAAAGCGAACAAGGCGTGTAAAGAAAATACTAGAAGATAAACCTACGCTCAAAATTAGTAAAAAAGACGGACAATATGTTATCGAGCTGCAACCCACTTCAGATAATCCAGAAGAACCCAACAACCAGTATACTCCTTTAATATACAAGATAGAATCTCAAAACAATGAGGCTAAATTAAAAAAACAGGAAAGACTACGAAGGCGGCTAACTAAAGCCGCGGTAAAAGAAGTTTGGTCAGATTCTCATCAACAAAATTGCGACAGGACCTGTTTAAAGGCTTACAAAGAAGCTATTGGTATAATGTCACTGGGTGAAGAAGGTAACACCGAGCAAGAAGAAGAGGTAGATACAATAGACAGTCGTTCATGTGAAGACGAAGAAGTGACTTCAAGTTGTACTTCTTCAGATGTGGATTTCGAAATGCATTTTACGCCACCTATAATGCGGTATAGAGCAGTACAGCGAGATGCTGCTGAGGTTTCTGTTTTGTAAAAATATTTAGGATTACCAAAAATAAATATATAAGCATTTACTAATTTCTTTTATTTTCAAATAATATGTTTAGCATGTCCCATATCACGAGGGACAGGGTGGTGTGAGGTGCTATTCTGAGGTAGAGTGGCCCTATGCCTTTATACAGCCCTTGAAGACCCTCGCTCATATACGTTTTTTTAAGACAGTCAATAACTCCATTGTAAAGAAGTTTGCCTTTTGTTGCTGGACCTGAAAATAGTTATAAATTATACATAAGTATTTAATGGGTATCTTTAATAACAACATAATAAAAAAATATATAAATAAATAATAATTATCACAAACAAGCTGAAAGTGAGGAGATTGAAGCTGATACATTTGAAATGGGGATACATAAATGGTCATGCATATAGAGCGTTATTCTAAACTAAGTGAAAAGCACAATCTT
Source organism: Dircenna loreta (assembly GCA_963555665.1). NCBI lineage: Eukaryota > Metazoa > Arthropoda > Insecta > Lepidoptera > Nymphalidae > Dircenna > Dircenna loreta. Next base: position 16,242,496 of record OY743087.1, read on the forward strand.
CAATTTACCCTGATTATAAAGACGAGTATTGACAACATCCAGGGGCGTTTCCAACAAAACACAGGCGAGTCCACACACTATGCTCGCTGTAAAGGCGAGGGTTGCTGGGGAATCTTCCAATATACCGTGCTCAAGCAGGCTTTTTTTTATTCTGGAATGGGTTTATATTCTATACTAAATTATTTGTTGCAGATACCACATCTAGATGTCCTAAATGTAGCGGAGCCTCCTGGCTATAATATTTGAGTCTTTTATTTTGGCTTTCGTTTATTTGGATACTTTTTACTTACTACGCTTTGATATTATATTTTTCTCATGCAATCGACCTACTCCAGCGGTAATGGGATTAGTATTTCAACTATGCGGATGAAGTACGTTACGTTGTATTGGCGCAATGGAATGGTTGACAACACTATTGCAAGCAAAAGGACAGCAATGTTCTTCTAAATTACCCTGATTGTAAAGTCGTACTGCGACTACGTCAAAAGGGCAGATAGCTAATGCTACCATAATGCCGCTTAGACAGCTCGACGAGAAGGCAAGTCCTAGAGGCGTGTTTTCGCAAATACCATAAGACATCAAGATATTTTTTGCGCTGCAGAAAAAAAGTTAAGTGTAAAATGCACGTGCCTTGCCTTTTTTAGCTTTTAAACAAGTATTGTCATGTCATGTCATGTCTCTTTCCGAATCTAGAAAGTAAGTAAGTCTCAATTGTATGTGTACTAACAGGGAGAAGGTGGTGAGTTGCGCCGCGCTGCCAATGGCGAGTCTCGTGCACGTCGCGTTCACGCCCGCGAAGAAACCTCGCATTCCTTCCATTTTGTAAATCTTTACACAACCGTCTATCATGCCTATAAAGATAATAAAGTTTAATACACTAGTTGTGCTGTGCGTTGGAGACTGATCGAACAGTCTGGTGGATGGTGTGGCTGAACATTATATAACCACACAACCTTCAACGTTCTTTTAATCTAAAAACTTTTTAAAAATAAAGGTTGCTTAAAATTTAGAACAAGAAAAAAAGATATAAAGTGTTTTCAGCAAGTTTGACCGTTCATAATTTGCGAAATGTTTTAGTTTAGAAGGTAGTTTTTATTGATACCCAAATGACAACTAAAATATAGGTATGTACAGCCGTTTTGATAAGCAATAAGTCCCTTGATTCATTTCACTTACCATTATAGACATACTGTCTTCCCACTGCGATGCTAGGATGGGCCGCTGACTGCATCCTAGTCTTTACCACTGATGCAGGGTTGGCAGCCAATCCGCTAATAACACCGCTTGCACTTGACCAAAAAATGGTTTTGTATATACTGATGTCACCGTTTTTAGTTTTTGTCCAACCCTGGACTTCAGCTACATGATACATTCCCAACCTGGTAAAAAAGAAAAATATTACAAATTGACATAATGCATTTCTATATAGAAGGATAATGTGACGTGGAAATTATAATCAAATAACAATACCGCAATAGTTAAATCGCACTCTTATTTAGTGCTGCACCGAAGAACGGTACTGATCGAATTTTTGCAATATTTATACATAAGTATTTAATTCAATAGCTCGTATCTTGTTTAATTCAAAACAGGATGAGGATTGTACTTTTTTACCAAATATCTCCTGAATGTATTTATAAACCATGATGACTATTATATATATATACTAGCTGTTCTGTGTGAGGACTTTAGAACAGAGCTAATAAGACACTCCTTCGCTCGAGGTTTATTTTGTCATCATTTTAAAAATTGCTCTCCACAAAAAACCTATCATTATTTCAAGGGTATAATATACTTTAGCTTAGATCCAACGTAAAAGTTATTTCTAAATATTTTTAGCTTCGGATAAGTTACTTTGAAGTTAACCTCCTACATACAAAATTATAAAGTATATCGATGTAGTCGTCATGGCCCTGCTGCGGGACAACGCCGCATAATTTTGTTGTTTCATTATTGATTCGATTAAAATTTTTAAATTCGTTATATCCTTTGAATTGTATATCCGATTTTAATAGTTTAAACAGTATTTTACAAGTATTGAAACGTTTATAAACAAAATATCAATAATGGGATAAGGATTAATACAGAGGTATGAATAATATGGTTTGATTATTTTCGGCACTTTTATCAACTTTTAAAATGTAAAAAAGAATTATATGGTATTGGGGACTTTACTGTACGTTCTACTGTACTGTAGAACATTTTGCTGTTCAATCATCCAGTTTTCGCAGCGCACGTGATGACATTTTTTTTAAGACTAACTTTTTCATACCTTGGTTTACATTATTGCATTTTTATTAGGGATACCTATTTTTTAATGGAATATAGCCTATGTGGGTAAGTGAAGATGCTTTCTAAGGATAAAAGAATTTTTGAAATCGGTCCAGTAGTTTTTGTGTGAAAACACAAACATACAAAAATACAAATAAATGTTACCTGTTTATAATATTATTATTTACCAGGCTGTATATTTAGGTACGGTAAATATATCGGAATTGAACCCGGGTAAGAACCCCAAAATGGGTTTGAAACTAATCGGGCAAAACCAGGAAAATATATTTATAAGGGTGGGATTGTTATAACTGGTGGGATTTCAGAAACATCCCACAAGTTGGTTTACTGAACATATCCTAAAAATGCTTTTAATATTTATAAAACAAATAGCGAGCGTCAAATAACGACAATAGTTGTGCTAGTGTGGGATCGAATATGTCGATATGCAAAAAAGTTGTTATCAAATGTTTTTAATTTGTTTTGGAAATCAATTAAATTGAGCGATAAAACATGTCCTGGAAACAATATCCAAGGGCATAGCCTTGTTAATATCTACTCTCTTATTTTCCTTGACATACTTGGAACATAATTATTATAGCTATGAACATTTACGGTTTTCCCTCCATGTATACATTTTATATATGCGTATAATAAAATATATATTAAACTTAGACCTAGGACAATAAAATCAATCACCCTACCTTACCGAATTCATGCAAAAACCCAAAACCATGGCTGGCGCGAGTCCTTTTTGAAGAGCCAAAATCCCATCATTCTTAGCTATGACGTACAACCCGTGAAAAATTCCCCTGTATCTTGAACCTTGATCGCTGCGCGCGCGGAGCTCTCCTTGCAACTGTAGGCGGGTTTTCACCACATCCATGGGATTTGTGAAAATTGTTGCGCCCGAACCCGCCAACCCACCAATTATAAAGTCCATTTTGATTCTATTTATCTGTTGACGTTCAACAATAAATTTAAACGTAAAACAAATTAACTATCATATCAGAGAAATATGCTCACACCAAAATGAACTATATTTCCGTCACGTGAATTACTTTAATAATAATAATTTTCACACAAAACTGTCCTTACCGTTTAAACTGTTATTGTTAAATGATCAAGAACTCAAAGATACCTCATTTCACTCACATCTTAAAATAAAAATACTAACACTATAATTGCTAAATTTTTATATTTATCAAGTTATATAATTTGTACGACACGCCTACTTTCAGTCCAACTCAGCGACTATCTGACATCTGACAGAATCGGAATCCGATTTCTGACTTCTGACGTCAGTGCCTGTTGGCATTGAATTCGTCGTGGATAAGATATGCACTATGTGATAAGGAATTTGTTTTATAACAGCAAATTAAATAGACTTTAATGTAATGGTTTACAAGCGACTAACCTTCACTTTTGTTTGTTTTGGTGTTAAATGGTATTAGGTTAGAAAACTAAAAGACTATTAAACGTTTTTCTTAATTGTTTTGGTTGCCTTTTTTATCAAATTGAATTTTTTTTTATTTTTACTTTATTAGTAGAGATAAGTTAAACGTATTATCAGGATTATGTAGACAAAAAACTACCAATATTAAAATTTTAGTTAGTGCCTTAATTTTTATAATAATCAAGCCGTAATAATATATAATGTTGTGGCCGATAAAAGATTATTTAAGTTTAAAAACGAAGTGTTCTGCATAGCCTTGTCCAAATATGACGTAAGCTCATTAGGACAATGAATGAATATTGACCACAGTATATATTTTGTAATATATACCTTCGCAACCAGATATAAGGTTTATTTTTGAGACACAAAAACATATTTAACAGAGTTCTATAACGTAAGGACTTTTAACGCAACGCATTTGATCGGAATCAGCGGGTAAACGATATTTTTCGATACCAAATAAATTTCAATAAACGGTCTTACTAATTAGTGTAAGTCTTTACTTTTTCTATTTATGGAAACATTGTTTACGATTTCTATTTTCTTCATTGGTTAGCTATTTACCTACATGTCTCTTATGCACTCTGACGTAGGTATCTGTTATTATTAAAAAGACATTATGATTCTTCCAAAAAATAGGATTCAATTGACATACTAGTTTTATTAAAATTAATTACTATCTTGCTAATTGTTTATATTTAAAGATCTGGAAGTATTGATTATGTTATAAGCTTAGTGTAACGATGAAGCTAAGCTCAATTTAATTCGAAATTTGTTCCAGAACATACCATTGTGAGCTGTTCAGGAGTTTAGTTGATTATTAATAGTAATCAATAGTAGAATAATATACAGTTGTAATAATATATAATAAATATGTAATTGTATTTCACTATAATAACGTTATTATAAAATGATTATTACAGGTAAGTTAAGGTAAAGAAAAGTCAAGTATTATCTTTTTTAATGGGCTAGGATCCTTAGAGGTTAACTTGTATTAGAACTTAAGTTCAAATTACATTATATGATTTAAACCATACGATTTGACTTTGAAGAATAGGCGCCTCCAACCGAAGAGAAGCACTAACTCACTAACAACTATTTCACTACGCGATGTTATTTAGACCAGTTGAGATAGAGTGGCTTAGATCATATAGTGTAATGTGACGATTATAATAGAAACGTATATAAAGTATCCTAGTTAGCAAAGAGTGAAGGATGATGAAACCCGTATTTGTATATTTCTATTCCTGCCAGTGCTGGAAACACTATTCATTTATTTATCGGGTGAATTACCGTTGTTGGCTAAAAAATATATCCGTCTCCTAAGTTTTTATAAGATAATATTAAAACAAGTAAAAATTTACCATTACACCAATGCATTAAATGTTAGGTATACAAGTTATTGAAGTAAGTATATATTTTGAATTTATTTTTTTTATTTAAAAGATATTTCGTTAAAAAATCTTTCGTATAATTAATTCCCTTGTTAAATCTTAACTTTAAATTTGGAAAAATCACCTCTTATGTATTTATTTAAATAATTATTGTTAGAACCTGTCGAATCAATTTCTTAGATGTGTTTTCGTTCTGATAATTTACATAATTCGGTTATAATATTTCAAATAATAAGCAATATATATTACTTAAAAACATTTTTTCATTTTTAGAGTTATTTTAAATGTAGATATATGAGAAGAGGCCGCACTCAAGGTGACATGGGTGATATTGCTTTGACGTACCATAGAAGAGCGTGTAAAGAATTGACATTTGACATATTGGGCCGACCCCAAAAAATTGGATTTGGGATACTGACATAAGGGTTATAATTAAAGTCCAAACGGTTTTTTGTATTTTCTAGTGAGAATAAAAGAATATCTCCGCAGTGGATTAAGTAGTGTTAAGTATTCTATGCTTGAACTTAAATATTTAGAAATCCTAAGTGACTTTTTTCAAGTGCCCTTTATGTTAAACACATAACAGGAATTGAATTCCCTCATCAGCGAGAGTATACCTCTTATAGCAATATTACAAGTTCTAAAAGTAATATTATACTAATATAGTTGATGCGAACGACTTCATCATCTCCCACAAATCTCATGATTAAAATAATATGGTGCTAGTTTTAAACTCTTTACCCGATATATTAGTTACTTTATGGCAAGGATACATTGATAAACGCAACGCTTGCGCTTGTCCAGTATTTTTTTGTGGAAGCCGGACCACATACATATAGACAAAAAAGTCCATCTGATATTCCGATATTTCGAAAGCGTAGTATGTAAGCTAAGAACATAAGCGTAGTACATAAGCTTAGTATATAAGTTAAGTACATAAGCGTAGAACATAAGCTTAGTATATAAGTTAAGTACATAAGCGTAGTACATAAGCTTAGTGTATAAGTTAAGTACATAAGCGTAGTATATAAGCGTAGTACATAAGCGTAGTACATAAGCTTAGTATATAAGTTAAGTACATAAGCATAGTATATAAGCTTAGTATATAAGCTTAGTACATAAGCGTAGTACATAATCGTAGTACATGAGCGTAGTACATAGGCGTAGTACATAAGCCTATTACATATACTTAGTACATAAGCAAAGTATATAAGCTTAGTAAAAATGGTTATAGTGGGTTAATCTTAAAAGCTAGACATACGAGTCGTGACTTTCTTTTAAAACTTTTAGAGGGGAACAATTTTGTAGTAGTTTCAATTTTGCCGTTTTCTCAACATTTTTTATTGCTGCTCCTCCCCTATTTATCTTAGAGTGATGTTATATAGCCTTCCTCGATAAATGGATTTATATTTTATAATGAAAGAATTTTACAAATTAGTTCAGTAGTTTCTAAGATTATCGCGTTCAAACAAACAAACAAACAAACAAACTCTTCTGCTTTATATATTAGCATAGATTTCGCTACGAAGTTTTGTTAGCTCTTGCCTCCAATATGAAAATGTGTTTTGACATTTGACGTATTTATGTAATATTATTTTTTATAATACTATTGTAATATTGTAACAAAACTTAAAACTAAGTTAGTTTTTAGGAGTCTGTCGTAGGCTTGCAGATCTAAGAAAATAGCAGACAAACTATAGTTTGTACTTTGTTTAGTTGAACCTATGAAGACTCTTTTGAAAATATATTTATTTAAAGTAGGTAATGTATGAAAATATAATTAAAAAACAATTATTTTGCTAAATTTAAGCAAAATAATTGTGAATTGATTGAATTTATTCTTTGTATTTATTGTCTATATACTAACTTATATTCAATAGAAAAAGGTATAAAATGAATCAGATTCGACTCCGAAAGTAGCAGCTGAATCATTAATATTGACCTTAGACATGACCTTAAACCCTTGACGAGCCGAGGTAGCCGCTTGTACCTACTGGTCATTATCAATGAATCATCGTTGTATGTCGTTGTGTTTTAGGGACCTCCCATCTTTATTAATACAGTTTATTAATGCTCAGATGTTTCCGTAATTAGATACCGAAGATAAATACTGTAATTAGATATTTTGTTCCTGAAATAACTTCTGTATGTTCAGTTTATTTTTTATAGGTACAACTACAAATAGAGAAACTAATAATAGGGTTCATTAGTCTTAGAATATATAAAAGAGAGACGGATTCAAATCATACTTCAATTCAACTACGTTCATGACATCGCTCACATTTGGTAAAATGACAAACGACTCAAATTACTTTAACATTTCATCCTCAAGGACGCTCGATCGATGCCAGTGTATAGTAATAACTGTCATTATATTTTATAATCTATGAAGCATCTACTTTGGTATTGTGAATAATTAGCTGTAAGGGAGACATTGATCCGTAAAAACAATAAATCAAATATGACTGTAAAGAGAAAGTGATGATTAAGAATATGAATAAGTATTAAATATTAATGATTATTTTTTATATTCGATGATGATGATGATGAAGATGATTTAATATTTTTGTATCATCCTGTTCATGTATTTATATCCCTAGTAAATATTGTGGCATTATACATAACTATTCATGGTTTTATCAATATTAGCAGATAAATACGGAGATACTAAAAGTACATTAAAAAAAATAATGCAGTTGTTGTGTACGAAGCATTATGACAGACTGTCGCCGGTAAATTAAAACAACGATAATGTACACGTGCCATGTCAGCCGATTACTGCCTGACAATATATTATTCATTAAAAAAAACAAGTAGTCACAGTGGCAATTATGAAATAACATTGGATCCTGACTTATACAAAATATTAAATTAATTACATGTATTAAGTGCACTGCGTTACAGAGCTATAACAGCTTTTGTCATTGCTTATTGCCTTTGAGGACAGTCGTGCCTGTGTCCGTCGGTGACGAGGGCTATCGCGCGTGAGCCGTTCGATTATCGGCCCCACGGCTCCCAAGGTCAGGGGTTGTAGGCGGGCAGCCACCATGCTGCCCGGTCCACTCGCGTCCCTCGACGCACACAAAACGCGCGCCCTCACCACAATATATGCGCCGCGGAAGTTGAAAACACGTAAACATAAGACGGCACAATCGAGAATGCTGGATAACGACATCCCTGTAAAACCATCCCTCTCCCCTTTCAATACGCTCCCCGCAATCGGTCAGACACAGGGACGGCCTAAAATTATTGTGTTTGATTTAAAAAATGAAAATCCCGCTCTAAAATTGCAGGAAGTTTTAAAACCGCTTACGCCTCTGAGTATTCACGGCTTGCGGAAAAATACTGGATGCGACAGAAAACCACAACAGCTAATAAGAGAAAACACATACGATGTTATAGAACCAATTTTTCTAAATGCAACTAAAATAAAGAATATCGAAACACCGAGACGGATTAATATGCAAGAATGTGAAGCACCAAAAATGTCGCCGCGAAGTAGATTTAAAAATGCAGCGATGCAAGTTGCGAAATTGTCTTCGATGCCTGAAACAGGGAAATTACTGTGCCTACGGGAAAGAGAGACCTATGCTATTTGTCGGGATGACAATGATTCCTGTAGATTGCAGAAGTTACCCAAGAGTCCTGCTCAGAAATTAAACAAGCTAACGGAAATATTTCAAGGTTTAGAAATGAAAGGGCGACACAGAGATAGAATGAAGAAAGAAAACAGTTGGTTTTGAAAAGTGCCTCGTAATTATAAGCTGTGCGTTTTAATATCTTATTAAAATGTTTTCTATGGAGTAAATATGTGTTGTGAAAGTAAGTGATAACTTGTTAAGAATTCTATTTATTTTTGTTAAATATTACTTATAAAATATATAGGTATACGAGAGTCATTCCTATTGCTCAAAGTTTTCGTGTATCGTGTGCAGTTCTTCTATTTTAATAAAAGTGAAAATTTTTCTATACTATCTTTTACTTATTACGTTCGAATGTCTGATACGCATTTTTTTTCTGATAATTAACAATTTATTCGGTTATAATACTTAAACTTTCTCTTACTAGAAACATTTGGCAAATATTTAGATTTTTTTTAAATTCGGGTAAAATCAATTGTTCCGGATAAATGTTCCAAACGTGTATCGTATCGTCGCATCATGTCACGCGGAAAGAGTCGCCGTTAACAGTTAATTTTATTTTATTATGAGCCATATGTATGAAATAAAAATACAGTAGATACCTGCATCAAATACTCTCACTTATTAACTTGTCGATGCGGTCAAGGATAATTGATTGTAGGTTAAAAATATAAAATCTAAAAATAGATAAAAAAACCTAGATTGTCTTGATCGAATTGACGATACAACATTTTTGTATCTCCGTAAGAATGAAAATGTGCACATTTGGCACGATAAACTAGAACGTCAGATTTCGGATAGTTTCTATCGTCCGAATATAGTGTTATTATTTATTTATTTATCATTAAAATAATTACTTATAAAAAGAAAGAAAAAGTATACAGAGGTTACACTTTAATCTCCTTAAAGATCTCTACTAGTCACCCTTCGGCGAAAGTGTTTATTAACCATTATGCAGTCTCGTATATTAGTTAATAACAAATAACTGGTAAACACAGTCATATATATAATTAAACTCCATAAATTATATCATATCATATCCTGACTTTCTTACTTAAATTAAATTTAAATAGGTAATGTATATATAAATAAACAGATGTATTCATATCATAAGTTTGTACTACCCTACCTACTATTTACCCCACTTACTATTTACCAAGGATGTGGGTTTTTTCATTCCATGATATGGAAGGGTCAAGGAGCTGAGCATATCATCATGGCAGGCAGAATTAATATAAGCGATAAGTTTTCACACTTTTCGATTCACACAACAATCTTACCTGACCTGGGTTTTGAACTCCGAATCCCTTGGTTACAACTGATCTTAGCAGAGCATCTATATCGACGAGATGACTAACTCCAGTTATCATAACAAACCTTAGTAACTACCTACCCTATATTACCCTACATTTGATTATTATTGCGTCAGCAGTAGTGACGAAATGACGGTATTTTTGGGTGCTAATAAAATCTTCATTTCATGAATTCCCGGTTAGTACAATAGTTTATTAACGCAATACCTCGGGTATTCATGGTAATATCCCAAATCAAAAATCGACTTTACAATGTTTATTACTATTAACGGATAATGAACCGTGCCTAGTTCTAATAAGTACATTCTTCATTTCATATAAGGACCTAAGAGTTGGTAAATAAATTAATTAATGGGCCAAAGCACGAAAATTGGCAACCTTTATTCAATTTCTACTCTTCTATTGATAGGATTGTATTTTAAATGGGTCATGTAAAGAATACGTAATGCAAGCTTTCATCGCGTGACAACCGGTCAGACATGACAGGCGTTGGAACTCACAGTTTACAACAAGCTTTATGCTTTTATGGTGCATTTGTTTAATAACATAACAAGTGCTCAGTCTGTTACAATTATGAATTGATTCAAATTTTTAAAACTAGTAACCCAGCCCAGATTCGAGGTAATTTTATAAAGACTAAATTTGTTTGTCAAATATTTAGCTGTATCCAATGGATATAGCTAGCACCATAGCGCTTAAAAATGTTCTTATGATTTCACGACGTCGGAACTTATTTATATATGTAACTTATTTATATGAGAATTATAAAGGACTCATTTATTTGAAAATTATACATATAAACCTTCCAGAACAAAGTCCCGAGATGGTATTAAAAACTTTATCACAAGTCACAATTCATTGAGTAGAACTTAGCTTAGAACAAAGCGCACAAGCAAACAGACACGAATAGCGAATTGTATTATGTATAATGTATATTCATTATATATATGTAAAGTAACTAAAGCAGAAATGTACGTTCCAACTCCAATTGCAGCGTCCTGCATATCAAGTGATTTTTAGTGCAATTTACATTTCATTTACAATTATTTTAGTAAGGAACGGGGGTTGAATTAAAACAAACAAAGATTGTTAAAGGCCTTTTTGGTTTATCTATTGAGTATGGCACCGTACACTAAGAATAAAAGAAATCCCTTTGGCAGGACTGAAAGGTACATGTAGATTCCCCCTTTTCTTATGTTTTTAAAAATGTCTTTATTTTTGTTTTTAATATTTTTTTATTTTGTTTGAATTTGCCCATGAGTAATCCTATCCAATAAATTATACCAGAAAGTATATGCTAAGTTTGAATCCGATCAGACAAAATTACGACTGCTATCGCTGCCAAACATTTTCAACTTTGACTCCTCCTCCCCCGCCCCTTTCACTTTGGAAAAGTAAAAATTGTATCTTGCATTTTGGTTTGTCTACGTCCCCCTATCGGAATATGAAGTTACTTTGGGTCGGTAATGTATACACATAAATACGAGTATATACCTACCAATATATATTTATGTATACATATTTTATTTATGTAATATATTTTTCACTGGACTTAATATTCTTCATCTCCAGTTCATAAACCGCGAAAAAAGCCTATTCCGGGATCTGGATTCCATAGTTATTACAATAGCTAGATTTTTAAGTTGGAATCTACCTAAAAAATGCATTAAAAATAATACAAACAAGTTAACATATATTTAACTAAGACACTAACGTGCGGAGTACGAATTCTTAAAACGTAATGCATAACGTACGTAAAACTATACAATTCTTTGCGTTAAAATGTATACGTTTATTTGTTTATAAATGCTATTTATACAAAGGCTGTTTGAATAGCGAAGCACGATCGATATACGGACAGAGATATTGAATAGATATATCTATACTAGTTTATGGAACAGCTTTTTCACTTTTTTAATAATAATTACATCACGCTATTAAAATGTATAAATAATATCTTTTTTATCGACATAACAGGCTCTTGTTGTTTTTACCGACAATAAGTTATTTTTCTGTAAACCTTTTGCTTTCTGCTGTTGCTTGAGGAATCTGTGATCTTTCGGTTTATCAAGTATTTAGAATCTTTAATAATTTTGTTGTAACAATATGTAGGGTTTTGTTAATTCGTATCTTTTTGAAGCTTGCTGTCCATTCATTTGTAAAAAGATAAAAATATGTAAGAAACTAATTGTATATTTGTCTGAAGCGAAACGATAATCGCAATTCCTAAGAGTGTCCTTTGTAAACTTCAACTTGACGGCTCTTATCTAAAATAAAATTGTTTCATAATAAAAAAAAACCTTAAATAATTTTGTTTGCTTTGCTCTGAGCGGGGACATGGTTTATATGTATATAACTCTGGGGAAAATATAGAAGTTTGGCAGTTCATTTCTTTTTCTTTCTTTTTAGTATTACATGAAAAGATGTATTAAATGAAACAAACAATCAGTTTTATAATTCTATAATTTAAGAAATGATATAAGTCCCTTATAATTTAAACACCTGATAGAATACTGGAAGCAGGATTGTTCTGTAGCTTAGATATTTCTTCCTTGAATTTTGTTATAGTCTCCTTAGCCAGCTGCAACTTGTCTTTCAGCTCTGAAATCTCACTCCTGACTTTACCTTGGGCGGTTATAATTTTCTCTAAAGTTTTCTCTTTTTTCTCATCAACTGTAAAATATTAATTTCAAATTATTTATTTTAAAATAAATCAGAATATTAGCATTTAAAATGTTCTTCTACAATTATAATATAAAGGACCTGATCTCAAAACAGTTTGATAATATGAGCAAAGATTATATGAATGCTAGAAGTTACATACAGTCGGTATCATGTATCCACTGTCCGTTGGTGATTGGTTTAATATTAGTAAGCAAGTGCTGCATTAGTTGTGTTGGTTCTTGGAACACTATCTCTTCATAAGACTCGCTGACAAGAGCTCTGCCAACTGGTGGCGTTCCTTCCGACACAGGCGATTGAAATAACTTAAGTATGTGGTAGAGGGTTACCTAAAATTATTAATGGCAGTGTATTAATTATTGTATTTTTTATTAAATTCAGGGGTTGTGATAATTTATGGTATGATATGAACAAGTCTAAAAATAGGTAACAAAGGCAAAAAAAAAAATTTGACAAAAAAATATCAGTGACTAAAAAAAGAAAAAAAACAAATAATCAGTATTAATACAGGTTTTTGTTGACAAGGCTTGAGAATAACCCTATCTCATATATTGTTATAAAAAAAATATTGTATTTGCTTACAGGTCTTTCATTGGGATCATGAAAGTAAATTTTAATGACAATTTCAAATTCTCCCCAGCCAGTTTCCGTCAGCTCGTAAGGAGGCTTCGTCACTATCCTGTTTGGGTTGGCGTAACTTTCATGCAGTTTAAAATGGACCTTTTTTATATAAGCAGACATGTCCTCATTGGCGTAAGGTTTCACATACACAGTCCACTGATGTGTATGTCCATCCTCTTCCCGTTTCTTGCCAAAGTATCGTGCTATATTGCCGTAGACTATTGCCTTTACTATCACCAATCCCTACAAAAAGTTTAATAATATTTGTTTTATTTTTTACAGTACATTCAGACAATGAACGAAACTAGAGTTTTCTATCAAAGATGTTACCTTTATTCTGCCACCGGAATCCGGACCAAAATCGGTCGGCAGACTCATGACTGAATCAGATTTAGAATAACTTGTATCCACGGTTGCGATTGGTAATTAAACTGATGAAATATTGTTTACCTTCTTTAAGATATTCAGAATCTTAGGGATATTTAGTTTTTATTGTTTGTAAACAACAGTATAACCTCCAGATAAAAGTCATGTGTCAGGAATCAAACTGTCATTTTTTTGTTTTCTTTAACCCCGCCGTGGGAAAGGCAAAGGCTTTCTAAAGCATACAGCCATGTCTGTAATACTTCATCAAATCTTGAGAGTATGGAAGGCCGAAGCCATGTATTAGGTAGACAATTCGCTGTAAAGGCTGAAGCCGTATCTTTGGTTGGAATAAGCGCGGAAACCTACGAAACGAACAGGCGGTTCTCTCCCAGCTCTCACCATCCATCAATTTGCACTAGTTCATACAATATATATACTTAAACTACTTAAACACAAAATAGCAAAAACTAATAAATAAAATAGCCAAGAAAGAACCGCCCTCTCAACTCGCAGGTTCCCGCCCAAATCCATCAAACTGTCAAGCGTCAGCAGCCAACTTTATAGTACTCTGTGCTGCCAATGATCACTCATTGAGGCTTAGAATAGTGGTTTTTAGAAAATTAATCGATCAATCTTAAAGATTTTAACGTTATGTTTTAAACACATGGTGGATAAAAAGATGTAATTACTTATTGATAGAAGAGTTTAATGTAATACTGTATTTTTTTAAATTTAACGGAGGGCGAACAAATGTAGAAAAGTAGGTATATTGTGATTACTTTATCTAATTTATATAATCAAAGAACTTCTATTTTCAAAAATACCAATAATTAGATATTAGAAAAATTAAAATTTTGGAGATACAAATAATTAGATATAAGAATAATAAGAAATTATATATTCTTATGTTCTGAATTATATGTTTAAATAAAACAACAACATAGCTTGATATCATATAATATAATTATTAGAAAGCGAGTGAACAATGGTCCATCAAGCTCATTATCTTACGGCTATGCAATATAATTGAATAACATTTTTTACTAACTACGCTGCGAGTTTTCGCGAAGGTCGTAACAATCACAACATTGAGATATCGGACATCATATTTTTTTTCAAGAATTTTTCAAGATATAGGCCGTTTTTTTTGTATACTCTTCATACAAAATATTAACAATATAGATATAGTTTGTGATTTCTGTTGTCCCATCATTTATCTTTAAAATTTATGATCCGTTTCTGCCTGCTCTACATCAGTTAGAAGAGGATCATTCTCCTCCTCGAGCCGCGACGATCTCGAGCTGAGTCTCGAAGCCGAAACCCTCTGCGTGAACGTGAGAAGATTGGGCACAAGGGCTCCGTTGGGCGTAGCAGGAGCTGATCTAGTTAAGAATTTTCTATTACCGGGAGTCACTTTTGACAGTGGAATATACAAGCTCGATTTTCGTGTTCTCGGAGGTCGTCTGAAGAAATCTTGGCGTCTTTGACATCTTTCGTCAATCTGACGACGAAGTGTCGACTCTCTCGACTCCGTTGGGCTGGTGGGCTGCGGCGGGGACTCGGGACCGTCCGGAGTATCGGGTGACATCAGGAACAAGGTTCGCAAGTATTCGGCGCGCTCGCAGTATGGGTCGTCGGGGTTGGGGGATGGACGTCGCGGGGGAGGCGACGATCCCAAGCGAGGCTTGTGGCCTCCATCGCTATATATGTCGCAATCTGTCATGTCCAGGTCCGAGTCGTAATTTTGATCCTGTTGAGAAAAATAATATAATATATATATATACCATTGTGACCATTCAGGTATTCAATAAAAAAAAATCTAAAATAATATTGGCAGTTAAATCGTTTACCACTGAGCTTCCACGCTCCCGGTGTCGCGATTCGACATCCGCGAGGCTTCTGAAACCGCGCGCGCACGAGCAGCTCGACGCACACGAGTAGGGGGGAGGGACCATGGTGTTGGCCTGGCGAGTGACCAGAGTTACACATCACTATTGGAACTATTATAGTTAGAGGACAACATTTTGTTCTGTATTCCACGTATTTGTCTGGAAGGGGGAATATTATGCAGTGTTTTTTTGTTTCAGTGTCTGTGGATTAGTTTTGTTCTGTACAGTTTGGTGGTCAGTTAATAAATGATCGAATATGTGGTACTTTGTATGTGCGTTTTGCGGTTACCTTTTGGATGGCGGAGTACACTTGTGTGGGGCGGACGTTATGAAGTGTTTCTGAATCTGTTGGTGAGTACTCTGCGGCATGTATTTTTTGTTCGGATAATGTTTGCGTGTTCGCCTGTATGGGACATTCGCAAGAGTTTGCTCTGTATCATTTCGATTTCCAAATTTTGTATATCATTTTGATTTCCAAATTTTAGATGGTCCACGTTTTGAGGAATACATTTTTGTATAATGTAGTATTTTTAAGCGATTGTCTAAAATTTTTATGGATTTTAATTTATAAGGCCAAGGTTCCTTGTTAAAAGCGAATATATATTTTTGTCCGTTCCGTACAAGTAAAACACTGTGATATAATATATTGTACCTCATTAGCTGCATTGAAAATATAACTGGAATTAAGGGATTCTGCCGTGCTCGTAGCTGACAAAGAACCTGCAAAAATAGCTTAACATGAACATTAAAATATGCCAAAAGTAATAATTTACAAAATATACAATCAAGTGTCGAATAAATTTTAGAATAGTAGACAAAATATCGGAGCTTTCATTTTGATGTGTTTGTTTTTATAATGTTATAGTTACCGGGGGCTCGAATTACGTAGTTCCTAAAGTAGTGCACCATTAGGTAGTTGCCGCCCGCCTTGCCGTCGCCCTCGCCGCACGTGATCACCAGCGGGTACAGGTCGGGCTTCGAGGTCACCTGCAAAGACGACGTTGAGTGGGAAACTCGTCCTCGGTCCCCCCTCACCCCCGCACCCTCGCCCCCTCACCTCCGCATAGGGTGGCGGCGCGCGGTGCACGGAGCCGCAGCGACTGTACCGTGGCGGCGCGCACACAGACCCCGCAGAGTCGCGCTCGGAACGCGCGCGGGAGCAGCACCACAGCACGCACGCGCACGACGGCCGCCGCGACAAGCACCACGCGCAACAGATGGCGATGCCGCCCAGCGTCACCAGGAGGAAAACCACTTGCCTGGGGAGGGATGGATGTGTATATATAGTTTTACTGACATTTATTGCTTCGATGCTGCCACGGAGGCGGAGGGTAGGGACCAGGAAAATTAATGTTTAAAATATTTTCCTTTTACAGAATGGGCTCCCGAACCTACCACTGCGAATACCAAGAAGTGGCGAAGACCTCTCTCATCGAGTCGTTGGCGATCCTCCTCGGGTTAAATGTGGGTGGTTCGCAGCAGTCGTCCCCGCAGCAGTACCAGCCCGGGGCACAGACCCGTCCGCCGGCGCAGGGGGTCTCCGCCGCACACTAGTACGTTACCAGAATTGAAGGACATAGCTTGCAATATTCTTTATAGTTATTACGGCTGTTGAAATGTATTTCTAAGTACTCCGTTTTTTCGGATTGAATGATGTAATCTGAGATTACATCTACAATCATACAATCTTAGATTAAATTAGCAACAATTTCTACTGTTGAAGATTTGCCAAAGGCTTTTTGAATTTTGATTATTACCTGCTTTTGACTTTTAATAAGTTTATGTCAGGCATTTAGTGAATGAGACAAGGTATCATAATAAAATGATGAAAATATAATAAGCAAAAACATTTCTGAATCATTTTTGGTTGTGTAATTGAATAGGTTATAATTTAATAGAATATATAAGAAATGTCAAACAAAGCATACTTTTATCATAAAACCAAAGCTAATGAAGTCACATTCAAACGAAAAGCATTTTGTAAGAATGCGTTAGCCGATTGTAATGTGAGTAAATAATTAGAAAACTATTCGATTGTAAAAGAAAAAAGTGTGACAATATACAAAAAAAGAGTGCGGTCTATACCTAGATAAAGTGTGATGAGCTAACTACATACAGGCATAAAAAATACCATCTTGTCCAAATGATCACGCCGGGAAAGAGCCAAGAGATTCGAAGATCTAGAATATACATATAATAAAATAAATTAATGAATAACACAAGAGAAATTATTATTTTTTATTTATGCAGTATTGACATATTCATTTTCGTACAAATTATAGTTCTTTTCCAGTCTTTATAAAATATGTAAAATATTATTAAATTAAAACAAAGATTTAAAATACTTCATACAATGAAATAAATAATACCGTTATTGCACAAAACTGGTAAATAAAAAAAAACATAGTACGGTATTTATTAACAATGTGAAAATTTTATTGCATCTTTCGCGGGAAATGATAACATTCGCGCACATGGTTTGCACCGATCGATTTTACTGTCAAGAGGTTACATAGGTGTAGCCATTTTGTTTTGATTATAAAGTACATAATAATACTTCAGCAAAATAAAAACAAGTATAAAAAATTATTAAATAAATCAAAATTATTATATTTTTTTCAAATATTTTTAATACAATATGTTTTAGTTATATCTTAAATAACACATTTTCAATCCACGGACCACTTACATATATAACAGAAAAGATATAAGAAGGAAGAATGTTTAGAGAAATATTAAAAGATAACTTAAAAACTTGCTAAAGTAATAAATACAAGTAATAATAAACACATGCAACTATAAACAAGAAAACTCACAGGCGGCTTGGTTAGTAAGAGCCCTAGCATTAATGCAGCAACGCAGAAAAATACCATGATGATCACAATTGACGAATTTGGGCACCTCATGGAGAATGTTCATGAACTACATATTAAAGATCTACATATGCTTCATTAAATACATGAAAATATGAATATTTATATGTAGAACGACATCCCTTCCGTCTCTCCCCCTTACGGGGACGCGTGAAACTGAATTTTCTTGCACAAGGGCAGTATTATTAGATCCCCTCACTCCCCCCACGTTTTTCACCCCCAAGCTTGTTGTCAGGCCTTCTCTAGTAATATTATTTATCATTTTTATTTGGACATTCAAATTGTATTTCGCTTCTGAATTTCTAATAAAATCAGAATTTATTGTGTAGTTTTGCTGTTTTTAATATATGTATTAAGAATAACAGATCTATACTAAGTATCAAATTTTAAAGTAGGAACGTTTAAAATAATTATCCATTTCAAATCACAGTAAATATTTTCATTAGTTTTATTTCAAAAATATTAATTGATTTTAGTAGTTATTCATAATAAGTAAAAAAAATGTGATTAGCTTGTACTTAAAATATATCTGTCAGCAAGATTGTTGTTATCGGCGGCTTAAAAGTTAGTAAAAGCCCGTCGCCTATATTTAAAAAACAAATCTTATTTCAATGTGATAAAATAAAAACAAAACATTTATGGTGTTATAGAACTATCAATAAGTTAAATTGTAACATCCCTTTTCCCTTTTCCCAAGAGTACTAAAAATACACTAATTAAAATACGTAATAATTGGCCGCCCCTAGGTCAAGTTTCTTTTCCGTGTAGTAAAAGCTATGTATGTCACGTAAAAGTTAACTTGCAAAGCCCCGGTATACTTAGATCGTTTTATTTGGGTTAATAAAAGCTGAAAACGTAAACTATTGCATAATATTAAAAAAACTTTAAATCTAATGTAAAGATTCTATCATAATGATTATTTATTATACTAGCTCTCCAATCCCGCATGCGTTGATCTAAAAATATATCCTTTTACCCCCTTTGGTATTGATTTTTAAAACATCTGAAACAGATATATCTTTCTAACTACAGAGAATATATAAATGTTGACAGGTAGTGCTTATGTGAAAATATCTATTTGATAGCCTATTGCTTAAGGGTTTAATTTGACTAATTAAAATTGTAGACCGTCCGTTTTATATTTCCTTATTTCTAATTTTTTTATCTTTATAAGAAATAGTGAATGGTTGAATGTCAAGAATTAATAAAATTACAAGAATTAATAAAAAATAAGCATTATGTAAAAACAGTGTTCTTGTTTCAAAATTTGAGCTGATTCTCTAAGTAGAATTTTTAGAAACGAGCAATTTTTTTAAATTTAGTTTAGTCCCATTCGAATGCTAATAAAAACCTTAAATATATAACAAAAAAAACAGGAGTGCCAAACTTTGGTTTTTCGGTCCGTTAAAAAGCGAGTTTTTCTTTTTCCAGAGGACAACTACCAGATTTTTTTTTATTTTTACAATTTCATATATAAGACTCGTACAATAATGCTAAATTGAAACCTTGATTTTTTTATAACATTTTGAAAACTGCATATTCTTATACATTCTACTTATATTTAAATATAATTGTTTTTATCTCAAAATGTTGCTTTTAGAAAGATTTCATATAGTCAGAGAAAAATACATTAAGCTTGTCCCAAGGCCGTTAATTATTCAGTTAATTTAAGTTCTTTTGTAAATACTTTATTTTATATTATTTGACTAAATAATTTTAAATTTATATTTTGTAACAAGTAATTCTTTTTATTATAAGTTTCAGACAAAACAAAGGATTATTAGTTATGGTTGTCACGAAACTTGCTGTATCCCAAAAGTTTTGAGCCCAATTAAAAAAAAAAGTTTGAGTGACAACTTGGCAAAATATCATAATTACGTCAGTGTCATAAAGTTTAAAAAAATACTACTAAAATGTCAAAATCAGTTGGTGATCGGTGTTGTTCTTGATTTTTGGACAATATGCATTCGCTATTTTGTTTCTACTAATTTAACTTCAAATAAGCAATATTTATTAAATAGTTAAATGATGCGGTGTAATATTATATTATTATTATTATTTATTTTGGGTGTATCCGCCTGGGACGATGGGGATTTAGAAGTCTTTGACGTGGTAGAAGAAGTGAACGTAAATTTTTACGTATTATTAGGGGTGCCACAGGTAAAAACTTACTCTAAATAAATAAAATCGCACTAAATATTTAACTATTCTATGAGATAACTTATCATCCTTTTTTAACACGTTCTTTTCCAATTAGGATGCATCACAATCGGAAATTAAGAGTGCCTTTAAACGGCTCACACTGAAGCTTCATCCTGACAAAAATGATGCTCCAGATGCTGACGTCCAATTCAGAAACCTGGTATCAGTTCACAATATTCTTAAGGATCCAGGAAAACGAGAAAAGTAGGTGATAAGTACTAAATAATTATATATACACAAACTTCCAGCATTTAACTAATATTATTACATAAGTTTATAATGTAACTATTATTTTTATATCTCATTTTTTTATAGATACAATGAGGTGCTCAAGAATGGTCTTCCAAACTGGCGGTCTGCAGTGTACTATTACAGACATGTACGAAAGATAGGCTTATTGGAGGGTGCCCTTATTCTGTTTATTATTATTACTTTTGGACAGTATGCTGTTGGTTGGGCGGCATATTTGGAGAAGAGGTATACAGCTGTAAGTATGATTTTAGTTTTATATAGTGTACTCATAGTAGTGTCCCTTCATATATTATTTATGGTGATAGCAATAGAAATGACAATAATTATTGAACATTTAATATGTATTTAAATAACATTCCACAACATTTTAAATAGGAGCAAATCTTAAATACAAGAGGCAAAAAATTGTCAAAGAAGTCCGGTTTTGATACGGGATTGGTTGAGATATTACATCATCTGCCAAAACCTAGTATAAAGGACACATTGCCTTTTCAAATACCGCAGACAATATGGTGGGCAATCACAGGTATACCTTATGGCATAATGGCATTAAGTAGGAGAAGAAAGGAAATGAAAGAAGAGAAAATAAGAAAGATGAAGAAGTAAGTATTTTTTTATTTGTTCCTTGCCTTAAATATGAAAAGATAACAGAGAAATATGGTTATTGTAAAATCCTATCTTATTCTTTGTTATCACTCTAATAGATATAGTTTTTTAATAAAAAAATATTTAGCTAAATAAATTATAAATTGAAGTAATTTGTAGATATGTACTTCAATTTGGAACAAAATTTAAGGAACCAGGGGGGGTTATAGTAGTTTATGTAGATCTTCATCTGTTTGTTAATCTTTTGTAATAGATTTTTTTTGCACCATGAGACCATGCACCATAAAAAAAGAACTTCTGTCAAATATGTTGTTTATTATTGAGTAAATAACGCCAAATCACCACAACAAGTAACACAATGCACTGCACTGCAAACTTACTATATCTGCACCTTTTATGGTAAATGAAGAGTTGCCTGTGAAGTGCCACCATCCCTTCACAGGCAACTCTTCAACGTCAAATTTAAGGCGATCAGTTCAGTAATGAATCAGCCAGTATCCTACCTCTATCTCTACCTATCCTAAATGCAAGATCAGCCAGCATAACATAAAATATATCTCCAACTGCAGAACAATGCCAAGTTTTATATATCCAGTGAAAGTTGTCGTGGCAGCGTACATCTCTACAGTAGATGTATTAAATTATTGGAAGCGTTATGATAATATTTTGTCGTTCAGAGAGGAGGAGGACCGAGTGCGGTCTGCCCGCGAGGCGCAGGCGGCGGAGGAGCGGGCGGCGGCGGGCGCGGCGGCGCGGCGGCGAAGGGCCTTCGTGCCTCCCGCCAGGGACTGCCTGCTCGACAGCGTACCTGGACCGGAGCCCGAACACGGGGTAGTCCCCGTCGCGGTGAGGGCGTCTTATCAATGTTGTATTATCCTTTACATTTTTTACTTGATTGGGATATGAATATTTTTTCATGAATACTCTGTAACTATTTATGGTAATATTGAGACAATGAAGGAAAAGCATTCATACAAGTTCGTAAATAATATAAATTAACTGACAGTCACCATAACATGTATCAAGAGGATATAATAATGCCATTACTGCCATCGTAGTTGTACGTTGTACTCAAACACAGAATTGTTAATGTCTGTCAGGCTCCTCCGGTAGTAGTGACGGGCGGTCTGTGGACGGACGACGACCTGGCCGAGCTGGTTCGTCTGGTGAAGAAGTACCCGCCCGGTGCGGCCGAGCGCTGGGAGAGGATCGCAGACGCCATGAGCCGCACCGTTGGAGAGGTCACCCACATGGCCGCCAAGATGAAGGAGAACTGCTATAAAATACCCGGTCAGGAGGTGGCGGAGGAAGCTCCCGAACCCCCAAAAAAGGTCAGTTATCCCTTGATACATATAAAAACATAATTGTAATGCACTTTTTGTATAGCTGAAGAACTCCTCATGTAATATTCTAATGTTAGAGTATACCGTGCAGTGAACTAACAGAAATGTTTCTTATAGTTATTTTTGTCTCGAGCTTACTGTGATTTTTGGTAATTATGGTAATAATATGCAGCAGTTCAAGTTCTCCCCCAGGTGAAGACCCGTAAAGCGGAGGAGACGTCCTGCGGCGGATGGTCCCAGAGCCAGCAGCGGGCGTTGGAGACGGCGCTGGCGAAACACCCCAAGGGTGGCGCCGGGGAGCGTTGGCAGAAGATAGCTGCCGCCGTGCCCGGGAAGACCAAGGTGACGAAGGGAGCTCGGGCCGGGGACACGAGTCTCGGTTCCTGCTTATTGAGTGTCTGTTGAACGGACAGAGGGCGGAGCGGGCTGGAGTATGTTTCCTAGAGGAGGCTTTGGCGGCCGTGTGATGCACAGAGCCGCATTCAATGAGTATTTAACATGGACTTCATGGACGCACGTGGCTACATCACAGTAGCTGTCGGTCGACAAACGAGTTCACAAAAGTGACCCAGCATCAGTATCTTCACCGTCCACCATCTTCAGGGTTTCAATCATTTCAATTCCACATCATATCATATCATATATATCATTTCATATTATGACAAGCTTTATTATGGCTTGTTTTAGGATTTTATTTCCTTTTGACCCTCAAAGTTCCCCTTTAGGTCGGCCTACAAAAGATTGGTCCTTAAGATACAGAGCATATATGTTTATATATATATGTGTATATGTATGTATGTGTATGTATATATGTGTGTATGTATGAATATGTATGTATATATGTTTCATTATATTTTATTTTACTATATTATATTATATTATCCTGTACTGTGCTGTACCTAAATACCCACCTTCATATTTCGTGTCCTCTACCCAAAGGTTGCCTGGAAGAGATTGCTCTTTAGCAATAAGGCCGCCTTTTGTACTAATTTATCTTTTATGTGTTATTGTTTTTTATATATTTCATTTGTTTGTGGTACAATAAAGCCTATCGTATCGTATCGTATCGTATCGTATTTGTGTTCAGAAGTTTAACTGCGCAAAGGTCACAGACAGAGTTATTTTACCATTTATAATATTCATATACAACAGTCATAGTATTTTTTCAAAGTCATAAAGGAGTGCAAGCTATTTAAATAAAACAAATGTGTTTGAATTCAAATAGCTTGCACTCCTTGCACTTATGACACGACATACTCTAATTAATTAATTTATAATTATTATAAATTTTCACCTAACTCTTGTTAGTGTCAATAATTGTACTTAAATATATTAAAGAAAATTGTTTGAAATTTTCTAATATTATTTAGTCTTATTATTATTTAGTCTTCACGATGATTTCAGTAATCCTTGTATTCATTTGCTTGTAAATACTTTTATATTACCACCTGAGTACATATTACATATTATATATATTGATTCAATTGAAATCAATATATATTTGAATTCTATGTATACAATGGAATATGTATGTAATACTGTTTGATGAAACATTAACCGACGCTATTATGAATTCGAACCCGCCTTCTCTGAAAAACCGTCCCGTCGCTCTACCCATTGAGCTACAGTATATATTTAAATTTTAAATGAGCAAAACATGTTTATTGATATATTTAAACATAATATCGGTTATGGCATCTTTTCAATATTAATATATACTGCAAAGTTAAACACTGTTTAGGATTTTCGAAATAATTCCAATAGATGTCACCACCGTCCCGATAAACCGACGAATATGTATGGAATGTTCAATTCACCGAGTCCGGCGGCGATAAGGTAGCTCAATTGGTAGAGCGACTGGACGGTTTCCCAGACGTCGCGGGTTCAAATCCCTACCCGTATCGGTTTATTTTTCATTCTATATTTATTTTGAAAGTATTGATACCGTCCGTTGTTAAGTCTATTATATTTTTGATTGCAGGAGGAATGTATGCAAAGGTGTAAATACCTATCCGAGATGTTAAGAAAACAAAAACAAAAGGAAGAAGAACAAAAAGAAAAAGAAACTACTACGGAAAGAGAGGAACCGGCCGAGGAGTCCTCGTGACCGGGCGTCGATATAAAAAAAATAGGACATCAAGAATTTAATCACAACACAGCAATGTTTTTCTATTTGTTGCTTCTTGATGAACTAATTTCTAAGTCCACTTTTTTCTGGATCGAACCAATTACTGCGTTTGTGTTTTGGTACTCGTGTGTCGTGTTAAACTAAACGTTCCCGTGTATGCTATTTCAATAGTAATGTTGGTTAAAGCATGGTTCTCTGGGGTCAGGTTATTACAAAAAAACGCAAATACATCAATATTATATTTGTTACTTACAAAAAATAAACAATACGTATAAAGTTGTGTTTCATTACGTCACTACTCCCTCCCCCGGGGGGGCGGCTTGGAGCCGAATCGTGCGTATATTTCCGGGATCTCGTCGTGATCGACCCGAGGGGCCGCGGAGTAACCTTTAAGTATTTAATTATTTATTATTTGAAGTAAAAATAGTCATCGTGCTGTTAGTTTGGTAATTAGTTACTTGTTAAGTTAGTAGATCATTTATTTCAAAGCATCACAGAATTTTAATGAGATTAAAAAACTATTATTATTTATTATAATCTAGGTAAGTATTAGACTGTCCGTGAAGACCGGGTGTCGGTTTATATCTGAACGGACCAGTCACACATTATCAGGTACAACTCCTCTCGGGCCCATACGTGCAGTTGTACATGAGTCCCGACACGTCACTCGTACCACCCGTCACAGGTCTCGATCGAAACTAACGTTAGGACGTTGGGATCGGGACCAGTGTCGGTCGCATATGTTGCAGAAAATGGAATACGAGTTGCACACTAATAGACAGACATACAAACATACGGAAATACATTAACCAGCCTCGATGCTTCGATCGGAGGAGGCCGTTCACCGTGCGCCTGTTGCACACTAACCCGTCTTGGTGGGAGGGCTGGAGACGCGCTCCCCGCAGCGGTGGCAGGCGCAGGCGGCGGGCGAGGCCACGCGGTGCGGCCGCGTCGAGCCGCTCGCGCACTGCAGCGACACCAGCAGGGGCTCGTAGCGCACCGCCTGGCAACACTCGCACGACGAGTCGTGGCTGCCAGTCTCTGCGGGTCAAGCCGGACGGAAGGTTGGCAGCGGTCGGAGGTGACGAACGAATATAGAAAGAATTAAATATCGGTCACTGACGATTGTTATACAGCGTCCCGGAGTCGCAGGACCCCCGGCACTCCTTGAAGCCTTTCAGGGGCTCCCGGTTGACGCACAGCCCTTGCGGGCCCATGGCCACGCGGATCAGGCCGATGGAATCCGCATCCGACACCGCGACCGGGACGCACTTGCCTGAGAACCACCATCACCATTGTATCGTATTGTATTTAACGAATAGAATATTGTCTCCGATCGTTTTCACGTCCTCGACGGCACGAGCTATACAAAACTTAAATAACGTTTGTCCGTTAATTCAAGGAGAGATCTCCAAATTTTCATGTTAATCGTTGAGCAATCTGAAGTTATCAAATTTGATAACATTCGTTAGTTTTTATTACACAAAGAAGAGCTGCCTCACTCAGATCCTGCGGTTTCTCCTTGCATATCTGGCAGCACGTGTCGTTGACGAGGTCCGTGGGGTCGCACGCAGACACGTCGGGGCACAGCACGCGGGAGGACGTCACCACCATCTGGCCGGTGACGTTCTCGCAGGAGTAGGTTGTGCAGTTGTCGGCCGACTTCCAGGTGGTTCCTGAAGATGACAAATGATTTTCTTTCTGCTCTTTAAACGAAACTGATATATGACAGGATATATTTATGGTTTGATGTGATATGATTTTGTTTATCATATCTCATCTAATTGTAATCGCTTATCCTATTGTTAATAAATAATAATATGACTAACCTGGCGTCCGAAGCTCCTCTTCGAGTTTGCAATGTGTCTGCACGCATCGGCCACAGCAGACCTCCGCCGAGGGCTCCAAGTACTCGTACCCCCGGGGGCAGTCCCGGTGGCATGCCTCCACACTCTCCGCCCGCATCAGGACTCCCGACTCGTCCCGGGAACACGTGTAGTTCTTGCACGGCTCCGATGATTGCCAAGTCTCACCCTCCTGAGATAATCACGTCATTAAAATCGGTATATCGTGGCGGAGTGTTAATGGAAGGCGGTCGAAGGTTATAATGTTCAAGTGTATAGAGTGTGTTGTTTCGTACCTGGTACACGTGGTCCCCGCTGCGGCAGGCGGTGCGTCGCAGCAGCATGCAGCAGGTGGCAGGCGGGCGCTCCTCGCTCAACACGAACAGAGCGCGCTCCGAGGCCGGGGTCTCCGGACACGACTCGTTGGCACTTTGCACTTGCAGCTACAAAATACTCGCCAGCATGAGTGGGACGTTCAATTGCCTAAGCTGGAGACCTCGTCTTTACTTATAGTAGAATAATAATATAAGTAGTATAGTGGAATAGTATGCACATTGACACCTTAAAACTATAATAATCAGTGTATGTGACGCGCAATGCGCACCAAAACTATAACTAAACTGTAGTTTTGATAGTTGTATCCATTAATATCTCCTGTATTAGAAACTGCCAAAAAATATTATAAAAATATTACAAAACTATTACATACTGATCTTGTAGTTTATTGAGTACTAAATTAAAAATGAAATGGAGATCTTACCGTGCCATTAACGTCGGCGCATGTGTAGTTGGTGCAGAAGTCGGTGGAGGTCCACTTGGAGCCGACGACCCTCGTGACTCCGCCCACGACGCACGCCACGGGCCGGCAGCGCCCGCAGCATTGAGAACTGACCTCTGCAGGGAAGTACTGCCAGCCCTAGTATTAAAAAAAAATTGTACACTTTCAGAAGATTATACATTTTTAGTTAAAATTAAATGAATTTTTTTAGTTACAAATTTACAAACCGTTCAAAATAAATAAATTTCTCTTATCTTATAAAAGTTCTGTCACTTACCTGTTCGCAGTCGGTGTTACAATTCTGTACGGTGGTGACCTTCTCCAGCCGGCCCTCCCCCACCTGCGAGCACTGATACGACTCGCATGGGTCGTTCGCAGAAGTCCAGTTCTCGCCAACCTAATAAATATTTATTACATTCTGTAAACACGGCATTGAAAAATAGTAGTTGAGACTAGTTGAATTTCTCGGAAAAGATTGTAATCTAGATCTAGAGTGGCTAGAATTAGTTGAAAATTAATACTTGCCTTGTAAATATTATCCCCATCTCGACACGCGACATGATACGCCTCCGGACAGCAGGCGAAGGGCACGGGGTGGGGCTCCACTACGAACTGGTCCGTGGATGTGAGAGTGGGGCACGACGTCACGTGGCACTGCGGCGACGGACCCGCCGCCGTGGACTCGCAACGACAAGAGCGACACGGGCCGTCGAGCCACGCGGACTCCATCTAGGAGGATACACGATAGCCCGTTATGGAATTTCATCGATCAAATTGCTACTTTTCATAACATTTATATATTTACATCTTTCAGCATGGCCTGTGGTATCGTACGCGCAACTTCCCCACCCTTGGCGGCGGCCTCCCATTCCAGCGTTACTAAACATTTGTCCTTAGGTAGCTCTGAAAATCATAATAGTGCATTTTGGGTACAACTGTAACTACATTTTAGATACAATTAAGCGGCATATATCCGCTCCCAGAGCAGTCCTCACCGCAGGTGTGCGTGGGGCAGCACTGGCCGGGGGGCTGTGTCTGTGCCGCGCGGTGTAGGGCGGGGCAGGCTGGGCGCGCGGGGCAGGCATCGGGCCGACAGCGGAGCTCCACACGTGGGCAGCAACCTCCGCGCTCCACCACGCGCTCCATGCCCGGCTCCAGTGTCTCCACCTCGCTCTCGTCCGGGATCTTCTCGCATTCGCTTTCAGGTTTGCATTCTATTTGTAACATGTTGTATTAAGTCTGGTTTTCACCTTAAATTCATTCCCTCTCTCTGTCATTGACTATCCTCCATTCAATGTCCAAATTGTATGAAATACGTTTCAATATTTTTATTAGATATCAATGAACTCAACTTATAATACTCACCACACAGGAATTCCGTACACCCGTCGGGCTTACTCTTTAGTTTTAGAACTTGTCCAAATCCACATTCCATTTGCTTCGGCTCGTCACAGATCACGTCGGGTGGTTTAGGAACTGTGAGTAAAAACGATACAAATATTTTTTTATATGAGTGTTGACGTGCTGTCAGGTGTAAAAGTGAAACATCTCACATGTTGCGACAGTAAGAGCCAGCTAAGGTGTGGAACCAGATATAAATGTGGATAACAGACTTCACCAATGAACTGAAAGGGGTGGAAATCTCGCCAACATATTCTCAAGGAGGGTTGACTTCTGGCAGGCGACAGGTGTTTAAAAGTTATCAAAATCTCTTGCACCATGGTTATGATGAAAAGAAAAAGGTTGTAATAATGGGACTGAGACGGATACCAACCGGCTTCTGAGGAAAAGTCCAAGAGTTGTTTCAAAACCAAGGGCAGGCGCTCCGTAAGATTATAGCCAAGAACAAGGAGCGATCCGACTGAGACTTCAAATTGGAATAGACGATAAGTGGAAGAGGAAAAAAATTAACGGATGTATTAAGCAGAAAATAAATAAATGTAGCAAGTGTGCGAGAGACAAAGTAGAAGGCCGCTAAAGCGAGTGACATTGGATAAAAGGTACAAAATTTATTATAGATGAAAAACGACGAAAAAAAGATTTGATAGATAGCTATATAAAAGATTATATAAGCAAAAAGAATAATCGAAATAATAATTGCAGTTGATGTTGTATTGTTTACGTTATTTTAAAAATGAAACTTGATGATGCATGTTAGAAACGAAGGGGAAAATTTATAAAACATTAATAGAATCTGGATTGAGACAAGGACAGGCGGTGGATGAAGGTCATTTATATGTGGTTTGCATACTTTACTTTCTAATCAAGGACTCGTATAAAACGTATTTATATCTTAACTGACCGCACACGTACTCCTTGCAGCACGCGTCGCGCGTCGCAGCGGCGAGCACGCGCTCCTCCCCGGACGCACACACGGGCGCCGCGCACGAGCGCGTGCGACATGACACGCGTGCACCCTCCGGGGACATGCTGCACGCGCACTGCGTGCACGCGTCCTCCTAGGGAGGGGAAGATTCATATTATATATATGTAACTGTCTGACTGATTGTTTCTCCTCCTGGGGGAGTACCATGCATGCTCGCCCATCACCTTCTCCTCTTACTCTCTTTATACTAATTATTTGAGATTGGCAACGCATTTGTAAATACACTTTCCTAAATGTTTAGAAAACTAGATTTAGAAAGATTTCTTTGGGATTCTTTTTGAACTCACTTGCCACTCGTCGCCGACGTAATGTTCGTTTTTAGTGTCGCATGGGAAGCACTTGCCTGGTTCTATACACGTGTCATTGACTTTCACCTGCGATAGAGCAAAGTTATAAAAGTACTTTTTATTTTTAAAATATGACTGCCACGTAAAAGATTTAAAAATAATTTACTTTTCCTTCCGGACAAAAGCACCCTTCGACCGGTTCTTTGTCACACAATTTGGGGTCATTCTTCAGTTCGTCATAATTGTCGCAAGTTCTCTCGCAGTCCACGCACTTTCTGTACACCAGCGGCGCCTTACTATAATAACATTAAATATCACTTTTTAGCTATAACCAAAATATGTTCAACCAATAAACCTCTTCAAAAATCTATAAAATTTTCTAAACAAAAATTGTTAAACCATTATTTTCCACCGAAAAACTCACCATGGATAAGGGCAGAGATCAGCTCTCCAGTCGAGGCAGACGCCCTGCTTGCGGCACTCGGCCGCGTAGCGCTCCAGCACCAAACACGCATCCGTCGAGTTCAGCTCGCACAGCTCTGACTCGCACTGCTCTATGTATGGCTGGGGCTCTACGAGCGCGTGGCACTGCAACACGAGTACGTTCAAAATCCAAGATTTGTCCCTAAAATAACACCCAATCAGATGTACTCACGGCTCCAAACTTGTCGATATTATTGAGGTTGTAGCACGGGTTTCTCTCCGGGGGAGGAGGCACGCAGGGGGGTGGAGGTGGTATCTCTCCACACTGCTCTTGCGGCGGCACTTCTAGCAGTTTTAGATTTTCCGGGCTCGCTTGCCAGCTCTTGCCGTACTGTGATGATATGGTTTGTTAGGATAGCTTACGCGAGCTGTAGGCGACAACCCAATCCACACCTACCAGTTCGAAGTCATCGGTAGTGGTACCATTGCTAGTGGTGAGGTGGTCCTGGTAGCCGGCGCAGACCCCGCACAGCCCCTCTGTGCGGCCGCCATACACGCTGGACGGCACGCTCACCATGAACTGCAGCTGGGACTGCAGCACCGTCAGCTGCAGAGGAAGACCAGCGTGTACAACACCTCACATCATATCTTAGGAAATACCTTAAGCCGAATTAAGCTATAAAATAATGCACTGGTCTTAATGCCTTGGTTGCCTTGATATATTCAGGATGAGTCATTCAAACACTATAATAAATTATTACATATTCGCCGTTACATATTTTTTTAAATAATATTTTGCCAAAAGTTGAAAAAATTACTACACCTCCAAATGGAGCTCCGGAACCTTCACGTAAACATTCAGTCCGTTGAGGAGGGCGACGGTGGCCCCGGCAATATTGAAGGGGTACTTGAATATCTGCGTTCCGTTCACTGTTGTTATTAGCTGAAAAAAAATTGTCTTAATATTTTTATTTTATTTATTTATTTAATGTACCACAATAGGTTACACAAAAATGAAAATGAACAAAGCAAAACACAACAGCAAATTGGATAAGCGTATCTCTACAGAGAGATCTCTTCCAGCTAACCCATGAGTGTTGGATAGGTTTTGATGTCAGAGATAGGTAGGTACATAGATATTTAAACAGATACTTAATTGTAATACTAATACATGATAATAAAAAAAATGATGATGATTATGATTATATTTTATTAATTAATTTGGCGGGGTCATGCCATCTATATTATTAATAGGAAATATTATAAAATAGAACTGAAAACAAAACTTGATTGCAGTGGCCGGCTACTAAGGTACAACACTCGTAGTACCTTCTTGGTGTCACTGTCCTTAGTGACGTGTAGTACGTGTCCGTCCCACACGAGGTGTACGGCCGCCGTGCACGTTCCCGCGCCCGCACACGGCCCGTTCGTCGCGTAGACCTAGGACATTCATATTTTATTACATGTACTTACCAAAACATATTTTGATAAATATATCCTAAGTGAGAGATAATTTGCAAGAGTATGAAAATTAAAAGAAAAGACAAATTTATTCTATTATAATATTGTTAGTAAATTTCATTACAGTACATACGATAACCTTTGATTTCGTCGGTGTTTACCTGATATTGACTTTCTCCGTCCTTCTGTCTGTTCCTCGATGCGACGTAAGTGCAGTTTCCGAGGAATGGAAGATCGTCGCCCTCGAAGGTGGTGTATTTTGCCGGAGAACCGACACCCGTACAGGTGCCTATTGATAGCAAAGATTTCATAAATCTAATGAAACTCATATTACGAGACTACTCGTACTATAGAAATATTTCGAAATAATTGGAGTGGATCACCAAAATCAATCACGTCTGAGACTTACAGTCCAGACAGTCTGCGGGCGCCACGCACGCGTCTCCCTTCCGTAACGTGCCCTCGGGGCAGTAGCAGCCCGGGAAGCACTGGCCGTCTGCGGCCTCGCAGGCTGCGGGCGCCTCGGTGATGGCGGCGCACCGCGGCTCGCAGCGCCGACGGTAGCAGTCGTAGTGCACCAGCGGGTGGGGACACTCCGCCGCTAATGTTGGGATCTCACTTACAATTATTCAGTTTATGGGAAATTGATTCATAACCGCGTTTTTATCATACTTTTGTGACTTTAAAGCATTTTTATTCACTTTCAGTATTATAATTTTAGAATAATATTAATAAAGAAAATATCCTTTATTGCACGCGAAACATATAAAAACACAGTTAAAGAAAAACTCAAAAAAATAAGTTGAAGAATAAGACGGTTTTATCGCTAGGCACCGATCTCATCCAGACAACTTTAATTCAGATCGGAGTATGAGAAAAAGATTAAAAGGGTGGTTCACAATAATATATAAATTTGTAACTAACACAAATACAAACATAATAAAATACATAACATAATATATAAATAATCTTAATATATATAAATTACGTGTCACAGTGTTTGTTCTCGATGGACTCCTAAACTACTTAACCGATTTTAATGAAATTTTGTAGGTATTTAATGTTTGGTCCAACTTAAAAGATACTTTTTATCTCAATTTATTTATTTATTTTATTGCAAATTATTTATTTATTATTTATTATCTGAGGTAAAGTTTTGTTTGTTTGTTAGTTTATACTTTATACGATAATTTGTTGGATGTATACATCGATCTTCAAAGTAATTTACACGAATTTAATAATTCTTTAATAAATATTAAGAAAATGACTTTCACGGTGAATCTAGGTTATATTATATTATTCCCTTGAAATAATACTAGAGCTTTTCGTGGGGAGCCATTTTGTAAATAAAGTTTACCAAAAAAAGCTCGAGCGGAGTTTCTTATGTGCCCTGTAATCGAAATCTCTCGCGGACGGAGTCGCGGGCAACATCTAGTTGCATAATAAATTACAACAGTATAAGACGTACATTTAACTAATAATATATATAATATATAATGAGAAGCAAAGGAAAGAGCATACCATTATACAAGAAATGACGGCTTAGAACATAAAGACGTAAAAGAGATATCATATACACAATAATATATAAAACCAGGTTTAGACAGATTATATATTAAAGTATGTATATAGTAAATAACTACGCAGAATTGAGAGGAAGGGGGTCAGAGACCGTGCTTGTCTTATAACTAGCGGTTATTCATTCCATAATAAAACTGTTTGCACACCAAAAGAATATTTAAAGATATTATATAAATGTTGACTCACGACACCCCATCTTGATTCTCCATCCGGCCACATCGATGTTTTTGTCAGCAGCTAGGCACTCCGCCACCAACTTTTCCACCAGTAGACAGCGGCAGTCCTCCTCGGTCATCTTAGTGCCGTTAACCACCAGCTCCGCACACTTGCAGATCTTTTCAAGGCAGATGCTCCGCCACTTGTCCAGGTTGAGTACTTTCGCGCATTGCGATATCGGTTCTTCTCTGTGAAGGACAATCATATATTATTCATTACCAGAATATTCTAATATCTCAATCGAACATAAGGAACTCACGTTATAACTTTGCACAGGTCCCACACCCGGCGCTGCTCCTCGGGCGGGATGGCCCTGGTCCTGCAGGCGTCCTCGGGTAGGCCGGGCTTGGCCCAGGCACGTCCGAAGACCTCTACCCCCGAGGCGAGTTGCCCGTGCGGTAGCGAGCGGTCATTAGACGCGTCGCCGTCGAAAAGACCACACAGGCCGTCCACCTGGCCCAGGTACTTCTTGGATACCTGAGGGTTTGGGTAATTTCATTTACTAACTCCGAGCGCCGGCTGCGGAAGACATCGGTCTGAATAGCATTGATACTTTTGATTAATTCAATACAGTTAACACAAGTTTGTTTAATTGTATTTAATAATTGCCAAATTGAATGTTAATACCATCGACTTTTAAGATAACCTTAAGTAATCATTCTAGAACTTCAAAGCGATCATAAAATATTCAAGAAGAGAAGTACGAGGTCCGTCAATTAGACACATACCCCAATCTTGACATCTCCATCGGTACCATATAGGACGGTGAAGTTATATTTCCTAGACTTGATCGAAAGTCCATTCCCGAGGCGGTTAACATCAAAGCTGTTCTTTTGGAAACAGATTTTACTAGTCTGTTCCACGGTGTACTCGTAGTTGTCGTACTCTATCATCAGGTTCGGTTTTACCAGGATAAATTGGTCATCTTGCAATACCAGGAGTTCGTTAGCGCAGCCTTCTAGACGACATTTCTTGCGAACTGGACAATATTAATGATACACATGTAATAATACACAAGTTACATCAACTTTTATATAGACGCAGAGATGTTCCATGTTTAGCGTACTTAGGATTTTTTCCAAAGAAATATATAAAACTATAATCACCAAAAATAGTCCAAGTGCTCAGTCGGTTTTCTCTAGCGAGAATGTGGAAGCACACGTCGTATTTGTACTCGGAGCCATCGAAGGTGGTGAATGTTCGTCCAGTCATGTTGCAGAAGACGAGGCGTTCAGGGGGAGGCACACACGCATATCTATTTAAAAATTACATAATTTAAAAAATAATCTCAAACACTTTGATAGACTCCTCAAAGTTCATAAGCAATTTAAGTGTTACAAATACGATATCGGTAGGAAATCAGTCACTACTACTTTACTCACTGCGGGCATTGGTCGACCCCCGACGGCACCTTCTCTAGCTTGAGTGCGTACGTGGGGGGGCAGGTAGGGGCGGAGCACACGAGGGGCGCGGGGGTGGAGCCACGCGGGGGCGGGGGAGGTAACATAGGGACGCACTTGAACTGTTCGCACGGCTGCTTGGAGAGGCTGGAGGAGTTCAACGCTGGCTTAACCAGGGTAAAGCCTGCATTTTGCGGGGGTGGTCGTGATCCTGAGAGGACAGAAGAGGGGTTAAAGTAGTAAAGGTAATTTTTATTAAATGTCTTCACCATTGAAAATTATAACATTATAATATCTTACCATTGAATCCGCCTTTCGAAAATCCACCTTTCGAGTAACCAGTTTTTGAGAAACCACCCTTTGCATATCCGCGACTGCCTCCCTTAGAGTAGCCTCCCTTATAGTATCTCTGATAAGAGTACCGCGGTCTTGGAGGAGGCAGATCTGAAGTCGAAGACCAGGAGTAGCTGGCGTGAGTCGAGATCTTTTTGACGAAATAACCCGGTGGACATTCCACTTTGGGACATTCCACAGCTGAAAATATAGATTAGACATATTAAAACAATATTTCAGTACACTTATAAATTATAACATACGTTTAATATATTTACGTACAATGTATAATGGACATAACACATTTCGTTTATTATAAATCGTAAGTGAATGCAGAATATGACCGAAACATATCGGGATATTATTTATTTTAATGATAGACTGGAGAATGAAGTGAGATGTCTAAGCTAGAATCAAATACAGCAGCTGCGGTAGTGGCATTACGTTACATAAACTTCATTCTTTGCTGTTTTTTTTTGCCGGACATGAATTAATTTACTGTCTCTGACCTCTTTGCGTAAGCAATCAAGACGATCAACTGCTCCATACGAAGGTCAAAAAAGAAACATCCTATTGTGACTGTACTTTATATGCTATCTTGACAAATGGGATCCATAAAGAAACCGCGAGTTATGAATAATTTGTAAGCTGTTGTTTTTAATATAAATATTTACGTTTCTCAGTGGTGGTAGTGGGCACTACTGTGGTAGCTTCAGTCGCAGGCGGCGTTAAGGCGACAGTGGATACTACAGTGGTGACCACCGTCTCCGTGACGGGCACGCGGGTGGTACAGTCGCGCTCGTCGTCCGGACAGTCTTGCAGACCGTCGCACCATCTGTCGAGGGCCAGGCACACCTTGCTGGTGGGGCAGATCCTGGTACCTTCGGCGCAGGGCTCGCAAAGGCACTTGCAGGAGTCGGTCAAGGTAGGTACAAGGTCCTGATAAGATAGATTTTAGATGAGTTCGTAGATACTGAATTTATTATAAATCGTTACTTAAGCTTAGTATAGCAATAAATGTGAATTGACAGCGCTGTTACGTGTTCTGTTACTTAGTACTGAAGGACACAATCTAATGTGAGACCTGTTGGCAGCGGCAGTCGGCGGCGGGGCTGCAGGCCGGCACGCCGCCGAGCTTGCACACGCACTCGGCACACGACGCGCCGCGGTACGACGCACCCACAGGGTAGCTGCAGAGGGGGAAGGTATGAAGCTTCGTCACTTTTTACCGATTATATTTAGATGTATCAGGTTTACACGGTTCTTATATAACTCACGGTATAAACCCGTCCAGGCAGGGGCACTGATCCCTGGGCACACAGTTCTCTCCGTCGTAGTGGGTGTTATTGGCGCAGGCGCAGGCGGCGGAAGGCACGCCCGGGCACAGGGGGCATGGGGTGGGCACGTGATCGTCACGGGGAGTCTCTGGTATCGCTGTAGAGGGGGTAATTAGGGATTAGTTTTTTTTTATAACAAGTCATTACATAAAATAAAAACGTTGACTTCGTTTCGGTTCGTGTAACTCACAAAATATACTTACGGTAGGGCTCAAAGCATCCAATAGGCTCGACGCGCATCTCTATGTTGTTGTGCCACTTCACGGGCAACACCTTCACATATTGCGCGTGTAGGGGCGGCCTTATTTCGTTCAAGACCTCAGTATCCTCGTCGAAATTGGCCGGGAACAGCTTGACGTTCCCGCTGGCGTCCACCACGGGATTGAAGGTGGCGAGATCGGAGGTGTACATGACGTTGTATCCGGTGACCCAGCCGTGGTCACCGCCCTTCGTCTTGATACCGGTTATGTTGCGGGGCGATGTGAAGTTAAACTAATTACATATATGATTGAATTAATATCCAATTACGCAGTACATTTAAAAATGTTATTAAATCTTATTACCATAATCCATTCACCGGGAGTGCTGTATAGAGCACTCCAACTTCCTTCGGAGGTCAGCTTGAGGGAGGGTCGCGCGTCGTTATTGGAGCTCACTTCTATCATCTCTATGGGTAGGTCCGCTCCGATGCCGAGGGGCTCCGTGCATTGGAGGGGCTCCGGCTGTGATTGAGCACAATGTAAATAAAATTACAAAATGTATATCAATCTACATAATTGAATATTTTCAATAATCCACATGTAAACAACAATTTAATTACCGTAGTTGGTATGGATTGAGTGGTCTCTGGTATGGTGCTAGGAGCCATAGTGGTGGAAGTTATTATAGTTGTAGAAGTCTTTGTAGTTGTAGAAGTAGTACTAATTGTAGAAGTAACTTCCTGACAGCCAATGAGTTCGAAGCGCACCGCGATCTCTTCGTGCCAACTGAGAGGTCTGATCCGTACGAATTTGGCTTCAATGGGTGGTTCGAACATTTGCTTCAGAGGTGTGTCGTTGTTCACGGGGCCACGGAAAATCTAAAGTTTGCCATGTATTATGAATATATTCTTTGTTTAATTTATTGAATGTATTTGTTGATGTAGGCTATTTATTAATTTTGGAAGGTGTCTATAAATAAATTAATCTTATTAAAATTATAGGATTTTCGAAAGATGCCTGTAAGATGTCTCCTTTTTTATAAAAAAAATTATATGTAGAATGCTAAATTCATCGAAGCGGGTATATGGTAGCACAACGGACAAAACAACGCGGACGGTTTACCAGAGGTCAGACATTCGAATTCTGCTCGTATAGATGAATATCGAAATAAAATTTGATTAAAATAATTATATCTACCTTTTGTCGTCCGTCAGGCTCATTGACGGTGGAGAAGACATTTCCATCGTCTCCGTACATGACGTCATAGCTAGTGACGTACTGGTCGAACAGGGGGCTGCCCTGCATTTTTATTCCGTAAATCGGCACCTTCTGGGGCAGTTCCACCTGGATGTATTGGTTCTTATCCATGTGAGCTGGATTCCAACTGCCGGCTATAATATAAATAACAATTTTATTTTCATTTATAAAACTTTATGAAACTTCTTTTTTTTATATTTAATGATAACTTATTTCCCAAAGTATTTTGGGAAAAAAAAATTGAGTGAATTGGCTTAGATTTTTTTAACTTAGCAGGTTAAAAACAATAAATGTAATAACATTAAAATATACACAACTACTGAACACTTTAAAGTATAACCGACCAGTGACATCGAGCGGGTGTCCGTCTAGAATGGCGTACTGCGGCTGGAACAGCGCGTTGGCGACCGAGCTGGCGCTGAATGAACTTTCAGGAAGGGGCTCGCCTGACCACAGTAGGTCTATATACCTGATGAATTGTAAATATGTTATAGAAAACGTCTCCATAATCACAGAAAACCATGTAATGTTGCTATGGCTTGGTTGTTAAATAGACTGACATTTTCAATGTTTCATTTGTAGTTTTTGTTAACACATCAAAATAGAACTACTAAATGCCGAAAATATTTGGGTAGTAATAGACTAACCTATCAGGACTGCACTCTGGTGGTGGCGATACGGTTGTCGTAATTATCAACGGAGTTACCGTGAGAGGAACAGACGACGGCACATACTCAGGGGAAGACTCTGATATTGATTCCGATGTTGGAATTGGTGTGGTTGGTGTTGTGGAAGTGGTAGATGTGGTGGAAGCGGTGGGTGTGGGAGGTACAGTAGTAGCCTTAGTGGTAATTGAAAGTGGTGTAGGAAAGATCATGGGAGCATGTGTAGATCCTTCTACGGGTGTTTTGATGGACACGCATTCAGAAGAGTCGCAGTGTAAGGTATTATCCAAGCATTGACATTTCTGACAACCCTCTACTACCACTCCGCCGGGCTAAAATAAAAAGACAATTATAAAAAAAAATGTTATTCAAAAATATTAAGAGACAATTGTCATAAGTTTTTATAATGAGTTGCAAATTAAAAAATAAAATGGGGTCCAAACAGATCGTACTCAAACATACATTTGGGAGTGAGTTTTATGTACTTTTTCTTTAATGATTTTTTCTTTATTCAAAATGCTAATTAAATAAAACCTTTATAATCTGTCCCTCGTCGTCGCACGTACAGTCTTTGAGCGTCACGCACGTGCTGCGGTCGCGCCACCGGGACCCGAACCCGCACTCCACCGTCGCCAGAGACTCCTCTACGCAACCGTCCGCGCATTTCTGTCCCGTAATCAATGATTTATGACATTGTTTCGATTGTTTGACCATTTCTTTTGAATCGAGGATCTAGCTCTTTAAGACATAACACCTATCACGCCATTTTTTAAAAAAACAGATATCAATAAAAGTATTTGCATATTATGTAGGTAGTATCCCGAGTACCTGTCCCGGCCAGCACTGGCCTCCAGCCTGCAGCGCATGCTTGAAGTGATCGCACAGCTGGTCGCACGGGAAGGCGCACTCCTTGTACACGTGGCGCGGAGGACAGGCGCGCGTCGTAGCCTCTGTGCACACGAATATAGACTTTATTTGTACTCTACTGTAAGTTCTACTGTTAGAAATCGACAGTGATTTTGATATTCGAAATCATCCAGCTTAGTACAAAAAAGTTTACCTGAGGGTATTGCAGTGGTAATAGGCGGTGACGTCAGTTCTGTAAGCATACAATTAATATAAATATGAATAAAATTAGTATTTGTATAAATATTCTCCCTTTGATATTTACATTTGTTCTTGTATTTAGCCTTTTCCACGGCATTGACACGCTGTATAATCAAAGTCCTGTTTTTC
This sequence comes from Dircenna loreta, assembly GCA_963555665.1. NCBI lineage: Eukaryota > Metazoa > Arthropoda > Insecta > Lepidoptera > Nymphalidae > Dircenna > Dircenna loreta. Next base: position 16,282,937 of record OY743087.1, read on the forward strand.
ATAAGCAGGACATTTTAATATTTCTTAATGTCTAAGAGCCTTGTCAAAATTTTTGATTTGAGTATTGCCCAACTTAAGATCTAGCTATATTCCCGTGCTATTTCCAGAGCCCTCTTTTATTTTCGTTATGCTTTCAATTGCAATAAATGGAAATGTCTCTTCATTAATTGCTTTATTAATTGCACATATATATATTTATGTATAATTATTTTATGTATTGATATGTATTTAATAAACAGTTATATGTATAGATATTCATACCTGAAGGATATGGGACGGTGGTGCCTTTGGTGGTCGTAGGAGATGCTCCTATACGTAATACAATGCGAGATAAGTTAAAGGTAAATTAAGTCGAAAGTAAATTAAATAACAGAAACACTAAAGACCGGTAGTTGTGATGTTTCCGCATTCTGGTCTGACGAGCGCCACGGAGGCCGGCCAGTCGCACACCATGCTGCTGGGGTTGTAGAGCAGACCAGCGCCGCAGCTCTTGAGTACAGCGTGCAGGGCGCCGGGGGAGGACGGGGAGGGAGTGCACTCGAAGAACAGCTCGCACTGCGAGGGGTGCGGGTGGCTGGGGTGTGTGGAGTCCAGGCATTGGAATGGCTCTGGAATTGAACATTAAGAACAATTAATTAATAAAGAACTTCGGAAACACGTTTGCAGAGCGATGGTTAAGAGGTATAAAAGGCTTGTGATTAGCTGAACTATAAAAGTTTTCCAAATAAAAAATTGCACTTACGATCCTCACACTCGCATAGAACACGAATCTCAAAGTCAGGACAGTTTTTTTCAGGTTCGGAACAAATCAATCCTTTCTCCAGACTGCACTCCACGTTGAGCCCCGTGTCCTTGGGGCTCCGGTGGTCACTTACCGTGCGGCACTCAATTTGGGTCATCTTCTCCTTCTTGCACATAGGAGAACCGATGGTCTACAAAATTTCAAAATAAGTGTAATAGAGTGCTTGTTTTAAAAGTGTCATTCCTATCTATAACCACAATCTAATGAACCCTTCTCTACTGTCTCTCTCTCCACTGGTACGTCTAAAACTAACTCAAGGTTTTACAGGGACTCTTTATGCTCATGCATTATAATTATTATTCAAATTCGCTCACAAGTTCATTGATCTGAGGCAGAGGCTCGCTGTCGACGGAGGCGCCAGAGGAGCTGATCTCCGAAGCCCCGCGGCTCAGCCATTCCGTCCAGCCAGTTCTGCAAATCAGGGGCTGGTCGTAGGGTGTCGTCTCCGGAGGACCCGTTGGCGCTGTCTATAAGAGCGAAATCGGGGTCTCGTTATTTTGTATTGTCAAACTGCCGAAATCAACCAAATTAGCTGTTAAGTAATTGTTAAAACTAAATTATTAACACAACAGTGTAAAAAAGTCTTACATTCGAATATTTTAGGCTGTGTCTATATAGTATTTTATAATGGAATTAAAAATCTATCTCACCAATTCAGGAGGGCACGGTTGTCCGGTGCACACTTTTTCCTTCTTCGAGCACCTGCAAGTGTGACAAGCATCCTCTTCGATGACTTCTCCCTCCACAACCTCTCTACCGTCAGGGAGGGTCATGCACGCTGGCTTACATTTCGCTCGAGGCACGCACTCTTTCAGTGAACTGTTCGAGTACACTGTACCGTCGGGGCACGTTTTGTTGTCGTTTATTTTACAACCTACGGAACAAAAAATAGTATAATAATTAGAGCAAAAAAAGTAACTTATATAGCATATCATTATTTCTGTCGTAACTCTTCTTTAATAAACCAAAACCGTAATGTTAGTTACCTTCAACGCACGTTTCGTTTTCGCAAGTCGCCTTAATGTGTGAATAGTCGAGCGTGTTGTCGCACGTCTCGGGCGGACACGCCGACATACACGAGTCGTAGTTCGAGCACTCTTCGTCGCATTGCATCGCTAGATTAATACAAAACGTTCTAAGTATCTTTCTTTGCACCAATAACTAAATAAAATGATTAAATAGTAGCTTCGAGTAAGCAAAAAAATATTGCATTACAAATAACAGCGACCAGTCCGCGGGTACTCACGGCACAGTTCCTGGGAACGCCACTTGAAGGCGACGCCCCTGGCGGTGCAGGCGGTGGCGTAGGCGGCGAGAGCGGCGCAGGCGCAGTCGCAGTCGCCGCCGGAGTCGCAGGCGCACGCGTCCGCCTCGCAGCGAGACATGTACTCCGACGGGGGCACCTCAGAGTGGCACAGAGAGAACGGGAAGCGCTTTAGGGCGCCGCACGTGGCGGCGGCCCACGCTTGTTTGTGAGGACGCTCCTTGCAGTGATCCTGGATGGAAGGATTTTCAAGCAAGATGTCGTTTAGGTTGTACGATAAGATTTCTAATAATTAGCTCCGAAGAGTCCGGACGACGGTACTCACGGTGGCCTCCTGCGGCTTGGGGCAGTTGGACTTGAGTTTCCAAGAATCGGCGAATAAGAGCGGGGAGGTCTCCGTGAGACCGCCACCGGACGGAGTTTGGAAATCGTCTCGCATGTCCGAGTTGAAGTTACCGCAGAGACCCTTAACCTGCAAAAGGTAATGAAATTTTAAAATATTTATATCTGATCGGCCGTTCATGAATAGAGCCCATTAATTAAAAGATTCACTCGTAAATAAATAAATGGACATAAAAAGTAATTTATGAATGTCCTAATGGATTTTCCGAGACGACACCCACCCTACTCTGCCACATGGTATCCAACTTCACATAGACCCTCAGTCCGCGGTCCCATTGCAGAGTGGCTCCCAATGAGGGTACGTCCAGGAACACATACGCGCCCGCCAACCGAAGTTTTATTCTGAGAGACAGGATAATAACTAATTATAGTTATACCATAAACAATTGTTCGCTATGCAAGTGAAATATTTATTTTTTTCATGACTGCTAATTACAAGGCGCCTCACCGCTTTAATTTGGATGTGTCGGGTAGTTGAGCACTCTTGGTGAGTGATACAGTTTCGTCGTCATCCCCTCCACCACCCACCCGCAGTGTCACCAACTTGGAGCAAGTGGCGCCCGTTGTGCCGCATGGCTCGTTCTGTGTCGATTAAGGTTTGATCGGGTTGAAAAGTGTTTTTAATGAATATAACTTAGCGTACATGATATGCCGTCGGAATGGTGGTATTTTCATGTTATAGACTAGAACTAGAATGAACCGAAGCGGCCATTCCTTGTGAAGGCTTTTCCCTTTTTACGAAACCGAACCATTTGTTCAAGCATTTTGAACGAATAGTATCAAAAGTATCGGGTAGCCTTTAGGCTTTGCCATACATCTGTGGTTAAGCTCGGTGTCCAGTTCAGGACGGTACCAGAAACAAACATTAATTCCATGCATATATTATATTATTTTATTAAATAATGTACTTCATGGCAACACGGAATGAGCACAGTGCGTCGAACGTGCGCAGTGTCTGCTGAGATTTAAATTAAGTGAAGTTTATAAGTGAAAGGTATTTAACCTCACGCCTCCAATGTCCATCGTACTAATAATTTACATTACAAAGTAACTGCACTTTGTTTTTTCGACTTAATCTACAGCAGGGGGCGTAGCTCAGATGGTAGAGCGCTCGCTTAGCATGCGAGAGGTACCGGGATCGATACCCGGCGCCTCCAAGTACTATTTATTAGGTTTTTGTCAATGCAAATTCTGTTTGGTAGTTTTCATTTTCTTTAATTTCATTAAATAATGAAATATTTCGGAAATGAGGTTTTTGTTTCAACATTTTAAAATGTTCTATTTTTTTTATTGCTTTGAAAAATCAAAAATAATTAATTTACGATTTTATAATATATTTTGACATATTTGAGAATAAACTGATTTATTTTTAGGCTTTTAGTCTTACAGTTCCCAACAACAACAAAACTATACACAGTAAATAAATCGCTTGTTGAATACTTTATTAGAAATATTATTTGTGTTTTTTTAAAGAAAACTTAATATTTGTATTTTGGTACAAGCGAATAAGACGAGGTCCCGACATTTTCGACGGTAGTTAAGTTGCGGGTAGCATTTTTTGGGTTTACAATTCTTATAGCGTTAATCCTACCTGGATCTCCACACTAAATCCATCCTTCCCATCAATGGAGCCCTTTGCTAGCAGATAGGTACAGACACCCTCGAAGTCGTAGAGTTGTCCGTCAAAGGTGGTGACGTGTGAGTCCCCCCAGGCGCCGCACACGCCCCCGCACTGCTTGGACGTGCACGACCACTTGCCGCCGTTACATTCGCTGGATGATGTAGTTATTATTAATAGTTATAAGTATACATTTCTGGGTTTTGCCAAAATACTTTTTTTTATAGTCTGATTAACAAAAAAAAATACTGTAAGGTATTATTTATGTCCTTAATATTACTTTATCTTAATAATGATTGCAATAAGTATTATCAAAACGTGTCGAGCATTTTTTAGGTCATTATGAAAATATTGTATTAATATAAGTATCGACAAAATAAAATGTATATTATTATTGTAAGTACTAAAATAATTGAAAACGGCAACTGTTAGTGCAGTGGAAGCTATATATTGTTGGTAGAAGTGAAAGGTGACCTAGTTTTATACGCACGTCCCCTCTAGCGTTTTTTTCAATTTAACTGTCACAGTGTTGCTTTGCGTATGTGTTATTTCTGCAAAGTGACTAACGGGGGCGTAGCTCAGATGGTAGAGCGCTCGCTTAGCATGCGAGAGGTACCGGGATCGATACCCGGCGCCTCCAGAACTTTTTTATATATTTTTATTATATGATAATAATATACTTTTGTATAGTATATTACGTCCTTAACTATTCATCTAATTTAAAGTTATAGAACCTAAGCGTTCAGAGGAGATATGTAATTCCACTATTTATGGAAGTAGCTCACCAAGTGTTACAGCCCTCTTGCATGGCGTGTCCGTCCGGGTAGCTCCTCCCCCCGTGGTGGCAGGGACAGTCGGACGCCAACACGCACTTCTTAGTCGACGCGTCCATCACATAACCCTTCTTGCATTGACAGCCGGGGCGGCACTCTTGAGTCGTCGCGGTGGGGGGCAGGTGCATGTTCTACGTAAAGATAATAATTGTCATTTTAATCAAAAGCGACCCTTTAGGCCCACTCCGATTCCCGGTAGAAATGATCGATTCCTAACCTCGCAACCCCGATTGGACAAGTGCATACCTTACAAGTGAGAGGTTCTGCGAGCTCGCAGGTGGTGAACTCCCTGTGGTCGGCGGCGCTGCAGCTGGAGCGCAGGTCGTCGGCGGGCGGGTAGCGCTCTTCGTCCCCAGGGGCCGCCGCGACGCAAGACCAGTGCGCGCCCACGCACGTGCTACATGCGAGCGATTAGAGACTTCATTTTAGAGGTAATCTTAGAGATATTAAATTAATTGAAAAAGGCTATCATGTTTTCCGTGGACAGAGCGACGTGTGGACGCACTTCCGGAGGTGAGCCGTTAGATAATATTGTTACTATAAATATCTTTATATATATTTTTTCAGACTTCTGAGTTGTAAACAAATGTAAAGATATGCGTACCAAAGTTCTCTTTCTCTCCTGCCGGCCCTCACTTCTTTGTATCCGGGTTTGAACTCCATTCCTTTGTGGTAGCATGGGCACAAGCCGATCGGAACACACACGTTGTTGTTATCTAGCACCTACAATAATAGCATACAGTTAACAGACGCCACATCCGCCGCTCGTGTGTCGCGTGATCAGTTGTTAATGGTGGTGAGAGATTTGTCCGACGGGGCAGCCGTAACCCTCTATGCACTATGGCTCGTGTGTATTGAGGGTTACGCCACAGTCGGTGGCGCCCATCAACACGTCAGCGTCGTGCTATGTTCGATGTATGTGTGTTTGTGTGTGTGTGTGTGTGTGGTGTGTGTGTCTATGAGGGTGAGTATGTGTGACATATAGAGACCTGTCCAACGGGGCAGGCGCAACCCTCGACACACTGCGGCTTGCAGTCGGCGGCGCCCAGAGACACGTCTGCACAAGTGCGCAGGCAGCTGTCCGCGCACACCGTGTACTCCTGTCCGCCCGTGCACTGAAGCTCTGAGCAGGTTTTTGAGGTTAGATCCGTAAAACAATAACAGGTCGTTTGAATTTAGATGTACCAAAGCATATTTACCACATTCCTTCACGTGGTACCGCCACTGCACCATGACACCACTTCGGGCGCACGCGTCAGCGTAAGACCCCAGTATGGGGCACAGGCAGTGCGACACGTCGCCTGCGCACGCGCACATGTCGTACAGACAGTCCTCGTAGTAAGGCTGCACATCCACGTACCAGTGACACGCTATATTAAAAAATATATTAGTATAGATATAGCATACCAAATGTATCTTTCTGGCGCATTAATACTTACATTCAAATAGACTGGTCTTCAGTTTATTACAATATTTTTCAGCTGTATCTTTGTTTTCAATGTTAGCCTTGCAAGGGTGTTCCGGCTCCTCCGTAGAGATGTCATCACAGAACTCCCTGGTCTTCCACTTGTTCGCAAACGCCAAAGCAGTCTGTTCCACATCTCCTTCGGGGGTCAAGAAGTCATCTTGTTGATTCAAGTTGAAAGTGCCGCAAAGTCCCTGGACATATTAGGTTACATTACAAAAAAATAACTTTTATTCTGAACATAACCGTAAATAAATATGTATACCTTAGTTTTATCTTGGAAAGATGATGGCACGTCCACAAAAACACGAGTGTTGCCGTCCCACCATAGATCCACTTTCATAGGAAGTTGAACTGAAAGCGGAATTGATTTTTTATATTAAATAATTTCAGTCAAAGATCGGAAATTAAAACCAAATCGAAACCTAGATAGATGGTGATCGAAGCTTACTTATAACGAATAGTGATGACGCCGCTCGTATCTTAATGTCTCCAACGGTGACCGGCAAGGAGTTAATTTCCTTGCCATTGAAGAGAATGTACCCGCCCTGCTTCAGGTGTACATTCACGCCGTTGTAAATCAAGTTCACCGCCTTCGTACACGACGGTTTGCCCTCCCCTTTGTAAGGGACTAAATTCATAGCCTAAATTATAAAGATTTTTTGTAAAATAGACAGGCGAGCGTTATAGCGTAAATCGGTTATAAAAATACAAAACAGACTTTATATTTACGTAAAACGAGGACACAAATACATAAGGGTAAAACAACTAGAACACACCTCGGTAATGGATCCCGAGCAAGCCACATTCTCGACCTCGACAGTGAGGTCGTCGGTCTTCAGCAAGGTGTAGGTGCAGTGCCCCATGAAGTCGTACCGGCGTCCGTCGAAGGAGGTGTAGTGTGGGTCTCCCACAGCACTGCAGCGCGCGCCGCACGCCGCCCCCGAGCACGACCACGACCCCGACGAGCACGTGCTGACGGGGATTGCGCAATGCGAATATATGACACCATTTTGTATTTTTTTTAGAAAAAATTGAATTGATTGCATGTTTACGTCGATGCTAGTTGTCTATTCACGCTCAAACGGTAAATTTGGAAAAAAAAACATACAACCAACTTTTAAAACGAGAATATCTGGAGGATCAAAAGTGTAGTACTTTGACATTTAAGTGACTCTAGTACAAATAAATAATAAATGTCCTGTTTGTTTGAAGTTATTAAGTAAGGAAGTCTACACTCGAGAGTATAACCTTTATTTTTCAAGCAAACGTCACATGACTAACTAGACAAATAAAAAACTCATGAAAATTCTCAAAATAACACGTTTCGACACATTTATAAAACTAGACCTGACACGACGTCACAGGAAAAATAAACATTACAGATACAAGAATAGACAGCACTACAATACAGGATGCTCCATACCAAGTGTTACAATTCTTCGGCATTTTGGTCCCGGGAGGGAAGCTTTGGTTCCTGAGGCGGCAGGGGCACTCGGAGCGCTTTACGCAGCGCCCGGCCTCCAGCAACAGCCCCGGGGGGCAGAAGCACCCCTCCACGCACGACGCGTTACTAGACTCAGGAAACGAACAACTAGCCTGCACGTCTGCCCCACAGGACTCGTATATTTTACCCTCAGGGCATGTCATCGCTGCGGATTCATAGGAATAATATAATTGTAATTAGAAGATATAAATATTTTTTATCCACTCGAGCATCTCATTTCAACAACTCAATTCAACGTTTAGTTTTTTACATCGCGTGAGAAATTCGTGCAATGGTTGTCTTTCAATGACGGAAATTAATTTACTTGATTTAATACATGAATAGACGAAGTACAGAAATTTTTAATATGAGAAATTCATAATATTAAATAGTAAGGAGTACTCACGGCACGTGGAGGCGTCTCTCCAGTTTCTCATCTCCTCCATGCCGTGTCGCAAACACTCCTTCGCGTATACCGACACTGTGCGACAAGCACATTCTTCTGGAGCTAGTATGGGAAAGTAAACAAATATGTAAAAAATATATATAGAAAGAAAACAAATCAAAAGTAGCCTTAGTTTACTAAATAAGGAAAACAATACTGTATTATATCAATATAATGTTACATACTAAGACTTGTAAGACAAGCGCAGTAATCCCATTGACAAGCTTCCAAGAGTTGAGAGACATCCATAACCTACAAAATAATGTATATTGAAGTATTATCTTTCATTCATTTTAACGACTTGACAAATTATAAAATTGATGTAACCTTAGAACACTTCCTGAACTTTTCTTTGCTGAATATTTTCGTACAGAATTGTAAGGCACTCTTCATGTCTGCGTCCGATCTGGAGCTGCACTCGCTGGTCTCGGTTGGACTGCTATCACAATTATCTAAAACAATTATTATAATTTAAAACGATCACGTTACGTCACGTTAGTCGGTAGCTCAATATTATCAATAAATTATATATTAAGGATCACACCCATACCTCCAATCTGGTTGAGCTCCCACGAAGCAATCATAACGGATTTAGTCTTTGCAATAGTTTTCTCCTTAGTGGTCATATCATTTTCTGGGTTACCGTCCAGAGTTCCACATAGACCCTCGGTTTTGTTCCAAAGGAGGACAGATGCCTCGACTACCACTAAATTCTGAAAACATAATCACGAATGAATATAGAAGGGAAAGAGATCACATTAAAATCAACGTACAGGATGCTCACATTCGTATCCCACTTCAAGGTGAGCCCCAGGTCGAGTGCTACGATAAGTTGGTCGGAAGGCATCGACACGCGGATGCCGGGCAGCGCGGCCGGGACCGGGATCAGACGCTTGCTGGAGCGGAACAACACCGACCCGTCATCTGTGGATATATTGTATTGATTTAATTTGTATTGGGCAATCAAATTTCATCAGACAAGTCATATACATAAAATTAGTTAATTAGAACTCATATACATTAGTTTTTTTTTTGCATATATTTCATTATAAATGGCTAGATTACCGGCGACGCTGAACGAGTACATCTTCTCTTGCAAGTAAACGATGAGCTCGGACGGGCAATAGCCTTGACGCTCGCACACGGGGTGTTTCACAGCGATCGTGAACTTGTGTTCCAGCGAGTCTCGCACTAAGATATGTTGGCACGGAGATTGGAAGCTAAAAATTAGTTTGGAAGTTTATTTACACGATCTAATTTAAGAACACGTTAATTTACTGCAACCACTACTACCAACCTGTATATCTTTCCATCGAAGGTCTTGTAATGTACTCCCGCCCACGTGAGACAACTGCCACTTTTCGGTGTGAAGTCCTGTACTACGATCGTTATTGGTTTCTTTACACCGTACTTGACGGCCTCCGTCGTTTGGTCGAGTCGGTGAATATCCGTATGATTCGGTGAGTAAATTGAGTGAGGCTTTCCAGAAAATAATAATTATTAAATTTCATAAGAATATTCATACTACTATAGTAGTATGAATATTCTTATGAAATTAATTATTGCATATATGCAATACAATTAGTTTTAAGAAATGTGTATCAACAGAAAAATACTTACAGTACTTTTGTAGTTTGAAGGAGTAACAACGATGACTTCATCTAAAATAAACAAATAACAGTACTGGATACACCAATAAATTCAATAAAAAAGGTAAGTTGAAAGCAAATTCGAATACTTACTGAATACGCAATGCGGTATGGGCTGCGGTTCGAAGACGCCGGTGGAGTAGAGGCAAGTGTAGCGCTCTACGGCGGGAGCGTCCAGCGATGCTCCGACCGGACAGTTCAGCTTGCACGAGAACATGTCGTTGTCGCCCATGCAGCTGTAGCCACCGTTGAAGCCCAGCTTACGGACGTCACACACGCTGGCCGCTGTATACCATTGAGTTTTTATTTATTATCACAATGGCTTCTTGGTATAGTGATTTATGACCCTAATTACTGGTGCAAAAGTCATGGAACAATTCTTATGTGGACTTATGTGAACAATTCTTAGTGCTCTTTCTTATGTGAAAAATTCTTAGGTGTATTTTGTGTCTGTTATTTTAGTTTTTAAGACAAAGGATTGAAAGGAAAATTGATCCCTATTGCGACATTAGTTTTTTTTAAACAACAAATATATAAGCTATGCTTGGGTAATGTTTATAATTATAGATCTAAACCAAAATTTATCAATAGAAACAGGACTATGACCTACGATCTATGTGTGTGTATCGTTACCTTTAGTCCTAATTTATCTATGGAATTTAGTAAATATTAGATTTTACTCTACATAGACTAAGATTTTCTATTCCTACGTACTTATAGACGGCACTTGGGTACGTATTTATTCCGTATAATAATTTTATACCCCGGTAATCTTTCAGTCAAATCGGTCTGTAAGAAGCTTTTTACAGACTAATTAGTAAAAAAGGTATTTTTTTACAAATTAATCTCACCATATTGGCACTGCGGTCCTCTATAGTCAGCTGGACACTGACATGTGTTCACAGACAGACAAGCACCCCCGTTCAGACAGGGGGGGCTACACTCCGGCTGGCAATCGGGTATGGAGGTGAAGTCTGCGCGGGTAGGTTGCCATTGACCACTCACGCAGCGCATATTTGTAACTGAGGTTCCATCTATGAATTTATGGCCTTCCAAGCAAGATATTGTGCAATAACTGAAAGAAAAGAACGGACAATTCAAAAGATATAATTCTAAGATATTTTTGCAACACTCAAGTCCTACACTTACTCTGGCGAGCACTTCCTGTTTGAGTTCATGGGTAATGGTGGAAACACGAGGCAGGGCTTCTTCTCTAACTCGCAGTACTGACCCTGGTAGTTGGGAGGACACTGGCAGGTGTTCGTGTCCACGCAGATACCATTATTCTTGCACTCGATTTCACATTTAGCTGTTTTGATTATAAAGAATTCAAAAACCACTATCTAAACAAATAGTTGGTTGAGGACAATATTCTGTAAAACCTAATATTAGAATTTGATGATAATAAAGTAAGCTATGGCCTAAATGCATTATCAATGAAAAGTGCACATTTATCAATTTGTTTGTTCTTATATTGGGGTCGTTTTAATATAGTTTTCATATTTGATATTTCCGTCCAAGCAGATAGATCCCACGCATACGAGTATTTATTGTTAGCGTGTTTTTAGTTTTATTTGAACCGTCTAGTGGTGATAGTACAAGGACAAATAAAGCGATTTTTATTAAAATTTATATTAGTTTTATTGTAATACAGGATTATATTTTTTTTAAAGTAGTTATCATGTAATGATAATAATTGTACGAATGTTTAACGAATTTTTTGGACATTTAATGAAATTAGGTTGGATGTTAGAACTCTAGAACTGAGCCGTCTGTTAACAATATTTCAATTTATCAAAATATTTTTATTGTACACCAAATTAAAATTTTAAAGTATACAGAATACAATTTAATTTTATATTATATGTTAATCTTGTTAAAAAATATAAATATAAGGCATTATAATACCAATTTATGTTTTAAATTTATTAATATAACATAGAAAAACATCGAAAAGTATGCATCTATTAAATAGTCGACGTATTTTTATTTCTTGAGTGGAATTTGTTTGATGTTTTTAAAAATACTTTTAAATACTTTTAAAAATTCTATTTTATTTCACAAATAATACTCATACATTTTACAGACGTTACCAATCTTAAATTATCCTTGAAAATTAATACAAATTTAAAAGCACGACGAATGCTCATGTTTTTCTTATTTTTTAAAATATCTTTGTCTTATTTTGCCCAAAACTTACTGGAAAACTAATTTAGTAGGCGGTAATTAAAAAGAAGATAATATAAACGCATGAAATATGGAATTCATTAGAAAAAAGAAACATGCGTATATGAATAGTATTAGTCTTATATATTTAAATAACTTTAATAATATAAAAATATTATTTTTAGTGATATTCTTTTCCGTTATCGTTGATTAATTGTTTAAGTAAAGATAATGTTATGAGTAAACAGTACTCGAATTACGCTTTCAATTTTAAACTTGAATTAAATGTATTTTCATAGTTCTTACCCATGTATGGTTCACTAGCTTTGCCGTGAAACTGATTATATGTCGGACTGAAAAGAAAAAAAGCATAGATTTGAACAGGTATTGTGAAGAAATAAAATAAAATATTCTATAGCAATATACAAAAAGGGCTTCAACTATAAATAATACTACATTTAAAAGATCTCTATTGAAAGTCAGTTTTATATAATACATTATATCATTATTCTCAAACTGCCACCAGCTCGGATAATTATTTGCCATACAGTCCTGAGAAGAGCTGGCGGCTGAAACTCAGCATGTCGTATGTTTAACGCATACTTCAATTCTAAATTACATAATACATTATAATTAGATAACTAGGTGGTCTTTGGTAAATATTATTTTCATTTAGGTACTTACATTGCTCCGGAATGCCAAGACCTTCTTTCACCATAAGCAGTCTTTGAACCAGCATACCCAGTTTTGGCGCCAGCGTAGCCAGTTTTCGTGCCAGCATAGCTAGTTTTCGTGCCAGCATAGCTAGTTTTCGTGCCAGCGTAGCTAGTTTTCGTGCCAGCGTAGCCAGTTTTCGTGCCAGCGTAGCCAGTTTTCGTGCCAGCGTAGCTAGTTTTCGTGCCAGCATATCCTGTTTTAGTACCAATATATCTTCTTGGATAGCCAGTGGATGCAAACTTCATATTATTAGCAGATGGGGGTAAGTACGGGACTGCCCGTACGTCGGATTGCCTGCGTGCAAAACATAGAATACATAATGGATTATATATAGCAGGAAATACATATTCCACTACATATAAACAAAGTTGATTGAAATATAAGTGGTTATATCAAGTACTTAGCAGTAGCAATTAATAGAAATATCACAAGTTACCAAAATAGTTATACATAACCATATATGATTGTATATTATTATACAGAGTATTATATACTCGTATAGAGTTTTATATGTAATTTTACATAGTTTTATATAATTTCATAAAATTATTTTATATAATCATATATAGTTCTAGTTTTATATATTGTAATAATTAAATAAATAATATTAAAATTAAAGTCTGTAGAAACAATATAGCAAGAGTGTGATTTTTTATTGCTATACCCCCGCAAACCACTTTGTGGGCGGAATTTCGTGAAGTTCTTAGCTGACCTGTACATCTCGTGAGGAATATTCCTACCAAATTTCAAGTCAAACGGCCTTATAGATCCAGAGATATCGTGATGAGCTAGTTAAAAAAAAGAGATCTATATATATAGATACCTAATTATTTTTTGTTATTACGTAATATAATTGGGTATTATTATTTTATGATTTTGTATTTAATATAATACCTAATTATAGTTTCAAAAAATATGTCATAATTCTTGTCTACATCTCAAATATTAATCTTAAAAATACACATATTTTGTTTGGTTCAAACAAAACAAGTTTCCTTTTTAGAGCGGCGGTGGTGGCACCAGTGGCACCACTGGCACCAGTACCACTAGCGTGAATAAAGGAATAAAAAGTAGACACCTACTTATTACTACCATACTGTTATTTAGTATTTAATTTTTATAAAAGACGCAGTATATTTTATTTGAACTTTATTTAGAAGAGACTTTCAAACATTTACTTGACTTATACCTTTAAAAGTAACTCGTCTCGAGGGTGTGACTAAGTCACTGGTGATATAGTTTTGATCATCTCAAAAAGATCTTGTTAAAGAGGTTGGATAAAAATGGTACGAAAATGAAGTTAAAATTGTACCGAAACCATTTCGCGGCTACTGTACCGAGAAGAACCTACTTTACTTACTTACTTACTCCCACTGTTTTGTAAGGTCGGCACAACATGCTCTTCTCTTCCATTCCTGCCAATCCGCCGTCATTTTTACAGTCACTCCTCATTTTCTCATGTCATCTTTCACGGAATCCATCCATCTCTTTTTTTGTCTACCTCAACTCACTCACTCACTCTACCTCAAATATCCTTCCAAAAGTGTTCTTTTTACATGAAATTCATTCCTTCTCATAACTTAAAACAAATAACTAACATGATCGTTTTAAACGCATGGACGATAATGGCCATTGATAAAGACAGGTTAAACTATCGCATTTAATAAGAACAGTTCATATTTAAAGATATTGTAGGTACTTAATCTGATAAAAATGAAATATACGCGTAACATTGGTTTTGGTTTTAATAACCGCGTAATTTACTATTGAATAGATTACATTGTGAATTTGATATGGAATGCAAACACTTTATTTCATTAAATTTTTATTTGTCTCTCTGCCTGGATCGTTGAGCAGTTAGGTATAGCCAGTGGCGTAGCTACCGTATGGCTAGACGGGGCAGTGCCCCGGGGCCTCCAGCTCAGGGAGCCCCACGGACACTGGCTTACAAACAATAAATTGAACTAGTAAAAATGTCTCCCACATTGTGATTAACAATAAATCAGATTGCAACTTGGAAACAAAAAAAAATATTTAGTGGTCACATACGGAAAAAACTCTTTTAAATTGTTAATTTGGGGGCCCTAGATTATTTTTTGCTTTTAGGTACCTAGCTACGCCACTGGTTATAACCCTGATACCAATAGACGGATATTTAGTAGAGCGATAATATATCCTAAACATTAAATTAATTATACATTATCACCAAAATATATCCGTTTATATATATACATATACTTTTGAAAAATAATAATAATAAAACTAAAAACAATAAAACAAAAATATTATTTAAAAAAGAGTTTCTTTCTTACTCCGAGTTACTTTAGAAAAAATGAAATAGGTTGTATCTTTATCCGTCTGGTCAAAGATATCAGATTTTCTATATTCGGGAAATCCAAAACTATAATAAAAATTGAATAAGTACATATACATATTTTATTAATAATAAAAAAACTTACGCATCTTCTCCTTCGGAATATGTTCCATAGCCAGCTTCACAAATATAAGTTCCTAATACTAGAGTAAAAGTATATAAAAGTAAATTCATTTTAATTAACTATCCATAGAATGTAATAATTTTATTTATTCTTAACATAAAAAACAATTGTCAGCCTGGAAATCACAAGCTGGACTGAATCGAAATTGTTTTGAAGTAATAAATTCGTTTATCAGAGGAAATTCATACATAACTGGATCCTCCCGATAACGAAAATTATCTATAAATGCAAAATACGGGATTTGCAAAGAATTCTAGCTAATTTTAAAATTATATATTATGCATAAATAGAATGGTACTTGATATTGTTTATGAATATTTTTTTCCTTATTAAATACAATTTAAAAAAAGTAAAAACGGCGGCAAATTATTAATTGTCATATTTTTTTATTATAATTGTTTGAGGTCGGTCTCGAAATAATAAAAAGTAAAATATAATATGCCGTCTAAAGGTCTAAAGAAGTTGAAAAGAAAAACTAAAAAGGTAAACATTTAAAAGATGCTACGATCGGAAATTATGATGGTTATATATAATTGTGTCTGCGATGGCGGCTAAATTTGGATAATACAAGTGGGTGCACACGTATCAGAAATACCTAACATTGCATTGGTTATATTTATTGCTTTTCCCAAAATTAACTACCTACTTTAATAAATAAATTGGGGGTGAACATTTTTATTCTAAATTCATTTCGTAAAAAAAAAATGGTGTCGAGCCGGCGAATTTAGAAAATAATATTTTGGAGGCTTATGACTGATTTTACTTCTTCAAATCCAATATTAATATATATATAATAATATGTACCCATATAATATTTGATTTTCTCACGTATTCATAAAATAGGTTTTCCTTCTTTTCGTCTATCAAAGGGCTGAATTATCAAAACACTAACTTAACTTTGTACTGTTAAGTTACGGTTAAATTTTATATTTTTTATATGGGTAGTTCATAAATGTGTTGAATATATATTTTTTAATTTAAATAATCATTGATTCGAACCCACGACCTCTGAGACGTTTTCCTAAAGGTCGCGAGGTCAAAGCCGTATCATATAATTTTTCATTCTATATTTTTTTAAATTTAAATGAGCTTAACATGGCTATACATGTTTATAGATTTTTCAAAGGTATACGTGGTATACAGGTATATGTAGATTAAAATTGTATATACTATAATCTGAGTTGTGTCTTTCACTATCTCAATGGGAGGGAGAGGAATGGATGCAATTCTAGCCTCGAGGAGCACTTCTTTTGATCAATATATATTTTTTATCGTTATTAATAATTTAATTCGTTTCGCATGTAGGTATTAAGTACGAATATTTACATTTGCGGTTTTCTTGTATTACGGACTCTCATTAGTGTATAGATCAAATTTTCTGAAAAATATTTAACATCACCATAAGTAGCCCCGTCTCAAATCTTGTTTACCAACTGATTATGTTACATATCAAAATATAAATAAATAGATACGAATGAATTAAATACAAAGATTATAAGGATTCAATATTCTCATTACATATAATTACAGGAAATGTTAATAACGTCCAGACTAATGGCCATCAGTCTTCTCGTCGATGATTACATTTATAAAAACAAACCAATATCTTTACTTGAAGCTAAGAAAATAGATGAAGAAATAACACTTCTTAAACAAAAATGTAAACAAGATACTCGATCGCTTCAGGTGCTTTCAATAAATGTTTGAAGCAATGTGCAAAACTTACAAAAAATATTATCTTTTATATCATGTTCCATAATGATCCAAATATTTTATTAGAGCCTTGCAATGTTTTTAATATTAATTTTTTTATCACGCAGGTAGTCGAAAAATTAAAATTATTTATGAAAAGCATAATAAAAGAACAATCGATAGATCGACTTCAAGACTCAACACGTTTTGTTACAGAGCCCTCCGTTATTAATAATCCTTTAACTTCTTTTAATGTCATTACTGAAGACGTTGAAAACACTAATAACACTAACACAGAGTTATTTAGTAATCGAGAACCTCAGCATTCTGAAATAAATCATATCACACAGGATATTAACTTCCAAAAGAAAATATCAATAAATATAACAAGTCCAGTAAAAAGCGTTAGCAATAGAGAAATAAAACCAGTTGAATTTAATAAAACCATTGCTAATAATTCAACTTTAATAAATAAAAAAAGCGATGAAAATATCGAATATGCTTCTAAAACTATTGATTTTGAAAAACATAACATTTTAGCTAAACCAACCAATGAGACGCAACAAGCAAAAGACTCTGTCACGCTAACATCAAATTTTCAGCAACATACAGAAAAAGAAAAAAAATGTCTAGTAAAAAAAAAACGGAAGTCAAATGAAATCACACCGAGAAAAAGCGAAGAAAAGCAGAAAAAAGCATTTAAAAAAACAGGCACCGAAAATAAAGCAACTGCTAAAAAGAACTTTAAAACAAAAATCAAAAAAGTTTTAAGTAATGAACCAGAAAAAAAATCATCCAGTCAGACTAGTCAGTCCAAAAGGAAACCAAAAGAAAAAACACAAATTAATTTCTCATGGGTAGAAAACATAAAGTATGTAAGAGAAGTAAGTACAGACGAACTCACAGATTTACAAATAGAAGACAGTTTTTGGAGCAACTTAATTCTACCCGGCAGCTGGGATTCAAATGATTTTGATTAAATAAAATACAGTATCTGATTCGCAAAATTTATTTCATTATATTATTACTAAGAATTGCATGCAAGCAAAAATGTTTATTAATTCCGTATCGGTAGTGACCTTTTATATACCATTTCATTATTATGCATTAATTATTGTACAGCAATTAAAAACATTTATATCTAGCAAAGATAAATACATACTATCTATGTATTAATAAATCAATGAAAAATAGGCCGGCCCAGAAAGAGCAATAAAAATTTAGCTCTTACAAATAAATCAACAAATAAGCCAGAGATGTCATGGTCCAATAAATGCAATAATACAAACGATTCATTAAAATACCTCCTCACTCCCGCAGTGATTTCAATGTACTAGTGTCACTAAATGCAAAAGCTACATTATCCTATAATGTAATATCACACAGTAACAAATAAATAATCAATTTCGAGACCAGACTATGAATTAATATTATTGAGCTTTGCATCAAACTTTAACATGAGAAAATTTTCAATTACAAACATTACATCAGAGCCTAAGGGCCTTAAATAACATTTTTAAATTATAATTTAAAATATATAATTTTCTTACAACAAAAATACCATTAACATTATAATAAAATATTCAAATTCAACTAATAATTACAATATTGTACTTTAATAACATACATTTTAATATACATAATAAATATGTTCCTACTTATTTAGCAAGATAATTTAACAGACAGACAGTCAGACATAATGTCTGATCATTATCAGTAATATTTAAACAAGCAAGTATATAATTGCCAAAATTGCAATAATTTGAATTAGACTAAATATATTTCTCATATTAGGTTCTTATATAACCACACTAGAACCTCAATAATATCTTAAAGACCACATTTTAAGTAAATTGGCAAATATATCTTCGAGCCGAATTATTAAATATGGTAGTTATATACGAATCTATAATAATATGTATATATGAATCTTACGTGATATGAATAAAATATTTGGCTTTCTGTGTTAATATGATATACATTTTTAATTAATCATTTATTTAGTAAGCAATTAATTGTCAAACAGTAAGGGTGTACAAACAATGATACAATAATTTAGAATATTATACTTATTAAGAACTTCAAATTTGTATAAATAAAAATGTAACATTCTTATATATTGATATAAGCAAAGTATAATATCCAAGGCTTTAATAACAAAGAAAATACTTTTCCATTTTTTTAATAAATCCATGTTGTAGTTTATTTGTATTAACTAAAAGGAGCATGGATTCATCCGTTGCTGCTTTTATGATAATGGAGAGACCCAATACTTATAAATGGTGTATTTTTATTTTTATTTATTGTGCTATTTAATTTGTTTTAATATTTTTTATTATTTAATTTCAGTGTTAGGTTATTTAGTTGTTAATGTTGTTATTGCAACCCTGTATATCTGTACTTATTTTGCTATTAACACAAAAAGCCAACAATTTTCTGTCTCAAAAGTAATACAAATAAACTCTCAATTCTACAATTTCAACAAAACAAACTTGTTACAATACTATGCCATATTTATATATATATTTCAGCATTATTTCACTTAAACTTAATTTTAATTTTATATTTATACTGATGGAAAAATAGCTATGAATAACATAATCTACAATACATATACAATTGAATCTCATTTCCTTCTAATATCTGTGATACAATATGATGTCTAGTATGAGGATATATATGAAAAACAACATAGTATCCCTTTACTAAATAGACTAACCGGTCCACAGCCTGGTACATATCTAAGTCAAATCGAGCACAATATAACTAAAAACTAAACTTTCCTCTGACCTTGAAGAACCCCATGCTAGTCTTGTTGTGTAAAAGAGATGTGAGCCCCACATAGCTCTGTATGATGATGGGTGAGTGGTGGATGCAAGCAGACGCCATGGCCTCCACCGCCCTTTGGAGTTTTTGGGCAAATAATTCCATATCATATGTGGATTTTTCTTCTACACCACCTTCTGTAAATATGTTTTTGATGACATGTATAGATCCCTCTTGTCCTGAACTTAGTTCAGTCAAATTATAAAAATACAGTTTCTAGATAGTTGTAAATACCTTTATGCCAGTAAATAGGGTGTGACGCGAAGGTTATGAAGGGAATGTCTTGGCTGAAGGGGTTCCAGACTGTCTTCATTGGCAAGGGTTCTCCTTTGTTCCACATCAGACGTACCCCACGGAGATTGCGTTCTCTGTTATAAATTATAACTGGCTATTAAATCAAACTTAATAAAAAAATTGTAATAAAAAAAACAACCACATTACCCTATTGGCAATGGCTAAGATGACAATTTCTCATAAGTTTTAAGTAAAATAGAGTAAGCTCATAATCATCAGTTTATACTAAATTACATTACATGCACTATACCAAGCATCTAATTTTTATATTTAATTTAATTTTAAATACAACAATCATGCTAGGATAATTTAATAAGTCAAAATTATTTTTTGTGTCACTTTTTTGGTAGTATTCTTATCATGAGATAAATAAAAATATAGATTTAAGTAAATAACTTTCATAATCTAAATTATTATTATTTGTTTATAATTAACAGCAGTAAATTACTAGAAATAATATATATTTGTTTGTTTTCCTTGTATGTAATATACTATAAACTCTATCATAACAAAACATAATTTCCAATCGGCAATTCATATTAATCATATGTTAGCGTATTCAAAGTCACTATGACTTAGATAAAACTCATAAAATTACATGCAACTATCTTAAAACGCCTAGCTCTATATAATGATAATGGGCATATATCACAGTGCAAATAAATTAAAATGCCACAATGCGCACAATAACACAAATGCATCTACAGCAACTCAAAGTACCTAGGTTCAAAATACTTGGAATCGAACAGTTTATTTTCCTCAGAGGGGCCGGGCCGTCTGCAGAGACGGTCTATTACGCAGTCTTTTACCACTGTTGTCACACCAGTGGCTATACCATTAAGTCGTCTATAATAAGTTTAACTTACTTATTAGGTCATACATATTATCATAATTTCAATTTTTTCATAATGAATATATTAAAAAACTGTAAAGTGTAAAATTAATTGTTAGCTTTGATAATAATAATAATAATAATAATAATAGTTGGTAAAAACCTTTAAATCATGATTTTTATACAAAATATCAATAATAAGTTATTATTAATTTTAGGTTCGACATATTTTTGAAATACTTACGGCACTAATGAGGAAGGTGGATAAACCAATTCTCCAATTACTATAGTATCTAGATCATCCAAATAAGTTTTTTTAAAGTCAAGTTGTTTCATGGCTATGAAATCATATTTGATGGTCATGACCAACCGTGAGGTCAAGAGAACAATCCTCTCTTTTTCATTATCCCAAAGGGTAATTCTGTAAAATATAAATGAATCTCCACTAAAGAAAATATATGTGATACATTGCCGTCTCCAAAACACAAAATACTTTAAGAGTTTTATGTTCTGCAATATGTGAAAAATATTTTTTAAATAAATAAAATATAATTGTAGTAAAAAGCAAAATATACTTACTCAGTTAATAACCATGACCCCAAGTACTCCCCATCTTCTGGGAACAGGAGAGCTGTGATACATTCTTGTATGGCATGCTCTACCACTCCCTTGCGGAAAGTGAAAAAGTCCTTTATATTGTCCTTGTCAAAAGGGACATCATAGCGAGGATACACTGTCTGATTTGGTTCTGTAGTGGCCTGAGTATTTGTAACACCATCAGTTCTAGCATCTAGAATATAATTAACATAGAGGAAATATCTTTATCAAAATTGTTCTTCTTAAAAAGCTTTAAAAATAACCAAGTTAGTAGTAGACACTGGAAGGAAAGTACAATGCAAGTTGCAACTCTAATATTTGTGTAGGCATTAGCCTACACCACACATCAATATTTTAAATCTCAAATATCTCATATTGTAACTATCTTTACTAAAGGCCTCTCCAAATTTGACAAGGCGCAATTTCTTTACAGTTAGAGATTTGATTTAATTAGTAAGTAACGTAAACAACTCTTACAAAGTCATTCTCAAATATTTGCTATTTATTATACAAATCTTTATTATAATGAGGTATCAATTAGATTCATAAAGGAAATAGGAAATTTATTTTTACCAGCAAATGAGGATGAGGATGAGGTCAGAGAGTCAGCTCCAGACAATACAGAAGGATTTATGTGTGACGGAGTGTTTGAGTTAGTATTTATAGGGGGTCTGTCTCGTTGATTACCAGCATTTCCAATGGGAACACTCTCAGCAGAAAGCTGCAATGTACCCCCACGAAACTCAAGATCTTCTTCTAGTAATTCAGCCATTTTGTCTTTAGTTTCTAATTTCTAATCTATGTTTATTATCTGCGTAAATACTAAATAAAATAATCGACCGGCTGATAAAGAAACGTCAAAATCTGTGGTAAGTATTGCCATTTGCTGAACTTTTCTAAAATAGTACTAAAATGTAATATTATGTAATTAACAGCTAGAAAATTAAAAGATAATTATTTATTATACCTCAATTCCGAAAGTTCGATGGTTGTAACGCTGTGTATGGTTATATTGTACTGCATTCACATAAGAATTAGAAAAATATATGCTTAAACCTTGTAAAAACATCAGAACGTGATAAAATT
Organism: Dircenna loreta; assembly: GCA_963555665.1. Classification (NCBI taxonomy): domain Eukaryota; kingdom Metazoa; phylum Arthropoda; class Insecta; order Lepidoptera; family Nymphalidae; genus Dircenna; species Dircenna loreta. Next base: position 16,305,609 of record OY743087.1, read on the forward strand.
GTATTTTCTATTCAATTTGGCGGTTTTTTGAACTCTCCACAATATTATGCAAAATAAATCGTGAATTAAAAATATTATTTATTTAAAATTTAGTTACATACACATTCCAGGAGGATCGCTGACTCGAATACACTCCCGTGTGAAAAGAATGTGTTTTGTGCCATCGCGAAGGAATGCATAGTTGCATTTTAATTAGTATATAAGTTTGAATTAATATCATAATTAGAGCATTATTGTTTGTACTTACATCGAGTAGGTCATACATTGTATTAATTAATAAGTTAATTAATTTTAATTAAAGTTAGTTTAAAATCAGTTTTGGTTTTTTTTCGACTCTACGTTTGTAGCTAACGTAATTATTTAATTTCATTTCGGGAATACATTTGAATAATTTTGCAAATTGTGGTTAATTTTATACTTTATAGCATTTCATTAATAAAATGGTTCGATGTAGTGTAGGGTGTAAAATTAAAATTAAATTATATTTAGTGTTGTATCTATTCAATTTTCGAATTGATAGTCTACATTGTATGACTTTCTGAAATACATCAATTGACAATTTTTGAATTGATTTATTAAGTATCCTTAGAGGAATATGAGTCTTACAAAATCTAGTTGTTATCCTAGTTGTAAGTTTGAACTTATGTTCACTTATGCCTTGAGCCTTGAGGCTTTGAGCATTAATCAGGATTTGTCTTTTTATGGGTGTCCAATAAGTACTGGACCAATGGGATTCAGGTAATTGTATAACACATAAACAAATAGCCATACATACATAAGTATGGCTATTTATTGGCTTGATATAATAAAAATGATAAATGCTGTTATTTAATTTAATCTTAAAAAGGATTAGATCTTTATTAAAAAACAGAACTTTTATAAATTAATAATTATTATATATTTTGCTACGAAAAAATTGCTATACTACTACTAAATTTTGTTTATGTTAATACTAAAATATACCACAAAACTAAGTATAGCCTAGAACTAATTTTTTATATTTATTATTTTGTTTGGATATTAATTCCAATGTCCCTTTGCTTGGTATTTTGTCAAAGGCGTGTCGGTACTTCAAGTCGGAACAGTTGCTAACTTTTTATAAAACCCAAGTTCGGTCGTGGAGTGGTGGCGGAGTATTGCTCGTACCTTTGGAATAGACAAATAAAATACCGGCTAGAGGCGTTGCAATCAATTAAAAGATGATCCAAGAAGTTTGTAAGTGAAACCACCCTTACTAAGACAAGATTCCAAAGCTTGGAACATCGTCGCCAGATGACCAGTCTGTCGGTCTTTTATCGGATATATTTCGAAGAGTATGCAAGTAGTTTAACAGTTTGATTCCCTCATCTCCTTTCCTTCACCGAGTGACTTGAAGCTCGGTAGAAAGACACCGACTTACGGTGAAACTGTCGGAATCGTGTACAAAGCGCTTTAATGTCAGGAAGGCAGAACTTTGGAACTCTCTCGCTCTTTCAAATGATATATTGCATTTTGATTTTATTAAACTTCTTTATACTGACTTACTGCACCCTTGGATGGAATATATATTATATGTTATATTTGAAGTTATAATGTATGTGATAGTTTCAAAGAAAAGGGTTTTAGACGAATAATTCTACCAAATTCTCGAGTTTAGATGCTTGTAACGTGAGGTATATATATCAGGTGAGGATAGTGTTTGCGGCGGTCTTTTTAAAGTGTATTTAAATGTATATGATTTCGGATAAGTTTAAATAAGCTGCGCTTAACATAGTCAGTTGTGTCAGTGCAGTCTTACAATTGGACGCAGATTACATTTGTCGTAGTTGTTCGTTATTTAGTGAGACTAATATACAGTTAAGTTTTTTTCATCTCTGCATAAACACATAAAGCAAGGAAACAAATGTTATTATTTTAAAATATTTAATATACAAAATCTTAATCTTACGTACATAATATGACACCAACATTGATGTAAATAAAGAAACTCCAGTAAAATAATATTACGTATAATATATACAACTGTACAAGGCATGACTCGTGTCACCAAAAACTATAATAAAAAATTTAAAATATACATATAATATAATATCAAACTGTAATTTTTGAATTTTAAAATGTATGGCAGTAGTGAGTATGAGGTATTCTCTGTACTAATTAAGCAGATCTTATTTTAATAGTTCTTCTATTTTAGTAACAAAATACAGTTGTTTCTAAATTGTATGATTACAACCACGCTTATCTCTTTAAAGCAAATTATTATTCAGAAAATTATAATAATGACAAACTACATTACAATTTAATTAAAGTGAATTTAAGTAAAATTTTAAATTGAATACGTTACTAAGATCGGAAATAGATATGGTTCAGAGATAAGCGCAGCCCGTAGCGAGCGGCGCGTAGCACGCCCGGCTCAGTGCGCTACGCGTAGCACGGAGCAGCGTAGCTCAGTAGCATGAGCAGCGCTGCTTGGGACAGCGCGGCGGGTACACGATGCACTGGTCCATGCAGTACACGTCGGCGCCCTCGCGGCCCGCGTACTCGCCCACCGCCTCGCATACTTGTCTGTGGGGTGTTAGTGTCGCATCGAGGTATTTACCAAAGTAAAAAGGGGAGACTGAATGACCGAGAAAATGTATACATTTCAAGCAATTGACCCTAGTTAAGAATTGAAATGAGATATCAATTAAATAGTTTATCTACAAAATGTAATGTATTGTAGAATTTACAAAAAAATCTCGATATCCTAAACTTTTGAGGTTAATTGGTTAATTTAAATACTTTTCCCAAATGATTCCATAATAATTTTATTTTTAAGATATCACAAATAATATACCAATAATAAATGTTAATTTAGCCGACTTTTTTTACTTATCATATACTCATATTCTAAATAAGAAATAAGTATCAGGTACTCACGGGCAGTGGCAGAGCGCGGCGGGGCAGTTGGGCGGGTAGCGCAGGCAGTTGGTCTGACACCAGCTCAACATGCCCGGGATCACGCGGTAGCCCTCCGACGGCACGCACACCTGCTCTCTGCGCGGTCGTGTGTTGGGAGTTAGGGTTATGTTGAGTTCATTATTTTAAATGTAAAAGTAATGACGGATTGAGTTTTAATTTAAATTAATACGGGTTTTTCATGGCCATATATTTTTCAATCTTACTGCAACATGTTTGTTAATAATATCTTGAAATGTTTAATTACTTTAAGAGTTGAACGTACAATAATAATATAATTATATTATTGTTGTACAGTTGTTTGTTCTGAAAGATGTATATGAATGTAAATAAAAAACAATTCAATAAAAATGTAAGTTACAAATAACCTATTAGTTATACCTTTGAAAACACAGTTAAAATATTTACAAACACAGGAAAGATATTATATTTATATTAAAATTTTTATGTAAAAATTAAATCGGAATGTGTCCGATTAGTTTCGAACCTATTCGGGGTTCTTAATCATGAACTCTAAGAGTGGCGGATTCGCGGCGTGAATAGTTCGCGCCGCGAGTCCAAAACTAGTCGGGCACCTTCCTATTTAATTCTACGTGAATACAGCCGGGTAAATATAAATATAATAGTCATGGTTCACGAAAATTTTAAAACAAAAACAAGAAAGATATTTAAAAGAATTATTCACAAGATTGGTTCCAAACTATGTTAGTCACAACTAATATACAAAAATGTCCATAAAACACAATATTATTTACATTTGAAATTATTTACAACATGAGGAGTACCGATCCAGGGTCTAAAGAACCCCACACCGCATCAGTGGCGCAACTTTAGGGCCATCCCCCTACAAGGACACGAAATTAGTTCTAATAGAGTTTTCATACAGAGACTGACTTCACCACCTAGATTTTTATTTACACTTCTATTTGATAAAGTAGCTACGCCACTGACCATGCGTCCCCGGCATTCCTAGAACATAACACATGTACCTAATGACGGAGGGAGCTACGTCCTCCTCGGTCTCACTATCAATATCGTTGCTGAAAGAAAATCACTCATTACACAGAGTGCACACAGCACACACATATTCAATATGGTGAAATCGTTACCTGTCTATCAATTCCAGTTTTTGTAAAACATTTCCTTTTCTGTAATGTATATGTACATATATAATAATACACATACAACATAGAATATATACAACAAATAAAATTCCATAAATAACAAACACACACAAACACACGCGTCATAAACGACACACACACACACACACACACACACACACCTGACGACGAGTGGGAAGACGTTCTGCGGCATGGCGTAGTCCCTGTAGTACAAGAGGAAGGGGTTGTCCCTCCGCAGGCCGCCCGCGAAGGCCGGGGGCAGGCCGCCCGTGTTGGTGACGACGCTCACGTCCGCACAGTTCCGGAAGGTCTCGGAGCGCCCGCAGCCCACGGCCTCCGTTCCGTTGGGACAGATACCCCACATGTTGCCTGTCCAAGAGATATCACCGCATGCATTCCGTTAATAGATATTAAATTTGGTATCTGGAGTGTGAAGTGGCGTCTCTCACCAGTGTAGTAAGTCCACTGCAAGACGCACTGCGTGCATGTGACGTAGGGCGGCAGACGCACCCTGTACCTGAACGTGTCCTTCTTAGCGGTGTCCAGGGGAATCAGGAACCTGTCCTCCCTAGAGCCGGAGATGTAGAGAGGGAACCTGCCAAAAAATACGTAAATAAAACCACAACATTGCACACAAATTAATAGAGTTATATAATTGAAATCATTTTGAGTCACTAAAATTATAATTCTCGTGAACTACAATATTACCTGTCGAAGCACTCTTGAGAGGATTCTTGGTTGGGATTATTGTTCGGACACAGCTTCATCACGAACGCGCCGAGATGGTTTGCGGTTAATTCTATTTCAATTTCGATCTCCTGTAAAAAAAGATAATTTTAATTAACCAACACACCCTCAACTTCAAGTTAACCAGTTCACCAATGTTAAGAATCTGCTCTGAAATGTAAATAGTTTGAAAGGTACCTGTCCCACGCTGTAGTGCCTGGTGATGATGCCCTTCCCGTACATGCCCCCCGCCTCGTGCGGCCGCGGCTCGTTGAGATGGTCCGCGTCCCCGCACACGCCGCACTTCCCTCCGTTCTGCTCCCACTGGACTGAACATGCGACACATTACACTTACCTGTCTACTCTTACACCAGCTATACTTGTTGACTCTTACACTAACTACACTCACCGTGCATATTTGTTAACTCTTATAAGGTACTGTTATCATTTTAACATGTGTCATAAAATCTAAATTCATGCAGTTTTCAACGTTTTTTAAATTTTATTTTCTAATGTATTTTTAAATATTTCAACTTGTGTTTTTATATTCCATAGTTAACTTTTAATCATACGAGTCATGTATTTTAATTATGATTTATTATATGTAAATATTGTGGAGTTCAACAGACTTTGTATAGATTCCGTCGTTTAGCGTTCGTTGCTATCGAAAGCTCAATTAAAAAACCACAAACATATTTGTAAATTATCTTGAATGCTGAGAACTTCGCAGAATGTTTTCTAAAAAATACACAAAGCGACAGACATGTGAAGAGGAGCCACTTAATTCTAATCGATGAAACCCGGTTTATTATTTTGTCTAAAAAACCGTTATTTTTATAATGTAAAGTACCTACCTAAGTAATAACTTTTATATTAAACTCGAATTAATAATTGTATCTAAGAATGTAATGTCATTAAGTTTATTTATACAAAATCATTTATAAATCTCTAATGATCACTTATTGGATAGATCACGTGATACCTCTTTTAAATATATTTACTATATTAATATTATTGTAACTTAAATTTATTTACTTGTTAATATAAATTAACTTCAGTAATTAATAGCTTTCAGTTACTAAAATCATAAACGAGCGAAATTTATAACCGATCCTAAAGTACTCGTGAGATTGCTTGAAAGGATGATTTTTTATCTCAGATTGTAGATCGATTATTAATTTCAACCGATTATTAATAAAAATTACTGACCGGCATAACCTCCGCAGAATAATTCATTGTCATTATAATTCACAGGATTAGGGAAACCAAATCTCCACATGGAATTCCTGGCGGGGGGGTCCATGAGACGGCCGTGGCCCTCCGCCCCGCGACGGGCTCCGCCTAACATCTGAAATTATTTAAAAATACACTAACTACTTACTGAAAAACGTTAATATCTTAAATTACATACTATAACTGTGTTTTGATAAGACGATGATATCTAGTTATAATTATTGATATACATCAGGTAAAATAAAATTACTTCCAATTATTTTTTTATTAATTTATAATGAAAAATAAACCAATACGGGCAGGGAATCGAACCCGCGACCCCTGGGACAGCGTCCCGTCGCTCTACTTCAGCTAGCTTTAGCTACCATGTCACTGTCAGACTCGATCACGACGACGATCACGTCATCGGGGCCGTGGTGACCTCTATTAGGCTTCTTTAAATATATTTTTTTAATTCTTTATTTATTAAAAATTTAAATAACTTGGTTTTACATAATTAAAGATATGTTTAAATACTTTCGAAGCATTTTGTTAGCGCGACTAATTCTGAAGTATATCTGTAATGAGTCTTTACTTCTAACTATAAAAGACTAAGAATACAATTATTATGTCTATACTTACAATTTTTTATGATGTCTTTTAATAAAAATATTATTCATATATATTTATTCACACTTTACACATTTTTTTTAACATCAGCCATATTTAACTTACTTGGAGTAGAAATATCCAGTATGTAAGAAATGAAGGGCTCCCTCTTCTCCTGATCTCCATCTGAAATTAAAAGAATAGGAGACTGTGTAATTTTTAATAATTTCGATAAAAGCTGCTAATATCTTAAATCGATATATGAAAACTAATTTATTGGACCTAAGTTCTCTTAACGTACGCCATTTTGTTGTGTTTAAAAACACCAAGACAATTTAATATACATTATAAAGAGTCCATTTATTAAAAAAAAACTTTCAAGCCCTTTTAAAAATCATGAAAGTGCCGATTCAATTAAACAGTTATTTTAAATCGATGTCCAACAAATAACTTCATTGTTTTTGTTCATTACTATCACTCCTGAATTAACGACTATACTTTGACTAAAGTTCAATGTAAATGGGTAATGTAATAATTCATTCGCATTCCCCTGGCAGCCCCCAATCTGAGATTACTTTATTTATTAATCTCAGATAAAGGTAATGGTTAATTTTCAGTCCGATTAAGATAACGTAATGAATATAAATATGTTTTTTTACAAAGTAAAGTAAATAAATAACGACGCCAAATAATGTTCTGAGATTTTAAATATAAAATGTATAGTTTTTGAAATATTTGTTAGAATAAAATGAAAAGATTTTATGAAAAAAAATATTATTTAAGAATGTATACTATTACAAGGTATAATGTAAGTGTTTTTTGTTTTTGTTTCAAAGGTATACAAGTTGAATCTGAACCAATCTTAAGACGACGACTTATTAACATCTGACAGTATTTTATCGTATCATTTTACATAAAAAAGGTCCAAAAACTGCCATATTTATACATAGCATAGCGCGGCGCTAGTTGATAGGCTTGTCAAATTTGTCAAGTAAATGGAAAGTTAAAAGCGAAAATGACAACTCAACTCGATAGGCGCTGTTGTCGAATCAATAATAAACTGTTTATGCAAATGATATTAAAATAAAAAAGTACATAGTGATAAATATCGTTCTCCTTTAATGACTCACACGTGGTTATAATTCAAAAACGTACTTTGCATACATGAATAATGAAAATATCAAAATCGCTTAATAAAAACGTCTGTAACACGACACTTAACGCCAAAACACACGTACGTCATCTGAACGGTATGATTAATTGTGTAAAATATCATGAGATCATCTCATAATATTTCAACTGAAATTTAATTAAAATCATGTAGAAGGCTGATGGGCTGAATATTTATTTGAATTGTCCTCATCCCAAGAAAGCATGTTGAGAGCCGGTATTCCCGCCATTAACTTATCACGTCTATTCACTCATTTTGCGTAAAAAAACAGTAAAAAGGTTATATATTTTATAATAATTATATTTATTTATACATTTAATATAACTCTGCTACCTAATGATAAATCGAATGGCGACGCAATACTATGACTTTTTTTAGTATGACTTCATAAGTGACTTGGGTGAATTCGGTGAGTACTTGTGATGAAACATCTTAATCCTCGTTGCCAAGGTCGGCTGTTGACCTACACGCCTACTACACCTGGTAATGACCTAAGCTCATAGAAGGCAGGTCAGTCACTGCGACGAATACATCAATACAATACAATACAATACATCTCAAACGACTTATTATTACTATAATTATTTTGAAGTCATAGTAAATACTTTTTATGTTCTTTAAGAATGTACAATGAATTTATTTTGTAGTTTGTTAAAATTATTCTTAAAGATGTATTGTTTTTGACCAAATAATGCCATAACTAAATCAATTACAATCTTTAACAATTCCCAGTAGTATCTATTATTACTCGTCAAAGAAAATATTTATTAACATTTACTTATTTTAATTTTAAATAACTATAGAATAAACAATTAAAGATATGGGCAGGGATTCGAACCCGCGACCTCTGGGAATCCCTTCGGTCGCTCTACCCATTGCTACCGCGTCGTCACCATCTCTCCATCTATTTTTCACTCTTTATTTATTCATATATTGACATAATTTCCTTCCTTACTAAGTTAGTGTAATATATTGACTTCATTTAAATAACGTCATCAACCGTATTTCACATCCTTCATTTATCATCTTTAATGTTCTTGTTATTTTCTTAACGTCAAAAGTCCACTTAAATTGAAAAATGGCGGTTATTAAAATAAATATTGTCATGTTTGCATACCTTTATCAATGAAACCGGAATTATTTGGGGTTAATGCTTTAACTAACCGAATTATTATTATATTATAATTTATCGAAATAGTATAGTGGAACGAATTCGTTAGAGTACACTTAAATTCATAATTGTTACTTGATATATTTTAATATTATGCTTAAGATTAAAGTCCAAATAATGAATTTATAATAAACATATAAAACTTAAAAAATATCATCCGATCGAATTCACTTATAAAGTGGGTAATGACATTTCGTAATCGTTTACTTTAAAGGGTAAGTACATACGAAAGTATACTATAAGTTTATTAAATTGTGTTTAATAGTTGGCGCGATCAAATATTTAATAAATTTACACAAAATATGGTGAATTACCATGATATCGATCGTACATTATTGGTCATTTAAAATGATGATCAAAATGTCCGCTCGTAATATGTACGCCATAATATAAAAGTGAATACAACCTATTTTTGGACATAATTCAATATACACGGGAACGACATTAGGTATCGATAAATATGAATTCAATACCGCTCTTTAAATATAGTTTTGAGGTCTTATAACAGGGTAAAGATTTGTTTTATTGATTTATATATTTTTTTAATGTTTTGATATTCTGTCAAACAACTAGACGGAAATCACAAAATTATAATGGCGGTTATCTGCATCAGACTACAGTTATCAGACTTTACGGATTCCACCGGAAATAAAATAATAATCATTGAAACTTCCATATATATAACACGATTATTCAAAAATACATAATAATGAAAGTATTTATAGGTTATATAAAATCGTGCTCTATTGAGATGTCAAGGAAAAACGTCAGTCTGTGTGCTTTCTCATTATTTTAAAGCAATTATTCTATAAAGCTTAATCAAAATAAGCCCAGACAGTAATCGTTGTAAAAAATCTTCGACGTCATCATCTGACAGTATGATTAAGAAAACGTATTCAAGTATTCCCTTGTTTTATAAATGTGGTAGTTTTAAATTGTTTCATAAGGTAAAAGTGATTTTTATTAATAACCAATAAATTAATATTCATGTTAAAATGTGTATTTCCCGTGAGACATTCTAGGTAAAATACTATAAGTGCTTTTTCCTTAAACCATATTAAAGAACAAAACTCGGAACCGGCACTTGAAAAGATCGAAACATTTGCCCATAAGGCATAAGGCATAATTTCACCGCATGAGTTTTTATTTAGTCCTGTAAACTTGATTAACAGATAACAGAAAATATATATATATATCTGTGAACACTATCACTAACGATTCAGTTATATTTATAAACTATCCTCATTATACTGAATACTCATTTTCATTAACATATAATGTGAAAGGTATTTTAACGATATATATACATATGTTAATATGTCTCAATAAAGAAAGAACGAATCTATTAGTGTTTTTGTTTGTTTATCACTTAATTAATTATATATTTTCTCCGGTCATACTCTATTGGACCTATTCTTTGTAAATGTCAACTAGACTGACGTTTCATGAGTGGAATGCCTATTTGAAATAAAAACTTTGACATTGACTGAATAAGAGAACAGATAAAGGCGAATGATTGAATTGGAAATAATGCTCATTAATACAAACTTTTTTTTACAAAATTTATCGATATAATATCGATATAATGTTGTATTGTAATAATGTTATGAATCAAAAGTAACACAGCCGTAAACACGGATTAACGATGACCAGCTGCTGGAAGACAGCTGATTTATCTCGCTTAAATACAGGTACTTAATTGGATGGAACTTAAATTGTTTTTTATTTTATAAAAACTGAAGTTATAGTACTATAATATACCATCTTAAAAACTGAGCTAAGTTACTGATTATGAATGAAGCCACGACTTTTTTGATTTTTTATTTTTTACAGTAATCACAAAAGCAATTGAAATATTTAACTACTATAAAGTTATGTTACGATTTATTATAATAGGCTGTTTTTATTATGTTAAACATATAATTATTTTATAAATCATGTCGGGAACGCAGCGCTGCGTAATTACAGACGGGCCCTGGTCAAAATGTCAATAAATGGAATGTGAAAAAAAAAATAAGTTATATTATTGCTTTATCAGCTTTGCAAACTTTTGCTTAACTATCCTGACTAGCAAAACATTACTTTACTTGTTTATAACAACTAGGTATGTAATTGCTACTACTTTCAAATTGTAGAAGGGTATATATACGTAAATGGTTGTTTATGTAGCAATATTATGTATACACGAGTATGTGTATCTGTACAATATATTAAAAACAACATAATAATCGTTAACATAATAATCGTCTATTAAAAAAAATACAATTTAGGTCCTGAAGATCGAAGGTCTGGTCTGGTCTGTAGAATGTGACCTCGCGGACAACCTCCAATTTATCATAATTATATGGCAACTTGTTTAACCATACATAGTTAATAATATAGATATATAGAAATAGCAGTGTCCTGGCTGGTTGTTATGACCGTCTTGAACCACGCTTTACTTGGATTATTTTTTACCCTCACATTTCAGTTATGACCAACTGAAACAGTCATTAGTCAGTACAATGGATATTTGTTATTTAAAAAATAATTCTAATTAATGCAATTGCATTTAGAGTATCGATAGAGTTTCTTGTCGATTCTTCTCCGTGGACCTTGGAACCGTGCATCTAGAGTCTCACGTTCCATAAGAGCAATGTATGTATGCCTATTTGAAATAAAATGACTAACTTTGATTGAACTTCAAATACAATTAAAATACTTGCTAATAATTGTGTTTTATAAATACATATCTAATTGTTTTATATTTTAAATGTACTCAAGTCCTCAATATTTTTAGTTAGTAATTACATTTAAATGCCATTTGTGTCAAGATATATACAAACTCCTTGAATGTAAATGAAGACTTCATTGCAACTAGAAGTGACAGTTAGCGATGTTTGTAACATTTGATCATTCACTGGTGTCCTTGGCATTCATATAACATTGAGACGGGGCTCGCCATGCACTTGTAACATACTAGACACGACGTGACAACGTTATTTTATATTGTTTTTATTCATTTATGTGAATAAATTGATTTTAGTTTGTAGATTAACGTTATTGTTTTTACTTATACATTATTTTAATCGAAATGCCATCCTATTATTTTTTTTTAACATAAGCCTCCATCGAATAGAAACTTAGGTTGTAAAGTAATATTATTGTTTCAACGTAAAATTATTTTACGTATACAATATCTATATATATTTTATTACATAAAACGTCTCTCCATTCGTATTTTGATATGAGCCTCTATCGACTGTCTCTATATAGTCCAATTTGATTTCTTATTATAAGTCCGTGTGTCATACATTAATTACGTTATTTAGATGCTTTCACTTCATTAAAATTATTATAATTTCACGATGCATTGTTTGTCACGATACCGACCTTTATACATTAACACGTTCACAAGTCCGTTACCAGATCGCGTTTTGCATATGAAATTATAAATTAAAACTGATTGAATATATTTAAATGGTGGTAGAAATTATGAATAAAAAATAATATTGGTCTATTTCAGTACATACGTAGCTCTAAGTTTTGTTCATATAGGCGGTTTCTTTTTCACATATTTTTATTAATTTATTCTGAAATACCAATACTACGCTAAAAGGAAGAGAATACATCCTTTTTTTTCAAACTAATTTTAAAGAATATTTTCATTATAATCAATCTAAACATATCATTATTTATATATATGTGTGTGTCTGTAGGTCACTGTAATAATAGGTGTAAAGCACAAGTAAGCCCTCACGGCGGTTATATATGTTTTGCAATTCATTTGTAACTTTAGTATTAATTGAATATTTTTTGTCTTCATAAAATATTTCTGTATAAAAACTAGATCAGCCTCCTGTAATAACAAACAACCGGTTCCTGGTAATTGCTGTTTGGTGTGGATTCCGACCACCGCGCCCTCGGTCCATCACTTCCTTATTCGGCGCCGTGGTGAAGTTCAGTTTTAGTTTATCATGACATACGCAATTCACTAATTATATTATGCATATAAATTATTATTTTTTATTATACATATAAATGTAGAATGACATTTGTTTACATCACTTATATTGCTATACGGTTATTTTTAGTTTTCTAAAGTACCTATATTTTAGTATATCAAGACAGTTAATTAAAGAATGGTCATTGAATATTAATTATTGTTGAATTATCAAGGAAATTATCATCATCTCGAATTCACTAATTTTATTATACAGATTAATGTAGATTTTTTTTTTATAAAATATCTTTTTTATAAATTGACTTTTAGTTTGTCAAGACAGATGCAATTCACTTATTTTATCATAAACGTAAATGTAATATAACATTTGTTAACATCACTTTTTACTATTTAATATAGTATTTTTTGTAGTCCAAAGTGGTTATTTATTCAGAACCTACTTTATTTAAAACACAAGTAAAATTATAAACCTACAAATGGGAAGAAGAATGTTTATTTGATTATTAAAAGACGAAATTGAATAATAAGTAAAATAACTTATAAAAAATATAACTACTAAAACAACAAAGCACATGATATTTAAGATTTTCTAAACAAATAAAGCCATCATGAAACAAACAATTTTAAATTTCGACACATACATACATACACCCATATAGGTAAATATATATAATTATAGATGATTTACTAAAAAACTTTTATGGTTTCTTCGTACCTATATTTAAGTTATTATTGACAATTTATATGAATACCATCAAGTCGATAAATTATGTATTAATCGTCGTTAAATGAAGAACGTCATCAAAAAAAATGAAGGCGAATGCAATTCCAAAAATAATCAACCGCACGTCATTAATTAAGCACATAATTATACATAAATACTTCTCGATATACTTGCCAAATAAATGAATAATATCTACATATGGAAATAAAGACGTTACATACACACTTTAAAATAAATTATTTCGTGTATTTGCGGTTCTCGATAAATAATACGTAGTGATGACAATTTGGTGCAATTTATGTTTCTCTTAATTTCATACAGATGTTTTATGTATGAAAGAAGGTAACAGGGTTGTGGATTATTTAATGTTAAATATAATGAAGGAAATGATTTTGTAATTGGCACTATATGAATTCAATATATTTTTAGACTCGGACTTTGAATATACTTTTATGACTAATCTTTCGACTTAAAGCGTCACTAGACTTAGATAATTGAAATTTTAAATGTAGTTTCAAAAGATAAAACTTTTGAATTTAATGAGATAAGAGGATGACATTTCAATGTAATCAGTTGTAATCAAACAAATATCACTGTTTATTAATTTTGATAATATGTAAAAAACATACAAAAATATTATGAAAGTCATTGTAAACTACGTAACTAATTGATTGATTCTAACATTGATTATTTTATTGACTTCAAAATGAAAGTAATAGTTTAACAATGTGACATATATAATTAATAATTTGACCTTTAAATATATGTTAATAATATCAAAACAAACTGACATCTTTATTGTTTTATTTAAATGCAATTTTGTCTGTTTTTCATTTATATTTTATTACTGTTTAATAATATATTAGCTTAGATGAGATTTCAATCAAATTAATTTATATTTCTATCTTTTGTCTATAATATTCTTGCTTTATTTTTTTTACAAGCTGTTGACCGTGACTTCGTCCGCGAGGACTTAAGAACACAGAGCCCATAAGAAATTTCTTTATCCAAATTTATTTTAAAATTGTCTTCTACGAAAAGCCCTATTATTATTTCAAGGGTTATAAAATAATATAGCCACGATCTAACGTAAAAGTTTCTTAATATTGCTTATGATATTTTTAGATTCGGATAAGTTACTTTGAAGTTTACCTCAAACAAATATACTTATAAAGTACCTACAGATATCGATAAAAACATATTTTGATGTATTTTTTTTGTGAAAAGTTGTTTTACATCTTAGATTACTGTATTTTAATTAGGGGTCCCTACAGCATTCTAATTCTGAAAAAAAATTGAAATCGGTCTGGACCGAAAACTACTGGTAGTTTTGCGTGAAAACAAGACAAACATACAAAAACACAAAGCAAATTGTTACTTCTTTATAATATTAGTATAGATACAATACAAATCAACGAACAGCGACTGTAATGCAACTAACTGGGTTTTATCCACACACTTGAAAAATAATATCATATTTTTTTTCGTAGAGTTGATGTAGCGTACACAAAGTAAAAGCTTCGCTTAGTTTGAGGCTAGGTTGCGTTGTGGCAAAATGTCCAAATAAAAATATTTCTAATAATTAAATAGTTCTAAATATTTGATAAATATTTGTCCAGCTTAATTATTAAACAAAGACATAATTAATTTAAAATATGTAGTTTTAATCAGAGTGATTTCCTGTACTGCTCTGTGGCAGATATAATATAAATATATTAAAATATTTTCATAATCGGTCATTGACCCCGCGGACCGTCATTTTAAAATGAAGCACTGATAACGCTATTTCCTACGATAATCCTTTACATAAATATGTACAACATTATTTAATAATTAAATACAATATACGTTAAGATTTTAAAACTAAATTATCGTACCTGCAGAAAACTGAAACTGGTTTACCTACCCTTTAACCGACTACGCCAGTAAAAGAAGTTTTGTATTTCTGTTCTGTGTGTGTATGTCTGCTACTAGAATAAAAACAAGACTGCTTATATCAGGCATCATATTGTGAGGTTATTTTCCTCTAAACCCATCTAATGGGGTATTTGTATATAAAATCAACAAAAGTATAATGGGTCCCCGGGAAGTTTTTTGTCAACGGTACTTCATTAATCTTGAATTTTATTTTGTTTTCATTTATTATTTTATAAATCGCAGTGTAGTTTATACCGTGATAATATTATTTACACGAGACTTGTTTTTTACTAAAATAAATATTTTCGGTCAATAACTAGAAATGCGAGTAAATTAAATAAAATAATCCTTTTTTTTTTTGGAGCGAAAGGAATTTCAAAACGAGTAATATAAAAGGTAACAAATTGCTTATAAACAATATACGTCATATGAAAATGTCATATTAGTGGTTTTTAATAATTATTTACCACGTAGTTGAACAGCGATCACAGTAAGAATTACAATAATAATATACACTTTCGAAACATAAATTGAAAATTTAAATTATAAGTACTATGGAAGTACATTACGATGTCCTTCCACGAAATTACCAAGTCGAAGTATCCTGACTCCGCAGACTCACAGTTATGGATATATATAAACTATAATTTCAGCACAGTTATTATAATGAGTAGACAGGGGCGCCAACTTAGTGGCGGCCTGGGGGCTCTAAAGATGAAAAAAAATATATATACTAGTTTCAAATTAAATATCCGTAAACCATATATATATTATTTATTGCTATAAAGATCGGTTTCTTAAGTTGTAAATCTTTTAATTATGTTTTAATAATTTTAAAGCTAATAAAAACAGTTATAAATTCGATAGCTTACTAGGATACAACAGTTATCCAAATTTATTGTGATTTTTTTTCATTTTAATATTTACTCAAATTTGAATGGATCCTCCATCGATACCGATGTATCGTCTTCTTCAATAATACGTTATTTATGAACAGTATTTATCCACACAAAAAACAGATTATTTTAAAAACGTCAAAGGCGAAGAAAACTGTTAGCAACTTGTAGGTATTAGACTCTTTATCTTTTCTATACTAGCGACCGCCACCGACTTCGCTAATGACCACAACAAAATGTCCGACTACTTTCTAAGTTTTTATTTTTACCAAAAATTTAAATAATTGTATGACGATATTATTAACGGCCAAAAATGTTTACTAACTCATTTCCCGAAACAAATAATTTTGCGCTAAATTTAAATCCGCGATGTTTTATAAATTAAATAATATGATGAATAAGGAAATTTGGGCTACATAATAAACGTACAAGGTTACTAATGTCCAATACATTTGATTTAGATACCCACTTTTTGGGGAAAATTGCCATTGCATAGACAAAAAAGAAATAACCCTGTATTTAATAGCAAATAATGTTATTTGAATATTCTTCCATTTTGTTTTTTCTGTTTTGTATCTGGAGTGGTGTACAATATTTAATATAATAATAATAACAGTAAATGTTATTCTCTTAAGTTTTAAAAATCTTTAATATCTTAAACAACTAATATCAGTTTTTTATTATTTGCTTGAAGACAAAAAAAACTCACGTTAAAAAAATAATGTACTAAGATAGTGTGTATGAATTTGTAAATACCTATTAATATAAGAACCATTTTGTGAAAAAAGGTAATTTAAAAGACAATTGCAAAAATTATAACCGTTTTACATAATACAAAGAAAAAGCAGATAAGCCGCTTTCTTTATTACTATATAAATGAATTAACCAACTAATTACTTAAATAACAAACTGTATAATTATCTGAGAATTAAGATTTTAATTAATATGATAACACACGACGACAATTCTCAAGTCCTCATTAAAATCATAAAACTTTCATCAAAATCACTTAATTGCGAAATGTAAACCTTGCAACATTACCTTGAGGGATCATCAACGTTACCATACAATTTATAAAATACATATTGAAATGGCAATACTGTATGTGGTTGTTTTTGCTTTTGAATGTTATTTACAAATGTCATATTTCATCCCGTACCCTTCTCAAACGGCTTTAGGGAATAATATATACATTTGATGTACTCCGTTGACAACATTTCAACGATGTTTTAGAACGAATTTGAATTTTATAATTATATGTTTTGATAAATGTTTTAAAATAATTTGAATAAAAAAGTGTTTAAGATTTCACAACAGTTGTGTTTATTTTATTTATTTGTTTTGATTTTGTTAAAATAAAGCATTGGGTGAGCTTATCTTAAAAGAGGGATCTCTACCTTAAGAGTGTGAGAAAGATATATATATATTAAATGTAATTACGTACTGTCTGTACAACCCTGTTTTTAATATTATTTATTTTGAAATATTGATATTCACTTTAATATATACTATGCACTGAATAAGTCAATATTTTCATTTGCAATTAATTGACAATTATTTTAATAAGATTAATTTGACAGACTTTTTTTTTCATCCTAGAAATACAAAAAATAAGCATAATAAATGGTAAAATATTATTTTATAATTAAAATAAATATTTAAAACGAGTTCATACTGTAGCGATTAATTAGCAAAAATGTCTATAAGTGAAATAAAAAATTGTTTAATTAAAAATATATAATGATATACGTCGCGAGTAAAATGTTTTTGGTGATAATAAACATGGCTGTTTTACGATTTAAAAATATTTTGTATGTAAATAAAGATGATCTTACAGTTACAAATAACCGTTTGTGTCACATAATGTCAGGGAACCAAATTTATAGAGAGGCTTAATTTCAAAAGTATATAAATAAGCAAAAATAAACTCAACTAATCAATAAAAATATACAACCACAACTAAAAAAAATATTTTTATTATTCAATTTAGCAAAGACATAGTTGTAGGTGATAGAGCCCAACTGTAGCTAGCCATTTCACTATACAATTTATTAAGTGCTGAGCTAGCGCACTAATATCGCATCGTTGAAAGGCTGTTAGTCAGCTACTCTGACTAAGAGACTCTTACTCTCTTTTGTTGGGATCAAATAGTGCGCTGTAGATCGGAAAATGAAATGACCGCATGTGTCATTTGAATGCAGCTGATATATTGGCAGGATCATTTGAAAATTAACCTTTTCTGAAATGAAAGGTTTGAAGTATCTAGAACAGGCAGGTCTCGTACCATACCGTATCCTAGTCTGCTCCAACCTACCCCACTCCTCAATGGTATCCATATTTACAGATGTCTATGAACGATGAAAATATCAACCACCATCAGGTCTGTTTGTCTGTCTGTCATTAACAGCTCAATTCATACGAAAACGATCAGGAATATAAACTTATTTTCGTCGTTAAAATCTTAATATTAAAATAAATACACATTTAGCAAACGAATCCGACAGAGCCAATGACCGTCAGGTATAATTTGCATAACTTAGTTATACAAAATATGTGGTTTATATTACCAATAATAATGTAAACAAATGTCATTAACCCCCGAAACAGTATTATCTATTTTTAAATATTATATTTTATTGTAAACTATTGGTATTTCTCCAATCATATTATCAAAGGACTTAACAATTGAACGCAATATAAGCTCTTCAAGTTTTAAAACTCAAATATATAGTATTTAATAAAATATATTGAAAACTTATTATGGTATATTTTACTCTTCTTAAAGTCAGTTGAAGAAGAACGGGGATGGCAGCGATTTAAAAAATAAATATTAACCAAACGACAGCCTTGTCGTGGATATTGTCTCTTTTCCAATACAGATAGTGTTAGAATTGTAGATACGTAATTATGTTTGTCTTTATAAGACCTTATTTAAAATCTTTGACCTCTTCGACAATTGTTACCTGACATTTACACCTACAATTAACTATTATAGCAATATTACAATAACCTTACTTCAGAATTCGTCTTAAAAGTAATATTACTGTAATAATGTTTCGATGAGAAGTTTTAGTTAGATGACGTCTTCCTAAATCATTAATTCTTTTACTAAATGAAATATTATTAACCTGTACCATGAAATGTGCTTTCACATTTGAAATATTAATTTAGTATTGTTTTGAAGTAGAACTTTAAAGAAAACATTCATTCTTTTACGTCACTAGGCAGAGAATATAGCAATGTCGTTCTATAGAGCTCATGGTACGAATTAAATTGCATAATATATTTGTATTATGGCAACAAAAAAATACTATGATAGTTCATGGTAGACCTTTATTTCTTACAAGATTAGTAATTCTATGATATTTAAGCTAATACTAACTATCTTAGCCCGCCAAGAACTTTGGTCTGTATTTTTAACAGACCAAAGTTCTTGGCGGTTATTATTTATTTCTGATTTAAACAAACAACGTATAGTAAAACTAATTTAACAATCTCTAGCAAAATATTAATTTTATTACTATAAAAAATAAACATTAATTTATAAGATACATGACCATTTTATTTTATGTGAATTTAAATAAGCACGAGAATGTTTAAAAAAATTCAACTTACAAATGCCGTTGATAAGAAATAATGTAAAAAATCATCCTTTTCGGCAATATTGAACATGACAAGTTTAAATATTGGTACATAATTTGTAAAACAGCGTGATAATGACAGTTTGAGGATGTTGTTGACTATTGATGGTTTTAAATTTTTAAAAAATATAAATATTATAAAATTACTTAATTTAAAGATATATTTGAAACCCGCAAAATATATTTATTGCTTTTTATAAAATTAAAAAATAATGATTTTTTTGGATATAGATACATTAGGACTTCTAATTTTAAAAATATCAAAATAATTTTAAATTCGAAAAAATAAAACAAAAAAATCAACTCTTTTGTCGGTCGAATGCTCACGTTGATTTAAAGTCGCCCAAATTATTTTTCCACATAAAAGGTATCTAATTTAAATTCTCGACCAGTGTCCAGTTCTAAGGCGAATGAGAAATGTCACGTGTCATTGACTTTTGCCAAAAAAAGTAGTAATACTTGAAGGCATCGGTTTGTTAGCATAATATCGCCATTTACGTCAACCTCTCCGCTCATTTCAGTGTAAAATGTTGATTCTGATTTTGAATTGACGATATTCAGAGAACACCAAAAAGGTTTCTGTTTTTTCAATATTGTAACAACTCTTTTTTCACAAAATTCTGAAAGAAGCAACAACAACTGCGTGAAATCGCGTTCAGCTCTACCAGGCAACATCTGAGGACTCTACCAGGCAACAACTCTATTAAAGTTACGAAACACCTTTCAAATTAAATGATTTAAGAGCTAAAGTATGAATGTAAATTTAAAACAAACCACGGCCCTGGTCAGTGTAAAGAAGACAGACAGTTTCCTTATTGAGGCAATCAGTCTCAAAGTGTACCGAATTCGAAGAAGGTGATTCACTACTCCGCACTCTGCCTTGAAGTGAAGGTGTTTGTGTGTGTGTCTGATTTACATACAGACAACACTTTTGATCTTATGTAATGTTTAATGTCACGACACTCCACAGTCTAATTTAATCATGGTTTAGCCTAGATGACAGCTTGCCTCAGAATTCACAGACAAATAGTTATATGTTTAAATTATCACAACAGGTATAGGTTGAGAAATACAAAATGAAAATATCTTAGAAAAAAGTATATTTCCAATAATACAGAATAACATGACATGAAATAAAAGACATACACATATACTCGTACATATACATATATATTTAAAAGGAATATAATAACGTTTTGTGAATAAGCTGTTGTCAGGAATTGAATTCGTCTGCTCCTTACTTAGTTTCTTTGTGTTTTTCAATGAAAATGTATATATTTTTTCTATAACCTATAACCATGCCAAGCTTCATCAAAATCCATTCAGTAATGTTGGCGTGATGTGCCAACTAACAAACAAACTTTAAAATGTTTTGAAATCTGTAGCGTATACTGAACATATAACAATATTTTTTGGTCTTTTTACTATTTTATAACGTTTAGCTGTTGCCCGCGATTCCGTCCGCGGGAACTTCAGAACACAGGGCTTGTAAGAAACTCCTTCGCTCGAGCTTTTTTTGGTCAACATTGTTTCAAAATTGTTATCTAAGAAAAGCCCTATTAATATTTCAAGGGAATAATACAATATAGCCTAGATCCAACATGAAAATTATTTCTAAATATTGGTTAAGACATTATTAGATTTGGACAACTTACATTGAAGATTAGGTTCCTCCTACAAATAAACTTATAAAGTATAAACTCACAAACATACAAATTTTATTTCTTTATACTATTAGTATAGACTAAGATAAAAAAAAGATTAAAATAGGAGATTTTTCATAGTTAAAGTTTATATTGAAAAGGAGTGCTGAAAGCTTAAAATCTGTTATAAATACGTAATGAATAAGTTTTTTGTTTACTTTCACACTTATTAATACTAAGTAATTTTATTATATATATTGAATTTCACAGTATTGTGTTTCCTTTAGGTAATGTAAATTTAACTTAAACTTTACCCTGAGCAACACATGGTCGGATATCTTATTACATTTTAGCTTATATGAAACGTTTGTACTTTAAAAAAACACCGTCTATTTGATACTTAATCAATCCAGTCAATAAATACGCTTGTATAACTATCTATTAGAATAGTATGATGGGACTAACAGATAATTGTGACTGTTGGATAATACATAAATAATTCGCAATAAAATATATAAATAAACGTGGTCGAACTATTTAAAAAGTCCTATCTTCGTCTCCTGGATTTACTTTCTTTTATATATATAGATAAGGATTAGTTGATCTACCTGTCAATTTCTTACTCAATTGTTTTCTTTATGAGTGAACATGTTTTAAACATATAAGTGGAATTAATTAATTTTATATAGAACTGTCGGCCAGCGCTCTCCCTCCTCACCGCTCCACACACCCCGCACATGAATGCACACGAGCGCGCGTGGTATTTGACCATCATCATTTTAAAAACTGTAATAACCCCTTACGTATTGGTTGATATCAAATACTGTCAAGGGAGATTTTGTAGAAAAATAAATGTCTGTGATAAATAACTTATTAATTTGGATAAGGATTAATATAATGTTTATTAAAACGACTTCGCAAATAATGTATTATTTTAGAACTATTTTGATAACCATAAAAATGGTTATAGTGGGTTAATCTTAAAAGCATATTCTGTCGCGGACTTTCTTTTAGAACTTTTAAAGGGGAACCATTTTGTAGTACATGATTTATACGTAAATTTCACCGTTTACTCAGCGCACGCAAGGAAAGTTTTAAATTTTGCCGTTTTCGCAACCTTTTTTATTGTTGCTCCTACCTTATTTATCTTAGCGTAATGTTATATAGCCTATAGCATTCCTCGACTAATGGACTATTATCTTACACTGAAAGAATTGTTTAAATCAGTCCAGTAGTTCCTGAGATTAGTGCGTTCAAACAAACAAACAAACTGCTTTATATATTAGTATAGATATTTATATAATTTGAATACGATTAATTGTATAAGAATAAAATATCTTTGTCGCCATATCCAGGCTATTGTTTATTCTGGGTGGAATTTAATGGAGAAATCTAAATCCTCAGGAAAAAATGGAGAATCTGTTCAGTTATCATTTGTAATTATTTTCTTATGATTGTTGGTCTAATCACGCGTGAATTCAGTGAAGAAGTACTTTCTTTGAGTTGAAAAATCCAAAATGATCAAAGAGCTGATGGCACCATTATGGAATGACTAGATCCTAGAGGACGCTGCAACTCGGTACTAAGATAAAGCTTTTGTATAATTATATAATTATATTGAGAATAATTCTCATAGTTATTATTATTAATTACTTTAAAATAAATCCAGAATAAATAAGTATGAATCAATTTCATTTATTTTGATGAAGTCAAAACGGACCAAAAAAATGTTAACACAGAAATGAATAATATTATAAGTTTATTTTTATTTAAAAAGGTTTCTTATTCCTTTTTTTAGGAACGGACACATGAAATATGATATCTTATTAGTAAAATGTAAATAAGTTAAAATGTTTAGCCAAAAGTTTTTTGAATACCTACAAGAAGTTAGCTCATCACGATATACTATTTTATATAACTGTATTCCAGTCGGTACTTTGGTAATATAATTATAATTTATAAGAATTACGACGATATTGTATATAAGAAGACATTCTCAGTGATATATGTTTATAAAGTAAATGTGAACACCAAAGAGCGTCTTATACAAGTCCATATTTGCTTAAGATCGGTGAGTATTACAATAAAATTGTTTAATTTTAATGTGGTTATAAATATTCCTGTAATAAGATACTTCTAATCCAGATTCATATCAGCATTTAAGTGTCTTTGAATAGCCCAGAAGTCTCATTAAAACGTTATAATAAATTTACGACAGAACAATTTATCGCATTACAAATTATATGTGATATATTTTGAAACATATTTCAAAGCTGATTTTATGGATTTTAAATTCAGTTTTGATTATTTCACGGTATTTATGGTGAGATAATATCTGGCTACTGATGAATCTCACAGATCTAAAGAACTGAAAAACTTCTAAAATCAGCCCTAATTTTTAATGTTCAAAGTTCAAAATTTATTGCTTGACTATAAACGTTCAACATGAGATTAAAAATAAACTCTATTTTAAATATATATTAGAATGACTTTAGGCTGCATGTTAAATTTGCATACTCTACTTAAATCTTATAAGCACGTGCTCTACTTTACATCACAAGGAGATTTTTATGCAAGGTGTTGCAGATTGTTTATGGCTACAACCGAATAGACTTTAGATTATATTACTTTGATCTAAAAATAAATAAACCAATATCTCCGGGCGTTGTACAAATAAAAACAATTATTTTTCGAAATATATGTCTTTTTTTGTTATAATCTCCACTATTTATAAAATACACCTTGAAAATTCTATTTTATATCGCAAAGGATACCAAAAAATCTGATTGTGAAGTGGCTTATCCCAATTATTTGGAGTCTGGTAATATGTCAATCACATCCATACTCTTCTGTCATACATCTTATCGGAGACTTGGTTCTTCGCCATATCATTTGTTACGTACTCCATCCATGTCTTTTTCGGTCGCCTTCTTCTCTTATATCCACTCATTCATTCATTCTTCTGGTTATTTTTTAAATATATAATAAACCTCAGACAGAAGCTCGTATACACAATTATTTGCACAATTTTATTAAGTACCTTTTACATTATTTTATGAAGCGTCAATAAATTTGAAATAAATCTTAGATGATGATAAATTGATTATTTCGTGTTAACAAATAAGCAATTAGTTATACAAAATAGTACCATATATTATATTGTAATGTTTTTATTATTTTACAACCTTTGTCCGCTCGCTTTTAGTGCAGCAATTAAAGATTTTCATAAAAAATCATGACAGGGAACTAAATCGAGAGATACAATATTATTTAACATACATAAGTTTTTATTCCTATTTATTTTAGGATCAAAATTAACAGTCGATCTACAATCCGAGATTGGAAATAACCTGAGGTTTCCTAACTCAGGTCGGGTATTTTGCACTGACACCTCAATACATGGATTTTTATTACAATCTAAATGGATTAGGATCGATTATTAATTTCGAATGTAAATCAAAATGTTTATTTTCTATATCACAAGAACATATTTACTATATCATAATATCTCACTAAATGGCCTTCCAGTTATCAATACCAGAATTACTTCGTCATGGTGAGAACATACATACAGTAACATAAACTAAAACTGAACTCTACATTCAAGTCGTAAAGTTCAAAATCGTAAAACGTACGAATTGCAATATATTTTAAACATGTATGTTATGTCCCAGCACGTGGTTTAAAGATTATTATAATTAACTTAATATTTATTCAGTCATCTGATGGTTAATAAAACCTTTTTAGGTTTGATTTAAACCACCACTTGCCTTAAAAGTATTGACTGAGCTTTAATTTGAAGGAAACAATTTTAATGTAACTTAAGTGAAAGCAATATTATACAAAAATGATTTTTTAAAATAAATTATTGAATTTAATGTCTATCTTGTATAAGGACATTTCACGATGAAGACACTGGTATCTTGTAATTTAAGCTTTATTAATCTAGTTTATAAATATTATTACCACGAAGCAACCTTTCATTAGCAGCCATTTCGTTATCCAATTTACTAAGTGCTAGGTCAACTAGCGTACTAATATCGCACTGTGAAATGGCTGTTAGTCAGCTAGAGCTCTCATGTGATTGGTGGAGATAAGAGCACTAGATGGAGATCTTGATTTTTTAGGATCAAATATTGTGTAGATTGGATAATAAACATAAGGAAATGGAAATTATTCCAGCGGGTGATATGAATGCAAAAATCACAGCTGTCTCAATTAGTCAAGAAAATAATTAATAATACTGTCAGTAACAACCTCTCATTAAATTACAACCTGGTCACTAATTACATACATTCGCAGCTAGACTTTATCACCATTTTACGACAACCACACCCAACTGAAAGCATTTAATTATTATGTTTGTAATAAAGTCAAAATTCTTATTAAATTGTTATTTAAACTGCTGTTAATGTTATGGTTGGGTTGCTATTTAAGTGGTCAATCGGTTTGTGGTATTACCACATGAGATACTGTCCCTATACTGTCACGTTTGACATTTTAAAATCGTGCTGGGCCTTATATTAACTTTTTAAACATCAATCCCCCTTCATAACTGAAAGACCAAGGCAATTATAAAGTACAGCATACGTCAAACATACACCAGGACCTTCTCTGCAATATGGGTATTGAATCACTCCAGGCACCTGGTCTTAGAGGGCCCTACAGTTGTGAGGAAAGCTCAAATAATATTATTGCTTAACACATATGTCAAAAATTGTCAAAGAGGCGGTTTCGAGAGATTTTCATACCTAAAAACACTCGAAAAGACACTGACTGAGATATTTAAAGAGCGTTAGTTTGATTTTCCTCGATCCTAAAACTAACCTAGGCCCTGCAATGACGGAGATTTTAATAACGACCTCAGACTTCTAAAGGAAAAAGTTGTTAAAGACAGAAGCTCCTAAACGTCATGCAAATGACATAAAAATGATAAACAATAATTCAAAATGCCTAGCATTCATTACCAGCACCGAATTAGCTTGCGGAACTGATACACCGAATGTCAGGGCCACGTCAGGGCCACCGACTCGTTCTAACTGGTACCATTGACATTTCCACTCTTTGTCTCTGCCATTCATTGTGGAATGCTGGCTGTTAGAGGCTGCTGGCAGTGAGTTGACAGAGAAAATTCTATGTATATTAAATAAACATATTAGGGTATATATATATTCTAATAATAATAGATAAATATATCTTGGTGAGGTCTAAGTTAATATATTTATAATGTGATATATAAAAGCAGCTCAATAATTATCTTATTAAAAAGAATAGTAAACATCCTTATACGAATATAAAAAAACGACAGAAAAGTCTGTCCCTCCTCTAGAGGGAAAGAGCGAGAAAACAAAACTAAAATAATACAGGTTTGAACCGAAAACCAAGAAGATCACGCATCTACATATATTCGACATCCATTCCACACTTGGCGGCCAATATACGACACACCTCAACAAACATTGTACCAACGATTGCTTTATCTTCAGTTAGGGTTGACACAACTTAAATAAACAATCACATTTTAATAACTTTATTGACTATGGTTTTATCTTTACGATGTCTGTACCCCTAGTACGCGATTCGACGTTACGAAACGTTGATAGTTTTCGAGTTATCAAAAACTCGATTTGTGACGAGTTTTTGATAGTGATTGGTTTACTATCAATCACTATAAAATAACAATCAATTACAATCAAGAACTAAATATGTCGAGTCCCAATTCAAAAATTGAAATCAAACTGAATTGGCATATAATATTTAAAAATAATAAATACCAGGTCAATTTGCTTTGATAATTGCTGGGGTAAAATTATTGATTATGATAAATTAAAATAAATGTAAATTACGAACGCGACAACCCTAACTGAAACGAAGAAGTTACATAAGTGGTATTGTAATGTCCCTCATTGTAAAACACAAGGCACTCGAATGTGTAATATTGCACAATGGTTAGTTGTTAAACAATATTACAAATATACGATATTTAAACATTGTTCTCTATCCATTAGTCGAATAATATATAACAAAAAAAGTATTGTCGGAGTTAAAGTTGAGGATATGGATGAGAATACCTCATTTCCATGATTAAATACTTGTTTGAGATATAAATACAAAACAGGAAATTAACAGATAACTTCAAAATTCTATTTAGATGATAGAGGTTAAATTAAATTCTTAATAACATTCTAATATTATATGTATATGCTGAATTAACTCTATGTGTCTATTTGTTACGCCTTTAAAAATAAAATTTGATAGAGTTTCTTGAAGGCCTGCGGAAGGATAAAGGCTCTTGGAAAAATAAAGCTTGAGGACGATCACTTAATCAGAACCAAAGACCGCTTCTTCGATCATTGAATTAGAAAAATCGTGTATCCACAGGTAGAGTCGCGGTCAACAGTTAGTTTCTTAACATACAAGCTACGTTGTAGTCATAATTATTACCAGAATGACATTTGCGAATAAAAATAAACAAGTGCTGATTATTTAATTATAATACAATTGAACCAATTGTCGCCTTATTTTGTTATAGCCGAGTGAATTATTTATTGTTATTTAATGTGTTAAAATTGATATCATTAACCTTTAAAATAATTAACCAATTTGTAGCAATTAATAAATTTTTCTAGAGTAGGTTAATCATCAATAACCATTAAATTTATCACCAAAACCATTAAATACGATATTTTAAAACGTAGTGAAAGTTTAAAATTAATTATTTGTTATAGAAAAGTATGTTTTATTTAAAAAAAGGTCCATATTTCCAGAGACGAACTAAATCACCAAAGTTTATTCATCACTTGGAAGAGACAGTTTGACATCTTATTACTCTCGATTTTATAAAAAAACATTAATTTTCCAGTCAACGAACAACAAGACGGACAGACATTGACGGGTTGTGTGATACGGCCTTATATGTTGACAGTCACGACACCCCTTTATTTCGGCGACTACATCAAAGTAAGGACAGTTTTTATTACATTGCCCTTATGTGTGTCTATTTATTGCGATTGCTCTTAAACTTAACGACTCTACATTTTATTATCGGAATCACAATAATCTGATTTCACTCAGATACATAAGTAAGCAAATTCTTTATCCTTCTCCATCTTTCTTTAAAGGAAAATACATCTCGATTATATTACAAATATAATGTTCCAGAAATAGAAAAAGACTACAAATAATTCATTAATCATATGTGATGATCGTTGACAGATATATTCATAAAACTTCTGTCTCCTGAAACTATTTCGTAATAAAATAATATGAAAATGGAGAAAGCTGATGCCAAAGGACTGATCCACTTGATACGAGGCTAAGAAATGACCTTATTTTTAATACAAGTAAAGGCTTCTTTAAATATCGCTTTTTCAATCTAATCAGATGGCCTAGACAAGTGTAATCGCTCGTTATCTATTCTACTAAGTATTAAGTCTATAATATAACGAACTCTTATGTCAAATATATACATAAGACATTCTATTCGATAAGCGTTAAAGACATTTGTCTAGAAAAATTGCGGCGTAAGTGACGTCATAAGTTTTTCGGAAGGTATTTTTTATTTTCTAACATCGAACCGTTTAGAATTGATTCGTTAGCCTCGGCTTAAGAGCTGAGATCATAACCACAATAAATTGAATCATACATACTATATATTTGTATGAATAGTTATTCAAGTAAAATAAACTTAATTTCGATACACTAGACATGTGCCGCAACACAGACCAGCATAAAACAAACCAAACCGGAATAGCCTGAGAATGTTTTTATACATTCAATTAAATATATCAAAGTTGAATTTTGGTATTATTACATATATGATAAAATAATTATTACCATTTAGTAGTAAATGTTGAAGTTGTTGATTTGTATGAAACATAATTTATGTCTAGTTTTTATTTAAAGGTCAATTTTTATATTAATTCTTTCAGATTGAGAGGTTACAAGAAAGGTACAGAACAATTTGTTGTTCAATTTCTATAATAAAAAATCATATTTATATTAACCCTAGTTCATAGACTAGTTTCGAACCCATTCGGAGTTCTTAATCATGAGCTCTGAGCGTGGTGGACTCGCGGCGTGAACTCATAAATATAAATATAATAGTCATGGTTCACGAAAGTTGAAATATAAAAATAATAAATCACATAATCTCTATAATTAATTATTAATGTATATGATACATTTGTAGATATCTTGCTTTCAAATCTCAATAGATTTTAAAAGAACACAGAAGTGTTTTTGGAGCTCTTTTATCTCTACCTACAGACAGATAGACTATATATCTATATATATAGTCTATCTGTATATAGATTATATATATTTATATTAGTATATATAACGTGCTACGTGCCCAAATATTTTTAATTTACCAAGAATAAAAAATATTTTATTTTTTAATAACTTTTTAATTAAATTACAATTAACGAACAAAAAAACGTGTCATTAAACACACTTCAAAGATTTAATCGAGAAAGTATGAAAATGATTAATGACCAATACGGTCTGCAAAACAAGATTCGTTCAAGAACCATAATAACAGTGACCTTTGAGTGCGAAGATGTTACCGATATCTGCAATTCGATCGGTGGAACAATGCTGTAATCGGCAATGAGATAACTTTTATTTGTGTCATTGCCTACTGGATGTTTAATGGGTACTATTTTATACATTATATAACACCTATCTCGAACTGACACTTTAAGGAATTCTGAATTCTTTTTTGCGGACAGTACATATAAAAATCTGATAGTATTGTTCACTCGAGGACAACGGGTAAGTTATTTCTATATTAATTTTCGACATGAAAACCGTTCTTATTTAAAATTTTAAACTATTTCTACCTAACATGTACATGTGTTTTTATTGATATTGCACAATGTTGCGTCTTGGCAACTTCAGCTAGTTCTTTGATATCAAGAGTTGTGTGTTAGAGATCACAGATAGCAATATTTTACTCTTCGTGGATGAAAAGCAGTATTATGAATTAGTGTACAAACTATAATTTCGACAACTCGAAACATGTTAATATACCACGTCACTCTGATTATAATGAATGTAACACCATCTATTCATTCATTGAAGCTAGAAAACATACCAAGTAAATCTACGTTCATACGCTTTAAAAACTCACGTAGGAAGGACCTCCGGCGCAGTCGGGTAAAAGTAGAGACAAAAGTTCAAGAGGTTTTACTGTTTTGATCTATAGTTAAAATAAAATCTGAACCCAACTCTAGGCAACATAATAATAATAAGTGCTGTTATTATTAAATATTTATAATATATATTAGTTTAAGGGAGATAAGATTATGAAATGTCGAAGAATAATAATGAAGTAGAATTTGATATGTAAAATAATCCGAAATGAATAACGATATTATTTAATGCTTAATTTAAGAGAGATAAGATATTTAAACGTCGAAGAATAATTTAGAATTCTTAGCATATAAGGTATTGGATAATTTACATACATAATTCAAAAGTAAATAGCGTTTTATATTATCATGAAAAATCAACAAGAGAAATAAAGATATAAAGCTATCGCGTCTATAGCCAAGGTCGTCGAAATGTATGAACTGAACGAAAACATATTAATATGACGAGTTTTTGTACCTCATGGCGTGTATTTTATTTATCTACATCTCAAATATATAATGAAATACAAATCGATACTGACAGAGATTCGAAAACGCGACCTCTAGTATACCGTCCCGTCGCTCCACCAATTGAGCTACCCGCCTCGACGAATTCTGTATGCATAGATATATCCAAAATACATATATGTTAATAAACATTCAAAATAATTAATGGATGAAATAATTTTATACATACTACTATAATATTTGAGAAATAAAATAGTAATCCCACGGCTGGACCAAAAACTTTTCTTCATAATGTGGGCAATGTATTAAGGATAGTACTTTTTATGTATGAATGTATGTAGCGTTTTGTGATATATATGAAGTAATACAACAAACAGAAAAATAATATGGTAAGAGTAGCTTTTTGAAATTTCAATTTGTAACATGTTGTAAATATACACGTAATAGCCTGCTATTTCGAAACCATTTTTTATTGATTTATCAAAAAAATTGATATTTTAATACATGTCTTTGGACTTAATATCAAAAAAAAAATATGATTTTTAATAGATAGGTATATATTAATTTATTTCAGAGATGTCAATAACATCAGTAAATTACGAAAAGATCAGCAGAAACAAAAAATTGCTACAGATGAAAAAACAATTTGCTGATCAAATTACATCAACAAAATATCGTATTTCTGTTAAAAAATCACATTTAAAAGTTACTACGAGCACAAACTTAATAGCTGTTTCATACCTAAAGTATAATTATTTTTTAGCATTGTAAGTTAACAATATTGTATACTTATTATTGTTTCAGATTCAGTTATAAACGGCTGAGTCATATCTTCTATACATTTTAATAATAACGAGGTCGACTACAGATATTAAATAAGGGTTTTTCTACGTTTTATGTAGATACGTAACGTTCGTTATATGTAAACAGATTTTTATATAATTTGACAATTTGTTTGCGCAAAACGCTAAAATGCCTGCACTGATTTAGATGCAATTTGATTTGTTTTTGTTGTGAATCCAAATACAAAATACCTTTCTATATGATATAAAATCTAATTCTCTTCAGCATGGGCAAGAGCTGAATCTACGATCTCCTGGAAACCCTTCCCGTCGCTCTGCAAACCAAGCTACCATGTATATACCCACCTTCATGAATCTAGTATATATATTATATCGGGATAGACACGACATCAGTAAAGCTTCCTTCGAAAATCTTAAAAAAGCTCTACACGTCGTCGCGACATAAAAATATAATAAATTAAACTTATATAACATTTAATTTAACATAAAAATAGTAAAAGTAAAACACAACATAAGAATTATATGATAGTTAAAATATTAAATTTATAGACTACAATAAATAAAACACCTTTTTTTTTATTTAAATGCAAGAACATTGAGAGATATTAATATAATTATAATTTTATTGTAAACACGACATTATATTAAAGAAAAAATGTGAATTTAAAACAAATGGAG
Source organism: Dircenna loreta (assembly GCA_963555665.1). Classification (NCBI taxonomy): domain Eukaryota; kingdom Metazoa; phylum Arthropoda; class Insecta; order Lepidoptera; family Nymphalidae; genus Dircenna; species Dircenna loreta. The sequence goes on from OY743087.1 coordinate 16,338,406, forward strand.
AAACAAAAAAAGGAAATTGATATATATTGAATTTTAATTAATATATACATTACAGTTAAAACTATATACTAGCTTTACTAATATAATTATATTACCCCGCCTGTATTCACGTAGATATTAAATCGGAATGTGCCCGACTAGTTTCGAACCCATTCGGGAATACAACCTACGTGAACACAGCCGGGTAAATATAAATATAAATATAATAGCCATGGTTCACGAAAGTTTAAATATAAAAATAGCTTTACTGAATACTTTTATCTCTGTATATACCTGTAGTAAGAACTATATAGTACCTACCTTCTTTTATGATTAAAAAAAACAAACATATAATTGTTATAATGTCACTGCACTATTAAAAGCCTCAACCGTGTCGCTATTTATTAAGGATGTTTATTCAAAACAAGTAAAACTTTTACTCGTGGTTTTACTTCATATTTATTTACGATATTTTTTTTAACCGTATTCAAATTCTTTCAATAAACAATTTTTTAGGTCAATATTGTTCTACATATATTAATTTTAAATATGAACCCAATCCATGAAATCATTATATAAAAAAATATGGACAGACTTATTTGCAAATTATATTATATATATTAATTTTATACGATCTACATTTCTGCCTTTCCCGTACTTTATAGGACAGGTCGTATCCTTTGCGGGATCATTTCATAAACAACGGATAGTGTGCAAGACATTTTATATATAATAAAAGTGGTCTGTCTGGCAATCAATAAAAATTAACAACTTCCTTGAACTTTTTTTTAATTATGAAGGTTGTTTTTGTAAACTAGTACAATAATTGTTTAATAAAACTAGCCCCTCTAGTTTCAAAACGGAAATTAATAACCGATCTTGTTCTACAACCCGAGATTAAAATTAACTCTATATTAGTTGTGTTGATAACTCAAGAAACGGATTATTACTTATAATAGATCCAAGTAGTACAAGAACTGGATCAGGACTGATTATTAACTTTTGTCTGTATGACGCTACCTGTTCTATTAATAAGGAAGTACGTCATTACATCTTCTTTACAGATAGTTTTATGTCAGACGTCGGAGGCACTAAATGAATGAACTTTCTGGAACTTTCTTGATTGAAACTTTGCAAAAATGAGAAAATTCTACCAATCCACGACAACCGGTGAGTAAATATCTTCACAAGAGCCCCGTCTCGACCAAAACATGTAATTAATTTTAATATGAAAACTCAGCACCTCCAAGGAGTGTGAGACATAAATCATGTACCCTCAGCGCACACATCGTCAATCTACCGCCTCGGTCTTAACACCGAAATAAAAACCACATCAATGCATCATTTAACACTAAGGCAAGGTGCACAACGTTCAAAACAAATTAAACATGACTCGTACATTTATAATTAAAATAATATAAATTAAGACATTTAAATTACGACATTTCTTTCGTTGATATTTCACGTTATTAATATTTTTTTTGCATTATCAATCAATTATAATTATTTAAACATAAAAATTTTTAAATAAAAAAGTAGGTATTATTAATATAACCTTACGTTTCATCCATATAATATAATTAATCAAAGGAAAGTTCACTCGTATGACCTATTCTTTACAATGGTTACCTCTTAGTAACTCAGTAACAAATATGGAGTAAGACGTTTCGCATTTATTAAAACTTGTCTGGTTTTAACAATACGCGGTTATAATTATTATCGCAGTGAATTATTGACGTTATTTATTAATATCTCGGTGCGATCCTTCTTTGTAAGTGACGTAAAAACGACCGCCAAAACTTAAGGAGCCATCTGCTGGGTGTAAAACTACTTGTTAAATCACTTTAAGCACCTACAGAATATAGTTGTAATTGACAAAAAACTCATTATGGAAAAATACAAAAATACTTGTTTGTCTGCATGTTCACGCTTTACTTGGAAACTTCTTATTCTAGTTTTTAGTTATTATTTAGTTTATTGCATTTTAGTTGAAGTTCAGTAAATAAAAAAATAAACATTGTTGCAGGTATGGTTGGTTGCACTGTTGTAGCATTTATGTAATTATATTGTGGTTTACTAGATGGCGTTACCATTTAGAAATATTTAAAATATAACTCATCGCTCTGTTACTATCGAGCACATTATTTTTAAACAATTTAATAATTTTTTCGTCATAATTTCATCAATTTCGTAACTGCATAGCATTTAGGAAAGTATTAACTTTTAATTATAATTTAAATAATACCTTTTGCCCTTATTTCATATAGGCTGGCCTGACCTGACTTTTTAAGGTTGAATTGCAGATAGCCGCAAAACAACATAAGTTTTTAAAAAGAATCGTCATGACACACAAATTATTGCTTTTTTATAATCAATCAAAACCTATTAAAAAACTGTTTAAAAAAAATGTTTTTATTTTAAGATACGCTTCCTAATCCTCAATCCTTCCCCCCCCCCCTCCCCCCATCATCCAAAAATTGCTTGACATTTCTAAACATACCATTAAACTCTATTTCTACTCTATTTAAAAGCTTTTCAAGTATCTACTTAGATCAAAAGCCATCGTTGGTTTCAAATAACGTTCTTCCTGGACGAAGGTCTCCTATCCAACTGAAGAGAGAACCTGTATATAAACATGAACAATTCTTATTGTTCATGTTTATATACCTACAGGTTCTCTAAAAACTCTTATTTTCTTATTCTTATCTGTAAAACTCTTGTTTTACATGCTCAGAGTTCCCAGTGTAGTTTCGAGACCTGGATTATTTCTTCAGCTGGGTGATCCCCGCTGAAGGTAATAAAATTGTCTTCTCTACCTCTCAACCCAACAGCAATATCTACTTTTTAGTCTATGAAAATAAAACAGACATATAATCTTTGTTTCAATATTTTTCTTATCGCCTTATTTAGAATATATAATAAAATATGCTAAAATATAGTCAGTTGCAAATTTATAAATGTAATATAAAAATGAATTGATCAAATAAATAATACAGATATATCTATTATTCGTATCATATATTATAAAATCCATTAGAACTTACATAAAAACTATTAACCTTTAAAAACCGAGATATTTTCATAAAAAACGAATTTGGCTTAAGCAATACGAATATATTAGAATGTTTCTATTGTTATTTCAGAAAAATATGTTTAATTCTGAATATTCAACCAGTCGTCTATTCTTTAGTATTGATTTTCGATGCTAAAGGTTGAGATAATAGATGCAGGTATTTTTTATCTAATAGCATCGCATCTTGGATTAATATTTATTTTATTTAATTTTGTGTATGAACTCTCTTATTATACCCTCCGAGCTTCCATATATGTATTGAGTGCATACGGAGTGGAGTAACAAGAGATATGAGACGATTAAATACATTTGACATGTTGAAATTGAAAGGACGGCACATGGGTACGTGCTCTCTCTGTCAGAGCGACAAGGCGGTATCGAGTTCAGGTTCGAGTCCTGGCCGGAATTTTGTTTTCAACTATCAAATTAATTTGTCAACTTGGCTCCTCCGAGTGGAAGAGCACTTCTAAAACAATTAACGAACTTGACTTACATGACCCTGTAAAGAACCTAAACACATTATTTTTAAGATACGTATACACATACATATTAAGAAAAGTATAACAAGTTTATTATAACACCTGTCAAACTTTGAACTTTAAATATAGAAAAAAAAATAGTTTATAACATTCAATATTACGCAATTAAATGTTAAACGCTTATATACTAATAGTCCAATAAAAAAGCTGATTATTTATTACCAACCGTCAAATAGTCGTGAGACAAAGAAATATTGCATCCGATGCAACATCAATCAAACGGCATGTAAACATTTGAGTTATAAATCAATTGGTAATCTTTTAACATATTCATATCATTTTATTATCCTTTTATAACCATTAAAAGACGATGTTATAGGAAAATTATTCAAGTGTAGTCATCTAATTTCGTTTTTTCGTAATAAATTTTGATCCAAAACTTCGAGGCTTCAATCAAAATTTAGAACGCCATTTTAACTTTACCTCGCTGTCATTTTATAACAGTCCAATCATAAAAGAGTCGCCAGTAGTGGGCCCATTTCATTATATAATCTACCGTGCACTATTTAAAAATAGCTAGTAAGAGTCTCCATCAAGTAGATGGGATCACTATCTTACTAACAGCCTTTACATGATGCGATATTAGTAAGCTAGATGACCTTTCACTTAGTAAATTAGATAATGAAATGGCTGCCTAAATCACAGCGAATTTATACACTAGCTGTCACCGGGAGCGGTATTTTTTTTAATTCTCTAAAGCTGATGAGTCCTTAGTTGCGCTGATGGAGCCACACGGCACATAGTATAAAGTTGAAAGCTTCGTTTATTGGAATAAAAAAGTTTAAAGAAATTCTATATATTTTTTCTGTCTATATTTTAAATTATACAACCACCAAAATATTCACAGAGTTCATTAAAGAAGGCTCGTCTAATAAAACAAAACAAAAGCCTCACTCTATCTTGGAGGCGGCTCGCGATTGGACTATAATGATGGATACGTATGAGAAACAGTATAGAATTCAAGAGCATATTGTTGTCTCGTCATCCAGACCGGACATATTCCTGTACTCTAGACAGTTAAAGCGCGTGATACTTGTGGAGCTTACTGTTCCGTGGGAAACTAACATCCCCAAAGATCACACAATTAAAGTAAACAAGTATTACTAACTGACCAACGAACTGACCAGGAATAAGTATATAGTTAATTTGTACGCGGTAGAAGTGGGAGCGAGAGGTATAACAGCGAAATCTCTCTATAACCTACTTAAAGATCTTGGCCTCTCTAGAACTATCATCAGTACACTTCTAGAACGTACTTCAAAGGCGGCATTGGTAGCTTCATTCCAAATTAGGTTGGGTAGGGAAAGGAGCGCAACCAGTTGAGGTGAGCGTGAATGCGCATTTTAAAGGGACCCCTTAAACCTACAAGGTCGCAAGTCCCAGGAGCTGTTTGCACTCCTCTCCCTGGAACGCGATGGGCCCGGCACCCGCACGGTGAATCCATAGAATGCTAAGAAGCTTCGTCTCTACGTCTAATATGCCATCTTTCCAAAATATGGAACAAACATGATTGAAGCTTCATAATTAAATAAAAACAGTCTAACAGTTAAACATTGTTTTTAAGGAATCATACATTGTTTGAAGGAATATTCCTTATTATAATTTAAGTATAACACATTTTAAAAATATATACACATTTAAAATATAAGAAATTGAAAAAAACCGTCACACATAATATACAATTTCAATTTAGTGTTATTTGCTTCCGTTTAAAATTAATATTTGCATAAATATTGACCAAATGTGAAAACAAATGGAAATGATAGAAACGCTATACAACACAGCTAAAGATAATAACTACTTGTAGATTTGTTTTTTGTTGTAATATTTTTTTAAATTATTCATAGAAGTGTAAACACATTGTAAACAACTAAACTGAAAATTTGCTATACACAATTAATTAGGAGAACAATGATCGTATAATCGAAGAATTCCAACAAAAATCCATTAAAATTAAAATTATTATTGTACATTTAATTAATATTGAGCGTAAAATTGCGGATTCCATATCACCGCGTGAAAGATCAGAAGGCAAATCATCTTTTTTTAATTGGAAATGTCAGTCGCTTTAACGTTACCGGTTTTATAAAAACCTTATGTTTTTCTTTGGTTCATTAGCTTGGAGTGGGAAAAATAGTGGACATTGTAGGCTTTATAAAACTTGATAGGTTTGTGTATTCGTTGCTTTTGTACAGCGGGCAGTGGATGTACCTCGCGTAGTTTAATGGAAAGGTGTTATGATATATGTATATTTATATTAATAGTAGTTTGATATAAGAAATATTTTATATTTATTGATTCAAAAATTCTTTCCTTGAATACAAAAAAAAAACATCTATAGTTATATACTAATAAATTGATACTTTTGTTTAAATTCAAATATTTAACGGCTGCTTCGGATTCATATAATGCTGTCGTTGCTCTTTTCGCATTTTAAATTAGATACAATGCAATTTGAAAGTAGTGAACCTTCGTAACTCAAAATAATTCTATTACATATGCTACGGTCGTTAGTATTATAGTAACACCTATTATGGATATTATTTCATTTGATCAATAATACTAAGTCATTATATCCCTAAATATACAAAAATATTATAATTAAAACAAAAACTCACCTTAAAAATCCGAAAATGTCCTCAAAAAATCTCACTTCAAAAATCACGTTTATGTGAAAAGCACCGTATCGAAAGAAAAACAAAAACTGTTCTAAATTCAATAGGCGCGCGAAACCGCAAAAATGTGTCAGTGGCGTGTCGCGCGAACGGCCTAGGACGCCGGACGCGACTCGAATAATAATGGCGGGCGATTTGAAATTATTCGGGATTTTTTTAATTTTGGGAGCGGCCGGTTCGATGACTGCGGTTTGAACGACACTGCCTCGCGGAACATCCGAGACTGGCTAACAAAGTGGCAGGACATCGACTTTATAAATTAAGTTGGTCCATACAAGTAACTGTACTCGCCTTTAGCTAGATTCGGCGAGCGCTCTACTGACTCAATGGTGACATGTTTTTGTCGCTAATTGTTTTGGAGATTTCGTCGCGCCTTTTGATCTGAGTCCATTAACCTAGTGTTTTGATGTTTACCTACGAGTTTATATTTTGATATGTAGTTCTATACATGTATTAGTCTGATTAAGCATAATAACAGTAGGTAGACATTGATAAATTATGCTACTTTTCAATAAATATAACATTTGCTATAAAAAGCTAGCCATATTCTAAAATAATACTAATGACCACATTCCTCTCAATAAGAATGAGTTTCAAAAACTGCTCAAAGTAATGAGTTAGAGCGGGACAGAAATATGAAATAATAATAACATACCAAAATAATTATATTAAATACGATACCTAAATAATATGAGGAATTTGTAATCACAACAATACAGTGAAAAATGATTTATTTAGATATACACATACATATATATTTATGTTTAAAAAATATTTTACTTGGATGTTGGTAGCTTAACGCATTATTTCTATAAACAGTAGAAAAATAAAAATGTCAGCCTACAATACTATTTAAATAAACTGATATAGAAAATTGCTTCGAAAAAATATAAATTAAAAAAGTAAAAACAAATCATTCCGTAAAAATAATTTATGTTAATAGGTCTAAAGGAACTAGAATTTAGTGATATTTTTAATTATATATACAAATTTCGGTGACCCTACAAAACTTACAAAAATAAGCGAATATATTAAGAAAAATAATAAAAAAAAGTATATGTTCACGATCCCTCACGGTAGCTCATTGTGTATCAACAATAACAAAAACGACATTTACTTAAGCTGTATTGCGTAAATTGATCTCCTTAACTATACCTACCTACCAATCTGTACTACATATAATCATTTTAATAATGAGCAACAATTTACAATCTTTCATCTTTAATTAAATGATAGAAGTACATAAAAGCATTTATGATATTATAATATTGGACATTTATTTTTATATTTTGAGCCTTCAAACAAACATTGGTAAGCCAGCAACTCACATTTCTCAGTCTTAACTTTTTTTTTTATATACGTAATCACAACAACACGAATGTTGGAAGATTTAATAATTTAGACTTATGTGGGTGTGTCATGTAACGAATGTTCTATTGAAGACTTATAATTGTCAAGGTTACCTCGTTCAGATTTAATAATTTGAATGAAATTACTTGGAAATATACCTACAGTCGCTTGGATAAAATAAAAAATAATGATGTGTCTGTATAGAATATAATATAGACACTTTTGGGATAGCCACTATTTTTAAGTTCGCCTGTAATAAGGAGTATAGCTTTTTATATTTTGTCTGTTTTTTCTATTTAACACAATTTATTTTCGACATCCCAAATACAAGACATTTGTTTCTTTGAAGCGACCTTTTCTGTAATATTAAATTGTTTTTATTTATTCTTGTATATTTGTATTATTATAACTAACTCAATTCGTTAATATATTTTTTGTATAATAATTACGATTTTGTGAATTGATACCTACTAGTCACTGATTTATAAAATCTTAACACCATGTAATAAAAAAGTAACAAGGCTATTCCGCCATATTTAATTTATTTTCTTCTTGTTAAAGTTTTGTGTTATGTACACGATTCGGAGCCAGTATTTATCTGCTTGTTTGTTTGGTTGCATCTTGGGCGCATCACGCAAAAAACTGCAGTACGATATTTTCTTTCAACGTATTTGACTCCCAATACTTTATTAGGATAGCTTTCACGAGGATAAAGCTCGCGTTTCAACAGGAAAACACTTAAATTTACTTGAACGATAAGAAAATAAAACAAAAAATATTTCAATTAGATTATTTATAATCAATACTATAATTATTTCACGATCAAACTAGTAATAGTAAAAAAAGTAAAGAGATATTGTATAAAAATATATTAAATTATAACCTACTTGAGATTTAAACTGATAAATCAAATTCTTTATAAAGTAAACAAATGTTTCTTTTATTTCATCAAGTTCAAGATCAAGGAAGTGACGCTCCTCGATTCCCGTCTTGTAATAATTAACTATATTTTGGTTCACTGCAATTTTCGTTCAACACAATATCCACCCATAAATTACCTGTAATCATCTCTGCCGCTCTCAGTACTCGCCCACCCAGTGACGCTGTCAAAGCAATTAGTACTAACAGCTATAGTGAGCTAAGAAAAAAGACGTAATTTTCATTCTTTACGTTTATTGAGACTTCTCAAAACCAACTTCGTCGATGAGTGTTTCTTTATTTCAAAGAACGAAACAAAAATATTATTTTGTTTACTATTTTTTGGTTGGTACACATTAACGATCCAACCAAAGTCGTATATACATTATCACATAAATTCTTCCGTCTGTCATAAATTTGGCTGTAACAACGATTAATATACTTACTCTGTGGTCGTACACCTGTTACATATGGAGGAATTTGTAGTACCTAGATTTAAAAAGTGTATACATTCGTTAACCTTGACTATTATTTTTAGTTATACACGAACTCATTCGTTTTAATGACACATACCAGTCTTCAGACAGAAATTTGAATTAAAAAACTCGTTACTTTTATCATGATCAAAGTTTTTTTGCCTATTTAACTAAAAACCTCTTAAGTAGCGCTGTATTTACTTTATATGTATATTAAAATGTCAACCAGGTTTTTTATTACGATGTTGTCATTATCATTAATAAAATTAATTAATAATTACTAATAAAGCAAGATAACAATTTGATCGATAACTTCACAGATTTGGAACATTTTAGGTAATAATTATAATAACATCCAAACTCGAACTATGGGTGTGCTACTTCTCTCGTCTTATTTAAGTCGATCCCAATCTGAAACTTTTCCCAAGGAATTTTCGATGTCAGACACAAGTTTATTTCGGCTCTCAATGACGTTTTCCCATGAAATATTAGTGCGGCCGGAATAAAAGGCATCACCCGTACTATCATCTGGATATAGTAATGAATTTATCATTAATATACAGAAGAAACAGTGTGGATGATAGCAGACAGCCTTGACACCAGCATAGACCGATGTAGAGTCGGAGCATGCACCGTCGACAACGACCTTCATGCTTCTGTCTGCTAGGAAAGTGGTGACGCTGTTTTACAATTTCACAGGAAGTCCGTAGGAAGGGAGCTTCGAGAGAAGCGCTTTATACCAAACCCGATCGAAGGCCTTCGCTTTGTCTAAGCTAACCGCCTGAGCTATGACATGACATGACTTGTGAATGTCCAGGGAAACAAAAGCTATATGCACTGAGCGTTCATATAACCGGACTTCCAGCATGGGGTTCTCGCATTGCGTTATGGTCGGCGGTGGGGCCATACAAAGTCAAATTGGAGGGAAAGAATTCGCCCAGGAGCATAGTTGTACTACTTTTTTAATGTACTTGTCTGTACATCTCGTGCTGAAGTTGCATTTTCCCATGCTTGGTAGTAATCCCGTTTTCGGCTAGATGCCGCCTTGCACGATTGGCCAAATCAGGACTGGGATCTGCCACGAATGGGTACCACAGAGGATGGAAAAGACAGTTCCATACCCTGTAGAACCATCTCGCAGCACGACGTTTGCGATTGTCCGGCGAGAATCTAACCTGCATTTGGATGCTGAGACGTGATGACGTGAGAGGTGGGACGTAATGAAAATACTATAATACTAGTATAATTCCATAAACGGTGGCGGTGTGATACTGTACTTCTGATCAGGCAGTGGTCCGAGGAACCAGTTGTGTAAGCCAGGACTAGTCCGTGAACGTTTTACGTGAAACCAGCTATTCGATGTGGTGGGCGTTGAAATCACCGAGCATCACGATTTCTACGGATGGGGTCTGCTGCAGAACAAGTTCTTTAGCAATTTGGACGTGGTCCAGTGGGTACATACTAATTTACAGGTTGATTCACTGTAACCTCTTCCAAGCTGTAGTCCATCAGCATTCTCAGTCAACGAACTAATGGAGTAAATAGTCTAATGTTCTTTTCGGTAACACGCTTTCCATTAATGCAATTTTATTCTCACATAACAATTTCAGACTGACTACAATTATTTGCTTTCACTACCCACAGCTAAATGTTGCTTTGATTTACACAACATTTGTCATTTATTTATCTCATAAAATATGTAATTAACACCTTTGGCTTTGTTACTTTTTAATATGTTAATATTTAAATCACTAAGACGTTAAAACAAATACTACTATTTAAATAGTCCAGACAGTTGATTAGTTGTCTCATTGTAGAAAATAATGTTAAATCTTTAAGATATATAATAAATAAAACAAATCATATTAATTAATAACACATATAATTAAAAGATCTCGTTCTCAAATATCCTTTACAATAGTAAGACAGTCATCTCATACTATTTACAATTCACAACTCATACAAAAATTAATCAAAAATAAAGACGCGCACCAAAACCAGTCTATTTACAGTAATTTGATCATTATATTACAGTATATTTACACTATGTACAGTCACCGACACTACTACTGTGGGCTCAAGATAAAACATACTCATATATTCAATTGAATTTCATGTACTTTATACATATATATCATTTAAAATTAAATTTAAATATACTTATTTAGGCTCTCAATAAAATAAATATAGCTATTCAAAACCATAGGTCATTTTAAATATAAAGGTACAATGTTTCAATGTAAAATACTGAAAATAAATGTCAAAGCACTGCGAGGTGAGATACATTTCAATATATGTATTCAATATCTTAGTGCCATTATAAAAAAACGTACGATTTTTGATACTTGGGTTGTAGTAGTTAGTATATAATATTAGTTAAGAATATTTTTTTTGGGTATTTATAAGAATAAATCATGGATTCCTAATCCATCCCTTGCAGGCCACAACCAAGAGGCGTCACACATTCGTACGTCCTTATATAATTTACACTATATTTTTTCTATAATAGGCTTCAATCTTTCTTTATACAGATACAGAATTCTGGAAGACAAAAATTATTGTAAAATATATCTTTTTTTTTTTTCGTACACAATATTGAGCCAATACTTTAGAAAAACTTATGAAATAACATAGTTAAATAAAGTGTTTATAAAATGAAAACATCGAACCTATGTTCCAAACACTATAAATACATATTACAGTATACTACGTGCCTACCGTGTCCTAGCACGGTAGCTCAGATGTTAGAGCGGCGACTCGATAAACTAAAGATCGCAGGTTCAGATGCGATTTATTTAAATTTGATATACCAATTATTTATAAATATATAAATGTATAAGATCTTAAACGGGCATAATTTGCCTTATCTTCACCCCGCCGGTGTCTTAGAACAGACTTTATGTCACATCTTTATATTGAATTATATCTCGTGAGTCATTGGCCTCTGGAGAAACATGCGGTAGACGAATTATTACTTAAACAATGAATAGCTCTGTTTCTGATCTTGTATGTATTTTAGTAATTTAAAACTATTGTTTATATCAAAAGTGAAGGACCAATCAGGTATCCGCATGTTTCAATCTCGGCAATACTGACACTTTAATAACAACCAATGCTTCTTAAGACTACATGTAGGCCGGCGCGGTTACGACGCCCGGCGCTTCAACGTCACCTTCCCCCGCGCTAGTTGGGATACGTATATTCTCACGCGCTCCAAATTCGGTTTTTTTACCCATATCTGAAAAAATATGACAAAAAATTATTAAAAAAATGTTAGGATTTGCATTTCAATTCTAAATGACAATAGTATGTATACGATAATCATTGAAGAGTAATAAACAATACTTTATTGTTTATTTATTTGCAGGTAAATTAAATAGTATGAGAAAATAAAATTATATAATTTTAGTACACTTATAATAGCGTGTGTGTGTGTGTGTGTGTTTATCTGATGTGATATTATAGTGTATCCATATAATCAAACCGGTGCCTGTTACAGTTTTTCTATATAGTTATGTAACTTATACCCACGTCAGTTTTGTGTTGTTGAAAGGTTTCCAAATTATAGTTTAAATATCAGTGTTATCAGCAAACAGTGAGTACCGCGTCGTCCGTGATGGCGTGTATGTGCGCGGGGAAGCGCGGCAGGTCGCGGCCCTCCACGTACACGCTCTGTCCGCGGTGGTACCAGCGCCGCTCGTACACCAGCTTGCCGTCCTCCACCCGCGGGTCGCACTCGCCCGCCTCGCGCCCCGGCGGCGACCCCGCGGGCGGCACCCCGGGCTCCTCGCCGCGCCCCGCCCTGCCCCGGGGCTCCACCGCCGACGGGACCGGGACGTCGTCGCCTTGCCCCCCTTGCCTCCGCGTGGAGTCTGCAATTGTATCAAATATATAATTATCACTGAATTTATATGGACAACTGATTGCATCCTTTTGCATCCTTTTTTTTACGTCTGAAAGCTAATTGCTATTGCCGCCTGCCATCATACTGGGACACCACGGAGAGGGCACCTTGCAACTAGTGCCACCCTCCCTTTTTGGCAGGATTGATAGATTGTGGAGGGCTCACCCAAGCCTGCTACCACGCGGAGGAGGCCGAGACCCCCTCCGAGCCGAACAAATGATAGCATTCATATTTGCACCTGTGTTGTTCGCGACATGAAGATAGATGTTGACAGTAGGTGATCTAGTTACAAGATAGCTAATTAAACGTGACATCTCACGTCGGAGCTCACCGATCTTGACAGAATCGGTTTATTTACATTTGAACAACTGTAAACCAAATGTGATGTATGATCAGAAATAATTAAAAATCCATGTTCTCACAGCTGTTGGAGTTGAGGTGTTTCCGGGGCGGCGCGGGTCCCTGGGGCGAGGTCCGAGCGATGGCGCGCAGGTCCGCGTCGATGTCCCGGTCGTCGAGCTGGAAGGTGAGCGTGGTGGCGAGCGGCTTGCGACGCTTCTCGGGCGCCGGCGCCGGCTCGTTGGCGCGCCGCCGGAGGATGCGCTTCATGGGGGGCTTCACCTGGGATATTGTATGAAATTAATCGTGTGTTTTTTGTAAATTTTTTGCACTTTATAAGGGGCTTTACTGGAGTTAGAATTCACCTGGAATATGTGGACATTATACAATAAGTAATAAATAGTATCATTTTTGTGGTGTTATTATATAGAGGGAGTCTTGAAGTGGACTTGTAAAAGGGAGGGGCGGCGGGGGGGGGGGCGGTCATCCTTATCGCAAGTAGGATCAGGTGTAGTGTGAAGTAACTTGGTGGGTTCAATTTTTGAATGCACTTCTTTGTAATATATATGTATTTTATGAACTCTTTGGGGTATTGAATGAAAAAAATTGAGGATATAATATAGTCTTCAAAAAATAATTAAAGTTAAAAACAAACCTCAATAGAATCTCCATTTAGCTCCATACTGTTTCTCTCGCTCTCAATTAGCTTTCTCTTTTCCTCAAAGTCATGCAACAAGTTCTCCTTTAACTCAATTTTCTTTTCGTCAAATTCTTTAGCTGCCGCTTTCTTCTCCGCTATGTACTCTCTTTCCACAACCTCGTACATGTGATCCCTGTCAAATAAATATAGATTAATTAATAATACACTTGACAGGTTCTAACACATAAGACTGTTTATTAAGTAAGTCTTCCAATTTAATTACAAGTATTTTACATTGAAATCGACAATAAAACTTTAATGTTTAAAAAGACCTCGAAAACGTAACCTAGTCACGTGACCTCTGACGTCACACGCAAATACAGAATATGAATTAATTTACACAATTGCATTATAATACATAAATAAATATTAAAATATTATTAATTTATGAGAGATATTATAACAAGAACCATTAAGTTATAAAAAAAGCGACTATTAATTTTGTGTAAATCACATTTTTTCTTGAAGTTATTAATATTCTTATGTACATACATTAAGTTCTCATAAATATATTGATTATATACAGTCATAATTTTGAATTCTTTCAATTTATTTCTTAACGAAACTTTACTTATATATTGTATTACTTACTTTTAGTTTGTGTTTTTGTATGTTTGTATTGTGTTCATACAAGAACTACTAAACCAATTTCAATTTCTTTTAACTTATTACAGGCTAGGCATTATTACATTTTCAACAAAGAGATGACATCAATATCGGTACTTTACAAATGTATTTGTTGGAGGTAGTCTTTTAAGTAACTTATTGAAATCTAAACATATCTTAATCAATATATAGAAATACCTTTCACATTAGCATCTAAGCTATATTATATTATATCCTTGAAATGATAATAGGGTTTTTTGTGGAGAGAAATTTAAAAAAAATAATGAACGGAGAAGTTTCTTATAATTTCTGTTCTAAAGTCCTCCCAAATGAAGCCACGGGCAACAGCTAATTTTAAATAAAAGAAGAGTTCCTAATGTACTAACTTGTATATTCTATTTATGCAGAGCCGTTCACGCAGCTGGTGCTGCAGACGCTTTGCCCTTCTCATAAATTCAGGGTGAATGTTATCTTCCAACTGCTGGAGTTGTTTCTTTAAGTTTATCAGCTTATCTTGATACATCCTGGAATATGAGGGTACTATTGAAGTTATTCTAGTAAAATTACTGAGAAGAACTAATAGTAATAGTTTTATAAGTTATCTTGTAAAAAAAATAACATTTTTACTCACTGTTCTTTAATTTCAAGAGGTTCATCGTTGTTTGGTATGTCTGTTTCACTGGCTTCTTCTGTATCTACAGATGAAAATAATAAAAATAATAATCATTATTTCTGTGAGGAACTGCTGCTAGCACTTGTTTGATACATTACATCATACCTGCTTGGCAGCAAAGGAGCGACCAACACAGTAATCCATCAATCCTGCTCTTAGCATATGATTACAAACAGATTATGATATTTAAGACTTATAATTGGTTTTGATGCCATTAATGACCTCAGAATAGGGTACTGTTATAGTCGTAAACAAAACATACCTTCGTCACTATCATCCACTGGAAGCTGTGGTAACGTGTCTTCTGGATCTCTATATTCATATAAATCATCGTACCCGTCATCTTCAAAATCGTACTCATCTCCTGGCCCCGAATATGGTGATCCTTGGTAAGACATAGTCGAGGCAACGCGTAACAGTTGCATACAGATTGACTGAGAGCACTGTTTCAGGAATAAACTCTGAGCAAGGAAGGTCTAGTCAAAATGTGATGTAAATTATTGGTATTATAACTTATGTCACTCATAAGGAGTATTTCCTTTTGAAAGAAAGATACTTTCATCAAAGAAACAACGAAAATGGATCAAATTGAGTTGTTTTACGTCAAATGGGACAGGTTGAAAAGCATCATTACCCGAAAAAATTAAACTGATGCAAAAATTGAAACCATTATCACGATTGACATTTGTGCAGCAGTTAATGATATAAGTATAAGGGAGAAAGGAGATCACAAAAAATATATTTAACACAACTTAATTTGGTAAAGGTAATAATCATAGACAAATATGAAGACAATTGTACTTAACATATTATACAAAATCGAAGTGAAGTAAATAAAGATTTATAATAATTAACTTGAGATGTGTATATAAAAAGCATAATTATGTTCATAATATTATGAACATTTTAAAACGTATAATGGTACAT
This sequence comes from Dircenna loreta, assembly GCA_963555665.1. Lineage (NCBI taxonomy): Eukaryota > Metazoa > Arthropoda > Insecta > Lepidoptera > Nymphalidae > Dircenna > Dircenna loreta. The sequence goes on from OY743087.1 coordinate 16,354,565, forward strand.
AACGTGAACTGCAGTTACATTCTAAATAGTAAATCGTAATATATAGAAGTTACTACGATATGTTTAAAAACGCAAAATAATATTTTTTTCTCTCAAAGATTGAGAAAAAAGTCGATTGTATATTCAGATAAATAATCATGGATGAACAACACTAGCTTAGCAGTTACCAGAAAAAAAAACTTGACGATTATTATGATTTGACGTCAAGAAAGTGGACGTCATCTTGTATAAAAATTCTATAATTGATTAGTTTTGCTAACTCAAATTTTTAATATACACTAGTAGTTTAGATAAATGTTAGTCATTATTTTTCTTACATGTTAAACTTCAAGTAATGTGCGAGTGAAAAGAAAAAATATTTAAATGTAAAGTGCAGGTGACGCTTTAGTCTGTACGCTATTGTGTCGGTGATGTAATTTAGGTGATTTTGTGACTTCCTAGACATAGGTACTACAATGGAAGAGTCTTCATTTACAATTCCAGCTGATGACAATGGTGACACTGAGCTCGACCCTAGAATACAGGTCAGTGAGTGAAAAAATAATGTATTGAGTTAATTGTTGCATTTGTAACCGCAAAGATGAGTGTCAACTTTGTAGATTATTTCGCCAACGAGCATAATGGATATGATATTTTATATCAAAACATGAAATACGGACTTATAGCCAGTAAAGAGCTCTCTGAGTATCTTAGAGAAAGATCGAATATTGAGGAATCTAATTCGAAACTTCTCGCTAAACTAGCTAAACAGGCTAACAGTAATTGTGCCCAGGGAACTTTTGCTCCTTTCTGGGGCGTATTAAAATGTTCTGCTGAAAAACTTTCCAATCTGCACCAGCATATGTTTCAAAAAGTCAGTGAACTTGTTAAAGATGTTGCCCGCTATGCTGATGACCTTCACAAAAAGCATAAGGCAGTAAAAGATTCTGAATCAAGCACTCTAGAAGTAGTTTTACTTATACAGAACACAAAACAGGCTCTACAGAAGGCTAAAGATGTGTATACATCGAAATCAACTGAGTTGGAAAAGCTAAGGAAAGAAAATGCTTCTTCTAAAGATATAGAAAAAGCTGAAATTAAAATTAAAAAATTACATGAAGATTATAGACAGCTGGCTGAAAAATATAATTTGGTAAAGCAGGACTTTGAAAAGAAAATGACACAAACATGTAAGCATTTTCAGGATGTTGAAGAAGCTCATTTAAAGCAAATGAAACAATTTGTCAATGTATATGCTGACATTATTCAAAACAATCATGATCTTATGGGACAAGTACACCGAGACTTTAAACACCAGTGCTTAGAATTAACAGTTGAAAAACTGTTGGAACAGTTTCTTGTAGATAAGTACAATGCTTTAGAAAAAGCAAACCTTGTTGAGTTATTTCCTTCATTGCCAAAGCCTGGCTCAGCCAACAATTCAATATCAGAGGCAGATCAAATATCTTCTGTTTCCAATGGGTCACACAAACCATCACAGCCACCTAAGGCTGCAAAAAAAGAACCATCTTTTGCAACTAAAACCTCTAGAAGAACTACCTCTCTTCTTAATTTATTTACACCAAACTTTCAAAGTAAAGATGAACCAAGTGTTAGCACTGAGGGTGTGGCTCCATGCTCTGCACCATCAAGTCCAAGTGGAACACCTGCTACTCCTGTAGCTCCAGACAAAGATGATAATATGAACCGTTCCACACTTCGCGAATCCAAATGGTTTCTTCGTAGTAGAAGGACTAAGACCAAACTTAAAAAATCCAAAAAGAAAAAAGATGAAATTTCTGAAAACTCAAATGCAGGTGATAAATCAGATTTGGAAGAAAAGGAGGAAGAAGTTCCAACTAAAGAGGACCTCATGCACTCTCCAGAAGTAGATGATGAAGGTTTTCGTATTAGACCTAAAGATGAGAAGGGAAGTGTCTATTCATCTACAGACTCAGATTCTGAAGAAGAAAGAGAACAAAAAATTCATGTCGAAATTAAACCTATAAGCAATGGAAATGCTCCAATGTCTGCTAGTGTAGATGAATTGAGAGCTACAGTTGAAAATATACGATATAAAATTGGTACAACACGTAGAGGTTCAAATGTTAATGCAAGCAAAGCAAGTAATGATTCAAACAATCTTATAGATATCTTTCAAAGTCCCAGTGCTAGCAACCCTGCTTCACCACATGGTAATGTCTCGAATCCATACGCACCTTTACAAACTAACCAATCGCATGTGCTCGAAAGTCCCACTCCCTTATCTACCACCGACGTTGGTGATCTTTTTTCTGAAGTTGGCGAAATGACGCAGTCTAACTTCCGAACGTCAACACCAACAATATCTACGATTTCCTTACCTCGACCACCATCGAGGCGTTCTGAAGGCGATTTTCGTACTGCGGGATCGTCAGGGTCACGTGGCCCATCGCCGTTAACAATAGGCATGGCAGATACTATACCGTTAGCGGTTGCATTTCATGAGATAATACACTCCTATTTCCGGGGAACAGAGGAAAGCAGGTGTCAAGTCAAAATGTCAGGCGATATGATGCTTTCCTTTCCAACTGGTATAGTGGGTGTTCTTGCAAACAATCCTAATCCAGCAAAACTTTGTTTTAGATTAAAAAACATTCATAGACTTGACAATGTTTTGCCAAATAAACAGCTTATAAGTATAAACGCAATGATGTCAACTCGCGACACTACAGTTGTTGAGTTTAACATGTCGGCTTTGACGTCTCTTTTGAAAAGGCAGTCAGAGAAGAATCCGACAGCACAATATTTCAATGTGGATATACTTAAATATCAAGTACGACCGAAAACCGGCGCCGCCTCTTGTCCTTTGCAAATGGTGTCTTATTGGAAATGTGAAAACGATCACACAGATCTTAAAGTAGATTACAAGTTTAATCTCCATGCTATGAGTCCACCCAGTCCCTTACTCAATGTATCTGTCTGCGTACCGATGAATGGCACTGTGAAGAATGTCATCGCAATGCCGAAAAACACATGGAATTCGGATATTGAGCAAGCCTTGTGGCGATTTACAGAGTTGTCGCAGCATTCTGAGGACAGAGGAGTAGGGTCATTAAGGGCGCGATTCGAATTAGGTAGCGGACCATCCTCGAAAACAACAATTTCTGCCCAGTTCAATTGTGAAGGAGCAACCCTATCAGGCATCGAATTTGAGCTTATAGGAAGCGGCTATCGCCTGTCTCTCGTGAAGCGTCGCTTTGTATCTGGCAAATATATTTGTGATAGTGATGTCCACTGATTGGTCCAATTTAATCTTATGAATTACGCATTTTTTTATGTGAGGCATAGTTTTGGATAAAAATAATTGTTAACATATATGTGTCTGGTACCTTAGGACTGTTTCCTGTCCACTAAATTGCAGTTCATTCATACAATTTGTCAATTTGATGTTTAACTATTATTTTAAAATCTTTAATATATAATTAATATTAACATGTTTTTATGTACTTGTATCCACAGCCGCACTAACTTATTTCTTGAGAGATGTGCCATTTTTCACTACTAACTGGTAGTTACTAATGTACATATAACTTAAATAGTTTGTCATACATAAAACCCATAGATTATAGATAATGTAAACTAAGTTTATCAGTTGAAAACTGGTAATGTCATCACAAAAATATGAGATGCAATAATTATTTTAAAATTAAGCCCATTTAACACCAAGAAACAAAGCTTTAAAGTTGACTACATATTGATTGTCGTGTAATATGTTATTGGTGACCACTAACTACCTCCTGGTTTCAATAAGAGGTCCCACCTCTGCATTCAAATCATCAGTATGCTATGCCCAATAACATTTTATTACATATATTTTAGATTATAATTCAACATATATTTTTAATTTAGTTTTGAAAACTTTGCCAGTGTTTTCAATGATTTTATTTTTTAAAGTTTTCTCAAAATTTATATATAAACATAAATGCACTATGCAATAGTGTTATATGTATTTTTAATTTTATTTACTGAATTAAATAAAAGTAATCATTTTATTTTATAAATGATTCAATAATATACAATTTCATTAAATTGAATTTATTTGAATCTCTTAAAGTTAGTATATCTTGTTTGTTTTTGTGTATTAAAATATTAGTTTTTTTATTGATTTTTGTAGCAGGTTTTCTTTTGTATTATTTTGGCACTACCACCGGAGGTTTCTTGTTTGTTTGTTTGTTGTTAAGTGTTAGACTTTTGTGTTTCAATGTTTAAATGTTAGATGTAGTTAATATTCATGTTTAGTATTACTCGATTGTAATCTCAATTTGATCCTCTTTTAATTTTCTATTAAATTTCTATCTACATACACACGGCCTAACTTGTCTGTCTAACATTGCTTTGTTAAAAAACTTTACCAAAAGTGAAGTGTTCAATGCTGTAAAGAGATTTAGTATAATAATAATCTTTAGTACAACTTTACCATTCCATTACTATAGCAAATGTAATATTTATAAGTTATTCTGGACATTTTCTTTTTGTATTTTTCGAATCATTTCAATTCGTTGCTTATTATAAAAGCGTGATATTTTTGTACCGAAATTTCGTGCTATAATAAAAAATATGTATGTATAATCTGAAATTAAATGTAACTAAGAATTTTATGTGGACTTTATTTTACCGGATTCTTTCACCCGTTACCGAAATTGTTATGTAAGTATTTCTTTTGTTATATTAGGCGCTTGATGTAGGGACAGGAAACACTGCAAAGGTACATAAGATAACGTATTTTGTTCTTTTTTTTTATCTAAAGATAGTAGATTGCGCATGTGATTTAAGCATCACGATGTCTCGAATGTTTCCCGTCTCTACCTGTTGCTTGCTGCTGCCCCACGCGTGGGATTGCGTGGTCGTGCCGTGTGACTGTCTCAAGTTCTTCACAAATTTTCAGGTGGAGCTGGAAAAGCTGAACGCTGCCACTGACGAGATCAACAAACTGGAATTAGAGCTTGATGTAAGTATTAAATTTGTAATGAGGTTTCGTATCTGTGAGCGACAGAGCTGTTTGTTTCTTTTTTTACAATTTTTTTGTTACTCTAATATCTCGTGATTTCTTTCAATAACAATGACTATAACAAATTTTCCTTTCCGGCAATTCAATCATCTGTTTTATAAAAGAATTTAGTTCAGTGTCTTGTTTATAAAATTGTTTTAGATTTTTCATGTTTAAAAAATATGTTATCTGAGTTAACTAACACTGAGTGACAGGTGTTAAAGAGACAAACGTTAGTTGTCTTTTTGTTTTTCAAATACAATACAGAGAAAGAGACGATCCGTCGAGTACTTATTATATATGTGAGTATGGATCGCCACACGCGGATTAATTATTAATGGAAGGAATGTATCGAGTGGTATCAATATTGTATGAGGCCTTATTTACAACACTCTATAGGTTTAAGCCTAAGTATTAAATAACTTGTAGGTTATCGTTGCACTAGTTTTCTTGACCCCAAACATATTTCTCTTCTAGTCACATAATATAACAATACTAAAGAATTCCTTACAAATACCTCAACGTATCTGAGTATTGTTTGACAAAAATCAACCTTATTTCTAAAAGAAATAGTAATAGTAAAATATGTGTGTTGAATATTTATTAAACTGTTACTGTCCTTTGAATGGATCCCTTGGAGTCAGGTATTAATGTTGAAATTGTATTGTATAGAATTAAGTACACTTGTTAGTGATTCAATAGGTTGGATAACAGTAGCCCTTGTACGAGTTTTGAAGTAACGAAACGTTTATAGTTTTCGAGCAGTCACGAAACGAGTTCTTGGTTGTGATTTGTGACTCTTTTCGTGACTGCTCGAAAACTATTATCGTTTCGTATCGTCAAAACTCATGCAAGGTCTAATGGTACAGAATTATGCTAGTGATGTTTGTTGTCAACAAGACAGGTATGTACTGCTTGAGGTATTTTATAGTATTGTGTTGTAGGAAAGAAAAATAAATATAGATCCAATTCAAAAGGCCTCAGCAGGGTTACGCACATTTATTTATAGCTTGCGTTAAAGTGACGAACCGGTCATCATATTTTTCTAGCTTATATATGTATGTATAAAAATAGTTGTTTTTAATTAACTATTTTCAATACACATAAAACTGATTCTTTCGGAAGCATTTTTATATTTTAATGTATATTTTATACAAAATATTCTATATATATTTTATAACAATTATGTGATTGTTCTATATAATTGGTTTTTATATTAATAATAATTGTCTGTTTCTGTTTATTGTAAATAGTTGATTTTTTTTACCTTAATGTTTAACGACAGACACCAAAGAATATTCATGGAAATATGACCCAAAGAAGTTTTTTTTTTTAATATTATTTAATAGTGAGGCTTTTTTTCATATCTAAGATTTATAAACTCGTAAGCGGTGTGTGATTCTCAAAAATGCAAAACATTTATTATTGGATTCCTATTATACGGCACTTACATTTTTATTGTGCTATATAGTGCTATTAATATAAAAATATAATAGTCAGACGCTCACTCCGCTACATCCTCATTATAGTATTAATTTTGGGTAAACAATACTTATTAGTTACTTATTACTTATTAGCAGACAAAAACTAGTCAATATTAACTGTTAGAGGAAAATATTAAAAGTCCGTTATCTAACATGACGTGGTAATGTGGCTGTGACGTCACCTGCAGTGTGAGCACATGAGGCCCGAAAACATTTTACTAAGTATGAACCTAGAAGATACATTATACTAAAGTGCTTGCCTAAAAGATTTATGTCCGAGAAAAGGTTCGGATTCATAATGGAAAGCGAATATGTTCACTACGAAATAAATACTTATTTAATATTTGATAGGTGTTTGAAATTCTTCAAGGTCAAACAGTGTGGCTTATCGTATAATGAAATGCGGCCAGTACTCTCATATTGTCGATATTTAAGATTAAACAGATTCCAAAAGTAATAATCATATAACTAACATTAACGTTTCTTAAACAAACATTCTGCGTCCATATTGTATTGTACAAACAGTACAACGCAATAAAGGTACAGTGGTACAAACTATGTACAGTTATTGTTTTGCGGTCACTTGACTTAAAGGAACTAGATATCCCTGTTCCAGTTCTGGTGTACGAGTGCATGCGAGCATCACTATAATAACTTATAGCGTTATGAACAAACAGCTGTAATCTATCTTTCATTGATAGTAAATTAAACCGTGGATAGATCGAATACAAATAATAAATAATCTCTTTTCCATACATTAATATGACCTTGCCAGTTTAATTATCTTCTCGAGAAAAACAATGTTCATTTAAATAAAGCTTTACTGATAAATATGTCGGCCAGGTATGAATTATATGTATATAGTTAAACATAACGTTGCGTCTTTATAGATATATTGATCTTAATTCATTTTAAGTAAGATCTATTAAAATGATGTTCTATTGTGATTAATGGTTCCTTGAAATGTTACCATAGAGTGCAACATTGAGCACAGACTATGGTCCTATTTATAGACTATTATTTAAGTAAGACGTATAAAATGAAATATACATAAAAAATATGATAACATTTGCGGAGATTGAACTAAAGATAGTAGGTGCATTACGCGGTCGGTTGCGCGTGCGCAGGGAGGAGACACGGGTCAATTAGAGCGGCCGTCGCTTGACATGGACTCATTGCTATTCGTATTGCTATCAATTTAAATTAATCTATTTAATAGTGACGTAATATACGGGTTTGATTATGATCTGAGATATTCGATTTATTAAAAATATATATTGGTACTGTAGTTACCCTCTGGTTGATAAATATTAACCAGAAAATGTCATATAGTATGTATGTAATTAAATATCATATAATAATAGTTTAATATAGTATAACAATAATTTTGTGACAACGCTGTGAAACATGAGCTCTCTCACACTAAAACTAACGGATACTCACGCCCACACACACTTAAAAAACAAATTAATTTATCAGGAGTCAATGAAAACGTTCCACCTGCTGTTGAACGAGACCTCACGTCGGCTGCAGGCTCTAACCAGACGTTTGGGAACTTGTGTAGACAAGTCCCGGCCGTACTATGACGCTGTTGCCGCGTCGGCCACAGCTCGGGCGGAGTGCCAGCGCGCTGCGGTACAGTACCAGCGTGCTAGCGGTGAGTCTTAGCGTACACGGTATATTATTTCAGTGTTGTTACATTTTTTGGAGCCATTGAAAAATATATAATTTGTACAAATTATATATTTTTTTTAAAGTTATCTTTAAGATTTATGTCCATGATCTGAAAATATTGTTTTGTCTTTCAATTTGTTGTCTCTTTATCTTTTATTTACGTTTCATGCAAAAAGTGCTGTATCGATTTTGATTCCATTTATAAACAGCTATTCTGCTTATTAATTAGAAAATGAAACTAATGGTACAGCTAATAAGTTCTTAGTATGTATTGTATATATATTTATATATATTTAATCACAAATATTAATGCCTCTCTTAAATTATACAGGCAGTCTATAGCAGTCGTATAAGGTAGATTTGGTAGAAGGTATCAGGTTTCCCGAGTGGTTAGAAGTTAAGCCGCTATATGTATCTATAGATTTATTTATTTAACATTGAAACAACCTGTTGTCAATACTACAGTTGTAATTATTATTATACCAGCATTATATAACTCTATTGGATGAAACTAAAAGGACAACTTTAACATTTTATACTAAAACTTATTATTATTTTTATGTTGGTATATATAATAATTATTATTTATCATTTTGCTATAGACGTGGATGTTTTCCTCGCTCTACATCTAGCAACTTCATAATTAATTGAAGACTTGTTCCAATGCCAGATATCTAATTAGGCTATGTAGGTTTTAGCTAACCTCAGCGCATTTTTTAATAAATAATCATTTTTTTCTACTGCTAGAAACAGTACCGTATTGCGATGTTTGATTTTAGCGTTGGTAGTTTTAACTCGTACAATAAATATTTAGTACAAATGCCTTTGTAGTCTTGTGTATTGATATTTTCATATAATCATGATTAATAACAACAGAAATGGAAGTAGAATACAAATCTGTGAATATGTAAATATATTCACAGCGACTGTAATGTTATCAGGTTGGTTATTAACGTAATATAAACGAGCTGTTGGTACGTTATCACAAAGATAGCATTGCGATCTTCCTGTCGGGAACCCTTGTACAGACCCCAAGGCCGGCTACGGTCAAGGATGCCAATAGACATACAAAAATGTATATTACTAAGTAATGCGCCCATTTCATTATACTATTTAACCACATAATATGCACATCTGACAAAAGATGCCTCTCTGATTGATGGAGACTCCTACTCACTATTCTTCAAGGTCAAATAGCGTGGCTAAATCGTATAATGAAATGGATGCATAAATTATGAATAGTTTTGTTATCACGTCGTTTCTTTTACAAACATGTTCACCTTTATATTATATTTTATAATTAACAGAACAATATATAAGTACTCTAAAAATAAATTGCTACAATATCAAAATATGTAATTTAATAAAATGATGAAATAAACAAATTAGTGGATTTTTCTTAGCAACTTTAATTCTTTTCGTTCCATGTTCTTGTAATGGCCATTTTGAATTTAAAATCATAAGTTTAACTGTTATTTATATTCCTTTTATTCGTCACGTCCATAGATCTCCCTCCATGAAATGTAACCCCATGTCTAGTTAAAGGTAACCTAAGGAGTGTATGCTTCAAAGACTTAATTAAATAATCCTTTCAAGTGATCTCTTTCTATATATTGTATTGAGTTTTCAACGTTTTCAACTTTACCTAAATGCGCCCATTTCATTATACAGTTTAAGTGACACTATTTGACCCTCAACAATAGCAAGTATTCGTCTCCACCAATCAGAGAGAAGCACTAACTCACTAACAGCCATTTTACTATGCTACGAGCTTGACGCTAGTTGAGATAGTTTCGCTTAGATTGTATGATAAAATGGGTCCATTAGAGGTCAGATATATTACAGCTAGTGTATGAGTAAGTCGATGAAGTGTAAACGTAGTCTAATTTGCGTAGTTGAGTTAATGAATCAACGTATCCATTACAGAATGGTGTAACATATTTAGGTCAGGTTAGTGTTTCTTTGTTATATATTGGATTATTCTATTATTTCACTAAAAAAGTTAAATAGAAGTTTTATATGATTAAAGTCTATGCCGCAGCTATGACTGTGGCTTAATAAATAATTATTATAACGATGCCGTGAAAAAAGTATAAATATATGTTAAAAATAAGTAGATTACTTTAAGTATTATTTAAGTTGTAGTTTTGAATACAACGTAAATCCAGTTAAATACAAACTAGCTGACGTCGAACGCAGTGTATCATTAATACTGTATCATTACAACAGACAGACAGACATGTGGCCACGATTAGATATAACATTGCAATTTATTTATTTTATCTTTCCGATATATGTTTAAATAACATACCTAGGTCATTGACACGTTTGGTACTTTCCATCCAATTTGAATTGTCTAAACATTTCTGACTCGTTCTGCTTAAATTATTAAGTAGGAATTGGGACAAACTTCCAAACTATATTAAGAGTGCTCGATTAATATAATTGATCTCTATTTTAATGACTTTTTCTTGACTTATAATCATAAGTCAGAGAATCTTGTCTGGGTGTTTTAAATATTATCTTTATTAAAAAACTGGCTCGCATTGCAACTATGTTGGTTTACAAACTATTGATAACAAAATAATCGTACTTTTTTAACATTGGCATGTGTTTTCGCTTTATTTAGTGAACTTTAATCTCTTAGCTTAACTTATAAAATACGTTCTTTAGTAATATCACAAAATACACCTACATTACAGTACTTACATCTTTTTTACTAAAATGTATTTTGTAAAGTTTTACTTAGTCTTAAATAAATAAATATTTAGTAATAATAGGCTCGTATTATCATTAACCAACATTATTAAGATAGGCAAATAAATTGTAACATCGACCCAAATCATACAAAGATACAGTAGATTGTATTCTCTTTGTTCCTGAGACATTCCACAACTACCTGATATGTATTCAACCTTGCTACATTGTACGTAAGAGATTCATTCACATTCATCGTCTATGCAAGTCTTGCTCGTGTTGATGATAAAAGACAATTTCAGGCTGTGTGATAATTTATTTTTAATTTAACTAAAGCTGTTGCCACTGACTTTCGTCCCGTCCAGTAAATGTTCCGTAAAAAACAAAAAGACCAAACATTTTAAGACTATTGCCGTACGTGCCAAGTGATCACGTAGCAATTAGTTTTTGAAAAACATATATTATACAGATTTTTGAGTTACTATCTTATAATTTCATCACAAAAATCTATCAAATCGATGAATTTTGATTGATCTATTTGTATAGAGTTGCACGGGGCCGCGAAGGAAACAGTCACGTTAGCGGAACAGAGGTTTGTGAGCAAGCAGGACGAGTGGCAGTTTGACTCCAACTGGCAGGAAGTACTGAACCACGCTATCATTAAGGTTAGTAGTTTAGCCAGCTGGAGCGACCGACCAAGACCAACCCTCCCCTTCGCCTTCGGTGTCCAAAACTCACTTTCCCCTGGTTTTTTTTAAACCCTTAAGGCAACGCATTTACAACATGGTGCATAACCTCTAGGTACTACATGACACACAGACAGTATTTGTACTGTCTGTGTGTCATGTAGTACCTATAATAAAAACAAAATACATTCCTATTGAAAATTATACCATTTTTAAGAAAAAAGAAATGGAATCTACCAACTAAAATAACATTTACGAGTTTCTCTGTTTTTCTTAACGGACCGGTTCTTGAGGTACCGGTTTTCTCTCTGTTGTTATTCATAATAAAAGTCACGACTGTGAACCGTTAATTAACAGAAAACGTTAATCTCTGGGTTGTTAACTGAAAGACCGGTTTAACTTTTTGTTATGTTACTACTTGTAATAGTTGTTTTTATATTAATTTGGTGGTTGTAGGTTATGGACGCTGAAAAACGTAAAGCAGAAAGTGGGCGGGAACATCAGAAGAAAGCAGCTCTTTATATTGCAGCTGAAAGGAAGGTATAAAAAACAATAAAAAAGATAATATTTAAAAAAATATATGATTTGTTTTTATATAGGTAGTTATTTGTTTAAATAATATTCTTACTGACTGACTGATCTATCAACGCACAGTCGAAACACGGTTAGAAATTTTATAAAGTTAATATATTTTATGACATAAAAGATTATAAATTACATCCCTTAGCCAAAAAAACAACAATGTATGGAAAACGTTTTCGAAACACATGACATTTTACACGATTTGACCTCGAAAGAAGCTGCGACTGAAAATTTACAAGTGTATGAAAAACAAGATTTAATTAATTTTATGTATCTTGCAGGTAACTCAACTAGAAGATAATCTCAAACGAAATATTATTAAATCTAAAATTTACTTCGACGAGAAGAAACTTTGCGACGAACAGCTGCAGACTCAGAATGAGAAGATTGAGAACTTACAGCGTCTCATTGCCGACGCGAAGTTCAGATACTCCAAATCTCTCAAACTCCTCGAAGAAATATCTGAAGAAATTCACAGACGCAGAGGTGAATATCCACCAGGAAAGGATACGATACCTGTTGGACCGAGGGAACCGGGAGTTGGAGCAGAAAGAGATCCAGTACACGATGAGATACAAGTAGAAGGGAGTGATAATGACGAATCAAGCTTACAAGAACTAAGAATGCGCGTTAGAGAACTAGCTCTCAAACCGATAGATAGAAACGACGTTGAGACGGACGAGGCATGGGCTCAAGAACTGAACGAAACTATTAACAAGTTGGATCAACTTCTGATGATGAAGGAATCTAATCAACAAAAGAAATCCAAATTCACTGCCACTTCGCCGAGGAACGCCAGCGCTCCATCAACCAGCACCAACACGGGCAAATACAGTCATCCACCCAGCGACAGCTGGAACACTGAGTCCAGCTTATCACGACCTAAGTCGATAAGTAGGGAGGTTGTATATGAAAGTACCAACCCACCAATCAGCAAGTCAGATAAATCCAAGAGCATGATGTCGTTAGACGTCCTGGCTCTAGCGCGGGATGCCAATATAATGGACCGCGAGTCTTATTTGAAGGCGGTTATTGAAGATAAATCTCCCACCGGCACGTACACAGAGAGCAATTCGGACCGGAACGATAGTCCAGATGACATTCTGATGGTGGAGTGTGACTCCAGCGATTCCACTCAGAATCCTGTCATCAGAATGACGAGTTCCACCGTCACCGACAGCGATAACAGCTAAATAACAGTCTGTCTAACAAAACTCACTTAAGAAACACTAACATATACGCTCTATTAATTTCCGTCTTTAGTAAATGTATCTGTTTGTTTGTTCGTTGATATTGGTCAATAGTGTTGTGATGTAGATAGAAAAGTCGCGTAGTTCTCGATAAGTGAATAATGAATTCAGTACTTTGAACAGGGTTGGCGAATACGGCGCTAAAAGTGTTTATCATATATATTTATTTCTAATGAAGCCATAGAAATCCACCGAGAGCTCAAAAACTGTACTTAAAATATTATATGTTGATATAATTCTGATAATTATATTATTTTTTATAGATATTATGTATAACTATAAAAAAATATGCGGATTGAAAAATGGCAAAAAAAAGGTAGTGTCAATATCGCTTAATAAATAATACACCTACAAGTATAGAATAGACAATCTTGAGTATATTAAATGTGTTGTTTGGGATCAGGACAGCGTCCAATCCTATTTCTTAAAATACTCAATTTTGATTTTCGAATTAAAATAAAAGCTTTAATATACTGCAAATATATCGTTTGTTTATGGTCTATTTAAAATTGAGGTGCTCAAAAACCTAATACACTATGGTTTGTACTTTTTTAAATGTGACACTTATCACAGATAACAAACACATGTAATATAGTTATAAGGTTGTTTTACACATAGAGTTATAAATTATACCCGAGTGGTATCTGTCTGTATTAAATTTTAACCACTTGTAAAATAAATACATATTAATATTAAAATCTTTACTAACTCGATGTTTCGACATATATAAAAATGGTAGTCCTTACAGAATAATGATGTATTCTAATAATTTCTAAACTATTAACCTCTCCCCTCTTGACGTCTCTAAATGCACCCTCTATTCGTGAAGCACAAAATGTTAGTAAGGCACTATACTATCAGCCAATAAACATATAAAATTGGAGTGGAGTTTTACTTACCCTTTAAATAGCTTTTTATTAGAGTAAATACTGCTGGATCTTTCTGTAGATATTAGACATTACCTCGTTATAAACAATTGAACACTATGTTTTCACTGTTTTTTAAATGTCATTTCAATTGTAGATTAATAAATGTAGTAATTTTAGAGACTACGACCTTATGGCTTAGACATACCAAATACTTGCCTGATGATGATGAAATGATAGGTTCCGTGTTCGATCCTAGGATATCACTGGTTATAAGATAAAAAAAACAGTATATAATAAAGCTCAATAGAAATATCTGTACTCTGTAAATAATGGAAATTTATGTTTCTAAAATTGGAACACAATTACAAAAATATATTACATAGTAATGTGTACAGATAAATATTTTCATATATTTCTACTGACATTAGAAATGCTCCTAATAGAAACGTCTTTAAATGTTTAGTTAAAAAACATTTTTTATCCTTGTTTAACATACCTTAAATCTAGCCTCCATCTGTTATTTTTATTGTAGTCGTTTATTTTTACTTTGTGAGTTAAGTTGATTTTTATATTTATCCTTCTAATAATTTCTTATTATAAGACAGACTTTATATATTTTTTATTATTGTTTTCTTTTTTTTTTACTTCTATAAGACTAGAAATTTAAGTAGTTAGGCTATATTTATATTTATATTTGTATTTCTATTTTGTTTTTTACGCACCCTTATTTGTTCTCCATTTATTTCAGGACTAGCTGGAAGAGAATGCTTGTGGCATTATGCTAGCCTTTCCAGCTTTTGTGCAAATAAATATTAAATTTTAAAATTGCTAACTGCCACTACTGACAAACAACATCTGTTATTTAAGAGACAGTGTTTTTTATCTATATATAGTACAATACACAAGTGATCAGTGGTATTGATCGAAAGTGGAAAAGTATAAGTAATTAAACTTTGGATTAATTCATTTAGATAAATGAGTTATTGTATTCTGCCGACATTTTTGGTCCATCACATTTGACATCGTTTGTACCACGCATGTGAAGTATTGTGTGTGTTGGCCCAACGTGGCCCATCGTTGGCACGTGTATAATATGTAGAACTGAGTAAAATAAAACAAGTAATTATAACTAGACATTTATTTCAACGGCGAAGACAGTGCTTCCATCTAACGACTTACACATCACAAACAACAATAGTTCAACACGCAAGGGGAAGGCACTTTGGAATAATAGATGTTATATTACACATAATTATGTCAACTAATTCATACTAAAGGTTTCACTACTCTTACTGGCAATGTTTTTCGTCCACAGAAGACTTCTAGATTGGCCGTAAAAACATATGTAAGTAATAATATTGGAATATTTGTAATGTATTTAAAGCAATATTTTTAATAATAAAACAGTAACCATGAGATTATTATCAAATTATGTAATTTAATGAATGATTTTTTTAATATTTTCTTAGTTTGATTACTATTTTATTTGATGTTCATAGGTTACTTTCAATAACATCATTCATTTGTATAAAAAATTCAAGACAGACAAAACTAGATATAGTATTTAAATAAAAATATATAATAAATAATGTATTATCAATTCTTAAATGTACACAACCAATACTGGCGCTACATACAGGACAACCATCACAAAATATTGAAATTAACACCGACGAGCAGAACGATATTCCCAAACTGAATTCCAAAATATAATAATTCTCACAAAAAATATTTGTTTTATTTAAAAAAAAACAGTCTCAGAAAAAAAACTCGGTTTGGCCGCATATGATTTATCTATTAAAAATATAAGATTACTTAAAAATATGTAATAAAATATAATTAATTATCTAAAACTAGATACTTCACGATACATTAAAATTCTATTTTTGGAATAATATTATATAAATATTTTAATTTATCATTAATACAATTTTATAAACCCTATTATTACATGAGAATTTTATCTAAAATTGTATATCATTTGTACAATAAATATGTTTGTGCTGTACTTTTGTAAATATTGCATTAATTTATTTTAATAAAAATCATTAAACTACAATAATTGTATTGAGCCGAAGCTCTCAAATGCAACAGAATATATCTTCTAATGAAAAAATAGAATTCGTTTAAGAAATAAAACTAAATGCAGTACAATTAGTAACTAATTTATAGCGATCACGTCCTGCGCATGCGCATCTAAAAATGCGCAGTGATTATTTTCGGTTACGTGTAGAAAACTAGCGTTCTACCACAGCCTTGCATTAAAAAACTATAAGAAATATATAGTTACTCTTAGAAATAAAAAAATAACTATAAAACAGAAACATGAATGAAAATTCAATAAAAATTACTTTAAATATTTTAATGTACAAACGCCATAACTAGAGGCTTGATGTATTTTACTTTACTTTTCGCTCTGGGGAAGAATTTTAACGTCAAATCGAGAAGTCGTCTCCAACGAGCAGCACCAGTGCGACTTGACTTGAAGAGAACAGAGCTCAAGGTGCTCTCGGCCCGCGCTCGAGACGGAGCGCTCTCGACTTCATCACTATTGGTCAAATCGATTTCAAACGTCACTTAAAACTGAACGCGCATGGAATATAACGAAATATCAACTCTTAAGTTACTAATACATAACTATGGTAACATGTTGTGTTCGCGGTGACTGTTAGGACGTACGACGTCACTTGTAGCTAGGAATGACATAATATTAATTTAAGAAGTGTTCTACAGACGCGGAAGCATTGCGCGGTTCAAATCATCAAAATAATATAATATAGAAGCAACAATGAGCGACCGGCACGCCCGCCGACACACTTCATAGACACGTTACGAGAGACACGTTATTGTCGGAAATAATCTACATTCTAAGAATTGTATCTAACCTGCGATAAGAACCGGGATGACTGTTAAAACCATATTATTATAAAGTATGGAAAAGAAACTATGAATTACAAAAGATCTCGATAATATTTTGGTTTCAATAATATACCCGTCATTTGTAAAAAGAATAATTATTTGTATTCATGTCAAATAACACTTAGAATATATAATTTATAAATATGGATGAATTAAATTAAAACATAAACCTGGTATGAGCTGATACAGTTCAAGTATGACGTCACAGGCCCAGCGGACAGTGGGGGGGATTTTAAGAATAATTGTCACATACTCAATTCAAATCTTCGAGATATAAAAATCTTATAAATAAATATAGAGCTACATATAATTTAACTACAGACGTAGAAGTTACTTAGAGCCCACATTGTAGTAACAAAGCAGTTGGTCTGTGTGGGGGGCGCCGTGGAGTGGGGGGCGCCGTGGAGTGGGCGTGCGGTCGTCGTCAGCAGCTCATCAGTGTTACAGCTTGGAGGCCGGCACCACCTCGCGCCACCAGGACGCCCGCTCGAACACTCCGGGGTGACTGAAGAACGCCTTCTGAAGATTCTGGTACAGCTGGAAATAATAACAACGACCGTGTCATTCACGACGTCTATGTAATTTAGAGCGTTTATATTTTGTACTCAAATCTTTGAGTTATTTGACTTTGATTGATAATATTATATGCGATATAGTTTAAATATAGCCAAAGCGATCCGCGCGGCGCTCGGTCACTAGTGATTGTAGTGTCCGACGTAATCTCCGGAGCACACAGACGAGTCCAGAGCCGTCGTCACCATGGAGTCCCCGGGCTGTGTGACTCGCGGCCGGTGGCTGGATTATAATCAATATTGTAATGATCGAAGAGAAACCAACCTTCCCGTCGCTCTTCCCGAGCACCGAGTTGAGCACGAAGTCGGTGGGTGCGAGTGCGTCCACGACCCCCAGCACCTCCCCCCGCAGCTCCCCGCACAGCTCCAGCACGGCGGCGCGCAGCAACCCCGCGCAGCCCTCCCCGGAGGGGCCTCCCCCAGTTGCAAACCCTCCCTGGTACAACTCCACCATGTTTCCGTCCAACGACATCAACCCGTAGAGGCAGAACAGCTTCTTCAGCACAGGCTGCAACTCTCTGTCCTTCTTTTCTATGCTGCTCCACGAGATGATGAGGGTCAAGTACTCCGCATAAACTTTGGTGAGCGTCCTCCAACGGTATACTTGAGATTTGTTCCTCGCTTGGACCTTCGTCAGCCCCTTCGCGAGCTCCGCCTCGTTCTTTTCTTGCGTGTGTTTCAGAAGCCAGAACAGAAGCCACTTGTAGGTGGATATTATGACTGTAATAAAAAAAATACTTTTAAACAAACTAAGTTTGATTTGTGATACTGATGTTTCATTGTGTGAGGTTCTCATTGTAACGTAGTATTTAATTAAAATAGGAAAGCAAATAAAACAATGAGCGGTTTAGATGACATATCAAAATTGTCTATTCTAGCAAGCTGATTACATAGACTATAGACTAACATTTTTATTTGGTTTTTTGGCTTATGACAGATGCCTATAGATACTTTACATCTCCCTTTCTTTATAAACTAAACAAACTTAAAAACGTTTTCTTACATTTTAAAACTAACTTATTATTCTTTAATTAACATGAATGAACATAATAAATTTTATATAACAAAACAATGACTTACTATTATGTGAATAGTAAACTAACATTATTCATCTAATAATTAATGTTGCACAAGAAAATATACAATGATTGTAAATTTACTGAGCACAGCTTTAATAAGTACTGATTTAAGTGTTATTAAAGATCAAGTCTATTTACTGGTTTTATTATTCTACCATATCTTGATGATCTAGGTGCTGTTGATGGTTGAGGGAGTGTTGACTCCAGCATGTGATTAGAACTACTTGGTGATGAACTTGTTGATGTCGGTTGAGACTCCAGGGCAGCAGGTGATTGTGGTGATGGAACCTGTTGTGTTGTTGGTTCTTCTGTATATTTAATATCAGGAACTACCACTCTGTTTCTGGTTATGTCTGCTTGAGTCTTGTGCAAATGACTGAAGTTTCTGCGTAGTATTTGTCCTTGATCAGTTTGGATGATAACGGATCTTGGTAAACGTTCAGGCCTTTCTAACACCCTTGCCCCCTCCCATTGACGGTGGGCAACTTTGTGTCTGACCTTCTCATTAATTTCAAAAAAATCTGGTTTTTTAGTGTGCCTATTACCATATTTGGCTTGTACTTCTCTTAGTCGTTTAAGCTCAGTGGTCACTCCTGTTATTATTTTTGGTTTTAAGTTGTTGTCGTTTATAGGTAATGGAGATCTGGTAATTCTGCTGTATAGACGTTGATTGGGTGAGCCTAAAATATCATTTCTTGGAGTATTTCTCCAGTTTAATAAAGCAAGTTGGACATCAGACTTGTCCATACTGCATTTTTTCAATATGTTCTTGACTACTTGAACTGCTTTTTCAGCAAGCCCATTGCCCTGAGGGTGATGTGGACTGGAGGTGACATGGTTAAATTTCCACTCTTTTTGAAAGGCCTTGAATTCTCTGGACATGTATTGTGGTCCATTGTCAGTTTGTAGCTCT
Organism: Dircenna loreta; assembly: GCA_963555665.1. Classification (NCBI taxonomy): domain Eukaryota; kingdom Metazoa; phylum Arthropoda; class Insecta; order Lepidoptera; family Nymphalidae; genus Dircenna; species Dircenna loreta. The sequence continues at coordinate 16,374,298 of OY743087.1, forward strand.
TCTGGTACTCCATGCACGGCAAACCATTGTTTCAATTGTTCTATAACTTCATACGATGACTGACCTTTTAGCTGTCGAAAATCCACATATCCGGAGTAGCTGTCACAGATTACTATGTAAGTTTTACCTTTTAGTTCAAACAGATCAGATGCAACTATTTGCCATGGAAGTGTAGGAAATTTTTTAACTAGCACTATATCTTTTATGTTATCTCTTTGTGTTTGTTCACAGATGGAGCAGGTTTTGACTAGTTTTATAATGTCGTGGTACTGTCCTTTCCAATAGAAAAGTTGTCGTGCTCTTCTTAAACAGCTGTTTATACCTAGATGTCCTTGATGAATATTCTTTAGCATTTTGGGGATCTGTAATTTAGGTACCACAATTTTATTTCCTTTAAAAATTATACCGTTCAGATAGCTTAGTTCTTCTTTAAAATTAAAATAGTGTTGTAGTTCTGTAGGAAGGTCCCTGACTTTGTCTGGAAATCCTTGTATTATTGTCTTAAGTAGTAACTGTGAGTGTTGGTCTTCTTTTGTGGCTGTAATTAACTCTTGTTTAGCATTTACTGACATAGGTAGTATAACTGCAACTTTCAGATTTTCTTCTTGTTCATATTTTAGATTAGAGGCATCACAGTCTCGACTAAGGAAGTCTGCCAGTGGTATCTCTGTACCTTTTTTAAATATAACTTTTGGTGAGTATGGTGTAAGATTAAATAATATCCGTTGCAATCTTGCTGGAGCAGATTGTATGTTTTTCTTGAAGATAGACTCAAGTGGCTTATGGTCTGATTCTACTGTCAGTTCTTTGCCGTAAACATATTCGTGAAATTTCTTACATCCAAACAGTATAGCGAGTGCTTCCTTTTCGATCTGTGGATAGTTCTGTTCACATTTGGTCAACGCCCTTGCTCCGAATGCTATTGGTTGTCCTTCTTGGAGGAGTGCAGCACCAAGATTTTTTGAACTTGCGTCTACACTTAATGTTACAGGTTTATTTACATCATATAGTCTTAATACTGGAGGCCTCTGGAGAACTTGTTTTATTTTGTTCCATGTTTCTTCGTGATGAACTTCCCATATAAAGTTTGTATTTTTGTGTAGCAAGTCTCTTAGTGGATTTGTTAGGTCTGACATATTCGGGATGAATTTATTTAGGTATGTGATCATTCCTAGTAGTCTCTGTAGCTCCGTTTTATTTGTTGGCGTCTTCATTGCTTGTATGGCTTCAACTTTTTCTGGGTCTGCTTCTAGTCCATTAGCTGAAACAATGTGCCCCAGGAATTTAATTCTTTCTGATTCAAAAATGCACTTATTTTTATTTAGTTTGAACCCTGAATTCTTCAGTGTTTCTATAACTTTGCTAACAGTTTTCTTAAGTTCTTCTCTACTTTTTGCATAGATAAAGATGTCATCGATTGACACTCTTGCGTTTTTAAATTTACTGAGCAAATTTGTTAAAATTTCTTGGAATATTTCAGGAGCCGATGATACTCCGAAAGGAAGTCTCTTGAAAGAATATCTTCCCCATGGCGTAGCAAAAGTTAATATCTTTTGTGTTCTTTCAGAAAGTCTAATCTGCCAAAATCCTTTTGTACAATCTAACAATGCAAAGAATTTAGAACCTTTAATGTCTGCTGAAATTTCTTCTATAGTAGTAAGTGGAAAATGACGTCTAAGAATGTTTTTATTTACATCTGACGGATCAATACAGATTCTTATTTTACCTTTTTGTCTCACAATTACCATAGGACTCACGGCAGGGGTAGGCTCTGTTTCTGGTTTAATAACATCTAACTTAACCATTCTATCAAGTTCTTGCCTTACCTCGTCTCTTATAGCATGTGGAATTCTTCTTGACGGTCTAATTTCCAGTCTCGGGTTCTCAATAAGGTCAATATCATATTCAAAGTTTTTATAACATCCTAAGCCTTCGAAGATATCATTTTTACATTCACTTTCCTTCAGTGTTTTCACTCGTGCAATAAGTTCTAATTTTTCACATGTATCAAGTCCTAGAATTGGTGTAACTTTTTCTTTAACTATCTTGAATATTATGTTTCTTTTTTCATTTTTTATTTTACATAGTAACTCTGCTTCACCTAGAACTGCCATTTTATCTTCTGTATAACTTATTAAATTTTTTGTTCGGCTTGGTTTCAGACTTGCCTTTAGTTTGTTCATCAAGTGTCTCGGTAACACATTGCATTGTGCTCCTGTGTCTAATTTGGCAGCAAATTTTATTTTACCAACTTGTATTGTTTCTGTCCAGTCTTTCTTATCTCCACCACTTACAGCTGATATATATACCTCGTCTTCTGAACAATCTGACATTTCTTCTACAGTGTTCACTTTATTTTTTAATTTAGGATTATAGTTCTTTGTGCGGCACATTTTGGCAAAGTGACCATTTTTGTTGCACTTGGTACAGGGTTTGTTAAATGCTGGACATTCTCTGCGTTTGTGATTTGAACCACACCTTTTGCAGTCAAAATTTTCATTTTCTTTGTTTTTGACACTTTTGTTTTTGACTACTAGTACTTTATTTGTTTTATTTTTGCTTTCAAACTCATCTAATTGTTTGGACGCTTGTTCACTAGTTTTACAGATATTAATAGCTTTGGTTAAGTCTAATTTATCCTCTGTCAACAATTTCTCTCTGACTTGATTGGATCGGATACCAAAAACTATTTTGTCCTTTAACATTTCGTCCAGTAAATTGTCAAATTCGCATTTGATTGCCTGAGTTTTTATTCGGGTTAAAAATTCGTTAAAATATTCATCTTCATTTTGTTCAATCTTAAAAAATATATATCTTTCGAATGATATATTTGTTTTTGGTGCAAAATACTCTTTGAACCTGTTTTTGATGGCGGCCAGGTTTTTTTTTTCTGTATCGCTCAGATTGAAACTATTGTATATTTCGATCGCTTCTGGGCCTATTACTGCCATAAATGTTGCTGCCTGGACATCGGCTGGCTTTTTATCTAGCTGAACAGCGATTGCATACCACTCAAACTGTTGTAACCAGTTTTTCCAACACGTTGATTTGTCCGAGTCAATTTGTAGGTTAGCCGGCGGCTTTATTCCAGATACTGCGTCGTTCGTAGCCATTTTACAACTTTCTCACGAATTTCTTCGTTTCCTTTTTTTAACACGTTTTTAAATACTTCTGACACCATGTAACGTAGTATTTAATTAAAATAGGAAAGCAAATAAAACAATGAGCGGTTTAGATGACATATCAAAATTGTCTATTCTAGCAAGCTGATTACATAGACTATAGACTAACATTTTTATTTGGTTTTTTGGCTTATGACAGATGCCTATAGATACTTTACACTCATGGAGACAGAAAATTTCAAAAACGGTAAATGGTGTAATATATTATAAGTCCTCACAGTCAGGGTTCTTCAGCTCGTCGGTGGTAGTGCAGGTGAACCGTGCGTCGGCCAGGCTTTGGTCCTGCAGGAAGGCGACAGTCCCCAGCGGCGAGTCGGGCGCTCCGCCCCCCCGCGCCGCCTCGTACTGCCGCAGCAGCCAGTTGCCGGCCTGCTGCGACAGCACGTTGTTGTCTCCCTCGTACGTCACCGTGGGCTCGTGGTTGCTGCGGATGTCGCCCAGGTTCGCGCACTGGAGACCGTCCGAGGGGTGAGCGTGGACACAGCGTACGTGACGTGGACACATTTGACGAACATCTCAAGTAACGTACAAGAATTATGTATGTATTGAAAATTATCTACCAAAATAGTTTTTAACATACTACAAAGATGTTGAAAACTATCATTTAAAAAACAACCAGAGCGGGACTCGAACTTGCAACATCTCTTTTATTTTTAATGATTATTTTCATCTTAACGTAGTACGGCTCACCTTGAGGTACCCGTGCCCCCCGCAGGACTCCCGCGCCTCCTGCGCCGCCTGCAGCACGCGCCACGTCAGCAGCGGCTTGCAGCACGACACCATGGCGTGGATCTCGGACACCGTCTCACTCTGGGGAGGAGACACACGTCATTATCACGACTCCTACACTGGCGGGCGCCGGTGTGGCGTGTGTGTGTCATCGGAGTGTCCCTCATCGAACCCACCAGGTTGTCTACTCTGTGGCCCGCGTTAGATTTCTCCGCGATCTCCAGGTACGTGGTGGTGAAGCTCTGTATGTAGATGCGGAACACGATGGCGGCAGCCACGTGACCGAACAGACGCCATTGCTGTAATTAATTAAACACAATTGTAATTTATTTATTTCAGAACGTAATGAAGATTTTTTAAAAGGCAAGGGATGTCTAAGTCTATAGGAAATGTAGAGGTATCAACTAAGATTTTTTCTTAAAAAAAAAACCTAATATATTTTTCGTTTAAACGCGAATTTTTTTGATCAGTGTAAAGAAGATCTTTATGTACAAAAAAAAACATAAAAATAGTAAGGTTTTGAGTTTAGAATAACAGTTTACATACAAGAGATAAATGGAAACCTTAGAAAACCTAAAATATGTGTAGTATTGTTTAAAAAGTAAAATGTATTTGAAGTGAATCCCTCCCCAGAGTACTCTACAGCGCTGAGCGCACTCACGTGCAGCTCGTAGTCCAGCAGCGGCGTCTCCCGCGCGCGCTCGCCGAACTGCGTGCGCGCGCCCGCGTACCGCACCGCGATGGACACCGCGCTCGACAGAGACTGGCAGCTCTCCTGCATTATACCGATGCGACCTGGGGGAGGATTATTTAGATGATACACTCATCAAATAAAGTTCATAACTACAATAATATTATTTTCCGAAGGGATTAAACTAAACATAGACGTTTGTAAACAAAACTATTTTTAACACATTTTAAGTCAATTATTGTTAAGATCATAAATTATACGCGCGTTAGAACCACGCGTTAGTTTAAATTACAGCCTGTGTTAATATAATGTTTGTGGGATTTTTGTAGGTCAACTAGAAGCGTAATTTATTTAAAATAATAAATAACATTTAAAAGAGGGACAAAACTGGATGTTTTACCGGCCGACAGATTCTCCAAAGCTGCTCCGAGGATCCTAGAAGGTTCCGAGAACGAGCTCTGGTAGGTCCCATCTTCTGTGACGTCCGCCGTCCTGTTGAGGAGGTTCTCCCGAGGTATCCTGTACTGGTTGAACATTATAAACCTGAAAGAAATAGGACAATTATTATTTACATTCTTCGAATTGTTTTAACATTCTTTATCTGAAATAGTTTCCTCGTCATAAAAGTATAAACATTCTTAAATACCTGGGAAACAAATTGTTCAATATTTTTTTACTATTTGTATCAGAATGAAGTAAAAAAAATAAATATATTTTAAAAACACTAAAAAAAACACGCTTTTCAAATACATCAAACTAAAAAGTAAAAAATAATTCTTAAATTTAGCTAAAAACAGTAATGAACGAAAAATTATGATATTATTGTAAAAAAAAGCGTGGGGCGCTTTGTACAATATATTTCGTATATCAAGCAACTCTTTGGTGACTGAATTATAGCTCGGTAGGTCCTAGTCTCGGATAGGTTACCTGTTCAGTCTTTGGCGTGTACTCGAGAGAGTCTGGACTGACGAACTATTTCTTCGGTCACCGAAGAATTCCTAAGAGCTTAGTACCCTCTTTCTCCTTAACCGTCAAACTCAATCTCATTAAACATGCACAATATAGTTTCGAGTTAGTTTTCTTATTACTAAATATATTTATTTTTTACATTTATTTCCTGGTGTAGACGGGAGTAGAACCCACGACCAGTGAATATGGAGCCAGCAAAGAGCCGCGCCTCAGACCGCTCGGCCAACGGACGCTCATACAGTGGTGGGAGATACTAACATGAATTAGCCACTGGCTCTCACTCACCCACATACGAGTGGAGCTAATAAAAGCCTGTTAATGATGACTATGTAAGATGCTTACATCAATTGTTTATTTTAAATAAAATTCGTAAATTAAAAAAATAATAATTTTAATATTTACGACAGCGAATTATAGGTTTTTAAATATTTACCAAACATATTTATTTCTATACATACGTTAAACAATTATCAGAAAAATAAAAATAATAAAAAATCAATTAAGCATTGCAACCATTTACAACCTTGAAGCAAATATCAATAATATAAATAATTAAAAAAAAACACTATTATAACCTACTAAAAAAACTGACCTAAATAGAGATTTAATTATTTTGTATCAGACCATTTCGTATTAGCCACTATCAGCACTGTTATCGCACATCACGCCACCTCTCGGATACGGAATTTAACTTCACATACATATCAAAAACTAATCATAATAGCGTATTAATCAAATCGACAAAGGCGGAATCTACAAAACATTTTTATGTTACGTTTTTTATCAATGAAACGAATAAAATCCATTTTATTCATTCACTAACATGTAACAGCTTCTAAAGGGTCTATTAATTCTGGCGCCATCTTTTCTAAAATGGTTGCACAGAGTAAGTAGGTGTTATAAAAATTGTTGTTCCAATTCATATACCTTGGCTGACGTAAAACCATAAATCATCAGTTTCACCGCCAATTTGATAATTGATTTAGAAACATAACTACACTTGATTTTTAAACTATTTATTATCAACAATATTAATGATATATAAAATATAATAATAATAATTCATTCGTATAATTTTGTCGTGATGACCGACGATTATGTCATAGTTATTGAAAAGCGAAGGTTGTATGTCGTAAATATTACATGAAGAATGTTTTTTCGTACATTGGTTATAAAAGTGACAATTTCGTTGATGACAAGTAATTGACGTAATATAACTATAGCTGTCTTTAAAGTGTAGGTTGTTGAACGAGTCTTCAAAGATAAGATAATTCCAAACAATGTCTTATTAATTTGGGAACTTCTTTGATAATTACGTAACGTCGTGTAAGTTTATTAACATAACTCGAAAAAGATAAAAGAATTAATAAAACATAATTTAAATTAACAAATTTTGACATATCCGTAGCTGGTACGATATCGCTGATATCGAGTGACGGCTCTATAGGTAGGTAGTAGGAGTACTTTTAGTTTTAAGATAGCGTATCAATGATGACTCGGGATATTTAATCTTAGTTCGTTTAGTACAGACAGATAGACGACCGATTCAATATTAGTGGTAATAAAAATAAATTCCTTTGACTTGATGTAACACAATTTTATGAAGGCTAAAACTATGCTATTTTTGTTATATCTATATTATATTTTTTTTACAAAAGTTATTTGCATTTTGTAGTTTTTCTGTTTAATCGCATTAATACTATTTTTTGGAAGGAAGGGTTATATTGAAACTTTGGTGTGAGGGACTATATACAAATATAGCTTAATATGAGTCAATATAAAGACTTTTTACTAGGGAAAATATATCATTTAAGTGCTATGGCTTGTATTTGTGTGTTTGTATGTGTATGTGTGTGTGTGTGTCTCATTAAAACCTATCGTTTGGGTCAATTGATTTAATAAAATGAAAAATAGATTAACTTGAGACACGACATATAGATAAAATAGTCACAATCTAATATATAGTGTTTAATAATATTATATATAATTGATTTACCAGGAAATGGACAATACACGTAATACATCAAAATATAATTGATAAAAAATAATGCGAGGTTTAACTTCTCTACTGATAGGAAGTGAACAGTATTTAGTATTCGTCATATCTATAAATTACCAAACGTGATACGATTATAGGTACAGATTAAAGTACATTAATTCAATAGGATAATAATTTTTTATATCATTTTGAGGACAGATTTTATGATAAGAGTTTACACTAATTAAAATACAAGTCATGCTTATTCTTTACATTATTCAATATTTTAGTCATATAGGAAAAAAAATCTTTTAGGTAATGAGGGGTGTATCCGACAGTGAAAGTAATTAATTAATATAGACTTTCCTTTTGGACAAAAATACTTTTTTCTAACCCGGGGTTATTGCATCTTAAATAAGACAGGCCCCACTTAAATTTTTTTCTTATAAAAAAATATATTTTTGCCTAAAATTGTAGTTTTAATTAAATAAGTAATAATTATGCTAGCCAGCTGGTAAGGTATGCTAATAAATATTTGTATAAACTTACCCATTATCAATGCCATTGACTCCGATCTTCTCACCCATATCCCCAACTATGAGTCCAGAGTAGGCCTCCAGTGTGATAGGGTTCCGTATGGGCACCATGAAGCCATGGAGGCCGTGGTTGGTTCCGTCCGGTGTAATCAGTTGGGCGAAAAGCAGCGTGTGTGTGCACGTCCTACCTAAAAGAGAGGTAGTGCGTTGGAGTCTTATAAGTACACAGATAGAATCATAACATGGATGAAATTTAAATCGGAATCGGAGATTTTAACTTTTATTGAGATTAAATTTCGTAAAAGTCATTGTTTATTATGAAAAATGTAATTCAAATACTTTAAATGATAGTTCAATCTGTCGTGAATCATGTCTACTGTATTATATACCCATGCACATATGAGTTAAGACTTATCACATTAACTGAAAGAATTCCATAATATTAACATTTCTGTAACAATATTAAGCCAAATTACAGAATAAAACGAAGGCTTGCATGCAAAAATGTTTTTTTTTTGTAATTGATAAACTTTGTTATTAAATAAAAAACAACATGCAACGAAAATTTAAATTTATCATGTAGAGAGTAAAATCAATTAAGTACTTACATTTTATTATATTCGGTTTAGTTAAATAAAAATAACATTAAAAACTTTATTTCATTGCTTTCGATAACAATAAGAGAAACGCTATATATGTAGTAATAGTAAGAATGCTTAGAATATCTACTGTATTCAATACCTCTAGTACGAATGTTGATGTTACGAAACGTTGATAGTTTTCGAGCAGTTACGAAACGAGTTCTTGGTTGTGATTGGTTGTAATTTTGTAATTGTTAGAAAATCAATCACAAACAAGAACTCGTTTGGTGGCTGCTCGAAAACTATCGACGTCGTAACGCCAAAACTCGTACAAGGGTTACAGAACAACCTTAACCATGGCATAGATTACTTGAGATGAATAGCAAAAAGTTTGAGGTCAAGAAATCAATGAATAGTTTTCAGTAGATTTATAACATAAAGAAATCTACACAAGTAAAGATTTTGTTTACTTTTAAGTAATAGTCTATACTTTATAAGCTGTAACTGGTAAAACATTGAAAATGAAAAAATAAAAGGTTTAAAATGCTTCAGATTACAGATGTTCAAACATTTGAAAGCACAACGAGAGGGAATACGAGCAACGCGAATGTAGTTGTATTGTAGATGACGTTACGATTAAAATTAGATCGCGCCATTACTGACTTGCGTGTTTTTTCTAGAAACTTTTTGGTAATTTAGACTAGACTACCCAGCCTTCGATCTCTCTTGCAGATGGTCCTATGAGGTAAATATTTTATTTTTGTTATTTTTGTGGTTCTTTGAAAACACATTGAAAGTATTTGAAAATATTTTTATAAGACTTTCACAAGACAAGATATGATAAAAAAAAATACATAAAACAAACTGTTTTTTCACTAATTCATTATACTTTTAAATAATTCCTACTGAATTATATAGATATGTTAATTTTTGAATTATTATTGAGCATTTATTTAAATTTGTAATGTCTTATGTTATTTATAAAAAAAATGCCAATGCTACAAGCAATCCAACCAATTGAATAATACGCAAAATAAATATTAAGAGAAGGTCACCAGCGAAGCATGAAATCAAAAAAAATCACACAAACTATTACCTAGATTACCAACCCAGCATTTAGCGGCCTCGAAGTCCGGGGTGTGTATGACGAACTCCTTGCTCTTGGGGTCATAGGTCGCCGTGGTGCGCATGAGTCGCGCGTCCGACCCGTGGGCCACCTCTGTTAGCGCGAAACTTGCTAAGATCTAAAGATATATTCAATAAAATCATCAGCCACCTGCAGTTACCCCAAGTGTTTAGGATTCAAAAGTCAATTCTTTCCATGCTGTTCTATCATACGTCTTAGTGAAGAGTTGCTTCTTCACTATATATATTTCACGCACTCCATCCATGTCTTACTCCCTCCGTTCTCTTCTACCCACATTCATAATTTCTACTAACAAACTTCGAACTATGCTAGCTACTTTCGCAAGGCATTTTTTTTTAAGTAGACTAGTTTTTAAGCTTCTAACTATAAATAATTCTAAGGTACTTCTTAATTATAGGTTTACCGATTTGGTATCTGTCTCTTTACATGTTTTGACGTCAAATTTATTTATTATAATATATTTGTATATTTCAAATTATATTTATATTTTCAAATTATATTTGTATTTTCAAATTATAATATATTTGTAAATTTATTTATTATAATATATTTGTATATTTCAAATTTTATTTATATTTTCAAAGTATAATATATTTGTAAATTTATTTATTATAATATATTTGTATATTTCAATATAATAAAACATTGCTCATTTTAATAACCTAAGTAACAAATAGAAATAAACGAACATATATATTAACATATATATTAACATATATATTGACATATGTAAATTATTCAAAATAAGGAAGGACACTCGTAACCAGCTTGTCTGCTGTACTCGCAGCGCACTCATAATTTCCCTGAGGATGCGGTTTTCCCTGTCATTTTTTATGGTCATTATAAATGATTTTCCCGCTGTAGTGCGATCACAACAGGTATGACGACAGACAATTATGGATATACATAGCTTACATTTTGTTTTTACCTCATTCATTTGTTACTTTAACCTTTAAGTTACGGTAGGTATTACCTCGGTATATGATGCCTTGTTAAATTTATTAGTTAACAATATGTTCAAAAATTATGTTAAAATATGTATGACTTCCACATCAGATAGAAATACTAAAGGATACTTGTCCTGGGCTGCTCTGGGCTCTTTGGGTAAGGGAAATTGGCTCGCTTAAGGTGGCAAAGCCTTGATAGACGGGATCAGCGTCTTACCTCTCGTGTCTTTATAGTGGCTTCATAGTACTTCAAATGTCTCTCCGTGCCCAAAGAGAGGATAGCGTTGGAGAATAGATAGATACCGATCGCCATCTTCACAGACACGCTCGGATTCAGCGACTGGACAGCTTCATTTATTGTCATTATTGTTCGCGTCTGGAAGAAGAATATACAAATATATCTTTAAAGTTTTTTCACACATAGAAAGAATATTCCTAATGATAAAAGAATCAGTATTCACCCTTAAAAATCTTAACAAAAAACATAGTTACTGTTATAGTATACAATAGTATACAATACGTCGATGGATAAACAATGACAAAACTTTACCAATTTATGTTTAATAAATTTTGACAGCGTAGAAAAAATCGTAAAAATAAATGAATTAAGGACCATCTAGTATATATATGAAGATAAATAAATCGGTATTCAAACTCACAATCTGGACATATATTTAAAAAAACGTAGTTAAAATTTTTTATATTATATCGTTGAATAAACAAAACTGGCAACACAATAGTGCTTGTAACCTTACAAGCTAGAACATTGTATGGTTCCTGGTAATGTACCTGTAGAATAGCTGAGTATAGGCTACTGTTACCGTACTAACTGGAAAACATGTAAAAAATAAATCCCGTAATAGTAATAGTTGCTGTACAACTCTCATTATTGCAGATATCTAGGACGGCATTCCAAAGGGAACAGCGAGTTCGAATCCTGCTCGTGTTAATATGATAGAATTATCTTTTTAAAATTTAAGTACGTTATACAACGCTTACAATTTTACATATAATTAAAAATAATTGTAATTGTGTCATGAATTGTTTGTTATATTTTAGTAGTGAATAGAGAATAAAAATATACCTAAATAATATGCAAAAAACTTTTTCTGTATTCACCTTAGGAGCTCCGGGTCCACTAGCTAAGCTCAAGATGTCATGAATAAAAAGTTCGAAAGTATATAATTTCGTGACGTAGTGATTTAATTTGTATTTTTTTTACATTAAGTTGAAAAGCTTATGACTATCTAGGTTACCTCAACCAGGTTATTTGGGCGAAATTTAACAAGAATTATTGACTATAGATATTTTTAATAGTAATAGCTCCTCACCCGCTTGCTGTAGCTGGCATTGAACATTTCCTTTGGGATAAACTTATATTCGTTGATCTTCTTCAGCTGCAGTTGCGTTATTCGTTTTTGTTCCTCAACGGGCAATGAGACTGAAGAGTGAGCAAAGAGGGGATCTTTTTCTAACGTCTGCCATACTTTATACTGTAGACAATTATTAGAAATGTATGTAATAAAAAAACAAAAAAAATAAATCAATAAGTTTGATGTTTTATAATTTAAAATTGGTTCACAGTTTTAAGTTATTGAGAATTAGAAATTTTATAACCAAGTACTAATAACAGCAGACTCCTAATAACTTAAAAAAAATAATACATTAAAAAAAAACCAGTTTTGCTTGCCGTCAGCACCCAAAACTCTATTACTTAAAATACTCAACCTCTATAATTTAACTCAATTATTTTAATACAATTTCTTTTACAGAAAGAAATGTTTCCCCGATCTCTATAAAATAAACTGTCACAATGAAAAGTACAAAAAAATGTGTAGAATAAAATATTATTGCTTGCACAAGTTTATGAGTTAGGCTTCCAATTTTATTATTTTTGATGTTTATTTTATTTATAATTTTTGCAAGCCTACTAAGTGTTCTCTTGTTCATCTTAAGGGCCTTTGGTAGAAAATGCCTATCAGTATTAGACCGACCACTGGTGCATTATGAATTTGGTGCAATAACTAATTTAATAAACAAATAAGTGTTTATCTATTGTTTATAAAAAAATCACTCTAAACTGTACTTTAAGTTGGATAAGTACAATGGCTTACTTGTATCATTACTTTTTGACCTCCCAGGACAGTAACATTATGTTCCAATAACAATAGAATTAAAATTATCTAAAAAAATCTATCCAAAACAAATATGAAGCCTGTGGATTAATTAAAATGAGAAAAATTAGGAACTAGACATGCATTGAATAATCAATAACAAAACCCTTTGTAACTTAAAAACAAGATAACTTAAAATATGTTGTATTTCAATTGAACTTTAACTCATATATAACTATGGGAGGAACAAATGTATCAAACAGACAAAACACTAGATAAACCGATGTGTGCTCTGGTATGACATGATCTCAAGGTCAACTACCAAAATTTTGTCTATTATTGGCACTAATTTGCAATCTTGCTTTTAAAGTTTAGAACTCTATAATAATCTTAGTATTGATTCTCATATAAGCTGTTCATATTGAAGATTTTTATTAAAATAACTGACCATACAGTTACTCAGTTACACTAACAATACATTAGTTTGAATAAAGTAATAATTATCTTTGGTAAAATTAAATAAATTAATTTAGGAAAATGTACTATTTAAATAAACAATTGTCAAGTCCCAAACTGTCTGACGTTTTATTTAGATGTATATCTGTTAATTTCCTTACAGTGCTCACTACCTGCAAATCCTAACCTCATAATTAACCTATATCATATAAAAAATATATTTTAATAACTGAAATACCAAGTTATTTCAGAGTTAATTAAGGAACAAACCGTAATCTCACCCTCATTAAAAATTCTCCCTCATCAAAAAATGTCATATCCAGAATTTTTTATTTAAGTTTCCAAGACATAATAAACTTACCTTTAATTTTAGTAAATCAATATCTCCTTCAAGGGCCAATTTAAGTCGCTTCCAGTTGAACGAGGCACTGCTTCTATACGTATCAAGGGGCCCGCTCGGGATTTCCGGGATAAAACCGAGATCTGCCATAGTTTTCTTAAAAAAAAGTTTTCTTCTTATTGATACACTAAAAATAAAATTAACATGTATAATATACAACATTTTAATTATTATTATAAATTTAAAACTGTTATATTCCTACACAATTCATCCTCACCTTGGTTTTAAATAAGAGTCCTAGAATACAGCACAAGTAGGGCTTCTGACGCTAAAGCTATTCAGGCAATAACTAAAATTTTCTTATGTGCAGGCAAGCTTTAATAGCAATATATTTTTCCTGATAAGTCGGATCAAAAAATATTTTTAATTGCAAGCGCTGAGCAGCGGACTCTCTCGTGCTAAAGTAACCGTCTACTGACGTACGTCAATTGTCAATTGATAATACAGACAAAACTATCAAATTTACTTTATGAGTCAGACTGTCAGTTTAAAAATGTCAATCTTCACTTTTTAAACAAATAGATAAAACAATCAACCTATTGATGTTATTAAAAATCCTAGAATCAGGCCATCTGAAACGTAGTCGTCACTTAGCAATGTCAGATAAATTAGGAGCATGATTGACCTTGTTTCAAAATATTATCGCTAAACCATGGTAAACCAACATAACTTTATTAAGTTAAAGATTAATGTTTGAAAATATAACTCTAATAAGTAAAGTTAAGAAATATTATTTTATAACCTGCTTTATAATCAACTAATTGTGGGGATTATAATTATATTTACCCGGCTGTATTCACGCAGAAATTATATCTGAATGCAGTCTGCATCCTCATTTTTATAAAACGCATTTACTAATTCTTATTGTAAGTGTTGTGGTGTAATGTTATATAGCTTATATGGCATAGCTATGAAATACTTTACTATCCAAATAGGATATTTTTTTTAACGATTAGGTGAGCTGGTTCCAGGGATAGCCCTCCATATGTAAACCTAACCATAACGAACTTACAAAATATTTTCATCTCCAGGCAAAGGTCTGGTCTAGTCTGGATAATTATGATAGTACGATCTAGAGGTCGTATTACATATCTTTCTATACTTATAATAAAAATGTAAGGACGGACCACACAAAAAAGCTTGCAAGAGCTAGTCTAAATAGGATTTAACTTAATTAATAAATAAGAAATATGCATATTACCAAATCGCCATCTAAGTAATGTAATTTGTACTTATTATGTATTATATATTGTGCATGTAATAAGGCCGAAAATTCTATAATATTTGACCGATCACTGTAACTTGAATAATATTTATAGGGAAAATCGTATTCTAAAATCAATATTGTAATTATTCTTTGAATCATAGGAAAATTATATCATCAGAAACATATTTACTTATTGAGTGTACATACATTTTTCCTTGGTGTTTATATCGGTTTATATTTTCTATGTATAAAAACACAAAGAACCAATGATGGTTAGGTATTAGGTACTTCTTATCATATACTTCTGAACTATATCGATATAGACATTTCTCTTTTAGACCACCTTCAAATACACTTTAACATTATCAGAGGGCTACGATACTGGCCCAGTCAGGATCTGCACTAGATAGCACGTGAAGTTTTCTTACGAGTATTTAACCCAGGTGAGGTGAGAAAGATTCTTTTCAACCGTCACCTGGTAGGCGTAGTAGTTCCCCCAGCCATGTTAGGGTTTGGATCTGATTCTGCTTGAACCTGATATAATTTGAAATTGCATTATAGCTTCTAAATTTCATGACATTCGATGTTTTTATAATTTATTTCATTCAACCAACTATATTCTACATTTACAATTAAAGTGACACCTTGTGTCACAAGCTGGTACTAATTTATAAATCACGTAGTTTGATATTTAAACTACAAGATGGTGTTTACTAAATACGGTAGATGGCGCTACTGATATGAGATGCATTAATGAAAGGCGCAACAGAGACGAAAGATACAATTTAGAGGTATGCAAGAGAGAAATGGGTATAGGTAACACATGCAAATGTATTTACCACTACATAGAAGATATCAGAACATTTAACAAGAAAAGAGAAGTTGTAAAACAACAAGTCTTCGCTGCCCGTGCTTGGTTTTCTATCAGATGTAAAATGGACGGGCGGTCGTGTCGTTGCGCGCTCGCTTATTCCGCGTGTTCGTCATAAAATCGATGTTTATTTTGACGTGAATACGAATATTGTTTACGCGATTGTTCGACTTCTTCGGTGTTCGGTTTCCGGAGGAGATTGTGTTGTGTTTGTGTTTTTTTCTATGACGCTTGCCTTCACTTCACTTGCAGTGATTTTGCTGATAGCTCATTCACCGGTTGGTGCGCGCGTGATAAACTACTTGTATAAAAAATAAGGCGAATAGTCGTCAAGTGTGGGTGTTTTACAGTACCACGATGCTGTGCACGGTGACATAGTGAACGTTGTATTGACCCTGACCTCTGACAATCATGTCTGGTCGTTCGGATTGCAGGAAATTTGCACCAAATATCTTTAATAAGAGCAAGTGCACTAATTGCTTCCGACAGAAGGAGGAGCACAGCGCGGAGGCTTTGGAATCTAATCGGGTAAGTTGAGTCAAAACAATGTTTAGACTAATCAACTTTGGAACGTGATTCGCGTGTAGGTGTTTAATTTGTGAGTGTGTGTGTCGTCTCGAGGTGTTGATCTAACGGTCACTATTAAAAAAACGAAGAACAATGTTAGCATTTCAATGAAATAACTCTGTTCCTGTTTGATTGTACAAAATGATAAATAACCATCAGTTAAGAAACGCGGAATGAATAAAAATAAAAGCCCATTTTGATGCCAAGATCTTGCCTTGAAACTTAATAGCAAACATCTACCCTCTGTATAATTACAAACATTTAGATATTGTTTTTAAATTATTGAATAGTCTAAAAGCATATAACGCAATATTTCATGTATAATAAAGCCTTTATCAATTTCATGGAATCTACGTACTATATATTTTTGTATTACTACCTAAGTTGATAATATTTTTTTCTTTACAGTATCTAGAGAGTACCTAAAGTAGATACATTTATAAAATATGATTACAAACTGAGTGCGACTTCTAGTCTAGATTTGTCTTCAGACAATTACAACATTGACAAGCCATTACAATGTTTTAATAATAAATCCAACTTTGTTTATTCTCTTAACACCTTGACATGTTATACATATTTTTCTTCATATATTTGTATATGTGATTAGAAAAATATGTATAAATAGTATAACCTAAATATAATAAAAATATAGATATATTTAGTTTAAGTTTTAATTATTATGTAACCTATTGTGTATCTTACTTTTAGTTTTCATAGTATTCTGTTGTTTAGTTATTTTCCTTCAAACATTTCAAACAATATAAACATGTATCATATTTATGTAGGCTGAATAGAACTGTTCATAGATAATATAAAAATGATATGCGTGAAATAGTCTGAAAGATTTCCAAATTTGAATTAAATAAAAAATACAACTACTGCCACTAGTACGTCTTATGATTTATTTATGGACTACTTAAAACAAACATTAAATTCTAAACTTAACACGATAGTTTAATTATAAATTTACAATTAATTATTGCTTTTTGTCCGCATCTCCGCTAGTGTTTTTAGATGTTTCCCGCGGGAAATTATCCCGGACGAAAAAGTACATTATATATTTGAACTTCCTATCATACAATATATATTCCATCAGGGCAGTTAAACCATAGTCAATAGTCAATAGTCAATAAAATTTGCTTTATAGAGAGCTAACAAACAAAGTTACATTTCTCATATGAGCAAGGATAAAGAAAGTTACTTATCTCCTTCTAGAACTTTAATTTATTCTACGTGACGCCTGTGACGGTCTATTGGTTTAATGATTAGTAGCTCCCAATGCTGGTCCTAAGGACGTGGGTTCGATTCCCACACGGAACAGTTGTTTGTGTATTTCACAGATTGCTGTCTCGACTCTGGGCGGTCTAGGTTCTTACGTTTGTTTTTCAATGTTTGTTACAGACCCCCGCGAAACAGGCATTATTTTCTCTAATGTGGAAGGTTTTTTTTAATAAATTAAAAAGTATACATATACCTTATGTGTATACTGATACGGCCGAAGTTAATAATCGATCCAAAGATTAGAAATTATAAAACGTTATTTAGTACAAAGGTATGTACTACCTGTGGCTTGCCTCGGTTCAGTGGTTTATAATTTGGGGCGATAGTTTATCAGCTAAATGATAACAACACGATACTGAAATAACACGTATATATCTATCTGATATAACACGTATGTTACTGAAAAACATAATTTATAAATAATATACAATCAAATGAAATTAACGTAAAAACTGTCTTATAAGTACCATGCGTTACACTCAACGACGTAAACACGTCACACCTGTTAAAACAGACATACTACTTGAGTCTACATATATATATATAACACTGTATCAACTGTCTGTCCGGGTGATGTGTGCCTCTAGTCTGTACTGGCCCTTAAAATTTCCGGTATGATAAGTATTGCGCCAATTTCATTATCCAATTTGATTCAAAAAAAATAGCTAGTAAGAGTCTCCACCGATCACATGAGAGCACTAAGCCTCAGCCTTTTCACAATACGATATTAGTGCGCTAGTTGACCTAGCACTTGGCTGATTATATAATATGGCTAACACCTAATTATTATATACAATTAATGTGAAATGACAAATTCAATTATTATTACGTTGTTGATTTATTATAAATAGACTCGCATTACCCCAATGAGGCCTATAAACAAACAATAAGAATTACAGACTCGTTTTGTTAAAGGGGTCAGAGGTCATTTTTGTTACATTATATACTTAAAGGTCGAATTAAAAGCAAATTATTGAATTCATGTTTCACAAGAGCTTAAATTCTATAGTATATATTGTTACAAGCATATAAACTGAGTTTGGTCATGTCACTGCCAAGGCTAAACGACCAGTACAATTAGATCTCCATCTCTATAGTCGGGTAAAGAAACCGCAGGCTCACAATATGTGGTACATCAACGTTCTGAACAACACGGAAATGTCAAATCTTGAAATGGTGCGGTTCGAGCAATTATCTTGACAAATGCTCTAACGAAGCAAACTGTCATGAACCATACATGATGCGCGCGCGCAAGGTGACGCCAATAGGAAGTTAACGATCGATACAATAAGCTTGGTTATATATATGTTTTTTAATGGTGAGAGACATTAAAAAATAAGCAAAAAGCATTAATTTAATTATTATTTTGTGAATTGTTATAGTCCAGTATAACAAGAGCTCTAGCTGATTATAAAATTGTCTGAATATATTAATATAATAAATAAATGACAATGGTTCACAATTGAGAAATGAATGTATCAAGATATCTTAAATTGAAGAGTATATAATGAGGTATACTGATAACTAACTTGTCAATTTCCTGCTTTCGCGTGCGTTAGTGGGTCAAAAACATTTTGTTTAACAAAATTCAACTTTGAATAAACAGGTTTAAGATGTTTTGAGCCATGGCGCCGACCAACCACGCTTTTGCGGTAATGCGTAAGCGCAGAACGCAAACACATTTAGTACTTTGACACACTTTTCACCTTGTGCGGCTAAAACTCAATGTAACTGGTTATTAGCACTTATCAAGCCCCGACGACCCCGCCTCCGTTTGTGTATCATTCAAAGCAATAGCGAAAATTTTTATATTCGGAGGTCAAACCTGATTTATAAAAAAAAAAAGAGAATGAACTAATTCTAACTCATCCTCTAATTTATAACGTACTCTAAAAGGTGTCATAAATTTACCAAACAAACCAGGATTGACTCTGTAAATATTGACTCTGATCTCTTGGTCGGAGTTGAAAAAAGTTTTATTACGAGCTGCAACCAACAAAGAGATGAAAATTAAAAAAAGAAGAATAGATGCGTCCCGTTCCTACATGTGGCTAGTTGATATCGAGCTGTGGACTAGTTACGCTGTCAACTTTTCTAGTCCGTCGGTATTAGAATGGAGGAGGGGGGTGCGGGTCAGGTAAGAGTGGCGGAGTCTTGTAGTATAAAAAGGAGTGCGTGAGGAATGCGCCGGCGCGATGGCCAGGTGCAACGGCCGCTCGCTCCGCCCCCGACCGGCATTTTTGTGCGTCTAATACGATTTCAGTTAGTAATCAAATTTGGCGTTTTTATTAATTTCATTTCATTATACAATTTAAGCGACACTGTCTCAACTAATGCGAATGAGCATTGCATACTGAAATAGCTGTTAGTGAGTTATTCTTCTTTCTGATTGGTGGGGACTCCTACTCGCGATTTTTAAGATCAAATAGTGGCGCTTAAATTGGATAATGAATTGGGCATTACAAGAGATATTATACAATAAAAACCGTTAATAGAAATAAGTAGACATTGAAAGCAACTGATATTACGTTTGTTAATTCTATTTTATAATCAATAATTTAAAAGAAAAACCGATTGAATTTCTTGACCGGACGCTGTGTTATATATACTTCCTGCTGACCATATAAGTGTTTGTTAATGGAGTAGGTATCAAGGTATTTAACACCAGATACAGTTAGATACAATGTATTGAATATTGAATATACGATATTTGGGACACAGCGATATTCATGAATATTTAGCTAAGACTAGTTAGTATTGTCCATATAAAGATAGATTAAAAAAAACGATACGGAAAAGTCTAGAGCTACCAATATAAATACTTATCTCACAGTAAATTTACACTATTTTATAATAGCCTATAATCTATTGTGTAAGTTAAAAGTATAATATAATCTTTTGTATTTAAAATTAGTAAAGTATGAGAAAATAAAGTAGTAAACAATTGCATAATTTCTGCGTTTTGCTGATTTTCCGTCAGTTTTAAATTCTGTGTCAGGTAAATTACCGAGATCAAATAAAGCAGAGCGTACTTACTATATGTAAAGATTTTGATTTCGATTTAATAATTTGTCAAACAAAAAAACATTTTATTAACAAATTTTGAGAATTGTTACAAATAAGTAACATGAATTCAATTATTGTAAGTTATATTATTGTACATTGTCGGAATGTTTAACATTTTTGTAAATTGTTTTCGACTCGAAAGTAGTCCAAGGGCTTCACAATCATCAGTAAAACAGCGATAAGCCAGCATTTAACATTTAGCCCATTTTTCATGATCGCTGACACTTTGACAGGTAGCTGTGAAAAAAACATTGTTTACTCCAGTGAAGTTTTTGTGATCAAATTAAATCGCTGTTACAATTGCTCTATAGAATGCGCTTGCGCATTTTTTATTACAATTTTCCTATATTTATAAACCTAGAATACCTACTTTGATTTAACGGTTCTATTTAACGGTTATATTACGAAGTAGCAGATTAATCAAACGCTTTATTACAATATTGTTTGTTACAAGTTTGTACGTCTCGACATTACCAATACTTTTGACTGAAAGTATGCACACACAAACACACACACACACATATATATATATAAACTTTTAAGCATTACAGTATATAAAGTGAATTCCTTCAATAACGATAACTCGACCTTGATAATATCAATTAAACAACTAAGTCGTGTAAGCAATATGCATGAGGTATTTGACCTTTCGTCTTTGATGTCCTTTTTGATATCTTGATATGTTAAACCGCGTCGCGATGACGTCACCACGTGCGGAAAATTATTCATTGTTTGTATTAAGTAATGTTTGTTATATGTGATGTAAGATTTATTAACAAATATTAAATAAACATCAGACAAGTTTCCATTGTTATTAATATATTGAAATGTTTGTTTCTTTAGTATGAATATTATTATATATATTTGAGAACGACTGGCCCACTTTACTTTTTAGTGTTCCTTCTTGAAGTTTTTATGAAGGTTCTTATGAAAGAAATTTGTAAAATATAAGAAAAACGTACCAAAATAAAACATATTTTTTAGAAACCTAATTGTTAGGTACCTTCTAGTAATGGTTGCCACAACCACGGGGCAGGTAGTTTTAAATTATAACATTAAATTTGAGTACAAACATTGAAGTACCATTTAAAAGTTATCGATGTATGAATATTGTTGATTTCTTAAAAGATTATTTCTGTTCACTCTTATCTTAGCTTCTACTACAGATTGTGAATTCTACTATATGTATGAGTCATACTAAATACATAAAATGTATGTGTATGTGTCTGTCTGTGCGTGTGTGTTTGTGTACGACGCGCTGTTGTGTCTGTGTGTGTCATATCAGACGTGGGAACTCGTTTCCACTGCACCTGTCGTATTAGTGCTGGATACGATATATTTTGATACTGATATTACAGTTAAGACATTAAAACTGTGGTATCTTGAGTAAAACCACGTCTCGACTTTGATCGTGAGTGAAATACAATATTACACACACACACAGACAGACACACACGCACGAACACTCACGTAAGTACCTACATACTTATGGATACTTTTACGTTTCTTCTAAAATAAATACAGTGAGACAGACAGTCTGTCGGAAATTTAGTTAGGATTTTTGCTTATAAGAAGAATCGATACTTTTTTTCGAGAAATTCCAATTTTATTGTAATATTTCATATTATTTTGAAATCCAAGCTAATATAATATTATATAAGCTAATAGTTATTTGAAAATCTTTTATGTGTTAAGTATTGAACTACTTTTAAGTAATATCTCCTTTCTAATAATCCTTCAAAAAATCCAAACATACGTCACTTTCTCGTCACAATGACCGCCAAAAATTCTATCTCACATAAAGCGTTGTTTACGAAATGTAATCTCCATACACATTACATAAAATAAGGCTTATCTTGAACATAGGTAAAAAGCTGAGTAAAGAGCGTAATTGGCGTCAGTGTGTAAACAACTTTATCTGAATGAAGTTACAGTCATTACAGAGTCTTATTTACTAACTCACTAACCTTATCTGCCACGTTGAGTGAGTCACGATGGCGCTCATCCATATTCATGACCTAGACCTGTGGTGTTACTGAGATAAAAGTTTCATGAAAAAATATACGAACTCTACAATTATAATATCAATTTAGTGCTCTATCTTATGTTTCATTTGCCAATTTTATTTCTCACATTTTCCATACTCTCCACGTCTCGTCGTAAATTTGATATTCTATTTTGTAATATCACAAAGTCTTATACTAGTAATATTAAATTGTATATATTAGTAATTATATTAAGGATAACATTTTTAAATGATAAGTGAAATGTATTCAATACGTTTTTTATTTATCACACTTGTACTAAATAGAATTTAAGAATTATTTCTTAAAATGAAACTAAGACATGAACTAAAACATCTAATAAAACATAAAAAGCAACGAAATTAAAAAAACACGTCCGTACAATTTGACAAACCAAAAAGTGAAGTACATATTTATAAATATAACATTCTAATAAACCTTAGAAATAATAATAATATTGAAATGAATATTGAAAATTAAATATATGAAACAATAACTACTAGGTAATCGTGATATTTTTATAATTTATTCCAAAAGTATATACTAACCAGTGTCTGATATCAAATTAGTTTTTTTCTTGTGGTTGAAGTTTATCCGACGCGTTCCGTTAAAACAAACACGCAACGTAAACAATCTCGCGAATGGTAATTTCGTTATTACCCGTTGATTCGAGGGTGTAATTTACATCGGACTTAACATAATAAATACGTATGTGTCGTTAATGTTTTACGTGATCAATTAAGTTTACTTTGTTGCTAATTCAATTCCGTTAAACCCATTTCGATGGAAACGAATACGAATTGCTTTCCGTTATTTTATATGCAATATTATCGAAAAGTTTTAAAAACTAACCAATTTATGGACAATTAGTTGCCGAAATCTTATTTTCATATATTTTCTTAATAAACATACAAAGTTCTATTCCCAGTACATTAAATGTTTAATAATTATATGAAGAAACGTGGAAGCCGTCGTTCTGGCGCCACTCGCGCTTCTTCTAAGCTAGAATGTTTAATTAAGCTGCACATTATGAGCTGCCTAGACTTCACCCAGCCCTGAGGCTCGTAATGTCAGGTCTCGTGATGGACGGACTAGTGACGGCCTCCCGGTAGTCAGATACCATGGCGTGCTAATTACATACCAATTATTATGTAGTGTAGAGTTTGTATTCTTTCCTACTATAGAATCATCTATAGAAAGTTAGCAGTGCAATACGTATACATGTATATTGATGACATTACCACCCAACACTATCTAGCCCTAAATTTAGCAAAGATTCTACTATGGGTACTGATAAACATACATAAATTATTTTACATAAATTATATACCCGCCCATTAAATATAACATTTTATTATAAATATTTTTTCTAGTAGCTTTGAACCCACGACTAGAAGCACAATAGACGGAACAACCATTGTGCCATTCGCTCAGGTCAAATCATACATATCTAATCGAAGTCATAAATATACTGCGCATGCGCAGGGCAGTAACATGTATAAGTATTTCATAGTTTAGTTAAATTATACTTCCACACGATATGAAAATATCTGGATTGCAGCGGTCCATTTAAATTAGACTCGTAAGAGATCTCTATAACCTTTTAGTGTTCATGGAAGGGTTTAATTAAAAAAATGTTTCTCGTTCATAAACTGTGTAGTTAATATGATTACATTACTTCATACTAATTGAACGAATGTTAAAAGAAAACTTATTGCTATTAGTTTGTAACACCACTCCATTTGATATTATACTTAGCTCGGAGTTTAAAACTGTCTTCATATATTAGTTGACTAAGCGAGCGGCGGCAGTTAGTTCGACACTCGGCGAAAATGAGCTGGTAATTTGTATGTGGGTACTTGCGTAGAGTTCGCATATCTCAACCAATTTCGATTAAACTTTGGATTCGTGTTTTGAACGATGGTGACATAAAAAGCAACATTGGGCCAACATTGGGCCAATGACAACACAAGATTAAAATAAACGTAACTCGAAACCTATTGAAAAAACTACATATACTTTTTTGTCTAAAAAGTTTTTGTTTAGAAGAACTTTGAGGGTCGCTCACCCCCCCCCCCCCCCCACCCCCTCGCTCGCTCTATCTCCGGTGCACGACTAGTTAAATTACTCCGAAAGGGTACACACTACACAGTTCATTGAAGTATGTAGCTACAATGGATAAAGTAGGTACCTGATGGAATGTACAGATTGACAACAGGGCAATTAAAACAGACAAATTAACAGACATTTATAAACAGATTGTATTACATTTAAATGTCAACATCCTCAAGTAATGTTAGACACAGCATCGTAATCAAAGTATCTCCGTTACGAAACTCATCGCGGGAACCATTGTGAGATGCGCCTGCGCAGGGATCGTATTTCGACACGACTGTCACCATTGTCTGGTTCCAGGCAAATCTATCAACACGTTGTGTTTATTGTTTAGCGAATTGTCGTATGTTTACTAATGATGCTCGCCTTACAAACTGTAATGTCAACAGGGTAACTGAAGCGATTGTTTTTAAAACAATCAAACAAAGAATGTGCTGTGAGCCTTATATATTATTTATTATGTACATTGATAATTAGTTCTAAATGCCTTTTATATGTAATGGCAGCTCCAGTTTGATATATTTATTTGTGAATCCTATGTCCAGTTAAGGGATGCTATGAAGAGTATCACAGAAATGAGATTATATAAGATGTCGCAAGCGAGCGTGTCGCACAATCGAATCTATGCACTAATGTACCCTGGTGGTTACATGCGAACACTTACCATACCCGTCCGACCTGCCCACGGAGCCACATCCATCATAAAAACTGGGAGACGCCTGAGATACTTACTAGACTCAAACCTACTATGGAAATTATCACAAAACATTTCATTTTGATTTTGTTAATAAAAATATGTTTTAAATATAGTATATAATGTTCTTAGTATATAGTATATAATGTTCTAAGTATATAATATATTGTTAGTTAAATATAATTTAGTTATCTATATATTTATCTTTCTTTATTTATGTTAGCATATACTCAAACATATTGGTCCCATTTCATTATACGATCTGAGACTATTTCAACTGGCGTAAATAGCATTGCATAGTGAAATGGCTGTTAGTGAGTTAGTGTTTCTCTCTGATTGGTGAAGACAATAATTAGCCATTCTTCAAGGTAAAATCGTATGGTTTGAACGTATAATGAAATGTGGCCATAAGGTTGCCTGGCGCAGATGGCTTTTGAGTGAGAAAGTCGCCTTTCTGCGCGAAGGCTATATTTGTTTTTATTCTGTATTTTCGATTTATTGGTGTGCCTTAAAAAGATATTTATTATAAGATGACGCCATGACAGATTGTAATGTTTTTATAGGTATTTAATATTGCGATAATAATTAGGAACGCAAATTTGTTACCTTTTTTGGGTATTAAGGCGCTGAAGTGGAAAATTACCGGAGATAATGAATAATTAATTGAACGCTTGATTAGATAAAGATACTGAAAAACAACGGAATATCAGAATATATTAATCGCTTTTTTGACCTTATCATATCTTGAATTATGATTTGGCTTCCAGTTTTGAATATAATTATATGAACGGTGGTTTCTATATATATTGTGTAAAATATAGATTGTATCAACCAGGTTAGGTGTAGTTGTAGTTATGGTATTAAATAATAAATACTATGTTTTGTTTCAACTACGACGTACACACTTTAAGTTGAAGTGTTTGACGTGCGTTCATTTTATTGTAAATCAATGAACAACGTTTAATAATTTAATTTTAATATAATCAGTCATAATTTATTTCAATTTAATATGCATATAATTTAATCTCCTTCTGATATAAGGAACAATGTACTGTTTATTTTTAATATGAAATAATATTTTTAAATAATAATAATTCATATGTTGTATGGTTTGAAGATAATAATAAAAAGAAGTAGTGGTGCCATCTATACAGCTTTTATTCGTGAATTAAAACTATTTCGTCGCCAATTCCTTGAACTTTTATATATGCCTTTACACAGCTCTAAGGTGACTCAGATCCCTTATCAGCTAATTACAAGTCATTATAACAAGTGACTTGTCATTAATTAGTCACTTTGTCATTGTTTGCTGAGACCTACCTGCGACCCTGACCGACGCCCGCGCAGTGTACACGCAGATGGCGCTAACTTCTTAGGCAATCATTCTCTATCCTAAAGTTGTAGTTATAAAATAGTAGCAAGGTTGTATGGACTAGATATATATTCTAAGAAATCAATTATATAATGCGTTAGTCACAATGACTGACCAACAATTTAATTATAATTATATACCTATAACAACTATATTTAAAATATTTAAATTATCTATATATCTTTTCCTAGATCGCTAAGTCACTGTGATTATTATTATTTAGAGTATTTTTATATACCCAATGTACTTATGTAATTTAAGATCAATCATAAGTCAAGTCCGCTGACTTTCTTTCACCAGCTCTTCTTAAATCACTGGATTAATTTACCGATTTCGTGGTAGCTTTGAAAATATGTATTAATAATAAATTTATTGTGTCTATCTATAAATAAAGATCAGACCTTGCTGATGGTATGAGATGATCTGTCCTCAACTGCTACTCAAGCATGGAACAGGAATAGACAGGATTACGACAAAAGGAGAGTAAAAAGGAGTGTCACGTGAGAGGGGGGGGGGGGGGGGGGCTACAATTATTGTCGTGGTTTCAAGAATCTACAAAACTCAAGAATATGGTTCAATGATACTTCTGTAAAATGGCTAACCAATAAAATGTAAAATAACAGTTCTTATGTCTGTGTGAAATGTTTCTTTATCGAATCTTTGTACTTACTTGTTTTTTTTCTTTTTCAGGTAAGTCAATATTACGACAAGCGATCGCTGATTTAAATACCCTTAAGGGAATTGTAAGTTTAAATTTTAAAAGGCTATCAGATGGCTCTTAAGACAGCTTTGGTTTCAAAAAACTGTTTTTATTCCTTCGTTTTATTCCATAATACGAATAGAATTTATATTTCTTTTCATATTATAAAGTTTATAACAAATTTCTAGAAAAAAAAATAATTAAACATTACTATTTATACATTAAAAGTATTTAACTCTCACGTCAATTAAATCGATCATTTTCTGTCTATAATCAAACCCATTCAGTGGATTGTGTTTAAACCTGAACATATGACGTTTAGTTTTATAGACTAATTTAAATAGCATTTGGTTCACTATTAATAAATAAAATAACTTAAATTCTACACAACTTTATATCCGTCTCTCTGATTGGTCAATAGTATCGTACAATGAATAATCATACCATTTTATTGAACAACAACCTGACCGTTTCACGTTTTTGTTCTCATTACGTCCAGATTAATTTCAATTGTCATTAAATTATCTTCATTTATTTATGTTACTAATTATAAAGTTATTGCTATTTACTTATTTCTTTTAATCTGAATTGTTTTATGTATAGAGAATATACATAATTCGTATATCTTACTATTATTGAAAATTTAATGGAATTAAGTTTTGCTCGGCTGTGGGACATATATTGTATGTAGGTTTGTTTTTGCTTCGATGCCGGGCTTGGGTTGGACCCCGAAAAACTCCGAGACAAGGGTCAATACTTCAGGTTGGGACATTATGTAATTATTTTGTCAAGGCTGCCAACCTACAGTAAAACAGTATGAGGCACCATGAAACCTTCGATCAGCTGAAGTCCTTAATAGGACGGTTTTCAACTCTACTTCAATGTGTTTACCTGCATTCTTGCATTTATTAAATTCTCGACAAATACTGCGGATATATACATATACATTTTTCTTAAGTATTTAATTACATTCAGACATTCAGGTAGTTGTGTCTGAATCCAATGACTGACCATATTAGACGCATCGGAAGTTGAGGTCTGGGTAAAGAGTTCGTATAGTAATTAAAAAGTAAAAAACTTCATATCTTTTATTATTCTTAAGGTTAGTGTACATTATCGTACAATATATTTTTCGATGTTTAAATCATCGCCTCTTATTCAAATGACTATACATGAAACTTTTTTATTCTCTCGCAGTGAATTAAATCGACGACATATAATTATTATAATATTTTTATAATTTTGTCATTAAATTGTTGTTAATTTAATTTATTTATTTTTTCTTTAAGACGAAATTTGTTTGTGATATTTAACATGCGCGTGCGCAGTGCGTCGGTTGATAATCCACGTGGGGGCGGACTAGTGTCATAGTCTAATAAAGCCTTCAATAATATTAATTTTAAAGAGGCATAATTTATTATTATACCAACATTTATTTAACCACTGTATTTTCGTAACCCGACAAAATTAAGATGAATAGTAAATTAACTGTAAGTAATTGTACAATAGTCTTTTTTATTTTATACCGTAGTTCCATTTGCAGTACCAAAATTGTAATAGCTTGTACGTGAATTGTGTAAATTCATTAGTTATTCAGTATTGCGTAAACTTGGATTTCTCGATCGTAATAGTTGTTAAACCGTAAGCTTAATCGTCAGTTCGTGCTTCGGAAAAATTAAGAGATGTCATGTCGCTTTGCCTTCGTCTCTAAATCTACTAATTTTCTGTCCTATTTCTCACAAAAAAACTTAAAATTATAAGTATTTATGTTGTTTAAGAGTAGCTTATTTTAATTGTTTGTAATAATGTTAATGTTTCATCATAATGAGTCAAGGAAAGGGGACGTTAACTTATCACTGCCTTCTATGATGTCAAATGCACCGCACCAAAGTCACTTTGACAATTGAATTATTTTTCTCGCCACGTCAAAGTGACGTTTCGACGCGAAAGCAGATCTTGAACATTCAGCATTGTGATTCCAAAACGAGTTTGGAAACGTTTAG
Organism: Dircenna loreta; assembly: GCA_963555665.1. Lineage (NCBI taxonomy): Eukaryota > Metazoa > Arthropoda > Insecta > Lepidoptera > Nymphalidae > Dircenna > Dircenna loreta. The sequence goes on from OY743087.1 coordinate 16,403,931, forward strand.
TTTTTCAATAATAATAGTTAAAAGCTAGTTAATGTTGACGTACGCATAATTTATTGTTAAATTAAAATGATCGTAAATGATTATAGTGGGTCAATGTGCCATGTTTGTTGTGTAATGGCGTTTAGGAGAAACGGCGTTAAAGATGTTATTGCAGTATCTTTATTGTAAATTAAAGTTTTAATTACACATATATTTTCGATTAACGATTATTTCTGTCTTGTGTGAAGATAATGAGTAAATTTTGCGAAAAGTACTTGATAGAATATATATTATTTAAATGTTTATAGTTGTTTTTATCTATTTTCGATGTGTTTTTTAGTAATTGTAATATATATATATATATATTATTGTGAATATCAAACTATCTATTGAGAAACGGTTATGTAGTAGGTACGAGTACTACAGTATTTTGTAACGTCATATATCTTTCCAACGAGCAAACGCCTAAAAAGGCGGACCGGGAAATTACCACATCGTAAATAATTCATATAATATTACACAATCGTGTCTGTGGAACGGTGTATGTAGTTTTTTGCGAGTACCATTTGAGGCGTTACGTTTTTCTCCGGTTGCCGTTGCAAGCTTTAAGCTATGGCGGGAAAAAGTGACACATGTCAGATCTGACAGGTCGAGAAACGTTCAAAAACTTAAGCCTTATTATACTTATAAAAGTTTTAACGGTAGTTCACGGCGTCACAGTGACCTAACGAAAAAGAGAGGACCGGTCAGAGTTACAGGTGCGCCTACGACGTCGATACTACATTCACTTTCAATGTCGATACGATTTATTTTTATGGTTTTACATTACTTTTTGATGAGTAGTAATGTTGGCTTTAAATAATAAAACAATATAGATTTATTTCATAAAGAATGATTCTTGTATTTGTTGGGAGATTCAATAATATTTACATACATTACATATTCTACGACATAACAGCTATGCATTGTAATTTAAATTTAAATTATTTATATATGTACAATAAAATGCAAAAAATTAGTGTCACGAGACCTTAGAATGGCGGTCACGGTCATATGCTTTTAAAAGAAAATTGACAACATTTATTTTGCGGATAAACTTTATTATGGGAACTTTATAGGCAAGAAAGTTTTTGATTAAATTTGTTCAATTACTTTAAATTATACCTTCATGTAAATTATAAACACTTACACTCCGTTTTCAACCTAAGGGCACGTGACGTAGGGAAGAGAAGATCACTGGTCTCCAGGCCCCCTGTGTTTTGAGGGACACGAAATGCTCCATTATATTACGGGTATATATTTACTTATTTCTATTTATATATAACTAAGCAATATTGGTTCTTTGTTTTAATGAACTGCTATAATCACACAATCAGCCGCAGCACGTCGTTTACGGCCGTCGTAACTCACTTTTGGCTTTTATTCTCGCCTCGATGCATATATCAATGATAAAATTCTGAATTTTTACGACTACATGTTAATAACATTGGTATGTCGATATCATTAACCTATAAACGCCTTTATGACTGTTCTCTTTATCTATAATATTAATAATTCAATTCTATTAAGGATTAAGAATTTAAATTAACAGTATATTTTTCGTTATCTTATTTAATTATATATTTTTTATACACACTATATTTTAAAATAATGTTTATTTATTGACATACAGGCCCCCTTACGAGAATATTGTAAATCTCCTAAGGAGGTATCCTATGGAGGCCCCAACTTTGTCGTGTCGAATGTAATTAAATTGTAATATTACCACTACTGTGAATGTATTTAATTAGCTGCGTTTCGTATAGGGCTGCCTCGCAGACGGTAGTACTATTATTTCATGAACAAAAAATTATTTTGCTAAGATGAAGCAGTTCACAGCTGAAATTGCGACCTTTCAGAACTTGGGAACGAGCCTGCTGGCACTGCAAGCGGTCGTAAAATTCACATAGTTATATGAAATATTTGTACGCAATGAGAGATATCTTATCTGTCATAAGTATAATAAAAATTGATTAGTAACTAATAGTGTATATTTTTTAATTTATTTCCTAACGTATGGTAATATTATTTATTTATATAACACTCAGTAAATGTCAATAGTGTTTATGTTTATTTAATATCGCTAAAAGGCCCCCTCGAACCTAAATCTTGGATCTTATTGGCCGAGGCTGTAAAATTTTATTTCTCGTTTTATTTCCAACTACTTAGAATTTCTAATAAACAAATGCGTTTGTTGATATTTCAAGACCCTACGTGGATATCGAATCAATAATATATTTTTGTATAATAAATATAAATATTTTTATAAAATATTTATATTTATTATACAAAAAAAAGTTTTTTTTTAATGCAAAATATTGTGAAACTTATAAAAATAAGTGAAATATTTTAATAAAGAATCAAGTCTTTTTGCAACGTATTGTTAAAATTAAAACTAATTTATTTGTCTTTTTTCTTTATCTAAATTATTTCTATACATGTCTATAGATTTAAACAGTCCCTCAAAATAATAAATAGTTTTTATATTTTAAGTGTCGCGTTCAATTCGCCATCATGTATTATATTATAAGTGTCGTTTATAAAAGTACTGAAAATAAAGTAATTACAATATCTATAGACCATTAGTCTCGAGACGGAAACCGGATTGCACAGGATGCCGCAATCAATCTTATTATCGGTTTGAATACTTGTAATATATGATATTTCTAGATAAATTGATAACATCCTGCTTTATCGAGATCCAAGATGTCGTTACAGCTGTTACAGCTGTTACCTCGACGCATCTTATTACATAAGTATCTGTCTTCTGCGTGACGAGTAAAATTATTTTCCATGTTTTCTTCCGTGTTAGTTACCCCGAGTCTTGAATTTACGAAGCGTTTATAGTTTTCGAGCAGTCACGAAACGAGTTCTTGATTATGATTGATTATTATTTAGTTCTGCCAAAAAACTAGTTTCGTGACTACTCGAAAACTATCAACGTTTCGTAAGGTCAAAATTCGTATTAGGAGCACTTTCTTCATATAGACGGTTGTATCAGCAGGTAGCTGGTGCTAAATGTATAATAATTATCCTGGAATCGATATGAGTACCATAAATTTTTATGACCCCGTTTCAAGTTAATTTATTTTTATAGCAAGCAATCGTTCTTCATAAATATTAAGCCTTTAATTTAATATTATGGCAAGTCAAAAATTTACTGCATAATATTAATAAACATGTGAAGTAAAATGTCTTCTGTGTCTCTGATTAATTCATATAACGTACGACTAAAATACTCGCGTCTCTGTTCGAATGTAAATGATGTTGAAACTAAACATTTATTTATAACTTCTTATATATAAATAAAAAACAATTCCAAATGTATGAAACATACATCAGACATTTTATATAATAAATAGTCTGAATAATGTTCTTAATGTAAATAAAGAGTTGCCGAGAAGAATGGAATATCTTGGAAAAACATTGTACCTATATAAATACTATATGTGATACGTCCTGGGTCCGATTACTAGTTATAATTACTGTATAAGAAACTGGTAACGCTCTACCGTAGATATATTACTGCTACTGGCAATAGTAGCAATTATAATTCAAATAACATCTTCAAACAAACACCTAAAAATAAATGTATTTTGGATAAACTCAATGCCTTCCCAATTAGCTCATGTATCAACTTTCATAAATATTACAGAGAAAGAACGACACGCAACGATAACTTCATTGAACTGTTTACATTTGTCGAACAGGCAGGCTTCGTTTCGACATACAGTCTACAATTGACGTATCTCTCTATATCTTATCAGGCAATCGTGTGTTGCTAGATCTTACTTGATAAATATATTACATTTCGAGAGCTTGGCTAACTGGATTGAGAACTCATTTGGATTAGATTCGATTGGATAGGTTAAGTAAGTGAAACCTTAACTTATTGACTGCAGCTGGAATACGTTTTGGCTCGACCGACGTACCAACCTAACATAAAATTGCTTGAGATTGAAATTCCTTTCTCACTTATTTCTATTTCCGTTCTTCCTGTGTCTCTTCGCTTCGATTTCAAAGAAGTATCCGCATCTCCAGTATGTTTACACGGTGACTACTCTGTATCAGAATAAATGTTTCATTTATCAAACATGAAAAAAACAACTCTTACAAATATCGAAATACGACGGCGCTCAGTTATCATTGTATGGACGTTTAGTCGTTTGGTCGAAACCTCAAACAAAAACTAAATACAGAATATATTGAACGCAAGCATTAACAAGTTTACTTATCTATTTGAATTTCCTCTCAATGCTATTTCTGGTTAAAGTTATCGATTAGAAATCCAGTATAAGAAATATCATCAAGAATGTTTTTCCTTTGCTTGAATACGCAAATACAGAACTGGTGTGTCCCGTTGCTATTAAATATTATTTGTAATACCGTTATATTTAGCCATACAAGCTATATGCGTAATCCAATACAACCCGGATAATTGTGGAAGTTTAATAGTTTTTATGATTGCTTCGATAATTTATGCTGACGCTATAATTTTATAGTATTATATAATGTTTTATCTTCTTGGTTATGGAGTTATGACTTTTTCTGTAGTAAGTGCCTTGTGACTTTTCATTGGTCCCTTAAAAAATTAAATCAAGTCTTGCTTTAATGAAGTGTCCAAATTAAATAGCGTTTATATATGAAGATATTTTGCTAGCATTGTCTGTTAAAAAACAAGGCTTATAATATTTAGAAAACTACGAAGATTTTTTCTACTACCATAAATATTGCGCGTGAATTATACATCGAAAGACATAAAATCTGTTTTGGTATTCAACTGGAGATTCAATGAAACCAAATAAAACACCTCGTAAATTATATTACTTCCAAAGCTTGTTCTCAAACTTACGAACATTTCGAGATTATTTCAGTTATTTTAATGGCTACTTAGTTTTGTTGACTCTGCAAGTTCAAGGCGATTTAAAATAATCGACTTATGGTAAGTTTATTTTAATACCGAGCATGTATCATTGACCTTTACAATAAGGGACATGATATATTAAATATGTTATATTTATGCATCTTAGAGATAAAACGAAGTGCTTCTCAAAGTATTTAGTAATTAATTTAAAGCTTTTAGTCTAAACGCCACAATGCCACAGAAATCCTAATTAAATCATGAATGCACATCAATCGTGTCACGTCAGTACAAAGAACCAACAAAACCTAATATCAAAGGTTGGTTTTAGTCCTATTTCCAACAGCCATCAATCTAGCCTGCACCTGCGCCGGCGCATCTTTATTATTAGCGACGCGACGGGCCGATGAACCGACCTGCTTACCGAAATAAATCGTTCACGCATGCGCAGACGCTGCGTTTCATCAGACGAGCCCGAAGCCATAGGCCATAGATTGACTCATCCATTGGTAAATGTCGATTGTGCTTTATTTACGATAGAAATATCGTTAAGAGACAAAGTATTAATATATACGTCGAATTTATTTTATATAGTTGAACAATTGAAAACAAATTAAGATAATATATGAATTAAAACAGTTTCTAATTCACCATTTTCATAATATATCATCAAGAAATAAATTTGGTAATAATTATTTTGATATTGTTTGTTAGAATCAAGCAAATATTTCAACAATGCGTTGATTTAATAAAGAGCTCTAATATGGATGAATATCTTATATCTTATATATGATATGATATGATATGATATGATTTATGATTATGACATCTTTGACATGATGTTGGTTTAGTGGCCATGTAATTCCGAATATAATGTACTTAAAGTTCTAGACGATTTAACTACATTTATTCAGGCTAGACAGTTAAATCAGACGGATGTGACTTTTTCGCTTTATTGCCCTGTACTTGTGATATATGAGTTCTGTTGTAATTTAATTCTTAATCCCTCGTATTAAAGTTTAATATCGTTAATATCAACAGGGTACGTCTGGGTGCACTATGCGATGCAATTCTGTCGCGATCAATACTGAATGTTGGCAGACAGTTGTGTTACACCTAGATTTATGTGTATCCCTTACAAATTGAAATTGTCTTTGTGTGGGTTAGGGCTTCGGCATTATTTTGTACGGATGTAGCTTGAGTGCAGACATCGTGTAAACTGTTATGTACAATTTAATGTAATATATCTAATATCAAAATAATAATGACTGCTTAAAAATGAGATAACAAAATGAAGTTGAATATTTAATATTTTTTAAATGTATCACTTGTCTATACGACTGTCACTTCTATTTAAATTCGATTGGTCAGTTTTTTACGAGTTCTATTGCGTGCGTCGATTCGCAGAATGTATCGCCACAGCGCATGCTCTACCATGTGTTAGGACATAGCAAGCCACAAAGTTTCACAATTTCACTGTAACTGTGTATCCAGTGAGCATGTGACAGAGACGCTCTATGCTCCCATGTATACGCTTTTCGGAATAATATATCGAATAACTAGTCCATCAAAAATGTGTCATTATTTGTGCAGCATATTTTTATTGTAGTGGCAGTAATTGTGACATACCTTCTATGTCTACCAACATTAAGAAAATAAATCCTTATTCCACGTTACATGTCGTCTGACAAGGGAAACAAACCTAGTAGGTCTAGATTTTTTCCACCGGACGCTGTCTACTCTTGCGGTCTAGACTTTGAGTAATATGTGCGATACGTCAGACGTGTATCTAATAACCGACTGTAACTTACATTATTAATGTCTTAGAACCTGTTTAGATACACACACACACACACACACATAGGTATTAGTCTGCGTGTGTGGGTATCTAAATATATATATATATATATATACAACTGTGTTTAAATTTTACGGCACCAATCTTCTAAATGTATAAACATTATCAAGCCATAATCCAATCATTCAGTTTGATTTTCTAACTTTAATAAGAGAAAAATAAGAAAACTTTGGAAAAACACACATAATCATTAATTTATGTATACTTAATCAGCATTTTCATAATTTCAGATCGTAAAATACTAAGATAACCAGGAAATTATCTCCGCCCTGCAACTTCGCCAGTTCCAAAACATACATTTAACACAAATTATTAGTTAAGAATAAAAAAACAAACACGTCAATATTAATGTTTTAAATTCTGTAGAAACATGTTTTAGTTTTATTTATTTGTGATGTAAATTTATAAATGAATAAAGAAAAAATCATCAAGACAGATAGGACTCGAACCTCTGACCTGGTGCTGTCCTGTGTCTAACATTTGAAACATTACTGGCATGTGGCCTTCATGCAACAATGTCGTTGCAAAATAAACACGATCAATAATCTACATTCAATTGAATACACATTTCTTCAAGATGCGTTTACCATCTGTCAATACACCTGACGCGTGCCAAGAATTATTTACTAATGAGCGATAGTAACGGCACCCTTAAGTTTTGCGATCTACTAGGTGCATGTTATTACGCAATGGATAGATGCGCCTGCGCACCTATTCACGGTCAAGTGCAAAGAGAAAAAAAAAATTCATTCAGAAAGTATTTATAATCCCTTACCTATACCAGGTTTAAGGGAACGTAAGTATACAAATTAAAAGCAAAAGATAAAAATCATTAATTTTTGTTTAAATTATATTATTGAAGCACTTGAATTTTAATATTGATAAAGAAGAGTGAAACTATTTGAGCCGAGGAAGACATTCCTTGGCTTGCAGGAGTGAACGGTAATTAATAGAAGGTCACGCAGCGCCGTTAGATGCGCCTGCGCATCTCGACTTATAAAGGCGTTGGCGTCCGGCTTCGCTTAATATAGCAAAATAACTTTTTACATCCCGTCCACACTTGGTGATGAGTGGAGAACAACAAAATATAGATGATCACCGTACATCGATGGTTGAATATACATTAATACGAGGTGTTCCATTGAAAGCAACCAATGTATTCTTGTAAAAGGTAATATTGTTACAGTACTGTAATGAATAAAGGTATGTATTAGAAAAGTTAACGTCAGCTGCAACGAAAATCAATCGATGGTACGTACTCGTCAGATCTTAGTGGAATACAATTATATATCGATGTTCGATCACACATGCCTGTATGTAGATAAAATTGCGATACGTATTTGAAGTTATACTTTTACTTATTACTTCTGGTACACAATATTAATTAATATTAAAAAAAACAACCTAATAAATAAGTGTTTGTAAAGAAAATACCGACTTTTATACGTTTGCTGTTATAGGCTATGTGCCTTAGCTGCGCAGGCGCAAGTGATGCACGCAAACATCCGATAAATCTCAATGGCAAGCATTAAGATTGTACAGCTATTAGATACGTTATCTAAGAGTAGGTGTCGATACTACACCGTTATACGCCTAATTAGTGATGTACTGCTTAACGATAAGTGTTTTCGATATGGGCTTCGAGTTTGTCGATAGATTTTGTGATACGAATGTCTATTGAGGAAATCATTCGAAACATTCAAAGCAATTATCGACATAATTGCTGTTTAATTGTACTCGTATCCATAACATATATTTTATAAACAAAGTCTAAACTCGTAATTTATTTATTTGAAAGATCAGTTTTACGTCTAAGTTTATAAATCATTTATTACCAGCTATTTTCCTTAAACAGTACCTAAAATTGATCAATGACTTACCAAATCGTCACTCTGGTCGGTATTCTTCTACACCTTATTTCTTTCTATTCAATATCAAACATTTTTTGGGTTTAGGAGAGAATTTTGACACTTGTCTTGTTTTCATATTCATTATATAATATGTCTATCAAACCCTCAAAATATCGAGTTTTATGTTTGTATCTTTCATTTCTTTAATAATATGTTTTATAATAATTAATATTTCGATTTAATAATAACAAACGTTATAAGACATGGTAATTGTGTTTTCCTCGCAGTGGCAGGTGCGAGGAAAGCGCATTTCACTCTGATCGTGACCTGGGGTCAGTCATTCTAACAGCGCTGACCTCGCGCACTGATGTACCGGCTTCTGATACAACTTTCTATGCAACATCTTTTGTCAATGCGCAAATTAATTGTTATTTAATATCAGATATAATTAAATACTTTCCAAAAATAGAATTAATTGAATACTGGAAAAAAATATTATCAAATAAACTGCATAGAACTAATTTTAACACACGCTGGATTTGACACATTGTGTAATACACATTGTGTAATACACAATGTGTCAAAAGTGTGTTGTTTGTAACACGTGCTCGGAGCCCTTGCATTATCATAACACGCGATCCTAAAATGAAAACAGGACTATCATCTGTTCGCTGCGCGTGCGCATACAATGAACTTTTTTATAAATTACATTTGTATCAATAGACACAAAAAACAAGAGTACGGTAATATAAAGGTGCAAGTTAAAAATAACGAATGACTGCATTTTTGTATTACTTAGTAAATATTTCATTATTACTATAACGGTTAGTGAATACTTTATTTATTATATATTAATGATATCATTATTATTAAAGCAGCCATTAACTAAGCGCTAGGTCAACTAGTTAATTAATACCGTATTGTGAAAAAAGTTGTTAATTGGCTATTCCTCCTATATGACTCGTACTTGCTATTATTTTATTTTATTTTGGTGCTGTGCGTCGTAGATTGGATATAGGAATGGCCCTTGAGACTAATATTTGCGACGAATATGTATGTTATTGACGCTATAATGTTTTTAATTCAGTGATTGTCACCACGGAAATGTAAACACTCTTAAAGACGCAAGTATTTTGCTGTTTAATGGCCGCTTAAAATGTAAAGCTTTGCCACCTTCACAACACATTTCTATTACAAACAAACTGTTCTATACAAACAAGTGCGAATACAGGCACTTGAAGAGATCTCAAGTCCTTAACAATATGTAAGTAAACAATGTTTACATGGCCTTTGTGTACAGAGGTTTAGACCCCCATTTTGAATGTGTTAACCGTTGTATTGTACTTCGTGTACTTCGTGTGTAGGATTACAATGGTAAGATATTATTCACTTTACAAGAAAACAGAGAACAGAAGAAGAAACTCCAAAATAGATTTTATAATTACGAGTTGGTAATAGACAAGAAGTAAATAAATTAGACAATTTTTAAAAAGATGACTACATATTATATAATGCTAAATGTATCAAGGTCACTACTGACACGCTGGCGCAGTTTGCAGGACGATGGTATTGCATTCGAGTAGTCGTAGGTTCGAGTCTTGTATTTATAACTTATCATATTACATTTTAAATATAAAAGAATATCTATGTACATCTCTGTATGAATTTTTACTTTATTTTATGGTGAATATTATATATTTAGTTTTTGCTTCTTGAGTTGCAAGCAAACAAGACAAAAAGACAAGAACACAAGTGAGCACAAACACAAGTGAGCACAAACAGGGAGTGAGAAAATTGAACAAAACAGTTTGTATGTTTTGTAAAACAAATGGAAGGCTTACATAACATTGGAAATTAAAATTTTATGGTATTTTCCTTATGGTTTTGCAGAAACGAGCTGCAGAATGGAAAGCTTAGAAATATATGAGTTGTAAAGTAGAGTTTACTTGTTTAGAATTTATTGTTTGTTTTGTAGAATTGCTACGAGGTTTGCAATCAAACTAAAACTATATACAGATACAAATTTAAAATGTCAATTGTGAAGCACAAATCTAATTTCATCATATAATAACACTAATAATTTGAATGGAAAACTTTAAAAGAGTATATCTTAAAGAAGAAGACAAAAAGGTATTTAAACATATGTTTTCTATTCAATAAATGTAATATGAGAAGTTATAAGTATACAAGATTCGAACCTACGACTCCTCTAATGCAATACCATCGTGCTACTAATTGCACTACTATGTCGGTGGAACTGCACACCATGTACTTATTTAGCATTTTGAAGATATATCAAATTACACGCAAATAACTTACTCATTCACTGCCATAACTTTGTTTTGTACAAAATAGGCTGTCCCAGTTAAGAGACAGCGTAATTGCCATCGAAAAGGGTCGTTACAAATAGCCCGTTACCATGTATGGCGAATAATAAGATATATTAATGTATGTGTGTGATGTTCACGCGGATATCGGAATTGTGTCAGCACTTAGATTAGAAATAACATTACGAAACATATAAATCATAATTAATAAATTCGAATTTCCTATAATAGATAAATATTAGCTAGTGAAAGCGAAATTATCGTCCAGTATCGTAAAGCTCTCGGTTTAATCACGCTATTACATTTATGGATAGTATTTTATAGAAATTTACAATAAGTCATAATTTATATGAAAGTTCTTTTAATGTGATGAGAACGTTCGTAGAATGGAAAGGCCATGTTATCGCGACTTCCATCTGACGTATTTTAAACAGTCAATTAATGTAATGGATGAATTAATCGAGTACGCGGTGTTAGTCTTCATGATCAAATTTCTCTGTCATTTATTGTTACGCTGCTGAAAGACAATTCTCTTTGTCTGCTGAGTTATTCATCTAAGAGTAATTCTCGTTCACAAAATAGTCTTCATGTTCAAATTTCTCTATCATCTCTTATCAATATGCTGCATATCATCCTGAGCAGCACTTCTCTAAGTATGCTGCGTTGTTTGTCCAAACTTTAGTCTCCATCATTCCAAAAACCTGATCAGACCGCAATATCAGTTTGTTTTTATTAATTCAGTCTATTCGGTGTTATTACATTTGTTTGACTAAACATATGAAATCAGACAGGTCAGTCAGTATTTGGTAATAACATTAGTTATTCCGGACTTACATTATAATACTATACTTATGAAGCAACTATTGGAATATAAGATATAGTAATTAATACTGCGCTATGTTGAAAGGACATATTCAGTAACTGTAAAGCCTATATCAATATAAACTCGTTCCAACTTCAACCTCTTTCTGATCACTATCGCTATGTCGAAATATTTGTAAACGGTATCGATAGCCTAATCGATTTTACCAAATGATAATCGAGTGGCGGTCATCGAGACAGCGCTATTGAACCCGGCCATCGCCTCCATCAGGCTCTCAGATAAATCGATTGTAATTGTATTGTTCTCGATATTGACATTACTGCATTTAATCTAACTCTAGTTTGACTTCTTTGGGCCTTATTTTTATTTTGATTTATGTCTAATTAACAGTTGTACGAAACAACGGTTCAAATTTGAATACATTTAATTTATTTAATTAGTTTTGACTAATGATTTCAAAATTAAATTTTTGATTTGTAAAATTATAAAAACAAGGTTATCTATCAATAATTCACTGGTTCAAGCTTGTTTATATTTAAGAAAAATGGTGTTGTCATATTTAAAAAGTAGTTTATAACGGATAGAATTTTACCGGTAAACAAACGATAAAAATGAAGCAACAAACCATAAAAAGTTAATAGACAATTAAATAAATTTGCCTATTTATAATAACTGATACAATCTGACAGTTGAGATTTAATTCTAGAATATTATCAAATGTATGAATAAATGATGTGTCTATTAATTTATATAATTTGAGGAATATATTATATTATATTTATTGAATGTTCCATTGTTATTATTTTTACCGATTTTTTAAATAATTATGCGTTTTGTAAGAATATCATTTGTAATTTTGAAACACATCTTTTGTCTCTCTCCATTACAGTTTAGATGTGTGCGTGTTTGTAAATATCTCGGATGTGTGCTGTGACGACAGTTTAACTACCACTGCATAATTTTGTGAATCTTACATTCTTTATTTCTTTAAACCATTTAAACCCTAAAACGTTTAAATTCAATATAATAGCTGTTAACGGTTCTTAACAATTTGTGGCAATGGCGTTAAATTCCTTCTATTTGTCCTCAATATGTGGGTTATAGAGATGAACAGGTTTTGACAACGTTTATATATAACCGTTAAAATTCCTGATGTATTCTAATCAGGACAGTCATCTTATTCCAAATTCTCAATCTGGATTTAATCGAGGTCTTAATTAAAACATTCACTGTCATCAATATCGCACACAAATACTTTAAGATAATTTAAAATTAATAGGAAATTATAAATGGGGACGTTTAGAAAATAAAGATTGTTCTAGATAAATGTACAGTTGATTTCATTTAAGTTCCCGATATGCGAGCGCTCTGTTACATCAAGACGCTGATGGCACGAGGATGTATCTAGGAATAGTTACATAAATCTACGGACACTTACACTGCGGGACTGCGACAAGTGACAACGTCTAACTAATGACTAAGTGTTTAAAGTGTTCGCGATGCTACGACCAGTGTCCCTACTACGAGTTTTGACGTTTCGTAAAAATTTCGAGCAGTCACAAAACGAGTTCTCGGTTGTGATTAGTTTTCTAACAATCACAAACAATCACAACCAAGAACTCGTTTTGTGACTGCTCGAAAACTATCAAAGTTTTTTAACGTCAAAAGTCGTACTCAACAATAATCTCTCGTCAAAGACATCAAAAAATAAAGATTTTTATTTATTGCTTACTTACACTATTCCAGTGTTACTTAAATTGAATGATTTTTATTTCTCCAGCCTTTTGAAATTTAAAGTTCAAAAGGAAATAAATTGCCAGCAATTATTAACGAAATATAATTATCAGACAGAATCATACCGCAAAGGTTAAAAGTATTCTTGACATGAATGACGATATGGTAAGAGGATTCAAATAACCGCATTGTTAGGGTACGATCACACTGGACGTCATTGTGCCGCGGTATGTTGTAAATCTAATTGACGCTGATATTTTGAGTGTTACACATGTCATTCTGATTCAGTTACGAATGATGTATACGAGCTTTATTCATCGTTCTTAATATACATATTGTCAAATTTATAACAGGATAAAGTATAAACATCTTAAATAAAACAGACAGTTGACATGATATCCTCGAAGTAATTTCCGTGTGTCGGTCACCCTCGCGCGTCTTGTACGGGAGCTGGTGACCTCAGCCTTAATAGCTTGATTTATTGTGCAATGACTATACAACTTCCGATGGTTTATATGGAAATACCTTCTCCATAAAATAATGCGCAGTTTATAATTAACGATATATGTAATTAAATGAAATTTTCATCGAATATCTCCCACAGCGATAGAACACATTGTGGAATAGATTAATAATTCATATGAATGAGACATTGAATATTCATAAGCTTTATTAGATTTATCTCATTCATAAAGTGATTGGTACCAAGGTTGCGCATTTTTGCAACGGAAGTTACACACGTGCGCGGGCGCAGGTGGGCCAAATCATGTGATTTAGGGCTCCCACATACGGATTATTTTGTAACAAACGCATTTCCAGACGACATTCTTGTTTACGATATACAAGAAAGCCTAAATAAGCATCGCCATTCCTTTTGGCATACTCTGTTGATTATACTACATTTACATTATATATATTATTATATTTATATCAGTATAAATATATCGTAACAGTGTCCTTACGTCCGTCTGAATGAATCGAGGCATAACGGCCTTGTAGGATACGTGATCTATCTAATGCGGGCTATTTGTTGTGTCTACAAGATACGTTTCACCGATGACATCGTTGGTTCAGAAATATTCGTAAATAATGTGGATCTAAGCTGTCTTTCAAACTGATGACATTGTTTTTAGGAATAAAAAACGCAACAAAAATTAAATATTTGTTAGGAATGGTTCAAAAATATTCCTAAATAATTTTAATCTAGGATGCCTTTTAAACAGGTGGAACTTATAAACATGTATTAGTAATGGTTCAGAAATATTCGCAATTTGATCGAAGTTGTCTTTCAAACAGGAACAAAATAGCAACAGATAATAAACATGTATGTATTTGGAAAGGATTGAAAATATTTGCAAAGAATTTTGATTCAGGTTGTCTTTAATTTCAAACAGGTCCAGACGATGGAACTAATAAACATATGTTAGGAATGGTTCAGAAATATTCGAAAATAATGTTGATCCAGGTTATCTTTCAAACAGGTCCAAAAAACACAACAACTGTTAAACATATTGATTGCGATGACCTTTTCGATAAACTACATATTATCGTAAAATATGAAACAATAATATATTTAAAAGTCATAGTTTCACATTTCTGGGATGTAGGCGAGGCGCCGCTTTTAAAAAAATGTTATAAACAATCCGCCATTTTGCAAATTTGCATTTCTTAATAACAAGTTCTGTTTATTGAAAGTGGATAGTATTTTTTTGTATATTGCGGTTGAACTTTTAAGCCGGTTTTTAAGGACCTGCTGTTTTCTTAAGTTATTTGCCACATTGACCTTAAACCTACTTCCTTTGTTGGTATGTGTTTTATCTATTTACTTATGTTATCCTTGGTTAGGTTACATTCAATGGATGTTCACTATTTTTTATATTCTTCTTTCATATTAGGAATTTTAGTTATAACCAAGACACTGTCTTCGTAACTCCATTTTTATCTAGGTCTCAATAACCATATACAGTGTGTACTAGTTTCTGAGTCGCTGTCTGACCTCCGAAACCTGTATATACGAATCGGTAACATAAGTATTCAATCTTCTTAAATCTAATTAAACAATTATTATCGGTTGTTGGTTTTCTGAACGCATCTCAAGCTCGAGCTGAATATATCTCCTTGCTTGTCATTTTTTCAATACGACGTTTCATTACGTAGAAGTTATACTTCATATAATTTCAAAACATATTAAAGCATATTCAGAAATTTATGTTTTTGTATCAAAATTTGCAACTACAATATCATATTTAAATGATTGCACAGCTTATTTAGAATCGATATTAATATAATATATAATGTGCGTGAATATACATAAGTGTGCATTAATTCTGATCTGCTAACTAAAATCAAAACTTTCGAATTTGTTCTCGGAGATAATCGATTCACGGTAGAATGGTTTGATGCAGCCATTCAGCATCATCTTTACACTGGTCATTTGAACATTAGAATGACTAACATTTTGTTGATATACGAGATAAGTCTAAACTCGCAGGATTTTTTATATTGATAATATCTGGATTATATTTATACTACAAATGTTGTTTTAATGGAAGGTTATCCTGAAGGTAAAATTTACGCAAAACTGCACTATTTACAAGTGATTATATAATAAATATTAAATTTACTTATCTTTTACTATTAATTCTGATAAATATAAGTTCACAGTTTCATAGTATTAGTTCCGGAAAATGTTACGCTTGGTCACCATCGGATGCGCGTGCGCAGCTCAGCTCAGTTTTTATGAATGGTTTAAAGCGGTCTGTCAGTTGTTAGAACAAATTTAACGGTACCTCCGGTTGCTTATGCGGTTTTTTTATACACCTGTGACCTGACGAGCTTCTGTCCCAGATGGTTTAACCTTTATGTGTCGCTTGTGAAAGTTTGTGTTTATCTTCATATTAATTTGCTGTTTAGTTTTGGATTGGTTCTTTGATCTCACTCCGATAACATTTTAGATGCTATCAGTACTTTTTAATTATAACTGTTTCTGTTTTTGTTGACCCTACTACTTGTTTATTTCTTCTTAATTAAAATTTCAATAGGTATTCAATTGTATTTGTAGTGACACGGTTAGTTAAGATACGAGAATATTTGAACCATTCAAACTTATGCATACATTTAAAAAGAAACCACTCTTATTTGGACTTTTACTACTAATGAAAGCCCATAGCCAAATAACAAGCGTTCGTTATGGATTATATATAAAGGTATGAACGTAAACGATAGTAAAGCGTTATCTTATGTCAATAAAGCATTATTATTCTATTAGACTAGAGTCTTTAGTTGTCTAGGCCATAAAGTTAGAACGCGAACACTGAGTTCTATTTAACCGCAGTGCTGACCGCAGACGAGCTGTCGACCGCATCGTTTATATGTCTTGTGAATAACATATCTAGATTAAGATTTAATTAAATTAATCTTTTCAGCCACAAATTTACTGGTTTCATTGTTGATAGTGTTATTAATGTTTGTTTTTTGTTTCCAGGTACGTTCTTATAACGACGGGTGCTCTGGTTCATCACTAGTATGGGTATTCATAGTTTGATAGGTCTGTTAATTTATCTAGCTTATAAAATAATAGCGAATGAAAACATTTTAAATTCCATTAGGATTTACTCACAATTCAACAAAAAAAATGAATCAATTGCATTAAAGAATTTTTTAATACTTTTGGTCTATAGTAAAATAAAAGTGAAACTGTCATATACTATAACTGAATAGTTATGACACAAATGGAGTTATTCTTATGAAGATTTAAGATTTTGAAGAGGAGTACTTGATGCTGAGTCAGTGGGAAGAAGAACCCATTGTCCTTCCCCCCTCTGTATCAGCGCCCGCCTCAAGGTTGGCCAGCACAGGTCGCTGCTTCAGCTATAAGGCCATCTCTAGTACATTATTAGAGTACAGTTTGATGTATTGTTTGAATGTTAATTTCTTGTTATTTTCGTACAATCAATAGTATTATTTTTATTCCATTCACATTGCAGTTTGATAAAATTAAAACATAACTTTGAGTTATGCGAGGATTTTCCATAGAAAAATAGTTTTGCTAGAATAAAGGCTATTAGATAATTAATATGTGCTTGTATGAATAATAAAATAACAATAGAGTAACATCAATTATATTGATTTATTATATATATTATCCATTAAATAGAAACATCAACAATTCTAATACATTACATATATAGAAGTAAAATGTCACCCAGGCTGCTATATTTTTCAAGACGTTGGTTATTTAAGTTTCCTAATTCCAGGTAAATCGTTTTCATGAAATTGGAGATCGTAAAGAGATAAAGCCTGTCTTCAGTTATAAATATATCGTAATTGATACGTTCATCGAGCGAAGATTGCGATGAGCGGGATAAAGTATTGGACTCGTGGTTTGAGAGATCGCTGATGGATCAGACAATTACTGATGTTTAATAGAGGAGTACTAAATATTAATAAAGCTTACATTGTTTAATATATATACATTTATTTGCAAGAACGAGTCCTGATTCGAACCTGCGACCATTAAGATTCCGTCCGCGTCGCTATTGCAACTAAACTATCGTGTCCAATAACTTTCTGTTTGTTGATAAACTGAAAAATATATTTCTTTTGAATGGATAAGATTGATTAAAAATGGTCCTTCATTCACTAACACCAAACATTTATCAATTTTTTTTAATGTTCCTTAAAGAAAATTGCTTTCAATACATTTTTTAAAATAAAATTATTGTGACATCAATATAAACGTTTAACATTTGAATATTTTACATACTTAATATAAAATATAACATGTAAATGTTATATTTCACGGAAAATTGGTGGCGGGTGGATATCTTATAAATCACGAGGGCCGATAGGATAGATTAATATCACGATAGACGGGTACGAATCAACTCCTACACGATTGCTCGGAGTGGTTATTGTAGTAAAGTACACGGCTTATATCAGCTTAACAGTTATTCGCTTTAAATTAGTACTTAGTCGAAGCAACATGTAGTGAATAGAGATGTACCAAAACATGTGTTTCAGTGAGGTCGCGTGGGAGACGTCGGGTCGATTTCACGTATAATTGATTTATCTCAGCTTTATTATACATGTGTGGGTTCTAATTGAACCCTTTACCGTTAACTTAATTGTTTCTAAATCTGATATCTTGATAAGTTAAAGAAAATCAGACGTAAATTAAGTATAATTTTAGCTTTATTTTACCATTATTTAATTTTTAACAGGACTAAGCTGTCTATCGTTATTATTGTCGTTATTTTTATTAAAACTATTATTATTAATATTTTATTCAGGAAATTCTACTCAGTAAAGTAAATACATTTTGTAAATAATATAAAAAATAATATTAAAATTGTGTAAATCGAGGTCGGTACATTGCTTCAGGGGCACTATTAAACAAAATCACGGATTATTAACCAAATATAGAGCTAATTCAGGTACTTATATATGCAAGTCTGAATAGCAAGTATGCGCAGAAAGTGGTCGCGTGTAACACGAAGCTACCTAGTAGACCGTGGCGGCTGATTAAGATATAAGCGACGAGCGATTAGTACAAGATAGTATTACACATGCTGAAGGCAGGATGCTTATTCTATCTATATTGACGATTGAAGCTGAACAAAAATATGGAAGATAAATAATTAGACTGGAACTGATATAATTAACTGGTTACTTTTGTAGAAAAAATTACAGTGTAGTATAATTTTTACAGGGTACATACCCACCCTGTGCTCCAAGTTACAGATACCATAATAAACTCTGATTTAATAGTTGTTATTCTTTGTTTCCTGTAACTTGGACCACTTCCAAAGCATCTAGACTGTGAAGTGGAGAGCGCGATGAAAAACGTACCCGCTACAACGGACACCGCTACATAAGTAGCTCCGTTTATCTTAAATATAGATTTATTTGTATCATTATCACTTCAAGAAATTCATTTCGGTTTACATTTAGAAAAAGATTTTATCTCCCATATAAAATGTGAGAGTTATCGTCGTCGTTGGACTTCTGGTTTACGATTGGTCAGAATCAAGTATTCTCATTCTGCGGTTGTAAATTTGAATTCTTATTTTTTTTAAGACATTACTTTATTTCATTATATTTAAAAAACTGAGTAAATTATACAAGATTATACTAATTGCTATTGTTATTTTTTTTATATAAAAGTTATTATAATGTATTGTAAAACTAATTACTGTTTGTTATATCGTATATGTTAAATTAAATGTTGCTTTTATTTTATCCGAATCTCTTTTTACACAGATCGTTGCTCTCATAATGGTGCTTCTGTTTTTTATAAAGTTTCTTATTTGACTGTACCATAGGCATAAATATTTTACTTAATAAATACTTTAGCTTGACCTTTTGACATTTATCTTCACTACAATGCTAAATAAATAACTTCTTAGTAGTAGTAAAATCTATCTCTCTATTCTATTCTCGACTCCTCTCAGGGTGACGTTGATTACTATATACTAAATTAATAACTGATACTTATTTATAACACCGAAGCAACGATAAAACATAAATCTTGTACCAGGAAACAGGCATGAAGGATTGCGAATCCGCGTCGCTGCGTGACACTAATGCGCCTGCGCATAAATAAACGCGTACATTTATTGTATCACCCTTGAGTTTTATTATGTATTATCTTATACCATGAAACAGAGTATTTTATTTGTGTATCAATTTTTATAAGAATCTTTCAGTTTCAAACCTTATTTTTTTTAATGTGACTAAAATGTTTTTTAATTCTTATATAAGTACTTTATTTCTATAGATTGAATATTTATAAAAGTAATGTTTCACGTGACATATGTATGGATTATTTTTATTTTGAATAACGATATTCTGTTCACATATTAATGAATTTAAACACAACAATAGAAATGACTTAAATATATATATATATTTACTTAAAAGCCAATGAAGGCATTGGTTTCAATATTTCATTACAATACTTTTAACATGGGTCTAAAAGTTTCTCAATAATGTATTTATAATAAATATATAATCAATTCAATTTACGATTACTACTAAGACATACACTATGATACAGAATATAGATAACTTCTTACATTTTTAAAAGAAAATATCATGAAAGAAACGGTATGCTTCACTGTCTAAATCAAGATTTCATTAATATGTATTATTTAATAGGATGAAATGTTCGTAAATTATCAGCTTTAATTAGAACACAAAAGAAGTGTGTTCATTGTTTGATGATTACGAGCACATCAAGTCATCATAAGACTACTATTGTATGAAGAACGTGCGAACTACGTCTTAGGTAACTTCCGATTCCATAAAAAACTTAACTTCCGAATAAAGTACGAGTACTTATGTAATTATCATAAAATTAGTTACATTTATTATTACGTAGTACTCAGAAAGAAAACTTGATACAGTTTTTAATTGATGTGATATTTAACTACAATAGAAAGATAGATGTGTGATCTACCGCGATGTATCAACTTAAAACGTGGGAAATCTGTAGTAGTATGAGAGTGACTTCCTTACCTAGTGAAATAAACTATTGTTATTGATTATGAACTAGTTATGTAAATCTTCCGTGTGGAAAAGTTAACTGAATTGTTAAACTATTTCCTATTGTTAATTAGTTATATATTTATAGATTTTTAAAAATTTTTTTTAGACTTTATTATAATATTAGCAAGTAGCTACAAATAGGTTTTTTGTATCGTATTATTATAACATTAATTTCATTGCCCCACTATTCTACTCAGGGTGAGAGCGCATATAGCGGTGCGCAGGCGCATCCATACAGTATTACACTTTTGAACCTGAATATGAAGACTCATACTTGGCAAATGTATAATAGTTTTTATTTATTATTAAATGTATAGTTATTATATTGGTTATTTCAATGTAAGGTCATCCATTTTAATTAATATGATACGTTATATCTAGGAGCATGATTCCAAGTTTTTGAGACAACATACTAACGTGTAACGTCCTGTCACCTCACCTCATACAGACGTTTCTCATTTACTTATAGCCTCTACAATACATTTGTTATAATAAATATAATAACATTTTCCCATATATTCTCAATGCTGCTCCTTAAATTGTTTTAAAATCTCTTTTAATCACAGATCTTGTAACAATTATTTAATTATGTGATATATAATTTATTATGAATTTCAGTTCAATGATAACAATATATATTATTTCGTATATTCGCTCTGTCATCGTGAACCAATGGTCAGGTGGAGTTAATTATTTCTCAGTGTATCATAGCCGTGACAAGCATCTTTATTGTTCTTAAAATAACTAACACATACCTTATCTAATTGTTGGTACTTAAATTGTAATGTTGGCAGAACACACACACACACACGCACACACACATACACACACACACACACGAATACACAAATGTTATGGAAATCAAACATCCTTCCAACCTTCTTTATTTGTATATGAATTAGTTGTGATATTTTGAAATAGTCTTAGTTCTTAACAAATACAATAATAAAATCAAAATCAAAAAATATCGACTTATTCTTGGCTGTTAATGTTCATATATATTCACTAACACATTTTTGAAAATGTTGTTAAGAATGAAGGTAATAGAGATTATTATATACAAGTTTAGCTTCAACCATTATGTTAAATATTGTTGATTAAGACATTAAGATAAACAATTTGATCAAAAAGAGTATTGTTCCCGAAATATATTTGATGGAAAACCCAAATGGCACGATTTGTATATGTCATGTTTGAAAATATCTATAAACATGTATAGCCATGTAAAGCTTATTTAAATTCCATAAGTTTTTTTATCTTTGCAATTGAGGCACGGTGGCTCAATTGGGAGAGCGACGGGACGATTTCTCAGAGGTTGCGGGTTCAAGTCCCTGCCTGAACCGGTTTGCTTTTTATTCTATATTTATTTAAAATTTACTATATGACATGTTATGTACGAAATACACAAGCTTGTTCATTTCGACCTCAAAGTACATTGAGGTGAGGTGAGGAGTTGTTACAATTTGTCGTATTTTGAAATATTATATTCCAATTTGATTATTACGACACAATGCAATTCACTATTGTAGCAAAATATAAGAGACTAATAAATGAAAATGACGGTTTGATCATAGTTTGAACGTGTCAGTGTTGTAATGTACAGGTTTGTTTGTTTATTGTCTCTACACTGGTAGAGATATCTCGATATAAGTTCTTGGAAAAATTGCATATTTTATACATTAAATTTTAGACATTATGTCAAATTTACTAAATGTAGCGGTACAATATAGATAAAGAAAAACGTTAAAGATAAAATGGATATTAAAATAAATAGGTTCTAGGCACAAACCTTTATTTTGCGTAAAATCATGTTGGAAAATATTTTTTTATGAATATTTTAATAAATAAGGTCAATGAACCAATAAAACAATTCAAAATCTACAAAACATACAAGTGTTATAAATGTAATATTTTCCTTGTTTATATTCTGCTCTAGTATTTAAGGGGAAAACGTTTAGTAGAGTAGCGGCATAGAGTGACGCAATCTGCGCACGCGCATCGCTAACCGCATTCGCGACGTCGTGACAATCGCTCGCACTTAACTGTTGATCTCTTTGTTATTCAGTTGCGTATTTTAAATTATTTTGAGTTTTTGTTTTGTATTTACCAATAAAATATTATATATATTTACTACTTATAAAGTTTTATTTATATTTATTATGTATTTGTGTGAGGGGAGTATGATGTATGTAGAGCATTCTGAGTGTATATATTGTGTTTATCTTTACACACAAATGTGAGCGTCAGTTCCGCCTCTTAAACTTTTTGACCTATTTTGATATTAATTTTGCCTTGTTCTTATCCCTGGCGGTGATGTTAATATGTATTTTTTTTAACATTCGGTATATTTTTCAATATTTGTTTTTTTGATATATTACTTGTGTCTATCTAAACATATTTCACTATTTATTACTTCTCAATAATCTATTATTCTCATATTATTGAAAAATAAACGATTAATTAACAACTGTCTGAATAATCAGCAATGGGTACATTTTTAAACACTTTTAGTTAAATAATTATGACGTAAAAAAATCCATCAGTTAGCACCGCATAATATGCATTGTTTTATAATGCGGGCGGAGCAGCTGAGGCAATTAGTTAGTCACTTTACATGTTTTTAATTGTACTAGAATAATTATAAGTTATCTGAGTAAAAGTAAGCAATATATATGTATATGTACAAATGTAGTAAAATGTGACGTGAGTGAGTTTTAAACTTAGATGTGATCTGCAACTCCCACGCAGCGTTAGATTACTTTTTTGTTGCTCAATAAACGTCTACTTTGTACTTTTAACTTATATAAAGGAGAGTTTTCTTAGTACTTTATTTCTGGTATGAAATGATCAGATAAAGACATTTCCTTGTAAATTATAGTATCTTTAAAAAAAATACTTGAACAATTAATAATTTATGCCCATTCTAACCAAAACTTTAGTCTACAATGAATTACGAGTTATCTGATAATATGGTAGCAATAAATTGTAATTACATGCATTTACCTTGGTCAGCGATGTCTGGAGGCGTGTAGCCTAATTTATTACCTAATTAGTGCATAGACCGTCGAAATAGGTCACGGTTTGTACAAATCAAGGTAATGCTATTCTAAAACCAATTGCATAAGAAATAATGATCATTTTCGTGGATACAATTAAATGATTACGCAATGAGAGAACAGGTGAACGTATAGAGGATATACTTTTTTCACTTTTAATTAGCGAACAGCGATGTGGGCTATGCCTTTGAATCGATGGTTCTGCTAGTTACAGTGGTCTTAGCAATTATTCTGGAGTTGATATTTAATGAGGATTTTGCATTTTAATGGTCTATTCATTTCTAATTATTTACCTTTATTTATTATCTATACCAATTATCTTTAAATATCTTGTCCTTTACTGTTAGATTAAACTAGTTTTTGAAATAAATAGACAATATTATACGACGATTGAACTTAATGGTTTTATTACTGAGCATAACTTTAAAATGATGTATGTCCTTTTGTAAAATATAAGTATGATTAAGGCTGCGTTATTATTCTAAAACCACGCTTGTTAGCCGTCTTAGCGGTGTAGTGGTTCTCGTTTCGACTGTTTTATCTCCATCAGTCAGTACAGGTTGCATTATATCTCTTCTTTTGTTTTAAATAAAAATAAGAATAAGGTTGCTTTTTAATAATTGCGTCAAAGAAGTAGGTTTACCTAAATGTCAGAATTAAAAATGTATGTGGAATCGAAATTAAAGTCGCTAAATAATTAACTATTCATTGAAAAAAGACATTAAGATTCCTAAATGTCAGATCAGTTAAGGTAAGGAATTCCTTACAGGCATTTCACATCAGGCCGCCAAATTATTGCGTAGTATGGAGACAGCAAAATTGCCGAAAAGATGTTGCAATCAGAAATTAAGATTACATGCGCATGCGCAGTGTTTGGTCAAAAAACTGTGGGTCAGGAAACAGGTCCGTGGTATTTAATAATTGACACCGAATTAAATCACGTGAGTACGTGATTTGAGACGAAATCAAAGATCTGACTTCGGCTGACCTCTTGCGTAATCTTTAGACCGCGCGTTAAAACAAATTGAACTTTTATCTCTCCTTCCATCTGTATGGCAAAGGTGTAGAATAAATTAGCCAATAAAAGGTCATATTGAAATGATATATGACGAATTAGCAAGTGGATTATGAAAAAAATCATATATTTTAAGATGACAATATCAATTCACTTGTCAAACTGGAGATTTACATACGTGGACCTGAATTTGGGGCGACTGGTCAGTGGCTGTCAGTTTAAGATTAACGCACTTGTCCTAGTGACAGGTGAGTGGTTTATAACTGCCGTTGTATTGTATCAGCCGTAATATTTGGAAATAACATTCAACAATGGGACAGTACAAGTGGAGTCATATATGGTTTGGGAATCGTTTTGCAACAACTTAAGGGGCGGCGTTTAAAGTAAATATGCCGATTTCTTACTAAATGAAATATTCTCTCAGTAAATTCTGAAAAGATTGGATTGGATGTTTATGACGGTCCATTGGCATTGATCGTACCTCCGTCTATTGTGCCTGTGGTCGCGGGTTCGATCCCCACACTATAAAATTATATGTTATTACGATTTTTTTAGAATCTGTGGGCTATATGTATAGTATATTTGTGTATCAATTATTGGGTATCCAAGGTGGTACAAGCTTTGCTTATTTTTAGGCTACCTTGCGTTGTATGGAACTATTCCAATATTTATTGGAATAGTTTATATATATATAATTGTAATTATGTATGTACCAAAAGAACAAATGAGGCATTGATGATCCAGCAACCTTTTCATACCATGGAGTGGCAATCGGACATCGCCGGTCGTTTGGGCAGAGATGGGGTTTCTAGATTAGATCTCGAGATGCGAATGTTTTACGACGGGTTCCGATGTCGTAATGTAATGCGATGATATTGCGCGTTAATAGTACAAGTTCTCGGAGGTTAAGTGATACGTACATTAGTATAGATACAATGTTAGGAAATTTTGATTAAATTTTGTTACTGAAGTCTTAAAAAGCGCTGCAAAAAGTTCTAGCAGAAATAGCCGCTCTTTTTAGTCGTTATATTAAAGTCTTGAAGTCGATTAATAATATCTTAATAACCTTTCATGATTCAAAAACATTTCATAATCAAGTTACCCACTTGATCACTGGTACGTACCACTCTTCTGATTATAAAGAACTCCAACGAACAGAGCTCACGATTGCTCAATTGTAATAATATCTGCTTAGTTGACAAATCGCCACTTGGAAGGTATTCGATTACCTTCCAGATATGCTAATAACATATCCAAAGGTACAATTGCCTTCTCGCTAATGAAGGCTGATTCTGATTATGATATCCGATGATTAAATGTTGTGTCGAAACATGTCAGCTGCAAACAAATATTGAAATACAATGGGCATGTTGAATTTCATTTGGGGATAATTCAAATAATATGGGTGGATAAGACTCTTACTTTAAATTATTCTTTCAAGTAATGTGGAAGGATGAAAAGGATGAAACGGTAAGCGTCTTACCGATGGTTGGTTACAATAAAATACGATAGCAGGACAGGGATAGAGTAGGGACATGACGGACGTTTAATAGACGGGCGAGGAAGAAATTGACAAATTAGATCCAAATTAGTTGGAATAAGTGCTGGTGGATCATAATACCTAATTCGTACAGATTTAAGATAATTTGGTTTCGATACATCGATAGAGAGTCTGAAACAATAAAATAACTTTTATTGTATGTAAATTAATTCAACCAACATGTGTTAGGATTACAATATTAAATATTTATGAAATCAATTACCTGTTAAGTCTTACAATATACGACTATATGTCAGTAAATACGGTTCAATGGTATGTACCCACATTATGCACGGCTATTGCAATTTATTGTAATCTGATTTCCTTTATTAAAATTAAATGCTATATTAATCTTTTAATTTATAGTTGTCATTTAATTTATTTTTTTATTATATGCATTGTATAATCAGTACATAAAAATATCCGAACAGTGTTATTTATTATAAAGATATGAATATAAAGATATATTCATAACTCTTTCTTTGAGCACGAACTGTGAATTTGAATTTACATTATTGGCCTCATGGAGTGAGTCCAGACGCGTCGTGTTGTTTTCGTGAATCGTAAATTTTGGGGAATCGTGGGAAAAGAGAGGTTTACGTAAAGAGTGTTTCAAAAACAATTGAAGTGTTTATCTTCAATACAATTGGGTGCATCTTGTTTTTCTAAATCGAGGTCGTTTTGGTCGATGTTTAAACAATTGCATCATATTCTTTAACTTTGATTCTACTACGGTTTAATTAAATCAATTTGTGTTATTTTATGTATTTAAGATGTATTGTGAGTGTGTGTCTGTGTGTGTGTATATTGCGTATATGCGTGTATGTATTGTGTGTATGAGCAATTTACATACAATAAAAAGTTTTTTTTCTTATTAAATCAAAGAATAAACTTTGTTGATTTTAGTTTTATCGATATTATGAAAATATATGTAAATAAGTATTCATTGTATTTCTAGACGGTTCTTCTCTATGCAAATCTGACGTTTCGTAAGAGAAATAAACGCACTTTTGACTCTCACCGCGTTTCTCTTATATTATAATCAATTATATATAGATAAAGAGCTTTTGTTTGTACTAGCGACGCTTTGGAAAATTATGAACCCGAGATAATTTTCGAAACGTTCATACAGGCATCTCGGTTACAAAAAGGGCGTGTCTCATCTATCTCTATCACAAGAGGAATGATGATACGGGATCGCGTTATCGTTCGTGACGTGCGCGGGCGCAGCGTAGGCAAATGGACGGCTAATTGCAGCCTCGGGCGAGGTATCAGAAAAAATAAAGTAGTTTCTTTTCTCCATTGTGTGACGATACGAATATAAAGCTGATTTATATGCGTCTTTCTATTAACAAATTTTAAATATAAATGTTTCATTGTTTTCAAATTTTAATTATCAACGGTTTTAAATTATATATAGTTTTTAAATATTGCTTTTTACAATATGTTTGTATTAAAAACATAACGTGAAATAAATATTAAAATACTTAAAGTATTAATTTGTATATCATTTCTTTGCTTGATAAATGTAATAATGCATTAAGTTAAACAATGGATACGAATCCAAATCTCCTCATTTCGAAGTAAGATTACAACGGAACCCTGGCTGTAATTTCCTTACTAGTTAATACCTGGCTTTATACTGGTTTCCAAGATGTATGTATGTTTTAATGTTTTTTCCTCCTCAAATCATATTCCTGTGATAGGTCAGGTTTGAAATATGAAGAATAATAGTTTATTGAACCATATATTTTTACGTAACTTAAATCTAAAGTTCATAAATTTTACGAAGTAAATCTAAACATGCCAGTAATTCGGGTTTGTTTATATTGCACCAGATCAAATTAAAACTCAAAGAATTATGTAATTTTTATTCTCACCTACAATTACAGTTTACGCAACCAGCTTGTTAGTGTAACTTTTAATTATATAAATGTTGGTAATACTTGTTTTTTTAACATCGCTCAAATTGTTGTCGCGTTTTAATACCAACTTTGAGGGCAAAAGTTTTTTATATGGCAACACGTTGTTGGTAACTTCATCCTTATAGTTAAGAATATAGCTGTTACTTTACTGTAAACATATATCACAGTTATTTTTAATTTGTGAGGTGAGCCGTACAGCTTAAGTAGTGGATGCGTGTACGCAAGTTCTTAGAAACTTAGGGCGCTCCATAAACGCCTCTTGCAGCTATTAGTGGTAATCTTTTTACATCGTTGCATTCTTCGTAAATGAACGCCGTTTGACGAAGTTAGATGCCTTATGTCACGATGTAATGTTGCAATATAATAATATTAGTATTAACTATTTGATTATGTTTTAATATTTCTATAATAATAATAATAATGTTTCCATAAAAACATGTAAAGTCAATCATTTTAATGTAAAATAAATCAGTCATGGGCTGGGATTCAAACCCGAGAACTCTAGGAAAACGGGACGGTTTATTTTTCTTTTTATGTTTATTTACATTTTTTCAGTAGGTACATTCTCTTACTCTGGGGGTCAGTTCTCAGTATATAATAAGTTATAAAATATTTTTGCATAATCGGAAACTAATCAGCTCTCTTGTCTTGAAATCGTCATCACATTTGAAGAAATAGAACACACGGACGGAAACGAATACACATGAGAAAAGCAACTATGAATAAGTCTATTAATATTAAATAAGAAGTTTTTACTTACACAGGCTTATTTATTGGAGCATTTTCCTCCATTCGATTTAAACATCTTAAATTAATCTTCGTTCCAAGAAATTCCAGTACTCGATTAAATTCAATATAAAAGACACATTGAATCATTGAATTCTCAAAAGTGACGAAAATAACACTTAATAATATGCATAGCGAATACATTGGTCATCGCGACGTTCAGTACATAACAATGTTTTAGGTTGGTAGCGCCGTCTGAGGTTAACCACAAAAATAAAACATTAGCTATACTACGAAATACTATAAATAAAATTGAGTCTCAAAATCAGGTAATCTAATAAAATTAAAATCTTATTATTGCTATACACGGCCAAATATATCCATTTAAGTATCTCCTTGGTTCTTTTATAAAGGTCATTTAAAATTCGAACGCGTCAAACATGGCGCGAAAACAACTCGCGCGAACAGTAGGCCAGGCATTCCGATGTGTGATTTCATAGTCGAATAGTCATTTAGACATGCGGCGAAAATCGGTGAGGCATGCCTATGCCTATCCCTCGGACTCAATATTCATAACGGGCTACCATTGTTTCCCGCCTTTACAAACGTCACGTAGAAACCGGCGCCATATTGAAAGGGACGTGCTACAACGCGGCCAGAAATATAAGACCTCTAACTTACTGTGAAATTAACGAGTGTGTTAACATTTAACTGCTGCCGGTCACGTATTACAGATCTAGGTGAAGTGGTGGTTTTCATGACCCAAAGAAAATTATGAATGTATTTTTCTAAAGTACCGTAGCGCATTAAAATCAGGGTCTCTACTAGTGTGGCAGCAGTGTTGTCATACATTTTAATTAGTTTTTTCTCTGTAATGCCATCAACACGTCCAAAGGCCAAAGTTGTAAACACCTTGCAATGTTGCACGAATTAATGTAGAGTCGCTAATTTATGTTCTTATTGAAACTTAATCTAAGTATAAATTGATTTATTATTACTTACAAAATCGTTTTTATCGAGGTTAAATATTTCGTGTACTGTAATTTTCATTTTATCAGATAGATACTTGATTGTAAGACAACATGAATTAAAAATGAAGGTATTGCGCCTTGTAGGTTGATAAATTTCATTTATTGCATTCGATAAGATTACGCCGAATGTTGTCAGAGAAACATACCGTCGTGTAAATGTTCAATTTAAAATGTTAATCGTCTATATCTAACTTTAAACATATGCTATGTTTCTAGCGAATGTTTTATAGTTAATTGATTTTTTTATATGAAAATTATAAAACAATTAAATATTATTTAAATATTTATAAGTATATTAGACATTAATATCTATGTTAAAATTATAATATCTATAATCTGCATGATACAAGTACAAATAGATCGTGTAAAAACATACATCAGTACGAGTTTAGATGTAACGAAACGTTGATAGTTTTCGAGCAGTTACGAAACGAATTCTTGTTTGAGATTGATTTACTAACAGTCACAACAAAATAACAAGCAATCATAACCAAGAACTCGTTTCGTGACTGCTCGGAAACTATCAAAATTTCGATACGTCAAAACTCGTACATAGGTTACATTGTAAAAAACATATTCGCTCTCATTTCCGTGTTGACCTTGAGTCGTGGTCTACCAATAATTCCTTCACCTACTGTCAGCTCCACTCAACCGCCTAATGGTGTTTGACCAGATAAGTGAATAACAATTCTGACCTCTACTTAGTGTTTTAAATTATTTAGTGCAAGTTTATTTTCTCCATCAACCAACCTCTTTTGGAACTGTTCATCTAGATTACCCTTCATGAGCAGGTACGGCCTATTTGTTTTAAAATAACTTAGGAATTTAGACGATCAGCACCAGTTAGGTTATATTGAATTGATGGTAAAAAATGAGGTGACGTCTTTTTATAAATATGTATATATTTGTGACAAATTATATTCTTGGAAGACATTAATTTTGTGTATCAATGGAACACACATTAACTAAACCTAAAATCATCAATCAGTATTAGAGATAAAGGAAGTATGCAGATCAGCTACTCGAATTAGTTTTCAAACGGGTTTTAATCGATTCTCAAGATTGTATCGATATAGCAATCGAAGCAGGACGTGGAGTCAATCTTTGTTTTGCTCATGAGTTATGATCGCACTAGGATTTATTCCGCTACAAATATATCGAATGATTATTTGTGTCATGAGTCAACATTATATTTAGCTGACAATTGGGTCATTTTTGTGGGACGCATGGTAACGAGATACGTGGCATTTATTAATATGTTACCAGCTTTGGGTTTCGACTTCTACCGTGCACTAATAAACCTACTTTTACCCTATTTAACCTCTTTAAGAGGGGAACCTAGCTATTCTTGTAAGAAGCTAACGTTGCCTAGGCGTTGATTTATCAGTCAGTCTAATATAATTAATTATTTTATAAAACTTGGATTATATCTAAATTATGTCAAAATTAATGGGGAGTCTAGGGTCTCTGTTATGTTCTCCTTGGCTTTTCTTTAATTAACGATTTCATTTTAAAATCGAACTGTATAAGTTAAGTCTAGATTTCGGCTGTGAAGAGAATTGCAAACGTCATTCACACATATGTAGGCTTTAAACTAAATTAAGAACATTCATTCATTCATTTATTCATAGCTTTACTTAGCAATTCAAGACGGCTTCAAATACTCCAGGGTATAATATAGGGTCTATAACAATGCTAATATTTAATTGCTATTTATTATGGAATTCATTAAATCTTTTACATAAACATATCTGCATTGAAATCTCAAACTGGTCGTAAATTAAGCCGATAATGAGGTCAGTTGTTGAGAGCCCAAAATTAGAAACATGTCTCTAACATTATCCCTTTTACGGCGTTGTACAAAAATGGTATTATCAGCCCTTTCGGCTGTCTATCTATCCGTCATAGTGCTATATCCAAAACAGTCGTTAAGAATAAGGTCACATAATTGACCGTTATAATATTAGACTTCATTTTTTATTTCTAGAAATGAACTGAAATATCTATGACTAAATCAGAGCATCGTATTTAGTATTCTATAGGATATATTTTGGTGAGTGTGCGAAGGAATTACATGACCTAATTCCCCCATCCCCCTTCCATCACCGGACGTTCTGACGCACGGCGAGCATCCATCCTTTTGTAGTAGACGCGCCGCATGTCCGAACGAAGCTCTACGCTTCATCTTTTTTTAATCGGACAGCGAAGGAGTGGAACAGCTTGCCTACGTCGATTTTTCCATCCGAGTACAGTGTAGTTGTTTTCAAGGCAAGAGCGAATAGGTTTTTACTAAGTTGATGCGCTTTACCACCTACGACTACATTTACACTTCCCATCAGGTTTAATGTAGTCAAGCGTCAACTTAGTTTAAGTGTAAAAAAAAATCGTATTATAAATAAACTTTAAATCTTTTCAAGATGTCTAACAAAAATAAATAAGCTTATTAATGTTATTACTGGTATTACAATAGAAAAACTGGCATTTTAATAAACTGTATAAATATTATTTAAAAATAAACGTAGCACGTACTACTGGTCTGACCGTACGGTATTTGGTTTTTATTAATACTTTTGAATTATAAATGTATTATACTTCTTTAATAAATATGTTATACAACTGGTTCTTGGTAGGGGATTTTTGATATTGTCAATTTAATATTTGATAAGCCATCTTGAGCTTAGATTAATGTACAAAGCAAAGAAGTAAGTAAATAAATTTAACGTTAATTATCTATGACAAGGTAATAAAAAAAATACATATTACAGCAGGCCTACCATAAACTCTTATAGCAATATTACAATAATATTTAATTCGAATTCGTATTTACTAAAAATATGACTTTAATAATGTTTCAAGACGTTTTGTTGAGTCATTCTGAATCGTTCATTATTTTACTATATTAAACATTATTAACTCGTACCATGAAGATTGTTGTGACATTTGAAATATTAATGTAATATTGGTTTTACGTACATTTTTGAATTAATTTAAAGAAGGATTCGCATATGTCAGCTCCATGAGAACCTCAAGGAACCCTGAAATGGTAATTAAAAGACAAGTAAGAAACTAGTTTCACAATATCACTACAACTGGCTGAATGCTTCAAAATGTTTGACATTTGACAAAAAAATTACCAACATGTCAAAGTGACGTTTGATCAACCATGTTATTTAATATCGTGCAAATTTTATTATTTTATTTACAGCAATAAAGATGTACTGTGTATGTATGTGTGTATGTATGTAAGTATTGTTTCTGTACTGTGTATGTATGTAAGTGTGTGTTTATGTGTGTGTATTGTGCTATTTAGATGTAATAAAATGTTCATTATTGTTTTTTATAACAATTCTTATGACTAGTTATTTTTAAATTAATCTTCTGGACGCAGAGACATTTTTCTTGTTAAATTATTTATTACTAGCTGAGACTCGCGGCTTCGTCTGTCACGGAGAGAAACAACACAATTACATTTAATTTTAGTTTTGAGCCAACGTAAATGAAATCTTATGTATATCTCAATAAAACATTTTTAAAGCAGCTTCTCTTTTCAAGTATCAAAATTGTTGAGCAGTTACTGGGTACATAATAACACTCATAATAATATAAGTTATATCGATAACACTCCTGATATTTATCGACAGTCTGCACGACACTACAAAAGTGAGTTAAGAAAATTATAATACTTACCTCCCATTTCCTTTACGAGACAAAAAACATAAATTATTCTCAGCACCACAAGTAAACGCAATCAGGCATATGAAAAACAAGACTGGACTTTGGTCCTTTTTTTGTCCCTTTCCAATCAATAGACCGTCTCCCTCTGCCGCCGACCAGTCCGGGTGAGAACCATCAGGAACCTATTATTATAAGGCTATCATCGTTATCCCGGTAATAGCTTGAAATCCGTCACACCTAGTTGTACTCTGCAGCCATCCCACGCAGCCAACAACCATTACATAATGAGCTGCTTTTGTTTGCTTGCGTGTTTTTAATTATATTATTATAATTCCTATTTAGTACTAGATTGCATATAAAAGCAATAAAAGCAATTTCAAGAGGTAAAACCTATTTCTAGCTACCTACGAGATGTCATTGACTTGACTGAACATTAGGCCTACATTAAGCTATTATAGTTTTTAGAAGTTTTGTTCCAATATTACAATACCTTGATTCGTACTATTATGAGCTCCATAAAACAATAAAAGCTCTATAAAATAATGGTTTAAATACCTAAAAGAAAAATGCTTTCTTTAAATGACACAATCTGACATAAAAACCATACCACAATAATATTTCAAATGACAATACTCTCCGCCATGTACTAGTTAATAAAGTCTTCTATCGCAAATGAATGACGAAGATGATGATGAAGATGACGTCATCAAAACTTCGTCTCGAAACATATTACAGTAATATTACTTTTAGGACCAAAATAAGTAAGTAAATAAGATTATCGTAATATATGATCCTGGTAGGCCTGCTGAATTAAAACATGAGTCCCAGTGTAAAGGATCATTCGTGTTTTGGACTGAAATATATATCTGGAGGTATGAGGCACTTCCCACTCCAAGTAATGGAGACAGAAGGAAGGGAAGATAGAATGGATTAAGAAGAGATGGATTAAAGCAGCTGTCACAAAGAGCTAATGTATTCGATGTTATAATGTAAGTTGTTACAGAAGTACCCATGTTATTTATTACGTATTCATAACACAGATACATTAGTATTGACAGAAAGCGAAGTCGATTGTGTGGAAAGTCGTGTGGGCGTTTAACGGGAACTGGAAAACGTGTAGGTGAAAAGTGGAATGGCATTGTTTGTCTGTCAAATGTTTT
This sequence comes from Dircenna loreta, assembly GCA_963555665.1. NCBI lineage: Eukaryota > Metazoa > Arthropoda > Insecta > Lepidoptera > Nymphalidae > Dircenna > Dircenna loreta. Next base: position 16,439,078 of record OY743087.1, read on the forward strand.
TCTTATGAAAACTTGAATGCGATGTATGAGAATGTTATTTGTATGATTCAGAAAGTTGTGTGGAATATTACAAGTTCATTTATATAATACTCAGAATAGAAATTATTCAATATTTATTATTTTTGATTTTTTGTATAAATGTATTTAGAACTTTGAGGAGGGTCTAAGAATGAAAAACTGCCTGGTGAATCGAAGATCTTAATTTTCAAATAAAAAATGTTACTCGATCTCGTTGCCATGACAACGTCTGGTGGGTCTTTAAATATGCTATATGGGGTTCCTTTGTTTCGGAAAACGCCATTCTGTAAAGTGCCATAATATATAAAACTGGATATTTACTTTCTGTGGCTTGTCTTTATTTAAATACTTGAGTATCATCGTGACAAAATACGATTCTAAAATACATTCATTACACAATTGTTATAGTATTACTGCGGAAGTAGGGTTTCTATATTTTTCCATGCAAGCAAGGTTGAGGGCTTAGTATTAATTAATTATTATAAATTAATAACCTTCAAAGATGAAATCAAAGTCATACTCTTTAATTTGAAATAGACACACATTGGCTCTTATAAAACGTGCCCCTATGACTCTAGTTGCGAGGTAGGTTCATGACTCTCCACGTCAAGAATCTCCACTTCGAGATTTTGCATGAACTTCAGGTTATGATAAATTATACTTTGCCGATTTCAAATTATTTTTTAGCTTTTCTTAATAGTAATTAATGGTAATGGTAAATAAAAATATTACAACTGTTAAAATTAGACATAGTCGTATTTAAGATCAACCGGTCGAAACGTAATATATTAAAACATTGAAAGTTCGTATCCAACACCATTCAAATAAAAACACACCTCAAGGTGATATGTCAAAATAGTTTAATAACTGTGAGTGTCGGTGTGTTTGTTGTGTGGAATATATAAAGACATTTCTATTCAACGCCTTGAATTATTATTTATTGATTATAAATGTTCGTGACTTCATTTAGATTTCGATAAAAGAATTTGATGCAATGTTTCGTTGTTGTCTGTTATTTGTTTAACCGTATGTATATATATATATATATATATATATATATATATATATATATATATATATATATAAACGGTTAAACAAATAACAGACAACAACATATATATATATATATATATATATATATATATATATATCAAGAAATTGAGTTAGATCTTAAGGCTTTTGGAAATAACATATTCTTAATCTAATATTTATGATTTTTTTATAAAATATAAAAAAATCATAAACCGCTATTAAAATTTTATATGGAAAAATAAAAAGATTTTTTTAACGTTATTCCGGTCAATTTCACAAATCAATTTTTTTTCTAATTTTTAAAATAATTAAATTAAATTATTTATTTTTTTAAATATCCTCAAATAAGAGGATATATATAATAAAATAGCTCAAATGGTCAAGTAGTTTTCAAGTGAAAATTATTTCATTTTTATTTATACAGATTAAAAAATGCTAGTGAAAATCACAAAGGTTCTCTATAATATAGGTACACGACTGCGTTGTATTTAATAAAGCTATATATTCTGAGTGTGTCTTATTTACTTAGATACTTTACAACACTACATTCCTTACGGCTCCATTCCAAACATTATCATTTTTGATAATATAGCTAAGTGATTTGATCACTGCATTGTTGGAATTTTGTGTGAGCATTTAAAACGTCCTAGGCCTCGATAGCAAGGTGAGGTGAATTCATTAAATAACTATTATTGTATAATAGATAAAGTAATGATATTTCTGTTAAGGAAGTCATATCTTATTAAAATACATTCTTCAGACTAGCTACAGTTATATACCGTTAGAGTAGCTGTGGTTGTTTTTTTTCAAATAGATATTCTTATTTATCAGTGGTAGAAGCTTGAACATTTTAAATAATCACTGCCGTTGGCCCAAATTCAATGAAAAAATTAGCTGTCAAAATAGAGTTGTTACATCTCAATTCGGTCGATATTAAGCATGTACTAAATGGTCTGTCATTAGCTGCGCCCGCTCACCACAATGGCCGCTCTTGATCTATAATAGATGAGATGATTTAGATAACCCGAGATGTTTGGTGTCATTGAAGTATGTGTGTTAATGTTCCGCTAACGTTCTTTGATTGAGAAACTAATATATTACTATTGGCTTTTATTTATTTTTTAGATGTTTTGTCTTTGCGATCGTGATATATAGTAATGGGGGATCTTTCGTCCTAAAATCAATGTATTAGAATCTTATTAAATATTTTAAGAGGTAGTAGTAGTAGGTACTCAAATATAATAATTTCTAAGTAATATATACCACTGTTATAGATTTCATGACATGACTCAAAGCCAGTTTGTTATTTTATCTAAATGTCATCGTTCTAAATGTATAAAAGAAATGTTATCGACTGCATTGATAAGAGAAAGAAGTTTCTGGAATTATATTAAAAGAATCCAGCAGACTATCTTATCGTAGCGGTCGAAACTGATAGCGACTCAGAGTATTAGTAATCTCTAACACATTACAAATATGTTCGAGTCTACGCCTATAATTAGCAACTCTTACTTTTAAGGGTTTCCGCGCAAATCTAGATAATTAACCATACTGACTCATAGCTTGAAGCCAAATGAAAATTCACTCTGACAACTTAGACCTTAAGTTCAAATTCGTTAACGTGGCAGAGATAAGTCATTGGAAAGTGAAATGGGAGCGCACCTGACGTTGCTTTCTTTACGTCGCGGTGTTCTTTTTGATTCAGTGAGAGTGGTCTAGATTCGATAATTGTGCCGGTAGCGATGCCGTGACGAGCCCGTGCCGACCTCCCGCCGGTACCACGGGTTGTCGGTTGTCGTCTCGTTCCGTAACCTTTCTTCGATAAAACTAGTTTGATAAATTGGGCACATAAAGCCAAAAAGTGGGTCTGTAATTGCGAACGTGGAGTTTCAGACGCTTTCATTAGCTAACTTGTCTGAAAGTCTACTTCATCTTTTCTGTGAACCCTGGGATAGTTGGTCCACCAGTGGTCTTCTAATCGAAAGTCGTGATGCTGTAGATGTCAAGCATTGTCGTCTTTTTGTAGATCTCCAATTGGATATCGCATTGTCGTTGCGGTTGAGCCTTCGAGAAAGCGACATCTTTGTTGATTTTTCTATTATACCCATTATCTTTTATGTTTGCTTAGTATTTGTCATTGTTTTATTAAATTACGCGTTTCTCTTCTTGAGAATTTCTTTTATTTTATCGTTATTGATTAGTTGTAATCAACCGATTGTACCAATGGCATTATTAGTCTTAATTTAGTATGATTACTCAACAGTTTGAGCTGGTCTATTCAGGCTCCACGGATTATATCTTTTGTTGTTATTTCTCCCATCTCATCTTTTTATTTGATGATTTGTATTCTTTTGACCATTTATATGTTTAACAGTTCAAAATGTATTATGAAATTGGTATCGTTAACATTTTGTATTTAATTTCTTCCACTAAAAGCACTGATTAACCTATCGCACCAATACTTTTATTTTTAATTTATATCAGCGCCTGATCTATTACTATTATGTTCTCGAGGTTCAATGTTTTTTTTATTATTTCTTCATAAAATGTTTATAATGGCAGCATCTTTTCCTCTCATGATTTGTTTCTCTCCTGTATTTTTGATCTCCATTTCAATTTGTCGCGACGCTTCTTGGGAATTACAAGGAAACTTAACTACTCTCAAAGGTCTTTGACTATTAATATTCAATCATATCATATTTAACTCTTTGTTAACAGAATATTAAAAAAAAAATTCAAAGCTACATTCACACGTATACTTGAACCGTCAGCTATCATCCATTGCAACGAGGAATTATACCTTTCAGAAATAAATTCTTCAGAATCCAAGTTGTCAGATCGCATAACCATTCAATCCTATAAATGCTCAACCCCTAACATACCTCGTTAAGTATTTCTAACGGGTTGTACTTTCTCCACAAATCTTCGCGCTATGTACGGAGGATGAATGATTAATTCTAGACTCGTGCGCGTGCGCAGACTCTCAGGCGCCCGCTATCGCGCATCGCCCGCAATGAAAGTGCAAGTCTGTTCCCACAACCCTATTTACGAAACTGAAATTATACATAAATATAGAAAATAGTACTATTAAAGTAATGACCAAGTTTTATATGAAGACAATATTTCACTTAACATCCATTTCAAGTGTAGTACTGCTACTATTTTCACTTGTTCGCGAGGTCGCTATAAATCTCGCTGAGATATTCGTGGACGAAAGTGCAAGTTCCCCAGTTCCCACGACCTCACTTGAATCGATGCAGCCTTTCGCAAAGTCGATATCCATAACGATAGACTTATTTGTTCATCGCGATTGCATTCTAATGTCATACCGGGCGTCTTACACCTTGTTAAACATTTTATATTTTAAATATCTCTGATGCTATCTTTAAGAACAGTAATCATATAAAGTATGGGTGTATCTCACGAAGATTTTAAGTATTTATATATAATATGAGAATGTAATTAGTTGGGGATTCCGGGTTCTAAGGCTTTAATTCTAAGTCTACGAGAGATCATTTAATATGTAAATTCATAAATCTGATAGGTTTATGATTGTAAGCCCGTGTATATTATCTAATAATCTGTTTTTATTATTATTTCGTTTACTTTATTCTTAGTTATTAACCTATAACTCTTTCTATATTTATACCTTAGATTTAAAATCACATTTAATTACAGATATGAAGTTATATTGATGTTATTTTTTTTATTTGTGTGTATCGTTTTGACTATTATGGTAAACCTGTGTGTGTGTTTGTGCGTGTTTATGTATGTGTGTCAGTTTGTGCTATTCCCAAGTCGCAACTATGTAGTCCTACGTTTATATAAACGTCGAGTTCATCGAGTTCGTCGAGTTGTCGGTTGTAAATCATTTTGGTTAGTTTTTAGGACAAACGGTTGGTTTATTACCCACTAAAGTTTATATTCAGATGTTTTCTTGGTCGTTTATTTATTATGGAAACTAACAATAAATATTTTTAAGTATACTTAGAATTTGTCAACACTCAGCCATTTCATTGTACTTTTTAAATGTAAACGAATATAATCTATGTCATATATATATATCTTAAAATTTTTTACGAACATGCTCACATCTTCTCCTCAGGTTGGCATGTAGAGATGCCTTTATAGCATTAGGTTTGCCTTTTACAATTTTGTGTAAATTTGTTAAATAATATTAAAATATTATAACATTGCTAATGTTTCTAATATCAAAATATAATAAATATTATCAACTAAGCAGTACCACAAATGAAACAAGTATTCTTTATATTAACGTTAATATATTACGGTATACGTTCGTATCTCAAGTGAGAGGTCAATAAATGACCGTCATTTAAGACTTTTAATCTAATCTCCAACTATTACCGTAAGACCTAACCTGTTGGATAGATTATGTGATAATATCAGATAGAACTTTATTATAAACTAGCTTTTGTACTGTGGCTTCACTCGCTTAGGTGGAACATAGATTCCCTATGTTCTATAGGAGTACTTAAAATGTAATAACTGAAGTAACAGACCGCGGCAGTCTCGCGCCTACTGATGTATATAGTGAATTGTATTTTGTTTTTTTCGGGTTTAATATGTATTATGTACTTTTCCAGGTCATCGTCTGTCTTTGTGCAAAGTTCTATACCTATCTATACAGTATTTTTTGAAACAGACTTTCACATTTGTTTTACTATAGTAGGAATTTCTATAAAGCTGTTACATACATATCCATATATTTTGTGGACAAACTTTAGACAGATATTACTTATACTATAAAATAATAATTTTAATAAAATATTACTTTATTTTAAATTTTAACCTATCGCTTAAAGGGACGTCAGTACTCTGTTAAATTTCCAAAGCGCTTGGCAACCAAAACATACAGATCTTATCAAAACAGATTAAATAAGTAGCACTTAAAGCGCTTCATGTAGAGGGCTCGCACGATAGCGATCTAGCGACGCACGCGCAGCCCATTCGATACGCACAGAATTCGTATTGTCGCCGTAATGGCGTAACGGTACCACCTCGACCGGTTCTGGGACCCTGACATAGATATTATAAGGGAAGCAACTGGTATTCATAGCTTCTAGATTAGACTTCACAGAATAATTGATTGAAATTGAATTTGGAGTTATACCAACATTGAAATATGAAATTCAATCACAGATAGAACCTCATTTCTGTATCAAAATATTAATAAAATGTTTATTCTAGTAGTATTGTTAGGAAGTAAAGTTTTGGTATATTTTTTTATTGGTATGGTATATTTAGTTGATAGGACGCATCATTAGTTCGCAACGGTAACGAATTGGCTACCGGTCACCGTCCACACTCCGCTTAAATTCACATTATCTGACGACATACGGTCGTGTCATCGGCCTCGGGCTCTCACAAAAAGATCGGTCAAGTTCATTACACACATACTCAATATTGCATTTTTTACTCGCTCAGGTCACATTCATTGCTTATGTATTCTTTTATATTATGTATTGTATTTCAAAAAATCTTTTTTGTGATGGTATAGTTTAAATAAATGTAATAGAATTGAAAATACGCTCAGATTATAGATTATTTAAACCATTTAAAGTATATTTACCCGACTATACTAGCATAATGATATCGGCAATTCATAGTCCGCCATGCTTTGAGCACTTGAATAAGAATACCGAATAATGTTTGACGCTTTTCGACTAAAGTTCCTGTATAATAAAGGTGAGTAGAGCCGGGTGAATATATAAAATAGTTATGATGGTTCATGAAAGATCAAAAACAACAGAATAACTTCAACTTCCTCAATAGTTTTGTAAAATATCGTAATATTTCACAACCTTTCAGATATTTAACGTTGCTTTTAAAATGGCACTTGACATGGTTCCTCAACTGCTAATCAAACATTAGGTAACGTGCACGACGTACCTCTCTACTTACATAACGAGTCATTGACCTCCGGTGACGTCAGCATATGTAAAGTCAAAAAAAACACTTAACTCGCCGATCACACTAACTTAAAGCCTTTTTCATTTTCAAGACGTAAATGGCCACCCTCTTTCATTCTAAGGCTAAAACAAAGGAACTCTTTAACCAAAACGAAATTTAAAATGAACGTTTCGTTTACAAATCACTCATTATTCAAGAAATAACATAAAATAAAAGTATTCATAACAACTCGAAGCTAATTTTAGCAACACGTGAAGAAGACAAACAGACCGACCACTAATATAAAAATATGTGAAATCATGTAGGTTGGTGCTTGTGTTCCGCAAACTTTGCTCTCGCGCCAAGTGTTAAAGACTCAAGTTAAAGTTGGAGATATATGGTTGTAACCAATCAAGTACCACCATATCATCATATCCACTTTTACTACTACGTGACATTCTTAATATCGCCATGAAACGTTGCTTATATGGATTTATCGTATAATTTATAAGAACTGATAATTAATTCAAAACGAGCTAAAAAAATAAGATCCATGTTCTTATTGAGCTTAAACTCAAACCACTGGTTATTTAAATAGTGTAAGGTAAAATCCATATCGTTTTTATCGTCAATTCCAGCATCATGTAAACGGAGCATTATATTTCATTCGAGTCAAGTGTGACGCCTCCTACACAAAATTTATATTTACAGTCAATTTATATGTATACATATATGGTATTTTTTCGCGTTTTGAGTAAATACTTTTATTACTTACTTACTTAAATGTACCAACTTTCATTATATTCAAAGGTACAAATACCAAAACTCAACCCTAGCGTGGATTTACATTCTCAAATGATTCAAAATTTCAGAGTCCTTGTAGTTATGCAGTTGTTATAATTAATCAATGAGTTGTATCTTATGAAAATAATATATTTTTAATATTAATTTGGAATATATCTCGTTCACAGGCCAGCAGAAAGATATCGAGATGCGGGTATTTGTTCGTGGCGCCCGGCTGGGACTTCTCAAACCCGCTCTACAGAACAAAGGTATGATAAAAAAATATATTCAAGATCTAGCATTAAAAATACTGTAAATATTTGATTTGGTTAAATTCTTAATATAACTAAGAAAACTCTAATAATTTGAACTCTAGAAACTCTAAAAGTATCTTATATGTTCAATATTCATACAGTGTATTTCGGACACAAAATTTCCATGAATATTTTTTTGCTCTCACGATTATCTGTAATTGATTGTCTCGAAAAAAATATAACAAAAACCAAATACCTGATATATCACTGCCCAAACCCACGCATTGCAATATGGACGCCAAATGTATGGAATTAATTCAAAATCAACACAAAAAACTTCTTATAATACGATCTATCATGCGTCTAATATTTTACTGTCAAATACAATAATTATTTATCGCATTCTTTATTATTGTAGAAATGAAAACAAATATTTGAAATTGTTCATAAACAAGTTGAGCCATGTTACGGTTTTTAACTTTTTAATGAAATATGATTTGAAGAATTCATCCACACGGACAGGACTCGGCCCGAGGCCTTGCGACCTCTGGTTTCCCAGAAAAGAAAAACAAATATTTAAAGTACTCTATTATGTTTATATAAGTTTCTATTTTTAATAAAAATAAAAGAAATAACGAAAAACAAAACAACATGTCTGACAGGTAAATGCCCAATGAACTTGAAACGAACTAAAAAATAAACGTGGAATGGCAGTTTGATATTAAATCAAGTATTTATGAGAGAACCCAAAAATATTGTACATCTTTAAAATAAAACATATACAGTATAAAAAGGGGAATGCAGTATGTCTCATATTTAATATATCAGCCTTATTAATTTGTCTGAATTGACATATTATAATATCACGACCAGCTAACCTAACATGAACTCTTAAAAATTATCAGGGTTTTAAGAACTAAAACTTCTTAAAACTCTGATATTTTTTTCAGTGAAGAAAAAGAACGAACGGTTTCTTTAAATGCCAAAAGTTGACATAAACATGTTACATTAATATTTCAAATGTCAAAACAATCTTGATGGTAGGAGTTAGTACTGTTTCCTATAGTAGAAGAATGAATGATTTACGATGACGTCATCAACACTTCATAAAGCTTCTAATGTAAAATTATTTTTATGTTGTAATATCACTATAGTTTATGGTAGGCCTGCAGACCTTGGATTGAACCCAGGAACTGTCAAGGCAAGCACCGCTACGTTTGTTCCAAATGGTAATATTTTACCGTTAAATAATATTCACATGTTGTTTAATTAAATCAAGGATCATCCAAGCTATCAATAAAGATAATTTATCTTGCCATCAACATCGTGTATAGAGGCGATCTTATTACCAAGTATCAAGATTTAATATTGTATATATGTTAGTGATTATTTTCTGATAAAACGTTAAGTTTGACGTCGAAAAGTCATTGGGATAATTAATTTGATTCAAGTGACTGACGCCGTTATGAAAAATTATCTCGGATGGGTTATTGGGTCGATCTCAAGTAGATTTGTGTAAGATCAGTGCTACGAGCACAATCGGGCCTAATTACCGAATATATTAAAATGATATAAAGATTGATGGAGAATACTTTAGTCCTGGATGATTTCTAATTAATTAATTTTTACGCGCTCGTTAAGGTGACGTCAACAATTGTAAGATGTATTTATATTAACAAAATTGTACTCTTCATGATGTTTCAGGAAAATTTGTGATTAGTTTCGAGGTTTTATTTTTTTTACTGTCTGTCTTCTGTTTTTTTTTATTATTTTAATATTATATTTAATGTCGTAACTTACTTACATTGACTTTACTTTAAGACAAATAATTATAAAAATATAAGTTATATCCGAGAAAAAAGTTAAATATGGTATATACACTTCGTAGACCCTGTTTATTGTACAATACAACTCTGAATAATGTACAAACAGACACATCCAGTATATAATACGGATAAATTATTTTTATTATACGTACAATCGATAATGTACGAATGAGTTCGGTGCGGGTCAGCGGGGAGTCGCGCTCCGGCGCCAAAAAGTGTCAAAAAAGATTGCACGAAGTTAAGATGCCAATGATTTTTGGCAATATCAATCAAGGCCTCGAATTTTATCAATTCACTGTCATACCATTTAGAATTGACAGTTAACGTTACGAAACGTTGATAGTTTTCGAGCAGTCACGAAACGAATTCTTGGTTGTGATTGGTAACGAAACTATTTCTTGTATAGCAATATGTACAAGAAATAGTTTCGTGACTTTTCGAAAACTATCAACGTTTCGTAACGCTAAAAATGGTACTAGAGTTACAGATATCTACAAATGTATGTGAGAATGCAGTTTTATTGTATTGTTTATTTGCATTATTGCAGTCTATATTATATAGTCAGATAGTGTGTTCTTAATCTTAAACTGTTTCTGTTAACGGTAATCATAGGGAAAGTGACAATCGACATTACCATAGAGGGTGTGGCTCTTATCTAGATCTTGGTACCCAATGTCAATGTCTGATGAGAATGTCACGAGGTCGGAACTCTCGTGGGGCTTTATATGGAACACTTGGATTCACATAGGTTGATACTCACTAAGAATTATTTAAACGAATTCTTTAATTATAGCCTTGTTTTGTTATTTCAATTGTTTTAATACAAGCATGGCAAGATATTATCAGTTTAAATGTTAAGCATTGGGTTCAGTTCGAGCGTCGATTTATCAGAGCGACCCCGCTCGTGACTTAGTACTGCGTAACTTGAAACATTGTTTGTTACTATTTCTCTATATTTGAAGATTACTTTGATATTATATTAACTTTTCTATATAATAACTTTATTTCCTGTCACCACATCGAAGTCATGAAGCACATCATAACGCGAAACATTAAAAACTGTTATTGCCTCAGCTTTCTACTGTTTCTATTACGACTCGGTCGTCAAGTAGTGCGGACTGTACGCACGAGTGGCTTCGTCTCTTTACCAGATTCAGAGACGAGAGGTTATGTTTTGTACACATTAATACTGATTTTATAATTCAAAATTATTGTACTTTCTTTATATATTTTTATTTGCGTTTCGCTAATATTATCTAAAGCGTTAAAAAACACAGGTTAATTTATTGATTGTTACTTCCAAGGCTTCCATCTAAGTGAACTTGTAATGTTTCTTAAATCAATTCAATACAGACGAGTGCAGCCGCACTGAATGTAAACCTACTTCAAATATTATTAGGTAAGTTGAAGTTGTACCGTACATATCATTTATAAAGCATATTAAAAATCGTTTTTAATCGACTAATCGCTTTCATAAATTGTACTGTGGCATCTAACGATAGAAAAATATCAGTGCTCTATTTCAAAGTCTATATATGGGTACTATTCTCGAGCTCCTCTACGCAGCCGCGTCTTATCTCGTTAAATCCTTCACCCCAGAGGTCCTTTAACTTATTAAGCAATTAGAAACTATCTCAAATGTACATTATCTGTTGAATTCATGAAGGTCTCAATGTGTATCGGGCCGCTTCTTAATCTACCCCGGAGTTTATTAATTAAGATATAGATACAGCTGTTTATGGTGGAGACATTCGTATTTATGATATCATTGATTTTTAATACTTATCAGAAGCTTATTTCTAAATACGGCAGCTACATTCTAAGCGGCGGGAAAATTTTCGTTGACAGTTAAAGCAAAAGTGGCCATTACATTTTTTTTAAATTTATGAACAAGTGTCATTTATATTCAGCCTCCAGGAAACAGCCTTGTAAATCCTCCTCTGTCTGTTATGCCATGAGATCTTATCTATGCAGCCAATAACAATAAAACATTTTTACGAGCCATAAGCTCACATTTTACATAATTACGTAAAACATTAACAATATAATGATTTTGAATTGAACTAACATCTGAATATCAGCTCAGACGATCATAAAATAAAATTAGGCGCCGGTATCAGAGGCGAGACGAATTTATATGTCATAACTTATCAGTTCTGGAAGGATGGGATATAATGAGATAAAAATGTGATTCTGAATGTCCAATGTGTGTTAGTGATAACTGCGAGTTTATTACCAGCGATAATGAGTTCCTTGAATTACTTTTAAGGGTCTACTTTATGGATAACTGAGCTGTTTTTATTTTGTGGAAAAGTCAAAGATTTATTTTATTATATTAGATTGTGACCGAAAATATTTATTGAAATTCGGTTTATTTTGCATTTACCGTCAAATATAGTAAATATGAAGTCAATAAATAACACATTCAATGTACATAGAGTTAGTTGTAAAGTACCACCACTATTTCATGGCTTTGGCAGGTTACAAATTTTACCCCATAATTGGGCAAAATAAGTTACTAATTAGTAATGTAAATTACCCTTTGACAGGTGCTAATTTTATTTTGTCTTTTCATTGTCTCCATTATTACTTTGAAAGGCGGTCATTTTTTGACATAATGTAATAAATTTCAACGTTTTGCGAAATGGTTTAGCACGCAGTCGTATCTAGTCTATTGTATAATTTTTAAATGTCCGTGTGTAATTCATTGCGTACTGCATAACACTTTTTGTGGGAATTTCATAAGTTGGATGTAACCGAATCAAATGTTATTTAGGCAAGGTTTTGTTATAATTCGTTTCTTACTTAATGTACGTCTTATGACATTGCATTGTTATAGCAAAAATATTCTTCTTTTATACGTAATATGAGATAAAGTAGCTTCAATGATTTAAAATTAAACCTGGTCAGTGGTTAAATAAATTATTAGATCGATTGATATTTGACTTGATCGGCACAAAACCTTTTAGAAGATATTATTTGTTAATTGGTTCTTCTTAGATCAGGGCTTGTTTGAACTCTTGTAGCTTTAATTTTAAGTAGGAGTGTCTTTACAGAAGGGTTCATTTCGGTAAGTATTAAAATAAGCCCTCCTTACTCTTCCATTTGACGTACACAAGTTATCACTGGTATTGATTTAATGTGGGAAATAAATATTAGGAAGTGTCCATCGAGAGTTTCAACGTTGTTGGTGGGATCCATACAATGCCCATGTTTGGAAATGAAGCCGTAGCTTGCAGGACGTTTGTACGCTAGTAGTAAACTTTAAGTACAGTAATTACCACCTTGATACGATCTGGTTCTCGTACAGCTTCATAGAACGAGATGTAGGGCGGGTCACGTGGTTACGATATTAAAATTTTGCTCGTTACCTAGTATTAGCTAACCCTAGAGTAAGTCTAGATAAATAATGATAAGAATACTGTTATTTAATAACTTTTTTGTTATTTTTAATCTGACTTTTGCAACCTTTTATTGGTGAATAAGAAGTCAGCTTCACACGGCTGCAATCTAGTAAGTAAGTGCTGTGGTATAAACTTAAAATAAACTATGTATACAAAAAGAAATGAATCAATCTCGATACATTTTTTCAGGTGTTTATGAAATAAACTGCTACACGCAGACTAATTTAGCTTATAAATATTTTCGAAGTCTCTCAATAAAAGTAAGTTATTAGAAAAGTGTTGTAGTTTTAGAGAGTGTTGAGTCGTCTGGCTCAGGTCGGTCGTCGTGGCAGGTCCTGGTGAAACAGCCGCTGTTGGGTAACTCCTATGGCGTTGGTATTTATTTACAAATAACTAATAATAGCTAGCTCACTGAAATACCTGAGATATTATCTAGTAATTACTTTGCCTATTTGGCATAAAGCAGACTCGTTTCTGTAAAGTTTAATTTGGTATTTTGGTTTACATCATCTCAACGGTGTTCTTTATTAAGAATGATCTTTGAACTTTAATTATATAAAACAATGCTTATTTGGTTATATTGTAACAGATTTTTGTTGTTTTGTGAGAACGCCGTGTTATCGTTATTTGAATTTACTTTTGAAAATGAATTTCGCACTATATGTAAAAATCTAAATACAATATATCTAAAAATTTGTATGTTTGAGTAGGGATGTAGGTTTCTCGCTATTAATATAAGTTGTCTTATTTTCCAAATATTTTCTTATTAATTATTTTATTTATTAAACTGACAAAGATGTGTGTGGATTTAAATATGGAGCCATATTTTAATCAGTGACAGGATCCAAGCCCGCAGTACCCACCCCATGAAGTACGTAATCTACACGGAGCAAGGTCTTGTATAATTTTGAGACAGACCTCTGAATTAGACTCTAGCAAGTTATTAGCATAGAAATCGATAACTGATACAATTTCCAGCGATTGCGGTCTAGGTCTCCGCTTTAAGACCTAAATTACTATGATTGCTTCGATAGCACTAGCTTTCCCTGCTAGAAATTTAATACCTAGTGTGGTTGAGGGCGGAAAAAGGTCATCAAACTTTTGTTTCATAACTTTAAAGATATTTAGATTTTTGTAAATATTTGAGATAAATATAGAATGAAAAATAAAACCGACAACGTATTCGAACCCGCGACTTCTGAGAAACCGTCCCATCACTTTAATGATTGAGCTACCGTGTCGCTAGGTGTGACAAAAAAAACAAAAATGACAAAAAAAATCCTACAATACTTACGACAATAGCTTAAAATAATTTAAAAAAAATAAATTGCCTTCAGTCTCAGTCGTTTCAGTTTTAGGTATTTTAACCAACACACAGATGTACAGACCTGGTACAGACCAGGGACACGTGACGTTATAGAGACGTGCACGTTACGTCGCTCTTGTTATTATTAATGCATTACGTCGTCAGGTGTCAACGACCTGTCATTGCCGGCTTGCAGATTATTTCGTACGTTAACTAGATTGATTTCAGATTTATAATCAATTTAGACAAGTGACTGTTGGACTTATAATAAACGTAATATCTGACAAAAACTTAATTACTTATTCAGACACCCGATTACATATCAGGTGCTACATATATGTATCTTTAAAATGAGTATTTTCTCCTAATATTTTATCAACTAATAATACTTCCCTCATATAACTCTATAACCTCTACATATCACTTACAATGCATCTGGTTCTTAACAACTTATTGATCTGTAAACTCGGTCAGGTTTACAGATTTACATTGTAACCAGAACTACTGAATCGGAAACTGAAATTTGCATATCATAACCAACTAATGAACAATAGATTTGTTTAATAAATTCAAGATAGAAAGCAGGTCACATTTAATTTGTATGGCAACAGTGAAATTCACCCGTTGTGGGCACCGTTCTACTCTGATAACGCGTCACGCTGCGCGCGCGCAGCCGGCCAGTGTGAGCCTATGTTATGTTTTGCCATATTAAAATAACTGCTCATTTCTCTTAAGGATTTTATAATGATAAATGATAAAACGAATTAATAATAATAATAATAATAGCCTTTATTTAACAATCTCACAAATATCTAACTTAACCTATGACATACTTATCTCATTTTTATAAATAAATATCAAAACATATTATATCATATATCTGACACTGGTACGTGGATATTGTCTTGCTGTCTAGCACAGGCCTCCCCCAGATTTTAATAAATTATATGTATAAAATGAACTAAATGACATTAAACTAAGCTAGGTCGTTAAAATGAATATCTCCTTCCACAATTATTTTTAAAGTCCAAGTCGTCGAAGCTCCAACTCTTTTGTTATTGAGTTTATTTAATGTTATTTTAATTGGCCGTCTGAGGGTTTAGAACACCTGCAACTTTCTCTCCCATTTTCAGTAATAATCAGCGAATATTATATTAATGAATCACAGTCAGTTACGTGTTAAAGCTCGAAGGTACACCCGACATTTTGTCTGGAATTAAAATATACCATTAATTATTTATAATTATGTGATATTTTCCTTTCAGGTGTTATTTATTTTATCTTTATTTCCCCAAAAATTCACCCGTGTGTGTGTGTGTGTGTGTTTGTGTGTGTGTGTGTGTGTGTGCGCACTGTGTTCCATTTCTTCGTGATAATTACAAGTACTAATGCGTTGTCCTCGCCGACCAGTCTAGATACTTGGTTAAAAAACTTAACTCTAGTCGTAATTTATAGAGCAGACATTAATCAAGGAACTTTAATGCTAATGAATACTGTCGTGATGGGAATAGTTTTTATAAACTTGGTACATGTCGTTATGTAACTACTGCATTGTATTGTATTGTATTGTATTTTATACTTTGAACGTTTCACGTGTGGTTGTTTAAGTTTCTTTACAACTCCAGTTTTCACGGATTAGAGCGATACTTACAATATAATTTACAGGATAATGTTTCTTTTTATTAAAAAAAATACGTTAAAAGTAAATTGAAACAAACAAAACATTGCAACTAGAATGTTAACAAAGAAAGCTGTTTGGTCGGGAATAGCGTACGTATGTATATAGACAAATTATGGGTTGGCCGTCCATCAGTAACCGCGTCTGCGGCTTCCGCATTGCAACCGCTGCACGCACAAAAACACGAACAATTTATATACAAATATAAAAGGAACATCTCCGCTAAAGTTGTTGTGAATATTATCTTAGATTTTAATGTTATAGACTGCTTTCATCTTAAGACTTAACAATACAGGGGCGTCGTTTGAGATAACTCGTTAGTTCGGATTTTCTTATGTAATAGTTTTGTATTATTTATTGGAAAGGTGGATTTGTATCGTAATATGTAATTATTTATTTCACATGTTTTTTGGAATTTACTGGCTGACAATATTTTCAGCATCAAGTCTAAATATTCTACCATTACCAATGAAAATATCTCACACACACACACACACACACGCACGCACGCACGCACGCACGCACGCACGCACGCACGCACGCACGCACGCACGCACGCACGCACACATGTGAAGCTTATTTAAATGTTAATAAATATAGAATGAAAAATAAACCGACGTCAGGGATACGTACCCGCGACCGCTGGGAAACCGTCCCGTCGCTCTAACAATTGAGCTACTAATTAAGGCATTGGTTAGGATTTACGAAAGAAGCCTAATAGATGTCACCACCGTATCGATAAAGACAATTATGTATAGAATACTTAATTCACAGAGTCTGGCAGTGATACGGAGCTCAATTGTTAGAACGACGGTACGTATCCCTGACGTCGGTTTATTTTACTATATTTATTAAAATTTAGACTAGAAATTATTTATTCTGGACTGAAATGGTCAATATTTTTTTATTATTGTATTTTATTGAAGTATGAGTATCTTAACAGTTGTCATATTATCTACATACATATGTATAACTAATATACATTTTTGATCTGTCTTCTGTTACGTCTGTGTACTCTCATGCAATAAATCCACGTCATCTTAAATCCAACTACGCCCAGAGTTAATTGGAGTCAAGTCTACATTCAAATTTATTTCCGGGCGGCTCTTTTGAATATTTAATTATGAAAATTTCTATTTTACTGTTTATTTATTTATAAATGTAGTTTCGAATCGTATAAATTAAAACTAGGATCGAAACATCACGTAATGCCTAATAACATTAATATATATATCTATATATATATCGAAAGATGTTTCCTGAAGCCGTTAATTCGTGTATCGAAGGTACTAAACTACTTAAACACATGGTATGTCTATTGTAAATATCCCAAATTCCACTCAGCCCTTAAGTGTCGACGAAAGAAATTAGCACCCACTTATGAGTTTACAAGTTTTTTCCATTTGTAAATATTGTCGTAACTTTATTTGTATATTGGAAAAGTTTTTGGGTTACGTATTGTTATGAAGGATTGTGTAACGGTATTTTATTGATTTTACAACATTTTTCATTGATTCCTTTTATATTTGGACTTGTGTATAGTTAGTCTTCTTCTACTAGTTAGTGCTTTTCTCTGATTGGCTACTGCTGCGAGCTAATTTTCAAGGTCAAATTGTGTCGCTTAAATTGGATAATGAAATAGGCGCATAAGGTCCAAATAGTTAATCTATTAAACAGCCATAAAGACGAGGCCTTAAAGAAAGCTAAAAGCTAGTCCGCGGTTAAAGCTATGGTTCAAAGCTAACACGTACATATTTTCAAATGTACTTCATTTTGACATATCCTGGTACATAACTCGTAATTAATGAAAAACTTGTAAACTCAATTTCCTTTTTCTATCAGCTAATTATTGAAACGTAATATTCCAAGAAAACTAAGTAATGTACCACATTTTTCCAGTTTTCGCTTCCTTAACAGAGTGAAAGTGTTTAATAGACGAGTGTTAGATATGTGAGTTGTCGTTCGGCTTTCACGACTGATGCCTTATTTGTGAGGGACAGAAATTACCCATGGATAGGATATTAGCACACGAATCAACCCTTTAAATACCTTTTACGTCACAACTTATTGTACATACTTTGATATATTAATATACATACTGTTTATTGAATATACAAACAAAGTGCAATTTTTAATTATTATATATTTGTCTTTATCGAGACGGTGGCGTCATCTATTAGGTTTCTTTCGAAAATGGTAACCAATGTTTCTAAATTTACAATATGGATTAACATTTAAAAGTTACCGATATCAATGTTGGAAAATATGTATAAATTAAATATAGTTTTATTAAATTATAAATAAATATTAATAAGCGTAAACCATACATGTTTGAAAATATCTTTAAAGTGTAAAACTATTAAGAATGTATAGATAGAAAGTAATTTTGAACCCGGTGATTATGAGAAAGATAAGACTTCAACTATCTCATGTACCTATATTCAGTGACACGCACTCCTTATTAAACTAAACACAGAATATAATTGACGAGTATTAATAATAATACGGTAATAACGCGAGTGAGTCTGTCCGTTAGTAGTCTGTCCGTTAGTAGTCTGTACGTTAGTAGTCTGTACATTAGTAGTCTGTACGTTAGTAGTCTGTCCGTCAGTAGTCTGTACGTTAGTAGTCTGTCCGATAGTAGTCTGTACGTTAGAAGTCTGTACGTTAGTAGTCTGTCCGATAGTAGTCTGTACGTTAGTAGTCTGTCCGATAGTAGTCTGTACGTTAGTAGTCTGTACGTTAGTAGTCTGTACGTTAGTAGTCTGTCCGATAGTAGTCTGTACGTTAGTAGTCTGTACGTTAGTAGTCTGTACGTTAGTAGTCTGTACGTTAGTAGTCTGTCCGATAGTAGTCTGTCCGATAGTAGTCTGTACGTTAGTAGTCTGTACGTTAGTAGTCTGTCCGATAGTAGTCTGTACGTTAGTAGTCTGTACGTTAGTAGTCTGTCCGTTAGTAGTCTGTCCGATAGTAGTCTGTACGTTAGTAGTCTGTCCGATAGTAGTCTGTACGTTAGTAGTCTGTACGTTAGTAGTCTGTCCGATAGTAGTCTGTCCGTCAGTAGTCTGACCCTTTGTAGTCTGTACGGTAGTAGTCTGTACGTTAGTAGTCTGTACGTTAGTAGTCTGTCCATTAGTAGTCTGTAAGTTAGTAGTCTGTACGTTAGTAGTCTGTCCCTTTTTAGTCTGTACGTTAGTAGCCTGTCCGTTTGTAGTCTGTACGTTAGTAGTCTGTCCCTTTGTAGTCTGTACGGTAGTAGTCTGTACGTTAGTAGTCTGTCCCTTTGTAGTCTGTACGTTAGTAGTCTGTCCCTTTGTAGTCTGTACGGTAGTAGTCTGTACGGTAAGTCTGTACGGTAGTAGTCTGTACGGTAGTAGTCTGTACGGTAGTAGTCTGTACGGTAGTAGTCTGTACGTTAGTAGTCTGCCCTTTGTAGTCTGTAAGTTGGTAGTCTGTACGTTAGTAGTCTGTCCCTTTGTAGTCTGTACGGTAGTAGTCTGTCCCTTTGTAGTCTGTACGTTAGTAGTCTGTACTTAAGTGAGGAGAGCCGTTTAACAACATTATTTTAATAGAGAGAAATCTGTTAATTCAGAGATCAAAGGTGATGGCGATTTATATTTTATTATCTTTGTTTTTTTATTTGTTTTTGTGTAAGTTTTGTTTGTTATTCTAATTGATAAATTTATAGAAATATTATGGTGTTATAAATGTAATAGAAAATAATAGTTCTGTGCTTCAATGGTTTAATTTAATTCAATGAACAAAATAAAATAAAATGTTTCATACATAAACTTCACTTCATAAATAGTTATTCCTTTCGAATATATAAAATAAATAATATAAAGTGTAGAAAATTTCAAGCAATTACAGCATTATTGCAAGCGTTACAGACAATTTAAAAGATTTCTTTATTTTTTTCAACATGCGCGGGCGCAGGCGAAATTGAAAGTCATGGACGGATGTGCATTCGCTTTCCAGTGTCTTTAACACGCCGATGTACTGCAACAAAAAAATAGGTATAATGTTGGAATGATATCATTATACTTGTTTTTTTTTTCAATTTAATGAAATTTAAAGGTATTTTTAATTGGAATTCCTTCTCAAAGTAATCCAAGTTCAGTACACCGTATAACTTATCAGATGAACTGGAAGACAAAGTATCAATGCCGGCATATTAGGAATATATTATTAATACGGAAAATCATGCTCCTGCATATAAATGCTATTATATATTAGTTACCAGAATTTTGTTGAACGTGTAGTAATTTATTGATAGTCGCGTTCGATCACAATCACTGCGCCTGCGCATCTGCTAGAAAGTGCTAATAGATAATTATAAACGGTCTGATTTTATAGTTTGGATTCTGTATATTTTTTTTAATATTCTTGGTAAACTTTTAAATATGCTTTACAATATTTTACTTTGGTGTAAAATATTTTAATTTTTTTAGCTAGTTTAAATTTAGTTATAAAATTAATTACTTCATTCCCATTTTAACATAACACTCGATCAGAAACTTTATAACCCTTGATAGATTCAATTTGTGATTTTAGATATATATCGTTAATTTACTTAATAACTTTAAAGGCAATAAAATTATTAATTTTACATGAAACGTGTGACTCCGTGATATTGTAGAACACAATAATTTCTTGACGATCTATAAATCTTGCTATAATTAATCCGCATGTTCAGTTACACGGCAGTGGGGGACACCTGCGCCGGCGCAGAGAAAGCCGCGATTTGTCAACGCAACGTTTACACTGTCATAATGGGTGATCGTGTAATATATCATGCTGGGTTAATAGATCCTGATTAAAGTCTTCCGGATCACTTGTTTTTGTATTGCAAGTGAATTTAATGGTTTGTTAGAATAGATACCGACAATGAACAACTATCAAGTACTAACTACACTTATGACATACTGTATTATTATTGTGAAAGTTTGTGTGTTTGTCTTTTAATCCCACAAAAATTACTTGCGAAAATTACTAGATTTGTATAAAATTGACAATCGAATGAATGACATCGATAAGGACACGTTGTTTTTTATCCCGGAAATATCATTCCTGTGTGGAAAATGCCACGATTTTTAACCAGCTAGACGTAGCCTGTAATTTTTGTTTCTTTTTCACGTGGTCCTACGTTGACTACTGCCTTTCGCCACGAGTAAAGCCGCGGGCAACAGCGAGCAAGTATAACAAACAAGATTGTCATAAACATATAATTTATAAATTCTGCATAATAATATGTAAAACAATGTTTATAGTCATTATTATTCAGCGGGAGCGTTCATTCACGTATTTACGACTGCAACATCGATATTCCTCAACCGTTCATATTACATCCGTTTAAGTTAACACAAACCAAGTTCATTCACACCTCATAATTCTAAGCAAACACAATTTATTATAAAAGGATTACAATAAATCAGCGAATGCAAGGATTTATTCAGTGCGGTGATTTAGAACGCCGCTCCCACTCGCAGACAGGGAAAGTCGGGCATTGCCTTGTTTATAAACGCTTCGCTTTACTGCAGCAAGTGAATATTGCCTCTGATAATACTATGAGAGCCCACCGGGGCCGGGGCCGGGGTTGAACGTCGTGTTTAGTATTCGTTAATATTACTATTAAAGCTGTATCCGTCATTATATTATTGTGATTACATTTATTTTAATTTGTTGTCATGTTTCTGTGTTTGCGGGTAGTTCGTAATTATTTTTATAATTATATTTTCAACTCAGACGTAGGACGTGCGGTGAAGGGAGAGTGTACAGATATGACGAGCGACGAGGGAAGTATAGAAGGAAAAGTGTATCTAATGTATAAGTTAATTTGTTTCAGGTATATTTTAATATAAGAAGTTTCAAAAGGTATGTCATAACAAGTAAAAGCTTTTTTCCTAAAAGCAAAGCTTTACCTCTGACCGACTTCAATGGCTAATTGATTTCCGCTTCACAAAGAACAATCAATAAAACATAATTGCAGCGGCGACTCACTTCCCATACTTAAGTCCATTTTATTTGTAAGAAATTTCCTTTACAGCCTTTGATTTATGACCCAGCAATTATACCTAATTTTATCTTCACTTTGCCATTAGCTGGCAAAGAATAACATGTAGATGCGCCAATAATATTGATATTTACTTTATTTGGCAATATTAGTTTAGAAAATAATATGTATATATAGATATAATGTTTTGATATATTGTTTATATAAATTGTTCGTAATTAATAATTTCAACTTCAATAATTTCAACTTACATATATTCTTGCAAAAAATATATTCTTGGCCAATAGGTTTAAGTAACTACATATAATATTAACATATGTTTTTTACTAAATATTCTCGTAAGCTGTGTCACAGATCTATTTCACAATTTTTAAGTCTTTATAGTTGAAAGTAAAAGCTAAAAATTATATCTTTATAGACTTTATAGCAAAGTCGTCTCAGTCCTAACTTGTGTATTTGTCTTAATCTTGCGTTGACAAACCTTTTCTTATTATGGATTTATATCGACTTATATAAATAAAAGAAATAATTAACGTTTGTTTGATTCGGTCAAAAATAGAATCTTCGCGTCGTTTAAAATGTTAAAAACTTAATAAAGACTTAATTGTTAATAAGTAAGTACCCACCGTGATTGTGTCTCAGAAGATGATAGAGTAGTATTAGGTACAGGTCGTTTAACAAGCTTCTAATTTTGCTCTAACTAAGCTAAGCTCAAAATATATAACATTAAAGAATTTAAAAATAATCCTACTCCTATCTTAATAAACGTTAGATCAAAGGCAATTCGGTTTCGACATTAAACGGACGCTATAAATCATTTTGTACGCAAAAGTCGTATCGAATAGTTGCGTCGACACCGATTCCAATTACGTTACCGGTTATCGGTTCTCGGTCATTAATCGATTTGTGATTATATTACACATATAATTGAATAACTTTCATTTATCGATTTTATATAAAATTCCTCTCATGAACAATTTTTATCGATTTTATTGAATCCTCCCACAATGTATGGTTAAGTAAAAAATTAATTGTCTCGTGTTGCATAAATTCGTTTATAAATACAAAGCAGATGATATCAGGAGATATCAATGTGTCGACTACGCCTGTTGTTATATTGTTTACTTTTATCCGATCAACATTTGAGGATCAAATTACAGAGATCTGCTATCACTTCGATCATCGTATCAGCTCTCACTTTCTACCAAATATGTTTAATATAATTATAACATATGGAATTATGACAGACGTTTGTTTGTTTGTTGAATACTTATTGCTTTTGAAAAATAAATATCATATTCCCATACATAACCCAAATTCTTGTTGAAAGAAAATTTCTTTAACTAAAACTTTCACTTCAAATTAATCGACAAATGATTGAAAGTCAATATTTATTATATAAAATATAAACACGGTGTCTGTCTGTCCTCAAATTCATAATTATTGTGAGCTAGATAGCTCTTATTGATTATATTAAAATAATGTTTGTTAATTACTAACATTTGTAACAAACGAATAAAAAATGTACGAGTTTTTGTTAATTTGTAACAAGTCAACAAATACTACAGTTTCTCAACACCATTTTCGCGAAGTGGAAAAGTATGGAAAAAAGAAAATCTCCGAGAGTGAATCAGAAAGTCGCTGTCGCCATCTGTTTTCTAATGTTTGTTTCAATTAAGTTAACAGTTTCAGTTGATAGTTGGTTATATGTTATTTATGTAACTGAGGAATTGATTATTTCTGTAGTTGATTACTGGAAAGGTGGATGGACGGTAATTGTATGTTTTAATTGGCACGTATTTATATTTCTATTATTTATTATGTTTAAAATGTAAAGTACAGCAATATCTTAAAGCTAAGAATTAAAGTTTGTTTTTTTGGTTTATTGTGATTATTGCCAATAATTTTATGAATCTATAATTTAATATATACTCTTTAAGTTTTGTTTATTTTATTTTTTTGGTATTTTGTGTCGAGTGTTTTCTTTATTGCGTCCAACTTTAATGTCCGTAATTTTCGTAATAACAGGCTGACAATTATTAAATCTCCAGCGATTACTATATGTTTGACATAAGAGCAGACGGTGTGGTCTCAAAGAATATTTTTAATAAATTTTAAAAAGTTTTAATGCGTGTTAAAGTTTTTGGGTGTGATTAAAGTATTACGTGGGCGTAATAATTGAGTACAAAAACTTTATAATTATATAAAAACATTTATTTTGAAATTCAAACCTCAATATTCACGACCTAGCATATTTAAAAGACGATAAATCAACTCGATCAAAGGAAATCGAACCTGCGACCACACAGACCTGCCTTAATCCGTCGGCACCGTTATAACGTGCCCGTGTCGATATGATTTACAACTCGTTCATAGTGACGCGAGGTACCGGTCTGGGAGACAGAATTAAATGAAAATACTCATCGCGTTATCTAACACAAGTCGACGAGTTCATGTGTCATTTCTCATACATGTTCACACTTCAGGGTTATCCAGGGTCAATTTGCTGTACGTCAATATGATTTGACCCAGAAGGGTTAGAAATTAGATAGACCAGCTTTCCAAATGCAAAATACCATTTAAGTTCGCATGTCTGCGGGCAATTAACCGCTGTATAATATAGTATATTCTCTCTTTCATTACGGCCGCGGGTTTAGTGCCATTTGACAAAATTGTAGCTTGCAAGCAGGCTTGCAACTTTGTCAAAATAATATTTTAAATAGGCCGGTGAAGGTCAACAACCTTACATATATTGGCAATAAATACACTGTTTGCTGTTATCATTTACGGCGTGTCCGAACAACTTCCTCGATCTTTATAGCATTTCGATTTAAATGTACAGAAATAAAGTAAAGATTTTATGATTTTATTTTATATTATGTGTCAATAAACTCTATAACCGAAATACAAACATTCTGTGGTTCATCCAACTGCAAGTGGGCTCGTACATCGTTCATGAAAAAAGTTCGAAAAGTGAAATCTGTTTTGACTTTGACACATCTGTGCTCAAATTTGTAACCAATCCTGACGTGATGAAAATGAACAGATTTACCATAACCGTGGCTCCAGATTATACACCATTAAATATAAATGGAAATCCACACAAGGGCATTGCTGAAACAATTGACGTGCGCCTGCGCATCGCAATGAGCTCGCGCCTCGCATCTCAATAGTCCTGGAGCTGGGAACAAGATGGGCTATCCAGTCTCAGGGTCTATGCAATGGCGGCTATAATTTGCTTTGCTAAATTGTTACGTTAATGTGTGAGTTTGGATAATTAAAGTATAATATATTAATTTAATCGAAATGAGGTGAGAACTAAACAAATAATACTTTTAAAAATAATCATGAATTATTTAAATGAGGAACGATTAATTTCTCAAAAATCGATGATATAATCAAACCTGTTATTACTGAAAATCGATTATTTAAGTCTAAAACCCGTTACTCGACTCTTATATAATCCGATGACATATTTCAACTTTCTCTCTACACGTTATAAAAATCTATTAATATTGTATTTATTAAATTTTACACCGTGTGACCTCTTGTGTATAACTATGTGATATTTTGTCACATGCTATTTTGGTCTTTAACTCCATTACATAGAAGTAATATTCCAATATATGTGTTTCAATTTATTGTTTCTAGTAAACGCGTCTCGGGTCAGCTGGTGTCAAAGATAGGAGGCACTATCAATATTTTAAAATAGATTGTTTCTTTTAGTGGAAGCTTATATTTTTGTGTTAAAATATAAGTGCGTAGGAAGCACTTATAGGGAGCGTATATATATTTATATAACATTATGTAAACATTCACATTAATTTGTTAGAAATATTATTTAATCTTATCTTGAAAAGCGTTACTTTTACCAGGATATCATATCAAAAGCAATAATTTGGTTAAATTTTGATAAATCTCCTCGAGGCAATTCTGTTCGAGTATCGATGTATTTTCCTTGTTTCTCAGAAAAAGTTTATTAAGATGCTGATGTCGATGATTAAAAGATACTTAAAGATAAATCCGCACGGCCTTCATGACTACGTCCTGGAATGGAATTTTGCTATTGTATTCTCCGTAAATTCATCTTATTCTAATGTAAGTACCTATTTGGGTTAAGTCTGTCTCATGTTGATACAGATCAAGCAGTGCCGCGTGCATCTTCTAGTCCTATCGAGTAATGACGCATCATTGAATAATTCTGATTCGCTGTTGGTCGTGACACTGCTTTGGCCTTGGATGGTGCGTGACCCACTCGGGTCAGCCATCAGGGGTTATGAGTGAGAAGTGGGTGGAGATCTCTAAATGTTTTCATTTAAATTCATTTCATTTATTATATATAGTAATATCGACGTTGGATTACGACAATTTCTTTAAGTGACACCCATTGAGGTCAGGGTTCATTCTTGTGTACTCAATAGGTATGAATTATTGCTTCTTTTAGTATAGTTTATTATTATTGATTGTTATATCTATATTCGTATCAAGATTTTGAAATCCTTGTGAGTCACAAAAATCCTAAAACTATAAGTATCTTGTCTCAGTATTTCTCGCTAACAAATATTAACCCGTTTATAAAGTTTTTAAAAAATACAAGAATGCACATATATTTATATGTAAATATTTGACATATCCTTATATTTAATAAATAATAACAGACAAGAATGTAATTGTTAAGTCAAAATATAAACTCATTTTCAAAGTAAATATGTCGAAACATTTACGTCATCTACTCGTCCGCCATAAAGTGTATTTTGTCATATTGCAATTATAATGAAATTTTTTATTGGACAATTTTTAAAACAACGCCGGTGATCATTTTTCAAGACGAGAGTGTAATTTTAAAACTGTCACATGCTGCCTTCGCGATTGTATCGTTATTACAGTGAATAAAAATATTGGATGCGTGTTTATCCGCCATATTTATAAAGGAATAAAGAATATATTGCTCTGAAAACATTTCTCCCCTCCAGCTAATGATGGAAGGGATTATGCATGTTATTGCATCCCGTGAAATTTAATGAATTATTACAACCCTGTAATAAACAAAAGAGGAATTTTACACGAAATTACATGTAATTGTTCTTTTTAAGTGTAAGTGTTGGTTGTACTTCGGAAAATTAAAGTCAATTTTATCAATTATATAGTTCTTATTCCGCTCTTTAGCACGTAACTGTAATCTATACTTACGGAAATTGAAGTTGAAAATATTTATTATGACTGATTATTCACCACGAGTCATTATAACGAGTTCATGAAATGAATGGCCCCGGCACCTCTGGCTGTTACGTCTTCAGCGGCCTGTAGCGACTGAACAGAGGAGCGATTCTTTGAACTCTGACCAGCAACGCTGCGTCAGTCGACCTGATTCAATACTTTATTGTATCACACGCTCAATCTGCTTTGTATTCAATTTCCAATTAACTCTTAACATTAAGTTAAAAGTTATTTTTAGGTAGTTATTTTTATTCCCTAAAAATAACTTAAATTCCTACAATACTGTCAAAAGATAGGACTTCGACCATAATGCCCGCTAAACTATCAGCCAAACTCTCATCTGGACATCACTAGACGAATAGCGGTGCAAACTATTGTTTCCCCTACATATACATTTCGCGGTCTTTATGTTTAGATACAAAGTCAATTTATGTTTGGTGTCGTAACATCACTATTTAAGGTACAACACTATTTATAACCGCAGAAATGAAACCGCGAAACACTTAGTGCAAATGACCAAAAATTAAAAGGTCCTTGGTTACCTAATCACAGCGGTACGGTCACGAACACCCCGCTGTATCATCATCTCGATCATGCGATTCTGAACTGTATACTCTTGATTTAAAGCTTATTATTGCTGGATATTGTTATGACCTCAATGGTTAAGGCAATTGAAGTTGTCTGCTATTTCCGATAAGACGTTGTTTTGAGACGTCTTTAATATCCTGCGTCTTCTTTGAATTATACGGACGTAACTAGATTTTGTTTATAAAATTACAAAGCCTAAAAGATACAATCACGCCATCAAAATTAATAAATATTATTAACGCTTCGTAATTATTATTTAATGTCATAGCAGCATTGATACCTCTAATTTATCCACACGCATCTAAATATAGTCGATGACAATAGGCTAAAAACATAATTCCAAACCAAGAATTGAGATGTTTGATTTCAGAATATATTGACGACATAATTTCCAAATAACATATGGTTAATATAGGTCTAATAACCAGAACCTGAGATGATAGAAGGTTTATAAACTATGGACATTTGCCATACGAAAGTGTTTTACTCCGAATCATTGTATTCTCATCGGTTAACTGTGCGCTCGTGATTCTCGATTATCACGCTATTGATACCGTGTCCATGATTTCGTTTTCTACCTCCAGGTACTATCAGTTCCATATCAAAGTACTGGACGTCCATTATTACACTTTTGTCTCCGGCAACTAGCAAAAGCGTAGAGACGCAACTATATTATTACATTAAAAATGGTTTTGGTTTTATTTAGCAAAATTTATCGCTTAGTTTTAAATATGAAGGACGAAATTGATATTTAAATAAAATTATTATGTGTTAATCGTGATTCAGATAAAGAAACGGAAACGCTTTGTGATAATATTATTAGTAATGTAGCCATTAGTTAATTAAATGTATTTGTGGAGCGATAAGGAACTATTTGTGGCAACTCTAATAGCAACTAACCTAACTCTGTCCAAAGTCACAGCTGTCCTTACATATGTAACATTGTATAAATCAAAGCAGACATGCAACCACTCTATTGTCTCAGATGATTTAATATCTGCGCTGTTATTTCGAGGCTTTTACTTTCATGTTATCTGCTCATATCTATCTGTTCAAGATTTATGGTCTTTGAGTAAAGAAAGTTGGTCTATCAAATCGCTGAGGGCATTACCATTTGATAAAGCTTGATTTATTAACAGCTGCCTAATAGCTTTGTACATTTCAGAGCTAATAAATGTTTTTACATTTTCAGAAATTAAGGAAACTCCAAAAAATGTCTTGTTTAAATCCTCGCTTCAAATCAAAACAGCAATAATAAATGTTTTTGCAATAAACAGTTGCAATTGTTCGTGACTTGTCGTTAGTTTTGGCTACTAGTCGTTGACCCCTAGTGAAAGTCGGCGCCAAGCAGGCTGTGCTCAACCCTCAACAAACTGCTCTTACTGCGTCCCGAATTGACCACTAAATAAACAGAACAATTCTTATCACTATTTGTGGCTTTATACATTTTGGAAACGTTCAACAGTTTTTCATAAATATTATCTTCAATTTAACAGTTTTAGGACAAAAAAATATATGATCGTGTTATCTCGATATTTTATGCTTTTTAAAGCAATTGATTGTTAGATAGATAAAATTGGGTCTCAATGTATTTTATGGATATATTAAACAAACATTTATGTACAATGAAACATGAAAGCTGAATCTTGTTTATTCGACAGATAATACGGCTTTCAAGATATAATGAGGTCGAATCTTTCCTGAGATATTATATTTGTATTAATAAACATTGTATCTAATGACAATTCTCAAGATCCATTTTTCAATCACTCTTAACTATATCACTATCTCAAAGTAACTGTCAAAATATCAAATTTATTCCTAGATTAAAATTTATGTGCCGATCGCAAAATCAGCCCTAAAATAATCTGTTCATTCAACGGAAGCTGTATGATTTTGTACTCCAATGCTTTCTATTTAAAGTCCATATTGCAGAATTTTCCGAATGGATTGTGCTATTGATAATAGCATCTGGCTTTATCATTGTATGGTAATCTGTTTGTTAATCGCACTTCCAATATTTTAATAAGTCTGTAATCAGACAACGTTGTATTCCTTAGACAAACTTATAGCATTTTCTATATGTCGTAGTATTTTACTATCCTCAATTTTCTTGCCGCGTGTAAAGATAACCTCAATTTCGGAATTCCGTTAACACACAATAAAATTTAACTTCACACAAACCATCGCCTTTCTATTTTAAAACAAAACGCCCATCAAACAACTCTGGTTACTCCTAACCTCCATTGTAAGACTGTGTTGTTAGTCTTCAGACTCCTTGTCACGTCGGAGATCATTTTGTCACCTAATATGCTCAGCCTATTTGACTCAAAGTTATTGCGCATCCCGGAAACCTAACTCCAAGAGTTCGCTAGATTCTATAGTTTTATGATACTTGGGTAATGTTGAACAATTTCGCCACAAGAAAGCGTTACGTCAGTGTGAAGCGCATCCAACAAAATGTCAGGTCACGCGTGCCTTCCGCCCTACGCTGGGCTGTGTGAACGTGGTATTAAACCTAGCCCATTACATCTTCCTCATTTGCACATCTTGGATTAATTTATTATTATAACCGAGAACTCTTTATGTGCCAACACAACAGAGTCATCATTATTGAATACTTGGATGGAATATAGATGAGAGAAAATTTATCTATGAGTTTCCAAATTGAAATCCAAATATTTAGTGTTAACAAGCCTCGTCCGTTATTTTATTTATAAAGATTGATTGATGCCTTTGATGTTAAGAGTGACACAAATTATGTCAATACTATCATAAATTGTTTCGAGGTGCCAAAAGCTTAGTTCCGCATTTTGAAAGGTGTCACAATGGTAGCTACATTGCACGGAGATTTAGGGTTTGATTTGTGTCAAGAAGATCTTCTATTTTAAACAAATAGCTTCTATCGATTACCAAAAAAAATGATATTGCTGTAGTTGCAGGTGAGGTGATCGAAGTTCTTACCAAAGTGGCTAAAAATAAAATTCATTAATGAATGAATAATGTAAATTTTGTTTAATTTGGGGGAGAGCGGGGACAGTCGAATTATGATAACTCAAATATGAGGTGTATATTTGAGATTAGTCGTCGAAACGTTTAGATCTGTGTGCATTTCGAGATTGAATTAATCATTTAAAACGTAAAATAGTTTAATATTTATTCACTGCAATTTTTCTCACACTTATTATCGAAAGTAATATATTTTAATTTTAGTAAATTAATTTATACTTGAAAATGA
The DNA here is from genome assembly GCA_963555665.1 of Dircenna loreta. Taxonomy (NCBI): domain Eukaryota; kingdom Metazoa; phylum Arthropoda; class Insecta; order Lepidoptera; family Nymphalidae; genus Dircenna; species Dircenna loreta. The sequence continues at coordinate 16,470,348 of OY743087.1, forward strand.
GAGTCGTGTGATATAAGTTTGATATGATTTAAACTTTAGCCTTTGTCTCGTCGCCATGGTAACCGTTCTCAAGCTCACGTGTCATTTAGGTAACGTTTAGATAACAATTTATATAACGCTGTCTTTATCCGCTTCGCGCTCATTGGCCAAATCAAATAGCTCGCGCTTCCCCGGCTTCCCGTCACACACTTCCGTCCCTTTTCACCAAATCGTTCAAACAGATTGCAGGAAACCGTCAAACATCGAAATAGATTTCAAATTAATAGAATACATTAATAATGCTATAACTTAATTACGTAAGATAAATATTATATCAAATTATGGAAGACATGGCGGAGTTTTATTAAATTTGTTAAGTGTCAAAACTCATTCATTATCTGCTTTCCAAAATATAAATTACCATGACAAATATAAACTGATCGCTAAGTTCATGCTCACGCTTTGAAACGAGACAGATGTATATAGATAGTGCCTGAGTAAAAGAGAGAATGAATCGAATTAAGAATCGTATCTGAATCTATCTTGATTTGTCGGGCGCTGACAAGCGATCAGTCAAAGAGAACACAATGGTGGGTGCGGCTCCGAACGATATTTGATATGGGAAATTTAAATTGGCATTGAAATATGTTAGATAGACGGATAGGTAAGCCGCTTTTGCGATAGATATGAAAGCTGGGCTAACATAAAGCTCATACATACGCATCGGAATCACCGTTTTGAATTATCATTGGCCAAGTATTATTATTGTTTGTCCCTTAAGAGTAAAGTTTTCGGTAAAAACATACAACAGAGCATATTACGTTTGAACCTCTTTAAAGGTTTCGATAAATGATTCACAAAGCACACTATTGACGAAATTTAAGTAAAAACCCAAAATGCTTTTACGACTTTCACCGTCCACGGCCCTACTGAAGAATGCATCGCCATTTTCTCATTATGAACTCACCTAGCGCTAGTAATTCTACTTAAATGTACACTTTCTCCATATGTTCAAAGAGACGCGCCCTACAGGGTGTTCAAATCACGTTTATTACTATATTTATATCTTACGATATTTATCAATTATATTTGTGAATTTGATTGGCCCAATCGTATCCTTACTATATACTATATTATATGTTATTATTCTTATATTTGCAATTATTATAATAGTTGGTCATTATTTCTGATATGTACTTGTGAAGATACATCACAATATTAATATCTATCAAAAGTTATCTAGGATTGAAAAAACTATTTAAAAAAAAAATAGTTAAAATCATTTAAAATTCTTTACTAAAAAAAATTGTATTGACAACCCTATTCCAAAGCAAAACATTCTATTTCCGAGATACGTATTATCACTTACCTAAGTACTTTTACCTGTTAACAGGGAAGTTCCATACTTTCATTGGGGTCGTGTAACATGTGTAGCCTTTAACGAGCTTGTAACATAATTGCTTAATCTCGTTTTCTATTTAGAGCTGTAACATGCCTTCGCTATTTATATGCGTGGAATTAAAAATAATATGTCTATGCGTTAAGGATACTTTCTACTGATTATACTTTGATAGGGATGTGCTTTTACTATTTTAATATTATGTATATTAATTATTTTTATTTTATTTTTCAGGTATTTATCAAGAATCGAGTTTTTTGCTGCAAATTAATATAAGGTTGTATGTTAGTATTTAGTTTTTATTGGTTATTTCTCGTGATTATTAAGTTATATCTGATTTCATGGTACTATATCCGTGATGGGTCGGGCGAAGCACTGGCCGGAGGCTCGTTTTTTATATAAATACAATTAATGTTCGATGATATCATATTAGGATGTACAGAGTCGTTTAGAATTAGTGAAAGTGGCTTTCTTATGTTTCTAGTCATAAATTCATTTACGGAAACAATACACGCACAGCCGTCGGCGGCTTTTTGATTGTTTGAAATTTGATACTAACAGATTAAACAATTAATGAAATTCTCTTCAGTTTTACCGCACATTGAGTTCACTACAGTTTTGTTTGAATATCTCATTTTAAATAACATGTCAAATACATACTTATTGTATGTATTTGTAGTCTGTCGATATGTATTTATTATATACTTAAACTTAAATACTTTATCTAATACTTTTAAAAAATTATATTCATAAAATCAGAACTATAAGTGTATATGTTTACATAATAGGTTTGAATTTTTAAAATGTTTCAAGTTTAAAAGTTGTGTTTGTTTGTTTGTTACCTCAAACCGCCAAAACTAATAAATACATTCTGATGATAACTTGGTATTAAAATCAACCAATAACATAAAAAACAACGAAAAACTGATTAGTAAGTAATTTTGTATACAAAACAAAAAACAGTAGGTATCTAACAAGCAGATAAAATCACTAGAATAAAAAACATTATTTTGCAATTCGGAAATTGTCAAGTGGAAATGAGGCGGTTATCTCAGATGCAAATTCGTCATTAAAGAGTGATCTTATCTCGACACTGGACCGTCCGCGTCGCCATTTACACTAATTGTCTTCATTACACGCGCAATTTGCAATACTCGCGCGACTGGAGCTCGACCCGATTAATAATAAACGGGAGGCTCGCGGGCCATTCATTTGGGCTATTAGGAGTGCCGTTCAATTACTCATTTAACCGATTTAGTACACGTTTTACAATATGATGTAATTCTTTATTTGGTTTATTTTTATATCAAATTTTATAAAAGGTCAAGATTCATAGTTTCTTGTGATAATAATGACTTTTGTTTTAGTGTCCATAAACTGAATCATTTGCACTATATTTTCAGTCGAGCTACTCGTACATATAAACGAGGTGCGCGTGCGCATTCACAGGTTTAGTAGGGTTGAGATCGGGTTTTATGGTACATTTCTGTGCGGGTTTAATGAAGTACGGCCCTTTATAGTCCTGGGGCTCGTCAAGTTGAACTTCTCTTGGATATAAATTCACTTTACAATAGCTATTTCAAAATAAATCGAAATAGAAAGAATAATAGAAATAAAGAAATATTAAGCTTGATATTCAAAATTAAAGTGACTGAATTTTTTTTAGGATTTTATAATTTTAAACAAATAATTATTTGACATAAAGATTTTATTTTAAGTGTTAATAATGGTGAAAAACAAAAATATCAAAAACTAATTTTTTGTCATACATATTGATTTGCCTATATTATAATTCTAGTGTCCATGGCACCTTTGATTTTGAGATTTCTACGGGGCTAAAAACCTTAACCTGAAGCGTAATGACATCCTACGTATATATATACTTTTTAATAATACATTTTTTTTATCACAACCAGAAATCTACAATCTCTCCCTTTTCTCTCATCCCTCCCCTTTCTTCTCAAGATCTGCAATTCATCTTTATAACAGATGTTTTTTCCCTGTCAGACGGACCGCCTGTGCGGTCAAACGCCCATTGCAAGTTTTAAAAAAATATTCAAATTGATCAAAAATATAGAGGAAAGGGCATTATTACGAACATTCTTAGCTGTCAGAAAATGAAAACCCAAAATTACCGGAGCAATCTTTAGGGAGGCTTACATTTTCAAAAACCGTTTCTGAAACTATTTTTAAAAGTACTTCTGTATAATATATTAGAGTACCGTACTCGTTATTATTGAATGCTTCAAGGAATATATATATCATTCATTAAAAATAAATTTATTTAAAACTTGTAGACTAATTAAAACTTCACAATAACCATACAAGAATATAAATTCAAAAACGCTACGGAACCCGAAAACTTTCGCTTATGATATTAAGGAATTCATTTTGGCAAACCCCAAAGGTTATTATTAGCGATTACAGCTTCGTGTAGACACACACACGTACAGACACACAAACTCACACACATACAGACACAGCTGCGATCGATCGATATTGATATATATACATTGATAGCTCACAAACCCTTTCATCGTCCGCTCGACTCTATATTAAACTTGTAGGCGGTATTCTTTGATATTATCGTTTAATGATTGAAATGAAAATATTCAGACCACTCGAAAATAATATGATTTGAGCTTCTGTATGGGTTTTTAATATAAAATACATTCTTAAGGTATTGATTGTATTTGAATGCTTATTGTTTGTGAAGTATTTTGATTTTAGCAAATGATATACCTTTTGCGTTGGCATTCCATATAGGGCTGGATATCCATTATGGCAGGACTTTAAATTGTAAAGAGCATGAAGAGGGACAAAAAAGCTTGGGTCACTTAGTTTATGAATGGGTCATAAGATATTTTTTTATTGTTTTAATATTATATATTATAAAATTACAAAGATGAATAAATAGTAATGGCTGTATTTATAAATATATTATTGGTTGTACTAGATAATAAACATTTTTTAATATTTGGAGCGAATAATGAACGTTTTTTCCATCAATCGATATTATATATTGTACAAAACTAAGTTTTAACCTCTAACTTTGTCCCACGCTGTCACACAACCTATTACTATTGCATTTTAAACTCTATTACGTTTTGATAAGGTTGTAATTCGCTAATTGTACAAATCATATGGGTGGTATAATTAATTTCACCTCGCTCCAGATAACACGTGCGGGTACTTGTGTTTTTTGTCGAAGAAATACTCAAATAAATAAAAAATCTATAAATTGAATGAAAGTAAGAATATTTCACGACAAATGTTCAATATATGCCAAGTTATTATAATGATCATAATTTACCAACACAAGGGAAAGTGGTATGTGTTATTACAGCGTCATGAGAAATCATTTTCTTGTCTCCAAGAAAGCTACATTCAAAGAGGTGTTCTCTAAATATATATATAATATAGACAAAGTTGCAAAAAAAGTTTCATAATACAGACACAAGATAAAATAAACTTATATTAAATAATTAAAACAAACAAGTGTAAATAATTTCAGAACGATCCCGAAACGTACACACTTACATCAGAATATATTATTGACGTTCAGTCTTCAGTCGAGGTCGCGCACTTCAAAAGTAATCTTGTATTATGTAATTAGCTATTTCTTTATATAGTTATGTCATATACAATTTCATTCCAAGGTTCATAGTTAATTGTCGATTACATGTCAAAAGATGTAGAGTCCCATAACAATAATGAAACGCAGACACAATTCGAACTCTTAATATTTTCGTAAATAACAAAAATATCATTAATATTTCAAGCATAATATAATGTTCTTTGTTAGTAAAAACAAAACGCTTGACAAAGTGTTTTTGAAATAAACAATATGCATACAAATTATATTCAGAATATATTAGAATGCAAAATATTCTCGAAAATTCATAATTCTGTTGTCATACCAAGCACGTTCAGTCATCTCGCAGAGTCGTGGGAGTACCCTGCATTTCTATGAGCCAACATACCATAGAAAAGACTTGGTAATACCAATACGATAAGTCAATATTAATACTATATGCAGTAAGTTAATATGGATCCCAAAATGGGTTCTATTTATGGAATTATATCTTCGTTTAGCGCCATAATTGTCACGATAAAGTTTTTAGCGATGTATTTTTATTAATGAGAGCCATTCGCTAACAGAATGTTCCATTAGAGGTCGTAGTTTTTTGCGTCATCCGCGCGCTGAGAGACCGAGTAAGCAATTAGCATTATTCTTTTGGTAAAGTAAATGTTTGAACTAAACCACGTCGATAGCACGTCAGTTTAGTTGTTTGTAGTTATTGATTCTCGTTAGGTATTTCAAATAGTAGTTTATATGGACACGAAGGCAAACGAGATCAGGCGATTGTGATAGAAATGATTTCATCTCGTTTCAGAGAATCGTTTTTTTTATTAATATGAAGTATCATCTAACCTGAGACCTCAAAACATTATTTTATTTATTTTATCCAAACAAATATACAACAGGTGGACTTATCGCTAAAACCATTATTTGCTTTTCAAATTATAGAAAAAACGGTAAAATCATTTCATGTAAGTTATATATATATATATATATATATATATATATATATACTTAGTCTCAGATAGTTTATATATACACTCTTTTTTGTATACAAATATGCATTGTCTTTGAAATGAACGTAACAACAACAAATTTTAAACAGTTACGTCCAAAAATAGACTTTGATTAAGTTTTAAAACTATAACCGCTCTCTGATTTTCCAAAAATGGACAAGCAGAATTGTTAGTTACTAATCTTTGAAAGAAATCTCGCAAATGTAGGAACATTTCGTGAAAGTGATCTAAGATATTCAGAAAACTATCCATATAATGGATAGTTTCCATAATTTAAACACCTAAAGTCAACGAGAGGGCAAGATCTATGTAAATCTGTGCTGCCAGCTCTTGATAGTTCCGACTGCGTCGCGGCTTTCCAGTGACCCCCAAAGGCAAAGCTGTCTATTTAAATTCGGTTTACATTTCCAGTACCAAAAGTACTACTGCTTTATATTTTTAAAATGAAACATCTCACCATTTGTGGTACTCGTACCTATGGACTGAACTATTTAATTTGTAACAATCATCTTCAATGTGTTTGAAATAAACAAATGTTTCATGTGATTTTATTACACAGACACTTTGACTTGCCTTAGTCGATTTCAATCGATAAAGATTTTGGTTTAAATAATTAATTTTATATTCAAACAAATTTCATAAAAACAAGCTAACCTTTCTCTTTCAAACTTTTCAAAACTGATAGTTCTTGAAAAGAGAAAGTGATGATTTTTGTCAGACAGTCATTTAAGACAATGAAAGCCCAGTTCGTGGCCTGAAACATAGCTCTGATAAGGATATAAGCGAGGTGAACAACGTAAACGCAGACAAATTCTATTAATTAGACGAGTTAGCGTGCGCCCGCGCCTTAATTCGATTAGTTTCACTAAACAATATAAATCTTATCTAAGCATTCCGCAATGACAGCACAAAAGCAATTGTTATCCAACACTGAAAGAATGAAGTAATCAATACTTATAACAAGTCTGTATTGAGATATTAATTTCAATAGTAACCGGTAATATTTATATGAAATAATACCTACATTATGATTTATTCAAGCTCTTTATTTAAGTTATGCTGCCGTTTACAGAAAATAAAATTGTGAGTTCCAAATAATAAGTACGTTGTAATCAGTCTCTTGATACGTCTAGCGAACTTCATGTGATGATGTCTTCAACGTCATGAACCAACAACGCCTCACTTGAATCATTTCCGTGCCCTCCGGCTGCACTTTCACTATATATTTGAGTTTCAAGAATTTCTAGATGATCTAGTTGAAATTTAATACATCGATCAATTTAAAATAATGTTATATTGATGTTACTTTCTCTGAATATTTAATTCCCAACAAGTAAACCATAAACTAATCCAGAATAATAAAGAACAATATATCTATACTTGGTCGCTAAATGAAAACATTTAACTGTTAATCATGTACCGAGATAGTAAACACACAGGCAATTATCTTTGAACATTTATTCCTTACAATTGCGTGTGCGGCTTACGATCGACAGCTGTAATTAAACCTCTGTGAAGCTCTCGCAAACCTTTTTAAGAACCCAACCATAAATTATATTACAACCTCCTTACTTAATACTTTATGTTAGGAAGCTCTTATTATCCATTTTATTGCGACAAGTCTATAATTTATTCTGGAATCAAACTCATCTCAGTAATAGTATGTATTGATCGTTGAATTTGTACATTTATGTATGTTTGTATTAACATCCAGCTAGTCGTCCGCTTGTTTCATCTGCGGCAAGACGTTACAGGACAGGACGACTTATATATTGTCAGTGGCATGGCGTTACAGCAAGGTGTTCAGCAATTATTTAGTGTGGTGTTCGATGGTTTTCTTTTTTCACATATTGAGATTCTTTAATTATGACAGAAGCTTTTATTATATCCTCTTTTATTTAGTAATATAACAATGTAAAACATGCGTGAACAATCACGGTCCTGGCAACAAGTTGTTAGCAAATACTATATACATACATTGCATATTTATTATAACAATAAACCATTTTATTAATTTAATGAAAAACTTAAAATTATAGATTTAACTTTTTTTAAGTATTTCGTTTATTATCCGGACTATGAAGTATTTAATCAAAAGGACCGTGAAAGGGCCGCGATGATTTTATAGTAAACTTTATACAAATCCAATATGTGTCAATGTCAATTGAATACGTTTTAATACGTCAATAGTCTGTTATTAATTGATTTTTATAATATTTTTATTCTTTGTTTATATTTGATAAAAATATATTTTTAAAGATGTCTTCAGAAGTATCGCAAGAAGAGATAGAAACCGAAGTTGTATATGAAGCTGTGGCCGAAGAGAGCTCTGAAGATCCCCCTATGGATGAATGGTCATCGCTTATCATAGAACGCCCGGTTGAAAATCGTAAGAGGCTTTTGTATGAACAAGGGCTGTTCAAACCAGGTAGCGGAGAAATATGCAGCAAGTTCATCGCAATGTCAGACAGTTCCATTTTCCGACATGTTTATTATAACTATCCAGCTGTAACTGATCCTGGTATTACAGAAGCTCTGCTAGCACCAGAAGAAAAGGTTATTTATGCCGACGATGGTCAAGCTTTATATATGGTATTATGTAAAGAAATGGATCAGTGTCCAGTGAAATCATTTTATAAAAACTTACTTACTGATACGATTGATCTACGATATTACTGTGTAAATCCTCATGGAGTTCGAGCTATGGCCATGGCACTTAGTTACAATAGAACTGTTGAAACATTAATCTTGACTGATAACTTCTTAAACGATGACGCTTGTTTTCATCTAAATGAAATGCTTACTAGCAACTCCACGTTAAAAGAGTTGGTCTTGGCAGGTTGCAGAATAGGTTCGACGGGTACCCAACAACTATTTTTAGGTTTACACCTTAATCGAGGCCTAAGAACTTTAAATCTTAACCGAAATCAAATTGGCGATGAAGGCTTGGAGTTTATTTCTGCAGCAAATTTTCTGGGTCTTGATATAAAGAAATTGTTATTAAGCTATAATAATATCACTGGGAAATCAGCCATTATTTTTGCTGAAGCCTTAGAAACTTACAATAGGTTTACTCATATCGATCTCTCTTATAATAATCTTTATGCTTCTATTTTAGGAACCATAACACTCATCACACGTCTTTCCGAGAGTAAAGTTTTACAAGAATTGAATTTATCTTGGAATTCATTATCTGGTGCTCGGATTGGAACAGCTTTAAAAGCTATTTTTAAAGTTCCTACTTTATGTGTACTAAATCTAAGTAATAACAAATTAACGGGAGAAGGTGTTCAAAATTTTATTGGATATATGAATAAGGCAAAAAAAATGATAACCCTTAATTTATCTTACAATCCAATGACACCAGAAGATGCTTTTAAAGTCCTGAATAAAATGAAACTAGCCGGTGTTAAAATTCAAAATCTCTTAATGGAAAACGTATTTGTAGATGGAGAATTTTTGGTACTTCTAGAATATGTAAAGACATTGAAAATGAGGAAAAACACTGTTATATCATATGGAGGTATTATTGGAGGATTCGTACCAAAAGGACCAGATATGCGAGATTTAGTATTAAATCGCATGGAATATTTAACAACCAGGGGTAAAAAAAGAAAAATTGATGTTTCTCTCGTCATGATGCAAATGGTGAAAGATAACATTGATATACTGCCTGCCAAAAGCTTTGTAGAAGCAATAGAGCAATCAGGAGCGCCTCTTGATAGCGATTTATTGGATGAAATCGTTAACACTTTTCCTGGCCCTAAAACTGCCAAAGCTAAGACAATAAGTGTCAGGCTTGTAGTCGACTATATTAACCAGAAGTGGCCGGACAAAAAGTTGCCGCCAACCCCTCCTCCAGAGCCTGAGCCCGAACCAGAGCCAGAACCAGAAATTAAAAAGAAAGGAAAGGGAAAAGCAAAAGGAAAATAATATATTATTTTATTAGTTTTATTTTATTTTATTTTGTTACGTATATTTTATTTATTATTTGTATATTTTTTTATGTTTTAGATAAGTTTATAAGTTTGTTTATATTACTTTTATTATATCCTTAACTTTACACATTATTATTGTTTTATTTATTATTACTTTTTTGTTTTTATCATAAATTCCTATTTTCATATCCCAAGCTGGTCTAATATCTAAAGAAAACGACAATAATTATTATTTATTTGAAATTATAGGTACTTAGTTATATCTAAAAGTAGCTTTCGTCTGTTCAATATTGTATAGTTGGTTAAAAAATCGTGGTCATTTTCAATTAGACAACAATTCCAAAAAACATTTTACCTTAGAAGTAAATATTTTTGACAAATAATTTAATAGTTAGAATATTAGTCAAAGAGAATTCATTGACAGCCGTTAAATGTATTTTTTTCCAAGCGAACTAGTACACAATAACAAGGAGACAAAGGCGAGAATTTTGATTAAACTAATATGGAAACAAAATTTGACAATTTGTAATTTAGACAGACTATCATGTCAGTCTAATGGACAACTCGTGCTTTTTAAGATGTTTATTTTTGTAATTTACATGTAATTTTATATTTTATTTTTCATATATGCAAAATGTCGTCTAATGAAAGTTCTGTTGATGCTGTCGAGCCCATCATCCAAGTGCTCTATTTACGTGATGAAGACTCGACAGAAGATCCGCCGCGGTCGGAGTGGTCTTCACTAAACGTTGAACGCTCTGAAGAAAATGTGAAACGTCTTCAATATGATAAGGGTTTATATCAACCGGGAAGTGGTGAAATCTGTACTAAGTACATACGGATGTCTGACAGTTCAGTATTGAGACATCCATATTATAAGTACCCGGGGGTTGAAGATCCTGGTATTAAACAAGCATTGCTTTCTCCTGAACCACACATTAGATACCCAGATGATGGCCAAGAACTTTACCTTGACCTATGTGAGGAAATTGGTATAAATTCCATTAAAAGTTTCCATAGACAGCTATTGTCTGAACGTATTGATTTAAAATACTATGGAATAAATCCGAGGGGATTTCGCGCTCTAGCATTAGCCCTTAAATATAATAAGAACGTTAAAAGTTTTGACTTAACAGATAATTGGATAAGTGAAGATGGATGTTTTCATTTGGGTGAAATGCTTTTAGAAAATATAACTTTAGTAGAATTAAACCTTTACGGGTGCAAAATTGGACCTGAAGGAGCGAAAAGACTTTTCGCAAGCCTACATTTAAATCATACTTTAAATGAGATTAATCTTACAAAAAATAGCATTGGAGATGCCGGTGTTCAATATCTAGCAAAAGCCATTTTCCAGGGAGCTGATATAAACAAAATTAATTTGTGCTACAATGAGTTAACAGCTAAGGCTGTTTTAGCTCTCGTGGAAGCCTTTGAAACTCACAATAAACTTACTCACTTAGATTTGTCATGGAATATCATAACATCACCAAATGCTATTTTTAACTTATGTAATTTATTATCTGAGAATAAAAAATTTGAAGAATTAAACTTATCATGGAATTCATTGAGTGGTCTCCGCGTAGGAAATGCTATTAAAATTCTTATGAGCAATCCAAATGTTAAACGAATATATTTGAATAATAACAAACTATCGACTGTAGCAGTTGCACCCATAGCACTCGGATTAAATACTTGTAAGAGTTTGATCACTTTAGACTTATCGTACAATCCTTTGACGCCGAATGATGCGTTAACGTTATTGTTATGTCTGAAAAACCGAAAAGTTAAAGTACAAAATCTATATCTCGAAAATGTCTTTGTTACAAAAGACTTTTTAAATTACAGGAAAGAGATATTATCATTAAAGTATCGTACTAATACAGTTGTCACTTGGGGAGGTATTAGGACCAAGTTTGTGCCAAATCTTGCCGATATGCGAGAAATAGCTTTAAACAGAGCTGACGCATTATGTAAAAAATCAAAGAAGCGGCCCGTGGACGTAGCTTTAGTGATATTAGAAATATATAAAGCAGACAAAGCACCAATGGAAATTAAAGAATTTGGTCGCGCGCTTAAAAGTAATGGAGCAATTTTAGATGAAGATTTAGTGGAAGAAATCTGTAAAAACTTTCTCGGTCCCTTTGTTGGAAAGTCGAAAACCATAAATTTGACTGCTTTAATAGATTATTTGGAATTAAAGTGGCCCGAAAGGAAACTACCGCCAACGCCACCAGAACCAGTGGAAGAACTGAAACCTGAGGAACCTAAAAAGAACAAAAAAAATAAATAGATTACGATTTTATAAGATTTTTCTGTTATTAAGATAGTTTGTACTAATAATTATTATTTTTAGATAAATATGTATACTTTTAAATTAAATTATTATATTTTTCTCAGCGTTTATTTCTCGACGTGCGGTTAGTTTTAGACCATTTTTCAGAGGGAGTGATTTACATAGCCAAGACAAAGCCTGGCGCGTGATCTGAACCCGTCGTGGGCCGTCACGGTATGACATAATATAATGACTTGCGCATAGAGACCGTGTTGAAAGTGTTCGTCGTATTTCGCAGTGATGGTGCTATAATTGATTCACATGCTAATGTCACTAATACATAGCTATATTGTAATTTGTCGCCTGGGTGCTCTCTTAGGTTTTAAAATAAGACATAAATGATCAGACCCGTCAAAACAATTCATTCTAACAGGAAACCTTATTTAAATTAAAATAATTCTATCTAAAACAATCATATCATTTTGGCTATTTAAATAAATTGTCTCACTATTATCGTCTTGAATTTCTCTTAAGATTATTGACATTTAGCTTGTCCATTTGTCGGTGCCAGCATTGAACGGAGATGTGCCCGCGATCCACCGCACGGTAGCGTGCGTCACGCAAGGCGAGCTTGTCCGCTTTATTATTATTTATTGCCCTCTAATAATCCTGTAGATAATTCCTTCTAAACAAAATGGCACCTAGTAACATTCTTCGGTAATCTGATGTAATATTGTATACAGTAACGGGTGTAACCTACACGAAATCATATTAAATTTTGTACTTTTATATACTCTTAACATTAGAACACTTAAATTTTCCAACATATCGTAGTCAAATATATTATTTATTATTATAATTATTTATTTATTAATACACATTATTATAATCTACTAACGACAGTATGATACTACATTTAAGACGTATATAATTATTTATTTAGCTCCGGAACAGGTTGTGTTAGACACCGGACCTGTATTCTACGAAATAACGTAAATAAATAAAAAAAAACTTAACGGCGGGTCCAAAGATCGTTACGAATTCATTTCTTAATACAGTGATTGTATAACATTTGGGATATTTAATATGCAAGTGCAAACTGAAAGCGAGTATGTTTGTTCAAGCGAACGAACAGTCAATAGAAAGTTAGCGAGCGTGGGTAGACGCTGATTAGGAATTCGGCGGTTGTCGCTTCTTCGCCACATGTCATTGATGCAACTTTTACTTTCAAATATATTACCAATCATTTTATATTCAAAGTCAAAGCATAACTCTTCATCAAGATCAATCATTTTAAAGCGTGATCAGTTTTCATTAGGTATACGCGTCGCAGGTAACCCTCTGTAAGGTTTCGTCTGGTGTCGTGGTACCAAAAATGATTCAGGATTCAATAATCGATGCAGGCGACTATTAGCGCCACGACATTAAAATAGTCTAACCGCTAATGGAAGCGATAAATGTAAAAAATGTTAAACGAAATAAAATTTTCCATTATTGGTCAAAGAATTGTGCTGCGTTAAGGTAAATGGTATTTTGAGTTTCAATTTTTAAACTCGTAAAATGACTTGAAATCGAAAGTGCGCACGCGATTTTCAAGTGCAATAAATCAACAAAAAATAATCAACGGTTTGTATATGGAATAAATGAAGGTTCAAAAATGAATTCAATTTCTTATCAGATTGAATTTTACGTTGACCGAATATGGGACGTATATCCAATTTACGAATCCCCGGCTCCTCGAGATTTTTTCATGAATAAAACACAAAATGTGTTTTGTTTTTTTTATGGTGCTGTTGTTCTTTCAGTTCTACTTACGTCTTTATTTATCCACAAAAAGAATTCTAATAATTTTATCATAGTTCAATTGATAAATTAGGTGTGACATGTTTTTAATAATACCTCCGATCTTCCTTTAAATTGATATATAATACTTAAAATTGAATCGATGTCGCCAATGGATAAAGCCTTCTCAATTTGTTTCTCAGGCTTTATATCAGATTTGCGGACGTGTTCACTCACGCGCCTTGTAAATATCAACGAAAGTAAAATGGACCGAAATGAACGGACGAGTGCTGCTGCAATTTGTAAGGATATGTGCAACTTTCCGCTGACTGTTTAATATCCATTTTAATGATACAAGTACGGAGACATTTTTTTTATTTCCTTAAGAGAACTGAAATGTTTGCATACAATTTTAAATATTTAGAAGGCTTGTTTAATAGCAAAGACCATTTTAATCAGAAATCACTGAAATCATTTACAAACAATGGCGATAATTCGACCCACCCGTCGTGACGTGCGCCATGGCTGACTAATGAATTGAGATATTTCATGTCCAACACCATCGATCACGGCCAATTTACGAGCAATGGCTCTTGACTACACGGCCATTTAACACTGTTTTGTAAAAAACTTTAGCTATTACTAAGAGGTTCAACTATTTATATCATCAAACTAACATTTTGCTTTAAGACGATAAGAAGATCAAATAAAAAATCAAGTTTCTCGACATCAAAAGTAATAAATAATAAGAGAAAATTATTAACTATATTTACCCTATCCTGAATACACGAACAATGAACAGGAGTGCTAAGTGTTTGCCCTTATCATTGAAGTACACTTCCCTAGGGCTTTGCAAATAGTGATTAGTGGCCGGCCCTCAGATCTAGCGAGCGAAGCGAATATATCACAGAGACTGATTACCATATAGTGGGCTCCTCCATATTTATTTGCTGTGAGTAATTGCTTTCCATGTCTATGAATAGATGATCTTGAAGGACTGGAGGGTGTCTGATCACCACGTACAAATTTCTTATAGGTTTATGCTGAATATCGACCATTTTGAACAATTTATTATTACTTCACTGGACAGAGACAGGTTTTTTTATATTGTATAACTGTATAACTTTGTAGTAATAGTATATATATATATATATATATCGTATAATTGTATTAGTAATCTTTGTACACTCATTTTCAGCTTTTTTTTTAATTTTCAAAAACGGGACATATCTAAATAATCACTCCATGGAAGCTTTGCCTCTGGTTGATATTTTCTGTGCCCTCTCTGTACTAGTATTGCTTAGCTGTCGTTTAGTGTTTTGTTAGTTAATATTGGACGAGCCTTCTTGACCCGTTTCTTGAAGTTCATATACATACATAGTACAAACCTTTGTTATAAAAGGAATAAGTGTATATGTATTGAAATAGAAATAAATACCTCACATCAAAAGTAGATTAGAAGTTAAAGTTTAGGGGCAGGAGAACATATTGATGTATTTTACATCAGAAATGAGCGTTCGATCCAGACCTCCATTACAGAGCGATTGCGTATCGCTTGACGATTGGGATGCGCGTGAGGATACCACAAAGACGCCGACGGATCTAATACAGGATAAGACTAGTAATACCATGCAGTCCTATAGAATACAAACTATTTTTAGCATAAGAAATATAGGAATTTAATTTTCTGTATTTAATATATTTATCTCAAAGTCAAATATAATTAATTACTTACGTGCTCTAAGAAAATATTATTCCATCGTCAGAAAAATCAATAATCATCAACAGTTCAACAATAGTTACGAGAGTCTCAAATAAGGCGGAAATTAATAAGATAAATTGATGTATTTAGGAGAAAAAATCAGACTATCAGACATGGCCACCCTCTGTTCATCACAGCACCGGGACACTGGCTACTCCCACGGTCCGTGTGATTCCGGGATAATTTACTACACGGAACAGTGGAACTTATTCCAAACGTGATGGGTTTACTGACTCCTTTCATCATTAATACTTACTAAGTACTTGTTGGTATGTTGTTAAATGTTTGTGTGAAATCGCTTTAAGATAATAAACAATATTTAGTTATAAAATTCTTATATAGGTAGGTCACATAATCACGTTCGTATACCACAAGATTACAAACAAAACACGATCCAGGCTATTAAATTTAATTATATGTGTGCGCGATACGAGTTTTGGGATGCACGCCGTATTGCGCAAGCGCAGGTGAGCGCCAAATGTCAGATGGCTGCGCGTGCGCCGCCATTGTTTGTTTTTAATTCCATGACCATACTTGCACTGTCCCGTAATTGTAATTAGCTATTTGTGTGCCAGTTTACGATTTGCGGTTTTATGGTCACCTGTATGGATATTAAAACATGTTTTCCATAGTAATAATCGGCTAATAAGTACAGTTATAATGTATGAGGTTGAAGTAAAATAATTTCAACTTATTATGAACTCAACGAACTGTGGAAATAAAAAAAGGATTTTTTCTGTCGAAGCTAATATAAGTTTAATGGTTTAGATATTTGTTAATATTAAAGTCTATATAATCCTAACTATTTCGTCACTTCTGGATATCATACTCATATTTTAGACACACCCTGCAATAGCGAGCTTCATTTAGATTCATAGGCGATGATTTCCGCGCATTCCCACGCGGTAACCGAAGGCCGATTGTGAAACATCTGCATTGAACAAGTGTCCGGGGTTCATGGTCCGACTAAATGGTCAAACAACGAGCTATACGATCTAAAATATGCGTTAATCAAATATACTTTCACACTCGGCTTTTGATATGTTATGCTGGATTCGTTGTATTTACTGGATTTTATAAAAACTAATTGGTTTAGGGCCGATTTCGCAAAAAGTTTTTTATTCTATGGAAGAATCTTGGGTATATGATGTTTGTCAAACTAATCTAACCATTGATCTCTGTTCCCAAATACAGAAGCCGTATTACTAAAGGAAGATCAGTCCTATGAGGAAATAAAATAGAGATTTTGATCAACGATTACTGTTTTTTTCTTTAAATAACTGCTAGTTTACGCTCGTGTGTGATTGGTTGATTCATTCATAGCTATTATTTTTATCGTAATCTAAGCAAACACCTCGATCTCCTCGCATATCCGTTTCCTACATGAGGATAGTTGAAAGACGTTTATCAGCTCCATCTATATTGCATGAGGTAGTTAGCCACCACGATGAAGTCTGCAATCACCGCATGATTTAAATTCTGTGCTATTTGTGCACGGGGTTAACGTCCCTAATACTTAACAACAAAGCACGCCAAAATAACCATTAGTGCCTTACAATACAGACTATCATTGCACTCATAAACTATCTATATCACAATGCATTAAGTTTTAAATTGGTTTATAGGATTGCTATGCAATACTCAAACCAGTTCCAGCTATCGATATGTAGTGATCATAATGCGAAAAAAAATGTTACAATATGTTAAATAAGAAAATGAATTATTAATTTAGATAGTCTGTGATGCAATTACTTCCATAAATGTTAAGCCACTTTTTGGTTCAAACATCACTATCAAATAAAAACATATTTATCTATAAAGTCATCAACAAGACATAGCATCCTTTTAGAGACGTCACTCTATCAACAAACTGTTGATCCTAAAAGCAATAATAAAATAATGGATGTATTAGATGATCCACGTAAAAAAGCTGAAACCTCTCGCTCATAGATAAATTTCAATCAAAGAACGGGTAATTACAGACAGCAATCCAATCACATTTAATGCTTACAACATTCCATAGTTAATTGTCTCCTCGGCTGTGGAAGGGACAAGGGCATTCTAACCCTTAGCCGCTAATGGTACATGAAATCAGGTTGAATTAGACACGGACTAGTTTCTTATTAGTTACCTTCCGCGTGGTAATCGACCCATGAGATATGAATTATAAGTAGGCAAAGAATAACAAATGGTTTTGGAAGAAAGGTACAGGAAACACTCTGGTGATTCATCTGTAGGATAGATTATTTTTGAGATAAAAGAAACTGTGATACATTGTTATTATACGTTCTGAATATAAAACAATTAGGTAATATTAACGAAAAGCGTTTTAAAGAATTCTGTTTTAAAAAATTAATATGACTCTTTATAGAAAAATATCAGGAGTCTTATTATTATATAATCTTTGAATCCTAACTGTTTTTCTCGTTATAATGCAATGTTGTTTCAATCTAGAATATTGCCAGTCATTATTATATTCAGTATTATATATTATTTAATTATATTGGCTATGTCAAGTAGTATGAATCACCTATAAAGTTGTATGTTTTATTGAAATATAAAATCTATAACGAGTTAAAAATTTAAGTACCAACTTCTAGATATGTAAATCCCAAATCAAAACTTTTACTACCAACTTAATAAAAAAAGTGCAAACTGTAAAAAATTACATAAGAACTAATGGACCAGCTAATAATATCAACGTTGGATAAACTATCGAGCTGATGTGATGTGTCATGGTGCGTCAAGTATATCTTTAGTGTTCCTACACCATAGTGTGGTCAGGCCGACTAGAGAGGGTCGGGTTCCATCACGGTTTAAAACTTTCAGGGAAGCACCATCTCGGATATTAAATGTCTTTGTAAGGGCACCTTTACAATAATTATATTAATATTAAATACAAATTTGAAGACTTACTTTTTGTTATGAAAAAAATATGTATTCTACTTATAGTTCTTGTGTGACTTCTAGATTGTGTTATAACAAGATATGACTTAGAATAGTGAATATAATATTCTGTTAAATCAATATCACTGTTAAAAGCCGCGACAGCCTCCACTCCCACGCAACGCAACGCTCATTGTTTTTATCTTGCGGTCGGCGAAGGAAGTTCCAGATACATGCGGTGCTTATAGCACAGGACCTGCGGTTTTCACGTTACTGTTCCCATGTCTCAAGGGTCGTTAGGTCTCGCTTGTTTTGTCCAGCGTACATTGACGTATGAGCTAATCGTCTTTCTTGGAATCGAAACAAAAAACCTTTCAGTTCGTTTTTATGTGTGATGGTAATTTGTTAGTCGTGACAAAATATTGAATATGTTTTTAGTGAATAGCCATTTCTATACACTGATTTCAGTATGACGCTAAAATTTTCAATATGAGCCAAGTCCTTAATAACCATATTTTGACGCACGAACTGGGTTTCAATTAAGAGTGATTGCCTGAGTGGTTTGTAAAGCAATTTGTCAGTTACGTTACCCGTACTACAGGATTGTATCTTTTCACCATTAAGATCGGGAGCGCGACGTGACGCATGCGCACGCGCCGCACGCACGAACAATCCTTGCACTATGAACCTGATAAATATCGCACAATCGCCTAAATCAATCATACACATGAAAGGTACAGCTAACATGTTCGTCGAAGCCTTTTTTATGGTTAATTTAAGTACTAGCAAGCCTCATACACAGTCGGGGTCAGATTACCAATTTAAAAAACCAGTGTCAGCTTTTAACTATAATACAAATAATTTAAAACTCTGGCTCAGTGACATCCACATTGGACCAATGCTTAAAAAAACGATGACGTTTTCCATTAGCTTAATACATACTACACCAAAAAACGCTGTATTATCTGACATTCCTCTAGGACAAGAGTCGTGTTAAAAAAAGCTTTAAAATAGTATTCCATCGTTTGAATATTCTACGTGGTTTTGATTTACATTTGTTTTCATTGGTAATTAATTGTTTTATTTTAATACATAAAGCTATGTTATTCTGGTCATCCTACCATAACAAGTTATCTAAGTAAATAAATCTTAAGATGTTTGTGACTTGTTTGTATGTTAAACCAACTGTCGGTTTTAGATCTCTGGACAAGTAATATTTATTCTGCGTTCAGTGTGATTGATCCTTATCACCGTTTCATATGAAAAGAATTCGTTCGTGGAGTTTTATACAAACGCAACTATAACTAAGTATAGCGTATCCATTCAAATCAGACACCAAAATCAAACAAAAACTTCACAGTTGAAATATAGCTGGTCCTCCTATAATGTTTCATTTATATCCGTATCGTCCGCTTGATTGATGGCTTTTGCCTTGTGAGGGCCTATTTTTAATGGACTCCTAACGTTGATTTAATAAAACCCTTCATTACGCCATCAAAAGATCTCAGGGTCAAGTCCACGATATCGAAACAGACATGAGATACGTAATTATACGACGCTAGCCCTACTATAAAACATAAT
This sequence comes from Dircenna loreta, assembly GCA_963555665.1. Classification (NCBI taxonomy): domain Eukaryota; kingdom Metazoa; phylum Arthropoda; class Insecta; order Lepidoptera; family Nymphalidae; genus Dircenna; species Dircenna loreta. Next base: position 16,490,549 of record OY743087.1, read on the forward strand.
GCAGCTGTAGTTACTTAATCAAAAAGAAAGTCCATTGTAATACTTTGGATTTGAATGAAAAAAGATTGCGGCACGTCTATATAAAAGCTGACAAGTAATTCTGATCATTTATCAAGACCACCTCGCCATGGAAAATTCATGGCAAAAAATTACATTTTAAGATCAATGGACATCGCAATTAGAAGATGTAAAATTGGCGGCGATCACTCACGGACATGCCCGACGGGGAACGGAGTATTGGCAGCCATTTTGAAAACATTACCTTGCAAATGAGCAGCCCGTGCCTCTTGGGAATGTGCGTGATCGAATCCTCTTTTCTTCATTCTGATGACTAAAATTCACTCGGGCCCTAATAAAGAAGATTTTTTTTGCTTGATTTCGGCTACTGAAATGATGGGGCTCGCACTTCGCACAATCATCGGAGGCAATTTAAATATGTTTTTCTTTGACTTTTTTATGTGACACGCGGTTGTTAACACTGAATGATTCTCCGAAATCTAAAGTTACATTAGTGTCTTTATTCGAACGCGTGTGTGCTCGCATGTTCGAAAACTTAAGTTCATTTTAGCTAAACAAACTATTTGGCAAAAATAAACAAATTTTCAGGTCTGGTCTCGTTTCTTAAAGTACCCAAGCAAGACTAAAACATGGAAGAACATTTATTAGGCAAGGTAGATATATAAGCCCTTGATTGCACATATTTACTTACTTGGTCTTACAAATCAAGTATAAAAATATGTAAATCCAAATTTCTAGTTTGAATTATTACGTGTAACAACTTTTTGTATTCGATTCTATAATTATAGCCTTTGTAATCTCAAACAATAGACTGTACTTTTTAATCAATCAGGTGTTACAATACTCTAGTGGTTTTTGTTTTTTATTGTCAATTCAATGTAATATTTGTTTATTCGGGTCAGTAAATAAAAATGCCAACTCTGTGCATACCAAGGATTTTAGGAATGATGCTTAACTTCAACATTGTGTAATACTTGAATTTGATATGACTTATGTGGGTTTTCTCCAAATGCAAATAAATATAACTATTAAACGTACAAATATTATTAAAATATATTGTGTCCGTTAAACCGTTAGCAAAGCCATAATACGAAAATCATAAAAACAACGTCAGTCAAAAGTTATGCCACTGTTTAGAAAATGTATTTAAAATAATAAATACCTCATAGCTTTGTTCTCGAACCAGAATGTATGATGGACGTATAATTAAAAATCGTTTACATATGTGGAATAAAAAACAATCTTGAATCCATCACTCAACACGTGCGTACTTGTTATGTTCATTGCGTCATCTGGCGAAATGAGATGACTGAAGCGGAAAAGAACCTCTCAGTGGTTTTAGATTTTGTTTTTCTTTTGATTTTAATAAATATTATAGTTTCTTTTACATATACTATTAATATACACATTTTAAGAACTCTTATTAGTCAAGTTTAATTGGTTTTTTTTTAATATTGTGATTATTAATCTTAAAACAATTCAAATTTGTATCTCTCGTCACTATTTATCTGTATTATAACCCTTCCTTAGCCAACATACTATAGTTGTTGTTATAGTGAATAGTATTCTGAGTTAATTTCTGAATAATGTTAATATTTCTAATAGAATATTGTTTTCATAACTGCGGGCTGTTTGTGTTGTCGTGTTCTTTGTAGCAATACATAAGGACGTTATTGTGAAACTTGTTACTGCTAATTCAACAAATTGTTCAATTTTTGTAACAACCAATTACATTTAACAACACGTAATATGGTGTCTTTGAGTTAAAGGTCGATTTTAAGCTAATTGATTACTGAATTAGCCAAAATGTTTATTGTTTTTTTTTTCGTTGGTTTTTATTACTCAATTACTTACGATTTCATATTTAATTTTTTTTTTAACTCTTGTATATATAATATCTCTGAAATAATCTTGAATTGAGTTTCAAGGAGGAATAACGATGTAGTTTTTACAACAAACAAACATCAAATAAGTACAAATTAAATATACATATTATATTACCGAAATAAAAATAATATTTACCGACGCAATTACAAAATATTGTTGTCGGTTTCATCGACACAGCCGTTAATTCACACACAACAATTAATTCAATAGTTATTGAGAATCATGGCTCGTGACTCCAGTTTATATGAAAAGTGTATTACACTGGTCAATGACCTACGTTTCGTGACTGGATTAATTAGAGATGCCCATTCTTCGCAAACATACGTTACGTAAAATTCATCGGTCAGTCAGTCAGTCAGTTGATTTCGTTTCTTTGTCACGTGACCCTGACCGAGGTGAGCTCTGACCACAGACTTGTTAAACAGAACGTATTTATAATGTAATTTAGTTAACTTATTTCCTCTTTTGAAATTAAATTAAATTATAAATTGGCAGGTAATGTGTTTTTAATTGTTTCGCGCATTAAATGTCTCATACGTTGTTTTTTATTAACTCGATGTTGCTATCTTATTAAGAAAACGACATTGGAAAGTGTTTGGTGTAATTATATTTAATTATATTTAATTATATATAATATAGTTTAGCCGTCTTCGTTTATAAACAGTTTTGATACTTGATAGGTTAAATGTAAACTATTGATTATAAGCCACTATTTGTACTGTGGTATTTCGTAGAATACTAATTCAAGTATTATACAAATATCGTCTCTGAAACGGGCAGATTGTTTATTACACATACAAAGTGATAGATATCCTAAGGGATCAATTTTATAATATTTCAAGAGGTTTTTGCTCAATCAGACATCTTTACTCAAGAGTGACCAGATAGCTGCAAGGTTCCACGTCTTAAAGAAATAAAACATCATATTTACTGCCCGGGTAGCGTTCCACCTCCAGCTAAACATGTTGGCGGGAGAGAGAGTTTTGGCGATTTGACTATACTTGTCAAAATTACATTTTATTTGTGTTATTTGTTATTTATTTATATATTACGTTGTTTTAAATTCTCATTGTGTATAATAATGAAACTCCTGTCTCACTGAACTCATCAACTGGACTGATGTATATATATATATGTTGTTTGAGTGTACTCCTGGACGATTTAGATTTCTTGTTGTTCCTGGTGGGTGGTACTGCAATAGGATACCAGGTGTTTTATATGTATGCAGGACATAGTTTGCCTTCCTTATTATAAATATAAAAATATGAGTATTATAATACGACGTTAGAGAGACAGGTCGTCAGTGCTAGGAAGCTATTTATGTAAACAATCGTCAGTACGATCATTAAACGTGACAAATGGGTGTATTAATGACACTGGTACAAAACACACGTAAACAATACACCGACGGCGGCTACTATCGTACCTTATTATATTTAACATGCTACCTCGAGTCGTCGTCTCGTGGACATGTTGTACGTCATGTCACTCATAACTTCTATAACAAATAACAAATAAATACATTTTCATCCTCTAACTATTCCCTCTACTCTGTGATTTAGAATCTATGGTTAGATTATTCAGTAAAATGTATATATATAGTTAACATGTCTATACATGACTACAGACAGACAGTACAGTAATTTGTCTATATATAAATATTACCCCTTATCTTGTTATCAGTACTAATTGGGAGCGAGGCACACATGCGAAAAAACTGAACATGTCCGACACGGGTTGTCTTGAGCTGCCTCGAAACGTTAACACAGGTGTTAATTACTTCTGATGGCTGATCACAGTTAACTGTTAACTGAATCTGACTTTGATTTATGGAGTCTGAAAATAGGGGGACTTCTGGACGTCTATCAAACTTCAACTCCACAGTTAAAAAGTTCTGTATTTTGTGTTAGCCTTAGTTTATTTGTGTCTGGTTTATTACTACTTACAACGAGTCTTAGAAACACTGGTTAGGTTTTTAAAAGAAGTCTAGTAAATATTACCTCCTAATAAAGAGGCAGGTGACACGGTAGCTCAGCTAGGTAGAGCGACGGGACGTGTTACATGAGGTCGCGGGATGAAATCCCTGCCCGTATTAATTTAGTTTTCATTCTACACGGGTTTAGTAAGATCGAGATTTCTTGAACAACTCGTGGAATAAAAAAGAAGGAAAAAGTAAATACTAGAAAAATACAGATAAATTAAATCAATTACAATATACATAGGGGTGTAGTTATTGTAATTGCTATGACATGCTCATTCAATGTTCTGGTTTGTTTCGATGCTTTTCTTTTTAAGTTTCCTTAATTATAGTGATGTTTAATAATAGGTTTAAAATATCGATGTATTTTTAAAACACTTGCAATTATTTATAAACATCTGATACAAGTTGTAGGTACTTACATAGCTTTGTTAAAGAATTGTTCATCATCCTCACAAATTGTCAATAGATTAGACAATTATCATGACTAAACTTAATATTCGGAAAATCAACTCATTAATTATATCGTAAGGTAAGATAAAAGATAAGATAAATAATCGTATTAAATTATCAAATGTTATTTACAACTTGATGTTTTCATTAAAATATATATCAAATACGAAATGTCAATTTGACTACAAATTGTAAGTTAGAGTGAAACATCAATTTCAATACCCAACTTACTAAGTGCTAGGTCAACTAGTGCACTAATATCGTATTGTGGCTGTTAGTGAGATTGTGCTCTCGTCTGATTCTTACCCGCTATTTTTTGGGGTCCAATAGTGCACCAAAGATTGGGAAAAAAAATAGGCCCACCGAAATAGCATTCAGTTATCGACCATTTATAATATACGACTTCAAGTTACGTCAGAGATTACGATACATCGCACGGGTATCATTGTTTAAGATACGTTTGTATTCGAAAGCACTTTATTACTACTCTATGAGTTATGTAGAGAGAGCTAACAAAAATAATATTAAGCAGTAAATCAAATATTACTATTTATTGTCTTTGAAAACCGGAGAAAAACATGTCATTTTCACTTTCATTTTCACAGTACTAGAGTTAGTTGACTATTGTTCGTCGACAACAGTATCGTAGTTAAGTTATGTGTGAATGAGTTTACAATAGAGTTTGACTCATCAGCAACTCACTAAAAAATTAAGAGAAACCGATCGTTTAAAGCTATTTCACAACTTCATTCATATTAGGTTTCTAATATTTTTTATATTTTTTTGCCTACCTTATTTCAAAAAATTCTGTTCTCTTGTTGAGATAATTATTTTAATTCACTTTCACAGCAATTTGCATATTTCACTTGTATTTATAGTTTTTCGAACAATGACGAGACAATGGTGTTGCCATTTTAATGAACGTCAATTAATTCAGGCACGCCCACCGCTGTCAAAGGGTTAAATTCATTTATCTCGTTAAGATTTATAATGGCTGACCCCGACGTTTTAAATTTGAATCAATTACAAATAACCTTCATACAAATACAATGTATGTATATAAGTTCGAAACTAATTTTATATCTTATTATCTCAAATAATATTATATCATCGTTACTAATTGACAATATTGTAAAAGGCGCCGGCGGATGTATCTAAATAGCGATGGTTCAAACGCGTCAATACGGGAATTCGATCGACTAATCACGCTGTCGGATCTTGTCCGGAATGGCGCGAAACGATCTGATTGGCCAATGGCACGTGCGTTCAGATATTCTAACTGTTATAATAAATTTATAAAATCATGAAACAAATAGGATATTTATAGTAATAATCATAATTGTTTTTATACAATCTATTCATTTATCATTAACATTAACTATATTATATTTTTTAAAATTGATATAGATTTTAATATTTTTTATTAAGTCATACGATCTGTTTCGATTCTAAATTTAAATGATTCTATATTCCGCTCACATTCCGGCCGGTGGGCACCGTAGAGGCGATAGAGGCAATCTTATCAGGCGTATCAAGTCCTATTACAGCGACCGACTTTCCCCGGGGCAGCGTTTGTTGATGATTGTCCCGATACAAACGGGTTAGTGCCGCAAATTTTATACAATTTAAATTGTCAGCTTATTTGAATAATGTTTTTGTGTTGTTAAGTTGGTAATAGCGATGAAAAAATAGTGCTTATGATATTGGTTTTTTTTTAACCTTGATTTATTCACAGACAATGTGAAGTGAAAGACAATCATTTTTGCCATATATTTTTTTAAAAATAATATCAACCTTATTATAGTTTAAAAACATCAAATCAATTTACATTCGAGCAAAATTCAGTAAATATATATTTTGACTTTTTATATAGATATTCACTAAACTATTTTTAATAAATTAATAATATTTTACCACATATCATGATGTTTTTAAATAATATAATTAGAAAAGTAATATATCTGTTAATATGATTGAGAACGTTAAACTCGCGCCGCTCCCTTGTGTACTCAATGTTTACTCTCAACGCTTTCCAATGACACTTGCGCTGGCGCAGCGGTAATACGATAACGGACAACGGGACACCGCCCGTATACTGAGCGCTAATTATGTTTATTAATATTAAAACCTATAAAATATTAATACATTAAAATTACAAGACAATTAACATTCAAGAAAATATTACTATTTGATTTTTAGAGTAAAACTATTATGTCTTCTTTGACTATAGTTTTCAAATGTCATTTTGACAGAATGAGACCGCGTTTTTAAATTAGTAAAATAGTTTATTTTGTGATAAACAACAGAGACAACAACTTTCCGAAACTTATTTTATATAGTTTGTGAATAAAATAAGGTACTTATTTTTGTGATTGTTTGTAATAAACAAATAGTTTTTATATTGTTGCCTTCATTACCATATATCCGTTTAGAAATGAGATGCAAACAGCTATAGACATGACATAATATTAAAAGCATTTATTTACTCATAATGAATAATTTTTTTTCAACATTTTATACAAGTAGCCTAGTATAAAATTGATTAAAGTCACCAACTTTATAAGAGCTATGAAATACTAAATTAAACAAACTGTTCTCAGTATACATATATATCAATCACTAAATAGAGATTTCCATAAATTTATAAGTTCAAGATTATGTAGGGCCATTAAACCTGATAGAGTAGACACTTCAGAGATAACTATCAGATGGCCTAGACAAGTGCAAACGCTAGTTGTCTATTCTACTTAGATGTACGGATGTAAGCGACAGTATAACGTACTCTTATGTCAAATATATACTTTTATTTTTCAGTCAATTCGACAAGCGTTAATGCCATTTGTCTAGACTATTTGCGAGACCAACATTGATGCTATCCCGATCAGTACATTGTGTGTTAAATGGTATCTAGTCAAGGGTTTCGTTTAAAATTTCTACTCTACAATTACTCATGGCTTAATTATCCTAAAAATATTATTTCAAGGCCAAGAATGGAACCCAGGACTCGCCATTAAAGGCAAACATTGTTGCCGCCGCGCAGGACACGTTCTTTTGTTTGAATAAACCCGAAGCGATGAAAAGACGTTAATAATTGCGTCTTTAATCTTTATTATAAAAGTAATCTCAGAGAATCGTTATTAAAATGGCATACTTTTTAATAAAAAGTAACACATCGCGTGAACCTAATTAGCTCTTTGAAATCTATTTATAAATGGCGTCTTTAAAATTATTTTAACGAGCCCCGCACATTGTTGCAAATAATTTCATGTAAGTGTAGGAGCAAGTAATAAGACCAAGTTAACTATGGCTCCTTGAACACCGGGGTGTTGGACGTTTAAAATTCTAAATACTCAGTATTTCTTTATACATTCTTAATTTACGACCGGCACTATTCTTTAATAACAAATCCTTGTTAAATATTATTACGATATAATTATTTGGACGACTGTGGGTCACTACGGTGGTACTAACCTACTATTGTGCCAGAGGTCGTTGATTCGACATAAAAACTTGTATTTTTGAGTGTTATATGAATATATTTACGTCAAAAGTATATTTACGTTTGTCAAGCTGTTGTACATAGTACGAGCTTTGTTTAGCTGGGGGCTAAATTGCTTTGTGTAGAAATGTTAAAAGAAAGACATCTCGAAGTATATGTATTTATTTTGTAACAAAATATTCCTGATAAAGGCACGAACACATGAAATTAGCTGAATTAAACCAGAGTAAGGCCGGTAGCCTGTTTGTTAGTTATGAGACAGACGGGGCTGACTTCACACTTGCATAGCCATCAGCTCTCATCCGCTCGCTAACTCGCTAACTGCGCTACCTGTGAATCATCTAATCATAGCCTAGCCGGCTTAGCCAGGTTAGCCGGACGTGCGAAATTGCATCAGCAAACCAGCTAATTGACTGTATTGTCTTTAGTTTTACCAGAATAAATTTATTTCTATATTTACGTTATATTAAGATTGTTTCATTTAGAGGTTGTAAAAATTCAAATTATTGAATATTTTCGCATGATTGCAAAACGTTAAAGAATTCCATCGACCGGACGTTTGTTTGTCGATCAATTAAATATAACTGTTTGTTGTTCTCACGAGATGCAGCGAGGTCGAAGGATGCTGAACGGATGTCTTAAATTTAATCATTAAATTGTAATTTATTAATTTTATCATTTGACTAATTGAGGTAAAGGGACGGATATTGATCCATTTAAGATTCTTGATGTAATATGTGAAGTAATAATAAACGGGGGGGGGGGGGGGGGGGGTACAGCTAACAGCCGCATCGTGATCTTTGTAATGAACGAATCGAACGCGTAATGTCACCATTTCATTGTTACTCTCCTTGCTATGATAATTTATTCTTATACGCAAATTCGCCCACTGAGCCACATTCATTAGAATATTTCATTGTATACAGTTATTTTAATTAATTCAACCGATGTGATTATTTATTTATTGAATTGACCTGTACAAGACTGCAGTGATTCCTTGTTAATATTGTTTTTTTTATTTCAGAGATGGCAGCGGAGGTGGTTCGTCTTGTACGACGATGGTGAACTCACATACTCCTTGGACGAACATGTAACTATATATTATAATATAAATAGTAACCCTATAAATATTGCAACATTGAAGTCTTAATACTAATATATAAGAGAGAGAACTGACTCAGATTGATATTAGTGACTAAGTATTAACTACTGCGGTTCAAAATACTGATTCTCAATCCTCGTAAAGTTCCTTCCAGCCTCCTACATCTCGTTCGAGATCGATCTCACCTTTACTTTGTAGGGTTGGCACTTGTCTTCACGAATACCTTGAAATATAATACATTTTATTATCATAAATTCTCACCTTAATTGTAATAAATATGATACTTTATGAAAAATTCGTCCGGATTTATAGTTTGTATTTTAAAATTTTATTTGTTTTAATTTATTGTTAGAAAACACTTATTGTTGATACAGTGAAAATATTATTAAAGAATGTTTTATATGTGTAGAGTCGACAGCCCTACAGCCAATACAAATTCAAACCAGTCGGTGGGCTAGAGCAGACCGCGCGTAATTGACTTGTTATTTGAAATGTATCGCGCACTCAGACGTTCACCCCCTATTAGTTGTTACTGTATGAATACACGCCATTACTCTACCGGAAGTCAAATATAAACATATTTTATCTTAATTGAAGTCAATGACGCAACTTATTACTTCAAGTTTAGTTAAACACATCACACTACGAGCTTTCGAAAAAAACTTAAATTTCAAACATGAAGGATTGTTGTCAAAGCTTTATCAGAATCTAATCAGCACCTCTAGTACAAGTTTTGACGTTACGAAACGTTGATCGTTTTCGAGCCGTTACGAAACGAGTTCTTCGTTGTGATTGGTAAGTGAGTAGGTTAATCACAACAAACAGTTTCGTGACTGCTCGAAAACTGTCAACGTTTTGTAACGTCCAAGCTCGTACTAGGGGTACCGAAGCGTAATTCTTCTATATTTTTGATTACAGACGTGTGTAAGTGAATATTAATGTCCACCATATGTGGTGTGAGGCTGTTCCTCACCACATAAGGTGGTGGTGGTGGTTGCTTTAAAAGGCAAAACCACAACGAGTCTTCAGTATTCATCTCACAAGAAATTAGATAATACATTCATTAAAATAAAATATTTCAGAACGACATATATATTATATTTGTTTTTGTCAAGGTTCTTTATTAATATACTGTTATTTAAATGTAATCAGAACGGTTTATTTTAGTGCATTTGCAACAACTTGTAAGTGATAAATAATTGACAGATAGAAGTAAATCCGAGCGTCGATCAAGTCAGTCATGTTCATGGAGGGATATCCTATTTTAGCACGATCTCGAAGGATTGAATATTAATACATAAACATGTAGTTGCGTAGATCTGTAATCGTAAAGATCAAGAAGGCAGCAGGTCATGTAGTCGGCATTGACACCGAATCAATAATCACATATAAATATTCCTTTTATTGCTTAAACCTGATTTTCAATTATAATAAAACAAGTCTGTCCCCAAACAGTGTGTTTAAAATGTGTGCCAGCGTTGTTTGATTGTTTATTAAACATTTATTCAAACAATACATTAAATTCAGTTTCGACACGATGCAGTAAACTTGCTAAAAACCTACTTATCCAAATAAATGTAGAATTATTTCTAGGTCACTTATAATGTTGAGGTTCTCATGTAGCAGAAAATAATGAATAGGCCTCTCAAAGGGTAGAGTAACAGCTCCTTCGAACCGACCTGTCTCGTGCTAACGTATTGCGTGCCACTCTACGTGTGAATAAAAGAGACTCACATCGCTTGTGCGGAGGAGATGGTCCTCCACGAGGCAATTCCATGAATATACGCAATCAAGATACAGTAAAGCTTACCTCTTACAGCTTAAGTGACTTAGATGAGCTTATAGAAATAATCAAGTTATTTTATAGCATTAAAAAGTCCGGTTCCATCTTTACGATCTGGAATAGCGTTTTATAAACGGGTCGTCATACTGTATGTATAAAAATGAACAAGATGTCCGTAAGTGAGATAGGAAAACGTGTTAGCAACCATTAAAACAGTTCAACACGTATTTAATCTAACTTAGATGTGAATATATTAGTAAAAGGTAATACCTAATAAGTACGAAGCAGGTTTTAAAAATAATATTACAGTTTGTAATATATATGAATAAACATTACATATTTACTATTTAGAGTCCTCAATATCCTCTCCACCAGCTTATTATTAGTCATTAATAATCATAGAGCGTCTGCAGTTGGACTGAGAAATCGTATTCGTAAATAAATATTCATTCCAACCTGTTACTGACTTCGTACCGGGATACAGAGTATATAGGGATTTAGTTATTTATATTTATTGACAAGCTTGTTACTTTCTGCAATTAGATTTTATCATAAGATATTCTGAATACTTGCAATAAGCAATATATATCTTTATACTTCTTAAGAGTTGAAATATTATTGCGACAAAACGAAGCCCCAGACAATATAGGATTAAATTCAAAGATGCCTTACAAGTGTACAGTATTGCGGACGACCCGTATCCCAAGATTATTGTGTTCTCGTCAACGCTGCCATTAGTTAAAACATCGTGAACATACAATTATTCACTTTTGCAATACTAAATGTCATGGGCCATCTTTAAAATAATAATAGCTGGCCCGGAGCTAATCACAAAAGCAATTTTTACGGTAATTAGACTTCGATTTTTTAAACACACGCAAGTACGCTTGTCATACTTGACATGCATATATGTAAAATCGTTAATATCATGTTTTTACGCATAATGCTATTAAAACTAACATATAATTTGAATGTATGTACCTATATGTTAAATGAAACTGGACTGTAATATTTTAAAATAATTATTATAAAGTAAATATTATCAAGATTACAATAATTACAAATTCAATATTATGTATACAATAGTTTTTTTTTAAATACTTGCTTAACCTGCTTAGGTTTGGTAGGCCAGAATATAACAGGAAAATTAAATTACTAGAAACAGCTATTTACCTAATTTTAAAAAGTTCTTTTGTTCATTCAAGACACGTATTTGGCCCACTATTTAACATTGCCCAATTAAAAGCAAACCAAACACACGTGCGTCCGCTCCCGCGGTCTCTAACGGAATGCGGCCACATTGGGTAAGCGATGTTCTATGCTGCGCGGGCGCACCCACCGCGATTCACCTGCGCTACGCTTCCGTAATATATAGTAACGTAATCATTTAATTTGATTTATTATATATTGAGACAGTTTATAGTTGATTTCATGTTTATTATTTGTCAAAAATATTTTATTTATATTATTTTTCCAATTTCATCAAGGTTGTCGGATTCACTTTCTAATTTCAAGACTATCATGTTGTAAAAGTTATAAATAAAAAATAGCATACAGTTACGAAATAAAATCGTCATATGATGAGTGGTAAATAGGTAGTTGGAGACGGAGACTGATTGAAGTCTATGTTGTTCTCTCATATCTCACGAACAACCAGATGATGTAAGCCGTTGCATACGAACGTTGCATTTCCTCTGCAATAGAAAATTGTTGAGAAAACTTACAACAGATCCATTGTGCGAGTATTAACACATTTATATGTCTATTGTTCACTTTTACTTTATCAAATACTGATAATTGCGTCTTATATTGTGAAATTACAATCATAGAGTATAAATAAGTAGAGTATAGAGTTTTATACGATTGGATAGCCTTTTTCTGAATTAAGCAAGCAGTTATATTGTTTTGAAAATGAATTCCATCACTTACTTTTTTTTTAATCTTTATCAATTTCTTGTTATAAAAATAACTAAAAACAGGTAACTTTAAAACGCGCTTTGTTAATTAATGGTAATAAAACCCGAGAATTCATCAACGTGGTCATAAGTTTCTGAGATTGTATCGGCAGAGTACGGAGATAATCTACAGCCTGTAGTATTTATACGACAGCCTGTCTCCACCTCTGTGCAACGAGCTCTGTTACAAATCAGCTAGCTCATATTTAACACTTAATGACTGCAAGGGTATAAAAACATACCTATCCTGTAAATTAAAATGACTGATACGTTTCATTATTTTCATATTAATTTACTCTCAATGCTTAATTCTACTATACGTTATAACAATCAGGTCAAATTACCACAATTGTGTATCAAAAATGTCAATATTAGAAAGCAAAATATCTTGATACTTAGTATCAGCCAGGCAGCAAAATCAAAAAGATCTTGATACTTAATACCACACATTTCACTAATCGCTGCTATTCAAAATGCAAGGCATGGCACATTTTCATAACTGTCCATGAACCGGGGCGAGCACCACCCACTTAAGAGTACTTCTCAATGATACAGGTGAATTGACGGCGATCCATTTAAAGCATCGCGAAATAACAGTCAGCAATAAATAGTGATTTGCGTCGGAACGCTCTCGAACGTCATCGGTAACAGTACAGACGGACAGGCGGGCCCAGGGCTGAGGTACAGACGCCAGCGGTCACTCGTATTACTTATTTAATATACTTTAATACTTTGACTACAATCCTGATAAGTTTGAGCTTTTGTATCAAAATGTAATACTATAAATCTTAATAAAACACTAACAAATTTTACCCCGATAAAGAATAATATATATATATATATATATATATAATGTTACCTTCATAAGGGTTCGAATCCTACTTTTATCTGTTAATTTTTCATTCTCATACTGTTATTCCTTATTCTATTATGTTAAGTCATTCATGAATAATGGACGACGTACGCGAATACTATAAAATAGGGAAACGTAGTCGTATTTTGTAACTGCCTCCTCCCACACAGCTCTGCACGAGATCAATCCCAGCTCGTGGTATTTTGCGACGTGTGTTTATTTACCAGGCATGTAAATTGCAGCAATTTACATAGATATATTATATATAATATTTACCAACCACAATATTTGACGTTTAACTTGTTCTTGTTTAAAATGTTTCGTCACTAAACATATATTTAGAGATCTTCCAACAATGTAAGTTTAAGCGTACGTCTATGACGATTTATTCAAGATTTCAAGTTTGAAGACCACACGTGTTTGATAAGCTATCTTCTATGTTGGAAGATCAGTTTAAAGCAATAATATTTTTACTAGAGACATATAACGGTGTACATCAGTCGGCACTTGTGTTGATACGAATTAATGTTCTAAATAATCTAGAAATGGACTAGTTTTTACTGTTCTTATTGCCGAGGAAATACTGTAAAGTACTGTAAAATCTAACTGGAATCTAACATTAAATGAAACTACACCAAATACACTGTTATAAATAAATGATATTTCTTATTTTGGTACAGTCAGACATATAATTATAATCATTCTATAATTCCGTACAATGAAACCGTGGTCAGAAACAAAAAATATTTATTTATTCGAAGCTTGATTGCGCATTGTATTATAATAGGACGCAATGGACAAGTGAGTCACATAAAGCTACATCCACACTCTACGCCCGGGATTTATTACATTAATTAGGAAAGCAGAGATAAAATCTCGAGGGATTTTTTTATCAGATAATTAGTTTAAGATCCCGGAACGTTACTG